>CM038039.1:147339093-149839093 GCA_021397845.1 Areca catechu | reverse complement strand
AGTCGAGGCCCTCCCTTATGGAGCCTACTACGTCGCTAGACTCGATGGTGCCCAATTCCCTCGACTTGGAATGCCAATAATTTGAGGATGTATTACCAATGATGTAAGACATACTCTCATTAACAAAAAGTTTCTTTTTGGTGCAATACTATTTTTCACCTATACAGGAACTCTATTCGTTGAACTTTAAGTTCAGCGATGGCTAGCCAGGAAACTCTAGAAGCCATGCACTCTATCTGTCAGACTCTAAGTTTGGCGATGGCAAGCCGGGAAACTCTAGAAGCCCTACACTCTATCCATCAGACTCTAAGTTTGGTGATTGCAAGTCGGGAAACTCCAAAAGTCCTGTACTCTTTCTATCGAACTTTGAGTTTGGCGACAGCAAGCCGAGAAACTCCAGAAGCCCCGCACTCTATTCGTCGGACCTCGAGTTCGATGAAGACAAGCCAAAAAACTTCAAAAGCCTTGCACTCTATCCGTTGGACTTTGAGTTCAATGACGGCAAGCTAGGAAACTCTAGAAGTACCATATTCTACCTATCGGACTCCAAGTTCAACAATGGCAAGCCGGGAAACTCTAGAAGCTCCACTGATGCTGGAAACGAAAAACCCATGGTTATTGTGAAAGAGGGGAAAGACCTAAACAACCTAAGGACCGTGGGAGGGCTAAGAAGCCTTCCGGGACTAGGACGACTCAGAAACTAAATCCTAAAGTGGCTGACCTCTTTTGTTTTCAAGTTTTTTTGGTGGAGGTGGTGAAGGAAGGATAGGGCTGGGAGACTAGGAACTGGAACTCATAAACCTTGGAACTCACCCTAACGAAGAGACCATCCACCTCTAAGGCATTACACCCTCCTCGATACTTGGAGGTGCTAGGATGGATCTCAATGTCACGAGGGGAAGCTGAAAAAGCATTAAGGTGGGAGAGAGAATGGAGATACCTGGGACCTCACACCCCTCGACGTCCTGAAGGACGAAGGCAAGTTGGAGCCTCACATTCCTCGACGTCCCGAAGGACGAAGGCAAATGGGCCTCAGCCCAGAACCAGAACAAGGTTACAAACCCTCAAAAATTAAATTTTTTCAACTAGTTTAGTGATAAATCATGGATTTACACGTTTATTTTAAGTATTTTAGTTAATTAATGGTGCTAACATTCTTTTAATAACCTAATTTCATAATTAATTTGAACTTTCTTGCAAAACTAATTATTTTAAAAATATCTTTGAAAAATGTGAAATTAGAGTACTTCATGAAAAATAGATTTCAAGTCAAAGCACCACACACCCATTTAAATGATTAATAAAATATTTAATAATTATAATTAATGATCATGGAATCGATAAAATTAATATGTTTAAAACCTGCCAATAGGTAGAGCTTGATTTATGGAATCCAACGACACAAACGGTACTTAAATCAGGTTTGAAATGAAGAAGTTATGAATTTTTTAAGAATTTTTGCACACATTTTGATGCTGCACAGTTTTTGGAGTAGCCGGTCCTGGGTTTATAATCCGCAGGATGGTTCACCGGCAGCCATTGCTGCCGGTCCATGGAACAGGGCGTGGACCACAGCCCTCCAGAGATGTCGAAACTCGCCGGGAAACACGCCGGCGGTGTCCCTGGCCGGAGGGGAAGCTCCAGCGTTGGTTTGACGGGCAGTGGTGGCGGTTTTTGGTGGCAAACGAGAGGAGTGTGGGCATTCTTCATGAGCTGGGCGTTCTCCATGGGCACGGGCATTGCCAAGCGTTCGTCACGGCGTGATCCAGGCGAGCAGTCCACGGGCGAGCAGTCCACGGGCACGAGCATTCTTCGCGAGCCACGCTTCTCCACGGGCATGGGCGAGCAGTCCACGGGCACGGGCGTTGCGCGCAATCCACGAGCTCCACGGCAAAGTCCACGAGCGGCGTGATCTATGGAGCAGCAACGACGGTCATGGTGTTTTTTTTGTCCCACATCACTAGTGTGCAACGAGCTCTCCTCTCCGATCAATTATAAAATGAACCCCATAGCACAAGGCAGAGGGATCCTGGAGAAAGGGCAAGGTACAGGGTAGAGGGCATTGCTTGGGTTGCGGGTTGGCTTTTGGGAGTGAGGTTTCTCAAAGGAGAGTTTGTCCCTACACCATCTTCCAGCCTTCTCCCTCTCTGAGATCAAGATCTGAAGAAGAAGATGCAGAGGAAGCCCAGTTCGCTCCACGGAGTACGAAGGAAGGAGCTATCTTCCCGACGAGGCTGCGCTGATCTGTTCTTGTCTTTGTTATTTGTTTTGTTAATTTAGTTTTTACTGCGTTGTATTTAGACCTTAAAATCAATGCAATATTTTTTTTAATTCCTGTCTTTCACCTTGTCTGCAAGTAGATGCTAGGATCTAAATAATAGATCCTAGTGCCAAGTTTACTTTTCCTGCAATTTTAATTTTTTTTTGACTTCAAATATATATTTTTTTACAAGATCAAAAATTTTAAATCCTAAACACCGCCTTCTCTGTGGATTCGACCTGACTCCTCTTGCTACATATTTTTAAATATTTTAAGAAGTCGGATTTTAAATTGATAGCCACGGTGTTTTAACGACAACCCTGCGGATCTACCAAGTTTTTGGCGCTGTTGTCGGGGAGGGCATTAAAATAATAGTTTTTGATCTTTTTGATGTATATACCGTGCTAACTTTTCTTTTTCTTGCAGATAAAAAAATTTAAAAAAGGAGAAAAGCAGTAGAGGAAGAAAGTCTCCCAATCAGTAGACTTTCTTTCCTCTTTTACATATTAATTATTTTCCTTTTTAGTTTCTTTTCTTAATTCCAAAAAAAAAAAAATTCAAATTTCAAATTTAATTTTTTTTTTTCAAATTTCAAATTTCAAATTTCAAAAAAAAAAAAAAAATTTGTTTTTCATTTTTAGATTCATTTAGTTAAATTTATCTTTTCTGCAAAATCCAAAAAAATTGCCCAGACATTTCATAATTTATTAGGATTAGAAACTTAATCACAAAATTAAAAAAAAATATATATAGCTTTAATTTAATTCTGTGTGTTTATAACTTTTATTCTGGACATCTTATTGCATTTCATAATCTCATAATCATCTTAAGGGCACTAATCCATAAACAAGATAAGGTGGGGAGTTCAATACCCTTCCTTAGCCCACAAACCATCACCCCTCATTTTGCATACCTAAGCCTTCTAAATAAAATTAACTAGACATCAGCCCTAAGGAACTCGAGCTCAATAGGACAGGGCACCCGGAAGAGTTGGACCGGGTCAAGATTAGTTGGTTGACTGGTGTCTAGGAAAGGGGTTCAGGGATTACGTCCCAAAGGAAGGTGGTTGGATCTGCTTACTTGGCCAATTTTCAATTGGTGTCTAAGGCAAGCAAAGAGGGAAACTCCACCGACCTTACCCTTACCTGGCCAGTTAGCTAATTGGTCTTTGACTTGGAGGGCTCCAAGGTGGTCTTGGAAGTTAGGAGCTGTCTAGAATTAGGGAGCCTAGGATAGAAATCTGTTTGAAAATAACAATATATATATATATATATATATATATATATATATATATATATATATATATATATATATATATATATATATATATAAAATAAAAAAAATTTTGATTCACATATTTGGGTTGCACTGTTACATGCACGGTAGAAGATCTTTATTTCTAGACCTAGTTGACTTCAACCCTGAAATCAAACGGCTGATCCATAGTACACCAAAAAATCAAATGGCTGGAAATCCAGAAGAACCACCTAGACAGATGAAGGAATACTTTATTCCTTCCACCTACAACCCATCGACTTGTATCCATTTACCTGAAATACCTGCTAGACAATATGAGATCAAGTCTGTCACAATCCAGATGCTCCCTTCCTTTTATGGGAATACCAACGAAGATCCGTATAAGCATCTAGATGAGTTTCTAGAAATCTGTTCTATGGTGAAGATCCAAGATTTTACTGATGATGCCCTTAGGCTAACCTTGTTCTCCTTCTCACTTAAGGATAAGGCCAAGTACTGGCTTGGCACAATAGGGAAACCAATTCGAAATTGGGCTGAAATGCAACACGAGTTCCTTAAGAAATTCTATCCTATAGGTCGAACCAACACCATGAGGCGAGCCATCACTGGATTTGCTCAGCTTCCTGGTGAACAAATTCATGAATCATGGGAGAGACTTAAGGAACTCCTTAGAAAATGCCCACATCATGGTCTGTCTAAGTGGCAAATTGTCCAAGCTTTTTATGAGGGATTAGGAGACCAGTATAGACAGATGGTGGATGCATCTTATGGAGGTGCATTCATGAGTAGAAGTGAGGATGAAGCCTATACCTTGTTTGAAACCCTAAGTGAATACTCGATCAACCATGCTTCTTTGACTTCATATGAAAGATCGATTCCTCACCAAAAGCGGGCAGGGATTTATGAAATTAGACATTCAAATTCCAATGTCGACTTGAACCTAATATCCCAAAGATTAGATACAGTCGATCTCCTTTCCCAAAAGTTGGACCAAGTCCTAGCCCTCAGTCAACAATCTCAATCTCCTGCACAACACCCATCACAATACCCATCACCCTCTAATCATCAGGAGATTTGTTCTATCTGTGCTAGCCTAGCCCATCACATGAATGAATGTCCTACGGTTGCACAGTTACCACCTTTCATCCAAGAACAAGTCCAAGCTGCTCAAGGTTACTCCAAGCCGGGTAATGACCCATTTTCAAATACTTATAACCCAGGTTGGAGAAACCATCCTAATTTTTCTTGGAAACCACAACAGACTCAGGTTCAGACCCAAACTCCTCTTGCACGGAACTTTCAAAATAGGCCCCCATACCAAAACTATGCCTATAATAGAGGTCAGCCTAGTCAGCCTGCTCAGCCACCATATCAGCCACCATATCATCATCAGTCATCATATCAACCTCCTTAACAGACCAATATGGCCGACGATAGGTTTGATCAACTCCAACAATTAATCATGACCCAACAACAATCTATCGCCAGGTTAGAAGTTCAAATAGGATAGATAGCTGAATCTACTATGAGGAGAGAACCAGGTCAACTACCGAGTCAACCAATACCGAATCCTAGAAACAACCCACTCATTCTTCAGCCTAATGTTCCACCTAAGAACCCTCAATTTGAGAATGCCAAAGCAATTTCTGAGCTTAGAAGTGGTAGGATTCTTAGGGACCCATATCAAGACCAGGAGAGAGAGGCTAGTACTGATGCTAGCGAGAATGAGAAGTTAGAAGATGATGTTAGTACTGAGACTAACCATGTAGAAGAGCCTGAGCCCGGGACTAGTACTGATACTGGTTCCGATTTAAATGAGAAAGGGAAGATGGGAGCAGATGAATTACCTGAGACTTATGAACCTAGAGTCCCGTTCCCTTTAGCCCTAGAAGCTGGTTCTTCCCGTAAAAAGCAAGGAGCATGCAACGAGGAGCTGATGGAATTATTCAAGCAAGTCCATATTAATTTACCCCTCCTCGATGCAATTCAGCATGTTCTAGCTTATGCTAAATTTCTCAAAGAACTCTGCACCCAAAAGCGTGAGCCACGAACCATAAAGAGAATCATTTTGTCTGAGGATGTAAGTGCAGTCTTGTTGAATCAATTACCTCAGAAAATGAAAGACCCCAGTGCTCCTTTGATTTCTTATGTTATAGGAGGCATTACCTTTGATCGAGCCCTGTTAGACCTAGGAGCTAGTGTGAACCTTCTTCCAACCTCGATCTATGAAAAATTTGGGATAGGTGAACTAAAACCCACGTCAGTCATTCTACAACTAGCCGATAGATCTATCAAGACACTACGTGGTTTGATTGAGGATGTCTTAGTTAGAGTGAACCAATGTTATTTCCCAGTAGACTTCCTCATACTAGACATGGAACCATCCCAAGAGCTAAATCAGAATCCCATAATCTTAGGTCGTCCATTCCTAGCCACTGCCAATGCCAATATCAATTGTAAAATGGGAGCTATGGACATTTCTTTTGGGGATCAAAAGGTGAGAATTAATATTTTTAATGCCTCAAAGTTTGCTCGAGAGGAGGAAAATTGTTCTGTGATTGGTTTAATAGATGAGATTGTTGAGTCTGAATTTTCCTCCAATTTGATGGAAGATGACGAGCCTATTGCTGAAACCCAAGTCCAAGAGGTAAATGCCCTACTTGATTCACCTCAACCTTCACCACCTTGGTCAATGCAAACTGAATCCTTACCTGACCTAGGAACTGAGCCTTTGCACCCTTCGATTCAGGCCCCACCACAACTTGAACTAAAAACTTTGCCTGAATCACTTAAGTATGTGTTTTTAGGACCTGACAAAACCTTGCCTGTAATCATTGCTTCTGACCTAACCATTGAGCAGGAAAACCAATTGATAGATATTCTAAAAACACATAGGGAGGCCATAGGTTGGGCCATTGCTAATTTAAAAGTCATTAGTCCATCAATTTGTATGCACCATATCTATACTGAGGATAGTGCCAAGCCAACTAGAGAGATGCAAAGACGGCTCAACCCAAACATGCAAGAAGTGGTCAAGAAGGAAGTGATTAAATGGTTAGATGCTGGTATTATTTATCCTATTTCTGATAGCCACTGGGTGAGTCCTACTCAAGTCATTCCAAAGAAATCTGGACTCACGGTTGTCTGTACTGACCATGGGGATTTAGTGCCAATGCGACTTTCTACTGGGTGGCGTGTCTGTATAGATTATAGAAAACTTAATGCAGCTACCCGCAAAGACCACTTTCCCTTACCATTTATTGATCAGATCCTAGAAAGATTAGCTGGCCAGCAATACTTTTGCTTCTTAGATGGATACTCAGGATACAACCAGGTAGCAATCTATCCAGGAGACTAGGAAAAGACCACCTTCACATGTCCCTTTGGAACCTTTGCTTTCTGTAGAATGCCTTTTGGATTGTGTAATGCACCTGCAACCTTTCAAAGGTGCATGATATCAATTTTCTCGGACATGGTAGGAGATTTCTTAGAAATTTTTATGGATGATTTTTCAGTCTTTGGAGAATCTTTTGAGAGTTGCCTCAATAATTTGAAGAAAATATTAAAACGATGTATTGAGGCAAATTTGGTTCTGAGCTGGGAGAAGAGCCATTTCATGGTTCGAGAAGGGATTGTTTTAGGACATATTGTATCTAAGAGAGGGATCGAGGTAGATAAAGCAAAGGTTGAATTGATCTCTAAACTTTTTCCACCCATCTCTATCAAACAAATTCGATCTTTTCTCGGCCATGTAGGATTCTATCGTCGCTTCATCAAAGACTTTTCCAAAATTTCCCGTCCTTTGTGTAATCTGCTCGCTAAGGACGTTCCTTTCAATTTTGATGAAGATTGTCTTAAGGCTTTTGAGTTTCTAAAGGAAGCTGTGACCCAAGCCCCAATCATCCAACCCCCTGATTGGTCACTACCTTTTGAAATCATGTGTGATGCTTTAGACTTTGCCATAGGAGCTGTCTTGGGCCAAAGGGTAAACAAATGTCCCATAGTGATTTATTATGCTAGCAGAACTTTGAATGAAGCCCAAAAAAATTATACCACTACTGAAAAGGAGTTGCTAGCTGTGGTGTTTGCCCTGGAAAAGTTTAGATCATATCTTTTAGTTTCCAAGATTGTGGTTTATTCGGATCACTCGGCTTTGAGATACCTGCTCTCAAAGAAAGATGCTAAACCATGATTGATTAGATGGATCTTACTGCTACAAGAGTTTGACATTGAAATTTGAGACAAGAAAGGATCTGAGAATGTTGTAGCAGACCATCTATCTAGGATTTTAGTTGAAGAGTGAGAACCTGCATCAATTAAAGAATCTTTTCTGGATGAACAGCTCTTAGCAGTTTCGCATGCAAAGGCCCCTTGGTTTGCAGATATTGTTAACTACTTAGTGGTTGGACAAATCCCTGATGGCTGGTCCAAGAATGAAAAGGATCGATTCTTTGCTCAAATTAAATATTACTTTTGGGAAGATCCTGAACTCTTTCAAATTTGTGCTGATCAAATCATCCGTAGGTGTGTTCCTGAATCTGAACATCTGAGTATTTTAAACTTTTGCCACACCCTTGCTTGCGGAGGATATTTTTCTAGTCGAAAAACTGCGGCTAAAGTTTTGCAAAGTGAATTTTACTGGCCGACATTGTTTAAGGATGCCTATACTTTTGGCAAAGAATGTCTTAGGTGTCAAGCCTTAGGAAATATTTCAAGAAAAGACATGATGCCTTTAAATCCCATCTTGGTAGTTGAAATCTTTAACGTTTGGGGAATTGATTTTATGGGACCCTTTCCACCCTCTAATGGTTTTGAATATATTTTGGTGGCTGTCGATTATGTTTCTAAATGGATTGAGGCAATGGCAACACGAACCAATGATCATAAGGTAGTCATAAAGTTTGTTCAAAAGAATATCTTCTCTAGGTTCGGATTTCCACGTGCCATCATTAGCGACGGAGGTGCCCATTTCACAAACTACCAATTTCGAATGCTTTTGCAAAAATATGGGGTCACACATAAAGTAGCTACACCTTATCACTCGCAAACAAGTGGCCAAGTGGAAGTATCCAATAGGGAGATCAAGAACATTTTGCAAAAGACTATTAGGCCCGATCGTAGAAACTAGTCAGACCGATTAGATGATGCATTATGGGCCTATCGGACAGCTTACAAGAATCCCATTGGAATGTCTCCCTATAGGCTGATCTTTGGAAAAGCATGTCATCTTCCGGTAGAACTTGAACATAAAGCATATTGGGCGATTAAGCAATTAAATTTTGATTTAAAGCAAGCTGGTTCTAACCGGATGTTGCAACTGAGTTAATTAGATGAATTGAGGCGAGAGGCTTATGAAAATTCACGTATTTATAAAGAGAAAATGAAATCCTTTCATGATCAATTTATTTCTAGGAAAATCTTTGAGCCAAATCAACAAGTCTGGTTATTTAATTCAAGGCTTCGATTATTTCCTGGAAAATTGAGATCTAGATGGGATGGACCTTACATTGTTAATCAAGTATTCCCCCTTGGTGCAGTCAAAATTTATGATCCTAGGTCAGGAAACTTCTTTAAGGTGAATGGTCAACGTTTAAAACCATACATTGAAGGAATATCAACAACTCGAACCATTGACCAAGTAACATTAACTGACCCACACTGAACTGAGCTGCATTATGTCTGGCTGAAGACATTAAACTTAGCGCTTGTTGGGAGGCAACCCAATATGTACTCAATATTTTTTTTTAATTCCAAAAAAAAAAAAAAATTTTGCAGCCTCTACATTGTTCATGAGCTCCTCTTCTTAGGTAACCCCTATCCCTTTACATTTTTTAGTTCTTATGGTTTATTAGCCTTTTTATACCATTAGGGACAATGGTATTTAAGTTGGGGGGTCGAGACAATTTTTTTTAAAATTACAAAAAAAAAGTTTTCATGTGTCAAAAATAAATCTGGAGCAAGATAGACTAGAAAAAGTAATAAGAGTTAGAGAGTGTTGCTAATGACTGTAGCGAGTCAAGAAGTAGACTAGCGTGTCAGACTTTTAGGGCCTACTTAGATCACCTAAAGGCTATTAGCACTTTCATTGCACATGCACGCTGACGAGACAAAGTAAGTATTAGTTGTAAGGACAATTGAGGACTTAATTATCACTGAAAACTGGTAATTGATATATATCCTAATTTAAATTTTTTTTTGAATTGAGGAAAGAGCTACCTACCTGAAATAAAAGTGCAAAACATAGAGTATATGTGGATCGCCCTAAACTTAGTAACCGGGTCTCTGCACCTAAGTCAAGTGTGGAGGTTCACGTCAAACGATGAAGGGAAGGCCAGGATGCTCAGCACTTAAAAAAAAAAAAAAAAAAAAAATCAGGTAGTGTGAAAGCTAACTCAGTTCATAAGCTTAATTTAGGGATGTATAGAAAATTAACCAAAGTAAGTGTTAATCAAAGATACATTTGTTCTTGCAAACTAGTACCAAAATGTTAAGTTAGTCATCACAAACACAAGTGCTGTAGATTTTTAGATGAATTCTAAGAAAGTTTCTAATTATGCTGACTGCAAAATTTATTTCTGAAACTCAATACTTAGTTAGTGATACTTGCTAGATCTTTTTACTTTCAAACCTGGATCTATTTTTGTAAAGGATGATCTTTGTGATACATAGTTATACTTTTTGCACTGCTAAGGGACTAGCAATAAGTAAGTTGGGGGATATGATAAATCATGGATTTACACGTTTATTTTAAGTATTTTAGTTAATTAATGGTGCTAACATTCTTTTAATAACCTAATTTCATAATTAATTTGAACTTTCTTGCAAAACTAATTATTTTAAAAATATCTTTGAAAAATGTGAAATTAGAGTATGTTCATGAAAAATAGATTTCAAGTCAAAGCACCACACACCCATTTAAATGATTAATAAAATATTTAATAATTATAATTAATGATCATGGAATTGGTAAAATTAATAAGTTTAAAACCCGCTAATAGGTAGAGCTTGATTTATGGAATCCAACAATGCAAACGGTACTTAAATCATGTTTGAAATGAAGAAGTTATGAATTTTTTAAGGATTTTTGCACACATTTTGATGCTGCACAGTTTTTGGGCTGGGTTTATAATCCGCAGGATGGTTCACCGGCAGCCATTGCTGCCGGTCCATGGAACAGGGCGTGGACCATAGCCCTCCAGAGAATGGCTGCCGGTCCATGGAACAGGGCATGGACCATAGCCCTCCAGAGATGCCGAAACTCGCCGGGAAACACGCCGGCGGTGTCCTTGGCCAGAGGGGAAGCTCCGACAGTGCTTTGACGGGCAGTGGTGGCGATTTTTGGTGGCAAACTAGAGGAGTGTGGGCATTCTTCATGAGCTGGGCATTCTCCACGGGCACGGGCGTTGCCAAGCGTTCGTCACGGTGTGAACCAGGCGAGCAGTCCACGAGCACGAGCGTTCTTCGCGAGTCGAGCTTCTCCACGGGCATGGGCGAGCAGTCCACGGGCATGGGCGTTGTGCGCAATCCACGAGCTCCACAGCGCAGTCCACGAGCGGCGTGATCTACGGAGCAGCAACGACGGTCACGGTATTTTTTTTGTCTCACATCGCTAGTATGCAACGAGCTCTCCTCTCCGATCAATTATAAAATGAACCCCATAGCACAAGGCAGAGGGATCCTGGAGAAAGAGCAAGGTACAGGGTAGAGGGCATTGCTTGGGTTGCGGGTTGGCTTTTGGGAGTGAGGTTTCTCAAAGGAGAACGTGTCCCTACACCATCTTCCAGCCTTCTCCCTCTTTGAGATCAAGATCCGAAGAAGAAGACACAGAGGAAGCCCAGTTCGCTCCATGGAGTACGAAGGAAGGAGCTATCTTCCCGACGAGGCTGCGCTGATCTGTTCTTGTCTTTATTATTTGTTTTGTTAATTTAGTTTTTACTGCATTGTACTTAGACCTTAAAATCAATGCAATATTTTTTTTAATTCCTGTCTTTCACCTTGTCTGCAAGTAGATGCTAGGATCTAAATAATAGATCCTAGTGCCAAGTTTACTTTTCCTGCAATTTTAATTTTTTTTCGACTTCAAATATATATATTTTTTTACAAGATCAAAAATTTCAAATCCTAAACACCGCCTTTTCTGTGAATTCGACCCGACTCCTCTTGCTACGTATTTTTAAATATTTTAAGAAGTCAGATTTTAAACTGATAGCCACGGTGTTTTAACGACAACCCCGCGGATCTACCATTTATTACAAGAGGAGTATAGGTATTTATAGATTCCCATATCCCTTTGAAATTCAAAAATAAAATTCATTGAAATCCTCCCTAGATTTGAATTCAAATTCAAAATAATTTGAATTCAAATCCAAAACCAAAATCCCAAATTTTCCATTTTAAACCCAAATTACATTCCAAATAAATCCCTTTTATTTGAATTTTGAAATCTCCCCTGCTCCAAAAATCGTGGTGCTCCAAAAATCATGCGGAGATAGCTCTTCTTTGGATTGCTTTGAGAATCGTGCACACGCTTCTTTTGGTTGCTTTAAAAAGTGTGTAGAAGCTCCTTCATGGTCGAGCAACAGGGGGAAATCGGATCTTCGACGGTCGCCCGGGCAGTGGGCGGTGGACGATGTTAGCGGGCGGTAGGGCTGCAGGTGAGTGGCGATGGCGGGGCGGCACGATGACGCGGACGGGCATCACGGGTGCCCGTTTGCCTTCCGCGGCCGTGGGTGGTGGCTGGGCACCGGCGAGGCCTCCGGCGGTCGGGCAGGGGCCAGGGGGCGGCGGGGCGGCACGGCGGTGTGGACGGGTGTCACGGGGCGTCACGGGTGCCCGTTCGCCTTCTGCGACCGTGGGCGGTGGCTGGGCACCGGCGAGGCCTCCGGCGATCGGGCAGGGGCTAGGGGCCGGTGTGCGGCAGGGCGGTAGGCGGGCGACGGCGGTGGCGCAGCACGGCGGCACGGTGAGGGCAATGCGATGGTTCGTCTCCCTCGCATGTTGGGGGGCTTTCCAGCGACTCTCCGGTGGCTAGGGCGGTTCCCCGGTGAGAGGGAAGATCGGCGAACACCGGTGGCTGGCAGGGGGGGCGGCCGGGGTCGGGTAGCCCGGATGGGGGGGAAGGGGATGGCGGCTAGGGTTTTTTTTTAAAAAAAACTTTACGGGAGATGAAAGGTTGGAGAAGGAATAAGCTGGGATAATACGGGGATAAATATGGAATAAAACTGGGATAATAGGAATAGGTGGAATAGCAGGGATAAAAAACTTAAAAAAATCTAGAAATTTAAAAAAAAACCCAGATGGGTTTTGGGTCCCCCATCATTCTCCTGCAGCGCGAAGAACTCAACTCCATTGAGTTTGTCGATGAAGCAAATCCTAGTCCGCTGCTGGCTCTGATACCAAGTTGATGCGGGACGGAAATGAAAAACCCATGCTTATTGTAAAAGAGGGGAAAGACCTAAACAACCTAAGGACTGTGGGAGGGCTAAGAAAGCTCCTGGGACTAGGATGACTCAAAAACTAAATCCTAAAGCGGCTGACCTCTTTTGTTTTCAAATTTTCTTGGTGGAGGTGGCGAAGGAAGGATGGGGCTGGGAGACTGGGAACTGGAACTCATGGACCTTGGGACTCACCCTAACGAAGAGACTATCCACCTCTAAGGCATTATGCCCTCTTTGATACTTGGAGGCGCTAGGATGGATCTCAAGGTCACGAGGGGAAGCAGAGAAAGACATGAAGGTGGGAGAGAGAATGGAGATACCTGGTGTGGGCACTAGACCTCTGGTTAGGGTTTCAATTTTTGGGT
The DNA here is from genome assembly GCA_021397845.1 of Areca catechu. Classification (NCBI taxonomy): domain Eukaryota; kingdom Viridiplantae; phylum Streptophyta; class Magnoliopsida; order Arecales; family Arecaceae; genus Areca; species Areca catechu. The sequence goes on along the minus strand of CM038039.1, from coordinate 149,825,774 downwards.
CTTGTAATAAGGCTTCGAGTCTAAAGCATTGTATTTTTTTTTTTAGTTATGAATTTAGTTTCAATTGCTTTTGTTTTAGTCTTGTACATTAACCAATTTGGTCAAGTTGGGTCAATAGGTCATGTACTTAGCTAAATTGGTTCTAGTCCGAGTCTACTGGAAGATTGTGTCCAAGCCTATTTGAAGGAGTGGTCATTGAGTCTAGTCTAATTATTAATGGGTCAAAACATTTCCAATGCCTTGAAGGATGCCACCTCAGCCCTTGAGCACCACCTCACCCATCCCATGTGGTGCCACGTCATCATGACAAGTGGGTTGCCCAAATCAAGAGGAAATGCAGAATTTTGGATGCCATCAACCCAAGTGGACACCATCCCTTGATCCAAGCCTCCCTTCCCTCCCCATATCAAGTTTTCTCCCAAAGAAGGGTGGGCGAAAAAGGAAGGTCAATGGGAGTTGAAGATTTGTGAAGACATGTCCCTTGCTTCAAGCCCCCATATCATGCCTTCTTCCCAAATTATTTGATCAACCATGGAAGAAAATTCAAAAGTCCAAAGGTGCCAAGACAAGATCCATGCTTCATGCCCCCACATCAAGCCTTTCTCCATAAAAGCTTGGATGGTCAAGGAAAGAAGCAATGATCAAGTGGGTGCCCATGATTCTTGAAGACATGCTCCCCTCCTCACTCCCCCAAATCAAGCACTCTACCATTTCAAGGTCGACCAAGAGAGGATTCCATGGAGAAAAAATCTAATTTTATGGTGCCATCTTCATGAAGACTTGTAATATTTTTCATTCAAATTTTGAATGAGTCCTAAGGTGCCTATTTAAAGGACCTAACCCCTCTTTTGTAATTTTTAATCTTGATGAATGAAAAAAAATTATCTTCTTGAGTCCAATCTCTTGTTAGTTGCCTTCGTTCACTAGGAACGTCGATCTTCGAGAGGGAGCGCCTTCGCCTTCGGGAGTCGAGAGGTGTGAGGCCCCAACTTGCCTTCATCCTTCGGGACATCGAGGGGTGTGAGGCCCCAGGTATCTCCATTCTCTCTCCCACTTTCATGTCTTTCTTTGCTTCCCCTCGTGACCTTGAGATCCATCCTAGCGCCTCCAAGTATCGAGGAGGGCATAATGCCTTAAAGGTGGATGGTCTCTTCATTAGGGTGAGTCCCAAGGTCCATGAGTTCCAATTCCCAGTCTCCCAGCCCCATCCTTCCTTCGCCACCTCCACCAAGAAAATTTGAAAACAAAAGAGGTCAGTCGCTTTAGGATTTAGTTTCTGAGTCGTCCTAGTCCCGGGAGGCTTCTTAGCCCTCCTACGATCCTTAGGTTGTTTAGGTCTTTCCCCTCTTTCACAATAACCATGGGTTTTTCATTTCCATCCCACATCATCCGCACTCTATCCGTTAGACTCTGAGTTTGGTGATAGCAAGCTAGAAAACTCCAGAAGTCTGCACTCTATCCATTGGACTCCAAGTTTGGTGACGGTAAGTCGAAAAACTCCAGAAGCCCCACACTCTATCTGTCGGACCCCGAGTTCAGCGAAGGCAAGCTAGGCAACTCCTGAAACCCCACACTCTATCCATCATACTCTAAGTTTGGTGACGGCAAGCTAGGAAACTCCAGGATCCCTGCACTCCAACCTGCAATACCCTCAGCCCAGTGGAGTTTGGTCATAAAATCTCCAAGGTCCCCTCGGCCAGTTCTTGAATTAGATTGTAGGAAGGGCCAAAACTTGGAAACCTTATGCTTGGCAAGGTCGATATAGATTCGCTTGTGTGCTAAGTATGAAAAAAAAGAGAGAAAAAAGAAGAAGAGAAGAAAGGAAGCAGATTCACTAAAGAACAAGAAGCTTCATTAAAGGGAAGTATGTACAACCAAAAAGGGACCCCCGACAGGCCAGGAGATCTCCTAAAATGCCTAAGTACAAAGGTAAAAAGAAAAAAAGGTGTAGATCATGGCGACATCACAGGAGCCTTGTCGGGGCATCGGGGTATCTTGCCGGCATCATCTCAGCTCTCTACCAGCGGGGTGGACGAGTCGGCTACCTCCTCTCCTACCGCCGTACTGGCCTCTCCAGTTGCGGACCCCTCCTTTACATCGCCATCGCCTGGGAAGTCCGAGATGATGGACTCCAGGCTTTGGCTGGGATAGGCCTGGGCCACCTTCGTCTTGCAGTCTGCGAACCCCTTTAGAAAGGAATCCACGATCGCCTCTCGGACCTCTTCGATGAATTTGATTGAGGCCTTGAACCTCGGCACGACTTCTGCAGCCTCCGTCTTAGCGGCTTCCATTGGTGCCACCGTCATGATCGCTTTTTCCTTTACCGTCAAAGCCTGGGCCATCGTCACTTCCAATTGAGCCTAGAGGGTCCGGGATTGCCCCTCCAGATATGCCAACTCTATGGCAAACTCCTCTACCTGGCATGTGGCCTTTTCCTTCACGGTCGCCAACACCACCTCAAGGACTCTGGCCTACATTTTTAGCCTAGCCACTGATGCCTTTGCATCGGCCATCTTGGTCCGGAGGCCCTTGGCTCACTCCTCCAAGACCTGTAACCTCTTGGTTTGTGCCTAGGCCTCTGCCTCCACCATCTGCAATCACTTCTTCTGCTGGGCATCCTACTTGACCCATGCTGCATAGTAATCCTAGATGAGTATCATATTGGTGGCCATCTACAAAGACGGAAGTGTCAGTGGAGCTAACACAGGCAATGATAATAAGTGAGAAAGAAGTAAAAAGAGGAGAAAACTCTCCATGAGCAGTTGGGGGAAGATGCCCATAATGGTGGCCACTAGCTGCTTGCTGCTCCTCTCATGGCGGTCGCATGGCTGAACGGCGAACTCCATCATCTGTTCATCCAGTGCAGGGTCAAGGGTGACCACCGCATTCGATATAACTACTATAGACACTGATTCACCCCAGAAGTTATCACCAAGGGTGCCATCACTAGCCCTAGTGTGGGTGATGGTGGAGGCATCTCAGCCACTGGGGGTGTAGTTGTTATTTCTACTGTCAGTGGTGGTGCCGGTCCCCCTCCTATCGCTGCCTCAACCTCGACTTCCACCACCTCTGGTATTTGGGTGGAGGAAACCGCTGGTGAGGCCCATGTAGCCTCCTCTCTAGTAGTGGCTCCTATGTTGGGCCCATGGACTAGAAGCCAGGACTACGCTCCGAATGAGGTGGGGGCCAGCCCAGGCCTTCTCTCTCCCTGGCCAGCTGATGAACAACATTGGGCCTCCGCTCGGACTCGTCATGAGCCCTCTTCGATGGATCCTCCCTAGGCCTAGGAGATGCATGCCTCTTTCAAGGCATCTCCCGAATCTGATCCATAAAAAAATTCATGCCTGCAAGAAAAAGGAGATGTCAGTCAGGTTTGAAGACAAGGATAATTCCTGCAAAAAGAAAAGTTTGGTTTCTAGGCCTCACCCAAATCTCAGATCGGGCTGATCTCGGTCTCGAACAAATAATGTTTAGCTAGCAGGTCCTGAAGAGGAGGAATGATGGAGGTGATGAGCTAGTTGTACACTTCCCGGTCTGTGGCCTCCACCTGAGCATTGCGGTTCGAGGAGAGGTTTGGGTCACTCCAGACCTAGTCGACCCCGATGACCAAGGCAAAGAAAAATCTATTTTTCTATCCCTTGATGGAAGAAGGAAGGTTGAACTTAATGGCCCCCGAGCGGGGGGCCACGAACCACCATCCATCATTGGACGGGTGGTACTTCAGGGTGAAGAAGGCCTTGAACAAAGAAAAATGGACAACAACCTTATGGAAATGATAGAGTATGGCAAAGCAAAAGATGACCCTAATGGAATTTGGGATAAGCTGGGCTGGAACTAAGCGGAAGTTGCTAAGGAAGGAAAGAAAGAAAGGGTGTAAGGGCAAACGGAGACCCCCGAGGAAGAAGTCCTTATATAAGGCAATCCGACCCGGGCCACCGGAGGTGACTCTCTCTGATGAGGGATGAACTCTAAACTGATGCATGCAAGGGGATGACATGAAAGGGATGAACATAAAGAAAAAAACCAGATTAAGGAAAGCAATTATCCTTAATTTTTTGTTTGGTTTAGTTCCCAAAAATTGTCAAGACTAGGTTAGGGATTTCATGTAACAGCTAGAGTTCTACTCACATGCTAAAAATTATCAAAGAGATAAAAAAAACAAAGGATCCTAGGGTTAAGAAACACCTATTAGGAACATTCTCATCTTCAAAAACTCAGAAAAAGTGAGAAGGGTTAGGTTAATTTACCTAGCAATGATTTACATAAAGCTGTAGAAGCGATCACACCACTCAGATCGGTGCTGGAATGATGAAGCCTTGTTCCCGTGGATCCGTTGGCTTATTATCAATTAATTTTGGGGGAAAGGAAGGCCTCATCCAAGGATCGCTTCACTTGAGGGATCCTGTAAATGTCAATGATTAGGGTAGTAGATGATAGAAAAATTATGAAATAGATGGTTGGAAGAGGATAAAAAGTGAGAGGTGCACTGGGGCTGATTGGTGGCTTGAATTGATGATGGACGCCTGGCTTGGAGGGGCTACTAGAATATGTAGGGTGCTGGGGCTTGGAGAGGGGCGGCCTGGAGTGGAGAGAGGACCTGGTGGCTAGGGTTTGATGATGGGGGGCATCCTAGAAGGAGTACGGATGGGGCGGCCAAGGAAGATCGTGGGGCATCCTAAGATGAAGAAAGATGGGGGCGGCCTTGTAGGATGATGGTGATGGTTGTCTTAGGGTTTAGAGGAGGTGGAAAGAGCAATGGCAAAGGTTTAAGGAAAGCTAGGGTTTGTTGGATAACTTTGGGCCTTACATCCACTCCCTCACGGAGGTCGATGTTCTCAAAGAACAAAGGCAATTAGGAAGAACTCAAATTTACATTCATCAAAAGTTCTCCTTTACAAGGGGGAGGGGGTGGGTATTTATAGATTCACTGAGGTTCTTGGACTCCCTGACAAACTAGGACTACAAAACTTGAGGGCCAAGAAAACAAAACTTGAGGGCCAAGAAAACTCTCTTGGGCTTGGACTGCTTGACTCCATGCTGGGCTGGGAGGGGTGCCAAGGATGGTTGGGTTGGGAGGGGCACCATATGTTGTGGGCCTGGACTAGGGTGCCAAGGGCTTGGCCTGGGAGGGGTGCCACTTCTTCATGGGCTGGGGCACCAACTTCATGAGGCTTGGACTGGCCTGGGGTGCCAACTTCATGGGGCTTGGGAGGCACCCTACTTGTGGTCTGGGGTGGCATGAAAGGGGCCCTAGCACATAAGCTGGGGTGGCTAGAGTAGGGGCCCTAGTGCATGAAACCCAGCTCTGGTTGGGAGGGGCCTAGTGAATCTCCTGGTCTGGTGGCTCTCCTCTTATATCTTGACTTGAATGAAAATTATAGGGCTCATGGGATTGAGACAAGGGACTCACTTTACTAAGTGGACTCAACTAGACCCTCTTGTCTCACTTTATTAAAGGACTCACGTGACTCAGGACTAATGGATTTTACATGACTCAAACCCTAATGGACTCAAAAAAGTTGACAGACTTTCCAACACATGACTCAAGGATCTAAATGAAGTCCTGATCCTTGTCTGATCCTGATGTCCTCTTCAATTCTCTCGAGGTGGAAGGAAACTCGACCTTGTCATGTAAAGGTCAATATGGCTCTGGATATTGCTCAATAGGTCTGGGTGGAGGCGTTACGGATCCTCTTGAGTGATCCATGAATTCTTAGATTTTGATCGGCTTTGCCAATGAACCAAATAGATTGGTAGCCTTTGATTCGGGTACTAATGGCTTGGTCATCTAGGATACGCTAAATCTTTTTCCTCTGACAATCTAATTTGTTGGTGGATACTTAGGGATGGATTTGTTTTCAAAGAAAGGGTTAGGTCCAAAGGCTTACTGGGTATCATTGCTGGCTCTCTATACTCAACTAAGTCTGAGATATTGAAGGTTGAGCCTAATGCCTAATTCGGGTGGTAACTTAGACACTGGGTCCAACTTTTTTTATCACTTTGAAGGATTCAGCTCTACGGGTATGCAACCTAAGCTTTACATAATCTCCCTAGCGAACTCTTGGACTCTTTCAAGAATTAACTATATTTTTATAAAAACATTGCTTATATTAATCTTATGATTAATTCCTTATGCATACCTCTATAATGTAGGGTAAATGACTCATACCAATGCCTAATGACATGCATGCAACTGACTCATACCAATACCTAATGATATGCATGCAAATGACTAAACCTACAACTACAGCTATGTGTGACCCTTGGTTGGTGGGTGACATGCAGATGAAAATTTGACATGTACTTCTAATAGATGCCATAATGTTTTCCAGAAATAGGTAGCAAATTGAACAGGTTCAAAGGGCTAATACAACTTGCTAACCTCAATGAAGTGTAATTGAATGGTTAGAGAAACATAGGAAGCTTCAGGAAAGGGTAGGAAATAAGAAGTGGATTCGGGGTTAGCCCGGTAGGGTAGGAAAGAAGAGGGTTCGGGGTTGATAGGATAGAATAGGATATATGAAGAGGTTTCAGGGAATAGTCGTAGACTAATGAGGTTGGCCTTATGGGTTTGATATACATCTACAGGGTCCACCTTATGGAAGAATGGGTCATTAATTTCAGGGAAGAGATCTTCAATTGGGATCAAAGGAGTGGAGTCCTCCTAAGTGTATTAGATTAAATAAACCAAGTCCTTACTAATTTTCTTTGGTTCTTGAATTTCAGGACTAGGCTCTATCATTGGGTTTTCTTCTAGGGTCTCCTTAGGTATAGTTGTAGTAACTGTATCATAGTTCTCTTCCTCTAACTGATCTTCCACCATGGTTTCAGGCTGGGAATTTTTCGAGTCAACTACTTCTGGGTATGTCCTAGCTACTTCCTCTTCAATGCTATCTGTGGGAACAATTGTGATAGTAGGGGTGGATCGACTAAGAGGAAGTGGATTGATATTGGGCTCATATCTAGGGGTACTAATCCTATGGAATTTGGGTCGACTAAGGGGAACCTGATTAGTAATTGGCTGATAGCTAGGGGTACAATCCTATTGGGTTTGGGTCGACTAAGGGGAACGTGACTAGTACCTGGCTGGTAGCTAGGGATACTAATCCTATTGGGCTCAGGTTGATGGGCTAGGGGTTCCTTGGGCTCATAGGATATGGGTTCAGACTTATGGGTTATGGGTTCAGACTTATGGGTTATGGGTCCTTGGGACTTATAGGACATGGGCTCAGATCTATGGGTTATGGGTCTCTTAGGCCATAGAACATGGGCTCAGATCAATGGGTTATGGGTCTCTTGGGCTCATAGGATCTGGGTTCATAGGTTTTGGGTTCATAGGATCTGGGCTCATAGGATCTGGTTCATAGATCTAGGCTCATAGGATCTGGGTTTATAGGATCTGGGCTCATAGGATATGGATTCATAGGATCTGGGTTTATAGGTTCTGGGTAGGTACTTTTTTCTAAGTTTGCTCTTCATGGCTCTCCAGGTAGCTATGGGTACTTCTCTGTTTCTAATCACCCTTTCAACCTTATCCCAGTAGATTTCAGCCTGGCGAACTAACTTAAGTTTGGCAAACTTAAACTTCCTTTCTTCTGACATTAGTTTCCTCTCAAAATATTGATCCATACCTTCTTCCCAATCAAGATAATCCTCAAGATCGAGATCGCCATGAAAAATGGGTGTTTCTAACCTAATGTTCCTAGTGGCTCTCTCTTCCTGATCTATGAAATCATAATCGGATCTCCTATGGTTGGGCTCCAAGAATGGGTCAGGGCATGAAGCTCTCTTAGGGTTGGGTTCCAAGAATGGGTCAGGGTGTGAGGCTCTCCTAGGGTTGGGTTCCAGGAATGGGTGAGGGTGTGGGGCTCTCCTAGGGTTTGGAGGTGTGGGCAAAGGTGACTCTAGTTTAGGGTTAGTATGGTCTTTCTGGTCCTCTCTAGGTTTCCATTATGCTTCTCCACTTGATCAAAACTACTGTTCATTTAGGCAAGTTGTTCATTTATGGATTATGGTCCTTAGTAAGGTTTCAATATTAGACTCCATGGTTAGACAAGACGGGGTTGGGTTTGAGGCTACTGGTATTGGGCTCCTAATCTAGGGGTCATGCAATCAAGCACACAAATCGGACTAGGGTTTTGCTAGATCTAGCAGCTCAAGTAGAATGAGTCAACTCAACTTACACCCAACTCAACAATTAATCCTTCCACTGGCCAGGTAAGAGGGGGGTAGTGGGAGGCTTCCCCTGCTTGTCGCAGGGTCCTAATTAAAAACCACCAGTCTGCTTAGGATGTTTGCTACTGGATCTCTAGCCTTAGACACTAGCTTCCAGTAATAATTAGAGGGTTAAGTGCACTAGTTTTCTCACAAGACTCGAACTAAACCTATTGGTGTCCCTAAATCAATTAGGTTGCTACTGGATTTTAGTTATGCTTGGGTTCGAATGTAGGGTGGTTGTTTTGGGCTAAGAAAAGGTGATCAAATCCTTCCCTCATCTGATATAGTAGAAGTGCCCTTAAGATGTTTTAGGTATGATGCACACACATGAAACCCTAATGCAACATGAATCTAAAAATCAGAAAAAATCACAGAATTTTTTTTTATAAAAAATTTGTCTGATTTTTAGTGTAAATAACATACCTAATACTGATTAGCAGTAGTAATTTAAGTTTAAAAGGCTTGGGTTTGGTGTGGTTTGATGGGTGATTAAGTTCAACCCTAATCTAAGCATGCAGAAATTTCAGCAAGGTGGTCATTAGGGTTTTATGCAAATTTTTTTTATATTTTTTAGATCAAAAAAATTACAAAGAACTTCAGAAATAAAGAGGACTAAATATGTGATCAGAAGATGCAAAGATTGATGCAAAACTATAAGAATTTAATGGAAGACAAACCCTAGGTTCAGAATAGGACATAGATTTCAGGACGCTGCTCGGATACCAAAAATTGATGAGGGATGAACTCTAAAATTGATGCAGGATGACATGCTAAGGATCATAAAAAAAATTAGATTATTATGAATGTTGGCATAGAATCCCCTTTAGATCGGGCGGAGCTGTTGGATCACAGGTTCGCTCTCCTGGTTCACCTGCAAAACAGGTCCCTGGCTGGATTTTCTCCGACAGGGGACACTTCGATGCCTAAGTCAGAGGCGGGTTCCAGCAACAGAATGGAGAGTATTCTGAAGAGAAAGGAGATGGTGAGGAAATGAACTTTTATTTTTCCAAGATCTCGCTATGCTTACCTTGAGTGTCCCCTCTTACCAGTATTTATAATGACTGGTCCAGCACATGGTTTGGTCTCCCATCCTATGGTTAAGACGGAGACTAATTGACTCCCCTCCACCCATAATCATAGACGGTTGTCGAGAGGTATCGGCCAGGCTGGAGGCATTACAGTTGGGGTTAATGGCCACATGGCCACTTCGATGTAGTTATGATTTAGAGGTGATAGCCAGGCAGTTGATCGTAACCGTTGTGCCCATGTTCACGTGGGTTTGAGGTTGGTTAGAGATTTACCTTCGAGTCTCTTCTTCAGGCGGGGCCATCGCTAGACTGGAGAGGTGTCTTTGTCCTATTTTTTCTGGGATAGTTCGAAGATACCTCTACTATTCATGGTGGACCTATTCTTTTTAGGATGAATCGTAGGGTGGAGTCGATGTCATCTTCGGACTATTCTCCTTCGGGTCGGTGTCATCGGCTAAGGCCAAAGACTGGGTCTATGAAGTAGTGGACACCATGTCGTTGCTTTGCTCATTCACTCAGCTTCATTTGAGCGCTCCGGTTCGAAGTATCTGGTTTGGGAGGGATTGCATGAGCGATCGAACTGACAGCTGACCCATGCTTGAACCAACATATCCTAACAGTTGCCCCCCACTCTCAGTTTTCGAAGCAGTGATTTGCCTCGAAAAGTGAGAGTATCGCTAGATTATCATTTTCTTCTGGGAGGAGGTGCAACCAATGTTGGTAAAATCTCTGGTTTGGCTACTTTCCATAACTACTGGCTGATTCAAAGATCAAGTTGAGGACAACTGTCATTCCCTAATTAGAGTGTGAAAAAGGAAAGGGTCAGTCGAGAGGTCGCTTCCCTTTTCCTCTATTGTAGTGGTTCAGCTGATCTTTTCATTGGGATTTGGGTGGAGGACGTGGTCTCTTCCTATCCCTTGGAAAAGACATGGGTTTCATCTCTGCTATCGATTGGGGTCACGCAGATCATGACTTTCGGTTCTCCCACGTTAAATAGCTTGGAGCCATTTGAAGTTTTGTATCTGTCTCTGGTGTCACGTACATGGCAGACTCAGAGAGAGATGGTCTCTCCCTTCGAGGAGGCATCCTAGATGCTTCTTATCCTTTTATGAGGGAAAAGGGAGGACTGGTTGTGGAAGCTTCTCTACCTTCATTTACTTTTACCTTTTGCTCAGCTTTTCTTGCTTCCACCCCTCAGTCTCTTCCGCAGGTAAAATTTTTTTGTTCCTTCCCTGTTTCTTTTTCTCATCATGGTTAAGTCCGTAGGAGTTCGTGTTGCCAGTAGGGGGGAGCTTGGGCCTCTCGGTGCCGGTAATGAGGTTAGACTGGAACTAGTCCCTAGTTCCATTTCGTTTAGAAAGATAGCCCACCTTCGGGAGCGTTACCATGTTCCCAAAGGATTCCTTCTGATACTCCTGAAGCTTGAAGAGTGGGTGAATAGGCCTCCCACCGGGCTTATCACTGTATATGAAGATCATTTAAAGGCCGATCTTCACTTCCTGATGCATCCTTTCTTCGTAAAGTTCTTTCATATATATCAGATTATGCCCGCACAGTTGACTCTGAATAGTATTCAAAATATCTGTAGGTTCTTGGTCCAGTGTCACATAGCTAATGTGAGGCATGGGTCCAATTTATTTACTTCCCTCTTTGTCTTGAAGAGGGATTTTCACGGCCACGGATGGTGGGTTATTGGTCCTCGTCCTGGTCGCAAAATAATGACGGACATGCCTAGTGCCATCCATGGGTGGAAACCCAATTTTGTCTTTATCTCCTCCACTCAACCATGGGGTTTCAACAGTGATTGGAGGGAGCCTCGTTTAGAAGCTAATGTTAGGAAGAAGGTTCTGGTGGCCGACCAACCTGACTATGCTTTATTGTCAGGTTCGGAGGCCATTTCCATCTGAGAGCTGTTAGAGGAAAGAAATCTTCACCTTGCAGGGATCAGCGAGTTCTCCCTATTAGGTACAAGCGGTAGAGGTTTTTGGCTTTTTCCTTTTGGTAGCTCTGTTGTCCAGCTAATTTTAAAATGTGTTTTTGTTTGTAGGTGGCAGGATGAGGCCTGATTTGGGCTAGGTTCATCAGTCTTCCAAGAGGAAGACAGCTCAGGCTTCTCCTTCAAGATCAGAGTTCTGGAAGAAGGTCTGGGGGGATAATCCTAGTAGAAGTGCTTCATCTTCCAGAGGAATGTCTGGAGGGGATGGAATATCGATGGTGGATGCTTCGACAGGGCATCTGCTGGTTGAGTCCTTGCCAAGGGCCGACTCCCTAATTCAGATTAGGGGGAGCCCATCTCCGGCAGCTGACGTACCATCACCTTATCCCCCTACGGTGGACAGGGGCAAGGCACCACAAGTCGAGGAGGAGTCTGTGTGGAGGACTCATTTGGGCAGGGGTCACCCTACAGACCCCTCGGAGTTCTCCATCGTGGGGGGTCTCATAGTCCTTGCCGTGGCTAGGCGGGTACTGAAGGATTTCTGCTCTCCCATGATTTGGCAGTCATCTGGGGTTGGAGCCTCGCCAAGGTGTCTGATTCCACCTTTTCTTTGTTGCTGCAAGTAGGGCAATCGTCGTTTCTTTTGTCTCCAATGGGCCATTTTGGTCATAACCAATCTTATGCCTCGTTTTATTGGTGCAGCTGCTCTACGATGTCACCTTCCTAGAGGAGGGTCTGGGGAGTGTCGACAGCATTCTTCATGGCTTGAAGGAGGAGCTTCAGGTGGCCAAAGCTGAAAGGGAGGTGGCCGAAGAGTTGAAGTTGTCTGTGAACGAGTAGCTCACTTGTAGAAATGTCAAAGTTCAGGACCTGAAGGGCGAGCTGAAGAAGGCTTAGCTAAAGATCTCTAAGTAGGAGATGAAGCTGAGGAAGAAGAAGAAGCAGGTCCATTCCTTGGAACATTCTACAAAGAAAAACTAGAAGAAGGATGAAGACCTGGTCAAGATGACTAATAAGGTGATCAGGAGGGCCGGAGAGGCAACTTTGAAGGCCAAATAAGTGACTCTGAAGGCTGAAGCGACTGTGAAAGGGCCCAAAAGCCTTGAAAGAGCAGGCAACCAAAGCAGCCAAAGACTTTAAAAAGTCTTCACAGTTCAAGAAGGAAGTAACTGAAGCAAGCCTGTTCAGTTATCAGTATGGCTTTAATGACAGACTCGCTAGGGTTAGCGAAGTCTTCCCTGATCTTGACCTCTCTGGCATCCTAGCATATGAGATTATGGAAGAGGAAGAGGAAGAGATCGCGGCCTCCGCTGAGGCTGAAGAGGTACCGGGCCAAAATGAAGAAGTCTTGGTTGTAGCCAAAGAGTTGGTCATGGCTGATCCGGTAATCTCGGCCCAAACTAAAGAGGCTCAGGCTGAAGAGACCTTGACCTTGGCCTAGATTGAGGAGATCCTTCCTGTTCAAATCGAAGAGATCCTCCATTTTGCTGACCTGGAGGCTTCTTTGACCGGTCTGTAGGGCCTGATAGGCTCTGAGCCTTGTACTTCTTATTTTTTTTATTAAGAGGAATGACATGTAATTGACAGTTTCTACTGGATTAATGAATGTCTTCCCTTCCTCTCAATAAATGATAATATCTGAATTAGAATGTCTAGAAAATCTTCCAAGTGTCGAGTCTTCGGATTTGGCTTTGGCAAGGCTGTTGACCTCGGTGATGAGTTGAGCCATACGATTCTTCGCTAAGTCGACTCTTTCTGAACATGGGTTAATCCCTTAGACTTTAGGATTCATAGTTAGGGAATTCTATATCCAAGGAAAATTTTTGGTTCACCGGGGGTTCAGCAACTATTATGCTATCACTGGAGAGAGAATTGTTGCGTGGGTCATGGAATCATGGCAATCGGAGTCATAAAGGCGGCATTCGTAAAGGACTAGCATGGTTGCAGCCTTCCAGTGGTTCCCTCTAGCATGCAATGGTTCCCTCCAGTGGTCCCCTCCAACATACGGATCAAGGCCTTCGCAGATTAGGGCAACCATATGTGACACGATTAGAGGCTTACTGGAAATGGGAGTGTTTGACCTGAGCCTTCAATAGTCTTGGTATAAGAGAAAGGGGTTCTCATGGGTCGAACTTTATCTACTCCTAGCAAAGTTGCTCTCAATACCATTTTTGTCTCCTTTTCTCCACGCCACCCGGGAGCTTATCGTCGCATGAGACTAGATGTAGCACAGCTTAGGCAGGTGGCGAGGAGGAGGCCAGTGGGGGGCCTTCCGATGAGGAGATCAGATCGGCTGTGGAGTTGTGTTTTGGCATTGCCGCGCGCCCATGTTGGGAGCAACACCCCAATTGAGGTAGGTTCTTCCTCAGGGGGGATCTGTCCTCTCCAGGGAGAACCGCATTGGATGGGCCATTTGGGAGGTCAAGTTCGTCGAGTATTGGTAGGATTCCTCCGTGCATTGAAGGTATTAAACCTATGGCTCAAGTTGTTGAGGAGAGAATTCTCATGGGGTGTGATGCATCCGTTGCTAGAATTGAGAGGTGGGGGTCTGGGGACCCTTTCAATGTGATCCTTCCCGGAATACGACAGGTAAATTTTTGATGCGTGTGTTGTATGTCCGTGCATGTTAGATAGACTGACCTTATATGCAGTCCTTTTTTGGTAGGTTTCTCATGGCCTTTCCTTGCTGGAAAAAAGGGTTTGTGAGTCTATCAGCTTCGATGAAGGTCTTCGAAATCAGGTGGCTTCCACCGTAGTTGAGAAAAGTTTCGTCGAAAGGCTCCGGGCTACCACAAAAGAGGAGTTGGGTAAGGCTATCACCTCTAACAATGTCCTGAGCTGTCGCCTTAAATGATGTCCTGAGAAGACAACTGGGGATGCTTGAGGGGCAAGTGGCCGATGCAGTGGTTGATATTAAGTCGAGGAGAAGGAAGGTGATTTCTCTTGAGCTGTTGTTGAGGGAATGTCTTCAGGACATTGAGGGACTGAAGACTCAAAAGGTCTAGCTGGAAAGGAGGATCAGTAGGATGGAGACGGATCTCTTAGTGGCCAATCAGAGGGTGGCGCAGGCCGAGAAGAGATCTTTCTAGGCCATTGAGGCTTACAAGAGCTCCTAAGCCTTCAAAGATGAAGTGCACGAGATAGCGATGGAAAGTTATCTCCTTGACCATGCCGACTGCCTGGGTAAAGTTAGAAAGCTTTATCCCAGCTTGGACTTCTCCTTGGCCACTGTTCCGGGGGATGGGGTTGAGGAAGTAAAGGCTCCAGTCGAAGAGACATTGGTGCATCCTGCTAAAGGCAACGGGATGGTCACTGAGGGAGTCTTGACCCCAACTTTGGCTGCCAAAGAGGCTGACAAAGGATAAAGTTGTTAGTCACTTTTGGATCTATCGTCTTTGGGCAGGTACATAGAAGGTCGACCAATTGCGCAATAGCAGACAACTAAGGCAAGCGATTCAGAGTCAATGTTTTCAGCCTTAACCGAAGGCTAACTCTTGAAGTGAAGTCGTAGTGCCATTGTATTGTCTCCGATTCTTCTGGCACAATCGATCAGTTCATAAAGGACCTAACCAGCCTCTATGGCCAGGATTAGTCTTATTTGGATCAGTGTCAATCATCCATCATAATTGTCACCTCTAAATCGGTGATCATGGGATAGATAGATGTTATCATATCATTGGTGGTTGGCCGGAGGACATCGAGCATATTCTTCGTTGCTAGTGTCGAATTCGTTGGTATTCGAGCAGCCATGCTCCCGCGCATCTTGGGCACCGCTAGGCTGCCAGGCTTTCCTTTCTCGGAGATGGTCATTGATGCTGTATCCATTCCAAAAAAGCCACTCCAGATTCAGAGCATTGTTGACTCTTTTTACGAGAGCGGTTATTAATGAATATATCGTCTCTAGAAAGGCCATTCAGGCGTTGATGCATCGCTCCGAGACATGGCACCTTCCGGTTGGTTTGGGGAAAGGCACGGGGCATGTCCTCCATAGGCACTAGTGGGTGCGAAGTGCCATTAAATAGGACCCATCTTCTTATTTCTTGAAAGTAATCGAGGCATTTTTCTCTCAGTTCTGCGAAAATGAAGTTTAATATGGCAGAACTCTAGGAGATGGCCCGGAAGAGGGCCGTTGCTTCCCGACCAGTGGGCGAGCCTAGTGAGAAGGTTTGCCAGGATAACGACGATGACCTCTGGCCTGGAGATGCGACCCGCCTGAGAAGGAAGGTGTGGGCCTTGGAGGCCCAGTTGGAAGAGGCAAAGGCTCAGGTTACTAAGGCTGTTGTGATGGCGGAGTGGGCCAAGGAGGAGGCGACAGAGGCTGTCGCCATGTTTATGGCATTGCTGGCCTTCAGAGACGAGGTTGCTGAGGTGGTCCTGGACTCCTACCATCGGGGGTTCCGGGAGCACAAGGATAAAGCCTTCCGCTTCCACAGCCTAAAGGGTTTGGAAAACATCAGGCCTTCCATCCCTTATCCTGGGCATGAGGATGATTCTGACTTCGGAGAGGAGTCGGAGTCAGAGGCGGAGGAGAAGTCCAAAGCTTCCCCAAGCACCTCTCGAAGGTCTGATACCATTCATTGCTATGGGAAGGGAAGAGGCGGAGGAGAAGTCTAAAGCCTCCCCAAGCACCTCCCGAAGGTCTGATACCATTCGTTGCTATGGGAAGGGGCCGGCGTCTGGTCCTTGAGTCATCTCTTCTAATACCTGTTTCTGTCCTTCTTCTTCTCCTCTTCTTCTTTTTTTTTAATGAATGAAATTATCTTTTTCTTTCCATAAAAGGCATACTTCAAAATATTATGGATTATGGCCATAGTAGGTGACTCAAGAGCTCATAAGATCGTGTAGGATTCGCCACTAGGGTAAGCTGGTTAAGCTATTTTGTAGGGCATCTGTCATTGATAGGGTGAGTGATTGGGACTTACTCTGGCACGTCTTCGGATCTCCCGTATGGTAGGATGTTTAGACCATCCCTGTGCCTTCTTTTGATGTTAAGGTAGGCTGATTAGGCCCACCTCGGCGTGTCTTCGGATTTACCGTAGGGTAGGTTATGTGAATCACCCCTATGCCTTTAATTGGAGTCAAGGCAGGCTGATTAGGCCCGCCTCGGTGTGTCTTCAGATTTGTCATAGGGTAGGTTATATGAACTATCCCTGCACCTTTAATTGGAGTCAAGGCAGGCTAATTAGGCCCATCCCGTCGCATCTTTGAATTTATTATAGGGTAGGTTATGTGAACCATCCTTGCACCTTTAATTAGAGTCAAGGCAGGTTGATTAGGCTTGCCCCGACGCGTCTTCGGATTCACCATAGGATAGGTTATGTGAACCATCCATCCACCTTTGGTTGATCATAAGGTAGCCTGGTTGGGCTTTCCTTTGTACTCGTCGGGCATACCAATGAGGTGAGTGGATCAAACCCACCTTTGTGCTTCTGATGTAAGGTTGCCTGGTTAGGCTCCCTTTTGCGCTCGTTGGGTACATCGATAAGGTGAGTGGATTAGATCCACCCTTGCGCTTTTCATCGATTGAGCCACTAAGTCTCCTTCAGTGTCATTGATTGATGACAAGGTGGGTTGTTCAAACTCATATTCAAGCAGACTTTTGTGAAAGCCTCCCTCAATGGGAAAGTTCATTGATAGTATCTACAAAGATTTTGGACATTCCAAGTTCCAGGTAACACAACGCCATCCAAAGTTTGGAGTCGATACATCCCTAGGCATATGAATTCCTTGATCCGGTAGGGTCCTTCCCAGTTGGGAAAGAGTTTGCCTTGCTCCATCAGTCTGGACACTTCGATTCTCCGCAGCACCAAGACTCCAGTGCGAAAGACCCACTCTTTCACCCTAGAGTTGTAATACTTAGCAACTTTTTGTTAGTATGCTGCCATTTTCATTTGAGCTTGAAGACTGGTGCCCTGTAGTAGATCTAAGTTCGCCCTTCTATGTTCGAAATTTTTGGGTTCCTCGTACTTGTCATCCCTCAAAGATTACAAGGTAACTTCGATGGGGAGGTCTGCCTCAGTACTGTATGCTAGATTGAATGAGGACTCACTAGTAGCCATTCTGGGGGTCGTCCGATATGCCCAAAGAATGGAGTTCAGTTCCTCGGCACAAAGTCCCTTGGCATCATTTAGCCAGGTCTTCAGACCATGGGGAATGGTCTAATTTGTCACTTCGGCTTCCCCATTAGATTGTGGGTGGCTGACAGATGTTAGCTTGTGGAGCACATGGTACTGAGCACAGAAGTCTTTGAATTTGGGATTATTAAATTACCTCATGTTGTCAGAGATTATGGTATGTAGGACTCCGAACTGGAATATGATGAAGTTCTTGATGAAACTTTCGACTTTCCATTCTATGATGTGAGCCAATGGTTCAGCCTTGACCCACTTGGTGAAGTAGTCGATGGAAACAATGAGAAATTTTCTTTGCCCAGATGCTGGTGGGAATGGGCCAAGAATGTCCATGCCCCATTGAGCGAAGGGCCAGGGAGCCATCAGCTGAGTCAGCTGGCTTGCTTGAGGTCTTTGGATATTGGCGTACCTCTGGCACTGGTCATATCTTAGAATAAAGTTGAATGAATCCTTTTGAATGGTGGGCCAATAGTAACCCTGGCATATTATTTTATATGTCAGAGATCTACCCCCTAGATGGTCTCCGCATATGCCTTCATGGACTTCTCTTAGGGCATAGATGGCGTCTGATGGCCCTAAACATTTCAGAAGAGGTTGAGTAAACGATCTCTTGTACAGGGTCCCATCCAAGGTAACATACTGAGATTCCATCCAGCGGGTCTTCTTGGCCTCTGTCTTATCCTCCGGTAATGTACCATCATTCAAAAACTTGAGGATGGGATCCATCTAACTGGGCTCGGTCTCGATTTCGTGCACCTTTGAGGCTTCTTCAGCTATGCTTGGAACTTCAAGTGTTCAATAAAGGTACGATCGAGGGATTCCAGAGCAGTGGTGGCGAGCCTAGACAGTGCATCCACCCAGGAGTTCTTCGATCGAGGCACATGGGTGATTTCAAAGAACTCCAACTGAGAGGATAAGGCTCGCACCTTCTCTAAGTACTGGATCATTGTAGTTCTCTAGCTTCAAATTCGCCTTTGACTTGGTTAACCACCAGTTGAGAGTCCAAGAAGATCTGGATTTTTTGGATTTCTAAGTTTTTGGCAATTCGAAGCCTTGCAAGTAGGGCTTCGTACTCGACCTGATTGTTTGAAGTGTGAAAGAAGAATCGGAGTGCATACTCCATCATGTGTCCATTTGGTTTGGCTAGTATGAGGCTTGCTCCATATCCAGTGGAGTTGGAAGCTCCATCTACATGGAGTACCTAGATGGACTCCATATCTTTCGAAGCGGCTCCTTCCTCTCCGGCCGGTCGTACTCCATCTTCAGGCTTCCAAGTGCACCCAGCTAAGAAGTCTGA
Organism: Areca catechu; assembly: GCA_021397845.1. Classification (NCBI taxonomy): domain Eukaryota; kingdom Viridiplantae; phylum Streptophyta; class Magnoliopsida; order Arecales; family Arecaceae; genus Areca; species Areca catechu. The sequence continues at coordinate 149,807,165 of CM038039.1, read as the reverse complement.
TAACACCTGTGCTTTCATAGCTGATCGGGGTTGGAAGCTGATGTCAAACTCACTCAACTTAATAGCCCATTCGGCTATCCTTCATGAAGTGTCAGGACAGCGGAGAACGACTTTAAGGGGCTGGTCAATCAGAACCATGATGGCATGGGCATGGAAATAGGGCCGTAATCACTTTGCCATAATTACCAATGAGTAAATCAGCTTCTGAATTCTTGAATATCTTGTCTCAGCATCGTGTAAGACTTTGCTGATGTAGTAGATCAGCTTATGGAGGCATTTGCCCCTCTTCAGATGTGAACCGAACTGACTGCTTCATCCTTAGCAGAGAGGTAGAGGTAGAGAGTCTCTCCTTCTTGCGGTTTGGAGAGCAAGGGTGGGGTCTCCAAATATTTCTTCAATCCCTCGAAGTCAAGGTGGCAATCCTCAGTCCATTCGAAGCCTCGGGGCTGTTGGAGTACTTTGAAGAAGGGGAGACACTTCTCATTCGATCGAAAAATGAATCTACTTAAGGAGGTGATCCTTCCCATCAGCTACTGTACTTCCTTCTTGTAAGAAGGGTGTTTCATATTCTGAAGAGCCTGAATCTTTTCGGGGTTTGCCTCGATTTCTTGTTTAGTAATGAGGAACCCCAAGAACTTGCTTGAGGTTACTTCAAAGGCATACTTTGTTGGGTACAATTTCATGTGGTGGCGTCGTAGGGCATCGAATGGCTCTTCCAGGTCTTTGATATGGTCTTCTTTAAGGAGGCTTTTGATAATCATGTCATCGACATAGGCTTCCATGTTCTTTCCTAGCTATTTCTTGAACACCTTATTAATCAGCCTCTGGAACATCGCCCCAGCATTCTTCTGTCCAAACGGCATCATTTTGTAGTAGTAGAGGCCCTTTTCGATGATGAAGGTGGTGGGGACACCCGAAGCACCAGAATAAGACAGAGGCTTTTTAACCCTCTGTGAATTGATCAATAATTTATGAGTCCATCTGTAATAAGGGTTTAGCCCATCTGAGTCCATTTTAGTTATTATTTGAGTCTTTTGAGTTTCAGTTCTGCACTAGTCAGCTCATGTTGAGCTAGTTCAGTCTAGTGTTAGTCAGCTCATGTCGAGCTAATTTTATATTTTTGAGTCCTATTCAACCATATTGAAGACTCAAGACCACATCATACAAGTGAAGACCAAGTCCAACTAGATTGAAGACATGGAAGTATAGCCCAAGTCCAACCCAGCTTGAAGATTTGAAGACCCCAGGAGAAAAATTCAGAAAACCCTGATTTCTTGCAGATGCCCTCCAAATGCCCAGATTCCCTTCCAGATGCCAAAGTATATTCATAGATAAGGGAATCCATGATTCTAGAGGTCCATATGCATCCTAGCCCAAAGAAATCAAGCCCAGGCGCCAAGCCCAAGCCCATAAGAAGCAAGATACCAGGGAATATTCCTGCTACCTGGCTACCAGGCCACCCCAGCTTCCAAAGGCCCAAACCCATGCGCCCAAGCCCCTTTGGGCCAGCCTCTTGCTGCTCCTAGAAGCCCAACACGCCCCCCTAGGCATCCTTGGAGTGTTGGCCAAGTCAAGAGAACTTTTAGGGATTTTTCTACCTAATGTTTCCTTATTTTATAGCTACGGTTTGAGAGGGAAAAGGATTCTTATGTAAAGACTTATGTGCTCTTACTTGGAGCCCAAGGTTAAGGGTCTATTTAAAGGACCCTAGCCTCTTGTATGAAGGGAGATTTTGATATATGAAATAAATCTTGAGTTCTTCAATTGCTTTGTGTGATTACCCTGCTGTGTGCAAAAAGGGGTTTGAGAGTTCTTCTTTCCGGTGTTTGCAACCATCTTCCTGCCGCCAACCATCCTTCCAGCCCCCTCCAAAACTTTCTTACCTTTGCTATTTTCTTCTATTTCCTTGATCTCCTTTGAGTTTTCTAACCCCTGATAGGTCGTTTGCAGGTCCCCGAGTTTCTACGAATCCAACGACTCTAGCCAAGCCTCAATCGGACCACCGAGCAGAAAGCCGGGTATCCGCGGGTCTTTGGCTCGGTTTCCAGGCCGCATCCATCGAGGAACGAGAGACCCCTTCACTGCGATCTTCACCGAGCACTTCAGACGTTGTCAGGTATACCCCCTCTACCTCCAGTCTTATTATTGTAGGAGAACATGCCCTAACCGAGGCTTCTCAACCCCGGCGATCCTTCTTTAGTACTTTTCTAGGTTCTAATCTACATGCTTGGCTTCAAAAATTCATACAAAATTCCCTATAACTAATTTTGATCTGAAATCCAGGAATTAGTCACCTAACCCCATATATAAAACATACAAAAAGAATTGCATGCATATTAGTCCCGCATCATTTGGTATCAGAGCTTAGATTAGGGCTTATTTTCTGTAATTTTTAGTCCGTATATGCTCTGTTCTTTTAATTATTTCTCCCTAATAAAAATTTTAAAAATTCTGAGATTTGTTTTTCTGGATTTTAAATAATTCATAGTAATTTTAAGAATTTTTTCAAATTTTATTATGGCCTGTGAATTTTCTTCAAGCTGAAATACAGCCTGAAAATTCTTGGCTCTATTTTTTTAGCAAGACAAGTTTGGAAGTTTTAGGGTTTTGTTTAGCATCTTTTGCATATCTTTTAATTTTAGTATATTTCCAGCATATTAGGCCATGATTTGCAAGTTTTATTCTATTTAAAAAAATACCAAAAAAAAGATTACATATTCTCCAAAAATATCAAAAACATCTAAACCCTAATTTGCATCCTCATCTGCCTGCCATCATTGCATAATTTACTTTTAAGGGCACTCTTGCTATATCAGATGGGGGGAGGATTTGATCACCTCTCCTTAGCCCAAAACCACATCCCTTGCATTCGGTCCCAAGCCTTAACCTAAAATTAACTAGACTTAATTTGCCCTAGTGGGCTAGGGACACCAACTAGTCGGGTCTGGGCTACGTGTCAGATCATTGTGTCAAGATAACTTGTGTGTGCCTTGTGCTCAGTGTCTAGAACGATGGTTTAGGGATTCAATCCCAAAGGGCTTGTGTGCTGGTCTGCCTTCCTGGCCAATCTCTGATTGGTGTCTAGGATTGGCAATCAGGGACCTAACACTCCCCTTACACCTGCCTGGCTGAGTACAGGATTACTATAGGCTAGTTTACCACCCTGATTGAGCATCTAGTTTGGACTATAGGTCTAGTCAGCTGTAGTCGGTCTGATCGAGTCTTGCATGAGCACTAGATCAGGGGTTTAATATCACCCACCTCCTTCACAAATGTCTGAACCCATGAAAAATTCGCAAGCCCAAATAAAAGCACTCACTGAGCAACTAACCCAATCCATAGCCCAGTTAACTCAGTCTGGTACCCAAACCAACAATAGAATTGACCATCTTGCCAATAGGTTTGACCAGTTAGAAGGCCGTGTATGGACCATACAAAGAACCCATGGGTCACAGTCTGAGCCAGATCCTGAGTCCCCTCAACCTAGGAGGACCCCAAACCCTGATCTATACCATGAGGTCGAACCTAGGAGAGCCCCTTATCCTGACCCGTACTACAATCCTCAACCTAGGAGGATCCCAAACCCTGATCCATACCGAGAGGTTAAACCTAGGAGAGCCCCTCAGCCTGACCCATACTATAATACTGAACCTAGAAGAACCCCTTATCATGACCCTTATTATGATACTGAACCTAGAAGACCCAATCAGGATTTTGTAGACCAGGAAGATAGATCCTATTTTGATGCAGAACAAATAAAGGAATGCGATGCGGAAGTAAATTAAGATTAACTAATTTTTTTGTTGTTTTTATATGTTTGTAGAAGTTGGCTTCAAATCAAAGAAAAGTTAACCTAACATTGAAAGATACTAATATGATAATTGAAAGCACAATTTTAAGGAAACTAAATTATCAGAGTAGTTCAGAAGCAACGGATCGCTGGGGGTTGAGAAACTTCCAGACCTAGGGTTTCGCTCCGAACTTTCAAAAGAACAGAAATAACGAGAAGAGATGGTTTATCTAACCAGACAATGATCTTCACAGATTTTGGTGGAGGAACTCTCCCGAGCAGATTGTTGGATCCCGGATTCAGATATCTTCATAATGGATCCTCCAATACTGGTCCTTTGGCCGGTTGGCTTCTCCTGAACTCAAGATCTAGAAGAGAAGAAAAACAATTGATGGAATCAGAGAGTCAAGGGAAAGATTTACCAGGTTGATGAACTTGAAGATTGAAATTGCTGAAAACTGGATTCTCCTGGATGTTGATGTGATTTTCCTTGGAACTTGCTCTGGATCTGAAGTTGCCAGACTGGATCTGGATGAAGGTGGACGGCCTGGACTTGTAGAGAGAGAGAGGCCGTGGGAGATGGATGGATCTAGGGTTTGATGGATTGAAAATAATGAAGGGTGGCTAGGGTTTTGGAATTTCAAGTGGCTAACCTAGGGTTTTGGATAAAGATGGAGATCTCTCACATCCTCAAGGCTCCAATGGAACCCGGATTACCCCCTCACGGAGCTCAACACTTAGAATAGTGCGGAAGAAGAGAAACCTAGGTCACTCAACACAAGAGAATAGCAAAAAAAATAATTTTCTTCATTTTTTCAAAGTTACAAAGAGAGGTCTATTATATAGACCTAAAATTTTCTCCTAGCTTGTACAAATTCCCATGTGGGACTAAACTCTTCCAACCTTTAGATTAGGTAGAAAACCCCCTCTCTTGGTCGACCAAGACTTCAAAAAAAATTGGGACGGCCATAAAGGAATTTTTTTTGGAATTTTTATGGCGCCTCCTTTGGAGTTGGATTTGGATTTGGAGTCCTCCTCTTCTTATGGCATTTCTTCTTTTCTTCCACTCCAAGTTAAGCTCTTTGATTTTGATTTGAACTTCAATTGGATGTCCTTCTTTGATTTCTTCTCCAAGAGAAGTTTTCTTCCTTCTTTGCTTAGGTAAAATAGGCAGGTATGGGCACCTCCTTTAAATTAGCTTCCAATTTGATTTTTTCTTCTTTGGGTGTGGGGACCATGACACTGGGATGCCTCTGTGGCACCTCCTGGACTCTGGCATGTGCTCAGAGTGTGGCTGGGCGTGTGGCTTGGAGTGTGGCCTCCACTTGCTTGAACCTTGATTTGATTGGAAGACAAATGTGGCACCATTTTGGACCAAATTGAAACCACATCGGGACTTGCACCGAGTCAACATGACTCAGCAAAATTTAAATGGTGACAAAATAAAAATAAATAAACTGGTTGTCCAGGTCAACCTTTATTACAAACCCTAATTTCTCGGGCAATGTCAATCAGAGATCCAGATGGAGCTCTGAAGTCTTCTTCTGAGTCTGGTGCCCGCACCAATTCTCCCGGGGTGGGAGGAACTCGACCCTGTCGAGTAAGGCTCAAGTTGGCTCTGGTATCTCTCCAAGAGGTCTGGGTCCAATTCTTGTAATTCTTCTCTGGAGATCCAAGAGTCATCAGAATCTGGCCTTCCTTGCCAGCGGACCAGGTACCTTTGGTATCCTCGATTACGAGTAGAGATAACCTGATCATCCAGGATCTTTTCAATCTGCTCTTTCCTCATAGGCCAGTTTGTTGGTGGACACACAGGGTCGGGATCACTCTCAATGATTGGGTTAGGCTCAAAAGGCTCACTAGGAATCACAGCTGGCTCCCTGTACTCTACTAAGTCTGTAATGTTGAAAGTAGAGCTAATGCCTAGTTCTGGAGGCAACTCGAGCACATAGGCATTGGATCCTACTCTCTTTACCACTCTAAATGGTCCAGCTCCCCTAGCATGTAACTTTCTAACGGTTCCAGGAGGAAACCGTTCAGGCCTTAACCTAATCATCACATAGTCTCCCTCAACAAAAGATTTGACTCGCCTTTGAGTTTCAGCCAACTTCTTATAAGTTTCATTACTTAAATTTATTTTGGCATGAATTTCTTTATGCAAGTCTTTTACATGCTGTGCAAAATTCTTAGCAGACTCGGAGACCCGAGTGTGGACAGGTAAAGGGACTAGTTCAAGAGGTGTGTGAGGTTTGTACCCATGTACAATTTCAAATGGACTCTTACCCGTAGACCTATTGACCGAGTCATTGTACGCAAATTTAGTCCTGGACAAAATACAAATCCCAATTCCTGGTGCTCTCAATCAAACCAAAATCTGAGCCAAAGCCTAGTAAAGGGTAAAGAAAAACTAAACTAGACTGACGACGCATTCCTAAAGAATGGACTTTATTCCAAAGGAACCCTAGGTCTAAACCTAACAAACTAAGGCTCTCTAGGTTTGACCTTGGGTCGGAGGAGGGCATGCAAAGCATGAAAACTTATCATGGATGCCTAGTAGGTGCCATAAGGTCTTCCAGAAGTAGGTGGCAAACCTAATAGGTTCCGACACGTGGTTCACTCTAAAGACTTCGACAAAGTATACTTGGATGGTGTAAGAAGCACTGGAAGTCTTAGAGAAAGGAAGGAAATATGAGGTGGAGTCACGAATTACCTGCTGACTAAAGGTGGTGACCTGAAGGTTTGAATGGTGATCTATGAGTGTCAACTGGTCATCCTTTCGAAAGGAAAAGTTTGCTACTCCCAGGAATGGATCAAGAGATGGTTCGGGAAGCAGCCTAGGACATGTGATTGCAATAGTTAAAGTTTGTTCTCTAAGCAAATAATGATCCATTTTCTCAAGAACTGGATTGAAGAATGATTCATGGAAGGGCCTATGGATGATGACCTCAAGACTTGAAATTTGACCTATGGGTGTCGAAAGGTATACTTTATAGAAGGGTAGGTCAGTCATGCAAAGGAATGGGTCTGGGGCCATAAGGAGGACTTCTACAAGACTGGGTGAACCAATCCGCTCAAGACAAGGATGTTCAACTGAGATTACGGGAGAGACCTTAGTGGCTGGGCATGGGACAAGGTCCAATTGTAAGAGGCTTGATTCAGTCATCCTAAGGAGAGGATCTACCATAGGGTGGGCAAACTTAAACAGTTCAGTGCAAAGATCTTCAATTGGTACTTGGGGAATGACTGTCATTAGAGGGTACGAACTAATAGCTCGGGCTAACAATATGAGTTCTTCCTGGGGGTATTTGACTAAAGGAACCCGGTTCTCACAAATCTCTTGAATTTCTGAACTAGGTCTTATCAGTTGGTTGCTTTCCAAGGTCTCCTCAGGTAAGGAACCAATAGTATCAATGTCACATTCTTCAAGTTCTTCCCCCTCACATTCATCAACTAGACTCAAGCCAGCATCATATACTTCCTCGATGCCATCTTCAATGGGTTTCGGGTCAGTGGTAATCGGGTCAACTGATTCTAGGCTTGTCATACCTAACCTTTCTTCCTCATTGGTAGGCTTGGGTTCTCCCTCATTAATGTCATCCTTAGGATTCTTACCACTTAGCTGTGCACAAGCCAGTCCTATGCATGGGCACTGACTAGATTTATGGCCTCTTTCTCTACAAAACAAACATTCTTGCGATATAGGAACCTGGGTCACACTGGGTTTCAAGCTAGTAGAGACCTTACTTGGGCATGGGTGTGGATCTAAATGGTTTGATCTAGAAGACTTGGGTTGTTGAGTGACTGGTCTAGAATATTGTAAGGACCTCTCATAGACACGATCCACACTATAGATATCATGGTTAGGCTTCCTAAGGTTATGCTCGGGATCACGGTATAAGGTCCTCCTAGGCTCCTGGTATGGATGAGGTTGGGGCCTATTAAATTTTGGATCAGGGATCCAATTTTGATGTCTTCGTTTCTCAAGGACTTGGACTTGATCCCTAAGCTGGGTAAAATTCTCATGGACTTGTTCTTTACACTGGGTAACAGTAGCAGTCAAATCCTGGCTTAACTTGTTCATGCTCTCAGTAAGAGCTCTAACCATGGCCTCTAAATCAGGTTGGGTTTGACCAGGTTGATATGGCACTCCGTTTCTGGTAGACATGATGATTCAAGCAAGCACACAAAATGAGACTAGACTAAATCGACTACTGGATCACTAGACCTAGAGTCCAAACTAGATGCCCAATCAGAGTGGCAAGCTAGCCTGTAGTAACTCAGGACTCAGCCAGGCAGGTGTAAGGGGAGTGTTAGGTCCCTGATTGCCAATCCTAGACACCAATCAGTGATTGGCCAGATAGGCGGACCAGCACACAAGCCCTTCGGGAATGGATCCCTGAACCACCGTTCTAGACACTGAGTGCTAAGCACACACAGAATAACTCGGCAAACTGACTCAACACTAGCCTAGACCCGACCAATTGGTGTCCCTAGCCCACTAGGGCAAATTAGGTCTAACTGATTTTAAATTAGGTCTAGGTTCGAATGATTGGATGGTGGTTTTGGGCTAAGGAGAGGTAATCAACTCCTCCCCATATCTTAGATGCTCAATTGCCCTTAAGTAAATTATGAGATGATCACTCCAAAAAGAATTGAATTGCAGAATACAAAAAACAGAGTTGCTGTATTTTAATTCTCAGAATTTTTACCGAAACCAATAAATCACAAAAAAATTATGGAAAATATGTTCAATTATACTAGTTTCAACGAAGCAAAAATCATGCAATTCAGAGTTTTATGCAGGGAGAAATAATTCAGACAATAGGGCAATTACGGGCTGCAACTAGATTGTCTTCCCCGTTTATAATCCCTGCTACGAAGTTATAACCCAATGGATCCCCTACACGCCCTAGGAACACCCCGTGGAATGGGAGGAGGAGGCTTGCGCCTCGCTTAGTTCCTAGGACCGGACATCCTGGGGAGTCTACTTCGAGCAGACAAAATAAAAAGAGAACAATCAAAGCAAGCAAGCAAATCAGAAACCCTAGACTGGGCTCTGATACCAAAAATGATGCAGAACAAATAAAGGAATGCGATGCGGAAGTAAATTAAGATTAACTAATTTTTTTGTTGTTTTTATATGTTTGTAGAAGTTGGCTTCAAATCAAAGAAAAGTTAACCTAACATTGAAAGATACTAATATGATAATTGAAAGCACAATTTTAAGGAAACTAAATTATCATAGTAGTTCAGAAGCAATGGATCGCTGGGGGTTGAGAAACTCCCAGACCTAGGGTTTCGCTCCGAACTTTCAAAAGAACAGAAATAACGAGAAGAGATGGTTTATCTAACCATACAATGATCTTCACAGATTTTGGTGGAGGAACTCTCCCGAGCAGATTGTTGGATCCCGGATTCAGATATCTTCATAATGGATCCTCCAATACTGGTCCTTTGGCCGGTTGGCTTCTCCTGAACTCAAGATCTAGAAGAGAAGAAAAACAATTGATGGAATCAGAGAGTCAAGGGAAAGATTTACCAGGTTGATGAACTTGAAGATTGAAATTGCTGAAAACTGGATTCTCCTGGATGTTGATGTGATTTTCCTTGGAACTTGCTCTGGATCTGAAGTTGCCGGACTGGATCTGGATGAAGGTGGACGGCCTGGACTTGTAGAGAGAGAGAGGCCGTGGGAGATGGATGGATCTAGGGTTTGATGGATTGAAAATAATGAAGGGTGGCTAGGGTTTTGGAATTTCAAGTGGCTAACCTAGGGTTTTGGATAAAGATGGAGATCTCTCACCTCCTCAAGGCTCCAATGGAACCCGGATTACCCCCTCACGGAGCTCAACACTTAGAATAGTGCGGAAGAAGAGAAACCTAGGTCACTCAACACAAGAGAATAACAAAAAAAAATAATTTTCTTCATTTTTTCAAAGTTACAAAGAGAGGTCTATTATATAGACCTAAAATTTTCTCCTAGCTTGTACAAATTCCCATGTGGGACTAAACTCTTCCAACCTCTAGATTAGGTAGAAAACCCCCTCTCTTGGTCGACCAAGACTTCAAAAAAAATTGGGACGGCCATAAAGGAATTTTTTTTGGAATTTTTATGGCGCCTCCTTTGGAGTTGGATTTGGATTTGGAGTCCTCCTCTTCTTATGGCATTTCTTCTTTTCTTCCACTCCAAGTTAAGCTCTTTGATTTTGATTTGAACTTCAATTGGATGTCCTTCTTTGATTTCTTCTCCAAGAGAAGTTTTCTTCCTTCTTTGCTTAGGTAAAATAGGCAGGTATGGGCGCCTCCTTTAAATTAGCTTCCAATTTGATTTTTTCTTCTTTGGGTGTGGGGACCATGACACTGGGATGCCTCTGTGGCGCCTCCTGGACTCTGGCGTGTGCTCGGAGTGTGGCTGGGCGTGTGGCTTGGAGTGTGGCCTCCACTTGCTTGAACCTTGATTTGATTGGAAGACAAATGTGGCACCATTTTGGACCAAATTGAAACCACATCGGGACTTGCACCGAGTCAACATGACTCAACAAAATTTAAATAGTGACAAAATAAAAATAAATAAACTGGTTGACCAGGTCAACCTTTATTACAAACCCTAATTTCTCGGGCAATATCAATCAGAGATCCAGATGGAGCTCTGAAGTCTTCTTCTGAGTCTGGTGCCCGCACCATATTTACCCACATCCTATAAGCCTAGTATACCCACAACCTATAGATCTTATGACTCCAAATCCTATGAACCTAGAACCTATGAATCCAGAACCTATGAACTTAGATCCTATGACTCTAGATCCCATGATCATAGATCCTATGCACCCATCTCTCATGAGCCTAGTAGACCCAACACCCAATATTCTGACCCATATAGGGAGTGCAACCTTAGGAGAACCCAATACCCTGACCCATATAGGGAGCCCAACCTTAGGAGGACCCCATACCATGATCCATCCATAGAACCTGACCATAGAGCTGACCCAAAATCCTATGATCCTAGATCCTATAATCCCATGACCCATAGATCTGCACCCTTGTCATATGAGCCCAGAGAACCCATAACCCCTAAGTATCAATCTAGTACTAGTCAGGTTTTCCTTAGTTAACTTGAACCCCATAGGATTAGCACCCCTAAATATGAGCCCAGTAGTGAGCCACTACCCCTTAGGCAACTTGAACCTACTAGGATTAGTAATCAGAAACCAGGACCTAGCCAATTTTCCCCTAGCCGACCTTCTCCAACCATTCCTGAGATTGACAAGGCTTATATTAATGCGGAAGTGTATGAAGCTGATGCGAGCCTAGTGGATGAGTATGAGGGAGAAGAGGAAAAACCTTTAGATGACCTAGAATTAGCTGACCCAGTAGATACCCAGGTAAAAACCAACCTAGAGCTAGTTGACCTTGACCACATCCAACCTAAAGCTATAGTGGAAGAACAATTAGAGGAAGAGAACTCTGATACTAGGATTTTACCTGAGGAAACACTAGAAAAGGATCTAATTGTAGAGCCTATTCCTAAATTCCATGAACAAGAAGACTTTATTCAGGATTTGGCTTACTTAACCCATTGCCCTCAGGATGAATCCCTTCCTGCCATTCCTATTGAAGATCTCTTCTCAGAAATTGTTGACCCATCCTTCCATAGCATGGACCTTTTCTTGCCCATAGATATTCCACAATCTCGTAATATTAGCCTCATTAGTCTAGGATTAGTCCCTTCCTGCCATTTCCCTTCTTTTATCCTACTTTATCCAACTAAACCTTTTTCTCCACCCTACCAGACTAATTCTGAACCCACTTCCTATTTCCTACCCTTGCCTGAGTCTTCTCATGTGTCTAGAACTATTAGGTTACATTTTGTTGAGGTTACTAGGTTGCAGGGATCTATAGAGCCCATCCCATTTGCTACCTACTTTTGGCAGACCCTCTGGCACCTATTAGGAGTTACTAGCAAATTTTCTTCTGCATGTCACCCATCAACCATGACTCATGCCCCCATGCCCAAGTGATAGTTAAGACCTAATAAATCTCTTTAGTCAAGTTTGTTAGGTGTAGGTTTGAGTCCTTTGAATCATTTGTTAGGAGTCTGCATGTGCCCAGCATGTTCACCACCTACACTAATTTTAAACAAACTGGCTAATTCCCGAAGATGGATCAAAGAATTTGATGTAGTGGATTCTATCTTGGTTAGGCTTAGGCCTAAAAGAAGCTTCATGCTCGTAGAGCCGGACCTTTTAAAGTGATAGAGAAGGTTGGATCAAATGCCTAGGTGTTAGACATGCCTTCGGATTTGGGCATTAGTTCTACCTTCAATATTATAGACCTGGTTGAGTACAGAGAACCGGCAGCGATACCTAGTGAGGCCTTTAAACCTATTCCTTTTCATTGTGAGTGACCCTAACCCAGAATGTCAACTAATAAATTTGGCCTAAGAGAGGAGAACGGATCGAGCGTATCCTGGATGATCAAGCCATTATGACCCGGGGTCGTGGTTATCAACACTTCTTGGTCCGATGGCAAGGTCGGCCAGAGTCGGACGATTCGTGGATTTCTCGAGAGGACTTGCAGCACCTCAACCCAGACCTCCTCGAGAGATATATGAGCCAGCTTGATCTTCACTCGACAGGGTCGAGTTCCTCCCACCCCAGGAGAATTGGTGGGGACACCCGAAGCACCAGAATAAGACAGAGGCTTTTTAACCCTCCGTGAATTGATCAATAATTTGAGTCCATCTGTAATAAGGGCTTAGCCCATCTGAGTCCATTTTAGTTATTATTTGAGTCTTTTGAGTTTCATTTCTGTACTAGTCAGCTCATGTTGAGCTAGTTCAGTCCAGTGTTAGTCAGCTCATATCGAGCTAATTTTATTTTTTGAATCCTATTCAACCATATTGAAGACTCAAGACCACATCATACAAGTGAAGACCAAGTCCAACTAGATTGAAGACATGGAAGTATAGCCCAAGTCCAACCCAGCTTGAAGATTTGAAGACCCCAGGAGGAAAATTTAGAAAACCCTAATTTCTTGTAGATGCCCTCCAAATGCCCAGATTTTCTTCCAGATGCCAAAGTATATTCATAGATAAGGGCATCCATGATTCCAGAGGTCCATCTGCATCCTAGCCTAAAGAAATCAAGCCCAGGAACCAAGCCCAAGCCCCTAAGAAGCAAGATACCAGGGAATATTCCTGCTACCTGGCTACGAGGCCATCCTAGCTTCTAGAGGCCCAAACCCATGCACCCAAGCCCCTTTGGGCCGGCCTCTTGCTGCTCCTAGAAGCCCAACACGCCCCCCTATTCATCCTTGGAGTGTTGGCCAAGTCAAGAGAATTTTTAGGGATTTTTCTACCTAATGTTTCCTTATTTTCTAGCTAGGGTTTGAGAGGGAAAAGGATTCTTATGTAAAGACTTATGTGCCCTTACTTGGAGCCCAAGGTTAAGGGTCTATTTAAAGGACCCTAGCCTCTTGTATGAAGGGAGATTTTGATATATGAAATAAACCTTGAGTTCTTCAATTGCTTTGTGTGATTACCCTGCTATGTGCATAAAGGGGTTTGAGAGTTCTTCTTCCCGGTGTTTTCAACCATCTTCCTACCGCCAACCATCCTTCCAGCCCCCTCCAAAACTTTCTTTTCTTTGCTATTTTTTTCTATTTTCTTGATCTCCTTTGAGTTTTTTGACCCCTGATAGGTAGTTTGCAGGTCCCCGAGTTCCTACGAATCCAATGACTCCAGCCAAGCCTCAATCGGACCACTGAGCAGAAAGCCGGGTATCCGCGGGTCTTTGGCTCGGTTTTCCAGGCTGCATCCATCGAGAAACGAGAGATCCCTTCACTGCGATCTTCACCGGGCACTTCAGACATTGTCAGGTACACCCCCTCTACCTCTAGTCTTATTATTGTAGGAGAACTTGCCCTAACCGAGGCTTCTCAGCCCCGACGATCCTTCTTTAGTACTTTTTTAGGTTCTAATCTGCATGCTTGGCTTCAAAAATTTATACAAAATTTCCTATAACTAATTTTGATCTAAAATCCGGGAATTAATCACCTAACCCCACATATAAAACATACAAAAAGAATTGCATGCATATTAGTCCCGCATCAGAAGGCCATCTTTTCTTCATCCCGAGGATCCATTTCGATCTGGTTGTATCCGGAGAAGGCATCCATGAAGCATAATAGCTGATTGTCCATGGTGGCGTCAACTAGTTGGCCGATCTTTGATAGGGGAAAGCTATCTTTCGGGCAAGCTTTATTAAGGTCTATGTAATCAATGCAGATCCTCCACTTACCACTAGCCTTCTTTACCATCACCACGTTGGCCAGCCATTCAGGATAGTACACCTCCTAAATGAATCCTATCTTAATAGGCTTGTTCACTTCTTCGTCTATTGCTTTCTGCCTCTCTGGGGCAAAGTTCATTTTCTTTTACCAAATCGGCTTGTGTTCAGGGGCAACTTCCAACCGATGAGTAATCACTTTGGCTAGAACCCCAGGCATATCCGAAGCTGACCAGGCGAAGATATCAGCATTGTTCATGAGAAAATAGATCAGCCTTGCCTTTGTTTCCTCATCAAGCAGGCTTCCGATTTGCACGACGTTGGTGGGGTCCTCCTCGGTTAATTGCACCGGAATGGTCTTTTCCATGGGTTCACCACAGTCCGCGGTTGGGTCCCTCGGGTCCAATTGATCCAAAGTTGTGGGATCATGGATTGCTTGTCCTTTATCATCAGACATTGTTGTGTAGTTCTCTGGTCTCCTTTTGCTTCCCCAACTCCATTCCTGGTGGGAAAACATACCAGGAGGTGATAAGTTGATACTATGGCCCAAAATTTATTTAGGGCGGGCCACCCTAAAATCATGTTGTAAGTCGAGGGAGTTCGAACCACTGTGAAGTTATTTGGCATTGTCTTCTATCGAGGTTCGGTGTCAAGGATTACGAGCAGTATCATTTCACCCTTGACATTGACTTGGTTGCCTCCGAAGCTGGTGAGCGGCATAGGGGACCTTTGTAGTTTATTTTTTGGTAGGCATATTCGAGAGAATGCATCGTAGAATAAGACATCTGTGGAGCTTCCATTATCGATTAAAATATGCCTTACATCATAATTGGCCACGATGGTCGATATTACAACTAGATCATCATGCGAGAGTTGGACCCCCGCAAGGTCATCATCAGAGAAGAGTATGGCATTATTGTCCTTGAGCCATTTCAGGGCATCGTCTTTGGCTCTTTTCTAGTTAGTTGGCTAATGTAGCATTCCCACGTTTCCCCTGGTGGGCCTCTAGTTTGGTAGCTCAGCTTCTTCAGGGGCTCTCTAGGGACTGTAGCCTCCTGTTGAGATCCTTGGTGACCAATGTACCGCCCTAAGTAACCCCTCTTGATAAGATCTTCAATGGCATCCCTGAGTTGGATGCACTCTTCGGTGTCATGGCCATGGTCTCGATGGAATCAGCAGTATTTGTTCCTGTTCCTCATAGAAGAGGACGCCTTCATGGGATGCGGCCATTAAAGATAGCTTTCTTTTTCTATCTCCATCAGGATCTTTTCTCCGGGAAGATTGAGGGGGGTGTAGGAGTCGAATCTCCTGCTCGATGCTCTAGGCTTGGGACTTCGTCGCCGATTAGAATTATTGTTGTTATTGTTGGGGGGTGCAGGAAGGCCCAGCCCACTGCTGTTCTTCTTTTTTGGAAGGGGTTTCCCTTCAGCTAGCCATCGACTCGTCGCTTGCTCCTCAACATCAGCAAATTTCTGAGCCCTTGATAGGAGCTCACGTAGCTTGTGGAAAACTTTTTATCCAGGAAAAAAGTAAGCTTGGACGATCGAAGCCCCTTCTTCAGTGCGGACATGACCACGTGCTTGTTGAGATTAGGGATCTCAAGCGTAGTCGAGTTGAAGATGGAGATATAGTCTTGCAGGCTTTCTCCCTCATTCTGGTAAAGGAGAAACAGGGTGTCTGTGTTTCGGGGCATCTTGCGGCAGGTCCTTAAATGCAAGATAAATAAATTTTCTAGTTTGGAGAAAGAATCAATGGTACCTGGATATATGCTCGAGTACCACATCCGAGCTACCTTCTTCAAAGTAGTGGGGAAGGCGAGATAGTATAGTGCATCTGAGGCCCCTTGGATCATCATGTGGGCTTTGAAATTGCCCAGATGATCAAGTGGGTTAGTGGTGCCGTCATAGGGCTCCATCTGAGGAACCCTGAAGTGCCGGGGGATGATTTTGGCCATGATGCGAGCGGTGAATGGAGGGCGTAACTTGTAAGCCACGAGATTGCCATGATTCCTCTGGTCCTGAAGCTTCACGACCTTCGATTTGAGGGTCTTGAGCTTTCCCTCATAATTGGGATGGGCCTCCCTCGACAGGTTCCTTTCAGGAGTGGAGTCCTCGGAGGAAGCAAAGAGAGATCGCCCGGGTCTCTTTCCTCTCTGTAGTGAATTAGTTGGCTTTGGGTTTCGAGGGCTTCAGTCCTCGGGAGATGGCCGATCATGGAGGGAAAGATGGGTGGATCCGTGTTGATGGTCTCCCTTCCTCCTGGATTGATGGCTATGTCTGGAGGTGGCTAGCGGATGCCCCACCTGAAGGGCCCTATCTTGGAAATTTTAAATCATAGTCGTGAGAGCATTAACTTGATTCAGAAGAGCCTCGAATTGCTGTTGTCCCACGACAAGTGTGGGAGGCAGAATGTCGTTTTCCACTGGGGGGGTCGTCCCTCTGAAAGGGAGTGCAACCTCTACTTGTTGAGGCATTCTAAGTTTTTCTCTTCATCATTAGAACCTCCTTACACTCTCTTTTTTTCAAGGAAGGGAGCTAACAGTAGATGCTTAGGCTCTCCCCCTTCCTAGCATGCCAATCTATTGGCGTAGAATCCCCTTTCGACTGGTGGAGCTGCTGGATCATAGGTTCTCTCCCTTGATTCACCTGTAAAATAGGTCCCTGACCAGATTTTCTCTGATGGGGGACACTCTGATGCCTAAGTCAGAGGCGGGTTCCAGCAATAGAATGGAGAGTATTCTAAAGAGAAGGGAGATGGCAAGGAAATAAACTTTTATTTTTCCAAGATCTCGCTGTGCTTACCTTGAATGTCTCCTCTTACCAGTATTTATAATGGTTGGTCCAGCGCATGGTTTGGTCTCTCATCCTACGGTTAAGATGGAGACTAATTGACTCCCCTTCGCTTGTAACCATAGGTGGTTGTTGAGAGGTACCGGCCAGGCTGGAGGCGTTACAGTTGGGGTTAATGGCCATGTGGCCACTTTGATGTAGTTATGATTTGGAGGTGATAGCTAGGTAGTTGATCGTAACTGTCGTGCCTACGTTCATGTGGATTTGAGGTTGGTTGGAGATTCGCCTTCGGGCCTCTTCTTCAGGAGGGGCCATCACTAGACTGGAGAGGTGTCTTCATCCTGTTTTTTATGGGATAGTTCGAAGACACCTCTGCTATTCATGGTAGACTTATTCTTTTCAGGATGAATCATAGGGTGGAATCGATGTTGTCTTCGGACCGTTCTCCTTCAGGTCAGTGTGTTTGGCTAAGGCTGAAGACCAGGTCTATAAGTGGTGGACACCATGCCGTCACTTTGCCCATTCACTCAGCTTCCTCTGGGCACTCCAGTTCTAAGTGACTGGTTCGGGAGGGATTGCATGAGCGGTCAAACCAGCAGTTGACCCATGCTTGAACCGACATATCTTAATAGTTGCCCCCAACTCTCAATTTTTGAAGCAGTGATTTGCCTCGAGGAGTGAGAGTATCGCTGGATTATCATTTTCTTCTAGAGGGAGGTGTAGCAAATGATGGTAAAATCTCTGGTCTGGTTACTTGCCAAAACTACCAGCTGATTCGAAGATCAAGTTGAGGATAGCTGTCGTTCCCTAACTGGAGTGTGAAAAAGGAAAGGGTCAGTCGAGAGGTCGCTTCCCTTTTCCTTCGTTGCAGTGGTTCAGCCGATCTTTTCATTGGGATTTGGGTGGAGGATGTGGCCTCTTCCCATCCCTTGGAAAAGATGTGGGCTTCATCTCTGCCATCGATTGGGGTCATGCAGATCATGACTTTCCGTTCTCCTCGTGTCAAATCAACTTGGGGCTGTTCAGAGTTTTGTATCCATTTTTGGTGTCACGTACATGGCAGACTCAGAGAGAGATGGTGTCTCCCTTCAAGGAGGCATCCTAGATGCTTCTTATCCCTTTATAAGGGAAAAGGGAGGACTGGTTGAGGAAGCTTTTCTACCTTCGTTTACTTTTACCTTTTGCTCAGCTTTTCTCGCTTCCAGCCCCCAGTCTCTTCCACAGATAGGATTCTTCTATTCCTTCCCTGTTTCTTTTTCCCACCATGGTTAAGTCCGTAGGAGTTTATGTTGCCAGTGGGGGGAGGTTGGGCCTCCCGGTGTCGGTAATGAGGTTAGACCGGAACTAGTCCCAGTTCCATTTCATTCAGGAAGATAGCCCACCTTCGAGAGTGTTACTATGTTCTCGAAGGATTCCTTCTGATGCTCCCAAAGCTTGAAGAGATGGGTGAATAGGCCTCCTACCGAGAGCATCACTGTATATGAAGATCATTTAAAGGCTGGTCTTCGCTTTTCGATGCTTTCTTTCTTCATCAAGGTCTTTCATATGTATCAGATTGTGCCTACATAGTTGACTCCGAATAGTATTCAGAATATCTGTGGATTCTTGGTCCAGTGTCACATAGCTAATGTGAGGCCTGTGACCAATTTATTTACTTCTCTCTTTGTCTTGAAGAGGGATTTTCATGGCCATGGATGGTAGATTTTTCCCTATTTTTAGATCTAAAAAAATTATACTAAAATTACAAAAAAATAGAGTATTAAACAGAGATTAATTGATGAAAGAATTAGAAAAAAATAGTAAGGCTTGGATGGGAAATTAGCCCTAGGTTTTGATGGGTATGCAGATTTCAGCATGCAAAAATTTTAAACTATGATGCAAGAACATGTCCTAATCTTGCTCTGATACAAAAAATTGATGAGGTATGAACTCTAAAACTGATGCAGGATGACATGCTAAGGATCGTAAAAAAAAATTAGATTATTATGAACAATGATTTTCAGATTTTTATGGTTTGATTCCTGAAAATTGTCAAGACTAGGTTAGGTATTTCATGTAATAGTTAGAGTTCTACCCACATGCTAAAAACTATCAAAGTGATAAAGAACATAAAATGTCCTAGGGTTAAGAAACACCTATTAGGAACATGCTCATCTTCAAAAACTTAGAAAAAGTGAGAAGGGTTAGGTTAATTTACCTAGCAATGATTTACATGAAGCCATAGAAGCAATTACACCACTCGGATCAATACCGGGATGACGAAGCCTTGTTCACACGGATCTGTCAGCTTTTTATCAGTTATTTTTGGGGGCAAGGACAGCCTTATCCAAGGGTCGCTTCACCTGAGGGATCCTGCAAATGTTAATGGTTAGGGCAGTAGATGATAGGAAATTTATGAAACAGATGGTTGGAAGAGAATATAATGTGGGAGGTGTGCCAAGGCTGATTGGCTGCTTGAATTATGTTGGACGCCTGGCTTGGGGGCTGCTATAATATGTGGGGAATTGGGACTTGGAGTGGGGTGGCCTGGAGTGGAGAGAGAAGACCTAGCGGCTAGGGTTTGATGATGGTGGGGCGGTCTAGAAGGAGTATGGATAGGGTAGCCAAGGAAGAAGGTGGGGCATCCTAAGATGAAGAAAGGTGGGGGCAGCCTTGTAGGATGATGGTGATGGTTGTCTTAGGGTTTTGAGGAGGTGGAAAGAGGGATGGCTAGGGTTTAAGGAAAGCTAGGGTTTGTTGGATAACTTTGAGCCTCACACCCACTCCCTTACAAAGGTCGATGTTCTCAAAGAACAAAGGCAATTAGGAAAAACTCAAATTTTCATTCATCAAAAGTTCGCCTTTACAAGGGAGAGGGGATGGGTATTTATAGATTCACCCAGGTCTCTGACAAACTGGGACTACAAAACTTGAGGGCCAAGAAAACAAAACATGAGGGCTAAGAAAACAAAACTTGAGGGTCAAGAAAACTCTCTTAGGCTTGGACTGGAGATGCGGCACAAATAAATTAAACTAAATTACTATGAGTAAGATCTAATTATCTGAGGAAAGTAAAGAATAATTTTTATATTTTTTTTAGATTTTAAAAGAAGACTTGAAGCAGACAGCGAAGGAAACTAGTTTAGTTAACTACCCGTACAAGTAAACCTAAAAAAATGACTAGGAAAGCAGGATCTGGTGGCCAAAAAATCACCAAAACTAGGGTCTACTTATCAACTCTTTAGAAATTAAAGATGAGGGAAGAGGTTTAAAGTTTATCAATGAAGATCGCTTCTTTAGATCTAGTAGGACTCTCAAGATTGTCGCGACGAGATTTCAAGAACTCGATCCCAGGATCCGATCTTCCGCGCGATGCTGATTTCGAGGCAAGAATACCAGGCTTCGATTCATGATCACGTGCAAACACTCAACAAAGAAAATTTAAATTAGAAATTAGCAAAGAAAATGGAAAGAACAAAAGGTAAGGGTTAGGAGCAATGGTTAGGGATTCTTGTTGGCTGGATAGCTAGGATAACTAGGGCCTCGCACCTCATGATGTTCCGAAGAACAAAAGAAAAGGGCCTCACACCCCACGATGCACATAACAAAGGAAGAAATTTTGACAGAATAACTTTTTTTATTGATGAATGAATGAATTAAAATTATGAGGGATTGATGGGTATTTATAGACCCATAATCAGTAGTGTAAGGGATTCGAATAGTAAACTCCTCCTTTGGACTACAACTCCTGGAATTATGGTCAATGTGGCCTGGACTCATGCTTGTTGGGCTGATCTGGACTCTTATCCAAAGAGGGTGGCAATCATGAAGTGATCATCCATCTTGGGCACCATTTATGAGGATTAGTGAGGTGGCTTGATGTAAGGTCAAGATGCTCGATCACTTGGTCATTGTTGTTGGACTCTAGAGTCTTGATGTTGTAGGCTTCTATGGTAAGTGGACTCTTTAGTTTGGATGGAAGAAGACTCAAGAATTTTGATGAAACTCTTAAGTTTTGGGAATTTAAGCAGTTAGTAACCTGTTTGATTAAAATACTGGTAGTAGAAATCCTTGGACCTCCAACACTTTAGATGAACTAATTTGGCTTGAAATTCTTTGGCAAATGGCATCAAGGAAGAGGAAGAATTGCTTGGGCGAACTCTTTCAATTTTGGCATGGAATGACTTGAGTGGAGGGTGCTAATTAAGAGGAGTCCTTCATACTTATCTTAAAAAGGAGGGCGCCAAATATTTCTCATGTTGGCTCTAATTATTCTTACATGGGCCAGCCAATGAAGTGTGACATGGAGTGTGAAGTTGTCCTAAAATGAAGTGGCATGACATGTCTAAACATGACATGTGCTGATGTCCCCTGGTGATGTGGTAGTGATGTCCAAAAATCTAGAAAAGATGGTGCCAAAAATAAATTGACTTGGCCTAGCACATGGCTTGTCTTGGGTTAGCATATGGGTCTTCAATTGGATGCACATGAAGTTACATGGGTCTTCAATTGGGTCTCCCTTGTAATACAGGACTCAATAACTAATTTTTGCAAGACTCAAAACTAAATAACTAAAGCCTAATTGATCAATTGATCAAAAAGCTTAACTTCGTATAACAAAAAGAATAGATTGGTAAATAGGGTTTGGTCCAATAGGGTTTGACACAATCGATAAATAGGATTTTGATCAAAGTGGTAAAAAGGATTTAGCCCAAAAGGCTAAATAACAAAACCCTAATTACAGTTGGTAAAAGGGGCTAACCCTAACTAACCCAAAATAATAGAAATTAAAATAAAATATTTACATGGTAAAGGGGTTGGGTTTAGGGCTTTATTCATAGGTGATCCACAGGGATGTGGATTCAACCTGACGACATTTTCTGGTCCTGGCATCCATACCAATTCTTCATGAGTGGGAGGAACTCGACCGTGTCGAGTATGGGTCAATTTCACTATGATAGCACTCTAGTAAGTCTTGGTCAACTCTCTGCAAGTCCTCTCTAGTGATCCAAGAATCATCAGTCTCAGGTCATCCTTGCTAACGAATCAGATACTGCTGATAATCTTTGCTCTGGGTAGCAATGATCTAGTCATCCAATATCTGCTCGATCTTGTCTCTTTGAGCTGGTGGTATAGTAGGTGGATACACTTGGGCTGGTTTACTCTCAATGACTGGATTAGGCCCAAATGGCTTACTAGGAATCAACGTTGGCTCCCTATGCTCAATAAGGTCTGAAACATTGAAAGTAGAGCTAATGCCTAGTTCAGGTGGTATCTCGAGCACATAGGCATTAGACCCAATTTTTCTAATCACTTTATATGGTCTACTACTATGGGCATGTATCTTTTTCATGGCTTTTGGTGGGAACCATTCAGCTTGATGGGAATTCTCCTAGGGTGTCGGGAATCATGCAGCATGCGAAAGTGAATTTCAAAACAAAAATTCAAAGTATGAAACCCTAATTGGCTAGAAAACCCTAATTCCCAGGAATCCCTTCTGCAATACAATTAATGAAACATAAATGGAGTCAGAAAAACAAACCTGGATTGCTGAAATCCAATCTTTTTCATGAGGCTCACAAGTACAAGCCCTCCAATGGTGATCCACACAGGAATCAAACCTAGGAACCTCTCCCTTATAGGTTGCTTGATCAATTGGAACTCTTCCAATGGACTTTCTTCCTTCGGCAGCCTCTCCTTCCTTGCTTAGACCATCGCCCTCCAGTAGAGCACTCTAAGCCCTCTCCAAAATCTCTCTTCTCTCTTTCTATCACTTCCTAATTCTTTTCCTAAATCCTTGTCTTAAAATGGCGGACTTGTCTTAAAGGAAGACCTATGTCCTAACAAGGAAAGGAAGAGACAAGGTGGATAGATGTAAGAGTGTAAGAAAGAAACCAAAATATATTCACATCAGAACAAATATCGATAGCTATTTATTGGAGAGGGGGAGGTGCCAGATAAGCCTTCTCATCAGCCTTTGATCTATCCAAACACAGATCAAATAAGACCCTTCACTAAGAAGGAGTCTTATCTTGAAACACCATGTCCCTTTATGCGCCAACCGCCTAATTCAAGTCCCTTCAATTTTTTATCCGACTTCTCCCTTTGCCACTTGGCATTTCTGGTTAAAATGAAGCCAAGGGATGTGACTTTTAAATGAGAAGCATCGGTGATTCAAAAGAACTTAAAGCAGAAGGACTCTGCTTACTTGAATTAGCGCCAAAGTGAAGAGACACGACTCTTCACTTTGCACTAACTTCTCCATGCCATATGATACCTTTGACCTAGTCAAAGTATATGCAATATGCATGTCATATGAAAGGGCATTAAGTATACTTTTCAACCATATAATTGGTTTTTAGATTGGAGGTCAATGGGTCCTTTTGCATCCTTTTGAATGCAGAGGTGTCACTTAGGCATCAAGTGTCCCATGCCTTTTGGACTCTTCATATATGGTGCATAAAATGTCCAAAAAATATCATATAAAATCTGATAAATTTGTCCCACTTAGGACTCAACCCAATCTAGGTCTCCCATAAATTGGTTAGTCCATTTAGCAAACTTTTAGACCTAATTCAATTAGGTTAGGAGATTAGTCAGCTTACACATGCTAGTGTGCAATCTAGCTAACCAATTAGGATCCCTTGACCCTAATTAAATGTCAATTGAGTTCCTAGGATGACTCCATAATGTGTGTGACCCATTGGGTTCCATATTTAGCTAGCAGTAGCTTTAGGTTTGAGCCAATTCGATTCGATCGACCCGATTGACCTAATTAGGTCAAATTGACTCACCTAATTGTCCAATTCGAATCACATATCGAATTGACTGATGAAACAAAATCAATTGGTTCATGAAAATCTACAAGACAAGATTGACGTCTAGCAACATATCATGCCTACCCGGAAATGAGGAATTTGGTAAAAATTACCAAAGTACCCTTCAGTAGTAAGTTACCGTGCAATTCAATCTTTCAATCTCCCATTATCCTGATTAAGTGATAGGTATGGATATATATCAAACCTTAACACTTAATGATATCAAATCTCATCTCGATCATGAGAACTTTGCTGATGACTGATTAGAAACCAATTCTAATCTCATCCTACTTTGATCAAAGGCTCCTTGAGTCACTTATCAAATAGATTGCATAGGATAACAATTTCTCTTACTAGAAAAGATCGATTTCTTGTTGGTCCACTTACATCCTTCGTACTTCTTCTGTTGCCCAGAAATGGAGCCCAAGAGGGGGGGTGAATTGGATCTTTTAAAAAATTAAAGCAATAATGTGCAGGCCTTGTGGTGTTTTTGAGCTATGAAATTGATGCTCTAGATTATATGTAGTGGAAAATAATAAATAGAGTGCAAGAAGTAAAGAGCAAGAGATAGAAGAGACAATCATACACAAACATAAGGTTTATAGTGGTTCGGTGCAAACCTAGCACCTACATCCACTCCCCAAGCCACCCTTGAGAATTTTACTATATCTCTCCAAGATTATAGCCGACTTGTTTTTCCAAAGGCTCACAAGTCAAAACCTATGTTGGTTTTATCACCTAGGCTCACCAATAAACCTTTACACTTGTTTTGTCTTCGGGCTCATAAGTTAATCCTAGTTGATTTTGTCCCTTTGGCTCACCAACAACCACAACAACCTACTTTCAAGAAACCCTTGAAAGCTAGGTCAAATCAAAAGAGAATTTCAGATATATAATTCAAAATAAACAAAACAAACTCTCTTCAAGAGTAGAATAGAAGCTTTAAGGCTCAAGTTGATGCTTTGTCTTGTCTTCTCCTTGAAATATTTTTCAAGCTCTCTTTTTGAAAAGATGAAAGGATGGGCTTGTAAGCTTTTTCAGGGAATCACACTTTAAATGGCTTTTGAAATGAAGTTCTTAAGGGAATATTGGCTTTTAAGATTTCAATGGACTTCAATGCTTCAAGAATAAGTTTGGTGAAGCTTAAATACTTCAAAAACTTTCAAAAAATGATTTGTGACTGTTTGAGCTTCGAAAACTATCAGTCTAGGTTACATAATTTTAAAAATGAGAAAAAGCGAGAGAGATTACCTAATTTCAGTGGGGTAAAGAAGGAAAGTGACAATTTGGAAGATAGAGGAGTTTTTGGGGACCACTAGAGCTCAAGAGAAAATGGGGGAAAGTGAAAATCAAAATCTTGATTTGCCCTAAAAAAGATAGAATTTCCCTGCGAGTGTCGACACTTAGAATTTCTCAAGTGTCGACACTTGGTCAGGTGTCGACACTTCACAAAATCCAAGTATCGACACTTGGCCAAGAAATTTCAAAAAAAATCTATAAAAATCTTCAAAAACTCAAAGATGTTTTTAAAAGCTTTTGGGACTTAACACAAGTAATTTTTGAGTAAAAACAACTTAGGTAAGATGAAATTTGAGAGAGTTCTAGGAGAATGGATCAATGATATCTAACTCTCTTCTAATCAAACAAAATCTCTCTCTTCTAATCAAATAAAATCTCTCTTCACTCAGTGGTTTGATAAACACATCAGCTAATTGATCATCAGTACACATAAATTCAAGTACTACATTAAAGTTTTGTACATGATCTCTTATAAAATGATGTCTTATTTCAATGTGTTTACTTCTTGAATGTTGCACAGGATTCTTAGTTAGATTGATTGTACTAGTATTGTCACATCTTATGGGTGTCTTAATTAGTTCAATGCCAAAGTCTTCGAGCTATTATTTGATCCATAGGAGTTGAGCACAATAGCTTTCAGCTACTATATATTCAGCTTCTGTCATAGATAGAGCAACTGAATTCTGTTTCTTGCTGCTCCATGAGATCAAATTTAATCCAAGAAACTGACAAGTTCCACTAGTACTTTTACAATCAAGTTTATACCTAGCAAAGTCAGCATCAGAATAAGCAAATAATTTAAATGAAGAATCTCTAGAGTACCAAAGATCAATTTCAATTAAGCCAGATAGATATCTAAGTATGCGTTTAACAGCCAAAAGATGAGACTCTTTAGAATTAGACTGATATCTAGCACACATACAAATGCTAAACATGATATCTGGCCTACTGACAGTAAGATATAACAATGAACCAATTATGCCACGATATAGTTTTTGGTCTATAGATTTACCTGATTCATCCTTGTCAAGTCTATAAGAGGAGCTCATAGGCGTACCTAATGGCTTGGTGCTCTCTATCCCAAACTTCTTGAGTATTTCTTTTGTGTACTTGGCTTGGTTGATGAAGATTCCCTCTTTGGTTTGCTTTATTTAGATTCCAAGGAAGAAGTTCAGTTCTCCTATCATGCTCATCTCGAACTCACCCTGCATTAACTTTGTAAACTCTTGACAAAGAGATTCGTTAGTAGCACCGAATATGATATCATCTACATATATTTGTACTACTAAGAGATAATCATTCTTTTTCTTCAAAAATAAAGTTTTGCCAACATTATCTCTAGTAAAATTATTTTTGAGCAAGAAAGAACTTAAACGATTATACCAAGCTATAGGAGCTTGTTTCATACCATACAAAGCTTTATGAAGTTTGAAAATATGGTTTGGAAATTCAGGGTTTTCAAAACCAGGCGGTTGTTCAACATAAACCTCTTCTTCGATAAAACCATTCAAAAAGGTACTTTTAACATCCATTTGAAATAATTTAAAATCCATAAAATAAGTAAAAGCCAACAATAGCCTAATTATCTTAAGTCTAGCCACAGGAGCAAAGGTTTCATCAAAATCAATTCCTTCCTCCTGATTATATCCTTTGACAACTAGTCTGGCCTTATTTCTTGTAACAATACCATTTTCATCAAGTTTGTTTCTAAAAATCCATTTGGTGCCAATAATTGAAACATTTGAAGGCCTATCTACAAGAGTCCAAACATTGTTTCTTTTAAATTAGTTAAGTTCGTCTTGCATAGCATTTATCCAATTACAGTCTTTTTTATCTTCTTCAATCATTTTAGGTTCAATCTGAGAAACAAATGCTAAGTAATCACAAATATTCCTAAGGGATGAACGAGTACTTACACCGTTAGATGGATCACCAATGATAAGTTTCTTGGGGTAACCATGAGCATACCTCCATTCTTTGGGTAGAAAATCAACTGTAGATGTGTTTTCATCACCTTGTACTTGATCTCCTTCATTGTTTTGATCCATTTCTTGTTTCTTGGCAGGCTCTTCATTGTTGTTCACTTCTTCAGTTCTTTTAGTACTTGTTTCATCATTAAGCACATCTTCTTTTCTAGAATATTTCTAGTCAGATTCATCAAACACAACGTGTATGGATTCTTCAACAACAAGTGTTCTTCTATTGAAGATCATGTATGCCTTGTTAGATGTAGAGTAGCCCAGAAAGACATCCTCATCTGACTTGGCATCAAATTTGCTCAAATTGTCTTTACCATTGTTTAAGATGAAACAACTGCATCCAAAAACACGAAAATATCGAATTGAAGGTTTTCTACCATTCCAAAGCTCATATGATGTTTTCTTTAAAATCGGTTAGATTAAAACATGGTTTAAAACATAGCATGCAGTGTTTATGGCTTCTGCCCAAAAATATCTAGGTAGGTCATTTTCACAAAGCATGTGCGTGCCATTTCTTCAAGAGTTCTATTTTTTTTTCTACCACCCCATTTTGTTGAGGTGTCCTAGGTGCTGAAAAATTATGATGAATGCCATTTTCAATGTAGAATTTGTCAAAATCAGAATTTTCAAATTTGGTTCCATGGTCACTTCTCAAGGATACAATTGAAATACCTTTTTCATTTGAAACTCTTTTATAAAATCTAATTAATTCATAAAACATTTCATCTTTGTGTGCTAAAAACATGACCCATGTAAAATATGAGAAATCATCTACAATGACTAGACCGTACTTCTTACCTCCCAAACTAGATGTTCTAGTTGGTCAGAAGAGGTCCATATGAAGCAACTCTAAGGGTCTAGATGTAGAGATTACTCCTTTTAGTTAAAAATATGATTTGGTTTGTTTCCAAGCTAGCAAGCAGTACAAATCTTATCTTTTTCAAAACTGAGTTTTGGCAAATCTTTTATCAAATTCTTTTTGCTAAGTTTTGAAATCAAATGCATACTAGCATGTCTTAGTCTACGATGCCAAAGTTAACTAGTTTTATTGATCTTGGCTTCCATTGCTACTAGGCATTGACCATTTTGAATAGGAAGATCATCAAGATCAACCATATAAATATTGCCATGCCTATGACCAATGAACTTGATGCCATTGTCATCTAAACTAGAAACAATGCACAAAGAAGATTCGAAAGGAACTTTAAAATCCTTGTCACAAAATTGACTAATGCTAAGTAAGTTATGTTTCAAACCATCTACATACAAAACATTATCAATATAAGTAGAAGGGATGATATGGACTTTACCAATTCCAACAATTTTGCCATTACCATTATCACCAAAAGTCACATTACCGCCATTTTGATATTCGAGTGATGAGAACTGCTCCACATCTCTGGTCATATGTCTTGAGCAACCGCTATCGAGGTACCACATTCTTTTCTTATTGGTTGCAAGGCATACCTGCAAAAAGAATCAAGTGGAGATTTTAGGTACCCAAGTCATCTTGGGTCCTCTTAGGTTAGTGGCAATGGTTCCTTTTAGAACCCAGATTTTCTTAACATTACTTAATTTTCTCTTATTGCACAAGTAACATTTATGCCCTACTGTACCACAAGCATAACAAGTAATGGATGAAGATGCGGGCACAAAGAAATTTTTGAAAAATTTTTGTTTCTTCTAAGTTCTAAAACCTAAACCTGCTTTATCAAAAACAACTTTTTGATTATTTAAAAGTATATTTAATTTTTCAGAACTATATGTAAATTTGTCAACAAAAGATTTTAACTTTTTAATTTCTTCTTTATATTTTTTGTTTTCTTCTAAAATTTCTTTGCTTTGTTTTGAAAGATTTTCATTTGATACAAAAATGTTTTTCTTTTTCAAAACTTCTTTTTCGTTTTCAAGACTAGCAATCTTTTTATTTAACTTTTTATTTTGAAGAAGTAGGCAATCATTTTCATTTGAAAACTTGTCATTTACTTTAACTAAATTTAGATTTTGCCTTTTTAGTTCTTTATGTTTTGATTTTAGTTTTTGAAATTCTATAACTAACTCATCAAAAACTTCATGCAGTTCATCAAATGTAAATTCATTTTCAGTTTTAGATAGTACCTCATCATGATCCGTCATTAAACAGAAGTTTGCAACTTCTTGCTATTCTTCTTCAAAGCTGGAGTCCTCGCTGTCACTCCAGGTTGCCATCATGGCCTTCTTTCTTAGTTTTCTTTTGCTCTTCTTAAGTAAGGAGCAGTCCATCTTGAAGTGGCCCGGTTTCTTGCATTCAAAGCATGTGGGCTACTCGTTGTCTTTATCCTTCTCTTTCTCTTTGCTTGGCTCACCTTTCAGAGGTTTCTTCTTAAAGTTGTATTTCTCTTTCCTCATGAACCTTCTAAACTTTCTTGCCATTAGAGCCGTCTCATCATCTTCATCTTCTTCTTTGGATTCATCGCTTGACTCTTCTCTTGCGGTGGATTTGAAAGTGATGACTTTCTTCTTCTTTTCTACATCCATGTTCTTTTATTTTAAGGAAAGCTCATAAGTCATTAATGAGCCTAATAGTTGCTTGAGGGGTAGAGTGTTGACATCCTTGGCTTCCTTTATGGCCATTACCTTGGCATCCCATGAAGCCAAAAGAGACCTGAGAAGTTTATTTACAAGTTCACCATTTGATACAATCTTTCCTAAGCTTTTCATGCCATTCACAATATTTGTGAACATAGTATACATCTCACTAATAGATTCAGTAGATTCCATCTCGAACATTTCATATGTGTGAATGAGCATGT
Source organism: Areca catechu (assembly GCA_021397845.1). Classification (NCBI taxonomy): domain Eukaryota; kingdom Viridiplantae; phylum Streptophyta; class Magnoliopsida; order Arecales; family Arecaceae; genus Areca; species Areca catechu. The sequence goes on along the minus strand of CM038039.1, from coordinate 149,777,433 downwards.
TAACCTTAGTAGTTTTTACTTGGTATGTACCCTCATGGGTAACCTCAAGTATATCCCATATTTTCTTAGCGGAGAGACAATTAGATATTTTATTGAATTCACTCGGATCAAGAGAGCAATACAATAGATTCATAGCCTTCGCATTAAGCTCTATTTGCTTAATGTCATTCTCATCCCAATCATCTTCTATTTTTGGAGTGAGAATGCCATTAACCAACATAGTAGGCTGATGAGGACCTTTTATGATTATCTTCCAAAGATTATAATCCATGGCTTGAATGAATATGCACATGCGAGTTTTCCAATAAGTGTAATTCGTGCCATTAAATAGTGAGGGACGGTTTGAAGCTTGACCTTCAACAACACCCATTCCAATTGGGGTTGCCATGATCTTTTACTCAAGATCCTTGGACCTACAAGAGAGTACTGGTGCTCTGATACCACTTGTTGCCCATAAATAGAGCCCAAGATGGGGGGTGAATTGGATCTTTTAAAAATTTAAAGCAATAATGTGTAGGCCTTGTGGTGTTTGTGAGTTACGAAATTGATGCTCTAGATTATATGCAGCAAAAAATAATAAATAGAGTGCAAGAAGTAAAGAGCAAGAGATAGAAGAGACAATCACATACAAACATAAAGTTTATAATGGTTTAGTGCAAACCTAGTACCTACATCCACTCCCCAAGCCACCCTTGGGAATTTCACTATAATCTCTCCAAGATTACAGCCGACTTATTTTTCCAAAGGCTCACAAGTCAAAACCTATGTTGATTTTATCACCTAGGCTCACCAACAAACCTTTATACTTGTTTTGTCTTCGGGCTCACAAGTTAACCCTAGTTGGTTTTGTCCATTTGGCTCACCAACAACCACAACAACCTACTTTCAAGAAACCCTTGAAAGCTAGGTCAAATCAAAAGAGAATTTCAGATATACAATTCAAAATAAACAAAACAAACTCTCTTCAAGAGTAGAATGGAAGCTTTGAGGCTCAAGTTGATGCTTTGTCTTGTCTTCTCCTTGGAATATTCTTCAAGCTCTCTTTTTGGAAAGATGAAAGGATGGGCTTGTAAGCTTTTTCAGGGAATCACACTTTAAATGGCTTTTGAAGTGAAGTTCTTGAGGGAATATTGGCTTTTGAGCTTTCAATGGACTTCAATGCTTCAAGAATAAGTTTGGTGAAGCTTAAATACTTCAAAAACTCTCAAAAAATGGTTTGTGACATTTTGAGCTTTAAATCTAGCCGTTGGGAGCTTGAAAAGATATTTCTGCAACTCAGAAAAATAGATCCATTAGGGCTGTCAGAACTCGAGTGTCGACACTTGGTTTGTCAGGTGTCGACACTTGGCTGTCAGGTGTCGAAACTTGACTTCCAGGTGTCGAAACTTGAACTTTCAAGTGTCAACACTTGATTCACAGGTGTCGACACTTGACACAAAATTACTCCATTGGCCATGTTCTGGATTTTCAAAAAATCTCAGGCCTTGAGTTGACACTTGGGAACTTAAGTGTCGACACTTGAGTTTCAGGTGTCGATACTTGAATTCTGGGTATCGACACTTGGCATGCCAAGGAGTTTTTTAGCATGCCAAATGCTGAAGTGTCGATACTTGACTTCCCAGGTGTCGACACTTGGTCCTGCAAAATTCATAATTAAGTACAATTCAAACAAAAAATAAGTGTTGAATATGAAACTTAAATCCAACTTAAATAAGTAATAAATGAACTTGTTTATGCCCTTTTTGCATGGAGAAGACTCCTCAAATTGTAAAATATGCTTCATGCCATAGCATGCCACAATACTTTAATTTTAAAAATTTGAGGTGCTTGTTTCCTAAATACTCATAACTAGAAATAAATATTTGTACACAATATATACTCAACGTTTTGTTATTCATCAAAATCACTAGGTGCAGCCAACACCTTCCACCATACCCAGAACACCCCGTACATGTCGCAATGGCATGAATGAGTATGAACCAAAGTATGGCTTAGTGTGCACAAGGAACCATGGTAACCTCATGTCTAAAGATCACATGCACAACTTTTACTCTGAGATCTATCTTTTGACAAGTAGTAAGACTTTCATAAGATAATCCCGGTACGAATCAGTCCAGTGTACTCATATCCTAATGAGCACCCTTATCCTTATATTAGTGTCTCTACACAAGTGGTTATGAGATCAACCACCCTCATCAACAGAGCATACATGGGATAAGCTACTCTTTCCGGATTCATCGATCCCCGAATCGATGGTCCAATGACTAGGAACATTCTAGGTTAGGGTTTATAGGAATTAGGTCTCACTCTTATTTTATTATAACCCAAATTCCATTACCCTACTCTATGGGATTCATCATAATCAACAAAAATATGACAGCAGTATATGATGAATCAAATGGCTTTATTAATATGAAAAATATGTCATATATAAGTTGGAAGTTTATAAAAAGGCCCTCATAAATATTGGCTCTTAGGGCACTTTTTCTATCAAACTCCCACTTGCACTAAAGCCAATCATCCTTGTATTTTATGCCCATACAATCTAAGTGATGATCTAACTGCTACTTGGCTAATGCTTTAGTGAATGGGTCTGCTATATTATTTTTTGTATCAACTCGTTCATTGCTAACATCTTGTCTTTCAATGATCTCTCGAACGAGGTGGAACCGTCTTAGAATGTGCTTGGACTTGTGATGAGACTTTGGTTCCTTAGCTTATGTAACAGCCCCAGTGTTATCACAAAATAATAGCATTGGCTGTTAAACATCAGGAACCATACCCAATTCCATGATGAATTTCTTCATCCAGACAGCTTCCTTCGTGGCTTCACTAGCAGCTATGTACTCTGCCTTTGTAACTGAGTCAGCTACTGTTGGTTGCTTTGTATTTTTTTAACTCACTGCACCACCATTTAGGATGAAGACATATCCCGATATGGATTTGCTATCATTTGGATCTGATTGAAAACTAAAATTTGTATAATCTTCTAGTTTTAACTCAGATTCTCCATATACTAGAAAAATATCTTTAGTCCTTCTCCGGTATTTAAGAATATTTTTCATAGCTTTCCAATGCTCTTCTCCTAGATCTGCCTGAAACCTGCTCACTATGCCCAAGGCATAAGCGACATCAGGCCTGGTACATAACATGGCATACATAATCGATCCTATAGCCAAATCATAAGGAATTATAGCCATTCTCTCTCTTTATTTTGATGTCTTAGGAGACATTTTCTTTGAGAGATGTATGCCTTGACTTAGAGGCAAGTAACCTTTCTTACTTCCATCCATGTTGAATCTCTTCAACACTAAGTCAATGTACCTAGACTGGGATAAGCCTAGCATCCTTTTAGATCTATCTCTATAGATCCTTATACCTAGTATATAGGATGCCTCTCCCAAATTCTTCATGGAAAACTTTGATGATTGCCAAGTTTTAACCGACTACAACATTGGGATATCATTCCCAATGATCAGTATGTCATCCACATACAAAACCAAGAAAACAAGTGCACTCCCACTTGTCTTCTTGTACACACATTGTTCATCCACATTTTTGACAAGACCAAATCCTTTGATTATTTCATCAAAATGGATGTTCCAACTCCTCGATGCTTGCTTAAGTCCATAAATGGACTTCTTTAATTTGCATACCTGATTTGGTCTCCCACTTGAGACAAAACCCTCTGGCTATGATATATAGACTTCTTCCTCAAGGTTTTCATTAAGGAAAGCAATTTTTACATCTATCTGCCAGATCTTATAGTCATGGTATGCTGCTATGGCAAGCAATATCCGAATGGACTTGAGCATGGCCACTAGAGAAAAAGTTTCATCATAGTCTACACCATGTTTTTGTCTGAAACCTTTTGCTACCAGTCTAGCCTGTAGGTCTCAACTTGACCATCTACTCCAATCTTCTTCTTGAAGACCCATTTACACCCTATTGGGTTAATTCCTTCAGGTGGATCTACCAAAGTTCAAACCTGATTGGAATACATGGAGTCCATTTCAGATTTTATGGTACCAAGCTACTTGTTGGAATCTTTACTCTTGACAACTTCCGAATAGGTCATATGATCATCATCCTGTATAATACTGGCTTCATTGTCATCCTCGATGACAAAACCATATCTGAGAGGTGCTCCCCGCACCCTCTCTGACCTTCAGAGAGGAAGTGTGTATTGTGGTTGTTCTTGATCCACATGAATCTCTAGTTGAGGAACTTCTTTTGAAGGCTCATTGGTTTGTTGGTTCTATTCTTCGCATAACTCAAGTGAAGAATCACTACATCCTTTTTGGATAAACTCTTGTTCCAAGAATGTAGCATGCCTACTGATAATTATCTTTTGTTCAGCAGCATTATAAAAGAGGTATCCAACACCCTCTTTTAAATAACCAACAAACCTGCATTTATCAGCCCTTACACTTAGCTTATGTCCAAAGGTATTCTTGACATAAGCATGGCAACCCCAAATCTTTAAATACTTAAGATTTGGTCTTTTGCCATTCTATAATTCATATGGAGTGCTATTCATTGATTTAGATGAAACCTTGTTTAATATATATGTAGCAGTATCTAGGCCATGTCTCTAGAAGGAAGTAGAAAGATCTGTAAAGCTCATCATCGACCTCACCATGTCTAACAAGGTGCGATTTCTCCTTTCTGTCACTCCATTTAACTGGGATGTATAAGGAGGGGTCCATTTAGATATAATTCCTTTGTCCTTGAGATAGTTTAGAAACTCACCAGATAAGTATTCACCTCCTCGATCAGACCGAAGATCTTTAATACTAAATCCAGTTTGTTTTTCAACTATACTCTGATATTCTTTAAACTTATCAAAGGCTTCAGACTTGTATTTTAAAAGATACACATAACCGAACCTTAATAAATCATCAATAAAAGTGATGAAATAAGAATATTCTCCTCTGGCCTGAGTTGACATAGGTCCACATACATCAGTATATATTAGACCTAACAATTCAGTTGCCCTCTCTTCATGTCCAATGAATGGAGACTTGGTCATTTTTTCTTTGAGACAAGATTCACAAGTTCCTAATGATTGGAAATCATTAGAGTCAAAGTAATTATCTTTGACTAACTTGTTTATCCTTGACTCACTAATATGATCCAATCGACAGTGCCAGAGATATGTGACATTGTAATTATCTCTTGAGGCTTTTAATTTTGTGGAGTCCATGCAATGAATTGCATATATAAGATCCACATGTGGTATCCAATACCCATGAATTAGAAATGAAAGAACTCAATGATAAATTAGTTTGTATCATGTACAAACCTTTAGATGCACCACTTACATCTTGCTTCACATTTGCAAGGTAAACCTTACAGTTCTTCTTCCAATGCCCAGTCTAGCCACAATGGAAACAGGCTCCATCAGCCTTCTTAACTTTCTTGTTCTTCTTCTGGATGCTCTTCTTAGGATTGAATTTTCTCTTCATACCCTTCTTCATTGCTTGCATCTTTCTATCAACAAGAAGCACATGAGCCTTATCTCCTTTAGAGTGGCTCTCAGCTATCTTAAGCATGTTAAGCAGCACTGGCAATGAAGTATTCAGTTTGTTCATATGGTAATTAAGAACAAACTGAGAGAAGGAATCTGGGAGTGACTGCAGGATCAAGTCCTGATTGAGTTCACCATCCATGACAAACCCTAATTGACCCAATCGAGTGATCAAGTAAATCATTTTCAGCACATGGGTTTGCACAAGTGAACCCTCATTCATCCGTGCTCAGAACAACTGCTTCGATATTTCATATCAGGCATCCCTACTTTCCTCTCCATAAAGCTTCTTTAGATTGAGCAATATAGACTGAGGTTCCATACCTTCATGTTGCCTTTGGAGCTCGTTGCTCATCGAGGCCAACATGATGCACCTGACAGTTGTACTGTCATTTTGCCACATTCTGTGTATGGCAATTTCCTCCTTTGATGCATCCTCTCCGATCACCACTGGATTCGGAGAATCAAGTATATATGAAAGCTTCTCCTAAGTTAAAACAATCCTCAGGTTCCTCAACCAGTCCACATAATTTGGACCGGTTAACTTGTTGGCATCCAAGATGCCCCTCAGTGATAAGTTTGAAGCCATTAAAGATAAATATCCTATATTTAATTAAAGAACAATATTAGCAGACCACTCAATGATGACATACATAACTAGATAAGGACTTTATATCTAATTATGTCTCCCACTGTTTTATTCGAATACCATAACACTCAACTATGGAAGGGAGAAACCTTCCTGGTTTTCTTAGTGGGGTTGAGATCCTGATCCCTCATTAGTGCCTTGTGTCACACAACAAACACTAATAAGTTCAAAGGTAGGACAACCTTTCCAATTGCAACACGTGCAATTCTCAACAATTATCTTTGTCGCTAAGACACTTATAGCCTTGTGTCACACAATAAACTATAATATCTTAGTTTAGTCAAACCTTTCATTTCTATACAGCCATGAATGAACATTGCTATCCTTGTGTCACACAACAAAGCAACAACTCCAATCATGCCATAAAGCACTAAGTACACCAAGACAAATCTCATATCAAACCCTATAATAGGCCTTGTGTTACATAACAAACCGATTATAGTCTTGACATGAATCCATTTTAGCATGAAGGAAGGCATATTATATCTTACTTAACCAATCAGCAATAACAAAATAGGGTTTAGATATGACCAAATTGGCCATGTGAGTAAGAGGGGTGAGGGGGTCCCCCCGTTGCTTTCCTTAGATACCAATTAAATTGGCCAGGTCAGATAATGGAACCAATTAAAAACCTCTTTCCCTTTACCTTCCCAGAACTACTTGCCTAGACACCAATTGGCTAATCAAATCCTAATTGGTTTTGCATCATGACTAAGTTTTTTGCTATGACTAAATATAATTTTGATGAGGGCTTTTGATGGTCTCAAAACACATTCTAATTTATCATGATTACTATGCTTATAACATATATAAACATGTAACATATCATCATAACATAACATCATAACATAACATGTTATGTTAAACAAGCATATTATAGCTAATATGCAAATCAAGGCATGATAGATACATAAAAATACCTTTTACCTCACTTTTTCATGAGATATGGCCACAATGGCACCCCTACACGCTATAGGAGACCCATTGAATGGGAGGAAAGGGCCTTTAAACCCTACTTGGATCCTATGACCGAATGGTCATAGTGACTAACCTAATCCAAAGTGGTTACTTGGTTCAATCAACATGCATAATTTCATACTTGACATAATATCATGCATTTCATAAAAACTAAAATTAAACATATTATCCTAATATGCAAAATTTCATACAATTGCATTATTATGTCATTTCATAAAGAAACCATAAATCATGCATATGATTTTGGTCGGGTTGACTCGACAGGGTTCGGGTCGGCTCGGATAGTGGAATTTCATAAAACTCCAAAAATGGTTTATAATTGGTATGACACGAGGATGGCTCTGATACTACTTATGGAAATTCTCTTAGGGTGCCGGGAATCATGCAGCATGCGGAAGTGAATTTCAAAACAAAAACTCAAAGCATGAAACCCTAATTGGCTAGAAAACACTAATTCCCAGGAACCCCTTATGCAATACCAATTAATGAAACATAAATGGAGTCAGAAAAACATACCTGGATCGCTGAAATTCAATCCTTTCCACAAGGCTCACAAGTGCAAGCCCTCCAACGGTGATCCACATAGGAATCAAACCTAGGAACCTCTCCCTTGTAGGTTGCTTGATCAATTGGGACTCTTCCAATGGACTTTCTTCCTTCGGTAGCCTCTCCTTCCTTGCTTAGACCTTCGCTGATGGGGTCATTGCCAGCATGGATCTCGGAGCAAGCACGAATCTTGGAGCTGCACGAATATCGAAGAATATCCAGAATAAATTTGTTTGGGATTTATCTTTATCTTTTGTTTGAATTTTGAACTAGGATTTGATTGGTTAGGATTGAGATATGGATAAACTTATCTTATCCTATCTTGTGTTTGAATTTGAATCATCACTATCTTTTTATCATGTATTCAAATTCAAATGTGGGTTGGACAGGTCTATAAATAACACCCTCAGTCCTTTGTAAGAAGATAGTTTTTGGAGAAAAAAATTTTGAGTTTTTTAGAAGAGAGATTCTTCTTGCCTTCGCCTTCGAGCATGCGTGTGATGCCCTAGTTATTCCCCTTCCCATTCTATCTTCTTTATCCCCTCGTAACCTTTGAGATCCATCCTAGCACCTCCAAGTATCGAGGAGGGTATAATGCCCTAGAGGTGAGAGGTCTCTTCGTTAGGGTGAGTCCCAAAGTCCATGAGATCCATATCCCCATCCTACATCCCCATTATTCCTTCACCACCCCTAGACAAAAAAATATTAAAAAAAAAATAGTACCCTAATTTAGGTGACTTCTATGCTCACCAACGATCCCACCCTCATCTGTCCCTCATCAATTTTGGTATCAATGATGGGGACATTACCAGCATGGATCCCGGAGCAAGCACGAATCTTGAAGCTGCACGAATCTCGGAGGATGTCCAGAATAAAATTGTTTGGGATTTATCTTTATCTTTTGTTTGAATTTTGAAGTAGGATTTGATTGGTTAGGATTGAGATATGGATAGGCTTATCTTATCCTATCTTGTGTTTGAAATTAAATCATCTCTATCTTTTTATCATGTATTCAAATTCAAATGAGGGTTGGACAGGTCTATAAATAACACCCTCGGTCCTTTGTAAGAAGATAGTTTTTGGAGAAAAAAATTTTGAGTTTTTTAGAAGAGTGATTCTTCTTCCCTTCGCCTTCGGGCATGGGCGTGATGCCCTAGTTATTCCCCTTCCCATTCTATCTTCTTTATCTCCTCATGACCTTTGAGATCCATCCTAGCGCCTCCAAGTATCGAGGAGGGTATAATGCCCTATAGGTGAGAGGTCTCTTCGTTAGGGTGAGTCCCAAAGTCCATGAGATCCATATCCCCATCCTACATCCCCACTATTCCTTCACCACCCCTAGAGAAAAAAATATTAAAAAAAAAATAGTACCCTAATTTAGGTGACTTCTAGGCTCACCAACGATCCTACCCTCATCTGTCCCTCATCAATTTTGGTATCAGAGCCCAGAAAAATTAGGGTACCTTCGTATCATTTCAAATTTTTTCTTACCAGCCATCCCCCACTTCTCGGATTCAACCAAAAAAAAACAAAGGAAAAAAAAAAGAAAAAAAAATCTCCCAACCCGTTCATCAAGGTTGCTAATAATTTTTCTTCTGGGATCTTCATCTCCATCTTTTTGTTCTTCGTCTCTGCTTCCCTATTTCTCTGGATTACTGAAATCTTCCCTCTTCCCCTCGCTATTCCAATCCCGAAAACTTCAACTCCCAAATAATCTAGTCCACCAATTCCTCCCATCCGTTCCACCATCGCACAACATCCCATCTAAATCAAAGCCCCACCAGAATAATTTCTCGAAAGCCATTGCTGGCCAAGTCCGTCCCAGTCCCACTAAACCGCCAGACGGCTTGGAGGCCCTCCCTACTCTCACCTCCGCCGGCACCGCCATCGATCACGCCCCATCACCAATGCCCTTGCAGCCAGCACCCCAATCCTTCTCTCCCATCCCCCCCGCTGAACGACACCCTACAGCCACCAATGCCTGAGCCGCCACCACCCCTGTCACCGTCGATGCCCCACCCGCCGCCCCACATCTTCCGATCTCCATACCATCGCCCCGCCCTCCTCTGCCGCCTTCGGTTTCGACGATTCAACCCGTCACCCTGCCTCCTCCGCTTGGATAGACCGCGCCTCTGTCGATCCCCATCATCGCTGGCTGCTCCCTCACCACCGATCTCCCTCCGCCCATGAGCAAAACCACCATCGATCGGACCTTCCCCGCCGAGAGTTTTTCACCCCCTGTTTCGCCTTCTCCATGCTTCACCGCCTTCATCTTCTCTGTGCTCATCTTCACCGTCATCGCAGTCACCTACCAGCCCCTGGACCACTGGCTTCACCAATTATGATCAAAACGGCAATGTGCCGAAGAGCAATTTCTGGTCATACGGCTCCGGCGGCAATGCTACATCGGAGAAATTCTCCAACTACCGTGACCAAGCCAATGTCGGCGATGACAGCTGCACCTCCTACGCCAAAGAGAACAGTGCTGGCTTCGCCAATTTTGAGAACTACGGCAACTCCTTCAATCAAGGCAGCGACTCCTTCAAAGGCTACGATGAGGGGTCCATCAACCATACGATCGTGTTCGCATCCTATTCCGGTGATAACACCACTTTCAAGGGCTACACCAAGACCGGGAGCATCGGTTTCAAGAGCTACCGCAACTCCTCCAGGCTCCCATCCTCCACCGCCACGTCGTTGACATCTTTGCATCCATCTCCGGTGACTGCACCACCCATATCTGGGATGTCCGTCTGCGACCTCCTATCCACCCTGTTCTGGTTTCGGTCCATGAAGGAGGAGGAGAGGGATGCACGAACGTGAAAGCTAAATCGACTTTCTTTGCCGACTTCAAGCATTGCACGTTCCTTAAAGCAAGCCATTCCCTCTGTTGCCGATTTCACCCCCTTCAGGATTAGGCAAGAAATAAAGAAAAAAAAAGTAAAAAAAAAGGAGAGAGAAAAAAAAGTTAAGAAAAATGAAAAAATCAAGAAAAAAATAATTTAGGATAGTTTCTAGAGATGCACAATTTCACACAGATTTCAGAGTTGCATGATTTTCAGTGCTGCATGATTCTCGAATCCACACAGATCTCAGGGTAGAGCCCCTTTGATTGATTGGATTTGGTTTCACCAATGTCCTCCCTGATCCTGACTCGACGGAGTCGAGTTCTTCCAACCTCGGGGAAATGATGGGGACATTGCCAGCATGGATCTCGGAGCAAGCACGAATCTTGGAGCTGCACGAATCTCGAAGGATATTCAGAATAAATTTGATTAGGATTTATCTTTATCTTTTGTTTGAATTTTGAACTAGGATTTGATTGGTTAGGATTGAGATATGGATAGGCTTATGTTATCCTATCTTGTGTTTGAATTTGAATCATCTCTATCTTTTTATCATGTATTCAAATTCAAATGAGGGTTGGACAGGTCTATAAATAACACCCTCAGTCCTTTGTAAGAAGATTGTTTTTGGAGAAAAAAAATTTGAGTTTTTTAGAAGAGTGATTCTTCTTGCCTTCGCCTTCGGGCATGGGCGTGATGCCCTAATTATTCCCCTTCACATTCTATTTTCTTTATCCCCTCATGACCTTTGAGATCCATCCTAGCGCCTCCAAGTATTGAGGAGGGTATAATGCCCTAGAGGTGAGAGGTCTCTTCATTAGGGTGAGTCCCAAAGTCCATGAGATCCATATCCCCATCCTACATCCCCACTATTCCTTCACCACCCCTAGAGAAAAAAATATTAAAAAAAAAATAGTACCCTAATTTAGGTGACTTCTAGGCTCACCAACGATCTTACCCTCATCTGTCCCTCATCATTCGCCCTTCAGTAGAGCACTCTGAGCCCTCTCCGAAATCTCTCTTCTCTCTTTCTATCACTTTCTAATTCTCTTTCTAAACCCTTGTATTAAAATGGTAGACTTGTCTTAAAGGAAGACCTATGTCCTAACAATGGAAGGAAAAGATAAGGTGGATAGATGTAAGAGTGTAAGAAAGAAACCAAAATATATTCACATCGGAACAAATATCGATGGCTATTTATAGGAGAGGGGGAGGTGCCAGATAAGCCTTCTCATCAGCCTTTGATCTGTCCAAACATAGATCAAATAAGATCCTTCACTAAGAAGGAGTCTTATCTTGAAACACCATGTCCCTTTATGCGCCAACCGCCTAGTTCAAGTCCCTTTAATTTTTTATCCGACTTCTCCCTTTTCCACTTGGCATTTCCAGTTAAAATGAAGCCAAGGGATGTGACTTATGAATGAGAAGCATTGATGATTCAAAAGGACTTAAAGTAGAAGGACTCTGCTTGAATTAGTGCCAAAGTGAAGAGACGCGACTCTTCACTTTGTGGTAACTTCTCCATGCCATATGACATCTTTGACTTAGTCAAAGTATATGTAATATGGGTGTCATATGAAAGGAAATTATGTCTACTTTCCAACCATATAATTTGTTTTCAGATTGGAGGTCAATGGGTCCTTGTGCACCCTTTTGAATGTAGAGGTGTCACTTAGGCATCAAGAGTCCCATGCCTTTTGGACTCTTCATATATGGCACATATAATGTTCAAATAAAATCAGATAAAATCTGATAAATTCATCCCACTTAGGACTCAATCAAATCTAGGTCTCCCATAAATTGGTTAGTCCATTTAGCAACCTTTCAGATCCAATTCAATTGGGTTAAAAGATTAGGTCAGCCTACAAATGCTAGTGTGCAATCTAGCTAACCAATTAGGATCCCTTGACCCTAATTAAATACCAATTGAGTTCCTTTGCCAACTACCTAATGTGTGTGACCCATTGGGTTCTACATCTAGCTAGCAGTAGATTTAGGTTTGAGCCGATTTGATCCAATCGAACCCGATTGACCTAATTAGGTCAAATTGACTCACCTAATTGTCCAATTCGAATCACACATTGAATTGACTCATGAAACCAAATCAATTGGTTCATGAAAACCTACAAGATAAGATTGACGTCTAGCAACATGTCATGCCTACTTGGAAGATAAGAAATTTGGTAGAAATTATCAAAGTACCCTTCAGTAGTAAGTTACCGTGCAATTCAATCTCCCATTATCCCGATTAAGTGATAAGTATGGATATATGTGAAACCCTAACACTTAATCATATCGAATCTCATCTTGATCATGAGGACTCAATTGATGACTGATTAGAAATCAATTCTAATCTCATCCTGCTTTGATCAAAGGCTCCTTGAGTCACTCATCAAAGAGATTGCATAGGATAACAATTTCTCTTACTAGAAAAGATCGATTCCTTGTTGGTCCATTCACATCCTTCGTACACCTTCCACCATACCTAGAACACCCCATACATGTCGTAATGGCATGAATGAGTATGAACCAAAGTATGGCTTAGTGTGCACAAGGAACCATGGTGACCTCAGGTCTAAAGATCACATGAACAACTTCTACTCTAGGATCTATCTTTTGATAAGTAGTAAGACTTTCATAAGATAATCTCGGTGTAGATCAGTCCAGTGTATTCATACCCTGATGAGCATCCTTATCCTTGTATTAGTGTTTCTACATAAATGGTTGTGAGATCAACTACTCTCATCAACTGAGCATACATAGGATAAGCTAGTCTTTCCAGATTCATCGATCCCCGAATCGATGGTCCAATGACTAGGAATATTCTAGATTAGGGTTTATAGGAATTAGGTCTTACTATTATTTTATCATAACCCTAATTCCAATGCCCTACTCTATGGGGTTCATCATAATCAACAAAAACATGACACAATAGTATATGATGAATCAAATGCCTTTATTAATATGAAAAATATGTCATACATGAGCTGGAAGTTTACAAAAAGGCCCTCATAAAGATTGGCTCTTAGGATACTTTTTCTATCACAGGTGATAGTTTAACCATGACAAATTCTCCTTTATTATATTCTTTGAGTTTTTTGTTCTTGAATTAGCCATATGTTTATATGATTCTTATGCAATTCTTTAATATGTTCAACATATAACTCTGTAAATGTCTAATAGACTCACTATGCATTCCTAGAGAAGAAAATTTATTTATTTATTTATTTTTATCTTTTTAGGTCCTTAATTTTAATTCTGTGTTTGATTCTTGGTTGGTGGGTGACATGCAGATGAAAATTTAACATGCACTCCTAATAGATGCCACAGAGTCTGCCAGAAATAGGTTGTAAACCTAATATGCTCAATGGGATTATGCAACATACTAACATCTACAAAATATAAACTAATGGTCCTAGAAATGCTGGAAGCTTCAGGAAAGGGTAGAAAATAAAAAGTGGATTCAGGGTTAGTTTAGTGGGGTAGGACATAAGAAAAGGGTTTGAGAATTTGTCCTAGACTAATAGGGTTGACCTTAAGGGTTGGACATAGATTCACACCTATAGGGAATAAAGGGTCAGCCTGAAGAAAAGACGAGTCAAGAATTTTAGGAACAAGGTCTTCAATGGGGACTGATGGAGTGAATTCTTCCAAGGTTGTTGGTTTGGAAAAATCAAGTCCTTACTGATTATTTTAGGACTAAGCTCTATAGCTTGACTCTTTTCTAATGTTTTCTCAGGTAAGGTCCTAACAATAGCATTAGAGTCCTCATGGGTCTCTTTTTCTAAGGATCCTACCAGTATAGTTTCAGTTAGGGTATAGTCAGGGTTAACTAACTCTAGGCTGGTTTCAGCCTGGGTGCCTACTGGGTCAGCTAATTCTAGGTCTGCCATATGTATTTCCTCTTCTTCTTCATACTCATCCACTTAGTTCATCTCAGCTTCATACACTTCTTTTTCAATAGCATCTTGGTGAACCAATGGGATAGTAGAAGTAGGTCGATTAAGAGAAAATTGGCTAGGATCTGGGCTAGTAGGGGAAGGTTGGCTCGGATTAGGGTTGAGTCGGCTCTGGTGAGATTGGGTCGACTCTGCTGAGGAATGGGTCGACTCGGGTGGGTTTGACTAGATCCTAATTTTTGATAAGGGGTATTAATCCTAATGGGTTCTGGCCAACTAATTGAAACCTGACTAGCACTAGATTGATACCTAGGGGTTATGGGTTCATTAGATTCATAGGATATGGGCTCAGATCTATAGGTCATGGATTTGGTTTCTAGGAGCGGGCTCAGAGGATCTGGGTGTATAGGAACGAGGTTCATATGATCTGGGTAGATACTTTTCCCTAAGTTTAAGTTTCATGTGACTCTAGGTAGTTATGGGTATATGTCTTCTTCGTCTGATCATTCTTTTGATATCATCCCAATAAATACTAGCCTGGCATACTAACTTAAGCTTAGCATACTTAAACTTTTTTTCATCAGATACTAGTTTCCTCTCAAAATACAGATCCATACCTTCTTTCCAATCAAGATAATCCTCAAGATCAAGATCACCCCCAAAGGTAGGTGCTTCTAACCTAATGTACCTAGTGGCTCTCTCATCCTGGTCTACAAAATCTTAATTGGGTCTCCTATGGCTAGTCTCCCAGATTGGGTCTTGGTGTGGGGGTCTCCTAGGATTGGTCTCCATAAATGGGTTAGGGTATGTCTCAAATTTAGGTTCAGGATGGGTCTTACAGGTTTTCTCTAGGTTACCTAGTCGGTCATCTAGTCGGTCAAACCTATTGTTTATTTGGGTACGTTATTCAGTGAAGGTCCTTAGTAAGGTTTCCATAATGGACTCCATGGTCAAACCAGACTTGGTTGGATTTGAGGCTACAAGTATTGGTCTTTTAATTTGGAGGTTATGCAATGCAAACATATCAGAACTAAAGCTAGGGTTTCCTAGACCTAGAGCTCAAGTAGAATGGGTCAGCTCAAATTATAGTCAATTCAATAATTATCCTATCCACTAGCCAGGTAAGAGGTAGGGTCGTGGGAGGCTCCCCCTGCTCTCGTAGAGTTCTAATTAAAAACCATGAAATGCCTTAGGGTATTTGCCTCTGGACCTCTAGCCTTAGACATCAGATTCAAGTAATAATCAAAGAATTAAGTGCACTAGCTTTCACATAATACTTGGAACCCGACCTGTTGGTGTCCATAGCTCACTAGAGCAAATTAAGTCTAATTAATTTTAATTAAGGTTAGGATCGGATGCAAAGAAGGTTGTTGTAGGCCCAGGACATGTGATAAGCTCCTGCCCTGATTTGAGATGCTCAAGTGCCCTTAAGATTAGGTTACTTGATGATGCACACATAAGATGAAACCCTATATGCAATCAAACTAAAATAATTAAAATAACAAAAAAATAAAATTAATTAATTTTTTTTTGTATTTTGTTCTTTTGTTTTCAGCAAAGATATAGTTTGCAAAAAAAATACCTAAGATACAGGAAATTAAAATATGCAAAAAGAACCCTAAACTAGAATTACTGAAATTCAGGGTAGATCTATTCTCAGGTAGTATTCCAGCGAGAAAAATATTTATAGACTGAAATAATTCATGAGAAAATTTTGAAAAATACTATCAATTAGGAGAAATCCAAAAAAATAAAAATCAGGTGATTTTGAGCTACTTACATGTAAAAACAATCAAAATAACAAACTATATACTATGATGGACGTGATGCAGAAAATAAACCCTAAAGATGCCTATCTCTTTGTTTTCTTCTTCAAGGGTCAATTCACAGTGGCACCCTTACATGCCATAGAAAATCCCATTTGAATAGGAGGTCAGGGTCTTGTAGCCCTACTTTTTTCTATGACCGGATGGCCATGGTGAAGCACCCGATCGAGTACTTAAAGAGAAACTAAATCAGCACAAGAGAGATTAAACCCTAGTTAACCTGCTCTGATACCAAAACTGATGTGGGACAAATAAATTAAATTAAATTACTATAAGTAAGATTTAATTATCTAAGGAAAGTAAAGAATAATTTTTATATATTTTCTTTAGATTTTAAAAGAAGACTTGAAGGAGACAATGAAGGAAACTAGTTTAGTTAACTACCCATACAAGTAAACCTAACAAAATAACTAGGAAAGCAAGATTTGGTGGTTAAAAAATCACCAAAACTAGGATCTACTTATTAACCCTTCAGAAATTAAAGAGGAGGGAAGAGGTTTAAAGTTTACCAATGAAGATCGCTTCTTTAGATCTAGCAGGACTCTCAAGATTATCGCGGCAGGATTTCAAGAACTCGATCCCGGGCTCCGATTTTCTGCATGATGTTGGTTTCAAGGCAAGAATACCTGAATTTGATTCTTGATCACCTGCAAACACTCAACAAAGAAAACTTAAATTAAAAATCAGCAAAGAAAATGGAAAGAAGGAAAGGGAAGGGTTAGGAGTGATGGTTAGGGATTCTTGTCGGCTGGATAGGTAGGATAACTAGGGCCTCGCACCCCGCAATGTTTCGAAGAACAAAGGAAAAGGGTCTCACACCCCATGATGCACATAGCAAAGAAAAAAATTTTAGCAGAATAACTTTCTTTATTGATGAATGAATGAATTAAAATTATAAGGGACTGATGGGTATTTATAGACCCATAATCAGTAGTGTAAGGGATTTAAACAGTAAACTCCATCTTCCTTGGACTACAACTCCTGGAATTATGGTCAATGTGGCCTGGACTCATGCTTGTTGGGCTGATCTAGACTCTTATCCAAAGTGGGCGACAATCATGAAGTGATCATCCATCTTGGGTGCCATTTATGAGGATTAGTGAGGTGGCTTGATGTAAGGTCAAGATGCTCCATCACTTGGTCATTGTTGTTGGACTCTGGAGTCTTGATGTTGTAGGCTTCTGTGATAAGTGGACTCTTTAGTTTTAATGGAAGAAGACTTAAGAATCTTGATGAAACTCTTGAGTTATGGGAATTTAAGCAGTTGGCAACCTGTTTGATTGAAATACTAGTAGTAGAAATCCTTGGACCTCCAACACTTTAGATAAATTAATTTATCTTGAAATTCTTTGGCAAATGGAATCAAGGAAGAGGAAGAATTGCTTGGTCGAACTCTTTCAATTTTGGCATGGAATGACTTGAGTGGAGGGTGCCAATTAAGAGGAGTCCTTCACACTTACTTATCTTAAAAAAGAGGGTGCCAAATATTTCTCATGTAGGTGCTAATTATTCTCACATGGGTCGGCCAATGAAGTGTGACATGGAGTGTGAAGTTGTCCTAAAATGAAGTGGCATGACATGTCCAAACATGACATGTGCTGATGTCCCCTGGTGATGAGGCAGTGATGTCCAAAAATCTAGCAAAGATAGTGCCAAAAACAAATTGACTTGGCCTAGCACATGGCTTTTCTTGGGCTAGCACATGGGTCTTCAATTAGATGCACATAAAGTCACATGGGTCTTCAATTGGGTCCCCCTTATAATACAAGACTCAATAACTAATTTTTACAAGACTCAAAACTAAATAACTAAAGCTCGATTGATCAAATGATCAAAAGGCTAAATCTCATGTAACAAAAAGAATAGATTGGTAAACAGGGTTTGGCCCAATAGGGCTTGACACAACCTATAAATAGAGTTTTGATCAAAGTGGTAAAAAGGGTTTAGCCCAAAAGGCTAAATAACAGAACCCTAATTATAGTTGGTAAAAGGGGCTAACCCTAACTAATCCAAAATAATAGAAATTAAAATAAAATATTTACATGATAAAGGGATTGGGTTCAGGGCTTTATTCATAAGTAATCCACAGGGATGTGGGTTCAACCTGTCGACATTTTCTGGCCTTGGTGTCCACACCAACTGCTTGACTCCAAGCTGGGCTGGGAAGGGCGCCAAGGATGGTTGGGCTGGGAGGGGCGCCATCTATTATGGGCCTGGATTGGGGTGCCAAGGGCTTGGCCTGGGAGGGGCGTCACTTCTTCATGGGCTGGGGCACCAACTTCATGAGGCTTGGACTGGCCTTGGGTGCCAACTTCATGGGGCTTGGGAGGTGCCCTACATTATGGTCTAGGATGGCATGAAAGGGGCCCTGGCACATGAGCTGGGGTGGCTGGAGTAGGGGCCCAGGTGCATGAAATCCTGCTCTGGTTGGGAGGGGCCTGGTGAATCTCTTGGTATGGTGACTCTCCTCTTGTATCTTGACTTGAAAGAAAATTACAGGACTCATGGGATTGAGACAAGGAACTCACTTGACTAAGTGGACTCAACTAGACTCTCTTGTCTTACTTTATTACAGTACTCAAGTAACTTAGGACTAATGGATTTTACAGGACTCAAAACCATAATGGACTCAAAAAAGTTGACAGACTTTCCAACACATGACTTAGAGATCTAAATGAAACCCTGATCCTTATCAGATCCTGATGTCCTCATCACGCTCCCCCGATCCCAGAACTGAAAGCCAGACAAAATCCAGAATCCTATAGGTGTTCCAAAGTCGGAGGTCCTCCTGGGTCATCCTGAAGCGATGCCAGAAGGACCGGCTGGATCGTGGTTGACAGAAAGAATAGGGGGAGGAGGAGAAGGAGGAGCCCTAGGTTGACCTATGATTATTCCCATTGGCCGGGGACCCTTATGAACACTAAGAGGGACATCATCCTCCTCATCGGAGGAGGGAGTCCTTGGTCGTGAGGGCCCTACTTCATTGGAGTGCCCTGAGTGGAGACGTCTCCAGCCGGAAGGATTCATCCTAAGGGGAAGGGAAAGGAGACCAGAGAAGGAAATCCTAAGGACTCTAACTGAGATCTCCTTCAGCACAAATTGAAGGGGGAGAAGAAAACAAGGGGAGAAGACTAACCTGAAGGCCTCGGAGAGAAGATTGAAACTAGGTGGAAAAAGCTTTGGTCCTCCCTCCAAGCTCGAAGGTTCGAAAGAGATGGTCAGGAAAAAAGTTTCCTCCCTTTCAAACAGCCTGACATCGCATCATGCTGATCAAAATGTGCATCCTTTCGATCCTTTGATCATTGGATTCATGCCATGTCAAGATCCACTAGGAATGGCACTTCAACATGCCGAAGATTGCTTCGAGCCCGGTGCCAATCATCATACTCTCCCTAAGCCCGCTGATGTGGTGTCTCCTTATTTGCATTGGGGCTTGATCCACGAGTCGTCGGCAATCAAAGCATTTAATGGCATTGCATAAATATCCTTCTACATCAGCGTCATAATAACTCCCTTCACCTCGAGTGCTGCATCATGCTCGAGACTCGAGAGTGGGGGGCAACTGATATAGCATGACTGTTGATGTGGAACCCTATCGGATCCAGCTGGCCGCCACGATGGCAAAAGGTGCCACCTGGACTCAGTGACTAGATGAAGCACCAAGTCTGAGCACCTGGCTGGCCGAGGTTAGCTCTTCTGAGGTTGAGCCCTCAGCCAAGGTCGTGCTCCCACCTTTCGAGCTCCTGGCCGAGATCAGCTCCCTCAAGATTGAGCCCTTGGCTGAGGACATGCTCTGGCCTTCTAAGCTGTTGGTCGAGGTCAGCTCTCTCGAGGTTGAGCCCTCGATCGAGGTCATGCTCTCGCCTTTCGAGCACTTGGCCGAGGTCAGCTCCCCTGAGGTCGAGCCCTCAGCCGAGGTCATGCTCTCATTTTTTAAGCACCTGGCTGAGGTCAGCTCCCCCGAGATCAAGCCCTCGGTTAAGGTCATGCTCCCACCTTCTGAGCCCTTGGCGAGGTCATGCTCCCACCTTCTGAGCCCTTGGCGAGGTCATGCTCCCACCTTCTAAGCCCCTGGCCAAGGTTAGCTCCACCGAGGTCAAGCCCTCAGCCGTGGTCATGCTCCCGCCATTCAAGCACCTGGCCGAGGTTAGCTCCCCCGAGATCAAGCCCTCGACCAAGGTCATGCTCCTGCCTTTTGAGTACCTGGCCAAGGTCAGCTCCACCAAGGTCGAGCCCTCGATCGAGATCGTGCTCCTGCCTTTCGAGCTCTGGCCAAGGTCAGCTCCCCCAAGGTTGAGCCTTAGGCTGAGGTCAGCTCCCCCGGGGTCGAGCCCTCGGTCGAGGTTGACTTCTTCCCCCGAAGTCAGATAGATCTCTTCAAATGGATGCAGTCCTTTCCACGGGTGCCCCTGAGCAACCGGGATGGTGACATCAGCAGATGGTGTCTCTGTCCCCATCAGAATCCTTGTGCTGCCTGGAGAGACCTGCACTCCTATGGGGTAGTGCTCCACCAGGGCACGCCTCCTGTAACTTCTGAGGAATGATTTTCCACCGCGGCACTCTGCCTGCAACCCCGAGGGATGGCATTTCGCAAGAGCATGCGGAGAAAACATGTCGCCGGAGTATCAAGCCTCGTCGTCTATTATCGGCCCCTCTTGGGAAAGGGTGCTCCGCTCGGGGCATCACACCCCTCAACCTACCACCTACACCACCCAAAAGAGGAATGTCTTACCAGGGATCTCAGACCTTGCGACATCTTC
The DNA here is from genome assembly GCA_021397845.1 of Areca catechu. NCBI lineage: Eukaryota > Viridiplantae > Streptophyta > Magnoliopsida > Arecales > Arecaceae > Areca > Areca catechu. The sequence goes on along the minus strand of CM038039.1, from coordinate 149,756,399 downwards.
TGCCAAATCGGTGCCCTACCAGGTCTCCCCAAACATGGCAGAACGATTTCAGAAAAATGTAGTGCCCTGTCAGAGTATCAGGCCCCTCAGCATGCCACGCGCACTTGCCATGAAAGAGATGAGCACTCCTCAGTACTCCACCTACACCCATGGCAGGCTTCCCCTGATGCAGGCTACGGATCCTGTCCCCTCCTATGGGGAAGATAGGGGAGAATTGGCCTATGCCTCATCCGCATGGGATGCTCCCAGGGAGTACAAGGCTAGGGACTCATGTCCCACCAGAGGAATGATGCTTCTATAAGAAACTCAAAGGAACCTCCGGCAAAGGTAAGTGAGGAAGGGCAAGTGGCAATTTATAAAGAGCAAGGCTCCCAAGGTAATGGGGGACACATAGGGACTCCCCTGGAGCTCCCGCTGCAGTAGCCATCACTGCTCGAGCCGTCACTGCTTAAGCTCTCATTATTCCAACTCTCCTCTCATCATCTTCTGAATCCTCTAAGAGTGGAGACCGCTTCGGGATCCACCAAGAATGATCTATTCTCTTTGATCGTCCACTGACTTGACTGTCGGAGTGCCCCCGCTGGGATCTCCGGCTTAGGTTTTATTTCTTTTGCAGGACCGGGCATTCGCGGAAGACACCAGGTGGGAAATCCACTAACCGACACCATGTAGGAGCTGCAGGCCACAACGATCTAGATGGCAACACATATATATATATATGCATACATACATATATATATACATACATACATATATAAATATACATACATACATATATATATACATACATACATATATATATACATACATGATATGGCGGAAGACTGACGTGTGACCCCTATTAGATGCCATGTCAGAAAAGTTGCCATGGTGGACACTCCATCTCGGATTTTTTTGCCGAGCCGAGCTCCCCCGATCCATCGGAGCCAAGCTCCATCCTCTGCCAGATCGGCACCCGCAAGCTCGGGTCACCTAGGCCGGAGTCGAGCGACCCCCTTTCCCAGAGCGAGCCCCCTTTGTGGTCGAGCCCTCTGGGCAGGGGTCACGTACCGACCTCCTCCGCCAGATCAAGCCCCTCCGAGGTAGAGCCCCCTAGGCCGGAGTCGAGCTTGGACCTCTCCGCTAGGCTGAGCCCCTCCGAGGTCGAGCCCTCTTAGCAGGAGTCGAGCCCTCCTCCATCGAGTTGAGCCCCTCTGAGGTCGAGCCCCCTGGACAGGAGTTGAGCCCAGCCCTCATCCACCGGTCGAGCCCCTCCGAGGTCGAGCCCCTCGGGCCGGAGCCGAGTCCTAGCTTTCCAGTTCGGCAACCACCTCGGACAATGCTGCCGGCCACCAAATGAGCGGAGCTACCTCCCCAGAGCACCGGCAAGCCACCCAAGAGCCATGAAGAAGCACCCATCAAATCATGATAACTACTTGTGGATGCCACTTATAATAGGAGAGGGAGAAGTTTTCTCCAATTAAGACACTGCTAGGCTTCCCGGAATGGAGCAACCGGAAGGATTGTCAGAATGCACAGTAGTTTCCTCATCACCAACCAGGAAAGAGGTTTCGTCCATGGCATGGAACGCCACCGCATGCTCCTGACGGTATGTATCAAAAGAGACATCCCATCCATAGCATGGAACGCCGCCACACGTGCCTGACAGTATAGGGGAGATCCCGAGGTAGGTGTATGATGATCGCCCAGACATAAAAGAACCTTCGACATGCTCGAAAGGGAGGTAATGTGGTGTGGGCACCAGGATCCGATAGAGGCTCCTCAACCCTCTATGGATCTCAGATTAGGGTTCCACTTCTTTGTGTCTTGTAATAAGGCTTCAAGCCTCAAATTTATAATCGTCTTTTGCTTTGAATTAAGTCTGTACCTTGACCAATTAGGTCAAATTGAGTCCTGTAATAAGTCAAGTCACAAATCAAGTCCAATCTGAGTCTCTTAGAAGTATGGGTCAATTGCAAGAGTGGGTCTTAAAATTTAGTCTCCTTGGAAGCAAGTAAGGAAAGAAGCCAAGTCAACTCAGGGCCCACTTATGCATCCTACATGGTGCCATAACATCCCACCATGTGAGCAGCACACGTGGCATACAAGGACGCCGAATGGGGAGGACCACTACACTTGGTTCAAGCCTTTGTCCCTTCCCCCCATCAAGCTCCATTCCATGTAAGGGTGGTCGGCCAAGGAGGAATTCAATGGAAGATAATGGAGGGAATTTAAATCCCTTACTTCAAGCTCTTCAATCAAGCCTTCTTCCTAATTTGCTTCAACCTCTTTGGAAGGGAAAGACAAGAGCCTTGGACGCCTCCACCTAACACTCCCCTTGTCAAGTCTTGTACCAAAGAAAGAACACCAACAAAGGAAGGAGGAAGAACACACGCCTTGCTCCAAGCCCCTCTTCATGCCTTCTTCCAAAACCAAGAAATTTCTTACCAAGTTCAAGGTGCCAAGAACCTCACTCCAAGCCATGCATCATGCCACGCCCAATCCAAGTCATCGTTGGTCAGCCAAAGAGAGGAGAAGGTCAATGTGTTTGGCGCCCACCCAAGAAAGTTTGTAATTTGAAATTCAAATGGGCCTTGGGTGCCTATTTAAAGGACCCAATCCCTCCATTATAAGGCTATTGAATGATTGAATAAAAAAGAGAGTTTGAGTTTGTTTATCCTCCAACCATTGTCTCCTAGACTAGGTTTGAGTGAAGTTTCCTTCATCCCCAGGGACATCGAGTGGTGCGAGGCCACCTTTTTGTTGCCCCAGGGCGTCGCAAGTCCTTCGTCCTCCTGGACATCGAGTAGTTTGAGGCCACAATCCTTCGTCCTCCGGGACGTCGCGGTGTGTGAGGCCCCAAGTTATCTCCTTCTTTGACTTTGGAATCCAGCCGAATACCGTGCTCGAAGCCCCTTCTCAACCCTATCTTAGTCCATTTCAATACGTCTCTCCATTTTGCTAATCCCTACTTTGATTGCCTACAGGTCCTCCCTGGTATCTCGGGCACCGGAGACAGTCTGCTTTGCCATTGTGACCATCCGACCGAAAGCCAGTGCATCCACGGGCTCGACTGCTCAGGCATCCATGCCGCATCCACCGAGTTGAGCAATCTTTGCATCGGGCACTTCAGACGTGTGAGGTTTGCCCCTATCTCCTAAGTAGGTATTGTGTTTCGAGCTTAGTCCTACTAGGGTTTCTTAATCCCGGGTGATGGGGACATCAGCCTGCACGAATCTCGGAGTAGCACAAATTTCGGAGCAGCAAATAAATTTAAAAAATAAATTTAGGATTTATCTTTTATTTAAAATTTAAATTAGGATTTTGTTGGTTAGGATTGAGATATGGATAGGCTTATCTTATCCTATCTTGTATTTAAATTTGAGTTATCCCTATCCTGTATTCAAATTCAAATGAGGGTTATGGAGCTTATAAATAACCCCTCATTCCTATTGTAAAAAGGTAGATGAAATTGAATTTTTGGGATTTGGTTTGTCAGTTGGTTTGGCAGTTGTTGTTCAGGGCTATGGCCCATTATGTCTTCACCTGCGGGTGTTGATGTTGTCTTTGTCCTTCGGGACATCATAGGGGCGTGATGCCCTAGTTATCCCCCCATCTTCGTTTTCCTCCACGTTCTTTGAAATCCCCCTCATGGCTCCAGGAGTGACCTGGGTGGCAGGTGAAATACCCTGGGCTCCGCGTGTAGTGAGATGGGTTGTAGGTGAGATACCCTAGACTGCATGTAGTGAGGTGGGTGGTAGGTATAATGCCCTAGAGGTGTGAAGTCTCTCTGTGAGAGTGGGTTTCAGGGTTCGTGGTAGTCCATCCTCGTTATCCTCCATCCCTATTTTTTTCCTTCGTCACCACCATAAAGAAATCAGAAAATAGAAAAAAAATAGGATACCCTAATCTTCGGCGACTTCTTAGCTCGCCGACGATCCTATCCCTATCCCGTGCCCCATCAACTTGGTATCAGAGCCCAGACGGATTAGGGTACGTTTCTTCTTCCTAACTCTTTTCTGTGTTGACACCCCCTGCTACCATCGCTCGTGAAGAACGTCTCCGTCGCCTACAGCCGATCCAGAAGTTCACGCCCGAACCCCTCCGATCAAGCCTCCCCTCCACCTCCGTCCCGTGATCCCCCTCTCCATCTCTTCTCAGATTCTTCTTTCCCTCTTCCTTCTCTACCTCTCCTGCTTCTTCCTCTTAATCTCTATCATTCAAAACATCCTGTGAATAATTCTCCCAAGCACACCATTACCAGCAAACCCTTTTTCGATCCCCTTGTTTTCGTCACAATCGATCCCACCGAAGGACTCCTCCGCTCCCGTCTCCACCAGCAAGACACCGGATCCACCAGGCTTCTCCCTTGTCCGCTGTCAATCATCGGAATCAGGCCCCCATGCATCACCATTGTCGCTGCAGCCGAACCCCTCCGTGAAGCCACTCCCGTCGCCTGAGATGCCATCTACCGTGTGGGCCCCTTCCACCATCACCAGCCACCGGAAGCAAGGCTCGCGTTGCCCCCGAGCCGGTACACCCGTGCCTCCAGCAACACCCTCGAGCCGGCACCCCCGTGCAGCTCGCGAAGTCTCAGGCCAGAAGACCATCACCGCACGCTCACCGCCGCACGCCCGTGTCGCAGATTCGCCCGACGCTGGAGAGCCGCCAAAACCCGCTCGGCTCCCCATCTCTGCCCGCGATGCCTCACGGACACCCGCCCGATTCCCTGCTGCCATGATGCCTGCCGCCCATTGGAGAGGCCGCGCCACCATTCCCCGGGCCGTCGTCCTCGTCCTCAGCTCCGTCACCGACGAAGCCCGCCGGATCTCCACGTCCGGGACCTTCCCTCATTCTCGCATGACCGTTAAAGCATCGGGAGAGGCCTCGCACGATCGTGAAGGCATAACCGGCATTGGCAGCCGACTTCAAGCGTAGGAAAAAAAAAAAACACCAGCCGTGAGAAAAAAAGGAAAAAAAAAAAAAAATCAGTGAAAAAAAGACAAAAAAAATCATTCTACAAGTCATGTGCATCTTGAGCCTAAGCTAGCCTGACTCGACGGAGTCGAGTTTTTCCCCACCTCAGGGGAATGATGGGGACATCAGCCTGCACGAATCTCGAAGTAGCACAAATTTTGGAGCAGCAAATAAATTTGAAAAATAAATTTAGGATTTATCTTTTATTTAAAATTTAAATTAGGATTTTGTTGGTTAGGATTGAGATATGGATAGGCTTATCTTATCCTATCTTGTATTTAAATTTGAGTTATCCCTATCCTGTATTCAAATTCAAATGAGGGTTATGGAGCTTATAAATAACCCCTCATTCCTATTGTAAAAAGGTAGATGAAATTGAATTTTTGGGATTTGGTTTGTCAGTTGGTTTGGCAATTGTTGTTCAGGGCTATGGCCCATTATGTCTTCACCTGCGGGTGTTGATGTTGTCTTTGTCCTTCGGGACATCATAGGGGCGTGATGCCCTAGTTATCCCCCCATCTTCGTTTTCCTCCACGTTCTTTGAAATCCCCCTCATGGCTCCAGGAGTGACCTGGGTGGCAGGTGAAATACCCTGGGCTCCGCGTGTAGTGAGATGGGTTGTAGGTGAGATACCCTAGACTGCATGTAGTGAGGTGGGTGGTAGGTATAATGCCCTAGAGGTGTGAAGTCTCTCTGTGAGAGTGGGTTTCAGGGTTCGTGGTAGTCCATCCTCGTTATCCTCCATCCCTATTTTTTTCCTTCGTCACCACCATAAAGAAATCAGAAAATAGAAAAAAAATAGGATACCCTAATCTTCGGCGACTTCTTAGCTCGCCGACGATCCTATCCCTATCCCGTGCCCCATCAACTTGGTATCAGAGCCCAGACGGATTAGGGTACGTTTCTTCTTCCTAACTCTTTTCTGTGTTGACACCCCCTGCTACCATCGCTCGTGAAGAACGTCTCCGTCGCCTGCAGCCGATCTAGAAGTTCACGCCCGAACCCCTCCGATCAAGCCTCCCCTCCACCTCCGTACCGTGATCCCCCTCTCCATCTCTTCTCAGATTCTTCTTTCCCTCTTCCTTCTCTACCTCTCCTGCTTCTTCCTCTTAATCTCTATCATTCAAAACATCCTGTGAATAATTCTCCCAAGCACACCATTGCCAGCAAACCCTTTTTCGATCCCCTGTTTTCGTCACAATCGATCCCACCAAAGGACTCCTCCGCTCCCGTCTCCACCAGCAAGACACCGGATCCACCAGGCTCCTCCCTTGTCCGCTGTCAATCATCGGAATCAGGCCCCCATGCATCACCCTTGTCACTGCAGCCGAACCCCTCCGTGAAGCCCCTCCCGTCGCCTGAGATGCCATCTACCGTGTGGGCCCCTTCCACCATCACCAGTCGCCGGAAGCAAGGCTCGCGTTGCCCCCGAGCCGGTACACCCGTGCCTCCAGCAACGCCCTCGAGCCGGCACCCCCGTGCAGCTCGCGAAGTCTCAGGCCGGAAGACCATCACCGCACGCTCGCCGCCGCACGCCCGTGTCGCAGATTCGCCCGACGCTGGAGAGCCGCCAAAACCTGCTCGGCTCCCCATCTCCGCCTGCGATGCCTCACGGACACCCGCCCGATTCCCTGCTGCCATGACGCCTGCCGCCCATTGGAGAGGCCGCGCCACCATTCCCCGGGCCGTCGTCCTCGTCCTCAGCTCCGTCACCGACGAAGCCCGCCGGATCTCCACGTCTGGGACCTTCCCTCATTCTCGCATGACCGTTAAAGCATCGGGAGAGGCCTCGCACGATCGTGAAGGCATAACCGGCATTGGCAGCCGACTTCAAGCGTAGGAAAAAAAAAAACACCAGCCGTGAGAAAAAAAGGAAAAAAAAAAGAAAATCAGTGAAAAAAAGACAAAAAAAATTCAGAAAAAAAAAAAAAAATCATTCTACAAGTCATGTGCATCTTGAGCCTAAGCTAGCCTGACTCGACGGAGTCGAGTTTTTCCCCACCTCAGGGGAATGATGGGGACATCAGCCTGCACGAATCTCGAAGTAGCATAAATTTCGGAGCAGCAAATAAATTTGAAAAATAAATTTAGGATTTATCTTTTATTTAAAATTTAAATTAGGATTTTGTTGGTTAGGATTGAGATATGGATAGGCTTATCTTATCCTATCTTGTATTTAAATTTGAGTTATCCCTATCCTGTATTCAAATTCAAATGAGGGTTATGGAGCTTATAAATAACCCCTCATTCCTATTGTAAAAAGGTAGATGAAATTGAATTTTTGGGATTTGGTTTGTCAGTTGGTTTGGCAGTTGTTGTTCAGGGCTATGGCCCATTATGTCTTCACCTGCGGGTGTTGATGTTGTCTTTGTCCTTCGGGACATCATAGGGGCGTGATGCCCTAGTTATCCCCCCATCTTCGTTTTCCTCCATGTTCTTTGAAATCCCCCTCATGGCTCCAGGAGTGACCTGGGTGGCAGGTGAAATACCCTGGGCTCCGCATGTAGTGAGATGGGTTGTAGGTGAGATACCCTAGACTGCATGTAGTGAGGTGGGTGGTAGGTATAATGCCCTAGAGGTGTGAAGTCTCTCTGTGAGAGTGGGTTTCAGGGTTCGTGGTAGTCCATCCTCGTTATCCTCCATCCCTATTTTTTTCCTTCGTCACCACCATAAAGAAATCAGAAAATAGAAAAAAAATAGGATACCCTAATCTTCGGCGACTTCTTAGCTCGCCGACGATCCTATCCCTATCCCGTGCCCCATCACCGGGATCCTGTTCTCATTTTCACTATTTGGGGACTTGAACTGCTAGTGTAAGCTTCTATTATTCACTTCTCTTATTTCTAGTCTTTGCTTGTGATCGGGAATCAAAACCCTAAGAAAAATATCTAAAACTCATCAGTTATAAAAAAAAATTCCTTTGCATCATAAGCATTCATACTAGCATCTCTAGCCCTATTCCACATCATTATTGGTATCAGAGCCATGGCTAGGACTAGTGCAACTTTTCTTTTCATTTTCTGCATTCTAGTCAGCCTGTATATGGTCTGATCATTGAATTGTTTCTCTCTGTAGAGGCCTCCAAATTTTATAATTTCTATTCTTTTAGATCGCATCTATTTCAGAGTATTTTTGGCTATTTTCTTAGATTTTACTTCAATTTGTAGAATTTCTACAAGCCAAAATACTACCTAAGAAAATCTCAGGTCTGAAATTTCAACAAGCATCTCATTTCTTGCTTCATTCATCCATCTAGCTTATTTCTTGCTTTTAGGGGCAAATTCTAATTCCTGCATTTTGTTTAGCATTCACACATCTAAAAGACACAAAAAAACAAGAGAATTTTAAGTCATTTCGTTAGTCATTTCTGTGCACCATTTTCCATAACTCATCCTAAGGGCGTCAAATTAACATAGGGTCAGGATTTCATTACCTGTCCCTAGCCTAAAAACAACCACCCGACATATCGAACCCTAGCCCTTAACTAAAACTGATTAGATGTTTAATCTGCTCTAGTAATCTAGGGACACCCACGAAGTCGGGTCGACCCAAGTGCCGAGCCAAGCTAGATCACTTGTTGGTGTGTGCTTGAGTAGCTGGTGTCTAGGAAAGTAGTTCAGGGACTAGATCCTGAAGGGAAGTGGGTTGGTTCGCTTACCTGGCCAATTTCTAATTGATGTCTAGGTAAGCAAAGAGGAACATCCACTAACCTTACACTTACTTGGCCAGGTGCCAAGTTACTGCTTTCAGGTTCATCTTCTTGACTTCACATTTGGAGAGATCTCCTAGGTCTAGCAAACCGTAGCTCCATTTTATTACATGTGCACTAGATCAGGAACCTCTTTTCACCCACCTTCTCTACCCTCTACCGAAACCATGGACCAACTTCAAGCTGACATTGGAGCCCTAACTCAATCCATGACTCAATCCATGACCCAATTAGGCAACTAGTTGACCAATAGATTGGATCAAATTGAGGCCAGACTAAGACCCCTAGAGGAAGCTGCTAGGCCCCGACCTGAAGTCGGTCCTGAGTCCCCTCATCCCAGGAGAAACCTGCAAACAAGACCCTTACTTTGAGGATGAATTTGGGAGAGACCCTGATCCCTTCGTTGATACCCGTCCTAGGAGACCCAATCTGGAGGACCGTGAAGAAAGGGCTATTAGGAGCATCAAGCTTGAGGCACCCACTTTCGATGAAAGTTTAGATCCCAGGGTGTATGAAGATTGGGAGTCTACTATGGAACAGTATTTTGACTAGTACTCTATGTCAGAAAGAACTAACTTTAAGTTTGCCAAGCTTAGGTTGGTTCACCAAGCTAGGTTGTTTTGGAATAGCATTGAAAATTACATAGAGCAGAAAGGATAATTACCCATAACTACTTGGGGGGAAATGAGAGATAAGCTTAGAAAGAAATACCTACGTGCATCCTACACCCAGAAACTGTTGGACCAATGGCAAACCCTAAGTCAAGGGAGTAAGAGTGTGGCTGACTACATCGCCAAGTTTGATGAATATGTTATGCGATGTAAGGTGGTAGAGTCGCCTGAGGTAACCCTGTCTAGGTTTAGGGCTGGCCTACACCCAGATATTTAGAGAGAGCTGTACTTTCGAGCAACCAGAACCTTGGAAGAAGCTTACCAAGTTGCTAGGCTCTGTGAGTGTTTCCAGAGAGCTCCCACATATAGAAGACCTGAGCCCTTGAGGAACCAGAGCCGTATCCCTAGATCCACCCAAAGTTATAGCCAGGCTTATCCAAGTCGACCAAGCCCAAACCGAACTGACCCAAGTTGACCGAACCTAGCCCAACCCAGTCCTAGTCATCCCAGCCTGAACCGACCCCAATACAGTAGAGAAGAAAAGGGTAAGACTATTGAAGTCTAGAGGAGACTCGATCCCCAAGGTAAATGCTTTAGGTGTCATAAACCTAGTCATTTTGCTAGTCAGTGCACCGCCCCTACCCTACTCATAAATGAACTAACTGAGACTGAACCCGAACCAATCGTTGAACCTGAAGAGGAGGTCTATGATCCTGAAAATCAGTTGTTGGAAGAGTACGAGGGAGAGGAAGAAGTGTATGAATCTGAAGACCTTGTAGGAGTGTCCGATGCATCCTAGCCCAAAACGTAGTGCAGGAAGACTGGCGTAGGACTAACATCCTACAAACCCTGATCAAGCTAGGAGATAAGGCATGTAAGGTCATCATTGATAGTGGAAGCTGTGTTAATGCCCTTCCCTTGAGTACTGTCAAATCTCTAGGACTAGCCACAGTTCCCCACCCCAACCCTTACAAAGTCTCCTAGATAGATTCAACTTCAATCCCAGTAAAATCTAGGTGCCAAATCAAGATAAAGATGAGTTCCTATGAAGAATCGATTTGCTGTGACGTCTTACCCATGGGTTTTGGTAGTATCATCCTAGGACGACCCTGGCTTTTCAACCATGATGCCACCCTTTATGGTCGATCCAATACCTGTGTCTTTTTCCACTAGGGAAAAAAGATCACAATCAACCCAATCCAACCTAAGGACCCCGTCAAGAAAGGATCTAGTAGCCTTAAAGAGAAGAAAATAGGAGTCAACCTGATCACACCTAAGGAGATAGAGAAAGAGATTTTAGAGGGAGCCCCTGTTTGGATTCTAGCCACCAAGGAGAGTCATGAACCAACCAACGTAGAACACCCCCAAGAGGTAGTAAAGACTCTAAAAGAATTTGAGGATGTTTTCTCGGAAGAATTACCTAATCAATTGCCACCCCTTAGGGACATCCAGCACGCTATAGATTTGGTCCCAGGATCCACTTTGCCCAACCTTCCCCACTATAGGATGAACCCCACTGAACACTAGGAACTTCAGAAACAAGTGGGAGAGTTGCTTAGGAAGGGTTTTCTTAGGGAGAGTTTAAGTCCCTGTGCCATCCCTACCCTACTTACCCCTAAGAAAGATGGGACCTGGAGAATGTGTGTTGATAGCAGGGCTATCAACAAAATTATAATCAAATATAGGTTTCCTATTCCCCGCCTGGATGATATGCTTGATATGATGGCCGGTACCACTATCTTTTCCAAGATAGATCTCAAGAGTGGTTACCACCAAATTAGGATTTGATCGGGGGATGAATGGAAGACGGCGTTTAAGACTAAGGATAGTCTGTTCGAGTGGGTAGTGATGCCTTTCGGGTTGTCTAATGCACCCAGTACCTTTATGAGAGTCATGACCCAAGTCTTGCGCGAGTTCACTAGAAAATTCCTAGTAGTATATTTTGATGACATCTTGATCTATAGCAAGACCAAAGAGGACCATCTTAACCACTTAAGGTTCATCTGCCAAATCTTTTGGGAGAATAGCCTTTATGCCAACCCTAAGAAGTGTGAATTTATGACAACTAGGGTTATCTTCTTAGGCTTTGTAGTTACCCCTAAAGGGGTTCCCGCCGACCCCGAAAAAGTTAGAGCTATAGTTGAGTGGCCTGTCCCTGCTAGCATCTACGATGTACGTAGTTTCCATGGCCTAGCCACTTTTTATAGACATTTCTTCGACGATTTAGTTCAATTGTAGCACCTATAACTGACTGCATCAGGAAGGGAGGTTTTCAATGGACTAAAGCTGCAGAGAAAGCCTTCCTTGAAATTAAGGATAGAATGATACAAGCACCTATCCTAAGATTGCTAGATTTTTTCAAGGTTTTCGAGGTTGCTTGTGATGCTTCGGGAGTTGGGATTGGTGGAGTACTTAGTCAGGAAAATCATCCCATGGCCTTCTTTAGCGAAAAACTTAATGAGGCCAAAATTAAGTACTCGACTTACGATAAAGAGTTTTATGTAGTCATCCAAGCCCTTAGGTATTGGAGGCACTACCTGTTACGCCATGAGTTTGTTCTATTTTCAGACCATGAAGCCCTTCGATACCTGAACTCCCGGAAAAGATTGAACCCTAGGCACGCTAAGTGGGTCGAGTATATCCAAGCTTATACCTTTATGCTTAAACATCGTGCTGGTACTGAGAATAAGGTAGCTGATGCCCTTAGCCGTCGTGCCCTTTTGATAAAAACAGTTAGGACTGAGGTTGTAGGATTTGACCGACTTAAGAACCAATATGAATCTTGTCCTGACTTTACGGAGATCTTCCAGTCTAAGCTTCAAGAACCATTTAGTGCCCATAGTAACTATACCTTACAGGATGGTTATCTTTTCAAGGGTAATAAGTTGTGCATTCCCAAGACTTCACTTCGAGATTTTTTAGTGTGGGAAACCCATGCGGGAGGCCTAGCTGGTCACTTTGGTAGGGAGAAGACCACTTTAGCTGTTGAAGACCAGTTCTATTGGCCTGCCTTAAAAAAGATGTCGCCAACATTGTCTCTAAGTGCCGGACCTGTGCTGTGGCCTAGCAGCAGAAACAGAATACTGGCCTTTACACACCCTTGCCCGTACCTAGTCACCCATGGCAAGACCTCAGTATGGATTTTGTGGTAGGATTACCCAAGACCGTAAGGAAGCACAATTCTATCTTTGTTGTAGTGGATAGGTTCTCCAAAATGGCTCATTTTATACCCTGCTCCCAGACCCTAGATGCTTCCAAGGTTGCCAAGCTTTTTCTGGAATATGTGGTTAAGTTACATGGCCTACCCAAGACCATAGTGTCCGATAGGGATGTCCGCTTCACTAGCTATTTCTGGAAAACCCTTTGGCACCTCCTGGGCACCAAGCTCTAGTTCTCCACTGCCTACCACCCGCAAACCGATGGATAAACTGAGGTAGTCAACCGCAGCCTAGGAAACCTTCTTAGATGCTTGATAGGCGAACGTATGGGAAATTGGGATCTTCTTTTACCTCGAGCCGAGTTCACCTACAACAGTTTTGTGAATAGGACCACCGGGAAGAATCCTTTTGAAGTTGTCTATGGATACAAGCCTAACCGACCTCTTGACCTGATTCCCCTATCCATCCATGCATGTGTCTCCGAGTCCGCTGATTCACTTGCACAGCATATTAGGGACATGCATAAAGAAATTAGCTAGAAAATTAATATAAGTAATAACACATATAAAAGGTTGGCTGATTCTCGAAAGCGAGCAAAAGAGTTTGAAATAGAGAATTTTGTAATGATTAGGCTCCGGCCTGAACGGTTTCCACCGGGAACCGTTAAGAAGCTTCTTGCTCGTGGGGCGGGTCCCTTTAAAGTGATTAGGAGAATGGTTCCTAATGCCTATATGCTAGAATTACCTCCGGATTATGGAATTAGCTCGACATTCAATATCTCTGACTTAGTCGAGTATAGGGAACCCGCAAACATACCCCGTAAGCCGTTTGGGCCTGACCTCCCTTTTGAGAGTGAACCTGAACCTGAGTGTCTACATCCAAATATACCTGAGCAAGGAGAGCGGATCGAGCATGTCCTGGATAACCAAGCCATCACTACCCGGGGCAAAGGCTATCAACGTTACTTGGTTCGATGGCAAGGTCGACCCAAATCCAATGACTCGTGGATCACATAGGAGGACTTGCAGCGCATCGACCCCAATATCTTGGAGAGGTACCAAAGCCAGACTAACCCTTACTCGACAGGGTCGAGTTCCTCCCACCCCGAGAGAACTGGTGTGGGCACCAAGATCCGACAGAGGCTCCTCAACCCTCTGTGGATCTCAGATTAGGGTTCCACTTCTTTGTGTCTTGTAATAAGGCTTCAAGCCTCAAATTTGTAATTGTCTTTTGCTTTGAATTGAGTCTGTACCTTGACCAATTAGGTCAAATTGAGTCCTGTAATAAGTCAAGTCACAAATCAAGTCCAGTCTGAGTCTCTTAGAAGTATGGGTCAATTGCAAGAGTGGGTCTTAAAATTTAGTTTCCTTGGAAGCAAGTAAGGAAAGAAGCCAAGTCAACTCAGGGCCCACTTATGCATCCTACATGGTGCCATAACGTCTCGCTATGTGAGCAGCACACGTGGCATGCAAGGATGCCGAATGGGGAGGATCACTTCACTTGGTTCAAGCCTTTGTCCCTTCCCCCCATCAAGCTCAATTCCATGTAAGGGTGGTCGGCCAACGAGGAATTCAATGGAAGATAATGGAGGCAATTCAAATCCCTTACTTCAAGCTATCCAATCAAGCCTTCTTCCCAATTTTCTTCAACCTCTTTGGAAGGGAAAGACAAGAGCCTTGGATGCCTCCACCTAACACTCCCCTTGTCAAGTCTTGTACCAAAGGAAGAACACCAACAAAGGAAGGAGGAAGAACACATGCCTTGCTCCAAGCCCCTCTTCATGCCTTCTTCCAAAACCAAGAAATTTCTTACCAAGTTCAAGGCGCCAAGAATCTCACTCCAAGCCATGCATCATGCCACGCCCAATCCAAGTCATCTTTGGTCGGCCAAAGAGAGGAGAAGGTCAATGTGTTGGGCGCCCACCCAAGAAAGTTTGTAATTTGAAATTCAAATGGGCCTTGGGTGCCTATTTAAAGGACCCAATCCCTCCATTGTAAGGCTATTGAATGATTGAATGAAAAAGAGAGTTTGAGTTTGTTTATCCTCCAACCATTGTCTCCTAGACTAGGTTTGAGTGAAGTTTCCTTTGTCCCCAGGGATGTCGAGTGGTGTGAGGCCACCTTTCCATCATCTCAGGGCATCGCAAGTCCTTCATCCTCCTGGACATCAAGTGGTGTGAGGCCACAATCCTTCGTCCTCCGGGACATCGCGGGGTGCAAGGCCCCAAGTTATCTCCTTCTTCGACTTCGGAATCCAGCCGGACACCGGGCTCGAAGCCTCTTCTCAACCCTATCTTAGTCCATTTCAATACGTCTCTCCATTTCGCTAATCCCTACTTTGATTGCCTACAGGTCCTCCCTGGTATCTCGGGCACCAGAGACAGTCTGCTTTGCCATCGCGACCATCCGACTGAAAGCCAGTGCATCCGCGGGTTCGACTGCTCGAGCATCCAGGCCGCATCCATCGAGTTGAGCGATCTCTGCATCGGGCGCTTCAGACGTGTGAGGTTTGCCCCTATCTCCTACGTAGGTATTGTGTTTCGAGCTTAGTCCTACCTGAGTTTCTTAATCCCGGGATCCTGTTCTCATTTTCATTATTTAGGGACTTGAACTGCTAGTGTAAGCTTTTGTTATTCACTTCTCTTATTTCTAGTCTTTGCTTGTGATCGAGAATCAAAACCCTAAGAAAAACATCTAAAACTAAACACCTATAAAAAAAAATTCCTTTGCATCATAAGCATCCATACTAGCATCTCTAGCCCTATTCCACATCATAATGACAACAAAGAAGCTAAACAGAAAAAATCTAAGAGGGAAAAAGGGGAAGGAGTCCATACAGGAGGACCCATCCACCTCGGTCATCACCTTTCCCGGCATACTTGCACCCCTATTCTCACTCTACTCACATCATTTTCACTCCTCCTAGCGTGGAGTCCATCACGAGAGGCTCGACCAGGAGGATCTGTTTCCCTAAATCGTCACTGACTTTAGCATCGGGGTGCCCCCGCCGAAATTCCCGGCCTGGATCACTAACCCCTCTTTTGTAGGTCCCGACGGGTGGGACATCACCGCGAAGATGAGGGGCGATTGTGATCCGATGCCGACAGTAGCTATGGGCCACGATGATCTTGGCGGCAATAATACATACATGTATATATATAAATACATACATATATATATACATATATACATATATATATATATATGTATGTATATATGTATATATGTATATATATATATATGTATATATATGTATGTATATATATATATATGTATGTATATATATATGTATGTATATATATATGTATGTATATATATATGTATGTATATATATATATGTATGTGTTACGTCCAAACAAATTACAACAAGCCTGGATCAAAAGAAAAATAAATTGAGCTGATTTGATCTAGCTTTCTACCATCCTCTTAGAGAATCTGGGTGTTGAGGTGGCTATCAAGCTTGTTAATGATGTCTGGATTGGAACAGATATGATTTGAAGGAAAACAAGGCAAAGAATGGTGCAGAAAAGAAGAAGTAGCAGAAGTCCCATCACCATCGCACTCAAAGGTATTTATAGGCCACGAACTTAACCGCTTACAGCTGGCATCTAGCTATTAAATGTTTAATCCAGGACCGTGAGCATGTGCAGTGAAAGTCATCCATAATTGATCAGCCTTTCATCCATAGTTGGTCAGCCCTTCATCTCTAATTGGTCAGCTCTTTATCTCTAGTTGATCAACCCTTCATCTCTAGTTGGTCAGCTCTTTATCTATAATTGGTCAGTTCTTCTCCAGAAGTTGAACGATCCCTACATTATTTGAATAATAATAAGCTTTACTTTTCATAAAAGTTAGTCAATTACCTGGACGTTAGTCAATCTTATGCTTGTTGAGCATTGATCGGCTTCATGTTTCTTGAATATGGATCATATTTGTGCCTATTGGGCATTGATCATATTTGTGCCTATTGGGCATTGATCAGCTTTACATCTCTTAGACGTCGACTAGCCTTGTGCCTCTTGGGCATTGATTAGCCAGATTCAAGCTTGTAATAGATCAGCATAAATAGACCAAACTTATTATATCCCAACACTAGTCCCCCTAGTTTCTGGATTCATTAATTAAAAATTAGAAACTCTTAGAAGCTTCCATTTTGGGGCAGGATGCCTTGATGACATGTTGAACCCTGATTGGGGAGGCGGTTATAAAAACTAACAGCCGTATCTTCCTCTCATCATTATAATTTTCAAAATCCAAGAAAGCCAAAAGATTTTCATCAAAAATAAATGCATCCATCTTATCAATAGATTTCCACCGTCGGATCATAAAAGGTCATTTCGATCCTTTGAGAAACCCAATCGATATTTACTGACATGTGGCCAGATCAGAATCAATCTCATTATTCGAGAGAAATCCTGAGCCATTGAAGGATACTATATAAACACCACCCTTCTCAAAAAAATAGGTTTTCACCATTCCAATCTCTTCACCTTAGGAGCAAAAGAAAAATTTTAGGTCGGCCTCTATTCTTCTTCTGCCTTCTCTTTTAAGTTGATCTTCCTTTACTTTCTTTTTCAAGTATGGCTAGAATATTAGAAGTCAGTCATGTTGAAAACCTTGAGGAATCCAGCTCCCAACAATAGAAAAATACAAACTGAGTCATTAAAGATAGGTGATGTTAGGTCCACTTTAACCGAACATTAGATCTTAGCTTTGAAACAACACTATAACATTTCAAATGATTATACCGTAATCCTTCCCAATTTCGAAGATCAAATAGATCGGCCTCCACCCGGCAGCCTGACCATTTACGAGGAACATCTAAGGGCTGGACTTAGATTCTCACTTCACCCTTTTTTTCTTATAATCTTCAGATTGTATCGAGTACTTCCAGCATAACAAACTCCCAACAGTATCGGAATCATTTGCACATTCTTGGTTCTTTGCAAGGATGTGGGCATAGTCCCTAAAACTTCCCTTTTTATCACTATATTCGTACTGAAACGGGACTTTCATGGCCATGGTTGGTGGGTGATCAACCCATGCCATGGTCAAAAATTTATCTCGGGACTTCCTTCGGCCATTCATGGTTGGAAGCCCGGCTTTTTTTACATTGTCCCCAAGATCCCTTGGGACTTCACCGTTAGCCATAGGGAACCCCGACTGACTCCTAATGATGGCAGGAAGGTCCTGTCTTCCGATCAAGAGGATTACGAGAAACTTGCGGGGCTGGAGGTTCCTCCGATTAAAGAACTTCTCGATGAAAGAGGGCTTTTTTCAGCATAAATCAGCCTCAAACCTTCTTTAGATACCTTTATTGTTGATGTTATTTCTCCATTTACTCTTTAACAATCAATTTTAATCTTTGACTTCTCAACTACTGCAGATACGTCAATCATGGTGGATGTTCGGAAGCTTCAAAAACTTTCAAAGAAAAGAAAAACAGAAGCCACTTCCTCTATTCAAGAAGAAAGAAGGATCAAAAAGCTGAAGAAGGCAAATCCGATAAACCCAACAGCCCCAACGGTAGTAGCGGGTCTTAATTCTCCGATCATTATAGCTAGTGTGTCGGAGGATGATGAAGTCCCACTATCAACATCCCTTCAACCTCCACCACAAGAAAGATGACCAATGGAGTTTTCAGGTGCCGGTCTATTAATACCTTCTGCCAACCATATTGATAAAGGAAAAGCTCCAATAAAGGAAGAAGAAGAAGAAAGAACTTTGGCTGCAAATATTTTGGCCGATTTTTTCGTATATGCCGATGATTCAGGCCTGAATAACCCAATGCTAGTCCATCGTCTTCTGAACTCCATCATAATTCCAAAAGACTGGGAAATCACCAAGTCCCAGTAGATTGATGATACCATTCTGTTACTTCATCCCACTTTACTGAAGGTATAGGATAAAACTTGTTCTCTTTTTCCTTTTGAAAAGTTAATCATTTTTGTTTTCTTCGTTATTATTGAATTTTACTATTCTAAAATGTAAATAAATAGCTCATTCATGGAATCCGAATCATGGATGAGAGTCTAAAAAATTTTGACCAATTCTGCAAAATCATGTGCAACGAGGTAAACATTGCAAAGGTGGAAAAAGAAGTTGCCGAAGAACTGAAGAATGCCACGGAAAAGAGATTGGGAGAAATGGCAACCAAAACTTTGGCTTTGGAAATAGAACTAACAGAGGCACGGTCAAAAATAAACACTATGGAATTGAAGTTGAAAAAAAAGAACAAGAAAATCCGATCGATGTCGGTGAAGTTGGAAAAAGCCGAAGAAAAGATTTCAACAGCTGAGATGAAAGTCTTAGCGACTGAAGAAAGGACTTTGACGGCAACCAAAAAGATTGAGCAAGCCAACGAAGAGGCTGCCAATGGAGCTGCCAAAAAATACGTTCAATCAAAAGCTTTCGACGACAAACTCCATGAAGCAGGAGTCGAAAGTTATAACCTTGGTCTTGCTGATTGCTTAAAAAAGGTAAAGAAATTTTATCCGGTGCTTGATACTTCAAAAATAGAGGAAGATTTAGATGAAGAGGACTCCGACGAAGAAGATTCAGACAAAGAAGATCAAGTCGAGGAGCCAGCTATAGACCAAATAGAAAAACCAATCAAAGATCAAACCGAAGGATCAGTACCAGATCCTCAAATTTCAGGGGAAACTTCACTGGTTCCCTTTATAAACCAAGCCAAAATGGAGAAAAGTTCAATCGGAAAAGATGTAACATATTAATGATGTAAGAACTTTGTTATATGAAATGAGAAATCTTTCCTTTTAGCAATGTTCATCGGATTACAAAAGTTGCACTTTTCATAAATGGGAAAATTTTCTAAGTAGAAAATCATCGGATCAAACAAAGATATTTTCAAGAAAGACCAATCTAATAGCAAAATTTCTCAAAACATTAATTCTTATTCAAAAAATTTAGTTAAAACAATTCAGAACAAGTTTATTGAACAAAAATCTTTAATGAAAAAATTGATTGGAAAGCATGATTTCTGATTCTTCCTAAAGGAGAAGTCAACACTTACCAAATACCTCTGAATTAACTAGGCCTTTAACTTGCTCATGGGCGATATAATGCTTTCATCTGATTTACTGAATATCCTATCCCTTTTTCTTTTATTTTTTAAGAAAAAGTATACTTCGTAAATATTTTTCTGGGCAAAGTTTAATAAGCCATCATACCAACTTTGCCAAATGTTAACTTTCTGTCAAAAAAGTAGTTGATCGACAGATCATATAACCACATTTGTCAGGACTTAAGAGGCTGTACAAGATTCGAATTAAAATTCAAATCACATGCCTTTATATACATATTTTATAACTAACTTTCTGAGAATCAGAAGCGGTGCACGAATTCCCATTAAATCAATACCTTAAATGTCTTGAGATCTCCTGATATCTCAAAATTTGGACCATAAATCGTAGCCATTGGCCACCTCTATATAAAGAGGTCCCAGACCTAGGGCTTTTGAACCAATTTTGTCCCAAGTATTTTTCCAAAATCTATTGTTTCAAGGAATACTTCTTCAAGAATATATCTTCACCGTATCTGAGAGATGGATCCAGGTGATAAAACACTTCATCGGATGTCAAAAAGAAAAGCTGGATCCATACGATTCAGAGAAGAACGGTCATGCGTAAGAAGAAGGCGCTTATCAAGGATTACTCCTAACAAGCCTGAATCTCCTGATATGTTGCATCTTCATCCGAAGAAGAGGCAGAAGAGCCTTCCATTCCTCCTTCAAAAGAACCAGAGCATGAAACGTCCGTTAAGCTTACTTCAACAGAAAAAGGAAAAAATCTTGCGGAGGAACTACTTAATCCAAACGATGACAAAGCTGTTCAAATGCTAATTGTTGATACCAGTATCAACAATCCAAAGCTAGCAAAATCCATACTACAATCACCATCCTTTGGAAGAATTGGGAAACGACAATCAAACAGGGAGTGAAAGAGACTTTATCTTCCATATACCTAGGAATCATGAAGGCAAGTGATATTTCTTTTCTTTTTGTAACAAACCGCTTATATTTTAATGATGCTCCAAATCGTTTGTCCAGTTTGTCAATGATATCTCCATGATCGAAGAGAGCTGGAATCAAGCAACTAATCTACAGGGAGATCTTCAAAAGCAACTAACTGCAGCTAAGAAAGAAAAAGACAAAGCTGTCATTGATCGGAAAGTCTTCGAATCAAGAATTCTCCTACTGACTGCAAAGATCTTGTCTCTACAAAAACAACTAAGACAAACTAAAAAGCATGCCCAACAGCTTGTGGATGATGGAGCCAGTCGAAGAAAAATACTTCAGCAAGCTGACGAAGCCATAGAGGAAAAGACTCGGGCATACGAAGAAGTACCAAGTCAAAATCTTCTGATGAAGAAGAGAATATCACTTCTTGAAGACAAATTGAAGCAAACCAAACAAGAAAATGCTTCGTTAATCCAACAGAAGTCCCTTGTAATGAAAGAGTTCACAAAATCTGATGGCTTCTACAGGGGAATAGAAAAAGTAGGTGCTAAAGGCCATGAACTCGGCTTCAAGGACTGTATGGATAAGGTCAAAAGATTATATCCTGACCATGATTTCTCTTCCATTACCATAGATTATTTGAAAAGAGAAGAAAAGAAGTCACCCGATAATCTAATAATCTCCTTTGTTAAAGAAACATCAGAAAGAGCAGAATAATATGTGTAATAGAGAACCGGTAGTAATTTCACTGCTGCTTTTTCCTTTTTCTCTTTTGTAATCAGAATATTAATGAAGTCTTCTACTTTCCCTCAGTATATCAGATTATACTTTCAGATATTTTAAGACAACATCAGTGATAGAATAATAAACTACATCGTCCACCATCACTCGTCATATGATAAACTTTTTAATTGATCAACAAATCATTGAGTACAGATGGGCTAGTGGGTCATATCAACCCAATTTAGGGGATTGTGATCTTATCAATACGACCTTTTGATCAGTTACTCTAATTGTTAAGTATTGATGAGTTAGTGGGTCAGGCTAACTCGACTTATCGGATCGTGGTCAGCTTATCAGACCAACCATTAGATCAGTTATTCTGATCATTTATTATCAATGATTTAGTGGGTCAGACTAACTCTATTTGTCAGATTATGATTAGCTTATCAGGCCAACCTTTGGATCAGTTATTCTGATCATTTATTACCAATGAGTTAGTGGGCCAGACTAACTCTATTTGTCGGATTGTGGTCAGCTTATCAGGCCAACCTTTCTTTTCTCTATTTTTTAGAGAATATATATTTCCTTTATATAAAAGAAGAAAGAAAAAGAGGATATTTTTATTGATGGTATTTGTATAGATCTACATTCCATAGCCTTGCCAATGGATAACCATCTAGACTTTCAAGTTGATAGGTCCCTAATCACATAACTTCAGTGATACGATAAGGGCCTTCCTAATTTGGGACAAGTTTGCCATGCTTAGTTAGTCTGGATACAGTAGTTCGGTGCAGAACAAGATCTCCAATCCAAAAGATTCGAGCCTTTATCCTTGAATTATAATACCGGGCTACCCTTTGCCGATAGGCTGCCATTTTCAGTTGTGCCTATAACCTGGAATTTTCAATCAGATCAAGGTCGATTCTCCTTCGATCATTGTTATCGGGCTTTGCAAAGCAATCAGTTCTTCTGGAATGAAGCACAATTTTTATAGGTAACATCGCTTCACTCCCATAGGCAAGATCGAACGGGGACTCTCCCGTAGTAGATCGAGGAGTTGTTCTGTAGGCCCATAAAACAGAGTTAAATTCATCAGCCCAAGATCCTTTAGTTTCATTTAATCGAGTTTTTAATCCATGAAGGATTGTCCGATTAGTCACCTCAGCTTCTTCATTAGCCTGAGGATGTCCGACAAATGTCAATTTATGAAGGATGCCATATTGAGCACAGAAATCCTTAAACTTCTGATTATCAAACTGTCTCCCATTGTCTGTAATAATAGTATGAGGAATTCCAAAGCGATATATAATAGAGTTTCTGACAAACATTTCAACTTTTGTTTCAGTGATTAAAGCTAGAGGCTCAGCTTCTAACCATTTTGTAAAATAGTCGATGGCAACGATCAAAAAATTTCGCTGCCCGGATGCTGGAGGAAACGGACCAAGAATATCTATTCCCTATTGAGCAAAGGGCTAAGGAGCTATCAACTGTGTTAGCTGACTGGCAGGATGCCTCTGAATATTTGCATACCTTTGACAAGAATCGCATTTCCTCACAAAATCTGCAGCTTCCTTATGCATAGTTGGCCAATAATATCCTTGCCTTATAATTTTATAGGATAAAGACTTTTCTCCCAAATGATCACCACATATTCCTTCATGCACTTCTCTAAAAGCATAATCAGTGTTTAAAGGAGACAAACACTTTAATAATGGCTAGAAAAATGATTTTTTATATAATAAGCCATCTAAAATGACATATTGAGCAGCAAACCTCCGAACTTGTTTAGCTTCTATACTATTTTCAGGCAATACCCCTTCAGTCAGATATTTGATTATCAGGCTCATCCAATCCATCTCCGGCTCCATTTGAAGGATCTTTTCTTTTTCTGTTACAGAGATATTGGGAGTTTCCAAGTGTTCTACAAAAGTTTGACCCATTTGGTCAGATGTAGAAGTAGCCAATCTAGATAATAAATCGGCTCGAAAATTTTCACCCCTAGGGACATGACTGATATCCCAAAAATCAAATGAAGTTCCAAGCTCTTGAACCTTCTTCAAGTATAAAGCAAATGTAGCATCATGAACTTCAAAATCCCCTTTTACTTAGTTAACAACTAGTTGAGAATCAGACAATACCTTTAGTCGTCGGACATTTAACTCCTTTGCAATTCTTATATCGGCTAGGAGAGCTTCATATTCAGCTTGATTATTAGAAACTTTGAAAGAAAACCTGAGTGCATACTCCATAACATCTCCACTTGGATTGGATAAGATCAATCCTGCTCCATAGCTAAAAGAATTTGAAGCTCCATCCACATGTAATACCCAAGACACATCAGTCACCCTTATTTCATCAGATGATTGAGCTTCCTTTTCATTATTATTCCAGGTACATTTGACTATAAAATCAGCCAGTACTTGAGCCTTCATTGCTGATCATGGCTGATAAATGATATCATATTTACTCAATTTAACTGCCCATTTCTCCATCCGACCGGAAGTATCAGGACATTATAAAACAGTCCTTAGAGGTTGGTCGGTCAATACAACAATACGATGATACTGAAAATATGGCCTGAGGTGCTTAGTCGATATTACCAAAATATAAGTAATCTTCTGAAGCTTTGGATATCTTATCTCTGCATAATGAAGGACTTTACTGATATAATAAATGGATTTGTGCAATCCATCAGACTCCTTTCTCACCAATACAGAACTGATCGCCTCATTAGAAGTAGCCAAATAAAGATATAAGTCTTCTCCTTCTTGAGGTTTAGACAATATGATCGAATTTGTCAAACACTTCTTAAGCTCTTCAAAAGCCAATTGATAATCATCCGTCCAATTGAACTCCTTGGTTTGTTATAGGGCTTTGAAGAAAGGCAAACATCTTTCAGTCGAATGAGAAATGAATCGGCTTAAAGAAGCGATTCGTCCAGTCAATTATTGGACCTCTTTTTTATTAACTGGAGGTCTCATATCCAAGATCGCTCAAATTTTTCTGGGTTGGCTTCAATTCCACGCTTCATAACCATAAAGCCCAAGAACTTTCCAGAAGTTATACCAAAGATACTTGGTAGGATTCAATTTCATATGATTCTATCGTATCAAAGGCTATCTACATATCTTTAATGTGATCATCAGACTGATCGCTCTTAATGATCATGTCATCTACATATACTTCCATAGTTTTTCCAATTTGATTATCGAAGATTTTGTTTACTAACCTCTGATAAGTAGCTCCAGCATTTTTGAGACCAAATGGCATTACTTTATAATAATATATCCCCCAATCAGTGATGAAAGATGTCTTTTCTTCATCATCTGGACTCATTCATATCTAATTATATCCAGAGAAAGCATCCATAAAACTTAGAAATTTGTGTCTAGCCGTTGAATCAACCAGTTGATCAATTTTAGGCAAAGGAAAACTATCTTTAGGACATGCCTTGTTAAGATCAGTATAATCTATGCATATCCTCTATTTTTTATTAGCCTTCCTAACCATTACTACATTGGCAAGCTAGTCAGGATAGTGAACCTCTCGGATAAATCTAGCATCAAGCAATTTGGTCACTTCTTCATTGATAACTTTTTGTCTTTCTAGGGCAAAATTGCACTTCTTTTATCAAACAGGCCGACTGAGCGGATCAACCCTAAGTTCATGCATGATCACTTCCGTTGGAATTCCCATCATATCGGCAGCTGTCCATGCGAATATATCAGCATTTTTTTACAAAAAATCAACTAATTTCTTCCTTTGGTCTTCAGCAAGTAAGCTTCCAATCTGAACTATTTTAGTAGGATCATCCTTTAACATAGGAACATGAATAGTCCTTTCTATTGATACTCTAACTCCATCAGTCGGATCACATGGGTCCATTTGTTCGACAGTAGATTTGTTGATTGACTGTTGATTCTGGATTGTCAAACATTGACGAGCCATTTGTTGGTTTCCCCTTACTTCTCCAATCCCATTTTGAGTTGAGAATTTTATCAAAAGATGATAAGTTGACACAACAGCTTGGAACTTATTCAGGGCAGGTATTCCCAAAATAGCATTATAAGCAGAAGGGATTCGAAGAACCATAAAGGTAAGAGGAAAGGTCCTTTGCTTTGGGGCTGTTCCGAGAGTCACGAGGAGTGTGATTTCTCCTTCTACTCCTACAGAATTCCCGCCAAATCTAGTTAATGGCATATGAATCCTTCATAGTTTATTAATCGGCAAATTCATCTTGACAAATGCATCGTAAAGCAAAACTTCAGCAGAGCTTCCATTATCAATTAAAATTCTATGAACATCAAAGTTTGTGATTATCGTAGAAATCACTATAGGGTCATTGTGTGGCGTTTGAACACCTTGTAGATCTTCATCAGAGAAGACAACACTTCCTCGAAGCCTTTTGGGACTCTGATCATCTTCATAACATGCATGACAAATCATCCCAACCGATCCATCAGTCGGTTGTTGGTTTGGGAGCTCCGTCCCATCAGTAATCATCCTTGGAACTGCAGGCCTTGGCACCACCACTTCAACTGGTCGGTTTTGATTTGGACTCCGGACATACCTGCCCAGGTAACCTCGCTTGATCAAATCTTCGATCTCATCTCTTAACTGGATACATTCTTCTGTTGTATGCCCATGATCGCGATGACACCGATAATATTTGGCCTTATTTCGCACAATTGGCGGGGCCCTCATTGGCCTTGGCCTTTGAAGAAAATTTTCTTTCTCAACTTCTATTAGGATCTGTTCTCTTGGAAGAGTTAGGGGGTATAAACATCAAATCGATTGACGTAGCTTCTACCGACCAACTCCCTCGGCCTCTGACATTGCTGTTGAATTGATCAGACTCTAGAGAACCAGAATTCTTCTTCCTTAGCCTTTTTCTTACTTGGCATCAATTTTCTCTCCACCTGTCGCCGGCTCAAGGCTTGTTTTTCAGCCTGAGCATATTTTTGATCACGGGCCAGTAATTCGGAATAGTTGGTCGAGAATTTCTTATCTAAAAAAAAGTGAATCTGGAAGCTTGCAAGCCTTTCTTCATAGAAGACATTGCCACATATTCATTGAGATCCGTATCTCCAACGTGGCAGAATTAAACCTCTTGATGTAATCTCTCAAAGATTTTCCTTCTGGCTGCTGGACAAAGAATAAGCTATCAGAATTTCTAGGCATTTTCTTGTTTGTTCTGAAGTGGGAGATGAACAACTTCTCTAGCTAACTAAATGAATAAATAGTATCCGACTGCAGACTTGAGTACCATATTCTTGCCGACTTCTTCAGGGTTGCAGGGAAAAGAAGACAATGCAATGCGTCTGATGCCCCTTGGATTAGTATATGGGCTTTGAAGCTACCCAAATGATCCAAAGGGTCAGACGACCCATCGTACAGTTCAATTTGTGGAACCTTGAAATGATGTGGAATTCTTTCTTCCATAACCTTCTTGGAAAAATGAGGTAAGATACTACAGCTCGATGTTGTGTCCTCTGCTTTCCTCTGTTCAAGAACCTTGGCGATTTGCAATTCCAGCTTTTTGAATTTTCTATCAAAATCACTTGCTCTTGTAGGGTGCTGAACTTGAGTACTGTTAGGGGTTGATTCTCCAGATGACATTGAACAGGATCGTGGATGCTTCCCCTTTTTCTGTTTCTTGATGTGATGGTGGGATTGGTGATGATGCCTCAACGGGGACCGTTGACCTGAAGAATATTGATAAAATGAATGCCTTCTTGGATTGAGATGTTTACTTACCTGAAGGGAAGGTTGCCGGTTAGTTCTTGAGGTAGCAGGTTGCATGGATTCCTTCGTAGCAATTTCTTGAAAGTTCTGCATCGCTGCAGTAAGCACCTCTACTTTGTCGAACAGAGCATCCAACTTTTCTTGATCAAAATATATCACGAGAAGTGCTTCCACCCTCTCACCAAGAACATGATTGTTCCCTTTTTTGCCAAGAATAGGATCATTCCCTTCTTCCACAAGAACAAGGTCATTCCTCTTGTTGCCAAAAACAAGATCATCCCCTTTTGAAGAGCGAGAAACGTCTTCTGCTGGTAGATTCTTCTTCCTACCTTTCACCATGCTTCCTTCCAGATTGTTTGAAACACCTTCACTGAGTTTTCTCTACTTGGCGTGCCAATCTGTTACATCCAAACAAATTACAATAAGCTTGGATCAAAAGAAAAATGAATTGAGCTGATTTGATTTAGCTTTCTGACATCTTCTTAGATAATCTAGGTGTTGAGGTGGCTATCAAGCTTGTTAATGGTGTCTGGATGGGAACAGATATGATCTGAAGGAAAACCAAGCAAAGAATGGCACAGAAAAGAAGTAGCAGAAGTCCCATCACCATCACACTCGAAGGTATTTATAGCCCATGAACTTAACCACTTAAAGCTGGCATCTAGCTATTAAACTATTAATCCAGCATCGTGAGCACATGCAACGAAAGTCATCCGTAATTGATCAGTCTTTCATCCATAGTTGGTCAGCCCTTCATCTCTAGTTGGTCAGCTCTTTATCTCTAGTTGATCAGCCCTTGATCTCTAGTTGGTCAACTCTTTATCTATAATTGGTCAGTTCTTCTCCAAAAGCTGAACGATCCCTACATTATTTGAATATTAATAAACTTTACTTTTCATAAAAGTTAGTCAATTACCTGGAAGTTAGTCAATCTTATGCTTGTTGAGCGTTGATCGGCTTCATGTTTTTTGAATATGGATCATATTTGTGCTTATTGGGCATTGATCATATTTGTGCCTATTGGGTATTGATCGGCTTTACGTCTCTTGGACGTCGATTAGCCTTGTACCTCTTGGGCATTGATTAGCCAGATTCAAGCTTGTAATAGATCATTATAAACAGACCAAACTTATCATATCCCAACAGTATGTATATATATATATGTATGTATGTATATATGTATATATATATATATGTATGTATATATATGTATATATATATATATGTATATATGTATATATATATATATATACATACATATATGTATGTATATATGTATATATATGCATACATATATGTATGTATATACATACATATATATACGTATATATATATGTATATATATACATACATATATATATATATATATACGTATATATATGTATGTATATACATACATATATATGTATATACATACATATATATGTATATATATATATATACATATGCATATATATACATATATATATATATACATATATATATATATACATATATATACATATATATTGTTGTGCCCATTCGGCTAGTCCCGGGTCGGACCGGCTCCAGGAGTCCGGTTGGCCGACCCTTTCGGGAGGATCCGTGAGGCCGTAAGAAGAGAGGTCTGGCCCCCCGGTTCTTGAAGAAGCCCCCACGACCCCTTTCCCAAAGGGGCCGACTCGGAGAACCTCGAGGGTCGACGGGTGCCTCCTCGCGCGTGCGTTGGCTTCTTTGAGGCCCTGACGGATGCCACGATCAACCGAATGACTTCCCCCGATTGGGGCTGATCTACCATTAAAGGGGTCACTCGAAGGTTCCAGGAACCTCTCTCCCTGACAAGTTCTGTCATTTTGTTGTAACGGACTCCACCGTATAGCCACAACTCTTACCGCTAGGTCATTACTCTGACGCTCCTGCCACGCCGCCAGCCCACGACCTCGCCACCATGCCGATTCTCCTGGGGGCAAATCCGAGTTTTCCTAGCTTATCCCGCAACAAAATTTTGCGGCACTCCATGCCTATAAAAGGCACCCAAGGGATCTCCGCGAGAGAGGTGACTCTTTTCTTCCCCACCGTGAACTCCTTTCCCTTAGTTCTTTCCATTCTGTTGCTCTGATTCCTCCTCTAACTTAAGCATCAGAGTGTCCCCCGTTGGAGCCCCTCCGGTGCCTAGGGACTTTCTACAGGTCGACTGGTCGAGGAGCTCTCTAGCATACCCACCGAGCCTGGTCTAGGAGGAGGAGCGGCAACAGATTGAAGCAACATATCGCCCGAATGCTGTACGGGGTCTGCAGCACCGGGGTTACCCTGTAAAAGTTGAAGATCTCTACGAATAGAGGGTGCAGGGGAAACCTCAATCTGGCCTTAAGGTGAGACTCGTACATTGGGAGGATCCCTGGTCCTAAAGGGTTGTTCGCTCTCCCCTCTCGGCCCGGGTGTGTAAGGCGCAGGGTGGAGGGAATGCCATACACCGTCCTAAGTTTCTCGATCCGTTTCTAGGTCATGGTCGAAGGTATATCGCTTGGCACGGGGTCCCTAGGCCTACGGGTCGGACCCCCACTACCAGATGCAATTAGGGCTAAAAAGGAAGAAGGAAGGCTGGGACTAACTTGGGACTGGACTCCTAGAAGCCGGGTTTCGTGGAAGAAGGAGGGGACTCTATCTCGTGGAGCGCGGGCGCAGCAGGAAAAATCCTCTCGTGTTGTTCCCCTCTCCTTTTATAGGCCCCCGGGGGAAGGGGGGAGAAGGAAGGAGGGGCGGCAGCTGCCCGTCCTGTGAGCATCCCAGCTATCCCATCAGGAGATGCGATCGCTCGCATTTCAGAATTCGAAGCATCCGGAGCATCCCGTTGTGCTGATGGCGATCCACATGAGTGCTGGATCAACGGTGCAAGACCAGCCTGGGGGGCTACATCGACCGACCAGATGCCGCTGCATGGCGCAGTGCTCAACTCGACCCCGGCTCGACATAGGACAGCCTGGCCTTCATTATAGCGCTTGATTCGCATTAACTGCCCCGCTTGCGCTCCAATGAGTGGCTGATAGCTATTCAAAGAGCCGTTCAAGGGGGATTCGAAGTGACCCGATGCCTCGACCCGGGATCGCCGCAGGTGCATGCAATCATGCTCCTGCTGGTGCGGACACCGACAACGGTCTTCACTCACTATGGATCGACTCCTGATGCAGCACATCCAACCCCGACTTGCAGAACAATTTTATCTTGTAAGAATAATACAAGCAAGACAACTACCAGGACAACTACCAGTCAACTACCAGAGCAACTAACAATCAACTACCATCAAATGACTACCAAGCAACTACCTCTCAACTTCTCATGGGATTACTACATCATCATGCCACTTCACCAAGCTTAGAGGGTGCCACATCATCATCCACATCATCAAGCAATGCCACATAATGGGATTGCCACCACATGTGCCACCTCACCCATTGAAGTGGGCGACCAAGAAGGAGTCAAATTCAAATTTGGGTGGCCAAACTAAACCTCCACCTCATGTAACCACTTCCCCCCTTTCTCTCCAACTATCCCATGTATCTCTCAACTATCCCATGTATCTCTCAACCATCCCATGTATCTCTCCTCTCTTTTAAATTTTAAACAAAGGGCTTGGTAGCTTATAAAAGGAGATCCAATGCCCCATTGTATGGAGTTGATTTTTTTTGGGATAAAATGAAATGAAGAAGAAGGGTTCTCTTTAATCCGGAGTTTAAGAGCTCGTCGTCTTGCCAGAGGAACACGAATGGATGGGGCGTATTTTCTCGGAACAATCATCTTCTCATCCAGGATTGGTTTATTCGAATACTACTACGGGTCTATCACTTCAAAAATAGAGCTTATCATTGGTAACAAATCTTCCTTATCACTTCATTTCTGATCTATTAAAGGTTAACCTCTAGGTTCTTAATCCTTTAGCCTTAGATTTAATCTTCTTTTAGGACAATCTGGCTATTATTGTGGCATATGTTTAAGAATTACCAAATCTTTCTCTAGGTCTTGCTTGAGTCTCTTAGATTGAAAGTTAGTTCATGTGTTTAGGTTTTCATTGCTTAACTTTTAACTCATCCTCAATAGAAAGCATTTTTATGCCGCATCATTTTGGTATCAGAGCATGGTTGGATTAGGGTAGGATTTGCATAGATGCTGAAATTCATTGTTTGCTGGAATTCTGCACATAGAGTTTTAATATTTTGCATAGCCTGTTAAGTATTTGCATAAATGCATGTTAAATACCAAGGTGAAATCAGGTTGTCCTACTATAAGGTAGAATCCTTATAGTGTAAGGTTGTCCTATCTTGGTCATTACCATTGTTAGCATAGATTAATTTCTCAATTGTCTTACTTGCTGGAATTTTCTGAATCTGTGTGTATATGGTTTGAAAAATGAATTGTTTTTCTCAGAATAAAACTCAGAATTTAGTGATTCTTATTTTTTTAGATCCGCTATAATTGATAGAAGTTTTCATAATTCTTTTAGAATTTTTAGTTAACTGTAAAATTCTTGAGGTGTGATTTAGTACTATTATGTCTAAAATTCCTGTAGAGTTAATTTTCAGCATAGTTGTGTACATTCATCTTAACTCAATTAAGGGCACCAATATGACATGGGGGCAGGATTGATCACCTGTCCTTAGCCCAAGAACAACAATCCTCATTATGCATCGAACCCAATCCCCTAATTAAAATTGAGTAGAACCTTAATTGCCCTAGTGGGTTAGGGATATCAATTGGTCGAGTCTTGGTTAGTGTCAAGTCATTGTGTCAACTAGTCTTGTGTGTGCTCTATTACTTGGTGACTAGGATTGGAACTAAGGGCTTGGATGCTGATCTATCTACCGGGCCAATTCCACCAGGCCTAGGTAGGCCACAGATGGGATCTAACACTCCCCTTGTTCTGACATCGGGCCAAGTGTAGAGTTACTACAATCTAGTTTGCCATCTTGATTAGGCAACTAGTCTGGAACTCTAGGTCTAGTTCAAATCAATTGGAAAAAGCTTGTGCAACCAATTCTTCACCTATTATTTGAAGCTGGTGTCAAGGATCGAGGTTAAGTGGTTAAGCCTAAGCGGTTATTGTGGTTTTTAGTTAGGTCCCAGCGAGAGCTGGGGAAACCTCCCACAGACCCACCTCCTGACTGGCCAGTGGAGAAGAGTAGTTGTTGGTTTGATTGTACCTAGCCAACTCAGTATATTTGAGCTAACAGGTCTAGAAAACCTTAGCCCAAGTTTGAGTCCACTTGCATGCATGACAACTAGAGCAGGGACATTATATTCACCAGCCCAAGCCCAGTCAAGTGTAGCCATGGACCAAAATCTTGGAAATTTGATTAAAGCCTTGAATGATCAAGTGGCCCAACTAAACAAAAATTTGACTGAGCAATTGGCCCAAACCAACCAGAACGTGGCCCAGACCAACCAGATCATGAATGATCAGTTAGCCCACATCACGACTAGGTTGGATCAATTAGAAACTAGAACTCCTGGAGGAAACCATGAAGTCCAGAATGATCCCGAACTCGATCTTGAACCTGAGTTTGAAACACCAATCAACCCTAGAAGGGTTCCATGCCAAAACCTTTTCCATGAGCCCAACCCTAGGAGACCTCAGGAAGACCATTTTTGTGTACCAAATCCTAGGGGGCCCAATCATGAGCAAGCCCATGAACCCTATCCAAGGAGAGTCTATCTTGAGCCCACTTATGAACCAAATGTCAGGAGACCCACTCCAATTCAGTTAGACCAAGATGATCGAGCCATAAAAAATGTTAGGTTGGAAGCACCCACATTTGATGGAATCTTAGATCCCAAAATTTACATCGATTGGGAAGGAGAGATGGACTAGTACTTTGACTAGTATGACATGACTGGGGAAAGAAATTGTAAGTTTGCGAAACTAAAGTTGGTAAGACAAGCTAGGCTCTACCGGGGAAATGTTGAGCGATTAGCTAGGCAAAGAGGTGATGTGCCTATAGTAACCTGGAGAGCGATGAAACTTAGGCTTAGGGAAAAATACCTTCCTATGTCCTACCACCAAAGACTACTAGATCAATGGCAAAGACTTACTCAAGGAAATAGGAGTGTCGCAGAGTACATTGCCAAATTTGATGAGTTTGTAATGAGGTGCAATATTGATGAATCTGAGTCGGTAACCCTATCTAGATTTAGAGCCGGACTGGGGGAAGAAATCCAGAAGGAATTATTCATGAGGAAAGTCCATGATCTAGAACTGGCCTATCAGATAGCTAGAGATGCTGAGAGATTTCATAGGAGTCCAGTTTATCGTAGACCCGATGCCCCTAGGATTAGTGTACCTAATCAGCAGATAGGACCCAGTCAGTCTAGATTCAACCGACCCAATCCTAATGCACCTGTGACCCGAAGAGATGATAAAGGGAAATCACCTGAAGTCCAAAGAAATCCGAATGCATGTTTCAAATGTCAAAAGGTAGGTCACTATGCTAGCAACTGTCCAAATCGATCCTTACACATAGAGGAAGTAGAAGAGGAAGCCATAGAACCTCAAGATGAGTGTGAAGAGGAAATATACCAGGTGGATGAGAATTTGGCTGAAGAATATGAAGGTGATGAAGCCCTGGTAGATCATGATCTTTTAGGAGTGGTTAGGTGTATCCTCATCCAAACCAAAGACCAAGAAGACTGGCGTAGGACTAGTATCCTACAGACTTTCATTAAGATCGGTGAGAAAGTGTGCAAGGTCATCTTAGATAGTGGTAGCTGTGTCAATGCCATATCCACCAACACAGTCAAAAACCTAGGATTGTCCACTGTACCCCATCCTAATCCATATAAGGTATCCTGGATAGACTCAATCTCTATTCCCATCAAGTTTAGGTGCATAGTTACCATCCAGTTACAGTCTTACCAAGAGAAAGTTTGGTGCGATGTTCTTCCAATGGGAGTTATCAGTATCATTTTAGGACGACCATGGTTATACGATCATGATGTTATACTCTATGGTCGCTCTAATTCATGCTCGTTTACTCATAATGGGAAGAAGATTGTAATCCATTCTTCTCCACCCAAGGACCCAATTAAAAGAGGATCTAGCCAATTGAGAGATAAGACACAAGGGATAAACTTGATCACTACTAAAGAATTGGAGCAAGAGATTAGCAATGGTTCACCTGTTTGGGTTTTGACAACTAAGGAACATCAAGAGCCCTCCCCAAAAGAACAACCTCAGGAAGTCGTTGAAGTGCTAGATGGGTTTAAGGATGTTTTCCCCGATGAGTTACCCGACCAACTCCCACCCCTTAGGGACATCCAACATGCAATAGACTTAGTTCCTGGAGCGACCTTACCGAACCTTCTCCATTATAGAATGAACCCTACCGAACATCAAGAATTGCAACGACAAGTAGGAGAACTTCTTAGGAAAGGATTCATTAGGGAGAGTTTAAGCCCATGCGCAGTCCCAGCCTTACTCACCCCTAAGAAAGATGGCACATGGAGGATGTGTGTCGATAGTCGTGCCATAAATAAGATCACGGTGAAATATAGGTTTTCCATCCCCAGGTTGGATGACATGCTAGATATGATGGCCGGTGCGATGATATTTTCTAAGATTGACCTAAAAAGCGGCTATCACCAAGTTAGGATTAGACCAGGGGATGAATGGAAGACTGCCTTTAAGACTAAGGATGGGTTATTTGAATGGGTAGTCATGCCTTTTGGACTATCAAATGCTCCTAGCACCTTTATGAGAATCATGAACCAGGTCCTATGATCCTTTATCGAAAAGTTTGTCGTTGTGTATTTTGACGACATCCTTATCTATAGTAAGACTAGAGATGATCATTTGAACCATCTAAAGCAAGTATGTTTGGCACTTAGGAAGGATAATCTTTATGCTAATTTGAACAAATGTGATTTTGTGACTACTAGAGTTATCTTTCTAGGATTTGTCGTAACCCCTGAAGGAGTATCTGCTGACCCTGAGAAGATTAGAGAAATTGTAGACTGGCCAACACCCAATAATATTCATGAAGTAAGAAGTTTTCATGGTCTCGCTACATTTTACAGAAGATTCATTAGAGGGTTTAGCACCATAGTTGCTCTTATTACGGATTGCATTAGGAAAGGCAATTTTGAATGGACAAAAGCTACTGATAAGGCCTTCCTAAACATTAAGGATAGGATGACACAAGCACTGATCTTAAGATTACCCGATTTTTCTAAGATTTTTGAGGTAGCTTGTGATGCCTCTGGAGTAGGAATTGGAGGAGTCTTAAGTCAAGAAAGTCATCCAGTGGCATTTTTTAGTGAAAAGCTGAATGAGGCTAGGATTAAATACTCAACCTATGACAAGGAGTTATATGCGGTAGTTCAGGCTTTGAGGTACTGGAGACACTATCTGCTACCGCAAGAGTTTGTCTTATTCTCAGATCATGAAGCCTTTAGGTTTCTTAGCTCCTAGAAAAAGTTGAACCCTAGACATGCCAAGTGGGTAGAGTTCATCCAAGCCTATATCTTCGTCCTAAAGCACCGTGCGGGAACTGAGAATAGGGTTGCTGATGCCTTAAATCGTAGAGCGTTGCTCTTAAATTCAGTTAGCACTGAAGTCATAGGTTTTGAGAGACTTAAGGAGGAATACGAAACCTGTCCGGATTTTGGTGAGATCTATCAGGCTTTATATCTAGGACCATTTAGCAATCATAGTGACTATATCCTTCTAGATGGTTATCTTTTTAGAGAAAATAGGCTCTGTGTTCCAAGAACCTCCTTAAGGAATTTTCTAGTTTGGGAGACACATGCTAGAGGTTTGGCTGGCCATTTTGGATGAAACAAGACTATCTTAGCTGTTGAGGAACAATTCTATTGGCCAGGCCTTAAGAGACAGGTAGCAAACCTTGTAGCCCGATGTAGGACATGTGCTGTTGCAAAACAACAGAAATAGAATACCGGGTTATACACTCCTTTACCTGTACCTGAGTGTCCATGGCAGGATCTTAGCTTGGACTTTGTTCTAGGATTATCCAAGACCATTAGAAAACATGATTCAATCATTGTAGTGGTCGACCGGTTTTCGAAGATGGCCCATTTCCTACCCTGCTCCCAAACTTTTGATTGTTCTAGGGTAGCCAAGCTCTTTCTTGATCAAGTAGTCAGGCTACACGGGCTACCAAAAATCATTGTTTCTGATAGGGATGTACAAGTTACTTCTGGAAAACCCTTTAGCACCTATTAGGAACCAGAATGAAATTTTCAACTGCCTACCACCCCCAAACTGATGGACAGACCGAAGTTGTGAATAGAAGTCTAGGGAATTTGTTGAGATGTATAGTGGGAGATAGTCTAGAAAACTGGGATTTGTTATTGCCTCGTGCTGAGTTCGATTATAACAGTTCGGTCAATCGATCTACGGGCAAAAGTCCATTTGAAATAGTCCATGGTTACAAACCTAGGAAGCCTTTAGATATGATCCCACTACCCACAAATGCATGAGTTTTTGAGTCTGCTGAATCCTATGCACAGCATATTAAGGATTTACATCATGAAATAAACAAGAAAATTAACTTGAGCAATGAATCCTATAAACATAAGGCTAATTCACGAAAGAGAGTCAAGGAATTCTATGAGGGGGATCATGTAATGATTAAACTCAAACCTGAAAGACTCCCATCGGGGACTTTTAAGAAATTACATGCCCGTGGCGCAGGTCCATTCAAGGTCATAAAGAAGATTAGTTCTAATGCTTATGTACATGATTTACCTTCTGACCTAGGTATTAGTCCAACCTTCAATGTTTCATACTTAATAGAGTATAAGGAACCAATGATGATACCTAGTGAGCCTTTTAGGCCTGACCCTATTTTTGAGAGAGAACTTATCCCAGAGTGTCCACAAACCACCTTTCCAAAGAAATGAGAGAAAATTGAACAGATTCTGGATGATAAGATTGTCACCACCAGGAACAAGGACTACTATCGTTATTTGGTCCGTTGGTAAGGGTGACCTGAATCTGACAACTCTTGGATCACTAGAGAGGACCTGCAATAAATGGACCCGGATTTATTTGAACAATATCAAAGCCAGATTGGACCATATTCGATAGGGTCAAATTATTGTCACCCCGGGAAATTTGGTGCGGACACAGACAACGGTCTTCACTCACTATGGATCGACTCCTGATGCAGCACATCCAACCCCGACTTGCAGAACAATTTTATCTTGTTAGAATAATACAAGCAAGACAACTACCAGGACAACTACCAGGACAACTACCAGGACAACTACCAGTCAACTACCAGAGGAACTAACAATCAATTACCATCAAATGACTACCAAGCAATTACCTCTCAACTTCTCATGGGATTACTACATCATCATGCTGCTTCACCAAGCTTAGAGGGTGCCATATCATCATCCACATCATCAAGCAACACCACATAATGGGATTGCCACCACATGTACCACCTCACCCATTGAAGTGGGCGACCAAGAAGGAGTCAAATTCAAATTTGGGCAGCCAAACTAAACCTCCACCTCATGTAACCACTTCCCCCATATCTCTCCAACCATCCCATGTATCTCTCAACTATCCCATGTATCTCTCAACCATCCCATGTATCTCTCCTCTCTTTTAAATTTTAAACAAAGGGCTTGGTAGCTTATAAAAGGAGATCCAACGCCCCATTGTATGGAGTTGATTTTTTTTGGGATAAAATGAAATGAAGAAGAAGGGTTCTCTTTAATCCGGAGTTCAAGAGCTCGTCGTCTTGCCAGAGGAACACGAATGGATGGGGTGTATTTTCTCGGAACGATCATCTTCTCATCCAGGATTGGTTTATTCGAATGCTACTACGGGTCTATCACTTCAAAAAGAGAGCTCATCATTGGTAACAAATCTTCCTCATCACTTCATTTATGATCTATTGAAGGTTAACCTCTAGGTTCTTAATCCTTTAGCCTTAGATTTAATCTTCTTTTAGGACAATCTGGCTATTATTGTGGCATATGTTTAA
This sequence comes from Areca catechu, assembly GCA_021397845.1. NCBI lineage: Eukaryota > Viridiplantae > Streptophyta > Magnoliopsida > Arecales > Arecaceae > Areca > Areca catechu. The sequence continues at coordinate 149,718,535 of CM038039.1, read as the reverse complement.
GAATTACCAAATCTTTCTCTAGGTCTTGCTTGAGTCTCTTAGATTGAAAGTTAGTTCATGTGTTTAGGTTTTCATTGCTCAACTTTTAACTTATCCTCAATAGAAAGCATTTTCATGTCGCATCAACTGCCCTTTGAAGCCACGTGACCCCTCAAGGCCTAGGAGCAGGGGGGCAACTGTTGTGCCCATTCGACTAGTCCCGGGTTAGATCGGCTCCAGGCGTCCGGTAGGCTGACCCTCGTGGGAGGATCCGAGAGGCTGTAAGAAGAGAGGTCCGGCCCCCGGTTCTTGAAGAAGCCCTCGTGGCCGCTTTCCCAAAGGGGCTGACCCAGAGAACCTCGAGGGTCGATGGGTGCCTCTCCGTGCGTGCATTGGCTTCTTTGAGGCCCTGACGGATGCCACAATCGGCCAGACAACTCCCCCCGGTCGAGGCTGATCTACCATTGAAGGGGCCGCCCGAAGGTTCTAGGAACCTCTCTCCATGACAAGTTCTGACATTCTGTTGTAACGGACTCCACCGCATAGCCATGACTCTTGCCGCCAGGCCATTACTTTGATGCTCCTGCCACGCCGCCAGCCTATGACCTCGCCACCATGCCGATTATCCTGGGGGCAAATTTGAGTTTTCCTAGCTTATCCCCCAACAGAATTTGACAGCACTCCATGCCTATAAAAGGCGCCCGGGGGATCTCCGCGAGAGAGGTGACTCTTTTCTTCCCCACCGTGAACTCCTTTCTCTTGGTTCTTTCCATTCTATTGCTCTGATTCCTCCTCAAACTTAAGCATCGGAGTGTCCCTCGCCGGAGCCCCTCCGGCGCCTAGGGACTTTCTGCAGGTCGACTGGTCGAGGAGCTGTCCAGCGTACCCACTGAGCCCGGTCCAGGAGTAGGAGCGGCAACATATATATATACATATATATACATATATATACATACATATATATACATACATATACATACATACATATATATACATACATATACATATATATACATACATATGTACACATACATATACATACATATATATATATATATACATATATATATATATATATATATATACATATATATATATATACATATATATATATATATATACATATATATATATATATACATATATACATATATACATATATACATATATATACATATATACATATATACATATATACATATATACATATATACATATATACATATATACATATATACATATATACATATATACATATATACATATATACATATATACATATATACATATATACATATATACATATATACATATATACATATATATACATATACATACATATATATATACATGTACATATATATACATATACATATATATATATATATATGTTCCTGCGTCAACTTGTGGACTGAGAACCGGGACGGCTGGGTAGGCTGGAGCGCTCCTCTCCCGGGCGAACCTGCAGAAAAGTCCCCAAGGGTGCCGGTGGTGTTCCGGCGGGGGACCCTCCGATGCCTAAGTTAGCAGGAGGTTAAAGGCAACAGAATGGAGGAATCAAAGGAACAACAACGTATGGAGAGGGAATAGTTCTCCTACCTCGAACGGGGTCCTCCAGGTACCTTATATAAGCGTGGAACAGTCCAAAATCCGTTAAGGGAGAGGCTGGGAAAGATTGATCTGCCCCTAGGAGAATCTGGAAAGTGGCCACGTGGCGCGCAGATATGGCGACACCATGGAAGTAGTGGAGCAGGGTCGTTGGGATAGCAGAATCCTGCCGTAACAGAAAGGTGCTTCTGGAATACCCTGGATGCCAAGGCTTGTCCGTCGGACGTCGGCCATGAGGCAGTCGGTCAGTCAGATCAAAAGCCGAACCCCCAAGAGAGGGCGACGGGCTAGATCCCAGCAAGAGAGGGTCGATCGGATCTCAGCTCCAGTGGGTCGGACCTCTGGCGAAGGATGGCGGGCCGGACCCCAGCAGGAGAGGGTCGTTCGGACCTCAGCTCCAGTGGGTCGGACCTCTGGCGAAGGACGGCGGGCTGAGTCAGATCGCAAAATTGGGCCGGTTCTGATAGAGGGTGAGCCGTCATGGTACAACAATATGTATATATATAATTTAATTTTTTGTACGCCAACTACTAAAAGTTTCTCATGGGTATAATATGAAAATATAGAAGTTTCTAACAATATGCAAGAAAGCTAATCATATAAACTAATCACATAGTGATCACCATCATTGAAAACTGATTATGCTAATAGAAAATAGATTCAATTATTAATAAATATCAGAAATAAAAGAGGAATGAGGTCAACGACTGATCAGAACATGATCTCTATCTTTACAATTCGGTGTTAAGCTTGCATTCGATAGATTTGTGACAGCCAACCTTGTCTCAGGGTCTACATCATGGCAAGCAGGTTGATGTTCGATTTTAGGTTCGCTGCCCGTTTGTTGGCTTGTCTCATATCTTTGGGAAAGGCGGGTCAGGTGCCAAATGGATGTCTTTTCGATTATGGACAGGTGGTGAGTTTCCAACAAATTCTTTTGTTCCCGGGGAAAGGCCTTGGATTTTAACATCGTTGGTGGCACCTCCATCATACTTCTTTAGAAAAACCAAAAATAAAGTATATAACTTCTTCAAGTGCACACTTTGCTGTTGTCAACAAGATGTAACCCCTCCCCTTCTTTATTTATTTTTTCTTTTCTTTTATAAGGCCTTGATTGTTTTTTTTTTTTTTTAAATTTTTGGTAAACAAAGGTGTTGATTGGTTGATGCGTAGACTTGTATAAGTTTTGAAGGAGCTTAAACAGGATGCACGAATCCACGCACACACACTCACACTAGCAGACTAGTAGTTGACATTTGCATGATTTTTTATTTTCGATGATCACGTAGATTGTGTCATACTACAAAATAATATAAGTAATTTTTTTTGAAAAGTATATGATTAATAATGCAATTTGTTAACCATATACTTTTTTTATACCTACAAAAGGCTCGTGCCCAAAGAAAATAAAAAAAATTGAGAAGAATTTTTTACATTCATACCCTCTTAAATATTAGAATTTGCATGAATACATTTCCAAATTTAATATTTATATATGTACCCTCATAAAATATTTATTTCCTTTTTTTTATATATACCTATTGTTGCTGCGTCAACTCCTGGACCGAGAACCGGGATGGCTGGGGGGCTGGAGCGCTCCTCTCCCGGGCGAACTTGCAGAAAAGTCTCCAAGGGCGCCGGTGGTGTTCCGGCGGGGGACCCTCTGATGCCTAAGTTAGCAGGAGGTTGAAGGCAACATAATGGAGGAATCAATGGAACAACAGCGTATGGAGAGGGAAGAGTTCTTCTACCTCGAACGGGGTCTCCCAAGTACCTTATATAGGCGTGGAACAGTCCAAAATCCGTTAGGGGAGAGGCTGGGAAAGACCTATCTGTCCCTAGGAGAATCTGGAGAGTGGCCACGTGGCGCACAGATATGGCGACACCGTGGAAGTAGTGGAGCAGGGTTGTTGGGATAGCAGAATCTCGCCGTAACAGAAAGGTGCTTCTGGAATACCCTGGATGCCAAGGCTTGCCCGTCGGACGTCGGCCATGAGGCAGTCGGTTGGTCAGATAAAAGGCCAAACTTCCAAAAGAGGGCGATGGGCTGGACCCCAGCAGGAGAGGGTCATTCGGACCTCAGCTCCAGTGGGTCGGACCTCTGGCGAAGGACGGCGGGCCAGACCCCAGCAGGAGAGAGTCGTTCGGACCTCAGCTCCGGTGGGTCGGACCTCTGGTGAAGGACGGCGGGCCGGACCCCAGCAGGAGAGGGTCGTTCGGACCTCAGCTCCGGTGGGTCGGACCTCTGGCGAAGGACGGCGGGCCGGATCCCAGCAAGAGAGGGTCGTTCGGACCTCAGCTCTGGTGGGTCGGACCTCTGGCGAAGGATGGCGGGTCGGGTCAGACCGCAAGATTGGGCCGGTTCTGTTAGAGGGTGAGCTGTCATGGTACAACACTGTCCCCCTTGCCCTTGTGCTTCGAGCGAGTCCGCAGGCTCGAAGTGCGAGGGCATTAAATGGCATTAAATGCGCAAGCCTTTCAAATGATGGCGAATCCGACTCGGCGCGCCGCGTCCTTTCGGCTCCCACCCCGATCTTTGCCCCGGGATAGGTGCCAGCACTTGGTTGGTGAGGTCTGAAAGGGCAGAGATGGCTGGTTCGGCGCGTAGTGGCTGTCCATCCAGATTCTTGATGCGACGTGGGACACGTGGTGCCATCAGAGCGGTGGGTGTGCTTGCCAAAGTGGGCCATCCGTTGTTGCTTCGCCTATCACGCGGATCACGGCCGGATACGACCCGACGCATCCCCTCGGATTCTCGTCAAATCCGAGAATCGAAGTGGCGGCCGTCGGAGCTTGGCACGTGGGGGTGCATTGGGATGCGGCCCCCGGATGCCTATAAAAGGAGGGGGGGATCGTCCAGTAGGCACTTGTTGCTGCATTTGCGCTGGAAGAGAAGAGAGAATCGCCTTCTCCCCCCCCTCCACGCTGCCCTTAGGCTTCTTTAGAGGTCCAGAAACCAAGTTAGTCCCGTCCTCGTCTTCCCCCATCTTCTTCTTCCTCTACAACCAGTCTTAGGATGGCCGTAGCTCGTAGTTATAGGGAGCCTGGCCCGTTTGATATTTCGTTGACCATGACCCGAGAGAGGGTCGAGACCCTCAGGACCATATACAATATACCGTCCATCCTGCACCTGACCATCCCTAGCCGAGAGGGTAGGATATACGGTCCCTTGAACTTAGGAGCCCTTCCCATGTACGAAGACCACTTGAAGGCCGGTCTTCGGTTCTCGATCCATGACTTCTTCGTCCTGGTCTTCGATACCTTTAGGATCATGCCCTCCCAGCTGACGCCGAACAGCATTAGAGTGCTGTGCGGCTTCGTGGTCCTGTGTCGGGAGGCCGACATAGAACCTAGGGTGTCCCTTTTTTCAAATTTCTTTCAATTAAAGCAGGACTTCCGGAGTCAGGAATGGTGAATATTCAGTCCCCGTCCTAATTGGAAGATCCTAGGGGGCTTCCATCCGCTATTCATGGATAGAAGTCTAGGTTCTTCTTCATAGATAGCCTGGAGCCGTAGGGCTTCGAGGCAGCTTGGAGGGGGCCGAGGCTGGATGCATTTCATGGGAGGAAGGTCTTGAGGGCCGACGAGACCGACTTCCACAGGTTGGATGGCGAAGATCCAAAATCCATTACTTTTCTGCTCTTTGAGGACAGCCTACACCGTGCCGGACTCAACCGATAGCCGATGCTAGGTAGGACGAGAGTTGTGTAGGGAGAGATCAACTTTCACCCTTTTCTTCTTTACTCCTTGTCGCTTTACGACTGTTGCTAACTCTGCTTTTATTGTTGACAGGTAGAAAAATGAAGCCGGATAGGGCTGTTCTCTCGGTGCAGTCGGTGCAGAGGAGAGTGGTCCAGATTGTGGAGCAGACGCAGCAAGAACTGAGGAAACGTGCAGCATAACCAGCGCCCGAAAGGCCAAAGAAGCAACGGACGGCGGAGTCGTCCATTTCGGTGGTGTTGATCGACCTAGGGGATGACATGCCCCTGACTGAACGGCGAAAGATGATTGCGTCCGAGCGGTCATCTTTAGTGGGACAGCCGGCAGCCAAAACGGAAGGGAGGCACTCCTCGTCGGCAGGGACGATGGTGACTCCTGCACCCTCGTCATCAAAAACGACCATGACGGTCCCCCCGATGACTTAGAGAGCCCCTGCGGGCGAAGGGTCGTCGGCTGCAGGCGAGAGGGCCTCCTGGGCCCTCGGGGAGTAAGAAGAGCGTGTGCTGTGGCGCGCGGCTGAGGAGGCAAGGGAGCAGCTTCAATGGGCCATCCCCGATACTGACGGGCGGTCCATGAGCGAGGCGGCCAAGAGTTTACTCTGCCATCTCTTGGGGGTAAGCTTTTCTATTCTTACTTTCACCTTAAGTTTTACATTGCAAATTTCTTAACTGTATTTGTTTGTTGGCAGCTCATCAGGGACAACCTTCTGATGGACCAAGGGCTGGGTGAGCTGCTACACACAAAAGAGCAACTAACCCAGAGGGTCGAGGCGACCGAGCTGGCGAGGGACACTGCCTGGGCAGCGCTGACAGCCTCCACGGAAGAGGTGACCGGCCTGAAGGTTGCGGCAGCCGAGGTGTCCCCCTTACGGGCCGAGCTGGAGGCTTAAAAGAAGAAGGCGGAGAACTTGCTCGCCCAAAAAGCTGATCAGGAGGCCAGGCTGAAGGGGAAGAAGAAAAAGATCAAATCCCTGGCACGTCGGCTGAAGGCTGGGGAAGGTCGCTTGGTCAATCTCGATGTCCGCGCGAAGGGGTACCAGACTTCGACGGAAAGGTCCAAGGGCCTGTTGAAGTCGGCCCAAGACTTGCTGAAGATGGCTGGTGCAAAGGCCGTCACGGAATATAAGGCCTCCAAGGACTTCGAGGAGGAAATGAATGAAGCCGGGATGGTCGGCTTTGACTATGGGTACGATGAGTGCCTGGGGAAGGTTAGCTCCGCCTTCCCTGAGCTCGACCTTGCTTTCCTCTAATTGCCGAAGCCAGCAGAGGCAGAAACTTCTGAAGGGATGGACCCGACTGCTGAAGCAGCTGAACTCCCAGCAAGAACCGTTGCAGAGGTAGCTGGAGTAGACATCCTAGCTAGTGCCAAGGCTGAGGCGGCCGAAGGGGCCGAAGTTGTTGCTATTGTATCCTCCGAAGGTCAGGCCTAGGTGGTTGTAAAGGTGTGACCTTCAGCCTATGTAAAAGTCTTTTTGAACTAATGAAGAAAACTTTTTCCTCACTATCTTGCCTTTTTTTTATACTGTTCTCTGCTTTGCCTTCTGAAATTTTGCTAAGTATGGGCAAGTCAGCAATTTAGAGCGAGTTGTCGGACATTCTGGGTAAGTGCTAAGTAGGAACCCAGGTCGAATTAGATCCTCTTAGGATTTCCATCCTTAGCACTAGTCTGCCGGCCTTTCGGGCCGAGAATAGATTAGGACATTGAGGCACCGACCGGATGTCAGCTCAGGCCGGAGCAACCAGCTTAGGAATTTTATCCTAAGTGTTAGTCTGTCGGCTTCCCGGATTGGGCTACCCTAGAGCATTTGCCGACCAGAGTCAGACTTTCGGAAGTGAGCTTTCCTAGAGCCTTTGCCGATCGGAGTCGGACTTTCAGAAGTGGGCTGCCCTAGAGCCTTTGCCGACCGGAGTCGAACTTTCGGAAGTGGACTGCCCTAGAGCCTTTGCCGACCGGAGTCGGACTTTCAGAAGTGGGCTGCCCTAGAGCCTTTGCCGACTGGAGTCGGACTTTCGGAAATGGGCTGCCCTATAGCCTTTGCCGACCGGAGTCGGACTTTCGGAAGTGGGCTGCCCTAGAGCCTTTGCCGACTGGAGTCGGGCTTTCGGAAGTGGGCTGCCCTAGAGCCTTTGCCGACCGAAATTAGACTTTCGAAAGAGGGCTGTCCTAGAGCCTTTGCCGACCGGAGTCGGACTTTCGGAAGTGGGCTACCCTAGAGCCTTCGCCGACCGGAGTCGGACTTTCGGAAGTGGGCTGCCCTAGAGCCTTTGCCGACTAGAGTCGGACTTTCGGAAGTGGTCCATAGAAAAAATGTGAACTTCATTGATAATATTTGCGGAGATTGTCTATATTCCATGGACGCGCCAACTACCGTCCGTCCAAAAACTCCAGCCGATAAGTGTCGGCTTGAACAACTTCGGAGACCCAATATGGTCCTTCCTAATTTGGGGAAAGCTTGCCTTGCTCTGTCGGCCTCGAAATTTTGGCCCTCCGCAAGACCATATTGCCTACTCGAAAAGCTCGCGCCTTGACTCGCGAGTTATAGTACTTTGCCATTTTTTGGCGGCATACTGCCATCTTCATGCTTGCCCGAAGCCTTGTTTCCTCAAGTAAGTACAGGTCAGCCCTTCGTTGCTCGAAGTTGGCTAGATCAGCATAGCGGTCGATCCGGAGGGATTGGAGAGAAATTTCAATAGGGATGACGGCTTAACTTCCATAAGTGAGGTTGAACGGAGTTTCGCCGGTGGATGCTCTGGCAGTCGTCCGATATGCCCATAACACAAAATGGAGTTCTTCCGTCCAAAGTCCTTTCGCTTCATTGAGACGGGTCTTCAGCCCATGCAAGATCGTCCTGTTGGTGACTTCGGCCTCACCGTTGCACTGTGGGTGGCCGACCAAGGTAAGTCGGTGAGAGATTTGGTATTGCTGACAGAAGTCTTGGAACTTGGAGTTGTTAAATTGTCTTCCATTGTCAGTGATAATTGTCCGAGGAATGCCGAATCAGAAGATGATATTGTTCCGGACTAAGTTCTCCATCTTAAGCTCCGTTATCTGTGCTAGTGGTTTGGCTTCCACCCACTTGGTGAAATAGTCGATAGCCACAAGCAAAAAATTTCTTTGTCCGGAGGCCGGGGGAAAGGGTCCCAGAATATCCATTCCCCACTATGCAAATGGCCATGGAGCAGTGATCAGAATCAGCTCGCTAGCGGGCCTCCTCTAAATGATGGAGTACCTTTGGCATGCATCGCATCGTCGGATGAAGTTCGATGTATCCTTCTGAATGCTGGGCTAGTAATATCCCTACCGGATGATCTTGTAAGCCAGGGATCTTCCTCCGAGGTGGTCGCCACAAATACCTTCATGGACTTCTTTGAGGGCATAGTCGGCATCAGCCAGCCCCAAACACTTCAACAGCAGCTGTGAGAATGACCACTTATATAAGGCACCGTCAAGGACGACGTACTTGGAGGCTGTCAGGCATATCCATTTGGCCTCTGTCGGATCCTCAGGAAGGGTTCCCTTGGCCAAGAAAGTAAGGATTGGGTCCATCCAAGAGGCTTCATGTTCCACCTGATGGATCTCTGCCGGCTCTTCGGCAATGCTGGGATGTCGCAAATACTCTACAAAGGTTCGGTCGGAAGTCCCGCTGGCGACCGTAGCCAGTCTTGAGAGAGCATCCGTCCGAGAGTTCTGCAGACGAGGTATGTGGAGAATTTCAAAAAATTTGAACCGAGAGATGAGGTTTTGTACCTGGTTTAAATATTTAGCCAGGGTCAGATCCCTGGCCTCAAATTCCCCCTTCACTTGGTTGACCATCAACTAGGAATCGGAGAAAACTCTAAGTCGGCTGATGCCCAGTTCGTGGGCGATCCGCAGCCTCGCAAGGATGGCTTCATACTCTGCTTGATTATTTGATACTTGAAATAAGAAGTGCAAAGCATACTCCAGGTTCCCCCCGTCTAGCTCGGCCAAAATCAGTCCGGCCCCGTAGCCTGAAAGGTTGGACACTCCATCCACATGGAGAGTCCAGGCTGGTTCTGCTTCATAAACAGCATCTGCTTCAGGTATTTCAGCCATCCAAGGGGGCATCTCCTGCTTCCACGTACACTCTGCAATGAAGTCAGTAATTAGCTGAGCCTTCAAGGCAGATCGTGGCTAGAAGGAGATGTCAAATTCTCCTAATTTGATGGCCCATTTAGCGAGCCGACCGGATGTTTCGGACTTGGAAGAATCATCTTTAGAGGTTGGTCGGTCAGCACCATGGTCAGATGTACTTGAAAGTATGGTCGAAGCCACTTAGCCGATGTGACCAAGGAGTATATTAATTTTTGCATCTTGGGATACCTCGTTTTGGCATCATGGAGGACTTTGCTGATGTAATAGATAGGCTTTTGCTGTCCGTCCTCTCTGACTCACACAAGGATGGTGCAAATCACTTCGTCCGACGTAAAGATATAAGGGCTCCCCCTCCGTCGGTTTGGCCAGCAATGGAGGATTCTTCAAGTACTCCTTCAATGCTTCAAAAGTCGACCGACATTCACCAGTCCAAACAAATCCTTCTGACTGGCGAAGGGTCTTGAAGAATGGCAAGGACTTCTCAGTCGACCGGGAGATAAAATGGCTGAGAGAGGCGATTCGACTGGGAGTTCTTGGACCTACTTTTTGTTGGTTAGATGTGCCATATCCGTGATGGCTTTTATATTGTCAGGATTCACTTCGATTCCCCTCTGTATAACAAGAAAACCAAAGAATTTACCAGAGGTTACCCTAAAAGTGCATTTCGTGGGGTTCAGCTTTATCTGATGGCACCTGAGTGCATCAAAGGATTCTTGCAGGTCCTTGATATGGTCGGCCTTACGAAGACTCTTCACTATCATGTCGTCCACGTAAGCCTCCATGTTTCTCCCCAACTGTCCTTCAAACACCCGGTTGATCAGCCTTTGAAAGGTGGCGTCGGCGTTCCTCAAGCCGAAAGGCATCATCCGATAACAGTACAGGCCTTTGTCAGTGACAAAAGCGGTCTTCTCCTCATCTTCCGGATGCATCTTTATTTGGTTGTACCCGGAAAAGGCATCCATAAAGCTAAGAAGCTGGTGGCCGGCCATGGCATCCACCAGCTGGTCAATTTTGGGTACTGGGAAGCTGTCCTTTGGATAGGCCTTGTTGAGGTTGGTGTAGTCCACACAGATCCTCCATTTTCCGTTGGACTTCTTCACCATGACCACATTTGCCAACCATTCAGGGTAATGGACCTCCTTGACGAAGCTAGCATCATGGAGCTTCTTTACTTCCTCATCAATAGCTTTCTATCTTACGACAGCAAAGCTTCTCTTCTTCTGTCGGATAGGTCAGTAGGTCGGATCGACCTTGAGTTGGTGAGTAATAACCTCCGACGGTATCCCAGGCATGTCCGACACCGACAAGGCAAAGACTTCAGCGTTTCTCCTTAGAAAGCTGATCAGCTCCATCTTAAGGTCTTCACTAAGAGAGCCTCCAATCTAAAGGACTTTAGTGGGATCATCCTCTCGGAGTAGGATGAACAGAATCTTCTCCCCTGGTTGACCAAGCCCGTCGGCTTCAGCCCTTGGGTCAAATTACTCTATGGTGGAATGGCCTTCTGACTATTGATTCAAAATAGTCAAACACTGCCTGGCCATCCGACAGTCCCCCCTCATCACTCCGATCCCATTCCTGGTTGGGAACATGGCCAACAGATGGTAAGTAGAAACAATAACTCTAAATTTGTTAAAGGACGGTTGGCCTAGAATAGCATTGTAAGGCGAGTTCGTCCGTACGACCACAAAGTTGATGAGGAGGGTTTTCTGGAGAGGCTCCATCCCAATTGTCACTGGGAGATCTATTTCACCTTCCACTCCAACGGAGTTACCCCCGAAGCCTGTCAGTGGCATGGGAGACTCCAGCAGCATAGATCTGGACAAGTTCATTCTCACAAAAGCATCATACAGTAATACCTCTGTCGAGCTTCCATTATCGACAAGTATTCTTCTTACATCGTAATTGGCAATGATAGCCGACATGACTACAGGATCATTCTCAAAGACATGATTTTCTAGGAGATCTTCGTCAGAAAAGGTAATGGCATTAGAGCCTCGGGACCTTTTGGCAATATCCGCCCCGCCCTCCTGGCTTCCCCCGGACCGCCAGTGCAGCATGCCGATGCCCCCACCAGTTGGCCTTTGATTGGGGAGCTCCACCTCCTCTGGAGGGTTTCTGGAGTTTGATGCTTCTGCCCGGTCCTGATGGGGTCGGACATACTTGCGCAGATATCCCCTCTAGATGAGGTCTTTGATGGCATCCTTTAGCTGTAGGCATTCCTCAGTACCGTGCCCATGGTCTCTATGGAAGCGACAGAACTTATCCTTGTTCCTTAGGGTAGGAGGGCCCCTCATTGGCTGAGGCCTTTGCAGAAAGGTCTCGTTCTCAATCTCCATTAGGATCTTCTCTCTTGGCAGGGACAGAGGTGCGTAAGTCTCAAACCTTCGGGGAAAGTCCTTGGGCTTCGAACTTCGGCATTGGGCCGACCACTGACTGTCGTTCGGAGGTTGGACTTCGAAAGCTTTGTCACTTCGCTTCTTCGGGGCCGGCCTTCTTTCAGCTTGATGTCAGTCGGCAGCTTGTTCTTCCGCCAGGGCGTACTTCTGCGCTCTGGCCAGCAACCCACTGTATCCTGTCGGATGCTTCTTATCCAGGGAAAAGGTCAGCCTGGATGAGCAGAGCCCTTGCTTAAAGGCTGACATCGCCACAGCTTCGTTCAGGTCCGGGACTTCCATGGCCGCTGAGTTGAAACAGGCCATGAAATCCCGGAGGGTTTCTCCCTCTTTTTGCAGCACGAGAAAGAGGCAGTCGATAGTCCTCGGGGTCCGACTACAAGTCCTGAAATGGAAAAGAAAAAGGGATTTGAGTTGGGAGAAGGAGTGGATTGTACCTGGCCGGATGGCGGAGAATCACATCCGGGCAGTCTTCTTGAGGGTCGCGGGGAAGGCAATGCAGTGGAGGGCGTCGGAGGTGCCTTGGACCATCATGTGGGCCTTGTACGTGCCCAGATGGTCCATCGAATCAGTGGTACTATCATAGGGGTCCACTTGTGGGATCTTGAAGTGGCGGGGAATTGTCTCCGCCAGAATCTCCTCAAAGAACGTGGGACGGGAGTCGTATACCTGTCACCCTTCGACCTTCTGCCGGAGGGCAATTTCATCAATGCGCTCCTCCATGCGCATAATCTTGCTGCCGTAGTCTTTCAGAGGTTCGGCGGCAGGTCGATCGCCGGAGGGGATGGACTCGGCATAAGAAGGCGAGGCAGACCTCATCCTTTTGCCATCGGCATGATCTCCCAAGCACCTCCGGGGCTCCACGACGGCGTGGGAACCATGTTGGGGGATCTCTGGCCGTCGGCCTCCCACAGCAGCCGTCCGAGGGTTAGAGTAGGAAGCAGCTGGTAGTTGTTGCCGGTTGTCGGCTGCTTCCTGGAACCGCTGAACCGCAGCTGTAAGTGTCTCGATGCGGTTCACTAAAGTTTGGAATTGCTACAGCCCCAAAGTGATGGTAGGCTCTGCAGCAGTGGGGGTGGTAGCAACGAAATCATTCTCTCGGAGAGGCTTCTCAGACCTGGAAGGAGAGGTATCTCTCCTGGCAGTGGCATTTGGAGCTCTTCCATTAGCCATTTTTTCGTTGAGGTGATGGATTCCTCCTTTTAGAGGAAAGAGTGAGCCCTTCATCTAGCACCAATCTGTTGCTACATCAACTCTTGGACTGAGAACCGGGACGGTTGGGTGGGCTGGAGCACTCCTCTCTCGGGCGAACCTGCAGAAAAGTCCCCAAGGGTGCCGGTGGTGTTCCGGCGGGGGACCCTCTGATGCCTAAGTTAGTAGGAGGTTGAAGGCAACAAAATGGAGGAATCAAAGGAACAACAGCGTATGGAGAGGGAAGAGTTCTCCTACCTCGAACGGGGTCCCCCAAGTACCTTATATAGGCGTGGAAAAATCCAAAATCCATTAGGAGAGAGGCTGTAAAAGACCGATCTGCCCCTAGGAGAATCTGGAGAGTGGCCACGTGGCGCGCAGTACGGCGACACCGTGGAAGTAGTGGAGTAGGATCGTTGGGATAGCAGAATCCTGCCGTAGCAGAAAGGTGCTTCTAGAATACCCTGGGTGCCAAGGCTTGCCCGTCGAACGTCGGCCATGAGGCAGTCGGTCGATCAAATCAAAGGCCGAACCCCCAAGAGAGGGCGACGGGCCGGACCCCAGCAGGAGAGGGTCGTTCGGACCTCAGCTCCAGTGGGTCGGACCTCTGGCGAAGGACGACGAGCCGGACCCCAGCAGGAGAGGGTCGTTCAGACCTCAGCTCCATTGGGTCGGACCTCTGGCGAAGGACGGCGACCGGACCCTAGCAGGAGAGGGTCATTCGAACCTCAGCTCCAGTGGGTCGGACCTCTGGCGAAGGACGGTGGGCCAGACCCCAGCAGAAGAGGGTCGTTCGGACCTCAGCTCTGGTGGGTCAGACCTCTGGCGAAGGACGGCGGGCCGGACCCCAGTAGGAGAGGGTCCTTCGGACCTTAGCTCCAGTGGGTCGGACCTCTGGCGAAGGACGGCAGGCCGGGTCAGACCGCATGATTAGGCCGGTTCTGATAGAGGGTGAGCCGTCATGGTACAACACCTATCATCTAACATCATTAAGAAATTAACGATTTAAAATTGGCATGACTAAAATACCCTTAATAGTCAAATAAGTAAAAAAAAAATTAGGATATGTACACAAATAGCAGCTTGACAATGATATTCATATAATTTTATATATTTAAGAGGGTGTATGTATAAGAAAATTTCTTAGATTCTTTTTTAATGAATAGCCTTTTAAATATTGAAATTTGCATGAATACCTTCTATAATTGATATTTCTATGCAAACCATCACAAACATTATTTTTGCATGAACAAGTTTGCCATAATATTTCAACTGATGTTATTAGCCAAAATCGTGTTAATTTAAATTAAAAATTAATAAAAGTTATAAATTTACCTTTTTATTCTTAAAATAGGTGACATTCATTGGGAACTTACTAATCTATTGAACTTTATCTCTTCCTGCATGATTGATCTCCTTACCCTAATTCCTTTACCTCCTCTGAGAAACTTTCTAATATCAATTGATCTCTACCATTAGTAGCCCTGTCTCTCTCTTCCCTTAACACTGGAGTTCTTGCCGTTAGAATCTATGTCCCTCTCATTGTAGTTAGAGTTTTCTCTCCATTGTATCCATGTTTACATGTAGATGGCCAGGTCTTGCTTTTAAATCTATGGATTATTTAAAAAATAGTATTACAAAAGATTTGCAACATTTATCCTTTAGCACATAAGATTTGTAATGTTTATTTTTTAGAGCTAGAAAACTTCTCATGTGCATAAAATTTAAAATTATTGTGATAAGGTGGATTCTATATACTAGCTTTTTTTTTTTTTTTTTAGAAAATCAAAGCTCAGAAAAGTGGCTTGTACCCAAATTAAGGGATGGCCAGGGCTTGGAGGTTGTTAGTAAGTATGAAGGTTTCTGAAGCCTTTCAATTGCTTTTGTTCAGAATGATATTGTTCTTCCACCTATGAGCATAGTAGTAGCAGGGAAGCTCGATCAATACAATCTATTGTGAATCCTTAAAGAGATTCTAATTCATTTCTATATTTTGATCCATGTCCTCCCTTATGCATCTATAATAATAAATATTACAAACTATTGCGGCGTCTTCTCCCGATCCGGGCTTGGTCAGTTATGCTGGAGCGCTCCTCTCCTGGTACTCGCAACAAAGTCCCCAAGGACCGGTGGTACTCCGACAGGGGACACTCCGATGCTTAAGTTAGCAAGAGCTTGAAGGAAACAGAATGGAGGAATCGAATGGAGAAGGAAGAGAATACTCAGCTCCAAAATGAGGCCCCCCGTCTACCTTATGTAGGTGTTGAATATGGCCAAATTTTGTTAGGGGACGGGTTAAGAATGTCCGATTTACTCCTAGGAGAATCAGGATGGTGGCCAGGTGGCACCAGGACGTGGGCACATCACGATGTTCGTTATAATAGAATTCTGGTACCAGCTGGAAGGAGCTTCTAGAGCTTTTGAGTTACTTTTAGAGCTGGAGTGAGTCGGTCAGACTTCGACAAAGGGAGAACTAGTTGGACCCAACAGAAGTGGGTCAGTCGGCCACCTGAGGAAGAGCATTGATCAAGCCTTCTGACGGAGTAGACCGGTCAGACCTTGACGGAAGCGGGTCGTTCGGACCTCTGCTTCAGTGGGTCGGCCGGTCGGACTTCTGATGGAATAGACCAAACGGATCTTGATGGAAGTGGGTCGTTTAGACCTCTGCTTCACTGAGTCAGCCGGTCGGACTTCTGAAGGAATAGACCGAATAGACCCGGGCGAAAAGTGGGTCATTCGGACGTCTTCTTCAGTGAGTCGGCCGGTCGAACTTTTGATGGAATGGGTCCAACGGACTTCAGTATGAACGGGCTAGCCCGGCCTGGACAGGAGTTGGTCAGCCATTCGACCGGAGGGTCGCTAGCTTCGGTTCACCTCAAAAAAAGCTGGTTGAGTACAACAGTTGCCCCTTAATAGGGACATAATTATATATTTTATTTTTTCTTATATTTAGCCTATTTGATATATTTATTTCATCATTGTGATGATTAATGCATAAATTTTTATTTGAGGATTAATTTTCAGCATTGTATGTATTATCCCTTTGATTTTTTACAAATTTTTGATAATCTTAGAATCAGAATTGGAAGAAATGTTCTTCAATGAAGTTGTAGAGCATGACTTTTGAAATCCAACGGCGTGAAGGACGAGTAAATCGGACTTCAATTAAGCCAAAAAATGGATTTTGAAGTAACTATTAAAAAAATTTGCACGATTTTTAAAGCACCAGTTCATCATGCTAGTTGGTCCACGAAGCGGCGGATGGTCCACCATCCTCCATTGCAGCTGGTCCATGAGTACAGTCCGTGGACCACAGGCCAAATGAAGCTCCATTTTCTTTGGAAAAAATGTCAGAACCCCATCTCTCGACGCCGGGAGTCTCCTCGTGGCAAGGGAACACGCCAGAAAACCTTCTCAATGCCAGAAAAATTCAAGGAAGAAGTCACGGTCTTCTTCTTCCTCTGTTCTCAGTTCGCCGCCGGCTACCAACCGTCACCGTCTCCTATGGATCCAAGCATCATCCTCCTCGCTGACTGGAGAAAGCCAAGTTGCCGGAAAATCCCAGGAAGTCACCTCCCATGGCCGTCCATAGCCATCTGCGCCTCCACTCCAATTCAACGTCACAGGCAAGTCTAAATGTCTCAGATCAACTTGTCGCCATGGATTATTTTTCCCCTCCAACCAAAGAAGATCTCGCCAGGGTAGACGCCATTGTTGCTGTAACGACCCGTAAAAGAAAAAAAGAAAAAAAAAGGACGCGGAGGCGAGGCAGGCGACGCGTGGGTGGGTGACGTGACGGGGCACGAGCGCGGCTGTTGCGCGAGCGCGCCGGCAAGCGATCGACGGTCCAAGCCCATGCACACGAGCTCGTAGGCACGTGGACTCAGCCCTACTGATTACGCTGGCATGCTGGAGAGTTTTCCCATCATTTCCCCGATATTTTTTGGGCGATTCTCGCGGTCCACCATTATCTATCGCCTCCTTAAGTGATCTGAATCATTCGATCATTTAATCGAATGATTGAGATGAATTCGAAAAAGTTTAGACTTGATCAAAGATTTTTAGATTCGGATTTTGATACGGTTTGAGGCGTCGATCTCATATTTTATGGTCGAGAAATTTTCTTGATGATTTTAGACTTCTCAGACGATGTTTGATATAGTTTTGGATTGGTTTTGTTCATATTTTTAATTAGGAACATCGACAGAAAGCAGGGAAGAGCTTGTAGAGAGCCAAAAGAGAGAGAAAGAGAAAGGAAAAAGAGGAGAGTGGAAGAAAGAAAGAGAAAGAAGAGAAGAGAGAAAGAGAAGAGAGGGAGGAGAGAGAATTGGAGAGTTTCTTTCTTGGAATTTGTGATGTTAGGATTTTGTAAGGGAGCAGCCTTTTGAGCAGGAAGGTGTTGGACGAACTCCGTGTATAAATTGATACCGGATATTTGGGATTAGCTCTAGGAGGTAAGGATTCTGGACGTGATCACCAGTCTATATATTATTTTACATAGTATGGTTTTCATCCGAGTACATGAGCATTGGCATGCATGATTTATTGTTGCATGGTGTAGTTGAGTTTTTATGAAGGACAATATGACTATGGTTGTTATTATTTTATATTTCTGGATACTATGTTTATCGGATAAACATAACTTTTGATGGTTTGGACCGTAATGCCGGTCATTGAGAAGTTTGAGATTTCAGGTTTAACATCGTGATATGATTTGATAAGATGATGTGGATGGTTAAAGTGATAACGGTGTTTGGACTAGCCATGGATCTGAAGTTGCCGGAGCCATGGGCTTCGTACGAAGAATAGTCGGCCATGGGCGTTTAAAACATGGGATAGCTAGAGTCACGGGCTTTGTACGTGAGCTAGCCTAGCCTCGGGCTTAGAATACATGGTTGATAGTGTGGTTGCCAGTCATTGGCGTCGCATGACAATGGCTAGTCCATAACCCTAAAGAAGAGAAAAAAATATTGAAAACATATAAAAAAAATATAATATTATGAAAGGTTTTGATATGTGATTGGATTTTGGATTGCGTGACCAAAAAATTTATCATTTTTCGTTATATGATTATGATCTTATTGCTTTCAGTTTTTATATTAATACTGGTGTGATTGTGAGGGAACCTTACTGGGCTGTAGAGCTCACAACCCTATTTTTTTCTTTCATAGAGTTGTGCAGATATTCAGGTTTGATGATGAATGATATTTTATTGAGATAAGTGACTCTTGTGTACCTAGGCCTTGCATGATCTCTAGGGTAAAACGTAGAGTTTGTACGGCCGGTCGCATGCCGATTCCGGTGCTGGATTCGGGGCATGACAGAGTGGTATCAAAGCTTAGTTTATGATTACTTGGGATGGTGATACAAGTGGATAATAATAATAATGACATGATGGTTATTAGGATATGATAAGAATTGTGTCAGAGTTTAGGTTATGGTGATTTGAGACTGTGACATAAGAGATTAAAAAATTTACATGATGATTAGTAAGTGTTGCCGCTCGGATCGTCGTAGCCCGTAGCTACTAGTGGCATCGAGGGTCACCCATCTGCCTACTCGGGATGCCTCCGGTGCCTCAGGACCTACAAGAAACAATGTCAGTGACCCGGGTCGGGGATTCCGGCAGGGGTGCTCCAACGTTCAAGTTAGTGACAATGCAGGGAAACAGATCCTCCTGGTCAAGCCCCTCGGGATGAGCTCCATGCTAGATGGAGTGAGTGTAGTGTATATGGAAGTGAGAGTGAGCTGGGAGAGGTGATGGCCGAGGTGGAAGAATGCACCCGTGTGGCCCTTCTCCCTCGTTTCTTTGCTTGCATACTTTTGGCTTTCTCTGGCTGGGCTTTTACTCTGGCTTGCCTTGGGATCTCCTCGTGTCGTTTGATGTGTGCGATGAGGTATTGTGCCGTAGACGGGATGCCTCTCCTGTTAGGTAGCCAGGGAAGCTTCCATGCGCTCTGACATCCCCTCTGCTTGCCCCTTTCCTGAAAGCTTGGCAGGACCTCGATCGGTTGGCCGCTGCCCTTGGGATTCGTGCTCTCTGGCTGGGTCTTTTCCCTGGCGGTACGGTAGGTCGGTGGAAAGCATGGCGCCTTGATGTGAGTTTCCTTTCCTTCTGGTGTAAGTGACGGCTGTGGGTATTAATTGCGGCATGGCGGGCGCCGTTGTACGACCCTCGGGGGGCCCGCCATCATCCTTGGAGAGCAGGCGTTGCTTCCTTGGCGGTTAGTACTTTTGCCTGAGTTGGGGACCGAGCTGGAAAGGTCGGGCCCACCTCCGAGGGGCTCATCTTGAGGTGGCTTGGCTGGGCGGAGGAGGGCTGAGCTCGACTCCGGACCAGCGGAACTCGGCTTCGGACGAGCTCGACCTAACAGAGGTGGGTGGGGCGCCGCCCAGCCCAAGGGATCTGACCTCGGAGGGGCTCCTCGTGGTGGAGGAGACTTGAGCTTGACTCCTGACCATGGAGCCCGATCCCAAGGGGTCCGCCTTGGGTGGAGACTTGTACTCGGCTCCGGCCTAGGCATCCCGATTCGGCGAGGACCGACCTGGCGGAGGACTGAGCTCGACTTCGGCGAGCGACCCTGTTACTCCGGGGGAGGTCAGCCCGGCAAAGGGACCCATGTTGAAAATCCAGCATGGTGTCTGATGGGGACTCAACGTCAGTTTGCTTGCCCCACGTCTGCGATCTGGTCACATCATTTGCCCCCCACTCCTGAGGCCCATTGGCACGCGGTGCTCAGGGCAAAGGGAGTAATTGCGGTGCTGACATGGAAAGGCGAAGAAATCAGGTGTAATAATGATTGATATCGGTGGTGCTTCGCATGGCGGTCCTTCGAGCCTGTGCGGGGATGCCACGTCACCATGTCTGAGGAGCAGTTATGGTAAGCACGAAAGTCAGAGCGGTCATGATCGGATTGAGGCACTAGCCTCGTCGTTCGGCGACACGTGGTGAGCGTCTCTTGGGAGAGCCATAACGGTATGGCCGGGCATAGGTTGCCTCGAAAAGAATGGTATGTTTTTCGAAACATACTTTCTTTCAAATATTTCACGCCCGACGTCGTACAGAGGTCCTCTCCTTCTTCTTCTCTGGCCATTATCGTCCTTCCAGACTCTTAACAGGTTAGCTCCTTCTTCCTCTCCCTCCTCGTCGACTAGGGGTCATTTTAGGTCTTTCTTCATTCTTCTATTCTTTTTCCATGGACCATTTCGGCACGAACTTCCATCCTTCCTGCCAAGCCGAGGCTGGACTGGTGCGGACACCAGAGGCACCAGAATAAAGCAGAGGCTTCTCAACCCTCTGTGGATCACTTAATGACATTCGAGTCCACTGTAATAAAGCTTAGTCCAGCTGAGTTGAGTCCTGTATTAGTCAGCTCATGTTGAGCTAGCCCAGTCTAGTATTAGTCAGCTCATGTCGAGCTAATTCATTTTTTTGAGTCCTGTCCAAGCATACTGAAGACTCAAGACCACATCATACAAGTGAAGACCAAGTCCAACAAGATTGAAGACATGGAAGTTTAGCCCAAGTCCAACCCAGCTTGAAGACTTGAAGACCCCAGGAGAAGAAAATAAAAACAAATACAAACCTGAAGCCCTGGACCAGCTGGAAGGAAATTGGGCCAGCCCAGGCCCAGGAAAGAGCTAGGGCACCATTCCCTATGGTGACTCTCCTCTTGGTCGGCCACTTAAGGTCACCCCCTTGGCCGACCAAGGCAAGGAGAGGGAGAGCAAATTTTGGGATTTTTTCTACCTATGTTGCCTTATTTTCCTAGCTAGGGTTTGAGAGGGAAAAGGATTCCTATGTAAAGTCTATTGTACCCTTACTTGGGGCCCAAGACTAAGGGTCTATTTAAAGGACCCTAGTCTCTTGTATGAGGATTGATTTTGATATATGAATTAAACTTGAGTTCTCTTCTATTGCTTTATGCTACCCTTCTTTGTGCTTAAGGGGTTTTATTGGTGCTTTCATCTTCCCGGTGTTGCAACAGAATTCCTGCTGCCAACCATCCTTCCAGAGCCCTGGCCGCCCCCTCCAAAACTCTATTCCCCTTTGTTGTTTTTCTTTGTTTCCTTGTTCCCTTGTGAGTTTTCTAACCCTTGACAGGTCGTTTGCAGGTCCCCGAGTTCCTACGAATCCAACGACTCCAGCCAAGCCTCAATCGGACCACCGAGCAGAAAGCTGGGTATCCACGGGTCTTTGGCTCAGTTTTCCAGGCCGCATTCATCGAGGAACGAGAGATCCTTTCACCACGATCTTCATCGGGCACTTCAGACATTGTCAGGTACACCCCCTCTGCCACCAGTAATTTTATTGTAGGAGAACTTGCCCGAACCGAGGCTTCTCAGCCCCGGCGATCCTTCTTTATTGCTTTTATAGGTCCAAATCTGCATGCTTGACTTCTAAAATTCATATAGAATTATCTACAACTTATTTTGATCCAATTTTTGGGATTTAATCACTTAACTCCACATATAAAATACATAAAAATAATAGCATGCATATTAGTTTCGCATCACGGACCTTCCCGGTCGAGGACTCCCTCTTCCTTCGATGAGGAAAGGGAGGCGGCATGCTATGAGTTCAGTAGGAGGCCTTCCTACGGTCTTGTAGCCATTATGGAACCTGGGTCCGCTCTCCAACCTTGCTTGTCTCTCCTTCTTGCTCCTCCCCCTGCTCTTGCTCCTGCTCTCGAAACATCTCGGTCAACAGGTCCTAGAGAGATTGTTTCGGTGATCACCGTCGAGGATCTCACGACCATCCGGGGTGCTTATGACATCCCTGAGTCCATCCAACTTTCTGTTCCTCGTCCGGGGGAGCGAGTCGCATCCAGTGGCCCTCGTCGGATTGCTTTCTATGAGGAGGCCTTCGTCGGGGGCCTCTGATTTTCTGTCCATCCTTTCTTTCTCTCCTTTCTAACCAACTATCGCCTTGTTCCCGCCCAGTTGGTCCCCAATGCCATCAAAATGATCTTCTGTTTCATCGTTCTATGTCACTTCCATAGGATCGTTGCCCGTTTCTCCCTGTTCAGGGCCTTCTTCATCCTGAAATGCCACCCTACCGAGGAGGGGTGGTGGTCTCTTTCTTCTCGCCCTCGGGGTATTAGGTTTAAGCTCCCCTCTTCCATCAAGGGATGGAAGAGTAGGTATTTCTTTGCCTCGGTCGAAGGGATTGACTGGGTTTGGAGCGACCCAGATCGGTCTCCCAATCGAAACTCCTCCGTTGAAGCAGCCAACCTCGACTTGTACGAGCTGCTCAGATCGGCGGAGATCTCTTCGCTCGAGGTCCTGCTGTCAGAGCAGAATCTCCACGAGGCTAGGGTCGGCTCGACGCAGGAGTCGTGTGAGTTCGACTTGGCCACCCCTTCCCTTTTTCTTTCTTCTTTTTCTTTTTTCTTTCTTTGTTTTTTTTTTTGAACTTGGGGTTGACCGTGTCTTCTTTGATGCAGGCATGAAGTTCTCCATGGATGAGCTGCTCTCATTTTCTGAGGAACAAGAGTAGGCAGCTGAGGCCGACGAGCCCGCTTCGAAGAGGGCTCACGCCGATGATGGTGCAAGGCCAGTACAGGCCGGGCCAGATGCGTCAATTTCTGAGCGGAGGCAGAAGAGGGCGACTGAGCCCATCATGAAGACTCCAGTGCAGCGCGACCTGGCCCCAGTGCTCGAGTCTGAGTTGGTTGTCCGAGCCAGGTCGACTGCCGCCGCTGCAAGGGTGGCAGCCCCCCCTCCGGATGTCATCGAAGTCGAGGAGGACGGGGAGCCGAGGGAAGCGAGGCCAGCACCCTCGGTGCAGTCTGAAGTGGTGCCAAGCTCGCAACTGGCTTTGAAGGCGTCCTCCATCGTTAAGGGGTTCGAGTCAATGGAGAAGAAGGATAGGGTCTACTACCGAGTCCCTTTCAGGTTGGGGCCCAATGTCTCCCTGATAAAGGCCTTGCTGAGCGGATGATGGACTTCTCAGTCTAGTCCTGCGATTGGCGAGAAGGGAGCGGGAGACTTCTGGGTGACGTCGTCAGCTCGTCCTTCGCCAACCTCTATGCCGTAAGTTCCTTCTCGCCCGTCTTTATTACTTCTGACCTTCTTTAGCACCGTAGCTAATGTGCTTTCTCTGATGCATCAAGGTAGGGAACTGATCATCATCTAGGATTTCAGCCATAACTGGGCCAAGAGGGACAAGGAGCGGTAGGCGGAGCTCGAGTCCCTGAGGATCGAGACGGGTCAGAAGGATGAGGAGACCCGGGAGGCTAACCTGAAGGTTAAGAGCCTCACGGCCGAGGTCGTCGATGCCACAAGGAATAAGAAGGAGCTCGAGGGAGAGCTCAAGTCGAAGAGGACCCGGTTGAAGGAACTCCGGGCCGAGTCAGAGGCGGCAAGGGAAAGGGCTGCCTCTGCTGAGAAGAAGGTGGCGACCGCTTAGAAGAGGGCCGCGGAGGCAGAGGAGAAGGTTGCCACCGCCACCCGTTCCATTGAGACTGCCGAGAAGGGAATGGCGGTGGCGATCCGCCAGGTTGAGCGCGCGGGTGAGCAGCTGGCTGAGGCAAGGTGCCAGGCGGAGGCCGCAAGGAAGGAGGTCGTCGATGTAGTGGCCACTTTCAAGGCCTCCCCCGAATACATAAAGGACTTCAAGGAGGCAGCGATGGACGCCTTCGCCAAGGGGTTCGCTTACTACCACACTCAGCTGCGGGGGATCCTTTTCGAGTAGCGGTTGGCCACGCTCTGGGCCCCTGGCAAGAAGGATCCAACTCTGGCGCCAGCTGTAATGGGGTAGGGAGTCGCTCCAGTCGGGCCTCTCCCGGAGGTGGACTCGGTGGCACCTGGTCGTGTCGAGCAGACCTCGGTGGCGACGACGGCCAAACCGGGGTCACAGGCAGAGATGACTGAGTCGGTCCCGGCGGCATCAGTAGCTGAACAAGCCCCTCCGACGAAGGCCACCCAAGAAGGTGCCCCTGCAGCGGAGGTGGAGGAGGGGGAAGTCACAGCCATGCACCACCCAGGGAAGGAGCCGGCTCAATAGGGTAGGACCCCTTGTAAAGATTTTTCTTCTTTTGTTGGACCGGGCTGCCTTGCTTGTTAAGGCCCGGGAGATAGTGTAATATAATTTTTTTCAAGTAATGAAAAGTAGTTCAATCAGTACAACCTTTTCTTTTCTTTTCTTTTGTGGTGTGAATGCTTTCTCCCCTCCCCCCTTCTCTTTTTTCTTTTCTTCTCTTTTTTCTTTCAGTATGGGGAGGTCATTGAGGGGAGCTCCATCTTGTGTGGACTCGAGTCTCACAGTCTTGGAGCTGGGATCGAGGACATGTTGGCCGGAGAGCTGGGCTCCGGGTCTTGGATGCCTTGGAGCTGGGTCGAGGGCATGCTGTCCGGAGAGCTGGGCTTCGGATCCTGATTGCCTGTGGACAAGGCTCAGGAGTCATCATCTTGGAGCTAGGCTCGAGACTTTGATGCTGGAGAATGGTGGCTCTGGGCATGATTGCTTGAGGGCTTCTCAGGTCTTGAATGCCTTGGAGCTGGGCTCGAGGCTTGAGCGCCTGAGGGTTTCTCAGGTCTTAGTGCTGGAGGACTTTTCTCCGGGCTTGAGTTCCTGAGGGCTTCTCAAGTCTTAGAGCCGGAGGACTTTTTCCCGGGCTTGAGTGCTTGAGGACAAGGCTCAGGAGTCATCGTCTCGGAGTTGGGCTCGGAGATGTGCTGGTTGGAGTGCTAGGCTCCAGATCTTGGTTGCCTGAGGACAGGGCTCAGGAGTTGCCATCTTGGAGCTAGGCTTGGAGACGTGTTGGCCGGAGAGCTGGGCTTCGGATCTTGGTTGCCTGAGGACAGGGCTCAAGAGTTGCCGACTTGGAGTTGGGCTCGGAGACGTGCTGGCCAGAGAGCTGGGCTCCAGATCTTGGTTGCCTGAAGACAGGGCTTAGGAGTTGCCATCTTGGAGCTGGGCTCGGAGACGTGCTGGCTGGAGAGCTGGGCTCCGAATCTTGGTTGCCTAAGGATAGGGCTCAGGAGTTTCCATCTTGGAGCTGGGCTCGGAGACATGCTGGCTGGAGTGCTAGGCTCCGGATCTTGGTCGCCTTAGGACAAGGCTCAGGAGTTGTCGTCTTGGAGCTGGGCACGAGACTCTGATGCTGGAGAATGGTGGCTCCGAGCTTTGGTTGCCTGAGGACAGGGCTCAGGAGTTGCCATCTTGGAGCTGGGCTCGGAGATGTGCTGGCCAGAGAGCTGGGCTCCTGATCTTGGTTGCCTGAGGATAGGGCTCAGGAGTTGCTATCTTGGAGCTGGGCTCAAAGACGTGCTGGCCGGAGTGCTGGGCTCCGGATCTTGGTCGCTTGAGGACAAGGATCAGGAGTTGTCATCTTGGAGCTGGGCTTGAGACTTTGATGCAGGAGAATGGTGGCTCCGAGCTTTGGTTGCCTGAAGACAGGGCTCAGGAGTTGTCATCTTGGGGCTTGGCTCGAAGACATGCCGGTC
Source organism: Areca catechu (assembly GCA_021397845.1). NCBI lineage: Eukaryota > Viridiplantae > Streptophyta > Magnoliopsida > Arecales > Arecaceae > Areca > Areca catechu. The sequence goes on along the minus strand of CM038039.1, from coordinate 149,693,081 downwards.
GGAGAGCTGAGCTCCAGATCCTAGTCGCTTGAGGATAAGGCTTAGGAGTTGTCGTCTTGGAGCTGGGCTCGAGACTCTGATACCAGAGAACGGTGGCTCCAGGCTTGATTTCCTGAGGCTTCTCAGGTCTTGAATGTCTTGGAGCTGGGCTCGAGGCTTGAGTGCCTGAGGGCTTCTCAGGTCTTAGTGCCGGAGGACTTTTCTCCAGCCTTGAGTGCCTGAGGGTTTCTCAGGTCTTGAATGCCTTGGAGTTGGGCTCGAGGCTTGAGCGCCTGAGGGCTTCTCAGATCTTAATGCTGGAGGACTTTTCTTTGGGATTGCGTGCCTGAGGGCTTCTCAGGTCTTGAATGCCTTGGAGCTGGGCTCGAGGCTTGAGCGCCTGAGGGCTTCTCAGGTCTTAGTGTCGTAGGACTTTTCTCCGGGCTTGAGTGCCTGAGAATAGTGGCTCAGGACTTTTTCTTCTGGAGATTTGGGTCCTGGACTGCTTGGTGCCTTGGAGCTAGGCTCGAGGCAGGCCTCCCAGAGAGCTGGGCCCTGGATAGCAACATTCTTGCAAGGCAAATAACCCATTGTGCAAAGGAAAGTCTTTATTTCTATTGGAGGAAAAACTTACACTATTGTTAGTATCTCATCAAATTACAGGCATTCCATGTTCGGGGGAACCTGGCACCATCCAGGTCCTCGAGGTAGTAGGCTCTGTGTGAGAGGGCCTCGGCCACTTTATAAGGGCCTTCCCAGTTTGGCGAGAGCTTGCTACACTCTCGGGGTTGAGATGCTTTAGCCTGGTGCAGTACCAGGTCATCGATCGGAAAGTCTTCAGCTTCACCCGTGCATTGTAATATCGGGAGATCCGTTGCCAGTACGCCGCCATCCAAAGTCGGGGTTAGTCCCATGTTTCTTCTAGGAGGTCTAGATTGAGCAGGAGGCATGCCGAATTCTACGTCTCGTCATACTGTTGCACCCGCAGCGTGGGCACGCTGAGCTTGATTGGGATTATTGCTTCAGCGCCAACGACGAGGTTGAAGGGTATTTTGCCCGTTGCCATTCTGGGCATTGTGTGGTAGGCCCATAGGATGCTTGGAAGTTCCTTTGCCCATCTGCCTTTCGCTTGGTCCAACCTGGTGCGAAGTCCTTGAAGGATAGTTTGATTAGTCACCTCAGCTTCCCCATTTGTTTGAGGGTGAGCTACCGAGGTGAACTTGTGTTAGATGCCATATTCAGCACAGAATCCTTTGAACTCCCGGTTGTTGAACTGTCGTCCATTGTCGGTGATAAAATAATTGGAGAGTCCGAAGCGGCAGATGATAGACTTCCAGAAGAATTGTCGAACATTGGCTTCTGTAATCCGAGCTAGCGGCTCCGCTTCGACCAATTTGGTGAAGTAGTCGATCACCACGAGCAGGAACTTCCACTGCCCTGGCCCGGTGGGAAACGGTCCCAAAATGTCCATCCCCCACTATGCAAAAGGCCAGGAGGATGATAGTTACGAGATCAGCGCCGCCGGCAGGTGCTGTATGTGGGAATGGCGTTGGCATTTATCACACTTCTTGATTAAGTCGGCAGCATCTTCTCTCGTCTCCCAGAAGTATCCTTGGTGAAAAGCCTTATACGCCAGAGTCCTCCCCCCAACATGATTCCCACAAAGTCTCTCGTGTATCTCCCGAAGCACAAAGGTTGTCTCAATGGATCTAAGGCACTTCAGGAGTGGGTAGGAGTAAGATCGGCGGTAGAGTTGACCGTCCATTAGAACAAAATGGGTGGCCTTCCTTCTGATGAGGCCGGCTTCTCTACGATCCTCCGGTAGGAGGTCATCCTGGATGCACTTGATGTACCTGTCCATCCAGCTCGGCTCGCTGGCTAGTTGTTGCACTTCCTCTGGGCTTTCATAGCTTGGACCCTCAAGATACTCGACGTAGGCGTGCCCTAGGGATGAGTCTGGTAGGGTTGCGAGCCTCGACAGTGCATATATACGAGCATTTTCTCCGTGAGGGATGTGGAAAATGTGGAAGTAACGAAAGTCCACCATGCTCGAACGAACCTTCTCCAGGTACTTCACCATCTGGGGATCTTGGGCCTCATACTCTCTAGAGACTTGTCCGGCAACCAGTTGAAAGTCGGTGAAAACCTTCAGGCTTCGCATGCCCAGCTCGCGGGATACCTTTAGGCCCACGAGGAGCGCTTCGTACTCCGCCTGGTTGTTCGTGGTGGCGAACTTGAAGTGGAGAGCGCATTCCATCACCACTCCGTCGGAATTGGCGAGGATGAGGCCCGCTCTGCTTCTGCTAGAATTGGAGGCACCATCCACGTGGAGGATCCAAGGGTCCTCTCATGGTCCGGGCTCAGCTTGGCTCTCCGGGGCCATCAGCTCTGGCTCCTCGGGGGGCCCTGTATATTCGACCACGAAGTCGGCTAGGACTTGGGCCTTCTATGATGACTTCGACCGGTATGCGATATCGAACTCGCTCAGCATTATGGACCATTTAGCCAATCTCCTGAAAGTTTCGGGGTGGCCTAATATAGTCCTCAACGGCTGATCGGTCACAACCGTGATGGGATGTGCTTGGAAATAGGGCCTAAGGTGCTTAGCAGACATGATTAGTGCAAAAATGAGTTTCTCGTAGTGAGTATACCTGATCTCTGCATCGCGAATGATTTTGCTAGTGTAGTACATCGGTTTTTGAGATCCGTCCAGATCGGTGCGGAGAGGACCGAGCTGACAGCCCCGGGTGTAACTGCTAGGTAGAGTAGGAGCTCTTCCCCTTCTTCCGGTCTTGATAGCAGAGGTGGAAAGGCTAGGAACTCCTTCATCTCTTCAAAGGCCGTCTTGCACTCTTCAGTCCAGGTGAAGTCATGCATTTTGCGCAATGCCTTGAAGAAGGGGAGGCAGCAGTCAGCCGACCTCGAGATAAACCTGCTTAAGGCTGCGACCCTCCCTGGCAAACTTTGAACTTGCTTCTTGGATGTCGGATGCTCCATATCAAGGATCGCCTGGACCTTCTCCGAGTTTGCTTCGATGCCTCTCTAGGTGACCATGAAGCCGAGAAACTTTTCGGTCGTCACCCCGAAAGTGCATTTTGCCGGATTGAGCTTCATTTGGTGCTTCTGGAGATTGTGAAAGGCTTCGATGAGGTCGGTGACGTGGTCTGAGCTTGGCTTGCTCATAACGAGCATGCCATCCACGTACACTTGCACATTCCGACCAATCTAGTCTTTGAAGACCTTGTTGACCAAACGTTGGTACGTGGCTCCAGCATTCTTCAGGCCAAAGGGCATCATCCTGTAGCAGTATGTCCCTCAATTAGTCATCAAGGCAGTGTGCTCTTCGTCCCCCGGGTGCATCCGGATCTGGTTGTACCCGGAGAACACATCCATGAAGGAGAGCAGTTTGTGCCCTAAGGTGGCGTCCACCAACTGATCTATCCTTGGTAGAGGGAAGCTGTCCTTTAGGCACGCCTTATTAAGATCAGTGTAGTCTACATAGATCCTATATTTGCCATTGCTCTTCTTCATCATCACCATGTTTGCCAGCCAGCTCGGATATTTCACGTCCCAGACGAAGTCGGTGGCCAAAAGTTTCTCCACTTCCTCGTTGATGGCCACCTGCCTTTCTGGGGTGAAGCTTCTCTTCTTCTGTCGAACCGGCTTGTGCTTCAGATCGATGTTGAGCTTGTTAGTGATGATTTCAGGGGGAATACTTGGCATGTCCACCGTTGTCCAGGAGAACACATCTGCATTTGCTCGTAGGAACTCTAACAGTGGAGCCTTCTCCTTTTCGGGCAGCTGGGCTCCGATCTGCACGATCTTCGTCTAGTCAACCCTGAGCTGGTAAAGAAATAGGTGCTCGGCCGGGCCTCCCCTGGGGTCCTGAATCCTCTGGTCGAGCTCGTCTGCATTGGAGTCCTCCTCGGGTGCCCGAGCCCCGGGGAGGGTTTGGAAGCAGTGCTGATCCAATTGGGGCGTACCCCTCATCTCCCCCATACTACAAGGGGTTGGGAATTGTACAAGTAATCTCTTGGTAGAGAAAGCAGCGTCGAGGAGGTTGAGCCCAGGTCGGCCCAAAATCGCGTTGTAGGTCGAAGGAAGCCTAACAACCATGAACGTCATCATAACGGTACTCTGCCGAGGCGGGGTTCCGGTAGTGGCTGGGAGTGTGATTTCTCCCTCCACCCTTACGAAGTCTCCCATAAAACCAACAAGGGGGATATGTACAGGCTTGAGCTGAATAGAAAAAATATTCATTCTGGAGAAGGCATCGTAGAAAAGCACATCTGTGGAGCTTCCACTATCTACTATGATGCGTTTTACAAGATACTTTACGATCGTCATCTTGACGACCATAGCATCATTATTTACATTTGTTTCCCCATCTTCGCTTTTCCTCATAAAGGGGAGTACAACCTCAGGATGCTCTGCCCCCCAGGCCCTCTTAGGCACGTGCTTGGCTCCCCAGCGTATCATCCCCACCGGCTTCTCGGTAGGGTGATTGTCAACTGCCAGGATTGGTGGGAGGGCGACGAGCGCCTGAGATTCCGGTTGAGGTCTGCCCCCCATATATCTTTCGAGGTAGCCCCTCTTGATGAGCTCTTCGATCTCCCATTTTAGATTGCGGCACTCCTCGGTGTCGTGGCCGTGGTCATGGTGGAAACGACAGTACTTCATCTTGTCACGGCCAGAGGATGGCTTCAATGGTGGTGGGTGCCTCAAATAGGTCTCGCCTTTGATCTCCATGAGCATTTTCGTTCTTGGGGTGAGGAGGCGGGTGAAACTCCCCTCAGAAATGGGAGCACTTCTAGGCCTTGGTCCCGACCGGGAGCTCTTAGCTGGTGGTCCTGGCCTCCATGTCCCGGCACCTCGGCAGGTGTCGGCCTCTTCAGCGGCTTCTCGTCGAGCTCCCGCCTTGTATGATCCACCTCCTCGGCGCGAATGTACTTCTGAGCTCAGGAGAGGAGCTTGGAGTAAGTCTTCGGGGGCTTCTTGTCGAGCGAGTAGGTCAGGCGAGAAGTCTTGAGCCCTCGCTTCAGAGCCCGCATCATGACCAGCTCCTCTAGGTTGTAGATCTCTAGCGCGGCAGCCTTGAAGTGAGCCACATAGTCCCATAGTAGCTCACGATCCTGCTGCCTGATAGAGAAGAGGCTGTCGGCCACTCTTGGCATCTTCCGACATAAATCGAAGTGAGCCATGAACCTCTGTCCTAGTTGAGCAAAGGAGCTAATGCTTTCGGGATCAAGGCGGGTGAACCATACCCGAGCTGCCTTTCGAAGAGTAGCAGGAAAGGCGATGCACAAGAGAGCGTCAGTGGCCCCCTGGACCCTCATGAGGACCCGATAACTTTCCAGGTGGTCCAGGGGTTCGGTGGTCCCGTCGTAAGAATCCACATGTGGCATGCAGAACTGACAGGGAATCAGCTCCGCTTGGATCTCCTGGGAGATCCGAGGGCGGACGTCTTAGCCCACTGGCTCGTTAGCGAAGCCGGGCAAGTTAGCAAACTGGTGGGACAACTCCACCAGTTTGTGGTCATGCTCTTCCAGGCGCTTCTCCGCCATGTGCCTGATGACTTCATCTGTCGACCCCTCTACTGAGACAGGCAGGGAAGGTGACGCGGGTGCACGGTGCCCATGATGAGGGGTTTTGCCCTTCCTACCTTGGCGGGGTTTAGAAGCCCCTCAGTCAAGGTGTGGTGAGCAACTCTCTTCATTGGTGGACCCGACTTGTTGTCGCTTCATCAGGGCTTCACGACTACCCTGGGGGTCTGTACCGGCCCACGGCTGCGAAGGCCTCCCATGGAAGGAACGTAGGCTATCGCGGGGTGCTGCATCATGAACCGCGGGGTCTCTGGCTGCTAGTGAGTAGCCAGGGACCGATGCCGGTGCTGGAGCTGGCGCATTGCTGCAGTGAGAGTGTGCATCTGCTGGGCGAGCGCGATCAGCTGGACTTCTAGTGGAGGCGATTGAACCGGGGCGGGTCGCTCCATCCTAGGATCGTGTGGTTTCCCTTGGGAAGGGGACTCTTCCGCACGACTGGAAGAGGCTCCCCTCACCCGAGTGGTCAGCATCCTCCCAACAAACTGTCCGAGTGGGGCTTGAACCGGATTGAAAATCGTTCTACCCCTTCCTGGCGTGCCAATCTATTGCCGCCAGGATCATCATGGCCCGTAGCTGCTGGTGGCATCGAGGGTCGCCCGTCCGCCTACTCGGGATGTCTCCGGTGCCTCGGGACCTGCAAGAAACAATGTCAGTGACCTGGACCGGGAATTCCGGCGGGGGCGCTATGACGGTCAAGTCAGTGACGATCCAGGAGAACAGATTCTCCTGGTCGAGCCCCTCAGGATGGGCTCCATGCTAGGAGGAGTGAGTGTAGTGTATCTGGAAATGAGAGTGAGCTGGGAGAGATGATGGTCGAGGTGGAAGAATGCACCCATGTGGCCCTTTTCCCTCATTTTTTTGCTTGCTTACTTTTGTCTTATTCTGGCTGGGTTTTCACTCTGGCTTGCCTCGGGATCTTCGCGTGTCGTCTGACGTGTGCGACGAGATATCGTTCCATAGACGGGACGCCTCTCCTGTTAGGTAGCCGGGGAAGCTTCCATGCGCTCTGACATCTCCTCTGCTTGCCCCTTTCCTGGAAGCCTGGCAGGACCTCGATCGGTGGGCCGCTGTCCTTGGGATTCATGCTCTCTGGCTGGGTCTTTTTCCTGGTGGTACGATAGGTTGGTGGAAAGCATGGCACCTTGATGTGAGTTTCCTTCCGTTCTGGTGTGAGTGACAGCTGTGGATATTAAATGCGGCATGGCAGGCACCGCTGTATGACCCTCGGGAGGCCCGCCATCATCCATGGAGAGCAGGCGCCGCTTCCTTGGTGGTTGGTACTTTTGCTTGAGCTAGGGATCGAGCTGGAAAGGTGAGGCCCATCTCCGAGGGGCTCGCCTTGAGGTGGCTCGGCTGGGCGGAGGAGGGCTGAGCTTGACTCCGAACCAGCGGAACTCGGCTTCGGATGAGCTCGACCTGATGGAGGTGGGCGGGGTGCCGCCCAGCCCAAGGGATCTGACCTCTGAGGGGCTCCTCGTGGCAGAGGAGACTTGAGCTCGACTCCTGACCACGGGGCCCGATCCCAAGGGGTCCGCCTTGGGTGGGGACTTGTACTCGACTTCGGCCTAGGCGTCCCAATCCAGCGAGGACCGACCTGGCGGAGGATGGAGCTCGACTTCGACGAGTGACCCCATTGCTTCGGGAGAGGTCAGCCCGGCGAAGGAGCCATGTTGAAAATCCAGCATGGTGTCTGATGGGGACTCCATGTCAGTTTACCCGCCCCATGTCAGTGATCCGGTCACATCAGTAAGACATGGCAAAAATTTCTAGAAGGATTTATTTAGTGAACCTAGATGGTTTTGTAAATTATATCAGAGTGTGCAGTGGAAGCGTAGTGATTTAAGAATATTAACTCAAATTTTTGGAGTATTATGATGGGAGGACTGATTTAGATCTCAATCAAGTTAATTTTGAGGATGAAATTATTTTAACGAGGGGAGAATGTAACGACCCACAAAAGAAAAAAAAAGGGGCCAGGATGCGGAGGCGAGGCGGGCGACGCATGGGTGAATGACGCGAGCGGGCACGCGATGCGCAGCCTGGCCCCATGCGATGGGGCACGAGCATGGCTGCTGTGTGAGCGCACGGGCATGCGATCGACGGCCCAAGCCCATGCGCGCGAGCTCGCAAGTGCGTGGGCTCGACCCAGCTGGTTACAGTGGCATGCTGGGGAGTTTCCCCATCATTTCCCCGACATTTCTTAGGCAAATCTCGCGGTCCACCACGGTCTACAGCCTTCCAGAGTGATCTGAATCATCCGATCGCCTGATCGAATGGCTGAGATGAATCCGAGAGAGTTTAGGCTTGATCAGAGGCTTTTGGATTCGGATTTTGATGCGGTTTGAGGCGTCGATCTCAGATCTGATGGCCAAGGAGTTTTCTTGATGGTTTTAGACTTCTCAAATGATGTTTGAGGTGGTTTTGGATTGGTTTTGTTCATCTTTTTAATCAGGGATGTCGATAGAAAGCAGGGAAGAGCCTGCAGAGAGCCAGAAGAGAGAGAAAGAGAAAGGTAAAAGAGGAGAGAGGAAGAAAGAAAGAGAAAGAAGAGAAGAGAGAAAGAGAAGAGAGGGAGGAGAGAGGATTCGAGAGTTTCTTTCTTGAAATTTACGATGTTAGGATTTTGTAAGGGAGCAGCCTTTTGAGCAGGAAGGTGTTGGACGAACTCCGGGATAGATTGATACCGGATAATTGGGATTAGCTCTAGGAGATAAGGATTCTGGACATGATCACCAGTCTATATATTATTTTACATGGCATGGTTTTGATCCGAGTACATGAGCATTGGCATGCATGATTTATTATTGCATGGTGTAGTTGAGTTTCTATGAAGGACAATTGACTATGGTTGTTATTATTTTATATTTCTGGATACTGTGTTTATTGGATAAACATAACTTTTGATGGTTTGGACCATGATGTCGGTCATTGAGAAGTTTGAAATTTCAGGTTTAACATCATGATACGATTTGATAAGATGATATAGATGGTTAAAATGATAACGGTGTTTGGACTAGCCATGGATCTGAAGTTGCCGGAGCCATGGGCTTCGTACGAAGAATAGTCAGCCATGGATGTTTAAAACATGGGACAGCCAGAGTCACGAGCTTTGTACGTGAGCTAGCCTGGCCACGGGCTTAGAATACATGGTTGATAGTGTGGTTGCCAGTCATGGGCGTCGCATGACAATGGCTAGTCCAGAACCCTAAAGAAGAGGAAAAGTTAATGAAAACATATAAAGGAAATATAATGTTATGAAAGGTTTTGATAAGTGATTGGATTTTGGATTGCGTGACCGAAAAATTTATCATTTGCTGTTATATGATTATGATCTTGTTGCTTTCAGTTTTTATATTAATACTGGTGTGATTGTAAGGGAACCTTACTGGGCTGTAGAGCTCACAACCCTTTTTTTTTCTTTCACAGAGTTATGCATATATTCGGGCTTGAAGATGAATGATATTTTATTGAGGTAAGTGACTCTTGTGTGCCTAGGCCTTGCATGATCTCTAGGGTAAAACATAGAGTTTGTGCGGCCGGTCGTGTGCCGATTCTGGTGCTAGATTCGAGGTGTGACAGAATGGTATCATAGCTTAGTTTATGATTACTTAGGATGGTGATACAAGTGGATAATAATAATAATGACATGATGGTTAGTAGGATATGATAAGAATTGTGCCAGAGTTTAGGTTATGGTGATTTGAGACTGTGACATAAGAGATTTAGAAATTTACATGATGATTAGTAAGACATGGCAAGAATTTCTAGAAGGATTTATTTAGTGAACCTAGATGGTTTAGTAAATTATTTCAGAGTGCGCAGTGGAAGCGTAGTGATTTAAGAATATTAACACAAATTTTTTGAGTATTATGATGGGAGCACTAATTTAGATCTCAATTAAGTTAATTTCAATGATGAAATTATTTTAACGGGGGTAGAATGTAACGACTCGCAAAAGAAAAAAAAAAGGGGCCAGGACACGGAGGTGAGGCGAGTGATGCATGGGTGGATGATGCAAGTGGGCGCATGATGCGCAGCCTGACCCCACATGATGAGGCACGAGCGCGGCTATTGCACGAGTGCGCGGGCACGCGATCGACGGCCCAAGCCCACGTGTGCGAGCTCATAGGTGCGTGGGCTCGGCCCAGCTGGTTACGGTGGCATGCTGGGGAGTTTTCCCATCATTTCCCCAATGTTTCTCAGGCAATTCTCATGGTCCACCATGGTTTATAGCCTTCTTGAGTGATCTGAATCGTCCGATCGCCTGATCGAATGGCTAAGATGAATCAGAGGGAGTTTAGGCATGATCAGAGGATTTTGGATTCGGATTTTGATGCGGTTTGAGGTATCGATCTCATATCTGATGGCCGAGGAGTTTTTTTGATGGTTTTAGACTTCTCAAATGATGTTTGAGGTGGTTTTGGATTGGTTTTGTTCATCTTTTTAATCAGGGACGTCGATAGAAAGCAGGGAAGAGCCTACAGAGAGCCAGAAGAGAGAGAAAGAGAAATGAAAAAGAGGAGAGAGGAAGAAAGAAAAAGAAAGAAGAGAAGAGAGAAAGAGAAGAGAGGGAGGAGAGAGGATTGGAGAGTTTCTTTCTTGGAATTTGTGATGTTAGGATTTTGTAAGGGAGCAGCCTTTTGAGCAGGAAGGTGTTGGACGAACTTTGGGTATAGATTGATATTGGATATTTGGGATTAGCTCTAGGAGGTAAGGATTCTGGATGTGATCACCAGTCTATATATTATTTTACATGGCATGGTTTTGATCCAAGTACATGAGCATTGGCATGCATGATTTATTGTTGCATGGTGTAGTTGAGTTTTTATGAAGGACAATATGATTATAGTTGTTATTATTTTATATTTCTGGATACTGTGTTTATTGGATAAACATAACTTTTGATGGTTTGGACCGTGATGTCGGTCATTGAGAAGTTTGAGATTTGAGGTTTAACATCGTGATACGATTTGATAAGATGATGTGGATGGTTAAAATGATAACGGTGTTTGTACTAGCCATGGATCTGAAGTTGCCGGAGCCATGGGCTTCGTATAAAGAATAGCCAGCCATGGACGTTTAAAACATGGGACAGCCAGAGTCACGAGCTTTGTACATGAGCTAGCCTGGCCACGGCCTTAGAATACATGGTTGATAGTGTGGTTGCCAGTCATGGGCGTCGCATGACAATGGCTAGTTGATGTGGTACGGGGGGTTAGGGCTAGGGATGCTTGATGCTAATAAGGATGTTTACGATGCAAAGGAATTCTTTTTTTTAGTTTTAGGGTTGATGATTTTTTTTGTTATGTTTCTTGTTGTTCTTCTTTGTTGTTTAGGGTTTCGATTCCCGATCACAAGCAAAGATAAGAAATATGAAGAGCAGTAAGGGAAGCTTACGTTAGCAGTTCAAAGCCCTAAAAGTAAGAACGAGAACAGAACCCCGGGATTAAGAAACCCCGATAGGACTAGCTCGACCTACAATATCTACTTATGAGATAAAGAGAAGGCAAACCTCAAACTTCTGAAGTGCCCAGTGCAGAGATCGCTCAACTCGGCGGATGCGGCTTGGATGCCCGAGCAGTCGAACCCATGGGAGCTCTGGTTTTGGGTCTGGAGGTCACGATGGCAAAGCTAACTTTCTCCTATGCTCGAGATGCCAGGGAGGACCTGTAGGCAAACAAAAGAAAGGTTAGTGGAATATGGAGATGTACGGAAAGGAATTGAACTGGAGTTGGGAAGGGGCTTCGAGCCCGGCATCCGGCTAGATTCCGAAGTCGAAGTTGGAGATAACTTGGGGCCTCACACCCCGCGACGTCCCGGAGGACGAAGGAATGTGGCCTCACACCACGCGATGTCCTGGAGGACGAAGGATTCGCAACGCCCTGGAGCGACGGACAGGTGGCCTCGCACCACTCGATGTCCCTGGGGACGAAGGCAATTCCACTCGAACCTAGCCTAAGAGTCAAGGGTTGGAGGGTGGAAGAAACTCAAACTCAATCACTCAAATTTTTATTCATTCATTCATTCATTCATTAGTTCTACAAAGGGAGGGATTGGGTCCTTTAAATAGGCACCCAAGGCCCTTTTGAAATTCAAAATACAAATCTCATGTTGGCACCAAAAATTTTCCACATCCCTATTTCTTTGGCCGACCAAATATTTGGAGTTGGGCATGGCATGAGCAAAGGCTTGGAGGGGGGATTGGTCCCTTGACTTCCTTCCTTAGCATGCTTAATTTGGAAAGAGGAGTGGGGCATGGCTTGCTTGGAGGGATGTGTTCCCTTGGGCTCTTCACACCATCTTCTAGAAATGATTCTTGGCCGACCAAGGGAGAACTCCATGGGGCATTGCATGGTTGAGGGCTTGAAGAGGGGAGTGTGTCTTTTGACCTTCCTTCCTTGAAAGATCACTTTGGGAAGAAAACTTGGGAGGAGGCTTGCTTTGAGGCTTGATTCCCTCAAGGATCTTCAACGCCCTCTTTAGATGGAACAAGGTGTGATGTGGGGGAGGGAAAAGGGGGATGTTGTCCAAGGCATGTGGAAAGCAAGAGGAGGCCACTTTGTTTCCCTTCTTGGATGCCCAAGTGGCAGCAGATGTGGTGCCACGTAGGTAGCTGAGGTGGCACCTGAGTTGGCATTATCCTAAGTGGAAGGGGTGGGTTGGCCCACCAGAACTTGAGTTGGTGAAGAAAAGCAGAGTGACTTCAATTGGGCTTGGGCCAAGACCAAACTCAGACTCGAACAAATACAGGACTCAAGACCTAACTTGACCCAAATTGGCCAAGGTACAGGACTAAACAACTTTGACAAGAAATTATAACAATATTTTTGGGCTCAAGGCCTAATTACAGGACTCATAGAAAGGGGAACCCTAATCTGAGATCCATAGAGGGTTGAGGAGCCTCTGTCAGATCCTGGTGCCCACACCACTAGTCCAGAACCCTAAAGAAGAGGAAAAGTTAATGAAACATATAAAGGAAATATAATGTTATGAAAGGTTTTGATATATGATTGGATTTGGAATTGCGTGACCAAAAAATTTATCATTTTTCGTTATGATTATGATCTTGTTGCTTTCAGTTTTTATATTAATATTGGTGTGATTGTGAGGGAACCTTACTGGGCTGTAGAGCTCACAACCCTATTTTTTTCTTTCATAGAGTTGTGCAGTTTTCGGGCTTATGATGAGATATTTTATTGAGGTAAGTGACTCTTGTAATACTAGCCTTGCAATGATCTCTAGGGTAAAACTTAGAGTTGTGCGACCGGTCGCATGTCGATTCTGGTGCTGGATTCAGGGCGTGACAGCTGCCGCCAACCACCCAAGCCACCGGGAAAGCCATCAACCACCATCTTCTGTAGTCCTGTTTCCATCGACCTTCGTCCATTTTCAATTACTGTCCGAGCGTATCACTGCGCTACCCCTCTCAGTGGTTTTAGATAGATGGGAGACTGGATGTACGAATGGAAGAGGTGAATGATGATGGATAAGATTGCGGGATAATATTGAATATGCGGTGGTTGTGTTGCTCACGGGAACGAAGACAAAGAACCAAAGATGGCCAACACTGATCTCCTTTACGTCGACCATCTAACTCCTCTACCATAAATTAATGCCGTCGCCCAACACCAGAAAGGAGGTGAATAAGAGAACAAAAAAAGATCTATTTTGCTGCAGGGTAGAAAAATGGAGCCATCATACAACACACTGAGCAGAAGCATAAAGTTTTCTTTTCGCTTCCCTTTTTCCCTTCCAAGGTTTTCTTTCCGCTTCCTTTTTTCCTTCCGAGAGCAAGAGCAGCAGTAGTGAAATTTTTCAGCAGAGAAGTCTTTGCGGCAAAAAGAAAATCAAATCAATTTCATGTTATTTCTCTTTTCCATGATTGAGTAAATTATTTATTTCGATTCAAGGGATAGCTAGCTATGTTAGCATGGTTGTGAGGTTATGATATTATTTAATATTATTCTTTTGCTGGATATCTGTGTTTCCTATTTTTATTGTTGATTTATTATGTAGTTTAATTGATTAAGAGGCCTATTAATTGATTGTCTACCTGATTAATTACTAACTAAGTTCATAATCCGTAATTGTTATGCAACTTGGTTACGTAGTACTTAGGCAAAATGATTATGATCCCAGTTTTCATCTTTATCTAAAAAGGAAACATATAATAGATTAAACAATTTATGCTTGTCTAATATTGTTCATCCTTAGCTTCATTCTAGTATTTATTGCTATCAATGAATGCATGAGGATTGCTTAATACCATTGGTTCATTGGTAAGAATTTAATTTGGGCGCTTGACTTGAATTAATGAATGTAGGGATGATTAGATTTATCTAGCTCCTAGCTAAGTCATCGGCTAAGTATTCAGGGAAAGAATATATGTTTATATACTGATGATCAATCTTCTAACTAGCACAAGAACTCCATGAATCGAACTTAAATTAAATATGAAACAAATCTAAATTTAAATATAGTTTTTTCCTTATTTGCATAATTAGTTGATTTCATAATTATTCAAAATCCCCCGTCTAGTTATTAATTTGATTATCACATTTAGTCTCTAGGGTTCGACCTGGACTCATTAGTATGCAAGAATATTACAAGAATTAGTGAAATAGTAATTAATTTTGGTGAATTTGACAAGCATCAAAATTTTGGCACCGTTGCTGGGGACTGAATTTTTTTTACTTTTTCTAATCAAATTATTTGTGGTTTGCAGGTCTTGAGTAAGCACTTTGGTGGTAATTCCTACTGGTTTATGGTTTATGACTTGAACCTCTCATTCGGGTGAATTAAATTTGATTCAGAAATTGAAAGAACCTTGCATAGATTAAGGAGAGAAGCTTGGCAATCTTTGACAGAGCGGACTTCAACATCTAGGAGAGTACTTGTGTCTTCGTCGGGCATCAACATAGCTCTTGAATTAGATTCTGACAGTGGTTGAGAAATAGAGAAAGTCATGGCTACAAATAATAGAACTCTAAAGGAGTTGGCTATCCCTGATTTAAATCAACAACCTTTGTGCATTGAGTACCCTACTTTAGATGTTGTATTTGAATTGAAATCGGGACTAATACATTTATTACCTATTTTTCATGGTCTTGCAGGAGAGGATCCACACAAGCACTTGAAAGAGTTCCATGTTGTGTGTTTAAGCATGAAACCGCAAGGAATTTTGCAAGAACAAATCAAACTGTGAGCTTTTCCATTTTCCTTAGTAGACTTGGCTAAAGATTGGTTGTACTACCTTTCATTTGGTTCTATTGATTCATGGAATGAAATGAAGTAGTTATTTTTGGAGAAATATTTTCCTGCATCCAGGGCTGTCAACATAAGGAAAGAGATATGTGATATTCGGCAGAATAGTGGAGAAACGTTGTATGAATATTGGGAGCGATTTAAGAGATTATGTGCTAGCTGCCCTCATCATCATATTAGTGATCAACTCTTAATTCAATATTTTTATGAAGGTTTGATACCAATGGCAGGAGTACGATTGATGCTGCTAGTGGAGGTGCCTTTGTTAATCTAACACCGGAGGCTACGAAGAATTTGATTTCCAACATGGCAGCAAATTCTCAACAATTTGCGATAAGAACAAATTATATACTTAAGAGAGCGAATGAGGTAAGAACACCTTCCCTTGAACAAAGAGTAGAATAACTAACCTCTCTTATGCATCAATTTGTTGTAGGAAATAAATAACAAGTCCATGCATGTGGTATTTGCTCAGTCACGGGTCATGCTACGGATATGTGTCCAACTTTGCAAGAAGGAGAACTAGTTCAGCAAGCAAATATCATAGGTAGCTTTCCAGGAAACCTTTGCGTAGATATGATCCATATTCCAACTCGCACAACCCTAGATGGAGAGATCATCCAAATTTGAGCTATGAAAATCAAGCTACTCAGAATCGATACCAACCTCTATTTCAAGCTCGGCAGCAAGTAAATCAAGGTCTAAATATGTCACTTGATGAGATTGTTAAGATGCTGGCAACCAATACACAACAATTTCAACATGAAACAAGAAACAACATTCAAAACTTGGAGAAGCAAATTAGTCAACTAGCAATATCAGTGAGCAAGCTTGAGGCTAAAGACTCTGGAAAATTGCCTTCTCAAACGATCATAAACCCACGTGAGAATGCAAGTGCTACTACACTACGAAGCGGAAAAGAAATTGAAGTTTCCGCTCAGAAACCTTTAGAAGTGTCTAAAAAAGATCAAGTGAAGAAGGAGACCAAATTCAATGCTAAAAGTTTTTCCAAGGAAAAATCTCAAGTTATTGTACATAATTCTACTAATTTTATTCCTCTTCCTTTTCCTAACAGGTTATCCAAATTTAAGAAGGAAGATCAAGAAAGGGAAATCCGTGAGACTTTTCAGAAGGTAGAAGTAAATATTCCTCAATTAGATGCAATCAAGCAAGTCCCAAGGTATGCAAAATTTCTAAAAGAGTTATGTACTATGAAAAGGAAGCCAAAAGGTAATGAAAAAATCAGTGTGGGGGAAAATGTGTTTGCAATAATTCAACGTAAGTTACCTCCAAAATGCAAGGATCCAGGTACATTTACAATTCCGTGTGTGATTGGTAATACTAAGTTTGAACATGCCATGCTAGATTTAGGTGCATCCATAAATGTTATGCCATATTCAATTTATATATCTCTGAACTTGGGTCCATTAAAAAAAATAGGTGTAATTATCTAGTTAGCTGATCATTTTAATGCATATCCTGAAGGGGTAGTTGAGGATGTTTTGGTATAGGTGAATAAGTTGATTTTTCCTGTTGATTTCTATATTTTGAATATGGAAGACAATACCTCTCCAAATCCTGCTCCAATTTGGTTAGGAAGACCATTCCTCAAGACAGCAAGAACAAAGATTGATGTTTATGATGGTACCCTTACTATAGAATTTGATGGGGAGATTGTAAAATTTAATAGTTTTGAGGCAATGAGATATTCTAGCGATAACCAATCTATATTTTCTATTGACATGGTAGATATGTTTGCACAAGAGGCATTTGAATTGACATATATAAATGAAGTTGGTGTTCAAAGAAGGTTGCAATTGCAAGAATTGGAGGAGTTATGACTTGAAGCATATGAGAATTCAAGAATTTACAAGGATAAGACAAAGGCATTTTATGATAAAATGATTGTTAGGAAGTAATTTGTGGTTGGACAAAAAGTTTTGCTTCATAATTCACGACTTAAACTAATGGCTGGTAAATTATGTTCTCATTGGATTGGCCCTTTTAAAGTTACTAATGTGTTTCCTTATGGTGCAGTTGAAGTGTAGAGTTTCGAGACTAACAATGTGTTCAAGGTGAATGGACATAAACTCAAACCATTTTATGAAGGTTTTAAGGAGCATACGATAAATGAAGTGCAACTGAAAGATTTGATTTATTCAGATTGAGGAGAACTATAATGTCGGGCTAACGACATTAAACAAATGCACTGCTTGGGAGCAACCCAAGGGAGGCCAACTGGCCATGATCAGATTTGCATTCTTTATCCCTTCACTATTCAAATTTGTAGGCATTAAATCTATTTTTGTCTTTTCTTTGCATTTAGGGCTTTGCATTGAGAGTTGGAAAAAAAAAGAAAAAAAAAATATTTGAGTGTTTTTTAAGATGTTTCCCCAATGATCTATGGATTTATGTGCTGTAAACTTATACTAAATTAAGATTAGAGTGTCATAACATAATTGAATGAATAACTTACATATTTAGGCTAAAAGTTGACTTGAACTTGATTCTGAAATGTATTAACTTGTTTGGTAGACCAAAAACATGTTTGGGTGAGCTTTTGGACCTATACATATACATGTTTCTATTATAAGTGTGTTCATTCATACTAGGTTACTCTAGAACTTGCTTGTAAATGCTAGTTAAGGTTACTAAATTCACATGTATACATAGAAATGACAATGGCATATAGGATTTTACACCACTTAGCTTAAATGGCCAACCTTGAATCAATTAACTTTAGTGAACCTACTTTGAGCTTTTAGACTCTTTTGTTGAATTGAAGCCCATATTTATGAGCCTTGAGCCAATTTATTATCCTTATATTTTACCTACCTCAAGAGCTAGTAGAGCATTGAGATTTGTTTGATGGATTTTGAGACAAGAATGTGTATTGAATAGGTGTGGGGGAGCTACTGTTGATTGCTATACCTCTCTTTTGAAAAAAAATGGAATGTAATGGGAGTAAGATGTTCTTGCTATGTTTCATTGTCTCTTTGCTGAAAAAAGAAGAAGAAGAAGAAGAAAAATAGAAAGTTATGATTGGTGAGATAATGGGGAAGATCACAAATGTATGCAGAGACCAATGTATCACTAAGATATCTGGCAGCAAGTTCAGTTCAAGAAATCCACATGTCTTATCAATTGTATACAGTGTATACAGATATATGCTTTTTCATCATGAAACATTTTCAGTTTATGCAGCAAATAAGAAGAAGAAACTAGAGGGTTGAATGTTGGAGCATTTAATGTCTTGATTTACTCAATTTATGTCTTAATGCTCTATTAGTTTCTTGGTTTTTAACCTCAGTATCCCTTTTTATTCCTACCCTGAACCTAAGCCCCATTACAACCCTGATTAAAGACCATTGGATCTATGTGTGACAAGTGATACAAGTGATGGAGATTGGATAAGCAAGCAAGTCTATGGTAGTGATTTAGTTTGAATTGAATTTTGAGTGAAATTCTTTTTCTATTCTTTAAATACTTGAGTGAATTGAGAGTGACCTATGAGTGTTTACCAACTTGTTAATTACTTTTTGAATAAAGGTTTCTTGTTTCTTTCAGTTTAAATTTGTTAAGTATATTTAATTCATATTGTGTTATGGTATTTGAATTCTTGATTATGTTTAAGACTTATAGTATATAATATCTGTATGGTATTATTGGGGGATTTAGTGAATTATGAGTTGTCTTAGTGTGTTTTAAATTGTACAGCTAGCTGCCCGAGGACGTGCAAAAGTTAAGTGTGGGGGAATTTGATAGGGACATAATTATATATTTTATTTCTCCTTATATTTAGTCTATTTGATATATTTATTTCCTCATTGTGATGATTAATGCATAAGTTTATATTTGAGGATTAATTTTCAGCATTGTATGAATTCGTCCCTTTGACTTCTTATAGATTTTTGATAATCTTAGAGTCAGAATTGGAAGAAATGGTCTTCAATGAAGTTGTATAGCATTACTTTTAAAGGAAGGGAGGAGGGGAGATTTTTTTTCTTCTCTGTTACGTCTTCTTTCCTGTTGAGATTTCCGGTTGGAGATCTCTATCGGAGAATTCCGTGGAAGAAAGAGGGATCGCTTATCGCGGTGGTCCATCGATTACCTGAGGTTTGATTAGTAGAAATTCCTCCGAACAGCTCAGCATAACCCTAGTCTTGTAATTCTAAGGAAGGAAGGATGTCTGGCCAAAGCCAGCGCCTGAATGTTGTTCCCACGGTGACGATGCTTGGGGTGATGAAGGCACGCCTTGTGGGCGCTACTCGCGGCCATGCTCTCCTAAAGAAGAAGAGTGGTTTGGAATCCAACGGCATGAACGATGCATGAATCAGACTTCAATTGAGCCAGAAAATGAATTTTGAAGTAACTATTAAAAAAATTTGCACGATTTTTAAAGTGTCAGTTCATTATGAACCAGCTAGTTGGTCCACGAAGCAGCGGCTAGTCCACCATCCTCCAATGCAGTTGGTCCACGAGTATAGTCCATGGACCACAGGCCAAATGAAGCTCCGTTTTCTTTGGGAAAAATGTTGGAACCCTATCTCTGGGAGTCTCCTCGTGAAAGGGGAACACGCCGGAAAATCTTCTCAATGCCAGAAAAATTCAAGGAAGAAGTCACGGTCTTCTTCTTCCTCTATTCTCAGTTTGCCATTGGCTACAAACCGTCACCGTCTCCTATAGATCCAAGCATCATCCTCCTCGCTGATTGGAGAAGCCCAAGTTGCCGGAAAATCCCAGGAAGTCACCTCCTATGGCCGTCCATAGCCATCTGTGCCTCCACTCCAATTCAACGTCACAAGCAAGTCTAAATGTCTTAGATCAACTTGTCACCATGGATTATTCTTCCCCTCCAACCAAAGAAGATCTCGCTAGAGTAGACGCCATTGCTGCCGCCAACCGCCCAAGCCACCGGGAGAAGCCATCAACCAACCATCTTCCATAGTCCTGTTCCACCGACCTTCGTCCCATTTTTAATTACTGTTCGAGCGTATCACTGTGCTACCCTCTCTCAGCGGTCCAGATAGATGGGAGACTGGATGTCCGAATGGAAGAGGCGAACGATGATGGATAACATTGAAGAATGTGGGATAACATTGAATACGCGGTGGTTGTGTTGGTCACAGGAATAAAGACGGAGAACTGAAGAAGATCAACACTGATATCCTTTACGTCGACCATCTAACTCCTCTGCTATAAATTAATGCCATCGCCCAACACCAAAGAGGAAGTGAAGAAGAGAACAGAAACAGATCTATTTTGCTGTAGGGGTAAAAAAATGGGAGCCAATCAATCAGCAGAAGCCGAGCAGAAGCCCAAAGTTTTCTTTCCGCTTCCCTTTTTCCTTTCGAGGTTTTCTTTCTGCTTCCCTTTTTCCCCTCCGAGAGCAAGAGCAGCAGCAGTGGAATTTTTTAGCATAGAAGTCTTTGCAGCAAGGAAAGCAAATCAAATCAATTTCATGTTATTTTTCTTTTCTATGATTAAGTAAATTATTTGTTTCGATTCAAGGAACAACTAGTTATGTTAGCATGGTTGTGAAATTATGATATTAATTTAATATTATTTCTTTGCTGGATATCTATATTTCCTAATTTTATTGTTGATTTATTGTGTAGTTTAATTGATTAAGAGGCCTATTAATTGATTGTCTACATGATTGATTACTAAACTAAGTTCGTAATCCATAATTGTTATGAAACTTGGTTAAGGTAGTACTTAGGCAAAATGATTATGATCCCAGTTTTCATCTTTATCTAAAAAGGAAATATAGAATGGATTAAACAATTTATGCTTGTCTAATTGTTGTTCATCCTTAGCTTCATCATAGTATGTATTGCTATCAATGAATGCATGAGGATTGCTTAATACCAATTGGTTCATTGGTAAAAATTTAATTTGGGCGCTTGACTTGAATTAATGATATAGGGATGATTTGATTTATCTAGCTCCTAGGTAAGTCATCGACTAAGTATTCAGAGAAAGAATAATATGTTTATATACCAATGATCAATCTGCTAACTAGCACAAAAATCCATTGAATCGAACTTAAATTGAATCTGAAACAAATCTAAATTTAAATAAAGTTTTTCCTTATTTGCATAATTAGTTAGTTGATTTCATAATTATTCAAAACCCCCCATCTAGTTATTAAATTTGATTATCATATTCAGTCTCTAGGGTTCGACTTGGACTCACTAGTACTGCAAGAAATATTACAAGAATTAGTGAAACAGTAATTAATTTTGGTGAATTCGACAAGCATCACCCCCCTGCTCCTGACCTTTGAGGGGGCACGTGACTTTGAAGGATAGGAGAACCATCTTTGTACAGGTTGTGTCCATCCTCGAGACAACTGCAAGCTTGATCAGGAATGTCACGTCTGATCGCTTCGAATCTTCCACACGATCGGCGTCAGGGGCAGGTGTTGACCTCGCATTGGGGGCATGGGAGCTGTAGTTAATGTAAAGGAGGCATCATTATGAAGGGCCAGGATGGCCTGCGCAACGGGTGGAATGTAGGGATGAGCCATGCAATATGGCAGCATCTGGGCGACCGATGTCACTCATAGGGCAATCTTTTTGCCATTGATCCGGCCTTCACGCGGATCGCTGCTTGCAAGTTTCCATCAACCAGTCGCCTAAACTCCAGCGGCGTGGAGAATCGCACCAAGCGATGGGACAGTTACGAAGCCCACGGAGTGAAGGAAGGCGCCCCTCCGGAGACCTATAAAAGGGGGGGGGCAAGGCGCTCAGGAAGGACTTCTGATAGGGGACTAATATGCATGCAATTCTTTTTTTTATATTTTATATATGGGGTTAGGTGATTAATTCCTGATCTTCAGATCAAAATTAGTTATAGGGAATTTTGTATGAATATTTGAAGCCACCCATACAGATTAGGACCTAGAAAAGTACTAAAGAAGGATCACCGGGGCTGAGAAGCCTCGGTTAGAGCAAGTTCTCCTACAATATAATTACTGGAGGTAGAGGGGGTGTACCTGACAACATCTGAAGTACCCGGTGAAGATCGCAGCAAAGGGATCACTCATTCCTTGATGGATGCGGCCTGGAAAACCGAGCCAAAGACCCGTGGATACCTGGCTTTCTGCTCGGTGATCCGATTGAGGCTTGGCTGGAGTCGTTGGATTCGTAGGAACTCGGGGACCTGCAAACGACCTGTCAGGGGTTAGAAAACTCACAAAGGAACAAGAAAACAAAGAGAAAATAGCAAGGAAAGTCTTCTTTTGGAGTGGGCATCCAGGGATCTGAGAGACTTGTTGGCAGCAGGAAGATGATTGCAGCACTGGAAGAAAAACTCTCACACAATCCCTTTATGCACACAGCAGGGTATCACACAACTCAATAGAAGAACTCAAGGTTTTAATTCATATCAAAATTAGGTTTCATACAAGAGGCTAGGGTCCCTTAAATAGACCCTTAACCTTGGGCTCCAAGTAAGGGCACATAAGTCTTTACATAAGAATCCTTTTCCCTCTCAAACCCTAGCTAGAAAATAAGGAAACATTAGGTCGAAAAAATCTCTAAAAACTCTCTTGACTTGGCCAACACTCCAAGGACACCTAGGGGGGCGTGTTGGGCTTCTAGGAGCAGCAAGAGGCCGGCCCAAAGGGGCTCGGGTTCATGGGTTTGGGCCTCTGGAAGCTGGGGTGGCATGGTAGCCAGGTAGCAGTAATATTCCCTGGTATCTTGCTTCTTAGGGTCTTGGGCTTGATTTCTTTGGGCTAGGATGCAAATGGACCTCTGGAATCATGGATTCCCTTATCTATGAATATACTTTGGCATATGGAAGGGAATCTGGGCATCTGGAGGGCATTTGCAAGAAATCACGGTTTTCTGAATTTTCCTCCTGGGGTCTTCAAATCTTCAAGCTGGGTTAGACTTGGGCTATACTTCCTTGTCTTCAATCTGGTTGGACTTGGTCTTCACTTGTATGATGTGGTCTTGAGTCTTCAATATGGTTGAATAGGACTCAAAAAAAAATTAACTCGACATGAGCTGACTAACACTGGACTGAACTAGCTCAACATGAGCTGACTATTACAGAACTGAAACTCAAAATACTCAAATAACAACTAAAATGGACTTAGATAGGCTAAGCCCTTATTATAGATGGACTCATAAATTATTGATCAATTCATAGAGGGTTGAAAAATGATGCAGAACGAAAGAAAAGATGATGCGATGCGAAAATAATTAAGATTAATTCTTTTTTTTTCTTTTTTTTTTTATATTTTCAGAAATTGGCTTTGACTTAAAGGAAAGCTAAACAAAATTGAAAGAAACTAGGTAATAATTGAAAGCACAATTTAAAAGAAACTAGGTTATCAGAGTGGTTCAGAAGTAACGGATCGCTGGGGGTTGAGAAACTCCCAGACCTAGGGTTTCGCTCTAAACTTTCAACAGGACAGAATAAAGAGAGAGATGGGTTACCGACCAGACAGTGATCTTCACAGAGTTTGGTGGAAGAACTCTCTCAAGTAGATTGTTGGATCCTCGGATTCGGATATCTTCGCAATGGATCCTCCAATACTGGTCTTGTGGCTGAGTCAGCTTCTCCTGAACTCAAGATCTGGGAAAGAAGAAGAATAAGTGATGGAATCAGATACTCAAGGAAGGATTTACCAGATTGAAGAACTTGAAAGTTGATGTTGCTGAAATCTAGATTCTCCTAAAGGTTGATCTGGCTCCCTCTAGAATTTGCTCTGAATCTGAAGTATCCGGACTGGACCCGGATGCTGGTGGTCAGCCTTGACTTGGAGAGAGTGACCGTGGGAGGTGGAGTAGGCTAGGGTTTGGTGGATTGAGGAGAATGATGGGCAGCTAGGGTTTTGGAGTTGAAGTGGCTAACCTAGGGTTTTGGGGTTGGAGATCTCACACCTCCTCAAGTTTCTTGGGGAACCCGGATTTACTCCCTCACGGAGCTCAACACTTGGATGCAAGTGCGGAAGAGAGAAACATAAAGTTGCTCACACAAAATTTGAGTTCATTCATCAGTTAACTTTCAAATTTACAAGAAGGGTTTAATTTATAGGACTTTACAAGAGAGCAGGGTTTTACATCTTTCCATGTGGGACTAATAGGGTGGATCTTCAAATTAGGTTTGTAGGATCAATTCCCACACATATGGCCAGCCAAAGGTTCCAAAAATGTTGATTGGTGGCTTCAAAAGGAAAGTGGGTGGCGCCTCCTAGCCTTGCTCTTCAAGAAAAAATATTTTTCCTACCATGCTCGGTCTTATTTGGAAGTATTTGGGCACCTCCTAACCTTGCTCTTCAAGAGAAATTTCCTTCCTTTCATACCTGGTTTTATTTGGAATTACTTGGGCGCCTCCTAGTCTTCCTCCCTAAGCTTTGCTCCTTTCTTTTCATAGCTTGGCTCTTATGGAAACTCTTTGGCCGCCCCCTTGAATTGTGGATCCCAGATTGTCTTCTCCTTAAGTGGCGCATGAGAGAAGGGACCTGCTATCTTGTGGTGTGGGGACCAAAGCATACTGGATGGAGATGTGGCATCCCCTGGACTCAGGCGTGTGGCTGGGAGTGTGGCTGGGAGTGTGGCGCCCACTTGCTTGGCCTTGGGAGAAAATGTGATACCCTGGAGAAGTCCTAGACCACTACTGAGTCAACATGACTCAACAAAATTAAATTGCAGGGACATACAGACTCAAGCTAAAATTGAGCTGATCAAGTCAACCCTTATTACAAACCAGAAACCCTAATTCTTTGAAAAAGGTCAATCAGAGATCCAGATGGAGTCCTGAAGTCTTCTTCTGAGTCTGGTGCCCGCACCAAAAAGCCTCTGTCTTATTCTGGTGCCTCCGGTGTCCCCACCAATTCTCCCGGGGTGGGAGGAACTCGATCCTATCGAGTGAAGATCAAGTTGGCTCACATATCTCTCAAGGAGGTTTGGGTTGAGGTGTTGCAAGTCCTCTCGAGAAATCTACGAATCGTCCGACTCTGGCGGCCTTGCCATCGGACCAGGAAGCATTGATAGTCATGACCCTGGGTCATGATGGCTTGATCGTCCAGGATACACTCGATCCGTTCTCCTCTCTCAGGCCAATTTGTTAGTGGATACTCTGGGTTAGGGTCACTCACAATTAAAGAAATAGGTCCAAAGGTCTCACTAGGTATCGCTGCCGGTTCCCTATACTCAACCAGGTCTATAATATTGAAGGTAGAACTAATGCCCATATCCGAAGGCAAGTCTAACACATAGGCATTTGATCCAATCCTTCTCTATCACTTTAAAAGGTCCGGCTCTGCGAGCATGAAGCTTCTTTTAAGCCTAAACCTAACCAAGATAGAATCCACTACATCAAATTCTTTGATCCATCTTCGGGAATTAGCCAGTTTGTTTAAAATTAGTGTAGGTGGTGAACATGCTGGGCACATGCAAACTCCTAACAAATGATTCAAAGGACTCATACTAACACCTAATAGACTCGACTTTGCATTCCTATCGAAAAAAATTTATTAGACTTTTATGGGCCTAAACCTAAAAGACTATAGACTCTCTAGGTCTGACCCTAGTGTGGTGTGCACAAGAGTATTTACAATGGACTCCAAGCAAATGCCAAAGGGTATGCCAGAAGTATAATGCAAACCTAACATGCGTAATGAATGCATGCAGTATGCTAATTTCAACTAAATGCAATCTAATGATCCTAGAAATGTTGGAGATGTCTGGAAAGGGCAGAAAATAAGAAGTGGGTTCAGAATTAGTTTGGTAGGGTAGAGAAAAAGGTTCATGGTTAGTTGGATAAAGTAGGATAAAAGACGGGGTATCAGGAACTAATCCTATACTAATGAGGTTAACCTTACGAGGTTGAGCTATATCTACAGGGTTTGCATAATGGAAGGATGGGTCGCCAATTTCGGGGAAGAGGTCCTTAATGAGAACTATAGGAGGGGACTCATCTTGAAGGTATTGATTCAAAGAGATCAAGTCCTTAATAAATTCTTCTGGTTCTTGTATTTTTGGACTAGACTCTATAATTTGGCTCTCCTCTATGGTTTCCTCAAGTAAGGCTCTAGCAGTAGTACCTAGGTTCTCTTCCTCTATTTGTTCTTCCACTATAGCTTTAGGTTGGATGTGGTTAGGGTCAACTACCTCTAGGTTGGCTTCTACCTGGGTATCTATTGGGTCAGCTAATTTTAGGTCATCTAAAGGTGTCTCCTCTTCTCCCTCATACTCATCCACTAGGCTCGCATCAGCTTCATACACTTCCATGTTAAAGTAAGCCTTGTCAATCTCAGGAATGGTTGGAGAAGGTCGGCTAGGGGAAAATTGGCTATGTCCTGGTTTCTGATTATGGACACTAATCCTAGTAGGTTTAGGTTGCCTAAGGGGTAGTGGCTCACTACTGGGCTCATATTTTGGGGTACTAATCCTATAGGGTTCAAGTTGACTAAGGAAAACTTGACTAGTACTAGATTGATACTTAGGGGTTATGGGTTCTCTGGGCTCATAGGACAAGGGTGCAGATCTATGGGTCATGGGATTAGAGGATCTGGGGTCATAGGATTTTGGGTCAGCTCGATGGTTAGGTTCTAAGGATGGATCATGGTATGGGGTCCTCCTAAGGTTGGGCTCCTATATGGGTCAGGATATTGGGTTCTCCTAGGGTTGGACTCCCTATATGGGTCAGAATATTGGGTTCTCCTAGGGTTGGGCTCTCTATATGGGTCAGAGTATTGGGTTCTCCTAGGATTGGACTCCCTATATGGGTCAGAGTATTGGGTTTTCCTGGGTTCAGTATCATAATAAGGGTCATGGTAAGGGTTCTTCTAGGTTCAGTATTATAGTATGGGTCAGGCTGAGGGGCTCTCCTAGGTTCAACCTCTCGGTATGGATCAGGGTTTGGGGTCCTCCTAGGTTGAGGATTGTAGTACAGGTCAGGATAAGGGGCTCTCCTAGGTTCGACCTCATGGTATAGATCAGGGTTTGGGGTCCTCCTAGGTTGAGGATTGTAGTACGGGTTAGGATGAGGGGCTCTCCTAGGTTCGACCTCATGGTATAGATCAGGGTTTAGGATTCTCCTAGGTTGAGGGGACTCAGGATCTGGCTCAGACTGTGACCCATGGCTTCTTGCTATGGTCCCTACATGGCCTTCTAACTGGTCAAACCTATTGGCAAGATGGTCAATTTTATTGTTGGTTTGGGTACCATACTGAGTTACTGGATAGTCAATTGGGCTATGGATTGGGTTAGATGCTCAGTGAGTGCTTTTATTTGGGCTTGCAAATTTTCAATGGGTTCAGACATTTATGAAGGAGGTGGGTGATATGAAACCCCTGATCTAGTGCTCATGCAAGACTTGATCAGACCGACTATAGCTGACTAGACCTAGAGTCTAAACTAGATGCTCAATCAGGGTGGCAAACTAGCCTATAGTAACCCTGTACTCAGCCAGGCAGGTGTAAGGGAGTATTAGGTCCCGGATTGCCAATCCTAGACACCAATCAGAGATTGGCTAGGCAGGCGGACCAGCACACAAGCCCTTCGGGATTGAATCCCTAAACCACCGTTCTAGACACTGAGCATAAGGCACACACAAGTTAACTTGACACAGTGATCTAACACTAGCCCGGACCCGACCAGTTGGTGTCCCTAGCCCACTAGGGCAAATTAAGTCTAGTTAATTTTAGGTTAAGGCTTGGGACCGAATGCAAGGGATGTGGTTTTGGGCTAAGGAGAGGTTATTAACTCCTCCCCCCATCTGATATAGCAAGAGTGCCCTTAAAAGTAAATTATGCAATGATGGCAGGCAGATGAGGATGCAAATTAGGGTTTAAATGTTTTTTGGTATTTTTGGAGTGTATGTAATTTTTTTTTTTTTGGTATTTTCTTAAATAGAAGAAACTTTCAAATTATGGCCTAATATGCAGGAAATATACTAAAATTAAAAGATATGCAAAAGATGCTAAACAAAACCCTAAAACTTCCAAACTTGTCATGCTGAAAAAAACAGAGCCAAAAATTTGCAGGCTGTATTTCGGCTTGAAGAAAATTCACAGGAAGAAATAAAATCTAAAAAATTTAATAATTACTGTTAATTATGATGAATCTACAAAATAAATTTTAAATTTTTAGAGTCTTAATCAGGGAGAAATAATTTAAAGAATAGAGTATATACGGACTGAAAAATTGCAGAAAATAAGCCCTAATCTAAGCTCTGATACCAAATGATGGGGGACTAATATGCATGCAATTCTTTTTTTATATTTTATATATGTGTTAGGTGATTAATTCCCGATCTTCGGATCAAAATTAGTTGTAGGGAATTTTGTATGAATATTTGAAGCCACGCATGCAGATTAGGACCTAGAAAAGTACTAAAGAAGGATCGCCGGGGCTGAGAAGCCTCGGTTAGGGCAAGTTCTCCTACAATATAATTACTGGAGATAGAGGGGGTGTACCTGACAATGTCTGAAGCACCCAGTGAAGATCGCAATGAAGGATCTCTCGTTCCTCGATGGATGCGGCCTGGAAAACCGAGCCAAAGACCCGTAGATACCCGGCTTTCTGCTCGGTGATCCGATTGAGGCTTGGCTAGAGTCGTTGGATTCGTAGGAACTCGGGGACCTGCAAACGACCTGTCAGGGGTTAGAAAACTCACAAAAAAATAAGAAAACAAAGAGAAAACAGCAAGGGAAGGCTTCTTTTGGAGTGGGCGTTCAGGGATCTGAGAGGCTTGTTGGCAGTAGGAAGATGATTGCAGCACTAGAAAGAAAAACTCTCACAAACCCCTTTACGCACACAGCAGGGTATCACACAACTCAATAGAAGAACTCAAGGTTTTAATTCATATCAAAAATTAGGTTTCATACAAGAGGCTAGGGTCCCTTAAATAGACCCTTAACCTTGGGCTCCAAGTAAGGGCACATAAGTCTTTACATAAGAATACTTTTCCCTCTCAAACCCTAGCTAGAAAATAAGGAAAGATTAGGTAGAAAAAATCTCTAAAAAATCTCTTGACTTGGCCAAAACTCCAAGGACACCTAGGGGGGCGTGTTGGGCTTCTAGGAGCAGCAAGAGGCCGGCCCAAAGGGGCTCGGGTGCATGGGTTTGGGCCTCTGGAAGCTGGGGTGGCCTGGTAGCCAGGTAGCAGGAATATTCCCTGGATCTTGCTTCTTAGGGTCTTGGGCTTGGCGCCTGGGCTTGATTTCTTTGGTCTAGGATGCAAATGGACCTTTGGAATCATGGATGCCCTTATCTATGAATATACTTTGGCATCTGGAAGGAAATTTGGGCATCTGGAGGGCATCTACAAGAATTCAGGGTTTTCTGAATTTTCCTCCTGGGGTCTTCAAATCTTCAAGCTGGGTTGGACTTGGGCTATACTTCCTTGTCTTCAATCTGGTTGGACATGGTCTTCACTTGTATGATGTGGTCTTGAATCTTCAATATGGTTGAATAGGACTCAAAAAAATAATTAACTTGACATGAGCTGACTAACACTGGACTGAACTAGCTCAACATGAGCTGACTAGTATACAACTGAAACTCAAAATACTCAAATAACAACTAAAATGGACTCAGATAGGCTAAGCCCTTATCACAGATGGACTCATAAATTATTGATCAATTCATAGAGGGTTGAAAAGCGTCTGTCTTATTCTGGTGCCTCCGGTGTCCCCACCAACTTCTTACTGCGATTGTGCTCCGCGAGAGAAAGAGAGCTTCTTCCTCCTTCGCAATTTCTAGTCTTCTAGGAACCCAGCCTCAGGTCAGTCCCCCCATCCTTCTTCTTCCTTCAAATTAATGGCATCCGGTAGTCGTGGTTCGATCCATAGATGTAGGGAACCAGGTCCGAGTGAAATCTAGTCGGTGATGACCCAGGAACGGGTTGAAAACCTTAAGGCAGTGTACAACATTCCCTCGACTTTACACCTTTCCGTTCTAGGCCAAGAGGGGAGGGCGAACGAACCACTAGGACCAGGGAACCTTCCGATGTATGAAGCCCATATTAAGGTTGGCCTGAGGTTTCCATTGCACCCATTTTTTGTAGAAGTCTTTAACTTCTACAGAGCGACCCCAGCGCAGCTAACCTCGAATAGCATTCGGGCGATCTGCTACTTCATAGTACTATGTCATAGAGCCGAAATCGAACCTAGGT
Organism: Areca catechu; assembly: GCA_021397845.1. Taxonomy (NCBI): domain Eukaryota; kingdom Viridiplantae; phylum Streptophyta; class Magnoliopsida; order Arecales; family Arecaceae; genus Areca; species Areca catechu. The sequence continues at coordinate 149,663,094 of CM038039.1, read as the reverse complement.
TATCCCTTGTTGGCAACATTTTCTTTTAAAAAAGGATTTTAGGAGTCAGGAGTGGTGGATGTTTTGTCCCCGCCCTGGCCGAAGGATCTTGAAGTGCCTTTCGTTGGCCATCCACGGGTAGAAGGCCAAATTCTTTTTCATAGATAGTCCTCATCCTTGGGGCTTCGAGCCGCTATGGAGAGAGCCGAGGCTGAGACTCCACGAGGGGAGGGCGATTCTGATGGTCGACCAGGCCAGCTTTACTGAGATTGAGGTGGCCAGTCCGACCATGGCATATGAACTGCTCGGGGAAGATGTCTGGTGCGGGCACCAGACTCAGAAGAAGACTTCAGGGCTCCATCTGGATCTCTGATTGACCTTGCCCGAAGAATTAGGATTTTCTGGTTTTGTAATAAGGGTTGACTTGGTCAACTCAATTTTTTTTGAGTCTGTATTTCCCTGCAATTTAAATTTTGTTGAGTCATGTTGACTCAGTACAAGTCCTAGTAGTGGTCTAGGTCTTCTCCAGGTTGGTGCCACCTTTTTTTCAGTCAAGTCAAGGTCCAGGGTGCCACATTTTTTCTCCCAGGCCCAAGCAAGTGGGCGCCACACTCCCAGCCACACGCCAGAGTCCAGGAGGCGCCACATCTCCATCCAGTGTCTTTGGTCCCTACACCACAAGAAGTAAGTTCCTTTTTTTTCTTGCACCACTTGGGAGAGAAATCCATCAAGATACCTCAATCCAAGGAGGAGCCAATTTCTTTCCAGATAAACCCAAGCCAGGATGGCAAGAATTTTTCTTGAAGAGAGGATCAAGGAGGTGCCCTACAATGTTCCATAAAATCCAAGTTATAAAAGGGAAGAGAGCATGTCTTGGGGAGGAATTCAAGGAGGTTCCCAAAAGTTTTCAAAAGTGCCAAAGCCATGAAAGGAAGAAGCCTAAACTTGTGGAGCAAGACTAGGAGGTGTCCAAATGAGCCAAACCATGAAGGAAAAATTCTTGATTCATGGAGAGATACTAGGAGACACCCCCATAACCTACCATTTGGAGCTGATTTTCAAGTTTTCTTGGAGTTTTTGGGCTGCCCACTCATGGAAGGAGTCTTGGAAAGTGAATTTGATGCCTAAAGTGTGGGTTAGTCCTATTAGTCCCACATGAAAAATGTATAAAATTTTATTTCTTTGTTATGTCTATATATTTAACTCTATGTAACTCTTGAATTTAATGATGAATGAAATCAATTCCTTTGTGAGCAACTTTGTGTTTCTCTCTTCCGCACTTGTATTCAGGTATTGAGCTCCATGAGGGAGTAAATCCGGGTTCCCCAGGAACCTTGAGGAGGTGTGAGATCTCCAACCCAAAACCCTAGGTTAGCCACTTCACTTCCAAACCCTAGCCGCCCATCATCCTCTTCATTCCACCAAATCCTAGCCTACCCCATCTCTCATGACCCCTCTCTCCAAGTAGAGGCCGACCACCAGCATCCAGGTCCAATTCAGCTACTTCGAAGATAGAGCAAATCCCAAAGGAAGTCAGATCAGCATCCAAGAGAATTAGGATTTCAGCAACATCAGCTTTCAAGTTCTTCTATCTGGTAAATCTTTCCTTGAGTATCTGGTTCCATAACTTGTTCTTCTTCTTTCCCAGATCTTGAGTTCAGAAGAAGCCAACTCTGCCAAAGGGCCAGTATTGAAGGATCCATTACGAAGATATCTGAATCCGGGGATCCAACAATTTGCTCAAGAGAGTCCTTCCACTAAACTCTGTGAAAATCACTGCCTGATCTGTAACCCTTCTCTTCTCTTTACTTCTGTCCTGTTGAAAGTTCTGAGCGAAATCCTAGGTCTGGGAGTTTCTCAACCCCCAGCGATCCTTTACTTCTGAACTACTCTGATAACCTAGTTTCTTTAAATTGTGCTTTCAATTATTATATAGTTTATTTCAATTTAGTTTAACTTTCCTTTGAGTCTAAGCCGACTTCTGAAAATATATATATATAAAAAAGAATTAGTCTTAATTTACTTCCGCATCGCATCATCTCTTTTGTTCTGCATCAATGTCCTTCACCAGGCAGGGGTTAGTCACCAGAGATCCCTAGGCAGGAAAATGGGGCCATCGTGGTCGACCGACCTTGTCTCTCGCACTTATTTCATTGGCTCCATTGTTTCCCTTCTTTTTTCTTACCTTGATCTTTCTTTGGAACAGGAAGAAGAATGAAGGCCGACAAGACCAAGGTGGTCCAACAGGCGGTGAGGAAGAGGGCCGCCCAAGGAATGAAGTCGACCGTTGAGAGGCAGAAGAAGAGGTGGGTAGAGGAATAGCCTGCGCCTGTTGTAAATGTGGACTCTGATGAGGACGCCACCCCTCTGATGGACGTATTGTTAAAGAAGAAGCTAAGGTCTTCAACTCCTATCGAGCGGTCAGCCGCTCGACCGGAGCAAGGATAGTAGGAGTTGTCTGACATGGTGGTGGCCTCCGCCCCAGCACCCGATGAACTGATAGAAGCGATCTCCCCTATAGACAAAGGAAAGGGGATGACCGAAGAAGAGGCTGCCGAAGGGGAGGCAACTGAGGGAGTCTATCAGGAGGTGCATCAGCATTGGCATGCTCTGAACAACGCAAGGAAGGCACGGAGTTTGCTCAGAGGGGCAATGATGGACGCCGACTAGGAGCTGTCGATCCAAAGGAACCTAAGCGATGTGGCGAAGGATTCTTATCGCGACCTCATGAGGGTGAGATATTTATTTTGCACCCCTGTGCCTTTCTTTTTAATTGTCTTGTATGAGATTAACTCGATATTTTGCTTGCAGCTTCTTCACAGAATTTTCCTGATGGATGATAGCTTAGGTTAGCTGCTCTTTGCAGCCAAAACCACAGCCAAGAAGATCCAGGAGTCAGAGACGGCCCGAGCGGCAGCAGAGGCATCCCTGAAGGCCATGGAGGAGAGGCTGTTGGCCATCCAGACTGAAGCTGAGTCATCAAGGGAAGCATCGAAGGACCTCCAGAATAGGCTGGTCGACCAGGAGGCCAGGCTGAAAAAGAAGAAAGCGAAGGTCAACTCCCTCGTTCGTCAGCTGAAGGAGGAGGAAGAATGATTTGCCGAGGCTGAGAAGGCGTCAGCAGCAAAGTGGGCGAACCAGCTGAGTGAGGCCAAAGAGTTGGCGGTGGAACAGGCTCGTGAACCATAGCAACATACAAGGCCTTCACGGACTTTACCGAGGAAGTAGAAGAAGCAGCATCGGAGTTCTACTCAAAGGGCTGCAATGATTGCTTGAAGAAGGTAGCGGGAATCTACGCACGACTTGACTTGTCTGGCACCCAGCTGAGCAGACCGGTCGAGGGAGAGGAAACACCCGACCGATGGTGGGGCCAAACCCCAGGCTGAAAGTGGCGCAGAAGAGATTAGGGTTGATGCCCCAGTTGAGGCTGATGTGGGGACGACGGACGTCCTAGTGGAAACTCCAACTATATCGAATGGGGCCGAAGGTGAGGCCCCTGTTGTACCTTCGGTGGGTTAGACCTGAGGTGTTTATAAAGGTCTGACCCTCTTTTGTAAAGAATTCCCTTTGATATAATAGAACCTTTTTGTCACCTCTTGTGTGTATGTTGGTGTATACAAAGTGAAGTTCTTTCTTTTGAAATATTTCTAAGTATTGATAGTCAGCTTAAGGGGATTGTAAGCTTTTTCCTTCAAAAATTTTTCTAAGTGTCAACTTTCAGCTTGGTAGGACCGTGAGCCTTTTGAAGTAGCCGCCAAATAGTAGCTCAATCCGAACTTAAATACTTTAGAAATTTTTATAAGTGTTGGTTCATCGGCTTGCTCAGATTCAAAGACAGGTCTTCATGTGAGTTGCTTTGAAGCTGTTATTTGTCCGGGGTCAGATTTTTAGATATGGGCTATTCTAGAGCCTTTGCCAACTAGGGTCAGACTTTCGAAAGTAGGCTGCCTTAGAGCCTTTGTTGACCGGGATCGGACTTTTGGAAGTGGGCTACCCTAGAGCCTTTGCCGACCAGGGTCGGACTTTCGAAAGTGGGTTGCCCTAGAGCCTTTGTCGATCGGGATCGGACTTTCAGAAGTGGGCTGCCTTAGAGCCTTTGCCGACTGGGGTCGAACTTTCGAAAGTGGGCTGCCATAGAGCCTTTGCCGACCGGGATCGAACTTTCAAAAAGTGGGCTGCCCTAGAGCCTTTACCGACTGCGGTCGGACTTTTGGAAGTGGGCTGCCCTAGAGCCTTTACTGATCGGGGTCAGACTTTTGGAAGTGGGCTATCCTAGAGCCTTTGCCGGCTAGGGTCAGACTTTCGGAAGTGGGCTATGGAAGAAATTGTGGCCTTTATTGATAATACTTGTAAAGGTTATCTATATTCCAAGGGTGCGCCACTTGCTGCTCATCCGGATGCTCGAGCCGGTAAGTCTCGGCTTGAATTACCTCAATGACTCGATAAGGGCCTTCCCAATTGGGGAAGGTTTCCCTTGCTCGGTCAGCCTTGATATTTCGGTCCTTCGCAAAACCAAATCTCCGACTTGGAAAGTTCGAGCCTTGACTCGAGAGTTGTAGTATCTGGCCATCTTCTGCCGATAAGTTGCCATCTTCAAACCTGCCTGGAGCCGGGTCTCTTCCAGCAGGTCCAGGTTAACTCTCCTTCACTCTGAATTGGTTAGCTCAGCAAAATGATCAATCCACAAGGATTGCAAGGACACTTTCACAGGGATGACTGCCTCACTTCCATAGGTTAGGTTGAATGGAGTCTCCCTAGTCACCGTTCGGGCAGTTGTCCGATAAGCCCAGAGCACTGAGTGAAGTTTTTCTACCCAAAGTCCTTTGGCATCATTCAGTCGGGTCTTCAATCCATGTAAGATTGTTCTGTTAGTGACTTTGGCTTCTCCGTTAGACTAAGGGTGGCTGACCGATGTAAGCCGATGGGAGATGTGGTATTGCTAGCAGAAGTTCCGGAACTTAGGATTGTCAAACTGCCTTCCATTATCAGTAATGATTGCCTGTGGGATGCCGAATTGGAAGATAATGCAGTTCCTGACAAAGTTCTCCACCTTGGCCTTAGTTATCTGCGCTAGCAGTTCAGCCTCCACCCATTTGGTGAAGTAGTCAATGGCCACAAGAAGGAATTTTTGTTGGCTAGATGCCAGAGGGAATGTGCCCGGGATATCCATCCCCCACTGCACAAATGGCTAAGATGCAGTGAGTGGGACCAATTGACTGGCAGGCCTCTTTTGAATGTTTGAGTATCTTTGGCATGCATTGCACTTTTTCTGACGAAGTCTGACATGTCCTTCTAGATTGTAGGCTAATAATATCCCTGTTGGATTATCTTGTAGGCCAAAGATCTACCCTTCAAGTGATGTCCACAAATTCTTTCATGCACTTCCCTGAGCACGTAATCTGCATCAGTCGATCCCAAGCACTTCAATAAGGGCTATGAAAATGATCGCTTGTAGAGAGTACCATTAAGGACCACATACTTTGAAGCCATCCAGCATACATGCTTGGCCTCGATCGGATCTTCTAGTAGGGTCCCTTTTACAAGGAAGGCAACAATTGGATCCATCCAAGAGGCTTCTTGTTCAACTTGATGGACTTCTGTTGGCTCTTCAGCAATGCTCGGGCACTGCAGATACTCCACGAAAGTTTGGTCGGAGGTGTTGGTAGCGGTCGTGGCCAGCTATGACAGAGCATCCACTCGGGAGTTCTACGATCAAGGTATATGGAGAATGTTGAAGAACTTGAGCCGAGATACGAAATTTTGTACCTTGCTTAAGTACTTGGCCAGTGTCGGATCTCTCACCTCGAATTTGCCCTTCACCTGATTCACCACAAGCTGAGAGTCAGAGGAGGCCCTGATTCAGTCGATGCCCAACTCTTTGTCAATTCTCAGTCTTGCAAGGAGGGCTTCATACTTCGCTTGATTGTTTGACACTTGAAATGAAAAGTGTAGAGCATATACTCCAAGCTCTGTCCATCGGGGTTAGCTAGGATCAGACCTGCCCCACAGCCTGCAAGGTTGGATGCTCCGTCCACATGAAGGTTCCAAGTGGGCTCTACTTCTTCGATGGTTCCAGCTTCAGGTGTGCCGGCCACCTGCGGGGATGCCTCTTGTCTCCAGGTACATTCTGCAATAAAATCAGCAATTACCTGGGCTTTCATGGCCAACCGGAATTGAAAAGAGATGTCGAATTCACCAAGCTTGATAGCCCACTTGGCGAGTCGACCGGACATGTCCGGACTTCTGAGGATCACCTTAAGAGGTTGGTCGGATAGGATAATGATAGGATATGCCTGGAAGTAGGGCCGGAGCCGCTTGGCTGCTATGACCAGGGAATAGACAAGCTTTTGCATTTTAGGGTACCTTATTTCGGCATCATGGAGAACCTTACTGGTATAATAGACAGGTTTCTGCTAGCCATTTTCTCCCACTCTCATGACGACGGAGCTGACCACTTTGTCCGATGCTGACAAATACAGGTATAATGCCTATCCCTCCATTGACTTGGCTAACAACAGAGGGTTCTTCAGGTAATCCTTCAAAGCTTCAAAAGCCGACCGATATTCATCGATCCAATGGAAGTGGTCTGACCGGTGCAAGGTCTTGAAAAATGGCAAGGACTTCTCAACCGATCGGGAGATGAAACGACTGAGGGAAGCTATATAGCCTATAAGTTCTTGGACTTGTTTTTATTGGTCGGATGTCCCATCTCAATAATAGCCCTGATCTTGTCAGGGTTAACTTCGATTCCTCTTTGTGTGACAAGAAACTAAGGAACTTCCCAGAAGTAACTCTAAATGTGCACTTGGCAGGATTCAGCTTCATCCGATGATGTCTTAACGCGTCAAAGGACTCCTGCAAGTCTTTTATATGGTCCACCTTATGGAGGCTCTTGACTATCATATCATCAATGTACGCCTTCATGTTTCTCCCAAGCTACCCTTCGAAGACCCGGTTGATCAGCCTTTGAAAAGTGGCACTAGCATTCTTCAAGCTGAAGGGCATCATCTTGTAGCAGTACATCCCCTTGTCGGTGATGAAGGCCATCTTCTCCTCATCTTCTGGATGCATCCTGATCTGGTTGTAGTAGGAAAAGGTATCCATGAAACTCAGAAGCTGATGGCCGGCCGTGGCATCCACCAGCTGGTCAATCTTGGGTAGAGAGAAGCTGTCCTTTGGGCAAGCTTTGTTGAGGTCAGTGTAGTCCACACATATTCTCCATTTCCTGTTAGCCTTCTTTACCATGATAACATTTGCTAACTAGTCTGGGTAATGGGCTTCTCTGATGAAGTCGGCCTCAGAGAGCTTCTTGACCTCTTCATCAATTACCCTTTGTCTCTTGGGAGCGAAGCTCCTTTTCCTCTGTTAGACAGGCTTATAGGTCGGATCTACCTTAAGTTGGTGGGTGATGACCTATGATGGAATGCCTGGCATGTCCGACGTTAACCAAGCGAAGACATCTGCATTACTTCTTAGGAAGTCAATCAGCTCCAACTTGACCTCCTCACTAAGAGTGCTTCCAATTTGGAGAACCCTGGTGGGGTCATCCCCCCGGAGGGGGACAAACACAATCTTCTCAATAGGCTGGCCATGGCCATTGGCTTCGGCTCTGGGGTCAAGTTGTTTAAGAGTGGGATGTCCCTCAGACTGTTTGTCTTGGATAGTCAAGTATTGTTTGGACATCCTTCGGTCTCCCCTCATTACTCTGACTCCATTACGAGTCAGAAACTTTGCCAACAGATGATAGGTGGAAACGATGGCACGAAACTTGTTGAGGGCCGGCCGGCCAAGGATGGCATTATAAGCTGAGGTCGTACGTACGACCACAAAGTTGATGGGGAGAGTCTTCTGGTAAGGCTCCATTCCGATGGTAATGGGCAGAGTTATTTCTCCTTTAACTTCGATAGAATTTCTCCCGAAGCTCGTCAGCGGCATGAGAGATTCTTGCAGCCTTGATTTGGATAAGTTCATTCTAACAAAGGCATCATACAACAAAACTTTCATACAGCTTCCATTATTGATAAGGATTCGCTTTACATCATAGTTGGCAATCACTGCCGATATAACAACAGGATCATTCCCAGAAAGGTGAGATTCCAGGAGGTCTTCATCGGAGAAACTGATTACATTGGAACCCCTAGACCTCTTCACAATGTCCTGGACCTCATTAGGTCTCCAACTGGACCGACGGTGTAGCATGCCCACATTCTCATCGGTCGGGCGCTGATTAGGGAGCTCTACCTCCCCTGGGGGGTCTCTGGCAATTGAGGCTTTGACCTGATTCTTTCGGGGTCGGACGTACTTGTGCAGGTATCCCCTCCTGATGAGGTCTTCAATGGCATCCTTCAACTGGATGCATTCTTCGATGTTGTGCCCGTGGTCTCAATGGAACTGGTAGTATTTGTCTCTATTTCTGGATACAGAGGGGCCCCTCATCGAACGAGGCCTTTGCAGGAAGGTCTTGTTCTCAATTTCTAGGAGGATCTTCTCCCTCGGAAGGGAGAGGGGTGCATAAGTTTTGAACCTCCTGGGGACGTCCTTCGGCTTCGGACTATGACGTTGGGCCGACCAGTTGCCATCGCTAGGAGGTCGGACTTCGGAAGCCTTGTCGCTCCGCTTCTTAGGAGGCGATCTTCTTTCAGCCTAGCATTGGCTCATCGCTTGCTCTTCTGCCAGGGCGTACTTCTATGCCCGGGCCAGCGACTCGGAGTAGCTTGCTGGAAATTTCTTGTCCAGGGAGAAAGTAAGCCTGGACAAGCATAGCCCCCTTTTGAAGGCTGACATAGCTACGTCTTCATTCATCTCCGGGAACTCCATGGCCGTAGAGTTGAAACGGGCCATGTAATCCCGGAAGGTCTCGCCCTCTTTTTGTAGCACGAGGAAGAGGCAGTCGATGATTCTTGGGATCCGACTGCAGGTCCTAAAATGAAAAAGAAAAAGATTTTCAAGTTGAGGGAAGGTGTGGATCGTACCTAGTCGGATGGCGGAAAACCACATCCGAGCGGCCTTCTTCAGGGTTGTGGGGAAGGCAATGCAATGGAGGGTGTTGGAGGTGCCCTCTTCCCGTCAGCACGAACACCATTGGGGATGGAGTCAGCAAAGGAGGGTGAGGCTGACCTCACCCTCTTCCCGTTAGCATGAACCCCCGAAGACCTTCGGGGCTCCGAAACGGCATGGAAGAGAGGCTGAGGGGCTTCTTGCCATCGGCTCCCATCGACGACAGGTTGGTAGTTGGTGCAGGACATTGCAGGCGGCTGCTGCCAGTTATTAGCCACTTCTTTGAGGTGTTAAACCATAGTGGTGAGCATATTGATGCGGTTCATAAGCGTCTGGAACTGTTGTAGTCCTAGAGTGATTGTGGGCTCGGCGACGATGGCGGTGGTGGCAGTGTCATTCTCCTTGAGAGGTCCTTCAGACCTGGACAGGGAGTGACCCATCCTAGAAGAAGGGTGCTAGAGGAAGGGCTCTTCCTCCTGGTAGAGGTGTTCTGGGTGGAGGCTTTCATCGAAACTGACAGTGACAAAAGGCGGAGGAGAGGGTTCCTGTAAGGTTCGGTGGCAAGGTGGAAACATAGATTTTAAAATTTTTATCTTTATGAAATCTTCACCAAACCTTAACCCAAGATCTCCTTAAAAGAATTAAAACATATAACATGTATATATAAGAATTAACTCATATTAAAGTACTAACCTGTATTGCTAAAATCCAAACTCTGAATCTCCACCAGGTGCCCAAATGTTCACCCTCCAATGGCGATCCACACAGAAAAAGATGAAGACAACAATTTCTTGTTCTTGGCTCCTCTTCTTGAATTCTTTTTCAAGAATTCAATTCTTGGACTTTTAGGCTGAAATTTTCTTTCTTGAAAATTTCTTTTCTTCATTCTTTCCTCTTCTTGAATTCTTTTCTAATTTTCCTTTCTTGAATTCCTTTTCTTGAATTAATTGGAGGAAGAAATTAAGACAAGTAATGTCTTAATTCAAGAAAGAAAAGAAGAAGAACAGACCCTTCCTTTTCCTTTCCTTTACCGTTCAAGACCTTCCTCTTATTCTTGTTTAGGATCAGAGTTTTGATAGAGATTATCTCTGTAAGGGAAACAATACCCAACAAGCATAAAGGGAAGGAGTATTCCGAAGAGGAGGAGAGGAATATGATCTCTGAATTTGATTATTAGAAAAAACCCTCGAGAACCCAAACCCTTTTATAGATTTCAGAGGGGCGTCTTCTCAAAACATCGCAACCCTCTGAAACCCCGGGAATCACGATCCCTCATTCCTAATGTGTCCCCTCAACCAAAAATCATGATTCTCCAATTTAATTTTCATTTTTCCGACGAGGAGGACTCTCGGAAAAACTTTAGGAAGAATCGCGACTTTTGACGACGGATTTGCGACCGAAAAATGACGGATCTTTTCCTTAATTTTTCTGGCCATCAGATCCAGATCTAAGGGTGTCAGATAAACATCCAAATCGCCCCCCTTGTCTGATTTTTCCCTGGTGGTTCCTTCCCACGCGCGTGAAGAGGAGTCCACACGCGCGTGGACTCTTCTTCTTGGCACGCGGGGGTGAGGAAGGAGTGGGCGGCTTGGAGAGAGGGTCTCAGTACACTTGATTCACTTGGGTTCAGCCATGGGTTAGTCCAATGTCCTAAAATTTAAATTAGACCTTAATCTGGTTCAATTAGAACCCAATTAAGCCCAATTCGGAACCAAATTCGAATCTGATTCGAATAGAAATTTGGTCTGCAACACATGCTAGTGTGTTTATCCTACAAACATGATTTAATTCCAAATTAAATCCTTCATCAATTTTCTTTTATGTGTGACCCATTGGGTTCCACACCTAGCCAGCAGTAGGTCCGAGTGCTATTTGACTTAATTCGGTTAGATCTCAACTAAGCCGATTTAGGTCAACTAAAACTAGCTCGACTCGGTCAATTAGAATATAATTCTAATTAACTTATTTGAATTACCATAATTCAATCATATACCTACAAGACAAGATTGATGTCTAGCAACGTATCATGTCTACCCGGATGATGTGGAATTTTGGTGAAATTACCAAAATACCCTTCAGTGGTGAGTTACCGGGCAATTCAGTCCTTTGATCAACTTGCATCCCGAATATGATTATGAATATGGATACTTGTCAAATCCAATTTCATATTCATCCCTAGCTCAATCTTTATAATGATGATTCATTAATGAACCATTAGAAATTAACTCTAATGTTCATACTTTGATCAAAGATTTCCTGAATCCATCATATGATCGAAATTAGCTGGATGCAATTCCCTCTTACTAGGGCTGATCAATTCCTTGTTGACCTACTCACAACCTCCATATACAATCCACCATACCCAGTATCACCTCGTGCATGACTTAGTGTCATGATTGATTGCGAACCAAAGTATGGATTCATATATATAAGGTACCATGGTAGTCTCAGGTCAAAGGACCACATGTACTACTCCCACTATGAGAATTATCTATTGACAAACAGATAAGGTTCTATTAGATATTCTCAATCTGGATCAATTCAGTGAACTCATTCTTAATGAACACTCACATCCTAGTATTAGTGTCAAACACAAGTGACTGTGAGATCAGTCACCCTCATCACAAAGCATATATAGGATGTGCTGGTCTTGCCGGAAACATTGATTCCCAACTCAATGTCCCATCAACCAGGAATATTTTAGATTAGGGTTTTAAGGCTTTAGGTCTCACTGGTATGATCTCATCATAACCCTAGAACCATAGCCCTAATCTATGGGGTTCATCATATAATCATAAAGACACAGTGTATGATGAAAATAATGCCTTTATTATAATAATGTCAATTCATTGATTTTGGGATCAAAATATAATATTTCAATTGGCTTTCAGGGCACAATCTTTCAATCTCTCACTTGCACTAAAGCCAATCGCCTTTAATTCTTAACCCCATACAATCAAGGTGGCGATCAAACTCTCACTGTGATAGAGCCTTAGTGAACGGGTCTGCTATGTTGTTCTTCGTTTCTATCCTTTTAGTGCAGACTTCTTGTCTTTCGACAATCTCTCGAACGAGATGGAAGTGTCTCAGAATGTGCTTTGATTTGTGATGAGATCTTGGTTCCTTTGCTTGAGCAACAGCCCCCGTATTATCATAGTAAAGTGATACTGGACCTTCAATCTCAGAAACTAAGCCCAACTCTGATATGAACTTTTTCATCTAAATAGCTTCCTTAGCAGCTTCACTAACAGCAATGTACTCTGCCTCAGTTGTTGAGTCAGCTACAGTTTGCTGTTTAGAACTCTTCCAGCTTACAGCTCCTCCATTTAGGGTAAAAACATACCCAGATATAGATTTGCTATCATCTGGATCTGATTGAAAACTAGAATCTGAATAAGCTTCTAGTTTAAGATCAGATCCTCCGTATATTAGAAAATATCCTTAGTTCTTCTCAAGTACTTAAGAATATTTTTCATAGCCTTCCAATGATCCTCTCCTATATCAGCCTGAAACCTGCTGGCTATACCTAAGACATATGCCACATCAGGCCTAGTACATAACATAGCATACATAATAAACCCTACTGCCGAAGCATAAGGTATAGAATTCATTCTATTTCTTTCTTCAGGTGTCTTAGGAGACATCTTTTTAGAAAGATGTATGCCATGACCAATAGGTAAGGTACCTCTTTTACTTTCTTCCATGCTAAATCTTTTTAGCACTTGGTCAATGTACCTAGACTGGGATAAACCTAGCATCCTCCTAGATCTATCTCAATAGATCTTGATGCCAAGTATATAAGATGCTTCTCCCAAGTCTTTCATGGAAAACTGTTTAGATAACCATACCTTGACTGATTGTAACATTAGGATATCATTCCCAATGAGGAGTATGTCATCTACATACAGAACCAAGAAAACTATGGCACTCCCACTAGTCTTCTTGTACACACAAGATTCATCCTCATTTTTGATAAAGTCTAATTCTTTGACTGTCTTATCAAATCGGATGTTCCAACTCCTAGATGCTTGCTTTAATCCATAAATAGATTTTTTTAGCCTACATACCTAATTAGGTTTAGTCTCCAAGACAAAACCTTCTGGTTGTGACATATAACCTCTTCCTCAAGGAAACCATTGAGAAATACGGTTTCACATCCATCTGCCAGATTTCATAATCATGATATGCTGCTATAGCAAGCATGATCCGAATAGATTTGAACATGGCAACAGGAGAAAATGTTTCATCATAATCTATTCCCTATTTTTGTCTGAAACCCTTAGCCACTAATCTGGCTTTATAAGTTTCAACTTGGCCATCTGCCCCAATCTTTTTCTTATAGACCCATTTGCATCCAATAGGGTTAACACCCTCTGGTGCATCAACCAAAGTCCAGACTTGGTTGACATACATGGAGTCTATTTCGGATCTTATGGCTTCCAGCCATCTGTCTGAGTCACTACTCATGACAGCATCCGTATATGTTAGAGGCTCATCATTATCAATGATTCGGGCTTCATTATTTTCAATAATGAACCCATACCTCTCAGGTGCATGTCGCACCCTATCAGACCTATGGATAGGAGTGGTGTGTTCAAGTTCTATACTAACTATGTTATGATTTTGTTGAGATGTATCTACTTGTTGAACTTCTTCAAGTTCAATATTTCTCCCACTGCCCTTTTGTAGGATGAACTCTTTCTCCATAAAATGGCATGCCTACTGACTAAAACCTTTTGTTCAGTAGGGTGATAGAACAGATATCCTATACTATCTTTAGGATATCCAACAAATAGACACTTTTTGCTCTAACATCAAGCTTATGTCCAAAATTTCTTTTGACATAGGCTGGACATCTCCATATCTTAAGATACTTAAGATTGGGTTTCTTTCCCCTCCATAACTCATATGGAGTGCTAGATACAGATTTGGATGGTACTCTATTTAAAATATTAGCTGCTGTTTCCAAGGCATATCCCTAGAAAGAAACAGGTAAGTCTGTGAAGCACATCATGGACCGTACCATATCTAATAAAGTACGATTTCTCCTTTCAGCAACACCATTTAATTGTGGTGTGTAAGGAGGAGTCCATTCAGAGATGATTCCCTTTTCTTTAAGGTGATCAAAAAACTCGGTGGATAAGTATTCACCTCCTCTATCTGATCGAAGGATCTTAATACTTTTTCCCGTTTGTTTCTCTACCATACTTTGATACTCTAAAAATTTTTCAAAAGCTTCGGACTTATGTTTCATTAGATACACAAATCCATACCTTGAAAAATCATCAATGAATGTGATGAAATATTATCTACCCTTGGCCTGAGTTGTCATAGGTCCACATACATTAGTATGTATGAGTCCTAATAACTCAGTTGTCCTTTCATTATGTCCACTAAATGAAGTCTTGGTCATTTTTACCCATGAGACATGATTCACAAGTTCTTAATGATTCATAGTCATAAGGATTAAGGAATTTTTCTTTGTATAACTTGTTAATCCTTTGCTCACTAATATGTCCAAGACGACAGTGCCAAAGTAAATTATTGTTTACTTCATCTCTTTTTCGTTTATTACTAACATGTAGTATATTGTCATCAGAAGATAGAGTTAAGAGACCATTGCAAAATATGCCATTAAATATTATTTCATTAGAAAAACTGATTGAGCAGCTACTGCTCATTACATTCATAATATATCCTTGTTTAAGTAACAAGGGTATAGATATGATGTTTCTAATGATTCTAGGCATAAAATACAATTTTTTAACTCTAAAATCTTCCTAGAAGGCAGCTTCAATATATAAGTCCCTATAGCTTCTGCTTGAATGGAATCTCCTCCAGCACCATAGAGCTCGAAGTCGCCTTCCTTCAAAACTCTAATGTTCTGTAGTCCCAGCAATGATTTGCAGATATGATGACCACAAGCAGTATCCAATACCCAAGAGTTTGAATTAGAAGAGTCTAATGACAAAATTGCATGTATCTCATACATACCTTTTGGTGCATCACTAGCACCAGGCTTCACACTTGCAAGATAATCTTGCAGTTTCTTTTCCAGTACCCGGCTTGCCACAATGAAAGCAGGTCATTTGTCCGGAGGCCTTCTTCCTTTCTTTTTCTTAATGCCCCCTTTTGGGTTCAACCTCCTCTTGGAACCCTTTTTGTCTATTTTCTTCTTGTTTACACCATCCACAAGAAGAAGTGGAGCCTTATTTTTCTTTAAATGGCTCTCTGCTATTTTTAACATATTCAACAGCTCAGGCAAGGAAGTGTTAAGTTTGTTCATATGATAATTAAGAACAAACCGTGAAAATGACTCTGGGAGTGACTGCAGGATTAAATCCTGATTCAACTCCCCATCTATAACAAAACCCAATTGACCCAATCGGGTGATTAGGTCAATAACCTTTAATACATGGTCTTGTACGGATGTACCTTCTGTCATCCTTGCATGGAATAACTGCTTAGATATTTCATATCTTGCAGTTCGACTATGTTCTCCATAAAGTTCTTTTAGATTGAGCAATATGGAGTTTGTGTCCATGCTTTCATGTTGCCTCTGTAACTCATTGGTCATAGAGGCAAGCATTATACACTTGACAGTAAGTGAGTCATTTTGCCACGTGTTATATGTGGTCTTATCCTCTTGCGAGGAATCTTCCCCTAATGGTTCCAAGGTTGGGGTATCAAGAATATAAGAAATTGTTTCTTGGCTGAGTACTATCTTCAGGTTTCTCAACCAATCAACATAGTTTGGTCCAGTCAATTTATTTGCATCAAGAATGCTATGGAGTGAGAGTGAAGAGGCCATTGAATCTACATTAACACAGAACATTACATAAGCAAACAACCAATGTTGACAAAACATAATTAAATTACGACTTTAACTTAATTATGTCTCCCACAATTTATCAAGCATCATAACCCTCCATGCGATGATCGAGAAAACCCTAATTGGTTCTCTCAGTGGGTTTGAGATCCTAATTCCTTACAAAAGACCTTGTGTGTACACAACAAATCTTATATAAGTTCAAAGGTAGGAAAACTCTTTTCAATTGTAACTCATACAATTCTCAACTTATCTTGGCCTCTAAAATATTAATAGCCTTGTGTGTACACAACAAACTATAATATTTTAGTTAAGTTAGACCCTTCATTGCTATATAGTCATGATATTAATTATAATACCCTTGTGTGTACACAACAAAGTATTATATTAAATCATGCCATAAACATCAAATGTAACAAGCCAAAATTATGTTAGTCACCATAAAAGGCCTTGTGTGTACACAACAAACCTAATATGGATCATAACATAATAATGACTTGGCATGAAGGAAGGCCACATGTAGTGAATATTACACTAAGCATTTCAATCAATAATTAAGTTAATCTTATCGGCCAGGTAAGTGGGAGAGTGGTGGGAGTCCCCCTGTTGCTTTCCTTAGATACCAATAAGAATTGGCCAGGTCAATCAACGGAACCAATTAAAAACCACGTCTTGTTTACCGATCATGAATCACTTTTCCTCGACACCGAATGATAAACTAATCATATTGATTATTTTGCTTTTGGTATATGACACTATAACTTAATATGTTTTTAAAGAGGGCTTTATTAAAACAAAGCACATTCTTTATATAACCTGGCAAATATGTGCCATAGTGTGCCATCATACTAGGACAACCATTTACCACATAATGGATCCACCATTATGCCAGGCAACCTTATTTCAGTATGATGACTAGAAGGCTAAACATATCTCTATACAAATTAAGGTTTAAGTGAAAACCTTAATTAGTCGCATACATCAAATATATATGCATAATTAACACAAATATGTGATTAGTGTGTCATCATATTAGGACAATCATTTACCACATAATGGATCCACCATTATGCCAGGGCAACCTTATTTCAGTATGATGACAAGATGTCTAAACATATCTCTACAACAATTAGGGTTTGAGTGAAACCCTAATTGGTACGCGCGTGGACTCTTCTCTTGGCGCGCGCGGGTGAGGAAAGGAGTGGGCGGCTTAGAGAGAGGGTCTCAGTGCACTTGATTCACTTGGGTTCAGCCATGGGTTAGCCCAATGTCTTAATATTTAAATTAGACCTTAATCTGGTTCAATTAGAACCCAATTAAGCCCAATTCGGCACCAAATTCGAATCTGATTTGAATAGAAATTTGGTCTGCAACACATTCTAGTGTGTTTATCCTACAAATATGATTTAATTCCAAATTAAATCCTTCATCAATTTTTTTTTGTGTGTGACCCATTGGGTTCCACACCTAGCCAGCAGTAGGTCCGAGTACTATTTGACTTAGTTCGGTTAGATCTCAACTAAGCCGATTTAGGTCAACTCAAACTAGCTCGACTCGGTCAATTAGAATCTAATTCTAATTAACTGATTTGAATTACCATAATTCAATCATATACCTACAAGACAAGATTTACATCTAGCAACGTATCATGTCTACCCGGAAGATGTGGAATTTTGGTGAAATTACCAAAATACCCTTTAGTGGTGAGTTACTGGGCAATTCAGTCCTTTGATCAACTTGCATCTCGAATATGATTATGAATATGGATACTTGTTAAATCCAATTTCATATTCATCCCTAGCTCAATATTTATAATGATGATTCATTAATGAACCATTAGAAATTAACTCTAATGTTCATACTTTGATCAAAGATTTCCTGAATCCATCATATGATCGAAATTAGCTGGATGCAATTCCCTCTTACTAGGGCTGATCAATTCCTTGTTGACCTACTCACAACCTCCATATACAATCCACCATACCCAGTATCACCTCGTGCATGACTCAGTGTCATGATTGATTGCAAACCAAACTATGGATTCATATATATAAGGTACCATGGTAGTCTCAGGTCAAAGGACCACATGCACTACTCCCACTATGAGAATTATCTATTGACAAACAGATAAGGTTCCATTAGATATTCTCAATCTGGATCAATTTAGTGAACTCATTCTCTAATGAACACTCACATCTTAGTATTAGTGTCAAATACAAGTGACTGTGAGATTAGTCACCCTCATCACAAAGCATATATAGGATGTGCTGGTCTTGCCGGAAATATTGATTTCCAACTCAATGTCCCATCGACCAGGAATATTTTAGATTAGGGTTTTAAGGCTTTAGGTCTCACTGGTATGATCTCATCATAACCCTGGAACCATAGCCCTAATCTATGGGGCTCATCATATAATCATAAAGACACAGCGTATGATGAAAATAATGCCTTTATTATAATAATGTCAATTCATTGATTTTGGGATCGAAATACAATATTTCAATTGGCTTTCAGGGCACAATCTTTCAGTTCCCAAGTAATAAAAACCCTTCGGGCCACTCGACGAGTGATGGGGGAACCCTAGATCTCAGCCGCCATCACTGTGGACCTACAGTACTCAATCGCGGCAATCCTAGCTCTCTCCACCAGTGTCCTAGGTGAAGACCTCAAGGATGCAAAGATCTGGTCATTTCTGAAAATCCAAATATGATATGCCAAATAAGCAATAAAGGAGACCTGGATGATAGGAGCCGTCCGCAGAAGAACATAAAAGACATCAACTATGTGGTCGGGCTGGGCTGAAGGGTCATGAAAGCCTGCCAATGCCCAGATCATCCTCGCACGAGCATATAGGAAGATAGCATGAGTCTGCGACTCGGCCTGAGTCTCACAAAAAGGACAATCGAAAGTGATATGGATGCCCCTGGTGATAATAAACTCGCGAGTAGGGAGGCGGTGCCATGCAAGTTTCTAGATGAAAAGAGAGACCCTGGGGTGAACCGGCAAAGTCCAAATCCAGCGGTAGCTCCTGGAAAATGTTAGGAAATGTGTCCCAAAGCCAATCGCCTGGGTTGTAGGTGGTTGTGCTCAGCACTGTATTCATTTTATGAATTAATAAAATTATTATTTTGGCAGCTCATCACATGTTATATTTCCCTAATAATGAACTCTTTCCTTGTGATGAAGTCCTTAGGGCTACATTGACTTCGATACAGAGAGGATGTATCGACTGGTCCTTAAACCTTGTTCACAGCCAAAGGATATATTGTACTGGACGGCAATATATCAAGTATAGGTTGTTGCAGTTCACATCATTTGGTTGTCCTCTTGACCAAATGAGTGTGGTGACATTGATATGACCTGCAAGTGGGATATATGATATCTCATTGAACGTGACTCCGTGAAACCCCTTTCTGCCAAAGGGATACTCACGATTGGACATGGGTATATGTGTCCCTCTGACCTGAGGTCATCACGATTGCTTGCAAGCAACTCCCTATGCTTTGGTACCGGACTACCCGGATTTTTAATCCGGTGATAGAAGGTTTCTGGGTACAAGCAAGTACTTGTGGAGCAGTGATGGACCAAGATGGAATTGACCTGTCGGAACAGTTTGGATTGAATGTCTCGCTGTATCTCAATTTAGCAAATCCTCGGCCGGGATAGCCCTAGTGAAGAGTCACTAGGCTTGCAAGATTGAGACACGTTGTCGACTGACTTAGTCTGGGTTGGCAGCCCAATATCAGTCGTCCTGAGCATTAGAGGTCAAAGGGATGAATTATATAGTAACCATATGCCAGAGGTTCGATAGTATGCTCCCGCATCTTCGACCTATCCGGATGCCGGGACCCATTGCTAGATGGTTTCCTGTGCTGGTACTGGAATCGTTCCAGTACCACCATTTAGGTTCGAACCTATGAGGTCACACGCCACAGAGGATAACTCTCTGATCCGGATACCGAGTACGATTGGGAATCGCTTCGGTTTTATGGATACGATAATTTTTAAGCACTCTTTTCCCGGTCCTGCCCTCGTTTGCGTCAATCGAAAATTATTCCGGCTGACCAGGTCTGCGCCAGGATTTTTCTGAATCAGATTTGAACTGATTCGGAGCTAAATTCGGCCTTCAATTGATTATGAACCAATTGAATTTTATTTAATTGGGCTTGGACCGCTCAAATTGAATTAAACCGATTTTTTGGGATTTGTTTGAACCCAAAATTCCTTGAACCGGTTTTTGTTTTGAACCCTTGGTTTTAATTGGATTAAACCCATTCATTTGGACCGTTTCTCTTCATTTGACCGGTTTACACGGTCTTTTTCTGCTGGGCGAATTCCTAGCATCGGACGCTGTTGGGCATCTTCTCGCCTCCCTCCACCGATTACCCTTAAACCAATTTAATTTGTCCTTATGGATGGTTTAATGGGTGATTATACCACCGACATCCTTTGGCCTCCCCCCCTCTCCGTTGTTATTTCTCTCTGCTGCTGGCTCCTTTTAAAAACCTGCTGTCCCCTGGTTCTAAAACTGGACATCACCGTGTGAGAATTAAAAAGGACTGTGAGAGTTCTTGCTTGCTGATATTCCTTCCCTTTCCACCTGTGAAGTTGAGGGCTGGGTTTTGGTGAGTGGAAGGAAGAGAAATCAAGCCTTTATCCCTATTTTCTGGTGCTAAAATCTGGAGGAAGACGAACTCTATTTTGCTGAAAAACAGGTTCTGAAATTCTGCTCTTCCTTCCCACCATTTCGTGTCTTCTGGCGACTAGCATCGACCGAGAGATGGATCAGAGCTTGCCCCCGGCGTGTTCCCCCTCTTGAGAGTGTTTTACCTAGCACTTGGAAGCCGGATCGACCTCCTTGCAGCTATCCTTTTCTGCTCTATTTTTGGTTGCAGGTTTTTCAGATTGCTGAATTTCTGGTGCTGATTTTGGCTGAAAGGAAGGGGATCAAAACCTTTGGATCATCTTCTCCCCTTTGAAGGAAGATCAACAAACTTGTTCCCTGGCTTTTGCTGCTGGAAGAGCGATCCATTCGTTGGCAAAAACATTCCTCTATTCTGCAGCATTTTTGGTGGAAAGAACAGAAATCTGTCAACGTGCTGAAAGTGGAGGACAACAGGAATAAATTTATTCCTGTTATCCCTGCTATTCCAGGACTATACCAGATTTATTCCCGGCAGGAATAAGGTATGGGTTTTGTTTTTAATTTCATGCATGCGTAGATCTATGGATTTAAAATATTTTATAAACATTACATGCCCATGTTATAACATGTTTTAGTCTATACATGCTTCCTGATTGTGTTAGATCCTGCGTGGAGCATGTTTTCGCTGTGCATTTTAAAAATTATTTTAAAATACTTATCTGCTCCCTGTTGTTGCATGCTTAGGGTAGGCACCTGCAATTGAACACTTCACTTTCAAAAAAATGATGGTCGAAGGCGGGCCAACGTATGAGATCGGAGATGGGCACATGGGTCAACGTCGTATGTCGCCAGGCTTTGATGTTGGAGCATGGATGAACCGGAACGGGTATGGACAGGACCCTGAAGCTGAGGATGTCCCCAAATATGGACAGAACCACCTCCATATCCCAAGAGGCAAGCCCCGGCTGTCGATGATCAGCAATAGTCATGGAGGGGGGGCATGAGTACTGAGATGAAGGTAGGCCACCTAATCAAAGGAATGTCCGATATCTAGGGATCATGCATAAATCTGATGGATCAGCCATCTCCCCCTACCCAGGAAAGCTGAGGGATGATGATCAGGGCCTTGGCAAGCACCTCACACCAAACAACTGATGACTTTCTAGTGGGGCGAGGGCAGTCACCAGGATCCATAGGAATATCACCGTATTTAGCCCTCATGAAAGAGGACCATATAGTGTTTGGACATAAGAAGAATCTGGCAGCATGTCTGGTCAAGAAAGCCTCTCTCCTATCAAGAAGAGAAGGAATACCCAAGCCACCAGTCTGAGTCGAACGGCAAACAATATCCCATCTCATAAGATGAATCCTCTTCTGATCGAAAGAGGAGTTCCAAAGAAAAGAACGAATAACCTGCTCCATCTTGCTGATAATAGCCTTGGGAATAAAAGTATTGGAGAGCATATAAACAGGGAGAGAAGCGAGGACAGAGCAGATAAGAGTAAGCCTACCCATCACGGAGAGTGATCTAGCCTGCCATCCCATAATCCTGTCAGCACCATCGCCAGTAAAGGAGCGCAGTCATGCACGGTGAGCCTGGTGCCAGAAATGGGTATTCCTACATAATAGAGAGGGCCCTGTCGCTCCTGAATACCCAGCATATCAATAATTCTACACCGAAGAGTAGAGGCAGTGTTGGGGCTGAAGTAAATTCTTGACTTCTGAAAATTTACCCTCTGGCCTGAAGCATAACAGTAGTGCTCAACTATTCTCCTGAATCCCTTGGCATTAGCCAGGAAAGCCTGGCCAAGTAATAGACAGTCATCTGCGAAAAAGAGATGGGAGACTGGGAAGGCTCCCGTTCCAGATATATACGGATGGATCTAAGAATCCCACACCACCGTAGAATGAGATCTGGAAAGGAAGTCAGCACAAATAATAAATAAATAGGGGGACAGAGGACAAGGCCATGGAAAGAATGAAAGAATTCCATAGGGGATCCATTAATCAGGATAGAGAAAGCTGGAGCATTTATGCAAGCCATAATTTTAGAAATCCAGGATGATTGAAAACCAAAGTCTTCCAGAGCTTTGATAAGAAAAGTCCAGTCCATGTAATCATAGGCCCTCTCCATATCCAGCTTAATAGCCATCAGACTATATCGTTGAGATGCTCGATGAAGATCATGCATAAATTCCTGAGCAATTAGAATATTATTAGTAATATTGCGGCCTCTAATGAAAGCTCCTTGTTCTGGGCTAATAAGCTTTGAAAGAATCAGACTCATCCTGTTCGCCAAAAGTTTAGCACAAACTTTGTAAAGAGTATTGCAGAGACTGATGGGCCTATAATGTGAGGGCAAAGATGGATCCTGTCACTTTGGAATGAAGGCTATATATGTTTGCTTCTAGTTGGGAGGCATGGTGGCCTTATTAAAGAAGAGTTGAATAATAGCAACCATATCAACCCTTAGAATCTCCCAGAAAGACTGAAAGAAGAAGGGAGGGAAACCATCTAGGCTAGGAGCTTTATCCTCCGCCAAGGACTATAGAGTAGATTTGACTTCGTCCTCAGTTACCTGATTCAGAAGTACGTCATTATGAAGAGTAGAACTGAAATCTGGAGAGGAACAGAAGAGATATAAGGACTAGTAGGAATAGGAACAGTCCACCTGGTTGCAAAATACTGGAGGAATTCCCTCCGGATATCAGCTGCATCTTCCATTCAGCCCGCCTGGTCAGAATAAAGAGCCCGAATTGTATTGGTATGTCTCCTAATGATAGTGGTATGATGAAAAACTTGGGTATTCCTGTCTCCCTCCCGCAGCCATTGTACCCTGGATTTTTGTCTTCAGAGGACTTCCTGGTTCTGAAGAAGGGTATGATGGCAAGCAAGAGCGGTGCGAAGAGCATGAAGGTCATCATCAGATAAGTGGCCTTGAGCATCTTCCTTGATCTGCAGAGCATGAATAGAAGCTTCAACCGTCCTGATTTGGTTCAGAAGATTGCCAACCTCCACCTTATTTCACTAGAGAAGGCGTCTCCTCAGGAGCTCCAATCTCTTAGAAATCCTGTAAGTCGCATCCCCCCGGACAGGCATTCTCTAGACCTCCCTGGCTATCTCTTTGGCCTTAGGATTGGACAGCCAAAACTTCTCAAATCTGAAAGGCCTCGGTCTGGAAGGGGGGGCAGTCATAGAAAGGAGAATGGAAGCATGATCATAGGCAATCCTACTCAAGTGGCGCACAGTGTGATCGGGATAAAGAGAAAGCCATGAAGGCGTAGCAAAGTATCTATCCAGCCTCTCCCACACTCTGGCCTGCCCAGAACGGTTACTGCACCAAGTGTGACGAGGACCCACAAAGCCTAAGTCAATGAGCCCGTTCTCCTGGATGAAGCTGGAAAATCTCCTTATGCCAGCATCTGGATGAAAGGATTTACCACCATGCTTGTCCTCCCGCCTTTCAATAGTGTTGAAGTCCCCAGCAACTACAGTAGGATCCCCTGATCAATTAACACAGAGGTCTCTTCCCAGACTGATCTTCGCTCTCTGTAAGACGTACTTGCATATACACCACAGAGGAGCCAGGAAGGTCGGTCAGGTTCGGAGACGACAATAGCCACCAGCTGAGAAGATCAGTGAAAAACATCAACCTTGGTATTTCAAGCATTTGAATTTTTAAATTATATATATATATTAAAGTATTAGATGGAGCTAGTATATAGGTAAAAAAAAGAAAAAAAAAGTATATATGTAAAATAAATCTTGTATAAGGATATATCTAAATATTAATTTAAAAAGGTATTCACGTAAAGTACATCCTAAAATTTAAGAGAGTATGTATGTAAAAAAATCATTTTTAAAATCAGATGTCCCAACTAAAATGGATGAGGTAGAATTGGATATAAAGCCAATCACATTATACCTGGTGAGATTCATTGCTAAGTTTTAATTTTATTAATCTATTTTTATTAAATTTTATTTAGTTGGTCATCGGTTTTAATAATTTTAGGATCCATTTCAATGTTAAGTTATACGGTGCCTCGGATTGAGTCCTAAGATCCATATTTTTTAATTTATTTTTTAGTTGAAGCGAGATGGAAAAATTTGTGTCTTTTAGTAGAAGGAAGTGATGTTTTTGTTTTGTAATGGGAGGGACAGTATATGATTTTATAAAGAGGGGAGAGAGTTATTAGGCATCTTGTAAAGGTGCGAGGCTTCCTCATTAGGGGAGAGCCATAAGTTTATTGTTTTGGCCTTTACTTTTATGAATAAATTTATTTTTTACCAAATTTTATTATTCCACTATTACTGTTTATTTAGTTAATGTTTGTTTTGGTTCCTGGGCTGTCATATTTGATCTATATTAAGTAGCATGCTATTCTGCTAAGCTGCATGAATTTCAGCTAATCATCTAGGGCTTACCTTAATAAAGTCCTAATTTGTTCTAAAGTAGAGCAATTAAGTTTGGACCTAATTTGGAAATACATGGTTGAACAATAAATATAACTGATGGATTTAATTTTCTCAAACTCAAAAGCCATGCATGAGACCAATCCAGACGCAAGTAGTCCAGAAAATAATTAACTTGATCTCTCCGTTATCAATTTTCTATCTCGTGTCACAATCCCACGGGTCTTAATCTTCTCGAGGGACTTCTACCTTATCTCCCATGCCCTATTGATAGATCAAACAAACGGAAACTGCAAATAAAGAAACGACGGTCATGATATCTCGCTCTCCATCTATTGATTTCTCAACCTCCCATTTCAACCACTCTGCTTGAAACAATCTCACACTTGACTTTGATTGTCGAGACTTTGATATTGTTTAGGCAATGAAAAGGCTAGAACAAAGCAAAATAATCCATCATTATCATTAGAGTTTGTGTTGATTTCATGGTGGACACAATGATTCATAAGCACAATATTTGGTAGTAGATCCAGTGAGTGATAGGCCAGCTGTTATTTGATATGGGCATCATGAAACCTTGTAATACTAAAATTGCTCTAAAAGATTTTTTTTTTTTAAAGGCAAAAAGCTCTAATAGATTGTCCTTGTGTGCTTTATTTATTATTATTTTTTTTTTGGGGGGGGGTGGGGGGGTAAATTATAGATTCTTATATTTCTGTCAAATATAAAAAAAATTAGTTCCTTACCACCTTAAGTTCATCTAAATGTCATGGGATTGAGCTCCTCTATTCAATTGATTAACCCCAAATCTGGTAAGGTAACAATTAGATGTCCCATTTTGTCCAATGTTACGTGGATGCTCATATCTAGCTCCAAAATTCATGGTAGATGTATATGAGTCGGATACACATAAGATACTTGGATACCCAAGGAGTTCTATCATAATCAATTTTAAAGATAGGAAGAGAACTGAACCCTTTCAACAAATAATGAGTTTGATTTTGTTGCGGTGACTTCTCCTAGGCCAGGTCCGGTAGGCTATGCTGGAGTTCTCCTTGCCCGGTAGACCTGCAACAAAGTCTCCAAGGCGTCGGTGATGTTCCGGCAGGGGACCCTCCGATGCCTAAGTTAGCAGGAGCTTGAAGGTAATAGAATGGAGGAATCAAAGAGATAGCGTAAGGAGAGGGAAGAGAGTCCTTAGCTCAAAACGGGATCCCCTGGGCACCTTATATAGGTGCAGAACAGTCCAAAATTTGTTAGAGAGGAGTCCAAAAAAGATCGATTTGTCCCTAGGAAAATTTGGCGAGTGGCCACGTGGCGTCCGGATAGGGCAGCATCGTGGGAGTAGTGGAGCAGTATCGTTGATGTGGCAGGAGTCCGTTGTAATAGAAAGGGGTTTCTAGAACCCTCTAGGTCCTGAAGCAGGTCCATCGGATGTTGAGCGGGAAGGCCAGTCTGATGGGTCAGACTTCCAAAGGAGAGCAGTGGGCCGGATCTCAGCAGGAGCGGGCCGTCGGACCTCTACTCTGATGGATCGGACCTCCGATAGGGAGCAGTAGGCTGGACCTCAGCAGGAGCGGGCCATCGGACCTCTACTCTGGTGGGTCGGACCTCCGATGGGGAATAGTAGGTCGGACCTCAGCAGGAGCGGGCCATCGGACCTCTACTTCGGTGGGTTGGACCTCCGATGGGGAACGGTAGGTCGGACCTCAGTAGGAGCGGGCCGTCGGACCTCTACTCCGATGGGTCGGACCTCTGATGGGGAACGGTAGGCCGGACCTCAGCAGGAGTGGGCCGTCGGACCTCTACTCCGGTGCATCGAACCCCCGATGGGGAGCAGTAGGCCGGACCTCAGTAGGAGCGAGCCGGTTCAATTTGACTGTGAGCCGTTAGGGTATAACAGTTGTCCTCCCTGCCCTTGGCCTTCGGGCGAGCCTGCAGGCTCGAAGGATGAGGGCATTACTTGATAATTATTGCGCCAGTCCTCAAGATGATGGCGAATCTGATTTGGCGTGCTATGACCGGCCGCCTTCTGCTCCGATTTTCGCTCTTGGATAGGTGTCAGCATTAGATTGGTGATGGCGGGAGAGGCAGTTATTGCTGGTACGGCGAATGATGAAGGGCACCAGTCCGGAAACGCACGCCCGCTGAGTCCTCGATGCAACATGGGCCATGTGGCCTCTCTGAGCGGTCGGTGCAGTGTCTGAAGCGATCCATCCACCATTGCTTTGGCAGTCATGCGGATCATGACCGGATACCATCCGGCGCGTCCCATCAGATTCTCGCTAAACACGAGAGACGCGTTGTTTGCCATCAGGTCGCGGCACGTGAGTAGGCGTTGGGAAACTGCCCCCCCCGGCTGATGCGAGACACATACTCGATGTAACCTGGATTATTTGGGAAAGGGAAAACACCTAAGTAAACTAGGATCATGGGAGGGCTAAGAAGCCTCCCGGGACTAGGGTGACATTGAAAACTAAAATCCTAAAATAGCCGATCTCTTTTGTTTTCAATTTTATTGGTCGAGGTGGCGAAGGAAGGATGGAGATGGAAGATTGGGAACTGGAACTCATGGCCCTGGGACTCACTCTAATGGGGAGACGCACATAGAAAGTCAGGGGTTAAAGCATAAAGCTACCATCCCGAGGGATCAAAGCACATAGCTACCCTCCCGAGGGATCAAACCACCAGCTACCCTGAGCTCTCATCGAGCCCATCATCCACATAGTAGGGCTCTCATAGAGGCTGCTAGGATGACTCTCAAAGGACACGAGGGGATAAAGAAGACGAGATAGGGGATAACTAGGGTGCTCGAACCCATCATCCACAAAGTAGGACTCTCACACCCCCCAACGAACCCATTATCCACACAGTAGGGAACGAAGGCAAACGGGCCTCAGCCCAAAACCAGAACCAATGGAGAACCTCAAAAATTTATATCAAATCATCTGATTATTACAGGGGGAGCGGGGGCCTTTATATAGAAAAACCAAAATCCTCAGTTTCTTAGCCTCTAAGAAAACTAAAAAAGGAAAATAAATTACATCAAAATTCATGTTGCATCAAAAATGGTGCTGATCTGCTCTAAGAAGCATGTCAGCTTGATGATCTGCTCCAGAAAGTGTGTTGCTTTGAAAGTTGGATTGCTCTGAAATCCATGCAAACTCCAACTCACGGTCGTGCGGAGGATCGATCTCCCGATGGAGCACACGATCGGCGACCGGGAAGCAAGCGGCGGACAGGGCTGGCGGACGATGAGCGGCGGATGGCTGGCGGCGGGCCGAAGGCGAGGCGGCACAGGGAATGGCACGGCACGTTGGGTGTGCCGTTTGGTCTCCCATGGCCGTGGGAGACCTCCTAGGCGCCGGCGTGGCTGGTGGACGGCAGGGGAGGTCGGGGACGTTGAGATGGTGGCCGGTGGACAGGCAGGCGGCGGTGCAGGGGCGGCACAGCATGCACGACCGTGCAGTTTGGGCTTCCTATGGCCGTGGGGCCCAAGGGCACCGGCGGGGGCCCTCTGGCGGCCGGGCGTGACCCAGCGGGCGGCAGGCAGGCGGCCGGTGGCAGGCCGGCGGTGGTAGGCGGCGGCCGTGGGACGTGGGTAACTGTTGGTCTTCCCATGGCCGTTCATCTTCCATAGGCATGGGCGGCGGCTTCTCCGACGAGGGCAGGCGCCGGCGAGCATCGGCGACGGTTCGACGGGGGAGGCCGAGGGTCGAGCAGCCCGGATCTAGGGCCAGAGGGGGCGGCGGCTAGGGTTCAGGAGTTTTAAAAAAATCACGGGTGAAGGATGGAGGAGATGGAATAAGGCTGGGATAACTCAAGGATAAACCAAGAATACAACCAGAATAGCGGGGATAGGTGGAATAGTGGGAATAGGGAACTAAAAAAATGTGAGAAAATTAAAAATGGGAAAAAAATACCCAGACGATGGCTGGATCCCCATCATTCTCCTCGACCACGAAGAACTCGACTCCGTCGAGTTCAAAAAATGGAGCACACCCTAATCAACAACTCGCTCTGATACCAAAATTGATGCTTGACACATACTCGATGTAACCTGGATTATTTGGAAAAGGGAAAACACCTAAGTAAACTAGGACCGTGGGAGGGCTAAGAAGCCTCCCGAGACTAGGGTGACACTGAAAACTAAAATCCTAAAACAACTGATCTCTTTTGTTTTCAATTTTCTTGGTGGAGGTGGCGAAGAAAGGATGGAGATGGAAGATTGGGAACTGGATCTCATGGCCCTGGGACTCACTCTAACGGGGAGACGCACACAGAAAGTCAGGGGTCAAAGCATAAAGCTACAATCCCGAGGGATCAAAGCACATAGCTACCCTCCCGAGGGATTAAAGCACCAGCTATCCTGAGCTATTATCGAGCCCATCATCTACATAGTAGGGCTCTCATAGAGGCCGCTAGGGTGACTCTTAAAGGACACGAGGGGATAAAGAAGACGAGATAGGGGATAACTAGGGTGCTTGAACCCATCATCCACAAAGTAGGACTCTCACACCCCCCAACGAACCCATTATCCACACGGTAGGGAACGAAGGCAAACGGGCCTCAGCCCAAAACCAGAACCAATGGAGAACCTCAAAAATTTATATCAAATCATCTGATTATTACAGGGGAGCGGGGGCCTTTATATAGAAAAACCAAAATCCTCAGTTTCTTAGACTCTAAGAAAACTAAAAAAGGAAAATAAATTACATTAAAATTCATGTTGTATCAAAAGTGGTGTTGATCTACTCTGAGAAGCATGTCAGCTTGATGATCTGCTCAAGAAAGCATGCTGCTTTGAAAATTGGACTACATTGAAATCTGTGCAAACTCCAACTCATGGCCGTGCGGAGGATCGATCTCCTGACGGAGCACATGACCGGCGACCGGGAAGCAGGCGGCGGACGGGGCCGGTGGATGGCAAGCGGCGGACGACTGGCGACGGGCCACAGGCGAGGCGGCACAGGGAATGACACGGCATGCTGGGCGTGCCGTTTGGTCTCCCATGGCAGTGGGAGACCTCCTGGGCATCGGCATGGCCGGTGGACTACGGGGGAGGCCGAGGATGGCGGGATGGTGGCCGACGAACAGGCGGGCGGCTACGGTAGGTGGCAACGACGGGCGGCGGTGCTAGGGCAGCACGGCATGCATGGTCGTGCTGTTTGGGCTTCCCACTACCGTGGGACCCAAGGGCGCCAACGGGGGCCCTCCGGTGGCCGGGTGTGAGCCGGCTTTCGACAATCGGTGGCAGGCGGTGGCGGCGGCCGTAGTACATGGGCGACGGTTGGTATTCCCAAGGTCGTTCGTCTTCCACGGGCATGGGCGACGGCGGCGGCTTCTCCAGCGAGGACGAGGGTTGGCGAGCATCAGCGGCGATCCGGCGGGGGCGGCCGGGGGTCGGACGGCCTGGATCTCGGGCCAGAGGGGGCGACGGCTTGGGTTCGAGAGTTTTAAAAAAATCATGGGAGAAGGTTGGAGGAGATGGAATAAGGTTGGGATAACTCGGGGATAAACCAAGAATAAAACCATAATAGTGGGGATAGGTGGAATAGCGGGAATAGGGAAATAAAAAAATATGAGAAAATTAAAAAAATGGGAAAAAAAATACCCGGACGATGGCTGGATCCCCATCACCGGTGCCTATAAAAGGGAGGAACCGGGGTTCAAAGGGAGTTTTCTACCATACCCGGGCTTGAAGAGAAAGCTTCCTCCTCCCGCTGCTCTAGCTCCTTTAGGAAGTCGAAAGTCCATGTTAGTCCCGCATCCACCTTCCTCCTTTTCTGCAACTCCATTAGGATGGCCTCTGGGAGTCGGAGTTCGGCTCGTGGGAATAGGAAACCCGGTCCATATGATATCCCTTCAACTGTGACCCGGGAGAGGGTAGTGGGTCTTAGGGTTGTATACAGCATCCCCTCCACCTTACATTTGACCATCCCTAGCCGCAAGGGTAGGGTGAACGGCCCCCTAAATTTAGGAGCCCTTCCTGTGTATGAGGACCACCTTAAAGCCGGCCTTCGATTTTCGATCCATAATTCTTCATCCAGATTTTTAACCTGTTTAGGGTTACACCTTCCTAGCTGACCCCGAACAGTATTCGGGTGCTTTGCAGTTTTGTGGTCCTTTGTCTGGAGGCCGATGTTGAGCCGAGGCCGACCTTGTTTTCGAATTTTTTTCTTTTGAAGCAGGACTTCCAAAGTCAGGAGTGGTGGATGTTTAGTCCCCGCCCTAACCGGAAGATTCTAGAGGGGCTTCTGTCTGCTTTTCATGGATGGAAGTGCCGATATTTCTTCATAGATACTCTAGAGCCGTGGGGCTTTGAGATGGCATGGAGGGAGCCGAGGCCGAACGCCCTAAATAGGAGGAAGGTGTCGAGGGCTGATGAGGCTGACTTCCACAAGCTGAACGACAAGGACCCGAACTTTATCGGCTTCAAGCTCCATGAAGGGAGCCTCCATCAAGCTAGACTCAGCCAGCACCGAATGCTGGGCAGGACGGAGGCCGTTGAGAGGGACCAACCTAGAGAAGACCTAGACCACTACTAGGACTTGTACTGAGTCAACATGACTCAACAAAATTTAAATTACAGGGAAATACAGACTCAAGACTAAAATTGAGTTGACCAAGTCAACCCCTATTATAAAACCAGAAAATCCTAATTCTTCGGGCAAGGTCAATCAGAGATCCAGATGGAGCCCTGAAGTCTTCTTCTGAGTCTGGTGCCCGCACCACTTTTGTTTGAAGGCTTGTGGTTCTCCGATATAACCTTTGGAATCCCACATCCCTTAGCCAAATTTTGACCAGTTACTTGCCACTTGGCAAGTGAAAAAATTGCTGAGAAATTGAAGAGATACATATGTCTCTTGGCATGTGATATGGCATGATGTACCTATCAAGATATAACCTTTCACCCAAGGGACTCCTTCTGCTTGAAGGGTCCTATCTAATCATTAAAAAATTAGATCAAAGGCTGAGAAAAAGTTTTATCAAGCACCCTCTCACTCAGTAATAAAGACATCGGTATTCTGATGCAAATAAGATATGTAAGAAATCTTTTCTATCTCTCTTCCTTCTTTTAGGATAAAAAGTCTTCTTTAAGACAAGGCTTGTCATTTTAAGAGTCTAGGAAGTGATATAGGAGGGATAATTGAATTCTGAGAGAGGATTTAGAGAGGTCTCTGAGTGTCCTATAGGAGGGTAGGGGTTTCAGTAAAGGAAGAAAGGTCGCTGAAGGAAGAAAGGATGTCAGGAATAGTCCTAGTCAAATAAGCAAGCTCGATAGGAGTGCCTCCTTGGTCCAGTTCCTATGTGGATCACCTCTAGAGGACATATACTTATATCCTTGTAAAAATTAAGGAGTATAGCACTCTAGGTATTCTGCCATAACTCTAAAGTTATGATTTATTAGTTGTCATGGTCAAGTGGTCCTTGGGTCTAGGGTTCCGGCTGCTTAGGATTTCAATAATGAAAATTTTTAACATCCAGTCTTTTGCTATGTCAGCCTAAACCCAATAGTGGTGTTAGAGCCATCTTGATTCATACAATTAGTAGTCATTTTAGTATTAATTACTTGCTTTGCTATGACTCTTGCATGATTAGTTCATATTACATATGTGATGTGTTACGCTCCTAGTAACTGCTTCAGATTGGGTTAGTCACTATGGCTGTCCGGTCATAGGAGCTAAATATGATTTAAAGGTGCTCTCTTCCTATTCAATGGGGTCTCCTATGATGTGTTCAGATGCCGCTATGGCCTTATCCCATGAACAAGTGAGGTGAATGGAGTATTGTTTTAATTATGCTTTGGTTATGCATATTAGGATTAATATGCTTATTTGCTGGAATATGTGTCATGTTGTCATGTTTAATTAGGAAATGTTTGAGACCATCAAAATCCTCATAAAAAGTATATTTAGTCATGGTATAAGTTAATCATGATGCAAATCCATTTAGGGTTTGATTAGCAAATTGGTGTCTAGGGAAGTGGTTTTGGTAAGGTAAAGGGAATGAGATTTTTAATTGGTTCCGTTATCTAACTTGGCCAATTCATTTGTTATCTAAAGAAAGCAATGGGGGACCCCCTCATCTCTCCCACTTACCTAGCCAATTTGGCTATATCTAGTTCTTAAATTGGAAATGCTAACTGACTAAGCACACTATAAATTGCCTTCCTTCATTCTAAGCCAAATCAATGTCCAAAATCTTTAGTTTGTTTGTTGTGATTAACACAAGGCCTACTCTAGGGTTTGATATGATATTTGTCTTGGTGCATTTTATGCTTTATGGCATGACTGGTGGTGTTGCTTTGTTGTGATTGACACAAGGACAACATTTATCAAACATGGCTGTGTGAAAATGAAGGGTCTGACTAAACTAAGACATTATAGTTTGTCATGATTGACACAAGGCTCTAAGTATCTTAGAGGCAGGTGTTATATTGAGAGTTGCAAATATTGTAATTGGAAAGGAGTTTCCTATCCTTGAACTCATCGGTGTTTGTTGTAATTAATACAAGGCATTCATAAAAATTAGGATCTCAACCCCACTAAGGAAGTCCTAGGAGGGTTTTCTCGCTTACCATAGTTGAAGGGATATGGTATTTGAAAGAAAATAGTGGGAGACACAATTAGATGCAAAAGTCCTTATCTAATTATGAATATCATCATGAGTGATCTACTTATAGTTGTTCTTTATTTAATGTAGATTTTACATTATGGCTTCTACTTTTTCATTGCAGATCATCTTGGATGCCAACTGTTGGGAATTGTGTCCCAAAGCCAATCACCTGGGTTGTAGGCGATTGTGCTGAGTATTGTATTCTTTTTATGAATTATTAATATTATTTTTGGCAGCTCATCACATATTGTATTTCCCTGAAATGAACTCTTTCTATGTGATGAGGTCCTTAGGACTACACTGACTTCGATACAGAGAGGATGTATCGACTGGTCCTTAAACCCTGTTCACAACCAAAGGATATATTGTACTGGATGGTAATATATCAAGTATAGGTTGTTGCAGTTCATATCATTTGGTTGTCCTCTTGACCAAATGAGTGTGGTGACACTGATGTGATCTACAAGTGGGATATATGATATCTCATTGAATGTGACTCTGTGCAGCCCCTTTCTGCCAAAGGGAAACTCATGATTGGATATGGGTATATGTGTCCCTCCGACCTGAGGTCATCACGGTAGCTTGCAAGCAACTCCCTATGCTTTGGTGCCGGACTACCCGGATTTTTAATCCGGTGATGGAAGGTTTCTGGGTACAGGCAAGTACTTGTGGAGCAGTGATGGACCAAGATGGAATTGAACTATCCAAATAGTTTGGATTGAATGTCTCGCAGTATCTCAATTTAGCAAATCCTCGGCCGGGGTAGTTCTAGTGAAGAGTCACTGGGCTTGCAAGGTTGAGACACGTTGTCGACTGACTCAGTTTGGGTTGGCAGCCCAATCTCAGTCGTCCTGAGCATTAGAGGTCAAAGGGATGAACTATACGGTAACCATATGCCAGAGGTTTGACAGTTTGCTCCTGCATCTTCGACCTATCCGGACGCCAAGACCCATTGCTAGATGGTATCTTGTGCTGGTACTGGAATTGTTTCAGTGCTACGCTTAGGTTCGAACCTATGAGGTCACACACCATAGAGGATTACTCCCTGATCCAGGTACCAGTATTTGATTAGGAATCTTATCGGTGATGGTTTGATTGAGCACATTGGATTGACCTGGGTTTGGGTCTATCAGATTTTGTTCTGATTTATCAGGAATTTTTTTTCTGGTTAACCAGGACTAGACCAAGCCTTCTGATAATTAGATTTTGATCTAATTATATGGATAAACCTTTTTTGAACCATTGGGTTTTTTATTTAAACCTTTTTCATTTCTTTTAGACCCTTTGAACCGGTCTTCACGGTGAATTGCTGCTTTGGGCGAATAGGGCTTTTGGGCGTCCCTTCTTCTCCCCATTTAATTTCGTTTTGGCTGGATTTTAACTCAATTTGATTGCTTCATTGAAACGAATTGAATTCGTTTTTAATCCGTGCTGCCTTTTGGTTTTCCCGCAAGACCTTTCACCTCCCAAAATCACCGGTTGGATTGGTTCATCGCTGCATATATTTTTTGCTGGGCACTGTTCTTTTGGAAGTGCAGAAAATCGTGAGGCTGAAATATCTCTCTGGATTCTTATTTTTTTGAGAGATTTCATCATCCTTTCACCACAGATTTTTGGGGTGGGTTTAGGCAATTGATTGGGAGGAAAAATCAATTCCATTTGTCCCTATTTCTTGTGCTCATTGGAAGAAGAAGTTCGTGCTCTGTTTGGAGAAACATTGCAGCAAAACAACATCACTTCTTCCCACCGTTTGAAGGTGTTTTCTGGCGACTAGCATCGCCTGAGAACCGGATCTGTGGAGTCCCGCGCGTGTTCCCCCTCTAGAGAGTGCTCATTTGAGCACTTAAGAGCCGGATCAATGCTCTACTTGCTGTTTAAGTGTCCTGTTTTTTTTTGAGTTGCAGGTTTTAACCTTTGTTGTTTTTGGAGAAGAACAAGAGTGATTCAACGTTGAAGATCCACACCTATCCCTTCTCAATTTGAAGCAAGAGAAGTCCTTGCTGTTGGTGATAGAGAGGAGACCAAAGATTGGTCATTCGGATTGGCCATTATTGCTGTTGAAGCAAAGGAAAAACAAAGCATTCCAACATTTGAAGAGGAAGACAACAGGAATAAAATTATTCCTGTTATCCCAGTTATTCCAGAACTATACCAGATTTATTCCAGGCAGGAATAAGGTATGGGTTTTGATTTTTAAAATTCATGCATGCATAGATCTAAGTATTTAAAATATTTATAAACATTACATGCCCATATTATAACATGTTTTTGTCTGCACATGCTTCCAGATCGTGTTAGATCCTGCGTGGAGCAAGTTTTTTTTGCTGTGCATTTTAAAATTATTTTAAAATACTTACCTGCTCCCTGCTCTTGCATGCTTAGAGTAGGCACCTGCAAAAGCCCTTTTTAACTTTCATTGGTATCAGAGCCAGGTTTACAGGTGTAACATAATCTTGATGCATGTTAGATTAAAAATAGTTTAATCAACTTTTTGTATCCTGATAGTACTTTTAGGAACCTAGTTGAGACCTTCACCATGACCGTGTGTCTTTGACACGAAGCGGATCGTCTGTGTTGGCCTCTTCAGAAGGATCCTTTAAGGAAATCTTGGAATTAAAATTGTTTTAGTTCAGATACAGTTTTGACATGTCTGTTAATTATTGGGCCATGAAATGTTTATAAAATAAAATCTAGATATGAAGCATGATTTTGTAATGTAAAAAATGTTATACATTGACACTTAATTAAAAATATTTTGATTAAATGTATGGCTTATTAAAATTAAATTATTAGGTTTATGAAATCTAATTTGACATGAATAAGCCATTTCTGGGTTAAATTGGGTTAGTTTTCTAATTGGGTCTTTTAACTGGGTTAGACCTAGGTTTAGTTGAACCGGATTACAAGAAGATTAAACAAAAGTTGTTTAAGGCCCTTCTTTAGAACTATCTAATAGTTAGATTGGTTGATCCGTTCATCTAAAATGGATCCAATTAGTGGCTCAGTGGAAGCCCGAGTCTTTAGGCTAGTCTGATCGAGTCTGGTAAACCGACTGGTGTCAAGGTAGGTTTGGCATGTTGATCATGGTTGCATGAGGCTACCTCTTTCCTGGCCAACTTGGTTGGTGTCTAGGAAAGATGGTTAATGGCGGATACTCACCCATGATCTCACCTACCTGGCTAGTCGAGTTGACCAGAACTGATTGGAAAAGCTCAATGACTCGAGTTAACCCATGTCACCCAGGTTGATCGGTCTGACTGATCTATAGGTGCCCATGGATTGTTTGTTGATTCAAATCAACCCTCCTGGAATCTGATTGATTCAGTGGAAGGATGATCCATGTCCTTGTCTTTTTCCTCTGTCACTACTAAAAATCCTCTAAAATTATTAGGTCCTTAAAAAGACTATGTCAAGGTGTTGACAGTGTCTTAGCCTCCCATTAAGTCAGTTAGAAATGTGTCCACTAGCTTGGTGTGCATCGGCAGTTCCAAAGAACGGGTGTACATCCGGCGACTGGAATTTCTATCTGATCGATGATGGTTCAGTGCAACCTCCTTAACAGGACCAGGTGGGCCGGCCAAAGTCGGGCTTGGTTTTTGTTAGCTGGAAGCATTGGATTTGTCATTTTAATGGTTGGACCTAACCAGAGACCCGCAATAGGAGACTCCAAGGCCGATTGGGGTGTTCTCCAGGGCAAAATGAATTACTGAAAATTGTTTAGGGAAGCAATTGGTTTACGAACCTACCTTTAGGCCCGTATGGGTGAGGCGGCCTAAG
Organism: Areca catechu; assembly: GCA_021397845.1. NCBI lineage: Eukaryota > Viridiplantae > Streptophyta > Magnoliopsida > Arecales > Arecaceae > Areca > Areca catechu. The sequence goes on along the minus strand of CM038039.1, from coordinate 149,625,835 downwards.
TCGGGCTCATGCGAGGCCTATTGGATTTCAGTACCCACTTGAAAAAGTGTTTTCATGGATTGGAGTTAGAGGCTACCAATCTTTAAAAATTAGTGGGACAAACCTTTAGACTAAAGTCCAAGTCTTTTGGTTAAGTTATTAATTCATAAACTAATGTGGTCTTGTTTTCTTTTCAAATGTCTTCCAATTTATCGCTCCGATCACTTCTCAATAACGAGAAGTTAAAGGGTCATAACTTTGATAGTTGGTATCAAAGGTTAAGAATTGTTCTGGAGCATGAACGGATCCTCTATGTGATAACGGATCCGGCGCCTGAAATCCCTCCTGCAAATGCACGGAGTGCGGTCAGAGACGCTTACTTGAAGTGGGTTTCTGATCGAACTACTGTCCGTTGCATTATGCTTGCGACTATGAACGACGAGTTCAGTCGCAAATTTGAGGAGGCCCAACTTGATGAAATCCTTCAAAAGTTGAAGGAATCCTTCGACACCCCGAATGATGTAGAACGGTACAAAGTGTCTGTTGGGTTCGTGAACCAGTGCGGAAGCGTGGATTTCAAAAATTTATGAAACCAGGTCCGAACCCTAATCCCAAATCTCCTTATTAACAATTAAAAACTATGACTACATGCATGTCCAAATTTAAACATTGTTTAAATACTAACCTCAGATTGCTATTACCAGTCTGATGCAGAAATGAACTCCAAATTGAGTAGCCTCTTGAACACACCAGGCGTCCACTTGTCCGCCCTCCGATGGTGATCCACACGGGCAGATGATCAAGACACTGACTCCTTAATTGGGTTCCTTCCAATCAAGTTCTACCCGAAGAACTTGATATATGGGCTATTGGCTAGGACTCCTCTAGCCAAACTGGGACTAAACCTTCTCTCTTACCCTTCTCCTTGTCTTCTAGCAACTTTGGCCCCTTAAGACACTCTTGTCTTAAGAATAAGCCCTTGTCCTAAAATGAGACAAGGCTTGTCTTGGAGGGAGAAGAAAATTAAGACAAGATTGTCTTAATGTAAGAAAGAAAGGAGAGGCGCCTTCTTCCTTTACCGTCGGAGAGTTTCTCTCTGACTCTCCTTCTGTTCTGAGATTCGACAGAGCCAAGGCTCTGTAAAGGAATCAAAGAGGAAAGAGAGGAGGGGGAAACAATCTTCTGGAGAGGGAGAGGGAAAATAGAAGCAAGGCTTCGCTGTAGAAAATCTGGAATAGTTTTTTTTTTTATTTTTTTTATTTTTATGGTGAAGTCTTCTCCTTAAATAGGCGACAGAGAGGCGCCTACCCATCTGTAATCACCCTCTCACGCCCCTCTCTCCCTTCTCACATCCTTTCCCTTCATCTCACGGCCCTTGAATTAATCTCACGGCCTTTGGGATGGGAAGACGCAAGAAAGAGTCGCGAAAAAACACAGAAGGGCGCGCGCAGAAGAGAAGAGTCGCGCCCCTTCGGTGTTTTTTTTTTTCTTTCACGGTAATCCCATTTTTTGAAGAGTCCACGCCTAGGTGGACTCTCTTCCACGCCCCTTCAGCCAAAACGCCGATCCCCTTTTCTTTTCTCATGCAAAAACGCCCCTTGGAGAGAGTCCACGCGCGCGTGGACTATTCTCCTTGCGCGCACACGTGGGAAGAGAGGGGAAGGGGTTTAGGCGATGTGGGAAAGGGGTTTAGCCTCTTAGGTTAGCCCAATTGCTAGCCTACTATTAGCCCAATGTCTTGAATATTCAATTAGATTCAAACCGGAATGAATTTGGATCTAAAAAAGACCAAATCGGAACCCTAACTCGAATCCGATTCAAGTAGAAGCCATGGTTTGCAACACATGCTAGTGTGTTCATCTGCAAACGAGATTTAATTCCAAATTAAATCCTTGATTATCTATCCTAAGTGTGTGACCCATTGGGTTCCATACCTAGCCAGCAGTGGGTCCGAGTGCAAGTTGACCTAATTTGATCAGAACTCATTCTAATCCTTTTAGGTCAAATCGAGCTAACTCGAGTTAGTCAATTAGGACTCCTCCTAATTAGTGATCCAATTAAACCTTTTAATTTGATCAACCCACAAGACATGATTGACGTCTAGCAACGTGTCATGTCTACCCGGAAGATATGGAAATTCTGGTGAAATTCCAAAACTACCCTTCAGTGGAAAGTTCCCGTACAATTCGATCCTTCAATCATCTTGCATCCCGAATATAACTATGGATATGGAAACATGTCAAAACTAGCTTATACTCATTCCCAGCTCAGTCATACACTAATGATTCAATTAATTTGATATTAGAAATCATTTCTAATATCTGTACTTTGATCAAAGATTTCCTGAATCATCATCTGACCTAATTTGGCTGGATGCAATCTCCTCCTACTAGGAGTGATCAATTCCTTGTTGACCTACTCATTACCTTCATATACAATTCACCATACCCAGCATCAACCTCGTGCATGACCCAGTGTCATGATTGAGATTGAACCAAAGCATGGGTTCATGTACATAAGGTATTATGGCAGTCTCAGGTCATAGGACTACTTGTACAACTCCCACTATGAGAAACATCTATTGACATGCAGCTAAGGCTCCATTAGATGTTCTCAAACTGGATCTATTCAGTGAACTCATTCACTAATGAGCACCCACATCCTTGTATTAGTGTCCCACACAAGTGACTGTGAGAGCAGTCACCCTTTTCAGCATACATAGGATGTGCCAGTCTAACCGGAAACCCTGATCCCCAACTCAGGGTTCCTATGACTAGGAATATTCTAGATTAGGGTTTTAAGGCCTTAGATCTCACTGGTATGATCTCATCATAGCCCTAGGACCATAGCCCTAATCTATGGGGTTCATCATATAATGACACAGCGAATGATGAAAAATATTGCCTTTATTAACTTGTCAATTTACAATGGTCTGGGAGATACAAATATTGGCTTATAGGGCATAATCCTTTCAATCTCCCACTTGCACTAAAGCCAATCGCTCTTATTCTTTAACCCCATACAATCGAGGTGGCGATCAAACTCCCGCTGTGGTAGAGCCTTAGTGAACGGGTCTGCTATGTTGTTCTTTGTATCCACTCTATTGATGCAGACTTCTTGTCTCTCGATTATCTCTCGGACAAGATGGAAGTGTCTTAGAATGTGCTTGGACTTGTGATGGGCTCTCGGTTCCTTAGCTTGAGCAACTGCTCCAGTGTTATCACAATAGAGTGGCACCGGGCTCTCAATCTCAGGAACTACTCCCAACTCTGTGATGAATTTCTTCATCCAGACAGCTTCCTTGGTGGCTTCACTGACAGCTATGTACTCTGCCTCGGTAATTGAGTCAGCTACAGTCTGCTGTTTAGTGCTCTTCCAACTTACTGCTCCACCATTCAAGGTAAAGACATACCCTGAAATGGATTTACTATCATCTGGGTCTGATTGAAAACTAGAGTTTGAATAGGCTTCTAGTTTAAGATCAGACCCTCCGTATATAAGAAAAATATCCTTAGTCCTTCTCAGGTACTTAAGAATATTTTTCACAGCCTTCCAGTGATCCTCTCCTGGATCAGCCTGAAATCTACTGGCTACACCCAAGGCATATGCCACATCAGGCTTGGTACATAACATAGCATACATAATTGACCCTATAGCCGAAGCATAAGGTATAGAACTCATTCTATTTCTTTCTTCAGGTGTCTTAGGAGACATCCTCTTAGAAAAACGTATGCCATGACCAATAGGTAAGTAACCTCTTTTACATTCCTCCATGCTAAATCTCTTTAGCACCTGGTCAATGTACCTAGACTGGGATAAGCCTAGCATCCTTCTTGATCTTTCTCTATAGATCTTTATACCTAGTATATAGGATGCTTCTCCCAAGTCTTTCATGGAAAACTGTTTCGATAACCACACTTTGACTGATTGTAACATTGGGATATCATTCCCAATAAGAAGTATATCATCAACATATAGAACTAAGAAAACTATGGCACTCCCACTAGTCTTCTTGTACGCACAAGGTTCATCCTCATTTTTGAAAAAATCAAATTCTTTGACTGTTTTATCAAATCGGATGTTCCAACTCCTGGATGCTTGCTTTAATCCATAAATGGATTTCTTTAGCCTACATACCTGATTAGGTTTAGTCTCCAAGACAAAACCTTCTGGCTGTGACATATAAACCTCTTCCTCAAGGAAACCATTGAGGAATGCAGTTTTTACATCCATTTGCCAGATCTCATAATCATGATATGCTGCTATAGCAAGCATAATCTGAATAGATTTGAGCATGGCAACAGGGGAAAATGTTTCATCATAATCTATTCCCTGTTTTTGTCTGAAACCCTTAGCCACCAATCTGGCTTTATAAGTTTCAACTTGGCCATCTGCCCCAATCTTCTTTTTATAGACCCATTTACACCCAATAGGGTTAATACCCTCTGGTGCATCAACCAAAGACCATACTTGGTTGACATACATGGAGTCCATCTCGGATCTCATGGCTTCCAGCCATCTGTCTGAGTCTCTACTCATGACTGCTTCCGTATAGGTTAGAGGCTCATCATTTTGAATGATTTGGGCTTCATTATTTTCAATTATGAACCCATACCTCTCAGGTGCCAGTCGCACCCTATCAGACCTACGGATAGGAGTGTGTTCAGGTTCTATATTAACTATGTTGTTACTTGACTGAGAAGTGTCTATTTGTTGAATTTCATTAAGTTTGATATTTCTACCAGTGCCCTTTTGTAGGATGAATTCTTTTTCCATAAAAGTGGCATGCCTACTGACCAAAACCTTTTGTTCAGTAGGGTGGTAGAACAGATATCCTATACTATCTCTAGGATATCCCATAAATAGACATTTGTCTGCTCTAGCATCTAGTTTATGTTCAAAATTTCTTTTTACATAGGCTGGACATCCCCATATCTTAATATACTTAAGATTGGGCTTCTTACCTCTCCATAATTCATATGGAGTGCTAGAGACAGTTTTAGATGGTACTCTATTCAAGATATAAGTTGATGTTTCCAAAGCATATCCCCAGAAAGAAAAAGGTAACTCCGTGAAGCACATCATGGACCGTACCATATCCAATAAAGTACGATTCCTCCTTTCAGAAACATCATTTAATTGTGGTGTGTAAGGAGGAGTCCATTCAGAGATGATCCCCTTATCTTTAAGGTGATCAAGAAACTCAGTGGATAAGTACTCACCTCCTCTATCTGATCGGAGGATCTTTATACTTTTTCCTGTCTGTTTCTCTACCATACTTTGATACTCTAAGAATTTTTCAAAAGCCTCGGACTTATGTTTCATTAGATACACAAATCCATACCTTGAAAAATCATCAGTAAATGTGATGAAGTATGAGTATCCACCATAGGCTTGAGTTGTCATAGGCCCACATACATCTGTGTGTATGAGTCCCAATAACTCTTTTGTCCTTTCTCCATGTCCACTAAATGGAGTCTTGGTCATCTTACCCATGAGACATGATTCACAAGTTCCTAATGACTCATAGTCATAAGGATCAAAGAAATTTTCTTTGTATAACTTGTTAATCCTAGTCTCACTAATATGTCCAAGTCGACAATGCCAAAGTAAGGTATTGTTTACATCATCTCTTTTCCGTTTGTTAGAAACATGAAAAATATTGTCATTAGTGGAAAGAGTTAATAGACCATTGCAGAATATGCCATAACATATAATTTCATTAGATAAAGAAATTGAGCAGCCACTACTCATTACATTCATAGTATATCCTTGTTTAAGTAACAAGGGTACAGATATGATATTTCTAATGATTTTTGGCATATAGTAACAATTCCTTAGCTCCAAGATCTTCCCTGAAGGTAACTTCAAAATATAAGTCCCTACAGCTTCTACTTGGATGGGGTCCCCTCCAGCACCGTAGAGCTCAAAGTTACCTTCCTTCAATACTTTAAGCCCCTGAAGTCCCTGCAATGATTTGCAGATGTTATGACCACAGGCGGTATCCAACACCCAAGTATTTGAAATGGAAGAATCCAATGACAAAATAGTATGAACTTCTTTCATACCTTTTGGTGCCTCTGATGCACCAGGCTTCACACTTGCAAGGTAAACCTTGCAGTTCCTTTTCCAATGACCCGGCTTGCCACAATGAAAGCAGGTCATCTGTCCGGAGGCCTTCTTTCCTTTCTTCTTCTTAATGCCCCCTTTGGGATTCATCCTCTTACTGGAACCCTTTTTGCCTGTCTTCTTCTTATCCACAAGAAGAACTGGAGCCTTATTTTTCTTTACATGGCTCTCTGCTGTCTTCAACATATTCAACAGCTCAGGCAAGGAAGAATTAAGTTTGTTCATATGGTAATTAAGAACAAACTGTGAAAATGACTCTAGGAGTGATTGCAAGATCAAGTCTTGATTCAACTCCCCATCCATTACAAAACCTAATTGACCTAATCGAGTGATTAGATCAATTATCTTTAATATATGGTCTTGTACTGATGTACCTTCTGTCATCCTTGCACGGAACAACTGCTTAGATATTTCATATCTAGCAGTTCTACTGTGTTCTCCATAAAGCTCTTTTAAATTGAGCAGTATGGAGTTAGTATCCATGCTATCATGCTGCCTCTGCAACTCATTAGTCATAGAGGCAAGCATAACACACTTGATAGTAAGTGAGTCATTTTGCCACATATTATATGTGGTCTTCTCCTCTTGCGAGGCATCTTCCCTTGGTGGTTCCAAAATTGGGGTATCAAGAATATAGGAAATTCTTTCTTGACTGAGTACTATTTTTAAATTTCTCAGCCAATCAACATAATTAGGCCCAGTCAATTTGTTGGCATCTAAAATACTACGGAGTGAGAGTGAAGAGGCCATTTATCTATATTTAAACAAAGAACAATACATAAGCAAACAACCATGAAATGACAATACATAATTAAATTAGGACTTTAATTTAATTATGTCTCTCACTATTTTATCGAGCATCATAACCCTCTATACGATGATCGAGAAAACCCTAATTAGTTTTTCTTAGTGGGGTTGAGATCCCAATCCCTTATAAAGGACCTTGTGTGTACACAACAAATCTTATATAAGTTCATAGGTAGGAAAACTCTCTCCAATTGTAACCCGTACAATTCTCAACTTATCCCGGCCTCTAAAATATTAATAGCCTTGTGTATACACAACAAACTATAATATTTCAGTTAAGTAAGACTCTCCATAGCCATATAGTCATGACTTTAATAGTAATACCCTTGTGTGTACACAACAAAATATTACATTAAATCATGCCATAAACAAATAATTGTATTAGGCCAAAAATTGTGTTAGTCACCATATTAGGTCTTGTGTGTACACAACAAACCTAGTATAGATCGTAACACAATAATGACCTATCATGAAGGAAGGCCAATAATAGTATTTTAACACCAAGCATGTTAGTCAAGAATTAAATCAATCAGATCGGCCAGGCTAGTGGAAGAGATGTGGGGGTCCCCCCGTTGCTTTCCTAGACACCAATTTAAAATTGGCCAGGTCAGACAACGGAACCAATTAAAAAACCACGATTCCCTTTACCTTCCCAGAACCACCTTTCTAGACACCAAAATGACTAATTATCCATCATGACTAATAATGCTTATCGGTTAACTATACTACCACTTAATATAATTTTAAGAGGGATTTATGCAATGCCAGCACATTCAATTAAAAGCTATCACATATATTAATACATGCTTTAAACTAAGCAAATATGTGAAATGTGTGCCATCATACTAGGACAACCATTTACCACATAATGGATACACCATTATGCCAGGGCAACCTTATTTTAGTATGATGGCTCCAGGGCTAATCATATCTCTAAGACAATTAGGGTTTCAGTGGAAAACCCTAACCGGTGGCAATCATCAAACTCATGTTCAATCAAAGACATGCATTGTGCATCAATATAAAAACTTTAACATGATACTACATCATTTAATAAAACATGAATTGAACTGCATAAGTTTTAATCCTAATAAGGAGGCTCTGATACCACTGTTGGGTTCGTGAACCAGTGCGGAAGCGTGGATTTCAAAAATTTATGAAACCAGGTCCGAACCCTAATCCCAAATCTCCTTATTAACAATTAAAAACTATGACTACATGCATGTCTAAATTTAAACATTGTTTAAATACTAACCTCAGATTGCTATTACCAGTCTGATGCAGAAATGAACTCCAAATTGAGTAGCCTCTTGAACACACCAGGCGTCCACTTGTCCGCCCTCCGATGGTAATCCACACGGGCAGATGATCAAGACACTGACTCCTTAATTGGGTTCCTTCCAATCAAGTTCTACCCCAAGAACTTGATATATGGGCTATTGGCTAGGACTCCTCTAGCCAAACTGGGAGTAAACCTTCTCTCTTACCCTTCTCCTTGTCTTCTAGCAACTTTGGCCCCTTAAGACACTCTTGTCTTAAGAATAAGCCCTTGTCCTAAAATGAGACAAGGCTTGTCTTGGAGGGAGAAGAAAATTAAGACAAGATTGTCTTAATGTAAGAAAGAAAGGAGAGGCGCCTTCTTTTTTACCGTCGGAGAGTTTCTCTCTGACTCTCCTTCTGTTCTGAGATTCGACAGAGCCAAGGCTCTGTAAAGGAATCAAAGAGGAAAGAGAGGAGGGGGAAACAATCTTCTGGAGAGGGAGAGGAAAAATAGAAGCAAGGCTTCGCTGTAGAAAATCTGGAATAGTTTTTTTTTTTTTTTTTTTTTTTTTTTATGGTGAAGTCTTCTCCTTAAATAGGCGACAGAGAGGCGCCTACCCATCTGTAATCACCCTCTCACGCCCCTCTCTCCCTTCTCATGTCCTTTCCCTTCATCTCACGGCCCTTGAATTAATCTCACGGCCTTTGGGATGGGAAGACGCAAGAAAGAGTCGTGAAAAAACACAGAAGGGCGCGCGCAGAAGAGAAGAGTCGTGCCCCTTCGGTGTTTTTTTTTTTCTTTCACGGTAATCCCATTTTTGAAGAGTCCACACCTAGGTGGACTCTCTTCCACGCCCCTTCAGCCAAAACGCCGATCCCCTTTTCTTTTCTCACGCAAAAATGCCCCTTGGAGAGAGTCCACGCGCGCGTGGACTCTTCTCCTTGCGCGCGCGTGGGAAGAGAGGGGAAGGGGTTTAGGCGATGTGGGAAAGGGGTTTAGCCTCTTAGGTTAGCCCAATTGCTAGCCTACTATTAGCCCAATGTCTTGAATCTTCAATTAGATTCAAACTGGAATGAATTCGGATCTAAAAAAGACCAAATCGGAACCCTAACTCGAATCCGATTCAAGTAGAAGCCATGGTTTGCAACACATGCTAGTGTGTTCATCTGCAAACGAGATTTAATTCCAAATTAAATCCTTGATTGTCTGTCCTAAGTGTGTGACCCATTGGGTTCCATACCTAGCCAGTAGTGGGTCCGAGTGCAAGTTGACCTAATTTGATCAGAACTCATTCTAATCCTTTTAGGTCAAATCGAGCTAACTCGAGTTAGTCAATTAGGACTCCTCCTAATTAGTGATCCAATTAAACCATTTAATTTGATCAACCCACAAGACAAGATTGACGTCTAGCAACGTGTCATGTCTACCCGGAAGATATGGAAATTCTGGTGAAATTCCAAAACTACCCTTCAGTGGAATGTTCCCGTACAATTCGATCCTTCAATCATCTTGCATCCCGAATATAACTATGGATATGGAAACATGTCAAAACCAGCTTATACTCATTCCCAGCTCAGTCATACACTAATGATTCAATTAATTCGATATTAGAAATCATTTCTAATATCTGTATTTTGATCAAAGATTTCCTGAATCATCATCTGACCTAATTTGGCTGGATGCAATCTCCTCCTACTAGGAGTGATCAATTCCTTGTTGACCTACTCATTACCTTCATATACAATTCACCATACCCAGCATCAACCTCGTGCATGACCCAGTGTCATGATTGAGACTGAACCAAAGCATGGGTTCATGTACATAAGGTATTATGGCAGTCTCAGGTCATAGGACTACTTGTACAACTCCCACTATGAGAAACATCTATTGACATGCAGCTAAGGCTCCATTAGATGTTCTCAAACTGGATCTATTCAGTGAACTCATTCGCTAATGAGCACCCACATCCTTGTATTAGTGTCCCACACAAGTGACTGTGAGAGCAGTCACCCTTTTCAGCATACATAGGATGTGCCAGTCTAACCAGAAACCCTGATCCCCAACTCAGGGTTCCTATGACTAGGAATATTCTAGATTAGGGTTTTAAGGCCTTAGATCTCACTGGTATGATCTCATCATAGCCCTAGGACCATAGCCCTAATCTATGGGGTTCATCATATAATGACACAGCGAATGATGAAAAAATATTGCCTTTATTAACTTGTCAATTTACAATGGTCTGGGAGATACAAATATTGGCTTATAGGGCATAATCCTTTCAGTGTCTTGTGCCATCTACAATTCCTAGATGCCGAATGGTGGTTCAGTCACTGATCATGTATTGTACATGATCGAGTTGATTGAAAAGTTGGGCAAACTCGGATGCCCCTTGCATGAGCAACTCGGCAAGGATGCGATCCTGAATTCTCTTCCCTCCTCCTATCTTGACTTTCTTGATCATTACAGAATGAACAAGCCTGCAGTCAACTACCATGGTCTTTTGGGGTTGCTGGAGACTTTCGAGAAAGACCACCAACTGAATAAGGGGGTGGTAAATTTAGTGGGAGGAAGTAGAGGTCGTCATCCCTTTAAGAAAGGGAAGAAGAAAATAAATAAGAAGGGAAAGAAGGTGCAGAATGCTCCTGGCCCTAGTCAGACCAGGAAGTATAAGGCTGATCAGTCTTCTGCAGAGTGCTTCTACTGCAAGAAGAAGGGACACTGGAAGAGGAACTGTCCTCTTTATATTGCATCCCTTGATCCGAACAGGCCGAGGAAGTAGAAATCTGCTGAACAAGGTATTTATATGATAAAACCTTGTAATTACTCAATTGTTGATACTGCTAACTGGGTATTAGATACTGGTAGTCCAATTCATGTTTGTAATTCGTTACAGGGACTTCAAGTTAGCAGAAGATTTGAAGATGGAGAATAGTTTCTGAGCGTCGGGAATGGAAATCGTGTTCCAGTACTGGTGGTCGGAGTCCTGCGTCTTGTCTTTGAGTCTAGTACTATCGAACTAGTCGACTATCACTATTGTCCTAGTTTCATTATGTGCATAATCTCTGTAGGCCTTTTGGCCAATTATGGTTTTGAACTATCAATAATGGGTGATTTTTGCAATGTTATTTTGAATAACTCTGTGATAATGAAAGCTAGATTAAATAATGGCATTTATGTACTATCAAGGCCTGTTAATGTGATGTACATTTCTAGCAAACGCCCAAGGTTAGATAATGTCAACGATTTGTATCTTTGGCACTATAGGCTAGGTCATATTAACCAAAATAGGATAAACAAGATGCGAGGAGATGGACTCCTCGAGGTCAGTGATTCTGAATCACTGCCCACTTGTGAATCCTGTTTACTTGGTAAAATGATCAAATCACCTTTTACTGGAAAAGGTGAACGAGCTACAGAACTTCTAAGTCTAATACATACTGATGTATGTGGACCAATGACAGTTAGTGCCAGAGGAGGATACAAATATTTCATTACTTTTACAGACGACTTTTCGAGGTTCGGTTATGTCTTTCTAATGAGACATAAGTCTGAGTCATTTGAAATGTTCAAACAATACCGTAATGAAGTAGAAAAGCAAACTAGAAAAAGTATTAAAACTCTTCGATCTGATCGAGGTGGTGAATACTTATCTTGTGAATTTTTGACATATCTTGAGGAGAATGGAATTCTCTCTCAATGGACTCCTCCAGGAACACCACAGTTGAATAGTGTGTCTGAAAGGAGGAATCGAACCTTGTTGGACATGGTTCGATCCATGATGGGTTTTGCAACTCTGCAGCTATCCTTTTGGGGATATGTGTTTCAGACAGCCTGTTACTTATTAACTGATATTCCAAGTAAGTCTGTTGTCTCCACTCCATATGAGATGTGGACTGGATGTAAACCCTCAATCTCACACCTTCGGGTCTGGGGTTGTCCGACTTATGTAAAGCGTTTAGACTCAGACAAACTTGGTCCTAGGTCTGATCGATGCTTATTCATTGGTTATCCTAAGGAAACCAAAGGGTATTTCTTCTATTTGGAGAATGAACAAAAGGTGTTCGTTGCTCTTAGAGCTATCTTTTTGGAAAAGGAGTTCCTTGGAGAAGGAACTATAGCCTCTAAGATTGAACTTGATGAAGTTCAGCTAATAGAAGAACCTGCACACTCTAAGGACATCGTAGAACCGGCTGTGATTGAATCACACCCAGAACACATTAGGAGGTCCGGTAGAATACCGCGTTAGCCGAACAGATACTATGGTTTCTTGGTCCGGGATGGTGATCCCATTGAGCTCGATGAGAATAATGAGGATCCGATCACCTATATGGATGCTCTTCAGAGATCTGACTCTGAGGCATGGCTTGGAGCCATGCGATCCGAAATGGAGTCCATGGAAATCAACAATGTTTGGACATTGGTTGATCCGCTTGAAGGAATAAAACCCATTGGGTGTAAATGGATCTTCAAACGGAAAAGGGGCGCAGATGGGAAGGTAGAGACCTATAAAGCCCGTCTGGGTGCCAAGGGGTATCGTCAGCAATATGGTATCGATTATGACGAGACTTTCTCCCTTATGGCAATGCTCAAGTCCAATCGGATCATGCTTGCTTTGGCAGCATATTTTGATTACGAGATCTAGCAGATGGATGTCCGAACCACTTTCCTAAATGGAGAGCTGGAAGAGGAGGTGTATATGATACAGCCTGAAGGGTTCACATCCATAGATGAATCAAAGGTATGCAAGTTGCAGAGGTCCATCTATGGACTCAAGCAAGCATCTCGAAGTTGGAACTTACGATTTGATAGGTGTATCAAATCGTATGGCTTCGTTAGGAACGGAGAAGAATCGTGCATCTATAAATGGGTTAATGGTTCTGTGATTGTATTCCTAGTACTGTATGTTGATGACATTCTCTTAATCGGGAATGATGTCACAGCATTACAAGGAATAAAGGTCTGGTTATCATCTCAGTTCTCCATGAAGGACTTGGGTGAAGCTTCTTACATACTATGTATGAAGATCTATAGAGATAGATCTAAGAAGCTTTTGGGACTGTCCCAGTCCATGTACATTGACACCGTGCTAAAACGGTTCAGCATGGAAAATTCCAAGAAAGGCTATCTCCCGATAGGTTCTGGAATTACTCTTTCTAAGAAGGATTGTGCGACAACTCTTGAGGAAAGAGAGCGCATGAGTAGAGTACCTTATACTTCTGCAGTAGGCTCTATCATGTATGCTATGACTTGTACTAGACCAGACATGGCATACTCACTATGAGTAGTGAGCAGATACCAGTCTGACCCAGGTGAGGTGCATTAGAAGGTGGTTAAGTCCATCCTTAGGTATTTAAGAAATACTAAAGATCAATGGCTGATTTATGGAGAACCTGACTTGAAACTTGTGGGGTACACTGACTCCAGTTTCCAGTCGGATAAAGATGATAGCAAGAGTGTGTCAGGGTTTGTATTTACCCTGAACGGAGGAGCGATATGCTGGAAAAGTTCCAAGCAGGCAACTGTTGCAGACTCGGCATGCGAAGCAGAATATATTGCAGCATCAGATGCAACAAAGGAAGCTTTATGGTTACGGAAGTTCCTTGGAGAGCTAGGGGTGGCACCTTCCCTAGATGGTCCTGTTTCGGTGTACTGTGACAGCACTGGAGCCATTGCTTAAGCTAAGGAGCCTAAAGCACATCACCGCACAAAGCACATTCTATGGCGCTACCACCTCGTACGAAAAATCATGGAATGAGGCGACACCAATCTTCTGAAGATCGATGGAAAAGAAAATCTGGCCGACCCCTTCACTAAAGCCCTCGGAATAAAAGAGTTTGACTATTATAAATGGGAAATGGGTATTAGATACTCTTCTGATTGGCTTTAGTACAGTACGAGTGGGAGTTGTTGGGAATTGTGTCCCAAAGCCAATCACCTGGGTTGTAGGCGGTTGTGATGAGTATTGTATTCTTTTTATGAATTAATAAAATATTATTTTTGGCAGCTCATCACATATTGTATTTTCCTGAAATGAACTCTTTCCATGTGATGAGGCCCTTAAGACTACACTGACTTCGATACAGAGAGGATGTATCGACTGGTCCTTAAACCCTGTTCACAACCAAAGGATATATTATACTGGACGGCAATATATCAAGTATAGGTTGTTGCAGTTCACATCGTTTGGTTGTCCTCTTGACCAAATGAGTGTGGTGACACTGATGTGATCTACAAGTGGGATATGTGGTATCTCATTGGATGTGACTCCGTACAGCCCCTTTTTGCCAAAGGGAAACTCACGATTGGATATGGGTATATGTGTCCCTCCGACCTAAGGTCATCATGGTAGCTTGCAAGCAACTCCTTATGCTTTGGTGCCAGACTACCCGGATTTTTAATCCGGTGATGGAAGGTTTCTGGGTACAAGCAAGTACTTGTGGAGCAGTGATGGACCAAGATGGAATTGACCTATCCAAATAGTTTGGATTGAATGTCTCGCAGTATCTCAATTTAGCAAATCCTCGGCCGGGGTAGTCCTAGTGAAGAGTTACTGGGCTTGCAAGGTTGAGACACGTTGTCGACTGACTCAGTCTGGGTTGGCAGCCCAATCTCAGTCGTCCTAAGCATTAGAGGTCAAAGGGATGAACTATACGGTAACCATATGCCAGAGGTTCGACAGTTTGCTCCCGCATCTTCGACCTATCCGGACGCCGGGACCCATTACTAGATGGTATCTTGTGCTGGTACTGGAATTGTTCCAGTGCTACCGCCTAGGTTCGAACCTATGAGGTCACACGCCATAGAGGATTACTCCCTGATCTAGGTACCGGTATTTGATTAGGAATCTTATCGGTGACGATTTGATTGAGCACATTGGATTGACCTGGGTTTGGGTCTATCAGATTTTGTTCTGATTTATCAGGAATTTTTTTCTGGTTAACCAGGACTAGACCAAGCCTTCTGATAATTAGATTTTGATCTAATTATATGGATGAGCCTTTTTTGAACCATTGGGTTTTTTATTTAAACCTTTTTCATTTATTTTTGACCCTTTGAACCGGTCTTCACGGTGAATTGCTGCTTTGGGCGAACAGGGCTTTTGGGCATCCCTTCTTCTCCCCTTTTAATTTCGTTTTGGCTGGATTTTAACTCACTTTGATTGCTTCATTGAAACGAATTGAATTCGTTTTTAATCCGTGCTGCCTTTTGGTTTTCCCGCAAGACCTTTCACCTCCCAAAATCACCGGTTGGATTGGTTCATCGCTGCATGTATTTTCTGCTGGGCGCTGTTCTTTTGGAAGTGGAGAAAATCGTGAGGCTGAAATATCTCTCTGGATTCTTATTTTTTTGAGAGATTTCATCATCCTTTCACCACAGATTTTTGGGGGGGTTTTAGGCAATTGATTGGGAGGAAAAATCAATTCCATTTGTCCTTATTTCTTGTGCTCATTGGAAGAAGAAGTTCGTGCTCTGTTTGGAGAAACATTGCAGCAAAACAACATCACTTCTTCCCACCATTTGAAGGTGTTTTCCGGCGACTAGCATCACCTGAGAACCGGATCTGTGGAGTCTCGCATGTGTTCCCCCTCTAGAGAGTGCTCATTTGAGCACTTAAGAGCTGGATCAATGCTCTACTTGCTATTTAAGTGTCCTATTTTTTTTTGAGTTACAGGTTTTAACCTTTGTTGTTTTTGGAGAAGAACAAGAGTGATTCAACGTTGAAGATCCACGCCTATCCCTTCTCCATTTGAAGCAAGAGAAATCCTTGCTGTTGGTGATAGAGAGGAGACCAAAGATTGGTCATTCGGATTGGCCATTGTTGCTGTTGAAGCAAAGGAAAAACAAAGCATTCCAACGTTTGAAGAGGAAGACAACAGGAATAAAATTATTCCTGTTATCCCTGTTATTCCAGAACTATACCAGATTTATTCCAGGTAGGAATAAGGTATGGGTTTTGATTTTTAAAATTCATGCATGCGTAGATCTAAGTATTTAAAATATTTTATAAACATTACATGCCCATATTATAACATGTTTTTGTCTGCACATGTTTCCAGATCGTGTTAGATCCTGCGTGGAGCAAGTTTTTTCCGCTGTGCATTTTAAAATTGTTTTAAAATACTTACCTGCTCCCTGCTCTTGCATGCTTAGAGTAGGTACCTGCAAAAGCCCTTTTTAACTTTCACCAACAAGTTGACCGATTTGAATTATGTGGATAGGTTGAGGAACTTGAGAATTGTATTAGCTAAGGAAAAGCTTGCCTATATCCTCGATTCTCCTAACCCAGATCTAGTAGGAGAGGATGATATTGAGGAGGAAAGGGCCACCACATATAAAATGTGGCAGAATGACAGCTTGATTGTAATGTAGGGTTCGATGGCAAGGCGGAAACATAGATTTCAATTTTTTTATGAAATCTTCACCAAACCCTTAACCCAAGATCTCCTTAAAAGAATTAAAACATATAACATGTATATATAAGATTTAAAGTCATATTAAAATACTAACCTGTATCGCTAAAATCCAAACTTTAAATCTCCACCAGGTGACCAAATGTTCACCCTCCAATGGTGATCCACACAGAAAATGATGAAGACAACAATTTCTTGTTCTTGGCTCCACTTCTTGAATTCTTTTTCAAGAATTCAATTCTTGGACTTTTGGGTTGAAATTTTCCTTCTTGAAAATTTCTTTTCTTCCTTCTTTCCTCTTCTTGAATTTCCTTTCTTGAATTCCTTTTCTTGAATAGAATTGGAAGAAGAATTAAGACAGGCAAAGTCTTAATTCAAGAAGGAAAAGAAGAAGAACAGATCCTTCCTTTTCCTTTCCTTTACCGTTCAAGACCTTCCTCTTATTCTTGTTTAGGGTCAGAGTTTTGACAGAGATTATCTCTGTAAGGGAAACAATACCCAACAAGCATAAAGGGAAGGAGTATTCTGGAGAGGAGGAGAAGGATCTGATTTCTGAATTTTATTGTCTGATAAAACCCCCGTGAATCCAAAGCCTTTTATAGATCTCAGAGGGGCATTTACTCAAAACATCGCAACCCTTTGAAACCCCAAGAATCATGATCCCTCATTCCTCACGCATCCCCTCAACCAAAAATCATGATTCTCTGATTTAATTTTCGTTTTTCCGACAAGGAGAACTCTCAGAAAAAACTTCAGGAAGAATCGCGTCTTTTGGAGACGGATTTGCGACCGAAAAGTGATGGATCTTTTCCTTAATTTTTTCTGGCCATCAGATCCAGATCCAAGGGTGTCAAACAAGGATCCAAATCGCCCCCTCTTTCAGATTTTTCTCCAAGGCTTTTTCTTTCTCACGCGCGTGAAGAGGAGTCCACACGCGAGTGGACTCTTCTTCTTGGCGCGCGCAGGTGAGGAAAGAAGTGGGCGGCTTGGAGAGAGGCTCTCAGTGCACTTTATTCACTTGGATTCAGCCATGGTTTATCCCAATGTCCGAAAAACAAAATTAGACCTTAATCTGGTTCAATTAGAACCCAATTAAGCCTAATTCGAAACCAAATTCGAATCTGATTCGAATAGAAATTTGGTCTGCAACACATGCTAGTGTGTTTATCCTGCAAACTTGATTTAATTCCAAATTAAGTCCTTCATCAATTTTCTTTTGTGTGTGACCCATTGGGTTCCACACCTAGCCAGCAGTAGATCCGAGTGCTATTTGACTTAATTTGGTTAGATCTCAACTAAGCTAATTTAGGTCAACTCAAACTAGCTCGACTCGATCAATTAGAATCTAATTCTAATTAATTGATTTGAATTACCATGATTCAATCATATACCTACAAGACAAGATTGACGTCTAGCAACGTATCATGTCTACCCAGAAGATGTGAAATTTTGGTGGAATTACCAAAATACCCTTCAGTGGTGAGTTACCGGGCAATTCAGTCCTTTGATCAACTTGCATCCCGAATATGATTATGAATATGGATACTTGTCAAATCCAATTTAATATTCATCCCTAGGTCAATCTTTATAATGATGTTTCATTCATTAGAAATTAACTCTAATGTTCATAATTTGATCAAAGATTTCCTGAATCCATCATTTAATCGAAATTAGCTGGATGCAATTCCCTCTTACTAGGGCTGATCAATTCCTTGTTGACCTACTCACAACCTCCATATACAATCCACCATACCCAGTATCACCTCGTGCATGACTCAGTGTCATGATTGATTGCGATCCAAAGTATGGATTCATATATATAAGGTACCATGGTAGTCTCAAGTCAAAGGACCACATGCACTACTCCCACTATGAGAATTATCTATTGACAAACAGATAAGGTTCCATTAGATATTCTCAATCTAGATCAATTCAGTGAACTCATTCTCTAATAAACACTCACATTCTAGTATTAGTGTCAAACACAAGTGACTGTGAGATCAGTCACCCTCATCACAAAGCATATATAGGATGTGCCGGTCTTGCCGGAAACATTGATCCCCAACTCAATGTCCCATCGACCAGGAATATTTTAGATTTGGGTTTTAAGGCTTTAGGTCTCACTGGTATGATCTCATCATAACCCTAGAACCATAGCCCTAATCTATGGGGTTCATCATATATAATCATAAGGACACAGCGTATGATGAAAATAATGCCTTTATTATAATAATGTCAATTCATTGATTTTGGGATCGAAATACAATATTTCAATTGGCTTTCAGGGCACAATCTTTCAATCTCCCACTTGCACTAAAGCCAATCTCCTTTAATTCTTAACCCCATACAATCAAGATGGCGATCAAACTCTCGCTGTGATAGAGCTTTATTGAACGGGTCTGCTATGTTGTTCTTCGTTTCTACCCTTTTAATGCAGACTTCTTGTCTTTCGACAATCTCTCGAACGAGATGGAAGCGTCTCAGAATGTGCTTTGATTTGTGATGAGCTCTTGGTTCCTTTGCTTGAGCAACAGCCCCAGTATTATCATAGTAAAGTGATACTGGACCTTCAATCTTAGGAACTACGCCCAACTCTGATATGAACTTCTTCATCCAGACAGCTTCCTTGGTAGCTTCACTAACAGCAATGTACTTTGCCTCAGTTGTTGAGTCAGCTACAGTTTGTTGTTTAGAACTCTTCCAGCTTACAGCTCCTCCATTTAGGGTAAAAACATACCCAGATATAGATTTGCTGTCATCTGGATCTAATTGAAAACTAGAATCTGAATAAGCTTCTAGTTTAAGATCAGATCCTCCGTATATTAGAAAAATATCCTTAGTTCTTCTTAAGTACTTAAGAATATTTTTCACAGCCTTCCAATGATCCTCTCCTGGATCAGCCTGAAACCTGCTTAAGGCATATGCCACATCAGGCCTAGTACATAACATAGCATACATAATAGACCCTACTGCCGAAGCATAAGGTATAGAATTCATTCTATTTCTTTCTTCAGGTGTCTTAGGAGACATCTTTTTAGAAAGATGTATGCCATGAACAATAGGTAAGTAACCTCTTTTACTTTCCTCCACGCTAAATCTTTTTAGCACTTGGTCAATGTACCTAGACTGGGATAAACCTAGCATCCTTCTAGATCTATCTCTATAGATCTTGATGCCTAGTATATAAGATGCTTCTCCCAAGTCTTTAATGGAAAACTGTTTAGATAACCATACCTTGACTGATTGTAACATTGGGATATCATTCCCAATGAGAAGTATGTCATCTACATACAGAACCAAGAAAACTATGGCTCTCCCACTAGTCTTCTTGTACACACAAGGTTCATCCTCATTTTTGATAAAGTCAAATTCTTTGACTGTCTTATCAAATCGGATGTTCCAACTCCTAGATGCTTGCTTTAATCCATAAATAGATTTCTTCAGCCTACATACCTGATTAGGTTTAGTCTCCAAGACAAAACCTTCTGGCTGTGACATATAAACCTCTTCCTCAAGGAAACCATTGAGCAATGCGGTTTTCACATCCATCTGCCAGATTTCATAATCATGATATGCTGCTATGGCAAGCATGATCCAAATAGATTTGAGCATGGCAACAAGAGAAAATGTTTCATCATAATCTATTCCCTGTTTTTGTCTGAAACCCTTAGCCACTAATCTGGCTTTATAAGTTTCAACTTGGCCATCTGCCCCAATCTATTTCTTATAGACCCATTTGCATCCAATAGGGTTAAAACCCTCTGGTGCATCAACCAAAGTCCAGACTTGGTTGACAAACATGGAGTCCATTTCGGATCTCATGGCTTCCAGCCATCTGTCTGAGTCACTACTCATGACAGCATCCGTATATGTTAGAGGCTCATCATAATCAATGATTCGGGATTCATTATTTTCAATAATGAACCCATACCTCTCAGGTGCATGTCGCACCCTATCAGACCTACGGATAGGAGTGGTGTGTTCAGGTTCTATACTAACTATGTTATGATTTGGTTAAGATGTATCTACTTGTTGAACTTCTTCAAGTTCAATATTTCTCCCACTGCCCTTTTGTAGGATGAACTCTTTCTCCATAAAAATGGCATGCCTACTGACTAAAACCTTTTATTCAGTAGGATGGTAGAACAGATATCCTATACTATCTTTAGGATATCCAACAAATAGATACTTTTCTTCTCTAACATCAAGCTTATGTCCAAAATTTCTTTTGACATAGGCTGGATATCCCTATATCTTAAGATACTTAAGATTGGGTTTCTTTCCCCTCCATAACTCATATGGAGTGCTAGATACAGATTTGGATGGTACTCTATTTAAAATATTAGCCGCTATTTCAAAGGCATATCCCCAGAAAGAAACAGGTAAGTATGTGAAGCACATCATGGACCATACCATATCTAATAAAGTACGATTTCTCCTTTCAGCAACACCATTTACTTGTGGTGTGTAAGGAGGAGTCCATTCAGAGATGATTCCCTTTTCTTTAAGGTAATCAAGAAACTCGGTGGATAAGTATTCACCTCCTCTATCTGATCGAAGGATCTTAATACTTTTCCCCGTTTGTTTCTTTACCATACTTTGATACTCTAAAAATTTTTCAAAAGCTTCGGACTTATGTTTTATTAGATACACAAATCCGTACCTTGAAAAATCATCAGTGAATGTGATGAAATATGAGTATCCACCCTTGGCTTGAGTTGTCATAGGTCTACATATATCAGTGTGTATGAGTCCTAATAACTCAGTTGTCCTTTCATTATGTCCACTAAATGGAGTCTTGGTCATTTTACCCATGAGACATGATTCACAAGTTCCTAATGATTCATAGTCATAAAAATTAAGGAATTTTTCCTTGTATAACTTGTTAATCCTTTGCTCACTAATATGCCCAAGACGACAGTGCCAAAGTAAAGTATTATTTACTTCATCTCTTTTTTGTTTATTACTAACATGTAGTATATTGTCATCAGAAGATAGAGTTAAGAGACCATTGCAAAATATGCCATTAAATATTATTTCATTAGAAAAACTGATTGAGCAGCCACTGCTCATTACATTCATAATATATCCTTGTTTAAGTAACAAGGGTACAGATATGATGTTTCTAATGATTCTAGGCATAAAATAATAATTTTTTAATTCTAAAATCTTTCCAAAAGGCAGCTTCAATATATAAGTCCCTACAGCTTCTGCTTGGATGGAATCTCCTCCAACACCGTAGAGCTCGAAGTCGCCTTCCTTCAAAACTCTAATGTTCTGTAGTCCCTGCAATAATTTGCAGATATGATGACCACAAGCAGTATCCAATACCTAAGAGTTTGAATTAGAAGAGTCTAATGACAAAATTGCATGTATCTCATACATACCTTTTGGTGCATCACTAGCACCAGGCTTCACACTTGCAAGGTAAACCTTGTAGTTTCTTTTCCAGTGACCCGGCTTGCCACAATGAAAGCAGGTCATTTGTCCGGAGGCCTTCTTTCCTTTCTTTTTCTTGATGCCCCTTTTTTGGTTCAACCGCCTCTTGGAACCCTTTTTGCCTATTTTCTTCTTGTTTACACCATCCACAAGAAGAAGTGGAGCCTTATTTTTCTTTAAATGGCTCTTTGCTATTTTTAACATATTCAACAGCTCAGGCAAGGAAGTGTTAAGTTTGTTCATATGATAATTAAGAACAAACTGTGAAAATGACTCTGGGAGTGACTGCATGATTAAATCTTGATTCAACTCCCCATCCATAACAAAACCCAATTGACCCAATCGGGTGATTAGGTCAATAACCTTTAATACATGGTCTTGTACGGATGTACCTTCTGTCATCCTTGCATGAAATAACTACTTAGATATTTCATATCTTGCAGTTCGACTATATTCTCCATAAAGTTCTTTTAGATTGAGCAATATGGAGTTTGTGTCCATGCTTTCATGTTGCCTCTATAACTCATTGGTCATAGAGGCAAGCATTATACACTTGACAGTAAGTGAGTCATTTTGCCACAAGTTATATGTGGTCTTATCCTCTTGCGAGGCATCTTCCCCTAATGGTTCCAAGGTTGGGGTATCAAGAATATAAGAAATTCTTTCTTGGCTGAGTACTATCTTCAGGTTTCTCAACCAATCAACATAGTTTGGTCCAGTTAATTTATTTGCATCAAGAATGCTACGGAGTGAGAGTGAAGAGGCCATTTAATCTACATTAACAAAGAACATTACATAAGAAAACAACCAATGTTGACAAAACATAATTAAATTAGGACTTTAACTTAATTATGTCTCCCACTATTTTATCAAGCATCATAACCCTCCATATGATGATCGAGAAAACCCTAATTGGTTCTCTTAGTGGGGTTGAGATCCTAATTCCTTACAAAAGGCCTTGTGTGTACACAACAAATCATATATAAGTTCAAAGGTAGGAAAACTCTTTCTAATTGTAACTCATACAATTCTCAACTTATCTTGGCCTCTAAAATATTAATAGCCTTGTGTGTACACAACAAACTATAATATTTTAGTTAAGTTAGACCCTTCATTGCTATATAGTCATGATATTAATTATAATACCCTTGTGTGTACACAACAAAGTATTATATTAAATCATGCCATAAACATCAAATGTACCAAGCCAAAATTATGTTAGTCACCATAAAAGGCCTTGTGTGTACACAACAAACCTAATATGGATCATAACATAATAATGACTTGGCATGAAGGAAGGCCACATGTAGTGAATATTACACTAAGCATTTCAATCAATAATTAAGTTAATCTTATCGGCCAGGTAAGTGGGAGAGTGGTGGGAGTCCACCCGTTGCTTTCCTTAGACACCAATAAGAATTGGCCAGGTCAGTCAACGGAACCAATTAAAAACCACGTCCTCTTTACCGATCATGAACCACTTTTCCTAGACACCGAATGATAAACTAATCATATTGATTATTTTTGCTTTTGGTATATGACACTACAACTTCATATGTTTTTAAAGAGGGCTTTATTAAAACAAAGCACATTCTAGCAAATATGTGCCATAGTGTGCCATCATACTAGGACAACCATTTACCACATAATGGATCCACCATTATTCCAGGACAACCTTATTTCAGTATGATGACTAGAAGGCTAAACATATCTCTATACAAATTAAGGTTTAAGTGAAAATCTTAATTAGTGGCATACATCAAACATATATGCATAATTAACACAAATATGTGATTAGTGTGTCATCATACTAGGACAACCATTTACCACATAATGGATCCACCATTATGCCAGGACAACCTTATTTCAGTATGATGACTATATCTCTAAACATATCTCTACAACAATTAGGGTTTGAGTGAAAATCCTAATTGGTGACATTACATCAAACATATACTATATCATATGTTACTTATATACATATGCATCTAAAAATCAGCATATATATTTTAATCTTAATAAGGAGGCTCTGATACCACTGTAGGGTTCGATGGCAAGGCGGAAACATAGATTTCAATTTTTTTATGAAATCTTCACCAAACCCTTAACCCAAGATCTCCTTAAAAGAATTAAAACATATAACATGTATATATAAGATTTAAAGTCATATTAAAATACTAACCTGTATCGCTAAAATCCAAACTTTAAATCTCTACTAGGTGCCCAAATGTTCACCCTCCAATGGTGATCCACACAGAAAATGATGAAGACAACAATTTCTTGTTCTTGGCTCCTCTTCTTGAATTCTTTTTCAAGAATTCAATTCTTGGACTTTTGGGCTGAAATTTTCTTTCTTGAAAATTTCTTTTCTTCTTTATTTCCTCTTCTTGAATTCTTTTCTTGAATTCCTTTTCTTGAATTGAATTGGAAGAAGAATTAAGACAGGCAAAGTCTTAATTCAAGAAGGAAAAGAAGAAGAACAGATCCTTCCTTTTCCTTTCCTTTATCGTTCAAGACCTTCCTCTTATTCTTGTTTAGGGTCAGAGTTTCGACAAAGATTATCTCTGTAAGGGAAACAATACCCAACAAGCATAAAGGGAAGGAGTATTCCGGAGAGGAGGAGAAGGATCTGATTTCTGAATTTTATTGTCTGATAAAACCCACGTGAACCCAAAGCCTTTTATAGATCTCAGAGGGACGTTTACTCAAAACATCACAACCCTCTGAAATCCCAAGAATCACGATCCCTCATTCCTCACGCATCCCCTCAACCAAAAATCATGATTCTCCAATTTAATTTTTGTTTTTCCGACGAGGAGAACTCTCGGAAAAACTTCAGGAAGAATCGCGACTTTTGGAGACGGATTTGCGACCGAAAAGTGATGGATCTTTTCCTTAATTTTTTCTGGCCATCTGATCAAGATCCAAGGGTGTCAGACAAGGATCCGAATCACCCCCTCTTTCAAATTTTTCTTCGATGCTTTTTCTTTCTCACGCGCGTGAAGAGGAGTCCACACGCGCGTGGACTCTTCTTCTTGGCGTGCGCAGGTGAGGAAAGAAGTGGGCGGCTTGGAGAGAGGGTCTCAGTGCACTTTATTCACTTGGGTTCAGCCATGGGTTAGCCCAATGTTCGAAAAACTAAATTAGACCTTAATCTGGTTCAATTAGAACCCAATTAAGCCTAATTCGGAACCAAATTCGAATCTGATTCGAATAGAAATTTGGTCTGCAACACATGCTAGTGTGTTTATCCTGCAAACATGATTTAATTTCAAATTAAATCCTTCATCAATTTTCTTTTGTGTGTGACTCATTGGGTTCCACACCTAGCCAGCAGTAGGTCTGAGTGCTATTTGACTTAATTTGGTTAGATCTCAACTAAGCCGATTTAGGTCAACTCAAACTAGATCGACTCGGTCAATTAGAATCTAATTCTAATTAACTGATTTGAATTACCATAATTCAATCATATACCTACAAGACAAGATTGACATCTAGCAATGTATCATGTCCACCCGGAAGATGTGAAATTTTGATGGAATTACCAAAATACCCTTCAGTGGTGAGTTACCGGGCAATTCAGTCCTTTGATCAACTTGCATCCTGAATATGATTATGAATATGGATACTTGTCAAATCTAATTTTATATTCATCCCTAGCTCAATCTTTATAATGATGATTCATTCATTAGAAATTAACTCTAATGTTCATACTTTGATCAATGATTTCCTGAATCCATCATTTAATCAAAATTAGCTGGATGCAATTCCCTCTTACTAGGGCTGATCAATTCCTTGTTGACCTACTCACAACCTCCATATACAATCCACCATACCCAGTATCACCTCGTGCATGACTCAGTGTCATGATTGATTGCGATCCAAAGTATGGATTCATATATATAAGTTACCATGGTAGTCTCAGGTCAAAGGACCACATGCACTACTCCCACTATGAGAATTATCTATTGACAAACAGATAAGGTTCCATTAGATATTCTCAATCTGGATCAATTCAGTGAACTCATTCTCTAATGAACACTCACATCCTAGTATTAGCGTTAAACACAAGTGACTGTGAGATCAGTCACCCTCATCACAAAGCATATATAGGATGTGCTGGTCTTGCCAAAAACATTGATCCCCAACTCAATATCCCATCGACCAGGAATATTTTAGATTAGGGTTTTAAGGCTTTAGGTCTCACTGGTATGATCTCATCATAACCCTAGAACCATAGCCCTAATCTATGGGGTTCATCATATATAATCATAAGGACACAGCGTATGATGAAAATAATGCCTTTATTATAATAATGTCAATTCATTGATTTTGGAATCGAAATACAATATTTCAATTGGCTTTCAGGGCACAATCTTTCATGTTAAGTGCATCATGTTAGCCTCTATGAGCAATGAGTTGCATAGGCAACATGAGGAAATGGAACCTCGGTCCATATTGCTCAATCTTAAAGAGCTTTATAGAGGGCATGTCGGACTACTCGATATGAGATATCGAAGTAGTTATTTTGAGTATGCATGAGTGAGGGCTCTTTCGTTCAGGCACATGTCCTCAAGATGATTGACCTGATCACTCAATTAAATCAACTGGGATTTATGATGGATGGAGAGCTTGATTAGGACTTGATTCTATAGTCACTCCCAGATTCCTTCTCGTAGTTTGTCATGAATTACTACATGAACAAACTAAATTTGTCATTGCTTGAGCTGCTAAATATGCTCAAGATAACAGAGAACCACTTCAAAGGTGATAAGGCTTAGCTTCTTCTAGTTGATGGAAAGAAGAAGCAGGCAATTAAGAAGGGTTCAAAGAGAAAGAGGAACCCTAAGAGTAGCTTCTAGAAGAGGAAGAAGTCAAGGAAGCCCTCTGCTGATGGGACCTGCTATCACTGTAGGAAGCAAGGGCACTGGAAGAAGAATTGTAAGTTATATCTTGCAAGTCTAAAGCAGAATGCTGGTGGAGCATCTAAAGGATTGTACATGATACAAACAAATTTGTCATTGAGTTCTTTAGTTGCTGATACATGAGCATTGGATACTGCATGTGGATCTCATATCTGCAAGTCATTACAAGGGTTATGAGACCTAGAATCTTGAAGAAGGGTGACTTCGAGCTATTCGGTATGAGTGGTGAACCTATTCAAGCTAAAGCTATTGGCACCTATCTGTTGTTGTTACCATCAGACAATATTTTTGAATTAAAAGATTGTTATTATGTACCCAACATTATAATGAATATTATTTCTAAACCTTTGTTATTGAAACAAGGTTATGAAATAAATTTGATGAGCCATGACTGCTTAATTTTCTTTTCAAAGAAATTCTTTAGTTGTGGTACATTTTCTACTGATCTTTTAATTTTGTCACTCAATGATGAGGTTATGCTTGTTGAGAACAAGAAAAGAAAGAGAGATGATGTGAATGTCACTTATCTTTGGCATTGCTATTTGGATCATATCAGTGAGTCCAAGATAAACAAGTTGTACAAAGAAAATTTCTTTGAGCCTTTTTATTATGAATCATTAGAAACTTGTGAGTCCTATCTCATGGGTAAGATGACCAAGTCTCCATTCACTGGACATGGAGAAAGGGCAACTGAGTTATTAGATCTAGTACACAGATGTGTGTGATCCTATGATAACCCAAGCTAAAGGAGGATACTCTTATTTTATCAATTTTATTGATAATTTATCGAGATTCGGATATGCATATCTTATGAAACACAAGTTCGAAGTCTTTGATAAATTCAAAGAGTATCGAAATAAGGTTGAGAAGCAAACTGGGCATAGTATTAAAATCCTTCGATCTGATCAAGGAGGAGAATACTTGTTTAGTGAATTTCTCGATCATCTTAAAGACAAAGGCATTCTCTCTAAACGTACCCATCTATACACACCATAGTTAAATGGTGTAGTAGAAAGGAGGAATCATACCTTATTGGTATGGTACGGTCCATGATGTGCTTCACGAATCTTTCAATATCCTTCTGGAGTTATGCCCTAGAGACTGGGGCCTACATACTAAACAAGATGCCATCAAAGGCAGCTAATAGTACTCTAAATGAATTATGGAAAGGAAAAAAGGCCAAGTCTTAAGTATTTTAAGATTTGGGGTTGCCCTTCTTATGTCAGGAATATTTTTGGAAATAAGCTAAGTTCTAGGGCCGATAAGTGCAAGTTTGTACGATATCCTAAAGAAGGTATGGGATACCTTTTCTACCACCCTACTGAGCAAAAAGTCTAATGGGATACCTTTGCCTCGCATGCTTCCACTCCATCCAACTCCACCATCCATCACCATTTCACCCACATAGAGACTACCGACCCCTCTCTTATGTTTGCGATCATCGAAGACTAACATAGGCGTCGAAGGGTCCACCATAGGGAACACCATCACCTGGTCAGACTTCTATATCTTCCTCATTTTGTAGGTTCTAGAATGCTCACACACATCTTAGACGGAAACTCGGAGCCACTCGACATATAGCAACCACATCCAACCACATTAGTAGGTCTCCAGCGATGCTACAATAGATTGGTACTAGAGGAAGGATCTTTGATCTAAATAATTATTGAGAGGACTGTAGTTTTTCTTTCCTGTAGAAATATGGTGAAAAACAAGGTAGTGGTAAAACTCACTGCTCCTCCTCCTATAAAAAAACGGTAGCCCCAACAAATCAACCCCATAGGCTCTTCTAGACCAAGGAACTAACAAGCCTTTTTACTGCTCCTCTCGTCACTGTCAAGCAATTCCAGTCGACTCCTACTCTGAGTCTAGTCACTAGCCACCACCTATAACAACCTCCAGCTTGGGCCTACCCCAAGGGCTAACCAAGCATCAGCCCTCAAACATTCCCCCTCTAGTGCAGGGGTAGATCAAGATGGTGTAACCTATTTTGCTGAAGTAGAAGTGCTCCCTGTGGCCCTTCAGCCAATTTGCAATCTTGAGTAGGCCCCTCATCATTGCATGGTGCAACCATCAGAACCCAGGGGGCATTTCATGTTCATCGCTCTAGTCACCAAATGGATTGTCAAGGTAGAAACCAAGAGCATGATTCCTTATTTCATTTTCTTCTTCTTTCATCGCAAGATTCCTCGATGGAGGGACTGTTGTATCATCTCCGACAAGGCATGCAGACAACAAGATGAGCTAGACCAGAAGCTTTGCAAGGTGGATGGCTATTGAAGGCCCTTTAACTATAATAGATGATGTTGGCCACGGAGCCGCTCTTTACCATGAATCCACACTTCTCCCAGATCATCATGGAGGAGCCCATCCCTTGATGCTTCAAGGCACCTCCATGGAGTTCTATGATGGCTCCACTGATCTCTATGACCACTTGGAGAGCTTTAAAGCTCTCATGATTTGCAAGAGGCATCCGACATCTTAATATGCAAGTCCTTTCCGGTCACTTCAGAGATCCAATCCAAGCTTGGTAACCATGCTCCCGCTAGACTCTATCGGCTCCTTTCAAGAGTTCGGCCAGAAGTTATTATCGAGTTCCAAAGTAGCCAAAGGCCTAGGAAGAACTCTAACTTCCTCTTCTCCATCCAACAGGAGGAAGGAAAGTCTCTCGGAGTTTATATGGGTCACTTTAGGATAGCTATGTTAGGGTTTGCGAACTAGAACTGGTAGTCATGATGTCAGCCCTTATGAGAGTGCTCCAAGTAGGAGGCTTCTACCACCCCTCTCCAAGAGGTTTCCTCAAAATCTTTAGAGCTCTGTCCCACTCCCAAAAGTACATCAATGCTAAAAAAGGTTATGGCGACAAAGAGAAAGGAGAAGGGAGAGCACAAACATCTTTAGAAGTAGAGCAATGAAGCCAGACCCATCACCACTTTAGGAGCCCCATGCACTAGAATTATGGAATCTTTGACCTTACTATCAATAAATTTCTCTTTTATTTATGAGCTAACTTGTCTGTGATGAAACCTCTCTCTCCCCTATGCGAAGTGACCACTAAACATTTAGTTCATGGAGATGAAGGTGCACCTAAAAAAATTCAGATGAGCTACACACTCCAAGTGAGGGTACAACACCCCTATCAAAGCCCTGGATAAGCTGGGACCCCAGGCAAGGCAATATGGCCTTCTAGGCCTGATCAAGCAATCAAACTCTCAGGTCAGGTTCTAACACTCATAATTCCTGGTTAAGTGATCAACCTCGCAGGCACAGCAATCTACCACCCTAAGCCTTGATTAAGTAATTAGTCTTCCAAGCAAGTTTCCACACCATAATCTTGGTTAAGCGATCAGCTCTTAGGCACAACAATCTACCACCCTCAAGCCCTGGTTAAGTAATCAGTCTCCCAGGCAAGCTTCCATGTCCATAATCTTGGTGGTTAAGCAATAAGCCTCCCAAGCATAGCAATCTGCCACCTTCAAGTCCTAGTTAAGCAAAAGTTTTCTAGGAGAGGGCTTCCATGCCTATAATCCCTAGTTAAGTAATAAGCCTCCTGGCATGGCAATCTACCATTCTCAAGCCCTAGTTAAGTAATCGGCCTCCCAGTGAGCTTCCATGCCTATAATCCCTAGTTAAGCGATCAGACTCACAAGCAAAAATTGGACAAGCTATATGTCCTCGAGTGAGGTAACTCAAGCATCTTTGGTATTCTACTAATTACAAGTCAAAGGAAAGCCCTAGCTCGAGTTGGGAGACCCTCCTTCGCCATGCATGGTGCACTTTGAAATGGTCATGAGGGTCAAAGCATTTATTCAATCCATATCAAAGCCTTGTGTTCACATGGTAAGGGAGAGACGACCCGCGCTTGGCCATGACTAATCTTGACCCTCTATTTAAAAATCCTGGGCAAGCTTCACCCCTAAGAAGGTTGACAAACCCTCTATTTAAATTCCTAGGCAAGCATCTATTCCAAGAAAGGTTGACAAACTCTTTATTCAAAGTTCTAAATGAGCTTCGGCCCTAAGCAAGGTTGATGAACCTTTTATTCAAACTCTTGGACAAGCTTCGTGCCCCAAGCAGGGTCAGCAAACCCTCTATTCTAAAAATCTTGGATGAGCTTCATACCCTAAGCAGGTCTGTGATGTTAAAAAATGTATCCTAAATCCAATTATCTGGGTGTAGATGATTAAGCATCTCATAATTTGTACATGAATCATCATATATAAAAGTTATTTTTAGTAGTTCATCACTTTCTTGTATATCTTTCTTATTATGAACTCTTTTATGATGAAGTCCTTAGAACTACTTCCACTCGATAATGGAGGATTTATCATCTAGTTCTTAAACTTGTTCATGATTAAATGATACATTATTATCTAGGATGATAATGTTTATCGAATATAGGTCATTGTATATCATATGGGTTGGTCATACTCAAAACCAAGGAGTGTGGAGGACACTGGTATGGTATGAAAGTGAGCTAGGAGTACACTGTACTAATGTGAGCAATTTTATAGAGTACTCCATTGTCAAGAGTATTTCCTGAAAGGATATGGTATAAAAATCCTCTGATCTGAGATCACACGGTGACTTGCAAGCAACTCATTATATTGATGCCGGACTACCTAGATTTCTAATCCAATGATGAAAGGTACTTGGTGCAGTCAAATATTTATTAAGTCGGTGTATAGTCAAGGGATTGACTACTTTAAGGTATTGGAGAAAATGCTTTACAGTATTTCAATTAGCAAAACATTGACAAAGGTAATCCTTGTAAGTAGTCCAGGATTTAATAAGTTGAGATACATCTAGTTGCACTATTCAGGAGTTGGTTGTTGACTCTGAAGTCATCTTACCATGGAATCAAAGGAATGAATATACAAAAATCATTACCTGGATTCTTGAATATGTTGACTATGTTATTAATTTGATGATAAGCAAAATGCTTAAGTACAAGTTGAGTATTAATGATTTCTTTAAAGTATGTTTTATAGAAAAAGGTACTCATCAACTTAATAAAAGATTGATAATTAAAAGTCCCAAATATGGATGGAAGATCTACTCAAAGAAGACTTGGTAGTTGAAGAATGCTTAAAGGAGCAAGAAGTCAACACAATTTTGTTTTAGCAAAAGTTTAGTGTTTTTTTTGTAAAAATCTCATTGAAGTGTCAACTCAAAGTGTCGACACATGACTCAAGTATCGACACATGACTGAGAAAGTGACGACTCAAGCCGGTACACAAAGAAAGTTTCAATGGCATGGCTGAAGTGTCAACACATGGATATTTGGTGTTAACTTAAATTATCGACACATGGATCAGCTCATCGCCTATGATTTTTTGGGTTATAGAACTTGCTAAAGTGAAGATTTGTCTGAAGTGTCGACACATGGATCAGCTCATCATCTAAAATTTTTGGGTTACAGAACTTGCTAAAGTTGAAGATTTGTCTAAATGTTAAGTATCAACTCACAGTGTCAACTCACTTGAAGAAGTGCCGATACATCTGAGAATTCCAGAAAGCTGCATTGAAGATATTTGAACTAGGTGTCGACTCATGAACTGGAAGTGTCGACCCTAACTGTCGACTCACAGCTTGAAGTGTCAACACTTGGAGTTCTTGGAACAGTAATGGCTAGTTTTTCAAACATAGAACTCACTCCTCTTGGCTCCCAACGGTAGTTTTCATGTCTAACGGCTAGAAATCGAGGTTTGAGACCATGGGAAGGTATTTAAGTGATTCAAATCAAATCAAAAGAAAGGAGAATGAAAAAAGAATAACCAAAAGAAAAAGAAAAGAGAGCATTCACTCCTATTCATTGAGTTCAACTACTTTCAAGCCAAAAGTAAGTCTCCAAGCATTCAAGAGCCTTCAAGAGCTTTCAAGATCAACCCTTTAAGCATTAAAAGAGGCTTCATCAAGTTGGAGGCAGCACTACAACAAAGCTTCAAAGAGATACTCGCTTTTATTAGAAAGCTTTCATTGATTCTTTACTTCAAACTTATATTTGTTATAAAGGTTTTTGGTTAGCCTATTGAAAAACCAAGGAGGTTATTAGTGAGCCTTTGAAAACTATTAGGTTCTTGGTTAGCCCGCAAAATCAAGGGAGGTTGGTAGTTAGCCTTAAAACCATTTATGTTCTTGGTTAGCCCAAAAAATCAAGTGAGGTTTTAACTTGTGAGCCTTGTGAAAACAAGTTGGGATTTTGATTAGTGAGCCCAAAAAATAAATCGACTATAATCGATTGAGATTATAGTGATTTTTCAAGTGGGTCTGGGGAGTGGATGTAGGTGCATTGGATAACACCGAACCACTATATTTTCTTTGTATTTGTGGTTACTTGTCTCTTTCATTTGCTCTTCTCTAATTGCTTTTATATTTTTGCTGCTTACTTATTAAAAGCATATTAAACTTGTATTCATAGTACTAAATTTAATTATTGGATTGGTGCACACACTTGCATTTAAATTTTTAGAAACCCAATTCACCCCCCTCTTGGATTGCTTACTGGCAACAAGTGATATCAGAGCTAGGTTCTCAGTTTATAGGTCTAACCGTCTTGAGTAAAGATCTATGGCAGCCCCCTTGGTACTAGCATAGTAGAGGGACAAGCCTTAAATAGACCTCCATATTTCAATGGAACAAATTATACTTATTGAAAAACTGGGATGAGAATATATGCACTCTATTGATTATAATTTATGGAAGGTTGTTGACAAAGGTCCACATATTCCTTCGATTGTAGTTAATGATGTTTCCATCTCAAAGCTCGAAGAGGATTAGGATGAAAATGATATTAATAATCCGAGATCAATGCAAAAGCAATGAATTTCCTCTATTGTGCATTAGATCCTAGTGAGTTTAACAGGATTTCTACATGCACATCTACCAAGAAAATATGGGACACACTTGAAGTTACCCATGGAGGTACCAATCAAGTGAAAAATACAAAAGTGAACATGTAGTGCACACTTATGAAATGTTCTGAATGGAATCAAATGAGTCAATCACTGACATGTACACAAAATTCATAAATATTATAAATGAAATGAGAAGTTTAGAAAAGTAATGTCTAATGCTGATCTTGTCAACAAAATTCTCAGATCACTTTCAACATCATGGGATCCAAAGGTGACCGCCATCCAAGAAGCTAAGGATGTTGACAAGCTACCATTGGAGCAATTGATGAGATCACTCATGACTTATGAGCTCAACCTAAAGCAAAAGTCTATGGATATGGACAAGAAGAAAAAGGGGATTGCATTCAAATCTACTATTTAAGAAGAATCCTCAAATGATGAATCTGAAGAAGAAGAATGAGAAGAAAATGAAGCACTCCTTGCTAGAAAATTCAGGAAGTTCATGAAGAGAAGGAAGTTTCCCTATAAGAAGAAGTTTCAATCAACTAAAGAGAAGGGAAGGAAAAGGAGAAAGAAAAGGAAAAAAGAGAAGGAAATACCTACATGCTTTGAGTGCAAGAAGCCTGGTCATTATAAATTTGACTGCCCTTTCCTAAAGAAGTCGAGAAAGAAGCTTAGGAAGAAAGCTATGACGGTGACCTGGAGTGATAGTGAAAACTCTAGTTCAGAGAAAGAACAAGCTGAAATTATAAACCTATGTCTCATGGCAAATCAAGAGCAGGAAGAGGTAACTTCTGATACAGAAATAGATTTTACTTTTGATGAATTAAGAAATGCTTTTGATGAATTAATGCATGATTACAAACTAATTTTAACTGAAAATAGAAAGTTGAAAAAGCATGCAAATAGTTTTTTTCATGAAAACAATTCTTTTTTAATGAAGTTAGTGAATTAAAAACTAAACTTGATGTTTTGGAAAAGAAAAATAAGGGCTTAATCATGAAAAATGATGTTTTGAAAAGACCTAAGACTACCATTACAAATGGTGATCTTTTAAAGAAAAAAAAGGATTTGGAATTAGAAAACAAAAATTACAAAAATGAGCTTGATAAAATAAAACTTTTGTTAAAAAGTTTACATTTAGCTCAGAAAAACTAAATCTTCTGTTAAACAACCAAAGAACCATTTTTAACAAAGCAGGATTAGGTTATAGACCCCAAAGACAAGAAAAGTATTTGAAAAACTTTTTTGTACCTGCATCATCTAGTATCATATGCTTTTCATGCAAAAAATAAGGACATGAAGCTTTTCAATATAATATGAGAAAAATTAATAACTCTAGAAAAGTTTGGGTTCCAAAATGAACCAATTTAAGCACTAACCCTAAAGGATCCAAGTTGGCTTGGGTACCTAAAAACAAAACTTGATTTATTTTATAGGTGTGTCTTGCAATCAAGGAGAATAAAAGACTATGATATCTTAATAGTGGTTACTCAAGGCACATGACAGAAGATGTGAAGCAATCACCTCTCTTGAGGCAATGAATGGAGGGAGTGTGACCTTCGAGGATAATGGTAAAGAAAAAATCATTGGCATTGGTAAGGTTCACATCACCCCTTCTACATATATTAATAATGTACTTCTAGTTGAGGTTTGAAGCATAATATTTTAAGTATTAGTCAGTTTTGTGACAAAGGTTTTCAAGTTGTTTTTAAATCTTCCTATTGCATGATTGCTAGTCTTGATAAAAATGGAGTACAATTTATTGAAAAAAGGCATGGTAATATTTATTTGGTAGATTTAGATAATCTATCCTTGTCTAATGGAGAATACCTAGTTGCAATAAATTCTACTAAAGGTAAGACTAGTTGGCTTTGGCATAGAAGACTAGGACATGCTAGTATGTACTTACTTTCAAAATTTGTAAAAAGGATTTAGTAAGAGATTTACCAAAACTAGTTTTTGAAAAAGATAAAGTTGTCAAGCTTGCCAATTTGAAAAATAAGTCAAAACTTCTTTCAAACCTAAAGGTTTGTTACCACTAGTAGACCACTAGAACTACTCCATATGGATCTCTTGGACCAACTAGAATATCTAGCCTAGGAGGTAAGATATATGGATTGGTTATAGTGGATGATTTTCAAGATTTACTTGGGTTTTCTTTCTTGCTCATAAAGATGAATCATTTTTTTATTTGTAAAGTTTTATCAAAAAGTTTCAAATGAAAAAGGTACTTCTATTATTTACATATGAAGTGATCATGGTTCTAAATTTGAAAATCAAGATTTCAAAAATTTTGTAATGAGAAGCGCTGTAGAACACAATTTTTCTACACCTAGGATACCTCAGCAAAATGGAATAGTAGAAAGAAAAAATCATACTTTAGAAGAAATGGCATGCACTATGCTTTGCAAAAATGATTTGCCAAGATATTTTTGGGATGAAGCAATTAATACTGCATGTTACATTTTAAATCATGTTTTAATCCAGCCTATTTTAAAGAAAACTCTTTATGAACTTTGGAATCAAAGAAAACCAACTTTGAAGTATTTCGAGTTTTTGGTTATCAATGTTTATTTTGAATAATGGTAAAGACAATCTTGGAAAATTGATGCCAAGTCTGATGAAGGTATTTTTTATGATACTCTACATCAAATAGGGTATACAGAGTTTTTAACAAAAGAACCCTAGTTGTAGAGGAGTCTGTACATATGGTTTTTGAAGAGTTTACTAACAAATCCTCCAGAAAAGAGGATATCTCTTATGCATGAGTAGGTGCTGATAAGTTGCAAAAGTTGACATTGGATGATCAACCCTCTCAACACATGAGAAAAAATTAAGACCAAGATGAAAAAGGTGAAGCCATACAATCAAACACAAAGCACCAAGATCTACCTAAGGAGTGGAGGTATGCTCATGGAAGTCCTAAGGAATTAATCCTAAGTGATCCATCAAAAGGAGTAATAACTCGATCCTCAATTAGAAATAAATATGATTATATTTTTTGTCTCTCAAGTAGAGCCTAAATATTTTGAAGATGCTGAAAAAGACTCTAACTGGATAAATGCTATGCAAGATGAACTAATTCAGTTTGATAGAAATAATGTTTAGACATTGATAGAAAGACCATCTAATATTTCTATTATTGGCACTAAATGGGGTTTAAAAATAAGTTAGATAAAAATAGAATTGTTATCAGAAATAAAGCTAGGCAAATTGCCAAAGGCTACAATCAGGAGGAAGGAATTGATTTTGATGAAACTTTTGCTCCTGTTGCTAGACTTGAGGTAATTAAATTATTGTTAGCATTTGCCTGTTTTATGAATTTCAAACTATTTTAAATGGATGTTAAAAGTTCTTTTCTAAATGGCTATATAGCAGAAGAAGTTTTTGTTGAACAACCACCTGAATTTGAAAATCATACACATCCTGATTATGTTTTCAAATTATACAAGGCACTTTATGGTTTAAAGCAAGTACCCCGAGCATGGTATGAAAGACTCAGTAAATTTTTGATTGAAAATGAATTTTTAGAGGCCATGTTGATAAAACCTTATTTCTAAAGAAAGAAAATGATGATTTATTAGTAGTGCAAATCTATGTTGATGATATTATTTTCAGTGTACTATGAGATTCTTTGTCAAGAGTTTGCTAAGCTAATACAGGATAAGTTCGAAATGAGCATGATAAGAGAACTCAATTTCTTTCTCGGACTCCAAATCAAGCAAACCAAAGATGGAATCTTCATCAACCAAGCTAAGTATATAAGAAAAATCATAAAGAAGTTTGGGATGAAGACTACTAAGTCAATAGGTACACCTATGAGCCCCTCTTGTAAACTTGATAAAGATGAGCATGGTAAATCTGTTGATCAAAAATTATATAGAGGTATGATTGGCTCTTTATTATATTTGACTGCTAGTAAACCAGATATAATGTTCAATGTATGCATATATGCTAGATATCAGTCTAATCCTAAGGAATCTCATCTATTGGCAGTTAAGCGCATTATTAGATACTTTCTGGTACAATTGATATTGGTTGTGGTACTCTAGAGACTCATCTGTTAATTTAATTAGATATTCTGATGCTGATTTTGCTGGATGTAAACTAAATAGAAAAGTACTAGTGGAACTTGCCAATTTCTTGGAGTTAACTTAATCTCCTAGTTTAGCAAGAAACAAACTTCAGTTGCACTATCCACAGCTGAGGCTGAGTATATTGCAGCAGGAAGTTGTTGTGCTCAAATCTTGTGGATTAAGCAATAACTTGAAGATTTTGGAATCAAATTAACTTGCACACCCATAAAATGTGATAATACTAGTGCTATTTGCTTAACTAAGAATCCCGTTCAGCATTCTAGAAGTAAACATATTGAAATTAGGCATCATTTTATTAGAGATCTTGTTGAAAATAATAATGTTGTACTTGAATTTGTTTGTACTGAATTATAATTAGCTGATATTTTGACTAAGCCTTTCCAAGAAGATCGATTCAGTATGCTTAGAAGAGAACTTGGGGGTCATTAATCCTTTTGACTGAAATTTTCTACTCCTTGGCCCATAAAAGATCAAATTTGACATCAATTACATTTAATCATCTTGAATGTCATTGAATTCCTAGTGATTTTGCTCTGCACTTCATTTATTTTCTTTTTGGTTTTAAGTCGATGTGTCGACACCTATATGTGTCGACACCTTGATGTGTCGACACATGGCCCTGTGTCGTGAGTCGATACATGAATGGCTGCAGACCAA
Organism: Areca catechu; assembly: GCA_021397845.1. Taxonomy (NCBI): domain Eukaryota; kingdom Viridiplantae; phylum Streptophyta; class Magnoliopsida; order Arecales; family Arecaceae; genus Areca; species Areca catechu. The sequence goes on along the minus strand of CM038039.1, from coordinate 149,587,270 downwards.
GAATAAAGGTGAAAACGACATGTTTTCTTTCCCATTTCTTTCCAATTCGAGCCGACACTTGCCCTAGCACTGTTCTAACCATTGTTTCCCTCCAAATTTCATCAAAAGCCCTCTCAAATTCCATTTTGAACAGTTCTTCATTCGATTTTTGCTACAATCCTCTCTTCCATTTCTGTTTGAACTGTAGAACCCTAAGTTTCCTCTCCTTTCTGGTTCAATCGTGAATCTATGGAATGGGTCCTAGAAAATAAGTTGTTCGTCACCCTCGACCATCCAATCATGAAGAAGAGAGAAGGACTGAAGCCAAATATGAAGCTAGAGCACTTGATCCACCTGCTAGACCACTTTCCAACTTCTAATCACATGGGTTCGAAGATAGTTATCGGAGGACACCGTATAGACATTGGATTCATTGACTAGCAGCACTTTCGGATTGGTCAGTGGCTTAAAGATGCTGGTTTGACTTCATTCTGCTCGTTGACTGAGAGATTCTACCCGGGCCTGATACGAGATTCTACGGATCTTTATCCCGTGGCAGTGATGGATGGATAGCATAGGTTCGTGGCAAAAATATCCCAGTGACTGCAGAGGTTCTGAGCAAAGTATGAGATATATCTCTGACAGGATCTATCGTTGACATCTTAGTGGATAGATTCAGGACTCCAGTGCATTTTCGAGTCAGATGTTCTACCCTTGGGAGACACTGTTGCAGCATCATGACTTTCTGCTGAGATGAGGTTATTACATCATATTGTTACACGAATTCTTCTATCGAAGACCGGACGTTTTGACTACATCACAGAGAGAGAGCTGCTTGTGATGGTCTCCTTAGTTCATCATGCACCAGTTTGCCTGCCGGTACTTATGGTACATCAGATGACGGAGGCATCGATCAGTCAGAGACTATGTTTGCCCTATGGGATGGGCTTGACCTTGATTCAGAGCATATGGAGTGACATTCAATGATGAGCCCTACGGGATGCTTTTACACACTGATGTCTACGACATCAGATCACTTCATCGGATGGGATATCAGTTGGTCAGAGGCCAGTGGAGTCGTCAAGTATTAGGATAGGCCGATGACAGAGATAGGAACACTACAGAGGAGGAGCAGATATATTCAGGCGAGGCAGGACCTTCAGAGGCACATCTAGCTAAGATTCAGCCTGAACCAGCAATGTAGCTAGAGCCTACTCCTCAGTCTGAGCCAGCTACCCAGCCTCAGCCAGCATAGTCAGATGCTCCAGGAGCTTCAGAGACTCTTATAGATAGAGTCGGTCATATTGAGATGGATATTATGATTATTCGACAGCGACTTGACAACTTCATTATAGAAAGAATGAGAGAGAGCCATAGAGGATTGAGTGATGGCATCACTGCTATATTTATCTGCACTATCTAGACCCTCTTCTGGGAGTGTTCCAGATTTAGCTCCAGTTCCACCTTCTTCGGGACCAGACAGAGATGATGATGATGATGAGACTGACTCTGATAGATTTGATTTTTCAGATGTAATGACAGAGCCAGTGCCGGAGATAGCAGTTGACTTACCTAGGAGTCCCATTCATGATCCTTCGAGTTCATCCTTTCAGACTCCTATCATATCCACACCACCTTCAAGATCTGTTGATCATTTTGCCATTCCTATACTTTCACCTATTATTGATTCACCTATTTTTGATTCCTCTATTGTTGATACACCTATCATTTTTCAGCTGATACACCTATCATCTCTTCAGTTGATACACCAATTTTAGATACACCTGTAGTTGATACACCATCCTTGCATACATCTCTTCTCTTATTCGGGAGCTAGGTTTCTACACACCTAGTTTTCACCATCTTGATTTCGGTCCTTTGTTTGACTATACACCACATTTGATAGCTGTTGAGCCTATTACTTTGATCAGTTCTATTCCCGCTAATGACATAGCTTCTACCTCTTTTGCTCTAGCTAGAGGGAGGACTTATGTTTGACGTAAAGATCATGGTCATCGTACTCCTTCCAGACTGACCAGGACTCATCTTCATGATCTTAGATCCATGTGGCCCTGATCTCGTGCTTTCACTGATACTGACCGATCGAGATTGGATCCTCAGATGATGAGGATGATGCTTAGGATAGTTTTTATATGGTTTATATTTCTATACTTTTTGTATATTTTGATGTTCACTTTATGTATCAAACTTGTTTTAAGTGAATGAAATACTATGTTTCACCTTATGACATTGAGTGAATGAAATGCATTAGTTACTTTCAATAATTCATTATCTCTTTTTAAATTGTGTGAATGAAATGGCTTACATTTTTTATTCAAACTTATTAACTTCTTCCTTCTTTTTAATGATAACTAAAAGGGGGAGAAATTTTAGTATAAGTATAAATGAGAAATAAGTATAAATATGTATGATTGAAAGAATTTTGAAAATCTACAATTTTGAAAATTTCTGTGCATTGAGTGAGGGGGAGTAATACCTTTTTTTGTATTGAAAATCTATTTGAATTGAATTCCTTCCCAAATTCTAATCTTTAGATGTTTAAAAGATGTCCACAAATCTTTTCATGGATCATCTCTTCAGGGGGAGTATTGTTTAGTGCTGAAATTGTCTCTCTTGAGCATTTTTATTAGAGTATCATGATACATGATTTTATCTCTTATATTTTTTTTTTTGAGTTCTGATACTTTTAGCTATGGCAATACTCTTAACTTTGATACATCTCTTTTAGTTTTTCAATACCTTTTGCAACAAGCTCTTTGCACATTGAAATTTCCTTTGAAAGCCTTTATTGTGCAATTTATACTTAAAGGTTTTTTATCATCAAAAAGGGGGAGATTGTTGACTCCGTTATTGATTTTGATGATAAGCAAAATGCTTAAGTATAAGTTGAGTATTAATGATTTCTTTGAAATATATTTTATAGAAAAAGGTGCTCATCAACTTAACAAAAGATTGATTAATTGAAAAGTCCCAAATATGGATGGAAGATCTGCTCAAAGAAGACTTTGGTAGTTAAAGAATGCTTGAAAGGACACAAGAAGTCAACATAATTTTGTTTCAGCAAAAGTTTAGTTGTTTTTTGTGAAAATCTCAGTGAATTGTCAACTCAAAGTGTCGAAATGACTGAGAAAGTGTCAACTCAAGCCGGTACGTAAAGAAAGTTTCAATGGCATGGCTGAAGTATCAACACATGGATATTTGGTGTCGACTTAAAGTGTCGACACATAGATTAGCTCATCACCCGAGATTTTTTGGGTTACAGAACTTACGAAGTTAAAGATTTGTCTGAAGTGTCGACACATGGATGCTAAGTGTTGACTCAACAGTGTCGACTTACTTGAAGAAGTGCCAACACATTTGAGAATTCCAGAAAGCTGCATTGAAGATATTTGAACTAGGTGTCAACTCATGAACTAGAAGTATCGACCCTAAGTGTCGACTCATAACTTGAAGTGTCGATACTTGGAGTTCTGGAAATAGTAACGGCTAGTTTTTCAAATATAGAAGTCACTCCTCTTGGCTTCCAACAGCTAGTTTTCGTGTCTAATGGCTAGAAACTGAGTTTGAGGCCTTAAAAAGGTATTTAAGTGATTCAAATCAAATCAAAAGAAGAAGAATGAAAAGAGAATAACCAAGAAAAAAGAAAAGAGAGCATTCACTCCTATTCATTGATTCAACTACTTTCAAGCCAAAAGCAAGTCTCCAAGCATTCAAGAGCCTTCAAGAGCTTTTAAGATCAACCTTCTTAAGCATTAAAAGAGGCTTCATCAAGTTGGAGGCAGCACTACAACAAAGCTTCAAAGAGATATTTGCTTTTATTAGAAAGCTTTCATTGTTTCTTTACTTCGAACTTATATTTGTTGTAAAGGTTTTTGGTTAGCCTATTGAAAAATCAAGGAGGTTATTGGTGAGCCTTTGAAAATCATTTAGGTTCTTAATTAGCTCGCACAACCAAGGGAGGTTGGTTGTTAGCCTTAAAACCATTTAGGTTCTTGGTTTGCCTGAAAAATCAAGTGAGGTTTTGACTTGTAAGCCTTGTAAAAACAAGTCGGGTTTTGATTAGTAAGCCCGGAAAACTAATCGGTTGTAATCAGTTGAGATTATAGTGATTTCCAAGTGGGTCTTGGGGAGTGGATGTAGGTGCATTGGATAGCATCGAACCACTATATTTTCTTTGTATTTGTGGTTGCTTGTCTCTTTCATTTGCTCTTCTCTAATTGCTTTTATATTTTTGCTACTTACTTATTAAAGCACATTAAACTTGCATTCATAGTACTAATTTAATTATTGGATTGATGCACAAACTTGCATTTAAATTTTTAGAGACCTAATTCACCCCCCCTCTTGGGTTGCTTACTGGGCAACAATATTGCTTTGCAATCATTCGACCAATCTGGGCATTGCGTACCATTACTAAATGGTCATATCAATTAATTCAGAATTGGTTCCTAGCTATTGACTTAGTATTTGAACCGTTTAGAATCACATATATTAAATTTTCTGACCGATCATAATGGCTGTTTTAACAATTAAGAATCTTGCAGGAATAAAATAAAATAGTAATTTATAATTAACCCTATATAAATATTATAATTACTAATTAATTATTAATTAATTAATTATAAGAGAATGAGTTAGCAATTAGATTGCTAATTGGCTCAATTTGATTGAGTAAAGGATTAGGTTAAGTCTAATTGAATTGGTTCAATTAAATTTTCCTGATTAGGTTATATAATGATCTAATCGCCAAGAGATTTTAATTTCGATTTGATTTGGACTTGGACCTAATTAATTCATGATATTAATTAAAAATTAATTAGGCTTATTATAGATCTAATTGGATTGGGTTCAATATTCTAAATTGGTTAAATTAAATTTGACTTTAATGAACCTAATTCGAATAAAATTAGAAATCAAATCATATTCCTAGCACTAGTAGAACTCCACCCTAGAAATTCTCCATCCATGCCTCTAAGAATTTTTCTATGAATTCTCCATAAGAAATCACCTTTTTTATCCTCCCTCATTATCTTTCAGATTAGATAATATGGTTTAAAATTAGTTTAAATCTAAATTGATTTGGATTTAAATTAGAGTTTCTATAGGACAGAAACTCCTAGCCTTATCCTTATCTTATCATCTTTATCTCCTCCTATCCTCATCCCAACTCCATGGCACAATTTTATTTGATTATTCTTAGGATGTGCAACAAGAGGATAAGGATTACTATAAAAATCTAGAAGAAATATGAAAGAAAAAAAATGGAAAAGTTGGCATGAAGGTTTTCTTGGGGTTCTAGTGCTAGGTCTTCCAAGAAGGAAAAGAAAATAAAAAGTGAGTCTTTAGTTTTATTTTTCCACCACCCTTGATCCTCTTTGTCCTCCAATTCTTGATCTTCTTGAAGGTTTCAAGAAAATTCAAGAAATATTTTATTCCAGCCATCCGGTGGTCTTTGGAGGATCTAGTAGTCCTGAAAGATTGATCATATCAGAGCTTCATGTGAATATCTATTGAGATTAGATACTTTGTATGGTTGCAAAGTAATGTAAAGATCCCTTACCACATGCCTTCAACATCAACAATCATCAACTCATGCTAAGGTATTAAATTAGATTTTATATTATATAAGATTTGATCTATAGCAAGCATCGGTTAGATCAATGCATGCGAATTTATTTTCAGTAATTTTAATTCCTTGCATATCATGTTAGATCCTTTGATAGGATTTTTAGATATGATCTAAAACTTATAATCTAATCAAACTGGTTTAATCTAATTTTCTTTCACTGTGATTGTAAAAATAAATAAATGCATGAAATCCTACTACTCCATTTCAATAATGAACCCTCTATTCTAAACTCCTAAGCAAGCTTCGTGCCCTAGAAAGGGTTAGCAAGCCCTCTATTCTAAAGTCCTGGAGAGCTTCATATCACAGGCAGGGTCAGTGAACCTTCTATTCAAAGTTCTCGGCAAGCTTTTCATTCCAAGCAGGGTTGATGAACCCTCTATTCAAAGTCCTGGATGAGCTCTGCCCTAAGCAAGGTTGGTGAACCCTCTATTCTAAAAGTCTTGGACAAGCTTCATGCTCCAGGTAGAGCCAATGAGCCCTCTATTCTTAAGTCCTGGACAAGCTTTGCACCCCAGGTAGGTGGCAAACCCTCCATTCTATAGTCCTTGGTAATTTAGGCAGGGTTGGTGAACCCTCTATTCTAATCCTAAATAAGCCCTATGTTCCAACAGATCGCCAAGTATTTATCCTGACAGAGTGGTAAAGCACCCGAGGCTAAACTAACACCCTCGAAGCCTCTCCAAGGTTCTCCAAGCCTCTCTAAGCTTCTCGAAGGTTTTTCAAGCTTCTTAAGGCAGCTTCCCCAAGGCGAGCTCCTTCAAGCTCCTCCAAGCTTCTCCAAGTTCTTTGAGCTTCTCCAGCTTCTACGAGGTAAACTTCTCCAAACTTTTTCAAGCTTCTCAAAGCCTCTCCAAGCTTCTCCAAGGCGAGCCCCTCCAAACTCCTCCAAGCTTCTCCAATGAGCTTCTCTAGGTTCCTCTAAGCTTCTCCAAGCTCTTCCAAGCTTCCTCAATGATGGGGACATTAACAAGCCAGAATCGAAGTCAGCCCACCCAAACCCTGAAGCCCCAAATATAAGTCGATGCAATACATATCCTGAAGCAGCATGGATCCCGGAGTAGCATGAATCCCGGAGCATATCCAAATGAAGATAAGTATATTTTTTATGGGTTATGAGGGATTGGATATCTTGAAATTTTAGATTAGTTTGCATACATTTTTATTATTATTTTAAGATTTATTTTATCCTTAGTTGGATTAGTTTGTTTTTTAAAAATAAATAGTTTGAGTGTGTTAGGATTGAGGTTGAGGTATCTAATATCGGATATCTCAGACTAGCCTATTTATAATTATTTTATCGATCAAATAAAGGAGATGAAGAATATTTGGGATGAAAAAAATAAAAACTTCTGGTTAAGGAAGGTACATCACTCCTGGTTAAGGAGAGGATGCTGATGCCCTACATGATCACTCTGGTTAAGAGTGGTGCTGAAGCCTGGTAGGGACCACCATGGTTTTATTTTTTTCTTCCTAAATTTTTCTATTCGTCTTTCTTCTTCATCTTCATTGCATTCTTTCTATTCTCCCCTCTCTATTTCCTTTCTCTTAAATAAGTTCACCAAGCCATTTCCTGGATCCGCCTAAGCATCAGTCCTTCCTCAGATATGACCACTACTAGAACCCCCGTGCACAGATCTCCATGCGACGCCTCCCATTTAGAAGATCTCCACCGAGACTATCCGTCGCCTAGTCAGACTTTTCTGGCACTCACCTTCGCATTCGCTGCAACCAGATCCATGCCCCATTCCCATCAGAAGTCCAACTGGATCCATTCTCTCGGTCGTCGTCCTCCCTGTGGATTGTCACCAGCACCGCCTCCCGCTTGATACCCGAGAAGATGGATCGACACCTCGCATGCCCATCTCCCTGGCATGCTTATGCCTGTGCCAAAGGACCGAGCCAACCAACTCGCTACCCGTCGTCGCTGTCAACCCTTGATGCTACCGCCGTTCTAATCCGCCCGCCGACCACCCCATCTTCCGGATCGCCGTCACCACCCCTTCCACCCGTTAAATCACCGTTCGACCGCACCTTGATCGGATCCTGTTGGATCCATCACTGTCGAGTCTCCCTCCTGGAGTCACCCATAGCCGAGATGACGATCACCGCTGCCAAAGCAAACTGCCGGAATCCCTTACGTATCGGCTAGCCACCCATTCGTGACGCCGCCTCCGCCTAGCACCAACACCGATGAAACCCTTTCGAAGCTGCTCCCTGTCGCAACGCCTGATGCCTCACCGCCAAACACCATCGCCATGTGTTCCTCATGCCGTCGCTCACCTTCTATCGTTGGTGTCGGTGAAGACCACCGTTTCTGTTGAAATCACCGATGAAATCCACCCTCCGCGAGCCTCCCTGTTGCTGGTTCGATCTATGGAGAAGAGAGGGAGTTGTGCACGAACGTGAAAGCAGTCCCTCCTTCTGTATGCTTCTCAGAGCATGAAAACAAAAATAAAAAAAATAAAATAGAATAAAAAAAAGGTATTTTTGAATAATTTGGGCCTGGTTAAACCTAGTCTAAAAATCATTTCCTAGCAACCAACAATCCATCCCTCTAAAATAAACTTGATCGGGATCCGTCCCACATCAATTTTGGTATTAGAGCTGTGTCCCGCATCAGTTTTGGTATCAGAGCAAGGTTAGGCTAGGTTAGTTAATTTTATTTTAATTACATTATTTATAAAAAAAACTCAGTCTATAGATCACGTGCATCCTGGAGTCAGAAGATTACTGAAGCTTGACTCGACGGAGTTGAGTTCTCCCCACCTTAGGGGAAAGATGGGGACATCGACTAGCCATAATCGAAGTTAGCCCAACCCAAACCCTGAAGCCCCAAATCTTGAAGTCGATGCAGCGCATCTTGAGTAGCATGGATCCCTGAGCAGCATGAATCCTGGAGCATATCCAAATGAAGATAAGTGTAATTTTTTTATGGATGTACGAGGGATTGGGATATCTTGAAATTTAGGATTAGTTTTTGTACAATTTTATCATTGTTTTAGAATTTATTTTTTCCTTAGTTGGATTAGTTTGTTTTTTAAATAAATAGTTTGAATGTGTTAGGATTGAGGTTGAGGTTTCTCAAGAATATCGGATATCTCAGATTAGCCTATTTATAATTATTTTATTGATCAAATAAAAGGAGACGAAGAATATTTGGGATGAAAAAATAGAAACTCCTGGTTAAGGAGAGGGTGCACACTCCTGTTAGGAGAGGATGCTGATGCCCTACATGATCACTCTGGTTAAGAGTGGGCGCTGAAGCCTGGATGGGAACCCAATCATGGTTTTTATTTTTTCTTCCTAAATTTTCAGGCTAAAATCATAGTGAAAGTATATAAAGCTGAATTTCATTAATGAACTCCTTCGGCTCTGGTTAAGAGTGGGCGCTAAAGATTACTCAAGCTAAAACCGAAGTGAAAGTATATAAAGCTAGAGAAAACCTGATAGATGAGTATAAAGGAGAAGAAGAAGTCGATGAGTCACCTAATGTATTAGAAGGATCATTAGAAAAAGAGACCCATGAGGGATTTAACACCCCTACCATTAGGACTTTACCTAAGGAACCGTAGAAGAGACCCAAATAGGAGAGCCTAGTCTTGAAATTCTTGAACTAGAGAAATTTATCGAAGACATGGTCTCTTAATTCGGTACCCTCAGGATAAGGTCACCCCTTTAATTCCAATAATGATCTCTTCCCTGAACTTACTAACCCATTTTTCATTAAAGTGGACTTTTTGCTACCTGTAAATCCATGTCCATACTTTAAGGTTACCCCCATGAATCCAGACCCAGTTGTCGAACCTACCTCATATTTCTTGCCCTTCCCTGAGGCTTCCAATGTTTTTAGAACCACCCAGTTGCATTTTGTTGAGGTTAGCATATTTCATCAATCTTTTGAACCTATTGTACACGTCCGGCTGATCCTGGGTCAGACCGGCCCCAGGCGTCCGACCGGCTGACCCCTGAAGGAAGGTCCGGAAGACCCACCGAAGGCCAACCCAGGCTGAGCCGAGAAACTCTCTTCCGCCAAAGGTATGGCTGACCCACCTGAGAACCTCAGAGAGCCGTCGACTCCTCCCCCACGTGCGCATTGCCTTCCGGGGAATTCCTGGCGAACACCCCGATCGACCAGATGACCCTCTTCAGTTGAAGCCGACCCACCGTTAGGGAACACTCGAAGGCTCCAGAAGCCCCTCTCCAGCAAATTCTGACATTCTATTGCAACCAACTCCACCACGTGGCCACGACTCGACGCTGCCAGGCCACGACCCTGCCACCATGTTGGCTCTCCCAGGGGCAAATCAGGGCTTTCTCAGCCTGTCCCCTAATAGAATTTGGCAGCACTCCACACCTATAAAAGGCATCCAGGGCACCTCCACGAAAGATGAAGTGCTCTCTTCCCTCTTTACATTACTCTTTCTCATTTTTCACTCCATTCTGTTGCTCCAGATCCCCTGCTAACTTAAGCATCGGAGTGTCCCCCACCAGAGCACCTCCAGCATCCAGGGGACTTTGTGCAGGTTGACCGGGGGAGCTCTCCAGTGCAGCGAACCGAGCCCGGTCCAGGTGGAGGCGCAGCAATAGTTTGGCACTAGAGGAAGGGTGGCTTGAACCTCTGTTCCACTCTCCACTCTAAAAGGAGAGATTACTGAGAAAAGCTATCAATGGTGAGGGGAAGAACATGAAGTATCTCCACCAGAGGAAGGCATTCTCGCTACAGGTCTGAAGCGCCTCGCGGGGAAGATGACACAGCCGCTGCCACCGAGCCCACCATCTCTTTAGGGCTGTAGCAGTTCCAGATGCTGGTGAACCGCATCAAGATGCTCACCTCGATGGTCCAGCATTTCCAAGAAGTAGCTGACGACCGGTGGCAGCCACTCACGGCATCCTGCATCAATCATCAGCCAGCTGCCGAGCGAAGTCAGTAGCCAGAAGAGCCCCTACCTCCTTCCCACACCGCTCCGGAGCCCCGAAGGTCCTTGGGGGCTCACGCTAGCGGGAAGAGAGCAAGGTCGGCTTCCCCCTCTTTTGCTGACTCCGTCCCCATCCTCGGTCGGCTCCCTGCTGAGGATTCACATGACTATGCCAGCAAAATGATGCGCATGGAAGAGCGCATGGCTAAAATCATTGAGCGCTAGAAGGCCGAGGGGGGGCATGTGTACGACACCCACCCACCTTTTTTCATTGAGATCTTGGGGGAGCCTATCTCCCAACACTTTAAAATTCCTCAAGTGGAACCCTATGACGGTACCACCAACCCACTGGATCATCTGGGCGCTTATAAGGCCCACATGATGGTACAGGGCACCTTCGACGCCCTTCATTGCATCGCCTTCCCAGCAACCCTGAAGAAGGCCACCCGGATGTGGTTTATAGCCATCCGACCAGGTACGATCCGATCGTTTTCTTAACTTGAGACCCTTTTTCTTTCTCATTTCAGGACATGCAGTTAGGCCCCGAAGAACATCGACTGCCTCTTCCTTATACTCTAGAAAGAGGGGGAGACCCTCCAGGACTACATGGCCCGCTTCAACTCAATGATCATGGAAGTCTCAAACTTGAATGAGCTGGTAGCGATGTCGGCCTTCAAGAGAGGCCTCCGATCATCCAGGCTCACATTTTTCCTGGACAAGAAGTTCCCAAAGGACTATACCGAGCTATTGGCTAGCACACACAAGTACGCCTTAGCAGTGGAGCAGGTGGCAAGTCAACACCAGGCGGAAGGAGACCAACCCCTAAGAAGCGGAGTGATAAAGCTCCTACAGGCCGACCCTCCGGCGACGACAGCCGACCACTCGCCGTCGAAGCCCCAAGCCAAGGGACTTCAAAAAGTTTGAGACCTATGCGCCCCTCTCCCTTCCACGAGAGAAAATCCTTATGGAGATTGAGAACGAGGCTTACATCCAAAGGCCTCGATCGATGAGGGACCCTCCTGCCACTAGAAATAAGAACAAGTACTGCCGATTCCATAAGGACCATGTGCACGACATTGAAGAGTGCCTCCAGTTGAAAGATGCCATCGAAGACCTTATCAGAAGAGGGTACCTGAGTAAGTATGTCCAACCCTACCGGGATCGGGCTGAGATCTCAACTGTCAGAGACCCTCCAGAGGAGGCTGAGTTCCCTAATCAGCGTCCGACAGGTGGAGGCATTGGCATGCTACATCAGCGGTCCGACTAGGGGCACAAAGGGGGCCAAGACATCTCAAAGAGGCCCAGGGGCTCCGGTGTAATCAGTTTTTCTGATGAAGACCTCTTGGAACCTCATCTCCCCGGAGATGACCCTGTTGTTGTGTCGATAATTATTGCCAACTATGATGTAAAGCGTGTCCTCATTGATAATGGAAGCTGTGCAGAAGTTTTGTTGTACAACACCTTTGTTCGAATGAACTTGTCTAAATCAAGGCTGTGGGAATCCCTGATGCCGCTCACTGGCTTTGGGGGAAACTCCGTCAGGGTAGAAGGAGAAATCACCTTACCCGTGACCCTCGGGATGGAGCCTTACTAGCAGACTTTCCCCATTAATTTTGTGGTCATCCGCACAACCTCAGTGTACAACGCCATCTTAGGCTGATCGGCTCTTAACAGGTTCCACGCCATTGTATCCACTTACCATTTGCTGGCAAATTCTCGACTCATAATGGGGTTGGGGAAATGAGGGAGACCGTAGGATGGCTAGACAATGTCTGGCCATACATGACAGGCAGTTTGATGGGCGCCTCACGCTTGAGCAACTTGACCCCAAAGAGGAAACCGACGACCACGGTCAGCCTGTCGAGAAGATTGTGTTTGTTCCCCTCAAGAGAACGACCCTACTAAAGTACTTCAAATTGGGAGTACGCTAACTGACGAAGCCCGATAGGAGCTAGTTGGTTTCTTAAGAAGCAATGCTGATGTCTTTGCCTGGTCGACTTCCGACATGCCAGGCATCCCGTCGGATGTCATCACTCACCAACTTAAGGTGGACCCAATGTATAGACTCGTCCGACAGAAGAAGAGGAGCTTCGCCGCTGAAAGGCAGAAGCCATCGAAGAAGAGTGAAGAAGATCCTTGATGCCTGCTTCATCAAGGAGTCCCATTACCCGGAGTGGCTAGCCAATGTCGTCATGGTAAAGAAGGCCAGTGGGAAGTAGAGGATCTGTATAGATTACACATACCTCAACAAGGCTTGTCCGAAGGACAGCTTCTCCCTGCCAAAATTGATCAACTAGTGGATGCTACGGTTGGCTACCAGCTCTTGAGCTTTATGGATGCCTTCTCTGGGTACAACCAAATCAGGATGCACCCCGAAGATGAGAAGAAGATGGCTTTTATCACAGACAGGGGGCTGTATTGTTATAGGATGATGCCCTTCGGCTTGAAGAATGCGGGTGCCACTTTTCATGGCTGATCAACCAAGTCTTTCAAGGGCAACTCGAGCGGAACATGGAGGCCTACATCGACGATATGATTGTCAAGAGCCTCTACAAGGCCGACCACATCAAGGACTTGCAGGAATCCTTTGACGCACTAAGACATCATCGGATGAAGCTAAATCCTTCTAAATGCATATTTGGGGTGACCTCCAGGAAATTTCTTGGTTTCCTCGTCACTCGGAAGGGGATTGAGGTCAACCCTGAGAAGATTAAGTCTATTATGGACATGGCACACCCAACCAGCAAAAAGCAGGTGCAAAAGCTCCCAGGCCGCATCGCCTCTCTCAGCCATTTCATCTCTTGGGCTGTCAGGCTGGGCGAGTTCGACATCTCCTTCCAATCTCGATCAACCTTGAAGGCTCAAGTAATTGCTGATTTTATTACAGAATGCACCTGGGGGCCAGAGGCAATTCCTTCGGCAGTTGAGGTGCCTATGATTGATCCAGCAGAGGAATCGAGCCCGCCTGGACTCTCCATGTGGATGGAGCTTCCAACCTTGCTGGATGTGGGGCTGGCCTGATCTTAGCTGACCCCGATGGGCAATATCTGGAGTATGCCCTACACTTTGCATTTCAGGTATTGAACAACCAGGCAGAATATGAAGCCTTACTTGCGGGGCTGAGGATAGCGAGTGAGTTAGGCATTGGTAGGATCCAGGCCTTCTCTAACTCCTAGTTGGTAGTCAATCAAGTGAAAGGCGAGTTTGAAGCAAGGGACCCTATTTTGGCTAAGTACTTGGATAAGGTATTGGGCTTCATATCTCGACTTAAATTTTTTAAGATTCTCCATATACCATGGCTGCAAAACTCTCGGGCGGATGCCCTGTCACGGTTAGCCACAGCCACAGTCGGTACCTCTAACCGGACCTATGTAAAGCATCTGCAGCGCCCAAGCATCGTTGAGGAGCCGACTAAGATCCATCAAGTTGAACAGGAGGCATCATGGATGGACTTGATTCGTACGTTCCTGGTTCAAGGGATCCTTCCGGATGACCCGTCGAAGCTAGGCGTATACGCTCGACAGCTTCTAAGTACGTCATCCTTGACGGGACTCTCTACAAGCGGTCATTTTTGCAACCGCTACTGAAGTGCTTGGGGCCGGTCGATGCAAACTATGCACTCAGGGAGGTACATGAAGGCATCTGCGATGATCACCTTGGAGGAAGATCCCTGACCTATAGATTATCCAGCGGGGATTTATTGGCCCACAATTCAAAAGGATGCGTCGGACTTTATGCGAAAGTGTGACGCATGCCAAAGGTGCTCCAGTATCCAAAGGAGGTTAGCTAGCCAGCTGACCCCGCTTGCAGTGCCTTGGCCATTTGCCCAGTGGGGTATGGACATCCTGGGACCCTTCCCCCTAGCATCCAGCCAATGAAAATTCCTTCTTGTGGCCATCGATTACTTCACCAAATGGGTGAGGCTGAAGCGTTGGCACAAATAACGAAGACCAAGGTGGAGAACTTCGTCTGGAACTGCATCATCTTTCGGTTCGGCATCCCACAGATGATCGTTACTGATAATGGAAGATAATTTGACAACTCAAGGTTCTGGGATTTTTGCCAGTAATACCACATTTCCCATTAGCTTACCTCGGTCGGCCACCCTCGGTCCAACGGAGAGGTTGAAGTCACTAACCGAATGATCCTGCATGGATTGAAGATTCGGTTGAATGAAGCCAAAGTGCTCTGGGTGGAAGAGCTTCACTCGGTACTATGGGCATACCGGATGACCGCCCGAGTAGTGATCGGGAGACTCCGTTCAACTTGACCTACGAAAGTGAGGCAGTCATCCCCATAGAAGTCTCCTTGCAGTCATTGCGGGTTGATCATCTCACTAAGCTAACCAATTCGGAGCAGTGGAGGGCTGACCTAAACTTGATGGAAGAAACCAGGCTCCGAACAAGTTTGAAAATGGTGACTTACCGATAGAAGATGGCTAAATATTACAATTCGTATGTCAAGGCACGAACCTTCCAAGTTGGAGATCTGGTCTTGCGAAGGACAGAGATCTCAAGGCTGACCGAGCAAGGAAAGCTTTCCCCCAATTAGGAAGGCCCTTATCAGGTTAGTGAAGTGGTCCGGGCCAGAACTTACCGACTCAAACATTTGGGGGTGACAGATAGTACACCCATTGAATGTAGACAACCTTCGCAAGTATTATCAATAAAGTCTACCATTTCTTCCATCAAGACTCCGAAAGTCCGACCTCGGTCGGCAGAGGCTCTAGGGCAGCCCACTCTGAAAGTCTGACCCCGGTCGGCAGAGGATCTAGGGCAGCCCACTCCGAAAGTCCGACCCCGGTCGGTAGGGCTCTAGGGCAGCCCACTCCGAAAGTCCGACCCCGGTCAGCAGAGGCTCTAGGGCAGCCCTCTCCGAAAGTTCGACCCCGGTCGATAGAGGCTCTAGGGCAGCCACTCCAAAAGTCTGACCCCGTTTGGCAAAGGCTCTAGAGCAGCCCACTCCAAAGTTTGACCCCCGTCAGCAACCATCTCGAGACAACCTATGCAGGGCCGTGTGGGGAACAGGCTACAACTCGGGCTAACCTACGGACTAGGACTTGGAATGAATTTTTGAGTACTAGGTCCGGACTAAGCTACGCCCCCAGTTATCCTACCGGCTTCAAGCTCAAATAAGCCAACTGGAAATATTTAGGAATTTTTCTAAGGAGTTCAAGTTATAGTTATGCTAATGTCTGTCGGCCGTTTCATAAGGGCTTGTGATCTTGAAAAGCCGACCGAAAATACTTAGAAGAATTTTTGAGAGGGGAACCACTCTTTCATGCTAGTGTACACAAAGGTAACAAAAGTGTTTCTTTTTATTAATGTTAAAATGGACACTTACAAAGAAGGTGGGTCGGACCTTTACAAACCCCTTAGGTCCGACCCACAGAAGATGCGTCAGGGACCTCAACATCAGCCCCGTCCACTACAAAAGAAAGATCTACCGGGACTGCGGCAACTGGAGGTTCAACTAGGCCAGCCCCCTCCGTGTTAGCTGGAACTAGGGCTTCGGCCCTGGCCTCTTCCACCTCGCCCGCCGCTTGGGACTCCGGTTGAGGCTCTTCCTCCTCCGTTGGATCTTTCAACTCAGCGCTCGACAAATCCAGCTCCGGGAAGAGCGAAGCCACCTTCTTTAGGCAGTCGTCATAGCCCCCCGGTAGAAGTCCAATGCTGCTTCCTCCATATCTTCGATGAAGCCGGGGAAGGCCTTGTATGAAACAAAGGCTTCTTGAGCCTGTCTTGCGGCCAGCTCTTTGGCTCCCTCAAGCTGGGTCACCAACTGTGCTGCCACTAACCGTTCGGGTTGGGCCCTCTTGTCGGCCTCTGAGAACCATTCCCCTCCTCTTGGAGCCGACAGGCAAGGGAATTTATCTTTGCCTTTCTATTTTTCAGTCTAGCCTCCCAGTCGGCTAGCTGATTTTGGGCCTCCTTTAGCACCCCCTTCGACAACTCGGCCTCCACCCGGTCAGCCGATAGCCTTTCTTCAGACAACTTCGAGGATGCTTCTGCGGCCACTAGAGCCGCCTCCAACTCCTGCACTTTTTTGGCAGAGGTCTTAGCTGCGTGGAGCACCCAGCCGATGCCGTCATCCATCAAGGAGATGCCGTGGAGGAGCTACAAGAACAAAATTAAGTTAGCATCATACAAAGAAGGAAAAGATGCAAGGAAGCAAGCTAAATGCCTTACCCTCATGAGATCACGGTAAGTCTCCATGGCCACATCACTCAGATTCCTCTGGATTGATCGCTCCCAGTCGGCGTCAGTCATCGCCACCCTAAGTAGACTCCGCGCTCTCCAAGGGTGCTCCAGGGCATGCCAGTGCTGGAATGCCTTCTGACAAATTTCTTCGTCAGACTCTTCTTCGGCCACCTCATCTTCGGCCTCCCCTCCTACGGCTGCCCATTTTTCCTTGTCCACTAGGGGCTCCACCTCAACTGGACCGACAGGCACGGGGGCTGACACTGCCACTATGTCGGACAGCTTCGACTAATCCTACCCCTGTCGGGCGGCTGATCCCCCGCTGGAGCTGAAGCCCCGAGTGTCTTCTTGGCCAACGGGTGATGGGCATCATCCTCGTCGGACCCTACATCCACAACGGGTGCTGGCCACCCCTCCTCTCGCCTTTTCTTCTGTCTTTCGGTGGCTAGCGTGGAGGTCGACTTTGGGACGGCCCATTTTTGAGCCGCCCATCGGATGACCTTGGATTTGTCAATCTTCTACATCTTGACTCCTGTTATAGAAAAATCAAAGTAAGTGTAAAGGAAGAAGTGAAGGGGGAGTCAGACTTAAGAAAATGAACCGCAAGAGAGGAGGTCGGCCCTTGCCTAGGAATCTTTGGGAGCTAACTCCTGCCTGATGAAGGACTTCCTCCCCCAACAACTCGAACACCGTGATCAGGCTGGCACCGTCGATCTCATTAAATTTAGCCTAGTCGGCTAATAAGATCGACCTTCCCTCGTGGAGTCTTGGCCATGGCTCCCTCCACAATGGCTCGAACTCCCAGGGTTGGAGACTGCTGACGAAGAAGAACCAGGCCTTCCACCCATGGACGGCCGACGGGAGACACTTTAGGATTCTTCGACCGGGCGGGGGATGAACAGCATCCACTCCCGGCTCTTAAAGTCCTTCTTCAGATAGAAGTTACCGAAGAGGGATAATCTGGGTTCGGACCTGGCCCTATGACACAGTACAATGAAACAGCATATCGTACGGATGCTGTTCGGGGTCAACTGCACTGGGGTTACCCTATAATAATTGAATATTTCTATGAACAGAGGATATAGGGGGAACCTCAGTCTGGCCTTATGGTGGGCTTCGTACATTGGGAGGGTCCCTGGCCCTAATGGATTGTTCGCTCTCCCCTCTCGACCTGGGAGCATAAGTGCAGGGTAGAAGGAATGCCATACATAGCCCTAAGGTTCTCGACCCATTCCCGGGTCATGGTCGATGGTATCTTGCTCGACCCAGGATCCCTAGGTCTACGGGCCGGACCTCCGCTACCAGACGCCATTGGAGCTAAGGGGAGGGAGAACTGGGGGACTAACCTAGAATCGAACTCCTAGAGACCGAGTTTCACGGAAGGAGGAGTGGACTCTCTTTCACGGAGCGCAGGCGCAGCAAGGAAGGCCCCCTCGCAATGCCTCGCCCCTCCTTTTATAGGCCTCTGAGGGGAGAGGGGCATTGCCACCCGTTTCATGGGCATTCCAACTGCCCCATTGGAGGACGTGACTTCCTGCGCCTCAGAGTTCGAAGCATCAGAGTCATCCCATCGTGCAAGCAGCGATCTGCATGAACGACGGATCAGTGGTGCACGGGCGGCATTGGAAGCGACGTCAGCCATTTGGATGCTTCCGCGTGGCATGGCGCCCTCCTCCATCCCAACATGACACGAGCCAGCCTGGCCTTCATCATGGAATCCGCTTTGCATTAATTGCCATGCCTGCACCCCAATGCATGGCTGATAGCTGTCTAGGGAGCCGTTCAAGGGAGATTCGAAGCGACTTGACGCCACGACCCAGGATCCACCACAGGCGTGCGCGACCCGCATCGAAGTAATTCTCCTGCCCTTTGAAACTCCATGACCCCTTAAAGTCCAGAAGCAGGGGGGGCAACTGTTGTACATGTCCGGCTGATCTTGGATCGGATCGGCCCCAGGCGTCTGACTGGCCGACCCCTGAAAGAAGGTCCGGAAGACCCACTGGAAGGCCAACCCAGGCTGAGCCGAGCGACTCTCTTCTTCCGCCAAAGGTATGGCTGACACACCTGAGAACCTCAAAGAGCCATCAGACGCCTCCCCCATATGCATGTTGGCTTCCTGGGAATTCCTTGCGAACACCCCGGTCGGCCAGATGACCCTTTTCAGTTGAAGCCAACCCACCGTTAAAGGAACCGCTTGAAGGCTCCAGAAGCCCCTCTCCAGCAAATTCTGACATTCTGTTGCAACCAACACCACCACATGACCACGACTCGGCACCGCCAGGCCACGACCCCGCCACCATGTTGGCTCTCCCAAGGGCAAATCAGGGCTTTCTCAGCCTATCCCCTAACAGAATTTGTTCGCACTCCACGCCTATAAAAGGCACCTGGGGGACCTCCGCAAAAGGTGAAGTGCTCTCTTCCCTCTCCACGCTACTCTTTCTTGTTTTTCTCTCCATTCTGTTACTCCAGATCCCCTGCTAACTTAAGCATTGGAGTATCCCCTGCCGAAGCACCTCCGGCATCCAGGGGACTTTGTGCAGGTCACCGGGGAGAGCTCTCCAGTGCAGCGAACCATGCCCGGTCCAGGTGGAGGCGCAACAACAGAATCCATTCAATTTGCTACCTACTTTTGGAAGACCTCATGGCACCTATTAGGAGTCCACGTTAAATTTTCATCTGCATGTCATCCATCAACTAGGAATCAAGCCCAAAGTTGTAGTTGTAGACCTAATAAATTTCATTCAATAGGAATGCATAGTTGAGTCCATTAGGTGTTGATATGAGTCATATGCATAGCATATTAAGGAATTGCATAAAGAGAAAAGTAAAAAAATTAATGAAAGCAATGAATCTTATGAGCATGTGGCTAACTCACGTAAGCCCTTCAAAGAATTTAATGAGGGAGACTCTGTCATGATCATGCTTCATCCTGAACGGTTCCTACCAGGAACCATGAAAAAACTACATGCCCATAGTGCACCATACAAGATCATAAAGAGATTAGGTTTAATACCTATGTGATAGATTTACCACCTAAATTAGGTATAATCCAACCTTCAATGTATCAGATCTTATTGATTATAAGGAGCCAATAACGATACCTAGTGAGCCATTTGAACCTGATTCCATCTTTGAGAATGACCCTAACCCTAAGTGTCCACCAGCCAAATTACCAGAAAAGAGAGATAAGATCGAGCAGATTTTGGATGACAAAACTATCATTACTAGGAGTAAGGATTATCAGCATTACCTAGTTTGATGGCAAGGTAGACCAGAATATGATGATTCGTGGATCACTCAAGAGGATCTACAAAGAATTAACCTAGACTTGCTAAAACATTACCAGAGCAGAGTCAACTCATACTCGACAGGGTTGAGTTCCTCCCAAGTCGGAGAGAATTATGAGGACACCAGCTAGGAAGAGATGTCAGAACCCTCCGAGCTTATTGTGGATCACCAATGAGTAGTTGTTCTATTTTAATTTCAGCTTGAGTCATGTAAATAACATTAGTTTGCTTTATTTACAAATTAGTCAAGTTAGGTTTGCTTGAAGTTGAGTCTTATAATTGAAGAGTCAATGGGATTCAAGCTCAATTGTTAGCCAAGGCCAAGCCCAGTTGTTGAAGCCATGTCACCATCATGCCACATCACCTTTGTGGATCAATTCCATGTCAAAGGAAGGTTGTCCAAGATTTTCACTAGACATCGAGACATTGGGATATCGGGACATTAAGATATCAGGACAATGTTTGGGATTCAAGTTTATCCAAGGAAGGTGCCAACAATTCTTTCCTCATCACCCATTTTAAATCCAAGGAGGATGCCATTTAAAAGGAGTAAAATGGAAGGATTCTTCCTCCCATTTAGTGCCATCTATCATGAATTGTCACCCATTCCAATAGTCTGCCAACTCAAAGAATTATTCAAATTTAAATGGAAGTTCATCCAAGAAGAATCTAAGATTAAATGGAGGTCCATCCAAATTTCAAAGGAGTCCTAATTCCTATGGAGTACATTCATCATTCAAAGATGTTTTATCTAAATCCAAGGATATAAAGGAGGATTATTTACCTGCCTTCAAATTTGAAAAACATGGAAAGTTCATGCCAAGAGGAAAAGAGGATTATTGCTAATTATGGAAGTGAGATGAGATGCCATCTCATTTTGTTGCCACATTCTTCTTAAAACCATGGAATGCCTCATTCATCGCCCAAGTCATGGAGAAGTCCAAGAGCAAAGGAGTCTACCTAATTTAAATTACAAAGAGTCTTCATCAAGGTCAAAAAGAAATTAGAGTCCATTGTCATCTTAATTATTTTTGTATTCAAAAGAATATTTTCTTATCTTTTTACCATGAGTTTATTCTTATCAAGCTACTATATAAGGGGTCTATAAATTCCACCCCATTCCCCTCTTGTAATCCAACTTATGATTGATTAATGAAACTTTATCGATTTTTTCTTCAATTGCTGGGTAAGCGTTGAGAGTGCAATTGCTGCTTAAGTAATTGTAGTGTGTGAGTGCTCTGCTGGTTAAGCATTGCATTAGTATGTGTAGAGTACTGAAGCTATAGTTATTTTTCGAGTTCAAGATCCAAAAGCTAGGCACCACCATCTTCAACATCCAGTCCACATCCAGAACCAAGCTGACCGTCCTTCTTTCCCTCTCTCATTTCAAATTTCCACTCCATTTCCATCATTCTAATCACAGTTCTTTTGCAGGATCCCTAGTGTTCTCGATTAGAGGAGGAGGTTTCCCTTTCCATCTAACCATCAATGGAAGATCTGCTCTGAAGAAACAGAAGTTTGTAATCCTATCACGAGATCTTGAGAGTTGTATCCAGATCTATTGAAACGGAGGAGGGAAAAGTGTTATTGGTAAGTAACCATCCAAATCTCATTAGTTCTGGTTGATTGAAGTCAGGACATCCTACTTTTGGTGGTTTCTCAATCATCGGATCCAGGATTCTTTATGTGATTGCATGCTGATTATATTACGGGTAGCTGGTAGAGACTTAGTCTATTTTTTTATTAAATTAATTTGATAGCTTATCTGAGTTTGCTGCCATTGCTCATCAAAATTAAATTTTTAATTATTAGAATTAGTCTTTGCATCCATCCTGCATCAACTTTGGTATCAAAGCTGTCGCATCAGTTTTGGTATCAGAGCTAGCATCCCACATCAAGTTTGGTATCAAAGCTTCTCCAAGCCTCTTCTGTAGGGTTCAGTGGCAAGGCGGAAACATAGATTTCAAAATTTTTCTTTATGAATTCTTCACCAAACCCTTAACCCAAATGTTCACCCTCCAATGGTGATCCACACAGAAAAAGATGAAGACTACAATTCTTGTTCTTGGCTCCTCTTCTTGAATTCTTTTTTAAGAATTCAATTCTTGGACTTTTAAGCTGGATTTTCTTTCTTGAAATTTCTTTTCTTCCTTCTTTCCTCTTCTTGAATTCTTTTCTTGAATTTCCTTTCTTGAATTCCTTTTCTTGAATTGAATTGGAAGAAGAAATTAAGATAAGTAAAGTCTTAATTCAAGAAAGAAAAGAAGAAGAACAGACCCTTCCTTTTCCCTTTCCTTTACCGTTCAAGACCTTCCTCTTATTCTTGTTTAGGGTCAGAGTTTCGACAGAGATTATCTCTGTAAGGGAAACAATATCCAACAAGCATAAAGGGAAGGAGTATTCCGGAGAGGAGGAGAGGAATATGATCGCTGTATTTGATTATCTAAAAAAAACCCCGAGAACCCAAACCCTTTTATATATTTCAGAGGGGCATTTTCTCAAAACATCGCAACCCTCTGAAACCCCAGGAATCATGATCCCTCATTCCTCACGTGTCCCCTCAACCAAAAATCATGATTCTCTGATTTAATTTTCATTTTCCCGATGAGGAGGACTCTCGAAAAAACTTCAGGAAGAATCGCGACTTTTAAAGACGGACTTGCGACCGAAAAATGACGGATCTTTTTCCTTAATTATTCTGGCCATCAGATCCAGATCCAAGGATGTCAGACAAGGATCCAAATCGCCCTCTTTTCTTGATTTTTCTCCAATGGAATTTCCTTCCCACGCACGTGAAGAGGAGTCCACATGCGCGTGGACTCTTCTTCTTGGCGCGCACGGGTGAGGAAGGGTGTGGGCGGCTTGGAGAGAGAGTCTAAGTGCACTTGATTCACTTGGGTTCAGTCATGGGTCCCAATGTCCTAAAATTTAAATTAGACCTTAATCTGGTTCAATTAGAACCCAATTAAGCCCAATTCGGAACCAAATTCTAATCTGATTCGAATAGAAATTGGGTCTGCAACACATGCTAGTGTGTTTATCCTGCAAACATGATTTAATTCCAAATTAAATCCTTCATCAATTCTCTTTTGTGTATGACCCATTGGGTTCTACACCTAGCCAGCAGTAGGTCCGAGTGCTATTTGACTTAATTCGGTTAGATCTCAACTAAGCCGATTTAGGTCAACTCAAACTAGCTTGACTCGGTCAATTAGAATCTAATTCTAATTAACTGATTTGAATTACCATAATTCAATCATATACCTACAAGACAAGATTGACGTCTAGCAACGTATCATGTCTACCCGGAAGATGTGGAATTTTGATGGAATTACCAAAATACCCTTCAGTAGTGAGTTACCGGGCAATTCAGTCCTTTGATCAACTTGCATCCCGAATATGATTATGAATATGCATACTTGTCAAATCCAATTTCATATTCATCCCTAGCTCAATCTTTATAATGATGATTCATTAATGAACCATTAGAAAATAACTCTAATGTTCATACTTTGATCAAAGATTTCCTGAATCCATCATTTGATCGAAATTAGCTGGATGCAATTCCCTCTTACTAGGGCTGATCAATTCCTTGTTGACCTACTCACAACCTCCATATACAATCCACCATACCCAGTATCACCTCATGCATGACTCAGTGTCATGATTGATTGCGAACCAAAGTATGGATTCATATATATAAGGTACCATGGTAGTCTCAGGTCAAAGGACCACATGCACTACTCCCACTATGAGAATTATCTATTGACAAACAGATAAGGTTCCATTAGATATTCTCAATCTGGATCAATTCAGTGAACTCATTCTCTAAGAACACTCACATCCTAGTATTAGTGTCAAACACAAGTGACTGTGAGATCAGTCACCCTCATCATAAAGCATATATAGGATGTGCTGGTCTTGCCGGAAACATTCACTCACATCCTAGTATTAGTGTCAACACAAGTGATTGTGAGATCAGTCACCCTCATCACAAAGCATATATAGGATGTGCTGGTCTTGCCAAAAATATTGATCCCAACTCAATGTCCCATCGACCAGGAATATTTTAGATTAAGATTTTAAGGCTTTAGGTTTCACTGGTATGATATCATCATAACCCTAGAACCATAGCCCTAATCTATGGGATTCATCATATATAATCATAAGGACACAGCGTATGATGAAAATAATGCCTTTATTATAATAATGTCAATTCATTGATTTTGGGATCGAAATACAATATTTCAATTGGCTTTCAGGGCACAATCTTTCAATCTCCCACTTGCACTAAAGCCAATCGCCTTTAATTCTTAACCCCAAACAATCAAGATGGCGATCAAACTCTCACTGTGATAGAGCTTTAGTGAACGGGTCTGCTATGTTGTTCTTCGTTTCTACCCTTTTAATGCAGACTTCTTGTTTTTCGACAATCTCTCGAACGAGATGGAAGCGTCTCAGAATGTGCTTTGATTTGTGATGAGCTCTTGGTTCCTTTGCTTGAGCAACAGCCCCCAATATTATCACAGTAAAGTGATACTGGACCTTCAATCTTAGGAAACTACGCCCAACTCTGATATCAACTTCTTCATCCAACAGCTTCCTTGGCAGCTTCACTAACAGCAATGTACTCTGCCTCAGTTGTTGAGTCAGCTACAGTTTGCTATTTATAACTCTTCCAGCTTACAGCTCCTCCATTTAGGGTAAAAACATATCCAGATATAGATTTGCTGTCATCTGGATATGATTGAAAACTAGAATCTGAATAAGCTTCTAGTTTAAGATCAGATCCTCCGTATATTAGAAAATATTCTTAGTTCTTCTTAAGTACTTAAGAATATTTTTCACAGCCTTCCAATGATCCTCTCCTGTATCAGCCTGAAACCTACTGGCTATACCTAAGGCATATGCCACATCAGGCCTAGTACATAACATAGCGTACATAATAGACCCTACTGTCGAAGCATAAGGTATAGAATTCATTCTATTTCTTTCTTCAGGTGTCTTAGGAGACATCTTTTTAGAAAGATGTATGCCATGACCCAATAGGTAAGTAACCTCTTTTACTTTCCTCCATGCTAAATCTTTTTAGCACTTGGTCAATGTACCTAGACTGGGATAAACCTAGCATCCTCCTAGATCTATCTCTATAGATCTTGATGCCTAGTATATAAGATGCTTCTCCCAAGTCTTTCATGAAAAACTGTTTAGATAACCATACCTTGACTGATTGTAACATTGGGATATCATTCCCAATGAGGAGTATGTCATCTACATACAGAACCAAGAAAACTATGGCACTCCCACTAGTCTTCTTGTACACACAAGGTTCATCTCATTTTTTATAAAGTCAAATTCTTTGACTGTCTTATCAAATCGGATGTTCCAACTCCTAGATGCTTGCTTTAATCCATAAATAGATTTCTTCAGCCTACATACCTGATTAGGTTTAGTCTCCAAGACCAAACCTTCTGGCTGTGACATATAAACTTCTTCCTCAAGGAAACCATTGAGGAATGCGGTTTTTACATCCATCTGCCAGATTTCATAATCATGATATGCTGCTATAGCAAGCATGATCCGAATAGACTTGAGCATGGCAACAAGAGAAAATGTTTCATCATAATCTATTCCCTGTTTTTGTCTGAAACCCTTAGCCACTAATCTGGCTTTATAAGTTTCAACTTGGCCATCTGCCCCAATCTTTTTCTTATAGACCCATTTGCATCTTATAGGGTTAACACCCTCCAGTGCATCAACCAAAGTCCAGACTTGGTTGACATACATAGAGTCCATTTTGGATCTCATGGCTTCCAGCCATCTGTTTGAGTCACTACTCATGACAGCATCTGTATATGTTAGAGGCTCATCATTATCAATGATTCGGGCTTCATTATTTTCAATAATGAACCCATACCTCTCAGGTGCATGTCACACCCTATCAGACCTATGGATAGGAGTGGTGTGTTCAGGTTCTATACTAACTATGTTATGATTTGGTTGAGATGTATTTACTTGTTGAACTTCTTCAAGTTCAATATTTCTCCCACTGCCCTTTTGTAGGATGAACTCTTTCTTCATAAAAGTGGCATGCCTACTGACTAAAACCTTTTGTTCAGTAGGGTGGTAGAACAGATATCCTATACTATCTTTAGGATATCCAACAAATAGACACTTTTCTGCTCTAACATCAAGCTTATGTCCAAAATTTCTTTTGACATAGGCTGGACATCCCCATATCTTAAGATACTTAAGATTGGGTTTCTTTCCCCTCCATAACTCATATGGAGTGCTAGATACAGATTTGGATGGTACTCTATTTAAAATATTAGCCGTTGTTTCCAAGGCATATCCCTAGAAAGAAACAGGTAAGTCTGTGAAGCACATCATGGACCGTACCATATCTAATAAAGTACGATTTCTCCTTTCAGAACACCATTTAATTGTGGTGTGTAAGGAGGAGTCCATTCAGAGATGATTCCTTTTTATTTAAGATGATCAAGAAACTCGGTGGATAAGTATTCACCTCCTCTATCTGATCGAAGGATCTTAATACTTTTCCCCGTTTGTTTCTGTACCATACTATGATACTCTAAAAATTTTTCAAAAGCTTCAGACTTATGTTTCATTAGATACACAAATCCATACCTTGAAAAATCATCAGTGAATGTGATGAAATATGAGTATCCACCCTTAGCCTGAGTTGTCATAGGTCCACATACATCAGTGTGTATGAGTCCTAATAACTCAGTTGTCCTTTCATTATGTCCACTAAGTGGAGTCTTGGTCATTTTACCCATGAGACATGATTCACAAGTTCCTAATGATTCATAGTCATAAGGATTAAGGAATTTTTTCTTGTATAACTTATTAATCCTTTGCTCACTAATATGTCCAAGATGACAGTGCCAAAGTAAAGTATTGTTTACTTCATCTCTTTTTCGTTTATTACTAACATGTAGTATATTGTCATCAGAAGATAGAATTAAGAGACCATTGCAAAATATGCCATTAAATATTATTTCATTAGAAAAACTGATTGAGCAGCCACTACTCATTACATTCATAATATATCCTTGTTTAAGTAACAAGGGTACAGATATGATGTTTCTAATGATTCTAGGCATAAAATAATAATTTTTTAACTCTAAAATCTTCCCAGAAAGCAGCTTCAATATATAAGTCCCTACAGCTTCGACTTGGATGGAATCTCCTCCAGCACCATAGAGCTCGAAGTCGCCTTCCTTCAAAACTCTAATGTTCTGTAGTCCCTGCAATGATTTGCAGATATGATGACCACAAGCAATATCCAATACCCAAGAGTTTGAATTACAAGAGTCTAATGACAAAATTGTATGTATCTCATACATACCTTTTGGTGCATCACTAGCACCAGGCTTTACACTTGCAAGGTAAACCTTGTAGTTTCTTTTCCAGTGACCCGGCTTGCCACAATGAAAGCAGGTCATTTGTCTAGAGGCCTTCTTTCCTTTCTTTTTCTTGATGCCCCCTTTTGGGTTCAAACGCCTCTTGGAACCCTTTTTTGCCTATTTTCTTCTTGTTTACACCATCCACAAGAAGAAGTGGAGCCTTATTTTTCTTTAAATGGCTCTCTGCTATTTTTAACATATTCAACAGCTCAGGCAAGGAAGTGTTAAGTTTGTTCATATGATAATTTAGAACAAACTGTGAAAATGACTCTGGGAGTGACTGCAGGATTAAATCCTGATTCAACTCCCCATCCATAACAAAATCCAATTGACCCAATCGGGTGATCAGGTCAATAACCTTTAATACATGGTCTTGTATGGATGTACCTTCTGTCATCCTTGTATGGAATAACTGCTTAGATATTTCATATATTGCAGTTCGACTATGTTCTCCATAAAGTTCTTTTAGATTAAGCAATATGGAGTTTGTGTGCATGCTTTCATGTTGCCTCTGTAACTCATTGGTCATAGAGGCAAGCATTATACACTTGGCAATAAGTGAGTCATTTTGCCACATGTTATATGTGGTCTTATCCTCTTGCGAGGCATCTTCCCCTAATGGTTCCAAAGTTGGGGTATCAAGAATATAAGAAATTCTTTCTTGGCTGAGTACTATCTTCAGGTTTCTCAACCAATCAACATAGTTTGGTCCAGTCAATTTATTTGCATCAAGAATGCTACGGAGTGAGAGTGAAGAGGCCATTCAATCTACATTAACAAAGAACATTACATAAGCAAACAACCAAAGTTGACAAAACATAATTAAATTAGGACTTTAACTTAATTATGTCTCCCACTATTTTATCAAGCATCATAACCCTCCATATGATGATCGAGAAAACCCTAATTGGTTCACTTAGTGGGGTTGAGATCCTAATTCCTTACAAAACACCTTGTGTGTACACAACAAATCTTATATAAGTTCAAAGGTAGGAAAACTCTTTCCAATTGTAACTCATACAATTCTCAACTTATCTTGGCCTCTAAAATATTAATAGCCTTGTGTGTACACAACAAACTATAATATTTTAGTTAAGTTAGACCCTTAATTACTATATAGTCATGATATTAATTATAATACCCTTGTGTGTACACAATAAAGTATTATATTAAATCATGCCATAAATATCAAATGTACCAAGCCAAAATTATGTTAGTCACCATAAAAGGCCTTGTGTATACACAACAAACCTAATATGGATCATAACATAATAATGACTTGGCATGAAGGAAGGTCACATGTAGTGAATATTACACTAAGCATATCAATCAATAATTAAGTTAATCTTATCGGCTAGGTAAGTGGGAGAGTGGTGGGAGTCCCCCCGTTGCTTTCCTTAGACACCAATAAGAATTGGCCAGGTCAGTCAATGGAACCAATTAAAAACCACGTCCTCTTTACCGATCATGAACCACTTTTCCTAGACACCGAATGATAAACTAATCATATTGATTATTTTTGCTTTTGGTATATAACACTACAACTTAATATGTTTTTAAAGAGGGCTTTATTAAAACAAAGAACATTCTTTATATAACCTAGCAAATATGTGCCATAGTGTGCCATCATACTAGGACAACCATTTACCACATAATGGATCCACCATTATGCTAGGGCAACCTTATTTCAGTATGATGACTAGAAGGCTAAACATATCTCTATCAAATTAAGGTTTAAGTGAAAACCTTAATTAGTGCCATACATCAAACATATATGCATAATTAACATAAATATGTGATTAGTGTGTCATCATACTAGGACAACCATTTACCACATAATGGATCCACCATTATGCCAAGGCAACCTTATTTCAGTATGATGACAAGATGTCTAAACATATCTCTACAACAATTAGGGTTTGAGTGAAAACCCTAATTGGTTACATTACATCAAACATATACAATATCATATGTTAATTATATACATATGCATCTAAAAATCAGCATATATATTTTAATCTTAATAAGGAGGCTCTGATACCACTGTAGGGTTTGGTGGCAAGGCGGAAACATAGATTTCAAAATTTTTATCTTTATGAAATCTTCACCAAACCCTTAACCCAAGATCTCCTTAAAAGAATTAAAACATATAACATGTATATATAAGAATTAAACTCATATTAAAGTACTAACCTGTATTGCTAAAATCCAAACTCTAAATCTCCACCAGGTGCCCAAATGTTCACCCTCCAATGGTGATCCACATAGAAAAAGATGAAGACAACAATTTCTTGTTCTTGGCTCCTCTTCTTGAATTCTTTTTCAAGAATTCAATTCTTGGACTTTTAGGCTGAAATTTTCTTTCTTGAGAATTTCTTTTCTTCCTTCTTTCCTCTTCTTGAATTCTTTTCTTGAATTCCCTTTCTTGAATTCCTTTTCTTGAATTGAATTGGAGGAAGAAATTAAGACAATTAATGTCTTAATTCAAGAAAGAAAAGAAGAAGAACAGACCCTTCCTTTTCCTTTCCTTACCGTTCAAGACCTTCCTCTTATTCTTGTTTAGGATCAAAGCTTCGACAGAGATTATCTCTGTAAGGGAAACAATACCCAACAAGCATAAAGGGAAGGAGTATTCCGGAGAGGAGGAGAGGAATATGATCTCTGAATTTGATTATCAGAAAAACCCCTGAGAACCCAAACCCTTTTATAGATTTTAGAGGGGCGTCTTCTCAAAACATCGCAACCCTCTAAAACCCCAGGAATCATGATCCCTCATTCCTAACGCATCCCCTCAACCAAAAATCATGATTCTCTGATTTAATTTTTGTTTTTTCGACGAGGAGGACTCTCGGAAAAACTTCAGGAAGAATCGCGACTTTTGACGACGGATTTGCGACCGAAAAATGACGGATCTTTTTCCTTAATTTTTCTGGCCATCAGATCCAGATCCAAGGGTGTCAGATAAACATCCAAATCACCCTCCTTGTCTTGATTTTTCTTCGATGAAAATTCCTTCCCACGCGCGTGAAGAGAAGTCCACACGCGCGTGGACTCTTCTTCTTGGCGCGCGCGGGTGAGGAAAGGAGTGGGCGGCTTAGAGAGAGGGTCTCAGTGCACTTGATTCACTTGGGTTCAGCCATGGGTTAGCCCAATGTCTTAATATTTAAATTAGACCTTAATCTGGTTCAATTAGAACCCAATTAAGCCCAATTCGGCACCAAATTCGAATCTGATTTGAATAGAAATTTGGTCTGCAACACATTCTAGTGTGTTTATCCTGCAAATATGATTTAATTCCAAATTAAATCCTTCATCAATTTTTTTTTGTGTGTGACCCATTGGGTTCCACACCTAGCCAGCAGTAGGTCCGAGTACTATTTGACTTAGTTCGGTTAGATCTCAACTAAGCCGATTTAGGTCAACTCAAACTAGCTCGACTCGGTCAATTAGAATCTAATTCTAATTAACTGATTTGAATTACCATAATTCAATCATATACCTACAAGACAAGATTTACATCTAGCAACGTATCATGTCTACCCGGAAGATGTGGAATTTTGGTGAAATTACCAAAATACCCTTTAGTGGTGAGTTACTGGGCAATTCAGTCCTTTGATCAACTTGCATCTCGAATATGATTATGAATATGGATACTTGTTAAATCCAATTTCATATTCATCCCTAGCTCAATATTTATAATGATGATTCATTAATGAACCATTAGAAATTAACTCTAATGTTCATACTTTGATCAAAGATTTCCTGAATCCATCATATGATCGAAATTAGCTGGATGCAATTCCCTCTTACTAGGGCTGATCAATTCCTTTTTGACCTACTCACAACCTCCATATACAATCCACCATACCCAGTATCACCTCGTGCATGACTCAGTGTCATGATTGATTGCAAACCAAAGTATGGATTCATATATATAAGGTACCATGGTAGTCTCAGGTCAAAGGACCACATGCACTACTCCCACTATGAGAATTATCTATTGACAAACAGATAAGGTTCCATTAGATATTCTCAATCTGGATCAATTTAGTGAACTCATTCTCTAATGAACACTCACATCTTAGTATTAGTGTCAAATACAAGTGACTGTGAGATTAGTCACCCTCATCACAAAGCATATATAGGATGTGCTGGTCTTGCCGGAAATATTGATTTCCAACTCAATGTCCCATCGACCAGGAATATTTTAGATTAGGGTTTTAAGGCTTTAGGTCTCACTGGTATGATCTCATCATAACCCTAGAACCATAGCCCTAATCTATGGGGCTCATCATATAATCATAAAGACACAGCGTATGATGAAAATAATGCCTTTATTATAATAATGTCAATTCATTGATTTTGGGATCGAAATACAATATTTCAATTGGCTTTCAGGGCACAATCTTTCAGTTCCCAAGTAATAAAAACCCTTCGGGCCACTCGACGAGTGATGGGGGAACCCTAGATCTCAGCCGCCATCACTGTGGACCTACAGTACTCAATCGCGGCAATCCTAGCTCTCTCCACCAGTGTCCTAGGTGAAGACCTCAAGGATGCAAAGATCTGGTCATTTCTGAAAATCCAAATATGATATGCCAAATAAGCAATAAAGGAGACCTGGATGATAGGAGCCGTCCGCAGAAGAACATAAAAGACATCAACTATGTGGTCGGGCTGGGCTGAAGGGTCATGAAAGCCTGCCAATGCCCAGATCATCCTCGCACGAGCATATAGGAAGATAGCATGAGTCTGCGACTCGGCCTGAGTCTCACAAAAAGGACAATCGAAAGTGATATGGATGCCCCTGGAGATAATAAACTCGCGAGTAGGGAGGCGGTGCCATGCAAGTTTCTAGATGAAAAGAGAGACCCTGGGGTGAACCGGCAAAGTCCAAATCCAGCGGTAGCTCCTGGAAAATGTTAGGAAATGTGTCCCAAAGCCAATCGCCTGGGTTGTAGGTGGTTGTGCTCAGCACTGTATTCATTTTATGAATTAATAAAATTATTATTTTGGCAGCTCATCACATATTATATTTCCCTAATAATGAACTCTTTCCTTGTGATGAAGTCCTTAGGGCTACATTGACTTCGATACAGAGAGGATGTATCGACTGGTCCTTAAACCTTGTTCACAGCCAAAGGATATATTGTACTGGACGGCAATATATCAAGTATAGGTTGTTGCAGTTCACATCATTTGGTTGTTCTCTTGACCAAATGAGTGTGGTGACATTGATATGACCTGCAAGTGGGATATATGATATCTCATTGAACGTGACTCCGTGAAATCCCTTTCTGCCAAAGGGATACTCACGATTGGACATGGGTATATGTGTCCCTCTGACCTGAGGTCATCACAATTGCTTGCAAGCAACTCCCTATGCTTTGGTACCGGACTACCTGGATTTTTAATCCGGTGATAGAAGGTTTCTGGGTACAAGCAAGTACTTGTGGAGCAGTGATGGACCAAGATGGAATTGACCTGTCGGAACAGTTTGGATTGAATGTCTCGCTGTATCTCAATTTAGCAAATCCTCGGCCGGGATAGCCCTAGTGAAGAGTCACTAGGCTTGCAAGATTGAGACACGTTGTCGACTGACTTAGTCTGGGTTGGCAGCCCAATATCAGTCGTCCTGAGCATTAGAGGTCAAAGGGATGAATTATATAGTAACCATATGCCAGAGGTTCGATAGTATGCTCCCGCATCTTCGACCTATCCGGATGCCGGGACCCATTGCTAGATGGTTTCCTGTGCTGGTACTGGAATCGTTCCAGTACCACCATTTAGGTTCGAACCTATGAGGTCACACGCCACAGAGGATAACTCTCTGATCCGGATACCGAGTACGATTGGGAATCGCTTCGGTTTTATGGATACGATAATTTTTAAGCACTCTTTTCCCGGTCCTGCCCTCGTTTGCGTCAATCGAAAATTATTCCGGACTGACCAGGTCTGCGCCAGGATTTTTCTGAATCAGATTTGAACTGATTCGGAGCTAAATTCGGCCTTCAATTGATTATGAACCAATTGAATTTTATTTAATTGGGCTTGGACCGTTCAAATTGAATTAAACCGATTTTTTGGGATTTGTTTGAACCCAAAATTCCTTGAACCGGTTTTTGTTTTGAACCCTTGGTTTTAATTGGATTAAACCCATTCATTTGGACCGTTTCTCTTCATTTGACCGGTTTACACGGTCTTTTTCTGCTGGGCGAATTCCTAGCGTCGGACGCTGTTGGGCATCTTCTCGCCTCCCTCCACCGATTACCCTTAAACCAATTTAATTTGTCCTTATGGATGGTTTAATGGGTGATTATACCACCGACATCCTTTGGCCTCCCCCCCTCTCCGTTGTTATTTCTCTCTGCTGCTGGCTCCTTTTAAAAACCTGCTGTCCCCTGGTTCTAAAACTGGACATCACCGTGTGAGAATTAAAAAGGACTGTGAGAGTTCTTGCTTGCTGATATTCCTTCCCTTTCCACCTGTGAAGTTGAGGGCTGGGTTTTGGTGAGTGGAAGGAAGAGAAATCAAGCCTTTATCCCTATTTTCTGGTGCTAAAATCTGGAGGAAGACGAACTCTATTTTGCTGAAAAACAGGTTCTGAAATTCTGCTCTTCCTTCCCACCATTTCGTGTCTTCCGGCGACTAGCATCGACCGAGAGATGGATCAGAGCTTGCCCCCGGCGTGTTCCCCCTCTTGAGAGTGTTTTACCTAGCACTTGGAAGCCGGATCGACCTCCTTGCAGCTATCCTTTTCTGCTCTATTTTTGGTTGCAGGTTTTTCAGATTGCTGAATTTCTGGTGCTGATTTTGGCTGAAAGGAAGGGGATCAAAACCTTTGGATCATCTTCTCCCCTTTGAAGGAAGATCAACAAACTTGTTCCCTGGCTTTTGCTGCTGGAAGAGCGATCCATTCGTTGGCAAAAACATTCCTCTATTCTGCAGCATTTTTGGTGGAAAGAACAGAAATCTGTCAACGTGCTGAAAGTGGAGGACAACAGGAATAAATTTATTCCTGTTATCCCTGCTATTCCAGGACTATACCAGATTTATTCCCGGCAGGAATAAGGTATGGGTTTTGTTTTTAATTTCATGCATGCGTAGATCTATGGATTTAAAATATTTTATAAACATTACATGCCCATGTTATAACATGTTTTAGTCTATACATGCTTCCTGATTGTGTTAGATCCTGCGTGGAGCATGTTTTCGCTGTGCATTTTAAAAATTATTTTAAAATACTTATCTGCTCCCTGTTGTTGCATGCTTAGGGTAGGCACCTGCAATTGAACACTTCACTTTCAAAAAAATGATGGTCGAAGGCGGGCCAACGTATGAGATCGGAGATGGGCACATGGGTCAACGTCGTATGTCGCCAGGCTTTGATGTTGGAGCATGGATGATCCGGAACGGGTATGGACAGGACCCTGAAGCTGAGGATGTCCCCAAATATGGACAGAACCACCTCCATATCCCAAGAGGCAAGCCCCGGCTGTCGATGATCAGCAATAGTCATGGAGGGGGGGCATGAGTACTGAGATGAAGGTAGGCCACCTAATCAAAGGAATGTCCGATATCTAGGGATCATGCATAAATCTGATGGATCAGCCATCTCCCCCTACCCAGGAAAGCTGAGGGATGATGATCAGGGCCTTGGCAAGCACCTCACACCAAACAACTGATGACTTTCTAGTGGGGCGAGGGCAGTCACCAGGATCCATAGGAATATCACCGTATTTAGCCCTCATGAAAGAGGACCATATAGTGTTTGGACATAAGAAGAATCTGGCAGCATGTCTGGTCAAGAAAGCCTCTCTCCTATCAAGAAGAGAAGGAATACCCAAGCCACCAGTCTGAGTCGAACGGCAAACAATATCCCATCTCATAAGATGAATCCTCTTCTGATCGGAAGAGGAGTTCCAAAGAAAAGAACGAATAACCTGCTCCACCTTGCTGATAATAGCCTTGGGAATAAAAGTATTGGAGAGCATATAAACAGGGAGAGAAGCGAGGACAGAGCAGATAAGAGTAAGCCTACCCATCACGGAGAGTGATCTAGCCTGCCATCCCATAATCCTGTCAGCACCATCGCCAGTAAAGGAGCGCAGTCATGCACGGTGAGCCTGGTGCCAGAAATGGGTATTCCTACATAATAGAGAGGGCCCTGTCGCTCCTGAATACCCAGCATATCAATAATTCTACACCGAAGAGTAGAGGCAGTGTTGGGGCTGAAGTAAATTCTTGACTTCTAAAAATTTACCCTCTGGCCTGAAGCATAACAGTAGTGCTCAACTATTCTCCTGAATCCCTTGGCATTAGCCAGGAAAGCCTGGCCAAGTAATAGACAGTCATCTACGAAAAAGAGATGGGAGACTGGGAAGGCTCCCGTTCCAGATATATACGGATGGATCTAAGAATCCCACACCACCGTAGAATGAGATCTGGAAAGGAAGTCAGCACAAATAATAAATAAATAGGGGGACAGAGGACAAGGCCATGGAAAGAATGAAAGAATTCCATAGGGGATCCATTAATCAGGATAGAGAAAGCTGGAGCATTTATGCAAGCCATAATTTTAGAAATCCAGGATGATTGAAAACCAAAGTCTTCCAGAGCTTTGATAAGAAAAGTCCAGTCCATGTAATCATAGGCCCTCTCCATATCCAGCTTAATAGCCATCAGACTATATCGTTGAGATGCTCGATGAAGATCATGCATAAATTCCTGAGCAATTAGAATATTATTAGTAATATTGCGGCCTCTAATGAAAGCTCATTGTTCTGGGCTAATAAGCTTTGAAAGAATCAGACTCATCCTGTTCGCCAAAAGTTTAGCACAAACTTTGTAAAGAGTATTGCAGAGACTGATGGGCCTATAATGTGAGGGCAAAGATGGATCCTGTCACTTTGGAATGAAGGCTATATATGTTTGCTTCTAGTTGGGAGGCATGGTGGCCTTATTAAAGAAGAGTTGAATAATAGCAACCATATCAACCCTTAGAATCTCCCAGAAAGACTGAAAGAAGAAGGGAGGGAAACCATCTAGGCTAGGAGCTTTATCCTCCGCCAAGGACTATAGAGTAGATTTGACTTCATCCTCAGTTACCTGATTCAGAAGTACATCATTATGAAGAGTAGAACTGAAATCTGGAGAGGAACAGAAGAGATATAAGGACTAGTAGGAATAGGAACAGTCCACCTGGTTGCAAAATACTGGAGGAATTCCCTCCGGATATCAGCTGCATCTTCCATTCAGCCCGCCTGGTCAGAATAAAGAGCCCGAATTGTATTGGTATGTCTCCTAATGATAGTGGTATGATGAAAAACTTGGGTATTCCTGTCTCCCTCCCGCAGCCATTGTACCCTGGATTTTTGTCTTCATAGGACTTCCTGGTTCTGAAGAAGGGTATGATGGCAAGCAAGAGCGGTGCGAAGAGCATGAAGGTCATCATCAGATAAGTGGCCTTGAGCATCTTCCTTGATCTGCAGAGCATGAATAGAAGCTTCAACCGTCCTGATTTGGTTCAGAAGATTGCCAACCTCCACCTTATTTCACTAGAGAAGGCGTCTCCTCAGGAGCTCCAATCTCTTAGAAATCCTGTAAGTCGCATCCCCCCGGACAGGCATTCTCTAGACCTCCCTGGCTATCTCTTTGGCCTTAGGATTGGACAGCCAAAACTTCTCAAATCTGAAAGGCCTCGGTCTGGAAGGGGGGGCAGTCATAGAAAGGAGAATGGAAGCATGATCATAGGCAATCCTACTCAAGTGGCGCACAGTGTGATCGGGATAAAGAGAAAGCCATGAAGGCGTAGCAAAGTATCTATCCAGCCTCTCCCACACTCTGGCCTGCCCAGAACGGTTACTGCACCAAGTGTGACGAGGACCCACAAAGCCTAAGTCAATGAGCCCGTTCTCCTGGATGAAGCTGGAAAATCTCCTTATGCCAGCATCTGGATGAAAGGATTTACCACCATGCTTGTCCTCCCGCCTTTCAATAGTGTTGAAGTCCCCAGCAACTACAGTAGGATCCCCTGATCAATTAACACAGAGGTCTCTTCCCAGACTGATCTTCGCTCTCTGTAAGACGTACTTGCATATACACCACAGAGGAGCCAGGAAGGTCGGTCAGGTTCGGAGACGACAATAGCCACCAGCTGAGAAGATCAGTGAAAAACATCAACCTTGGTATTTCAAGCATTTGAATTTTTAAATTATATATATATATTAAAGTATTAGATGGAGCTAGTATATAGGTAAAAAAAGAAAAAAAAAGTATATATGTAAATAAATCTTGTATAAGGATATATCTAAATATTAATTTAAAAAGGTATTCACGTAAAGTACATCCTAAAATTTAAGAGAGTATGTATGTAAAAAAATCATTTTTAAAATCAGATGTCCCAACTAAAATGGATGAGGTAGAATTGGATATAAAGCCAATCACATTATACCTGGTGAGATTCATTGCTAAGTTTTAATTTTATTAATCTATTTTTATTAAATTTTATTTAGTTGGTCATCGGTTTTAATAATTTTAGGATCCATTTCAATGTTAAGTTATACGGTGCCTCGGATTGAGTCCTAAGATCCATATTTTTTAATTTATTTTTTAGTTGAAGCGAGATGGAAAAATTTGTGTCTTTTAGTAGAAGGAAGTGATGTTTTTGTTTTGTAATGGGAGGGACAGTATATGATTTTATAAAGAGGGGAGAGAGTTATTAGGCATCTTGTAAAGGTGCGAGGCTTCCTCATTAGGGGAGAGCCATAAGTTTATTGTTTTGGCCTTTACTTTTATGAATAAATTTATTTTTTACCAAATTTTATTATTCCACTATTACTGTTTATTTAGTTAATGTTTGTTTTGGTTCCTGGGCTGTCATATTTGATCTATATTAAGTAGCATGCTATTCTGCTAAGCTGCATGAATTTCAGCTAATCATCTAGGGCTTACCTTAATAAAGTCCTAATTTGTTCTAAAGTAGAGCAATTAAGTTTGGACCTAATTTGGAAATACATGGTTGAACAATAAATATAACTGATGGATTTAATTTTCTCAAACTCAAAAGCCATGCATGAGACCAATCCAGACGCAAGTAGTCCAGAAAATAATTAACTTGATCTCTCCGTTATCAATTTTCTATCTCGTGTCACAATCCCACGGGTCTTAATCTTCTCGAGGGACTTCTACCTTATCTCCCATGCCCTATTGATAGATCAAACAAACGGAAACTGCAAATAAAGAAACGACGGTCATGATATCTCGCTCTCCATCTATTGATTTCTCAACCTCCCATTTCAACCACTCTGCTTGAAACAATCTCACACTTGACTTTGATTGTCGAGACTTTGATATTGTTTAGGCAATGAAAAGGCTAGAACAAAGCAAAATAATCCATCATTATCATTAGAGTTTGTGTTGATTTCATGGTGGACACAATGATTCATAAGCACAATATTTGGTAGTAGATCCAGTGAGTGATAGGCCAGCTGTTATTTGATATGGGCATCATGAAACCTTGTAATACTAAAATTGCTCTAAAAGATTTTTTTTTTTTAAAGGCAAAAAGCTCTAATAGATTGTCCTTGTGTGCTTTATTTATTATTATTTTTTTTTTGGGGGGGGTGGGGGGGTAAATTATAGATTCTTATATTTCTGTCAAATATAAAAAAAATTAGTTCCTTACCACCTTAAGTTCATCTAAATGTCATGGGATTGAGCTCCTCTATTCAATTGATTAACCCCAAATCTGGTAAGGTAACAATTAGATGTCCCATTTTGTCCAATGTTACGTGGATGCTCATATCTAGCTCCAAAATTCATGGTAGATGTATATGAGTCGGATACACATAAGATACTTGGATACCCAAGGAGTTCTATCATAATCAATTTTAAAGATAGGAAGAGAACTGAACCCTTTCAACAAATAATGAGTTTGATTTTGTTGCGGTGACTTCTCCTAGGCCAGGTCCGGTAGGCTATGCTGGAGTTCTCCTTGCCCGGTAGACCTGCAACAAAGTCTCCAAGGCGTCGGTGATGTTCCGGCAGGGGACCCTCCGATGCCTAAGTTAGCAGGAGCTTGAAGGTAATAGAATG
Organism: Areca catechu; assembly: GCA_021397845.1. Classification (NCBI taxonomy): domain Eukaryota; kingdom Viridiplantae; phylum Streptophyta; class Magnoliopsida; order Arecales; family Arecaceae; genus Areca; species Areca catechu. The sequence continues at coordinate 149,547,712 of CM038039.1, read as the reverse complement.
GAGGAATCAAAGAGATAGCGTAAGGAGAGGGAAGAGAGTCCTTAGCTCAAAACGGGATACCCTGGGCACCTTATATAGGTGCAGAACAGTCCAAAATTTGTTAGAGAGGAGTCCAAAAAAGATCGATTTGTCCCTAGGAAAATTTGGCGAGTGGCCACGTGGCGTCCGGATAGGGCAGCATCGTGGGAGTAGTGGAGCAGTATCGTTGATGTGGCAGGAGTCCGTTGTAATAGAAAGGGGTTTCTAGAACCCTCTAGGTCCTGAAGCAGGTCCGTCGGATGCTGAGCGGGAAGGCCAGTCTGATGGGTCAGACTTCCAAAGGAGAGCAGTGGGCCGGATCTCAGCAGGAGCGGGCCGTCGGACCTCTACTCTGATGGATCGGACCTCCGATAGGGAGCAGTAAGCTGGACCTCAGCAGGAGCGGGCCATCGGACCTCTACTCTGGTGGGTCGGACCTCCGATGGGGAACAGTAGGTCGGACCTCAGCAGGAGCGGGCCATCGGACCTCTACTTCGGTGGGTTGGACCTCCGATGGGGAACGGTAGGTCGGACCTCAGTAGGAGCGGGCCGTCGGACCTCTACTCCGATGGGTCGGACCTCTGATGGGGAACGGTAGGCCGGACCTCAGCAGGAGCGGGCCGTCGGACCTCTACTCCGGTGCATCGAACCCCCGATGGGGAGCAGTAGGCCGGACCTCAGTAGGAGCGAGCCGGTTCAATTTGACGGTGAGCCGTTAGGGTATAACAGTTGTCCTCCCTGCCCTTGGCCTTCGGGCGAGCCTGCAGGCTCGAAGGACGAGGGCATTACTTGATAATTATTGCGCCAGTCCTCAAGATGATGGCGAATCTGATTTGGCGTGCTATGACCGGCCGCCTTCTGCTCCGATTTTCGCTCTTGGATAGGTGTCAGCATTAGATTGGTGATGGCGGGAGAGGCAGTTATTGCTGGTACGGCGAATGATGAAGGGCACTAGTCCGGAAACGCACGCCCGCTGAGTCCCCGATGCAACATGGGCCACGTGGCCTCTCTGAGCGGTCGGTGCAGTGTCTGAAGCGATCCATCCACCATTGCTTTGGCAGTCACGCGGATCATGACCGGATACCATCCGGCGCGTCCCATCAGATTCTCGCTAAACACGAGAGACGCGTTGTTTGCCATCAGGTCGCGGCACGTGAGTAGGTGTTGGGAAACTGCCCCCCCCGGCTGATGCGAGACACATACTCGATGTAACCTGGATTATTTGGGAAAGGGAAAACACCTAAGTAAACTAGGACCATGGGAGGGCTAAGAAGCCTCCCGGGACTAGGGTGACATTGAAAACTAAAATCCTAAAATAGCCGATCTCTTTTGTTTTCAATTTTATTGGTGGAGGTGGCGAAGGAAGGATGGAGATGGAAGATTGGGAACTGGAACTCATGGCCCTGGGACTCACTCTAATGGGGAGACGCACATAGAAAGTCAGGGGTTAAAGCATAAAGCTACCATCCCGAGGGATCAAAGCACATAGCTACCCTCCCGAGGGATCAAACCACCAGCTACCCTGAGCTCTCATCGAGCCCATCATCCACATAGTAGGGCTCTCATAGAGGCTGCTAGGATGACTCTCAAAGGACACGAGGGGATAAAGAAGACGAGATAGGGGATAACTAGGGTGCTCGAACCCATCATCCACAAAGTAGGACTCTCACACCCCCCAACGAACCCATTATCCACACAGTAGGGAACGAAGGCAAACGGGCCTCAGCCCAAAACCAGAACCAATGGAGAACCTCAAAAATTTATATCAAATCATCTGATTATTACAGGGGGAGCGGGGGCCTTTATATAGAAAAACCAAAATCCTCAGTTTCTTAGCCTCTAAGAAAACTAAAAAAGGAAAATAAATTACATCAAAATTCATGTTGCATCAAAAATGGTGCTGATCTGCTCTAAGAAGCATGTCAGCTTGATGATCTGCTCCAGAAAGTGTGTTGCTTTGAAAGTTGGATTGCTCTGAAATCCATGCAAACTCCAACTCACGGTCGTGCGGAGGATCGATCTCCCGATGGAGCACACGATCGGCGACCGGGAAGCAAGCGGCGGACAGGGCTGGCGGACGATGAGCGGCGGATGGCTGGCGGCGGGCCGAAGGCGAGGCGGCACAGGGAATGGCACGGCACGTTGGGTGTGCCGTTTGGTCTCCCATGGCCGTGGGAGACCTCCTAGGCGCCGGCGTGGCTGGTGGACGGCAGGGGAGGTCGGGGACGTTGAGATGGTGGCCGGTGGACAGGCAGGCGGCGGTGCAGGGGCGGCACAGCATGCACGACCGTGCAGTTTGGGCTTCCTATGGCCGTGGGGCCCAAGGGCACCGGCGGGGGCCCTCTGGCGGCCGGGCGTGACCCAGCGGGCGGCAGGCAGGCGGCCGGTGGCAGGCCGGCGGTGGTAGGCGGCGGCCGTGGGACGTGGGTAACTGTTGGTCTTCCCATGGCCGTTCATCTTCCATAGGCATGGGCGGCGGCTTCTCCGACGAGGGCAGGCGCCGGCGAGCATCGGCGACGGTTCGACGGGGGAGGCCGAGGGTCGAGCAGCCCGGATCTAGGGCCAGAGGGGGCGGCGGCTAGGGTTCAGGAGTTTTAAAAAAATCACGGGTGAAGGATGGAGGAGATGGAATAAGGCTGGGATAACTCAAGGATAAACCAAGAATACAACCAGAATAGCGGGGATAGGTGGAATAGTGGGAATAGGGAACTAAAAAAATGTGAGAAAATTAAAAATGGGAAAAAAATACCCAGACGATGGCTGGATCCCCATCATTCTCCTCGACCACGAAGAACTCGACTCCGTCGAGTTCAAAAAATGGAGCACACCCTAATCAACAACTCGCTCTGATACCAAAATTGATGCTTGACACATACTCGATGTAACCTGGATTATTTGGAAAAGGGAAAACACCTAAGTAAACTAGGACCGTGGGAGGGCTAAGAAGCCTCCCGAGACTAGGGTGACACTGAAAACTAAAATCCTAAAACAACTGATCTCTTTTGTTTTCAATTTTCTTGGTGGAGGTGGCGAAGAAAGGATGGAGATGGAAGATTGGGAACTGGATCTCATGGCCCTGGGACTCACTCTAACGGGGAGACGCACACAGAAAGTCAGGGGTCAAAGCATAAAGCTACAATCCCGAGGGATCAAAGCACATAGCTACCCTCCCGAGGGATTAAAGCACCAGCTATCCTGAGCTATTATCGAGCCCATCATCTACATAGTAGGGCTCTCATAGAGGTCGCTAGGGTGACTCTTAAAGGACACGAGGGGATAAAGAAGACGAGATAGGGGATAACTAGGGTGCTTGAACCCATCATCCACAAAGTAGGACTCTCACACCCCCCAACGAACCCATTATCCACACGGTAGGGAATGAAGGCAAACGGGCCTCAGCCCAAAACCAGAACCAATGGAGAACCTCAAAAATTTATATCAAATCATCTGATTATTACAGGGGGAGCGGGGGCCTTTATATAGAAAAACCAAAATCCTCAGTTTCTTAGACTCTAAGAAAACTAAAAAAGGAAAATAAATTACATTAAAATTCATGTTGTATCAAAAGTGGTGTTGATCTACTCTGAGAAGCATGTCAGCTTGATGATCTGCTCCAGAAAGCATGCTGCTTTGAAAATTGGACTACATTGAAATCTGTGCAAACTCCAACTCATGGCCGTGCGGAGGATCGATCTCCTGACGGAGCACATGACCGGCGACCGGGAAGCAGGCGGCGGACGGGGCCGGTGGATGGCAAGCGGCGGACGACTGGCGGCGGGCCACAGGCGAGGCGGCACAGGGAATGACACGGCATGCTGGGCGTGCCGTTTGGTCTCCCATGGCAGTGGGAGACCTCCTGGGCATCGGCATGGCCGGTGGACTACGGGGGAGGCCGAGGATGGCGGGATGGTGGCCGACGAACAGGCGGGCGGCTACGGTAGGTGGCAACGACGGGCGGCGGTGCTAGGGCAGCATGGCATGCATGGTCGTGCTGTTTGGGCTTCCCACTACCGTGGGACCCAAGGGCGCCAACGGGGGCCCTCCGGTGGCCGGGTGTGAGCCGGCTTTCGACAATCGGTGGCAGGCGGTGGCGGCGGCCGTAGTACATGGGCGATGGTTGGTATTCCCAAGGTCGTTCGTCTTCCACGGGCATGGGCGACGGCGGCGGCTTCTCCAGCGAGGACGAGGGTTGGCGAGCATCGGCGGCGATCCGGCGGGGGCGGCCGGGGGTCGGACGGCCTGGATCTCGGGCCAGAGGGGGCGACGGCTTGGGTTCGAGAGTTTTAAAAAAATCATGGGAGAAGGTTGGAGGAGATGGAATAAGGTTGGGATAACTCGGGGATAAACCAAGAATAAAACCATAATAGTGGGGATAGGTGGAATAGCGGGAATAGGGAAATAAAAAAATATGAGAAAATTAAAAAAATGGGAAAAAAAAATACCCGGACGATGGCTGGATCCCCATCACCGGTGCCTATAAAAGGGAGGAACCGGGGTTCAAAGGGAGTTTTCTACCATACCCGGGCTTGAAGAGAAAGCTTCCTCCTCCCGCTGCTCTAGCTCCTTTAGGAAGTCGAAAGTCCATGTTAGTCCCGCATCCACCTTCCTCCTTTTCTGCAACTCCATTAGGATGGCCTCTGGGAGTCGGAGTTCGGCTCGTGGGAATAGGAAACCCGGTCCATATGATATCCCTTCAACTGTGACCCGGGAGAGGGTAGTGGGTCTTAGGGTTGTATACAGCATCCCCTCCACCTTACATTTGACCATCCCTAGCCGCAAGGGTAGGGTGAACGGCCCCCTAAATTTAGGAGCCCTTCCTGTGTATGAGGACCACCTTAAAGCCGGCCTTCGATTTTCGATCCATAATTCTTCATCCAGATTTTTAACCTGTTTAGGGTTACACCTTCCTAGCTGACCCCGAACAGTATTCGGGTGCTTTGCAGTTTTGTGGTCCTTTGTCTGGAGGCCGATGTTGAGCCGAGGCCGACCTTGTTTTCGAATTTTTTTCTTTTGAAGCAGGACTTCCAAAGTCAGGAGTGGTGGATGTTTAGTCCCCGCCCTAACCGGAAGATTCTAGAGGGGCTTCTGTCTGCTTTTCATGGATGGAAGTGCCGATATTTCTTCATAGATACTCTAGAGCCGTGGGGCTTTGAGATGGCATGGAGGGAGCCGAGGCCGAACGCCCTAAATGGGAGGAAGGTGTCGAGGGCTGATGAGGCTGACTTCCACAAGCTGAACGACAAGGACCCGAACTTTATCGGCTTCAAGCTCCATGAAGGGAGCCTCCATCAAGCTAGACTCAGCCAGCACCGAATGCTGGGCAGGACGGAGGCCGTTGAGAGGGACCTACCCTTCCTTCCTTTGTCGGTTTTGTTGCTATGACTGATTTTGGTCTTGTTTGCTGGCAAGTGGCAAAATGAAGCCGGATCGGCCAACTCTTTCAGCATGGTCAGCACAGAGAAGGGTCGTTCGCATTTCTGAACTGGCTCCTCGAGAGCCGAAGAGGCAGAGAGTGGCAGAGCCGGTGCCCGAGAGGCCAAAGAAGCGACGGACGGTGGAGCTGTCAGCCACGGTAGTGTCGGTGGAGTCAGAAGATGACATGCCGTTGGCGGATCGCCGAAGGGTGATGGAATCAGAGTGGTCTTCTTTGGTAGGGCGGTCAGCCACCCGGGCGGAGGAGGAACATCCAGTGCCAACAGGAGTAGAGGCGACTCCATCCTCTCCGCCGTTAGATCTGACGGAGGAGGCTTCTTTGACGGTCCGGGGGGACCAAGCGGCTGAAGGGCCGACGGCCCCCCAGGGGATGACCGAAGACGTCGATGATGACAAGGAGCACTGGTGGCAGCGCACCATCTGCTATGCCGAAGGGGTCAGAGAACAGCTCGAGATGGCTTTTACCGGTGTCGACGACCGGTCGGTGAACGAGGCCGTCTGAAGTACTCTTCACCACTTGTTGGCGGTGAGTTTTGAGCTTAAGCCTTCAGTCCTTACTTTATTGTTATAATATTCTAATTGTGTATCTGTCGGTAGCTTATCTGGGACTCGCTGCTGGTGGACGACAGCCTGGGCGAGTTGCTCCATCTGAAGGAGCACCTGACCAAAAGGGCCGAGGCGGCAAAGGCGGCAAGAGACACTACCTGGGTGGCGCTGATAGCCTCCAGGGTGGAGGTGACAAATCTTCGGGCTGCCAAGGCAGAAGTGTCCAACCTGCGAGCCGAGTTAGAGGTCCAAAGGAAGTAAATCAAGGACTCGCTGGCCCGGGAGGTTGACCAGGAGGCAAAACTAAAGGACAAGAGGCAAAAGGTCAAAGCCCTGACCCGCCGACTGGCAGAAGAGGAGGGGCGCCTGGTCGAAGTCGAGGCGCACTCAAGGGGCCACCAGGTGGTGGCGGAGCGATACAAGGGTCTACTGAAGATGACCCAAGAATTGCTAAAGACAGCTTCTGAAAAGGCCGTTGTAGAATACAAAGTCTCCGAAGACTTTGTGGAAGAGATGAACGAGGCCGGGATAGTCGGCTTTGGTTTTGGGTACGAGGAGTGCCTGGAGAAGGTTGGCGCCGCCTTCCCAGACCTCGATCTCTCTTTCCTTCAGCCGTCAAAGCTGGTGGAAGAAGAGAGCGTGGAGGCGATGGACCCGATTGCCGTTGCGGTCGAGGCCCCGGTTGAGGTCGTAAAAGTAGGATCGGACGCCCAGATCGAAGCCGACGTGAGGACAGTAGCTACTTCCATCGGAGCTTCAGAAGGCATCGAGGAAATCGAAGTCGGCATCCCGCCTGTACTTCCCGAGGGTCAGACCTAGATGTTTGTAAAGGTCTGACCTTCTATTTTGTAAAGAACCTTTTAATCTAATAGAAAATTTTCTCCTTTATAATGTCTCTTTCTCATGCTTGTGCTACCGACTGACAAGACTTGGCAAAGTAATCTCTTCTGAAAAATTTTCTATGTGTTAACCCGTCGGCTAGTCTAAGAGGATGGCCGCTTAGGCTGGACCAAGCTACTTTAGGATTTTTATCCTAAGTGTTGATTCGTCGGCTCATCCGAAGTCGAAGGTGGTTGAGGATGCCGTCGGACTGTGGTTCAGGCCGGACCAGTTTGCTTAGGATTTTCTTCCCAAGTATTGGTCCATCGGCTTGTCCGAACTCAAAGAGAGTGCAGGTGGGTGAAGGACTATAGCTCAGGCCGAACCAATTCACTTAGAATTTTTTCCAAGTATAGGTCCATCGGCTGGTCCAAACCCAAAGAGAGTGCAGGTGGGTGAAGGACTGTAGCTCAAGCCGAACCAATTCACTTAGGATTTTTTCCAAGTATAGGTCCGTCGACTGATCCGAACCTAAAGAGAGTGCAGGTGGGTGAAGGACTGTAGCTCAAGCTGAACCAATTCATATAGAATTTTTTCCAAGTATTGGTCTATCGGCTGGTCCGAACCTAGAGAGAGTGCAGGTGGGCGAAGGACCGTAGCTCAGGACTAACCAATTCACTTAGGATTTTTTCCAAGTATTGGTCTGTCGGTTGGTCTAAACCCGAGGATGTTGCCGACTGAAGTCGGACTTTCGGAAGTGGGCTTCCCTAGAGCCTTTGCCGGTCGGAGTTGGACTTTTGGATGTGGGCTGCCCTAGAGCCTTTACCGATCAGAGTCGGACTTTCTGATGTGGGCTGTCCTAGAGCCTTTGCCGACCGGAGTCGGACTTTCGAATGTGGGCTGCCCTAGAGCCTTCGCCGACCAGAGTCAGACTTTCAAATGTGGGCTGTCTTAGAGCCTTTGCCGACCAGAGTCAGACTTTTGGATGTGGGCTGCCCTAGAGCCTTTGCCAACCGGAGTCTGACTTTCGGATGTGGGCTGTCCTAGAGCATTTACTGACCGAAGTCGGACTTTCGGATGTGGGCTGTCCTAGAGCCTTTGCCGACCGGAGTCAGACTTTCGGATGTGGGCTACCCTAGAGCCTTTACCGACTAGAGTCGGACTTTCGGATGTGGCCTGTTTTAGACCTTCATCGACCACAGTCGGACTTTTTGATGTGGGTTGCCCTAGAGCCTTTGCCGATCGGAGTGAGACTTTCGGATGTGTGTTGCCCTAGAGCCTTTGCCGACCGGAGTCGGACTTTCAGATGTGATTCATAAAGAAGAGTTGTAGACTTTATTGACAATACTTGCGAAGGTTGTCTACATTCCATAGGCATGCTATCTACCGTCCGTCCAAATGCTCGAGTCGGTAGGTTCCAGCCCGGATCACGTCAACGACTCGATAAGGTCCTTCCCAATTTGGGAAAAGTTTTCCTTGCTCGGTAAGTCTTGAAATCTCCGTCCTCCGCAAGACTAGATCTCCAACCCGGAAAGCTCGTGGCTTGACACGTGAGTTGTAATATTTTGCCATCTTCTGACGGTAGGTCACCATCTTCAAACTCGTTCGGAGTCTAGTTTCTTCAAATAGATCCAGGTCAGCCCTTCGCTGCTCAGAGTTAGCCGGTTTGGTACAGTGGTCAATCCGTAGGGATTGTAGAGAGATCTCCATGAGATTGATGGCTTCACTTCTGTAAGTAAGGTTGAATGGAGTCTCCCCGATCGCCGCTCGAGCGGTCGTCCGATATGCCAATAGTACTGTGTGGAGTTCTTATTCCCAAAGCCTTTTGGCCTTGTTAAGACGGGTCTTCAGCTCATGCAGGATCGTCCGATTGGTGACCTCAGCTTCTCCATTGGACTGAGGATGATCGACCAAAGTAAGTCGATGGGAGATGTGATATTGCTGGCAGAAATCCCGGAACTTAGAGTTATCGAACTGTCTTCCATTATCAGTAATGATTGTCTGTGGAATGCCGAACCGAAAGATAATGCTATTCCGGACAAAGTTCTCCACCTTGGTCTCTGAGATTTGTGCTAGCGGTTCAGCCTCCACCCATTTGGTGAAGTAGTCAATGGCTACAAGTAGAAACTTCCGTTGCCCGGATGCCTGGGAAAAGGGCCCCAAGATATCCATCCCTCATTGTGCGAACGGTCACGGTGTAGTAATCGGAGTTAGCTGGCTGGAAGGTCTCCTTTGGATAATGGAGTATCTTTGACACGCGTCACACCTTTGGATGAAGTCCGACATGTCTTTCTGGATGGTAGGCCAATAGTACCCTTGTCGGATGATCTTGTAGGCCAGGGACCTTCCTCCAAGGTGGTCGCCGCAGATGCCTTCATAGACTTCTTTGAGTGCATAATCTGCATTGGTCGGCCCCAAACACTTCAGCAGTGGCTATGAGAATGACCACTTGTACAGGATGCCATCAAGGATGATGTACTTGGAGGCCGTCCAGCGCACTCGCTTGGCCTTAGTCGGATCTTCCGGAAGAGTCTCCTTGATCAGGAAAGCGAGAATTGGATCCATCCAAGAAGCTTTTTGTTCCACTTGGTGGACCTCAATCGGCTCTTCCACAACACTTGGGTGCTACAGATGCTCCATGAAGGTTCGGTCGGAGGTACTGGTGGCAGCCGTAGCCTCTCCGACTTGCATGAGGACGGCGCTGACTGCCTCGTCCGAAGCCGACAGGTAGAGATACAAAGGCTCCCCCTCCGTTGGCTTAGCCAGCAATGGGAGGTTTTCCAAATACTCTTTCAGGGCTTCGAAAGTTGACCGACATTCGTCAGTCCAAATGAAACCCTCTGACCGGTGCAGGGTCTTGAAGAATGGCAGGGACTTTTCAATCGAACAGGAGATGAAATGACTGAGGGAGGTGATTCGGCCTGTGAGCTCTTGCACCTGCTTCTTATTGATCGGATATGCCATCTCAATGATAGCTCTTATGTTGTCAGGGTTCACTTCAATCCCTCTCTGTGTAACCAAGAAGCCAAGAAACTTGCCCAAAGTCATCCCAAAAGTACACTTCGCAGGGTTCAGCTTCATCCGATGGTGCCTGAGTGCGTCAAAGGATTTCTGCAAGTCCTTGATATGGTCAGCTTTATAAAGGCTCTTTACTATCATGTCATCTATGTAAGCCTCCATATTTCTGCCTAGCTGCCTTTCGAATACTCGATTGATCAATCTTTGAAAGGTGGCACCGGCATTCTTCAAGCCAAAGGGCATCATCCTTGGTGCGGGCACTAGGCTCAGGAAGAGGCTTCAACTAATGCCAAGTTCTTTATGGATAGAAGACTAGGAATTTAAGTCCTGTAATAAGTCTATGAGTCATGTATTTATGTTTATTTGAATAATTGAATCCTGTTTTATATCAATTTGGGTTCAATTAGAGTTCAATTAGGCTTTGTATTGAGTCGGTCGGGTTCAAGAGCTACTTGAGTTGGGTTCCAATCAAGCTAGATCAAGTGCAACCAGTTTCACATTAAGTGCAACCAGCTTCACCAACAAATTTGGAGCACCACATCATCAATGCACCTTGCCAAGTTGGAGGACAAGTCATGCCACATCACCAAGACACTTCACCATGAATTTTCAAGACAAATTTGAATTTGAATGAAGCTCCACTCTTCATAGGAATGAAGCTCTACTATTCATGGGACGCCCCCTTGTATTTAGGAGTTTGAATTTTTAAAAGGGGCCACTCCACTTTCTTTGGGATGCCCCTTGATTATCTCCATGAAATGTGATGTAGTTTGAATTTTAAAAGGGAGCTTAAGGTTTATAAAAGCTCCTAAATCCTCTTGTAATTGGATGATGAATGAAATGAGATTTCTTCTAAGAAAGCTTTCTTCCTTTGCTAGCCAAAGACCCTTGAGATAAGGTAGGTGTGAGACCTAGGATACTTAACCAAACAAGCTACTAGTCCCTCTTCCAATCCCATTCGACCACCCTTGGAGAATCCTCTTTAAGCCTCTCCAGTTTTGACCTTCCCATCTTCCAAAAGAGATCATCTACAATGGAGTTCTCCATGCCACCAATTGAAAATGATTCAAGCAAAGGACGCCACAGGAGATCCACTTAAAGCCAAATCTAAGCCATTTCTTCCATTCCTAATTTTCTCTTCCATTTCTCCATTCTTCCACCTAAATCTTTTAATTTTACTATGTATCTATGCAGGATCCCCGGGTCTCCTGGTTTTCAAGGTGAAGGTCTACTGTGCCAAGTAATCATAAACAAGGTGCCTTTAGATCTAGAGTAACTCCTTGCTATTCTTAGTACTTCATCTTGAGTGTCCCTTTTCTGAATTTCATATTATTAATAACCGGATAGCCATCTTTATAATCTTCTTTCAGATATGAAATAGGAAAGTAGGCTAGCCCTAACCTGTGTGGTTTCCTAACAACGAAGATCCCTTCTTAATTACTTTGAGAGATTCTTTTCTAGTCGAGTTCTTTTCCTTATGTTCCTTTCATATAATTCTATTTCTTTTACGTAGAATAGCTGCATGTTTATCTATTTCATTTTCATTTAGTCATTTTAATTCTTTTAAATGCATCATTCGATACATGTTTCCCATTATTTCTGGTATCAGAACATGGTAGGTTAGGGTTACTTTTGAATTTGTGCATTTAGGTAGGTTGCTGAAATTTTCTGCATGCATAGCATTCATACATGCTACTTAGTTATTGTTTTAAAAATTCAATCTAGATCTAAAATTCATGCCTCTTGAGCGGGTGTACACCAGTACACTAACATGATCCATGGGAATAATGAGCCCCTGGCCGGACGTGAATTTTTAGGTTGAAGTTTGGTATGTAAATGCCTTTGTTTGTTTAAATTTTGCTTCCTGTATTTCTGAGTAGGTTGACTGAGATTCACATAAAAGTCTGAATGAAAGTAGTTAATTTTTCATTGAGATAATTCTTTTCCTACTCCATATTAAGCTAGTTATCAGCACATCAAATTTCATCCTCAGAAAATAATTACAAAAATAATTAAAATTCATGCATCCCATCACTATCGCTGAAAGTCCTTTATGTTCAGTCCTGTTTTTTTTCTCATTAACTAGTTTTCAGTATCTGCTCAGCATAGTATAGATTTTATTTTTAAATTTCTTTTTGTATGGCATATCATCTAGAAGTTATCAATCTTTTGTGAATTTTTAAATTTTTTTTGAATCTGTTACATTGCACTTTTCCACCACTTTAGAACTGCAACACACTAAATCTGTACCTGAAATTTGGATCCATATGTTTGTTGCATTCATTTCATGGTAAACCAAATTAAGGGCATCAAATTAACATAGGGTCAGGATTTCATTACCTGTCCCTAGCCCAAAAACCACCAACTTGCATAACGAACCCAACCCTAATTAAAATGGATTAGACATTTAATTGCTCTAGCGAGCTAGGGACACCCACAAGGTCGGGTCGAGTCAAGTGTCAAGCCAACTTTGACACCCTGTTTGTGTGTGCTTGTATTTGGTGTCTAGGCAAGTGGTTCAGGGACAAGAGCCCAAAGGAAAATGGGTTGGTTCACTTACCTGGCCAATTTCTAATTGGTGTTTAAGGCAAGCAAAGAGGAACCTGCACTAACCTTACACTTACCTAGCCAGGTGCCAAGTTACTACAACCTGGATTGTCAATTTGACCTTATATTTGATTTGTACTCTAGGTCTAGAAAAACCCCTAGTCCGAGTTGAGTCCGTGTGCATGGCAACTAGATCAGGAGCACCTTATCAGGAAACCCAAGCCCAATCTAGTGTAACCATGGAACAAAACTTTAAGAGTCTGATGAAATCTTTGAATGACCAAATGACTTGGCTGAACCAAAACATAACTGATCAATTAGCCCAGACCAATCAAAACTTGACCGATCAGATAACCCATATCACTGCTAGACTTGATCGATTAAAAGCTCGTATCCCTGGAGGAAATCATGAAGTTCAGAATGAGTTAGAGCCTGAATCTGAGTTTGAGACACCCAACAACCCTAGAAGGGCTCTTCATCAAGACCACTTCTTCAAGCCAAATCCTAGGAGACCCAATCCTGATCGAGTCCATGACCCAAACCCTAGGATAGCACACCATGATCCACTCTATGAGCCAAACCCTAGGAGACACAATCAGGATCAGGCAGACCGCGACGAGTGAACCCTTAGGAGTATTAGGTTGGAAGCACCAACATTTGATGGAAATCTAGATCCTAAGGTTTACATAGATTGGGAGGGAGAGATGGATCAGTACTTTGATTGGTATGACATGACGGAGGAGAGAAAATGCAAGTTTGTGAAGCTAAGGTTAATTCGTCAGGCTAGGCTTTACTAGGGAAACGTCGAGAGGTTCATTAGACAAAGAAGTGATGTTCCCATAGTAACCTGGAGGGCAATGAAACTTAGGCTTAGAGATAAATACCTTCCCATGTCCTACCACCAAAGACTTTTAGATCAGTGGCAGAGATTAACTCAGGGAACTAAGAGTGTAGCCGAATACATTGCCAATTTTGATGAATTTGTAATGAGATGCAATGTAGATGAGTCCGAGTCAGTTACTTTGTCTAGGTTTAGGGCAAGATTGAGAGAAGAGATCCAGAAGGAGTTATTTTTGAGAGAAGTCCATGAATTAGAGCTAGCTTACCAGGTAGCACGAGATGCTGAGAGATTTCATAGGGGACCATTTTATTGCATACCCGAACCCCCTAGAACTAGTGCACCTAGTCAGTAGCCAGCATCAAATTAGATGCGACCCAGTCGACCCAACCATAGCAGCCCTCTGACCCGTAGAGATGATAGGGGTAAAGCACCAGAAGTTCAGAGGACTCCAAATCCTAATGTGGCTTGCTATAGATGTCATAAGTTAGGCCATTACGCTAGCAATTGTCCAACTAGGGCCTTACACATAGGAGAATTAGAAGAAAGTGAGTCTGAACCCAAAGAATCCCTAGGTGATAATATTGAGGAAGTATATCAGGTTGAGGATAATTTGGCTGAAGAGTATGAAGGAGATGAGGAACAAATAGATCATGATCTGTTGGGAGTAGTTAGATGCATCCTTACCCACACCGTGACACAGGAGGATTGGTGTAGGACTAACATCCTACAAACATTTGTTAAGTTAGGGGATAAGGTATGTAAAATAATCGTAGATAGCGGGAGTTGTGTAAATGCCATATCCACTAGTGCTATCAAAACTTTAGGCTTGTCCACAGTTCCCCATCCAAATCCCTATAAGGTTTCTTGGATAGACTCCACTTCAATTCCCATCAAACATAGGTGCCTAGTTCAAATCCAATATAGTCATATAAGGAGAAAGTGTGGTGTGATGTCTTATCAATGGGAGTGAGCAGTATCATCCTAGGTCAACCGTGGTTATTTGATAATGATGCGACCCTATACGGCCGATCAAATTCCTGCTCATTCATGAACCTAGGAAAGAAGTTTGTGATCAACCTAACACCACCTAAGGACACTGTTAAGAGAGGATCAAGCCACCTAAAGGAAAAGAAAACGGGAGTCAATTTGATCACTGAAAAGGAAATTGAGAAAGAACTCACTGAGGGTACGCATGTTTGGATTTTAACCACTAAGGAAATTCAGGAGCCTTCCCAGAAAGAACGCCCTTAGGAAGTGGCTAAAGTATTAGAAGACTTTAAGGATGTATTTTCAGATGACCTACATGACCAGTTTCCACCACTCAGGGACATCCAGCATGCCATTGACTTAGTCCCAGGAGCCACCCTACCCAACCTTCCACACTATAGGATGAACCCTACTGAACATTTAGAGTTACAAAGACAAGTAGGGGATCTCCTTAAGAAAGGATTTATTAGAGAGAGTTTGAGTCCCTATGCAGTACCCGCATTACTGACCGCATTACTGACCCCTAAGAAAGATGGCACTTGGAGGATGTGCATTGATAGTCGTGCAATTAATAAGATCACAACAAAATATAGGTTTCCCATACCCCGTTTGGACGATATGCTAGATATGATGGCCAGAGCAACAATATTCTCAAAGATTGACCTTAAGAGTGGCTATCATCAGGTTAGGATTAGACCTGGGGATGAGTGAAAAACTATGTTCAAGACCAAGGAGGGTCTTTTTGAGTGGGTAGTAATGCCATTTAGACTATCCAATGCTCCTAATAACTTTATGCGGATTATGAATCAAGTCCTACAGTTATTTATAGGAAAGTTTGTCATAGTTTACTTCGACAATATTCTTATATATAGCAGGACCAAGAAGGATCATTTGGACCATTTGAATCAAGTCTGTTTAGCTTTTAGGGAAAATAGTCTCTTTGCAAACCTTAAGAAATGTGATTTTTTTTACCCATAGAGTCATTTTCTAGGTTTTGTTGTCACACTTGACAGAGTTTCTGCTGATCCTGAAAAGATTAAGTCAATTGTAGAGTGGCCAGTGCCAAAAAATGTTCATGAAGTCCAAAGTTTTCATGGCCTCACTACTTTCTATAGAAAGTTCATTCGGGGGTTTAGTACCATAGTTGCACCAATCACGGATTGCATTAGGAAAGTCCAATTTGAATAGACAAAAGCTGCTGATAGGGCCTTCCTAGATGTTAAAAAGAAAATGACACAAGCACCTATCTTAAGATTGCCTAATTTTTCCAAGGTTTTTGAGGTTGCTTGTGATGCATCTGGAGTTGGAATGGTGGTGTTTTAAGCCAGGAGAGCCACCCCATAGCTTTCTTTAGTGAAAAACTAAATGAAGCCAAGCTTAAGTATTCCACCTATGATAAGGAGCTCTATGCAGTAGTGCAAGCTTTAAGGTATTGGAGACACTATCTACTACCACATGAATTTATCTTGTTTTTCGATCACGAGGCCCTTAGAATCCTTAGTTCCTAGAAGAAGCTGAATCCTAGGCATGCTAAGTGGGTAGAATACATCCAGGCCTACACATTTGTCTTGAAACACCATGCCGGAACTGAGAATTAGGTAGCCGATACTTTAAGTCGTAGAGCCCTGCTTCTGAACTCGATTAGCACTGAAGTCATTGGATTTGAAAGACTTACAGAAAAATATGATAATTATCCAGACTTTAGTGAAGTTTACTAAGCTTTGAAATCAGGACCATTTAGTGACCACAGTGAATATACCCTTTTAGATGGTTATCTGTTTAAAGAAAACAAACTTTATGTTCCAAAGACTTCCTTGAGAGATTTTTTAATCTGGGAAACCCATGCTGGAAGTATGGCTAGCCATTTTGGAATAAACAAGACCACATTGATAATTGAGGAGAAATTTTATTGGCCAGGCCTTAAGAGACAAGTAGCCAATATTGTTGCCCGATGTAGGACATGCACAGTTGCCAAACATCAAAGACAAAACACAGGGTTATACACTCCTTTACCTGTGCCGGATTGTCCATGGCAGAATCTTAGCAAGAACTTCGTTTTAGGGCTACCCAAGATCCTTAGAAAACACGATTCAATCTTTGTAGTGGTCAACATATTTTCGAAAATGGCCCATTTTATACCCTGCTCCCAAACTTTTGATGCCTCCAGGGTAGCTAAGCTTTTTCTCGATCAAGTAGTCAAGTTACATGGGTTACCTAAGACCATTGTTTCTGATAGGGATGTCCGTTTCACAAGCTACTAGTCCCTCTTCCAATCCCATTTGGCCACCCTTAGAGAATCCTCTTCAAGCCTCTCCAATTTCGACCTTCCCATCTTCAAAAAGAGATCATCTACAATGGAGTTCTCCAAGCCAACAATTGAAGATGATTCAAGCAAAGGACGCCACAGGAGATCTACTTAAAGCCAAATCTAGGCCATTTCTTCCATTCCTAATTTTCTCTTCCATTTCTCCATTCTTCCACCTAAATCTTTTAATTTTACTACGTATCTATGCAGGATCCCCGGGTCTCCTGGTTTTCAAGGTGAAGGTCTACTATTCCAAGGAATCATAAACAAGGTGCCTTTAGATCTAGAGTAACTCCTTGCTATTCTTAGTACTTCATCTTGAGTGTCCCTTTTCTGAATTTTAGATTATTAATAGCCGGATAGCCATCTTTATAATCTTCTTTCAGATATGAAATAGGAAAGTAGGCTAGCCCTAACCTGTCTGGTTTTTTAACCACGAAGACCCCTTCTTAATTACTTTGAGAGATTCTTTTCTAGTCTAGTTTTTTTTCTTGTGTTCCTTTCATATAATTCTATTTCTGTTATGTAGAATAGCTGCATGTTTATCTATTTCATTTTCATTTAGTCCTTTTATTTCCTTTAAATGCATCATTCGATACATGTTCCCCATCAATCCTGTAGCAGTATAGGCCTTTGTCGGTGATGAAGGCAGTTTTCTCTTCATCCTCCAGGTGCATCTTGATTGGTTATAGCTGGAAAAGGCGTCTATAAAGCTAAGGAGCTGGTGGTCGACCGTAGCATCCACCAGTTGATCAATCTTTGGCAGGAAAAAACTGTCCTTCGGACAAGCCTTGTTGAGGTCGGTGTAATCTACATAGATCCTCCACTTCCCGTTAGTCTTTTTTACCATGACAACATTTGCTAGCCACTCAAGATAGTGAGCTTCCCTGATAAAGCCAGCGTCAGAGAGCTTCTTTACTTCTTCATCGATGGCTCTCTGCCTTTCAACGGCAAAGCTTCTCTTCTTTTGCTAGATGGGCCTGTAGGTCGAATCCACCTTGAGTCGGTGAGTGATGACATCCGACGGTATGCCTGGCATGTCCGACGTCGACCAAGCAAAAACATCAGTGTTACTTCTAAGGAAGCTAATCAGCTCTGACTTAAGGTCTTCGCTGAGGGAACTTCCAACTTGGAAAACTTTGGTGGGGTCATCCTCCCGGAGGGGGATAAACAAAATTTTCTCATCCGGCTGATCGCGACCATCGATCTAAGCCCTCGAGTCGAGCTGCTCCAAAGTAGGACGGCCTTCTGACTGTTGGTTCAGAATAGTTAAACACCATCTAGCCATCTGACGGTCTTCCCTCATAACTCTGACCCCGTTCCTAGTTGGAAACTTCGCCAACAGGTGATAAGTGGACACGATGGCTTGGAACTTATTGAGGACCGGTCGGCCCAAAATGGCATTATAAGCCAAGGTCGTGTAGACGACCACAAAGTTGATGGGGAGAGTTTTCTGGAAAGGCTTCGTCCCGATCATCATGGGAGGAACTACTTCCCCTTCGACTCTGACGGAATTACCTCCGAAGCCTGTCAGCGGCACGGGGGATTCTTGCAACATGGACCTAGATAAGTTCATTCTCACAAAAGCATCATACTGCAATACCTCTGTGGAGCTTCCATTATCAATAAGTATCCTTTTTACATCGTAGTTGGCAATTACTGCCGACACGACTATAAGATCATTTTCAAAAACATGGGACTCCAGGAGGTCCTCGTAGGAGAAGGTGATCGCATTGGAGCCCCTAGGCCTCTTGACAATGTCCGGACCATCTCCATGGCTCAATTCGGACCGTCGATGCAGCATGCCGACATCCCCACCTGTCGGCCGTTGGTTGGGAAGCTCTTTCTCCTCCGGAGAGTTTTTGGTGTTTGATGCTTCGATCCGATCCCGATGGGGTCGGAAATACTTACGCAGGTACCCCCTCTGGATGAGGTCTTCAATGGCATCCTTCAGTTGCAGGATTCTTCAGTGCTGTGCCCATGGTCCTTGTGGAACCAACAAAATTTATCTTTGTTTCTGTATGCAGCGGGGCCCCTCATTGGTCGAGGCCTCTAAAGGAAAGTCTCATTCTCGATCTCTAGGAGGATTTTCTCCCTCGGAAGGGAGAGGGGTGCGTAGGTCTCAAACCTCTTGGGAAAGTCCTTCGGCTTTGGACTTCGGCGCCGGGCTGATCGGTTGCTGTATTCGGATGTCGGACTTCAGGAGCCTTGTCACTCCACTTCTTGGAGGTCGGCCTCCCCTCTGCTTGGTGTTGACTGGCCGCTTATTCTTCTGCCACGGCGTACATCTTCACCCTGGCCAGTAGCTCACTATAGCTTGTCGAAAATCTCTTGTCCAGGGAGAAAGTAATCCTGGACGAGCTGAGCCCTCGCTTGAAGGCTGACATAGCTACTGCTTCATTCAGATCCGGGACTTCCATGGTTGTTGAATTGAAACGGGCCATGTAATCCTGGAGGGTCTCCCCCTCCTTTTGCAGTATGAGGAAGAGGCAGTTAGTATTTCTCAGAGTCCGACTGCATGTCCTGAAATGGGAGAGGAAAAGATTTTTGAGCTGAGAAAAAGAGTGAATCGTACCTGGTCGGATGGCATTGAACCACATCCGAGCGGTCTTCTTCAGAGTTGCTGGGAATGCGATATAGTGAAGGGCGTCAGAGGCACCCTATACCATCATGTGGGCCTTGTAGGTGCCCAGATGGTCCAACAGATTGGTGGTGCCGTCGTAAGGGTCCACCTGAGGGATTTTGAAGTGGCAAGGAATCATCTCAGCTAGGATCTCATCGAAGAATGGGGGACGAGAATCATATACCTGCCCCCCTTCGGCCTTCTGGTAGTTGGCAATTTTTGTAATGCGTTCCTCCATGCGCATAATCTTGCTGGTGTAATCTCTTGGGAGTTCGGCGGTGAGCCGAATGCCAGCAGGAATGGATTCAGCGTAGGAGGGCGAGGCAGGTCTCGCCCTCTTGCCATCGGTGCGGGCGCCCAAAGACCTTCGAGGCTCTGCGATGGTAGGAGAGCAATGCTGATGGACCTCCGGCTATTGGCTTCCCTCAGCAGTAGTTGGAGGATTAGTGCAGGAAGCAGCTGGCGGTTGCTGTCGGTTGTTAGCCATCTCCTGGTGTTGCGATGACTTCACCTGGGCCGGGTCTGGTTGGCTATGCTAGAGTTCTCCTCGCCCGGTAGACCTGCAACAGAGTCCCCAAGGTGCCGGTGGTGTTCCGGTGGGGACCCTCCGATGTCTAAGTTAGCAGGAGCTTGAAGGCAACAGAATAGAGGAATCAAAGAGATAGCGTAAGGAGAGGGAAGAGAGTCCTTCTGATGGGGACATCGGCCCAGAATCTGAAGCAGCCCAGACTAAACCTGAAGCCCAACCAGAAGCCCAGCCCAGAACCCAGAAGCCCAGCCCAGAACCTGAAGCACAGTCTTGTCCAAGCCTGAAGCCCAACCCAGAACCTGAAGCCCAGCCCAGCCTAGCCCAAACCCTGGGGCCCAAGATCCTGGAGTCGATGAGCACAAATCTTGAAGTCATCATCAGCACCGATCCCGATGCAGATCCTGATGTGATCCAGCATAATTTAAATTCGAGATTTGATTAGGATATTAGGATATTAGGATTTATCTTGATTATTTGAAAAATTATTTTAGGATTTGATTATTTGCTTTAGGATTTATCTTATCGGTCCTTTTTAGGAAGGATCTTATCAGTTGTTTTAGGATTTGTTCCGATCTCTTTCGGAGGTTTATTTAAGAACATGTTTCTTGAATAAAATTAGCGATGAATAAAAATATTTGAGAAATCATCTGGGTGCGTCCCGACTTTTCCCTTCTTCCGGTTCTTCCCTCCCTCCTCCTTCTTCCCCTTCTTCTCTTCTGGTTCTCCCCTCCTTCTCCTTCCTGGTTCTTCTTCTCTTATCCTTGGTCTTTACCCCTATTCTTCTTATTCTTCCTCCCTGTTCTCTTCTTGTTCCCTTGCTTATTCCTCTCTTTATTTCTCTGGTCTTCTTCCTCTTCTGCTCAAACACCGTGATTCCCTACTTTCCGTTGGTCGCCCGTCGCCCCGTCGTCCATCAGAACAAGTTCACCGCTACCAAGTCTCCGGCCAACCACCACTGCCCCTCCGAGCCCTTGCACTACCGTCACTGCAGCCGAGTCCCTCGGTGAAGCCTTCTGCCAGAATTTCGCCCGTGCAAGCCGACACCAGCCGCCTCCACTGCAGGCCTCCACGCGACGCCTTCCGCCGGTCTCTTCCTCCCTTCCGACCGAGCGTGAGCAGATCTGCGACCCGTCTCCGCCTGTGATGCCTCACCGGCGCCCACCCGTTCCCTATTGCAATGACGCCAAACGCCCGTCAGCCCTGCCGATCGTCGCCGATTTTGCCACGCCAACGCCGGATTCTTAGGTCCCGGGTTCCCACGGCCATGGTGAATCCCTGCGATCGCTTGACTCCTCCTCTCACTAGCCGGAACCATCATCGTCTTCCGCCCAGAGTCGTCCCCAGCCGGCCGTCCGACTCCTCCGCTCCCGTCTCCGCTCGTGATGGCACACCGACGGCCGCCTTGCTGCCACCTCCGCCCGGTACGTCGACTCAGCCATGGCCGCCACCATCCTCGTCCCCAGCCCCGGCGAAGCCCTGCCGGAACGACTCCGCCCCTCACCGACGCCGGCGAGGTTTCCCCGCGAGGTCCCCCCGGCCTGCACGGTCGTGAAGGTGAAGCCGGCTACCAATGCCGACTTCACGGGCAGGCAATGAACAAAAAAAAAAAAAAAAAAAAAAGAAGCCGGCATTCTCAGCCGACTTTAGGAATAGCATAGAAAAAAAAAAAAAAAAGAAAAGAAAAAGAAAGAAAACCGTGAGAAAGAAAAAAAAAGTGAAAAAAAAAAAGGAGAAAAACAAGTATGGCTTATTAGTGTGAAAAATAAAAGGAGAAAAAAAAATATATGAGAAATGAATGGAAAAAAAAGTGGGTTTCATTGGAATAAAGCCTAGCCTAGGGTCGTTTCCTAGCGACCAACGGTCCGTTCTCCTTGGAATAAATATTGATCGGGGCATCGTATGCCGCATCAACTTTGGTATCAGAGCATGGTTGCATTAGGGTAGAATAGTTTTCTTTAAATCCAAGCAAGATCTAAAATTCACGCCTCCTGAGCGGGTGTACTCTAGTACACTGTCATGACCCATGGGAATAATGAGCCCCTGGCCGGACGTGAGTTTTTAGATTGAAGTTTTGGGTAAGCCATTGCACTTGTTTGATTAGGTTCTGTTTTCTGAAAATTTGCATCTATTTACTGTAATCCGTCTGCAGCTCCAAAGAAAAGTCACTAATTTTCTATTAAAATATTTTTTTCTTGTTCCCTTTTAAGTCAGTTATCATCATATTAAATCTCATCATCATAAAAAAATTATAAAAAAAAATGAAAATTTTTGCAGTTCGACACTGTCATTAGGGTTCTGTTCTGTCCTTTTTATTTATCTTCAATTGTAGGATCTGCTTAGAGTAGTACAGATTTTATTTTTAAAATTCCTTTCACCTGCATTGAAACATATAAGTTAAGAATCCTCTGTGAATCTTTCATAATTTTTGGATATTTTTTTCATCACGTTTTCCACACCACTTTCAAACTGCAACACACTTCTGCAGCACCTTTGCATTTCATTCATCTCATGAGAAATCAAATTAAGGGCATCAATTTGACATAGGGTCAGGATTTCATCACCTGTCCCTAGCCCAAAAATCACCAACCAGCATATCGATCCCAGCCCATTAATTAAAATTGAGTAGAACGTTAATTGCCCTAGTGGGTTAGGGACACCAACAAATTGGGTTCAGGTTAGGGTCAAGTTAACTGTGTCAGCTAATTGGTGTGTGCTTACTGGCTTGGTGTCTAGGATTGGTGCATCAGGGCTTGTGATTTGGTCCACCTACCTGGCCAATCTCAGATTGGTGTCTAAGGTTGGCAATCAGGGACCTTCACTCCCCACCACCTACCTGGCTAAGTCCCATAAGTACTACTAGCTAGTTGGTTCACTTAATTAGACCTCTAATTTATGCTCTAGGTCTAGGAAACCTTAGCTCAAGCTTGAGTCCATTTGCATGCATGACAACTAGAGCAGGGACACCATATTCACCAATCCAAGCCCAGTCCAGTGTAGCCATGGACCCGAATCTTGAAACCATGCTAAAAGGCCTAAATGATCTAATGGCCCAATTGAACCAAATGCTGGCTAAACAATTTTCCTTAGACCAACCAACTCCTACTTTCCCATTAGCTCATATGAATGATAGGAGTAAGAACGCTGAAGTACAAGTTGAGTTCATGAATACTCAAGACTTAGGGTATCCTCAAACTGAAGGGCTAGGGAAGGAAGAAGGCAAGTCTGAACCTAGTAAATATGTGTATGAGACTAACATAAGTTTAATAGATGAATATGAAGGGGAAGACTGTGAAGAGAACAACTTTAATACCTTACCTGAGGAAACCTTTGGTAAAGAAAAGATTATTGAGCCTAGTCTTGAAACATTAGAACAACCAAAATTTAGTGAGGACATGGTTCCTGTAAGACAATGCCCTCAGGAAGAACCCAATACTTTAGCTTCGACACAAGAACTCCTTCAGGTACCTGAGAAGAACCCAATCATTATTTTAGAAGACTTTCCTGATGACCTTCAACTACCTAGAAGCATCTCGCCTGTAGATCAATATTCAAATCTTAAGGTCATCATGAGTAACCAAGGTCTGTTTCAAGATTCCCCTAAATTATCCCAAGACTCGGATTCCTATTTCCTGCCTTTCCTTAAGTCTTATCCAAATTTTAGAGCCATTAAGTTTCATTTTGATGAGATTACTAGGTTGCATGAGCCTTTAAAGCCTATTCCTTTTGCTACCTATTTTTGGAAAACCTTATGGCATTTGCTAGGAACCCATGGTAAATTCTCATGTACATACCAGACCAGGGTCAAACTTAGAGAGTCATTAATCTGTTAGGTTTAGGCCCTAGAGAGTCCAAAAAAATTCCTCTTAATAAAGATGCCTAGTTCAGTCTGCATTTCGTAAGTGCTTATGTAAGTTTCTGAGTCTGCTGAGTCTTTTGCACAGCATGTCACAAATATGCATAAAGAAATCAGTAATAAGATCAACCTGAGCAATGAAACTTATAAACACTTAGCTGACTCACATAAGAGGGATAAAGAATTATGTGAAGGGGATTATGCGATGATTAGGCTCAACCCTAAACGGTTTCCCCCTGGAACCATAAAGAAGCTGCATGCCCGCGGAGCGGGACCTTTTAAGATCTTAAAAAAAATAGGGCCTAATGCATATGTTTTGGAACTTCCACCTGATATGGGTATTAGTACAACCTTCAATATTTTAGACCTAGTAGAATACAAAGAACCACTACTAATACCTAGTGAGCCTTTTGAGCCAGAAACTTTCATTGAGAGTGAACATATTTCCGAGTGTCCACCACCAACCTTACCTGAGCAGAGAGAGAGGATTGAGAGAATCCTGGATGACAAGATCATTACTACCAGGAATAAGGACTATCAGCGATACCTGATTCAATGGCAAGGTCGACCTGAGTCCGACAACTCTTGGATTACTCGAGAGGACCTGCAAAGACTTAACCCATACTTGTTCGAGCATTACCAGGGCAAAACTGAACCATACTCGACTGGGTCGAGTTCTGCCCACCCCAAGAGAATTGGTGTGGACACCAGAAGCTGAAAGAAACTTCACTCCAACAAGGTTAGCCTTATCCCAATTTGGATCGAAGATAATTAGGTTACGTTGTATCCTTTAGTTCAAAAACATTTTATTTTCAAGAGTCATTTCCTTTTCAAGAGTCCTGTAATTAATTTTGAGTTTCAAATCAAGAGTGTTTATTGAGTCTTGTAATTACTTTTAAAATTTCATTTCTTGTAAGTCCATTTCAAGTTTTAAAGTCTAGGTCAGTCAAGTCAGTTCAGTTGAGTTAAGTCTAATTCAGTTGAGTTAAGTCTAATCAAGTCTTAAAGCCATGAAAGCCAGCAACAAGACTCAAATTCTAGACCCCAGAATTTGACCACATGAAGAAGAGAAGACACATCAACCAAGCAAGAGAAAAGGACCATCAACTAGGACCACTGGGCGCCACATGTCATTCTTATCCAAGTAGAAGACCACCTCACCATGCCACGTCATCAGGTGCCACTTCACCAGCCACCTCATCACCCTTTGGGCGCCAACAAGGGAGATTCAAATTCAAGGAGGTTGGCCACATCCCTCCAAGTCCTCCACCAAATCCTCCAACCCCCCCCCACATCCCTCCAAACTCTCCACCAAATCCACCAACCCCCCTTGTAATCCTCCTCGATTTGGGGAGTTTTTAAATTTCAAAAGCTAGCTTTGTGAGGCTATTAAAAGTCTTGGATGCCCATTGTAAAAGGGATTGATTTTGGGAATGAATGAAAATTGAAGTTGAAATTTTGGAAGTAGAAGTTGTCTTGTGTTTTTCTTCTGATGTGAAAGTTTCCCATCCTCTTCCTCCATGCCAAAGCCATTCTTTTCCCCTAGCAAAGCATCTTCCAAGCTCAAGTGAAGGCATTGGAGTCGGCCAGATCTTCTCAAAATTCTGTTCTTAGTTCATAAACTCTCCCATCCCTTCTATATGTTCCTATCCTTCTTCCTTAACTTTGATCTTCATTGTAGGGTCCTTCGAAGTCTTTAAGTTGTAGGCTGGGTTCACCTTGACAAAGAACCAACAAGCTGAAGCCCCAAGTCCAGGGTTCTGATCTCTGTTATCCAGGTTCTTCAGTTCTGAGCATTGGTAATTTCAAGGTATGAATCAAAAGAAGGTTGGAAAGCTCATCAAGGTAAGTCCACAATCATTAACCCCTATTGTCTAGATCTTCTTCCTTCTTAGTTTAGGATTGTGTCTAATCAAGTAAAAGTTCAATTTCTTATAATCCTTAAGTCTTATTATGATGAGTACAATGCTAGTGTAATTAGGTTTCATTGCTCTACAAACCATATTCAAAACATTAATCATATGCGTGCCGCATCAACTTTGGTATCAGAGCAAGTTTAGGTTAAGTTAGGTTAGCCAATTTTATAGGTTAGCCAATTTTATTTTAATTGCATTTGCATTATTTGTAAAAAAAAAAAAAAAAAAAAAAATTCAGTTTGCAGATCAGTGGTGCATCTTGGAGTCAGAAGAATCTAGAAGATTGCTGAAGCTTGACTCGACGGAGTCGAGTTCTCCCCACATCAGGAGAAATGATGGGGACATCGGCCCAGAATCTGAAGCAGCCCAGACTAAACCTGAAGCCCAACCAGAAGCCCAGCCCAGAACCCAGAAGCCCAGCCCAGAACCTGAAGCACAGTCCAGTCCAAGCCTGAAGCCCAACCCAGAACCTGAAGCCCAGCCCAGCCTAGCCCAAACCCTGGGGCCCAAGATCCTGGAGTCGATGAGCACAAATCTTGAAGTCATCATCAGCACCGATCCCGATGCAGATCCTGATGCGATCCAGCATAATTTAAATTCGAGATTTGATTAGGATATTAGGATATTAGGATTTATCTTGATTATTTGAAAAATTGTTTTAGGATTTGATTATTTGCTTTAGGATTTATCTTATCGGTCCTTTTTAGGAAGGATCTTATCAATTGTTTTAGGATTTGTTCTGATCTCTTTCGGAGGTTTATTTAAGAACATGTTTCTTGAATAAAATTAGCGATGAATAAAAATATTTGAGAAATCATCTGGGTGCGTCCCGACTTTTCCCTTCTTCCGGTTCTTCCCTCCCTCCTCCTTCTTCCCCTTCTTCTCTTCTGGTTCTCCCCTCCTTCTCCTTCCTGGTTCTTCTTCTCTTATCCTTGGTCTTTACCCCTATTCTTCTTATTCTTCCTCCCTGTTCTCTTCTTGTTCCCTTGCTTATTCCTCTCTTTATTTCTCTGGTCTTCTTCCTCTTCTGCTCAAACACCGTGATTCCCTACTTTCCGTTGGCCGCCCGTCGCCCCGTCGTCCATCAGAACAAGTTCACCGCTACCAAGTCTCCGGCCAACCACCACTGCCCCTCCGAGCCCTTGCACTACCGTCACTGCAGCCGAGTCCCTCGGTGAAGCCTTCTGCCAGAATTTCGCCCGTGCAAGCCGACACCAGCCGCCTCCACCGCAGGCCTCCAAGCGACGCCTTCCGCCGGTCTCTTCCTCCCTTCCGACCGAGCGTGAGCAGATCTGCGACCCGTCTCCGCCTGTGATGCCTCACCGGCGCCCACCCGTTCCCTATTGCAATGACGCCAAACGCCCGTCAGCCCTGCCGATCGTCGCCGATTTTGCCACGCCAACGCCGGATTCTTAGGTCCCGGGTTCCCACGGCCATGGTGAATCCCTGCGATCGCTTGACTCCTCCTCTCACTAGCCGGAACCATCGTCGTCTTCCGCCCGGAGTCGTCCCCAGCCGGCCATCCGACTCCTCCGCTCCCGTCTCCGCTCGTGACGGCACACCGACGGCCGCCTTGCTGCCACCTCCGCCCGGTACGTCGACTCAGCCATGGCCGCCACCATCCTCGTCCCCAGCCCCGGCGAAGCCCTGCCGGAACGACTCCGCCCCTCGCCGACGCCGGCGAGGTTTCCCCGCGAGGTCCCCCCGACCTGCACGGTCGTGAAGGTGAAGCCGGCTACCAATGCCGACTTCACGGGCAGGCAATGAACAAAAAAAAAAAAAAAAAAAAAAAGAAGCCGACATTCTCAGCCGACTTTAGGAATAGCATAGAAAAAAAAAAAAAAAAGAAAAGAAAAAGAAAGAAAACCGTGAGAAAGAAAAAAAAAAGTGAAAAAAAAAAGAGAAAAACAAGTATGGCTTATTAGTGGGAAAAATAAAAGGAGAAAAAAAAAATATATGAGAAATGAATGGAAAAAAAATGGGTTTCATTGGAATAAAGCCTAGCCTAGGGTCGTTTCCTAGCGACCAACGGTCCGTTCTCCTTGGAATAAATATTGATCGGGGCATCGTATGCCGCATCACCTTCACTCAAAACAGGGTCCCCTAGGCAACTTATATAGGCACGGAACAGTCCAAAATTTATTAGGGAGGAGTCTGAAAAAGATCGATCTGCCCCTAGGAGAATCTGGCGAGTGGCCACGTGGCATCCAGATAGGGCAACATCATGAGAGTAGTGGAGCAATACCGCTGATGTGGCAGGAGTCCGTTGTAATAGAAAGGGGTTTCTGGGACCCTCTGGGTCCTGAAGCAGGTCCGTCGGACACCGAGCAGGAAGGCCAGTCTGATGGGTCAGACTTCCAAAGGAGAGCAGTGGGCCGGACCTCAGTAGGAGCGGGTGGTCGGACCTCTATTCCAGTGGGTCGGACCTCCAGTGGGGAGTAATAGGCTGGACCTTAGCTGGAACGGGCCATTGGACCTCTACTCTGGTGGGTCGGACCTCTGATGGGGAACGGTAGGCCAGACCTTAGCAGGAGCGGGCTGTCGGACCTCTACTCCGGTGGGTCGGACCCCTGATGGGGAGCAATAAGACGGACCTCAGTAGGAGCGGGTCGTCGGACCTCTACTCTGGTGGGTCGGACCTCCGATGGGGAACAGTACGCCAGACCTCAGCAGGAGCGGGCCGTCAGATCTCTACTCTAGTGGGTCGGACCCCCGATGGGGAGCAGTAGGCCGGACCTCAGCAGGAGCGAGCCAGTTCAGTCTGACGGTGAGCCGTTGGGGTATAACAGTCGTCCCCCTTACCCTTGGCCTTCAGGCGAGCCTACAGGCTCGAAGGATGAGGGCATTACTTGATAATTAATGTGCTAGTTTTCAAGATGATGGCAAATCTGATTCGGCATGCTGTGATCGGCCACCTTCTGCTTCGATTTTTGCTCTTGTACAGGTGTCAGCATTAGATTGGTGGTGGCAGGAGAGGCAGTTTTTGCTGGTACAGTGCAAGATGAGGGGTGCTAGTACGGAAATACACACCCGCTAAGTCCCCGATGCGACGTGGGCCACGTGGCCTCATCTGAGCGGTCGGTGCGGTGTCTGAAGCGATCCATCCACCATTGCTTTGTTGGTCATGCGGATCATGACCGGATACCATCCTGTGCATCCCATCGAATTCTTGCTAAACCCGAGAGACGTGCCGTTTGCCTTTGGGTCATGGTACGTGGGGGGGCGTTGGGAAACTGCCCCCCCGGTGCCTATAAAAGGGAGGAATCGGGGTTCAAAGGGAGCTTTCCACCATACCCTGGCTCGAAGAGAAAGCTTCCTCCTCCCACTGCTCTAGCTCCTTTAGGAAGTCGAAAGTCCATGTTTGTCCCGCGTCCACCTACCTCCTTTTCTGCAACTCCATTAGGATGGCCTCTGGGAGTCGGAGTTCGGCTCGTGGGAATAGGGAACCCGGTCCGTATGATATCCCTTCAACCATGACCCGGGAGAGGGTAGAGGGTCTCAAGGTTGTATACAGCATCCCCTCCTCCTTACATTTGACCATCCGTAACCGCGAGGGTAGGGTGAACGCCCCCCAAAATTTAGGAGCCCTTCCCATGTATGAGGACCACCTGAAAGCCGGCCTTTGATTTCCGATCCATAATTTCTTCATCTAGATTTTTAACCTGTTCAGGGTTACGCCTTCCAAGCTGACCCCGAACAGCATTCGGGTGCTTTGCAATTTTGTGGTCCTTTGTCGGGAGGCCGACGTTGAGCCGAGACCAACCTTGTTTTCGAATTTTTTTCTTTTGAAGCAGGACTTCCAGAGTCAGGAATGGTGGATGTTTAGTCCATGCCCTAACTGAAAGATTCTAGGGGGGCTTCCGTCTGCTATTCACAGATGGAAGTCTCGATATTTCTTCATATATAGTCTAGAGCCGTGGGGCTTTGAGACAGCATGGAGGGAGCCGAGGCTGAACGCCCTGAATGGGAGGAAGGTGTCGAGGGCCGATGAGGCTGACTTCCACAAGCTGAACAATGAGGGCCCGAAGTTTATCGACTTCATGCTCCATGAAGGGAGCCTCCATCAGGCTGGACTCAGCGAGCACCAAATGCTGGGCAAGACGGAGGCCGTTAAGAGGGACCTACCCTTCCTCCCTTTGTCGGTTTTGTTGCTATGATTGATTTTGGTCTTGTTTACTGGCAGGTGGCAAAATGAAGCCGGATTGGGTGACTCTTTCAGCACGGTCGACACATTTCTGAGCTGGCTCCTTAAGAGCCAAAGAGGCAGAGGGCGGTAGAGCCGGTGCTTGAGAGGCCGAAGAAGCGACGGACGGAGGAGCCGTCAGCCACGGTAGTGTCAATGGAGTCAGAAGATGACATGCCATTGGTGGATCGCTGAAGGGTGATGGCATCTGAGTGGTCTTCTTCGATTGGGCGGTCAGCCACCCAGTTGGAGGAGGAACGTCCGGTGCTGACAGGAGTAGAGGCGACTCCATCCTCCCCGCCGTTAGATCTGACGGAGGAGGCTTCTTTGACGGTCCGGGGGTACCAAGTGGCTGAAGGGCCGATGGCCCCCGAGTGGATGACCAAAGATGTCGACGATGATGAGGAGCACCAGAGGCAGTGCACCATCCACGATGCTAAAGGGGCCAGAGAACAGCTCGATAGGGCTGTTATCGGTGTCGATGACCGGTCAGTGAACAAGGCCTTCTGTAGTACTCTTCACCACTTGTTGGGGGTTTGTTTCGAGCTTAAGCCTTCGGTCCTTACTTTACTGTTATAATTTTCTAACTGTGTATTTGTCGGAAACTTATTCGGGTCTCACTGCTGGTGGACGACGGCCTGGGCGAGTTGCTCCATCTAAAGGAGCACCTGACCAAAAGGGCTGAGATGGCAGAGGTGGCAAGAGACACTGCCTAGGTGGCGTTGACAGCCTCCAGGGCAGAGGTGACCAATCTTTGGGCCGCCGAGGCAGAAGTGTCCAACTTGCGGGCCGAGTTGGAGGCCCAAAGGAAGCAAATCGAGGACTCGCTGGCCCGGGAGGCTGACCGAGAGGCAAAACTAAAGGACAAGAGGTGGAAGGTCAAAGCCCTAACCCATCGACTGGCAGAAGGGGAGGGGCGCTTGGCCGAAGTCGAGGCACGCTCGAGGAGCCACCAGGCGGTGGCGGAGCGATACAAGGGTCTACTAAAGATGACCCAAGAATTGCTGAAGAAGGCTTCTGAAAAGGCCGTTGCAGAATACAAAGTCTCCAAAGACTTTGTGGAAGAGATGAACGAGGCCAGGACAGTCGGCTTCGATTTTTGGTACGAGGAGTGCCTGGAGAAGGTTGGCGCCACCTTCCTAGACCTCGATCTCTCTTTCCTTTAGCCACCTAAGCCGGTGGAAGAAGAGAGTGTGGAGGTGATGGACCCGACTGCCGCTGTGGCCGAGGCCCCGGTTGAGGCCATCGAAGCGGGGGTTGGATCGGACGCCCAGATCGAAGCCAACGCGGGGACAGTGGCTACTTTCATCGGAGCTTCGAAAGGCATTGAGGAAATTGAAGTCGGCATCCCGCTTGTACTTCCCGAGGGTCAGACCTAGATGTTTGTGAAGGTCTGACCATCTATTCTGTAAATAACCTTTTAATCTAATAGAAAATTTTCTCCTTTATAATGTCTCTTTCTCATGCTTGTGCTGCCGACCGACAAGACTTGGCAAAGTAATCTCTTCTGAAAAATTTTTTAAGTGTTAACCTATCAGCTAGTCTGGGAGGATGGCCGCTCAGGCCGGACCAAGCTACTTTAGGATTTTTATCCTAAGTATTGATCCGTTGGTTCATCCGAAGTCGAAGGTGGTTGAGGCTGCCATCGGACTATGGTTCAGGCCGGACCAGTTCGCTTAGGACTTTCTTTCAAAGTATTGGTCCGTCGGCTTGTCCGAACTCAAAGAGAGTGCAGGTGGGTGAAGGACTGTAACTCAGGCTGAACCAATTCACTTAGGACTTTTTCAAAGTATAGGTACGTCGGCTGGTCCAAACCCAAAGAGAGTGCAGGTGGGCGAAGGACTGTAGCTCAGGTTGAACCAATTCACTTAGGATTTTTTCCATGTATAGGTTTGTCGGCTGGTTCAAACCCAAAGAGAGTATAGGTAGGCGAAGGACTATAGCTCAGGCCGAACCAATTCACTTAGGATTTTCTCCAAGTATTGATCCGTCAGCTCGCCCGAACCCAGAGAGAGTGCAGGTGGGCGAAGGACCGTAGCTCAGGCCGAACCAATTCACTTAGAATTTTTTTCAAGTATTGGTCCGTCGGTTTGTCCAAAGCCGAGGATGTTGCCGACTGAAGTTGGACTTTTGGAAGTGGGCTACCTTAGAGCCTTCGCTGACCGGAGTCAAACTTTCAGATGTGGGCTGCCCTAGAGCCTTTGCTGACTGGAGTCGAACTTACGGATATGGGCTACCCTAGAGCCTTTGCCGACTGGAGTCAGACTTTCGGATGTGGGCTGCCCTAGAGCCTTTGCCGACCGGAGTCGGACTTTCGGATGTGGGCTGCCCTAGAGCCTTTGCCGACCGGAGTCGAACTTTCGAATGTGATTCATAAAGAAGAGTTGTAGACTTTATTGATAATATTTGTGAAGATTGTCTACATTCCACAGGCATGCTATCTGCCGTCCGTCCAAATGCTCGAGTCGGTAGGTTTTGGACCGGATCACTTCAACGACTCGATAAGGTCCTTCCCAATTTGAAAAAAGTCTTCCTTGCTCGGTTGGTCTTGAAATCTCCATCCTCCACAAGACTAGATCTTCGACCCAGAAAACTCGCAGCTTGACACGTGAGTTGTAATATTTTTCCATCTTCTGACAATAGGTCTCCATCTTCAAACTCATTCGAGGCCAGTCCTGCGCTACTCAGAGTTAGCCAGTTCGGTATAGTGGTCAATCCGTAGGGATTGTAGAGAGATCTCCACGGGAATGATGGCTTCACTTCCGTAAGTAAGGTTGAATGGAGTTTCCCCGGTCATCGCTCGGGTGGTCGTCCGATACGCCCATAGTACTGAGTGGAGTTCTTCTGGCCAAAGCCCTTTGGCCTCGTTAAGATGGGTCTTCAGCCCATGCAGGATCCTCCAATTGGTGACCTCAGCTTCTCCATTGGACTAAGGGTGACTGACCGAAGTAAGCGATAGGATATTTGATATTGCTGACAGAAATTCCGGAACTTAGAGTTATCGAACTGTCTTCCATTATCAGTAATGATTGTCTATGAAATGCCAAACTGGAAGATAATGCTGTTTCGGATGAAGTTCTCCACCTTGGTCTCTGAGATTTGTGCCAGCGGTTCAGCCTCCACCCATTTGGTGAAGTAGTCAATGGCTACAAGTAGAAACTTCCGTTGCCCGGACACCAGGGAAAGGGTCCCAAGATTCCATCCCCCATTATGCAAATGGCCATGGTGCAGTAATCGGAGTCAGCTTGCTGGCAGGTCTCCTTTGGATAATGGAGTATCTTTGATAGGTGTCGCACCTTCGGACGAAGTCCGATGCGTCTTTCTGGATGGTAGGATAATAATACCCCTGTTAGATGATCTTGTAGGCCAGGGACCTTCCTCCAAGGTGGTCATCGTAGATGCCTTCATCGACTTCTCTGAGTGCATAATCTGCATCGATCAGCTCCAAACACTTCAGCAGTGACTGTGAGAATGACTGCTTATACAGGATGCCGTCAAGGACAACGTACTTGGAGGCCGTCAAGCACACTCACTTGGCCTCAATCGGATCTTCCGGAAGAGTCCCCTTGATCAAGAAATCGAGAATTGGATCCATCCAAGAAGCTTCTTGTTCCACTTGGTGGACCTCGATCGGCTCTTCCGCAATACTCGGGTGCGGCAGATGCTCCACGAAGGTTCGGTCGGAGGTACTGATGGCGGCCATAGCCAATCATGACAGAGCGTCCACCCGAGAGTTCTGCAGTCGGGGTATATGGAGGATTTCGAAGAATTTGAGCTGAGAGATGATGTTTTATACCTCGTTTAAGTATTTGGCCAGGGTTGGGTCCCTTGCTTCAAATTCACCCTTCACTTGATTGACCATCAGTTGGGAGTCGGAGAAGGCTCTCACCCGGCTGATGCCTAGTTCGTGGGCGATTCGTAACCCTGCAAGGAGGGCTTCATACTCCGCCTGATTATTTGCCACATGAAATGAAAAATGCAATGCATACTCCAGGCTTTCTCCATCTGGGTCGGCTAAGATCAAGCCGGCCCCATAGCCTGCAAGGTTGGATTCTCCATCCACATGGAGGGTCCAGGCTGGTTTGGCTTCGTAGACAGCATCAGCTTCAGGTACTTCGATCATTTGAGGGGGCGCCTCTTGCTTCCATGTGCACTCTGCAATGAAGTCAGCAATTACCTGGGCCTTCAAAGCAGACCGTGGCTGAAAGGAGATGTCGAACTCACCAAGTTTGATAGCCCACTTGGCAAGCCGACCGGATGTGTCCGGACTCCGAAGGATTGCTCTAATAGGTTGGTCGGTCATCACCATAATCGGATAAGCCTGGAAGTACAGCCAGAGCTGTTTGGCAGATATGATCGAAGAAGAAACTAGCTTCTGCATCTTGGGATACCTTGTTTCAGCATCTTGGAGGACTTTTGGTGCGGGCACCAGACTCATAAGAAGACTTCAGAGCTCCATTTGGATCTCTGATTGACATTGCCCGAGAAATTAGGGTTTGTAATAAAGGTTGACCTGGTCAACCAGTTTATTTATTTTTATTTATTTCTTGAGTCACCATTTAAATTTTGTTGAGTCATGTTGACTCGGTGCAAGTCCCGATGTGGTTTCAATTTTATCCAAAATGGTGCTGCAATTGTCTTCCAATCAAATCAAGGTCCAAAATGGTGCCACATTTGTCTTCCAATCAAATCAAGGTCCAAGCAAGTGGAGGCCACACTCCAAGCCACACGCCCAGCCACACTCCGAGCACACGCCAGGGTCCAGGAGGTGCCACAGAGGCATCCCAGTGTCATGGTCCCCACATCCAAAGAAGAAAAAAAAATCAAATTGGAAGCCAATTTAAAGGAGGCGCCCATACCTGCCAATTTTGTCTAAGCAAAGAAGGAAAGGGACTTCTCTTGAAGAAAAAATCAAAGAAAGACATCCAAACTACTCCTAATTGAAGTTCAAATCAAAATCAAAGAGCTTAACTTGGAGTGGAAGAAAAGAAGAAATGCCATAAGGAGAAGAGGACTCCAAATCCAAATCCAACTCCAAAGAAGGCGCCATAAAAAAAAAAAAAAAAAAAAAAAAAAAAAATTCCAAAAAAATCCTTTATGGCCGTCCCAAATTTTTTTGAATTCTTGGTCGGCCAAGAGAGGAGGTTTTCTACCTAATCTAGAGGTTGGAGGAGTTTAGTCCCACATGGGAATTTGTACAAACTTGGAGAAAATTTTAGGTCTATATAATAGACCTCTCTTTGTAACTTTAGAGAATCAATGAAGAAAAATTATTTTTGCTATTCTCTTGTGTTGAGTAACCTAGGTTTCTCTTCTTCCGCACTATTCTAAGTGTTGAGCTCCGTGAGGGGGTAATCCGGGTTCCATTGGAGCCTTGAGGAGGTGAGAGATCTCCATCTTTATCCAAAACCCTAGGTTAGCCACTTAAAAATCCAAAACCCTAGCCACCCTTCATTATTTTCAATCCATCAAACCCTAGCTCCTTCCATCTCCCACGGCCTCTCTCTCTCTACAAGTCCAGGCCGTCCACCTTCATCCAGATCCAGTCCGGCTACTTCAGATCCAGAGCAAGTTCCAAGGAAAATCACATCAGCTTCCAGGAGAATCTAGTTTTCAGCAATTTCAATCTTCAAGTTCATCAACCTGGTAAATTTTTCCCTTGACTCTCTGATTCCATCAATTGTTTTTATTCTCTTCCAGATCTTGAGTTCAGGAGAAGCCAACCCGCCAAAGGACCAGTATTGGAGGATCCATTGCGAAGATATCTGAATCCGAGGATCCAACAATCTGCTCGAGAGAGTTCTTCCACCAAAATCTGTGAAGATCATTGTCTGGTTAGGTAAACCATCTCTTCTCTTTGTTTCTGTTCTGTTGAAAGTTCGGAGCGAAACCCTAGGTCTGGGAGTTTCTCAACCCCCAGCGATCCGTTGCTTCTGAACTACTCTGATAATTTAGTTTCCTTAAAATTGTGCTTTCAATTATCATATTAGTATCTTTCAATGTTAGGTTAACTTTTCTTTGATTTGAAGCCAACTTCTACAAACATATAAAAACAACAAAAAAATTAGTTAATCTTAATTTACTTTCGCATCGCATCCCTTTATTTGTTCTGCATCAACTTTACTGATGTAATAGATTGGCTTCTATTGATCGTCCTCTCCAACTCGCACGAGGACAGTGCTGACCACCTCATCCAAAGCTGACAGGTAGAGATACAAAGGCTTCCCCTCCATCGGCTTAGCTAGCAACAGGGGGTTTTCCAAATACTCTTTTAGGGCTTTGAAAGCTGACCGACATTCGTCAGTCCAAATGAAACCCTCCGACCGGTGCAGGGTCTTGAAGAATGGCAGGGACTTTTCAGCCGAACGGGAGATGAAACGACCGAGGGAGGTGATTCGACCTATGAGCTCTTGCACCTGCTTCTTGTTGGTCGGATGTGCCATCTCAATGATAGCTCTTATCTTGTCCGGGTTCACTTTAATCCCTCTCTGCATAACCAAGATGTCAAGAAACTTGCCCGAAGTCATCCCAAAAGTACACTTCGCAGGGTTCAGCTTCATCCGATGGTGCCTGAGTGCATCAAAGGATTCCCGCAAGTCCTTGATGTGGTCAACTTTATGAAGGCTCTTTACTATCATGTCATCCATGTAAGCCTCCATATTTTTACCTAGTTGCCCTTCGAACACTCGGTTGATCAGTCTTTGGAAGGTGGCACCGGCATTCTTCAAGCTGAAGGGCATCATCTTGTAGCAGTATAAGCCTTTGTCGGAGACGAAGGCAGTCTTCTCTTCATTCTTCGGGTGCATCCTGACTTGGTTATAGCTGGAGAAGGCATCCATAAAGCTAAGGAG
The DNA here is from genome assembly GCA_021397845.1 of Areca catechu. Taxonomy (NCBI): domain Eukaryota; kingdom Viridiplantae; phylum Streptophyta; class Magnoliopsida; order Arecales; family Arecaceae; genus Areca; species Areca catechu. The sequence goes on along the minus strand of CM038039.1, from coordinate 149,511,243 downwards.
CTGGTGGCCGGCCGTAGCATTCCCCAGCTGATCAATCTTTGACAGGGGAAAATTGTCCTTCAGACAAGCCTTGTTGAGGTTGCTGTAATCTACACAGATCCTACACTTCCCGTTAGCCTTTTTTACCATGACAACATTCGCTAGCCACTCAGGGTAGTGAGCTTCCTTGATGAAGCTAGTGTCGGAGAGCTTCTTTACTTATTCATCGATGGCTCTCTACCTTTCAGCGATGAAGCTTCTCTTCTTTTGTCGGATAGGCCTGTAGGTCGGATCCACCTTAAGCCGGTGAGTGATGACATCTGATGGTATGCCTAGCATATCTGATGCCGACCAAGCAAAAATATCAGTGTTACATTTAAGGAAGCTAATCAGCTCTGACTTAAGGTCTTCGCTGAGAGAACTTCCAATCTGGAGAACTTTGGTGGGGTCATCCTTTCGGAGGGGGATAATCAAAATTTTCTCATCCAGCTGATCGTGATCGTCGGCCTCAGCCCTTGGGTCGAGCTACTCCAGAGTAGGACGGCCTTCTGACTGCTGGTTCAGAATAGTTAAACACTATCTGGCCATTCGACGGTCTCCCCTCATAACTTTGACCCCGTTCTTAGTTGGAAACTTCGCCAACAGGTGATAAGTAGACACGATGGCTCGGAACTTATTAAGGGCCGGTCGGCCCAAAATGGCATTATAAGTCGAGGTCGTGCAGACGACCACAAAGTTGATGGGGAGAGTTTTCTGGAAAGGCTCTGTCCTGATCATCACCGGAAGAACTTCTTCCCTTTCGACTCTAATGGAATTACCTCCGAAGCCTGTCAGTGGCATGGGCAATTCTTGCAATATGGACCTAGATAAGTTCATTCTCACAAAAGCATCGTACAGTAGTACCTCCGTGGAGCTTCCATTATCAATAAATATCCTTCTTACATCATAGTTGGAAATTACTGCCGACACGACTACAAGATCATTTTCAAAAACATGGGACTCCAGGAGGTCCTCGTCGGAGAAGGTGATCACATTGGAGCCCCTAGGCCTCTTGACAATGTCCGGACCATCTCCATGGCTCCATTCAGACCATCGATGCAGCATGTCGACATCCCCGCCTGTCGGCCATTGGTTGGGAAGCTCTGCCTCCTCCAGAGGGTTTTTGGTGTTTGATGCTTCGGCCCGATCCCGATGGGGTCGGACATACTTGTGCAGGTACCCCCTCTAGATGAGGTCTTCAATGGCATCCTTCAGCTGCAGGCATTCTTCAGTGCTGTGCCCATGGTCCTTATGGAAATGACAGAATTTATCTTTGTTTCTATATGCAGCGAGGCCCCTCATCGGTCGAGGCCTCTGAAGGAAAGTCTCGTTCTCGACCTCCAGGAGGATTTTCTTCCTCGGAAGGGAGAGGGGCGCGTAGGTCTTGAACCTCCTGGGGAAGTCCTTCAGCTTCAGACTTCGGTGCCGGGCCAACTGGTTGCTATCATTTGGAGGTCGGACTTCAGGAGCCTTGTCACTCCACTTCTTGGGAGCCAGCCTCCCCTCTGCCTAGCATCGGCTGGCCGCTTGTTCTTCTACCAGGGCATACTTCTGTGCCCTGGCCAGTAGCTCACTGTAGCTTGTCTGAAACCTCTTGTCCAGAAAGAAAGTAAGCCTGGATGTACGGAGCCCTCGCTTAAAGGCTGACATAGCTACCACTTCATTCAGATCCGGGACTTCCATGGCCGCTGAGTTGAAACGGACAATGTAATCCTGGAGGGTCTACCCCTCCTTTTGCAATACAAGGAAGAGGAAGTCGGTGTTTCTCGGAGTCCGACTGCATGTCCTGAAATGGGAGAGGAAAAGATTTTAGAGCTGAGAGAGAGTGAATCTACCTGGTCGAATGGCATTGAACCACATCTGAGCAGTCTTCTTCAGAGTTGTTGGGAATGCGATACAGTGAAGGGTGTTGGAGGTATCCTGTACCATCATGTGGGCCTTGTAGGTGCCTAGATGGTCTAGCGGATCGGTGGTACCATTGTAAGGGTCCGCCTGAGAGATTTTGAAGTGGAGGGGAATCGTCTTCTCTCATCGGAGAATGGGGGACGGGAATCGTATACCTGCCCCCCTTCAGCCTTCTGCCGGTTGGCAATTTTTGCAATGCGTTCCTCCATGCACAGAATCTTGCTGGTGTAGTCTCTCGGGAGTTCGGCGGTGAGCCGAATGCCAGCAGGAATGGATTCAGCATAGGAGGGCGAGGCAGATCTCGCCCTCTTGCCATCGGCGCGGGCGCCTAAAGACCTTTGAGGCTCTGCGACGGCATGAGAACAATGCTGATGGACCTCTGGTTGTCGGCTTCCCTCAACAGCAGTTGGAGGATTAGTGCAGGAAGTAGCTAGCGGTTGTTGTCGGTTGTCAGCCATCTCCTGGAAATGCTGAATCGTGGTAGTTAGCATTTCAATGTGGTTCATTAACATCTAGAACTGCTGTAGTCCCAGAGTAATGGTAGGCTCAGCGACGACGGCGGTGGCTTCATTTTCCTGGGGAGGTCCCTCGGACCTGGATGGGGAAAGTCCTCTTCTAGCAGTGGCATTTGGAACTCTTTCCTTAGCCATTGCCTAGCTGGGGAGATGGATTCCTCCTTTTAGAGAAGGGTTGGCGTAGCCGTGGCCGCCCTTCCTCTAGCGCCAATCTGTTACGGTGACTTCTCCTAGGCTGGGTCTGGTAGGTTGTGCTGGAGTTCTCCTCGCCTGGTAGACCTGCAACAAAGTCCCCAAGGTGCCGGTGGTGTTCCGGTGGGGGACCCTCCGATGCCTAAGTTAGCAGGAGCTTGAAGGCAACAGAATGGAGGAATCAAAGAGAGAGTGTAAGGAGAGGGAAGAGAGTCCTTCGCTCAAAATGGGATCCCCTGGGCACCTTATATAGACATGGAACAGTCCAAAATTTGTTAGGGAGGAGTTCGAAAAAGATCGATCTGCCTCTAGGAGAATCTAGCGAGTGGCCACATGGCATCCGAATAGGACAGCATCGTGGGAGTAGTGGAGCAGTACCGTTGATGTGGCAGGAGTCCGTTGTAACAGAAAGGGGTTTCTGGAACCCTCAGGTCCTGAAGCAGGTCGGTCGGACGCCGAGCGGGAAGGCCAGTCCGATGGGTCGGACTTCCAAAGGAGAGCAATGGGCCGGACCTTAGTAGGAACGGGCCATCGGACATCTACTCCGGTGGGTCGGACCCCCGATGGGAAGCAGTAGGCCGAACCTCAGCAGGAGCGGGCCTCGACCTCTACTCCGATGGGTTGGACCTTCGATGGGGAATGGTAGGCCGATACTCAGCAGGAGCAAGCCGTCGGACCTCTACTTTGGTGGGTCGGATCCTCGATGCGGAGCACTAGGCCGGACCTCAGCAGGAGCGAGCCGGTTTAGTCTGACGGTGAGCCGTTAGGGTATAACACCTGGAAATGTTGAACCGCGGTAGTTAGCATTTCAATGCGGTTCATTAACATCTGTAACTGTTATAGTCCTAGAGTAATGGTTGGCTCAGTGATGGTGGTGGTGGCTTCATTTTGCTGGAGAGGTCCCTCGGACCTGGATGGGGAAAGACCTCTTCTGGTAGTGGCATTTGGATCTCTTCCCTTAGCCATTGCCTAGCTGGGGAGATGGATTCCTCTTTTTAGAGAAGGGTTGGTGCAGCCGTGGCCCCCCTTCCTCTAGCGCCAATTTGTTGCAGCGACTTCTCCTGGGCTGGGTCCGGTAGGCTGTGCTGGAGTTCTCCTCGTCCGGTAGACTTGCAACAAAGTCCCCAAGGCACCGGTGGTGTTCCGGTGGGGGACCCTCCGATCTCTAAGTTAGCAGGAGCTTGAAGGCAACAGAATGGAGGAATCAAAGAGATAGCGTGAGGAGAGGGAAGAGAGTCCTTAGCTTAAAACGGGGTCCCCTGGGCACTTATATAGGCACGGAACAGTCCAAAATTTGTTAGGGATGAGTTTGAAAAAGACTGATCTGCCCATTAGGAGAATCTGGCGAGTGGCCACATGGCGTCTGGATAGGGCAGCATCGTGGGAGTAGTGGAGTAGTACCGCTGATGTGGTAGGAGTCCATTATAACAGAAAGGGATTTCTAGAACCCTCTGGGTCCTGAAGCAGGTTCGTCGAACACCAAGCGGGAAGGCCAGTCCTATGGGTCGAACTTCCAAAGGAGAGCAGTGGGCCGGACCTCAACAGGAGCGGGCCGTCGGACCTCTACTCCGGTGGGTCGAACCTCTGATGGGGAGCAGTAGGCCGGACCTCAGCAGGAGCAAGCCATCGGACCTCTATTCCGGTGGGTCGGACCTTCGATGGGGAACGGTAGGCCGGACCTCAGCAAGAGCGGGCCATCGGACCTCTACTATGATGGGTCGGACCCCCGATGGGGAGCAGTAGGCCGGACCTCAGCAGGAGCGGGCCGTCGGACCTCTACTCCGGTGGGTCGAACGTCCGATGGGGAATGGTAGGCCGGACCTCAGCAAGAGCGGGCCGTCGGACCTCTACTCCAGTGGGTCGGACCCCCGATGGGAAGCAATAGGCCGGATCTCAGCAGGAGCGAGCCGGTTCAGTCTGACGGTGAGCTGTTAGGGTATAACAGATTTTTTAATTTGATAATAAAAATGTATAGCTGTTCTTTTGGAGAATTGTTAGAGATATGAAACAATTTATAAAATATAATTTTTAAAATATTTTTAAGTTAATTTGAAAAGTTTAAATAACATATATATATATATATATATTGAAAGTTCAGGAATCAAGATCTTTATAATATATTTTTTAAAAAAATTAAATAAATAATATTTAAACATTTAAATATTGAATTAAAATTTATATATTGTTCTATATACGCCGTATCATTATTTTATCTTTTGCCAAGTCTGATATTAGGACACATGCTCGGAATGGAAAAAAGAAACGTAACTGGATCTAAGATTTAATTAATAATGATATGAGTCCTTGCAGCTGATCAAATGCTAATAGAGGATAAAATTTTCAATTGAGGAGGGTAGTACACATCATAGCACATAAATCAAGAGGATGAAATGCGAAATTGAAAGAATGAACCGAGATAAAGTAAGAGGATAAAGTTTTCTTTCCTTTTTTTGTCTCCCTCGAGGCATGAGAAAATAAGGTAAAAAGGCCGTCGAGGGGAGAATATTATCCGACCATGTAATTGACTCTTGAGTAAGTTTTGTGTAATGGAGAGGATCCAAACCCAGTACTAATTATCTTTTCTATATGTGATTATTAGTTGTTAGATGACATAAGAATTTATATTGGAAACAAGTTTTTAAGGTCATAATAGAATTGGTGCTGGGTATTTTCCTGAGCAGGACTGGAGCCGATGGTCCTTTCAGACGGGGCAGATCAAGGGTCCAGCTGACCCACTCTTGCTGAGGTCCGGCTGACCCACTCCTGCTGAGGTCAGGCTGTCCCACTCCTGCTGAGGTCCAGTTGACCATCTTTTATCAGAGGTTCGGTCGGCCTTCTCTCATAGTGATCCGACCGGCCCTCTTTAGCCAAAGTCCGACCGACCCACTCCAATGGCAGAAGTTTGCATTAAGCTTAGGAGAACAACTCTAGGGGTAGCTCAAAGGCTCCAGAAGCCTCTTCCAGCTGGTACCAGAATTCTGTTACAACAGACATGACGTGGCCACATTTTGGTGCCACCTGGCTTTCACCCTGATTCTCCTAGGGGCAAATCAGACATTCTCATCCTGGCTCCTAACAGAATTTGACAGTATCCCATGCCTATATAAGAAAAATGGGGGACTTCAAATAAGGGCTAAGTATTCTCTTCCTGCTCCATTAGCTAATCTCCATCGATTCCTCCATTCTGTTGCCCTCAAGCTCCCGCTAACTTAAGCATCAAAGTGTCCCCCGCCAGAATGCCACCAGTCCTTGGAGACTTTTTTGCAGGAACTGGGAGAGGAGCACTCCAGCCAAGCTAACTGAACCCAGTCCGGGAGAAGTTGTAGCAACAGATTAGCACTAGAGGAAGGTCCTGAACCTCCATTCCTGTGTTCCCTTCTCTAAAAAGAGGAATCCATCCACCAGGAAGAACAATGGCAAAGGAAAGAGCTCAGAACACCTCCGCCAGGAGAGGTCATTCTCCGTCCAGATTGGAAGGACTTCTTAGGGAGAATGACATTACTGAGCCCACCATCACTCTGGGACAACAGCAGTTCCAGACCCTCCTGAATCGCATTGACACCCTCGCTACCGTAGTTCAAAACATCCAGGACGCAACTATCAACCTACAACGACTGCCTGCAGTGTCTCGCACCAACCACCAGCCTGCTGTTGAGGGAAGCTGATGGCGTGAAGTCCCTCAGCCCCATTCCTACGATGTTCCCGAGCCCCGAAGGTCCCAAAGGGCACATGTTGATGGGAAGAGAGTGAGGTCCGCCTCACCCTCCTCCGCTGACTCAGTCCCCAACGGTGGCCAGTACTGCAGCGAGGTCCCGAGGGACTACACCAGCAAACTCAAGCGCATAGAGGAGCAGATCACCGTGCTAGTCGATCGGCAAAATGCCGACGGGGGGCAGGTGTACGACTCCCGTCCAGCTTTTTCTGTCGAAATCATGGGGTAGCCTATTCCCCGCCACTTCAAGATCCCACAGGTGGACCCCTACGACGATACCACCGATCCGCTGGACCATCTGGACACCTACAAGGCCCATATGATGGTACAGGGTACCTCCGACGTCCTCCACTGCATCGCCTTCCCTGCAACTCTCAAGAAGGTGGCTCGGATGTGGTTCTTCATCATCCGACCAGATACGATCCACTCCTTCCCTTAGCTTAAAAAACTCTTTCTCTTCCATTTCAGGACTTGCAATCGGACACCGAGGAACACCGACTACCTCTTCCTTGTACTGTAAAAAGAGGGAGAGACCCTCCGGGACTACATGGCTCGTTTTAACTCAGCGACCATGGAGATCCCGGACCTGAATGAAGATGTAGCTATGTCGGCCTTCAAGAGAGGGCTGCGCTTGTCTAGGCTCATATATTTCCTGGACAAGAAATTTCTGACAAGCTACTCCGAGCTACTTGCCTGGGCGCAAAAGTATGCCCTAGCAGAAGAATAGGGGGCAAGCTGATGCCAGGCTGAAGGGAGGTCGGCTCCTATGAAGCGGAGCGACAAGGCTTCCGAAGTCCGACCTCTCAGCGATGGCAACAATTTGGCCCGATGCCACAGCCCACTTCTAAAAGTCTGACTTCAGTCGGTAGAGGCTCTAGGGCAACCCACTTCCAAAATTCTGACTCCGGTCAGTAGAGGCTCTAAGGCAGCTCGCTTCTGAAAGTCTGACTCCCGGCGGTAGAGGCCTAGGGCAGCCCACTTTCGAAAGTCTGACTTCGGTCGGTAGAGGCTCTAGGGCAACCCACTTCAGAAAGTCCGACTCTAGTCGGCAAAGGCTCTAGGGTAGCCCACTTTCGAAAGTCTGACTCCGGTCGACAGAGGCTCTAGTGCAGCCCACTTCTGAAAGTCCGACTCCGATCAGCAGAGGTTCTAGGGCAGCCCACTTCCGAAAGTCTGACTCCGGTCTGCAGAGGCTCTAGGGCAGCTCACTTCTGAAAGTCTGACTCCGATCGGCAGAGGCTCTAGGGCAGCCCACTTCTGAAAGTCTGACTCTGGTCGACAGAGGCTCTAGGGCAGCCTACTTTCAAAAGTCCGATTCCGGTCGGCAGAGGCTTCAGAACATCTCCCTTGAAAATTCGACCTCGCATTCGGACGAGCCGATGGACCAACATTTAGAAAAATTTCTAAGTGATTGGGTTCAGACTGAGCCACCATTCAGTAACCACTTCGGAAGATCCAACCTTGCGAGTCGATGGACCAACACTTAGAGAAATTTCTAAGTGATTGGGTTCAGACTAGGCCACCGTTCAGTAGCCACTTCGGAAGATCCGACCTCATAAGCCGACAGACCAACACTTAGAAAAGTTTCTAAGTGATTGAGTTCAGACTGAGGCATTATTTAGTAGCTACTTCAGAAGATTCAACCTCATGTTCGGACGAGCCGACGGACCAACACTTAGAAAAATTTTTAAGTGATTGGGTCTGGATTCAACCATTGTTCAACATCTATTTCCAAGAACCTACGACCCAGCTAATCCGACCGTCAGCACTTAGGAACATTTTGAAAAAAAAAAAAGGTTTCGGTTAATCCGGTCGATCCCATTTTCGTAGATACACATAACAAATGTATCAAAAGAAAGAGAAAAAGATGGGTTCGGACAAAGCCAACCACTCACATCAAAATAAGCGTACATCAAAGACGCATATCAGAGGAAAGAAAAACTTTATTAGTCAAACAAAAAGTTTTATACAAAAGGGGGCAGGCTGTTACAATCAGTCAGCCTTACCCGGCGTGTACAAAGAGAAGTTGGATGAAAGGGCTTCGGCTTCGGCTTTCCTTGCCGTGTCCGAAGTCTCGATCAAAACCCCTGACGAACCTGCTTCAGAAGGAACTTGCGCATCGGCCCCACCATCGATCGGGTGCTCCACTTCCTCAGTTGGCCGACTCAGCTAGGTGCTGAATAGATCAAGTTCTGGGAAGAGCTCAACTACCTTCTTTAAGCAGTCGTCGTAGCTGCTCGTATAGAACTCCGATGTGGCCTCTTCCACCTCATCGTGAAGTCCGCAGAAGCCTTGTACTCTGTTATGGCATCATGAACCCGTTTCGCTGCCAGCACCTTGGCCTTGCTCAGCTAACTTGCCCACTTAGCTGCCGCCACCTGGTCGGCTTGAGCCCTCTTGTTGGCTTCGACGGACCGCTCTTCCTCTTTCCTAAGTCGACGAACGAGGGAGCTGACCTTCTCCTTTTTCCTCTTCAGCCTAGCCTCCTAATTGGCTAGCTGAGCCCGCAGGTCCCTCGCCTCCTCCTTCGATGACTCGGCTTTAGCCAGGCCAGCTGACAGCCTCTCCTCCATTGCCTTCAGCGACACCTCCATCGCCGCTCGAGCCGCCTTCGACTCCTGGACATTTTTGGCCATGGCTTTGGTCACAAAGAGTAGCTGACCAAGGCCGTCATCCATCAAGGAGATCCCGTGAAGAAGCTACAAGCAAGAGGCTGAGTTAGTCATATACAAGACAAGTAAGAAGGAAGGGATGAGAGAGCGAAATTGGTGTCTTACCCTCATGTGGTCATGGTAAGAATCCTTCGCCACGTCGCTCAGGTTCTGCTAGATTGACTCCTCCTAGCCGACATTCGTCATTGCTCCTCTGAGCAAGCCCAGCGCTAGTGTTGTGTCACTCAAGGCATGCTAGTGCTGATGTGCCTCTTGGTGAACTTCTTCTGCCTCTCCTTCAGCCATCCCCTTTCTCTTGTCTATAGGGGGGACCGCATCTGCCAACTCGGTGGGTGGTGGGGCTAGAGCCATCACCATATCAGACAGCTCCGGCTGCTCCTGCTCTGGTCGGGGGGCCGACGGCCCAACGGAAGTTGAAAACCCTGATGCCTTCACCGCCAATCGCTCTGATAGAGGGACATCATCCTCGTCGGAGTCTACGGTTATGACAAGTGTAGGCTGCTCCTCCGCCCGCCTCCTCTTCGACCCTTCTGTGGTCGGCTCCGCATTCTGGGGGGCCCTCTTCCTTAATGCCCATTGAACCACCCTGGCCTTGTCAATCTTCATCCTTTCTCCTGTTTCAAGGAAAGATTAGGGTGAACAAAGAGAAGAAAAGTAGCAAAATCAACAGAACAAATGCAAGGGGAAAGGTCGGTCAACGGTGGTGGCCCCCTGTCCTACCTAGGAGCGTGTGGCCGCTGACCCCTACCTAATGAAGGGCGTCTTCTCAAAGCAATCCAAGCACCATGGTAGGGCTGACCCCTTCCATGTCATTAAACCTAGCCTAGTCGGCCTTCAGTATTACCCTTCCCTCGTGGAGCCTCGACCTTGGTTCCCTCCACAATGGCTCAAAACCCCAAGACTAGGGACTATCTACGAAGAAGAACTTGGCCTTCCACCCGTAGATGGTCGACAGGAGGGCCCCTAGTATCCTTCGGCCAAGGTGGGGACTAAACATCCACCACTCCCGGCTTTTAAAATCCTTCTTCAAAATGAAAAAGTTGGCGAAGAGGGAAATCCTGGTTCGGTCTCGGCTCTGTGACACAGGACCATGAAGTAGCTGATCACCCAAATGCTGTTCGGGGTCAGCTACACGGGGGTCACCTTATAAGAATTGAAGACCTCTACGAAGAAATTGCACAACGGGAACCTAAGGCCAGCCTTAAGGTGGTCTTCGTACATCGGATGGTTTCCCAGCCTAAGTGGATTTTTCACTCTCCCCTCTCGGTCCGGGACTTTGAGATGCAAGGTCAAAGGTATGTTATACCTTACCCTGAGGTTTTCAACCCATTCCTGAGTCATCTATGACCGGATCTCACTCGGGCCTGGTTCCCTATTTTTATGAATGGGACCATGGCTGCTGGAAGCCATTGACATGAAGTTGGAGAAAGGAAGGGAAGAACTAACCTGGGACTGGTTTCCTAGAAGGTTGAAGGTGATGGAAGGGGGAGTCACTCTCTTTCTCTCATCGAACGTGATTGCAGCGAGAAGTTCCTCCCAGGTACCTCACATCTCCTTTTATGGACCTTCGAAGAGGCACCTTCCCCCGTCCCTCAGGCATCGTGACCTTTCTGTCAGATGGTATGACTCTCCATGTTGTGGGAGTCGATGCGATAGATTGATAGGAGCATGTAAACGGCGATCCACTTGGATTCCCAATCAACGATGGGGGGATCACCCCCAGTGTGGCGCCGCCGCTCAGATGCCGCCATATCGCATGGCTCATCTCCGGAGTCCAACGGTAGAGTGGGCCAGGCTGGCCCTTCATCATTGCATCCCTTTTGCATTAACTGAAATTCCCTCACCCCCAATGCGGGATCGACACCTGTCCCAGATGCTGATCTAGGGAGATTCGAAGTGACCAGATGTGACGCGCTCAGTCAAATTTGCGGTCATTTCAAAGACAGGCACAGTATGTACAAGGATGGTGCTCTTTCCCTTTGAAGACATATGTCCTTTCAAAAGTCAAGAGAAGGGGCCAACTGTTATACCCAACCGGCTTTTTCCTGAACTGGACTGGACGGGGCAGATCAAGGGTCCGGCTGACCCACTCCTGCTGAGGTCCGGCTGACCATTTTCAATAGAGGTCCGGTCAGCCTTCTCTCATAGTGATCCGACCGGCCCTCTCTAGCCGAAGTCTGACCAACCCACTCCAACGGCAGAAGTCTACATTAAGCTCAAGAGAACAACTCCAGGGGTAGCTCAAAGGCTCCAAAAGCCTCTTCCAGCTGGTACAAGAATTTTGTTACAACAGACCTCACGACGTGGCCACGTTTTGGTGCCACCTGGCCATCACCCTGATTCTCCTAGGGGCAAATTGGACATTCCCTACCTGGCCCCTAACAGAATTTGGCAGTATTTCATGACTATATAAGGAAAATGGGGGACTTCGAATAAGGGCTAAGTATTTTCTTCCTGCTCCATTAGCTAATCTCCATTGATTCCTTCATTCTGTTGCCTTCAAGCTCCCGCTAACTTAAGCATCGGAGTGTCTCCCACCAGAATGCCACCGGCCCTTGGGAACTTTTTTGCAGGAACCGGGAGAGGAGCACTCCAGCCAAGCCAACTGAACCCGGTTCGGGAGAAGTTGTAGCAACAGGTGCAAAATCTACGAGCAGGTGAAGATAACAATATTATTCACACTACAATAGACAATCCTTTGAATTGAATGCTAAAGCTTTCATGAGCTTTCCATATGTGTGCTGGGGTCAGATCCTTGTGCGCATCTATATTCTAAATAAGTTTAAGTTCATAGTAAAACTAGCGCTAAATCTACATGTAGGCAATGTTATTCTCCACTTAACAAAGGCAAGTCAGGTTCAGATGCATTTTGCATCATAAAGAGCTATATAGCTTTAAATGGCTATTTGTTGCCCAGCAAGCAACCCAAGAGGGGGGGGGTGAATTAGGTTTCAAAAACTTTTTCAATTTTTTGCAAGTATGTGCCAATTTAAAAATAATTTAGGTGTTAGTGATTTGCAAGTTCTTGTGTGCTATTCAAGAATATGCAGTAAAAATAAATAAGTAAATACAAAGTAAATAAGAGCAAATAAAAAAAGAGCAAGCAACACAAATACAAGAATATATAATGGTTCGGCGCACACTAAAATACCTATATCCACTCCCCAAGGTCCACTTAAGAATTTTACTATAATCTTCCTTGATTACAACAGATTAATTTTCTGGGCTCACTAAACAAAATCCAGCTTGTTTTTACTAGGAACACAAATCAAAATCCCTTTGGTTTTATGGGCTGACCAAAAACCTAGTTGGTTTTGTAACTTTGGCTCACCAACAACCTCTTTAGTTTTTACAAGGCTAACCAAAAACCTCTGTTGGTTTTCACATAAAGGTTCACCAACCAACCTCAACTTCTAGTTTCAATTCCCTTGAAACAAGAAAACAAGAACAAGATTCAAGTATAATGTATAAAATACAAAAAGCTTTCAACTAAAAGCAAATATCTCTTTAAAGCTCTTTGATTACTATTGAAGATGCTTGTCCTCAAGTTGTTGAAGCCATAATCAATGCTTGAGTGGTTGGACTTAAATGCTATTGAATGCTTTGAATACTTGAAGGCTCAACTTGTCTTAAAAATAATGAACTCTTAATGGATAATCAATGAAATCTCATTAGTTACTTTCCTCTTGAGTTCGGTCTACTTTAAATACCTTTCCACACTTCAAATAGCCATTTTTGATCGTTGGAGATGAGAAAATAGTCGTTGGGGGCGAAAAGGACCATTTCTATATTTTAAAAAACTAGCCGTTACTGTTCATCAGAACTTCAAGTATCGATACTTCAGGTCATGAGTCGACACCTTGAGTCGACACTTCATCTTCATGAGTCGATACTAATTCAAAAAAGTCTTTTGAAGCTCTCTTGAAATCTCAGATGAGTCGATACTTTTTCTGGTGAGTCGACACTTGGCTTCCATGAGTCAACACTTGAGGAAAATCCTAAAATTCAGCATATTCTATATAATTTTTGTCTCAGGCCTTGAGTCGACCCTTGAGTCGATACTTGAGTCGACACTTAAGCTCTATCAGTCGATACTTCGAGCGTGCCATCTAAAACTTCTTCTGCGTATCAGCTCAAGCCTCTGTGAGTCGACACTTAAATTTTATGTGTCAACACTTGGCTGAAACTTTTCTGAAACTCATCTGAAACTTTGCTGAATCTTCTTCAAACTTCAAACTTGAGTTCTTCCAAGCCATTCTTATGTACTTAAGTATATTTAACTTAAAATCTTATCCATGAAGGAGACTTCTTCAACTATTAGACAAGCAGTTAATCTTTTAATGTAAAAGAGCTTTGGTGAGTACCCTGTCTTTATAAAACACATTTTCAATACACAATTAGTACTCAAATATACTTAAGTATTTTGTTATTCATCAAAATCAATACAGGAGTCAACAATCTCTCCATTTTTGATAATGACAAAATCTTTAAGTATATACATATAGTGGCTCAAAAGATTTACAATAAGTATCAGAGCAATAGTATAGATTTTCAATATAGAGCTTTTGGCTTCAAGATCAGAGCTAATGATGAAGAGTATCAGAGTCTAAATTTATAAAGATTCTCAAGTGCAAAGACTCATTTATATTGTATCAGAGCTATAGATATATGCAAGGGAAAAATTTAAATCTATATGCTTCAATGTTAGAATAGTAGTTGTGATATATCAGAGCTAGAGATTATGAAGTGTTAGAGCTATGATTAAAAAGTATCAGAGCTGAGATGTATGTATATATATATATAATGATAATGCTCAAAAGGTGTACTAGAGCTAGAACATATTTGAGAGATACATTTCAGCATGAAGAGTATCAGAAAAAAATCAACAAGGAAAAGCTTTAAGAGTATCAATACTTAAAACATGCACTAAGAGAATAGATAGCATCAAAGCAAAAATTAATAGATCATAAAAAGTATCAATGTATGAAATCAAAGAGTATTGAAGCATATAGAAAGTGATAAGTATCAGAGTATAAATGGTAAGAGTGAATAAGTATCAGAGCATTGAATTGAAGGGTATAAATCAAAGATAAAAGATCAAAAACTTCTCCTCAGTATGTGATCCAAAAAAAAATTTGAAAAAATTTTCAAAAAAGTACTACTTTAGTACTTTTTCTTTCTTACTCTTCCCCTTACTCATTGCTCCCTTCTTTTCTTCATTAATTATCCCCAATACCATTTCAATTATTATACAATTTTAATTATTATTTCTCTCTTTCTCTCCCCCCTTTTTGTCATCATTAAAAAGATAAGAAAGAGAATGAAGCAGATATAAAACATTTTATTCCAGTAAAAGTGCACATATGAAATTTGAAAAAGTCCATATATATATAAACTTCAAAGATTTGATACATTAGATTCAGAAAAAGGTACATATAATAGAATTTGATACATAGACACAGATACATAAACAACAATACTGAAATACAGATAGATTGTCTGATAGACCAATCCTAAGGGATACTTTTCTCATCAAAGGAAGACTCGATCTCAAGAATAATCAGCTCGGTAACCCTAGAAGGTCTGGGTCATAGCCACATCAACTGAAGATCAAAAAGTCTAGTCTAGATAGGTCTAGGTGCACTGCCATGGCCTCGTCTTCTACGTCTAGTATATGCTTGTCCTCTAGCTAGTGCTGAAGAGGATGAGGCTACATTAGGTGCAGGAGCATTAACTGTGAAGGGAACAATAGCTGTAACAGTGATCGGGGGTGTGTCATCAAAGATAGGACTTGAACCAAGAGCATGGAAACCAGGTATATAAAAACCTAGTTCTTGGATTGAGATTGATATGGAAGGAACAGGTGGAGTCCTACTGGGAATACTAAGAACAAGTGTGGGTAAATCTGTGTCAAGGGTGTCTATGATGCAAAACAAAAAAGGATGATGCAATGCAGAAGTAAATTAAGACTTTTTTTTGTTATTTTTTATTATTATTATTTTTTTATTATATATTTTCAGAAGTTGGCTTTGACTCAAAGGAAAGTTAAACTAAATTGAAAGAAACTATGTAATAATTAAAATCACAATTTAAAGAAACTAGGTTATCAGAGTAGTTCAGAAGTAAAGGATTGCTGGGAGTTGAGAAACTCCCAGACCTAGGGTTTCGCTCTGATCTTTCAACAGGACAGAAGTAAAGAGAAGAGAAGGGTTACAGACCAGGCAATGATCTTCTCAGAGTTTAGTGGAAGGACTCTCTTGAGCGGATTGTTGGATCCCCGGATTCAGATATCTTCGCAATGGATCCTCCAATACTGGTCCTTTGGCTGAGTTGGCTTCTCCTGAACTTAAGATCTGGGAAAGAAGAAGAACAATTTATGGAACCCGATACTCAAGGAAGGATTTACCAGATAGAAGAACTTGAAAGTTGATGTTGCTGAAGTCCTGATTCTCCTGGATGCTGATCTGGCTTCCTCTGGGATTTGCTCCGTATTCGAAGCAGCCGAACTGGACCTGGATGCTGGTGGTCGGCCACTACATGGAGAGAGGGGCCGTGAGGGATGGGATATGCTAGGGTTTGGTGGAGTGAAGAGGATGATGGGCGGCTAGGGTTTGGAAGTGAAGTGGCTAACCTAGGGTTTTGGGGTTGGAGATCTCACACCTCCTCAAGGTTCCTGGGGAACCTGGATTTACTCCCTCACGGAGCTCAACACCTGGATGCAAGTGCGAAAGAGAGAAACATAAAGTTGCTCACACAAAATTTGAATTCATTCATCAGTTATTTTTGAAACTTACAAGAGGGGTTTAATTTATAGGACTTTACAAGAGAGCAGGGTTTTACATCTTCCCATGTGGGACTAATAGGATGGATCTTCAAATTAGGTTTGTAGAATCAATTCCCACACATATGGCCGGCCAAGAGGTTCCTAAAGTGTTGATTGGTAGCTCCAAAAGGTAAGTAGGTGGCGCCTCCTAGCCTTGCTCTTTAAGAGAAAATTTCTTTCCTTCCATGGCTCAACTCTTTTGGACACCTCCTTTTCTTTCTCCCTAAGTCATGGTTCTTCCCATCTTTGCTTTGGGCTTTTTAGGCATGGATTGGGCACCCCCTTGAAGTGCTCCCCAAGAAATGCCTCTTTCCTCCTTTAGCTTGGCCTTTTAAGGTATATATGGGGCGCCTCCTTGATTTTGGCTTCAAGAAAAATTCTTGCTCCCTTGGGTGTGGGGACCAAGACACAAGGATGGAGATGTGGTGCCCCCTGGATTCTGGCATGTGGCTGGGAGTGTGGCGCCCACTTACTTGAGCCTGGGAGAAAAATGTGGCACCCTGGACCTTGACTTTTAAAAAAGGTGGCACTAACCTGGAGAAGACCTAGACCACTACTAGGACTTGTACTGAGTCAACATGACTCAACAAAATTTAAATTACAGGGAAATACAGACTCAAGACTAAAATTGAGTTGACCAAGTCAACCCGTATTACAAAACCAGAAAATCCTAATTCTTCGGGCAAGGTCAATCAGAGATCCAGATGGAGCCCTGAAGTCATCTTCTGAGTTTGGTGCCCGCACCAATTCTCCCGGGGTGGGAGGAACTCGACCCTGTCGAGTATGGATCAAGCTGGCTCTGGTATCTCTCCAAGAGGTCTGGGTCTAATTCTTGTAATTCTTCTCGGGAGATCCAAGAGTCATCAGAATCTGGCCTTCCTTGCCAGCGGACCAGGTATCTTTGGTATCCTCGATTACGAGTAGAGATAACCTGATCATCCAGGATCTTTTCAATCTGCTATTTCCTCACAGGCCAGTTTGTTGGTGGACACACAGGGTTGGGTTCACTCTCAAGAGCAGGATTAGGCTCAAAAGGCTCATTGGGAATCACAGCTGGCTCTTTATACTCTACTAGGTCTGTAATGTTGAAAGTGGAGCTAATTCCTAGCTCTGAAGGCAACTCGAGCACATAGGCATTGGACCCTACTCTCTTCACCACTCTAAATGGTCCAGCTCCTCTATCATGTAACTTTCTAACGGTTTCAGGAGGAAACCGTTCAGGCCTTAACTTAATCATTACATAGTCTCCCTCAACAAAAGTTTTGACTCGCCTTTGAGAATCAGCCAACTTCTTATAATTTCATTACTTAAATTTATTTTGGCATGAATTTCTTTATGCAAGTCTTTTACATGCTATGCAAGTGCATCAAGAGACTTGTGTGTGTGGGCTAATAGTGAAATCAGATCAAGTGGTGTGTGAGGCTTGTATCCATGAACAATTTCAGAGGGACTCTAGCCTATAGACCTATTGATCGAAACATTGAATACAATTTCAGCCCTGGACAAAATACAAATCCCAATTCCTGGTGCTCTCAATCAAACCAAAATCTGAGACAATGTCCTAAACTCGACTGACGATGCATTCCTAAAGAATGGACTTTATTCAAAGGAACCCTAGGTCTAAACCTAACAAACTACGGCTCTCTAGATTTGACCTTGGATCGGAGGATGGCATGCAGAGCATGAAAACTTATCATGGGTGCCTAGTAGGTGCCATAAGGTCTTCCAGAAGTAGGTGGCAAACCTAATAGGTTCTGACACGTGGTTCACTCTAAAGACTTCGACAAAGTATACTTGGATGGTGTAAGAAGCATTGGAAGTCCTAGAGAAAGGGAGGAAATATGAGGTGGAGTCTCGAATTACCTGCTGGCTAAAGGTGGTGACCTGAAGGTTTGAATGGTGATCTATGAATGTCAACTGGTCGTCCTTACGAAAGGAAAAGTTTGCTACTCCTAGGAATGGATCAAGAGATGGTTCAGGGAGTAGCCTAGGACATGTGATTGCAACAGTTAAGGTTTGTTCTCTAAGCAAATAATGATCCACTTTCTCAAAAAATAGATTAGAGAATGATCCATGGAAGGGCCTATAGATGATGACCTCAAGACTTGAAATTTGACCTATGGGTGAGGAAAGGTATACTCTATAGAAGGGTAGCTCAATAATGCGAAGGAAGGGGTCTGGGGCCATAAGGAGGACTTCTACAGGACTGGGTGAATCAATCCGCTCAAGAAAAGGATGTGTAACTGAGATTACGGGAGAGACCTTAGTGGCTGAGCATGGGACAAGGTCCAATTGTAAGAGGCTTGATTCAGTCATCCTAAGGAGAGGATCTACCATAGGGTGGGCAAACTTAAACAATTTAGTGCAAAGATCTTCAATTGGTACTTGGGGAATGACTATCATTAGAGGGTACGAACTGATAGCTTGGGCTAACACTATGAGTTCTTCCTGGGGGTATTTGACTAAAGGAACCTGGTTCTCACAAATCTCTTGAATTTTTGAACTAGGTCCTACCACTTGGTTGCTCTCCAAGGTCTCCTCAGGTAAGGAACCAATAGTATCGATGTCACATTCTTCAAGTTCTTCCCCTTCATATTCATCAACTAGACTCAAGCCAGCATCATATACTTCCTCGATGCCATCTTCAATGGGTTTCGGGTCAGTGGTAATTGGGTCAATTGATTCTGGGCTTGTCATACCTAACCCTTCTTCCTCATTGGTATCCTTCTGGTCAAGAGGTGACACAAGTGGGAATTGATAAACAAAAGTCTGGTTCACTACGGGTGTCGGATCAATCGGAACTTGACTCAAGTTGGTAGAGGTTGGCTTTAAGTCCAAAGTACTTGATTGGTTATATCTTAAAGACCACTCATAGTCTTGGGCTTCTTGGTAGGCTCGGTCTAACTTATTGGTCTTTTCAAGGCATAGCTTCGTATAAATGTCTGGGTGTAACCCAACCCTAAACCTCGATGTGATCTGAGCTTCGGTCTCAATGGTATTGCATTTCATGTCATACCACTGGAAGTCCTCGATATATTTAGACACAGGCCTATTACCTTGTCGCGATTGGTACCATTGGTCTAAAAGTCTTTTCTCATAGGATCTACCTAGGTACCTATCTCTCAACTTACTTCTCATATCTCTCCAAGTATATATTTCCTTTTTTCTTTGATAACACTCACGCTCAATAGTATACCAATGCGACCTAGCATGTTTTGTGAACTTGGTTTTGGCCAACCTAACTTGTCCTAATTCCGATATGTTAGTGCACTCAAAATACAGATCCATTTGTTCTTCCCACTTAATATATGTCTCTTGTCTTCCATCAAAAGTGGGTACATAAGGTTCGGTGTTCCTAACGGGTCCCTTCTTTGAGTCAACCAAGTATGGATATAGGCTCCTAGGGTTATGCTCGGGATCACGGTATAAGGTCCTCCTAGGCTCCTGGCATGGGTGAGGTTGGGGCCTATTAAATTTTGGATTAGGGGTCCAATTTTGATGTCTACGTTTCTCAAGTCCTTGGGCTCGGTCTCTAAACTGGGCAAAACCCTCATTCATATCCTGACTCAATTTGGTCATACTTTCGGTAAGAGTTCTAATCATGGTCTCTAAATCAGGTTGGGTTTGACCAGGTTGGTAGGGTACTCCGTTCCGGGTGGACATGATGATGCAAGCAAGCACACCAAATGAGACTCGACTGAAACAACTACGGGCTAACTAGACCTAGAGCCCAAACTAGATGCCCAATCAGAGTGGCAAGCTAGCCTGTAGTAACTCGGGACTCGGCCAGACAGGTGTAAGGGTAGTGTTAGGTCCCTAATTGCCAATCCTAGACACCAATCAGTGATTGGCCAGGTAGGCGGACCAGCACACAAGCCCTTCGGGATAGAATCCCTGAACCACCATTCTAGACACTGAGTATAAAGCACACACAGAGTAACTAGACAAACTAACTCAACACTAGCCTAGACCCGACCAGTTGGTGTCCCTAACCCACTAGGGCAAGTTAGGTCTAATTAATTTTAAGATTAAAGGCTTAGGTTCGAATGCACGGGAGGTGGTTTTGGGCTAAGGAGAGGGTCCCAATCCTTCCCTTATGTTGCAACTTCGGTGCCCTTAAGATAGATTCAATTTATGCACACTCAAATAAAAAAAATAGCTTGCAGAAAATAAAAAGCAGAACAGCAGTAAAATTGATCTCAGAAAATCTATAGAAATTAATAAATCAGGAAAATTTTATATAAATTACTTTCAATTATAATGGTTCCAGCAAAATAAGAATTACTTAATTTATGATTTTATACAGGGAGAAACAACTCGAATAACTGGGCAGTTACTGGCAGAAAATAGAACGTGTGTCCCGTTTACAATCCCTGCCTAGAAGTTATAACCCAGCGGCACCTCTACACGCCCTAGGAACCCCCGTGGAATGGGAGGAGGAGGCTTGCATCTTGCTTGTTCCTAGGACCGGACGGCTAGGGGAGTCTACTCCAGGCAGCAAAAGTAAGAAGGAACGAAAAAAATAATCAAACAAGCAAGAACCCTAGATAGGGCTCTGATACCAAAATGATGCAGAACGAATGCTCTGATACCAAAATGATGCAGAACAAAAAAGGATGATGCGATGCGGAAGTAAATTAAGACTAATTCTTTTTTTGTTGTTTTTTTTTATTATATATTTTCAGAAGTCGGCTTTGACTCAAAGGAAAGTTAAACTAAATTGAAAGAAACTATGTAATAATTGAAAGCACAATTTAAAGAAAATAGGTTATCAGAGTAGTTCAGAAGTAAAGGATCGCTGGGGGTTGAGAAACTCCCAGACCTAGAGTTTTGCTCTGAACTTTCAACAGGACAGAAGTAAAGAGAAGAGAAGGGTTACAGACCAGGCAATGATCTTCTCAGAGTTTAGTGGAAGGACTCTCTTGAGCGAATTGTTGGATCCCCGGATTCAGATATCTTCGCAATGGATCCTCCAATACTGGTCCTTTGGCAGAGTTGGCTTCTCCTGAACTCAAGATCTAGGAAAGAAGAAGAACAATTTATGGAACCCGATACTCAAGGAAGGATTTACCAGATAGAAGAACTTGAAAGTTGATGTTGCTGAAGTCCTGATTCTCCTGGATGCTGATCTGGCTTCCTCTGGGATTTGCTCTGTATTCGAAGCAGTCGAACTGGACCTGGATGCTGGTGGTCGGCCACTACTTGGAGAGAGGGGCCGTGAGAGATGGGATAGGGTAGGGTTTGGTGGAGTGAAGAGGATGATGGGCGGCTAGGGTTTGGAAGTGAAGTGGCTAACCTAGGGTTTTGGGGTTGGAGATCTCACACCTCCTCAAGGTTCCTGGGGAACCTGGATTTACTCCCTCACGGAGCTCAACACCTGGATGCAAGTGCGAAAGAGAGAAACATAAAGTTGCTCACACAAAATTTGAATTCATTCATCAGTTATTTTTGAAACTTACAAGAGGGGTTTAATTTATAGGACTTTACAAGAGAGCAGGGTTTTACATCTTCCCATGTGGGACTAATAGGATGGATCTTCAAATTAGGTTTGTAGAATCAATTCCCACACATATGGCCGGCCAAGAGGTTCCTAAAGTGTTGATTGGTAGCTCCAAAAGGTAAGTAGGTGGCGCCTCCTAGCCTTGCTCTTCAAGAGAAAATTTCTTTCCTTCCATGGCTCAACTCTTTTGGACACCTCCTTTTCTTTCTCCCTAAGTCATGGTTCTTCCCATCTTTGCTTTGGGATTTTAGGCATGGATTGGGCGCCCCCTTGATGTGCTCCCCAAGAAATGCCTCTTTCCTCCTTTAGCTTGGCCTTTTAAGGTATATATGGGGCGCCTCCTTGATTTTGGCTTCAAGAAAAATTCTTGCTCCCTTGGGTGTGGGGACCAAGACACTGGGATGGAGATGTGGCGCACCCTGGATTCTGGCATGTGGCTGGGAGTGTGGTGCCCACTTACTTGAGCCTGGGAGAAACTGTGGCACCCTGGACCTTGACTTGAAAAAAAGGTGGCACCAACCTGGAGAAGACCTAGACCACTACTAGGACTTGTACTGAGTCAACATGACTCAACAAAATTTAAATTACAGGGAAATACAGACTCAAAACAAAAATTGAGTTGACCAAGTCAACCCTTATTACAAAACCAGAAAATCCTAATTCTTCGGGCAAGGTCAATCAGAGATCTAGATGGAGCCCTGAAGTCATCTTCTGAGTCTGGTGCCCGCACTAGTCTATGTGGAGTATAGGTGTGACAGCAAGAGTGACAAGTGGGTCAGGAATAGTGGATGAGCTGGATAGGACTGAAATCTGGATAGATGACCTAGAAGGATCTGGAACAGGAGTCCTCGAAACATCCTCAGCAACATCCGACTTTGGATCTGCTATAAAATTTACAACATCAAACTGTACGGAAGAGACACCCTGGCCATCTCCTTTGTCTGGTCCTGGGGCTGGAGATGCTGGAGGTGCTGGAGGCGAATCTGATGATGAAGGAGGTGAGGATGCTCTAGCAGTAGACAATGTCTCAAGTGCAGCCAAGATAGCATTAATACCATCTCTGAAACCCTGGTGATCTATTCTCATCTCCAAATGAATCTGGTCGATCCGTTGTTTGATTATCATAGTGTCTATCTCCAGTCGAGCGATCCTATCCTCAATGAAGTCTCTGGGAGGTGGCACCTAAGTCTATGCCGGAATGGATGGCTCGGGCTGAGTATCAGGTATCTCTCTCTATGGCTCAGACGACCTAACCTCATCGTGTAGATCAGCTCCTCCTTAGCGGCATCCTCATCTACCTCAGTGGCATGTCCGGAGATCCTCCATCACCAATGTCCTCCATGCAGATGAAATCCCATCCTGTGTAAAGAATACTCATCATAGACGTCTATATGTAGCGACTGCCGGTACGGCTCTCCATTCATGACGATGCCATATGCTTGGAATAGGATAATCAAGCCCATGCCATAGGGCAAGCCAGTCTTCGACTTGAAGCAGCCTCGATCATTTGATGCACCAACAAAATCGGGAGGTATACTGGAGTGTGCTGAATCAGTGAAACCATAACCAACAGCTCTCGCTCCGTGATGAAGTCAAAACATCCAGTCTTTGACAGAAAAACCCAAGCGATGACATGATGTAACAGCCTCATCTTCGATGAGATTTTGGATGCAACTACTGTATCTCCCTCTCTCAACTTATCAGTCTTAAAGACACACCTGAGTTCAGTGAATCTATCCACTAAGGAGTCTACCACTGACCCTCTCATGGGGATCTCCCAAGCTCTGTTTAACACCTCCGCTGTGAGTGGAATCTCAGTACCTCGGACCTCTGCGATCTAACCATCTGCTCCTCTGGCTAGAGTATCGTAGAACTCTCTAATCAAGCCAGGATAAAATCTCTCGATCAAAGAGCAGAAATGTGTCAACGCAGCAACCCTCAGCTAATCTCTAATACGGAAATGCTGCTGATCCAATGAGTGGAAATCAACCCATCATCCTCCAACTATGGCCTTGGAGGCCATCCTATCAACTCCTGAGACGGGTGGTCTGACTGGGGTGCTCTGCTATGCCTAGGGCTCCACTGCCGCTGGATCCTCATGCCGTGCTTTATGCATCGCTTGGCCTCCTAAATTGATGGACAGGGTCTCCTCACAACTTGCTTTCGGGGATCCATTTCCAGATAGAAAGAATAGAAATGGTCTAGGGTAAAAAGAATAGGGATTTCATGATAAAACCATGAGGAAATGGTGGAGGAACAGTGAAAATCGGGAGGAAAACAACTTCAAACAAGAAATTGAGGCAAAGGAACAGTGATTGAGGAGAAATGGAGTGTTGGAAAACTATTCTAAGGTGAGTCACCTCAAGGGATTGAAGAAAAATGAGAAGAAAATGGTCGGTTTCCCTATTTGTTCTCGGGTTCCCACCATTCAAGTGTCAACTCATGACATCAGGTCAAGTATCGACACTTGGAGGTGTCGACACTTCAAAATGTCGACACTTCGGCAAAAAATCCGAAAAAAAATAGAAAAAAGATCACAAAAAAATGTAGAATTTCATTTCAAAGGATATTAAATGATTAAACAAGGTTTTCAATAATGTTTGATCAATAAAAAAAATAAGAAAATTTGAAAGATCATAAAAAGATTGAAATTCAATCGAAAGATTTAATGATCCCTAATTCTCTTCTAATCATATAGAACCGATCTTCTTGAAGAGGTTTGGTCAGAATGTCCGCTAATTACATTTAAATGCATACAGATTCAAGCATAATATCATTATTTTCAACATGATCTCTAATAAAATGGTGTCTAATTTCAACGTGCTTACTCCTAAAGTGCTGAACAGGATTTTTAGTCAAATTTATAGCACTTGTATTATCACATATTGTAGGTGTCTTAGTTAATTTGATTCCAAAATCTTCAAGTTACTGCTTAATCCACAAGATTTGAGCATAACAACTTCTAGCTATAATATATTCAGCCTCAGCTGTAGATAGTGCAATCGAAGTTTGTTCTTGCTAAACTATGAGATTAAGTTAACTCCAAGTAATTGACAAGTTCTACTAGTGCTTTTTCTATCTAATTTATACCCAGCAAAGTTAGCATCAGAATAGCCAATTAATTTAATTAAAGACTCTCTAGAATATCACAGACCAATATTAATAGTACCAGATAAATATCTAAGAATGTGCTTAACAGCCATTAAATGAGATACTTTAGGAGCAGACTGTTATCTAGCACACATGCAAACACTAAACATAATATCTAGTCTACTGGCAGTCAAGTAAAGTAATGAACCAATGATATCCCAATATAATTTTTGATCAACATTTTTACCACATTCATCTTTATCAAGTTTACAAGAAGGGCTCATAGGTGTACCTATTGGCTTGGTTGTCTCCATCCCAAACTTCTTTAAGATTTCTCTTGTATACTTAGCTTGGTTGATGAAGATCCATTTTCTAGTTTGCTTAATTTGAAATCCAAGAAAGAAGTTTAGTTCACCCATCATACTCATCTCAAACTCTCCCTGCATAAGCTTGGCAAACTCTTAACAAAGTATTTCATTAGTAGCACCGAAAATGATATCATCAACATAAATTTATACTACTAAAAGATCATCTTTCTTCTTTTTCAAGAATAGGGTAGTATCAACATGGCCTTTAGAGAAATCATTTTCAATCAAAAATTTGCTAAGTCTTTTATACCATGCACGGGGTGCTTGTTTTAAACCATAAAGTACTTTATGTAGTTAAAAAATATGATTAGGATGTGCATGATTTTCAAAACCAGGTGGTTGTTCAACAAAAACTTCTTTAGCTATTAACCATTTAAAAATATACTTTTAACATCCATTTGAAATAATTTAAAATTCATAAAATATGCAAATGTTAAAAGTAATCTAATGGCTTCAAGTCTAGCTACTGGAGCAACAGTTTCATCAAAATCAATTCCTTCTTCTTGATTATAATCCTTAGCTCTAGTCTAGCCTTGTTTCTAGTAATTATTCCATTTTCATCTAGTTTATTCCTATACACCCATTTTGTATCAATTATTGAAACATTAGATGGTCTTTCTATTAGAGTCCAAACTTTGTTTCTTTCAAATTGATTTAATTCTTCTTGCATTGCCATTATCCAGTTAGGGTCTTTTTTGGCTTTTTCAATACATTTATATTCCATTTGAGAAACAAAAGCAATGTAAACACATTCATTTCTAATACATGATCTAGTTCTTATCCCTCTCAATGGATCATCTAAGATTAATTCCTTAGGATGTCCATGAGCATACCTCCATTCTTTTGGTAGATTTTTGTGCTTTAGTGAGGATCTTGTAGATTCTTCTCCATCCTTCTTATTTCGATCTTCTTCATCTTCTTTAGACGGGGGATCATCCAAAGTTAGTTTCTTTAGTCCTTCAGCACCTGTACATGCATTAGAAGTATTCTCTTTTCTAGAGGATTTGTTAGTGGACTCTTCAAATACTACATGCACTGATTCTTCTACTACTAGCATTCTTTTATTAAAAACTCTATATGCCTTGCTAGATTTAGAGTATTCTAAAAAGATACCTTCATCTGACTTGGCATCAAATTTGTTTAAGTTATCTTTTCCATTATTCAAAATGAAACAATGATAGCTAAAAATTCAAAAATAATTCAAAGTAGATTTTCTTTCTTTCCAAAGTTCATAAGGTGTTTTCTTCAAAATAGGTCGAATTAAAACACGGTTCAAAATATAACAGGTAGAATTTATAGCTTTTGTCCAAAAATATCTAGGTATATCATTTTTATAAAGTATTGTGCGTGCCATTTCTTTTAAAGTATAATTTTTCCTTTCTACCATCTCATTCTGTTGAGGTGTCCTAGGTACAGAAAAGTTATGATCAATTTCTTTTTCATTACAAAAATTTTTGAAATCTTGATTTTCAAATTCAGTACCATGGTCACTTCGAATACAAACAATTGAAGTACCTTTTTTATTTGAAACTTTTTGATAAATTTCAAGAAAGCTGAAAATGATTCATCTTTATGAGCCAAAAACAAAATCCATGTAAATCGAGAGAAATCATCCACTATGACTAATCCATATATCTTGCCTCCTAGGCTTGTTATCCTAGTTGGTCCAAAGAGATCTATATGGAGTAGCTCTAATGGACTAGAAGTTGAAACAATACCTTTTAATTTGAAAGATGTTTTTGCTTGTTTTCCAAATTGACATGCTTCACATATTTTATCTTTTTCAAAACTAAGTTTTGGTAAATCTCTTACTAAATTTATTTTGCATAATTTTAAAAGTAAATGTATGCTTGCATGACCTAATCTATGATATCAAAGCCAACTAGTCTCATTAATAGTGAAATTTATAGCAACTAGGTATTCACCATCATGTAATGATAAATTGTCAAAGTCAATAAGATAAACGTTGCCATGCCTATTTCCAATGAATTTCATTCCATTACAATCAGGACTAGCAACCATGCAAATAGATAATTTAAAAATAATTTTAAAATCTTTGTCACAAAACTGACTAATACTAAGAAGATTATGTTTCAATCCTTCAACTAATAAAACATTATCAATAAATGTAGAAGGGAAGATGTAAACTTTATCGATACTAATAATTTTTTCTTTACTGTTATATCCAAAAGTTACACTCCTTCCATTCAGTGTCTCAAGAGAAGTGAATTTACGTCTCCTATCATGTGTCTCGAGCAAGCACTGCCTAGATACCATAATCTCTTCTTTTCTTTGGTTACAAAATATACCTACAAAACAAATTAAGTTTTTGTTTTAGGTACCCAAGCCATCTTGGATCCTTTAGGGTTGGTGATAAGAGTGGTTCCTTTGGAATTCAAATCTTTCTAGAATTATTTATCTTTCTAAGATCATACTGGTATGCCTTATGGCCTAACTTTCTACAAGAATAGCATGTAATCTAGAGCATGCAGGTATAAAAAAATTTTGAAAATTTTTTGCTATTTTTGAGGTTTAAAACCTAAACCTGCTTTGTTGAAAGCTGCTCTTTGATTGTTCAATATAAGATTTAGTTTTTCAGAACTATATATAAATTTTTCTATAAATGGTTTAACTTTGTCAAGCTCATCTTTGAATTTCTTATTTTCTGGCTCAAGGTCTTTATTTTTCTTTAAAAGTTGATCATTTGAAATAACAACCTTAGGTCTTTGCAAAACCTCAATTTTCATTGACAAAGCATTCTTTTGTTTTTCTAAAATATCAATTTTAGTTTTTAAATCACTGTTTTCATTTGTAAGATTGGTGTTTTCATGAGAGAAAGAATTTGCATGCTTTTTCAACCTTTTGTTTTCAATTTTTAGTAATCTATATTCATGCATGAGCTCATAAAATGCATCTCTAGGTTCATCAAAAATAAATTCAGGTTCAAAATTAGATTATATCTCATATTTTTGAACCATGAAGCAAATATTGGCGACTTCAGTTTGTTCTTCCTCCAAACTGGAGTCCTCACTATCACTCCAAGTTGCCATCATCACCTTCTTTCTAAATCTTCTCTTGGACTTCTTTAGGAGAGGGCAATCAAACTTATAATATCCGGGCTTCTTGTATTCGAAGCAAATTGGTTGTTCCTTCTCCTTTTCCTTTTCTTTTTATTTTTCCTTATCTTTGCTAGGCTGAGGCTTTTTTTTGTAAGGGAATGATGGGGACCGAGAGTCTATTTTTTTTATTTTATTTGAGTCCATTAGTCCTGTGTCACTTTAGTCAAAGTGAGCCAATCAAGTCCTGTAATAAAGTGGAACATGTGAGTCTAGTTGAGTCCACTTAGTTAGGTCCAGTTATTTTCAGTCTAGTCAGTCCAATCAAGTGAGTTCATTCGAGTCCATTCAGGTCATGTACAAGAGGAGAGCTCGCAGCTAGGAGATTCGCCAGGCCCCCCAACCAAAGCTGGCCTTCTTGCACTTGGACCCTTCATGACGCCAAGCCCGCAAGAGAGAGCTCACACCAAGACAGGCCCACTGTTGACCAGGTCCACCAGGGTTTCTTGGCTCACAAGTCAAGGTTTCTTAGCCCTCAAGTCATGTACCCTTGGGTGAATCTATAAATATCGCCCCTCCCTTCTTGTATGAAACATCTTTTTTCTCATGAATACAAATTAAAATTGAAAGTTATTTTGTCTGAGTTTTTATCTCCAGATTGGAGTGGGTGTGACGTCCTGGTTCTCTGTTCTTGAGTGCAAGCCCTAATCGCCTGGTGACTTCTACGCTCGCCAGCAATCCTTCCCCGTTCTGTCCCGCATCAACTTGGTATCAGAGCTAGAGGATTAGGGCTTTCTTCCTCCTCCCGGTGTTGCATCCTTCCTCCTGTCCAGAACCCTGTGCAACTTCTCAAGCCTTCGTCAGCCGCTGAGGTATGTCAACGCCGCCTCACCCGATCCCCTCTCCTTCAATGCCGTGAAGCCCGTCTCCTCTGACTCCTCGGATCTCATCTCCATCACCCTAATCAACACCTAGTAGATGGAACCCCGTGCCGCAGACTTCCATGTGCGGTCCATCGATCCGACCGCCAGTGTCACCCGCGGGAAGATCCATCTTAGCTCCTGCCTCGACCTCCTCCTCCCAGCAGGAGGATGCCAGCACGGTCGAAGGGGCCGGATGGAAGGAAAGAGTGCCAGATCTACTCCTGGCCTCCTCCAGCTATCGACAACGTCGATGCACCCAGCTGCTGCCTTGCTCTCCATCCGCCACCCGCCCCTTCCTCCCCTCCGCCTACAACCGAAAACACCTGACAATGACACCAGACACCTCCGGATGCATGCCCAGGTCGAGACAGAACTTGCGGCCTTTTCCCGATCAGGGAGACTAGCCCAAATGCTCATCGTGCTAGCCTTCTCTCCATCCATGCCACCACCGGCACCGGCAAGACCCCCTCCGCCACCCGCTTCAGCTCGGACCAGACTTCGGCAGCCCATCTCGCTTCCCCTTAGATCAGACTATGATCGATGACCCTGGATCCACCCGTGCCAGGCCGCCTCCCGCGCCCCCACTACCGCCCACGCCCCACCGCCGTCGCCCCCATGCCATCCACCGGAAGCATCTCCCCGAGCCACCGTTTTTGCCCCAGTGCCGCCACTGGCAAAGCTCACCGGACGTCCCTCCCCCCTCTGCGAACATCCCCTGTTTTGGTTCATGGAGAAGAGATGCTCCACAGCACGATCATGAAGGCAATTGCCTTCACTATTGCTGACTTCAAATCTGCACGGACTTCAAAGTTGCACAGATTTCAAAGCTACTTGGATTTTTGAGGCTGCACAGACCTCAAAGCAGCCAATAAAAAAAAATCAGAGGGAAAAAAAAGAAAGAAAGGTGAAAAAAAAAATTAAAACTAGCCTTTTGTTTTTATTTGATTATTTTTGATTCCATCAAACCCCCGCTGAGCCTGACTCGATGGAGTCGAGTTCTCCCCACCGTAGGAGAATGATGGAGACTGAGAGTCTATTTTTTTAATTTTATTTGAGTCCATTAGTCCTGTGTCACTTTAGTCAAAGTGAGCCAATCAAGTCCTATAATAAAGTGGAACATGTAAGTCCAATTGAGTCCACTTAGTCAGGTCCAGTTATTTTCAGTCTAGTCAGTCCAATCAAGTGAGTCTGTTCGAGTCCATTCAGGTCATGTACAAGAGAAGAGTTCGCAGCTAAGAGATTCGCCAACCCCCCCAACCAGAGCCAGCCTTCTTGCACTTGGACCCTTCATGTCGCCAAGCCCGCAAGAGAGAGCTCCAGTCCAAGACAGGCCCATTGTTGACCTGGTCCACCAGGGTTTCTTGGCCCACATGTCAGGGTTTCTTAGCCCTCAAGTCATGTACCCTGGGGTGAATCTATAAATACCGCTCCTCCCCTCTTGTATGAAGCATCTTTTTTCTCATGAATACAAATTAAAATTGAAAGTTATTTTGTCTGAGTTTTTTTCTCCAGATTGGAGTGGGTGTGATGCCCTAGTTCTCTGTTCTTGAGTGCAAGCCCTATTCCCCTGGTGACTTCTACGCTCGCCAGCGATCCTTCCGAGTTCTATCCCGCATCAACTTGGTATCAGAGCTAGAGGATTAGGGTTTTCTTCCTCGTCCCGGCACTGCATCCTTCCTCCTGTCCAAAACCCTGTGCAACTTCTCAAACCTCGGTCAGCCACTGAGGTCCGTCAACGCACCCGCACATGATCCCCTCTCCTCCAACTCCGTGAAGCCCGTCTCCTCCGACACCTAGGATCTCATCTCCATCACCCCAATCAACACCCAGCAGATGGAACCCCATGCCGCAGACTTCCGCATGCGATCCACCGATCTGGCCCCCGTGTCACCCGCGGGAAGATCCATCTAAGCTCTTTGTGTTTTTTCTTATCTTTGGTAGGCTGAGGCTTTTTTTTGTAAGGAAATTTCTTTATTTTTATAAACCTTTTGAATTTTCTTGCAATGAGAGCCTCTTCATCTTCATTTTCTCCTTCTTCGAATTCTTCACTTGAAAACTCTTCTTATGTGGTAGATTTGAATGCTATGGTCTTCTTCTTTTTATCAACATCCATTGCTTTTTGCTCTAAGTTTAACTTATAAGTCATTAGTGAACCTACAAGTTGTTGCAATGGAAGTGTCTCGACATCTTTGGCTTCTTGAATTGCTGTTACTTTTGGATCCCAAGATGTCGGCAATGACCTGAAAATTTTATTTACAAGATCAGCATTAGACATAATCTTTCCTAGACTTCTCATGCCATTGACAATATTTGTAAATCTAGTGTACATTCCAGTAATGGACTCATTGGGATCCATTCTAAACATCTCATATGTATGTAGAAGCATATTAACTTTAGTATTTTTTACTTGATTGGTACCCTTATGAGTAACCTCAAGTGTGTCCCTATTTCCTTCACAAAGGTGCATGTAGAAATTCTATTGAACTCACTAGGATCCAATGCACAATAAAGTACATTCATTGCTTTAGCATTTATCTCAAATTATTTAATGTCATTTTCTTCCCAATCCTCTTCAAGTTTTGGAATGGAAACACCATTAACAACAATTGAAAGAACATGAGGACATTTATCAACTACTTTCCATAAATTGTAATCAATAGAATGCATATAAATTCTCAGACGTGTTTTCCAATACATATAATTAGTGCCATTAAAGTAAGGAGGTCTGTTTGAGGCTTGTCCCTCAATAACACTAGAATCAAGTGGGGCTGCCATAGATCTTTACTCGAGGTGGTTAAACCTATAAATTGAGAACGTGGCTCTGATACTACTTGTTACCTAGCAAGCAACCCAAGAGGGGGGGTGAATTGGGTTTCAAAAACTTTTTCAAACTTTTACAAGTATGTACCAATTTAAAAATAATTTAGGTGCTAGTGATTTACAAGTGCTTGTGTACTATTCAAGAGTATGCAGTAAAAATAAATAAGTAAATGCAAAGTAAATAAGAGCAAATAAAGAAAGAGCAAGCAACATAAACACAAGAATATATAGTGGTTCGGTGCACACCAAAGCACCTACATGCACTCCCCAAGGTCCACTTGGGAATTCCACTATAATCTTCCTTGATTACAGTCGATTAGTTTTCTAGGCTCACTAATCAAAATCTAACTTGTTTTCACCGGGAATACAAGTCAAAACCCTTTTGGTTTTACGGGCTAACTAAAAATCTAGTTGGTTTTGTAACTTAGGCTCACCAACAGCCTCCTTGGTTTTCACAAGGCTAACCAAAACCTCCATTTGTTTTCACATAAAGGCTCACCAACCAACCTCAACTTCTAGTTTCAATTCCCTTGAAATTAGAAAACAAGAACAAGATTCAGGTATAATGTATAAAACATAAAAGTTTTCAATTTAAAGCAAATATCTCTTTGAAGCTCTTTGATTGTTATTGAAGATGCTTGTCCTCAAGTTGTTGAAGTCTTAATTAATGCTTGAGTAGTTGGACTAGAATGCTCTTGAATGCTTTGAATGCTTGACGGCTCAACTTATCTTGAAGGTAATGAACTCTTAATGGATAATCAATAAAAGCTCATTAGTTACTTCCTTCTTGAGTTTGGTCCACTTTAAATACCTTTCCACACTTCAAATGGCCATTTTTGATCATTGGAGAAGAGAAAATAGCCGTTAGGGGCAAAAAGGACCATTTTTGTGCTTAAAAAAATTAGTCGTTACTGTTCATCATAATTTCAAGTGTCGACACTTTAGGTCATGAGTCGACACGTTGAGTCAACACTTCATCTTCATGAGTGACCTAGTTCAAAAAGTCTTCTAAAGCTCTCTGAAAAACTCAGGTGAGTCAATACTTTTTCTGGTGAGTCGATACTTAAGTCGATACTTGGCTTCCATGAGTCGACACTTGAGAAAAATCTTGAAATTCAGCATGTTCTGTATAATTTTTGTATTAGGCCTTGAGTTGACCCTTGAGTCGATACTTGAGAAAACACTTAAGCTTCATGAGTTGATTCTTTGAGTGTGCCATCTGAAACTTCTTCTATGTATCAGCTCAAGCCTCTGTGAGTCGACACTTGAATTTCATGAGTCAACACTTGGTTGAAACTTTTCTAAAACTTATCTGAAACTTTGCTGAATCTTCTTCAAACTTCAAACTTGAATTCTTCCAAGCCATTCTTATGTACTTAAGTCAATTTAACTTAACATTTTATCCATGAAGGAGACCTCTTCAACTATTTGACAAGCGGTTAATCTTTTAACATAAAAGAGCTTTGGTGAGTACCCTGTCTTTATAAAAATACATTTTTAACACATAGTTAGTACTTAAATATACTTAAATATTTTATTATTCATCAAAATCAATACAAGAGTCAATACTATCATATCATCATCCATCTCACAGATGGATGGCTTTTCTTTGCAAGGTTTATCATGAGATGAAGAAAAATCATCTATTTATAAGATAAAATTATGGGGGAGTTATCTATGACTATTGAGATCAACCAATTTAAAAAAGATAATTGCCAGTTCAAAGACTCAATTGTTCCTACCCTAACCGGTTGACCAGATGGATTGACACATCAACATACCCGACCTCTGATGGGAGAATAGATCAACACTACCTTCGACTAGTAATGACGTACAACTTGAGATCGGACTACAACAGATGGCCGATCTACCATTTATGCTCTAAATTATACCGCTCCGAAGTAACTGGTCAACTCACAACATATGCTCCGAAGCCAATGGCTCCAAAGTAAATGGCTGATCTTCTCAGTTTTACAGTGAATGGCTGATCTACGATTAATGAAATAACTATTGGCCAACTTCGAAGAGAATGGCAGATCTACTTCAAGCTAAAGTCATCAAGAATGGACTTGGTTGTTATAACCGACCACATGATTGATAACTACAGTCTCAATAAGACCAAAGTAACTGACCTTCGATAGTAACCATAATCAGTTGATGGGAAGTTAGATTGACTAACTTTCCTAACAGAAATTGAGAAGGCTTAAATGCTTTTCGTTACAGCAACACCTATAAAAAGCAGTAAGAGGGGACATCCGAGGTAAGCTATTCCAGGCCATGCAAGTCTGATCCCAGTCCATGACTAGCTCACACTATACACACTTGACTCTCCACTCATTCTATCTCACTTTCTTTCTTTGAGCTCTCAATTCTATGGCCTGAACCCTATTGACTTAAGCATCAGAGTGTCTCCCATCAAAAAAATTCTAGTCAGGGATTTGTTTTGCAGGAATCCCAAAAGGTGAACCGGCAACCCAGGCACTCCATCCGATCAGTGGGGATCAGCATCAACAGATTGGCATACCAGGAAGTGGGCAATTATTTGTTGTGAAATTCATTTCCTCCCAAGAAAGAAGAGCTTTCAAAAAATATAAGAAGATGAAAGGGAGAGCCCAGAACTTCTCAACATGCAAGGGATGCCCTGCATCCCAGAGGAATGAGCCACCATTAGAGAATGATATGGCCCCTCTCACATTCATCGTAGGGCAGCAACAATTGGAAGCCCTCGTGAATCGAATGGATATGCTGACTTCCATGGTGCAGACTTTCCAAGAAACTACACTCCAAGGATGATACCTACCAGCGACCTCCAGACATGCCATCAATCCAGGAGGAAAGAGGATCAACATCAAGAATCCACTCGATGCTCCTCTCAGGGCCAGCAATCATGCGAGCCCCGAAGCCCTTGACATAATAGGCACACGAAGAGCCAACTCGACAAAAAGAGAACCAGAAGGTTTCTTTCAACTTCCTCTGGTGACTCCATACTAGGAAACACCAAGCGGAGGGAAGCACATCACAACTATGAAGAAAAATTCACTAGAATTATAGATTGAAAGACTCAACAACTAGCACAGAAGCGATGAAATTATGGTATATGATTCATGGCCTCCATTCTCCTAGAGAATCATGGAAGAAGTCATCCCTCACCACTTCAAGATTTTCTAGTTGGAATCATATGATGGAACCACTAATCCTCTTGACCACTTGGGAAGCTTCAAGGCACATATGATGATACAGGGAGCTTCTAATGCCCTGCATTGCCTCGCCTTCCCAGCCACGTCGTAGAAAGTAGCTCGAATATGATATTTGAGCATCCAACCAGGTACCATTCATTCTTTTAATGAATTAAAAAAAAATATTTGTATCGCATTTTAGGACTTGTCAGAAGATGCCTTGCAATTCGGATAGCCTCTTCCTTTTACAGCAGATTGGAGGGGAGAGTCTCAAAGATTATGTCGCCAGATTCAACTCCACCACTCTCAAGATCCCTGATCTCAATGAATATGTGGCTATGTCTACTATGAAGAAAGGCATCCAATCATTTAGGTTTACCTTCTCTTTGGATAAGAAATTTCTTACAAGCTATGCAAAACTACTGACAAGAGCTAAAAAATATGCAATGGTTGAAGAGCAAGCAGTGAGCCAACGCTTAACAAAAGGGAGGCCAAACTCTAAGAAAAAGAGCAACAAAGGGTTGGTTCCACCTGCATCCTCTAGCAATGATGCACCGGCCCAACAACGTAGTCCCATACCCAAGCCATGGGATGGTAAGTTCGACTCCTAAACTCCTCTCTCTCTCCCAAAGGAGAAAATTCTGATGGAAATAAAGAAGGAGAGTTACGTGCAAAGGCTACATCCCATGAAGGCATCTTCTACATTAAGAAAATGAAACAAATACTACTGATTCTATAGGGACCATGGCCATAACACTGAAGAATGCATCCAACTCAAAAATGCAATAGAAGATCTGATCAAAAGGGGATACCTAGAAAAATATGTCAGCACCTAGGAACCCCGAACTGAAGCTATTGCCCCCACGAGGGCTACGGAAGAAGTCGAACTGCCCAACTAAAGATCGACTAATGGAAGAGTAGGCATGCTTCATTGATGGACCAACTAGAGAAGTAGAGTCGAAGAGGATACTCCTAAAAGGTACAAAATCAATAATACCATAAGTTTCTCCAACGACAACCTACAAGGAGGCCAAACTTTTCATGATGATCCTGTTGTAATCTCGGTTGTGATAGCCAACTATGATGTAAGATGGATTCTGGTTGATAATGGAAGCTCTTCGAAAGTCTTACTCTACGATGCTTTCCATAGAATAAATTTTTCCAAAAGTAAACTACAAAGATCTGCTATACCTTTGACTGGGTTCGGAGGCAACCAAGTCAGAGTAGAAGGAAAAATTATGCTACTAGTAACCATCGGCACCTAACCATTTCAAAAAACACTCTCCATTAATTTTATGGTCATACAAACGCCATCAGCATACAATGCCATCTTAGGATGACCCACTTTAAATAAGTTCTATATCATAGTTTCAACCTACCATCTCCTGGTGCTGTTCCCCACTAAGAATAGCATAGGAGAAGTAAAAGGAGACCAAAAAGTTGCCCGACAATGTCTGATGATATAAGACAAACAATCTATTGACTCCATGATGTTGAAACAACTGGACCCGAGAGATCGGTTGGAAGAATATGAAGAACCTGTGAAAAAAACCATTTCCATACCACTAGCCGAAGATGACCCCATGAAAGTTGTGCAAATCAGAAGTCTACTAGAAAAAGAAACAAAGGCAAGGCTGATTCATTTTCTATGAAGCAATGTCGATGTCTTTGCTTAATCAGCTTCAGATATGCCTGGAATCCCAACCGAAGTCATTACCCATCAACTGGAAGTCATTCTTGATCACAAGCCTATCCAACAAAAGAAAAGGAATTTCACTCCAGAAAGATAGAAGGTGATCGACGAAGAGGTAAATAAATTTCTCAAAGCTGGATTCATAAAGGAAACATACTATCCCAACTGGTTAGCTAATGTCGTAATGGTTAAGAAAGCTAATGGCAAATAAAGAATCTACATGATTATACTGATTTTAATAAGGCTTGCCCGAAAGATAGCTTTCCTTTATCAAATATAGACCAACTGGTCGATGCCACCGCTGGTTATCAACTTTTGAGTTTTATGGATGCTTTCTTCAGATACAACCAGATATGAATGGATCCTGATGACGAAGAAAAGACAGCATTCATAATGGAGAAGGGGCTCTATTGTTATAAAATAATTCCATTCGGACTAAAGAACGCTGGGGCAACCTTCCAAAGGTTGATCAACAAGGTGTTTGAAAAGCAACTTGGGAAGAACATGGAGGTATATGTCGATGATATGATCATAAATAGCCTCCAAAAAGTCGATCACATCAAGGATCTAAAAGAATCATTTGATGCCCTGCGACATCATCGGATGAAGCTAAATCCGACCAAGTGCACCTTTGGAGTGATCTCTAGAAAATTCTTAGGATTTCTCGTCACCAAAAGAGGGATAGAGGCCAATTTGGAGAAGATCTTAGCCATCCAAAATATGAGACATCCTTCCAGTAAGAAAGAAGTGCAACAACTGACTGGAAGAATCACTTCTTTAAGCCAATTCATTTTTTGGTCGACGGAAAGATGTCTACCATTCTTCAAAGCCCTCTACCAAACCCAAAGTTTCGAGTGGTCAGAAGAGTGACGACTTGCCTTCGACAAATTAAAGAAGTATTTGGAAAGTCCTCCTTTGCTTTCCAAACCTCAAGAAGGTGAAACTTTATACTTGTACCTTTTCACTTTGGATGAAGCAGTCAGCTCAGTACTTGTTAGAAAAGGAGCCAACAACCTACAAAAGTTGATTTACTACACCAGCAAGGTATTGTATGAAGCTGAAGTGAGGTATCCTAGAATATAGAAGCTCATATATTCACTGGTGATTGCAGCAAAATGCTTGCATCCCTACTTTCAATCTCATGCCATTGTAGTGCTGACATACCAACCCTTGAAAACCATCCTTCGATGTCCTGATACCTCGAGAAGGATAGCCAAATGGACCATCAAGCTAGGTGAATTCGACATCACATTCCAACCCAGGTTGGTAATGAAGGTGCAGGTACTTGCTGACTTCCTAGCTGAATATACGTGGAGCCAAGAAACCAGTCAATGAGGGATCGAAGATGAGGCAGTCTCCATAAAAGATTTAGAATTCATGTGGGTACTTCATGTGGACGGAGCCTCCAACTCTGCTAGATATGGACCCGGACTTATATTGGCCGACCCCGATGGGTAGACCATGGAATATGCCCTTCGTTTTTCCTTTCAAGCTTCAAACAACCAAGCAGAATACAAAGCCCTCTTGGCAGGACTCAGAATCACCAAGGAATTAGGGATTCAAAAGATTAAAGTCTTCTTAGATTTCCATTTAATGGTGAATCAAGTGAAAGGCGATTTAAAGCTCGAGACCCTACTATGGCCAAGTACTTTGGAAAAGGTGCGAGATCTTCTATCTTAATTGAAATTCTTTGAAATAGCTCATATGCCATGGACTGAAAACTCTCAAGCCGACACCCTTTCTCGACTTGCAACCATTGCTTCGGAGTTCCTTGGTCAGACCTATATAGAGTATTTGGAAGACCCAAGCATAGTGAAAAACACTTCAGAGGTCTACCAAATTGAACATGAGCTCTGTTGGATGGATCATATTCTTAAATTTCTGAACAAGAGTGTGCTACCTAAAGACAAGGCTGATGTAAAACAAATCTATTGGATCACTTCCCAATATGTCATCCTAGATGGAACCTTGTACAAAAGGTCCTTCATGCAACCCTTATTAAAATGCTTAGGGCCGTCAGACGCTGACTACGCCCTGAGAGAAGTGCATGAGGGTATATATGGAGACCATCTAGGGGATAGATCGCTAGCCTACATGATAATTTACCAAGGTTATTATTGGCCAACCATCTAGAAAGATGCAACTGACTACGTCCGAAGATGTGACCAATGACAAAAATACTCTAACATCCAAAGATGCCTTGCAAGCCAGCTGACTAATAGCCCCATTGCCCTTTGCTCAATGAGGAATGGACATCCTCGGTCCGTTCTCTCTGATCTCTAGACGATGAAAGTTTCTCATTGTAGCCATTGACTACTTCACTAAATGGGTTGAAGCCAAACCCCTAGCTCACATTACTGAAGGGAAGGTCGAAACTTCGTCAGGAATGCAATTATCTTTCGATTCAGAATCCTACATACCATCATCACCAACAATGGAAGATAATTTGATAATTCTAATTTCAAAGACTTCTACACCCAATATCATATTATCCATAGACTAACTTATATCGACCATCCTCAATCCATTGGAGAAGCTAAAGTGAATAATAGGACAATTCTCCACGGTCTGAAGATTAGGCTGAACGATGCCAAGGGGTTTTGGATCAAAGAATTGAACTTTATCCTTTAGACATACCAGATGACCCCCAAAATGGCTACTGGGGAATCTTCATTCAACTTGGCCTATGACTCCAAAGCAATTCTCCGGGTGGAAGTCACTTAACAATCCCTAAGGATTGACCACTTCAAAGAACTTAAAAATTTGGAGCACTGTAGAGCAGACTTAGATCTACTCCAAAGCACTAAACTTCAAGCTCAAATGAAGATGGCTACGTATCAGCAAAAGATCGCCAGATACTACAAGGTAAATGAGAGAGCCTTCCAACCCGAAGACTTGGTATTGTAGAGGTCTGAAGTATCTAGGCTGATAGAACAAGGCAAACTCTCTCCTAACTGGGAGGGACCTGTTGGAAATTGTGTCCCAAAGCCAATCATCTAAGCTATATACGGTTGTGCTATTTTGTATATGAATTTTTTAATAAATAAAAGTTATTTATTTTTGGTTGTCCATCATATTTATTTTTCTTGTAAAGAACTCTTATGTGATGGAGTCCTTAGAACTACATTATTTGATATAGAGAGGATATATTAAGTAGTTCTTAAATCAGTTCATAACCAAAGGATACATTGTTATAGGATGACGATGTATCAACTATAGGTCATTGTATGTCACATGTGTTGGTTGTCCTCTTAACCAAGGAGTGTGGAGACACTGGTATGACATGCAAGTGAAATGTGTCACATTTCACTGAACATGACCATCTGCGGAGCTCCCTTCTGCCAAAGGGTTGCTCGCGAAGGGATATGGGTATATGAGTCCCTCAGACCTGAGGTCACCATGGTAGCTTGCAAGCAACTCACTATACTTTGATGCTGGACTATCTGGATTTCTAATCTAGGGATGGAAGGTTTCTGGGTATAGTCAAGTACTTGTGGAGTGGTGGTAGATCAAGATGGAATTGACCTCTTCAAATAGTTTGGAGTGAATAACTCACTATATCTCAATTCAGCAAAACCTTGGCCAGGGTAGTTCTTGTGAGGAGTCATAGAACTTGTGAGGTTGAGACATGATCTAGATAGACCAAATTAGGGTTGGCAGTCGAACCCTAGGTCATCCTGAGCATTATAAGGTCAAAGGGATGAATTATGCGGCAACCATATGCCAGAGGTTCTTGCGAGGTGCTCTGCATCTTTGACCTATCTGGATGTCGGGTATCATTGCTGGATGAGGACTTTGACTGGTACTGAAAATATTCCAGTGCTACTGGCTTAGTGTTTGAACCTATGGGATCACACACCATAGAGGATTTCTATCTGATCTTTTGGCTAATCGATGATTGAGAATTGTTTAACATCACCGGAGGTTAATTTGATTGACCAAGTTCCAAGTGTCGATACTTGAAATTTTGCAGGTGTCGACACTTAGTGAAGTGTCGACACTTGGCATTTTTCGAGTATCGACACTTCCTATAATGAACAGAGTTCTGGGAGGATTTCTTGGAGGATTTTTGGGCAAGTTTTGACCTGGTTTGAATTTTGAATTTAAAATAGATTTGGAAATTCAAACCAGATTTGGCTCCAAGGTCTTATGGTATGAAGGTCATACTTTCCTCTTTAGGTTGGACCCATTTGGAATGACCTTGATCCTCTCCCCCATTCTCTCCCCTCATCTCTCCTCCTTCCTCTTTTTCCTTCTCCCTGCTACCTCTACAAATGAATATCATTTCAGAGGCTGTAGAGAGGTTTATCCAGAGATCTTTTGAGAAAAGTTTCAAGGGAGGAAATAGAGAAGGGCTGTGAGGTTTTGGGAGTAGGTGTGTGAAACCTAGCATTCAAATTTCGTTTTATTGTAAAATTGTTTTACACTGGTAAATTGAAATTGTTTTAATTTATTTAAGGTTATTGAACTTAATTTTGAATTAAGATTGACTAAGAACTCTAGGAATATGATTCAAAGATCTTAAGTCATTTCAATAAGCCTTAAGGGTTATGGGTTAGTTTCTATGATGTCCTTAATTTGGTTAGACCTAAGTTTAGATACATTAGACTTATTAGAGAACTAATCTAATCAAATGTTGAGTTATGATTTCTTCTCTAGATTTATCTAATAGTTAGATTGATTAGTCCATAATCTAAATGAATATAATTTGTGGCTCAGTGGAAAGCCCGAGTCTTTAGGCTAGTCTAATTGAGTCTGATGAACCGATTGGTGTCAAGGTAAGTTTGGCATTGCGATTATGGTTCTTTGGGGATACCTCTTATTTGGCCAACTCTGTTGGTGTCTAAGGTAAGACGGTTAATGACGGAACCCAACCCATGATCTCACTTACCTGGCCAATATGGTCAATCAAGATTGATTAGATAGATCATTGACTCGTGTTAACCCTTGTCACCCAAGGTTAATCAGTCTTGACTAATTTTAGGTGCCCATAAATCATTAGTTATGTGTAACCCTCCTAGATTGTTGATGTGGTCAGTAGGAGGTTGATCCATGTCTTCTCTTCTCTTCATCTATCATATTAAAGTTAAAACCCTCTAAATTATTAGGTCCTTAAAAGGACAAAGTTATAGAGATAATCAAGTCCTAGCCTCCCATTAAGTGGGATAGTAATGTGTCCATTAGTTTGAT
Source organism: Areca catechu (assembly GCA_021397845.1). Lineage (NCBI taxonomy): Eukaryota > Viridiplantae > Streptophyta > Magnoliopsida > Arecales > Arecaceae > Areca > Areca catechu. The sequence continues at coordinate 149,469,590 of CM038039.1, read as the reverse complement.
GTTCATCGCCAGATCCAAAGATCAGGTGTTTATCAGGCTATTGGAATTGCTGGTCCTAATATGATGGCTCAGTATGACTCTCTTAACGGTGGTCAGGTGGGCCGGCCAAAGTCGGGCTTGACTATTCGTTAGTTAGAAGCATTGAATTTTTTCATGTTAATGGTTGGACCTAACTAGGACCTTCAATAGGAGGCCCAAAGGTCGATTGAAGTGCTCCTTGTGGCAAAACCTAATTACTAGAGGTTACTTGGAGAAGTAATCGATTAAAGAACCTACCTTTAGACATGCATGGGTGGGCTGGTCAAAGTTGGGCTCATGTGTTGTCTATTGGACTCTAGTACCCGCTAAGAAATTAAAGTAATTCCTTGGATTGGAGGTAGAGGCTACCAATCTGTGTAAAATAGTGGGAGGGACCTTTAGACTAAAGTCCATGTCTTTAGGTTAATAATTCATATACACTAATTAGCTTTGGTTTTTCTTTTAGATGTCTTCCAACCTATCACTCCGGTTTCTTCTCGACAACGAGAAGCTCAATGGACCCAACTTTGATAGCTGGTATCGAAGGCTCAGGATTGTCCTAGAGCATGAACGGATCCTGTATATGATATCGGATCTAGCACCTGAGATCCCAGCTACCAATGCTCGGGGTTCGGTCAGAGACACTTATCATAAGTGGCTCTCTGACAGGACCACTATCTGATGCATTATGTTGGCTGCGATGAACGACAAATTCAGTCGTAAATTCAAGGAAGCCTAATCGAAAGAAATCCTTCAAAGGTTGAAGGAGTCTTTCGGGACACCAAATGACATTGAGAGGTACAGGGTCTCCTGAGCTATCTACAATGCACGAATGTGTGATGGGGCCTCGGTCACTGATCATGTATTGTACATGATCAAGATGATTGAGTGCCTGGGCAAGCTTGGATGTCCCTTGCATGAATAGCTTGAGAAAGATGTGATACTGAATTCTCTCCTTTCTTCCTATCTAGACTTTCTCGATCATACAAAATGAATAAGCTTGCAGTCAACTACCATGGTATGTTTGGGTTGCTGCAGACTTTGAGAAAGACCACCAGTTGAATAAAGGGGTGGTGAATCTAGTGGGAGGTTCTTCGGGAGGGCATCGTCCCTTTAAGAAAGGGAAGAAAAAGAAAAATAATAAAGGGAAAAAGGTGTTTAGTGCTTTTGGGCCTAGTCAGGCTAAGAAAGTGAAGGCTGATCAGAGTCATGCAGAGTGCTTCTTTTGCAAGAAGTAGGGACACTAGAAGAGGAACTGTCCTCTTTACATTGCATCCCTTGATCCAAACAGGTCCAAGAAGAGAAAGCTGCAGGATGGTCCTAGACAAGGTATTTATAAGATAACATTTTGTAGTTTCTCTGTTTGTGATAATACTAACTAGGTATTGGATACAGGAAGTCCAATTCACATTTGCAACTCTTTGTAGGGACTTCAAGTTAGTAGAAGATTCGAGGACAGTGAGAGGTTCTTGAATGTAGGAAATGGAAGCCGAGTTCCAGTTCTAGCATTAGGAGTCCTTAAACTTGTTTTTGAGTCCTGTACTATCATTTTGAACGAGTATCATTTTTATCCTTTTATTTTGAATGTCATTTCTGTAGGCCAGTTGGCCGTGTATGGTTATGAACTATTAATAAAGAATGACATTTGCAAAATCATTTTGAATGACTCTATTGTTTTGAATGGACAAATGTATGATGGCATTTATGTACTATCGCACCTGTTAGTGTAATGTACACGTCTAGCAAACGTCCTAGGATAGATAATGTCAGCAATGCATACCTATGGCATTGTAGGCTAGGTCATATAAACAAGAACATGATAAACAGGTTAAAAACTGAGGGTCTCCTCGATTTTAGTAAAGATAGTTCACTTCCAACCTGTGAGTCCTGTCTTCTTGGAAAAATGACTAAGTCACCTTTTACTAGAAAAGGTGAACGAGCCAATGAAATTCTAAGTCTGATACATACTGATGTATGCGAACCCAAGAATGTTAGTGCCAGGGGAGGGTACGATTATTTTATTACTTTTATAGATGAGCTTTCGAGGTATGGTTATGTCTTCTTGATGAGACATAAATTTGAATCGTTTGAAATGTTCAAACGATATCGTAATGAAGTAGAAAAACAAACCGAAAAGTATATCAAAACCCTTGGATCTGATCAAGACGGTGAAAACCTTTCGGGTGAGTTTCTGACATATCTTGAGGAGAATGGGATTCTCTCTCAGTGGATGCCTCCAGGGACACCCCAGCTAAATGGAGTGTTTGAGAGGAGGAATCGAACCTTGTTAGACATGGTTTGGTCCATGATGGGCTTTGCTTCTCTGCCGATATCCTTTTAGAGATATGCTCTAGAATCAGCTTGTTACCTTCTGAATAGGACTCCAAGTAAGTCTGTTATTAAAACACCATATGAGATGTGGACTGGACGTAAGCCGACACTTTCACACCTTTGGATCTAGGGTTGCCCGGCTTATGTAAAACATTTTGAAACAGACAAACTTGGACCTAGGTCTGATCGATGCCTATTTGTTGGGTATCCGAAGGAGTCTATGGGGTATTACTTCTACTTAGCTAAGGAATAAAAGTTGTTCGTCGGTCTTAGGGCTATCTTTTTAGAAAAGGAGTTCCTTGGTGAAGGAACTATAACCGCTAAGATTGAACTTAGTGAAGTTCAACAAGTAGAAGAACCGACACATTTAAGCGACCACATAGAATCGACTGTGATTAGATCACACCCAGAGCCAACTTAGGAACCATTAAGTAGATCCAGTAGAGTACCGATCCGATCGGACAGATACTATGATTTCTTGATCCGGGACGGTGATCCCATTGAACTCGATGAAAACAATAAGGATCTGATCACCTATATGGATGCATTGTAGAGGTCCGACTCTAAGAAATGGCTTGGATCCATGAGATCCAAAATGAAGTCCATGGAGATCAATAATGTATGGACATTGGTTGATCCACCTGAAGGGATAAAACCCATTGGGTGCAAATGAATTTTCAAGAGAAGAAGGGATGCAGACGGAAAGGTGGAGACCTATAAAGATCGTTTAGTTGCCAAGGGATATCGTCAACGTTATGGTATTGACTATGACGAGACGTTCTCTCCTGTGACAATGCTCAAATTCATTTGGATTATGCTTGGTTTAGCAGCGCACTTTGACTATGAAATCTGGTAAATGGATGTCCGAACAACTTTTTTCAATGGTGAGCTGGAAGAGGAGGTGTATATGATACAACCTGAAGGGTTCACATCCATAGATGAGTCAAAGGTATGCAAGCTTCAAAAGTCCATCTATGGACTGAAGCAAGAATCAAGGAGTTGGAACATGCAATTTGATAAGTGTATCAAGTCGTATGGCTTTGTTAGGAACAAGGAAGAACCTTGCATTTACAAATGGGGTAACAGTTTTGTGATTGTATTTCTTGTGCTGTATATGGATGACATTCTCTTAATCGGGAATGACATCGCAACATTGCAAGGAATAAAGGTCTGGTTATCATCTCAGTTCTCTATGAAGGACTTGTGTGAAGCCTCTTTCATACTAGGTATGAAGATCTATAGAGATAGATCTAAAAGGCTTCTGGGACTGTCCCAGTCTACGTACATCGACACTGTGCTGAAACAGTTCAGCATGGACAATTCCAAGAAGGGCTATCTCTCGATAGGCACTAGAATTGATCTTTCCATAAAAAATTATGCGATAACTCCTAAGGAGAGAGAGCGTATGAGTAGAATTCCATATGCTTTGGCAGTGGGTTCTATCATGTACGCCATGACATGTACTAGACCAGACATGGCATACTCACTAGGCATAGTGAGCAGATACCAGTCTGACCCAGGTGAAGCTCATTGGAAAGTGGTAAAGACCATCCTTAAGTATTTATGAAATACTAAGGACCAATGGCTAATTTATGGAGAATCTGACTTGAAACTTATGGGGTATACTGACTCTAGTTTCCAGTCAGATAAAGATGATAGCAAGACTGTATCAGGTTTTTTCTTTATCCTGAACGGAGGAGCTGTCTGCTGGAAAAGTTTCAAGCAGCCTACTATGGCGGACTTAGTTTGCGAAGTAGACTACATTGCAGCATCTGATGCAGCGAAGGAAGCTGTGTGGTTGTAGAAGTTCCTTGGCAAGTTGGGAGTGGCACCTTCCATGGATGGTCCTGTTCCGGTGTACTGTGACAACACTGGCGCCATTGCTCAAGCCAAAGAGCCGAAGTCTCATCATCATACAAAACATATTCTGCAGCGCTATCACCTTATACGAGAGATCATGGAACGAGTTGACATTAACCTTCAGAAGATCGATAGAAAGGAGAACCTGGATGACCCCTTTACTAAAGCCATTGGAGTTTAAGAGTTCGACTATTGTAAATGGAAAATGGGAATAAGATTCTGTACTGAATGGCTTTAGTCCAAGTGGGAGTTGTTGGGAATTCTGTCCCAAAGCCAATCGTCTAAGTTGTAGATGGTTATACTTTTTTATATTTTATATATGAATTCTTTAATAAATGAAAGTTATTTATTTTTGGCTGTCCATCATATTTATTTTTCTTGTAAAGAACTCTTGTGTGATGGAGTCCTTATAACTATATTGTTTGATATAGAAAAGATATATCAAGTAGTTCTTAAACTGGTTCAAAACCAAAGGATACATTATTATAGGATGATGATGTATCAAGTATAGGTTGTTGTATGTCATATTTGTTGGTTATCCTCTTAACCAAGGAGTGTGGAGACACTGGTGTGACATGCAAGTGAAATGTGTGAAATTTCACTGAATGTGACCATCTGCGGAGCTCCCTTCTGCCAAAGGGTTGCTCGCAAAGGGATATGGGTATATGTGTCCCTCAGACCTGAGGTCACCATGGTAGCTTGCAAGCAACTCACTATACTTTGGTGCCGGACTATCTAGATTTCTAATCTAATGATGGAAGGTTTCAGGGTATAGTCAAGTACTTATGGAGCGGTGGTGGATCAAGATGGAATTGACCTCTCCAAATAGTTTGGAGTGAATGACTCACTATGTCTCAATTCAGCAAAACCTTAGGCAGGATAGTTCTTGTGAGGAGTCACAGAACTTGTGAGGTTGAGACATGATCTGGATAGACCAAATTAGGGTTGGCAGTCGAACCCTAGGTCATCCTAAGCATTATAAGCTCAAATGGATGATTATGTGGCAACCATATACCAGAGGTTCTTGTGAGGTGCTCTGCATCTTCGATCTATCCGGACATCGGGTATCATTGCTAGATGAGGACTTTGACTGGTACTGAAAATATTCCAGTGCTACCGGCTTAGTGTTCGAATCTATGGGGTCACACACCATAGAGGATTTCTATTTGATCTTTTGGCTAATTGATGATTGAGAATCATTTGACATCACCGGAGGTCAATTTGATTGACCAGGTTTCAAGTGTCGACACTTGGAATTTTGCAGGTGTCAACACTTAGTGAAGTGTCGACACTTGGCATTTTTCGAGTGTCGACACTTCCTGTGATGAACAGAATTCTGGGAGGATTTCATGAAGAATTTTTGGGCAAGTTTTGACCTGGTTTGAATTTCGAATTCAAACCAGATTTTGCTCCAAGGTCTTATGGTATGACGGTCATACTTTCCTTTTTAGGTTGGACCCATTTGGAATGACCTTGATCCTCTCCCCCATTCTCTCCCCTCATCTCTCCTCCTTCCTCTTTCTCCTTCTCCCTGCTGCCTCTATAAATGAAAGTCATTTTAGAGGTTGTAGAGAGGTTTATCCAGAGATCTTTTGAGAAAAGTTTCAAGGGAGGAAATAGAGAAGGGCTGTGAGGTTTTGGGAGTGGGTGTGTGAAACCTAGCATTCAAGCTAGGTCTTGGGAAGAGAGGTTTTAGGAAGGGGTTCCTGCTCTCCTCCTAGTCTTCCTAGAAGAAGAAGATCGGCCAAGGATCCCGAAGAGCTGGCACTCCGAGAGAATTGATCAGAGTCAAGCCCAGGTGTGGACATCCTGTAGAGGCCAGACGCGTATGTGGCTCGAGCGTCCTCCTCGTTCTCATAGCTCTTCACAGCTTCTCTCCAACACTCTCAACAGCTTCTCTCCAACACTCTCAGAGGTATAGAGGTATGACCTTTATATTTATGTTCTTCTCTTATTTTTGATATTATATGCATGCTAGATCTTTATACTAGTTCCTGTTATGGGCAGATCGGTATATCGTTTAGATCTATCTACCGAACCTTCTGCTGTGCATGCCTTAAAAATATTTTAAAATACATATCTTCTGCCCTCTTTTCTTGCATATTGTATGCTAGGTGTAGGTGTTTTTCACCTTCAGGACCTTACCAGATCAGAGAAGTCGTATGCCCCGAAGCTTACCGGCTTGAAACTCTAGATGTCTCCTTATTACCTCGGCCTTGGAATGTAGAAAATCTTTGCAAGTACTATCAATAAAAAATCTTTCTTTGAATGGCCTCAATGAAGTGTCCAAGAAAAGGCAAGCCTGACCAACCTACCTTATCAAGACCCACTTAAGCCTAAGATGGGCCCATTGAAGCCCACTAGATCTCTTGAGATCTAAAAGGAGGGCCTGACTAGCCTACCTTATTATCAAAAGAAAAGCACAGTGTGACTTAATCAGCCTACCCTAATGGTAAATCCAAATAAGTGTAGGGACGGGCCGACTGGCCTACATTATTATCAAAAGAAATGCATAGGGTGGCTTAATCAGCCTACCTTAATAGTAAATCCAAAAATGTACAGGGGTGGGCCTGACTAGCCTACCTTATTATCAAAAGAAATACACAAGGTGGCTTAATCAGCCTACCCTAAAGGTAAATCCAAAAAAGTACAGGGATGGGCTTGACCAGCTTACCTTATTATCAAAAGAAATGCATAAGGTGGCTTATTCAGCCTACCCTAACGGTAAATCCGATGAGTACAGATGTGGGCCAAACCAGCCTGTCTTATTATCAAAGAGACAAAAATGGGTTTAATTAGCCTACCTCACCTATATATAACCAACAACCACAAGCGGATGAACCTGGCTTGCCTATGGAATCAGCAAGATCCGATTCTTTAGTCTGTGATGAAGACAAGTTCAATCAGAATCAGTGAAAAACTATGAAGTATCTCAGGGAATTGTCCTGATTCATTATCCATCATACTGACCAATCCATACATAGAAAAATTTCAAAGTATAGTTATCATGCGGTGCCCATTGAACAAAGGAAAATTTTCATTCATTTGGAAAATTTTTACATACTTCTGAAGGGAAGTCGATCTACATGAACAGAGAGAAAAAGGAAATATGTGTACATCAAGATTATTTCTTGGCTGAACCAGAAGTTTGAGCAAGGATGGGTGGCTCTTGAATAGTTACTTCATCAATTGAAGGAGTGGGCATTTCTTCAGCTGATTCTTTTGCTCCTTTTTCTTCATCCACCTCGTCATCAACAATGATAAAGGAGGAGGCCTCTGCCTATAGAAGAAGAAGGAAACCTGAGGAGAATGATGAGGTTTAGAATGATTGAAGGAGAAGAGAAATTTCGATGAAGGTAGAAGTTCATTATGCCAAGCAAATGCCCTTTATATAGAAGACAACAATGGTTCAGATGATCTCCTCAGAAGAATGGAAATGCCTCTGATCGTGCCACGTATAAGCGGCATCGATCATGGGTACAAAGTCCTAAGAGATACTAGCGATTCGATGGAAGAAAAACCAACCTATCAGTCGGGATCCGCGAGAAGACAATCAACGACTAGGATTAGATTTCCATGAGATTTTGGATGGCTATGATGACACTACACCACTCAATCCTTGTTGAACACAAAAAGTTTGCTAAAAGCCTCATAATGAAAAAGATGGGCACAACTCTCCAGCCCGCTCCACTTCTTCAAGGACTAATAAAAACTTGACACCAATCCAAGACACGATGCTTGAAATAGAAGGCAGTTATCGTGATCAGCTGGATCGAAGATTCACCATCATCAGCTATCTTTCCTTTTGCTAAATGATGACAAAATATTAATATTCTTATTTTTCAAAGCAATAAAATTCTTTGAAATTGGATGTGGGGGGCAACTATTGAGATAAACCAGTTTAAAAAAGATAATTGCTGGTTTAAATATTCAATTGATCCTACCCTAACCGGTTGACCAGATGGATTGACACATCGATACACTCGACCTCTGATGGGAGAACATATCAACACTACGCTTCGACTAGCAATGATGTACAACTTGAGATCGGACAACAGCAGATGGCCGATCTACCATGTATGCTCCGAAGTAAACCTCTTCGAAGTAATTGGCCAACTTACAACATATGCTCCAAAGCCAACAGCTTCGAAGTAAATGGCTGATACACAGTTCTACAGTGAATGGCTGATCTACAACCAATAAAATAACTATCGGCCAACTCCGAAGAGAATGGCTGATTTACTTCAAGCTAAATCCATCAAGAACGGACTTGGTTATTATAACCAACCACATGATTGATAACTACGGCCTCAGTAAGACTAAAGTAACTGACCTTCGATAGTAACCACAATCAGTTGAAGGAAAGTTAGATTGACTAACTTCCCTACCAGAAATTGAGAAGGCTTAATTGCATTCCATTATAGCAACACCTATAAAAAGCAATAAGAGGGGACATCTGAGGTAAGCTATTCCAGGCCATGCAAGTCTGAGCCTAGTCCATGACTAGCTCGCACTATACACACCTGACTCTCCACTCATTCCATCTCACTTTCTTTTTTGAGCTCTCCATTCTGTGGCCAGAACCCTACTGACTTAAGCATTGAGTATCCCCCATTGGAGAAATTTCGGTCAGGGGTTTATTTTATAGGAATCCCAGAAGGTGAATTGGCGACCCAGGCACTCCATTCAGTTTGCGGGAATCAGCATCAATAATGACTATATAGCCTTTGGTGCAAAAGATGCACAAGGAGTAGTACTCTTGCATGCCCTATGCCACTTCTTCAGGCATAATGTACATTAGTATGTAGTCCACCCTTTGCTGCGAAACTTAACATGGATTAAAGGAAAATTTTAAATATTTTATCAATATATAGCTCTAAGAAGTTTTTTAGGTTCGAGTTGGAGTTTTTTCTCAGCAAAGAAGCAACGAAAACAAAGAAATGATGGAAAAAAAAACTAAAAGGTACGATCTCTTTCCATAATGATTTATTTTTTTCTTTTCCTTTTGCATTTTTTCTTTTAATTTATTTTTTATGTTTTCAAGAACATGTTTCCATCTTTTTGCAGGGATTCGTAGGAAGGAGAGCACCGGAAGGATATTGGAAGTGTTTCTTAGGTTCGAGTTTAGAGTTTTTTTTTCCATTTTGTGGAAAGCACTGTAGAAAGATTGGAGGGGGAAAACCAACACTAGTGATGATGGGGAGGAAGTTAGATGTCAATGACGAGGGTGATGGATAGAGACTGGTCAATAGGGGTGACAACAAGTCAGGTTTGGGTCAAGTTGAGCAATACCCATACCCGTTTCATTATAAAAGAAATCTATACTTATACCAATCCCATATCCAGATTGGGTTGGATGAAATAAAGAATGCAAGTAATATTGGGATGGATCGGGTATACAAAAGAAAAATTCCAGAATTTATGAAACTTCTTTGATCTATCTAATATTCCATAGGTTACCTCCTTTCCCACATATCTTTAAGAAAAGAGAATGAAATGAAAAGAAAAAAAAAGAAGCAAACAACAATTCATTACAAGAAATAAGGTTATTAGTGATGATTAATTACCATCACTAATAATCCATTAGCCATTGCTAATAGCCTGTAGAAATTAACCTTATCGCTAATAGGTATTATTAGTGATGGCAATGTTGCTGTCACTAATAATGCCTATTAGTAATACTATTAACGATACCATTACCATCGCTATCATTTTTTTTAATTTTTAATTAAAATAAAAAAATAAAAAATATTAGTGACCAAACCTGTCGTCGTTGATAATTACTACTGACGGCATATAGCCATCGCTAATGCCATGCATAATAAATTTTTATTTTTTAAAATATTTTAAAAAAAATATTATTTAATATAATAACATGAAATTACATTTTTTTTTAACTTGTTATAAGTAAATTAACAATCAACTACCATAATTATAAATAAAAAAATAATTATATTATATTAAAAATATAAATTAGATAATTTTATAAATTAATATTGCTTTACAAGTATCAAAATTAAATACATAACATTAAAATAAAAAAAATCATGTAAGGTCCTCCTCATTGTCATCCTCCTTCTCCTACTTCTGTACGTCCTCTCCAACATTTGGTGATTGAGATCCATATGTCTCAGCATCCTATGATAAAAAAAAATAAAATATTTTAAAAAGTTTCGATACGAAAGCTATATATTGATATGAAGGCATAAATTTTGATATGCTCCCCCGATTCTTGAACATATTATTTTTACATGTTACATTTGATAATACAGAGTTATAGACATCCCTGGTTTATCGATTGGATGGTTAGATTGAATTTTTATCCCATACATCTCTTTCCCCGATCCAAGCCTAAATGTGTAAACTTTTAAGTATAAAAATTTAAAATAAGTAAAGAAAATTATTAATAAACTTACATGATGTGATGTCTATGACAATAAGGCCAGTTGATCATATATATGCGGGTCCCAAAGAATCTTTATGACTATATCGTGAACGGTATTCGGGAAGCTTTGAGATCGTTGAGTAAAAAGATAGGTCATGATGTCCTCAACATATGCATCACCCCATGTCTAGGTCATCGAGGCCTGAGTGAATGACTCCAAAGATCAATGAGTAGCTGGAGCATCAAAGCTATGTCTGAATCCTATGACCTGGCTCCTACTCACCCCTCCAATGGCCTTGAGCCATCCCTCGAGATCAAAGAGGGTGATGTGGGACAAAGGGGGGGCTAGCTAGGAGGATCGTTGGAGAGCTGAGAAGTCTCCTGTGATTAAGGTCAAAAAGGTGGAAAAAACATATGGGGGCAAGAAAGATGGATACTCCATGGACTTGGGACTTACCTTCACGGAGAGACGTCGCACCTCTAGGGCATCTCACCCACCCACTACATGTAGTCTAGGGTGTCCCACCCATCTCACTACATGCAGAGCCTAGGGTGTCCCACCCAAATTGCTACTTGGGGTCGTGAAGGAGAAGCTCCAAGATCATGGAGGGGACTCAGCAAGGAAGAAGATAATTGGGGCCTCACACCCCTTGACACCCGCAGGTAAAGAAAAAATGGGCCTCATGCCCACTCCTGACAGAGGCAGAACCAAGAACATACTTTTCAAAAATTCATATTCATCATCATATTTTATTCAAGAGAGGAGGTGCCTTTATATAGGCTTACAAAACTTTGGGCCCAAGAAAAAAATACAAGGCATGCAGTCTCAAAAAAGGTGACATCCCAAACCTGCTTTGTTTGTAGCCTAAAAATATGGTAGAAAATTAAATACAATCCTCCCCATATGGTGGAAAAATCAAACTAATCCTAATCTAAAACTAATTTTAAAAAAAACTTTCCAACTGGTCTATACATCCAGATTTAAAATAAATAAATTAGGCATACTCTGAATTCACCAAAATCAGTACCAGCTCTGAAATATGTGTGACTTGATAACTATACAGAAAATTTTTGCTTTGAGAAGCATTCTGCTCTGAGATCCGTGCAAAGCTATTTTTGTTGCTCTGAGATCTGTGCAGATTTCTGACCAAGTGACTGAGGAACAGAAGGGTGACGCGCGGAGAAGAAGGGCTTGTGGGAGACTTTACCGGCGCTGGTGGCTGGTGGAAGGAGGCGGCATGGCCGTGGGTCTTCCGAACGGGAGGTAGCGACGGTGGAGCAGGGCGACGGTCGGCGACGCGATGGAGAGGGCGAGGCATGGTGGCAGCAGGGGCGGCAGTCGGTGGCACGGCAGAGAGGGGCATCGCATGGGCAGAGCCGCATGGGGGGAAATGGCCGTGGGCAGTTCATGGGATTTGCCGGCGTTTCCATGAGGAGATCGACGCCAGGGAAAGGTGGACGGCCATCGGGGGTGGCACCGGAGGTCGGGCATGGCAGATCCAGGACGAACGGGAAGATAAAAATGAAAAAAATGGAGGTCTGGGAGTTTTCTAGGAGGAAGAAGATGACAGGGATAAACTTGGAATAAGTCAGGAATAAAATAGGGATAATGTGAGGATAACTGGAATAGGTAGAATAGTTGGGATAAATATTTTTAAACTAAAAATAAAAAAAATCTAAAAAAAAAGAGCAAAACCCGGATGGGTTTTGATGTCCCTATCATTCCCCTGGGGTGGGGAAAACTTGACTCCGTCGAGTCAGGCTCGCTACAATCTTTTTTTTTTCTCTCTTTTTTTTTTCTTCTCTTTATTTTTCTACTTTTTTTTTCAATTTTTTTTTCAATCCTAATCCTCTCCTGCTCTGATACCAAAATTGATGCGGGACAAAGGGGTGGTTAGCTAGGAGGATCGTAGGAGAGCTGAGAAGTCTCCTATGATTAGGGTCAAAAATGCGAAAAAAATATGTGGTGGCAAGAAAGATGGATACTCTATGGACTTGGGACTTAACTTCACGGAGAGACGTCGCACCTCTAGGGCATCTCGCCCACCCTACTACATGTAGTCTAGGGTGTCCCACCCATCTCACTACATGCGGAGCCTAGGGCGTCCCACCCAAATCGCTACCTGGAGATGTGAAAGAGAAGCTCCAAGATCATGGAGGGGACTCAGCAAAGGAGAAGATAACTGGGACCTCACACACCTCGACACCCGTAGGTGAAGGAAAAACGGGCCTCATGCCCACTCCTGATGGAGGCAGAACCAAGAACACACTTTTCAAAAATTTATATTCATCATCATAGTTTATTCAAGAGAGGAGGTGCCTTTATATAGGCTTACAAAACTTCGGGCCCAAGAAAAAAATACAAGGCATGCAGTCCCAAAAAAGGTGACATCCCAAACCTGCTTTATTTGTAGCCTAAAAACATGGTAGAAAATTAAACACAATCCTCCCCATATGGTGAAAAAATCAAACTAATCCTAATCAAAAACTAATTTTTAAAAAAAACATCCCGACGGGTCCATACATCCAGATTTAAAATAAATAAATTATGCATACTCTGGATTCACCAAAATTAGTATCTGCTCTGAAATCTGTGTGACTTGATAACTATACAGAAAATTTTTGCTCTAAGAAGCGTGCTGCTCTGAGATCCATGCAAAGATATTTTCTGCTGCTCTGAGATCTATGCAGATTTCTATCCAGGTGATCGTGGAACAGAGGGGCGATGTGCGGAGAAGAAGGGCTTGTGGGAGACTTCGCTAGTGCCGGTGGTTGGTGGAAGGAGGCGGCACGGCCGGTGGCTAGTGGAGGGTGCGGCACGACCGGTGGCGACAGCGGAGACGGTGGAGACCGACCATAAGCATGGCTTGGCAGTTGGTCTTCCGAACAGGAGGGAGCGACGGTGGAGCAGGGTGACGGTCGGTAGCGCGGCGGAGAGGGCGTGGCACGATGGCAGTAGGGGCGGCGGTCGGCGGTGCGGCGGAGAGGGGCGCGGCATGGGCAGAGCCGCATGGGGGAAAATAGCCGTGGGCAGTTCGTGGGATTCACTGGCGTTCCCACGAGGAGATAGATGCCGGTGGAAGGTGGACGGCCATCAGGGGTCGCACCAGAGGTCGGATGTGGCAGATCCAGGATAAACGGGAAGATAAAAATGAAAAAATTGGAGGTCTGGGAGTTTTCTGGGAGGAAGAAGATGATAGGGATAAATATGGAATAAGTTAGGTATAAAATAGGGATAAAGTGAGGATAACGGGAATAGGTGGAATAGCTGGGATAAATATTTTTAAACTAAAAATTAAAAAAATCTGAAAAAAGAAAAGCAAAACCCGGATGGGTTTTGATGTCCCCATTAGAGGGGCTAAGAGGATGGGTCCTCTCATACTGTGATATGATGTACTCTGCATAATCTATCTATACAGTTTATAAATTTATTAGTCCAATTATACATATCAGTATATATAAAAATTAATAAATAATGTTTTAAGTTTTTATAACGATATGTCGAGATCAAGGATCTAAGTAATCATCAGTCCTCCTAGACTAGTATGTGGCCTCCCATAACTCAACTATCTTGGTGCATGACCCAGCTTCCATATCTATAATAAATAAATAATAAAAATAAATAAATTTTAAAAATATGATCAATTTAATATAAAATTAATATAAGTGTAAAATCCTTACTAATTATCTGCCACCACATGTGTACCAATGGAGCCATCGATGTGCTCAAATCGAATCCTGCTAGGTAGTATGATTCTATAATGCCCTCTGCTACCTGCTGGAGTACTCCTCACCGCTCCACTGGTCATAAAGGGCCTTTCATACATCCGGCCATATCTAGTGATCCTTGAAAGACTTTCAGTCTAATGGAGACTCGAAACTGGAGTACTCTATTATGGACTGCCTAAGACTGTATAGCCCATCTCAAAATCTATGTGTAGCCTCCTCCTTGAAGGTCGGATAGCTAGCCTCCTTATCCTAAGGAGTCTCGAATCGATAGTACTTCTACAAGTACAAGAAAGCTTATATTAAATAAATAGAATACAAATATATCATGAATTTAAAAATTAAATATATTTGATTTATCAAGAATATCGATCTCCCAGCCTATGTCACGAGCCCCTAATGACCAACTAGAGAACTCGTTCACTGGCCCCTGCATCAATCGATAAATAAATCTAGTAACGACTTGAGACACTCCATGCCTTCAAATATGCTACAAAATTAAAATTTAATAATAAGCATTAACTCTAAAATGATTAATTTTAAATATATTAATTAAAGATGTACTTATGAGTGGCTCTGAATGTGGATGAGCTCTTTATCATCTAACTGAGTTGGAGATGCTACAAGCTGGGTGGATCCTGACCATGGTGCTGAGTTTGAGGGCAGGTACTACTATGTATGTCTATGAGGTCAATGATGAATCCATGTCCAAACCTGATCACAAAATATTTAATGTAAAAAATATTATATAAGATAAAAAAGAATAAAATAATATAAAAAAGAATATCTATAGTGTTAGAGTTTATCATGTGGTGTGAGTGGCATAGAACTATGCAATTTGGTAGCATGATCATTCTCTTCTTGAGAGTTCTATCCTCGAGAGCTCTCTCTTTTGCTGGTATGGCTTTGACCTCTAGAAAATATGATGTATAATCTCTAAAAATAAAAATAAATAGATTAATTCATTAAATCAATTATGCAATTATGGTTGGTAATTCAAGGTTTAAAATGATGTAAGATAAGTATTTAAAATAATTCAAGGATTATATACTTAGCACTACTCGCCGGCTTCTTCAGATATTTGGTACCCTTCATATTTTTCTTCATATTCTTCCTCTTCTTTTTCTTCTTTGATAAGATTGCCTCTTAAAATAAATTTAGTATGATTTATCTCCTTATGATGGCCATCACATGGAGAATTCCTGAAGAAACCAACTCTACATTTATCAAGGACTGATAAACTCTTAATATTTTTGTTGGTGTAGATATGGTGCTCCCAAGCCTTGGGAGGCTAGAAGAGGAGTCATGGTGATGGCTCCAGGAGTCTAGGATTTATTTGGATCCTATGGCCAGGTCTGGTTTGGTTCTAGGATAGAGGTTTAGTCCTCCACATTCTCAAGGTCTAGGTTTTGGATCTTGAACAGGTTAATCCATATTGGATCAGGTTTGGATCAAAGTGAGTATGAGAGTGGATCAAGTCATGGGTATACATAGGCTTGGATGAATACTATCTTAATTAGATTAGTCTTATAAGATGTTTGAGTTAGATTAGGTTCATGTGTTCTATTCTTAATTAGATTAGGAGGGTCCTTTGATCTATAAAAGGGCATACCATGTAATCTAATATTTAAGGAATCACAATGTAAACTCTTCTCTCTAAACCCTCTTTCTCTCCTCTCTCTCTCTCTCTCCTCATGCCACCTAAGAAGCTTTCACATCCCAAAGTCTACTGCCAAGAAATTTGTAACGCACAAGCTTAGCACTAAGAGACTTCCTCCCTAGGGATTCTCTCTCTGTCAATCTTGTTTTGTGCACTGGTTACAACAAGAAGAAGAGCTTTATTTAGAGTTCTTCACGTCTAGAATGGTTGCTCAAAACACCAGCAGGAGGCGTGCCTAAGTGATTGAATAGAAGGACTTCTTGTTACCAAAATAGATTTCAATGCTAGGGAGTTTTAGCGCCCCAGTTTGGTATCCACCCCAATCTTTTCCACACCCAAGTTTCTAGCATAAAAGAGGTTGGTGCACAAAGTATCTAGGTGCCAAAATTTTTCTGCACCTAGGTTTGGCGATTGGTGCTGCTATGATTTGGCATTTGCTATCCCAAACAAGTTCAAATCAATGTGAAATATTGCTAAGGCACTCCTTGCTGGTCTTCGAAGGTCCATGTAAAGGTTAGGTGGTCCTACAATTAGTATCAGCGCTTGGTGGAGTGTGGGAAGTGAAGACTGTCATGTAGAAACTTGTCACCCAGTTTTTCTATGCATGTATAAAAAGTTTTCAGATCTCTTTCTTGCATTGTGGTGATTTTCAGGAGGCCATGCCTAGATAGAAGACTCCCAAGATGAATTAGGAAGCCCTGGTTCATGTGGGAAAGAAAGAGGACTCACCTAACTTCGTAGGGAAGAGGAAAAAGGAAGGTTGTCCATTCAGAAACATGCTAGATTTTTTCAGTACACATTCAAAGTTTTTTCAGGTCACTTGACTTCATCATGGTGATTTCTAAGGGCCACATCTAGATAGGAGACTCCTAAAATGTGTTAGAAAGCCCTAATACATATGGAAAAGAAAGAGGAGTCACTTGGTTTCTTAGGAAAGAGAAAGAAAAAAGGCTGTCCAAAATAGAAAAAAATTAGAACAATCCTTCCAAGGTATCCTTAGGGCTAGAAGTGGGCTCAGGCTAGCCCGATATCGGGCTCAGGCTAGCCCGATGTTAGGCTCGTCTTGGGCCAGGCCTGAAGCAAATCAGGCCAAGCTTGGGCCTTATAATAGAGTCCATTAAATTCTCAGGGTTGGGCTTGGGCTTCTCTTTGGCCTGGCCCGGCCCAGCCCAGCTCGAAAGACTTGACCCAAACCAAGCACAAAAAAAGGCCCAGCCTAACCCAACCAGCCAGCCCGATACCTATTATAAACCCATTCGACCCGATATAATGCATTCTTCCTAAGTACTCGACAGCCTTGGCTTTCTCTGGTTCTCCTTCATTCCCTCTCCCTATGTAGTCCTCCATCAGTCAGTCACCAGCTCCTCACATCCGATTAAGCGAGCTGATCACCATGGCTGGCCTTGGAGAATGTCTGTCTAAAATGGATGAAAATGAGACCATTGAATCTATATGGGATGAGGATGACAAAAATGAGAATAATTCTAAAATTGATGGTGATAAAGGTTCCAAAAAAAGATCTTGGGTATGGGATCATTTTATTAAGGAAAGAAAAACTGATAAACCAATAGCTATATACAAACATTGTAAAAAGGTTTTAAGGAGGAGTGCAAAAGGAGGAACAAGTCATCTGAAATGCTATCTTGAAAATATTTATAAAAAATATCAAAAAAACTTGGTTAATCAGATGTTCATAACAACAAGTTCAAAAGATCTGGTGAAGTCTTTTAAATTCAATCAAGAAGAGATAAGAAAAATACTTGCAAAGTTTATCATTTGTGCTAAGCTTCCATTTCGTATTGTTGAGTATCCTGTTTTCAAGGATCTTATGAGATCTATTTAGCCATTATTTAATGCCATAGGCTGGAAGACTATAAAGAATGATTATATGACTTTGTATTAAGGGGAGAAGAAAAAGTTGCATGAATGTTTTAAAAAATTAACTTCTCGGGTTAGTTTTACTATCAATATTTAAACATCAAATCAAAAACTCGGTTACATATCCTTACGGCTTATTATATTGATTTTAATTTTATCATGCATAAGAAGATAATTAGTTTGAATAAATTACCATATCCCCATTCAAGTTTTGTATCTACAAGCCTATCTCAGATGCAAGCTTTTAATGAAATGGCACAACATATGAGACTATCTATTAGAAAAGGACTCACTTTGGATGTTGCTACAAGGTGGAATTCAATATATAAGATGTTGCTCGATGTACTTAGTTATAAAGATATTTTTATTAAATATGCAACTGAACATTCATGTACATGCCCTATCATTGATGAATAAAAAAAGGCTGAGATAATTCTTAAATTTTTAGAAATCTTTCTCAATGCTACTAAAGTATTTTCTGGTTCTAAGTATGACACATCTAATTTGTACCTAAAAGAAGTTTGGAAAACTCAAATGGTGTTGATGGATACGAAGGCTCATATTGATGAAACATTGAAGCAACTGATAAATGAAATGTAAAAAAAAATTAATAAACATTGGTCTTAATTTAATAATTTGTTGGTGATTGCTTCTATTTTGGATCCTAGATAGATATTGATATTTATGAAATTTTGATATGAAAGGGCATTTGATGTGGAAGAGGAAAAAAAGGATTGATGAAATTCATTTTTGTCTTCATAATCTTTATTTAGAGTATGCAGATGTAGCAAAAGTGCAACACTTCATTGGTTCAAGTGAGCTAGCAGATGAAATTGGTATACAAAGTGATACATGATCATTTTCTTCATTTTCTATGGATATTGAAAAACTTGATATGGATTTTGTTCAGTTTAGAAGTCAAAGTTCATCGAAATGGCCAAAGAGATCAGAGTTGGATAGTTATTTGGAGGATGATGTGATTTCTGGTTTGAATGACAAGAACTTTGATATCTTGACATGGTAGAAGAATAATGCAGTTATCTATCCTACATTATCAAAAATAGCTAGAGATATTTTAGCCATTCCAGTTTCTACTATTTCTTCAGAGTTGGCATTTAGCACTAGTGGTAGAGTTGTTGATCAGTATCATAGTTCTTTGAATTCATCTACTATCGAGGCTTTGGTTTGTACACAAGATAAGGTTCATGAAGATTATGATGAAGGTATATAAATATTTTATATTTCTGTTACTAATTTATTATACTTATATTTCAAATATTTATAATTAATATTTATATTAATATTTATCAGGTACAAATTGTTCAAGTTTTATGAAGTTGAATGCAGATGATCGTACCCCGGAGCAAGCTGAGCATTAAATTGTTGACTTTCTTTTATATATTTTGTAAATAAAACTATTTTTTTATATGCATGTTGCTGCCGGATCTCCCGGACCGGGTTCTCTCGGCTTGGCTGGAACGCTTCTCTCCTGGTTCCTGCAAAAGAAGTCCCACGGATCGATGGTGCTCTGACAAGGGACACTCCGATGGCTAAGTTAGCGGGAGCCTTAGAGCACAGGATGGAGGAATCAAAGAGGAGATAGCTCATGGAGAAGGAAAAGTGCCCTTACAACTCGGAGTCCCCCATTTACCTTATATAGGCATGGAACGTTACCAGAATCTGTTAGGGGCTTGGCTGGAAATGTCTGATATGCCCCTAGGATAATTAGGGTGATGGCCAGGTGGCACCAGGATGTGGCCACGTCATGGGATCTGTTGTAACAAAATTCTGGTACCAGTTGGGAGGGGCTTTTGGAGCCTTCTGACCAGTATGGGTCTGGATGAAGTAGGTCAGTCGGACCTCGAATGGGTCGGTAGGACTTCAAGTGGATCAGCATGACCTCTAGTGGATCGGTCGGACCACTAATGAAGTGGGTCGATCAGACCTCTGCTGAAGTGGGTCGTTCGGACCTCTGATGGAGTGGGTCACTCGGACCTCTGATGGAGTGGGTCACTCGGACCTCTGATGGAGTGGGTCGTTTAGACCTCTGATGGAGTGGGTCGTTTAGCCCTTAAGCTGGTTGATCAGATTTTTGGTCCGGTTCAGAGAAAAGTTGATTGAGTATAATAGTTGCCCCCTTGCTCTTGACCTTCGAAAGGACTTGCAGCTTCGAAGGATGAGAGCATCATTTCTTATTTAGTGCTTTTATCCTTGGGATGATCGCAGATCTGATCAGGCGTACTACGTCTGGTTGTGTCCCATTCCAGAATCCTACACTTCGGATAGGTGTCAGCCCCGTGTTGGAGGTGGGAGGAGGTAGTTAATGTAGATGGGTGCAATGATGAACGGCCAGCCCGGCCCACTCGGTCGTCAGGCTTTGGATGTAACTAGTGCGACGTGGTGACATCCGGGCAGTTGGCACCGTGTTGGGGATGAGCTCTCCATCGCTGATCTGGCGACTATGCAAATTATGGCTCGAACGTGCTCCCATCCATCGCATCAACTTCCACTATGTGGGGAGTCGCATCACCTGATGGATGGATCATGGCATTCGAGGGACGGTGGGAAATGACCCTTTTATGGGCTATAAAAGGAGGTATTGAGAGCCCGGGGGGAGTTTCCTGCTGCATCCGTGCTCGAAGAGAGAGAAAGAGCATCTTCTTCCTTCTGCTTCTGTCTTCCTAGAAACCCATTTTCCAGGTCAGTCTTCCCCCCACCTCTTTAACCTTTATTAGAATGGCCTCTGGTAGCCGTAGTTCCAGCCATAGGGAGAGGGAGGTGGGCCCTAGTGAGATTTGGTCTGAGATGACATGGGAAAGGGTAGAAGCCCTTAGGGTTAGATACAACATACCTTCAACCCTACATCTTACCATCCCAGACTGAGAAGAAAGGGTGACCAGACCGTTAAGGCCGGGAGCCCTCCCGGTGTATGAAGACCACTTTAATGCTGGCCTTAGATTTTCACTCTATGATTTCTTTATCGAGATCTTCCATTTGTATAGGATTACCCCTGTGCAGCTGACCTCGAACAGCATTTGGACGATCAGCTGCTTCATGGTTCTATGCTGTAGAGCCGGAATCGAACCTAGGACTTCTCTTTTTGCCAATTTCTTTCTCCTGAAGAGGGACTTCAGGAGCCGGGAATGGTGGATGTTCAGTCCCCGTCCTGGATAAAGAATTTTAGGGGGTCTTCCATCGGCTATCCATAGTTGGAAGTCCCGATTCTTCTATGTGGATAGCCTCCAACCTTGGGATTTCGAAGTACTATGGAGGGAACCAAGGCCGAAAGCCATCGACAGAAGGACAATGCTTATGGCCGACTAGGCTGATTTCAATGAGATGGAGGGTGTTGGCCCCACTATGGTTCCGGAGCTGCTTCAGGAGGACACCTCCAGTTGGCTAGAATCAGTCGTCACATAAGCTTAGGTAGGATAGAAGCCACTATCATTGGTCCCTTTTATGCTTTACAAATTTTGTCTTCTTCTGTACTCACTTCGGTTTTGTTCCTACAATAGGAGATAAGATGAAGCCCAACAGGGCCAAGGTAGTAGAGTGGGTGGCAAAGAGGAGGGCTGCCCAGTCCACGGGGTCGACTGCGGACAGGATGAAGAAGCAGCGGGTGGAAGAACGGCTCGTAGCGGTTATGTCAGTGGACTCCGATGAGGATCACATACCTCTATCGAAGCGACTGGTAGTGAGGGCGTAGGGGCATTCATCCCCCATCGGGCAATTGGCCGCCTGACCGGAGCAGGAGTCATCAGAGCCGATTGGTGTAGCGACTGTTCTAGCCTCATCATCAACAGGGCCGACGAAAATGGCTCCCCCCATGGACAAAGGGAAGGGAGCAGCCGAAGGGGAGGAGGCCGACGGCATCTGCTTCGAGATATATCGGCACTAGCACGCCCTCCACAATGCAGGGCATGCCAGAGAGCTACTCAGGGGGTCCATGTCAGAGGCCGACTGGGAGGAGTCCAGTTAGAAGAAGTTGAATGATGTGGCAAAGGAAGCCTACCACGACATGATGAGGGTAGGTCATCTTTCTCATATCTTTTTCTTTCCATTCTTCCTTCTCTGTGCATGGTTAACTCAAATTTTCATTTATAGCTTGTCCATGGGATCTCGCTGATGGATGACAGACTCAATGAGATGCTATACGCAGCACAGGCCATGGCCACGAAGGTTGAAGAGTCGGAGGTGGCTAGAAGGGTGGCTGAGGAGGGGCTATTGGCTAGTCTGGCCAAAGCTGAGTCTTTGAAGAAGTAGGTAGAAGACTTGTAGACCCAACTGGCTGACCGATAGGCCAGGTTGAAGAAGAAGAAGAAGAGGGTGAACACTCTGGTCCGTCGGCTGAGCACGGAGGAGGAATGGTCCACCGAGGCTGAGAGGAACTCCCAAGCTCACCAATCTGTGGCAGCAAAGTACATGGGCTTGCTGAAGGAGGTTAAGGAGCGAGTGGTGGAGGTGGTCGGCAATGCCGTGGTGGAGTACAAGCTTTCGCCAGCTTTGAGGATGAGATTGAGGAGGCTGGAGCGGTCAGCTTCAATTATGGCTATGAAGATTGCCTGAAGAAGGTGGCCGATGCCTTTCCAGAGCTTGACCTGTCTACCCTACAACTGCCATCGCCAATGGTAGAAGGAGCAGGCCTGACTGACACCGGGGCTGGTACCTAGGCTGCTGCCAACATAGGAGGGTTAGGGGACCCGTCAGACACCAGAGCCGACGCCCAAGCTGTTGCCAGCGCGGGACTGATGGATGCCTTGGTTGGGACTTTGGGTGCGGTGCAGGAGGCTGAAGCTGAAGTTCCTACTATTTACTCACAGGGTCAGACTTAAGATCATTTATAAAAGTCTGCCTTATTTTTGTAAAAATGTTTTGTCAAGAAATGAAAATGTTTCTTCTTCTGACATGTATCTTTAGTGTTCATCTTTCTGAATGTGGAATGGTCGGCTTGGTCCGAACTCACTATTCTTAAAAAACACTTCTAAGTGTTAAATAGTTGGCTCATTCCGAACCCAAGCCCTTAGAAATATTTGTAAGTGATGAAGGGTCGGTTTAGTTTGAATCCCTCAGATTGGTTGTTTATAGGGTAATCCCTTAAATGCTTAAGGATTCCAAGTAAAATTCTCCAAGCAAGGTTGGATTTTTGAGTGGGCTGCCTTAGAGCCTCTACCGACCGTGGTCAGACTTTCGGTGGGCTACCCTAGAGCCTGTGCCGACCGTGGTCAGACTTTCGGTGGGCTACCCTAGAGCCTGTGCCGACCGGGGTCGGACTTTTAGTGTGGGCTGTCCTAGAGTCTCTGTCGACTGGGGTCAGACTTTCGGTGGGCTGCCCTAGTGTCTTTACTGACCGGGGTCAGACTTTCGGTGTGGGCTGCCTTAGAGTCTCTACCGACCAGAGTTTGACTTTCGGTGCTGGCTGCCTTAGAGCCTCTGCCGACCAGGGTCAGACTTTTTGGTGTGGGTTGCCTTAGAACCTCTGCCGACCGGGTCGAACTTTTTGGTGTGGGCTACCTTAGAGCCTCTATCGATTGGGGTCAGACTTTCGGTGGGCTTCCCTGGAGCCTTTGCCGATCGGGGTCAGACTTTCAATGTAGGCTACCTTAGAGCCTCTACTAATCGAGTTCGAACTTTTGATGGGATGCCCTAGAGCCTCTGCCGACCAAGGTCAGACTTTCGGTATGGGCTGCCTTAGAGCCTTTATCGACCGGGGTCGGACTTTCGGTGGGCTGCCCTAGAACCTCTGCCGATCGGAGTCAGACTTTCGGTGTGGGCTGCCTTAGATCCTCTACCGACTGGGGTCGGACTTTTAGTGGGCTGCCCTAGAGCTTCTGCCAACCGGGGTCAGACTTATGGTGTGGGCTGCCTTAGAGCCTCTGCCAACCGGGGTCAGACTTTCGGTGGGCTTCCTTAGAGCCTCTACCGACCGGGATCGAACTTTCGGTGTGGGTTGCCTTAGAGCCTCTACCGACCGGGGTTGGACTTTTGGTGTGGGCTACCTTAGAGCCTCTGTCGACCAGGGTCAAACTTTTGGTAGGCTGCCTTAGAGCCTCTACCGATCGAGGTCAGATTTTTTTGTGGAATGAATTGTTGTCTTCATTAATAATACTTGCGAAGGTTGTCTACATTCCAAAGATGCGCTACTTGACGTCCATCCAGGTGCTCAAGTCGGTAAGTTTTGACTCGGATCACTTCAATTACCCTGTAGGGTCCTTCCCAGTTGGGGGAGAGTTTTTCTTGTTCGGTTGGCTTGGATATTTCAGTCCTCTGCAGAACCAAGTCTCCGACCTTGAAGCTTCGAGCTTGACTCGAGTGTTGTAATATTTGGTCATCCTTTGGCAATATGTTACCATCTTCAGGCCGGCTTGGAGCTGGGTTTTCTCGAGCAAGTCGAGGTCAATTCTTCTCCATTCAGAGTTGGCTGGCTCAGCGAAATGATCAATCCGAAAGGATTGCAGGGATATTTTCACAGGTATGACCGCCTCACTCCTGTAGGTCAGATTGAATGGAGTTTTTCTAGTTGCCATCCGGGAGGTAGTCCAATAGGTCCAAAGCATCGAATGAAGTTCTTCTGCCTAAAGCCCCTTGGTATCATTTAGTCGGGTCTTTAGCCCATGTAGGATCGTCCGATTGGTAATTTTGGCTTCTCCGTTGGATTAGTGATGTCTGACTGAAGTTAGCCGATTGGAAATATAGTATTACTGGCAAAACTCTCAAAATTTCGGGTTGTCAAACTATCATCCATTATCGGTGATGATTGCCTGTGGTATGCTGAACCGGAAGATAATGTAGTTCCGGATGAAGTTTTTCATTTTGGTTTCTGTGATTTGTGCCAGCAGATCAGCTTCCACCCACTTGGTGAAGTAGTCGATGGCTACAACCAAGAACTTTCGTTATCCGAAGGCTGGCGGGAATAGCCCAAGGATGTTCATTCCCCATTGTGTGAATGGCCAAGGGGTGGTTAGCGGGGTTAGCTGACTAGCCGGTCATCTCTGAATGTTGGAATATCTTTGGCACACATTGCATTTTCTGACAAAGTCTGACGTGTCCTTATGGATGGTTGGCCAGTAATAACCTTGCCGGATAATTTTGTAAGCCAAGGATCTTCCTCCAAGGTGATTGTCGTAGATGCCCTCGTGCACTTCTTTGAGCGCGTAGTCGGTGTCGACGGCCCCAGGCATTGAGCAATGGTTGCATGAATGACCGTTTGTACAGGGTCCCATCGAGGATGACATACTTTGAGGTAGTCCAGTGTACAGGCTTGGCTTCGATCTTATCTTTTGGCAGGGTCCCTTCGATGAGGAATGCAAGGACGGGGTCCATCCAAGAGGCTTCCCGCTTTACTTGATGGATTCCAGCCACAATTGTCTTAGGTAGGCCATGGAGTCTAACTATCTCCATGGGTGGAGGAGGCTTGCATCTCGCTTGTTCCTAGGACCAGACGGCCAGGGGAGTATACTCCAGGCAGCAAAAGTAAAAAGAAACGAAAAAATAATCAAACAAGCAAGAACCCTAGACAGGGCTCTGATACCAAAAATGATGCAGAACAAATAAGATGATGCGATGCGGAAGTAAATTAAGACCTTTTTTTTTTTTTTTTTGGCTTGACTCAAAAACAAGGCTAACTAATATTGAAAGAAAATATGCACTGAAAGAAAGCACAATTCAAAAGAGAAGATTATCAGAGTAATAAAGAAGTAGGATCGCTGGGGATTGAGAAACCCCTAGACCTAGGGTTCACTCCTCTTTCAAGAAACAGATGAAGAGAGAAGAGAAGGTTTTATACCTGACTGTGATATCTCTCTTTGCTTCAATTGAAGGACACTCTCGAGCAGATTGTAGGATCCTTGGAGATGGGGTATCTTCGTAATGGATCCTCAGATTGTAGTCCTATGGCAAGGTTGGCCTTCTTCTCATACTCTGGATCTGGAAAAGATGAAGAACAAGATAAGGATGTAAGAAACTCAAGGAAGAGACCTTTACCAGGGATAGCTCCGGACTGCTCGAACTTTGAAGATGAGGGAAGAGTATGGAGGTGGCGGTGGAAGATGGAGTGGATTTAGGGTTTGGCTGGTAGGGCGGTGGCTTGCAGATGAAAAGGACCTAGGGCTTGATATAGTGGGCGGTGGCTTGGAGAAGGAGATGGTAGCCTTGAATGAAGTGGAAATAGGGTTTAGGAATTTGGATGTTGGCGGCTAGGATGACGAAAGGAAATTAGGGTTGGCGGCCAGGGATGAAAGCGGGGCAGGGTTTTGGTAACTTTGGAGATCTCTCACCTCCTCAAGGCTCCAATGGAACCCGGATTTACTCCCTCACGGAGCTCAACACTCAAAGAAGTGCGGAAGAAGAGAACACAAGGTTGCTCAACACAAGAAAAGATTTCATTTACTCAATAAAATCAAAAGATTACATAAGTGTCCAATATATAAACCTTGCAAGAGAAACAAAATTACACTACTTCCCATGTGGGACTAAACATTCATCCTAAGCATGAAAATCTTTCCCTTGACCGACCAGGCTTCTTTCCTTGGAGTGGGCGGCCTCAAATGCAAGGTGATGGCTTCATATGGCAGGTATGTGGGGCACCTCCTAGTTCTTCTCCTTAAGTCATAGGTTTTCCTTCCATGACATGCTCTTTCTTGGAAGAAAATACTCATCTCCTAGTCTTTCTCCCCAAGACTAGGCTCCTTCCATTCATATCCAGGTACTTTAGGCAGATATGGGTGCCTACCTTGAAGTCCTCTCCATGAAAAATCCCCTGCTCCTTTAGCTTGGTTACTTTTGGCAGCTTGTGGGCGCCTTCCTTGACTTCTCCTAAGAAAATTTTCTTGCTCTCTTGGGCATGGGGACCAGGGACACTAGGATGAAATATGGTGCCAACTGGTCCTGGGAGTATGGCTGGGAGTGTGGTGTCCACTTGCATTTTGCCTTGGAAGAAAAAATGACGCCCTAGGGAATGGCGCCAACCAGGACTTGACTTGGACTTAGACTGAGTCAACATGACTCAACAAAATGAAATCCAGACTCAAAGAAATAAAATAATCTGGTTGACCAGGTCAACCCTTATTACAAACCCTAATCTTCGGGCAAGGTCATTCAGAGATCCAGATGGAACCCTGAAGTCTTCTTCTAATTCTAGTGCCCACACCAATTCTCCCGGGGTGGGAGGAACTCGACCCTGTCGATTAAGGCTCAAGTTGGCTATGGTATCTCTCCAAGAGATCTGGATCCAGCTCTTGTAATTCATCTCGAGAGATCCAAGAGTCATCAAAATCTGGCCTTCCTTGCCAGCGGACCAGGTATCTTTGGTATCCTCAATTACGAGTAGAGATAACCCGATCGTCCAGGATCTTTTCAATCTATTCTTTCCTCACTGGCCAGTTTGTTGGTGGACACACAGGGTTGGGTTCACTCTCAAGAACAGGATTAGTTTCAAAAGGCTCACTGGGAATCACAGCTGGCTCTCTATACTCTTCTAGGTCTGTAATGTTGAAAGTGGGGCTAATGCCTAGTTCTTAAGGCAACTCGAGCACATAGGCATTGGATCCTACTCTCTTCACCACTCTAAATGGTCCAGCTCCTCTAGCATGTAACTTTCTAACGGTTCCAGGAGGAAACCATTCAGGCCTTAACCTAATCATTACATAGTCTCCCTCAATAAAAGTTTTGACTCGCCTTTGAGAATCAGCCAACTTCTTATAAGTTTCATTACTTAAATTTATTTTGGCATGAATTTCTTTATGAAAGTCTTTTATATGCTGTGCAAAAACTTCAGCAGACTCGGAGACTCGTGTGTGGACTAGTAAAGGGGCTAGGTCAAGAGGTGTGTGAGGTTTGTACCCATGCACAATTTCAAATGGACTCTTACCTGTAGACCTATTGATCGAGTCATTGTATGCAAATTCAGCCCTAGGTAAGTACAAATCCGAATTCCTAGTGTTTTCACCAACAAGACATCTTAGCAGATTGCCTAAGCTACGGTTCACTACCTTGGTTTGGCCATCAATTTGGGGATGATAGGCAGTTGAAAACTTAAGTTTTGTCCCTAACTTATGCCAAAGGGTTTTCTAAAAATAACTGGTGAATCGGACATCCCTATCTGAAACAATAATCTTAGGTAGGCCATGGAGTCTAACTATCTCATTAAAGAACAGGGTGGCTATCTTAGACGCATCAAAAGTCTGGGAACAAGGCAAGAAGTGGGCCATCTTAGAAAATCAGCCGACTACGACACAGATAGAGTCATGCCTCCTCTGGGTCTTAGGCAAACCTAACACAAAGTCCATACTCACATCTTGCCAAGGACGATCTGGGACAGGGAATGGGGTATAAAGGCCGGTGTTCTGTTTTCGCTGTTTAGCAACAGCGCAGGTCCGACACCTAGCCACAATGTGTGCTACATCTCTTTTTAAGCTAGGCCAGAAAAAGTGGTCTTCAACAGCCAGGGTGGTCTTGTCTTTTCCAAAATGGCCTGCTAGACCCCCAGCATGAATTTCCCAAATCAAAAATTTCCTAAGAGAAGTTCTAGGGATGCAAAGCCTATTCTTAAAGAATAGAAAGCCATCTAAAAGGGTATAATCCTTATGATCAATAGATGGTCCTTGAGCTAGATCCTGATACACAGTCTTAAAATCCGGACACGACTCATATTCCTCTTTGATCTGCTCAAACCCTACGACTTCAGCTCTAACAGAATTCAATAACAAAGATCGATGACTAAAGGCATCAGCTACCTAATTTTCAGTCCTAGCCTTATGTTTCAAAATAAAAGTATAGGACTGGATATACTCTACCTACTTAGCATGCCTAGGGTTAAGCTTCTTCTAGGAATTCAGGAATCTAAGAGCCTCATGGTCCGAAAACAGCACAAATTCCTGGGGTAGCAAATAATGTCTCCAGTAACGCTAAGCTTGCACTATCGCATAAAATTCTTTATCATAGATAGAATACCTAAGCTTAGCATCATTAAGTTTTTCACTAAAGAATGCTACGGGATGATTCTCTTGGCTTAGGACTCCACCTATACCTACACCTGAAGCATCATAGGCAACCTCAAATACTTTAGGAAAGTCAGGTAACCTCAAAATGGGTGCCTGGGTCATCCTATCCTTAATATCTAGGAAGGCTTTATGGGCTGCTTTAGTCCACTAAAATTCTCCCATCCTAATACAGTCTGTGATAGGAGCAACTATAGTACTAAACCCCTTGATGAGTCGTCTATAGAAGGTAGCCAAGCCATGGAAACTCCTAACTTCATGCACACTGGTCGGCTCTGGCCATTCTACTATGGACCTAATCTTCTCTGGATCGGCAGCCATGCCGTCAGGGGTTACTACAAAACCAAGGAAGATAACACTACTGGTCATGAATTCACACTTCTTGAGATTACCGTAGAGACTATCATTCCTCAAAACTTGGCAGACTTGTCTAAGGTGGCCTAGGCGGTCTGCAGGGGTCTTACTATAGATCAGGATGTCATCGAAATAGACCACTACAAACTTCCCTATGAAAGCTCTAAGCACCTGGGTCATAATCCTCATGAAAGTACTAGGGGCATTGGACAACCCAAAAGGCATAACAACCCATTCGTAGAGACCATCCTTAGTTTTGAAAGCGGTTTTCCACTCATCCCCTGGTTTAATTCTAACCTGATGATAGCCGCTCTTGATATCAATTTTGGAAAAAACCATTGCACTGGCCATCATATCTAGCATGTCATCTAGTCTAGGGATGGGGAACCTATACTTGATTGTGATTTTGTTGATGACAAGACTATCAACACACATCCTCCACGTGCCATCTTTCTTTGGGGTCAGTAGTGCAGGGACTGCACAAGGGCTAAGACTCTCTCTAATGAACCCCTTCCTCAATAATTCTCCAACCTGCTTTTGTAGTTCCTCATGCTCAGATGAATTCATCCTATAATGGGGCAAGTTGGGTAAAGTAGCTCCTAGGATTAAATCTATGGAATGCTGGATATCCCTAAGAGGTGGAAGGTGGTCTGACAGATCCTCGGGAAAAACATCCTCAAATTCTTCTAACAAAGGCCTAACTTCCTGAGGAGGCTCTGAGGGTGTAGGAGTCCTAAGTTCCCTAGCAGTCAACATCCAAATGGGTGAACCACTATGAATTTCTTGTTCTAGATCCTTAGCACTAATTAGGTTCACTCTAGTCTTCATCTCTTTGACCTTATTGGGTCCTTTAGCTACCTTGTCCTTAGGAGGGACTGAATGGATTGTTATCTTTTTTTCATTAAAACTAAAGACACAGGTATTGGATTTTCCTAAGAGGGTGGCATCATGATCATATAACCAAAGTCTCCCAAGAATTATACTGCTCACCCCCATGGGTAAGACATCACACCAAATCTTCTCTTGATAGGATTGCATATGGATTTGGACCTGACATCTAGACTGGATGGGTATAGAGGTAGAGTCTACCCAAGAAACCTTATAGGGGTTGGGGTGGGGGACTGGGGTTAAGCCTAACATTTTGACAGTGCTAGCAGAAATGGCATTCACACAGCTCCCACTATCTATGATGATCTTACATACCTTATCCCCTAATTTAAGGAAAGTCTGTAGGATGTTAGTCCTACGCCAATCCTCCTGAACTCTACTCTGGGACAGGATGCATCTCACAACTCCTAACTGGTCAGACTTTGTGGGTTCCTCCTCTCCTTCATACTCATCAACCAAGTTCATTCCGGCCTTATAAACTTCTTCTTCAAATTCCTCATTGGGCTCGAAATTCTCTTCCTCTCCCTCTTCTATGTAAAGGGATCTACGTGGGCACTGGCTAGAAACGTGACCTACCCTATGGCACTTAAAACAGGCTATGGCTGTACACTGGCTGGAGATATGACCTGGTTTCTGACACTTAAAACAGGTGATACTAGAACTAGGGGTTCTCTGGGTGTCAGGTGCCTTACCTTTGTCCATGGGCCTAGGGATAGGAATACCCTGAAAAGGTTTGCTAGGGGTAACTTGGCTAGGTCCATTTCTTGGGATTGGGGCACTAACCCTAGAAGGTATAGGTCCTCTCTGAAATTTTTTAATGTTCAGTGCAATCTGATAGGCTTGGTCTAGGTCAGTAACCTCTCTCAAAAACAACTCCCTCTTAATGTCTTCCCTAAGTCCAGCCCTAAATCTAGACAAAGTGACCTTATGGGCTTCACTCACATCACATCTCATCAAGTACTCATCAAAGGTGGCTATGTAGTCTGAGACAGATCGGTTCCCTTGTTTCAAGATTTGCCATTGGTCTAACAGATTCTGCTGGTATGAAATGGGTAGGTACTTATCTCTAAGCTTCTCTTTCATACCCTGCCAAGTGGTTATGGGCTCAACATTTCGTCTCCTAATGGTTAGCTCAATGTTCCCGCAGTATAACCTAGCTTGATGCACTAACTTCATCTTGGCAAACTTGAACTTCCTTTCCTCAGACATGGTATACCACTCAAAGTACTGGTCCATCTCACCCTCCCAATCAGAATACACCTTAGGATTTAAGCTACCATCAAAAGTGGGTGCATCTAATTTGATGTTCCGGATGAACCTATCATCTCTATCTTCAGGCTCTGGGTCAGGCCTCCTATGATTAGGTTCAGGATCTCTGTATAAAGGTCTTCTAGGCTCCTGGTATGGGTGAGGTTGAGGCACATTAAAATCTGGGTCAGGAGTCCAATTCTGATGTCTAGGTTCCTCAAGTACTTGGACTCGATCCCTAAGCTGGGTAAGATCCTCACGGACTTGATCCCTAAAATGGGCAACATTATCAGTCATATCCTGACTCAATTTGGTCATACTTTTGGTAAGAGTTCTAATCATGGCCTCTAAATCAGGTTGGGTTTGACCAGGTTGGTAGGGTACTCCAATCCGGGTGGACATGATGATACAAGCAAGCACACCAAATGAGACTCGACTGAAATGACTACGGGCTAACTAGACCTAGAGCCCAAACTAGATGCTCAATCAGAGTGGCAAGCTAGCCTATAGTAACTCGGGACTCAGCCAGGCACGTGTAAGGAGAGTGTTAGGTCCCTAATTGCCAATCCTAGACACCAATCAGTGATTGGCCTAGTAGGCGGACCAGCACACAAGCCCTTTTGGATATAATCCTTGAACCACCATTCTATACACTGAGTACAAAGCACATACAGAGTAACTAGACAAACTGACTCAACACTAGCCTAGACCCAACCAGTTGGTGTCCCTAGCCCACTAGGGCAAATTAGGTCTAATTAATTTTAAGATTAAAGGCTTAGGTTCGAATGCACGGGAGGTGGTTTAGGGATAAAGAGAGGGTCTCAATCCTCCCCTTATGTTGCAACTTCGGTGCCCTTAAGATAGATTCAATTTATGCACACTCAAATAAAAAAATAGCTTGTAGAAAATAAAACATAGAACAGCAGTAAAATTGATCTTAGAAAATCTACGGAAATTAATAAATCATGAAAATTTTATGTAAATTACTTTCAATTATACTGGTTCCAGAAAAATAAGAATTACTTAATTTGGAATTTTTTGAATGGAGAAACAATTCGAATAATAGGGTAGTTACTGTCAGAAAATAGAGCGTGTGTCCCATTTGCAATCCCTGCCTAGAAGTTATAACCCAGCGGCACCCCTACACACCCTAGGAACCCCCGTGGAATGGGAGGAGGAGGCTTTTGTCTCGCTTGTTCCTAGGACCGGACGGCCAGGGGAGTCTACTCCAGGAAGCAAAAGTAAAAAGGAACGAAAAAATAATCAAACAAGCAAGAACCCTAGACAGGGCTCTGATACAAAAAATGATGCAGAAAAAATAAGATGATGCGATGCGAAAGTAAATTAAGACTATTTTTTTTTTTGGTTAGAAGTTGGCTTGACTCAAAAACAAGGCTAACTAATATTGGAAAAAAATATGCACTGAAAGAAAGCACAATTCAAAAGAGTAGATTATCAGAGTAATAAAGAAGTAGGATCGCTGGGGATTGAGAAATCCCCAGACCTAGGGTTCACTCCTCTTTCAAGAAATAGATGAAGAGAGAACAGAAGGTTTTATATCTGACTATGATATCTCTCTTTGCTTCAATTGAAGGACACTCTCGAGCAGATTGTAGGATCCTTGGAGATGGGGTATCTTCGTAATGGATCCTCGGATTGTAGTCCTATGGCAAGGTTGGCCTTCTTCTCGTACTCTGGATCTGGAAAAGATGAAGAACAAGATAAAGATGTAAGAAACTCAAGGAAGATACCTTTACCTGGGATAGCTCCGAACTGCTCGAACTTTGAAGATGAGGGAAGAGTATGGAGGTGGCGGTGGATGATAGAGTGGATTTAGGGTTTGGCTGGTAGGGCGGTGGCTTGCAGATGAAAAGGACCTAGGGCTTGATATAGTGGGCGGTGGCTTGGAGAAGGAGATGGCGGCCTTAAATGAAGTGGGAATAGGGTTTAGGAATTTGGGTGTTGGCGGCTAGGATGATGAAAGGAAATTAGGGTTGGCGGCCAGGGATGAAAGCGGGGCAGGGTTTTGGTAACTTTGGAGATCTCTTACCTCCTCAAGTCTCCAATGGAACCCGGATTTACTCTCTCACGAAGCTCAATACTCAAAGAAGTGCGGAAGAAGAGAACACAAGGTTGCTCAACACAAGAAAAGATTTCATTTACTCATTAAAATTAAAAGATTGCATAAGGGTCCAATATATAGACCTTGCAAGAGAAACAAAATTACACTACTTCCCATGTGGGACTAAACATTCATCCTAAGCATGAAAAACTTTCCCTTGATCGACCAGGCTTCTTTCCTTGGAGTGGGCGGCCTCAAATGCAAGGTGATGGCTTCATATGGCAGGTATGTGGGGCATCTCCTAGTTCTTCTCCTTAAGTCATGGGTTTTCCTTCCATGACTTGCTCTTTCTTGGAAGAAAATACTCATCTCCTAGTCTTTCTCCCCAAGACTAGGCTCCTTCTATTCATAGCCAGGTACTTTAGGCAGGTGTGGGCGCCTACCATGAAGTCCTCTCTAAGAAAAATCCCCTGCTCCTTTAGCTTGGTTACTTTTGGCAGCTTGTGGGCGCCTTCCTTGACTTCTCCTAAGAAAATTTTCTTGCTCTCTTGGGCGTGGGGACCAGGGACACTGGGATGAAATGTGGCACCAACTAGTCCTGGGAGTGTGGCGTCCACTTGCATTTGGCCTTGGAAGAAAAAATGATGCCCTAGGGAATGGCGCCAACCAGGACTTGACTTGGACTTAGACTGAGTCAACATAACTCAACAAAATGAAATGCAGACTCAAAGAAATAAAATAATCTAGTTGACCAGGTCAACCCTTATTACAAACCCTAATCTTCGGGCAAGGTCATTCAGAGATCCAGATGGAACCCTGAAGTCTTCTTCTGATTCTGGTGCCCGCACCAAGCCATCTCTTCAGCAATGCTTGGGCATTGCTGGTATTCCACAAAGATTCGATCGGAGGAGTTGGTGATGGCAGTAACCAGTCATGACAAGGCATCCACCCGAGAGTTCTGCATTCGAGGTATATGGAAAATCTCGAAAAATTTAAGTCGAGTCACGAGACTTTGTACCTTGTCCAAGTATTTGGCTAGGGTCGGATCTCTCGCTTCGAACTCACCATTCACTTAGTTTACCACTAGTTGGGAATCGAAGAAGGCCTTAATCTGATTGATGCCCAACTCGTCGGCTATTCTCAGTCCTACAAGGAGGGCTTCATATTCTGCCTGGTTGTTTGATACCTGAAACGCAAAATGCAAGGCATACTCCAGGCTTTGTCCACGGGGTCAGCCAGTATTAGGCCCGCTCCACATCCAGCAAGGTTAGATTTCCCATCTACATGGAGCATCCAGGCATGCTCTGCTTCTTCAACAATGTCTTCTTTTGGTGTGTCGGCTGATTGTGGAGGTTTTCCTATCTCCAGGTACACTCTGCTATAAAGTTGACGATCACTTGAGCCTTCATGGCCGACCGGGGTTGGAAGGAGATGTCAAATTCACCCAGCTTAATGGCCTACTTAGTAAGCCGACCGGAGGTGTCGGGGCTTCTAAAGATCGCCTTAAGAGGTTGATCAGTTAGGATGATGAATGGATGTTCTTGAAAGTAAAGGCACAACCACTTGGCTGCTATGATCAGGGAGTAAGCAAGCTTCTGCATCTTGGGATATCTTGTTTCGGCATCATGGACAACTTTTGAGCCAACTTGAAGATATTAAGCCAATTCGTCCAGAAATCCCAAATCACAGGTTTCAGAAAGTCATAGATCCGAGCTGACTCAACCTAGAAGAGCCGACTCATCCAGAGTTTATTTTTCTTGACTAAGACTTCAAGCCAACTCAACCTAGAACAGTTGACTCATCTAGAGTTTATTTTTCTCCTGTCTGAGATTTCGAGCCGACTCAAGCATCTTGAGCCAACTCGAGTGTCGGGTTCAAACTTGTAATGTCTAGTTGCAGAATTGAATTTTTGAATTCCAAGAAGGCTCCAATGGCTCTATTTTGATTTTCTAGGCCCTACAATGGCTAGAACTACTGGAAAACTATAAAAGGGAGATATTTATTATGGATTAACACCATTCTTTGATTATTCATCAATTTTTATTGAGCGTTCAAGTGAGTTTCAAGTCTTTCACCAACCAACTTCAAGAGAGCATTCAAGAGGATTCAAAGCTTCACCAACTCATCTTCAATCATTGAATCCAACTTTCAAGAAAGTCAAGAAGTAGCTTTAAGAGTATTCAAGAGAATCTAAAGCAAGGCTTCAATTTGAGCTTCATCGGCAACTACTAAACAACTTGGGTTTGTTGTAAAGTTGCTAATTTCTTTTTGAAATATCTTGTATCCTCTCCAAGAGTAGCAAATGGCTGTATCTTGTGAGTGGTGAAAGGTTATTAGGTGAGCCTATTAAAACCTAAGTTGGGTTTCTTGGTTAGCCTGGATTAAAACCAAGGGTGTTGAAAGGTTATTAGGTGAGCATATTAAAACCTAAGTTGGGTTTCTTGGTTAGCCTGGATTAAAACCAAGGGTGTTGAAAGGTTATTAGGTGAGCCTATTAAAATCTAAGTTGGGTTTCTTTGGTGAGCCTGGTGTAAAAACTAAAGGATGTTGGATTTGGATTGTGATCCCGATAAAATAATCCAACTGTATTCTAGGAAGAATATAGTGGAAATCCCAAGTGGTGCTTAGATAGTAGACGTAGGAGCAGGGTTGCTCTGAACCACTCTAAATTTCTTGTGTTTATGGTTGTGTTTGCTTGACTTGTTTGTGATTGTTAACTTATATGTTTCCATTGCATAATCTATCACAACACTAAAAGATTTTCAAAGTGTACATTCTTGAAAGTTTTTATTATCCCAATTCACCCCCTCTTGGGAAGCCACTTGGGCAACAAGTGGTATCAGAGCAGAGTCTTTGAAATTCCTTAGAGTAAAGATTGATGGTACATCCCATGAGTACCTCTTTGGCTGAAGGCCAATCCGTAAACCGACCTCCACTTTTCATCAAAACTAATTACACATATTAGAAGGCTAGGATGAAGATATACATTCAAGCCATAGACTTTCAATTATGGAAGATAATTCTAAGTGGACCTCACACACCCATGATTAGAGTTAATGATACTGAAGTTCCTAAACCAAAAGAGAAATGGGACAAGAATGATATGAAAAAGGCTGAGTTAAATGCCAAGCCCATGAATTTACTTTATTATGCTTTGGACCCAAACAAATTTAATAGAATTTCCATGTGTAATTCTGCTAAACAAATTTGGGATAAGCTCGAAATCACACACGAGGGCACATCACAAGTAAAGAATTCTAAAATTAACCTTCTTGTGCATAATTATGAGTTATTCAAAATGGTGCCAAATGAAACTATACCTGCTATGTTCTCTCATTTTTTCTGACATTATAAATGGTCTTAAAAGTCTTAGTAGGACCTATACTAATGCTAATTTAGTACAGAAAGTTTTGAGATCATTGCCAGAAAAATGAAAAGCAAAGGTTACAATTATTCAGGAGGCA
The DNA here is from genome assembly GCA_021397845.1 of Areca catechu. Classification (NCBI taxonomy): domain Eukaryota; kingdom Viridiplantae; phylum Streptophyta; class Magnoliopsida; order Arecales; family Arecaceae; genus Areca; species Areca catechu. The sequence goes on along the minus strand of CM038039.1, from coordinate 149,432,722 downwards.
AAGGATTTGAACACACTATCATTGGATGAGCTGCTGGGGTCATTGCTCACACATGAGTTAGCCATGCAGCAAAGAATTGAAGAAGATTAAAAAAAAAAAAGACCATTGCATTTAAAGCACCTGAAGAAGATAAAGATACCTTTGATGATAATGATATGGAGGATGATGAAATTGTCCTAGTAATGAGAAAGTTCAAGAAATTTATGGGCAGAAGAAGAACCAATAGATGGAGAAAGCAATTTAGAAAAGGAGACCATGGAAAGGATAGAGAAAAAGACAAGGAGAAGGACAAGGACAAAGATCATTTTCCAATCTATTATGAATGCAAGAAACCAGGACACATACGTCCTGATTATCCAGAAGTCATGCAAAAATTGTTTAAAAAGAAGAAAAAGAAAGCAATGCTTATGGCATGGAGCGACAGTGATGAATCTACATTAAATGAAGAAGAAGAAGATATAATGATGATAGCTCAGATTTGTCTTATGGGTTCGGAGAATGAGGTAACAACTTATGAACCAAATTTAGATTTTACCTATGATGAGCTTCATAATGCTTTTTGTGAATTGTTGATTGAATACAAAAAGGCTAGTTTGAAAATGAAGAATTTAAAAAATAACTGTGATACATTTGAAAAAGTTTAAAATGAAGTTTGTGAAAGAAACAAAATTTTGCAAAGAGAATCAAGTATAACTTGTGAAAGACTTAAAACCATCCAATTTGAAAAGGAAGAACTTCTTGAAAAGAATAAAATTTTACAAAAAGAAAATATAGATTTGCAAAAGGAAGTTCAAAAGCTAAAACCTTTAGTTGAAAAATTTACTTTAAGCTCTAACAAACTTAAATTGATTTTGAAAAATCAAAAAGATTGTAATAATAAGTTTGGAATCGGTTATAAAGATACAAATACAAATAAGTTTTCTGCATCCACTTCTTATGCTCCAAAGTTCATTGCATCAAAATAATATGGACCTAAGTTTACATCATATGCTCCTTATCCAAGGTCAAGAATTATTTGCTATGCATGTAATAACATAGGTCACAAAGCATTTGAGCGTCATTTGAAATATAATAGCAAAAAGAAAATCAAGAAAATTTGGGTTCCAAAAGAAACCAATCATACTAACTTGCAAGGATCCAGGAAAGCTTGGGTACCTAAATCCACTACTTGACTGTTTTGCAGGAATGTCTTGTAGCCATAAATACAAAGAAAAGATGGTATCTTGATAGCAGCTATTCAAGACACATGACGGGTGATATAGATCAATTTTTCACCCTTGAAGAAGAAGATGGTGGCATGGTAACATTTGGTGATAACCGTAAATGAAGGATAATTGGTATTGGTAAAATTAAAATCACTCCTTCCATCTTTATTGAGAATATACTGCTAGTAGAAAAATTAAAGCATAATCTATTAAGTATTAGTCAACTATGTGATATTGGCTTTAATATTTTCTTCAAGGCTTCAATGTGTATAGTAGTTGATCTTTTTGACTCTAGTATAAAGTTCATTGGATATAGACTTAGCAATATATATGTGGTAGATCTTAATGATCTAGCTATGTCAAGTAACACAAGTCTTGTAGCAGTGAATGATAAGAGCAAGGAATCAAGTCTACTATAGCATAGATGACTTGGATATGCTAGCATGCATACTATTACAAAACTTATTTCAAAAGATTTATTCAAAGGTTTGCCAAAGTTTAATGTAGATTTTGATTATGTTTGTGATGCATGCCAATTAAGAAAACAAGTTAGGAGGAGTTTTAAATCCAAAAATATTGTTTCTACCACTAGACCTTTAGAGCTACTTCACATGGATCTATTTGAACCCACTAGGATAACAAGCCTATGTGGTATGAAGTACGGTCTTGTGATTGTAGATGGTTTTTCAAGACACACTTGGGTTTTATTTATTGCACATAAAGATGAAACTTTTAAATCTTTTAAAAACTTTTATAAAAAGTTTCAAACTTGAAAAATCTTTCTATTATTTCTATTCGTAGTGATCATGGTACAAAATTTGAAAATCAATATTTTGCTCACTTTTGTACAAAGCACGGTATTGACCATAACTTCTTCGCTCCTAGAACACTACAACAAAATGGTGTTATAGAGAGAAATAATAGGACCTTGGAAAAGATGGTCTGAACAATGCTTTGTGAAGGCAATCTTCCAAGATACTTTTGGATAGAAGCTGTAAATATCGCTTGCTATATTTTAAACAAAGTCTTAGTTAGACCTATTATAAGAAAAACCCCCTATGAATTATGGAACAATAGAAAGCCAAATATTGATTATTTTCATGTTTTCGGTTATAAATGTTTTATACTCAACAATGTTAAGGATAACCTTGGTAAGTTTGATGCTAATCTGATAAGGCTATTTTCCTTAGTTATTCAATTAATAGTAAAGCCTATTGAGTAGTATCCAATAAGAAAACTTTAACTATTGAAGAGTCAATTTATGTTATTTTCAATGAGACTGACATTGCATCTTCTAGAAAAGAAGATTGTGCTGATAATGATGCTGGTACACTTGAAAATGGATTAAAAGATATGACTATCAAAGACAAGCAAGCAGGTGAACAACAAGAAGAGATGGTAAGCAAGAATCATGAAGATCTACCTAAAGAATGGAAGTATGTATAATCACATCCTAAAGAACTCATTATAGGAGATCTATCACAAGGTATTAGGACTAGAGCTTCACATAGGGATGCACATGATTTAATTACTTTTATATCTCTTGTAGAACCACATACCATAGAAGAAGCTAAAACCGACCCTAATTGGATGTTAGCTATGCATGATGAGTTAAACCAATTTAAGAGAAACAATGTTTGGATACTTATAGAGAGACCATTTGACTACCTTGTAATATGTACTAGATGGGTCTATAGAAACAAACTAGATGAACAAGGTAATGTAATTAGAAATAAGGCTAGATTGGTAGCTCAAGGTTGCAACCAAGAAGAGAGAATAGATTTTGATGAGACCTATGCACCAGTAGCTAGACTAGAAGCCATTAGATTACTTTTGGCATATGCATGTTTCATGAACTTTAAATTGTTTTAGTTGGATGTAAAGAGTACTTTTCTAAATGGTTTCTTATCCGAATAAGTTTTTATAGAACAACCGCTTGGTTTTATCGATCACTCTTTTCCAAATCATGTTTTCAAGTTAAATAAAGCTTTATATGGTCTTAAACAGGCACCTAGAGCCTGGTGTGACAGATTAAGTTTTTACTTGAAAATGATTTTGTAAGAGGTAGTTTAGATACTACTCTGTTTATTAAAAACAAAATAACGATATTTTGGTTGTTCAAATTTATATTGATGATATAATATTTGGATCTACTGATGAATCTTTGTGCCAAGATTTTGCTAAGTTAATGCAGGGTGAATTCGAAATGAGTTTAATGGATGAGTTGAACTACTTCCTCGGGCTTCAAATCAAACAATCGAAGGAAGGAATTCTAATCAACCAAGCCAAATACATTAAAAAGATTATCAAAAAGTTTGGCATGGAATCAAGCAAGGAAGCTGGAACACCTATGAGTCCTGCATGTAAATTAGATAAAGATGAAAATGGCACAAGTGTTAATCAAAAGTTATATAGATGTATGATCGGATCTCTACTCTATTTAACTGTCAGTAGACCTGATATTCTGTTTAGTGTTTGTATGTATGTACATTTTCAATCAAATCCAAAAGAATCATAGATTATTGCTATTAAAAGAATTATCAAATATCTTAAAGGAACATGTAATGTAGGATTGTGGTATTCCAAGCATTCATCTTTAAGGTTAATTAGTTATTTGAATGCTGACTATGGTGGATGTAAGATTGATAATAAAAGAATTAGTGGCACATGCCAATTTCTAGGTGTTAACTTAATTTCATGGCACTGTAGGAATAGAACTCTATAGCAATATCCACTGCTGAGGCAGAGTACATGGCTATAGGAAGCTATTGTGCACAAGTGTTATGGATTAAGCAACAGCTAAAAGACTATGGTGTTATCCAGTCTAAGATTCCTATCAAATATGATAACACGATTGCTATTAATTTATCAAAAAATCTAATTCAGCATTCTAGAACTAAGCATATAGAAATAAGGCATCATTTCATTAGAGACCATGTTTTGAATAATAACATAGAATTAGAATTTGTCCCAACTGAGAACCAACTAGCTGATATTTTTACCAAGCCTCTTAGCCAAGATAGATTTGCAAAGATTAGAGAAGAGTTAGGTCTATGTGACCCATATTAAGATTATTGACCTATTTTTTCAAAAAATAAGAAAAAATATCTAGAGTTTTCAAAATTCAATTTAGAGCTATTGACCACTTTGTCTTGTATTGATTTAGCTATAGAAACCTTTAGTTTAGTCTTTTAAGCTTTACCCTGTGTTTTTGCTTGAGCCGACTCGAGCAATCCCCTATCCTGTCGAGCCGACTCGAAAGACGGGTTTGGGCTTTTCAAAAGACGGGTTTGGGCTTTTCAAATAGGGTTCCGTAGCTTTCATTCCTTAATATCTTTTTAGTTTCCACTATTTATCTCCATCAGTTTCTCCTCTTAAGCCTTAGAAACACCTCTAGAACCCTACCTAATCCTTAATCCAAGCTCAATGGAACCTAGGAAGGTCGAAGCAAAAAGACCTAGGAAGGTGATCCGACCCATTGCGAAGGAACGAAAGACCAAACAAAGGATAGATGCTTCGACTTCTCAATCAAATAAAGAACAACATGAGCAGCAACCAACCGATGCTCCAGAAGCTCTATGACAAGTCATTCTTATGGGTGATCGGCAGGTAACCTTTGGAAGAACCGTGGATTTCAATTTCCTAGAAGGAGAGAACTTGAGGATATGTGATTGGCTTAATGCTCAGGGTTGGAAACATCTTTGTATGCTTGATTTGCCCACTTATCCAACTTTGGTCAGAAAATTCTTTGAAAACCTATGTCTTGGTACTTTTCATCTTGAATCAATTGTTAAAGGGAAGAATATTATTGTGAATGAGCAAAAGTTGAGTACATTATTGCAAATACCAAAAGAAGGAGAATGTTTCTTGGTGATGAAAGAGAAATAAAGAACTTTGAGAAGTGTTCTAGAAAGAAGTGATGTATCAGGGATAATACATGTTCAAGCTAACCTATTATCTTTGGAGATGAGGCTATTACATAACATCATTAGCAGAGTGTTTTTACCCAGAATTGGAAGATTTGACTGGGTAAGCAAAAGGGATTTGATGTTTATGAGATGTTTGATTGAGGGGGAGGTCCTCAACTTGCCATATATTATGATCTCTCAGATAAGGGAAGCAGCTCGCAGGACACGAGCCTGTCTTCCATACGGTATGGTGTTTACTCTACTCTTCGAGGATGCTGGTGTTGACTTGTCAGGCGAGGATAGGAGACCTTTATTGCATATTGACAAGTACAATGCTAAGTCACTGAATAGAATGGGATTTCACAAAGTAGAAGGTAGATGGATTTGGAAGACCTCAGGACAGAGAGTGGTACATTCTGATGATGAGGAGTCTTCTAAGGATGAGCAGACTGGACAGCCACAGGACATTGAGACTGAGTGACCTACTGATGAGGCTGGACCCTCTGAGCAAGCACCTACTTCACCTTGATCACCTGTGAGAGATTCAGATATTGGTGGTTTGCATGATGATTAGAGATTGCAAACTATCTTAGATGAGCTCTCTACTCTACAGCGAGGCAGAGCTGAGACTGATGCTAGGATAGATGCATTACAGACTGAGATGAGGAATGGATTTTAGTAGATTTTAGTAGTGCTTCGGGAGATCAGTGCAGCTGGACCATCAGCACCTCCTCCACCACTTGATGATGCACCTGGACCAGATGATGCTACTGACATTGGACATGGAGAGCCTGAGCACTCTATTGGCACACCTAATGAGCATTGTACTGGCACACAGGCTATTGATTTACCTGTAGTCAATGAAGAGCAGAGCACTGATATTTCAGATATTCCAGTGATGCAGATTCTTTCTGGTACCAACACTTTGGTATTGTCAAATCCTCCTTCAATGTAGCCAACTTCGATCTTGATTTCTGCTGGGTCTTCACCTACTAGACCTAGAGTTGCTAGACCACCTATTGCTACTAGGACCAGACTTAAGGACCTTAGGCCTAGGTTTCCTAAGTTCAAACCACAGTCTAGCATCTTAGAAACTGGCTCTTCTTCTTCTAGTGAAGATGAGTCTAGCCCTACTTTTTGAGTTTAGATCTCATTGTTGTTGCATGTGAGACTATTTTGTAGTGCATTGACACTTTTGTATTGTATCATATCTTGTACTAACACTCTTTCTATATATATGTGTGTGTGTTTTGGAAATCTTGTGTTATAATTGATGAATGATATGAATGTTTATGAATAATTGTGGATGAATGTAAAAGGGGAGAAGTGCTTTTATCTCAAACATGTTAACCTTTTCCTCAGTAATATATGCTCTTCTTATATTTTGTTGATGACAAAAAGGGGGAGAAGTTCATGAAAAATGAGAAAATGTGAGTATGAAAATAAGAAGGAAGTACATGAAAAAGGGGGATCGATTATTGAAAATTCTTTTAAACATAAAGTATTGAAGTTGTATCGAAAAGAATATTTGATATATTATGATTCCTTATTAATCTGATACATGATTTTAACCTTAATGCATGATTGGTATGTTAACCTTATTATGCTAATACATGTTCTTAATTGTTGATACTTTGTTTTGACACTAGCTCATTTTAACTTTGATACAATATCATGATACTTCATTTGTTTTGATACATACTATTTTGAATATGCGATACATAGCATGTTACTATATATGCAATTGTAAAGTATTTTTTAAAGTTTTTCATGCCCAGTATTTTGTCATCATCAAAAAGGAAGAGATTGTTGACCCCTGAAATAATTCTGATGATTACAAAACATTGGAGCATGTATTTATTACTAACATTTTCAATTATTCAAGAAGTTTTTATAGGAAGCATTTATCAATGTGTTATTTTATTTCCTATTGAGTTGAAGTTTATTCCAGTGTAATTGAGTTATTTGATGAAGAGTTGTATGAACAAATTATATTGAAGATCTCAAAGTTGTAAAGCCCTAATTCTTATTCTTGTAATCTTGTAAAAAGGGCTATAATTTAGTAAAAATGAGTTTGAATAGATTAGATATCTTTTGTAAAATATTTTGAAATACTTGGAAGACTTGCATTGGGTGGAGATACCTTTGGTTGAAGTTTTGAAGAAGTTCTGCTAGAGTCGACTCATGGATCAAGAGTCGACTAATGGACTAAGAGCCAACTCCTGTTCTGGCACGGCATGAAGAGTTTCAGAGTTTCAGAAATCTGAGCTGACTCGAAGATATTGAGCTGACTGATCAAGAAATTCCAAATCATAGGTTTTAGAAACTTAAAGATCCGAGCCAACTTGACCCAGAAGAGTCGACTCATCCAGAGTTTGTTTTTGTTGACTGAGACTTCGAGCCGACTAAACCCAGAAGAGCCGACTCGTCTAGGGTTTGTTTTTCTCCTATCTGAGATTTTGAGCCGACTCAAGCATCTCGAGCCGACTCGAGTGTCGGGTTCAGACTTGTAACGGCTAGTTGCAAAATTAAAATTTTGTATTCTAAGAAGGCTCCAATGGCTCTATTTTGATTTTCTAGGCCCTACAACGGCTAGAACTATTGGAAAACTATAAAAGGGAGATATTTATGATGGATTAACACCATTCTTTGATTATTCATTGATTTTTGTTGAGCGTTCAAGTGAGTTTCAAGTCTTTCACCAACCAACTTCAAGAGAGCATTCAAGAAAGGATTCAAAGCTTCACCAACTCATCTTCAATCATTGAATCCAACTTTTGAGGAAGTCAAGAAGCAGCTTTAAGAGTATTCAAGAGCATCTATAGCAAGGTTTCAATTTGAGCTTCATCGATAATTACTAAACAACTTGGGTTTGTTGTAAAGTTGCTAGTTTCTTTTTGAAATATCTTGTATCCTCTCCAAGAGTAGCAAGGGACTGTGTCTTGTGAGTATTGAAAGGTTATTAGGTGAGCCTATTAAAACCTAAGTTGGATTTTTTGGTTAGCCCGGATTAAAACCAAGGGTGTTGAAAGGTTATTAGGTGAGCCTACTAAAATCTAAGTTGGGTTTCTTGGTTAGCCTGAATTAAAACTAAGGTGTTGAAAGGTTATTAGGTGAGCCTATTAAAACCTAAGTTGGATTTCTTTAGTGAGCTCGCAGGATGTTGGGTTTGGATTATGATCCCGATAAAACAATCAGACTATATTCTCGGAAGAATATACTAGAAATCCCAAGTGGTGCTTGGGTAGTGGATGTAGGAGCGGGGTTGCTCCAAACCACTATAAATTTCTTGTGTTTGTGGTTGTGTTTGCTTGACTTGTTTGTGATTGTTGACTTACTTGCTTCTGTTGCATAATCTATCACAACACTAAAAGATTTTCAAAGTGCACATTCTTGAAAGTTTTTATTATCTTAATTCACCCCCCTCTTGGGAAGCCACCTGGGCAACAAATTGTGAATTGGAGATCTAATGTCATTTCATAAAACTTGGACTATGGGTTAGCTTGATTAGTCAATTAACTGGGTTAGACCTAGGGTTAAAATTTGAGTAATATGGACTTAATAGAGAAGTTGATTTAACCTAACCAAAGGTTGATTAGGATTAGGTCAATGGTTCTCTAGATCAATTCTATAGTGATAGTTTGATCAAGTCCATATTATATCAAATGGACCTGATTATGGCTTAAAGGTTGGACCCAAGTCATTAGGCTAATCTAATTGAATCTAATGAACCAATTGGTGTTTAAGGTAAGTTGGCATTTAATCATGGTTATTAATTAGGACTACCTCTTATCTGGCCAACTTGGTTGGTGTCTAAGGAAAGAGGTTAATAGCAAAACCCCCCCATTGATCTTACTTCTTGGCCAATGTAGTTGGTCAGTTTTTGATTAGATAGCTTATTAATTCAAGTTAATCCATGTCAGTAAGGATGATCAGCATGACTGATCTAGGTGCCCTTGGACTAATTTATTTTCAAGCCTCATCACTGACTTGGTTAAGTAAGTAGGAGGATTATTAATTGATCCATGTCTTCTTTTCTCTTCTTAACCTTTTAATTAAATCCTCTAAATTATTAAGTCCCTAAAATGATGAAGTTATGGAGATAACTAAGTCATAGCCTTCCATTAAGAGAGTAGTAATAGATTTAGTAGACAAGATGATCATTGGAGGTCTAAAGATCTGGTGCTCATCTAGCTATTGAAATTATCATGCATGTTATGATGATTTAGTGGCAACTTTTTCAACGATAATCAGGTGAGTCGATCAAAGTTGGGCTTAGCCATTTGTTGGTTAGTAGCACTGAGTTTGGTCATATTAATTGTTAGACCTAACCAGGACTTTCAATGGAGGTCCAAAGACTTGCTGAAGAGGTGCCTGGGATAAAATTATTACTAAAAGTTATTTAGAGAAACAATTAGTTAGGAACCTATCTTTAGATATACATGGGTGGATCGGTCAAAGTTAGGCTCATGTATAGTCTATTAGATTCTAGTACCTGCTAAGGAATTAATGTAATTTCTCAAATTGGAGGTAGGGCTACCAATTTGAACAAAATAGTGGGAGGACCTTTAGACTAAAATCTTAGTCTTTAGAATTAAACGATTTATGTACTTAGGTCTTGTTCTCTTTTCTTTTCAGTTAAAAATAGCCAATAAATTGTCGCTCCATTCATTATTCAATAATAAAAGATTGACAGGATCTAATTTCAATAATTGGTATCGAAAGTTGAAAATAGTCCCGGAGCACGAATGGATCTTGTATGTGTTGATAGATCTAGCACTTGAGAAGCTCGCTCCCAATACCCGAGGTTCGATCCAAGACAATTACTAGAAGTGGCTTAATGACTGAACCATGGTTTGATACATCATGTGGGCTTCCATGAATGATGAACTCAATTACAAATTTAAGGATGTTCAATCGCAGGATATGCTTTAAGTGTTGAAAGAATCCTTTGGCACTCTTGATGATGTTGAAAGGTATAAAATATCTTGTGCCATCTTCAATGCCAAGATGAAGAAAGAGGCATCGATCACTAATCATATATTGTATATGATCGAACTAATCAAGTGCTCAAGCAAACTTGGATTTTTTTCATGAGCAGCTTAGGAAGGATGCGATCTTGATTCCTTATCGAAGTCCTACCTTGACTTCTTTAGTTATTACAAAATAACTAAGTCTGCAATCAACACCATGGTTTGCTGGGGTTACTACAAACTTACGAGAAAGATCATCAGCTCTACAAGGGATTAGTGAATATATTTGGAGGATCTACTTCGATAGGGCATCATCCCTTTAAGAAAGAAAAAAAATAAGAAGAAGGTGCAACATGCTCTGCCTAGTCAGACCAAGAAGATAAAGTCCAACCAAAGTTAGGGAAAGTGCTTCTTCTATAACAAGTAATGATACTAGAAGAGGAATTGTCCTCTTTACATTATCTCACTAGACCTGAACAGGCCGAGGAAGAAAAAAAATCAGCAAGAGATTGCTAGATAATGTACTTATATGATAATACCTTGTAACTTCTCTATTTGTGATACTATTACTCGGATATTAGATGTCGGAAGTCTTATTAATATTTACAATTCATTGCAGGGACTTCAGGATAGTAGAAAATTTAAAGATGGTGAGAGATTCTTGAATATTAGAGATTGAAGAATAATTCCAGTTCTAGCTTTGAAAATTATCAAACTTGTCTTCACTAAAAATATCATTGTTTTAGATGATTATCATTATTATCCTATTTTTATGATGAATGTTGTTGTACCCTAACAGCTCACCCTCAAGCGGAACCGGCCCATTCTTGCGGTCTGATCGAGCCACCCCTTCAGAGCTCCGACTGTTACTCCTTCAGCGGTCCGACCAACTGGAGCTGAGGTCCGAACGACTCTCTCCTGCTGGGGTCCGGCCCGTCATTCTCCTTCAGCGGTCCGACCCACTGGAGCTGAGATCTGAACGACCCTCTCCTGCTGGGGTCCGGCCCGTCGCTCTCCTTCAGCGGTCTGACCCACCGGAGCTGAGGCCCAAATGACCCTCTCCTACTGGGGTCTGGCCCGTCGCTCTCCTTTAGCGGTCCGACCCACCGGAGCTGAGGTGCGAACGACCCTCTCCTGCTGGGATCTGGTTTGTTGCTCTCCTCCAGCGATCCGAATGACCCTCTCTTGCTAGGATCCGGCCTGTCGCTCTACTTCAGAGGGTTGGCCTTTAGTCCGGCCGACCAGCTTTCCCAGACCAATGTTCGACAAGCAAGCCTTAGCATCCAGGGAGTTCCAGAAGAACCTTTCTATTACGACCAGATCCTATTATTCCAACAGCCTTGCTCCACTACTTCCATGGTGCCGCCGTATCTGCGCGCCACGTGGCCACTCTCCAAATTCTCCTAGGGGCAGATCGGTCTTTCTCAGCCTCTCCCCTAACAGATTTTGGACTGTTCCGTGCCTATATAAGGTACCCGGGGGACCCCGCTTGGAGGTATGAGAACTCTTCCCTCTCCATATGCTATTCTTCACTGGTTCCTCCATTCTGTTGCCTTCAACCCCTTGCTAACTTAGGCATCGGAGGGTCCCCGCCGGAACACCACCGGCGCCCTTGGGGACTTCCTTGCAGGTTCGTCCAGGAGAGGAGTGCTCCAGCACATCCAGCCGGCCCCGGTCCCCGGTCCAGGAGTTGACGCCGCAACAAATGTTATTTTTGTAGGCCTTTTGGCCAAGAATAATTTTTATTTACCAATAAAAGGTGATTATTGTGATACTATTTTGAACGGTGTTTTTGTAATACATGGATGATTGAAAAATAATATTTATATTTTATCATTGCCTATTTATTGACTCTGGTCTTGATTTTGATGATTGACAAAACACTTAAGTATATATGAATACTAATTATGTATTTTTGTGTGTTTATCGGATCTTAGTACTCATCCATGTTGAATGAGAAAATACTTGAATTTTAGTTGAAGAAGTCCTTTAAATTCATGAAATCTCAAGTTATAAGGACTTTGAAATATAAGGAAGACTTGGAAGGACTTAAAGTTTGATTTTGGTGAAGTTTCAGTACTAGCACAAACAAGTGTCAACTTATGAAGAAGTTCAAGTATAGACTCAAGGCCCGAGAACAAGAAAATACAAAACTGTGAAAATCCAGAATTTTTGTCTTGAGCTGACCCAAGTGTCGACTCACAAAAACCAAGTATCGACTCACAGAAATCAAGTGTCAACTTACCAGATTTAAGTATCGATACTTGGAGTAATGGCTAGTTTTTCAGAAGTATAGAATTGATTCCAACTTGCTTCAAATGGCTAGTTTTTTATCCCTAATGGTCATAAACAGTCATCTATGGTTTGGAGAGCTATATAAATACCAAAAATCAAATAGGAAAGCAATCCTTTGGTGAGATTATTGAATATCCTTCAAGGATTCAAGAGTTGAGTGGTTCAAGCCTTTAAGCTTCCAAAGATAAGAAAGTGCATCCAAGTTCACATCATCAAACTACAATCAAAGGCTTCAACAACTCGAAGACAAGTTCTTCATCAACAATCAAGGGCTTCAAAGAGATAGTTACTTTTTTTAAGAAAGTTTTTATTGTATTCTTTTCATATTGTGCTTACTTGTTTATTAAGGTTTTTTGTGAGCCTTGAAAAACCAAAGAGGTTTTTGGTGAGACTTGAAAAATCAAAGAGGTTATTGGTTAGCCTTTGTGTAAAATTAACATAGATTGTTGGTGAGCCCGCAAAACCAACAAGATTTTTGGTTAGCCATAAAAATCAAGAGGTTATTGGTTAGCCTAAGTTAGAAAACCAATAAGGGGTTTTGACTTGTGATCCTAGGAAAACAAGTTGGGTTTTGATTAGTGAGCTCAAAAAACTAATCGACTGTAATCTTGGTGATTATAGTGAAATACCCAAGAAAAACTTGGAGAGTGGATGTAGGTACCTTGGAGTGCACCGAACCACTATATATTCTTATGTTTGTGATTGCTCTTATTTATTGCTTATTTACTCTTGCTTTTACTTTATTAATTCAATTGTACATTTTTATCAAGCACACAAATACTTTGGCAAAATACAAGCACTTATTTGTAATTAGCATATATTTGTTTTATATCCATTGAAATAGTTCAAATAGTTTTATAAAATCCAATTCACCACCCTCTTAGGTTGCATCATCTCTTGGCAACAATTGGTATCAGAGCCCGGAATCCAAAATCGTTGATATCTAGACTTGGTGCTTTGTAAAGAATCTAACGATTTTAAGTTAAAAGATCATGGCAGCCCTAGAAGGTGCTTGTTTTGATATAGGACATGCAACTAAATGCAACTAATAAACACCATTTTTCAATGGCACTAATTCAATTTTTGGAAAACTCGCATGCACATGTACATTCAATCTATTAGTTATTATCTTTGAAAAGTTATAGTTAATGGTCCTCATATTCCTTCCATTTTGGTTAATGGCATTTCCATTCCAAAGCTTGAAGAGGATTGGAATGAATATGACATTGAGCAATCTGAAATTAATGCTAAAGCAATGAACTTGCTTTATTGTGCCTTAAATTTTAATGAATTCAATAGGATCTCCACATGTACATCGGGCGAAGGAGATATGGGACACACTTGAAATTACTTATAAGGGTACTCTTCAAGTAAAAAATACTAAAATTAATATGCTTGTTCATTCTTTTGAAATGTTTGAAATGCTACATTTTGAATCTATATCTAATATGTATACTAGATTTATGACTATTGTTAATGAATTGAAAAGTCTTGGCAAAGTCTATACTAATGCTGATTTGGTTAATAAAATTCTTAGATCTTTACCAATATCATGGGATCTAAAGGTAACGGTGATCCAAGAAGCCAAAGATATTGATACCCTACCTTTGGAGGAGCTTATTGGTTCACTCATGACCCATGAGTTGAATTTGTGGCATAAAGAAGTGGTTGCTGATCAAGAGAAGAAAAAGATAATAGCCCTCAACGCCAAAAAAAAATTCAAAGTAATGATGGCAACTTGGAGCGATAGTGAAGATTCTAGTTTAGAGAAAGAATAAGAAGTTGCCAATTTTTGCTTCATGGCAAATGAGGAAGAGGTATGTGCTGAAAATGAATATGATTTTACCTTTGATGAATTACATGATGCATTTAATGATCTTATGCATGAATACAAAGTATTAAAAATGAGCACAAGAAAATAAAAAGACATGTAGATTCTTTTTCTCTAGAGAATACTAATCTTGCCAATAAAAACCATGATTTAAATGTAAAGATTGATATTTTAGAAATTGATAAGAATAATCATTCTAAAGAAAAAAAAAATTTAGAAAAAAAAAAATTGATTTGAAAGAGTTATCCAATAAGTTTTCAAATAAGAAAAATATTTTATTAAATAAAATAGAAATTCTAAGAAGATCCAAAATTTTTGTATCAAATGATGCGCTTTTAAAGAAAAACAAAAATCTTGAGTTAAAGAATAAGAATTTCTTTATTACTACTTCTTCTAATATTGCATGCTTTAAATATAAAAAATTTGGACTTAATTCATATCCTTGTAGATTAATAAAAATTTGGGTTCCAAAAGGAACCATAATTATTAACCCTAAAGGATCCAAGAAAGTTTGGGTACTAAAATTATCCACTTAGTGTATTTTGCAGGAGTGTCTTGCAGCCCAACATGAATAAAGGAAGCTTTTGAAAGGTGGTTGCACAAGACAATAAAAAGAGTGGACAAGCTATATTTTGGACTAAATGGTAAAGGAAGGATTATATATATTGGTAAATTCTAAACATTTCCTTCCATAATTAAAAATGTAGTTGAATATTTATTATAAATGTTGCATCAATTACTTTAAAAAATTATTTTAAATGATTAGTTAGAATCAAGTTTAGACTTATAGTCATTGGTTATGATCATGAACTTTTTGATGTTGATGAATTTCATGCTATCGTGATTAAACTTGTGATTATAAGACTTTTACTTGATTTTAATTAATGTATCTTAAATTACTTCATGAAAAATATTTTTAAAGTTGTATATTGCTTTGAAAATTATTTCAATTGATTAATTAGAATCAAGCTTAGACTAATAGTCATTTGTTATGATAATGAACTTTTTGATGTTGATGATTCATGCTCTCATGATTAAACTTGTGATTATTAGATTTTTACTTAATTTTGATTAATATAGTTTTAAACTATTTTAAGTGAAATGTTATGATTTGTGTATTTTCATTTTTGGCATCTATGCTTAAGTTAGAAATGATTTAGTTCAAAACTAGAACTGGTAGTTAAGGATTATATTTAATAAGAAGGTATGCATATTGATAAACCCTTAATCCAATAGCTAGACTTGATATCATATTACTTCTAGCATTTGTATGGATATCAAATCATTTCAAATGGATTTTAATCATGCTAAAAATTTTTAAATGATCAATCTCTTGTTTTTGAAGGTAATGTATATTTTGAAAATTCAAATCTTTGACTTCAGACTTAGTATGTATATTTATATTTCAAATTGAATGAAATTATGATGCTTGTGCTTTCATGTTTTATTCCTCAATGAATGCATATTTTTAAGGGAGAATAGTATTTAGGAGAAGCATCCAAATATTTATTGTCATATATGATGCTTTCAATATTTTCTTTGATATCTTGCTTTACTTATATTTCTCTGATACTCCTCCTTTTTTTCAAATCTAATCCTTTGAGGGGAGTTACATTCAATTGGTATCAAGATTTATTTCATAAAGAATCTTAAAAAAAAGAAGAAGAGCTCCTAGTAACTGCTTCGAATTGGGTTAGTCACCCTGGCCGTCCGGTCATAGGTGCTAAGTAGGGTTTAAAGACCCTCTCTTTCCATTCACTGGGATCTCTTATGACGTGTTGGGGTGCCACTGTGGCCTTATCTCATGAACAAGTAAGGTGAATGGATTGTTATCTTGCTATCAGTTATGTATATTAGAGCTAATATGTTGACTTTGGCTCCTTAGTTTTGATGATTAACAAAAGGTTGAGTATATGTTTGGACTAATGTTTCATCTCAAGATAAAGTTTCAGGACTTAGGTTATTCAAAAAGAGTATCAAGAGTACAATGATGAAACTAAGTTTGCCTGATTTTGAAAAGAGCTCTTCTACCTTGGACAAGATCAAATTACTAATATTGGACCTTCTTGTTAAGAAATATTTGACAAAAGAAACAAAGGCTTAAAGAAACTCAAGCATGGCACGCACATCTCAAAGAGTTTCAAAAAAATTTAGATCAGAGGTCGACCCCCAGAGGTCGACACCTTGTCAAAGGTCGACCACTAGAGGTCGACTCATGAAGAGAAGAAAAGTTCAGCATGGCCGGCATGGCAAAATCTCAGTGGCACGCACCAGAGGTCGACCACCATAGGTCAACACTTGTCCAGAGGTCGACACCAGAGGTCGACTCATAGCCTGAGAATTCAAACCTGGCAGAACTATGGTATTCTGAATTTTTGCCTAAAATATACTGGAGGTCGACTCATGAGGTCGACACTTGATCCAGAGGTCGACTCATGAGGTCGACTCATGGCATAACGGCTAGTTTTTCTGAACTTCTGATTTGATTTCTAACGGCCATAAACGGCCATATTTTTGATTCTAACAGTCTTGTGGAGTTGTTTTAGCATGAATGAGGTATTTAACCTCCACCAAACTTCAAAAAAGACAAGGAGACAAAGTGAAAAAGTGTAGAGTCAAAGTACAAAGCCTTCAATCAATTCCAAGCCAAAAGAGTGAGAAAACCAAGAGATTCCTTAGCCAAAAGCTTTCCATCTTTGAGGAATCCAACTTTCAAGTGTTTGGCATTTAGTGAGGTCCAAAGATTCCAAGGGAAAAGGCTTGAAGAGTCTCCATCAAGAGCTACAACGAATTTCTTATTGCTCAAAAGGAGTTTGTTTTGTTTTATTCATTGTATCCATATTCCTTTTTGTCTTTAGCTAGTTTCAAGGGAATTTGAAACTAGTGTGAGGTTTGTTGGTGAGCCAATTAATAAAACCAACTAGGGTTGCTTGTAAGCCCGAAGCCAAAACAAGTGAGTGAGGTTTGTTGGTGAGCCAATTGATAAAACCAGCTAGGGTTGCTTGTAAGCCCGAAGCCAAAACAAGTGTGTAAGGTTTTGACTTGTGAGCCTGGTAAAACAAGTCGGCTGTAATCTAAAGATTATAGTAGAAATTCCCAAGTGGAGCTTGGGGAGTGGATGTAGGTGCACCGAACCACTATATTTCTTGTGTGTTTGCATTGCTCTTCTTTCGCTCTTTAATTGTCGATTTATTTCATTGCTTCCGTTGCACAATTCTTGAGCACTATCACTCTTCACTTTTGAACTTGATAGCACATATATTGCTTTAATTTTTTAAAATACCCAATTCACCCCCCCTCTTGGGCACCATATCTGGGAAACATAATATATATTGAATTATTTTTTGCATGTGCATGTCATTTTTGTGGTATCATGTTCAATTAGTATCATATTTAATTGGTATAAGGATTAATTGATTTTATGTATTGATTTTGATGATCTACTTGCTATTTCTTTTACCTTCATTCCCATTTTGTATTGCCTTTCACCCTTTTTCATGATGACAAAAAGGGAAAGAAATATGTTAAGTATGAAAAGGGGAAAGAAATAATAAACATGAAAAATTATATGAGAAATGAAAGAAAATGCAAAAGGGAAAAGAAGAAAGCAAAATATTTTAATCTTAAGGGAAGAATTTGTAAGAGAGAGAAAATTTAAAAATTTTACATATTTTGAAAAATATTTTGAAGAATTCTTGAAAAATTTTTTGGACATATTTTGAGGGGGAGCTTGATATTCATTAATTTTGAACTTACATGTTTATCTTATTGTTAATCTTTTTAAACTTACCCTATTTATATACTTAAAGAATTTGTCATCATTAAAAAGGGAAAGATTGTTGACTCTAGTCTTGATTTTGATGATTGACAAAATACTTAAGTATATATGAGTATTAATTATGTGTTTTAGTATATTTTTCAAGATCTTAGTACTTGTTGCCGCCAAGATCATCGTGGTCCATAGCTGCTGTTAGCGTCGGATCGCCCCTCGTCTCCTTGGGACTGGCCTGCTCGTTGGGACTTGGAAAACAAGGGTTAGAGACCTGGGCCGGGAATTTCGGTGGGGGCACTCCGACGGTCAAGTCAGTGACGATCCAGGGAAATAGATCCTCCTTGTCGAGTCCCTGAGATGGACTCCATGCTAGGAGGAGTGAATGATGTGTGAGTGAAGGTGCAAGTAAGCTGGAAAAGGTGGTGGCCGAGGTGAACTGGAGATGGATGGCTATGTTCGGGCGATCCTTTCCATGGATCTCTGAGAGCCTTGAATTCTCAGTCTCCTTGATGGTTCTCCTGTTTGGCCTCCTTTTCTTACTTGCTTGGGTGCTTGTGGTTTAGCTTGCTTACCTTCCTGCTCGGGGTGTCGAAGGTTCTTTTAAGTCCAGGTGGTTGTTGAACACCTACCTCAGGATTTTCCCCATGCTGGCAAGCACGTGCGGCGGTGTTCCATGCCATGGACGAGACATTTTTTCTGGTTCGTGATAAGGAAAGCTGCCATGCATTCTGACATTCCTTCCGGTCGCTCCATTCCGGGAAACATGGTAGTGTCTCGATTGGGGGGCCACCACCCTCGGGATTCGAATCTTCTGGTTGACTTCCTCTTTCGGGTGGTGCAGGTGGTTGGTGGAGAGCGTGATGCCTTGGTCAGAGAGCTTCTTCCTCTCCTGGTGTAAGTGGCAGCCATAGAAAATTATTGTGATTTGATGGGTGCTTCCTCGTAATCCTCAGGCTGCTCACCAGTGCCTCGAGAGGGTGGCCCCACCTCCTTGGTGGCCAGCGGCATTGTCCGAGATGGTTACTGAACTAGAGAGCTGGGAGTTGACTCCGGCCCGGGGGGCTCAACCCCCAAGGGGCTCGATTTGGTGGAGGAGGGCTGCATTTGACTCTGGTCCAAGGGGCTCGACCTTGGAAGGGCTCGACCCGGTGGAGGAAGGCTCGACTCTTGCTTAGAGGGCTCGGCCTTGGAGGGGCTCGACCTGGCGGAGGAGGACTGGGCTCGACTCCGATCCAGGGGGCTCGACCTCGAAGGGGCTCGATATGGCAGAGGAGGTCAGCATGCGACTCCAGCCTAGAGGGCTCGATCTCAGAGGGGCTTAGCCTCGAAGGGGCTCGATCTGGCAGAGGAGGTCAGCATGCGACTCCAACCTAGAGGGCTCTATCTTAGAGGGGCTCGACCTGGCGGAGGAGGGTTGAGCTCAACTCTGGTCCAGGGGGCTCAGCCTCGGAGGGGCTCAATCTGGTGAAGGAGGTCGCTCGGCTCTGACCTAGGCATCCCTGGCTTGTGGTAGCCGACCTGGCGGAGGACAGAACTCGGCTTTGACGGGCCACTTCATCATTCAGGGGGAGCTCGGCCCAGCAAAGGAGTCCGAAATGGAGTGTCCATCATGGTAGTTTTTCTGATATGACATCTGATAGGGATTACATGTTAGCTTCCTGCCACATCATTTGCCCCCCACTCCCGAGTCCCATTAGCACAGGGCACTTAGGGCGAAGTTAAATGCATCGCTGACATGGAAAGGTGAGAATCCGATGCAATGATGGCCATGATTGATGGTGTTTCGGGAAGCGATTTCTTTAGCCTACCCAGGGGAGCCACGTGGACACGTCCGAGGAGTAGTTATTGTGAGCACAGAATTCAGAGTGGCCGCAGTCAAAGCCAGATGCCAGCCCTGTTGATTGATGATGCATGGCATGGATCCGATGGTGGGGATTTGTAACGGTACGTTCGGGCGCTGGTTACTTTGAAAGGAAAATAGCCTTTCTCGAAACACACCTTCTTTCAAATCCTGCATGCCCGCCATCGTACCGAGGCTCTCCTTTCATTCTCCTAGCCATTTTTGTCTCCCAAAGTTCACAGTAGGTTAGTCTCCTTTCTCCCCAACCAGGTTGAGTAGGATCTTCCTTCTAGGGCAAGGTTCATCTCTGGACCCTCGTCCGCTTTCTCCTTCTTTCTGCTTCTTTCCTTCATCTTCTTCCCCATGTCTCACTTTGGACCAAACATCCATCCCACAACTAAGTAGGGTGAGGCCAGGACCTCAAGGCCGAGACCGCCATCTTCTTCTTCTTCTGATAAGGAGGGGGAAGGGGTGCACTTTGAGTTTAGCAGGAGGCATCCCCCTAGTGTCATTGTCATTAGGGAACCTGGACCTGTCCCTGCTCCTCCTCCTCCAGCTGAACCCGTTTCTGACCCTTCTCGGTCCACAGGTCCTAGTGGGATTACTTCAACAATCTTGGCTGAGGAACTGGGGACCATCTGGGATGTCTATGGCATCTCGTATTCCATTCAACTCTTGATCCCTCGACCAGGGGATCGGGTTACTTTCAATAGCTCGGGCCAGATCGCCTTCTATGAGGAGACCTTCTCAGGAGGACTCCTCTTTCCTTTCTACCCTTTCTTCTTGTTAGTATTGAGCAACTATCATCTAGTCCCTGCTCAACTCGTCCCAAATGCCATAAGGACCATCTTCTATTTCATAGTCCTCTATCACTTCCACGAGATCGTCGCCTGTTTCTTCTTGTTCATAGCCTTCTTCACTCTGAAGCGCCACCCTACCGAGGATGGGTGGTGGTCTCTTTCTTCTCGCTCGAAGGGCATCAAATTTGAACTTCTCTCTTTCATCAAAGAGTGGAAGAGCAAGTTTTTCTTTGCCACCATCGAGGGGGGCGACTAGGTGTGGAGTGACCCAGATCGGTCCCCTAATCAAAACTCCGTGATCGAAGCAACTGATAAAGATGTTTACTAGCTGCTCCGCACCACCCAGATTCCTTCCCTCAAGGTTCTGTTATCAGAGCAGAACCTCGCTGAGGTCGGGGTCAGCTCAATGGGAGAGGTGGGTGAGTTCGGCTCAAGTCCTTCTTTTTGCTCCTCTTATTCTATTTCTCCAAACTTGGAACTGACATTGCATCCTCCGTATGCAGGTATGAACTTCTCGGTGGATGACTTGCTTTCGATCACCAGGAAGAGGCCTCCATCAGGATTGGCTGAAGAGTCCTCCTCGAAGAGGGCTCATGACGAGAGTGCATCGGCGGCTGCTCCTGCCGAGCAAGATGGAGTCCGAGGCCACCTCCGCACAAGGAAGGGGAGTGGTAGCTACGGTGTCTAAGCCGGGTCAGAGGATAGCCGGGCCCGAGCTGGAGCTGCCAAGGTGATGAGAATTGCCCCCATCCCAGAGCCTGAGGTGGTCATTCAAGCCAGAGCTATAGCTACAGCCATCGCCATCATGTCTCCTCCTCCCCCGGAGCTCGTCGTCATCGAGGGGGAGGAGGTGCGAGGAGTAGTAGAGCCGACACTGGGGGCGTTTCTTGAAAGGGCACCGAGTTCCCACCCTGCCCTCGAGGGCCCTTCCGATGGTGGAGTAGGCGATTCCGCCTCAGGGGAGAGCAAGAGGGAGAGGGACTACCACCGGGTCCCATTTAGGCTGGTACCTGATGTCTCTTTGCTCCAGGACAGGAAGATGGTCGAGTGCATGATGGATTTCTCAATCCAGTCATGCGACCGGTGGGAGATGGCTATAAAGGTATTGGGGGATGCGATTAGTAGCATCTTCTCCCAACTCTTCTCGGTAAGTAACCTTGCCTCCTTGATTTCTTTTCTCTTTTTTTTTCTTCTACTCCTTCTCTCTAGTTTTTTTTTGATGATGTCTTATTTGGTGCAGATTGGCACTGAGACCCTCCTGATCAGAGACTACTGCCGGAACTGGTTGAAGAATGACCAGCAGCGAGCAGCGGAGGTCAAGGCTTTAAGGGCCGAGCTAAAGGAGAAGTTCGACACCTCCCGAGAGCTCGACTTGAAGAATGAGGAGCTTCGAAGAGAACTCGTCAACACTGAAAGGCGCTCGAAGGGGCTCCAAGAGGACCTTGACTAGGAGCGGGGCCGATCAAGGAAAAAGGCTGAGGAGCTCATGGCCACCGAGAGGAGGTTGACCGAGTTCAATGTCGAGGTGGCTAGGCAGAAGGGGCATGCTCGGTCCATCTAGGCAGAACTAGACGTGGCAAAGGAGTGTCTGGTCACCGCCGAGGAGAGGGCCACAACTGCTGAGAAGGAATCAGCGATGGTGTCCAAGTCAGCAGAGGCGGTGGAGGAGCAGGCCGCCAAGGCGAGGAAGTTGGTTGAAGAGGCCGTGGCAAGGTACAAGGCCTCGGAGGAGTTCATCGCTAAGTTTCATGAAACGGCGTCAGACTCCTTCTTCAAAGGCTTCAAGTACCTGCGCTCCAGGGTCAAGGAGTTCATCTCTAACAAGGGCCAACCTCTCCTCGTATACCCTACTACTGCAAATGCAGAGCCGGTGCCAGGGTCAGGCAATGCAGAGGAGTCAGCGGTCGCCCCAGAACCTTCTCTATCGGTGATGATTGCTGAAGCTGGAGATGCATAGCCCGGGGTCCCTGGAGGTGATGCCTCGTGGCCCCGGAGTCCTGGCAGGGAGCCACCTAAGTAGGATAGATTCATTTCCTATTTTTCTTTTCTTCTGCCCTTGGCCTGGGTTGCCCGGCATGTCGGGGACCTGGGGACACTTGTAACGAACATTAAATCTTCAATAAAGTGAAAATTTTCAGCTATCTTGGCTTGCAACTGCTTTACTTCTCTCATATCTTCTTCCTTCTCTTCTCCTTTTCTTCTTTCCTTTCTTTTTGTTTTGACATGTGATGAGATTAGAGAGGGGGTTTCCACTTTATTTTTGAGTATCCCAAGCTTCAGTATCGAAGAGCTGAGCTCCGGATTTGATGGCCTGAGAGCTAAGCTTCAGGCTTCAGGGTCGGAGAGCTAGGCTCTGGGCCTGGTGGCTTGAGAGTTGGGCTCGAAGACCTGGTGCCGGAGAGCTGGGCTTTGAGCTTTGATGCCTGGGAGCTGGGCTCGAAGACCTGGTGTCGGAGAGCTTGGCTCTGGACTTCGA
Organism: Areca catechu; assembly: GCA_021397845.1. Classification (NCBI taxonomy): domain Eukaryota; kingdom Viridiplantae; phylum Streptophyta; class Magnoliopsida; order Arecales; family Arecaceae; genus Areca; species Areca catechu. Next base: position 149,409,622 of record CM038039.1, on the reverse strand, counting down.
TGCCTTGGAGCTAGGCTCGAAGACTTGGTGCCAAAGAGCTTGGCTCCGGGCTTCGATGCCTTGGAGCTGGGCTCGAAGACTTGGTGCCAGAGAGTCATGGGATCCGGGCTTTGATTCCTTGGAGCTAGGCTCGAAGACTTGGTGCCGAAGAGTTGTGGGATCTGGGCTTTGATGCCTTGGAGCTGGGCTCAAAGACTTGGTGCCGGAGAGTCATGGGATCCGAGCTTTGATGCCTTGGAGCTAGGCTCGAGGACTTGGTGCCGGAGAGCTTGTCTCCGGGCTTTGATGCCTTGGATTTGGGCTCGAAGACTTGGTGCTGGAGAGTCATGGGATCCGGGCTTTGGTGCCTTGGAGCTGGGCTTGAAGACTTGGTGCTGTAGAGTCATGGGATCCGGGCTTTGCTTCCTTGGATCTGGGCTCGAAGACTTGGTGCCGGAGAGTTATGGGATTTTGGCTTTGGTGCCTTGGAGCTGGACTCAAAGACTTGGTGCTGGAGAGTTGTGGGATCTGGGCTTTGGTGGTCGGATCATCGTGGGATCCGGGCTTTGGTTCCTGGGAGCTGGGCTCCAGGACTTTGGTGGTCGGAGAGTCATGGGATCTGGGCTTTGGTGGCCAGAGAGTCATGGGATCCGGGCTTTGGTGCCTGAGAGCTGGGCTCTAGAATTTTGGTGGCCGGAGAGCTGGGCTCCAGGCTTTGAGCGCCAAGCCTGGGTTGGGCGAAGATTCTCCTACAAGGCAAAAAGTATTTACACAAGGGGAACTTTGTTTATTGGTGAGAAAGACCCTTACATTATTGACGCCGGAGAGCTGGGTCCCGAGATTTGGTGCCGGAGTGCTGGGTTCTAGGCTTGAGCGTGCTGGGCCCTGGGGCATGGCAGCGATGTTCCTGCAAGGCAGAAGGCAATTTGTACAAAGGAAGGCCTTTATTATTATAAGGGAGAGCCTTACACTACTGATAATATTTTCTCAAGTTGCAGGCATTCCATGTTCGTGGGAACCTGGCACTATCCAGATCTGTGATGTAGTAGGCTCCATGCGGGAGAGCTTCGACCACCTTGTAGGGGCCTTCCCAGTTAGGCGAGAGCTTGCCGCACTCCCGGGGTTGAGATTCTTCGGCTCGGCGTAGCACCAGGTCGCCAGGTTGGAAGACCTTTGGCCTTACAGGCACGTTGTAGTACCAGAACACTCGTTGCCGGTATGCTACCATCTAGAAACGAGCTCTATCCCTGGTTTCCTCGAGGAGGTCCAAATTGAGTAGAAGGTGCACCAGTTTTGCGCCTTGTCATATTGCTACACCTGCAGTGTGGGCACGTCGAGCTCAACTGGGATGATGGCCTCAGCACCGAAGACAAGGTTGAAAGGCATTTCGTCCGTCGCCGTCTTGGGCGTTGTATGGTTGGCCTAGAGAATGCTTGAGAGTTCTTCTACCCACCTGCCTTTGGCTTGGTCCAGCCTGGTCCTAAGTCCTTGGAGAATAGTCTGGTTGGTCACCTTGGCTTCCCCATTTGTTTAGGGATGAGCTACCGAGGTGAAGTGGTGCTGAATGCCATGCTCGACGCATAACCCCTCAAACTCTCGGTTATCGAATTGCCGCCCGTTGTCGGTGATGATACAATGGGGGAGTCTGAAGTGACATATTATTGATTTCCAGAAGAACTAGCAGACCTTGGCTTCTATGATTCATGCCAGTGTCTTCGCTTCCATCCACTTGGTGAATTAGTCGATAGCCACCAACAGAAATTTTCGTTGTCCTGGTGCAGGGAGAAATGGCCCTAAGAAGTCCATTCTCCACTGGGCAAAAGGCCATGGGGCAGTGAGTTAGGAGATCGACGCCACCGGTTGGCATTGTATATGAGCATGGCGCTGACATTTGTCACACTTCTTTACAAAGTCGGTGGCATCCTCCCTCATGGTCTTGCAGAAGTATCCTTGGTGGAGAGCTTTGTATGCCAGTGTCCTTCCTCCCACGTGGTTCCCGCAATGGCCTTCATGTTTTTCTTGGAGTATAAAGGCTACCTCCATGGGCTTGAGGTACTTTAGGAGCGGGTAGGAGTAGGATCGGTGGTAGAGCTGTCCTTCCATCAAGACAAACTGGGAGGCTTTTTTCTTGATGAGGCCAGCTTCCGTGCGGTCCTCTGGTAAGGTGCCATCAGTGATGTATCTGATGTACCTGTCCATCCAGCTCAGCTCCAGGGTGACTTATTGCAACTCCTCTAGGGCTTTGTAGCTGGGATTTTTGAGGTACTCTATATGGGCATGCCCCAGTGACGAGTCCAGCAAGGTTGCGAGCCTCGATAGTGCATCCGCGCGAGCATTTTCTCCATGGGGGATGTAGAAGATGCTAAAGCGTCGAAAGTTTGCCATGCTCGAGCAGACCCACTCCAGGTACTTTATCATCTGAGGGTCTCTGGCTTTATATTCTTTGGAGACTTGTCCGGCCACTAGTTGGGAGTCAGTAAAGACTTTCAAGCTTTGCACGTCCAACTTGCGTGAGACCTTTAGGCTTGCGAGGAGTACCTTGTACTCCACCTAGTTATTTATCATGGGGAATTTGAAGTGAAGGGCACATTCTGCCACGATCCCATCACTTTTGGCAAGGATGAGGCCTGCTTCGCTCCCGTCGGAGTTGGACGCTCCATCCACGTGGAAGATCTAGGGCTCCTCCTTTATTTCGGGCTTAACTTGGCTCTCTAGGGTCATCTTCTCTGGTTCCTCGACGAGCCTCGTGCACTCGACCAGGAAGTCGGCTAGGACCTGGGCCTTCTGTGATGACCTCGGCTGATATGCGATGTCGAACTTGCTCAGCATCAGGGACTACTTAGCCAGCCTCCCAGAGGTTTCAGGTCGGCTAAGTATGGTCATAAGCGGTTGATCTATCATGACAACGATGGGATGCACTTGGAAGTATGGCTTGAGGTGCTTAGCAGACATTATTAGAGCAAAAAAGAGTTTCTCAAAATGAGTATACCTAATATCCGTGTTGTGAAGGATTTTGCTGGTGTAGTACACCAGCTTCTGAGATCCATCCTTATCTGCACAGACGAGGACCGAGCTAACGGCACCAGGTGTGACCGCTAGGTAGAGTAGGAGCTCCTCCCCTTCCTCCGGTTCAGAGAGTAGCAGAGATGATGCTAAGAACTTCTTCAATTCTTCGAAGGCCATCCTGCACTCCTCCGTCCAGGTAAAGTCATGTATCTTGCACAGCACCTTGAAGAAAGGAAGGCAGCGGTCAGCCGATCTCGAGATGAACCAACTTAGAGCTGCGATCTGCTCCATCAGGCACTGGATCTGCTTCTTGGATGTCAAGTGCTCCATGTCGACGATCGCTTGGACCTTCTCTGGGTTTGCCTCAATGCCCCTCTAGGTAACCATGAAGCCTAAGAACTTTCCTGCCACCACTCCGAAGGTGCATTTTGCTGGGTCAGCTTCATCTAGTGTTTCCGAAGGTTTTGGAAGGATTCAGTGAGGTCGGCGATGTGGTCTGAGCTTGGCTTGCTCATGACGAGCATGTCATCCACATACACCTGCATGTTCTGACCAATCTGGTCTTTGAAGACCCTGTTGACCAGATGCTGGTATGTGGCCCCGGCATTCTTCAGATCGAAGAGCATCATCCTATAGCAATACATTACTTGGTCGGTGATGAAGGTAGTGTGCTTCTCGTCCTTCGGGTGCATCTGGATCTGATTGTATCCAGAGAATGCATCCATGAAGGAGAGTAGTCGGTGTCCTGAGGTGGCATCAACCAACTAGTCGATCTTTGGTAGAGGGAAACTATCTTTCGAGCATGCCTTGTTGAGGTCGGTGTAATTTACACAGATCCTCCATTTGCCATTGATCTTCTTCACCATCACCATATTCGCCAGCCAGCTCGGGTACTGTACCTCTCAAATGAAGCCAGTGGCGAGGTGTTTGTCCACTTCCTCATTGATTATCGCCTGCCTCTCCAGGGTGAAGCTTCTCTTCTTTTGCCAGACTGGCCGGTGCTTTAGGTCAATGCTTAGCTTGTGGATGATGATGTTAGGGGGAATACCTGGCTTGTCCGCCACCATCCAAACGAACACATCTGCATTCGCTCGTAGAAAATCCAACAGGTGGGCCCTCTCCTCATCTTATAGCGGGCCCTAATCTGCACCGTCTTTGCCTGGTCGGCTCCTAGTGGATAGGATAGTAGGCGCTCAATCGGGCCACCCCTAGGGTCCTGCACCCTTTGGTCAAGATCATCTACCTTGGGGTCATCCTCGGAGACCTTGGCTCCAGGGAGAGTCTGGAAATAATGCTGAATCGGCTGAGGTGCACCCCTCATCTCCCCGACACTGTAGGGGGTTGGGAACTGCACCAACAGCCACTTTGTGGAGACGACGGCATCGAGCAGGTTGAGCCCTGGTCGCCTCAGAATCACGTTGTAGGCCGATGGGAGCCTGACAACCGTGAAAGTCATCATAATAGTGCTCTGCCAAGGTGGGGTCCCGGCAATGATAGGGAGAGTGATCTCTCCCTCAACCCTTACAAAATCCCTCGTGAAGCCAACGAGGGGTGTGTGCACAGGTCTAAGCTGAGCGGAGGATAAGTTCATTCTGGAGAATGCATCATAAAAAAGCACATCTGTGGAGCTTCCACTATCAACCATGATGTGTTTTACAAGATGTTTCATGATCATCATCTCGACGACCATGGCATTATTATTTACATTTTCTCCCCAACTTCCCTTTTCCCTCATAAAAAGGAGTACATTCTCAGAACACCCTGCCCCCCGAGCTCTATTGGACGTGCGCTCGGCCCCCCAGTGAATCATCCTAACCGGCTTCTCGGTAGGACAGTTGTCGACTGTAGGTACTGGCAGGAGGATGACGAGCGCCTGAGGTTCCACTGGAGGTCTGCCCCCCATGAACTGTCTGAGGTGGCCTCTATTGATGAGTTCTTTAATTTCTCTCTTGAGATTACGGCATTCCTCGATGTCGTGGCCATGGTCGTAGTGGTAGCGACAATACTTCATCTTGTCACGGCCAATGGACGGCCTTATCAGAGGTGGGCACTTCAGGTAGGGCTCATCTTTGATCTTCATGAGGATCTTCATCCTCGGGGCAAGGAGAGGGGTAAATCTCTCCTCTGGAGGGGGAGCACACCTTGGTCTTGGCCCGTGATAGAAGTTTAGAACCGGGGGTCCTGGCTTCCATGTCTCGGATGCCTCGACGGGAGTTGGCTTTTTCAGTGGCTTCCCGTCTAGCTCCCTTCTTGTGCAGTCCTCCTCCTCGGCACAGACATACTTTTGAGCTCGGAGGGGGAGCACAGAGTAGCTCTTGGGGGGTTTCTTGTCAAGCGAGTAGGTCAGGCGGGAGGTCCTGAGCCCTCGCTTCAGTGCCAGCATGGTGACTGGCTCATCAAGATTGTGAATCTCCAACATGGTAACCTTGAAACGAGCCATGTAGTCTCGCAGGGGCTCGCGGTCCTGTTGCCAGATGGAGAAGAGGCTATCTGCTTCATGTGGTACCTTTCGACATGCATCGTAGTGGACCATGAACATCTACTCCAGCTGAGCGAAAAAGCCTATGCTTTCGGGCTCGAGGCAGGTGAACCAGACTCGAGCTATCTTTTGAAGGGTTGCTGGGAAGGCAATGCATAAAAGGGCATCGATGGCCCCCTGGACCCTCATGAGGGCCTTGTAACTTTTCAGGTGGTCCAGGAGGTTGGTGGTCCCATCGTAGGGATCCACTTGCAGCATATGGAATCGGCTGGGAATCGGTTCCTCTTGGATCTCTCGGGAAAAGCGGGATGGGCGTCATAGCCCGCTGGCTCGTCAACGAAGCCCTGCATGTTCGCAAGCCGACGAGATAGTTTTGCCAGCTTGCACTCATGCTCCTCCAGGCGCTTCTCAGCCATGCACCTGATGGACTTGTTGGTCGAACCCTCCATTGAGGCTGAAGGAGACTTAGAAGGTGACATGGGATGATGTCCATGAAGGGGGGTTTTGCCTTTTCAACCTCGATGGGGTTTAGCCGCTACCCACTCGAGGGTTGGGGACCGGCTCTCCCTATCGGTAGATCTGACCTATTGTCTCTTTGTCGGAGTCAAGTGACTACCCCAGTGATCAGTGATGGCCCATGGTTGTGAAGGCCTTCCTAAGAAAGAATGCAAGCTATTACAGGGTGCTGTAGCGTGGGTCGTGGGGTCCCTGGCTGCTAGTAGGTAGCCAATGACCCTTGCTAGTGCTGGAGCTGGTGCACTGCCATGGTGAGGATCTGCATCTGCTGGGCGACTGCGGCCAGCTGGATGTCCACCGGAGGTGGTTGAGCAAGAGCGGGGAGTTTTCCTTCTAGACTATGCGAGTCCCCTCGAGAAGGGGGATCTCCTGCATGGCTGGTGGAGGCTTCTCTCGCTCGCATCGTCACCATCCTCTCGGTGAGCTGCTTGCGGGGGGTTTAGGGTGGATCAAGATACGACCTTTCCACCCCCTACCTGGTGCGCCAATCTATTGCCGCCAAAATCATCGTGGCCTATAGCTGCTGTTGGCATCAGATCACCCCTCATCTCCTTGGGACTGGCCTGCTCGTTGGGACCAACAAAATAAGGGTTAGAGACCCGGGTCAGGGATTCCGGCAGGGGCACTTCGATGGTCAAGTCAATGATGATCCAGGGGAATAGATCATCCTGGTCATGTCCTAGAGATGGACTCCATGCTAGGAGGAGTGAATGATGTGTGAGTGAAGGTGTAAGTAAGCTGAAAAAGGTGGTGGCCGAGGTGAACTGGAGATGGATGACTATGTTCGGTCGATCCTTTCCATGGATCTCCGAGAGCCTTGAATTCTCAGTCTCTTTGATGGTTCTCCTGTTTGGCCTCCTTTTCTTACTTGCTTGGGTGTTTATGGTTTAGCTTGCTTACCTTCCTGCTAGGGGTGTCAAAGGTTCTTTTATGTCCAGGTGGTTGTTGAACGCCTACCTCGGGATTTCTCCCATGCTGCCAAGCATGTGTGGCGGTGTTCCGTGCTGTGGACATGACATCTTTCCTGGTTCATGATAAGGAAAGCTGCCATGCATTCTGACATTCCTTCCGGTCACTCCATTCCGAGAAACTTGGCAGTGTCTTGATTGAGGGGCCGCCGCCCCCGGGACTCGAATCTCTTGGTTGACATCCTCTTTCGGGTGGTGCAGGTGGTTGGTGGAGAGCGTGGTACCTTGGTCAGGGAGCTTCTTCCTCTCCTAGTGTAAGTGGTAGCCGCAGGCAGTTATTGTGATTTGATGGGTGCTTCCTCGTAATCCTCCAGCGGCTTGCTGGTGCCTCGGGAGGGTGGCCCCGCCTCCTTGGTGGCCGACGGCATTGTCCGGGTGGTTGCCAAACTAGAGAGCTAGGACTTGACTCCGGCTTAAGGGGCTCGATCTCCGAGGGGCTCGACCTGGCGGAGGAGGGCTGGGCTCGACTCAGGTCCAGGGGGCTCGATCTCGAAAGGGCTCGACCCGATGGAGGAAGTCTCGACTCCTGCTGAAAGGGCTCGACCTCGGAGGGGCTTGACCTGGTGGAGGAGGACTGGGCTCGACTCCGGTCTAGGGTGCTTGGCCTTGAAGGGGCTCGATCTGGTGAAGGAGGTCAGCACGCGAGTCCAGCCCAGAGGGCTCGACCTTGGAGGGGCTCGACCTGGCAGAGGAGGGCTAAGCTCGACTCCGGTCCAGGGGGCTCAGCCTCAGAGGGGCTTGATCTGGTGAAGGAGGTCGCTCGGCTCCGGCCTAGGCATCCCGGGCTTGTGGGAGCCGACCTGGCGGAGGATGAAACTCGGCTTTGATGGGCCACTTCATCATTCTGGGGGAGCTCGGCCTAGAAAAGGAGTCCAAAATGGAGTGTCTATCATGGCAATTTTTTTGACATGACATCTGATAGGGATTACACGTCGGCTTCCTGCCACATCAGTACTCATCCATGTTGAATGAAGAAATGCTTGTATTTCAATTGAAGAAGTCCTTCAAATTCATGAAATTTTAAGTTAAAAGGACTTTGGAATATAAGAAAGACTTGGAAGGACTTAAAGTTTGATTTTGATGAAGTTTCAGCAAGTTTCAGCACTGGTACAAGCAAGTGTCGACTCATGAAGAAGTTCAAGTGTCGACTCAAGGCTTAAGAACAAGAAAAATATAGAACTGTGAAAATTCATAATTTTTGTCTTGAGCTGATCTAAGTATCGACTCATAGAAACCAAGTATCAACTCATAGAAACCAAGTGTCGACTCACAAAAATCAAGTATCAACTTACCAGATTCAAGTGTCGACACTTGGAGTAACGGCTAGTTTTTCAGAAGTATAGAATTGATTCTAACTTGCTTCAAATGGCTAGTTTTTCATCCCCAATGGTCTTAAACGGTCATCTATGGTTTGGAGAGCTATATAAACACCAAAAATCAAATGGGAAAGCAATCCTTTGGTGAGATTATTGAATATCCTTCAAGGATTCAAGAGTTGAGTGGTCCAAGCCTTGAAGCTTCCAAAGATAAGAAAGTGTATCCAAGTTCACATCATCAAGCTGCAATCAAGGGCTTCAGCAACTTGAAGACAAGTTCTTCATCAACAATCAAGGGCTTCAAAAAGATATTTGCTTTGTTTAAGAAAGCTTTTATTATGTTCTTTTCATATTATGCTTACTTTGTTTATTAAGGTTTTTTGTGAGCCTTGGAAAACCAAAGAGATTTTTGGTGAGCCTTGGAAAACCAAAGAGGTTGTTGGTTAGCCTTTGTATAAAACCAACATAGGTTGTTGGTGAGCCCGCAAAACCAACAAGATTTTTGGTTAGCCATGAAAACCAAGAGGTTATTGGTTAGCCTAAGTTAGAAAACCAATAAGGAATTTTGACTTGTGAGCCCGGGAAAATAAGTTGGGTTTTGATTAGTGAGCCTGAAAAACTAATCGATTATAATCTTGGTGATTATAGTGAAATACCCAAGAAAAACTTGGGGAGTGGATATAGGTGCCTTGGAGTGCACCGAACCACTATATATTCTTGAGTTTGTGATTGCTCTTATTTATTGCTTATTTACTCTTGCTTTTACTTTATTAATTCTATTGGATATTTTTATTAAACACACAAATACTTTGGCAAGATACAAGCACTTATTTGCAATTAGCATATATCTATTTTATATCCATTGAAATAGCTCAAATAGTTTTATAAAACCCAATTCACCCCCCCTCCTGGGTTGCATCATCTATGGGCTACACTATTAGTATACTGTACACATCTAGTAAATACCCTAGATTAGTAATATATCTGATATCCACCGTTGACATTGTAGGCTTGGTCGTATTACAAGAATAAGATAAATAAGCTAATTAAAGAGAGTTTCCTCAAGCTCAATGATTTTAATCATTGCCAACCTATGATTCTACCATCTTAGTAAGATGACTAAATCACCTTTTACTAGAAAAGATGAAAGAGCCACTGAGATTCTAAGTCCAGTACATTTTGATATATGTGGACCCATGAACACCTTAACCATAGGTAGATATCACTACTTCATCACGTTCATAGATAACCTATCAAAACATGGTTATGTCTACTTGATGAGATATAAGTTTGAGTAATTTGAAATATTTAAATAATTTTATAATGAAGTAGAAAAATAAACCAGGAAGAGTATTAAAACTCTTCGATCTAATCGAGAAGGTGAATGCCTCACTAGTAAATTTATGAGATATTTATAAGAGAATGGGATTCTCTTATAATGGACACCTCATGAGACCCTCAGTATAATGGAGTGTCTAAGAGGAGAAATCAAACCTTGTTAGACATGGTTCAATCCATGATGGGATTTGCAAGCTATCGATCTCCTTTTGAGTATATACACTCGAGTCGGCTTGTTATATTCTAAATAGAGATCCTAGTAAGTATATAGACAAAATGCCATATGAGATATAGTCAGGGTGTAAGCTAGGACCTCACATCTTAGGACTTGGGGTTGTCCGGCTTATGTCAAACGCTTGAAAATGGACAAACTCAGATCTAGGTCTGACAAGGTATTTTCATAAGATATCCCAAAGAAATTAAGGGCTATTTCTTCTACCATATTGATGAACAAAAGGTATTCATCAATAATAGGGTAGTCTTTTTGGAAAAGAAGTATCTTGGAGAAGGAACTAATGCCACCAAGGTTAACTTTAAGAGATTTGATAAGTAGAAGAACTGACACCATTGATTGAAGCCACCGAACTAGAATTTATTAGATCAAACTTGGAGCCCATTGTAGATGCACCCTTACGAAAATCTGGTAGAGTACTGCATTAGCCAGATAAATACTATGGTTTCTTGGTCTGGGATGATGTCCTATTAAACTTGATGAAAGAAATGAGGATATTATCTCCTATATGGATATAATGCAGAGTTCCAACTCTAATAAATGGCTTAAAGCCATGAAATCTAAAATGGATTCCATGAAAGTCAACAATGTATGGATACTTGTTGATTTACCTAAAAAGATAAAATCCATAGGATATAAATAAACTTTTAAAAAGAAAAATAGATGCAGACGGGAAGGTAGAGACTTATAAAGCCCATCTGGTTATCAAGGAATATCGTCAACATTATGGTATTGACTTTTATGAGATATTTTTACCTGTAGAAATGCTCAAGTCCATTCACATTATGCTTGCAATAGTGGCATATTTTAATTTTATGATCTAACAAATGGATGTGAAAACTACTTTCCTAAATGAAGAGCTGGAAGAAGAGGTATATATAATACAACCTAAAGGTTTCACATTCGCAGATGAATCAAAGGTGTACAAGCTTTAGAGATCAATTAATGAATTGAAGCAAGCATCTCGGAGTTGGAACATACATTTTGATAAGGTGATCAAAATATATGGCTTCGTTAAGAATTGAGAAGAGTCTTGTATATACAAATGGGCTAATGGTTTGTTAGTAATTTTCTTGTTTTGTATGAGGATGACATTCTCTTAATCAAGAATGAGATTCTCGCATTACAAGGAATAAAAGTATGGTTGTTATCTTAATTCTCTATGAAAGACTTGGGAGAAGCATTCTACATCCTAGGGATGAAGATCTATAGAGATAGATCAAAAAGGTTGCTAGGGTTAATCCAATCCATATACATTAAGACCGTGCTAAAGCGGTTTAGTATAGTGAATTTCAAAAAGACTATTTTTCAATAGGCCATGAAAATAATATCTTTAAAAAGGATTGTCTGACAACTCTTCAAGAGAGAGTGTATGAGTAAGATTCTATATGCCTCAGTAGTAGGATCTATTATGTATGCTATGACATGTACGAGACCAAATGTGGTATACTTACTAAAGATAGTGAATAGATACAATCCAATCTAGGTGAGAACTATTGGAAGGTCATTGATAAGATGCGATGTTATCGTTAAGACACCACGGCTATCAGTTTAATTAATTGACTTCTAAATTAAATTAAGAATATGTAGAAAGGGTGATTGGATCGAATCCACAAAGAAGGCAGTGCTTAGGATAATTTTGAAATCTTTGACTTTTATAAAATAAAAGAAATACTTTGAAGCTAGAAAAAAATAGAAACTAAAAGTGCAGAAGAAAATAAAAACCTGCTATGTTCGATCTGCTAATCAGATTTTAACATCTACTTGTAATAAAATTGAAAACAAGAATTTAAAATGTATAAAAATAAATATTGCATTAATTAAAAATAGAATTCTATTACAAGAAATTGAAAAGGGGTAATTTAATAACTAAGAAAAATTATAAAGAAAATAGTAACAAAAATTAGAAGTAGATAGGTGCATCCTCGTCGGGAAGATGGTCGAGAACTCCCTTCTTCCTTCATACTCCTTGGAGCGAACTAGCTTTCTCTACTTCTTCCTTCTTGGATCTTGTTCTAGAGATCGGTGTAGGCAAAAAGATGGCATAGAAGATAGCTTCTCCTCTAAGAAATCTCACTTTTAGAGACCAACCTGCAATCTAAAGTTGGACCTCCTACCTTGTACTGTACTCCTCTCTCCAAGATGATTTCTTCTTAGCATAGGGGTCTTTTAAATAGAGCTCATCTAGTACTTCCTCCCGGTCAAATTTGAACTCAATTAGGATCTAGATCAGCTAAATATCTTAAGAAGAAATTTGGACCATTCGATGTGTGGCTTGATGTGGTGATCGATGTTGTTCTTCCTTTTTGAGCAAATAGAGTCCGGAAGGGACTCCTACCGCATCCCTAAATTTTTTAATTCAACTTGGACTTGAGCTTCGCTTCTCTCCATTGGGCGACCGGCGATGTACGGTGGTGAGTGGTGGCAGGAGGTGGCGGTGGCGGCAGGAGGTGGCAATGGCGGCCTAGCATAGGGAGGACAATATAGAAAAACCATGACAGGGACTCTGGCTGGAGCTTTAGAATAGGGGGAAGCTGCTACTGGAAAATCACCGGTGGTGAGGGACGAAGGGTGATGGCTAGGGGCAGTGGGAATTTTTTGAACGGCGATATTTGGTGGTGACCGAAGAGAAGAAATGGTGGCTGATCCAAAAACATGTCTTTTGGTGGCTCTCTAGTGGTTTTTCCAGCGAGGAATGGCTCCTGGTGGCGAGGGGAATGGTGGGGGAAGGCTCCGGTGGTCAGGCGGCGTGAAACAGTGACTGTGGTCCATGGGAATGGGTCATGGACTGGTAGCAATGGTTGTCGATGGATCAAGCTCCATTTCGTAAACCCAGCGACTGGTCCATGGTGGATCAGCTACTTTAGAATGCATGAGATTTCTTTAATGACTTTCAAAATTCGATTCTAGGCTAGTTTAAGCTTTGATTTGAGTGCCATCTATGTCATTAGACTTTAGAAATCAAGCTTTTTGCAATGATGATCTTCTTTCCTATAAATGATGTATAAAAATATTAATTTGATATAAATAAAGATAGATTAATTATTAAATTAATGCTTTTATATGTGTATATAATATAATTATCACATCTTCTAACTTGAACTTTGCCCATCCTTGAGTAAAGTAGATGAATTAGCTATGTATACAAACTCATCTTTGAATTGAAAGTTGACTTAGACGGTCCTAAAGGCAGCTAATACTCGGCCAGATCATTAAAGAGGTATTTTATTGGATTACTGAGTCAATTCAATTAGTGGTTAAGTGTTAATCATAGAAATCTTTAGAGGTCTTCCTTACTATTTTTCCAACTTATTCTTTAAATCCTCTAACTTAATTTGAGTCGGGTTTGTTGCCTTTTTACACTTTAGTCCTTTTGTTCCTTCTCTTTTTTTTCTTTTTTTTGAGAAGTCTAGTACAATGTCTTGACCTCTTAAGTATTAGCATCCTCACCTTTTGACGCAAACCACAACGCTTACTTAGGACTAACTAGATGTGAAGATGAAGAATGATGCAAATGGTTTTTTTTTTTTGGTGATTTTTAAGTGTTCTTAACGATTTAGGATTCCCGAAGAAAAGACAACAGCAGATCTAGGGATTCGATAATGATAAGAACTACTAGCACGTAAATTAGGCCCTAAGAAAGGATAAAAAGAGGATCCCGGGATTGAGAAACCCCATAGGACTTAGCTCTCGAATCAATATCTACTTAGGAGTTCTAGGGTTGCAAACCTTAAAGTTCTGAAGTGCCCGATGCCCAGTTCGCTCGCTCTCATGGAAACGGCCTGGATGATCGAGCCTTCAACCCTCGTGGATGTGCCGGCTTTCCATCCAAGGTCTCGAAGGCAAGAAAAATCGACTCCGTATTCGTGGTACCTGGAGGACCTACGAACAATCAATAGAAGGATTAGGAATCAACAAGTATCAGGAAGAAATAAGGGAGGAGAGGTTGGAGATGATGTTGATTGGGGGTCTTCTTGCTGGGCGCCTAGATGGATCATCTAGTGGCCTCCGAACTCGAAGATGGAAGACGGATTTGTGAAAGGGAAAGTAACTTGAGGCCTCACACCTCTCGACGCCCGAAAGCGAAGGTGCTCCCTCACAGAGATCGACATTCTTAAGGAATGAAGGCAACTAACAAAGAGAATGGCTCTCAAATATTTTCTTTTCATTCATCATCATTAACCTTTACAAGGGAGGGATAAGGCCCTTTATATAGGCACCTTAAAATCCATTCAAATTTCAAAAAATACAAAGCTTCATGAAGAGGGCATCCAAATTTAAATTTCTTCTTCTTTTGGCTGACCAAGGTCTTGTGGCTTGATTTGGGGCTTAAAAGAAGGGAGTTGTCTTCTTGATTTGATGGTCAATGCTTTTCTTCCATAGCCGACCAAGCACTTTGGGAAGATGGCTTGATATGGGGCTTGAAATAAGGGAGTTGTCTTCTTGATTTGAGGGTCAATGCTTTTCTTCCATAGCAGACCAAGCACTTTGGGAAGAAGTCTTAATATGGGGCTTGAAACAAGGATCATGCCTTCATTGCCCATTAACCTTCCTTGGATGTCCATAGCTTTTTTGGAAAGATGCTTGATAGGGGGAGGGAAGGGAGGAAAAAATCAAGGAATGGCACCCAAAAATTCCAGCATTTCCTTCTTGACTTGGCTGCTCACATGTCAAGGTGATGTGGCACCACATGGGATGGATGAGGTGGTGCCAAGTGGCATCTTTCATGGCTTAGGAGATGGCTTGACCCATTATAAATTGGACTATACTCGAAGACCACTCTGGCTTGGGCCCAATCTTCAAACAGACTCGGACTGGAATCATTACAGAACCCATAGACACAACTTGACCAAATTGGTCAAGGTACAGGACTAAACAAAAATAATTGAGACTAAATTCATGACTAAAAAAAATTACAATGCTTAGGCTTGAAGCCTTATTATAGGAGCCAAAAATTGAAACCCTAATCAGAGGTCCAGTGCCCACACCAAGTCTCCTGGGGTGGGAGGAACTCGACCTTGTCGAGTAAGGGTTGATTTGGCTTTGATACTTCTCTAGAAGGTTGGGGTCGAGGCATTGCAAGTCCTCTCGGGTATCCTACAAATCATTGAATTACGGTCGACCTTGCAATCGGACCAAGTAACGCTGATAGCCCTTGCCCTGGGTGGTCATAGCTTGATTATCCAGGACACGCTCGATCCACTCTCCTCTCTTAGATAAAATTGGAGGTGGACACTCTGGATCGGGTTCGCTCTCATATGAAAGGTTAGGCCCAAATGGCTCATTGGGTATGTATGCTGGTTCCCTATACTCGATTAAGTCTATAATATTGAAAGTCGAGCTAATGCCATAATTCGATGGTAGCTCAAGCACGTAGGCATTAGGGCCAACTCTCCTTATCACTCTAAAGGGGCCACCTCCACGAGCAAGAGGTTTCTTAACGATTTCTGGTGGAAACCGTTCAGGCCTAAGCCTAACCATTATAGAATCCCTAATTTCAAACTCTTTGGTTCTCTTTCGAGAATCAGCAAAATTATTTTAAAATTTGTACTTAATGCAGAATCCTAACATGATGCAAAATCCAGAGTCAACTAAGCATTCCTATAGAGTGAAATTTTATTAGACTCTCTAGGGCCTAAACCTAATAGATTATCGACTCTCTAGGTTTGACCTTGGTCTGGTATGTACAAGAAAAATTATCATGGATCCCTAGCAAATGCCATAAGGTATACCTAAAGTAGATAGCAAAAGGGATGGGCTCTAAGGAGTCCTGCATTCTAGTAATCTCAACAAAAAGTAACCCCATGGCTCTAGAAATGTGAGAAGGCTCAGGGAAGGGTGGGAAATAGGAAGGAGACTCAGGGACTGGTTCAAAGTTAAAGAGACTGACCTTAATATTTGGATGTTGTTCTATAGGTGTCATATGGTCCACTTGTTCCGGTAGATCTTGGGGCTCGCTAGGGTCAATCCCATAGTGAGGAAGGTCTATTAAAGAGGATCATGGGACCAAGTCTATAGTATGTTGGATGTCTCTCAGGGGTGGAAGTTGATCAGGTAACTCATCGAGAAGTACATCCTCAAATCCTTTTAGAGCTTCAACTATCTCTTGAAGATGTTCTCTTTGGATCGATTCATTAAGGATTTGTTCCTGAACTCCTTCTGTGGACAAGACTGGTGAGCCCTTATGTTTATTTACTAAATGTGATCCTGGCTCAGTCATTTCTTCTTCAAATTCTTTAGTGGGTTCAGGATCTTTTTCCTTTGATTCCTCAATGATTTTAACCTTGGGCCCATCTTCACCATACTCCTCTACTAAACTTGGTTCATAGATATTTTCTTTGGATTCTTTGAAGAGCTCCAGAGTTTCTTTCTCTAACTCTTTGGCCTTGATCAGGTTAACTTCAGGCTTCTTTTCCTTTAGGCTAGTCGATTCTCTCTTAACCTGGTCCTTAGGCTGAATTGGATTGATTGTAAATTTCTTCCCAAGATGGTTAAAGGTACAGCTATTGGTCCGACCATAAAGGGTGTAAGAAAGTGGTCGATATTTCTCTCTAAGTCTAGCTTTCATGTCCCTCCAAGTTGCTATAGGTTCTTGTTCTCTTTGCCCTATCAGCCTTTCAACACTATTCCAAAATAACCTAGCTTGGCGAACAAACCTAAGCTTGGCAAACTTAAACTTCATCCTTTCCATCATTGTGTACCATTCGAAATATTGTTCAATGTCCTCCTCCCAATCTATGTATACCTTGGGATCTAGACTACCATCGAAGGTAGGGGCTTCTAGCTTGATGTTTCTAATAGCCCTTTCTTCATGGTCTATGATCTCTAGATTGGGTCTCCTAGGGTAAACATTTTGGGCTGGTTTAGGGTGTGGGACTCTTCTGGACTCAGCCTTTAAGGAGGGATCATGTTGAGGGAATCTCCTAGGATGGGGAAGTGAATTAAACTCTGGTTTAGTGTGGGGCTTCTGGGTCCTCTCTTGATCAAGCTTATCTAACCTATTGTTCGCCCTAGTTAACTATTCAATGAGGACCTTCAATTGCTCTTCCCGATCATTCTCCATGGATTCACTTGATTGGGAATGATGGGGGTGATAGGGGACTCCTGATCTAATCGACATGCAACACACAATGACAGATGTTATGGGTTTACTATACCTAAAAGTTCAAACCAAAGGTTAGGTCAAGATGACAATCTTAGTGGTAGTAACTTGGCACCTGGCCAAGTAAGTGTAAGGTTGGTGGAGATTCCTCTTTGCTTGCCTTAGATATCAATTTGAAATTGGCCAAGTAAGCGAACCAACCCACCTTCCTTCGCGCTTTTGTCCCTGAACCACTTGCCTAGACACCAAATACTCAAGCACACACAAACAAGTTGTCTAAACTGGTTTGACACTTGATTCTACCCAACTTCGTGGGTGTCCCTAGCTCACTAGAGCAAGTTAAGTGTCTACTCTGTTTTACTTAGGGGTTAGGTTCGTTATGTAGGTTGATGATTTTTTGGGCTAAGGACAGGTAATGAAATCCTGACCCTATGTCAAATTGATGCCCTTAAGTTGATTTATGAAAATGATGGCATACAAATGATCTAATGAGATGGATCTAATACATATATATATATATATATATATATATATATATATATATATATATATATATATATATATATATATATATATATATATATATTGGACATTTTTGATGGATGAAAGTAGAAATAAAATGATGGAAATGATAAGAGATGATACTGAATGCAAAATTAAACTAATTAAAAAATGAAAACATGAAAAGATGCACTTGCTGAAAACTCACAGAACAGATTTTGCTCTCAGGTAGTATTCCAGCTTGTAGAAATTCTATAGGCTGCAATAAAATCTGATAAAATTATCAAAAATATTTTAAATTATGTGTGATCTAAAAAAATAAAAATTAAAAAGTTTAAAGATTCCTACAAATAGCAACACCTAAAACAACAGACCATGTATAGAAAGGAAAAAAAATGCAAAAATTAAAGAAGATGAGATCTAATGATGCAAAAATTTTCTTTTGGAATTTTTTAAAAAACTTTTCTTCTTGTGTTCCTCTTCAAAGGTCTATCACAGTGGCACCCCTACATGCCTTAGGAGATCCCCGTGGAATGGGAGGAGAGGGTCTTGAAACCCTACTTTTCTCCTAAGACCAGACGGCCTGGTGAAGCACCTAATCCAAGTACTTAAGAAGTGCTAAGTCTTAACCATGCTCTGATACCAAATATAAATCGGAACTAACTAGATACGAAGATGAGGAATGATGCAAGTGGTTTTTTTTTTTTTTTGTGATTTTTAAGTGTTCTTAAGGATTTAGGATTCCCGAAGAAAAGACAACAGCAGATCTAGGGATTCGATAATGATAAGAACTACTAGCAAGTAAATTAGCCCCTAAGCAAGGATAAAAAGAGGACCCCGGGATTGAGAAACCCCGTAGGACTTAGCTCTTAGATCAATATCTATTTAGGAGTTCTAGGGTTGCAAACCTTAAAGTTCTGAAGTGCCCGATGCCCAGTTCGCTCGCTCTCGTGGATGCGGCCTGGATGATCGAGCCTTCAACCCCTGTGGATGCACCGGCTTTCCGTCCAAGATCTCGAAGGCAAGGGAAACTGACTCCATATTCGTGGTACCTGGAGGACCTGCGAACAATCAATAGAAGGATTAGGAATCAACAAGTATCAAGAAGAAATAAGGGAGGAGAGGTTGGAGATGATGTTGATTGGGGGTCTTCTTGCTGGGCACCTAGATGGATCATCCAGTGGCCTCCGAACTCGAAGATGGAAGACTAATTTATGGAAGGGAAAGTAACTTGAGGCCTCACACCTCTCGATGCCCGAAGGCGAAGGCGCTCCCTCACGCAGATCGACGTTCTTAAGGAACGAAGGCAACTAACAAAGAGAATGTCTCTCAAATATTTTCTTTTCATTCATCATCATTAACCTTTACACGGGAGGGCTACGGCCCTTTATATAGGCACCTTAAAACCCATTCAAATTTCAAAAAATACAAAGCTTCATGAAGAGGGCACCCAAATTCAAATTTCTTCTTCTTTGGGTTGACCAAGGTCTTGTGGCTTGATTTGGGGCTTGAAAGAAGGGAGTTGTCTTATTGATTTGAGGGTCAATGCTTTCCTTCATAGTCAACCAAGCACTTTGGGAAGATGTCTTGATATGGGGATTGAAACAAGGGAGTTGTATTCTTGATTTAAGGGTCAATGCTTTTCTTCCATTGACCTTCCTTGGATGTCCATAGCTCCTTTGGAAAGATGCTTGATAGGGGGAGGGAAGGGAGGAAAAAATCAAGGAATGGCACCCAAAAATTCCAGCATTCCCTTCTTGCCTTGGCCGCCCACATGTCAAGGTGATGTGGCACCACATGGGATGGATGAAGTGGTTCCAAGTGGCATCTTTCATGGCTTGGGAGATGGCTTGACCCATTACAAATTGGACTAGACTCAAAGACCACTCTGGCTTGGGCCCAATCTTCGAACAGACTCAGACTGGAATCATTACAGGATCCATAAACACAACTTGACCAAATTGTTCAAGGTACATAACTAAAAAAAATAATTAAGACTAAATTCATGACTAAAAAAAATTATAATGCTTAGGCTTGAAGCCTTATTACAGGACCCAAAAATTGAAACCCTAATCAGAGATCTGGTGCCCACACCAGAAGGGGCCCGGTTACTCAATAGGGTGTCATTGCTTTACAAATCTCTTGACCTTCTCACCTTTTGACATGAACCACAATGTTATTTAGGTGAAGGGATTCGGTTACTCAGTAAGAGTTCAAGAAGAGCTGTGAGGTTAGACTAACTCTCTATATTTTTTATTTTTTTAAAAGACTTTTTGTATATCTCAACATTTTCACCCTACTCCCAATAAGCATATTCTTTATTAAGATAAGAAGGGGGAGAGTTCTAGAATCACTTCCAAAATTTAACTTGGTCAATAACCTACCATTTGTTAGATTTTCTTAGTAGTTTTAGTATCTCTAAAACTATCTAGGCTATTAATCAATTGTTGATTAGGATGCCTAATTAACTTCAAATCAAGATAAAATTTGGATACAAAACTTATTACTTCTGGTCATACATAGGACTTAATTAGATTAGTTACTCTCCCCTCCAACTTAATCAACATTATCCTCAATAGAAAAGGAAAAAAAAGGTTGAATATGTAAAAAGGAATAGAAAAGAATACACCTGGGATGAATGTGCTTTGGTAGTTGAAGAAGGCTTCGTGAAGTAGCGGGCTCTTGTACTTCCATCTAAGTTGCTATAATTATACTAAAAAGATGAGATTGTTGGATTGCCTCCCAACCAGCGCTAAGTTTAATGTCTTCAACTAGATATTATGAGGAAGTTCATTAGATAATTAACTTTAATATGTTCCTCATAACATCAAAAGGATAGGGCCAATCAGGAGGCCTTGTCATCATGATAGAAAAATAATCATAGAGTATTCTATGATGATTAGCCCGAATCAATAAAGTATACTGAGCAAGCATGTTATTCCAGGGTTTAAAAATATTATTATAATTTATATGAAAACTTGGAAGGGATTGTATTTGTTAGGCCGAGATTAGAGATGGTAGTTTAAAATTTTTTTCAATCATGGGTTGGTCTACCCTACTCCCCTTCTCGGGCATGTGTGTTTAATCAATGTCCCTTCATATTTTAAATTTTGGTACCTTTTCTAGATTAATATTAGACCTATCTCCATAAAATATTTTAATATCATGAAAAGGTTTTAGAGGTAGTTCTTAAAACTGGTGCTAAATATAGAGAAATCAACTATAAAATTTCTAAGATCTTGATCCCTTATTTCAGTAACATCCCACCCGATAGCTTTTTTATATATTTTTAGAATTCCACTGAGTTGGGCTTCCTAGGTAAGGTTCACTGAAAAGTTTTAATGGATGCATCAGAAAGTATTTTTAGTTCTAGATCGGGTGGTGATTCTAATAAAGGAGCTATTGGTAGGCTAGGTGATGGCTCTTGTTGTTTATCAATCAAAAGTGGGGTGATTTCAAAGTGGGGTATTTGTATTGAGTAATTTACTTCAGTACTGTACATCTACACTAAAATCATCTACCCTTAACTGAGCCTGATGGGGATCTAACAAATCCTATAGGAGAACTGTGGGGTGGCTTCCTCTATTGAGTCATGCATTTGTGGTTCTTGGAAAGTCTTTACCAATTCCATCATTGCATCAATTTGTTCTCCCATCCCCTAAAAGGCATGGACAATTCTAGGGCACTAGAGAATGGGGCCATAGGTGAGTAGGATAATGATAGAATTGGTTTGTCCCACAAGCTTAATGTCTCCATATATTTTTTTACCTTAGCTAAATTATCTATGTTGGTCTTTATGGTTATGCAAAGTTGTTCTAAGACTAGTTCATTCTCGAAAGTTAGAGTTGATTGTTCAGAAAAAGTTAGAGGGTTATTAAAGTTTTGAGCTAGGTATGGTCCCTCTAGATTACTCTCAGGTTGACTAGGCAGTTCACCTCCCTTCTCTCTATTAATCTCAATTAATCATTGATTAGTTTGATCCATTAGCTTATCAATAGATTGTTGTTGGGCTATAATCATTTGTTGAAATTGATCAAACCTATCGACATCTAAGTTGCTCTATATAGGAGGTGGGTATGATGCTTGCTGAACCTTCTCTTCAAATAATGGGCCATAATTAGTTAGAGAAGGTTGATAATTGGGATAGGGCTAATCATAATAGGGTGTGTCTATGAACATAGATCCTTGGGTTACCGGGATAATCGCCGGGTGTGGTTGCCATGAAAAGTCTGATTGAGCCCCTAACTTGAATTATAGGCATTAAAGTATAGGTTACCTCCTGAGCTGTAGGCTATTTGGATTTGATCTTGATGAACTTGGTCATACATAGACTTAAGAGACTAGTACATGGTTAGGAACTTACTCTTAAAGTGAGTGGGGCTCAAATAGACTTGGTATGCCAAGAGAAAGGGTACTTCATTATAAGGATTCATTCTCCTAGCACAGATTCAGTCTATCGAATTATTTTGATTATTTGGATATGCAATCAAAGTTTTCGATCAAAGCAATCCTTATTTATTCATTTATATATATATATATATATATATTAAGGAGGAGTGGTGAGATGAAGAAGGAGAAGAGTTTTAAAAAAAAGGACCTAAGGCATCCTAGAGCTAAGAGAGAGAGAGAGAAAAGAAGAATTAGTCAAGGTTTGGTATTATTTATAAACAAGTTAGCATACATGGACTCTCTATCCTAGGGTTATCCTAAATCTAGACAACTCCTAACTGCCAAGGCAATCTTAGAGCCCTCCAAGATAGAAACTAACTAATCAACTAGCTAGATAATGGTAAGATTGGTGGGGTCCCCCCGTTGCTTTCCTTAGACACCAATTAGATGGGCCAGGTCAGTCAACAGAACCAATTAAAAATCATCTTTCTTTAGGGTTACATCATCCATGAACCCCTTTCCTAGACACCAGTTAATCAGCTAATCTTGACCCAGTCCAACTCTTTTTGGATGCCTTGTCCTATTGAGCTTGAGTTTCTTAGGGGTTGACATCAAGTTAATTTTAATTAGCAAGTTTAGGTATGCTGAATGCGAGATGGTGGTTTGTGGACTATAAAGAAGGATAATCAAATCCCCACCTTATCTTATTAATGGGTTATTACCCTTAAGTTGTATTATGGAATATGTAATGCAAAAACAAAGAAATGTCCCAAACAAGTAGTAATCTTTTAAATTTTATTTAGTTACTCAATTTTAGTTAAGTGTTATACAATTTTTATAATTTTCTTTTTATGTTATGATAATTCAAGAAAGAGAAATAAAAGGTAGGTTTTAATCTTGATTAATTAAGTATGAGAGAAAAAGACTAAAATTAGGATAAGCAAATAAAGCAAGTAGATATCTTAAATTAAAGCAAAAAGTCAAATCTAATATTTAAGGCAGTTATTTGAAAGGTCAATGATTTTTTTCTTTTTTTAGGTTCACTTGAGAAGGAAGGAGTTTAAGAGAATTTTTTTTTCTTTTTTTGGATTAGTTTAAAAAGAAGGAAACTAATTAAAAGCAACTAAGCATTTTTTTATGTTATGTTAATTTAAGCAAGAGGAATAAAGAGTAGATTTTAATTTTGGTTAAAAAGGAAGAAACTAAATGAAAAACTTGAAAAAGGAAAAAAACTTAAAAAGATTTTTTTTTCTTTTATGCTAGTTCAAAAAGGAAGGGAGAAATAATAGAGGAGGAAATAATCTATAAGGGAAAAAAATAGGAAGATTTGATAAAGAGACTAATCATAAGAAAAAAGAATTTTTTTTTGGCTGATAAAAAAATAATTAAAAGTAGCTAATGAAAAAGGAAATTAATTCAAGGTTAGGGTTGACCGCACCATAATGGTAGATAACTTTTCTACTCTCTTTTTCTCTTCCTTTTTTGATCTGTACAACAAAAATAAGAAAAATTAGCAAATTAAATTTATAAGAAATGAAAGAGATAAAAAATGTTACATTTGTGCCTTCTGGTAATGGTGTAAAAAACATGAGAGGACACAATGTTGTAGTTAAGACATTGTGGCTATCAGTTTAATTAACTAACTTCTAAATTTAATTTAGAATATGTAGAAAGAATGAGTTGGGTCAAATCCATGAAGAAGGTAGTGCTTAGGATAATTTTGAAATCTTTATTTTTTATAAAATAAAAAAAAATATTTTGAAGTCAGAAAAAAATAAAAATTAAAAGTGTAGAAGAAAATAAAAATCTGGTACGTTCGATCTGCTAATCAGATCTTAGCATCTACTTACAATAAAATTAAAAATAGAAATTTAAAGTATATAAAAATAAATATTGCATTAATTAAAAAGAGAATTCTATTACAAGAAATTAAAAAGGGATAATTTAATAACTAAGAAAAATTATAAAGAAATTAGTAACAAAGACTGGAAGTAGATAGGTGCAGCCTCATCGGGAAGATGGTCGAGAACTCCCTTCTTTCTTCATACTCCTCAGAGTGAGCTGGCTTTCTGTGCTTCTTTCTCCTTGGATCTTGATCTAGAGATCGGTGTAGGTGAAAGGATGGCATAGAAGACAGCTTCTCCTCTAAGAAACCTCAATCTTAGAGGCTAACCCATAATCCAAAGCTGGACCTCCTACCTTGTACCATACTTCACTCTCCAAGATGATTTCTTCTTAGCGCAGGGGTCCTTTAAATAGAGCTCATCTAAGACTTCCTCCTGGTCAAATTTGGACTCAATCAGGCTCCAAATTAGCTAAATGTCATAAAAAGAAATCTAGACTATCTGATGTGTGGCTTGATGTGGTGATTAAGATTATTCTTCCTTTTCGGACAAAGAGAGTCTGGAAAGGACTCCTACAACATTCCCGAATTCCTGAATTCGACTTGGACTTGAGCTCTGCTTCTCCCCATTGGGCGGTCGACGATGTGAGGTGGCAGGAGGTGGTGGTGGTGGCATAGTATAGGGAGGACAATATAGAAAAACCATGACAGGGACCTTGGCCAAAGCTTTGGAATAGGAGGGAGCTACGACTGGAAGATGACCTGCGGTGAGGGACGAAGGGCGACGAGTTGGGGGTAGTGGGAATTTTCTGAATGGTGATGGCTAGTGGTGACCGAAGAGAAGAAATGGTGGCCAGTCAAAAAATAGGTCTTTCGATGGCTCTCTAGTAGTTTTTCCAGTGTGGGATGGCTCCTGGTAGTGAGGGGAACAATGGGGGAAGGCTCCCGTGGCCGGGCGACATGAAATAGTGACTGTGGTCCTTAGGAATGGGTCATGGATCGGTAGTAGTGGCTGCCAATGGATCGAGCTCCATTTCGTAGACCCAGCAGCTAGTCCATAGTAGACTGACTGCTTTAAAATATATGCGATTTCTTTAATAACTTTCAAATTTTGATTATGAGCCCATTTAAGCTCTGATTTGATTGCCTTCTATGTCGTTGGACTCTAGAAATCGAGCTCTTCATAATGACGGTATTCTTTCCTACAAATAATGTATAAATGTATAAAGTTGATATAAATAAATATAGTTTAATTTTTAAATTAATACTTTTATATGTGTATATACTATAATTATTAGTCATAAAGATAATCCTTAAGTATTTGAGAAATACTAAGGATCAATGGCTCATTTATGAAGATTCTAACTTGAAACTAGTTGGTTATACTGACTCAAATTTTCAATCAAACAGGGATGATAGTAAAAGTATGTTGAATTATATATTTACCCTGAACAAAGAAGTAATCTACTAAAAAAGTTTCAAGCAGTATATTGTGACTGGTTCAATTTGCAAGGCAGAGTGCATTACAACATCTGATCCTGCAAAGGAAGTTATTTGGCTATGAAAGTTCATCGACCAGCTAGGAGTGGCACTCTCCATTGATGGTCTAGTTATCCTATATTATGATAGCACTATGACTATAGCTTAAGCGAAGGAACCAAAAGCTCATCAACGAACCAAGCACATTTTGCATCACTACCACCTTATCCCGAAGATCATGGATCGAGCTGATGTTGACCTTTAGAAGATTGATAGAAAGGAGAACTTGGCTGACCTATTTATTAAAGCCCTTGGAATCAAAGAGTTCGATGATCACAAGTGGAAGATGGGTATTCGATACTATTCTAATTGGCTCTGGTCCAAGTGAAAGTTATTAGGAAATGTATCTTAAAGCCAATTATCTAAGTTATAGATGGTTGTGCTCATTGTAATTTAAACATGAATCATTAATAAATAAGAATTATTTTGATAGTTTATTATATTATGTACACATTCCTTTATGAGCTATTTTGTGATAAAGTTCTTAGAATCACTTTTATTCGATAAAGGAGGATTTGTCTATAGTTCTTAAACATGTTCGTGATCAAATGATATATTATTCCAAGGATCATAATATTTATCGAGTATAGGTTATTGTATATCATGTAGATTTGTTGTCCTCATAAACAAGGAGTGTGCAGACATTGGTATGGCATGCAGCTGAGTGTAGGAGTACATTATATTGAACTTAACCAACTTTATAGAGTATTATACTGTCAAGAGTATTTCTTAGAAAGATAGAAGTATAAGTGTCCCTCCAACATGAGATCACCATGGTGACTTGCAAGCAATTTACTCTACTTAGGTACTGGACTACCTAGATATCTAATCCAATGATGGAATGTTACTGGATGTAGTCAAGTATTTGTTAAGTCAGTGTGTTCGTCAAGAAGGGATTGACTACTCTAAGGTATTGGAGATGATGCTCTGTTGTATTTCAATTTAGCAAAATCTTAGCTAGGATAATCCTTGTAAAGAGTCTAGAATTTATTAGGTTGAGACACATCTAGATATACTATTCAGAAGTTGGCAGTTGACTTTAAGTCATCCTGAGCATTAAATCAAAGGAATGAATTATACGATAACTATATGCCTGGGTTCTTAAATGTTGCCTTGCAATCATTCGACCTATTTGGATGTTGGGTACCATTGCTAGATGGTCATACTAATTAGTTCAGGAATTAGTTTCGGGATATCATCTTAGTATTCAAACCTATGGAATCATGCATATTAGAAGTTCCTGACCGATCATGATGGCTGATTAACGATAAAAATCATTCAAGGATATAATTATCAATTTGATCGATGATTAACCTACTATAAATATTATAAATATATAGAAAGATTAATTATTAATTAATTATAGAAGGATTTGTTAGCAATTTGATTACTAATTAGCTCAATTTGATTAAGCAAAGAGATTCAGGTCAAGTCTAATTGAATTTGGTTCAATTAGATTTTATCCAATTAGGTTATATGATGATTTAATCGCTAAAAAATTTTAATTTTGATTTAATTCGAACTTGGACTTGATTAATTTATAATTTAATTAGGATTTAATTAAGTTAATTAAGACCTAATTGGATTATGTTCAGTTAATTAGTTGAGTGTAACTAAATTTAGTTTGGCCTTTAACTAATTTTGACCAAGTCAAAATTTAAAATACCCACCTAGCACCCCTAATATTTCTCCATGCCCCATCTCACACCAATTAAGGAATTTTGTGAATGATTTCATGCTAATTCTGAGATATGTCACCCTCCCCTTTCTTTTCTAGATTAAGATAAAGTTTGGGTCAATTTGGATGATATTTGAATTGGTTTTGATAAAAGTTTCACTAGGATTGAAACTCTTGACCTTATCTATATCTAATTGCTCTTTATCCCCTATTATCTCAATCTAATCACCATGCCACATTTTTATTTGCATTTTTCTTGGGGTGTGCAATAATTATGATGCTTTTTACCATGATTTTGAGGAGAGAGCCATTGAAAAAAAGATAGGGTGAGTATTTGCATAAAACCAAGAAGGGTATGGCGAGAGGTCTAGCACTAGGGTTTTCATAAGGAAAGAGGAAGAAAAAATAAAAAGAATGTCTTCATATTTTTTTGTGTCTCCCACCTCTTGATCTCAAGTCCTCTACTTCTTGATCTTCTTGAAGGGTTTAAGAAGATCCAAAGAAAAATTTCTTTCTGGCCATCCAATGGCCTTCAAGAGATCTAGCAGTTCTAGGAGGTTGATCACGTCGGGGCTTCATATGAACTATTTGTAGAGGCTGAACATCCAGTATGGCTGGAGAGTAATACGAAGAGCCCTTACCATATGCCATCAATAATAGTGTTCATCGATCCATGCTAAGGTATGAAATTAGATTTTATATTGTATGCAGATTTGATCTACAACATGCATCGATAAGTTCGATGCATGCTGAATTTATTTTTAGCAATTTTAATTCTTTACAAACTATGTTAGATCCTTTTGGTAGGATTTTTTAGATATGATCTAAGTATTTATATCTGATTAAATTTGGTTTAGTCTGATTTTCTTCTACCGTAATTTTAAAAAAATCACATGCATGAAATCCTACTCATTTTCTATCAAATATGGCAAGGAGCAAGGTGTTTCATGTGCAATGAAGCAGGGCACATTAAGTGGGATTTTGATGGGGACCTGAGAGCTATCAACTGCCACGTGGAGTCCCAGCAGGTGTCATCCATCCTATTAGGCATCCCAGGATTCTCATATATCCACTCAAGCACAAAAAGCAGCAGATCAACATCCCGTATTGAAATTAGGGACCACCCAGGAGAAGATGGAAGGGAGTATCAGGCAAATCAAGCAACATTTGGGCACCCACTCTCCTTCCTTCTTTCATGAGATTTTATTTTCATGTGTTGACCACCCTTTTATGGAATGTTTGTGGCATCCTCCATCTTTCCTTGTAGCATGAAATCTCTTGCCCTTCTAGCCCCATATCTCATGGCATGTAGTTGGCACCAACAAGGAAGCTTGTTGGTGCCCCTTTTTATGTTTATTTTTTCATGTATTCCAAGGGATAGGGTTCCCTATATAAGGACTCCTCTCTTGTATTGAAAGAATAATAATTATGATGATTTGAGAAGAGTGATTCTTCATTCTGCCTCTGTAAAGGAGTGGGCGTGAGGCCCGTCTTGCCTTCACCTTAGGGCATCGATGGGTGTGAGACCCTATGCCTTCGATTTCGAGCGTCGAGGGATGTGAGGCCCTAGTTATCCCCTTCCCCGTTGAGTCCTTTCTATGGTCTTAGAGATCTTCCTTCACTATCCCAGATAGCGATTATGGTGGGATGCCCTGGGCTCTGCATGTAGTGAGATGGGTGGGATGCCCTAGGCTACATGTAGTAGGGTGGGTGAGATGTCCCAGAGGTTAGAGGTCTCTTCGTGAATATAAATCCCAAGTCCGTAGAGTGTCCATCTTCTTTATCCCTCCACGGTCTTGGAAAGTTACCCTCATGGCTCCATTGGTGAGGTGGGTGAGATGCCCTAGAGGTGAGAGGTCTCTCCGTGAGTGTAAGTTTCCAAGTCCATGGCAGTCAAACCCCTACCTTTCATCCCTATTGTTTCCTTCACCACCTCCATCAAAAAAATAATAATATAAAAAAATTTAAAAAAAATTTTGTGGTACCCTAATCTCTGGCGACTTCTCAGATCACCAACGATCCTCCCCCTACCTGTCCCCCACCATTTTGGTATCAGAGCCCAGAGGATTAGCGTATTCTATATCTTTCTCGATTTTTCTCTCTCCTCCACCTATTCCCTTTATTTCCATTATTCCCGCTATCCCAACCTCATTCCTCATCTATTCTGGACTTATTCCTGTCATCTTCCTCCTAAATCTAGTCAGATTGAAAGCCCAGAACACCCATCCACCACCCACAGCTTGCCAAGAAGCTCCCTCCGTCATCGCTACCACTCTCCGATCTAGATCTCACCGGAGTCTACCGCAAACCCACAGCCACAAGGATCTGCCATTTGGTCTCCACCTCGTCCCACTGTCGACGGTCCCAACGATGACCTCCACCACCCGTAGCAACCAAGATGCCAACCCCTTTGAAGCTTGCCTAGGCTGGTCTTGGCACATCGCACACGAGGAGATCGACCTCGCCACCGCCCTGCCGGTCTCCTCCAAAGCTTTGATCTCCGATCGATCAACACCCCATTTCCTGCAACACCGTTTCTAGCCCACGCCCCTATTTTTTTTTTCATGCATCAATCGTCGATCTCACATGAGGTAGCGGATGTCGCTTGCAGCCGAACGGACATCCCCAGCCCCAGATCTGCCAGTGCCACCGACCACGACATCTTCCTCCCTTTCGATCAGAGAGCCCACCGTCGAGCCCAGCCATGCCACTGTCCATGCTAGCCATCGTCCCGCTCGTTCCACCATCTTCGCCCAGCACCGTCGTCAGTGAAAACCTCGCCAGTTTTCCCTGCTCATGGCCCTCCTCTATTCCGCCCAGCCTCCATCCATGGGGAAGAAGAGTAGCGCAAGAATGTGAAAGCATCTTCCCTCCCTATTGCCGACTTCAGAGCTGCATAATTTTTAGAGCACACAGATTTCAAAGTAGTCCCAAAGGCCTGTGAAGCATAGTTTTCAGAGGAGAATAAAATTAAAATACAGATCTCTGAGCCACTTTGCCAATTTTTAGAGCTACATGAATTTCAGAGTTGCATAGATCTTAGAGCAGAGCTGCTTTGATTTATTTGGATTTAGTTCCTCCTAAAATCCCCGCTGATCCAAACTCGATGGAGTTGAGTTCTCCGTACTCCAGGGGAATGATGGGGACCAGAGAGCTATCAACTACCATGTGGAGTCCCAACAGGCGTCATCCACCATATTAGGCATCCCAGGATTCTCATATATCTACATAAGCATAAAAGGTAGCAGATAAACATCCCATATGGAAATTAGGGACCACCCAGGAGAAGATGGAAGCGAGAATCAGGCAAATCAAGTAGCATTTGGGCACCCACTCTCCTTCCCTCTTTCATGAGATTTTATTTCCTTGTGTTGACCAACCTTTTATGGAATGTTTGTCGTGCCCTCCATCTTTCCTTGTAGCATGAAATCTCTTGCCCTTCTAGCCCCATCTCTTACGGCATGTAGTTGGCACCAAAAAGGAAGCTTGTTGGCGCCCCTTTTTATGTTTATTTTTTCATGTATTCCATGGGCTAGGGTTCCCTATATAAGGGCCCCTCTCTTGTATTGAAAGAATAATAATGATGATGATTTGAGAAGAGTGATTCTTCATTCTGCCTCCGTAAAAGAGTGGGCGTGAGGCCTGTCTTGCCTTCACCTTCAGGCATCGAGGGTTGTGAGACCCTATGCCCTCGCTTTCGAGCATCGAGGGGCATGAGGCCCTTGTTATCCCCTTTCCTGTCGAGTCCTCTCTATGGTTTTAGAGATTTTTCTTCACGGCCCCAGATAGCGATTAGGGTGGGATGCCCTAGGCTCTGCATGTAGTGAGATGGGTGGGATGCCCTAGGCTACATGTAGCGGGGTGGGTGAGATGTCCTAGAGGTGAGAGGTCTCTCCATGAATATATGTCCCAATTCCGAAGAGTGTCCATCTTCTTTATCCCTCCACAGCCTTGGAAAGTTACCCTCATGGCTCCATTAGTGAGGTGGGTGAGATGACCTACAGGTGAGAGGTCTCTCCGTGAGTATGAGTTTCCATGTTTGTGGCAGTCCAAACCCCTACCTTCCATCCCCGTTGTTTCCTTCACCACCTTCATCAAATAATAATAATAATATAAAAAAAATTTAAAAAAATTTGTGGTACCCTAATTTCTGGAGACTTCTCAGCTCGCCAACGATCCTATGCCCCCCCAACTGTTCCCCATCATTTTAGGTATCAGAGCCTAGAGGATTAGGATATTCTATATCTTTCCCGATTTTTCTCTCCTCCACTTATTCCCCTTATTTCCATTATTATCGCTATCCTGACCTTATTCTCCTCTATTTCAGACTTATTCCTGTCATCTTCCTCCTAAATCTAGTCATATTGAAAGCCCAGAGCACCGGTCCACCACCCACAGCCCGCCAAGA
The DNA here is from genome assembly GCA_021397845.1 of Areca catechu. Taxonomy (NCBI): domain Eukaryota; kingdom Viridiplantae; phylum Streptophyta; class Magnoliopsida; order Arecales; family Arecaceae; genus Areca; species Areca catechu. The sequence continues at coordinate 149,378,328 of CM038039.1, read as the reverse complement.
AGCTCCCTCCATCGTCGCCACCACTCTCCGGTCTGGATCTCACCGGAGTCCACCGCACACCCACAGCCACATGGATTTGTTGTTTGGTCTCTGCCTCGTCCCATTGCTGATGGTCCCAACGACGACCTCCACCACGTGCAGCCACCAAGACACCGACCCCTTTAAAGCTCGCCCAGGCCGGTCTCGACCGCATCATGCACGGGTAGATCGACCTCATCGCCGCCCTGCCGGTCTCCTTCTCCAAAGCCCTCATCTCCAATCAATCAACACCCCATTGCCCGCAACACCGTTTCCATCCCACACCCCTATTTTTTTTCGTGCCACCGATCGTCGATCTCACAAGAGGCAGCAGACGCTGCTTGCAGCCAAACAGACATCCCCAGCCCCAGATTCGCCCGTGCCACCGACCACGGCATCTTCCTCCCTTTCGATCGGAGAGCCCACCACCGAGCCCAGCCATGCCACCATCCATGTTGGCCATCATCCCGCCCATTCCACCGTCTCCACCCACCATCGTCGCCGATGAAAGCCTCGCCAATTTTTCCTGCCCACGGCCCTCCTCTATTCCACCCAACCTCCATCCGTGGGGAAGAAGAGCAGTGCATGAACATGAAAGCATCTTCCCTCCCTGTTGCCTACATCAGAGCTGCTTAATTTTCAGAGCACACTGATTTCAAAGCAGTCCCAAAGGCCTATGAAGCATAGTTTTTAGAGCATAATAAAATTAAAATACAGATCTCAGAGCCACTTTACTAGTTTTCAGAGTTGCATGAATTTCAGAGTTGCACAGATCTCAGAGCAGAGCCTCTTTGATTTGTTTGGATTTGTTTCCTCCCAAAATCCCTGCTAACCCAAACTTGATGGAGTCGAGTTTTCCCTACTCCAGGGGAATGATGGGGCCCTGAGAGCTATCAGCTACCACATGGAGTCTCAACAGGTGTCATCCACCCTATTAGGCATCCCATGCTTCTCATATATCCACTCAAGCACAAAAGGCAGCAGATCAACATCCCGTATGGAAATTAGGGACCACCTAGGAGAAGATGGAAGAAAGTATCAGGCAAATCAAGCAGCATTTGGGTGCCACTATCCTTCCCTCTTTCATGAGATTTTATTTTCTTGTGTTGACCACCCTTTTATGAAATGTTTGTGGCACCCTCCATCTTTCCTTGTAGCATGAAATCTCTTGCCCTTCTAGCCCCATCTCTTATGGCATGTTGTTGGCACCAACAAGTAAGCTTGTTGGCACCCCTTTTTATATTTATTTTTCCATGTATTCCAAGGGATAGGGTTCCCTATATAAGGACCCCTCTCTTGTATTGAAATAATAATAATGATGATGATTTGAGAAGAGTGATTCTTCGTTTTGCCTCTGTAAAGGAGTGGGTGTGAGGCCCTTCTTGCCTTCGCCTTTGGGCATCGAGGGTGTGAGACCCTATGCCTTCGCTTTCGAGCATCGAGGGACATGAGGCCCTAGTTATCCCCTTCCCTATCGAGTCCTCTCTATGGTCTTAGAAATTTTCCTTCACGATCCAAGATAGCGATTTGGGTGGGATGACCTAGGCTCCGCATGTAGTGAGATGGGTGGGATGCTCTAGGCTACATGTAGTGGGGTGGGTGAGATGCCCTAGAGGTGAGAGGTCTCTCCGTGAATGTAAGTCCCAAGTCCGTAGAGTGTCCATCTTCTTTCTCCCTCCACAGCCTTGGAAAGCTACCCTCATGACTCAATTAGTTAGGTGGGTGAGATAACCTAGAGGTGAGAGGTCTCTCCGTGAGTGCGAGTTTCCAAGTCCATGGCAGTCCAAACCCCTACCTTCTATCTCCGTTGTTTCCTTCACCACCTCCATCAAAAAAATAATAATAATATAACCTAATCCCTCGTGACATCTCAGCTCGCCAACGATCCTAAACCCCCAACCTGTCCCCCATCATTTTTGGTATCAGAGCCTAGAGGATTAAGGTATTCTATATCTTTCCCAATTTTTCTCTCTCCTCCACATATTCCCCTTATTTCCATTATTCCCACTATCCCGATCTTATTCCTCTTCTATTCTGGACTTATTCCTGTCATCTTTCTTCTAAATCTAGTCGGATTGAAAGCCCTGAACACCCATCCACCACCCACAGCCCGCCAAGAAGCTCCCTTCACCGTCGCCACCACTTTCCAGTCTAGATCTCACCAGAGTCCATCGCACACCCACAGCCACATGGATCTATTGTTTGGTCTCCACCTCATCCCTCTACCGACGGTCCCGATGATGACCTCCACCGCATGTAGCCACCAAGATGCCAACACCTTTGAAGCTCGCCCAGGCTAGTCTCGGCCACATCACGCACAGGGAGATCGACCTCGCTACCGCCCTGCCGGTCTCCTCCAAAGCCCTTATCTCCGACCGATCAACACCCCATTGCCCATAACATCGTTTCCAGCCCGTGCCCCTATTTTTTTTTGTGCCACCGATCGTCAATCTCATGGGAGGCAGCAGATGCCGCTTGCAACCGAACAGACATCCCCAGCCCCAGATCCGCCTGTGCCACCGACCACAGCATCTTCCTCCCTTCTGATCGGAGAAACCACCATCGAGCCCAGCCATGCCACCGTCCACGCCGACCATAATCCCGCCAGTTCTGCCGTCTCCGCCCAGCAACATCGTCGGTGAAAGCCTCATCGATTTTCCTTGCTCGTGGCCCTTCTCTGTTCTGCCCAGCCTTTGTCCATGGGGAAGAAGAGTAGCGCACAAATGTAAAAGCATCTTCCCTTTCTATTGTCAACTTTAGAGCTACACGATTTTCTGAACACATAGATTTCAAAGCAATCCTAAAGGCCTGTGAAGCATAGTTTTCATAGCAGAATAAAATTAAAATACAGATCTCAGAGACACTTTGCCAATTTTCAAAGTTGCATGAATTTCAGAGTTGCAAAGATCTCATAGCAGAGCCTCTTTGATTTGTTTGAATTTGGTTCCACCCAAAATCCCCGCTGACCCAAACTCGATGGAGTCAAGTTCTCCCTACTCCAAGAGAATGATGGAGACCTGAGAGCTATCAGCTGCCATGTGGAGTCCCAGTAGGTGTCATCCACCCTATTGGGCATCCTAAGATTCTCATATATCCACTCAAGCATAAAAGGCAGCAGATCAACATCCCGTATGGAAATTAGGGACCACCCAGGAGAAGATGGAAGGGAGTATCAGGCAAATCAAGCAGCATTTGGGTGCCCACTCTCCTTCCCTTTTTCATGAAATTTTATTTCCTTATGTTGGCCACCCTTTTATGGAATGTTTGTGGTGCCCTCCATCTTTCCTTGTAGCATGAAATCTCTTGCCCTTCTAGCCCCATCTCTTGTGGCATGTAGTTGGCACCAACAAGGAAGCTTGTTGGCATCCCTTTTTATGTTTATTTTTTCATGTATTCCAAGGGCTAGGGTTCCCTATATAAGGACCTCTCTCTTATATTGAAAGAATAATAATGATGATGATTTGAGAAGAGTGATTCTTCATTCTACCTCCATAAAGGAGTGGGCGTGAGGCCCATCTTGCCTTCACCTTCGGGCATCGAAGGGTGTGAGATCCTATGCATTCACTTTCGAGTGTCGAGAGGTGTGAGGCCCTAGTTATCCCCTTCCCCGTCAAGTCCTCTCTATGGTCTTAGAGATTTTCTTTCATGGCCCTAGATAGCGATTTAGGTGGAATGCCCTAGGCTCCGCATGTAGTTAGATGGGTGGGATGCCCTAGGCTATATGTAGTGGGATGGGTGAGATGTCCTAAAGGTGAGAGGTCTCTCCATGAATGTATGTCTCCAGTCCGTAGAGTATCCATCTTCTTTATCCCTCCACTATCTTGGAAAGTTACCCTCATGGCTCCATTAGTGAGGTGGGTGAGATGCCCTAGAGGTGAGAGGTCTCTCCGTGAGTGTGAGTTTCCAAGTCCATGACAGTCTAAACCCTTACCTTTCATCCCCATTGTTTCCTTCACCACCTCCATCAAGATAAAATAATATAAAAAAAAATAAAAAAAAAATTATGGTACCCTTATCCCTGGTGACTTCTCTGCTCGCCAACGATCCTACCCCCCCCCACTTGTCCCCCATGAGATTTTCCACTTAGGAAGAAGTGCAAGAGAGAAAAAGAAGGGACAGATTCCTTAAGTTTTGCTATTAATTTAGAGGGCATCCTCTTTGGTGGGGACACCTGACGCACCAGAATAAGACAGAGGCTTTTCAACCCTCTGTAAATTGATCAATAATTTATGAGTCCATCTATAATAAGGGCTTGGATCATCTGAGTCTATTTTAGTTGTTATTTGAGTTTTTTGAGTTGTTATTTCAGTTCTGTACTAGTCAGCTCATGTTGAGCTAGTTCAGTCCAATGCTGGTCAGCTCATGTTGAGCTAATTTTATTTTTTTTGAGTCCTATCCAAGCATACTGAAGACTCAAGACCACATCATACAAGTAAAGACCAAGTCCAACCAGATTGAAGACATGGAAGTTTAGTCCAAGTCCAACCCAGCTTGAAGATTTGAAGACCCCAGGAGGAAAATCAGAAACCCTGATTCCTTGCAGATGCCCTCCAGATGCCCAGATTTCCTTCCAGATGCTAAAATATATTCATAGACCAAAGGATCCATGATTTTAGAGGTCCATCTGCATCCTAGCCCAAAGAAATCAAGCCCAGGCGCCAAGCCCAAGCCCCTAAGAAGCAAGATACCAGGGAATATTCCTGCTACCTGGCTACCAGGCCACCCCAGTTTCCAGAGGCCCAAACCCATGCACCCGGGCCCCTTTGGGCCGGCCCCTTGCTGCTCTTAGAAGCCCAACACGCCCCCCTAGGTGTCCTTGGAGTGTTGGCCAAGTCAAGTGAAATTTTAGGGATTTTTTCTACCTAATGTTTCCTTATTTTCTAGCTAGGGTTTGAGAGGGAAAAGGATTCTCATGTAAAGACTAATGTGCCCTTACTTGGAGCCCAAGGTTAAGGGTCTATTTAAGGGACCCTAGCCTCTTGTATAAAGGGGGAATTTTTGATGAATGAAAACCTTGAGTTCTTCTATTGAGTTGTGTGATACCCTGCTGTGTGCATAAAGGGGTTTGCGAGAGTTTTTCTTCCCAGTGCTGCAATCATCTTCCTGCTGCCAATAAGCATCTCTGATCCCTGGATGCCCACTCCAAAAGAAGCCTTTCCTTGCTATTTTTTCTTTGTTTTCTTGTGAGTTTTCTAACCCCTGACAGGTCGTTTACAGGTCCCCGAGTTTCTACGAATCCAACGACTCCAGCCAAGCCTCAATCGGATCACCGAGCAGAAAGCCGGGTATCCGCGGGTCTTTGGCTCGGTTTTTCAGGCCGCATCCGTCGAGGAACGAGAGACCCTTTGCTGTGATCTTCATAGACATTGTCAGGTACACCCCTTCTACCTCCAGTTATTTTATTGTAGGAGAACTTGCCCTAACCGAGGCTTCTCAGCCCCGGTGATCCTTCTTTTCTACTTTTCTAGATCCTAATTTGCATGCTGATCTTCTAAAATTCATATAAAATTCCCTACAACTTATTTTAATCTGAAACTCGGGAATTAATCACTCAACCCCACATATAAAACATACAAAAAAAATTGCATGCATATTAGTCCCCCATCACTCTTGGTGGTTTTGAAAGAGTTTGGGAGGTTAGGAGAATCTGAAATTGTATTAGTGGCGAAGGAGCAGCAGGAGGTCCTATAGGGAAATGTTGGATAGCTAACTTTAATTTTTGATTTTCATTTTGTAGGAGCACTAGGAGGAGTCAAGATTCTGGTAGAGCTTCATCCAAAGGTGCCTCCACATATGGAGGGAGATTTGGCATAGGTTCAAGATCGAGGGGTGTAAGGGAAGGAGCAAGATTCTAACACCAGCAGTAGTGATGCACTGCACAGTCAATAGGGGATAGCGAGCACTAGAGAGGAGTGACCTTGAGGAGATGGTTATACATTTATGTGTTATAGTGAGAGAGTATCCAAATAACTATGAGGAGGCTAAGACGAGTCCCAAGAGAGATAGGTGGGTCTAAGCTCAGATAAGGAGCTGCAGTCCCTTCAGGAGAAGCTGAAGTGATGGTTAGTGAAAGTATAGAAGAGGGAGATGCTAATAGAACATAAAAAGGTACCTAGATACAAGCAAGGATCTTTAGTGCAAGTAGAGGCAATCATCTCAAAGGTCTCTAAGAGAGTTTCAGGACGAAAGGATTGACATCGGCATGAGGTTTGCACATAGAGCTATTAGGGCGTGCAGTGGTAGTAGGATCATACAAAATTTGTGAAGGCTTGGATATGCCAAGGCAAAGATTTTTGGTACAAATATGATGCTCCCAAGTCTTGGAAGGTCAAGAGAGGAGTCATGGCAATGGCTCCAAGAGTCTAGGATCGATTTGAGTCCTAGAGTTAGGACCAGTTGGATCTAGGTTAGCAATTTGGCTCTCCATGGGCTCGAGGTCAAGAGTTTTGGATCTTAAGAGGGCTAATCCATGTTGGATCAGGTTTGTGTCCAAGTGGATATGAGAGTGGGTCAAGTAATGTGTGTGCTTTATCTTGGATGAGTACTCTCCTAATTTTATTAGCCTTGAAAGATGTTTGAGTTAGGTTAGGTTCATGTGTTCTATTCCTAATTGGATTAGGAGGGCCCTTCGATCTATAAAAGGGTATACCATGTAACTTAATATTTAAAAAATTATAATATAAACTCTTCTCTTCCCAAACCCTCTCTCTCTCCTCTTTCCCACTCTCCTCATGCCATCCAAGAAGATTTCATGCCCCAAAGTCTACCACCAAGAAATTTGCAGTTCCTAAGATTAGTGCTAAGAGACTTCCTTCCCAAGGATTCTCTCTCCACCAATCTTGTTTTGTTTGCTGGTTACAACAAGAAGAAGGGCTTTATCCATAGTTCTTTATGTTTGGATTGGTCTCTCAAAACCCTAGCAAGAGGCATGCTTAAGTGATTGAATAAAAGGACTTCTTGTCTTCAAAATAGACTTCAAAGCACTCTAGTTTGGTGTCCACCCTAATCTTTTCCAAATTGAAGTTTCCAATAGAAGAGAGGTTGGTGTGCGAAGTATCTAGGTGCTAGAACTTTTCTACACCTAGGTTTGATAATTGGTGCAACTAGGATTTGGCATTTGCTATCACAAACAAGTTTAAATTGACATGAAATCTTGCTAAGGCACTCCATGCTGGTCTTTAAAGGTTCACACGAAGGTTAGGCAGTCTTATAGTTTTATCCTCCTGAAAGTATTATGGTAATGGGACTCTTGTTCTTGTTCGAGTGTATGATGAATAACTCGAGACTTAATTTTGCATATAGTCCATCAATCTTTCCTTCCTCTCTCCCTTGATGGAAAAGAGTATAATACACTTAAACAACTTGTTGAGTTAGCATAAATAGCTCATTGAAAAATCCTTTAGATGCATGTTTGATTTCAATAAGCCCGTATTATAGATCAACCTTGATTTCAATAAGCCCGTATTATGGATCAACCTTTATACCATTGACATTTTCAATTCATTGGTACTTAAATAAAATGATACTATTACCTCCAATATAGGTCAACTTGATCACTTCTTTGAGCATCCATAGTAGTCACTCTCCACCTCTTCCCACTTACTATCATTTTACACACACCGCTAGGTATAAAATTGAAAACCATTTATGTTACAGCCATTATAACATATCACATATATTGTTAGCCTGTAACCTAATGGTCTTAGCTTTTTAGATATTTATTTGCTCCCTTGCGTGACCTTCACATTATATAAAAAGAATAAATTAGGAGAAATTAAAAAATATGTGATGGTGCTACAATGGCACTGAAGGTCATTGGAGGAGTGATGCTCATGAATTGTACCTACAAGAAAAGCCCTTACTGGAGGCAAGTCCGGTGAGGACCCTCCGATGTTTAAGTTAGATAGTAGGCTATAGAAAAAAGAAAGGAGAGTGGAGTCAAGAGAGAGAGAAAGGATCTTTAAGAGAAGATCTACCTTGGGGGTTCTCAAAGAACTCCTTTTTATAGGCCCAGGCCAAGGACACTTTTGGAAGAAGAAAAGTTTTCAGTGCGCTTGATAGAAAGTGATAGCTTGGTAGATTTCATCCCATGTAGCATCAAAGAATCATATTGCATGCCTAGAATATCTATTCTCCATTAATTAGGAATTTGTCTCTTCTACATTGCCAACCATACTTTTCAATGATGAGATAGATTGCTATATGGGTCTAGTTACATTCTCCTTACTTGCAAGAATTTGCTATGGATTATGGAATTTGTCACCTGTTCGCACAAGGATATGCATGAAAATGAGCATTGAATGGTTTCTCTTTGAACTATCTTGTAGAGTGTTGCCAAAGAGCTTTATTAGCCCTTTAGTGTAAGGATTTAGCACTGGCCTAAGTACCCGCACCATGGTCGAGGGTCCATGGGACCGAAGCACTTAGGGCATGTTTCTACCACCCCCGAAGGTTATACTATTAGAGAGAAAGTGAGCCTTCACAATCTCCATCAATCTCAGGAACCAAGGATCTCTCACTTGATGGTTGAGGGTTGATCCATGACCGAGGCTTAGGCAGGCCGAAGGTGGTCAACGGTGCTACAGATAATGGATGATTGTCGAAAGTAGGCTTAGCTCAGGAACCCATAGGATACCGAGGGTGAGGGGGAGAGTTAACCCCTACATCACTTGCCCCCCACTTCTTAGTCCAAATGCAAAGGATTTCAGACTAAGGAGTAGACTTGGTGCCTTGTTTGAGGGATCCTAAGATTATGCCAAATCTAAAATATTTTTTAAAAAAGGGCACGGTGGACTGGAAAATGAAAAATAACCATGTGTTGCAATCATGGCATTCTTGGAAAAGTGGAAGAAATTAATGTGGTGACTTTCAGTAAGGCAATTTTTGGTAAGGAAGGTAATTTTCAACAAAGTTTCTGGTGATTTTCAAGTTAAAAATTGACAGACCCAAGTGACTTGAAGGAACTATGGAGAGCTACCATGAAGCTTCTCAAGGCTAGCACCTCGATCAGTTTGGGGCCCAGCCAGTCCACTGAGGCTCCGAAGGCAATGTTACCGAAGGAGAGTCTTGATCTATTAGTTTTGAATTTTCCCAAGGATCCCAAGTCAGTTGAAGAACAAATTCAGTCCATTCTTTGACCTGTTGATATACTTAGGATGCACGAGACTAACCGTGAAAGTTGTAGGTGTGGGGATTTTAAACTGGTTATCTAGGTATGAAAATGTTCATTCTTTGAGTATCTTATCCTTGTGTCTTCTTGACAATGATTTATTATGCAGCTAGCCCATAACCTCAATTTCTTTATAAAGTCAGCTGAGGCTATAGAGGCAAAAATTGTGGCAATGGATGAAAGGACTATCGGGGCTTAGAGAGAGCTCTGCGATGTGGAGGCTTAGGCATTAGAGGTTGAACGAGAGTTTCGGTGGTAGAAAGTGTGCTAATGTCACAATGGATGATGCCAAATGCTCAGTGAAGAAGCAGAATGAAGCAAGAAAGTGGCTCACACTCATCAACCAAATTTTCTCCTTGTTGGGTTCGTGCTAACATAGCAGAAGATTGGATTTCAAAAATTTTCATTATTCAAACCCTAATTAGCCGAAACCCTAGATCCAAGGACCACTTGACCATAACAACTAATAAATCATAACTTTAGGGTTATAGAGGAATACCTAGAATTCTATACTCCTTAATTTCTATAAGAAATACAAGTGTATGCCTCCAGAGATGATCCACACATGAACCAAACCAAGGAAGCACTTATATCGAGCTTGCTTATTTGACTAGGACTCCTCCCAGTAGCCTTTCTTCATTTAGAAGCCTTTCTTCCTTTGCTAGAACCCCTACCCTTCTGTAGGGCACTCTGAGTCCTCTCTGGATCCTCTCTCAGAATTCAATTATCCCTTCTATATCTCTTCCTAGGCTCTTGTCTTAAAATGACAATCCTTGTCTTAAAGAAGACTTTTAGTCCTAAAAGAAGGAAGAGAGATAGAAAGGATTTCTTTCGGATCTTCTGGCATTAGAATATCGATGCCTATATATAATGAGTAAGGGGGTGCCTAACAAACCTTTTCCTCAACCCTTGAACTAATTTTTCAATGATCAGATAAGACCCTTCAAGCAAAAGGAGTCCCTTGGGTTAAATGTTTTATCTTGATATGTCATATCACTATGCCAAGAGACATATGTGTCTCTTCAATTTTCCAGCAATTTTTTCATTTGCCATGTGACAAGTTACCAGTAAAATCTAGCTAAGGGATGTCGGATTCCAAAGGATGTATCGAAGAACCAGAAGCCTTCAAGCAGAAGGACTTGTAGATTTATGATTGTGCGCCAAACATGAAGGGATGCATCCCTTCATTTTGCATGCCACCTTTTCCATGCCAAATGCCATGTTTTGACCATTTAAGCCCAATCCAGATGGATGTGGGGATAATGGAGAGAGGCCAAGCACATATCTAAAATAGGTGATTGATGTGGCGACATCCACTGATGTGGAGCATGCGGGTGGCCAGGCCACAGTGACAGGAGGCCCGCCACCCGGGCATGGAGGCCTAGCGAAGGGCCAAAGCCGGGCTCATTGGGCAAGCCCCCTATCAAAGATCAACCTCCCTTCCAAGGTCTAGCTCCCAGCCAAGGTCGGGCTCATTGGGTGAGCCCCCTATTTGAGGTCAGCCCCCTTGCCAAGGACAAACTCCCAGCCAAGGCTGGGCTCATTGGGCGAGCCCCCCGTTTGAGATCAGCCTCCCTGCCGAGGTCAAGCTTCTTGTCGAAGCCGAGCTCACAAGGTGTGCCCCTACCTGAGGTTAGCTCCCGGTCGGGGCCACGCTCATGTCTCAACACAAGTCCCAGGTGTGGAGTTCCCGCCAGAAAGCAGATGTTCAAATCATGCTGCAGCAAATGCCTGACCACCTGTAGCCTTCTGCAAGCAGCGCCAGCTCCACCAGAGGTACGATGCAGGCACCCCCAGGCCCCAAGCCCAGTGGCATGCTACAATGCCCATGGCCATACCACCAAGGGTCGCCCACCACCACAGCACGATGCCTGAAGCCTCCCCAAAAGGGGAATCCAGCCAAAACCCCAGGACCTGCAACACTTGGGCGGTCTCTCCAGAAATAGAAGTGCCCCTCCTATAAGGAACAGTGGAGAAGAAAATAAGAAAGGTCCTTCCCCATTCAAAGGGAGCCTTTTCCTTCCCGGAGGTCTTTCCCCCTTCAAAGGGAGCCTTTTCCTTCCCGGAGATCTTTTCCCCCTTCAAAGGGAGCTTTTCTCTTCTCTTTGCGGGGGGTGGAGGTCCGTAGATTGGCACATCCAAGGAGCTCCTCTAGGCTCCTGGAAACCAGCTCCCAGAGAGTCGGCCCCTCCTCCAGAGAGAGGGAGGAAGGTAAGAATGGTAAGCACGTCAGGGAAGGTGAGGGAGAGGTAAGTCCCCATTTCCCGCTCTCAATCCCGACTCCTTCCATTTCCTTTACATTTCTGCATCGAGTTGCACCCTCCCGGTGGATGGGTTCCCCAAGCTTTATACTATGAAGGTCTTGTCTGTTCCCCTCGATCGTCCCACTGACTTGATCATCAGAGTGTCCTCGCCAAAATCCCTGGCTCGGGTCTTCCCTGTCTTGCAGGAAGGAAGGATGGGAGGAGGACACACGGCATCGATGGAGGAGGAGCACCCCGACTTGACCGAGCTACAAGCTAGCGACGATCCTGGTGACCAAAGATTGGTGTGCCAGGTAGGGGATAAGTTCCAAGATCCTAGCGACCAACAAATTGGCGTGCTAAGTAGGGTGAAGTTTTAAGATCCTGGCGACCAACAGATTACCATACCAGAAAGGGGGTAAGTTTTAAGATCCTGGCGACCAACAGATTGCCATGCCAGGAAGGGATAAGTTTTAAGACCCTGGCAACTAACAGATTGGTGCACTAGGAAGGGGAAAGTTTCAAGATCCTAGCGACCAATAGATTTGCATGCCAGGTAGGGAAAAGTTTCAAGATCCTAATGACCAATAGATTGGCGCGCTAGGTAGGGGATAAGTTCCAAGATCCTAGCGACCAACAAATTGGCGTGCCAAGTAGGGGTCGAAGTTCCAAGATCCTGGCAACCAATAGATTGGCATGCTAGGTAGGGGAAAGTCTCAAGATCCTGGAGACAAACAGATTGGCATGCCAGGAACAACGGCAACCATCCTCACCCCTGGGGGAAAGATCAAGGGCACAAGAGCGAAAGCCGACCATATTTTTTTTTCTTTATTACTCTCACAATATGAAGAGTTGTGTGACAGGTTCACAGGAGAAGCTTCTGTCTTGCCATCGATGGCAAGTATTGCAGTCTAACCATTGCCACTGAGCCCATAATCTAGGGATGTCAACTAGGAAGCCCGAGGGGTCCCCACCATCTACAACCGAACTCTCAGTTCAGCTCTTGCCTTGCTCACAGTCCAGAGATATCTGCAGTGACTCAGTAAAGTCCCACCATCTACTATAAGGCTCACAGTTTGGCATCTGCTGTGCTAATAGTCCGAAGATGTTCACGGAGACTCTGAAAGGCCTCCGCCATCTATCGCTTGACTTTCAGTTTAGCTCTTTCCTTGCTCACAGTCCAAAGATGTCCGCGGTGACTCAACGAAGTCCCACCATCTATCGCGGACTCATAGTTTGGCATCTGCTGTGCTCAACGTCTGGAGAGGTTTGCGAGAAACCCTGGCGGTCCCGTTTTCCACCTCTTGGCTCGCAGACTGGCACCTGCTGCACTAATTGTTTTGAGATATCCACAGTGATGCTAGAAGCTCCACCACCTGACTCGTAGTATGGTCAACTGACGAGCTGACCCCTCTCGATGAGCCTGCATCAAAGCCTCGAGCTCGGAGAAATCCACCACCTTGTTAAGGATGTGAGACTCGCCCATTGATTATTCAAACTCACTTTTAGTGCAACCTTGTCTTCTGTCTATGCAGGCACATGTCCGATCGACCTCAAGCTTGCCTAAGCCCGAAAACTTACAAAGCCCAGCACTCTAGGCTTGGAAACTTATGAAGCCCAGCACTCTAAGACCAAAAACTTCCGAAGCCCGGCACTCTAAGCCCGGAAACTCTCGAAGCCCGGCACTCTGAGCCCAAAAAATTACAAAGCCCGACACTCTAATTCCAAAAACTCCCGAAGCCCGACACTCTAAGCCTAGAAACTCCCAAAGCCCCACACTCTAAGCCCGAAAACTTATGAAGCCCGGCACTCTATCGAAGCCCGGCATTCTAAGTCCGAAAACTATCGAAGCCCGGCACTCTAAGCCTGGAAACTCCCGAAGCCCGATGTTTAGGACCAGAAGCTTAGCCAGCCTCTCAGCTCTAGCCACCTTGCTCACAATCCGAAGATGTCCATCGAGAAACTCCAAAAGTCCTGGCCATCTATTGCCTGACTCATAGCTTAGCGCATCAAGCCCCTCGACCTCCTTCATCTAGCCTCTTGGCTCCAACCACCTTGCTCACAATCTAGAGATGTCCACCGGGAAACTCCAAAAGTCCCGACCAACTATCGCCTAACTCATAACTTGGCACATCAGGCCCCTTGGCCTCCTTCATCCAGCCTCTCGGCTCCGATCGCTTTGCTCACAGTCCGGAGATGTCCACTAGGAAACTTTAGAAGTCCCGGCCATCTACCGCCTGACTCATAGCTTGGCGCATCAGGGCCCCCGGCCTTTTCCATTAGGCCTCCCGGCCTCCTTCTCCAACAGGCCTCCCAGCCTCCTTCATCCAACCTCTCGGCTCTGGCCGCATTGCTCGCAATCCAGTGATGTCTGCCAGGAAACTCAAGAGGTCCCGGCCATCTACCGCCTGACTCATAGCTTGGTGCATCAGGCCCCTCGACCTCCTTCATCAGGCCTCCTAGCCTCCTCCATTAGGCCTCCTAGCCTTCTCCTCCATCAGGCCTACCAGCCTCCTTCAACAGGCCCCTCGGCCTCCTTCATCAGGCCCCTCGGCCTCCTTCATCAAGCCTCCCAGCTCTGACCGCTTTGCTCACAGTCCAGAGATGTTCTCTAGGAAACTCTAAGAGTATCAGCCATCTACCACCTGACCACAACTTGGAGCATTAGGCCTCCCAGCCTCTTCCTTCATTAGGCCCCTCGGCCCCCTTCATCAGGCCCCTCGGCCTCCTTCATCAGGCCTCCTGGCCTCCTCCTCCGCCAGGCCTCCTGGCCTCCTTCATCCAGCCTCTTGGCTCCAGTCGCCTTGCTCATAGTCTAGAGATGTTCGCTAGGAAACTCTAGAAGTCCCGGCCATCTACCACCTGACTCATAGCTTGGCACATCAGGCCTCCCGGCCTTTTCCTTCATCAAGCCTCATGGCCTCCTTCATCAGGCCACTCGGCCCCCTTCATGAGGCCCCTCGACCTCCTTCATCAAGCCTCCCGGCCTCCTCCATCAGACCTCTTGGCCCCCTTCATCAAGCCTCTCGGCTCCAGCCACTGGGCCTGATCATAATCCAGGGACAGGAATCGGAGGAGTCTGAGATCTTGCCCAGCGGATCAAGCCAAGGGACCCCGAAAGCTTCAGAAGCCAAAGGCCTTCACATGGGCCCTAAGGCTCCAGCATCATCCTGTGAAAGTCAATAGTATGGGACAGACTCAAGATGGCCCCGAAAGTACATCTTCCTATCCTAGAGAAGAGGAATAGAAGATGGAGGTGCATCAGAGGATAGAAAAAGATGCCTTTATCAATTAAAAGTCTCTTACATCAAGGGAGATCCCTGACAGGTCAGGGAACCTCTCAAATGCTAGATTACAAGCACGAAGGGAAGGAAGCTTGGTCAGCTCCGACCTAGGTCCCGATCTTAACCTCTATGATTGGCACAGAAGGTACTAGCAGGAAAGGCCAAGCCCATAGGGGCCCTTCCTCAGGTGTCCGTTGGATCCCTAGAGTCCAACATCGGCTTCACTGCCTCCCCCTTGGATTTCACCGATCCTGTGATTCCAAGAGCAGTTGCAGCAGCCTTTCGTTATGCCACCTTTGACGGCATCAGAGGGGTCGTGATCTGTTCCACAACAACCACACCCCAACCACCACCTCCCCATCGAGGACCTCCAATCTTGAAAATTGAGGGGAGGTGCGAGTAGCCTCTTTCTTTTTCTTCTGTTCTTCCCCAGCTATGTGACCAGAGGCTCTTCCTTTTGTCCTCCTAGGGTAGAATTTTTGAGCTTGATGGATTTCCTCTCCAAGCTAGATGCCATCACCTTGATGACCAGCTGATCCCTCCCGGAGAGTCTTCACTCGACTCCCCGACTTCTTGGTAGAGAGTTTGAAGTTTTCCAAGGACCTTCTCCCTGGCATGGCCCAAAAGAAGAGTAAAGGAAGAAAGCATGGGGAAAAATCTAGCCTATCAAAAGCACTCAGCACTCGAGCTGGAGAGGAACCAGAGGGAGAAGAAGGAGCGCGTGGTAGAATATTGTTGGCCAGCACTCAAGGACTCCTTAAATAGGGAGGATACAGACCCTTTGTAGTAAAGGTCGCCACCCACCGTCGCCTCATCTCGATGCAAGGCACGCATCAACACAATCTTCTGGCCAACCTGAGACTGCCATGTGGCCCAGTTGAATGCCCCAGGTATGCCAAACTTGCGGTAGTCACTTAGATCCAAATAGAGCATTCATGGTCCTTCATTAGAAAATCGAGCGGAGCATCGCTTCGTTCGCACTAGGGGCATGATTTTCGGGCTGCAGGCACCCGAGGCATTAATGGTATAGCAGGCATATCCCCCCACGTCAGCAAGACTATTACTCCCTTTGCCCCGAGTGCCACCTCATCCTCTAGGCTCGGGTGAGGGTGGCATCTGATGTGGCGACATCCACTGACGTGGAGCATGCGGGCAGCCACGGTGACAGGAGGCCCGCCACCCAGGCATGGTGGCCTGGCGAAGGGCCGAGCCCGAGCTTATTGGGTGAGCCCCCTGTCTGAGACCAGCCTCCCTACCAAGGTCCAGCTCCCAACCGAGGTCGGGCTCATTGGGCGAGGCCCCGTCTGAGGTCAGCCCCTTGTCAAGGTCGAACTCCTAGCAGAGGTCAGGCTCATTGGGTGAGCCCCCATTTGAGATCAGCCTCCCTACTGAGGTCAAGCTTTCAATCGAAGCCGGGCTCACGAGGTGCACCCCTGCCCGAGGTCAGCTCTCGATTGGGGCCATGCTCACGTCCCAACACGAAGTCCCAGGCATAGAGTTCCTGCCATAAAGTAGATGTTCAAATCATGCCGTAGCAAAAGCCTGGCCACCCGTAGCCTTCTGCAGGTAGTGCCAGCTCCACCAGAGGTACGATGCAGGCACCTCGAGGCCCCAGGCCTGGTGGCATGATGCCATGGTCATGGCCATATCCACGATGCCTGAAGCCTCCCTAAGAGAGGAATCCAGCCAAAGTCCCAGGACCTGCAATAAGTGGGTGGTCTCTCTAGAAATAGAAGCACCTCTCCTATAAGGAGCAGTAGAGAAGAAAAGAAGAAAGGTTTTTCCCTTTCAAAGGGAGCCTTTTCCTTCCCGAAGGACTTTCCCCCTTTAAAGGGAGCCTTTTCCTTCCCGGAGGTCCTTTCCCCCTTCAAAGGGAGCTTTTCTCTTCTCTTGGTGGGGGAAGGTCTATAGATTGGCACATCTAGGGAGCTCCTTCGGGCTCTTGGAGACTAGCTCTTAAAGAGTCCACAGCCCCTCCTCTAGAGAGAGGGAAAAAGGTAAGAACGGTAAGAACGTGGGGGATGGAGAGGGAGAAGTAAGTCCCCGCTCTTTGCTCTCGATCCTGACTCTTCCCATTTCCTTTACATTTTCGCATCAAGTCGCACCCTCCTGGTGGACGGGTCCCCTAAGCCCTAAGCCGTGAAGCTAGTATATTCCCCTCGATCATCCCACTGACTTGATCGTCGAAGTGTCCTCATCAAAATTCCCGGCCCGGGTCTCCCCTGTCTCGCAGGAAGGAAGGAAGGATGGGAGGACGTGTGACGTCGACGGAGGAGGAGCACCCCGACATGATCGAGCTATAGGTCCACGACAGTCTTGGAGGCAACAGTGATTAAGTAGCAGAAGGACTCTTAGCCCTTTCTGCACCCCTTAATCTTGGCGCACGCCAGTATGGCACCAAGAGTCCAGTCCCATTTAGACTCTTCCATAATCCATGGATAATGTTCAATAAATTTTAGATAAATATAGATAAATGTAGCCTTAATTAGGACTCAATCCAATCTAAGTTTCACTTAAATTGGTTAGCCCAAATAGCAAGCAAATTGATCCAATCCAATTGGGTTAGGAGTTAGGCTAGCATGCATATGCTAGTATACAAATTAGCTAGCTTATTAGGATCCAATGATCCTAACCAAAATCTAATTGACTTCCTTGGCCAATTCCATATAGTGTGTGACCCTTTGGGCTCCACATCTAGCTAGTAGTAGGTCAAGGTCCTAGCTATTTTGATCCGATCAAAATCGATTGACTTAATTAGTTCAAATCAAGCTGACCCAAGTTGCCAATCTAAACCAATTTCCAAATTGACATACGAATCCAACCAATTTGATTCATGAAAACTTACATGATATGATTGACATCTAGCAATGTGTTATGCCTACTTGGAAGATGAAGAATTTGATAAAAATTATCAAAATACCCTTCAGTAGAAAGTTACCGTGCAATTTAATCCTTCGATCTTCCTTTATCCTGAATAAGTGATGGGTATGGAGAATTGTCAAATCCTGGCACTTAATCCTTTTGAATCTTAATTTGATAATGAAGACTCGATCGATGAAAGATTAAAAATCCTTTCTAATCTCATCCTACTTTGATCAAAGACTTCTTGAGTCAATAATCAAAGAGATTACATGGGATAAGTCCTCCTCTTACTAGGAGTGATCGATTTCTTATTGATCCACTCACATCCTTCATGCACAACCCACCATATCCGAGAATATAATGTACATGACTCTTTGTCATGAATAAGTATAAACCAAAACATGGCTTTATGTGCATAAGGAACCATGGTGATCTCAGGTCTATGGATCACTTGCACAACTTTTACTATAAGAGCCATCTTTTGACACATAGTAAGACCTCCATAAGATGTTCTCAAGGCAGATCAGTTAAGTGAACTCAAACCCTAATGAGAACCCACATCCTTGTATTAGTGTTCCTACACAAGTAGTTGTGAGACCAACCACCCTCTCCATTGAGCATACATAGGATGTGCTACTCTTTCCAGAAACATCAATCCCCAAATTGATGATCCAATGACTAGAAATATTTTAGATTAGGATTTATAGAAACTTGGTCTCACCATTATGATCTCCATCATAATTCTAATTCCATTGCCCTGACCTATAGGGTTTATCGTAATCTTGATAAGATGCAGTAGTATGATGAGTCAACATTTGCCTTTTATTAATAAGTAATATCATACACGAGTTAGAAGATTATAGAAATGCATGCACAAATATTGGCTTTTAGGGCATAATTCTTTCAATCTCTCACTTACACTAAAGCCAATCATCCTTGTATCTTATACCCATACAATCTAAGTGATGATCAAACTGCTTTTGTGGTAATGCTTTAGTGAATGGGTTCACTATGTTATTCTTTGTATCTACTCGTTTCATGATAACATCTTATCTTTTTTATGATCTCTCGAATGAGGTGGAAGCATCTGAGGATATGCTTGGACATTTAATAAGACCTTGGTTCCTTAGCTTGCACAACAACCCCAGTGTTATTATAATAAAGTGGCACCGGTTGTTGTATCGCAGGAACCACGTCCAATTCCATGATGAATTTCTTCATCCACATAGCTTCCTTTGAGGCTTCACCTGCAGTTATGTACTCTATCTTAGTGACTGAGTTAGCTATAATGTACTGCTTTGTACTTTTCCAACTCACTGCACCTCCATATAGGGTGAAGACATACTCTAATATGGTTTTGCTATCTCTGGATCTGATTGAAAACTAGAATCTATACCCTTCTAGAACTCTTTATCCTTCTCAGGTACATAGCTTTCTAATGATTCTCCCCTGGATCAGCTTGGAACCTGCTTACTATACCCAAGGAATAAGCAATATCAGGCCTAGTACATAACATGGCATACATAATTGATCCTACAACTGAAGCATAAGGAATCAAACTCATCCTCTCTCTATCTTCTGGTATCTTAGGAGATATCATTTTGGAGAGATGTATGCCTTGACTCATGGGCAAGTAACCTCTCTTACTTCCCTTCATGTTGAATTTCTTCAACACTAAGTCAATGTACCTAGATTGGGATAAGCCTAGCATCCTCTTATATCTATCTCTATAGATCTTTACACCCAATATATAGGATGCCTCTCCCAAATCCTTCATGAAAAACTACTTTGATAGCCAAGACTTGATCGATTGTAATATTGAAATATCATTTCCAATGATGAGTATGTCATCAACATACAAAACCAAAAAACAAGGGCACTCCCACTTGTCTTCTTATATACACATGGTTCATCCACTTTCTTGATGAAACCAAACTCTTTGATCGTCTTATCAAAGTGGATGTTCTAACTCCTCGATGCTTGCTTCAATCCATAAATAGATTTCTTAAGCCTGCATACTTAGTTTGGTCTTTCACTTAAGACAAACCCTCTGGCTATGACATATAGACTTCTTCCTCAAGATATCCATTAAGGAAAGCAGCCTTTACGTCCATCTGCCAGATCTTATAGTTATAATACGTAGCTATGGCAAGCAATATCCGAATGGACTTGAGCATGGCTACTGGTGAAAAAGATTCATCATAGTCAATACCATGTTTTTGTCTAAAATCTTTTGCCACTAGCCTAGCCTTGTAGGTCTCTACTTGACCATCTGCTCCTATCTTCTTCTTGAAGATCCATATACATCCAATTGGGTTTACTCCCTCAAGTGGATCAACTAATGTCCAAACCTGATTAGAATACATGGAGTCCATCTTGGATTTCATGGCTTCCAGTCATTTGTCAAAGTCTCTACTCATGACAGCTTCTGTATAGGTCACAAGATCATCATCCTGTATGATACTGGCTTTATTGTCATTCCCAATGACAAAGCCATATCTGAGAGGTGCACTTCTTACTCTCTCTGACCTACGGAGAAGAGGTGTGTATTGTGGTTGTTCCTGAACCTTAGAAATATTTGGTTGAGGAATTGCTTCAGGTGTAGGTTGAACTTCTTCAAGTTCAAATATCATCCCACTACCCCTTTCTTGGATAAACTCCTTTTCCAAAAATGTGGTATGCCTACTGACAAAGACTTTTTACTCAGTAGGGTGGTAGAAAAGGTATCCCATACCTTCTTTAGGATATCCTACAAACCTATACTTATCAGCCCTAGCACTTAGTTTATGTCCAAAAACATTCTGGATATAAGTAGGACAATCCCAAATCTTAAAAAACTTAAGACTTGACCTTTTCCTTTTTCATAATTCATATGGAGTGCTTTTAACTGCCTTTGATGGCACCCTATTCAGTATGTAGGTAGTAGTCTCTAGGGCATAACCCTAGAAGGATACTGAAAGATCCATGAAGCACATCATGGACTGTACCATGTTCAACAAGGTACGATCCCTCCTTTCTGCTATACTATTTAATTATGGTATGTATGGAGGAGTCCATTCAGAGAGAATATCTTTGTCTTTAAGATGATCAAGAAATTTACTAGACAAGTATTCTCCTCTCGATCAAATCAAAGAATTTTAATACCATGCCCAGTTTGTTTCTCAACCTTACTTTAATACTCTTTGAATTTATCAAAGGCTTCAGACTTATGTTTCATAAGATACACATATCCAAACCTTAATAAATTATCAACAAAACTAATAAAATAAGAGTATCCTTCTCTGACCTGGATTGTCATAGGACCATACACATCTATGTGTACCAAACCTAACAACTCCATTGCCCTTTCTCCATGTCCAGTGAATGGAGACTTGGTCATCTTACCCATGAAACAGGACTCACAAGTTCCAAATGATTCATAGTCAAAAGATTCAAAGAAATTATCTTTTTACAACTTGTTTATCCTGGACTTATTGATATGACCCAAATGGCAATGCCAGAGATAAGTGACATTCACATCATCTCTCTTTCTTTTCTTGTTCTCAACAAGCATAACCTCATCATTGAGCGATAGAATCAAAAGATCATTAAAAATGAACCATAACCAAAGAATTTCTTTGAAAAGAAAATCAAGCACCCATGGCTCATCAAATTTATTTCATATCCTTGTTTCAATAATAAAGGTACAAAAATAATATTCCTTATAATGTTGGGTACATAATAATAATCTTTTAATTCAAAAATATTACCCAATGGCAATAATAACAGATAGGTGCCAGCAGCTTCAGCTTGAATGGGTTCACCACTCATACCGAATATCTCAAAGTCATCCTTTTTCAAGCTTCTAGATCTTTGTAACCCTTGCAATGACTTGCAGATATGAGACCCACATGTGGGATCCAATAGTCATAAATCAGAAACTGAAGAACTCAATGACAAGTTTATTTGTATCATATACAAACATTTAGATGCTCCACCATCATCCTGCTTCAGACTTGCAAGATATAACTTGCAATTCTTCTTCCAGTGCCCCTGCTTCCCACAGTGATAGCAAGTCCCATCAGTAGAGGGCTTTCTTGACTTCTTCCTCTTCTAGAAGATACTCTTAGGGTTCCTTTTCCTCTTTGAACCCTTCTTCATTGCCTGCTTCTTCTTTCCATCAACCAAAAGGAGCTAAGCCTTATCACCTTTGAAGTGGCTCTCTATTGTCTTGAGCATATTCAGCAGCTCAGGCAATGACATATTCAGTTTGTTCATGTGATAATTCACGATAAACTATAAGAAGGAATCCGGGAGTGATTGTAAGATTAAGTCTTGATTTAGCTTTTCATTCATCACAAACCCCAGTTGACCTAATCGAGTGATTAGGATAATCATCTTGAGGACATGTTTCTAAACGGAAGAGCCCTCACTCATGCATGCTCGGAATAACTACTTTGATGTCTCATATCGAGCAATCTGACTATGCTCTCCATAAAGCTCTTTAAGATTGAGCAACATAAACAAAGATTCCATTTTCTTATGTTGCCTCTATAACTTGTTGCTCATAGAGGCCAACATGATGCACTTAAAGTCATGTTATCATTTTACCACATTTTATATGAAGCCCTTTCCTCCTCAGTAGCATCCTCTCCTACTAGATCTGGATTAGGAGAATCAAGGATATAGGCAAGCTTTTTCTAAGCTAATACAATCCTCAAGTTCTTCAACCAATCCACATAATTTAGATCGGTCAACTTGTTGGCATCTAAGATACCCCGTAGTGAAAGAGTAGAATCTATAATGTAAAATCTACATTAAATAAAGAACAACTATAAGCAGACCACTCATGATGATATTCATAATTAGATAAGGACTTTTGCATCTAATTGTGTCTCCTACTATTTTCTTTCAAATACCATAACACTCAACTATGGTAAGTGGGAAAAACCCTCCCAGGGCTTCCTTAGTGGGGTTGAGATCCCAATTCTTCTTAAATAACTTGTGTTAACCATAATAAACACCCATCAGTTCAAAGGTACAAAAATCCTTGTTGACTCTGATCTTGATTTTGATGATTGACAAAATATTTAAGTATATATGAGTACTAATGCATGTTAAAAGTGTTTATCAGTTTCAGATACTCATTAAATGTTGAAAGATTGAAAAGATTGTCATTCAGTTGAAGAAGTCCAAATTTAGATAAAAAATCTACTAAAAGAAGACTTCGATAGTTGAAGATTGCTTGAATGGACATATAAGTTCAACACAAACTTGATTCAGCACAAGTTCAAAAATTTTGAAGAAAATCTCAATGATGTATCGACTCAAAGTGCGACACATGACTCAAGGTATCGACTCAAAGTGTCGACACATGACACCAAGTGTCGACACATGACACCAAGTATCGACACATGATAGTAAAGTATCGAAAAATACCGGCATGTAGAGAAAGTTTCAGTTGGCACGGCTGAAGTGTCAACACATGGATATAAAGTATCGATTCAAAGTGTCGGCACATGGATCAGCTCATCGTCTGAGATTTTTGGGTTACAGAACTTGCTAAAATTGAAGACTTGCCTGAAGTGTTGATACATGGATAATAAATGTCGACTCAATGTGTCGACTCATCAGATGAAGTTTTGGCTCACCAGTGCAGAACAGAAAACTTCAGAAGATATTTTTTGGTCAAGTATCGACTCACTGTTCCAAGTGTTGACCCTAAGTGTCGACACATGACCTGAAGTGTCAACACTTGAATGGATGATATCTTTGCAATGGCTAGTTTTTTGAAGAGCAGAACTTCCCTAAAATATTTGTAATAGCTAGTTTTCCCTCTCCAACGGTCTCAAATGGTCATTTAAGGTTTGGAGAGCTATATAATCAATGCAAATCAAATGAGGAGGTAATCTTTTGAGAGAAAAGTTTCATACACTTTAAGGATTCATATTTTGATAGAGTTGAGCCTTCAAGCATCCAATTTCAAAGAGAGTTTCCAAGTTCACAACATCAAGCTTCATTCAAAGGCTTCAACAAATTGAAGACAAGCTTCTTCAACATCATCCAAGAGCTTCAAAGAGATATTTGCTTTATTTTAGAAAGCTTTATTATATTCTTTGCTTTCATTCTTACTTTGTTGTAAAGGTTCTCGGTTAGCCCGAAAAACCAAGGGAGGTTATTGGTGAGCCTTTGAAAACCAATTAGGTTCTTGGTTAGCCCAAAAAATCAAGGGAGGTTGGTGGTGAGCCTTAACATCATTTAGGTTCTTGGTTAGCCCATAAAATCAAGTGAGGTTTTGACTTGTGAGCCTTGTAAAAATAAGTCAGGTTTTGATTAGTGAGCCCGAAAAACTAATCGACAGTAAGCGATTGAGATTATAGTAAATTCCCAAGAAAATCTTGGGGAGTGGATGTAGGTGCCTTGGAGTGCACCGAACCACTATATATCTTTGTATTTGTGTGATTATTTTTTTTGTATATTTACTTTATTAATTTTGCTGCATATTATTTTGAAGCACACAAATACATTGCCAAAACACAAGTATTGAATTGATCTAGCACATACTTGCTTTAGTTTATTGCAAATAGTTTGAAAGTTTATAAAACCCAATTCACCCCCCTCTTGGGTTGCATCTTCACTGGGCAACAATTGGTATCAGAGCCCGGTACTCTGTTTGAAAAGCTAACAATTTTGAGTAAAAGATCATGGCAACTCTTGTAGGTATTAGTGTTAGACCACTATTTTTCAATGGCACAAATTACACATACTGGAAAACACGCATGCGCATTTATATTCAATCTATAGATTATTATCTTTGGAAAATGATTGTTAATGGTCCATATCTTCCTTCAATATTGGTTAATGACATTTCCATTCCAAAACTCGAAGAGAATTGGGATGAAAATGACATTAAACAATCTGAACTTAATGCCAAAGCAATGAACTTGCTTTATTGTGCATTGGACCCTAATGAATTCAATAGGATCTCCACATATGAAATAGCAAAGAAAATATGGGATACACTTGAGGTTACTCATGAGGGTACTTTTCAAGTGAAGAATACTAAAATTAATTTGCTTGTACATTCTTTTGAAATCTTTGAAATTATGCATTATAAATCTATATCTGATATGTTTACTAGATTTATGACTATTATTAATGAATTGAAAAGTCTTGGCAAAATCTATACTTATACTGATTTGGTTAATAAAATTCTTAGATCTTTGCCAATATCATGGGATCCAAAGGTGACGGCAATCCAAGAAGCTAAAGATATAGAAACCTTACCTTTGGAGGAGCTTATCGGTTCACTCATGACCTATGAGTTGAACTTATGGCAAAAGAAAGTGGATGCTGATGAAAAGAAGAAAATAATCATATTTAATCCATTACACAAGATAAGTCTTCAAATGAGGAGTTGGAAGACAGTGAAGATGAAGATGAGATAGAATTTTTGGCTCATAAATTTCAAAGATTCATGAGAAAAAGGGCCAAAAAGAAATACACAAAGAAAGCAATGATTGCTACATGGAGTGAAAGTGAAGACTCTAGTTCAAAAGAACAACAAATTCAAAAATTAGCCAATCTTTACTTTATGGCAAATAAGGTAATTTTTGAAACTGAAAGTCATGTTACTTTCGATGAATTACATGATGCTTTTAAAGATCTTGTGCATGAATATAAATTGTTAAAAATTGAGCACAAGAAATTGAAAAAACATGCTAATTCATTCTATTTTGAAAATGAAGAATTAAGAGCCAAGATTGCTATCTTGCAAAATGAAAAGAATGATTTTTCTAAAGAAAAGGAGATTTTGGAAAAAGAAATTATTGATTTGAAAAATTTATGCAATAAGTTTTCAAATGAGAAAACTAATTTCTTCAATGAATTAGAAATCTTAAGAAGATCCAAGACTTTTGTATCAAATGATGACCTTTTAAAGAAAAATCTTGAGTTGAAAAACAAGAATTTCTTTATTAATGCATCTTCTAATCTGACTTATTTTAATTATAAAAATTTGGAATTAATGCATATCCTTATAGATTAAGAAAAATTTGGATTCCAAAAGGAACCATATTTATTAACCCTAAAGTATCTAAAAAAGTTTGGGTACCAAAATTATCCACTTAGTGTGTTTTGCAGGAATGTCTTGCAATCCAACAAGAAGAAAGAATTTTTTTTAAAAAAAATGGCTATACAAGATAATTTAAAGAAGTGGACCTACTACATTATGGACTAAATGGTAAAGGAAGGATTATATATATTGATAAATTCTAAATATTTCCTTCCATAATTAAAAATATAGTTTAATATTTGTTATAAATATTGCATCAATTATTTTTAAAAAAAAATTATTTTAAATGTTTAATTAGCATCAAGTTTAGATTTATAATCATTGGTTATGACCATGAACTTTTTGATGTTGATGAATTTCATGCTATCATGATTAAACTTGTGATTGTAAGACCTTCACTTGATTTTGATTAATGTATATTAAATTATTTCATGAAAAGTACTTTTAAAGATGCATATTGAATTAAAAATTATTTCAATTGATTAATTAAAATCAAGCTTAGACTAATAGTCATTTGTTGTGATCATGAACTCTTTGATGTTGATGGATTTCATGCTCTCATGATTAAACTTATGATGATTAGACTTTCACTTGATTTTGATTAATATAATTTAAAACTCTTTCAAGTGAAATGCTATGATTTATGTGTTCTCATTTTTGACATCTATGCTTTAGTTAGAAATGATTTGAAACAAGTATAGAACTGGTAGTTAAGGGTTACATTTAAGAAAAAAGTATGCATATTGATAAATCCTTAATCCAGTAGCTAGACTTGCTATCAAATTATTTCTAGCATTTGTATGGATATCAAATTATTTTAAATGAATTTGAAATCATGCTAAAAATTTTTAAATGTTCAATGCTTTGCATTTTGAAAATCTTAAAAAAATCAAATCTTTGCTTTCAGACTTAGTATTTATGTTTACATCTAAAATTGTCTGGAAGTATGATACTTGTGCTTTCATGTTTTATTCCATAAAATGAATGCATATTTTTAAGAGAAAATAATATTTAGGGAGAGCATACAAAGATTTATTATCATTATATACATATATGATGCCTTGAATATTTTGTTTGATATCATGCTTTACTTATATTGCTCTGATACTCCCTCTCCTTGTTTTTAAATCTAATCCTGTGAGGGGAGTTACATTCAAGTGGTATCATATTCAATTGGTATCAAAATTTATTTTTTAAAGAATTCCTAGTAACTGCTTTGGATTGATTAGTTATCATGGCAGTCCAGTCATAGGAGCTAAATAGTGTTTAAAGACCCTCTCTTCCCATTCACTATGGTCTCTTATGATGTGTTGGGGTGCCACTGTGACCTTATCCCATGAACAAGTAAAGTGAATGGATAATATGCATATGAGTGTATTGAATTATTTTTTGACATGTGCATATCATTTTTGTGGTATCATATTCAATTCATATTTCAAATGGTATCATATTTTAAGTGCTATATCATGTTTAATCTGTAACAAATTTAAGTGGTATCATGATTAATTGATTTAATGTATTGATTTTGATGATCTACTTGCTATTCTTTCCACCTTCATTCCTATTTTGTATTGCCTTTCATTCTTTTTCATGATGACAAAAAGGGAAAGAAAAATGTTAAGTATGAAAAAGAAAAAGATTGGATAAACATGAAAAATCATATGAGAAATGAAAGAAAGTGCAAAAGGGGGAGAAGAAAGCAAAATATTATAATCTCAAGAGAAGAATTAGAAAAGAGAAAATTTTTAAAAATTTTGAATGATTTTTGAAAATGATTTTGAAATCATATTTTGAGGGGGAGCTTGATACTCATTGAATTTGAGCTTACATGTTTATCTTATTATTAATCTTTTTAAGCTTATCCTGTTCATATACTTAAAGGTTTTGTCATCATCAAAAAGGGAGAGATTGTTGACTCTGGTCTTGATTTTGATGATTGACAAAATATTTAAGTATATATGAGTACTAATGCATGTTAAAAGTGTTTATCAATTTCAGGTACTCATTAAATATTGAAAGATTGAAAAGATTGTCATTCAGTTGAAGAAGTCAAAATTTAGATGAAAATCTGCTTAAAGAAGACTTTGATAGTTGAAGATTACTTGAATGGACATATGAGTTCAACACAAACTTAATTCAGCACAAGTTCAGAAGTTTTAAAGAAAATCTCCATGATGTGTCGACTCAAAATGTCGACACATGACTCAAGCTGTCGACTCAAAGTATCGATACATGACACCAAGTGTCGACACATTACAGTAAAGTGTCGACACATGCTGGCACATAGAGAGAGTTTCAGTTGGCATAGCTGAAGTGTCAACACATGGATATGAAGTGTCGACTCAAAGTGTCGACACATGGATCAGCTCATTTCCTGAGATTTTTGGGTTACAGAACTTGTTAAAATTGAAGACTTGCCTAAAGTATCGACACATGGATGACAAGTGTCAACTTAAAGTGTCGACTCATCAGATGAAGTGTCGGCTCACTAGTGTAGAATAGAAGACTTCAGAAGATATTTTTTGGTCAAGTGTCGACTCACTGTTCCAAGTGTCAATCTTAAGTGTCGACACATGACCTGAAGGTCGATACTTGAATAGATGATAGCTTTGCAATGGCTAGTTTTCTGAATAGTAGAACTTTTCCAAAATATTTGTAACGGCTAGTTTTTTTTCTCCAATGGTCTCAAATGGTTATTTAAGGTTTGGATAGCTATATAATCAACACAAATCAAATGGGGAGGTAATCCTTTGAGAGAAAAGTTTCATATACTTTAAGGATTCATATTTTGAGAGAGTTGAGCCTTCAAGCATTCAATTTCAAAGAGAGCATCCAAGTTCACAACATCAAGTTTTATTCAAAGGCTTCAACAAATTGAAGACAAACTTCTTCAACATCATCCAAGAGCTTCAAAGAGATATTTGCTTTATTTTAGAAAGCTTTATTATATTCTTTACTTTCATTCTTACTTTGTTGTAAAGGTTCTTGGTTAGCCCGGAAAACCAAGGGAGGTTATTGGTGAGCCTTTGAAAACCAATTAGGTTCTTGGTTAGCCCGGAAAACCAAGGGAGGTTGGTGGTGAGCCTTAAAATCATTTAGGTTCTTGGTTAGCTTGTAAAACCAAGTGAGGTTTTGACTTGTGAGCCTTGTGAAAATAAGTCAGGTTTTGATTAGTAAGCCCAAAAAATTAATTGGCTATAATCGATTGAGATTATAGTGAATTTCTAAGGAAATCTTGGAGAGTGGATGTAGGTGCCTTGGAGTGCACCGAACCACTATATATCTTTGTGTTTGTGTGATTGTTTTCTTTGTGCATTTACTTTATTAATTCTGCTGCATATTATTTTGAAGCACACAAATCCATTGCCAAAACACAAGTATTGAATTGATCTAGCACATACTTGCTTTAGTTTATTGCAAATAGTTTGAAAGTTCTATAAAACCCAATTCACCCCCCCTCTTGGGTTGCATCTTCACTGGGCAACAATCCCTTTCCAATTGCAACCCATGCAACTCTTAACATAACACCTACCTTTAAGACACTTATAGCCTTGTGTCAATCACAACAAACTATAATGTCATAGTTTAATTAGACTCTTCATTTCCATATAGCCATGTTTGATAAATGTTGCCATTGTGTCAATCACAACAAAGCAACAACACCAATCATGCCATAAAGCATAAAATGTACCAAGATAAATATCATATCAAACCCTAGAGTAGGCCTTGTGTTAATCACAACAAACCTACTATAGTTTTTGACATGGATTTGGCTTAGCATGAAGGAAGGTAATTTGTAGTGTGCTTAATCAATTAGCATTTCCAATTTAAGGTCTAGATATAACCAAATTGGCTAGGTAAATGGGAGAGATGAGGGGGGGCCTTCGTTGCTTTCCTTAGACACCAAATGAATTGGCCAGGTCAGACAATGGAACCAATTAAAAATCTCATTCCCTTTACCTTCCTAAAATCACTTGCCTAGACACCAATTTGCTAATCAAATCCTAAATGGATTTGCATCATGATTAACCTACACTATGACTAAATATAATTTCATGAGGACTTTGATGGTCTCAAACACATCCTAATTAAATATGCCAACATGACACATATTCTAGCAAATAAGCATATTAACCTTGATATGCATAACCAAAGTATGAATAAAACAACAATCCGATCACCTGGAGTGCTATACTCCTTAATTTTTATAAGGCATAGAAGTGTA
This sequence comes from Areca catechu, assembly GCA_021397845.1. NCBI lineage: Eukaryota > Viridiplantae > Streptophyta > Magnoliopsida > Arecales > Arecaceae > Areca > Areca catechu. The sequence continues at coordinate 149,348,474 of CM038039.1, read as the reverse complement.
TACCCTTCAGAGGTGATCCACATAGAAACCAGACCAAGGAAGCACTCCTATTGAGCTTGCTTATTTGACTAGGACTCTCCCGGCAGCCTTTCTTCATTTAGCGACCTTACTCCCTTTGCTGGAACCCCTACCCTCTTGTAGGTCACTTAGAGACCTCTCTAAATCCTCTCTCAAAATTTGATTATCCCTCCTATATCTTTTCTTAGGCTCTTATATTAAAATGACAAAACTTGTCTTAAAGAAGACTTTTTGTCCTAAAAGAAGGAAGATAGATAGAAAGGATTTCTTTCGAATCTTCTGGCATCAAAATATCGATGCCTATATATAATGAGTGAGGGGGTGCCTGATAACCTTTTCCTCAACCCTTGATCAGATATTTTAATGATCAGATAAGACCCTTCAAGCAGAAGGAGTCCCTTGGGTAAAAGGTTTTATCTTAATATGTCATATTACTGTGCCAAGAGATATATATGTGTCTCTTCAATTTTTTAGCAATATTTCCACTTGCCTTGTGGCAAGTTACCGATCAAAATCTGGCTAAGAGATTTTGGGTTCTAAAGGATGTATCAGAGAACCAGAAGCCTTCAAGTAAAAGGACTTCTGGATTTATGACTGTGCACCAAACATGAAGGGACACGTCCCTTCATTTTGTGGGCCACCTTTTCCATGCAAAATGTCATGTTTTGACCATTTAAACCCAATCAAAATGGGCATGGGGATAAGGGAGAGAAGCCTAGCACTTATCCTAAATAGGTATTAAGTGGCAAAAGGACTCTTGGTCCATCCTGTACCCCTTAATCTTGGCGCATGCCAATATGGTGCCAAGAGTCCAATCCCATTTGGACTCTTCCATAATCCATGGATAATGTTTAATAAATTCTAGATAAATATAGATAAATGCTTTTCCAATTAGGACTCAACCCAATCTAAGTTACATTTAAATTGGTTAGCCCAAATAGCAAGCAAACTGACCAAATCCAATTGGGTTAGTGATGGGGGACTAATATGCATGCAATTCTTTTTGTATGTTTTATATGTGGCGTTGAGTGATTAAATCCCAAATTTCAGATTAAAATAAGTTGTAGAAAATTTTATATAAATTTTAGAAGATCAGCATGCAGATTAGGACCTAGAAAAGTAGAAAAGAAGGATCGCTGGGGCTAAGAAGCTTCGGTTAGGGCAAGTTCTCCTACAATAAAACTACTGGAGGTAGAGGGGGTGTACCTGACAACGTCTGTGAAGATCGCAGCAAAGGGGTCTCTCGTTCCTCGATGGATGCGGCCTGGAAAATCGAGCCAAAGACTCGCAGATACCCGGCTTTCTGCTCGGTGATCCGATTGAGGCTTGGATGGAGTCGTTGGATTCGTAGGAACTCGAGGACCTGCAAATGACCTGTCAGGGGTTAGAAAACTCACAAAGGAACAAGAAAATAAAGGGAAGGCTTCTTTTGGAGTGGGCGTCCAGGGATCTGAGAGGCTTATTGGCAGCAGGAAGATGATTGCAGCACTGGAAAGAAAAACTCTCACAAACCCCTTTATGCACACAGCAGGGTATCACACAACTCAATAGAAGAATTCAAGGTTTTAATTCATATCAAAATTAGGTTTCATACAAGAGGCTAGGGTCCCTTAAATAGACCCTTAACCTTGGGCTCCAAGTAAGGGTACATTAGTCTTTACATAAGAATCCTTTTCTCTCTCAAACCCTAGCTAGAAAATAAGGAAACATTAGGTAGAAAAATCCCTAAAAATTCTCTTGACTTGGACAACACTCCAAGGATGCCTAGGGGGCATGTTGGGCTTCTAGGATCAGCAAGAGGCCGGCCCAAAGGGGCTCGAACGCATGGATTTGGGCCTCTAGAAGTTGGGGAGGCCTGGTAGCCAGGTAGCAAGAATATTCCCTGGTATCTTGCTTCTTAGGGGCTTGGGCTTGGCACCTGGGCTTGATTTCTTTAGGCTAGGATGCAGATGGACCTCTAAAATCATGGATGCCTTGGTATATGAATATATTTTGGCATCTAGAAGGGAATCTGGGCATCTGGAGGGCATCTGCAAGGAATTAGGGTTTTCTGAATTTTTTCTCCTGTGGTCTTCAAATCTTCAAGCTGGGTTGGACTTAGGCTATACTTCCATGTCTTCAATCTGGTTGGACTTGGTCTTCACTTGTATGATGTGGTCTTGAGTCTTCAATATGGTTGAATAGGACTTAAAAAAATAAAATTAGCTCGACATGAGCTGACTAACACTGGACTGAACTAGCTCAACATGAGCTGACTAGTACAGAACTGAAACTCAAAAGACTCAAATAACAACTAAAATGGACTCAGATGGGCTAATCCCTTATTATAGATGGACTCATAAATTATTGATCAATTCACAGAGGGTTGAAAAGCCTCTGTCTTATTTTGGTGCCTCCGGTGTCCCCACCAATTCTCCCGGGGTGGGAGGAACTTGACCCTGTCAAGTGAAGGTCAGACTGGCTCGCATATCTCTCGATAAGGTCTGGGTTGAGGCATTGCAAGTCCTCTCGAGAAATCCACGAATCGTCCGACTCTGGCCGGCCTTGCCATCAGACCAGGAAGCGTTGATAGTCATGGCCCTAGGTCGTGATGGCTTGATCGTCCAGGATTCCCCTCTCTTAGGCCAAATTTGTTTGTGGACACTCTAGGTTAGGGTCACTCACAATGAAAAGGAATAGGTCCAAAGGCCTCACTAGGTATCGCTGCCGATTCCCTATACTCAACCAGGTCAGTAATATTGAAGGTAGAACTAATGCCCAAATCCAAAGGCAAGTCTAACACCTAGGTATTTGATCCATCCTTCTCTATCACTTTAAAAGGTCCGGCTCTACGAGCATGAAGCTTCTTTTAGGCCGAAGCCTAACCAAGATAAAATCCACTACATCAAATTCTTTGACCCTTCTTCGGGAATTAGACAGTTATTTCAAAATTAGTGCAGGTGGTGAACATGCTGGGCACATGCTGACTCCTAACAAATGATGCAAGGGACTCATACTGACACCTAACAGACTCGACAATGCATTCCTATCGAAGGAAATTTTATTGAACTCTTTGGATCTAAACCTAACAGATTATAGGTTCTCTAGGTTTGATCCTAGCTTGACATGCACATGAAAATTTACAGTGAACTCCTTGCAAATTCCAAAGAGTATGCCAGAAGTAAGATGCAAACCTAACATGCGTGATGAATGCATGCAGTATGCTAATCTCAGTTAAATGCAATCTAATAATCCTAGAAATGCTGGAGGTGTTAGGAAAGGGCAGAAAATAGGAAGTGGGTTCATAATTAGTTTGGTAAGGTAGGGAAAAAGGTTCAAAGTTAGTTGGATAAAGTTTGATATAAGAAGGCATGTCAGGGACTAATCCTAGACTAATGAGGCTAACCTTACGAGGTTGCGGTATATCTATGGGGTTTGCATAATGGAAGGACATGTTACTAATCTCAGGGAAGAGATCCTTAATGGGAACTATAGGAGGAGGCTCATCTTGAAGGTATTGATTCAAAGAGATCATGTCCTTAATAAATTCTTCTGGTTCTTGTATTTTTGGACTATACTCTATAATTTGGCTCTCCTCTATGGTTTTCTCAAGTAAGGCTCTAGCAGTACCTAGGTTCTATTCCTCTATTTGTTCTTCCACTATAGCTTTAGGTTGGATGTGGTCAAGGTCAACTAGCTCTGGGTTGGTTTCTACCTGGGTATCTACTGGGTCAGCTAATTCTAGGTCTACTAGAGGTGTCTCCTCTTCTCCTTTATACTCATCCACTAGGCTCGCATCGGCTTCATACACTTCCGCATTAATGTAAGCCTTGTCAATCTCAAGAATGGTTGGAGAAGGTCGGCTAGGGGAAAATTGGCTAGGTCCTGGTTTCTGATTATCGACACTAATCCTAGTAGGTTCAAGTTGCCTAAGGGATAGTGGCTCACTACTGGGCTCATATTTAGGGGTGCTAATCCTATGGGGTTCAAGTTGATTAAGGGAAACCTGACTAGTACTATTGATATCTAGGGGTTATGGGCTCCCTAGACTCATAGGATAAGGGTGCAGATCTATGGGTCACGGGATTATAAGATCTGGGGTCATAGGATTTGGGTTCAGCTTTATGGGTCTTGGGTTTACTGGACTCATGGGATATGGGTTCGTAGATTCTAGAGTCAGAGGATTTGAAGTTATAAGATCTATAGGTTGTGGGTATACTAGGCTTATAGGATGTGGGTAAATAGGATCTAGAGTCATAGGATCTAGGTTTAGTATCATAGTATGGGTCAGGCTGAGTGGCTCTCCTAGGTTCAACCTCACGATATGGTTCAGGGTTTGGGGTCCTCCTAGGTTCAGGATTATAGTATGGGTCAGGCTGGAGGCTCTCCTAGGTTCAACCTTATGGAATGGATCAGGGTTTGGGGTCCTCCTAGGCTGAGGGTTATAGTATGGGTCAGGATGAGGGGCTCTCCTAAGTTGAGGGGACTCAGGATCTGGCTCAGACTGTGACCCATGGGTTCTTTGTATGGTCCCTACACGGCCTTCTAACTGGTCAAACCTATTGGCAAGATGGTCAATTCTATTGTTGGTTTGGGTACCAGACTGAGTTAACTGGGTAGTCAACTGGGCCATGGATTGGGTTAGATGCTTAGTGAGTGCTTTTATTTGGGCTTGCAAATTTTCCATGGGTTCAGACATTTGTGAAGGAGGTGGGTGATATGAAACCCCTGATCTAATGCTCAAGAAAGACTCGATCAGACCGACTACAGCTGACAATACCTAGAGTCCAAACTAGATGCTCAATCAGGATGGCAAACTAGCCTATAGTAACCCTATACTCAGCCAGGCAAGTGTAAGGGGAGTGTTAGATCCCTGATTGCCAATCCTAGACACCAATCAGAGATTGGCCAGGTAGGCGGACCAGCACACAAGTCCTTCGGGATTGAATCCCTGAACCACTGTTCTAGACACTGAGCACAAGGCACACATAAGTTAACTTGACATGGTGATCTAACACTAGCCCGGACCCGACCAGTTGGTGTCCCTAGCCCACTAGGGCAAATTAAGTCTAGTTAGTTTTTAGGTTAAGGCTTGGGACCGAATGCAAGGGATGTGGTTTTGGGCTAAGGAGAGGTTATCAACTCCTTCCCTTATCTGATATAGCAAGAGTGCCCTTAAAAGTAAATTATGCAATGATGGCAGGCAGATGAGGATGCAAATTAGGGTTTAGATGTTTTTGGTATTTTCGAAGAATATGTATTTTTTTTTTGGTATTTTCTTAAATAGAAGAAAACTTTCAAATCATGGCCTAATATTCTAGAAATATACTAAAATTAAAAGATATGCAAAAGATGCTAAACAAAACCCTAAAACATACAAACTTGTCTTGCTGAAAAAACAGAGCCGAAAATTTATAGGCTGTATTTAGGCTTGCCGAAAATTCATAGTTCATAATAAAATTCTCAAAAATTTTTAAAATTATTGTGAATTATGATGAATCCAGAAAAGTAAATTTTAGAATTTTTAGAGTTTTTATTAGGGAGAAATAATTAAAATAACAGAGTATATACGGACTAAAAATTGTAGAAAATAAGCCCTAATCTAAGCTCTGATACCAAATGATGGGGGACTAATATAAATGCAGTTCTTTTTGTATGTTTTATATGTGGGGTTGAGTGATTAAATCCCAAATTTCAAATTAAAATAAGTTGTAGGGAATTTAATATTAATTTTAGAAGATCAGCATGCAGATTAGGACCTGAAAAGTAGAAAAGAAGGATCGCCGGGGCTGAGAAGCCTCGGTTAGGGCAAGTTCTCCTACAATAAAACTACTGGAGGTAGAGGGGGTGTACCTGACAATGTCTGTGAAGATCGCAGCAAAGGGGTCTCTCGTTCCTCGATGGATGCGGCCTAGAAAATCGAGCCAAAGACCCGTGGATACCCGGCTTTCTGCTCGGTGATCCGATTGAGGCTTGGCTGGAGTCGTTGGATTCGTAGGAACTCGGGGACCTGCAAACGACCTGTCAGGGGTTAGAAAACTCACAAAGGAATAAGAAAACAAAGGAAAAATAGCAAGGGAAGGTTTCTTTTGGAGTGGGCATCTAGGGATCTGAGAGGCTTGTTCGCAGCAGGAAGATGATTGCAGCACTGGGAAGAAAAACTCTCACAAACCCCTTTATGCACACAGCAGGGTATCACACAACTCAATAGAAGAATTCAAGGTTTTAATTCATATCAAAATTAGGTTTCATACAAGAGGCTAGGGTCCCTTAAATAGACCCTTAACCTTGGGCTCCAAGTAAGGGTACATTAGTCTTTACATAAAAATCCTTTTCCCTCTCAAACCCTAGCTAGAAAATAAGGAAACATTAGGTAGAAAAATCCCTAAAAGTTCTCTTGACTTGGCCAACACTCTAAGGATGCCTAGGGGGGCGTGTTGGACTTCTAGGAGCAGAAAGAGGCCAGCCCAAAGGGGCTCGGGCACGTGGATTTGGGCCTCTGGAAGCTGGGGTGGCCTGGTAGCCAGGTAGCAGGAATATTCCCTGGTATCTTTCTTCTTAGGGGCTTGGGCTTGGCGCCTGGGCTTGATTTCTTTGGGCTAGGATGCAGATGGACCTCTAAAACCATGGATGCCTTGGTATATGAATATATTTTGGCATCTGGAAGGGAATCTGGGCATCTGGAGGGCATCTACAAGGAATCAGGGTTTTCTGAATTTTTCCTCCTGGGGTCTTCAAATCTTCAAGCTGGGTTGGACTTTGGCTATACTTCCATATCTTCAATCTGGTTGGACTTGGTCTTCACTTGTATGATGTGGTCTTGAGTCTTCAATATTGTTGAATAGGACTCAAAAAATAAAATTAGCTCGACATGAGCTGACTAACACTGGACTGAACTAGCTCAACATGAGCTGACTAGTACAGAACTGAAACTCAAAAGACTCAAATAACAACTAAAATGGACTCAGATGGGCTAAGCCCTTATTACAGATGGACTCATAAATTATTGATCAATTCATAGAGGGTTGAAAAGTCTCTGTCTTATTCTGGTGCCTCCGGTGTCCCCACCAGTTAGGAGTTAGGTTAGCATGCATATGCTTGTATACAAATTAGCTAGCCTATTAGGATCCAATGACCCTAACCAAAATCCAATTGACTTCCTTGGCAATTTTCTAGTGTGTGTGACCCTTTAGGCTCCACATGTAGTTAGCATTAGGTCCAGGTCCTAGTTATTTTGATCCAATCAAAATCGATTAACCTAATTAGGTCAAATCGAGCTGATCCAAGTTGCCAATTCGAACCAATTTTCAAATTGACTCATGAATCCAACAAAATTGAATCATGAAAATCTATAAGACATGATTGACATCTAGCAATGTATCATGCTTACCCGAAAGAAGAGAAATTTGATGAAAATTATCAAAATATCCTTTAATAAAAATTTACCATGTAATTCAATCCTTTGATCTTTCTTTATCCCGAATAAGTGATAGGTATGGAGAATTATCAAACCCTATCACTTAATCCTTTCAAATCTCAATTTGATAATGAAGACTTGATCGATGAAAGATTAGAAACCCTTTCTAATCTCATCCTACTTTGATCAAAGACTTCCTAAGTCAATAATCGAAGAGATTACTTGGGATAAATCCTCTTACTAGGAGTGATCGATTCCTTGTTGATCCACTCACATCCTTCATGCACAATCCACTATATCCGAGAATACCCTGTACATGACTCTTTGTAATGAATGAGTATGAACCAAAACATGCCTTTATGTGCATAAGGAACCATGGTGATCTCAGGTCTAAAGATCACTTGCATAACTTTTACTATAAGAGCCATCTTTTGACATGTAGTAAGACCTCCATAAGATGTTCTCAAGGTAGATCAGTTAAGTGAACTTATACCTAATGAGCACCCACATCCTTATATTAGTGTTCCTATACAAGTGGCTATGAGACCAACCACCCTCTCCATTGAGCATACATAGGATGTGCTACACTTTCAAGAAACATCAATCTCCAAATCGATGAAACAACTACTAGAAATATTTTAGATTAGGGTTTACAGGAACTTGGTCTCACCATTATGTTCTCCATCATAACTCTAACTCCATTGCCCTAACCTATGAGGTTCATCATAATCTTGTTAAGATGCAGCAGTATGATGAATCAATAAGTACCTTTTATTAATAAGTAATATCATACATGAGCTGGAAGATTATAGAAATGCCCTTACAAAGATTGGCTTTTAGGACATAATTCATTCACTCCCAAGGTCAAGGGAGTGGCTATAGATGTTTTCTTAAAGACCCTGCCTCTTCTTGCCCCAAAGGTGTGCTGATCGGCATCGACCAAGGTTGGGGCCTCCTCTACCCCTTAGTTAGTGGCTTCCAAGGGGGCAAGTGCCCCAGGTGACCAGCCCAAAGGTGCCGAGTCCAAGGTCTATGCCTTCAACAACTAGGAGGTCACCAAGGGCCTCTTTAAAGGCCTTATCCACCCTATCAATGTAAAGCAGATCATCGGTGAGGGTGTTGACCCGTGGAATGATTTGATGATAACAAAATATTTGAGCATGTATTTGATACTAACTCTTTTCAAATGTTTAAGAGATTTTTATAGGATGTTTCTAATGAACAATCATTCTTCCTATAATTCTGAAATCATAGTAGAGTATCAATATTGAAGAGCCCAAGAAAACTTAAATATATATTCCTGTAAAAAGGGGCAATTTTATGTAATTTTATAGTTTAAGTTTCTAAGATTAAGTCTAAAAGAAGTTTGAAAGTGGTTGGAAGTTGTTAGAAGAAGATTGATGATGTTTGGAAGTCTCTTGGACAAAGTTCACTCGAGCTGACTTGAAGATTAGAGCTGATATAGTGATTTGGCATGGCACACAAATTTTTGATACTCAGCCAACCGAGCTGACTCACTAAGAAACCGAGCTTACTCTTCCAGATTGAGTAAATTTCAATTCTGAGAAAACTGGTCATCCGAGCTGACTCAACTGAAGAGAGTCTACTCTGACAGAACTTGGTTTCTACATGTTTGAGAATCCGAGCTGACTCGATTGAAGAGAGCCAACTCAACTAGAGTTATGTTTTTACATGCCTGTGCATCCGAGCCGACTCGAGGTCATCCAAGCTGACTCGAGGTCATCCAAGCTGACTCGAATTCCAGTTTCTGAAGTATAATGACTAGTTCCATAATGAAGTTTCTGAATCCAAAAAGCTCTCCAACAGCTAGTTCTTATCTCCCAAGAAATCCTAATGGCTATAAATGAAGGATTAAAGACAAGAGAAAGAAGTTTTTGACAAGTTTTTGAAAGAGAAAAAAAGTGAACATTGAATATCCAAAAGAGCATTCAAACAAGAACTTAAGTCTTCACCAACTTCCAATCAATCTCTTGAGTCAATCATTGAAGAAGTTTGAAAGCCTTGAAGAGCATTGAAGAAGCATAGAAGAAGGCTTCAATTAAAGCTTGAATTGCAACCATCCGACAAAGTTTGGTTTGTCTTTAGAGTTGCTTCTTTTTGTAACACTGTTTTGAGTTGTTCCAAGTACAGCAGGGGCTGTAGCTTGTGACTAGTTTAAGATTTTTGGAAAGCCTTGAAAATTAATTTTGGGTTGTTTGTGATTCTAAGAAAATAAACATTGTATTGGATTCTTGGTGATCCTGGTGTAAAACAAGTTTGGGTTTTGGTTTGTGAGCCCGGTGTAAAACAAACCAGTTGTATTCTGTTATGAATATAGTAGAAATTTCAAGTGGTATATTGGATAGTGGACGTAGGAGTGGGGTTGCTCCGAACCACTATGAATTGTGGTGTTTGTGTTTGTTTTGTTTGTACTCATTTACTTGCTTTTGCATTAAATTCTTTAATCACTTCACTCACCACACTAAGATTTCAAAGGGCACATAGTTGCTAAAAAAGTTTTCAAACCCAATTCACCCCCCCTCTTAGATTGGCCAACTAGGCAACAAGTGGTATCAGAGCAGGTCTCTGTGCTTCTGGTCTAACCACTAGGAGAAAAGATTAATGGCAAACCCAATGAGTATCTCTTTGGCTGAGGGTCATTCTATCAATAGGCCTCCACTATTCACTGGCACTAACTATACATACTGGAAAGCAAGAATAAAGATTTATATTCAAGCATTGGATTTTCAATTATGAAAAATGATTTTAAAATGACCTTACACACCCACTAAAAAGGTTGATGGCATAGACATCCCAAAGTTGAAAGAGGAATGGAATGAACATGACATGAAAATGGGGGAACTAAATGCCAAAGCAATGAATCTAACGAGTTTAACTTGATTTTTACTTGCATTTCAGCAAATAAACTTGAAGCAATGAAAAGTTACCTGAATAGGGGAAATAAAACCTCCAAAATAGTACAAGATTCTAGTACAGGATGCAATAAAATTTAATAATGAAATAATTTAATATCTGTAAAGGACAATATATTCATATATTTAGGTCAAAAAGCTGTAACAAGAGCACCTGATATACTATTGGATGCTTGTCATGAAGAGATTCCAACATAATTAGAAGAAAGGGATCAAAGAAGGAGAAGATAGAAAGAAAGGATGAATATACATACATGAAGAGATGATGGGCAAACACGATGAATCCACAGCAAAGAAAGGAAAGAAGATCTCAAAAGCTGCAAAGCTGTTATTCAAAAAGCAAAAGATGAGATAAACAAGAACCTAATGATGAATTCACATATGAAGAGTTACATACTGCATTTTATGAGCTTTTATCAGAATATAAAAAGGCTGGCTTAAAGATCAAAACCTTGAAAAATAATAATGATGTTTTAATGAATGAAAAGAATAAAATTTTAGAAAACAACAAGCTTTTGCAAAAAGAGTTAAGCTCTATTTCTAAAAAATACAAAGTTTTGCAAGTTGAAAAAGATGAATGCTTTGAAAAGAATAAAATCTTGCAAAATAAAATGAGTTGACTCAAGCCCTTAGTTGACAAATTGACTTTAAGTTCAAATAAGTTTGAGCTAATTTTGAAATATCAAAGAGATTTAAATAATAGATCTAGAATTGGATACAATTCTTTGAATACAAATAAGTTTTTAGCTTCAAAATCTTATATATCAAAGTTTTCAGCTCCAAAACCTTTTGCTTCAAAGCTTTCAATCTTTATATCTTTTCAAAAGCCAAAAGTAATTTGCTATTCTTGTAATAGGGTTTGTCACAAATCTTTTGAATGTAATTTGAAAAAGAAAAGTAAAACTAAAGTGAAAAAGATTTGGATTCCTAAAGGAACCACTCCTACTAACCTTCAAGGATCCAAGAAAGCTTGGCTACATAAAAATATTACTTGATTATCTTGCAGGATTATCTTGTAGCCCAGAATTCGAAGAAAAGATGATATATGGATAGTGGCTGCTCAAGACATATGACGGGTGATAAAGAACAATTCACCACCTTAGAAATGGAAAAAGGTGGATTTGTAACATTTGGCGACAATGGTAAGTGGAAGATCATTGGTATTGGTAAGATCAAAATCACCCCTATCATTTTTATTGAAAATGTATTGCTAGTAGACAAGTTGAAGCACAATTTATTGAGCATAAGTCAACTATATGATAAAGGTTTCAAAGTTGTCTTTGAATCTTCAATGTATATAGTAACTAGCTCTCTTGATTCTAGCACTAAGTTTAGATCATAGACTTGGAAACATTTATGTGGTAGACTTAAATGATCTAGCCATGTCAAGTAGTACAAGTCTAGTGGCAATGAATGCTAAAATCAAGGAATCTAGCTTACTTTGGCATAGAAGATTAGGTCATGCTAGCATACATACTTTAGCCAAATTAATTTTCAAAGATCTAGTTAGAGGTTTACCTAAATTTAAAGTTTATTTTGATCATGTATGTGATGCATGCCAATTTGGTAAACAAATTAGGGGGAGTTTTAAATCAAAAAATATTATTTCAACATCAAGACCCTTAGAGCTGCTACACATGGACCTATTTAGACCAACTAGGACCACAAGTTTAAGAAGTATGAAATATGGACTTGTGATAGTAGATGATTTTTCAAGATTCACATGGATTTTATTTATTGCACATAAAAATGAAGCTTTCAATATATTTCGAGAATTTCATAAGAAAGTTTCAAATCAGAAAAATCTTTCAATAATTTTAATTAAAAGTGATCACGGCACTGAATTTCAAAACCAATATTTTAAATAATTTTGTACTGAACATGGCATTGATCATAACTTCTTAGCTCCCAGAACACCACAACAAAATGGTATTGTAGTGAGAAAAAATAGGACATTGAAAGAGATGGCCCGAACTATGTTATGTGAAGGCAATCTTCCAAGGTACTTCTGGGTAGAAGCCATGAACACTGTATGTTACATATTGAACCTTGTTTTAATTAGACCTATCCTTAAGAAAACCCTCTATGAGCTTTGGAATAATAAAAAATGAAGTATTCATTATTTTCATGTATTTGGTTGCAAATTCTTTGTATTGAATAATGGTAAGGATAACCTTAAAAAATTGATGCTAAATCTGATGAAGGAATATATCTTGGTTATTCAACTTCTAGCAAAGCATATAGAGTCTTTAATAAAAGAATATTAATTGTTGAAGAGTCTATTCATGTGAGATTTGATGGAACTAACCCTCACCTTCTAGAAAAGAATAGTGCATTGATAATGATGCAGGTACAATTAATGAAACAATGAAGGATATGAGCTTAAAAGACAAACAAGTTGAAGAAGGAGATGAAATGGTAAGCAAAGAGCATGCTGATTTACCTAAAGAATGGAGGTATGTAACATCACATCCTAAAGATTTAATTATAGGTGATCCCTCACAAGGTATTAAAACTAGATCCTCACTTAGAGATGCACATGATTATCTTGCATTTGTCTCACAAGTTGAACCTAATTGCATAGAAGAGTAGAAAATGATCCAAATTGGATGATGGCCATGCATGAAGAACTTCATCAATTTAAAACAAATAATGTATGGACCTTAATAAAAAGACCTTCTAAACATCCTATTATAGGTACTAAATGGGTTTATAAGAATAAATTAGATGAAAAGGCAATGTAATTAGAAATAAAGCTAGACTAGTGACTAAAGGATATAATCAAAAAGAAGGAATAGATTTTGATAAAACCTATACACCTGTAGCATGATTAGAAGTTATTAAACTATTACTTGCATTTGTTTGCTACATGATTTCAAATTATTTCAAATGGATGTAGAAAGTGCATTTTTAAATGGCTATATTTCAGAAGAAGTTTTTGTAGAATAACCACCATGATTTGAAAACCATGCTTTTCCTAATCATATTTTCAAACTCAATAAAACATTATATGGTTTAAAATAAGCACCCAGAGCATGGTATGATAGATTGAGTAAATTCTTACTTGAAAATGATTATATTAGAGGTAGTGTAGACACAACTCTATTCATTAAAAGAAACGATGATGATATGTTAGTTGTATAGATTATGTAGATGATATAATTTTTGGTGCAACTAATAAAAATTTATGGAGAATTTGCTAAGCTTATGCAGGGCAAATTTGAAATGAGTTAATGGGTGAATTGACCTAGTTCCTTGGACTTCAATTAAGCAAATAAAGGAAGGAATACTTATCAACCAAGCTTTGTACATCTACGAGATTATCAAAAAGTTTGGTATGGAGTCAGTCAAGGAAATTGGCACACCTATGAGCCCTACATGTAAACTTGACAAGGATGAAGATAGAAATAACGTTGATCAAAAGCTTTATCAAGGTATGATTGGATCATTGTTGTATTTGACTACTAGTAGACCTGATATCTTATTCAGTGTTTGTATATGTGCTAAATTTCAATCAAATCCAAAGAATCACATATACTTGCTCTTAAAAGAATCATAAGATATCTAAAAGGAACAAGTAATCTAGGTCTATGGTATTCTAAAAAATCTTCATTAAATTTAATGATTTTTTTGATATTGATTATGGCGGATTTAAAATTGATTGAAAAGCACTAGTGGTACATATCAATTTCTAGGATTGAACTTAATCTCTTGGCACAGTAAGAAGCAAAACTCTATAGCACTATCTACTACTGAAATAGAGTATGTGGCTGCAGGAAGTTATTGTGCGCAAGTGCTTTGGATTAAGCAAAAACTAAAAGATTATGGTGTTATTCAAACTAAAATTCTTATCAAATATGATAACACAAGTGCTATTAATCTGACAAAGAATCTTATTTAGCATTCTAGAACTAAACATATAAAAATTAGACATCATTTCATTAGGGATCATATACAAAATGGTAATATTAAACTTGAATTTGTTCCAACTGAAAATTAATTAGCTGACATCTTTATTAAGTCACTTAATGAAGATAGATTTTAGATGATTAGAGGAGAATTAGGCCTGTGTGACCCTTTTAGAATCTTTGACCTAATTTCTTCTAAATTAAGAAAAAATTATCTAGAAAACCTCCATCATCAATCTAAGGACAAAAACCATCTTATCTAGTGTATATCTAGGGTAGAAACCTTTTTGCTAAACTTTTTGATGCAGAACAAATAAAGGGATGCGATGCGGAAGTAATTAAGATTAACTAATTTTTTGGTTGTTTTATATGTTTGTAGAAGTTGGCTTCAAATCAAAGAAAAAGTTAACCTAACATTGAAAGATACTAATATGATAATTGAAAGCACAATTTTAAGGAAACTAAATTATCAGAGTAGTTCAGAAGCAACGGATCGCTGGGGGTTGAGAAACTCCCAGACCTAGGGTTTCGCTCCGAACTTTCAACAGAACAGAAATAAAGAGAAGAGATGGTTTACCTAACCAGACAATGATCTTCACAGATTTTGGTGGAAGAACTCTCCCGAGCAGATTGTTGATTGATCCTCGGATTCAGATATCTTCGCAATGATGCGGAAGTAATTAAGATTAACTAATTTTTTGTTTTTTTTATATGTTTGTAGAAGTTGGCTTCAAATCAAAGAAAAGTTAACCTAACATTGAAAGATACTAATATGATAATTGAAAGCACAATTTTAGGAAACTAAATTATCAGAGTAGTTCAGAAGCAACGGATCGCTCTCCTGAACTCAAGATTGTTGGAAGAGAAGAAAATTCAGATATCTTCGCAATGGACCCTCCAATACTGTCCTTTGGCGGGTTGGCTTCTCCTGAACTCAAGATCTGAAGAGAGAAAAAATTGATGGAATCAGAGAGTCAAGGAAAAATTTACCAGGTTGATGAACTTGAAGATTGAAATTGCTGAAAACTGGATTCTCCTGGAAGCTGATGTGATTTTCCTTGGAACTTGCTCTGGATCTGAAGTAGCGGACTGGATCTGGATGAAGGTGGATGGCCTGGACTTGTAGAGAGAGAGAGGCCATGGGAGATGGAAGGAGCTAGGGTTTGATGGATTGAAAATAATGAAGGGCGGCTAGGGTTTTGGATTTTTAAGTGGCTAACCTAGGGTTTTGGATAAAGATGGAGATCTCTCACCTCCTCAAGGCTCCAATGGAACCCGGATTACCCCCTCACAGAGCTCAACACTTAGAATAGTGCGGAAGAAGAGACACCTAGGTTACTCAACACAAGAGAATAGCAAAAATAATTTTTTCTTCATTGATTCCTAAAGTTACAAAGAGAGGTCTATTATATAGACCTAAAATTTTCTCCAAGTTTGTACAAATTCCCATGTGGGACTAAACTCCTCCAACCTCTAGATTAGGTAGAAAACCTCCTCTCTTGGCCGACCAAGAATTTAAAAAAATTTGGGACGGCCATAAAGGATTTTTTTGGATTTTTTTTTTTTTTTTTTTTTTTTTTATGGCGCCTTCTTTGGAGTTGGATTTGGATTTGGAGTCCTCTTCTCCTTATGGCATTTCTTCTTTTCTTCCACTCCAAGTTAAGCTCTTTGATTTTGATTTGAACTTCAATTAGGAGTAGGTTGGATGTCCTTCTTTGATTTTTTCTCCAAGAGAAGTCCCTTTCCTTCTTTGCTTAGACAAAATTGGCAGGTATGGGCGCCTCCTTTAAATTGGCTTCCAATTTGATTTTTTTTTCTTCTTTGGATGTGGGGACCATGACACTGGGATGCCTCTGTGGTGCCTCCTGGACCCTGGCGTGTGCTCGGAGTGTGGCTGCGCGTGTGGCTTGGAGTGTGGCCTCCACTTGCTTGGACTTTGATTTGATTGGAAGACAAATGTGGCACCATTTTGGACCTTGATTTGATTGGAAGACAATTGCGGCACCATTTTGGATAAAATTGAAACCACATCGGGACTTTCACCGAGTCAACATGACTCAACAAAATTTAAATGGTGACTCAAGAAATAAATAAATAAACTGGTTGACCAGGTCAACCTTTATTACAAACCCTAATTTCTCGGGCAATGTCAATCAGAGATCCAAATGGAGCTCTGAAGTCTTCTTATGAGTCTGGTGCCCGCACCAATTCTCCCAGGGTGGGAGGAACTCGACCCTGTCGAGTAAGGCTCAAGTTGGCTCTGGTATCTCTCCAAGAGGTCTGGGTCCAATTCTTGTAATTCTTCTCGGGAGATCCAAGAGTCATCAGAATCTGGCCTTCCTTGCCAGCGGACCAGGTATCTTTGGTATCCTCGATTATGAGTAGAGATAACCTGATCATCCAGGATCTTTTCAATCTGCTCTTTCCTCACAGGCCAGTTTGTTGGTGGACACACGGGGTCGGGATCACTCTTAATGATAGGGTTAGGCTCAAAAGGCTCACTAGGAATCACAGCTGGCTCCCTGTACTCTACTAAGTCTGTAATGTTGAAAGTAGAGCTAATGCCTAGTTCTGGAGGCAACTCGAGCACATAGGCATTAGATCCTACTCACTTTACCACTCTAAATGGTCCAGCTCCCCTAGCATGTAACTTTCTAACAGTTCCAGGAGGAAACTGTTCAGGCCTTAACCTAATCATCACATAGTCTCCCTCAACAAAAGATTTGACTCGCCTTTGAGTATCAGCCAACTTCTTATAAGTTTCATTACTTAAATTTATTTTGGCATGAATTTCTTTATGCAAGTCTTTTACATGCTGTGCAAAATTCTCAGCAGACTCGGAGACTCGAGTGTGGACAGGTAAAGGGACTAGGTCAAGAGGTGTGTGAGGTTTGTACCCATGTACAATTTCTAATGGACTCTTACCCGTAGACCTATTGACCGAGTCATTGTACGCAAATTCTGCCCTTGGTAGGTATAAATCCCAATTTCTGGTGTTTTCACCAACAAGACATCTCAGCAGATTTCCTAGGCTACGGTTCACTACTTCAGTTTGGCCATCAGTTTGGGGATGATAGGCAGTTGAAAACTTAAGTTTTGTCCCTAACTTATGCCAAAGGGTCTTCCAAAAGTAACTGGTGAACCGGACATCCCTATCTGAAATGATTGTCTTAGGTAGGCCATGGAGTCTAACTATCTCATTGAAGAAAAGTGTGGCTACCTTAGACGCATCAAAGGTTTGGGAACAAGGCAAGAAGTGGGCCATTTTAGAGAATCGGTCGACTACGACACAGATAGAATCATGTCTCCTCTGGGTCTTAGGTAAACCTAACACAAAATCCATACTCACATCTTGCCAAGGACGATCTGGGACAGGGAGTGGGGTACAAAGGCCAGTGTTTTGTTTTCGCTGTTTGGCAACTGCGCAGGTTCGACATCTAGCTACAATATTAGCTACATCCCTTTTCAAGCTAGGCCAGAAAAAGTGGTCTTCAATAGCTAGAATGGTCTTGTCTTTTCCAAAATGGCCGGCTAAACCTCCAGCATGGATTTCCCAAATCAAAAATTCCCTAAGAGAAGTTCTAGGGATGCAAAGCCTATTTTTGAAGAACAAAAAACCATCTACAAGGGTATAATCCTGGTGATTACTAGATGGTCCTTGAACTAGATCCTGATACACAGTTGTGAAATCCGGACAAGACTCATATTCCTCTTTGATTTGCTCAAACCCTATGACCTCAGTTCTAACAGAAGTTAATAACAGAGATCGGCGACTAAGGGCATCAGCTACCTTATTCTCAACTCCAGCCTTATGTTTCAGGACAAAAGTATTGGACTGGATATATTCTACCCACTTAGCATGCCTAGGGTTAAGCTTCTTTTGGGAGTTCAGAAATCTAAGAGCCTCATGGTCCGAAAATAGTACAAATTCCTGCAGTAGCAAATAATGTCTCCAGTAACGCAAAGCTTACACCACCGCATAAAATTCCTTATCATAGGTAGAATACCTAAGCTTAGCATCATTAAGTTTTTCACTAAAGAATGCTATGGGATGATTCTCTTGGCTTAGGACTCCACCTATTCCTACACCTGAAGCATCACAGGCAACCTCAAATACTTTAGAAAAATCGGGTAATCTCAGAATGGGTGCCTGGGTCATTTTATCCTTAAGATCTAGGAAGGCTTTATGGGCTGACTTAGTCCAATGAAATTCTCCCTTCCTAATACAATCAGTGATAGGAGCAGCTAAAGTACTAAACCCCTTGATGAATCGCCTATAGAAGGTAGCCAAGCCATGGAAACTTCTAACTTCATGCACATTGGTTGGCTCTGGCCAGGCTACTATGGACCTAATCTTCTCAGGATCGGCCGCCACGCCATCAGGGGTTACTACAAAACCAAGAAAGATAACTCTACTAGTCATGAATTCACACTTCTTAAGATTACCGTAGAGTCTATCATTCCTCAAAACTTGGCAGACTGCTCTAAGGTGGCCTAGGTGATCTGCTGGGGTCTTACTATAGATCAGGATGTCATCAAAATAGACCACCACAAATTTTCCTATGAAAGCTCTAAGTACCTGGGTCATAATTCTCATGAAAGTACTAGGGGCATTGGACAACCCAAAAGGCATAACAACCCATTCATAAAGACCATCCTTAGTTTTGAAAGCAGTTTTCCATTCATCCCCGGGTCTAATCCTAACCTGATGATAGCCGCTTTTGAGATCAATCTTAGAAAAAACCATTGCACCAGCCATCATATCAAGCATGTCATCTAGTCTAGGGATGGAAAACCTATATTTGATTGTAATTTTATTGATGGCACGACTGTCAACACACATCCTCCACGTGCCATCTTTCTTTGGGGTCAGTAAGGCTGGGACTGCACAAGGGCTAAGACTTTCTCTAATAAACCCCTTCCTCAATAATTCTCCAACCTGCTTTTGCAGTTCTTCATGCTCAGATGGATTCATCCTGTAATGGGGCAAGTTGGGCAAAGTCGCTCCTGGGATTAGATCTATGGCATGCTGGATATCCCTAAGAGGTGGAAGGTGGTCTGGCAAATCCTTGGGAAAGACATCCTCAAATTCTTTTAACACGGGTTTAACTTCTTAAGGAGGCTCTGAGGGTTCCGCAGTTCTAAGTTCCTTAGAAGTCAACATCCAGATGGGTGAACCACTATGAATTTCTTGTTCTAGATCCTTAGCACTGATTAGGTTCACTCCAGTTTTCATCTCCTTAACCTTACCGGCTCCTTTAGTTACCTTGTCCTTAGGGGGAACTGAATGGATCGTAATCTTCTTCCCATTGAAACTAAAGACATAGGTATTGGATTTTCCTAAGAGGGTGGCATCATGATCATACAACCAAGGTCTTCCGAGAATTATACTGCTCACCCCCATGGGTAAGACATCGCACCAAATCTTTTTGTGATAAGATTGTATTTGGATTTGGACTTGACATCTAGACTGGAAGGGTATGGAGGTAGAATCTACCCAAGAAACCTTATAGGGGTTGGGATGGGGAACTGGGATTAAGCCTAACATCTTGACAGTGCTAGTAGAGATGGCATTTACACAGCTCCCACTATCTATGATGATCTTACATACCTTATCCCCTAATTTAAGAAAAGTCTATAGGATGTTAGTCCTACGCCAATCCTCTTGAACTAGATTCTGGGATAGGATGCATCTTACAACTCCTAATTGGTCAGATTCATTGGGTTCCTCCTCTCCTTCATACTCCTCAACCAAATTCATTCCGGCCTCATAAACTTCTTCTTCAAATTCCTTACTGGGCTCGGAATTATCATTCTCTCCCTCTTCTATGTAAAGGGATCTACGTGGGCACTGGCTAGCAACATGACCTACCTTATGACACTTGAAACAGGCTATGGCAGTACACTGACTGGAAATATGACCTGGTTTCTGACACTTAAAACAGGTGATATTTGAACTAGGGGTTCTCTGGGTGTCAGGTGCCTTACCTTTGTCCATGGGCCTAGGGGTAGAAGTACCCTGAAAAGGTTTACTAGGGATAACTTGGCTAGGTCCATTCCTTGGGATTGGGGCACTAACCCTAGAAGGTATAGGTCCTCTCTGAAATTTCTCAGTGTTCAGTGCAATCTGGTAGGCTTGGTCTAGATCAGTAACCTCTCTCAGAAATAGTTCTCTCTTGATATCTTCCCTCAGTCCAGCCCTAAATCTAGACAAAGTGACTTCGTGGGCTTCACTCACATCACATCTCATTAGGTATTCATCAAAAGTAGCTATGTAGTCTGAGACAGATCGGTTTCCTTGTTTCAGGTTTTGCCATTGGTCTAACAGGTTTTGCTGGTATGAAATGGGTAGGTATTTATCTCTCAGTTTTTCTTTCATACCCTGCCAAGTGGTTATGGGCTCAACATTCCGTCTCCTAGTGGTTAGCTCAATGTTCCCCCAGTATAACCTAGCTTGACGCACTAATTTCATCTTGGCAAACTTGTATTTCCTCTCCTCAGACATAGCATACCACTCAAAGTATTGGTCCATCTCACCCTCCCAATCAAAATACACCTTAGGGTTCAGACTACCATCAAAAGTGGGTGCATCTAATTTGATGTTCCTGATGAACCTATCATCTCTATCTTCAGGCTCTGGGTCAGGACTCCTATGATTAGGTTCAGGATCTCTATATAAAGGCCTTCTAGGCTCCTGATGTGGGTGAGGTTGAGGCACATTAAAATCGGGGTCAGGAGTCCAATTCCGATGTCTAGGTTCTTCAAGTACTTGGACTCGGTCCCTAAGTTGGGTAAGATCCTCATGAATTTGTGCGCTAAACTGGGCCACAGTGTTTGTCATATCCTGATTCATTTTAGCCATACTTTCAGTAAGAGTTCTGATCATGGCCTCTAAATCAGGTTGGGTTTGACCAGGTTGATATGGCACTCCGTTTCTGGTAGACATGATGATTCAAGCAAGCACACAAAATGAGACTAGACTAAATCGACTACTGGATCACTAGACCTAGAGTCCAAACTAGATGCCCAATCAGAGTGGCAAGCTAGCCTATAGTAACTCAGGACTCAGCCAGGTAGGTGTAAGGGGAGTGTTAGGTCCCTGATTGCCAATCCTAGACACCAATCAGTGATTGGCCAGGTAGGCGGACCAGCACACAAGCCCTTCGGGAATAGATCCCTGAACCACCGTTCTAGACACTGAGTGCTAAGCACACACAGAATAACTTGGCAAACTGACTCAACACTAGCCTAGACCCGACCAATTGGTATCCCTAGCCCACTAGGGCAAATTAGGTCTAACTGATTTTAAATTAGGTCTAGGTTCGAATGATTAGATGGTGGTTTTGGGCTAAGGAGAGGTAATCAACTCCTCCCCTTATCTTAGATACTCAATTGCCCTTAAGTAAATTATGAGATGATCACTCCAAAAAGAATTGAATTGCAGAACACAAAAAATTAAGTTATTGTATTTTAATGCTCAGAATTTTCACCGAAACCAATAAATCACAGAAAAATTATAAAAAATAGGTTCAATTATACTGGTTTCAACGAAGTAAAAATCATGCAATTCGCAATTTTATTCATGGAGAAATAATTCATACAACAGGGCAATTACAGGCTACAACTAGATTGTCTTCCCCGTTTATAATCCCTGCTACGAAGTTATAACCCAATGGATCCCCTACACGCCCTAGGAACACCCCGTGGAATGGGAGGGGGAGGCTTGCGCCTCACTTAGTTCCTAGGACCGGACGTCCTGGGGAGTCTACTTCGAGCAGACAAAATAAAAAGAGAAAACAATCAAAACAAGCAAGCAAGCAAATCAGAAACCCTAGACTGGGCTCTGATACAAAAAATGATGCAGAACAAATAAAGGGATGCGATGCGGAAGTAAATTAAGATTAACTAATTTTTTTGTTGTTTTTATATGTTTGTAGAAGTTGGCTTCAAATCAAAGAAAAGTTAATATGATAATTGAAAGATACTAATATGATAATTGAAAGCACAATTTTAAGGAAACTAAATTATCAGAGTAGTTCAGAAGCAACGGATCGCTGGGGGTTGAGAAACTCCCAGACCTAGGGTTTCGCTCCGAACTTTCAACAGAACAGAAATAAAGAGAAGAGATGGTTTACCTAACCAGACAATGATCTTCACAGATTTTGGTGGAAGAACTCTCCCAAGCAGATTGTTGGATCCTCGGATTCAGATATCTTCGCAATGGACCCTCCAATACTGGTCCTTTGGCGGGTTGGCTTCTCCTGAACTCAAGATCTGGAAGAGAAGAAAAACAATTGATGGAATCAGAGAGTCAAGGGAAAAATTTACCAGGTTGATGAACTTGAAGATTGAAATTGCTGAAAACTGGATTCTCCTGGAAGCTGATGTGATTTTCCTTGTAACTTGCTCTGGATCTGAAGTAGCCAGACTGGATCTGGATGAAGGTGGACGGCCTGGACTTGTAGAGAGAGAGAGGTCATGGGAGATGGAAGGAGCTAGGGTTTGATGGATTGAAAATAATGAAGGGCGGCTAGGGTTTTGGATTTTTAAGTGGCTAACCTAGGGTTTTGGATAAATATGGAGATCTCTCACCTCCTCAAGGCTCCAATGGAACCCGGATTACCCCCTCACGGAGCTCAACACTTAGAATAGTGCGGAAGAAGAGAAACCTAGGTTACTCAACACAAGAGAATAGCAAAAATAATTTTTTCTTCATTGATTTCCTAAAGTTACAAAGAGAGGTCTATTATATAGACCTAAAATTTTCTCCAAGTTTGTACAAATTCCCATGTGGGACTAAACTCCTCCAACCTCTAGATTAGGTAGAAAACCTCCTCTCTTGGCCGACCAAGAATTCAAAAAAACTTGGGACGGCCATAAAGGATTTTTTTGGAATTTTTTTTTTTTTTTTTTTTTTTTTTTATGGCGCCTTCTTTGGAGTTGGATTTGGATTTGGAGTCCTCTTCTCCTTATGGCATTTCTTCTTTTCTTCCACTCCAAGTTAAGCTCTTTGATTTTGATTTGAACTTCAATTAGGAGTAGGTTGGATGTCCTTCTTTGATTTTTTCTCCAAGAGAAGTCCCTTTCCTTCTTTGCTTAGACAAAATTGGCAGGTATGGGCGCCTCCTTTAAATTGGCTTCCAATTTGATTTTTTTTTCTTCTTTGGATGTGGGGACCATGACACTGGGATGCCTCTGTGGCGCCTCCTGGACCCTGGCGTGTGCTCGGAGTGTGGCTGCGCGTGTGGCTTGGAGTGTGGCCTCCACTTGCTTGGACCTTGATTTGATTGGAAGACAAATGTGGCACCATTTTGGACCTTGATTTGATTGGAAGACAATTGCGGCACTATTTTGGATAAAATTGAAACCACATCGGGACTTGCACCGAGTCAATATGACTCAACAAAATTTAAATGGTGACTCAAGAAATAAATAAATAAACTGGTTGACCAGGTCAACCTTTATTACAAACCCTAATTTCTCGGGCAATGTCAATCAGAGATCCAAATGGAGCTCTGAAGTCTTCTTATGAGTCTGGTGCCCGCACCACTTTTGGACCCTTTTGCATGATCTTTGCTCGAGCAGACTTGAGCAGATAAGTGTTCTAGCCAAGCTGACTCAGCTGTCGAGTTCAAGTTTTTTTAAAAACCCATAAGCCCTGAACTTAGGTCACTTTCTTTCCTATTGAACCCTAACCGGACAACCAAAAAATTCCTTTCCAAACCCTTGGGACCACACCTTCTTCTCACTCTTTCTCCACTAGATCCTTGATCAATGGCACCGAAGAAGGCATCCACTCATCGAGGAAAATGATAGGCTTCGAGCTCCAATACTACAAAAAGAAGAGCAAAAGCTTGACATGAGGAGCCGACTAAGAGAAATCGACCCATTTCTCCACCTAAACAAGTGATTTTTATGGGAAATCATCCCGTCACCTCCAGAAGAAAGGTAATCTTCGAGTTTCTTGAGTAAGAAAGCATCCAGATAGGAGATTGGATCTCATTTCAGGGGTGGCAGTTCTTTAGTTCTATGGATTTATCCACATACCCCAATCTTGTAAGATCTTTCTTCAAGAAGCTGACCCTTGGAGCTGACCAAATCACATCAACTATCAAAGGGGTAAATATAATTGTTGATGAACATGTTCTAAGCAAGTTCTACATTTACCCACTAGTGGAAAATGTCATTTAGTTTTGAAGAATAAGCAAGCAACCTTAAGAACAGTGTTAGAGAGGAAGAATGTCAATGGAATTGTGAATCTGCAAGCCAACCAACTATCTTTAGAAATGAGGCTACTACAAAACTTTATTTGCAGAATTTACTTGCCCAGGACTGGTTGATTTGATTGGGTAAGTGAAAGGGACATGGTATTTATCTAATTAAGGGGGAGCAAATAAAACTTCCATTTATCATGTTGTCTCAAATGAAGGATGCTGCAAGAAAAGCCAGGGTGTGCCTTCCATATGGAATAGCCTTTACCCTGATATTCAAAGAGTTTGGAGTGGAACTGACAGATGAGGATGCTAGACCTCTGTTGCATATAGACAGGTATACTGACAAGCCTCTTCACCATATGGGTTACCACAAGATTGAAGGTCAATGGGTGAAGAAGACCTAAGGACAGAGGATAGTGCATCACTCTGACGATGATGAGAAGGCTGAGCCTGATGCTACTACTGCTACTGCTAGAGAGGACTCAGATGAGGAGGCAAGCACTGAGTCTGGTGATAGCTCTGATAGTCATGATGACTCTGCTGATGGGGAGGCTGGAGCTCAAGATGAGTTGGATGGACAGCATGGCTAAGGCAGCAAATGGATCAAGTCGGGCTGGGTTATGCTAGATCCCAACCCGACCCGGTTCCTTGATCGGGTCTTGATATTGGACCCGAACCCAATCTAATAAAAGATCGGGTCGGGTTGGGTCTATAATCAGATTTATTGATCCAATGGATCATTCGGGTCGAATCAGGTCTATATATAACCCGACCCATCCATAATATACAGGTCTGGTTCGGGTCGGGTTGGGTCACAATTCCAATCCTATCATAAATCAAGGGAATATCAATTCTAGCAGGAATCCTAACCACTCATTGGACCATTGTTGTAAAAATCTACACTTACATAGCCATCAGTTCAGCATAAACATTTTGGTGCGGGCACCAGGGCTAAAAGAAATTAACAGATTGAACCCATATCCCTGTAGATCACCTGTGAGTAAACCCTAAATACAACCCTATTTACCATGTAAATATTTTATTTTAAATTTTGTTATTTTAGTTTAGTTAGGGCAAACCCTTTTTACCAACTGTAATTAGGATTTTGTTTATTTTGGGATAAAATCCTTTTTACCAAGTTAAGTCGAAATCCCAATTGAGTCAAATTCTATTTATCCAATTGGGATCTTAGTGGTCCAATTTAATTAGCCCTTTTTACTAACTTTAATTTGATTTTTATTTGAAAGCCTAATTAAGTATGGTTGGTTTAATTAGTTATTAGTTGGTTAAATCATGTGGTTAGTTATTCATTGAGTCCATGTAATTAGTTGAGTCATTGAGTCCTGTATTACAAGAGGGGACCCAAGACAACATCCCATGTGCACCCAATTGAAGACTCAAGACAACCCATGTGCTAGCTCATGTCACAACCTCTTCTTGGTGCCATTTATTCAACGATTTGGACATCAACACATGTCATGTTTGGACATGTCATTGGGACAACACCATTTGGACATTTCATTTTGGGACAAAAACACATGCCATGTCACTTTTGTTTGGACATCCTACAAGCCATGTGTTTTATTATTTTTGGTCGGCCAAATGAAAGCAAAATTGGCGCCCTCCTTTTGAGATAAGTAAAGCAGAAGGACTCCCCAAGATGGCACCCTCCCACTCAAGTGTTCCATGCCAATTACAAGGAAATCGGCCAAGCAACCTCTTTCATGCCAACTTCAAGAGTTATAGGAATTTTAATCACTTAAGGGGAGAAGATTCAATGGTCTTCTACTTCAAGAGTTTCAAGCAATCGGGGTGGAAGCTGCTTAAATCTCCTGAACTCAAGAGTTTCACCAAAACTCTTGAGTCTTCTTCAATCCAGACTGAGGAGTCCCTCACCAGCAGATAACCACATCATCCAGACTCTAGAGTCCAGGATCAAAGGCCAAGTGATGGAGCATCTTGACCTCACATCAAGCCACTTCATCAATCCAACACTTGGGCACCCAAATGAGATAAGAAGCCTCAAATTTTGGCCCACTTTGAATGGAGTCCAGATCAGCCCAGCAAGCAGAGTCCAAGATACCCAAGAGCAGGATTCTAGGAGTTTTAGTCCAAGGGAGCACAAGACTAGTGTTTGTGTCCCTTACATCACTGGTTGGGAGTCTATAAATACCCCACCAGCCCCCCTTGTAATTCATCATATTTTATTCATCAATATACAACAAAATTCTATCGAATTTTATTCCTTTGCTATGTGCATCGCAGGGTGTGAGGCCCTTCCTTTGTTCTACGGAACATCGTGGGGTGTGAGGCCCTATTTATCTAGCCATCAAGAAATCCAAATCCACCAGTTCTAAACCCTCCTTTCTTTCATTCTTTCCTTTCCATTGCTACTTTTAATTCATGTTTCTTTCTTTGTTGAGTGTTACAGGTGAATAGGAATCAAGATCAGGTGTTCTTGCCTCGGAACCGGCATCGTGTGGAAGATCGAAGCCCGGAAGCAAGATCTTGAAATCCTGTCGCTACAATCTTAAGAGTCCTGCCATATCTACATCGAGAGAGTGATCTTCATTGGTACAACTAAACTTTTTCCCATATCATAATTTTTGACTCGTTAAATAGATTCTAGTTTACGGTGGTTTCTGAACTACCATGTTATATTTTTTTTTTAAAATTACTTTATAGGATTACTTGTGCAGGTAATTGAATTAGTTTTCTTCACCATCTCCTTTGAAGTCTTCTTTAAAATCTGAAAAATATAAAAAAATTAGTTTCTAGTTTTTCTCTATTAATTAGTTATTAATTTCAGTAATTTAGTTTTGGTTTTCTGTCTCACATCAATTTTGGTATCAAAGCACGATTAAACTAGGATTTAATCGCTCTTATACTAAAATTTTTTGCAACTTAGTTCTCTTTAAGTACTCGGATTGGGTGCTTCACCATGGCCATCCGGTCATAAGAAAAAGTATGGCTACAAGACCCTCACAACCCATTCAAATGGGATTTCCTATGGCATGTAGGGGTGTCGCTGTGAATTGACCCTTGAAGAAGAAAACAAAGAGATAAGCATCTTTAGGTTTTAATTTCTGCATCTTGGCTATCTAAGTACATAGTCTATTGTTTTGATTCTTTATAATTTAAAGTATTTTCTAGAATTTTTTCATGAATTATTTCAATCTAAAGATTTTTTGCTTGCCGAAATACTACCTGATAACAGTTCTGCCTTATTTTTCAGCAAAGCTAATTTTAGCAAGTTTAGGGTTCTTTTGGTAAAAATTTTTGTATATTTTAGTATTTCCTGCATATTATGTACTTATCTACATAACATACCCTTGTATTAAAAAAATAAATTAATTAATTTTTATTTTTCTTCTATTTTTGCTTATTTGCATATTAGGGTTTCATCTTGTGTGTGCATCATTTAAACCTAATTTTAAGGGCATTCAATATCTACATGAGGGAGGGATTTCATCACCCTTCCTTAGCCCACAATCACCACCATTGCATCGGTCCTAGCCCTAATTAAAATTGATTAAACTTAATTTGCTCTAGTGAGCTAGGGACACCAACAGGTCGGGTTCCATGTATTGTGTGAAAGCTAGTGCACCAAATCTTTGATTATCTCTTGAATCTAGTATCTAAGGCTAGAGGTCCAAAGGCAAATGCCCTAAGCGGACTCGTAGTTTTTAATTAGGACACTGTGAAAGCAGGGGAGCCTCCCACGACCCCACCTCTTACCTAGCTAGTGGACAGGGTAATTATTGAATTGGCTATAATTTGAGCTAACACATTCTACTTGAGCTCTAGGTCTAGGAAACTCTAGTTCGATTTGTGTGATTTCATTGCATGGCTACTAGATTAGGAACTCTATACCAGTAATCTCATCCAAACCTAACCTAATCTAACCATGGAGTCCAGTTTTGAGACCTTCCTTAGGACCTTCACTGAACAATGTACCCAAATGAACCATAAGTTTGATCGACTGGACTAACGAATAGAGAACCTAGAGAAAACTTGAAAGACCCATCCTAAACCTAAATTTGGAACACACCCTGACCCATTCCTAGAGCCCAATCCTAGGATAGCCCCTCGCCATGACCCAATTTGGGATCTTAGTTTGAAGAGACCAAATTATGATTTTATAGACCAGGTTGAGAGAGCCACTAGGTATATTAGTTTACCAGCACCTACTTTTGGTGGCGATCTTGATTTTGAGGATTACCTTAATTGGGAAAGAGGTATGGATGAGTATTTTGCTTAGGATGTTGTTGTCACCAAGATCGTCGTGGCCCGTAACTGTTGTCGGAGCCGGAGTGCGCTCCCTTCGTTGCCTGGGTGTCCGGTTGTCCTAAGCCTGCAAGACAGGGGTTAGAGACCCGGGCCTGGGTTTCCGAAGGGGGCACTCTGACGGTCAAGTCAGTGATAATCCAGGGGAATAGATCCTCCTGGTCGAGCCCCTCTTGATGGACTCCACGCGAGGAGGAGTAGTATGAAAATGGGACACAAGGGTGTCGGGGGAAGAGTGGCCTGGTTAGAGGGAGTCTCTATGTGGCCTTTCTGCCCGCCCTCGCTCGAATTTTCTAGTGGTGCCATGCTCTTTTTTTTGTTGAGCATGCACTTGTGTTCCAGTGGTATGGCATGTGCCTTGCCTGTGTTATGGTTGTTACCTCCAAGTTTTGTAGATTAGGTTACCGTTGGGCATTCGTCTTGGGATCTCCATCGGGCTGTCAGGTGCGTGAGGTGGTGTCCCGAGGGGTCCTACCTGATCCATGATAAGGGAAGCTATCATGTGCTCTGACATTCCCCTTGGTCATCTCATTCTGAAAAACATGGCAGTACCTCGATCGATGGGCCGCCGCCCCCGAGATTCAAATCTCCTGGTTGACTTATTCTCTCGGGTGGTCCAGTCAATTGGTGAAGAGCGTGGCACCTCGATCAGTGGGTTCCTCCACTTTTTGGTGTAACCGGCGATCGCAGGTGGTCAGTACGGTCTGGCAGGTGTCCCAGTGTAGTCCTCGGGTGGCTCGCTGGTGTCCTGGGATGGCGGTGCCCATGATGAGCTGGGGCTGAGCCAGAATGGTAGGGCTCGCTTCGACCTAGACGCCTCGAGCTTGCGGGATCATCTAAGTGGAGGAGGGCAGAATGCGGGCCCGGTCCAGAGGGCTCGCACTCGTAGAGGCTCCACATGGCGAAGGAGGGCTGAGCTTGACTCTGACCATAGGGCTCAATCTTCGAGGGTCTCACTCTGGAGGGCAGAGTGTGGGCCCGGTCCAGAGGGCTCACACTCGGAGAGTCTCCACATGGCAAAGGAGGGCTGAGCTCGACTTCGACCACAGGGCTCGATCTCCAAGGGTCTCGCTCTAGGGGGCAGAGTGCGAACCCGGTCCAGAGGGCTCGCACTCGAAGAGGCTCCACGTGGAGGAGGAGGGCTGAGCTTGACTCCGACCACAGGGCTCGATCTCCGAGGGTCTTGCTCTGGAGGGTGGAGCGCGGGCCTGGTCCAGAGGGCTCGCACTCGGAAAGGCTCCACGTGGCGGAGGAGGGATGAGCTCGACTCCGACCATAGGGCTCGATCTCTAAGGGTCTCGCTCTGGAGGGTGGAGTGCGGGCCCGGTCTAGAGGGCTCACACTCAGAGAGGCTCCACGTGGTGAAGGAGGGCTGAGTTCAAATCCGACCATAGGGCTAGATCTCCGAGGGTCTCACTCTGGAGGGCGAAGTGCAGCTCCGGCCTAGGCATCCCGAGCTTGCGGGACCAACCTGGCAGAGGATGGAGCTTGGCTCGTTGTCTCAAGGGAGCTCAGCTCGGTGGAGGAGTCCAGGCAGGAGAATTGATGTGGCATCCATCATGGTGGCTTCCTTTGATGTGGCGGCTGTCAGCTTTCCCATGTCAGCAATCCCGCCACATCATTTGCCCCCCACTCCCGAGGCTCGTTAGTGCGCGGCGCTCGGGCCGAAGGGAGTAATTGTGATGCTGACATGGAAAGGTGGAGATCGGGCATGATGATGGCCATGATTGCCGGTGCTTCGTGAGACGGTCTTGCAGACCAATGCGGGGGTGCCACGTGGCCACGTCCAAGGAGTAGTTAATATTGGTACAGAATTCAGAGCAATCGGGATGCCGTTTTCATCGATAGGCAACACATGGCGTGGATCCGTTGGCGGAGGGGTCGTAGCAATACAGATCCATCGGGTCATTTTGAAATGAAAAGAGGGCCTTACCCGAAACATCCATTCTTTTGAATTCTCTATGCCTGCTGCTGTATTCGAGCTTTCTTCTTCCTCCCAGTCACCTCAGATCTTTTAAGAAACCAGGTTAGTCCCCTCTTTCTTCCCCCTTCACCAGAGTAGGGTCCTTCTAGGGTCTCCTTCGAGTCAAGTCCGCTTTTTCGTCCTCCACCTCGAGTTCTTCACCTCTCTTGTTCTTGAGGATGTCCAGCTTTGGCCCGGGCTTCTGCCCCTCCACTAATCAGGGCAAGGCCGGTCCCTCCGAGCGGAGGCCGGCATCTTCTTCTTCCTCTGGTGAGGAGGAGGATGTGGCTCGCTTCGAGTTCAGTAGGAGGCGTTCTCCTAGTCCGGTGTTCATCAGGGAACCGAGGATCGGTCCTTTTCTCCTTTCTCCTTCTCTATACCTGTTTCTGAGTCTGCCCGATCCATAGGTCCTGGCGGGGTCGCCTCGACATCACCACCGAGGAACTGGGGACTGTTCGGGATGTGTATGGCATCCCACATTCTGTTCGGCTTATGATCCCTCGTCCAGAGGAACGGGTCTTCTCCAATGGCCCGAGCCGCATTGCTTTTTACAAGGAGACCTTCTCAGGGGGTCTCTGCTTTTGTTTCCATCCCTTTTTCATGTCCGTCTTGGACAACTATCATTTGGTCCCTGCCAGTTAGTGCCAAACGCCATTAGGGTCATCTTCTCCTTCATTGTGCTCTGCCACCTCCATGGGTTTGTTGCCCGGTTCTCTTTGTTCAGGGCTTTCTTTGCCCTGAAGCACCACCCGACTGAGGACGGGTGGTGGTCTTTGTCTTCTCACCTAAAGGGTATTAGATTCGAGATCCCCTCTTCCATCAAGGGATGGAAGAGCAAATTCTTCTTTGCTGCGGTTGAGGGGGTCGACTAGGTCTAGAGCGATCCGGACCTGTCCCCCAACCAAAATTCTATGGTCAATGCGGTTGACCGCGATGACTACGAGCAACTCCACACCGCCCAGATCCCTTCTCTTGAGGTTCTGTTATCAGAGCAGAACCTCTCCGATGCCAGGGTCGACCCAACAAATGGGTTGGATGAGTTCGACCTGAACTTTTCTATTTCTTCCTTGCATTTCTTACTTTGCTTCTTACGGGCTATGATCGTTGTGTGACTTGTATGTAGGAATGATTTTCATAGAGAGTGACCTGCTGGCAATCACCCGGAAGAGGCCACCAACTGGGCTAGTCGAGGAGCCTCCGACAAGGTGAGTCCGGGGCGAGAGTGTGCCTGCGACTGCTCCTGCCATGGTGGCTAATCCGAGCTCTGCTGCCTCGATTGGTCAGAGTTCAGGGGCAACCCGAGCTGCCCCTGCACCAATGGAAAGGGCGGTGTCTACGGTGCCAGGGTCGGTCCAGCAGGAGGCCCAAAAGACCCCAGAGCGGCTCGGTCGTCAGGGGGCGGCTCCCACTGTAGAGCCTGAGGTAGTAGCCCGGGCAAGGGCTGCAGCTGCTGTCGCTATGTCTCCCAGTCCTCTGAGTCCACCTATGAGCAAGATCGGGGATGAGGAGGTTCGAGCCGGGACCGAGGTTGTGACTGAGGCACCGCCTGCACGGGTACTAGCTCCTCAGCCTACCCCCGGGGGTCCCTCAGTCAATGGGGCAAGGCCGCCTACTGCAGGAGAGAGCAGGAGGGAGGAGGTGCGACGTCGACTCCCTTTCAAGATGGGGCCGGAGAGCTTATTCCTCCAGAGCCCCGTACTGGCCGAGTGCATGATGGATTTCTTAATCCAAACATGCGATCGGCAGGAGATGGTCGTACTGTGGCTGAACAATGTCCTCAGCACCATCTTCCCCTAGCTTTACTCAGTGAGTTATCTCTTCTTTCTCTTTTTCTTCTTTTTCTCTTTTTTTTTTAGCTGACCTCTTTTCATGGCACAGATCGGTGCCGAGGCCCTCTTCATTAGGGGCTGCTATTAGAACTCGGAGCGTATCGAGCGGCAACAGGTGGTCGAGATCGAGTCTTTGAGGATCGATCTGAAGGAGAAGGCCGGGGCGAACGGGGTGCTCGAGCAGAAGGTCGGGGACCTGGAGAAGCAGCTCGTCGATGCTGAGGGGCGAGCGAAGAGACTCCTGGAGGCCCTTGACCGGGAGTGGAGTCGCTCAAAGAAGGCTGTCGATGATCTCTCCACCATCGAGAAGAAGTTGAAATGGTACATTGTCGAGGCTGATCGGCACAAGGAGGCCTCCCAAACTGCCCAGGCGGAGCTGGCAGCAGGGAAAGAGAGGTTGGCCGTGGCTGAGAACGCGGTGGAGATGGCAATTAAGTTGACAGAGGCTACCAGGTTGGAGG
The DNA here is from genome assembly GCA_021397845.1 of Areca catechu. Lineage (NCBI taxonomy): Eukaryota > Viridiplantae > Streptophyta > Magnoliopsida > Arecales > Arecaceae > Areca > Areca catechu. The sequence continues at coordinate 149,315,465 of CM038039.1, read as the reverse complement.
CCGCCAAGGCAAAGAAGGGGGCCGCTGAGGCCAGGAAAGATGCTGAGGGGGCCGTTGCCAAGTTCAAGGCCTCGGAGTAGTTCATCGCCGAAATTCATCAAACGATGTTGGACTCCTTCTATAAAGGCTTCATGTTCTTGTGCGGCCGGATCGAGGCTCTGTTCCCGATAAAGACCGTAGCCATCTCAGGTATCCCTCGGCCTTGGATGCGGAGCCTGATGAGGAGGTCATCATCGAGGAAGCTATGGCTTCCGAGCCTCCGACGCCAGCTGAGGTCCAGCCATGCAAGGCCGGTGCCGTTCAGCCGAAGGTCCCTGAAGGCAGGACCTCTCAGCCTCAAGACTCAGTAAGGGGCCGACCGATGCAGAGTAGTCCTTTCTTTTTTGTTTTGTACTTTGTTTTCTTTTTGTGCTTGGTTGGGGTCACCCGGCATGTCGGAGGCCTGTAAAATGTTTGTAACTGGCTCTTGATCAATAAAGTTTGAACTTTCTTGCAACCCGTCCTTCCCTCTTTTTCTCTTTCTTTCCCTCCCCTCCCTCTTTTTCTTTGTTCTTTCTCTTTTTCTTCTTCTCTTTTTTTTTTTTTTTGATGAGTGGGAAGATTAGAGAAGAGGGTCTCACCTTGTCTGGGGCTTAGTTACCAGGCTTTGGTGTCGGCGAAGTGAGCGCAAGGTTCTGGCAGGTGTGAGCAGCTGGGCTCGTTGGTTCCTTGGTCAGAGAGCTGGATCCTGGCCCAAGATGCCTGAGGGCTGTTCTTAGGTCTTGGATGCCTTGGAGCTAGGCTCGAGGCCTTCCTGGCCGGAGCACTAGGCCCCAATCCAGGGATTGCCTGAGAGCTGGACTCAGGTCTTTGGCACCTTGGAGATAGGTTCAAGGCATTGATAGGAGCTGCTTGGCTCGAAAGCCCCTTGGTCAGAGATCTGAGCTCCGATCTTGGGTTGGCATCTCGGAGCTGAACTCGAAGACATTGATGATTGAGAGTGGCTTGGCTCGAAGATCCTTTGGCATCTCAGAGCTGGGCCCGAAGATGTTTGAGATTGAGAGTAGCTTGGCTCGAAGATCCCTTGGCATCTCGGAGCTGGGCTCGAAGACGTTTCAGATTGAGAGCAGCTTAGCTCGAAGATCCCTTGGCCAGAGGTTTGAGCTCCGATATTGGGTTGGCATCTCGGAGCTGGGCTCGGAGACGTTGGTGATTGAGAGCAACGTGGCTCGAAGATCCCTCAGCGCCTCAGAGCTGGGCTCGAAGATGTTTGAGATTGAGAGTAGCCTGGCTCGAAGGTCCCTTGGCCAGAGATCCGAGTCCCGGTCTTAGGTTGGCATCTCGGAGTTGGGCTTGGAGATGGTTGAAATTGAGAGCAGCGCGGCTCGAAGATCCGTTGGCATCTCGGAGCTGGGCTCGAAGATGTTTTAGATTGAGAGCAGCTTGGCTCGAAGGTCCCTTAACTGGAGGTTTGAGCTTCGGTCTTAGGTTGGCATCTCGGAGCTGGGCTCGAAGACATTGATGATTGAGAGCGGCATGGCTTGAAGATCCCTTGGCATCTCTGAGCTGGGCCCGAAAATGTTTGAGATTGAGAGCAACTTGGCTCGAAGATCCCTTAGCATCTTAGAGCTGGGCTCGAAGATGTTTGAGATTAAGAGCAGCTTGGCTCAAAGATCCCTTGGCCGGAGGTCTGAGCTCCGGTCTTGGGTTGGTGTCTCAGAGCTGGGCTCGAAGATGTTGGTGATTAAGAGCAGCGCGGCTCAAAGATCCCTTAGCACCTCGGAGCTAGGCTCGAAGATGTTTGAGATTGAGAGCAGCCTGGCTCGAAGGTCCCTTGGCCGGAGATCTAAGTCCCGATCTTGGATTGGCATCTCGGAGCTAGGCTAAGAGATGGTTGAAATTGAGAGCAGTGCATCTCGAAAATCCCTTGGCATCTCGAAGCTAGGCTCGAAGAGTTTGAGATTGAGAGCAGCTTGGCTCAAAGGTCCCTTGGCCGGAGTCTGAGCTCCAGTCTTGGATTGGCATCTCGGAGCTGGGCTTGGAGACGTTGATGATTAAGAGCGGCGTGGCTCGAAGATCCCTTGGCATCTCGGAGTTGGGCTCGAAGACGTTTGAGATTGAGAGCAGCTTGGCTCGAAGATTCCTTGGCATCTCGGAGCTGGGCTCGAAGACATTTGAGATTGAGAGCAACTTGGCTCGAAGATCCCTTGGCATCTTGGAGCTGGGCTCGAAGATGTTTGAGATTGTTTTCCTACAAGACAGATAGATATCCGTGCAAGGAAAAAGTCATTATCAATATTATTGATGAGAAACCTTACATTATTGATGGTATCTTCGCAGATTGCAGGCATTCCATGTTCGAGGGAGCCTGACACCGTCAAAATCTTTGAAGAAATAGGCCCCTTGTGAGGGGGCTTCAGCCACTTTGTAGGGGCCTTCCCAGTTTGGTGAGAGCTTGTCGCACTCTCGAGGTTGAGATGCCTCTGCCCAGCGCAGCACCAAGTCTCTAGGTTTGAAGGCTTCTAGCCTGACCCGGGCGTTATAGTACCAGGCTGCTCGTAGTCGGTGAGCTTTGTTGAGGTCAGTGTAGCCTACACGGATTCTCTAGTTGCCATTATTCTTCCTTACCATCACTACATTTGTCAGCTAGCTCGGATACTGGACTTCTCGAATGAAGCCTGGCATGTCCACCGTCGTGCAGGCGGATGTGTCCGCGCTTGCTTGCAAGAACTCCAGTAGTCGAGCCCTCTCCTTCTTGGGTAGCTGGGCTCCTCTCTGCACTATCTTCGTGGGATCGTCTCCGAGCGGGCAAGGGAGTAGGTGCCCGACCGGGCCTCCCCTGGGGTCTTGGGCCTTTTGGTCGAGATCATCTACCTTGGTGGGGTCCCGGTAGTGACCGGGAGAATGATTCCTCCTTCCACCTTTATGGAATCACTTGTAAAACTGACAAGGGGTGCATGCACATGTTTGAGTTGATCGGGAGAAAGGTTCATCTTGGAGAAGGCATCATAAGAAAGCACGTCCACGGAGCCTCCATTATTAACCATTATGCATTTTACAGGATGCTTCGCGATCATCATCTCGATGACCATGGCATCATTATTTATAATTTTCACTCCATTTTCTCCTTTCCTTATAAAGGGGAGTACATTCTCAGGATCCCTTGCCCCCCGGGCTTTCTGGGCGTGCACGCAGCTCCCCAGGAGATCATGCCCACCGGCTTCTCGGTGGGACGGTTATCGATGACTGGAGCTGGCGGGAGAGCGACGAGCGCCTGGGATTCCACCTGAGGTCTGCCCACCACGAATCTTTTGAGGTAGCCCCTCTTGATAAGTTCTTTGATTTCCCACTTGAGGTTGCGGCATTTCTCGATGTCATGGCTATGGTCATGGTGAAAGTGATAGTACTTCTCTTTATCATGGCCAGTGGGGGACTTCATTAGAGACGGGTGTCTCAGATAGTCCTCGCCTTCGATCTCCATGAGCATTTTCATCCTCGAGGCAAGGAGAGGGGTGTAACTCTCCTCAGGAACGAGAGCACCTTTCGGTATCGGCCCCCTCCGGGAGTTCGGGACTTGGGGTTCTGGCTTCCGGGTCCCGAGCATCTCGGTGGGGGTTGGCCTCTTCAGTGGCTTCCTGTCGAGCTCCCGCCTCGTACGGTCCGCCATCTCGGCATGGATGTACTTTTGGGCTCGGAGAAGGAGCTCGAAATAAGTCTTGGGGGACTTCTTGTCCAGCGAGTAGGTCAGGCGAGAGGTCCTAAGCTCTCGCTTTAGCACCAACATGGCAACTGGCTCATCAAGGTTGTAAATTCCCAACGCGGCAGCCTTGAAGCAGGCTACGTAGTCCCGTAGGGGCTCGTGGTCCTGCTGCTGGATAGAGAAGAGGCTATCTGCCTCTCTTGGCAACTTCCTACAAGTGTCAAAGTGGGCCCACAAACTTCTGCCATAACTGAGCGAAAGAGTTGATGCTCCCCGGCTCCAAACAGGTGAACCATACCTAGGCTGCTTTCTGGAGAGTGGCAGGAAAAGCGATGTAGAAAAGAGCATCGGTGGCCTCCTGGACCCTCATGAGGGTCCAGTAACTTTTTAGGTGGTCCAGGAGGTCGATGGTCCCTTCGTAAGGTCCACCTGCGGCATCCGGAACCGATACGGGATTGGCTCCGCTTGGATTTCTTGGGAGAAATGGGGACAGGCATCGTAGCCCGCTGGCTCGCTAGCTGAACCCTGCATGTTGGCAAACTGGCACGAAAACTCCACCAGTTTGCGTTCATGCTCCTCCAGGCGCTTCTCCGCCATGCGCCTGACAGCTTCATCAGTATACCCCTCTATTGAAGGAGACAGAGAAGGTGACATGGCTGCCTGGCACCCGTGGCGGGGGGTCTTGATTTTCCTACCTCGGTGGGGCCTTGATACTGCCCATCCGAGGTTTGGTGAGTGGCTCTCCCTGTCGGTGGACCCGGCTCGTTGCCTTTTCGCCGGAGTCTGATGACTACCCCGGTTGTCGGTGATGGCCCGTGGCTGCGAAGGCCTTCCTTGGAAGGAACGCAGGCTGTCACGGGGAGCTGCGACGTTGGCCGTCAAAGTCCTTGGCTGCTGGTGGGTGGTCAGGGACCGATGCTGATACTGAAGCTGGTGCACTGCTGTGGCGAGTATCTGCATTTGCTGGGTGAGTACGGCCAGTTGATACTCCGCCGGAGGTAGTTGAACTGGAGCGGATGGCCTCGTCTCGAGATTGTGTGGGTTCCCTCATGAAGGGGAGTCCCCTGTATGGCTGGCAGGTGCCTCTCGCGCTCATGTCATCACCATCCTTCCGTGGAGTGCCAATCTGCAAGGAGATGGAGGGCTTGACCTGGATCAAAGATCATCCACAATGCCGCCCGCCCCCCTACCTGGTGCGCCAATCTGCTGCCGCCAAGATCGCCATGGCCCGTAGCTGCTGTCGATGCCAGAGTGCGCTCCCTTCATTGCCTGGGCATCCGGTGGTCCTAAGCTTGCAAGACAGGGGTTAGAGACTCAGCTGGGGTTTCTGGCGGGGGCACTCCGACGGTCAAGTCAGTGACGATCCAGGATAATAGATCCTTCTGGTCGAGCCCCTCTTGATGGACTCCACGTGAGGAGGAGTGAGTAGTGTGAAAGTGGGATGCAAGGATGTCGGGGGAAGAGTGGCCTGGTTAGAGGGAGTCTCTGTGTGGCCTTTTCGCCCGCCCTCGCTCAGATTTTCTGGTGGTGCCATGCTCTTTTTTTTGTTGAGTTTGCACTTGTGTTCCAGTGGTATGGCTTGTGCCTTGCCTGTGTTGTGGTTGTTACCTCCAAGTTTTGTAGATTAGGTTACCGTTGGGCGTTCGTCTTGGGATCTCCACCGGGCTATCAAGCACGTGCGGCGATGTCCCGAGGGGTCTTTCCTGATCCATGATAAGAAAAGATATTATGTTCTCTGGCATTCTCCTTGGTCGCCTCATTCCAGGAAACATGGTACTACCTTGATCGGTGGGCCGCCACCCTCGGGATTCAAATCTTCTGGTTGACTTCCTCTCTAGGGTGGTCCAGTCAGTTGGTGAGGAGCGTGGCACCTCGATCAGTGGGTTTCTCCCTTTTTTGGTGTAACCGGCGATCACAGGCGGTCAGTACGGTCTGGCAGGTGTCCCAGTGTAGTCCTCGGGCGGCTCGTCGGTGTCCTAGGATGGCGGTGCCCATATCTGAGCTGGGGCTGAGCTGGAATGGCAGGGCTCGCTTCAACCTAGATGCCTCGAGCTTGCAGGATTGCCTCAGTGTTAGAGGGCAAAATGCGAGCCCGATCTAGAGGGCTCGCACTCGGAGAGGCTCCACGTGGTGGAGGAGGGCTGAGCTCGACTCCGACCACATGGCTTGATCTCCGAGGGTCTCGCTCTGGAGGGCAAAGTGCGGGCCCGGTCCAGAGGGCTCGACTCGAAGAGGCTCCATGTGGCGAAGGAGGGCTGAGCTCGACTCTGACCACAGGGCTCGATCTCTGAGGGTCTCACTCAGGAGGGCAGAGTGCGGGCCCGGTCCAGAGGGCTCGCACTCGGAGAGGCTCCACGTGGCGGAGGAGGGCTGAGCTCGACTCTGACCACAGGGCTCGATCTTTGAGGGTCTCGCTCTGGAGGGCGAAGTGTGAGCCCAGTCCAGAGGGCTCTCACTCGGAGAGGCTCCACGTGGAAGAAGAGGGCTGAGCTCGACTCCAACCACAGGGCTCATTCTCCGAGGATCTCACTCTGGAGGGCGGAGTGCGGGCCCGGTCCAGAGGGCTCGCACTCAGAGAGGCTCCACGTGGCGGAGGAGGGCTGAGCTTGACTCTAACCACAGGGCTCGATCTTCGAGGGTCTCGATCTAGAGGGCGAAGTGCGGCTCCCAACTAGGCATCCCGAGCTCGCGGGACCGACCTGGCAGAGGATGGAACTCAGCTCGTTGTCTCGAGGGAGCTCAGCTCGGCGGAGGAGTCTGGGCAGGAGAATTGACGTGGCATCCATCTTGGTGGCATCCTTTGATGTGGCGCCTGTCAGCTTCCCCATGTCAGCAATCCCACCACATCAGATGTAATGTCAGAAGAAAAGAAAAAATAAGTTTGCCAAAACCAAGTTAGTTCACCAGGCTAGAACCTATTAGGATAAGTTTGAAAGGATGATTAGACTACAAGTAGAAATCCCCATAACAACCTGGAGAGCCATGAAAAGCAAGCTTTGAGAAATGTACCTTCCTGCACCCTACTATCAGGGATCCTATGAACCCAAACTCTATGAACCCAAATCTATAACCCATAGATCCGAACCCATATCCTATGAACCCATAGAACCCATAACCCCTAGGTATCAATCAAGTATTAGTCATATTCCACTTAGTCAACCTGAACCTATAGGTTCAATGCACCTAGTCAAAATCCTGGAGCCAGCCAGTTGCCCCTTAACCGACCTACTCCTACACCCCATTGCTTCACAAAGATAACATTGAAGAAGTGTATGAAGCCAAGGTGAACAAAGTGGATGAGTATGAGGGAGAAGAGGAAATACATATGGCTAACCTAGAATTAGCTGACCTAGTAGACACCCAAGCTGAAGCCAGCCCTGAGTTAGTTAACCATGACTATACCCTGACTGAAACTATACTGGTAGGACCCTTAGAAAAAGAGATCCAAGAAGAACCAAACCCTGCTACTAAGACCTTACTTGGAAAAACCCTAGAAACGAGTCAAGCTATAGAGTTTAGTCCTAAAGTAATCAGCGAGGACTTAATTTTTCCAAACCAGCAATCTCAGGAAGAATTCACTCCATCAATCCCCATTGAAGATCTTTTTCCTAAAATTCTTGACTCGTCCTTTATTCAGGCTGACCCTTTATTCCCTGTAGGTATGAATCAATGTCCAAACCTTAAGGTCAACCCCATTAGTTTGGACAAATTCCCGAACACTTTTTTTATTTCCTACCCTACCAAGTCACCCCCGAATCCACTTCCTATTTTCTACCTTTTCCTGAAGCTTCCCATGTTTCTAGGACCATTATATTACATTTTGTAGAGATTAGTATATTGCATAAGCCCATTGAGCATGCTAGGCTTGAAAGTAAACACGGGGTTGCGAGTGCCTACACTAAGCATGCAACAGCGCAAGGAGCAGGTTTGTATTTTAAAACAATTTTAAAATAACAGCGGAAAAAATCTACTCTGCACAGGATCTAACATTTTCAAGATGCATGTATAGGCAAAAGAAGGCATGAAACAGGCATGTAATATTTATAAACAATTTGATGAACCTAGATCTAGACATGTATGAAAATTAAAACTAGAAATTTTACCTTATTCCTGCTTGGAAAAAAGCAGGGATAATTGCTGGAGTAGCTGGAATATATGGAATAACTTTATTCCAGTCTTCTTCTTCCAGCAACCGTTTGGAACGTTGATTTCTTCTTTTCTCCAAGAGCAGCAATGGAGGAACTGAAAGCTCACAAGTGCTCAAGAGAACACCCTCTAGAGGGGGGACACACCTGGGTTTCCTCTGATCTGGCTTCTCGCACGATGCTAGTCGCTAGAAAATCTTGAAACGGGGAGAGGGAAGAAGAAGAACAGAATGCTATGTTCTGTTGCTGTTTTCTCCAAAACAACGCTTCTTCCACAGATTGAACACCAAGAAAAATAGGGAATTAAGTAAGACTTTCTCTCCCAATCTCTCACAAGAACCCAGGCTCAAAATCACCTGTTGAAAGCTCTCAAAGACAAGCGGACTCTCAGCATTTTCACAGCCCAGAATTTATCTTCAGCGTGAAACAAAGAAAACCGGTGATTTAGGAGCCGAGGGGACTTGCTGGGAAAATGAGAGGGCAGTAGGTTTCAGGATGAATCAAATTTGTCTTCAACACAATAGTGAATAGCAATAAACGGTGGTTTAATTCTAGCCAAAACCAATGAAATGGGAGATAAAAAGGCTTCTTATATTCCTTGTTTGCCCAAGCCTTTAATTACCATGTGAATGGTTCAAAGCCGGTTCACAACCGGTTCAAAAATTCCCAAACCTATTCTAAATCGGTTCATAATATAATTAGATCAAAATCCAATTTATAAAAGGCTTGGTCAAGTCCTGGTCACCCAGGAACAATTCCCGGTGGACCCGAATAATTTCTAATCGATCCATAACCGGGTCAGACCAATGTGTGCTCAATCAAACCGTTACCGAAATGATTCCTAATCATAAATCGATACCTAGATCAGGGAGAAATCCTCTATGGCATGTGACCTCCTAGGTTCGAACCTAGGCGGTAGTACTAGAACAATTCCAGTACCAGTACAAGATATCATCTAGCAATAGGTCCCGGCATCCGGATAGGTCGAAGATGCGAGAGCAATCAATCGAACCTCTGGCATATGGTTACTGTATAATTCATCCTTTTGACCTCCAATGCTCAGGATGACCTAGAGTTAGACTGCCAATCCTAGCTTAGTCAATCCACAACATGTCTCAACCTTGCAAGTCCAGTGACTCCTCACTAGGACTACCCCGATCGAGGATTTGCTAAATTGAGACACTGCGAGACATTCAATCCAAACTATTTGGACAAGTCAATTCCATCTTGGTCCACTATTGCTCCACAAGTACTTGCCTGTACCTAGAAACCTTCCGTCACCGGATTAGAAATCCGGGTAGTCTGGCACCAAAGCACAGGAAGTTGCTTGCAAGCTACCATGATGACCTCAGGTCGCAGGGACACATATACCCATATCCAATCATGAGTATCCCTTTGGCAGAAAGGGGCTACACGGAGTCACATTCATTGAGATATCATATATCCCACTTGTAGATCACATCAGTGTCACCACACTCCTTTGGTCAAGAGGACAACCAAACGATGTGAACCACAACAACCTACACTTGATACATTGCCATCCAGTATAATGTATCCTTTGGTCGTGAACCTGGTTTAAGGACCACTTGATATATCCTCTCTATATCGAAGTCAGTGTAGTCCTAAGGACTTCATCACATGAAAAGAGTTCATTACAGGAAAAACTTAGAATGTGATGAGCTGCCAAAATAATATTTATTAATTCATACAAAAAGTACAATACTCAATTCAACCACCTATAGCCTAAGCGATTGGTTTTGGGACACAATTCCCAACAACTCTTACTTGTACTAAAGCCAATCAGAACAGTATCTAATACCCATTTCCCTTTTACAAAAGTTGAACTCTTTTATTCTGAGGGCTTTAGTAAAAATGTCGGCCAGATTTTTCTTTCCATCAATCTTCATAAGATTGATGTCGCCTCATTCTACGATCTCTCGTATGAGGTGGTAGTGCTGCAGAATATGCTTAGTACGGTGATGAGCTTTCGGCTCCTTAGCTTGAGCAATGGCTCTAGTGCTATCACAGTACACTAGAACATGACCATCTAGGGAAGATGCCACCCCTAGCTCTCCAAGGAACTTCCATAACCACATGACTTCCTTCGCTGCATCTGATGCTGCAAGGTACTCTGCTTCGCATATCGAGTCTGCAATTGTCGCCTGCTTGGAACTTTTCCAGCATATCGCTTCTCTAATTAGGGTAAATACAAACCCTGACACACTCTTGCTATCATCTCTGTCTGATTGGAAACTAGAGTCAGTATATCCCACAAGTTTCAATTCAGATTCTCCATAAATCAACCATTGGACATTAGTATTTCTCAAATACTTCAGGATGGACTTAACCACCTTCCAATACACCTTACCTGGGTCAGACTAGTATTTGCTCACTACTCCTAGTGAGTATGCCACGTCTGGTCTAGTACATGTCATAGCATACATGATAGAGCCTACTGCATAAGCATAAGGTGCTCTACTCATGCGCTCTCTTTTCTCAGGAGTTGTCGCACAATCCTTCTTGGAAAGAGTAATTCCAGAACCTATCGAAAGATAGCCTTTCTTGGAATTTTTCATGCTGAACCGTTTCAGTACGGTATCAATGTACGTAGACTAGGACAATCCCAGAAGCCTCTTAGATCTATCTTTATAGATCTTCATATCCAGTATGTAAGAAGCTTCACCCAAGTCCTTCATGGAGAATTGAGATGATAATCATACCTTTATTCCTTGTAATGCTGCGATGTCATTCCCGATTAAGAGAATGTCGTCAACATACAGTACCAGGAATACAATCACAGAACCATTAACCCACTTATAGATGCACGGTTCTTCTCCATTCCTAACGAAGCCATACGATTTGATACACCTATCAAACCGTAAGTTCCAACTTGAGATGCTTGCTTGAGTCCATAAATGGACCTCTGCAACTTGCATACTTTTGACTCATCTGAGGATGTGAACCCTTCAGGCTGTATCAATACACCTCCTCTTCTAGCTCCCCATTTAGGAAAGTGGCTCAGACATCCATCTGCCATATCTCATAATCAAAATATGCTGCTAATGCAAGCATGATCTGAATGGACTTGAGCATTGCTACAGGGAAGAAAGTCTCGTCATAATCGATACCATATTGCTGACGATATCCCTTGGCAACCAGATGGGCTTTATAGGTCTCCACCTTCCCATTTGCACCCCTTTTCCTCTTGAAGATCCACTTGCACCCAATGGATTTAATCCCTTCAAGCGGATCAACCAATGTCCATACATTGTTGATCTCCATGGACTCCATTTTGGATTGCATGGCTCCAAGCCATGCCTCAGAGTCAGATCTTTGAAGTGCATCCATATAGGTGATCAGATCCTCATTGTTCTCGTCAAGCTCAATGGGTTCGCCATCCCGAACCAAGAAACTATAGTATCTATCCGACTGACACGGTACTCTACCGGATCTCCTAATAATGGGTTCTACATGTGATTTAATCAAAGCCGGTTCTATGATGTCCTTAGAGTGTGCAGTTCTTCTACTGGTTGAACATCTCCAAGTTTAATCTTAGAGGCTACAGTCCCTTCTCCAAGGAACTCTTTTTCCAAAAAAATAGCCCTAAGAGCGATGAACACTTTCTATTCATCCTCCAAGTAGAAGAAATACCCTTTGGTTTCCTTAGGGTAACCAATAAACAGGCACCGAACATTGAAGGCTTACTATCGGTGCCTCGATCAGATAGGTATTCATCAAAAAGAGTTTTTGACATACCTTGAATACCTCACCAGATAGGTATTCATCACCTATCTAACATACCTTGAATACCTAGAAACCTTCCATCATCGGATTAGAAATCTGGGTAGTCCGGCACCAAAGCACAGGAAGTTGCTTGCAAGCTACCATGATGACCTCAGGTCGGAGGGACACATATATCCATATCCAATCATGAGTATTCCTTTGGCAGAAAGGGGCTACACGGAGTCATGTTCAATGAGATATCATATATCCCACTTGCAGATCACATCAGTGTCACCACACTCCTTTGGTTAAGAGGACAACCAAACGATGTGAACCACAACAACCTATACTTGATACATTGCCATCCAGTACAATGTATCCTTTGGTCATGAACCTGGTTTAAGGACCACTCGATATATCCTCTATATCGAAGTCAGTGTAGTCCTAAGGACTTCATCACATGAAAAGAGTTCATTACAGAAAAAAGTCAGAATGTGATGAGCTACCAAAATAATATTTATTAATTCATACAAAAAGTATAATTTTAGTTCAACCGCCTACAGCTTAGGCGATTAGCTTTGGGACACAATTTTCAACAAGGTTTACAACCTATTTCTGGCAGACCCTATGGCATTTATTAGGAGTGCATGTCAAGTTTTCATCTATATGTCACCCACCGACCAGGGGTCAAGCATAGAATTGAAATTAAGGACTTAAATAGACAAAAAAATAGAAAAATAATAATAATAATAAATAAATAAATAAATAAATAAATAATTTTTTTTCACTATAAATGCATAGTTGAGTCTATTAGACATTTGCAGAGTCATATGCACAATATATTAAAGGATTGGGTAAGAATCATATGGCAAATTCAAGAAAAAGACTCAAAGAATTCAATGGAGGAGACTTTGTTATGGTTAGACTATGACCTGAACTAGTTATATGCCCATAGTAGTGGACCATACAAAGTAATTAAGAAAATAGGACCTAATTCCTACGTGCTTGAATTGCCACCTGAACTAAGCATTAGCTCTACTTTCAACATTTCAGACCTTATCGAGTATAGAGAGCCAACGTTGATTCCTAGTAAGCCATTTGGGCCTAATCCTGTCCTTAAGAGTGAACCAACCCAAGTGTGTCCACCTGCCATACCACCAGCTCGAAGAGACAAGATCGAACAGATCTTGGATGACAAGACATCGCTACTCGAAGCAAAGATTACCAGTGATATCTGGTTCGTTGGCAAGGACGACTTGAGTCTGATAATTTTGGATCACCAAAGAGGACTTGTATAGAGTTGCCCCTAACTTACTAAAGTATTATAATAGGAAAATTGATCCATACTCGATAGGGTCGAGTTCCTCACACCTGGGGAGAATTGGTGTGGGCACCAGGGCTAAAAGAAATCAACAGGTTGAACCCACATCCTTGTGGATCACCGTGAGTAAACCTTCAACCCAACCCTATTTACCATGTAAATATTTTATTTTAAATTCTATTATTTTGGTTTAGTTAAGGTAAACCCTTTTTACCAACTGTAATTAGAGTTTTGTTTATTTTGAGATAAAACCCTTTTTACCAAGTTGAGTTGAAACCCCAATCGAGTCAAACCCTATTTACCCAATTGGGATCTTAGTGATCCAATTTAATTAGCCCTTTTTACCAACTTTAATTGGACTTTTATTTGAAAGCATAATTAAGTATGGTTGGTTTAATTAGTTATTAGTTGGTTAATCATGTGGTTAGCTATTCATTGAGTCCATGTAATTAGTTGAGTCATTGAGTCCTGTATTATAAGAGGGGACCCAAGATAACATCCTATGTGCACCCAATTGAAGACTCAAGACAACCCATGTGCTAGCCCAAGTCACAACCTCTTCTTGGCACCATTTATTCAAGGATTTGGACATCAACACATGTCATATTTGGACATGTCATTGGGACAACACCATTTGGACATTTCATTTTGGGACAAGAACACATGCCATGTCACTTTTGTTTGGACATCCCACATGCCATGTGTTTTATTATTTTTGGTCGGCCAAAATAAAAGCAAAATTGGCGCCCTCCTTTTAAGATAAGTAAAGCAGGACTACCCAAGATGGCACCCTCCCACTCAAGTGTTCCACGCCAATTACAAGGAAATCGGCCAAGCAACCTCTTTCATGCCAACTTCAAGAGTTCTAGGAATTTTAATCACTTAAGGGGAGAAGGTTCAATGGTCTTCTAATTCAAGAGTTTCAAGCAATCAGGATGGAAGCTGCTTAAGTCTCCTGAACTCAAGAGTTTCACCAAAACTCTTGAGTCTTCTTCAATCCAGACTGAGGAGTCCCTCATCGCAAACAACTACATCATCCAGACTCTAGAGTCTAGGATCAAAGGCCAAGTGATGGAGCATCTTGACCTCACATCTAGCCACTTCATCAATCCAACACTTGGGCACCCAAATGAGATAAGAAGCCTCAAATTTTTGCCCACTTTGAATGGAGTCCAGATCAACTTAGCTAGTAGAGTCCAAGACACCCAAGAGCAGGATTCTAGGAGTTGTAGTCCAAGGGAGCACAAGACTAGTGTTTGTGTCCCTTACATCACTGGTTGGGAGTCTATAAATACCCCACAGCCCCCCTTGTAATTCATCATATTTTATTCATCAATATACAATGAAATTCTATCAAATTTTATTCCTTTGCCATGTGCATCGTGGGGTGTGAGGCCTTCCTTTGTTCTACGAAAAATTATGGGGTGTGAGGCCCTATTTATCCAGCCATCAAGAAATCCAAATTCACCAGTTCTAAATCCTCCTTTCTTTCATTCTTTCCTTTCCATTGCTGCTTTTAATTCATGTTTCTGTTTTTATTGAGTGTTACAGGTAAACATGAATTAAGATCAGGTGTTCTTTCCTCGGAACCGGCATCGTACGGAAGATCGAAGCCCAGAAGCAAGATCTTGAAATCCTGTCGCTACAATCTTGAGAGTCCTACCAGATCTACATCGAGAGAGCGATCTTCATTGGTACAACTGAACTTTTTTCCATCTCATAATTTCTAACTCATTGAATAGATCCTAGTTTACGATGATTTCTCAACCACCAGGTCCTTTTTTTTTTAATTGCTTTATAGGTTTACTTGTGTGGGTAATTGAATTAGTTTCCTTCGCCGTCTCCTTTGAAGCCTTCTTTAAAATCTAACAATTATAAAAGAATTAGTTTCTAATTTTTCTCTATTAATTAGTTATTAATTTTAGTAATTTAGTTTTAATTTTCTGTCCCGCATCACATTTCTTTAGGCTCCACCCTATGATGCCACAATGCTATTGATACTAAAAGAATGTCAGCCAGTACTCATGTGACATCTGAACAATGATCAACATACTGCTACACATTTCACGTCATGACAGAATGGTTTCAAGAACTTTGTGCCATATCTTTATTAGTGCAAACATGTTAACACATGAGCATCTAAGATTTTAGATAATTTACATGGATCTTATAATTCACCTATCATAGATTGTTGATCTTGCAAGTCTATGATAAATATTCGTAACACTCAACAAAACCACACTTAAATTCAGATTTACTAAGATTTTCACCCATAAGATCTGACCAAAATATAGCAACGATGCCACATCACAAGTTTTACCACAAAAGCTCTTGTTTTCATGTGAAAAACGTTATTCTAGTCTACATTTCCAAAGAACTCTAAAACCAAAAGGCTGATTTGCAAAAGGATGAGGTGAAAGGGGTAAAAAATTGAGATCAAACCTTCAACTGACAATGTATCATATTGCACATCCAGGTGGATTTTACTGATATTAAAGCTACATTTAATTCAAACAATAGGGAGAAGGTTTTGCTCATGAAAGAGCCTTCTGAACCTCAACAGTCAACAGTAACTTCTTTTCATGAAGCTGTGCCACAACACCCTTCTTGGAGTAGTAATCAATGACCTACAATGAAAAAGTCTGATATAAGATTTCAAAGAACGAAGGTAAAAAAGAGACATGATGAAAGAGTATAGGTTTAAGCAAGTGGTAACACTGCACATCCAACTAATAGATGCATTCAATCTCAAGAATTGATATGACAGTTTCAGCTAATATAGGAAGCAATGCATTTTACCATGCTACTTTCTTGTTCTTTTACAACTAGAAGCGGCAAACCTCACTCCTGCATGAATTTTACTTGCATGATTTAAAATCTTTACCTAACATCTTAAAAGCAACTTCAATTCACATCAAGCTCTGCTATAAAGACTAAGGAATATGCTTACTACCAAGTGATCAAAAAGTGCAAAGAAAGGATGGTAAGATTTAGAGAAGCAAACACATTCATGATTTAAAAAGAAATAATGTAAATATAATAACAAGAAAGATTATTACCGGTATAAGCTAACCATCAATATCAATAATAATAGCTATTTCATAATCTTCAATCTTGTAGTTCGCATGAGAAGGTGGGCCATCTGCATATAAAAAATTAAATGATTAAAAATTATAAACTCTAGAATGCCCTAGTAGTCTAGTATATAATAAAATTTATGAATGTTCTAAAAATTAAACCTGCAAGATGAGGCAAGGTATCTCGAAGCCAATCTTGGATGCATATTAATGCCTCAACCCTATTAGGAGATAGGCTGCTACGAAAATCATCCAAAACCCTTCCGGCGGTGCTGAAGGTAGACTCGGATGCAATGGTAGACACTAGAATTGCTAATATATCACGGACCATCTTAGACAATATTGGATATTTTGATTCATTAATTCTCCAATAGTCTAGAATGTCAAAATTTGATCACCTAAAGGATGAACCTGTTTAAAAAATAAAATATATTTCAAGTTATTTTATTACCAATATTTAGCTATATTTTAATGCATATATATAAATAAAAGATCATAAAGTACCTTTTCTTCTAAATAGATCTCTAATTCTGACTTAGATGGTTGTGCAACTTCTTCTTGGATAAATTTTTCATAATCTTGCATGAAAAAACTCTCATCTCCTCTACCAGAGATGTAGACCCCATCTCCTCCACTTGAACATGAGAGCCATATGCGCCATATAAAATTGTATAATGATCATAAAGACTTTGAATAACATCATGTACCTTATTGATCTCAATTGAAGCACGATCACCATTATTATAGATTTTCTGAAAGTAATACTTAATAAGCTTCATCTTATGTCTTGGATCAATAATAACCCCTATGACAAGAATGTGAGAGCAATCTTTCCAATACTTATCAAATTTTTCTTGCATTTTTAAAGCCATCATCATCACAACTGCATTAGAGCTTCGAGATTCTTGAATGAGAAGCATTTGTATTCTCCAGATTTTATAGAAAAATAAATTTGAAGTTGTGCTTTTTGTTTGTGAAAATAATTTAGTTATATGATGGAAAACCTTCAAAAAGCTGCAAATAATGGTATCTTGAGACCAATCTTTCTTAGTTGGGGCATTTTCAAAATTAGGATCCCGAGCCTCAAGTCGTACAAACACATCCTTGAATTGTATAGCATTATTTAATATGAGATATGTAGAATTCCAACAAGTAGGTACATCTATGCATATCCTTTTCTTACCATTCATTCTTAATTGTCTAACAATTTTTATAATTGTTTCCAATCTTGCTTGAGATGACTTTATAAATTTAATAGCCTCCCAAATTCTAACAATAGCACCTTCCACTACCTTCAAGCCATCCTTCACAATCAAATAAGAATGTGTGCGCAACAACGCACATGAAAAAACCTGCCATCCAAAAGTAAGTCTCTTCTAAATTGCCTTTGAAGGTCCATAGCCACAACAATGTTTGCTGACAAATTATCAAGGGTAATTGAACCTAACCTTCTTTCAATATTCCAAGATGAAATGTAGCTTGCAAGACAATCACTAATGACTAAGCCTATATGTGGTGAAGGCACCATCTTAAAATTGATAATATGCTTTTTAAGTTTCCAATCATTAGTGATGTAATGTGCAATGAGATACATGTATCCCAATATTTGATTTGATATCCACATGTCAGATGTTAAGCTAATTCTTCCATAATTTGCATTAAACAACTCATGCAGTCTTCTTTTTTTTCTTTCATATACTTTCAAGCAATCGGATGCCAATGTTGTCCTTGAAATAATGTGAAATTCAGGTCTAAAATTTCTAACAAATATTTGAAAAGCTGGATGTTCAACTGTCGTAAATGGCATCTCTTGTAGAATTATCATTCTTGCAAGGTCTTCATGGCTTTTCTCTTGATCAAATGAATAGGGAGTTAACTCATTTAATGCAACACCATCTTTGGATGTTATATTACCAATTAATTGTTTCTGTCTCTTATCAAGACTTTTTTTTGACTTACAATTCTTTGTATGTTTGTGAAGATGACTTGTCCCATTTTTAGGATTAGCTAAAAAAACTGCATGACAATAATTGCATTTAGCTTTATCTTTTTTATTTTCTATCTCAGAATAATGATTCCATATCTCTGATCTCCTTTTCTTGCTTACCTTAGAGTTATCTGTATTAGAAGGCTCTACCGGTTGTAAACTACTACAACCCAGTGCACTTGAAACTTCTACTGTATTTTCATTACTACCCATCACGGACATAAACCTATTTCATATCAAATTAAATAAAAAGTATAAGCATTAATTATAACTAAATAAGATAGAAATATAAATTCAAATAAATCTATAAAATATAAAATTATAAAAAATGATTGTAGCCTGCAGACATAAAATCATCTTTTTCATCTATTTCATCCAAGCATTAGGATTTAAGACTATATTTTCCATCTATTTCATCCAATTTTATCATTTAAAATCATCTTCTTAACATACTTTCCACTTCATTGTATTTTTATTTTTTAAGTACATTGACTCTATTTCTAATTTTCTACACTATAAAGGAAGTATAAAGGAAACTTTCATGAGTGGATGCAGACAATTACTCCATTGTTCAAATATGTATGCATTAGTGCATGCACACATGTGCTAATACTATGTTATAAAAATTCTCATATCTTAACATTGTGACCATTCATGAATTAATGTGCATAATCTAATCAAAGGATTCATTAATGCAAATAATTTACCTAACAAAGTTTTCACATTCACAAAGGTTATAATGTGTTTCTTAATCAACTTAGACAGTACAAGAATGATTTTTCTGTGCACTTTATAATTTGCCAAGATGTAATTTTCAATTCCTTATTTAGTCTCAAATAGAAGATGGCCAGATGGGCACAAGAAGTTATCCTATGACTCTCACAGCATTAATAAAATATAAACAAACACTATAACAACAGAGATCATACAAAAAAAAATTCAAAATAATGAATAAATCCAAATAAAAAATATTTTTAAGAAATCAATTCTTTTAAATAAAATTGAAAATTTTGTAAGAAAAGTCAGAACTGGTTTTTGTTTTTTAGGAAAGTAGGACTTTTCCATTCTTCTCTAAAATGGAAATAGGACTCTGGACTCTTCAAATTAAATAGCTAAAGTAAAAGCCATTTATTTACATTCCCATTCTTATTTTAGAATTGAACTCCTCCTAAATCCTAATCAAATATATCCCAAACTTCTTCTTACTTCAATCCAAACTAAGTACAAGGTGACCATTCTCATGTGATCTAATATAATATGTTTCCATACGACCATACCTAACATGCAGTAAGTCAAGGGGCTGGCGCTCCTTATTCCCATCTTAAATATTTTTTTCCTATTTCTAATATGAACATTTTGCTTTTGATGGGAGAAAGCATGATGTCTTTTTTTTAATAGAAAATTAAAGCATAACATTGCAAGCATGAACATTGAAATTAATGAATCATTGTTGGCATGATCCCTGCAATGATCTAATGTAATGTGTTTCCCTCTTTGGTCAAAAGATTTGGAAAAAGAAGAATGAATTTAGAATTTGGAACCTTTGCCACCGTTCCGTACCTTCACTTTTTCTCTAGGAAGAAGGCCTTCTACTTCTCCCGTGATGGAGAAAAATGGACAAAACCTTGAAACTCGGAATCTAAGGAGTAAAGGCTTTGGAAAAAGAAATCATGGGGGCTAAAAAAACTATGGAAAAAAGATCGAAAGGAGAACTTGCCTGATCGAAGGCTTTCGGGAAAGGGTTTCGTCACCAGAGTTCTTCTCACTGAGCATTGAGCCTTGAGAAGGAGATCTTTTCACCTGCCACCGGACTGAGATCGATCGGATAAAGGGGGAGATATGGCGATGGGAGGACCGGAGGAGGGAGGGAGACTGAGGGAGATGTGGAGGTGGAGTGGCCGAGTGGAAAATGGGATTAGGGTTGAAATGAATCGAGAAGGGCAGAAGGCAGAAGCTCGGTGCCTCTTAAGTCTTACTGTCTCTTACACGGAGTCGGGGTGGGTGGTGGGCCTGAATGGGTGTGGGTTTGGCCCAAGCTGGAAACCCAGTAGGCAGTAGCCATTAGGTCCATAAGGCCATAACCCATTACAATTTACTATTGAGTGTTTAACCGTTTATCCAATATATTATAAATAATATATTTAAAAAAGATTCGGGTCCTAAATCTGGGTTCGAGTCGGGTCGGGTTAGATTGGGTCATATCTCTGAAGATCCAAATTAATCCAAAAACTTATATGGATTGGGTCGGGTTGGGTTCGAATTCAATAAATCCAGATCCGATCCAAAAAATGAACGGGTCTAATTTTTAAATCTGATCCAGATCCATGGATCTTTTAAATGGGTCTGGATCGGGTCTAACCAGGTCAGGTTGGGTTGGGTCATGGATCAACCCGACCCATTTGTAGCCTTAAGCATGGTAGTGCGAGGACTCCACCCAGAGCATCTACAGTACCATCAGCAACTTCCACTTCAGCTACTGCTACTCAGACCACTATTTCAGTTGAGTAGCTTTCTCAGTTTATTGAGACCCTAACTGGCATAATTAGATCGATGTTCGACGATCTATGTCAGACACTCGAGAGAGGCCTTTAGGAGTTCCGTATAGATAGGAGGGAGCTCACATTGAGAGTGGAGACAGTAGAGAGGAGTCAGAGGATGCAGGATAACTACCAGATAGATCTTACACAGCTGTGTTCTGATTTTGGTAGGCTTCATGGAGCTGCAGATTCCTTTGCTACTCAGCAGGCTATAGCATTGCATGACATTCAACAGGGAGTACAGTGGATGCAGATGGAGCTTGGAGCTATCTTACTCGGATTCACTGGGGTGCGACCTGACTTTGGAGCTTCCACTTCCAGACAGCCACCTCCACAGCCTTCACCCAGACCTAGATAGCCTCCACCACATGCTAGACAGCCACCACCACATGCTAGACAGCCACCACCTAGAACTGGACTAGCATCTAGGACCAGAAACTCTAGAGGACCTTCATCGCCTATTAGAGGTTCTAGAGTTTATGCTACCAAAACCTTAGATGTAGATTCTAGTAGTGATGAAAGTAACCACGATCTTTTTGGTTAATGTAATGCATTTTGTTGTATCACTTTTTCTATGCTTTTGTATGACCTTGTAATATCTAATGATGTAATGTATCTTTTTGAAGTAATGATATATATATTTTCCACTCAATGTATAATGGCTGTCATTTTTCTTGTGTGATGTATCTAAGCTTGGACTCAACAATTAATATTAAAAAAGAGAGAATGAATGTTAACATGAATATGAAAGAAATAAAGAGAAGGTGAAATTATCTCAAAACATCTTAATGTTCTTATACTATTTCAAAAATCATTGTTTGGTATTCTCATAAAGCATGTTTATATATGAAAAATATTATTGTTGATGACAAAAAGGGGGAGTAGTAATGATGTGAATGAAAAAATGATGTGCATGGAAAATAAAAATTTCATGAAAAATATTTTATGGAAAATACAAACTTCATTGAAAAATATTTTTTGTGAGAAGTCATTTATGCATGGAAATTAATGGAAATTAATTGGCTCTGATACATTTTGATACTTAATTGGCTTTGATATATTCTAAGGCAAAGGAAGTTTTTGATAAATATTGACTTTGATACACTTTGATAAATATTAGTTCTGATATAGTTTGATAATATTGGATGTATCAATATTGGCTCTGATACATTTTGATACTTTCTGGTACATTCTTGATACATACCTAATACATGTTGATAATTGGCTCTAATACATTTTGATACTTTCTGATACATTCTTGATATATACCTGATATATGTTGATACTTACTGACACACATCAATTTAAACTATATACAAGTCACTTTGATATTTCTAAGTGTTCATATATACATAATTGTAAAGCTTTTTTTCCATGCCCAATATTTTATCATCATCAAAAAGGGAAAGATTGTTGATCCCTGGAATGATTTTGATTATAACAAAACATTGGAGCATGTATTTGATACTAACTATTTTCAAATGTTTAAGAAGTTTTTGTAGGATATTTCAAATGAACAATCATTCTTCCTACAATTCTGAAATCATAGTAAAGTATCAATATTGAAGAGCCCAAGAAACCTTAAATATATATTCCTATAAAAAGGGGCAATTTTATGTAATTTTATAGTTTAAATTTCTTAGATTAAGTTTAAAAGAAGTTTGAAAGTGATTGGAAGTTGTTAGAAGAAGATTGATAAGTTTGGAAGTCTCTTGGACAAAGTTCACTCGAGCTGACTCAAAGATTAGAGATGATACAGTGATCTAACATAGCACACAAATTTCTGATACTCATCCAACCAAGCCGACTCCTGAGAAACCGAGCCAACTATTCCAGAGTGAGTAAATTTCAGTTCTCAGAAAACTGGTCATCCGAGCTGACTCAATTGAAGAGAGCCGACTCTGGCAAAACTTGGTTTCTATATGTCTGAGAATCTGAGCCAACTCGATTGAAGAGAGTCGACTCGACCAGAGTTATGCTTTTACATGTTTGTGTATCCGAGCCGACTCGAGGTCATCAGAGGCTACTTGAATCCCAATTTCTGAAGTATAACAGCTAGTTCTAGAATGAAGTTTTCGAATTCAAAAAGCCCTCCAATGGCTAGTTCTCATCTCCCAAGGCATCCTAACGGCTATTTTTAGCTAGGAACAGTAAAAGAGACTATAAAAGAAGGATTAAAGACAAGAGAAAGAAGTTTTTGACAAGTTTTTGAAAGAGAGGAAAAGTGAGCATTGAATATCCAAAAGAGCATTCAAGCAAGAACTCAAGTCTTCACCAACTTCCAATCAATCTCTTGAGTCAATCATTGGAAAAGCTTGAAAGCCTTGAAGAACATTGAAGAAGCATTGAAGAAGGCTTCAATTAAAGCTTCAACTGCAACCATCCGACAAAGTTTGGTTTGTCTTTAGAGTTGTTTCTTTTTGTAACTCTGTTTTGAATTGTTCCAAGTATAGCAGGGGTTGTAGCTTGTGACTAGTTTAAGATTTTTGGTGAGCCTTGAAAACCAAGTTTGGATTGTTTGTGATCCCGAGAAAATAAACATTGTATTGGGTTCTTGGAGATCCCGGTGTAAAACTAAGTTTGGGTTTTGGTTTGTGAGCTCGATGTAAAACAAACTGGTTGTATTTCGTTGTGAATATAGTGGAAATTCCAAGTGGTATCTTGGGTAGTGGACATAGAAGCGGGGTTGCTCTGAACCACTATAAATTATGGTGTTTGTGTTTGTTTTGTTTGTGCTCATTTACTTGCTTCCGCATTAAATTCTTTAAGCACTTCACTCACCATACTAAGATTTTGAAAGGGCACATACCTGCAAAAAAAGTTTTCAAATCCAATTCACCCCCCCACCCCCTCTTGGGTTGGCCAACTGGGCAACAGAGGGCTCCACCCAACACTGATAGAATGCCATTTTGAGCATCCTTCAGGTATTCCATCTCCCTCTTCTTTGGATTTTGATTCAGCCACTATTATATAACCATTGCCTTCCTTGTTTGTAGGTGTGTCATTATATTAATGACTATTCTAACCTAAAGAGCAATGTCTCCTTGATTAAGAGGGAGATGAAAGAAACAAAGAACTAACTCGATGAATCCGAAGCTGAAACTAATTGCCTTAAACAAGTGGTCAAAGTACTTAAAGAAAAACTCTCTTTGGAGATTAAGAAAAGGCAAGAGTCAGATGACATGTTAGTAGAGGCACATCATGAGTTGGCCAAATTCGAGGCATAGAAGAAGACAGTAGTCTAAGATGGAGTGGAGGCTTATAAGCTCTCAAAAAACTGCAAAATCTAGAAGTTAGCATATTCGGCCCTAGCCTTCCTCGAGGCCATAAATGAGGCTCAAAATAAGGTAGTTGGATGTTTCTCGAACCTTGATCTAAGGTAATGATGGGACATCAACAAGAAAAAAATATTTTTCAACTAATTCTCTTGATATTTTTTTTAGCTAAAATAGTGTACTTAGGATTAATGAGAACCTTGGAATGAAGCCCACCAAACCCTTGAAGACAAAGACCAATTCATGAGCTAACTCATGAAAGAAGGACACCAGTCCCTTGACTCGACTCAATCCAGATCAAGATCAACTTCAAGCATGCCCAAGTCAAAGCCCAAACAAGTCAAGAGACCACCTTTTAGAAACCCATGATGCCACCTCTTAGAAGCCCATTTTATTCTTTACATGGGACACATTTTGGGAGACATGAGAAACAACACATCAAGCATTTTGAGGGGAAGCATGGGACCACTCCTCACTCACCCAACAACCCCCCAACCAACTTGCCAAGTGGGATGCCACATCACATGACACCTAGGGCTCCATATCAGCAATGTCAAAGCCACCTAGGTGCCACATAGCAAGTTGTTACAATCTCTTACCTAGAAGTTGTTTCTTGTTGCAACTATGTAACCAAAGGAGTTGGATTTAACTAGAAATAGTTAGCTAACCTAACCCCACCTCCCCTCCTCACTTTGGATGACCCCTAAGGCTACAAATAGGGTCC
This sequence comes from Areca catechu, assembly GCA_021397845.1. NCBI lineage: Eukaryota > Viridiplantae > Streptophyta > Magnoliopsida > Arecales > Arecaceae > Areca > Areca catechu. Next base: position 149,290,997 of record CM038039.1, on the reverse strand, counting down.
AAGGCTCCCCTTGTAAGGCATTCCATGTATAAAATATTTTGAGAATTAATGAAGGTTTTTTTCTTGTTGAGTTCTATCTTGAGTTCTTCTTGTATGGAGTGATTTAGTTCTTCTAGTTTGAGTGATTTAGTCCTTTAAGTTGGAGTGTTTAAATTCATGTTTGAGAAGGGAGTGAGAGGTCCTTTGAGTGCTTGAAAGGTGGAGTGCTCCTTGCTTGAAAGGTGGAGTGCTCCTTGCTTGATCCAAGATCCAAGCATCATTCCTTGAAGGCACCGGTTTCTACTTATTTTCCTTTTCTTCTTCTTCTTATTTCCATTTCAATTTTGAATTCTCCTTCCATGCCTAATCTCTGATTTGATGCAGGTTTTCTCTGATTTTTCAAGTCCAAGATGAAGGTCTCCAAGCCAAGGATCATGGCCAAGATGAGTCCTAAAGGTAGGGAGTGCTAGTCTTATAGTTTAGACCTCAATCCTTGAGAGAAGAAAGCTCCTTCTTCCACCAAATAATTAGCCATCATTGTTGGCAGGAAAACTCTTCCTAAGCTTCATTAGATATGATCATTTGAAGGTTAACTTGCCCTAGTAGTGATAGTTTCCTTGTCATGAAGATCCTAATCTCTATTTTGAACTAGATCTACATTTCGGGTATTGTAATTTAGATCAACTAGTCTCCTTAAGAAGATTCTTTTCTTGGATTAATTTAGACCGTTTGTTTGATAATTAATTGCTCAAGTTTGCTTGCTGGTTAGCTTGCTAATACTCTCCATTCATCATTTTATTTTCATCCCCCATCAATTTTTTGGTATCAGAGCTTAAGGTTCTACTAGGTCAAGTGTTTAATTGCTGAAATTTCTGTTCTAGTATTCACCCAAATTTTCATGAATTTTAATAATTTTTTTACATTCCAAAAAAATCAAAAAAAATACTTTTCCAGTACCTTATTATGTTATAATTCGAAATTTAAAATTCAAGAAAAAATTTTTCATTTAATTCTGGATTTAAAAATATAAGTTCTTAGATCATTTCTGAAGTTTTGTCCAGAATTCTGTTTCCGCCTTCCATTTCATTTAATTTTCAAAAAAATATAAAAATATTTTTTCTAAGTTTTTAATTTCTAGATCTGAGATTCAGACTTTGATTTTTGTTATTTTCCACCAGGTTTTTAAATTTTAGAAGGATCTAGAGTTAGGAATTCAAAATTTGAATTTAGGTTGTCAAGAGTTAGCTAAACTGCTGGAACCTTCTAGCATGTGCATTCAAACTACCTTCTCAACCAAAATTCGTGTTAATCTGAAGTCAAAACTTTAAAATCCAATAATTTCTATCTGAGAGTTAACCAAATCAACTTTATTTTAAATTTTTGAATTTTTTAAAATATTAAATTTTGAATTTTTAAAACTAGCTAGTTTGAAAGTTGTTCCCTACTGAAATTTTTTTACAACTAGCTTTCAAAATGAATTTCTTAACCAAATTCCAGGAATTAAATTTCAAAATTTATAATCTGGAATCTTCACTAAGGGATATAACAATTCAAATTTTAATTTTAATTTTTTTTAAATTTTAAAATTTTAATTTTGAATTTTTTTAAAAAACTATTGACTAGAAGTTGTTAGGGCTGAAACTATCTTGCAACAACTCTAACTTCTAGAATGAGTTTTTAATCCTAATTCGAGATTTAAGTTTTAAAAATTGATTTTTGAAATCTAGACTTCAAAATCTAAATTTTTCAATTTAATTTTTTAAATTTTAGTTTTTTTTTAAATTTGGGTTTGAATCACATGTTTGTGCTAATACTAGTTATCTAGTTGGTGAATTGTTGTGCATCCATTCCTAAATCTAATTAAGGGCATTCAATCATAACATAAGGGAAGGAGGTCATTACCTTTCCTTGGCCCAAAACAATCACCCACATTTGTATTGACCTAAACCATAATTGAAATTGAGTAGGAACCTAAAGCTAGGGACACCCACAAGTCGGGTTCAAGTACAAGGTAAGACAAAGTATTATTTGAGTTTGTACTTATTCCTTAAAATTGGTGTCTAAGGTAAGAGGTCAAATGGTAAACGCCTTAAGCGGACTTGTGATTTTTAATTAGGACCTCGCGAAAGCGAGGAGCCTCCCACAACCCCACCTCTTACCTGGCCAGTGGACAGGGTAATTACATACTTAAGTAGTATCTAGTTAAGTCTTGTATTTTGAACTTTTAGGTCTAGGAGTCCTAGAAGTTAGGTTTGTACTGTTTGTTTTGAAAATCCATAACAATAGTCCCACACTCAGTCTGTTTTACTTATGGAACCTAATCTTGAATTCTTTTTAGGAACCCTGACTAAAAGGTTTAATACCATAAATAGGCAATTAGGGTAAATGAGAAAGGAATTAGGTCAAGTGAAGGACCATGTTGGGACACTTGAAGAGACCCCAATGACCCCCACCAAACCTGAGTCACTTAGGTCAATTCCTCGAGGTCCAAGAGTCCATCATCATGAATTCACTACTGAATACAATTCAAGACGACTTCACCATTACTTCATAGAAGAAGCCCATAGGATCCATGCTGAGCATGAATCACCTAATCCACCTCCCCTTGGTCCAAGAGCCCAATGTCATGATCTCACCCCTGAGTATAACCCTAGATACCCCTACCAAGACTTTGTAGATCAGGAGGAGAGAGTCCTTAGGAACAATCAACCCTATGCACCCATTTTTGATGGAAACCCTGAGGTGTATGTCGATTGGGAAGAGAAAATGGATCAATACTTTGAATTTGATGAAATGTCAGAAGTAACAAAGTGTTAATTTGCCAAATCAAAGTTAATCCGAGATGCTAAAGCATATTGGGGAGAAGTTAAGCGAAAAAGTTATTATAGTGGGGATAAAATAAATACTTGGAGAAAAATGAAGAGTAAACTGAGGAAAAAGTACCTAGGTAAATATTATGAGCAAAAACTTTTAAACCAATGGTACAAATTGAGACAAGATGATACAATTGAATCTGATTATATTCCCAAATTCAATAAGTATGAGGGAGATGAAGAAGAAACTAAACCCATGAAAAAATTAAAGAAAAAATCTCCTGAACCTATTGAAGAATTTAAGGATGAAATAGAATCAAAGTCTTATCCAAATGAAGGGCTAGAAAAAGAAAATACTAAACCTATTGAAGAACCTAAGGAAGAAGTTTATGAAACTGGGTCTAACCTTATGGACGAATAAGATCAAGAATAATTACTTGAAGATAAAATAATTACACAGCCCAAAGAAATCAACAACGGGGATGAACAAAATGAAGTCCAAGAACAAAGCCATGAAGAACAATTCGAGGAGATAATAGAAGATCCGGAATTAATTGATGTTGAAGGTTTAGATCTAGAGATCAATGAAGAATCACATATTGGGATATTGACCATCAAAGAACAAAACCCTATGGATCAGTCCCAAGAAGCTGTAAAGCCTTTGAAAACCCTGCAAAATATTTTTTCTAATAATTTTTCTATCCCTGATTCCCCATTTTTGAACATCCACCATCCCAATCCACCATTACGTTTCATTCACTCTTCTATCCCATCTAGCTGGGACATCCACCATACCATTGATCAGGTCCCAGTAATATTCAACAGTTACTTTTGGGAGACAATATGGCATTTATTGGGCACCAAATTAAGATCACTACCACCTACCTAAAGTTGTGTGCCAGAGTTTTCAAAGCCATTTAAGGGAATATTAAAAATTAGGAACATTTGTTTCCTAGCAATAAAGTTTAGTTCATAGATAATAAAGTCCATTAGAGCATGTTTTGTTTTGGTGTCATTTATGTTTTGTCATTTGATGTCATTTGACTTTTCCATGCATAAGTGTCCATGACTGCGAGAGTCATATGCATGCATGATTAGTAAGTAAATTTGAGCAATGAAATTAACAAGCATATGATCAACTCACATAAAAGAGTCAAAGAATTTCAGGAAGGAGACTATGTCATGGTAAGGCCAAACCTGAACGATTATATGCCCGTGGTGTAGGTCATTTTCAAAATAGTAAGGAGAATTTGGACCTAATATGTGCTAGATTGACCATCCAACTTTGGTATCAATTCTACTTTCAACAATTCAGATCTAGGAGGTTAAAGGAACCAACAATGATACCTAGTGAGCCTTTCGAGCCTGATTATATCTTTGAGAGTGAGCCAACCCATGAGTATCCACCAGCCAAGTTACCAAAGCAGTAGGATAGGATTGAGAGAATCTTAGACAATAAGACTATCACTACCTGAAACAGGGACTATCAACGCCACTTGGTTCATTGGCAAGGATGCCCTGATTCTAAAGACTCATGGATTACTTGAGAAGACCTACAAAGAATCGACCAGACCTTCTAAAGTATTACCAAAGTCAGACTGATTCCTACTCGACGGAGTCGAGCTCTTTTCCACCCCGGGAGAATTGATGGGACATCAACAAGAAAAAAATATTTTTCAACTAATTCTCTTGATATTTTTTTCAGCTAAAATAGTGTACTTAAGATTAACGAGAACCTTGGAATGAAGCCCACCAAATCCTTGAAGACAAAGACCAATTCATGAGCCGACTCATGAAAGAAGGCCGCCAGTCCCTTGAGTCGACTCAATCCAGATCAAGACCAACTTCAAGCATGCCCAAGTCAAAGCCCAAGCAAGTCAAGATACCACCTTTTGAAGCCCATGATGCCATCTCTTAGAAGCCTATTTTATTCTTCACATGGGACACATTTTGGGAGACATGAGAAACAACACATCAAGCATTTTGAGGGGAAGCATGGGACCACTCCTCACTCACCCAACAACCCCCCAACCAACTTGCCAAGTCGGATGCCACATCACATGACACCTAGGGCTCCACATCGACAATGTCAAAGCTACCTAGGTGCCACATAGCAAGTTGTTACAACCTTTTACCTAGAAGTTGTTTCTTGTTGCAACTATGTAACCAAAGGAGTTGGATTTAACTAGAAATGATTAGCTAACCTAACCCCACCTTCCCTCCTCACTTTGGATGACCCCTAAGGCTACAAATAGGGTCCAAGGCTCCCCTTGTAAGGCATTCCATGTATGAAATATTTTGAGAATTAATGAAGGTTTTTTTCTTGTTGAGTTCTATCTTGAGTTCTTCTTGTATGGAGTGATTTAGTTCTTCTAGTTTGAGTGATTTAGTCCTTTAAGTTGGAGTGTTTAAATTCATGTTTGAGAAGGGAGTGAGAGGTCCTTTGAGTGCTTGAAAGGTGGAGTGCTCCTTGCTTGATCCAAGATCCAAGCATCATTCCTTGAAGGCGCCGGTTTCTACTTCCTTGTTTTCCCTTTCTTCTTCTTCTTATTTCCATTCCAATTTTGAATTCTCCTTCCATGCCTAATCTCTGATTTTATGCAGGTTTTCTCTAATTTTCCAAGTCCAAGATGAAGGTCTCCAAGCCAAGGATCATGGCCAAGGTGAGTCCTAAAGGTAGGGAGTGCTAGTCTTATAGTTTAGACCTCAATCCTTGAGTGAAGATAGCTCCTTCTTCCACCAAATAATTAGCCATCATTGTTGGTAGGAAAACTCTTCCTAAGATTCATTAGATCTGATCATTTGAAGGTTAACTTGCCCTAGTAGTGATGGTTTCCTTGCCATGAAGATCCTAATCTCTATTTTGAACTAGATCTACATTTCGGGTATTGTAATTTAGATCAACTAGTCTCCTTATGAAGATTCTTTTCTTGGATTAATTTAGACCATTTATTTGATAATTAATTACTCAAGTTTTCTTGCTGGTTAACTTGCTAACACTCTCCATTCATCATTTTATTTTCGTCCCCCATCAGGTAAAATAGGCTAGGGATGCACTAGCCTTTGGGGCCTAAGGAGCCACGAGTCCATCTTAACTAGCTACATAGATTATCATCTTTTTCTTTACTTTTTTTTTTTTTTTGCATGTATAGCTCATCGGCCTGCCTTTAGGGTAGGCCACTTTTGTAAAGCCTTTAGGCTCATTTTTTCAAAAATATGAATGAAAGCATCTTATGTTTAATCTATAGTGCAGAGCTATGTTGATGAGGGACGAGATTCTAATATGATGCAGGATGATATGCAATGGATAAAGATGAAGAAAATCATATTAAAGCAAGCAAATATTTTTGGATTTTTTATAGTTTTGATTCTCAAAACTAGCCTAGATTAGGTTAGTGTTATCCTGTATCAATTAGCATCCTACCCACATGCTAGTTCAATCAAAAAGAAAAGAAGATTAGGATCCTAGATCTAAGAAGGCCTATTAGGAGCATGTTCAACTTCAAAAAATTAGAAAAAGAGAAGTGGAATGGGTTAGTTTTACCTAGCAATGATGATCTTGAGTCCGTAGAAGAGATCGCTCCACTCGGATAGGCACCTGGATGATCTGGTCACTTTCCCGCGAATCCATCGACTTTTTATCAACATCGTTCAAAGGCAAGGAAGACGTCATCCAAGGGACATGGCACCGGAGGGATCCTGCAAATGTCAGAGGTCAGTTAGGAAGCTATAAGAAAACAGAAGTAAGGAATTAGGGTTTGAAAGAAGGAAGAATCAGGGTTGCTGAAGCTGGCGGCCTGGGGTGGAAGAAGACTCCTTTCTTGTGGACATCTAGGGCTTCTTCACTTTGGGCATATTAGGGTTTGAAAAAATATGCTTTGGGCGGCTAGGGTTTGCTGGGGTTAGGGAACATGAGTATCACTCACACTCACTTTAAAGAAGAACACACAAGAGAACACAAGCTAACAAAATTTCGTCAAAGTTTATTTCATGAATAAGAGTTAATTACAAAAGGGGGAGGGGTGGGGTGTTTATAAATGTTCTCATGCCCTCTCCTTGTTAGGATAGGATTACAAAATTTGCTTAGGACTAGGAGTACATAAGTGAATAGGAAAAGGATTACAAGGTTGAATAAAATTAAAACTTGAATTCTAAAAGAAAGTGGACTCCTCTCCTCCTTTGACTTGGTCAAGGGGCACCTTGGGCTTGGTCAAAGGGCCCCCTCTTGGCTTGGATGCCTAATTGAGTTGGGCTTGAGCATGTGGGTGGCAAGGGCATCCTCCAGATGTGCTTGGGCAGCCTCTAATGGGCTTGGCATAAGGCTTGGCGCATGGGCTGAATTTGGACTGGAGAATATTCCCTGGTGGTGCCTGAAATCTTCATATGTGGAGGGCTTCATTGGCTTGGACTTGCTTTGCTCTGGGAGGGCCTGGTGAAGGCTTGGCTGGCGATCTTCCTCTTGTATAAAACTGGACTTGTACTGGACTATCACTATCACAAACTTACATGACTCAACTAGACTGGACTGAGATTGAGACAACTCAACTTATTACAGGACTCAATTCAACTCAACTTCATTACAAAACTTGATACATTATTAAGAGCTCAAACCCTAATATTACACCAGATAGGGCCCAGTAATCTGTGTCAGATCCTGGTGCCCCCACCAATTCTCCCGGGGATGGGAGGAACTCGACCTCGTCGAGTAAGGGTCAATTCGACTCTCATATTGCTCAAGTAGGTCTGGGTTGAGGTGCTGCAGATCCTCTCAGGTAATCCACGAGTCCTCGGATTTTGACTGACCTTGCCATCGGACCAAATATCGTTGATAGCCTTTGTTCCGGGTACTGATGGCTTGATCATCCAGGATGCGCTCAATTTTTTCCTCACTTATAGGCTAATTTGTAGGTGGACACTCTGGGGTGGGTTCACTCTCAAGGGAAGGGATAGGTCCAAAGGGCTCACTAGGTATCGCTGCTGGCTCCCGGTACTCTACAAGGTTTGAAATATTGAAGGTTAAACTAATACCTAACTTAGGTGGCAACTCGAGCACATAGGCATTGGATCCAACTCTCTTTATTATTCTGAAAGGTCCAGCTTCACGAGCATGTGATTTCTTTACGGTCCCTGGAGGGAACCGCTTAGGCCTAGCCTGATCATCACATAATCCCCTGCATAAAACATTTTAGCTCTTTTTCGGGAATTAGCCAAGTTTTTATAGATTTCTTTACTTAAATTAATCTTTTGGCTAATGTCCTGATGCAAATGCTGTGCAGAGATCAGTGCAGGTGTGGACAAATGGATTAGGTCTGTGAACTTATTGGACTCAAAATCATATACTATTTCCTAGGGTTGTTCCTTAGGGACTTGTTCCTGGACCTCCTCATGGACAACTCTTGTGAACCCTCACTTTCATCTACAATGTTTGATCCTGGCTCAGTCACTTTTTCTTCAAATACTATAGTGGGTTTAGGATTATTTTCCTTTGATTCCTCAATGGGTTCACTCTCTAATTCCACTTCTTTAGGTTCCTATACTAGACTTAACTCATCGATGTCCTCTTTAGATCCTTCAATGGGCTCAGAAGTTTCCTTCTCTAATTCCTTAGCCTTAATTAAATTTACTCCTGGTTTCTTTTCTTTTAGGCTACTAGAATCTCTCTTAACTGGATCTCTAGGTTGAGTCGGATGAATTATAAATTTCTTTTCATGGTGATTAAAGGTACAGATGTTGGTTCGACCAAACAGGGCTGCATCATAATCGTAAAGCCATGGTCGACCTAAGATGATACTACTGACTCCCATAGGAAGGACATCACACCAAATCTTCATATGATTGTAGCTTGATCAAGATTTGGCACCTAGACTTGATTGGGGTGGAGGTGGAATCTATCCATGAGACCTTATAGGGGATAGGATGGGGAACTGGGGTCAATCCTAAAGATTTAACTATACCGGCAAATGACACAACTCTCACTATCTATTATAATCTTACATACCTTATCCCCAATTTTTATAAAGGTTTGTAGGATGTTAGTCCTTTACCAATCTTCCTATGTCTTGGCCTGGGATAGGATGCATCTAACTACCCCTACTAGGTTAGACTGATCAAAATCCTCCTCATCTCCTTCATTTTCCTCTATCAAGTATGCCTTAGCTTCATAAACCTCTTCTTCCTCCTTATTATTGGGTTCAGGCTCTTCCTCCTCAAGCTCCCCTATGTGTAAAGATCTGGTGGGACATTGGCTAGCATAATGACCTACCTTATTTCATCTAAAGCAAGCATTGGGGCTAGGGCTTGGGGCTTTTTAAAATACGAGTGCCTTACCCTTATCAGTCCTAAATGGTGCGGAATTGCTAGAACTAGCTTGACTCGGGCTAGGGTTGGGTTGAAGTGGGTTAGGTTGGGATGGGTTGGGTTGGGGTTGGGTCGAATTGGATTAGATTTGGGTATGAATGGGTTGGGATTCGATCTGACTAGGTTGGGGTTGAATCGGACTGGGTTGGGATTGGGTCGACCTTAATATACCTGGCTAGGGTTTGATTTTGGAAAAGGAGCATTATTCCTAGAAGGTTTTGATCGCTGGTATGTAGGTCCCCTCTGAAATTGCTCATAGTAACTAGCTATCTGATAGGCTTGCTCTAAATCGATGACCTCCCTCATATATAGCTCTCTCTGGATATCTTCACGTAATCCAGTTCTAAACCTAGACAAGGTCTATGCCAGAGACTCAGGTACATTCATCTTACCACAAAGTCATCAAACTGGGCAACATAATCAGATACAGACCTATTCCCTTGACATATCCTATTCCATTGGTCTAGGAGTTTTTGATTGTAGGATTCAGGATGGTACTTCTCCTTACATTTCAATTTCATGTCTTGCCAGGTGGTTATGGGAGGAAGTGCTTGTTGTCTCCTAGTATGCTCAAGGTTGGTCCAATGTAACCTAGCCTGACGAACTAGCCTCATCTTTGTAAATTTATACTTCCTTTCTTCACTCATGTCATACCACTCAAAATAATAATCCATGTCTCCTTCCCAATCTACATAGACCTTTGGTTCTACACTACCATCAAAGGTGGGTGCCATTACCCTAATGCTTCTCATGGCCCTCTCATCTTGATCACAAACTTCATGGTGAGGCCTTCTACAGTTGGATTCCTGGAAAGGGTCAGGGTCTTGGCCTCTCCTAGGGTTAGGCTCCTGATGTGGTTCCTAGTGTTGGACTCTCCTAGGATTGGGCTCCACAAATTGGTCCTGATTTTGTTCTCCCCTAGGGTTATAAGAAGTTGAACAAGGTGAATTAGGATTAGGTTCAATATTGGACCCTTGGGTTTTTTTTATGGTACCTAAACAATTTTCTACCTGGTCCAACCTATTGATTAACTGGTCAATCCTATGGGTTGCTTGGTTATTTGATTGGGTCATTTGATCAAATCTATGATTAATTTGGTTCATCTGGGTGGTCAACTGGGCAAGCTAGTTTCGGGATTGGGTATTGGATTGGTCGAACTTATGGTTCATCTAGGCAAACTGATCAGTTATGGTCTACATAAAGGTCTCAAAGTTAGAGTCCATGGCTGAGCTAGGTTAGGCTTTAGACCTTTGAAATGGGTTCTAACCTAGTGGTCATGCAATCAATCAGTTAAGGTGTTATGATGCAGTCAAGCACACAAGGTTAACACTGACTACAGTTTGCTAGACATAGAGCTAAAGTGGAATGGGTCGACTCAACTTACACTCAACTCAACAACTAATCCTTCCACTGGCCAGGTAAGAGATGGGGTGGTGGGAGGCTTTCCCTACCTATGACAAGGTCCTAATTAAAAACCACCAGTCCACTTAGGGCATTTGCCTCTGGACCTCTAGCCTTAGAAACTAGTTTTCAGTAATAGTTGGAGGATTGAATGCACTAGTTTATCCACATAACTCGGACCCAACCTGTTGGTGTTCCTAGCTCACTAAAGCAAATTAGGTTGCTAATTGATTTAAATTAAGGCTTGGGTTCTGATGATAGGTGGTTGTTTTGGGCCTAGGACAGGTGATAAAATCTTGCCCTGATCTGAGATAGGAAATTATCCTTAAGATTAATTGAATGAGATGATGAACACACAATGAAACCTGATGCAATCTAATAACAATCAGAGAATAAAAAATTATTTTTTTTGGGTATTTTATGAGGTGGCAAATTAAGTTTAAGTTGGTTAAGTTATCAAACAAAATTTGGCTTGAGTGAGGTGGGGATTGGAAGTTGATTAGATTTGGTTTAGTCAAGTATGCAGAAATATCAGAAACTAAAATTAGGATTTATTTTGATGCAGAATTTGGTATAGTTTTCTATACAGAAAAAATTCACAAAAACTTAACAACAAAGGGTTAACAATGAAGCTGATCCCTACCAAGTTTCATGCAAAGAGAAATTCAGATGATGATGCAACACCTAGGGTTTCAGATTGTGCGCAGAAAACTTAGAATTTCATTAGGGTTTCTAGTATGCAGATTTTTAGAATTTTTTCTATTTCTGTAAAAATAATTAAAAATTATGAAAATTATTAGGACTGAACAAAGAGTATACCATTAGAATTCTAGAGAAAAATAAAAACCCTAAGTTGACGAACTAGATCGAAAATATGACCCCTAATGCAGATGACATGATGCAGAAAAATAGAAATGAATATTTTTATTGTTTTAATGAAGATGCAAGCTATCCTAAACCCATTCTGATACCAAAATTGATGAGGAACAGGATTCTAATATGATGTAGGATGATATAAAAAGGATGAAGATGAAGAAAATCATATTAAAGTAAGCAAATATTTTTAGATTTTTTTATGTTTTGATTCCCGAAACTAGCCTAGATTTGGTTAGGGTTATCTTGTACAATTAGCATCCTACCCATATGCTAGTTCAATCAAAAAAAAAAGAAAATCAGGATCCTAGGTCTAAGAAGGTCTATTAGGAGCATGTTCAACTTCAACAAATCAGAAAAAGAGAGGTGGGATGGGTTAGTTTTACCTAGCAATGATGCTCTTGAGTCCGTAGAAGAGATTGTTCCACTCAGATCAGTGCCTGGATGATCTGGTCACTTTCCCACAAATTTGTTGGCTTTTTATCAACATCGTTCGAGGGCAAGGAAGACATCATCCAAGGGTAAGGCTAGAAATGGGTCGGCCCAAAGCCCATTGGGCCAGCCCAAAAACTATATTTTAAAAATTTTTGGACCGAATCTGGGCATCCCTTTAGCCAAAAAATTAAATGAACTCTATATTACAGCCCTAAGACTAGTCCAATATGATTAAAATTTCGTCCGCAGCCTGAACCAATTTCAAACCGACCTGAAATTTATTGAGCTGGCCCAGCCCTGTTCCAAACAATGGGCTTTTGGGCCGGCCCATTTCCAGCCCTATCCAAGGGGCATGATGCTAGAGGGATCCTGCAAACATCAAAGGTCAGTTAGGAAGCAATAAGAAAATAGAAGGAATTAGGGTTTGAAAGAAGGAAGAATCAGGGTTGCTGAAGCTGGCAGCCTGGGGTGGAAGAAGACTCCTTGCTTGTGGATGGCTAGGGCTTCTTCACTTTGGGCATATTTGGGTTTGGAAGAAGATGCTTTGGGCGGCTATGGTTTGCTGGGGTTAGGGAACACGAGTATCAGTCACACTGACTTCAATGAAGAACACACAAGAAAACACAAGCTAACAAAATTTCACCAGAGTTTCTTTCATGAATAAAAGTTAATTACAAGAGGGGGAGGGGTGGGGTATTTATAGATGTTCCCATGCCCTCTCCTTGTTAGGATAGGATTACAAAATTTGCTTAGGACTAGGAGTACATAATGTGAATAGGAAAAGGATTACAATGTTGAATAAAATTAAAACTTGAATCCTAAACGGAAGTGGACTCCTCTCCTCCTTTGACTTGGTCAAGGGGTGCCTTAGGCTTGGTCAAAGGGCCCCCTCTTGGCTTGGACACCTAATTGAGTAGGGCTTGGGCAGCCTCCAATGTGATGGGAATTCTCCCAGGGTGCCGGGAATCATGCAGCATGCAGAAGTGAATTTCAAAACAAAAATTCTAAGCATGAAACCCTAATTGTCTAGAAAACCCTAATTCCCAGAAACCCCTTATGCAATACCATTTAATGAAACATAAATGGAGTCAGAAAAATATACATGGATCACTAAAATCCAATCCTTTTCATGATGCTCACAAGTGCAGGCCCTCCAACGGTGATCCACACAGGAATCAAACCTAGGAACCTCTTCCTTGTAGGTTGCTTGATCAATTGGGACTCTTCCGATGGACTTTCTTCCTTCGACGGCTTCTCCTTCCTTGCTTAGACTTTTGCCCTCTAGTAGAGCACTCCAAGCCCTCTCCAAAATCTTTCTTCTCTCTTTCTATCACTTCCTAATTCTCTTCCTAAACCCTTGTCTTAAAATGGAGGACTTGTCTTAAAGGAAGACCTATGTCCTAACAAGTGAAGTAAGAGACAAGGTGGATAGATGTAAGAGTGTAGGAAAGAAACCAAAAAAAGATCATGCCATCGGAACAAATACCGATGGCTATTTATAGGAGAGGGGGAGGTTGCAAATAAGCCTTCTCATCAACCTTTGATCTATCCAAACATAGATCAAATAAGACCCTTCACTAAGAAGGAGTCTTATCATGAAACACCAAGTCCCTTTATGTGCCAACTGCCTAACTCAAGTCCCTTCAATTTTTTATCCGACTTCTCCCTTTGCCACTTGGAATTTCTGGTTAAAATGAAGCCAAGGGACATGACTTATGAATGAGAAGCATCGATGATTCAAAAGGACTTAAAGCAGAAGGACTCTACTTACTTGAATTAGCGCCAAAGTGAAGAGACGTGACTCTTCACTTTGTGCTAACTTCTCCATGCCATATGGTACCTTTGACCTAGTCAAAGTATATAGAATATGGGTGTCATATGAAAAGGAATTAAGTCTACTTTCCAACCATATAATTTGTTTTCAGATTAGAGGTCAATTGGTCCTTGTGCGCCCTTTTGAATGCAGAGGTGTCACTTAGGTGTCAAGAGTCCCATGCCTTTTGGACTCTTCATATATGGCACATAAAATGTCCAAAAAAATATCAGATAAAATCTGATAAATTTGTCCCACTTAGGACTCAACCCAATCTAGGTCTCTCATAAATTGGTTAGTCCATTTAGCAACCTTTCAAACCCAATTCAATTGGATTAGGAGATTAGGTTAGCCTACACATGCTAGTATGCAATCTAGCTAACTAATTAGGATCCCTTGACCCTAATTAAATGTCAATTGAGTTCCTAGGCCGACTCCCTAGTGTGTGTGACCCATTGGGTTCCACATCTAGCTAGCAATAGGTTTAGGTTTGAGCCGATTCCATTCGATCGAACCTGATTGACCAAATTATGTCAAATTGGCTTACCTAATTGTCCAATTCGAATCACACATGGAATTGACTCATGAAACCAAATCAATTAGTTTATGAAAATTTACAAGACAAGATTGATGTCTAGCAACGTATCATGCCTACCTGAAAGATGAGGAATTTGGTAGAAATTGTCAAAGTACCCTTCAATAGTAAGTTACCGTGCAATTCAATCTTTCGATCTCCCACTATCTCGATTAAGTGATAGGTATGGATATATGTCAAACCCTAACACTTAATCATATCGAATCTCATCTCGATCATGAGGACTCAACTGATGACTGATTAGAAACCAATTCTAATCTCATCCTGCTTTGATCAAAGGCTCCTTGAGTCACTCATCAAAGAAATTGCATAGGATAACAATTTCTCTTACTAGGAAAGATCGATTCCTTGTTGGTCCACTCACATCCTTTGCACATCTTCCACCATACCCAAAACACCCCATACATATCACAATGGCATGAATGAGTATGAACCAAAGTATGGCTTAGTGTGCACAAGGAACCATGGTGACCTCAGGTCTAAAGATCACATGCATAACTTATACTCTGGGATCTATCTTTTGACAAGTAGTAAGACTTCCATAAGATAGTCCCAGTGCAGATCAGTCCAGTGTACTCATACCCTGATGAGCACCCTTATCCTTGTATTAGTGTCTCTACATAAGTGGTTGTGAGATCAACCACCCTCATCAACTAAGCATATATAGGATAAGCTAGTCTTTCCGGATTCATCGATCTCCAAATCGATGGTCCAATGACTAGGAACATTCTAGATTAGGGTTTATAGGAATTAGGTCTCACTATTATTTTATCATAACCCTAATTCCATTGCCCTATTCTACGGAGTTCATCAAAATCAACAAAAACATGACACAGCAGTATATGATGAATCAAATACCTTTTATTAATATAAAAAATATGTCATACATGAGCTGGAAGTTTACATAAAGGCCCTCATAATGATTAGCTCCTAGGGCACTTTTCTATCAAACTCTGACTTGCACTAAAGCCAATAGCCCTTGTATTTTATACCCATACAATCTAAGTGATGATCTAACTGCTGCTTGGCTAATGCTTTAGTGAATGGGTCTTCTATATTGTTCTTTGTGTCAACTCATTCAATAGTAACATCATGTCTTTTAATGATCTCTGAACGAGATGGAACTGTCTTAGAATGTGCTTGAACTTTTGATGAGACCTTGGTTCCTTAACTTGTGCAATAGCCCAATGTTATCACAGTATAATGGCACTGGTTGTTGTACATCAAGAACCATGCCCAATTCCATGATGAATTTCTTCATCAAGACAACTTCCTTCGCGGTTTCACTAGCAGCTATGTACTCTGTCTCAGTGACTGAGTCAGCTACTGTTGGCTGCTTTGTACTTTTCCAACTCACTGCACCACCATTCAGGGTGAAGACATACCCCCATGTGGATTTGCTATCATCTGGATCTAAATGAAAACTAGAATCTGTATAACCTTCTAGTTTTAACTCAGATTCTCCATATACTAGAAAAATATCTTTAGTCCTTCTCAGGTACTTAAGAATATTTTTCACAGCTTTCCAATAATCCTCCCCTGGATCTGCCTGAAACTTGCTCACTATGTCCAAGGCATAAGCGACATCAGGCTTGTTACATAATGTGGCATACATTATTGATCCTACATCCGAAGTATAAGGAATCATAGCCATCCTCTCTCTTTCTTCTGATGTCTTAGGAGACATTTTCTTAGAGAGACGTATGCCATGACTTAAAGCAAGTAACCTTTCTTACTTCCATCCATGTTAAATCTCTTCAATACTAAGTCAATGTACCTGGATTGGGATAAGCCCAGCATCCTTTTAGATCTATCTCTATAGATCCTTATACCTAGTATATAGGATGCCTCTCCCAAGTCCTTCATGAAAAACTTTGATGATAACCAAGTTTTAACTGACTGCAACATTAAGATATCATTCCTAATTATCAGTATGTCATCCACATACAAAACCAAGAAAACAAGTGCACTCCCACTTGTCTTCTTGTACACACATGGTTCATCCACATTTTTGACAAAACCAAATCCTTTGATTGTTTCATCAAAACGAATGTTCCAACTCCTCGATGCTTGCTTAAGTCCATAAATGGACTTCTTTAATTTGCATACCTGATTTGGTCTCCCACTTGAGACAAAACCCTCTGGCTATGACATATAGACTTCTTCCTTCAAGGTTTCCATTAACGAAAGCAGTTTTTACATCCATCTACCAAATCTCATAGTCATGGTATGCTGCTATGGCAAATAGTATCCAAATAGACTTGAGCATGGCTACTGGAGAAAAGGTTTCATCATAGTCTACACCATGTTTTTGTCTAAAACCTTTTGCTACCAATCTAGAATTGTAGGTCTCAACTTGACCATCTACTCCAATCTTCTTCTTGAAGACCCATTCACACCCTATTGGGTTAATTCCTTCAGTTGGATCTACCAAAGTCCAAACTTGATTGGAATACATGGAGTCCATTTTATATTTCATGGCACCAAGCCACTTATCAGAGTCTCTACTCTTGACAGCTTCTGAATAGGTCACAGGATCATCATCCTGTATGATACTGGCTTCATTGTCATCTCCAATGACAAAACCATATCTGAGAGGTGCTCCCCGTACTCTCTCTGACCTTTAGAGAGGAAGGTGTATTATGGTTGTTCTTTATCCACAAGAACCTCTGGTTGAGGAACTTCTCTTGAAGGCTCACTGGTTTGTTGGTTCTATTCTTCACATAACTCAAGTGAAGAAGCACTACATCCTTCATGGATAAACTCTTGTTCCAAGAATATAGCATACCTACTGACAAGCAGCATTATAAAAGAGGTATCCAACACCCTCTTTTGAATAACCAACAAACCTGTATTTATCAGCCCTTGCACTTAGCTTATGTCCAAAGGTATTCTTGACATAAGCATGGCAACCCCAAATCTTCAAATACCTAAGATTTGGTCTTTTTCCATTCCATAATTCATATGGAGTGCTATTCACTGATTTAGATGGAACCCTGTTTAATATATATGCAGCAGTATCTAGGGAATATCCCCAGAAGGAAGTAGGAAGATCTGTAAAGCTCATCATGGACCTCACCATGTCTAACAAGGTACGATTTCTCCTTTTTGCCACTCCATTTAACTGGGGTGTATAAGGAGGGGTCCATTTAGATATAATTCTTTGTCCTTGAGATGGTTTAAAAACTCACCAGATAAGTATTCACCTCCTCGATCAGATCGAAGAGCTTCAATACTAAATACAGTTTGTTTTTCAACCATACTCTAATATTCTTTAAACTTATCAAAGACTTTGGACTTGTATTTTAAAAGATACACATGACCGAACCTTGATAAATTATCAATAAAAGTGATAAAATAAGAATACCCTCCTCTGGCCTGAGTTGATATAGGTCCACATACATCAATATGTATTAAACCTAACAATTTAGTTGCCCTCTCTCCATGTCCAGTGAATGGAGACTTGGTCATTTTTCCTTTGAGACAAGATTCACAAGTTCCTAATGATTGGAAATCATCAGAGTCAAAGTAATTATCTTTGACTAACTTGTTTATCCTTGACTCACTGATATGATCCAATCGGAAGTGCCAGAGATATGTGACATTGTCATTATCTCTTGAGGATTCTAATTCTGTGGAGTCCATGCAATGAATTGCATATGTGAGATGTACATGCAGTATCCAATACCCATGAATTAGAAATGGAAGTACTCAATGATAAATTAGTTTGTATCATGTACAAACCTTTAGATGCACCACTTCCATCTTGCTTCACATTTGCAAGGTAAACCTTGCAGTTCTTCTTCCAATGCCCAGTCTTGCCGCAATGGAAACAGGCTCCATCAGCCTTCTTAACTTTCTTGTTATTCTTTTGGATGCTCTTCTTAAGGTTGAATTTTCTCTTCATACCCTTCTTCATTGCTTGCTTCTTTCTATCAACAAGAAACACCTGAGCCTTATCTCCTTTAGAGTGGCTCTCAGCTGTCTTAAGCATGTTAAACAGCTCTGGTAATGAAGTATTCAGTTTGTTCATATGGTAGTTAAGAACAAACTGAGAGAAGGAATATGGAAGTGACTGCAGGATCAAGTCCTGATTGAGTTCACCATCCATGACAAACCCTAATTGACCCAATTGAGTGATTAAGTCAATCATTTTTGATACATGGGTTTACACAAGTGAACCCTCACTTATCCGTGCTTGGAACAACTACTTCGATATCTCGTATCGAGCAGCCCTACTTTGCTCTCCATAAAGCTCCTTTAGATTGAGTAATATGGACTAAGGTTCCATACCTTCATGTTGCCTTTAGAGCTCGTTGCTCATCGAGGCCAACATGATGCACCTAACAGTTGTACTATCATTTTGCCACATTCTGTGTGTGGCAATTTCCTCCTCTGATGCATCATCTCTGATCACCACTGGATCTGGAGAATCAAGTATATATGAAAGCTTCTCCTGAGTTAAAACAATCCTCAGGTTCCTCAACCAGTCCATATAATTTGAACCGGTTAACTTGTTGGCATCCAAGATGCCCCTCAGTGATAAGTTTGAAGCCATTAAAGATAAATGTCTTACATTTAATTAAAGAATAATATTAGCAGACCACTCAATGATGGCATACATAACTAGATAAGGACTTTATATCTAATTATGTCTTCCACTATTTTCTTCGAATACCATAACCCTCAACTATGGTAAGCAAGAAACCTTCCTAGTTTCCTTAGTGGGGTTAAGATCCTTATTCCTCATGAGTGCCTTATGTATGCACAACAAACACACATGAGTACAAAGGTAGGACAACCTTTTCAATTGCAACCCGTACAATTCTCAACAATTATCTTTGCCTTTAAGATACTTATGGCCTTGTGTATGCCCAACAAACCATAATGTCTTAGTTTAGTCGGACCCTTAATTTCCATATAGCCATGATTGAATAATGTTATCCTTGTGTATGCACAACAACACAACATTTCCAACCATGCCATAAAGCACTAAGTGCACCAAGACAAATCTTATATCAAACCCTAGAGTAGGCCTTGTGTATGCACAACAAACCTACTATGATGCAAAACTATATATGCATGAAATGATTTTTTTTTGTGTTTTAATATTAAGTTATAAGTTGTAATCTCGAAGATCCGACCATGTATCGATGTAAGGAATTTTATATGAAAATAAGAAACTAAAGCAAGCATAACATGACCTAAAAGTAATAGAAAAGAAGGACCGCTGAGGCTGAGAAGCCTCGGTTGGGCTAGTTCACCTACAATAAGGCTACTGGTGGCAGAGGGGGTGTACCAAAAAATGGTTGAAGCACCTGGTGTAGATCATACATGAAGAGATTGCTCTCACTCCGGATGCGGCCTGGAAAACCAAGCCAGAGACCAGTGGATTCCCGGCTTTCTGCTCGATGGTCCGATTGCAGCTTGGCTGGAGTCGTTGGATTCGTCGGAGTCGAGGGACCGGCAAACGACCTTCCAAGGGTTAGAAAACATAGTAGAAAAGAAGAAACAAGAGAAAATAGCAAGGAAAAGTGATTGTTTGGAGAGGAGGGCTAGGGTTTTGGAGAGCAGGATGAGGGCTGGAAGCAGTCGCAGGACATCGGAAAGAGGAAGGGCTCACACAGAATCCCTTCAAGCACATAGCAGGTAGCACACATCAATTGGACAATTCAAGTATTATTTTATAATAAAATTGTTCTTCATACAAGAGACTAAGGCCTTTTAAATAGACTCTTAGACTTGGCCTCCAAGTAAGGCTAAAAGAGATATTGCATAGGAGTTTGAATCCCCATCCAACTCTAGCTAAAAAATAAGGAAAAACTAGGTAGAAAAAACCGCTAATTTCCCTCTCCCTCCTCTTGCCTTGGTCGGCCAAGGGAGGTGACCCTAGTGGCTGACCAAGGGTGGTAAGCATAAGCCTTGGCACCACTTATCTCCTCTCCTGGGCCTGGGCTGGCCCAGCTTGCTTCAGGCTATGTTTCAAGGCTTCAAGGCTTCATTTCAGGGCTTCGGGCTTCGGGCTTGTCTCCCGGGCTTCTGATTTCTTCTCTTAGACCTTCCATGATCCTCATAGCTTCAGTTGGATTGGTCTTCACTTGGGCTAGCTTGGTCTTCTCTTGTATAAGTCATTACATGTACTGAACTCTAAAAAAAAACTAGCTCAACATGAGCTGATTAGTATAGGACTCAAGTAAAAAAATAACTTAGATGGAGTAAGCTTTTATTACAAATGGACTCAGATGCTGCTAATTGATCCACTGAGAGTTGAGAAGCCTCTGCCTTATTCTGGTACCTCTGGTGTCCCCACCAATTCTCCCGGGATGGGAGGAACTCGACCCTATTGAGTGAAGATCAGGCTGGCTAACATATCTCTCGAGAATGTCTAGGTTGAGGTGCTGCAAGTCCTCTTGAGAAATCCACAAATCATCCGACTCTGGCCAGCCTTGCCATCGGACCAGGTAGCATTGATAGCCGCGGCCCTGGGTCATTATGGCTTGATCGTCCAGGATATGCTCGATCCATTCTCCTCTCTCAGGTCAAATTTATTAGTGGACAATCTGGGTTAGGGTCACTCACAATGAAAGGATTAGGTCCAAAGGCCTCACTGGGTATCACTGCTGGTTCCCTATACTCAATCAAGTCTGTGATATTGAAGGTAGAACTAATGCCCAAATCCGGAGGCAAATCTAACACATAGGCATTTGGTCTAACCTTCTCTATCACTTTAAAAGGTCCAGCTCTGCAAGCATGAAGCTTCTCTTTTAGGCCTAAGCCTAACTAAGACAGAATCCACTACATCAAATTTCTTGGCCCTTCTTCGAGAATCAGCCAGTTTCTTTCAAAACTAGTGCAGGTGGTGAACATGCTGGGCACATGCTGACTCCTAACAGGTGATGCAAAGGACTCAAACTATTACCTAACAGACTTGACTATGCATTCCTATCGAAGGAATTTTTATTAAACTCTTTGGACCTAAACCTAACAAATCATAGGTTCTCTAGGTTTGGTCCTAGCTTGACATGCACATGAAAACTTACAATGGGCTCCTAGCAAATTCCATAGGGTATGCCAGAAGTATAATGCAAACCTAACATGCGTAATGAATGCATGCAGTATACTAATCTCAACTAAATGCAATCTAATGATCCTAGAAATGCTGAAGGTGTTTGGAAATGGCAGCAAATAGGAAGTGGGTTCAGAATTAGTATGGTAGGGTAGGAAGAAAGGTTCAGGATTAATTGGATAAAGTAGGATATAAGAAGGCATGTCAGGGACTAATCCTAGACTAATGAGGCTAACCTTATGAGGTTAAGCTATATCTACAAGGTTTGTGTAATGGAAGGTGGGTTATTAATCTTAGGAAAGAGGTCCTTAATGGGAACTATAGGAGGGGGCTTTTCCTGAGGGTACTGATTCAAAGAGATCATGTCCTTAAAAATTCTTCTGATTCTTGTATTTTAGGACTAGACTCTATAATTTAACTCTCCTCCATGGCTTCCTCGGGTACGGTTCTAGCAGCAGTATCTAAGTTCTCCTCCTCTAATTGTTCATCCACTACAGGTTCCTCTACTAGACTAAACTCGTAGGTGGCCTCTCTAGATGTCTTAGTGGGCTCAGGAGTTTCTTTCCCTAAATTTTCAAGGGGTTCATCCTCTTCAAAGTCCTCTCCCTCGTATTCATCTACTAAACTAGGATCAGCCTCATACACTTCTACCTCAAGCTCATTAATGGGTTATGGGGTCTTTGCCTTGCAAACTAATAGGATAGGAGTAGTAGGCTGGTCTAAAGAAAGTCGGCTAGGTTTGGACTTAGGTTTAAGGGAATTAATCTTATTGAACTTAGATTGATTGATCATGAGTTCCTTCTGATATAACTCAAATTCCTTAGCTAGGTGATAGGCTTCCTCTAGATCTTGAATTTACCAATGAAATAGCTCCCACTGGATATCCCTACGCAGGCCATCTTAAAATCTATCCATGATCTTAGACTCAGGTTCAACTATGTTACATTTCCTACTAAACTCATTAAATTGGTCGATGTACTCAGACATAGTCTTATTACCCTGCCTCAATTCGTACCATTGGTCTAAAAGTTCGTATTCATAAAACTCACCTAGGTACTTCTCTCTCAATTTACTTCTCATGACTTTCCAGGTGCTTATTTCATCTCCTCCTTGATAACATTCATTTTCAATAACTGTCCAATTCACCTTAGCATATCGGGTTAAACTATGTAAGGCCAATCTAAATTTTTCCAACTCTGACATCCTAGTGTACTCAAAATACTAATCCATTCTTTCCTCCCAATCAATATACAACTCTTGTCTTCCATCAAAAGTGGGTGCATAAGGTTGGGTGTTCCTAATGGGTCTTTCCTCTAAATCAACCAAGTAGGGGTATGGACACCTAGGGTTAGACTGAGGGGCAAGATCATGATAATAGGCTCTTGGATCAATGGAGTTGGGCCTAGATGGTCCACATTTAGTATGGGCCATACGGGCTTCAAGATTGTCCATGGTTTCAGCCAAAGGTAGAGATAGTGGATGATATGATGCTCTTGATCTAGTGCTCATGCAAGACTCAACATTGACTCAACTACAGCTGCGTAAACCTAGAGCCCAATCAGAATGGGTTGACTCAACTTACACACAACTCAAATCCTAATCCTTCAATCTGGCCAGGTAAGAGGTGGGATGGTGGGAGGCACCCTAGCTCTCATAGGAATCCAATTAAGGAACCACCGATCCGCTTAGGTCATTTGACACTGTACATCTTGCCTAGACACCAATAACCAGTAATAGGAAGTGAATTGGGTGCACTAGTCGTCCCACAAAGACAGAACCCGATCGATGGGTGTCCCTAGCCCACTAAGGCAAATTAAGTCTAGTTAATTTTAAATTAGGCTTAGGACTGAATGCAAGGGATGTGGTTTTGGGCTAAGGAGAGGTTATCAACTCCTCCCCTTATCTGGCATAAAGAAAGTGCCCTTAAAGTAAATTTATGCAATGATGGCATGCAGATGAAGATGCAAATTAGGGTTTAGATATTTTGGTATTTTTGAATATATGTAAATTTTTTTTTTGTTTTGGAATTTTTCTTAAATAGAAGGATAATTACAGATTATGATCTAATATGTAAAAAATATGCTAAAATTAAAGATATGCAAAGATTTTACTAAAAAAAACCCTGAACTTTCCGAAATCGGCTTTGCTACCAAAACAGAGCAAAACTATTCTCAGGCAATGTTTCAGCTGGGAGAAAATCCACAGACTTAAATAATTCTTGAGAAAATTTTGAAAATTAATTTGAATTATGAGAAATCCAACAAAATAAATATTATATTTTTTTAAGTCTTTTGTGGGCAGAAATAATTAAAATAACAGGATATATATTGAAAGGCCAAAAATGAAAAAAAATCTTAAGGAACTCTTTGTGTTCTTCTTCAGGGGTCCATTCATAGTGGCACCCCTACCACCATAGGAGATCCCGTCGATCGGGAAAGAAGGTTTTGAATCCCTACTAGTCTCTTATGACCGGATGGCCATGGTGAAGTACCCGATCTGAATATCCAAAAAGAACTGAGCCCAAACAAGCTCTGATACCAAATGATGCGGAACTATAT
The DNA here is from genome assembly GCA_021397845.1 of Areca catechu. NCBI lineage: Eukaryota > Viridiplantae > Streptophyta > Magnoliopsida > Arecales > Arecaceae > Areca > Areca catechu. Next base: position 149,267,107 of record CM038039.1, on the reverse strand, counting down.
ATGCATGCAATGATTTTCTTTTGTGTTTTAATATTAAGTTATAAGTTGTAATCCCGAAGATCAGACCATGTATTGATATAAGGAATTCTATATGAAAATAAGAAACTAAAGCATGCATAACAAGACCTAAAAGTAAAAGAAAAGAAAGACCGCCGAGGCTGAGAAGCCTCGGTTGGGCTAGTTCACCTACAATAAGGCTACTAGTGATAGAGGGGGTGTACCTGACAACGGTTGAAGCACCTGGTGTAGATCATACGCGAAGAGATCGCTCTCACTCCAGATGCGGCCTGAAAAACCAAGCCAGAGACCCACGGATTCTCGACTTTCTGCTCGGTGGTCTGATTACAGCCTGGCTGAAGTCGCTAGATTCGTCGGAGTCGAGGGACCTACAAACAACCTTCCAAGGGTTAGAAAACATAGTAGGGAAGAAGAAAACAAGGGAAAGTAGCAAGGGGAAGTGATTGTTTGGAGAGGGTGGCTAGGGTTTTGGAGAGTGGTATAAGGGCTGGAAGCAGTCGCAGGACACCAGAAGAGGAAGGGCTCACACAGAATCACTTCAAGCACACGGCAGGTAGCACACAGCAATTAGAGAATTCAAGTATTATTTCATAATAAAATTGTTGCCCAGATATGGTGCCCAAGAGGGGGGGTGAATTGGGTATTTAAAAAATTAAAGCAATATAAGTGCTGTCAAGTTTTAAGGTGAAGAGTGATAGTGCTCAAATAATTGTGCAACGGAAGCAATGAAATAAATCAACAATTAAAGAGCAAATAGAAGAGCAATGCAAACACACAAGAAGTATAGTGGTTCGGTGCACCTAGCACCTACATCCACTCCCCAAGCTCCACTTGGGAATTTCTACTATAATCTTTAGATTACAGCCGACTTGTTTTACCAGGCTCACAAGTCAAAACCTTACACACTTGTTTTGGCTTCGGGCTTACAAGCAACCCTAGTTGGTTTTATCAATTGTCTTACCAACAAACCTCACTCACTTGTTTTGGCTTCGGGCTTACAAGCAACCCTAGTTGGTTTTATCAATTGGCTCACCAACAAACCTCATACTAGTTTCAAATTCCCTTGAAACTAGCTAAAGACAAAAGAATATGAATACAATTAATAAAACTAGACAAACTCCTTTTGAGCAATAAGAAATTCGTTGTAGCTCTTAATGGAGACTCTTCAAGCCTTTTCCCTTGGAATCTTTGGACCTCACTAAATGCCAAATCCTTGAAAGTTGGATTCCTTAAAGATGGAAAGCTTTTGGCAAAGGAATCTCTTGGTTTTCTCACTCTTTTGGCTTGGAATTGATTGAAGGCTTTGTACTTTGACTCTAAACTTTTTCACTTTGTCTCCTTGTCTTTTTTGAAGTTTGGTGGAGGTTAAATACCTCATTCATGCTGAAACAACTCTACAAGACCGTTAGAATCAAAAATATGGCCGTTTATGGTCGTTAGAAATCAAATCAGAAGTTCAGAAAAACTAGCCGTTATGCCATGAGTCGACCTCATGAGTTGACCTCTGGATCAAGTGTCGACCTCATGAGTCGACCTCCAGTTTAATTTAGGCAAAAATTCAGAAAACAATAGTTCTGCCCATTTTGAATTCTCAGGCTATGAGTCGACCTCTGGACAAGTGTTGACCTCTGGTGGTCGACCTCTGGAGCGTGCCACTGAGATTTTGCCGTGCCGACCATGCTGAACTTTTCTTCTCTTCATGAGTCGACCTCTGGTGGTCGACCTTTGACAAGGTGTCGACCTCTGGTGGTCGACCTCTGATCTGAAATTTTCTGAAACTCTTAGAGATGTGCGTGCCATGCTTGAGTTTCTCTAAGCCTTTGTTTCTTTTGTTAATTATTTCTTAACAGGAAGGTCCAATATGAGAAATTTGATCTTTTCCAAGGTAGAAGAGCTCTTTTCCAAATCAGGCAAACTTAGTTTCATCATTGTACTCTTGATACTCTTTTTGAATAACCTAAGTCCTGAAACTTTATCTTGAGATGAAACATTAGTCCAAACATATACTCAACCTTTTGTTAATCATCAAAACTAAGGAGCCAAAGTCAACAATCTCCCCCTTTTTGATGATGACAAAACCTTGAGTATATATGCAATTAAGTCCAAAAGCAAAATATAGCAATGATAAAAATTTTCAGAGAATCCTTACATGCATGAGTATATCATAAAAATTTTACTTTTCATCTACTTTTTGTGAAACCATTCTCAAGAGTCAAAAAGATTTTACTTTTCATTTACTTCTTTCTTTTTGTGAAAACATTCCCATGATTCAAAAAGATAAGAAATATACAAGCTTTACTCATTAGAATCATATATACTTTACTACTCCCCCTTTTTGTCAAGAATCAAAAAGTCCATTTTTGTAGTGAAAGATATATTAATGAAACTTATGTTCAATTACAATGAAGTATTCAGGTGCGTAAAATACATGCTCCCCCTCAATTTATGCATTCAATATAACAAAATATTTTATCTTGAGGGTTTAAAAAGATAAATGCTAAGAGTTGGTATCAGACAGTAAAATATCACAATATAGATAAAAACAAATGTATTCAGTTACAAAATTGCTTACATAGTAGGCACAAAACACTGATACCAGAGTACAACAAAAGCAAACTAAGTACAACAAGTAAATCTATGAGGCTACTCCTCATCAGAAGGTATATCAAAGGAGACAGGAGCCATGGTCCTAGATGAGGATTTTGGAGTCCTATGAGAGAGACTCCGAGTCCTCAGAGAGGGACCAAACCTAGGGGTAGTCCTACGAGATCTATAGGTCCTAGGAAAGGGCTCCACAGGTGTCGTGACAGAGGCAGTAGCTGAAGGAATAGACGGATCAGTATGCTGAGTAGACTGAGCTGGGGTCTGCCTGCTGACTAGCTCATAAGCTGTGGGATCATCAACATCTGTCTCCGTATGCTCATCTATATCATCCGGAATCCCGGTAATAGTCTCAAATAGTGACTCGGTAGGCTCAGTATCTACTGGCACATCTGTGGCTGGAGGATCTGTACTCGGAAGATCTTTAGCTGGAGGATCAGTAGCAGGGGGTATCTCTGGAATCGGATCTGCAGGTGGAATATCAGAACTACCTGCTCCAGGCTGATCTCCATCACTGTCACTGTATCCACTGGAGTCATCATCATCATCATCATCATCATCATCATGAGGAGGAGATACTGTCGGATCTGCAGTCCCTGATGGCAGTGCTAATCTCAGTAAGCTGAGGATCTGTCGGAATCCTGTATCCATACTAGCTGAGAGAGCACCAATGCGCATATCTGTGTGTGTCCGCAGATCATGTAACTCCTGTCGTACGCCAGTGATCTCTGTCCGGACCTCTGTAATGTGATCAGTCACTCTCTGCTCAAAGTCCGATACCCTCGCTGAAGACCTCCGTGGTGTAGCAGTAATAGTAGATGCTGGAGCTGATGAGGGTGGTGGCGTGAATGTCTCAGGCTCTGCAGTCTCTGACTCCGGTGCTGGGCGAGGAGGTGTACCATGATCAGTAGGCTCTGAAGGCCCTGCCTCAGCAGCTTGGATCTCATCCTCCTCATCTGGCTCCTGGCCAGACTCTCGTCGTACCCAGCGGTCACTAATCAGTCGAAATCCCATCCTATGTAGGGATTTCTCTCCATAAGTATCAGTGTGCTGCAGCTGACTGAAGGGTATCCCGTCAAATGAAACACCATGCTCTCTGAATATCTGAGTCAGTCCCATGCCATATGGCTGAACAAGTCTCCTGTGAGATGCTGCCTCACCCATCTGCTGAAGCATGATCCTGGGAAGGTTGATGGGAGTCCGCTGTCTCAGGGACACCATCAACACCAGCTCACGCTCAGTGATAAAATCGAATCTCCCGCTCTTCGGAATCAAGATACGGGCGATGATATGATGCAGCACTCTCATCTCTAGTGAAAGCTGGTTAGCGGCTACTGTGGAAATGCCGCTAACATCCTCACGCTCTAGGATACATCTGAAGGCGTGCTCTCTGTCGCTGATCGTAGTGGCAGCAGTGCCATGAAGTGGAATCCTCCAAATGCGACTGATGACCTCCGGTGTCACTGGAATCTCGATCCCACGTACTGTAGCAGACCATCCAATGCCATCAGTGGCCATGGATCCATAAAACTCTCTGATGAGGTATGGGTAGAATCTCTCAGACATCGTACAGAAATGAACCAGACCTGCATCTCTCAGTACATCTCCAATAAAGAAGTGATGCTGATCCCATAATGGTATATCCACACGCCTCCCACTAGCAATGCTCTTCCATACTAGGCTGGCTGGCACTGGTGCAGGTGGCTCTAGGGTCGGCTCACGCTCATGTCTGACCTTTCTTCGTCGCTCAGTACTACCCTGGCCTTGTTCCAATCTCTTTTTCCTTACTGCCAAGTGCTTTCTCGGACCCATGTGAAAGGAAGAGGGGTAACTTAGGGAGAAATACAATGAGGCAAGGCTAAGAGGAAAGGAGAGGGAAAGTGAGGTTTACGGATTGAGGAAAAAGAGGAGATGGTGAAGTGGTGAGATAGGGTTTGTGAGAATGGAGAAAATCGAGAGTAAATGAAGAAAAAGTAAGAAACGGAGGGAAGAAATAAGTGTTTTCAATTGAAAAACAACCGAGATTTGAGGGTAGATAGATGCAAAGGCTTTCGGTTGTCCAAAACCAAGAACACGGTCAAAAAGAGGGTTGATTCCAAGGAAAGCAAGAGGAGAGGAGAGGATTACCCAAAATGATGAGGGAGAAGGGTGGAAATCCACTGTTTAGGGGTTTAGGGAAGTTGGAGGGGGACCACACGAAGGAGAAATGAAAAAAGAATGATGAAAAATGGCTTGCGGACGGGTTTTAAAAAAGCAGATTTCCGTTCAAGTGTCGACCTCTGAAAATTTTCAGGGGTCGACCTCAAGTGTCGACCTCCAAAACATAGGTGTCGACCTCAAGTGTCGACCTCCGAAAATTAAAGTGTCGACCTCCAACAATAAATTACCAAAAATAAAATTCTGTAAAATTTAAAGAGTTGATAAAATTTAGAAAAATAATCTTTAAACACATTTGAGAATTTATAAATCATTTTTGAGGAATTTTGATGAAGATTGAAGAGTTTCAAGCAAAAGGATCAATGACTCCCAGTTCTCTTCTGATCATACAAAATCTATCTTCATTCAATGGTTTTGTGAATATATCAGCCAATTGATAATCAGTACAAATAAATTCTAACAACACATTAGAGTTTTGAACGTGATCTCTTATGAAGTGATGCCTTATTTCAATATGTTTGCTTCTTGAATCTTGTACAGGATTTTTCGTTAAATTGATTGCACTAGTATTATCACATCTTATGGGTGTCTTAGTTAGTTTGATGCCAAAGTCCTCGAGTTGTTGTTTGATCCATAGAATCTGAGCACAACAGCTTCCAGCTGCTATATATTCGGCTTCCGCCGTAGATAGAGTAACCGAATTCTGTTTCTTACTGCTCCATGAAATCAAATTGACTCCTAGGAATTGACAAGTTCCACTAGTACTTTTTCGATCAAGTTTATATCCAGCAAAATCAGCATCAGAATATGCAATTAATTCATATGATGACTCTCTAGAGTACCAAAGACCAATTTCGATAGACCCAGATAAGTATCTAAATATACGTTTTATAGCTAAGAGATGTGATTCTTTAGGAGCAGACTGAAAACGTGCACACATACAAACACTAAACATTATATCTGGTCTACTGGCAGTTAGATATAGCAATGAACCAATCATGCCTCTATATAATTTTTGGTCTACTGATTTACCATATTCTTCTTTGTCTAATTTACATGAAGAGCTCATAGGGGTACCTATTGGTTTGGTAGTCTGCATCCCAAACTTTTTCAAAATTTCCCTTGTGTACTTGGCTTGGTTGATGGAGATCCCCTCTTTGGTTTGCTTAATTTGGAGTCCGAGGAAGAAGTTGAGTTCTCCCATCATGCTCATCTCGAACTCACTCTGCATTAACTTTGCAAATTCTTGACAAAGACATTCGTTAGTAGCACCAAAAATAATATCATCTACATATATTTGTACTACTAAGAGATCATCATTTTTCTTTTTCAAAAACAATGTATTATCTACATTACCTCTAGAGAAATCATTTTTCATCAAAAATGAACTTAATCTATCATACCAAGCTCTAGGAGCTTGCTTTAAACCATACAATGCTTTATGCAATTTAAAGACATGATTAGGAAATTCATGATTTTCAGAACCAGGAGGTTGTTCAACATAAACCTCCTCTTCAATAAATCCATTTAAAAAGGCACTCTTTACATCCATTTGAAATAACTTGAAATCCATAAAACAAGCAAAAGCAAGTAAAAGTCTTATTGCTTTTAGCCTAGCAACAGGAGCAAAGGTTTCATCAAAGTCTATCCCTTCTTCCTGGTTGTAGCCTTTAGCAACAAGTCTAGCTTTGTTCCTAGTTACAATACCATGTTCATCAAGTTTATTTCTAAAAACCCATTTTGTGCCAATTACAGAAACATTAAAGGGTCTTTCAGTTAAAGTCCAAACATTATTTCTTTTAAATTGATTTAGTTCATCTTGCATAGCATTAATCCAGTTACAATCTTTTTCAGCTTCTTCTATTGACTTAGGCTCTATCTGAGATACAAAAGCTAAATAATCACAAACATTTCTAATAGAAGAGCGTATACTTACCCCCTTTGATGGATCACCAATTATTAGCTCTTTAGGGTGTCCATGTGCATACCTCCATTCCTTAGGTAAAGGTTTTGGTGAAGTTGCATTGATCTCTTGAGTTTGATCTTGGTTCTCTTGATCATCATCTCCTTTGGGCTCATCTTCATTGATTGTCAATTGTTCAAGCTTCTTTGTACCTGTTTCAACATCAATAGAATCTTCTTTTCTAGAAGATTTTTCGTTAGATTCATCAAACACTACATGAATTGATTCTTCAACCAGAAGAGTTCTTCTGTTGAAGACCCTGTATGCCTTGCTAGAAGTAGAGTATCCTAAGAAGATACCCTCATCTGACTTGGCATCAAATTTACTGATATTATCTTTTCCATTGTTTAATATGAAACAACGGCAACCAAATACACGAAAATACTTGAGATTAGGTTTTCGATTTTTCCAAAGCTCATATGGTGTTTTCTTCAAAATAGGTCGAATTAAAACATGATTTAAAATGTAACAGGAAGTATTAATGGCTTCTGCCCAAAAATATCTAGGTAAATCGTTTTCGCAAAGCATTGTGCGTGCCATTTCTTCAAGTATCCTGTTCTTTCTTTCTACCACCCCATTTTGTTGAGGTATCCTAGGTGCAGAGAAATTATGACTAATACCATTTTCATTACAAAAAGCTTCAAAATCATGATTGTCAAATTCAGTTCCATGATCACTACGCAAAGAAATAATAGTGAGATCTTTTTCATTTGAAACCCTTTTATGAAATTTAACAAAAGCTGAAAATATTTCATCTTTATGAGCTAAAAACATTACCCAAGTAAATCGTGAGTAATCATCTACAATTACTAGCCCATATTTTTTACCTCCCAAACTAGTTGTTCTGGTTGGTCCAAAGAGGTCCATATGCAATAATTCAAGGGGTCTAGTAGTAGATACTACTCCTTTAGGTTTGAAAGTAGATTTAGTTTGTTTTCCAAATTGACATGCAGCACAAATCTTATCTTTTTCAAATGTGAGTTTTGGCAATTCTTTTACAAGATTCTTTTTGCTTAATTTTGAAATCAACTGCATACTGGCATGCCCTAGCCTACGATGCCAAAGCCAACTAGTTTCACTTGCCTTGGCTTCCTTAGCCACTAGGCATTGACCACTTTCCATGGCTAGATCATCAAGATCAACCATGTAAATGTTTCCATGCCTATGACTAGTGAACTTGATGCCATCGACATCAAGACTAGATACCATGCACAAAGATGATTCAAAAATTACTTTAAAACCCTTATCACAAAACTGACTAATGCTAAAAAGATTATGCTTCAAGCCATCAACAAATAATACATTATCTACATAAGCATTAGGGGTGATATGGATTTTACCAATTCCGACGATTTTGCCTTTTCCATTATCACCAAAAGTAACATTTCCACCATCAATAGCTGCTAGTGATGAGAATTGCTTCACATCCCCAGTCATGTGCCTTGAGCAACCACTATCCAGATACCACATTCTTCTTTTATTTTTGGTTGCAAGGCACACCTGCAAAAATTGATCAAGTTGAAACTTTAGGTACCCAAGTCATCTTGGATCCTTTAGGGTTAGTCAAATTGGTTCCTTTTGGAACCCAAATCTTTTTAAAGATATTTAATTTTCTTCTATTACAAACATATGATTTATGTCCTAATTTACCACATGCATAGCAGGTAATATTAGAAGATGCAGGTATGAAAAAGTTTTTGTAAAGTTTTTGCTGATTGTGTGGCTTAAATCCAAGTCCAGCTTTGTTAAACACTGCATGTTGACTATTTAAAAGCATATTCAGTTTTTCTGAACTAAAAGTAAACTTTTCTACAAAAGGTTTTACTTTTTCTAACTCTTCCTTGTAATTCTTGTTTTGAAGCAATAGTTCTTTATTTTGTTTTTCAATGTTTTCATTAGTTTTAAGACTTCTATTATTTTTCAAAGAATCATTTTCTTTTAAAAGATTATCCTTATCATTTGTCAAGTCCTTTACATGTTCAGTTAATTTCTTGTTTTCTTGAATTAAATTTTCAATTTCAGTTGAAAACTTTTCTGAATTTTTGGTAAGCTCAAAATTTAGCTTTCTTAATTTCTTATTTTTCAGTTTTAATTTTTCATATTCCATAACTAAGTCATCAAAAGCATCATGCAATTCATTGAAAGTAAATTCAGTTTCAGGTTCAGAATTTACCTCATTATCTTCATTGGCCATGAAACATAAGTTGGCGACTACCTGCTGCTCTTCATCACTGCTAGAGTCCTCACTCTCACTCCAGGTAGCCATCATGGCTTTCTTTCTCAACATCCTTCGACTCTTTTTAAGCAAAGGGCAATCCGTTTTGTAATGTCCAGGCTTCTTGCACTCGAAGCAGATGGGTGGATCCCTTTCTTTCTCTTTCTCTTTTTTCTTATTGTGATCACCTTTTTGTGGCCTTTTCTTATAGAAGCCCTTCTTCTTTCTCATGAATCTTTTGAATTTTCTTGTAATGAGGGCTGTCTCATCATCATCAGCTTCTTCTTCTGATTCATCACTTGACTCTTCTTTTGTAGTGGACTTGAAGGCTATGGCTTTCTTTTTCTTGTCATTGTCCACTGTCTTCTGCTTTAGTGAAAGCTCGTAGGTCATCAGTGATCCAAGAAGCTGCTCGAGAGGTAGAGTATTGACATCCTTGGCTTCTTCTATAGCTGTTACTTTCGCATCCCATGAAGCCGGAAGAGACCTGAGAAGTTTGTTAACCAGTTCACCATTAGATATAATTTTTCCCAAACTCCTCATACCATTTACTATATTGGTAAATCTAGTATACATTTCACTTATACTTTCAGTTGGTTCCATCCTGAACATCTCATACGTATGAATGAGCATGTTCACCTTTGTGGTCTTCACTTGGTGGTACCCTCATGGGTAACCTCAAGTGTATCCCAAATTTCTTTGGCGGAAATACAATTTGATATTCTATTGAATTCACTAGGGTCAAGTGCACAGAATAGCAAATTCATCGCCTTAGCATTTAACTCAGCTTGTTTGATGTCATTGTCATCCCATTCTTCTTCAGATTTTGGGGTGATAATGCCATTAACCAAGTGAGTGGGCTGATGAGGCCCTTTAGTAATTATTCTCCATATATGATAATCTACAGCTTGTAAATAAATACGCATACGAGTTTTCCAGTATGTGTAGTTTGTGCCATTAAAGAAAGGAGGGCGATTTGATGCTTGTCCTTCAACTATACCCATTCCAATTGGGGCGGCCATGATCTTTAACTCAAGATCGTTGGACCTACAAGAGAGTACCGGTGCTTTGATACCACTTGTTGCCCAGATATGGTGCCCAAGAGGAGGGTGAATTGGGTATTTAAAAAATTAAAGCAATATAAGTGCTGTCAAGTTTTAAGGTGAAGAGTGATAGTGCTCAAATAATTGTGCAACGGAAGCAATGAAATAAATCAACAATTAAAGAGCAAATAGAAGAGCAATGCAAACACACAAGAAGTATAGTGGTTCGGTGCACCTAGCACCTACATCCACTCCCCAAGCTCCACTTGGGAATTTCCACTATAATCTTTAGATTACAGCCGACTTGTTTTACCAGGCTCACAAGTCAAAACCTTACACACTTGTTTTGGCTTCGGGCTTACAAGCAACCCTAGTTGGTTTTATCAATTGGCTCACCAACAAACCTCACTCACTTGTTTTGGCTTCGGGCTTACAAGCAACCCTAGTTGGTTTTATCAATTGGCTCACCAACAAACCTCACACTAGTTTCAAATTCCCTTGAAACTAGCTAAAGACAAAAGAATATGAATACAATTAATAAAACTAGACAAACTCCTTTTGAGCAATAAGAAATTTATTGTAGCTCTTGATGGAGACTCTTCAAGCCTTTTCCCTTGGAATCTTTGGACCTCACTAAATGCCAAATCCTTGAAAGTTGGATTCCTCAAAGATGGAAAGCTTTTGGCAAAGGAATCTCTTGGTTTTCTCACTCTTTTGGTTTGGAATTGATTGAAGGCTTTGTACTTTGACTCTAAACTTTTTCACTTTGTTTCCTTGTCTTTTTTGAAGTTTGGTGGAGGTTAAATACCTCATTCATGCTGAAACAACTCCACAAGACCGTTAGAATCAAAAATATGGCCGTTTATGGCCGTTAGAAATCAAATCAGAAGTTCAGAAAAACTAGCCGTTATGCCATGAGTCGACCTCATGAGTCGACCTCTGGATCAAGTATCGACCTCATGAGTCGACCTCCAGTTTAATTTAGGCAAAAATTCAGAAAACAATAGTTCTGCCCATTTTGAATTCTCAAGCTATGAGTCGACCTCTGGTGTCGACCTCTGGACAGGTGTTGACCTCTGGTGGTCGACCTCTGGAGCGTGCCACTGAGATTTTGCCATGCCGGCCATGCTGAACTTTTCTTCTCTTCATGAGTCGACCTCTAGTAGTCGACCTTTGACAAGGTGTCGACCTCTGGTGGTCGACCTCTGATCTGAAATTTTCTGAAACTCTTAGAGATGTGCGTGCCATGCTTGAGTTTCTCTAAGCCTTTGTTTCTTTTGTTGATTATTTCTTAACAGGAAGGTCCAATATGAGAAATTTGATCTTGTCCAAGGTAGAAGAGCTCTTTTCCAAATCAGGCAAACTTAGTTTCATCATTGTACTCTTGATACTCTTTTTGAATAACCTAAGTCCTGAAACTTTATCTTGAGATGAAACATTAGTCCAAACATATACTCAACCTTTTGTTAATCATCAAAACTAAGGAGCCAAAGTCAACAAAAATTGTTCTTCATACAAGAGACTAGGGCCCTTTAAATAGACTCCTAGACTTGGCCCCCAAGTAAGGCTAAAAGAGACATTACATAGGAGTTTCAATCCCCATCCAACTCTAGCTAGAAAATCACTAGGCCAAGGGAGGTGACCCTAGTGGCCGACCAAGGGTGGTAAGCATAAGCCTTGGCACCACTTATCTCCTCTCCTGGGCCTGAGCTGGCCCAGCTTGCTTGAGGCTGCATTTCAGAGCTTCAAGGCTTCATTTCAGGGCTTCGGGGCTTTGAACTTTTTTCCCGGGCTTCTGATTTCTTCTCGTAGGCCTTTCATGATCCTCATAGCTTTAGTTGGATTGGTATTCACTTGGGCTGGCTTGGTCTTCACTTGTATGAGTCATTACATGTACTAAACTCTGGAAAATAACTAGCTCAACATGAGCGGACTAGTACAGGACTCAAGTAAAAAAATAACTTAGATGGACTAAGCTTTTATTACAAATGGACTCAGATGCTGCTAATTGATCCACAAAGGGTTGAGAAGCCTCTGTCTTATTCTGGTACCTCTAGTGTCCCCACCATACTATAGTCTTGACATAAATTTAGCTTAGCATGAAGGAAGGCAAAATATTATAGCTTACTTAACCAATCAGCATTACCAAAATAGGACTTAGATGTGAACCAAATTGGCCAGGTGAGTGGGAGGGGTGAGGGGGTCCCCCTGTTGCTTTTCTTAGACACCAATTAGATTGGCCAGGTCAGATAATGGAACCAATTAAAAAACCTCATTCCCTTTACCTTTCCAGAACCACTTGCCTAGACACCAATTGGCTGATCAAACCCTAAGTGGTTTTGCATCATGACTAAGTTTTTTGCTATGACTAAATATAATTTTGATGAGGGCTTTTGATGATCTCAAAACACATTCTACATTATCATGATTACTATGCTTATAACATATATAAACATGTAACATATCATCATAACATAACATGTTATGTTAAACAAGCATATTAAAACTAATATGCAAATCAAGACATGATAGATACATAAAAATACCTTTCACCTCACTTTTTCATGGGATATGGCCACAGCGGCACCCCTCCATGCCATAGGAGACCCATTAAATGGGAGGAGAGGTCCTTTAAACCCTACTTGGCTCCTATGACCGGACGGCCATGGTGACTAACCCAATTCAAAGCAATTACTTGGTTCAATCAACATGCATAATTTTATACTTGACATAATATCATGCATTTTATAAAAACTAAAATTAAACATATTACCCTAATATGCAAAACTTCATACAATTGCATTATTATGTCATTTCATAAGAAACCATAAATCATGCATATGAATTTGGTCGGGTCGACTTGATAGGGTTCGGGTCGGCTCGGATAGTGGAATTTCATAAAACACCAAAAATTGTTCATAAATGGTATGCCACAAGGATGGCTCTGATACCACTGATGGAAATTCTTTTAGGGTGCTGAGAATCATGCAACATGCGGAAGTGAATTTCCAAACAAAAATTCCAAGCATGAAACCCTAATTGACTAGAAAACCCTAATTCCTAGGAACCCCTTATGCAATACCAATTAATGAAACATAAATGCAGTCAGAAAAACATACCTGGATCGCTGAAATCGAATCCTTTCCACGAGGCTCACAAGTGCAAGCCCTCCAATGGTGATCTACACAGGAATCAAACCTAGGAACCTCTCCCTTGTAGGTTGCTTGATCAATTGGGACTCTTCCAATGGACTTTCTTCCTTCGGTAGCCTCTCCTTCCTTGCTTAGACCTTTGCCCTCCAGTAGAGCACTCTAAGCCCTCTCCAAAATCTCTCTTCTCTCTTTCTATCACTTTATAATTCTCTTCCTAAATCCTTGTCTTAAAATGGTGGACTTGTCTTAAAGGAAGACCTATATCCTAACAAGGGAAGGAAGAGACAAGGTGGATAGATGTAAGAGTGTAAGAAAGAAACCAAAAAAAATCATCCCATCGAAACAAATACCGATGCCTATTTATAAAAGAGGGGAAGGTGACAAATAAGCCTTCTCATCAGCCTTTGATCTATCCAAACACAGATCAAATAAGACTCTTCACTAAGAAGGAGTCTTATCATGAAACACCATGTCCCTTTATGCGCCAACCGCCTAACTCAAGTCCCTTGAATTTTTTATCCGACTTCTCCCTTTGCCACTTGACATTTCTAGTTAAAATAAATCCAAGGGATGTGACTTATGAATGAGAAAGCATTGATGATTCAAAAGGACTTAAAGCAGAAGGACTCTGCTTACTTGATTAGTGCCAAAGTGAAGAGACGAGACTCTTCAATTTGCACTAACTTCTCCATGCCATATGACACCTTGGACCTAGTCAAAGTATATGCAATATGGGTATCATATGAAAAGGCATTAAGTCTACTTTCCAACCATATAATTTTTTTTTAGATTGGAGGTCAGTTGGTCCTTGTGCGCCCTTTTGAATGCAGAGGTGTCACTTAGGCGTCAAGAGTCCCATTCCTTTTGGACTCTTCATATATGGTGCATAAAATATCCAAAAAAATATCAGATAAAATCTGATAAATTCATCACACTTAGGACTCAACCCAATCTAGGTCTTCCATAAATTGGTTAGTCCATTTAGCAACCTTTCAGACCCAATTCAATTGTGTTAGGAGATTAGGTTAGCCTACACATGCTAGTGTGCAAGCTAGCTAACCAATTAGGATCCCTTGACCCTAATTAAATGTCAATTGAGTTCCTAGGCCAACGCCCTAATGTGTTTGATCCATTGGGTTCCACATCTAGCCAGTAGTAGGTTTAGGTTTGAGCCGATTCGATCCGATCGAACCCGATTGACCTAATTAGGTCAAATTGGCTCACCTAATTGTCCAATTCTAATCACACATCGAATTGACTCATGAAACCAAATCAATTGGTTCATGAAAACCTACAAGACAAGATTAATGTCTAGCAACTTGTCATGCTTACCCGGAAGATGAGAAATTTGGTAAAAATTATCAAAGTACCCTTCAGTAGTAAGTTACCGTGCAATTCAATCTTTCGATCTCCAATTATCTCGATTAAGTGATAGGTATGGATATATGTCAAACCCTAATACTTCATCATATCGAATCTCATCTTGATCATGAGGACTCAGCTGATGACTGATTAGAAACCAATTTTAATCTCATCCTACTTTGATCAAAGGCTCCTTGAGTCACTCATCGAAGAGATTGCATAAGATAACAATTTCTCTTACTAGGAAAGATCGATTCCTTGTTGGTCCACTCACATCCTTTGTACACCTTCCACCATACCCAGAAGATCCCGTACATGTCGCAATGGCATGAATAAGTATGAACCAAAGTATGGCTTAATGTGCACAAGGAACCATGGTGACCTCAGGTCTAAAGATCACATGCATAACTTCTACTCTGGGATCTATCTTTTGACAATTAGTAAGACTTCCATAAGATAGTCCCGGTGTGGATCAGTCCAGTGTACTCATACCCTGATGAGCACCCTTATCCTTGTATTAGTGTCTCTACACAAGTGGTTGTGAGATCAACCACCCTCATCAACTGAGCATACATAGGATAAGCTAGTCTTTTCGGATTCATCGATCCCTGAATCGATGGTCCAATGACTAGGAACATTCTAGATTATGATTTATAGGAATTAGGTCTCACTGTTATTTTATCATAACCCTAATTCCATTGCCCTTTTCTATGGGGTTCATCATAATCAACAAAAACATGACACAGCAGTATATGATAAATCAAATTCCTTTTATCAATATGAAAAATATGTCATACATGAGCTAGAAGTTTACATAAAGGCCCTCATAATGATTAGTTTTTAGGGCACTTTTCTATCACAATGGGCTTGGCACATGGCTTGGCGCATGGGCTAAATTTGGACTGGAGAATATTTTATGGTGGCACCTGGAATCTTCATATGTGGAGGGCTTCATGGGCTTGGACTTGCTTTGCTTTGGAAGGGCCTAGTGAAGGCTTTGCTAGTGATCTTCCTCTTGTATGAAACTAGACTTGTACTGGACTATCACTATCACAAACTTACAGGACTCAACTGGACTGGATTGAGGTTAAGACAACTTAACTTATTACATGACTCAATACAACTAACTTCATTACAAAACTTGAAACATTATTAAGGGCTCAAACCCTAATCAGTAAACCAAATAGGGACCAGTAATTTATGCCGGATCCTGGTGCTCCCACCATATGTTATGCTATATTCTCATCTTTTATAATTTGGAGCGCATGAGGATGAAACCCTTCAAGAATAAGAGCTATCTTTATATGCCTTTGTATAAAGTTCCATAAGTTGCCAACCAACATTCAATGGCTGAGGATCTCAACCAAAACCCTGTCATCAAACCAGGGATTTTAGAGGTTAGTCCCATCGTAATGGATGGATAAGGGTCTAATATGTTAGCCCTCACCATTGAGCTGAGCTCTTATAAGTTAGCCTTGATGCTTAGGGATAGATAAATAAGCTCTTATTGTCATTTAGCCGGGGGTCCTGTAGGTTAGCCCCCAATGCATCAGATGAGATTCGAATAAGTTAGCCCTCGCCATTAAATAACATCTTATAAGTTAGCCATGACATTAAGGATGATGGACAAGGGTCTTATAAGTTAAACCCTATGTTGACTCCATTATTGATTTTGATGATAAGCAAAATACTTAAGTATAAGTTGAGTACTAACATGTTCCTAGAAGTATGTTTAATAGAAAAAGGTACTCATCAAATCAGCTAATTTGGATTGCTTGTCAAATGATGAGGAAACCATTTTTGTGGATGAAAGATCAATTATTAATGGACTTAAGCACTTGAGACATGCTTGAAAGGACTTAAAGAGCTCAGCACAAAAAGGTTTAAGCAGAGTTTCAGTGATTTTTGAAGAAATCTCAGCAAGTATCAACTCAAAGTGTCGACTCATAGTTCAAGTATCGACTCATGGCAGTGCAAATGTCGACTCAAGCTGGCATACAGAAAGAGTTTCAAATGGCACGACTGAATTATCGACTCATGCCACTCAAGTGTTGACTCATGGTGTTGACTCAAGGATTGACTCAAGGCCTGAGAAAAATTGTTTATAGAACATGATGAAGTTGAAGACTTGCTTGAAGTGTCGACTCATGAATGTCAAGTGTTGACTCACCTAAAGAAGTGTCGATTCACCTGAGAATTCCAAAGAGCTTCAATAAAGAATTTTGAACTAGGTGTCAACTCATGGGACTTAAGTGTCGATCCTAAGTATCGACTCACAGCTTGAAGTGTCAACACTTGGAGTTCTAGGAACAGTAACGCTAGTTTTTCAAATGCAGAACTCGGCCCTCTTGGCTCCCAATGGCTAGTTTTTCATGTCTAACTGTCATATACCATCTTTAAGGCCTTGGGATGGTATTTAAGTGATTTTAATTCAAGAAAATTATAACAAAAAAAATAAGAAACACAAGAAAGAAGAGAACAAGTGAAAAACAAAAGAAAACAAGAGAAAAGCAAGTGCATTCACTCCCATTCATTAAGAGCAACTACCTTCAAGTAAAAAGAAGTCTCCAAGCATTCAAAGCTATCAAGAAGCATTCAAGTCCAATACTTTTGAGTATTGATTGAGGCTTTATCAAGTTCAAGATAAGCAACTTCTCCAAGCTTTAAAGAGATATCAGCTTTACATTAGAAAGCTTTTCTTGTTGCTTGACTTTATCTTATATCTTTGTTATAAAGGTTTTTGGTGAGCCTAAGAACAAAACCAAGGAGGCTTTTGATTAGCCTAGTTGAAAACCAAGGAGGTTTTTGGTTAGCCTACTTGAAAATCAAGGAGGTTTTTGGTAAGCCTAGTTGAAAATCAAGGAGGTTATTGCTTAGCCTTTGAAAACCAAGAGGTTTATTTTGGTGAGCCTTGTAAAAATCAAAAGAGGATTTTGATTAGTGAGCCTAGAAAACTAATCGGCTGTAATCCTAGAAGATTATAGTAAATTCCCAAGTGGACCTTGGGGAGTCGATGTAGGTGCATTGGAAAGCACCGAACCACTATACTTGGCTTGTATTTATGATTATCTATTGCTCTCTTTACTTGCACTTATATTTGTTGCATTTTTTATTCCACTGCATACTCCTCAAGAGCATACTATTTCACCTTACACTAGCACTTGATTTAATATTTGTATTGACACACATTCTTGCAAGTAATTTTAGAAACCTAATTTACCCCCCCTCTTGGGTTGCTTACTGGGCAACACCCTATCATCATTGAGCCGGGGGTCCTACAGGTTAACCCCTGATGCTTCATCGAGCAAGGATCTTATAAGTTAGCCTTCACCATTGAACAGGGTCTTATAAGTTAGCCCTAACATCAAGGATGGATGGATGAAGGTCTTATAAGTTAGCCCCCATCATCATTGAGTTAGTGGTCTTGTAAATTATCCCTCGATGCTACATCAGGCAAGGATCTTATAAGTTATCCCTCGTTATTGAATAGCATCTTTTAAGTTAGCCTCAATATCAGGGATGGACGGACAAGGATCTTATAAGTTAGCCCCTATCGTTGTTGAGCTGGGGGTCCTATAGGTGCACTCGATGCTACATTAGGTGAAAGCCTGATAAGTTAGCCCTCATCATTGAATGGGATCTTATAAGTTAGCCCTGATGTCAAGAACAGATGGATGGGGGTCTTATAAGTTAGCACCCATCATCATTGAGCCACGGGTACTGTAGGTCAACCCCAATGCTACATCGAGCAAGAGTCTTATAAGTTAGCCCGTGCTATTAAACATGATCTTATAAGTTAGCCCCAACATTGGGGATGGATGGATGAGGATCGTATAAGTTAACGCCCATCATCGTTAAGCTAGAAGTCCTGTAGGTTAGCCCTTAATGCTGTATCAGACGAGGGTCTTATAAGTTAGCCCTCATCGTTGAACAGGATCTTATAAGTTAGCCCCAATATCAGGGATGGACGGATGCAGATCTTATTAGTTAGCCCTTATCATCGTTGAGTGGGGGTCCTACAAGTTAGTCCCTAACACTACATCGGATGAGGGTCTTATAAGTTAGCCTTTACCATTGAACAAGGTCTTATAAGTTAGCCCTGATGTCAAGGATGGATGAACAAGGGTCTTAGAAGTTAGCTCCCATCATCGTTGAGCTGGGGGTCCTGTAGGTTAGCCCTCGATGCTACATTAAGTGAGATTCTTGTAAGTTAGACCTTATCATTAAACGGGTCATATAAGTTAGCCCCAACATTAGGGATGGATGGACGAGGGTCTTGTAAGTTATCCCTAATCATCATTAAACCGGGGGTCCTATATATTAGCCCCTAACATTGCATTAGGCAAGGATCTTATAAGTTAGCCCTCATCATCGAATGGAGTCTTATAAGTTAGCCCTAATGTCAGGGATGAAAGGACGAGGGTCTTATAAAATAGCTACCATCATCGTTGAGCTGGGGGTCATGTAGGTTAGCCCTCGATACTATGTCAGATGAGGGTCTTATAAGTTAGCCATTGCCATTGAACGAGATCTTATAAGTTAGCCCCAACATCATGGATGGACGAACAAGTGTCTTATAGGTGAGCCCCCTTCATAGTTGAGTCGGGCTAAGGTAAATTGGCTTGCTGAATTAACAAGAGCATACAATAATTACAAATCTTATATTTAAATAGGAAAGATTATATTATAAAAAGTACATCCAAAGATTTTTGAAATTCCATGGACTAGGTAGGGGTGTTCCATCCAACTGTGTCTAAGGCTGCAAATGGATTTGGGTTGACCCGTGACCCGACCCAACCCAACCCGTTTATATCCAATCCAATCCATTTTTAGAGATCTGTGGATCCTAGTCAGATCCTAAAATTAGATCCATTTCATTTTTTGGGTCAGGTCTGGATTTACTGAATTTGGGTCTATCCTGACCCGACTCGAACATACTGATACTATTAGGATCATATCTATTTGGACCTTTAAATATCATTTAAAACTTGTATGAAACTTATTTTTAACATTAAGATAGAGTTATAATTATTTTTATATCTTAATTTATTTTAAAAATAATATTATTTGTTATCTATTTTATGGTTAATAATAGTTGGCTATTTAATAATTAAAATATAGTTGTCTATATCTTATGTGGATCATATCTAAATCTAATTTTTTTAGATTAGAATCGAGCTATTTATGGACCTGATCCAACCTGAATCACCCATTGGATTGAGAATTTTGACAGTGGACCTGACCTAACCTGATCTAATTTTCTAGTAGGTTGGGTCTGTATCTAATATTAGGACCCGATCGAGATCACTCATGACCCAGTCTGACCTGACCCATTTGCACCCATAACTGTGATAGGTGATATATTTTAGGTTGGATGACTTCTTCCACTTGGTACAGTCCTTCCCAGCTTGGAGAAAACTTCCCTTGGCTGGTTAGCTAGGATACTTCAGCCCATCGCACCGTAAATCTCCAACCTTGAAGAATTTATCACAAACTTGTGCATTGTGATAATGGGTGATCTTTTATTAATAGGTTGCCATTCTCACAACAGCATGTTTGCGAACTTCCTCTAGCAGGTCTAGATTTACCCTATGTTGCTTTGAGTTGCTGCCTTCATCGAAGCTCTTGACTCAAATGGATGGGAGTCCTATCTCCAAGGGAATTACTCTCTCAGTCCTGAAGTTGAAGTTAAAAGGTGTTTTGCTCATCAGGATTCTCAGTGTGGTTCAGTAGGCTCAAAGGATAGGATATAATTTATTTGCCTACAATCCCTTTGCTCGATTGAGCTGGGCCATCAATTCCTACAAGGGATTTCTATTAGCCATGTTAGCCTCCACATTAGCTTGAGGATGGCCGATAGAAATAAAGTAATGGGTGATGCCCAGGTCCTGGTAGAATTCTACTAATTTAAAGCCACTAAATTGCCAGTTGTTGTTAGTGATGATGGTTCTAGGAAGGCCAAAGTGATGTGGGACTATTTATGCTTGACAATTAATTTTTTGTTATTAGGCATTAAGTTAGGAGTTTGTATGCTGAATTTCAAGCCAAGATATTAAGTAGGGAATTCTATAAAAAATCTGAAGCATAGGCATGCAGAAATAAACCCTAAAAGTGAAGAAACATAATCGCCAAGGCTAAGAAGCCCTGGTTAGGACTAGCTCTTCTGCAATGCCGCTACCAGAGGAGTCTAGGGGGTGTACCTGGTAGAGATTTGAAGATCGATTCATGAAGAGTTCGCTCTATGCTCTTGGATGCAGCCTGGAAAACAAAGCTATCGACCCTGTGGATTCATGACTTTCAATTCGGTGGCCCGAAAGCTGGTTAGATGGAATCCTTGGATTTGTGAACTATAAGGGACTTGCAAATCACCTAACAAGGGTTAGAAAAATAAGAAAAAATAGGGTAGATGGCTGAAAGAAGAAGGGGAAGAGGTTTGAAGAAGGTATTTCAGAGATGAAGAGGGCTGGCGGCTTGAAGGCAGGGTGCAGGGATCACATAGAAACCCTGAGGGATCACACAAATATCCTTAATCACATAGAAATTCACTCAGAATTTTGAGGAAAACTCAAGAAAAATTCATTCATAATAATTCAATCATTAGTTACAAGAGGGTGGATGGGTGGGGTATTTATAGATGTTCCCATGCCCTCTCCTAGTTAGGATAGGAATATAAAATTTGATAGGGAGAAGGATTACAAAGTTGCTTAGAACTAGGAGTACACAATTTGAGTAGAAATAAAATTTAATCTCCTAGTTAGAAGTGGACTCTTCTCCTTCTTTGACTTGGTCAAGGGCTCCTTATGGGCTTGGGCTGGGATGAAATTCTCTTGGACTGCTTTGACTTTTCCACTCCCTGCTAGGCTTGGACTTGGGCACCAACCTTGTTGGACTAGGCTTGGAGGGGTGCCAAATGAATGAATAGGCTTGGGGGCATCATGGCCTGATGCAATGAGGATGCCAGGGACTTGGACTTGGGCCTGGGGTGCCATTTCATGAATTCTTGTGGGCTGGTATGCTGGGGCGCTTCTACTAGAGGACTTGGGTAGCATGAAGGAAGTCTAGATGCTATGCTGGTGACTTGAGTGTGGGTCCAATGGTCCTCTTGAATATGACTTGAATGAAAGTAATTACAGGACTCAAATTGACACAAAACCTTAAAATGACAAATACTCATAATGAACTGACTCAACCAACCTAGCTCAATTGAACAGAACATAACCTAAACTTGACTCAAAATCCTAATGGTGTGAGTCGACTCTAAATTCAGGACTCAAGTGTAACAAGGCATGAAAACAAAACTTAAGGCCCAAATACATGACTCAATGGGCACAATCGGGCTTAAATGATCAAAACCCTAATTACAGGACTTCAAGTGGCTCAACTGACTTAAGCCCTACTTACAAGACTCAAAGGGCTAACAGGACTTGATTATTGGACTCAAAGATAAAATTGGAGTCATGGCTAAGGGACTCAAAACTCAGGGACCCATAGTGAACTAGGGTTGACCTGATGTTCCCATCAATTCTCCCGAGGTGGGAAGAACTCGACTCCATCGAGTAAGGATTGCTCTGCCTCTGGTATTGCTCGAGGTCTAGGTTGAGGCACTGCAAGTCCTCTCAAGCAATCCATGAATCATCGGATTCTGGTCGACCTTGCTAACGGGCTAGGTAGCATTGATACACGCGACCCCGGGTCATGATAGCTTGATTGTCCAGGATACGCTCGATCCGTATTCTTCTCTTAGGCAAATTTAGTGGACACTCAGGTAAGGTTTCTCTCTCAATGGATGGAGTAGGTCCAAAAACCTCACTAGGAATCACTGCCGATTCCCTATACTTAACTAAGTTCATGATATTGAAGGTAGAGCTAATGCCTAAATCTAGTTGCAGATCAAGCACATAGGCATTGGGTTCCACTTTCTTTATCACTCTAAAGGATTCAACTCTGCGAGCATAAAGCTTCTTAATCATAAAAGAATTTTCTATATTAAATATCTTAGCTTTCTTTCGAGAATTAGCCTATTTTTATAGATTTCATCACTTAAATTAATCTTTTGGCTAATGTCCTGATGCAAATGCTATGCAAAGGTCAGTGTAAGTGTGGACAGATAAATTAGGTCTAAGGACTTATTGGACTCAATACTTAATAGACTCGACTAGGCATTCCTATCAGAAGAAATTTATTGGACTCTTTGGGTATAAACCTAAAAGAATTTTGGCTCTCTAGGTTTGACCCTAGTTTTACATGCACATGAAAATTTACAATGAACTTCTAGTAAATGCCATAAGGTATTCCATAAGTAAGATGCAAATCTAACATGCACAATAAATGTATGCAGTATGCTAATCTCAAGAAAATACAATCTAAGGATCCTAGAAATGCTGGAAGTTTCTGGAAAGGGTAGAAAATAAGAGGTGGAGTCATGGTTAGTTTGGTAGGGTAAGGAATAAGAAGATGGTTTAGGGTTAATCGAAAAAAGTAGAATACAAGAAGGGGTTTCAGGGATAAATCCTAGACTAATGAGCAACACCTTACGGGGTTGAGGTATATCTATGGGGTCTGCATAATGGAAGAATGGATCACTAATCTCGAGGAAGAGGTCTTCAATTGGAACTATAGAAGGAGATTCATCCTGAGGGTACTGATAAGCCAAATCCTTAATAAAGTCTTCTGGTTCATGAAATTTAGGACTGGGTTTTATAATTTGTCTTTCTTCTAGTGGCTTCTCATGTAAGATTCTAATAGTAGTATCTGGGTTCTCTTCCTCTAACTGTACTTCCATTACAGGTTCAGTTTGGGTGTGGTCAAGGTCAGCTAACTTTAGATTGGCTTCCATTTGAGTATGGTCAGGGTCGGTTAATTCTAGGTTGGCTTCTACATAGGTATCTACTGGGTCAACTAATTCTAGGTCTTCTATAGGTATCTCTTCTTCTTCTTCCTCATACTCGTCCACCAAGCTCATATCAGCTTCATATATCACCTCTTCATGGTCATTCTGGTGAACCAATGGGGTGGTAAGAGGGGGTTGACCAAGGAAAAATTGATTAATAATTAGGGTAGGGGTGGGTTGACTAAGGGATTCCTGACTAATACTAGGCTCATCTCTAGGGGTACTAATCTTATGTGGTTCAGGTTGACTAAGGAAAACTGGGCTACACCCATAGGCACTGATCCTATCATATTCGGGTTGGCTAAGGGAAACTAGCCTAGTACTGGACTCATATCTAGGGATACTATTCCTAATGGATTCAAGTCGACTAAGGGTCATGGGTCCCTTGGACTCACAGGATGGGGGTACATAGGATCTAGGTTCAGAGGATCTGGGTGCATAGGAACTAGGTTCATAGGATTTGAAATCAGGTCTATAGGTTATGGATCTCGTAGGATTGGGTTCTGAGTATGGGTCAACGTATTGGGCTCTCCTAGAGTTGGGAGGTGGGGAACATGGGGTCCTAAGGTTAGGCTCATCTTTAGGTCCAATATGGGTCTCAGGGGTTTTCTCTAGATTTCCTAATTGGTCTCCTATCTGGTCAGACCTATGAGTTAACTAGTCGATCCTATTGGTTGCTTGGTATTTAATTGGGTCAATTGGTCAAATATATGATTCATTTGGTTAAACTGGGTGGTCAACAAGGCAAACTGGTTTTGGGATTGGGTATCAGATTGGGTATTCATCTGGTGCATCTGGGTGATAATCTGGTCACTCATGGCCTTCATAAGAGTCTAAAAATTGGGTTCCATGGTTGAGCTAGGTTGGGATCTAGACTGGTTGTACTGGACTCCTTGATGGGGGATGGGACCAGGGTAGGATCGTCGGTGAGCTGAGAAGTCACCAAAGATTAGGGTATCCTATTTTTTTTTTTGGTTTTAATTTTTTTCTATGGTGGTAGCGAAGGAAAAATAGGGATGGAGGGTAGAAAAATTAGACACTCTAGGACTTGGAACTTACATTCACGAAGAGACATCTCACCTCTAGGGCATCTCACCCATCCCACTACATGTAGCCTAGGGCATCCCACCCATCTCACTACATGCGGAGCCCAAGGCATCCTACCCAAATCGCTACCTAGGGCCGTGAAGGAAAATCCCTAAGACCTAGAGGGGACTCGACGAGGAAAAGTGGATAACTAGGGTCTCTCACCCCTCGATGCTCGAAAGTAAAGGATTAGGGTCTCTCACCCCTCGATGCCCGAAGGCGAAGGACAGATGGGCCTCTCACCCTCCCCATACGGGGTGAACGAAAAGAAAAACTCTTTTCAAAAAAAACTCTTTTCAAAATTAGGGTACCCAGATTCCCTTTCTCTCCCACCAGCCTCGATGAGTCCCTCCACTTCCCCGTCACTGATCCTACCTAGAGGGGACTCGACGGGGAAAAGTGGATAACTAGGGTCTCTCACCCCTCGATGCTCGAAAGTAAAGGATTAGGGTCTCTCACCCCTTGATGCCCGAAGGCGAAGGACAGATGGGCCTCTCACCCTCCCCATACGGGGTGAACGAAAAGAAAAACTCTTTTCAAAAAAAACTCTTTTCAAAATTAGGGTACCCTGATTCCCCTTCTCTCCCACCAGCCTCGGTGAGTCCCTCCACTTCCCCGTCACTGATCCTCGCCAGAGTCCCTCCTCCACTCCCTCCGCCACTTCACCCACTCCAAAGAATCCAAGTATCGAGGAGGGTGTAATGTCTTAGAGGTGAGAGGTCTCTTCGTTAGGGTGAGTCCCAAAGTCCATGAGATTCAAATCCCTGTCTTCCATCCCCACTATTCCTTCACCATCCCTAAAAAAAAAATCAAAAAAGAAATGGTACCCTAATCTAGGTGACTTCTAGGCTCACCAACGATCCTACCCCTATCCCCCATCAATTTTGGTATCAGAGCCCAGAAAAAAATTAGGGTACCCGGATTCCCCTTCTCTCCCACTAGCCTCGATGAGTCCCTCCACTTCCCCGTCACTGATCCTCGCCGGAGTCCCTCCTCCACTCCCTCCGCCACTTCACCCGCTCCAAAGAATCCAAGTATCGAGGAGGGTGTAATGCCTTAGAGGTGAAAGGTCTCTTCATTAGGGTGAGTCCCAAAGTCCATGAGATTAAAATCCTTGTCTTCCATCCCCACTATTCCTTTGCCATCCTTAAAAAAAAATTCAAAAAAAAAATGGTACCCTAATCTAGGTGACTTCTAGGCTCTCCAACGATCCTACCCCTTGTCCCCCATCACTCCTGACCTGGTGGTCATGCAATCAAACAAGCAAGGTGATATGGTGCAGTCAAGCACACAAAGGTTAACACGTACTACGACTTGCTAGACCTAGAGCCAAAATTGAATGGGTCTACTCAACTTACACTTAACTCAATAGCTAATCCTTCTACTAGCAGATAAGAGGTGGGGTGGTGGGAGGCTCTCCCTGCCTATGACAGGATCCTAATTAAAAACCACCAGTCTACTTAGAGTGTTTGCCTCTAGACCTCTAGCCTTAAACACCGGTTTTCAGTAATAGCTGAGGAATTAGGTGCACTAGTTGGCCCACACAATTCGAACCTGACCTGTTGATATCCCTAAGCTCTCTAGAGAAATTAGGTTGCTAATTAATTTTAGTTAAGGCTTGGGTTCTGATGTTGGGTGGTTGTTTTGGGCCCAGGACAGGTAATGACCTCCTGCCCTGATCTGAGAGAGGAAATTGCCCTTAAAATTGATTGAATGAAATGATGAACACACTAGAGCCCTAATGCAACTAATAACAATCAGAAAAATAAAAAAAAAAATTATTTTATGAGATGGCAAATTAAGTTTAAGTGGGTTAAGTTAGCAAACAAAATTTGGGCTTGGGTGAGGTAGGGTTTGGAAGTTGATTAGATTTGGTTTGATCAATTATACAGAACAAAAATTAGGATTTGTTTGGAAGCAAAATTTGGCTTAGTTTTCGGTGCAGAAAATAATCAGAAAAAATTTAGGACAGAGGGTGAACAATGCATATGATTCCTACCAAATTTCATGAGAGAAAAGTTCAAATGATGATGTAGAACCTAGGGTTTTTAGGCTGTGCAGAAATTCTGGATTTTTGTTAGGGTTTCTAAAATACAAAATTTTTATATTTTTTTGTTTTCATAAAAATAATTAAAAACTATGATAATTATCGAGACTAAATAGAGAGCACGTCATGTAAATTTAAATGAAAACTAAAATTCCTAAGATGATGAAATAGACCGAAACTCAGACACCTAATGCAGAGATAAAATGCAGAAGATTCTAGGGCAAAAAAAATAGGCATAAAAAAACTCTATAGGACGAAATAAATCATGAGAAAATTTGAAAAAATACTATCAATTATATGAATCCAAAAAAGCAAAAATTAGAATTCTTTAATTTACCTACATGCATAAACAATATAAACAATAGACCACATATAGGAATTATAGGATGCAAAAACTAGCCCTAAAACATGCTCTAATACCAAATGATGCGGGACTATTTATGCATGCTAATTAATTTTTGTTATTAGGAGTTAAGTTAAGAGATTGTATCCCAAATTTCAAGCCAAGATATTAAGTAGGAAATTCTATAGAAAATCTGAAGCACGGGCATGCAGAAATAAATCCTAAAAGTGAAGAAACAGGATCGCCAAGGCTGAGAAGCCCTAGTTAGGACTAGCTCTTCTGTAATACCACTACCAGAGGAGTCTAGGGGGTGTACCTGGTAGAGATTTGAAGATCAATCCATGAAGAGCTCACTCTACACTCTTGGAGGGGTTGATCCATTAAATAGCCACCATGTGAGCTTGAAAGTAAGGGCGAAGCTTCCTTGGCAAAATCACAAGGGCAAAAATGAGCTTCACCAACTGGGTATACTTGGTTTTAGCAATCTGCAAGACTCGGTTGTTGTAGTACATCGACCTTTGTACCCTGTCCTCCTCTCAAAAAAGAACAAAGATGATAGCTGAAGGAGAAACCACCAAATACAAATATAACTCCTCGCTTGTTTCAGGTTTGCTAAGGAGTGGAGTGTTGAGGTATGCTTTAAGGTCTTTAAATGTCATTTTGCATTCCTCGGTCCACTATAAGTCCTTCAACTTCTTTAGTATTTTGAAGAAGGGTAGGCACCACTCACCTGATTTAGAAATGCATTGGTTGAGGGTGGCCACCCATCCGGTGAGCCTTTGAACCTCCTTCACCATTTTGGAGCACCCATTTGTCTCATAGCTTATATCTTCTCTAGGTTGGCTTTAATATCTTGGTGAGATACCATGAACTTGAGGAACTTCCCAGATGTAACTTTAAATATGCATTTGGCTGGATTCAGCTTCATCTAGTATCTATGTAGGGTGATGAAAGTCTCCTCCAAGTCAGCTACATGACTCCTGGAGGCATGGCTCTTGACTAGCATATCATCAACGAGACCTTCATGTTGCAACCAATTTGATCCTTAAAAATCTTGTTCATCAATCACTGGTAGGTTGCTCTAGCATTCTTTAAGCCAAATGGCATTACCCTGTAATAAAACAAACCATGGTCAGTAATAAAAGAGGTTTTCTTCTCTTTCTCGGGTGCCATGTAGATTTGATTATATCTTAAGAATGTATCCATGAAGGTAAGAAGCTCATGGCCTGCCATTGCATTTATCAGCTGGTCGATTCAAGGAAGCATATAGCTATTTTTTGGATAGGCTTTATTCAGATCTATGAAGTCTATACACATCTGCCACTTCCCACTAGCTTTTTTCACCAACATGACATTGGCCAACCAATTAGGATAACTGACTTCTCTAATAAACCCAACATCAGTTAGCTTCTACACTTCTTCAACTATGACTTTTTGTGGCTCTAGGGGATAACTTCTCTTCTTTTGCTTTATCAGCTAATAGGTAGGATCCATATTCAGGTGATGCATCATCACTTCTAGCTCGATGCCTGGTATATCTGTAGGGGACCAAGCAAAAATATTAATATTTTTCTATAAAAAGGTCACAAAGACTATTGTTTTGTATCCATATTCATCTTGGAACCAATTTGAACTATGTGCTGAGGGTTCCCATAATGCAACGGAATGGCCACAAGATCCTTTGTAGGCTCTCCCCTTTTTTTGGCCAACTCATCTATGGTGTCAAGCCCTTCAACTGGGAATACATTTAAGGGTTTAACTTGGTGGGCCACTAGATAGCATTGCCTTGACAAGGCCTGGTTCCCTCGCACCTCTTTGACCCCATGCAAGGTAGGAAATCTCATGGGCAAATAATAGGTTAATACTATTACATGAAGGGCATTTAATCTTGGTTGATCGAAGATGGAATTATAAGTCAAAGGGATCTTTATGACTATGAAAGTAAGCTACACTTAGGATTGCTGGGGGGTGCTTCTAACAGCTACTGGTAGTGCATGATCCTTTCAGTAGGAATATCTCTCCCAAAAATTCATTTATTAGTGCATCCAGACTTTCTATTTGTTTGGCAGAAAGATTCATTTTAAGAGCATCATAAAATAACACATCCACCGAGCTTCTACTATCAACAAGTACACGGTGTATATCATAATCATCAATGTTTAGGGTTACAAGCATGGCATCATGATGGGGATACTGTACTCCTTCAGCATCAGCTTGGATGAGGGTAATAAATTCCTCGAGCCTTTGCTTCATGCTTACTTTGGCTTCTCCCTTTGGCCTTCTAATGATGGTGTTGATATTTCCTTTGGTGGGTCGATCAATTAGCTTCTTTAGCATCAGCGATGGTTCTAGCAAGTGTGGGACCTCCAGGTCATTATGCTTTTCCTTCCAGTCTTGGAGAAACCTATCCAGGTTGCCATGATGGATGAGCTCTTCGATTTCATCCTAAACTTGTATGCACTCATTTGTGTGATGGTCGTGGTCTCGATGGAAGAGATAGTACTTATTCAGATTGCACTTCACTGGTCTTGCCTATAGCCTCCTGGCCTAAAGTAGCTACCCCCTAACCTGCATCAAAATTTGTGCATGTAGGAATTCAAAGAGGTATACTAACCAAATTTTCATGGTAGTGGGATGTCCGGTTGGTTCAAAGGACTTTGATGATGCAAGATTTGGGGAGGAGTTCTCTAACATCATGGAAGAGATTAGCTTCTTGGCCTTTTCTTGCATTATTCCCTCCTTGGTTAAAACTCTTAGGCCATGGGCCATTCCTTAGCTGCTGGAGCAGATGATGGACCATGAGTGCCATATGCCTCTTTGGCATGTGCATACTTTTTTGCCCTGGTTAGTATTTCGAAGAAGTCTACCATTAGCCTCTTCTCCAAGGAGAAAAGAAAAAGATAGTATTGAGACCACATTTCATGGCAATCATAGTGACTGCATGGTCTAAATTGTATGCTTCCAAAGCTACTTCATTAAATCGACCTATATAAGATATAAGAGATTCTCGCTTGTCTTGCTTGATGTTAATGAGGGAGTCAAAATCCTAGTGCAATCTTCTACTGCTGACAAAATAAGAGATAAAGGATTGACTCAACTAGTCAAAAAAGTGGATGGAGTTTAGCTTCAGGTTGGAACACCAATATCAGGCTACCTTCCTAAGGATAGAGGAAAAGGCCCGGCATAGGATTCCATCGGTGGCCCCATGAAGAAGTATTAGGACCTTAAAATTATCCAAATGATCCACTGGATCAATGGATCCATCATATATTTTTAGCTGAGGCATCTTGAAATGCTTTGGCAATTGTTCCTGGGTGATACGGATTCTAAAGGATGGATTAGTGGTGAAACCGAGACCCTCATCTTTACCCGGGGCCAAGCCTCATAGAGTTTCAATATGCTGGTCTAGCTCTTGAAGCTTTCAATGTATCTCCACTTTTCTAGTGCATATGTGCCTTGGTGGGTCAAGGGGGTGATCAAACTAGCATCGACCCCTCATTCGACCGAGATGAAGGAGAGCACCTCCTTGCCCATCTAGGGCTCAGTGATGCACTTTGATTAGTATGCTTTTCCCTTTCAGGGTTTCATGGGTGAGAAAGTCTCCATTGCTTTGGTCACAATGTCCCTAGAGTCATTGGGGTCTGGGATGGTGCCACCTACTTTGCCTTCGACTATGGTGTTGCTAATGGTGCTATTGACAATACTGGGCCTTGGCATTGAATTGCTTGAACTGCAGTTGCTAACACTTGAATATGCTACGAGAGCTACTCTAGGTGATCAGGTCTAGCTTGGCCCCCTGCTGAGTAATACTGATTTAGAGCTTTAGAGCAGGACCTCAGTCAGGTTGATTAGTTTGCTAGGAAGTGGTGGCACTGGAATGCCAGGTGGTCACACCTTTAGGCGGCATGAGAACTTCACTCATTATTTCCTCTTAAAAATGGGCAATAAATGACAAGCCCTACATCTTATGGCACTACTTTTTGCCTAGGCACCGGAGGTCACTGGAGGAGTGATGCTCATGGACTGTACCTATAAGAAAAGTCCTTATCAGATGCAAGTTCATTAAGGACTCTCTGATACTCAAGTTAGATGGCAGGCCACAGAAAGAAAGAAAGGAGAGCAGAGTCAAGAGAGAAAGAAAGGATCTCTGAGAGAGGATCTACCTTGGAGGTTCTCAAAGAACCTCCTTTTATAGGCCTAGGGAAACTTTTAAAAGAGGAAAAGTCCTTAGCACACCTAATAGGAAGTGACAACTTGGTAGATTTCATCCCATGCAGCATCGAAGAATCACATTGCATGCCCAGAATGTCTATTCCCTATTAATTAGAAATTTGTCTCTTCTATGTTACCATCCATACTTTTAAATGATGAGGTGGACTGCTGCATAGGTCCAGTCATATTATCCTTAATTACAAGGATTTGTCCACCTGTTTGTATAAGAAGAAGGAGATGCATAGAAATGAGCATCGATTGGTTTATCTTTGGACTGCCTTATAAAATACTACTAAAGAGCTTGATTTGCCCTTTGGTACAAGGGTTCAGGATCAAACTGAGTACCCACACTAGGGATGCGGGTCCATGGGACTAAAGGAGTTGGGGCATGTTTCTACCTCCCCCGAAGGTGATGTTATAAAGAGGAAGTGAGCCTTCATGGCCTCCATCAATCTCGAAAACCAAGGATATCTCCCTTGGTGGCCAAGGGTTGATCCGTGATCGAGGATCAACCGGGTTGAAGGTGGTCAAGGGTGCTACAGATGATGGACGACTATCAAAAGCCAGACTTAGCCTAGGAATCCTTGAGATACCAAGGGTGGGGGTTTATCCCTCACATCAATATAAAATGACAATGGACTCTTTCTAGTTGATGGAACCAATCTATAAAGTTTTTTTAGCACCATATAGAAACTTCTTTTTCACTATCCTTGGGTTGTCCCATCTCATCATCCCATCATTTTGCCTAAGCTTGCATAAGTGATTGAAGAGTTGGGATTGTGATAGAAACTTATTCAATATATGGATTGATATTTTTGTAGTTTAGCAAAACATATGTCTTTGCCTGTCGAAATTCAATATCAATTAAATCCTGGTGAACCTTGTATCCAAATTTATGAGCAGGATAGGCAAATGTTGAGATGTCCCACTCTAATCCCTTACCATGACCATCATCATTTTAACCCACTTAAGTTAGCTTTATCTGGACACTATGATTAAAATAGTATCATTGAAATTTGAAATTTCTTTTATTGTATAAGCTTCCATAATAAAACCTTTGACTTTGATAAGACTATTAAATATTTCAATTTAAATATTAAAATAAATATTAACTAATCTATATTTATTAAGAATTGATATTTTTTATTAGAATTTTGTAGAAAAAGAGTCCATGAATTGAAAGAGCTAGATATTTGGAATCCAACAATGCATACGGCACTCAAATGGATTTCAAACAGGTCTAATGTCAAAGAAAAACCAATTTAATTAAAGAATGCATGATTATTAGGGCAACTGGTCTACCATGGACCGATTGCCTAGCCTACAAAAATGGCCAGTGATCCATGGCTGTCATGACCGTCAATCCACTGCCCATCTCATGGACCACCAGCCTCCTTGAGTCATCTCCTCATCGAGGAAGTTATCGAAGTCCTTTTCCTCGTCGCCAAGAGCCACCCCTTACCGAAAAAAATATCGAGAAGCCACTTTTGGACCGGCCACCATTTTCCTTCCCTTTGTTCGGCTGCCCACCGATCCATGCCATGTCCACCTATTGTCGCCAGTCAGAGATGACACAGGAGACCCACCACAAGCCATCACTGATGACTCCTCTATCCCTACCATCTCTTTCATTAATCGACTGCCTAACACCAGCCACCCACTTCACTATCATGTCCATATAGCCAGCCACCGTCAAGTGACCTCCACGCCACCATCATTGCTCAAAGCCACCACCTCAAGCTACCACCACACGCCACCATCATGGATTGGGAGAGGCCAGCAACATTGGAGTTCGATTAGGAGAAGGGATCCGGGATTGATTGGAGTCCAGATCAAACTCTATTCACCCAAGAAGGAAGAAGGCTATTCCACATGAATTTCAATGCAATCTAAGGCCTGTGATGCAGAATGGATGCCTAAGAATTTATTTCATGATATCTGATCGATCTTGAACTTGATTAACTTCAAATTTGACTAGGAGGAAGCCCTAGATGAGCTCTATAAAAGGAGGACCTCGAGAAGTAGAAAAAATCATTAATTATGTTGCCCAATAAACAACCCAAGAGGGAGGGTAAATTGGGTTTCTAAAAAATTAAATGCAAGTGTACACTAATTCAATAAATAATAAAAGTGCAATGAGATGCAATAGTAATATGCTCTCAAAGAGTATGAAACAAAAATTTAAAAGCAATAAATGTAAGAGCAAGAGAAAGAGAGAAAGACAAGCAATCACAAACACAATCCAAGTATAGTAGTTCAGTGCTTCCCAATGCACCTACATCCACTCGCCAAGGTCCACTTGGGAATTCACTATAATCTTCACTGATTACAGTTGATTAGTTTTCCGGGCTCACAAATCAAAACTTGACTTGTTTACACATGGCTCACAAGTCAAAACCTTCCTTGGTTTTGCCAGCTAACCAAGAATATAATTGGTTTTAAGGCTCTCCAACAACCTCCTTGGTTTTCAAGGATAACCAATAACCTCCTTGCTTTTCAAAACTAACCAATAACCTCCTTGATTTTCAAGGCTAACCAAAAACCTCCTTGGTTTTCTAATAGGCTAACCAAAAATCTTTACAACAAGGATAGAGTTAAAGTAAAGCAACAAGAAAAGCTTTCGTAATAAAAGTGGATATCTCTTTGAAACTTTGAGGAATTGCTGTCTTCAACTTGATGAAGCCTCAATCAATGCTCAAGAATGTTGGACTTGAATGCTTTTGAAAGCTTTGAATGTTTTGGGACTTCTCTTTGCTTGAAGGTGGATGCTCTCAATGAATGGGAGTGAATGCACTTGCTTTTCTTTTCCTATTATTGATCCTCTTATATTTAGATTTGATTTGAATCACTTATATACATTTCCAAGGCCTCAAAGTTGGTTTATGACCGTTAGACATGAAAAACTAGCCATTGGAAGCCAAGAGGGCCGAGTTCTGTGTTTGAAAAACTGGTTGTTACTATTCCCAGAACTCCAAGTGTCGACACTTCAAGCCATGAGTCGATACTTAAGGTCGACACTTAAGTTTCATGAGTTGATACCAAGTTTAAATATCTTCATTGAACCTCTTTGAAATTCTTAGATGAGTCGACACTTCTTCTGGTGAGTCGATACTTAAGTCAATACTTAACATCCATGAGTCGACACTTCAGGCAAGTCTTTAATTTTAGTAAGTCTGTATCAAAATTTTTTCAAACCTTGAGCCGATCCTTGAATCGATACTTGACTGGCATGAGTCGACACTTTAGCTGTGCCATCTGACACTCTTTCTGTGTACTGGCTTGAGTCGACACTTTCACTATTATGAGTCGACACTGGCTGAAATTTCTTCAAAAACTATTGAACCTCTACTGAAACCAATTTGTGCTGGAATAACCAAGTCCTTCCAAGCAATCTTCAAGTACTTAAGTCCATTTAAAACTGATATTTCATTCTTGGAAGGGACTTCTTTATTTTGACAAGCAATCAAATCTTGTTGAATTGATGAGTACATTTTTTTATAAAAAATATACTTTAAAGAAATAGTTAGTACTCAACTTATACTTAAGTATTTTGTTTATCATCAAAATCAATAACAGAGTTAACAATCTCTCCCTTTTTGATGATGACAAAATTTTTAAGTATAATTCACATGATAAGCTCTTAAAAAGTATTTTCAATAGACTTAAGGCTTATTGCAATATGTATTCAAATAAAGAAAGATAAGAGATGAATTTTAAAAGCTCATTTGAATTGAATTTTAACTAAGAGTATCAGAGCTAAAAAGGAAATTCATATAACATGATACTCTAAAGAGAACATGCTTAAGAATAATAAATTAAGCAATGAACAAGATGAAAGTAATCAAAAGAGAATTTTGAATAATAGATTGAAAAGTATAAATACTCCCCCTCAAGAGATGATTCAAAAAATTAATTTTTAAAGATCTTTCAAAGGAAAATAGCTAAAATTAAACATCTAAAATTAAGGATTTTGTAAGAAATTTTAGCAAAATAGATTTTGCAATCCAAAGGAGGGATTACTCCCCCTCACTCAATGCTCAAAACATTTTTTCTCAGACACAAATGATTTTTCATTTTATCTTCATTGCACAAAAAATATATATACCTTTCATCTGTCTTATGTCACCTTCATCTTTTATACTTACCTTTCATCTTATCTTTCCCCTTTATCTTTACTTACCTCTCCCCCTTTTTATCAACATTAAAAAGGAAAAGAAGAAATAGTGAAATTAAAACATTGAAATTAAGTAATGCAATTCATTCATTCAGAGATGATATCATCCAAAGACATAGGTATGAAGTAGAGCATTTCAACCATTCATAATGTTTCATACATTGATACAAGTTTGATACATAAAAGTAGACAAACATAAAAGCATACAGGTAGTACAGAAATATAAACTAGCTAATCATAGAGACTATCTTAAGTACGGTCCTCGTCATCCGAGGATCCAATCTCGATAGGTCCTGTATCAGTAAAAGCACAGGATCGAGGCCACATAGATCGAAGATCACGAAGACGGGTCTTGGTCGGTCTCGATGGAACACGATGACCTCGTCCTTATGTCTAATATAAGTCCTGTCTTTAGCTGGTGCAGAAGAGGTAGAAACTATATCAGCAGCAGGAACAGAACTGATGGGAATGGCAGTATCAAAAATCAGTATGAATTGATGTATGATCAAAGATAGGACCTGAATCAAGATGGTGGAAACCAGGGGTTTAAATTCTTAGTTTCCTGATAAGGAAAGATGTATGCAATGGGGGAGAATGAATAATAGGTGTATCAAAAGCTGAAGATATGATAGGAGTAGGTGCTGGAATGGAAGTGTGATCAGTAGGTCTGGAGAGAGGAGTGGGTAAAATAGGAGTCTGGAAAGATGATCTAGATGGATCATGAATGGAACTCCTGGAAGGTCAGCTGCAGTCTCCGGTACTGGCTCTATCATCAGATCTCCATGTCAAAGTCATCAGAGTCAGTCTCATCATCATCCAAATCTAGTCCAAGAGCAGGTGGTGCTAGAGTTGAATCAGCTAGAGCCGAAGTATCAGGGGCTCTGCTAGAAGAGGGTCTACCCAAAGTAGACAGAATGGCAGAGATCACATCTCTCAATCCTCGATGGCTTTCTCTTATCTCCATATGAAACCGGTCGACTAGCTGATGAATGATCACCTCAATCTCAATGCGAGCGACCCTGTCCTTTAGACTCTCTAAAACTCCAGGTATATCAGACTGTACTAGCTCAGGCTAAGGAGCTGGCTCTGGCTATACAGAAGGCTCGGGCTATGCCTCAGGCATATCAGTGGGTGACTCTGAGGGTGCTGCCTCACCCGAAAAGATGCGCTCCTGCTTAACTATATCCTCGTCTCTATTAGTGGCCTGACCAGAAATGCACAGTCTCCACTGGCCTCTGACAAGCTGGTACCCCATCCGGTGAAGAGATCTGATATCATAGACATCAGTGTGCAGTGGCTGCCGGTAAGGCTCATCATCCATCACTACTCCATAAGCTCTAAACAATAAAGTCAAGCCCATCCCGTAAGGCAGACACAATCTCTAGCTGATAGATGCCTCCGTCAGCTGATGTACCATGAGTACTGGTAGAAATACAGGAGTGTGCTGTCCCAGAGAAACCATCACTAATAGCTCCTGCTCTGTGATGAAGTCAAAATTGCTGGTCTTCGATAGAAGAATCTAGGCTACTATGTGATACAATAACCTCATCTGAGCAGATAATCTCAAAGCTACAACAGTGGCTCCCTCAAGTAAATCATCTGTCTCAAAAATGTAACGAAGACCACTGACCCTATCCACTAAACTGTCCACTACAGATCCTCTCATGGGTATGTCCCATACTCTGCTCAAAATATCTGCAGACACTGGGACATCTCTGCCTTATACCTGAGCAATCCATCCATCACTACCTCATGTGAGTGAACCATAGAACTCTCGAATCAAACCCGGGTAAAATCTCTGTCAAAGAGAAAAATGGCACAAATCATGCATCCCTAAGCCACTGAAATATCCTAAACTATTGCTGATCAACAAAATCAAAGTCTACACAACATCCTCTGATGATGGTCTTCGATCCCATGCGATTCACTGTAGGAAAGAGAGGTCTGGCTGGAATCTCAGGCTCCACAGCTGCTCTAGCCTCATGTCATGCCTTTGTTCTCCTTTTTCTTCTTGATTGGATGGTCTTGGACACCAGACAACTTACTTCCTAGGCCCCATTTCAAAGATACAAGATGGAAAAGCAAGAGGGAAAGAAACCTAAGGTTTCTACGGTGCAAAATCAAAGAGGAAGGGGGAATAAGGTAGAACCTGAAGGAAAATCCATCATAAACGAGGATTTGAGAGATTTGGAGTTGAGATTTGGAGAAAAGGAATCATTTGAAGAGTGTTAGAGATGAGTCTGCTCGATTTGGAAGGAAGAAGACAACGAAAACACTTCATTTTCTTACTTTTATTTCGGTCTATCGCCATTCAAGTGTCGATTCATGACACAGAGTCAAGTGTCGACACATCCAGGTGTCGACACTTTCAAGTGTTGACACTTTGACTTAAAATTAAAAAAAAATAGGAAATGAAGCTTTGATCAAAATGAATAGAATTTCAATGGAATTCAAAGAGATTAAACATAATTAATAGTAAATTTGATCATTCAAGGGTCAAACAATATGAAGAGATGGAAATTTTCAATCAAAAGGGTTGATGACTCCAAGTTCTCTTCAAATCATACTGAACCAATCTTCTTGGAGAGGTTTAGTCAGTATATCAGCTAATTGCATTTCAGTACTAACAAATTCAAGCACAACATCATTGCTTTCAACATGATTTCTAATAAAATGATGCCTAATTTCAATATGTTTACTTCTTGAGTGCTGAACAGGATTTTTAGTTAAGCATATTGCACTAATTTCAACATTTTATGGGTTTCTTAGTTAGTTTGATTCCAAAATCTTCAAGTTGTTGCTTAATCCACGAGATTTGAGCACAACAACTTCCTGCTGCAATATACTCATCCTCAGCTATGGATAATGCAACTGAAGTTTGTTTCTTGCTAAACCAAGAGATTAAGTTAACTCCAAGAAATTGACAAGTTTCACTAGTACTTTTTCTATCAAGTTTACACCTAGCAAAATCAGCATCAAAAAATCCAATTAAATAAATAGATGAATTTTTAGAATACCACAAACCAATATCAATTATACCAAATAAGTACCTAAATATGCGCTTAACAGCCAATAGATGAGATTCTTTAGGATCAGACTAATATCTAGCATACATACAGACACTAAACATTATATATGGTCTATTAACAATTAAATATAATAAAGAGCCAATCATTTATCTATATAATTTTTGATCAATAGATTTACCATGTTCATCTTTATCAAGTTTATAAGAGGGGCTCATAAGTGTACCTATTGACTTAGTAGTCTCCATCCCAAACTTCTTTAATATTTCTCTCATAAACTTAGCTTAGTTGATGAAGATTTCATCCTTAGTTTGCTTGATTTGGAGTCCAGGAAAGAAATTGAGTTCTCCCATCATGCTCATTTCGAACTCTCCCTGCATAATCTTGGCAAACTCTTGACAAATGATTTCATTAGTAGTACTGAATATAATATCATCAATATAAATTTGTACTACTAACAAATCATCATTTTTCTTCTTTAGAAATAAAGTTGTATCAACATGGCCTCTAGAGAAATCATTTTCAATCAAAAACTTGCTGAGTCTTTCATACCATGCTCGGGGTGCTTGCTTTAAACCATAAAGTGCTTTGTGTAGTTTGAAAATATGATCAGGTGTTGACTCCATTATTGATTTTGATGATAAACAAAATACTTAAGTATAAGTTGAGTACTGACTATTTCTTTAAAGTGTGCTTATAGAAAAAGGTACTCAGCAATTTCAACAAGTTTTGTTTGCTTGTCAAAGAATGAAGAAGTCCCTTCCATGATTGAAAGACCAGCTTTTAATTGACTTAAGAACTTGAAAATTGCTTGAAAGGACTTAAATAGTGAAGCACAATTTGATTTTAGCATAGGTTCAATGGTTTTGAAGAAATCTCAATCAAGTGTCGATTCAAAGTGTCGACTCACAACTCAAGTATCGACTCATGATAGTGAAAGTGTCGACTCAAGCTGGCATGCAGAAAGTGTTTCGGATAGTATGGCTGAAGTGTCGACTCATGCTAGTTAAGTATCGACTCAAAGATCGGCTCATCGTCTCAGAATTTTTGGATACAGAACTTGCTAAAATTAAAGACTTACCTGAAGTGTCGACTCAAGTGTCGACTCACTAGAAGAAGTGTCGACTCACTTGAGAGTTCTAGAGAACTTCATTAAAGAAATTTAAACTTGGTGTCGACTCATAGAATGCAAGTGTCGACTCACAAGGTTTAAGTGTCAACACTTGGAATTCTGGGAACAAAAATGACTAGTTTTTCAAATGCAGAACTTAACCCTCTTGCCTCCCAATGGCTAGTTTTTCGTGCCTAATGGCTATAAACTGGTTTTGATGCCTTGGGATTGTATTTAAGTGGTTCAAATCAAATCAAAACACAAGAGAAAGAAGAGAAACAAAAGAAAAGCAAGAAAAGAAGAGAAAAAGCAAGTGCATTCACTCCCATTCATTGTGATCAACAACCATCAAGCAAAAAGAAGTCTCCAAGTATTCAAAGCCTTCAAGAAGCATTCAAGCTCAACTTTTGATCATTGATTGAGGCTTCATCAAGTTCAAGATAAGCAACTTTACCAAGCTACAAAAAGAAATCAGCTTTACTTTAGAAAGCTTTTATTATTGCTTTACTTTAAACCTTATCTCTTGTTGTAAAGGTTATTGGTTAGCTTTGAAAACCAAGAAGGTTATTGGTGAGCCTTGAAAACTAATTAGGTTCTTGGTTAGCCCACAAAATCAAGGGAGGTTGTTGGTAAGCCTTAAAACCAATTAGGTTCTTGGTTAGCCAGTAAAACCAAGGGAGGTTTTGAGTTGTGAGCCTTGTGAAAATAAGTCAGGTTTTGATTAGTGAGCCTGAAAAACTAATCAGCTATCATCGGTTAAGATTATAGTAAATTTTCAAGGAGATCTTGGGGAGTGGATGTAGGTGCATTGGAAAGCACTGAACCACTATATCTTGATTATGTTTGTGGATTGATTGTCTCTCTTTTGCTCTTTTATTATTGCATTTACATTTCCACTGCATACTCATTAAGAGCATTCTAATTCACCTTACACTAGCACTCATAATTATTTATTACATTTGGCACATATACTTGTAAGTAAATATTTTATTTTTAGAAACCCAATTCGCCCCCTCTCTTGGGTTGCTTATGGGACAACAAGTGATATCAGAGCCATGTTCTCAGTTTATAGGTCTAATCACCTTGAGTAAAGATCTATGGCAGCCCCTATTGGTACTAGTATAGTTGAGGGACAAGCCTCAAATAGACCTCCATATTTTAATGAAACAAAGTATACTTATTGAAAAACTAGAATGAGAATTTACATGCATTCAATAGATTATAATTTGTGGAAAGTTGTTGACAAAGGTCCACATATTCCTTCGATTATGGTTAATAGTATTTCCATCCTAAAGCTCGAGAAGGATTGGGATGAAAATGACATTAAACAATCCAAGATTAATGCAAAAGCAATGAATCTCTTTTATTGTATATTAGATCCTAGTGAGTTTAATAGCATTTCTACATGCACATCTGCTAAGAAAATATGGGACACACTTGAAGTTATCCATGAGGGTACCGATCAAGTGAAGAACACTAAAGTAAACATGTTAATGCATACTTTTCAAATGTTATGAATTGAACCAAATGAATCTATCACTAACATGTACACTAGATTCACAAACATTATAAATGGCAAGAGAAGTTTAGAAAAATTTATGTCTAATGCTGATCTTATCAATAAGATTTTTAGGTCACTTTCAACTTTATGGGATCCAAAGGTGACCGCCATACAAGAAGCAAAAGATGTTGATAAACTATCCTTGGAGCAACTAGTGGGATCGATCATGACTTATGAGCTAAATCTGAAACAAAAATCTATGGACTTGGACAAAAAGAAAAATGGGATAGCATTCAAATCTACAATTCAAGAAGAATCCTCAAATGAAGAATCAGAATAAGAAGAAGATAATGAGAGTGAGGAAGCTCTTCTAGCAAGGAAGTTTAGAAAATTTATGAAAAGAAGAAAGTTCCCTTACAGGAAAAGGTTCTAAACAAGTAAAGACAAGGTAAAGGAAAGGGAGAAAGAAAAGGAAAAGAAGAATGAGGTGCCTACATGCTTCGAATGCAAGAAGTTCGGACACTACAAGTTTGATTGTCCTCTCCTAAAGAAATCAAGAAAGAAGCTTAGGAAGAAAGCTATGAAGGCAACCTGGAGTGATAGCGAGGACTCCAGCTCAGATAAAGAACAAACTGAAGTTGCCAATCTTTGTTTCCTGGCACAACAAGAACAAGAAGAGATAATTTCTGACTCTAAAGTGGACTTTACTTTTGATGAATTGATGCATGATCATAAATTGATTTTATCTGAAAATAGAAAATTGAAAAAGCATGCAAATAGTTTTTCACATGAAAATAATTCTCTTTTAAATGAAGTTAGTGATTTGAAAAATAAGCTTGATGTTGTGGAAAAGAAAAACAAAGCTTTAACAATGGAAAATGAAGTTTTTAAAAGGCCTAAAGCTATTGTTTCGAATGGTGATCTTTTGAAGAAAAACAAAGACTTAGAAATAGAGAACAAAAATTATAAAGAACAACTTGATAAAATAAAATCCTTTATTAAAAAGTTTACTTATAGTTCTGAAAAATTAAGACTTCTTTTGAATAATCAAAGAGCTTTTTTTAACAAAGCATGATTAGGATATAAACCTCAAAAATAGCAAAGGTATTTTAAAAATTTCTTTATACCTGTATCATCAAGCATTATATGTTTTTCATGCAAAAAACTATGACATAAAGCTTTTCAATGCAACTTGAGAAAAATCAATGATTTTGAAAAGATTTGGATTCCAAAGGAACCAATTTGAGCACTAACCCTAAAGGACCCAAGTTGGCTTGGGTACCTAAAAATAAAACTTGATTTGTTTTACAGGTGTTTCTTGCAACCAAGGAAAACAAAAGGCTATGGTATCTTGATAGTGGTTGTTCAAGATACATGACAGGAGATGTGAAGCAATTCACTTCTCTTGAGGCAATAAATGAAGGGAGTGTGACCTTCGATTATAATGGTAAAAGTAAAATTATTGGTGTTGGTAAGGTTCATATCTTCCCTTCTACTTGCATTAATAATGTACTTTTAGTTGATGGTTTAAAGCATAATCTTTTGAGTATTAGTCAATTTTATGATAAAGGTTTTCAAGTTGTTTTCAAATCATCATATTGCATAATAGCTAATCCTGATAAAAATCGAGTTAATTCATTAAAAAAATGCATGAAAATATTTATCTAGCAAATTTGGACAATCTATCTTTGCCTAATGGAGAATGCCTAGTTGCAATGAATTCTACTATAAATGAGACTAATGAGCTTTGGTATCGTAGACTAGGACATGCTAGCATGTATTTACTCTCAAAACTTTGTAAAAAGGATTTAGTAAGAGATTTGCCAAAACTTAGTTTTGAAAATGATAAAATTTGCCAAGCTTGCCAATTTGGAAAACAAGTGAAGACATCTTTCAAACATAAAGGTTTTGTTATAACTACTAGGCCATTAGAACTACTCCATATGGATCTTTTTGGACCAACTAGGATATCTAGCCTAGGAGATAAGAGATATGGATTAGTTATAGTGGATGACTTTTCAAGGTTTACTTGGATTTTCTTTCTTGCTTATAAAGATGAATCATTTTCAGCATTTATAAAGTTTTACCGAAAGGTTTCTAATTAAAAAGGTACTTCTATTATTTGCATACGCAATGATCATGGTTCTGAATTCGAAAATCAAGATTTCAAAAACTTTTGTAATGAAAAAAGTATTGAACATAATTTTTCTGCACCTAGGACACCTCAGTAGAATGGGATGTAGAAAGAAAAAACCATACCTTAGAAGAAATGGCATGCACTATACTTTGTGAAAATGATTTACCAAGATATTTTTGGGCTGAAGTAATTAATACTACTTATTATATTTTGAATCGCATTTTAATTCATCCTATATTAAAGAAAACACCTTATGAGCTTTGGAATCAAAGAAAACAAACTTTAAAGTATTTTCGAGTTTTTGGTTGTAAATATTTCATTTTGAATAATGGTAAAGATAATCTTAAAAAATTTGATGCCAAGTCTGATGAAGGTATCTTTCTAGGATATTCTACATCAAGTAGGGCATACAGAGTTTTTAATACAAGAATCTTAGTAGTAGAGGAGTCTGTACATGTAGTTTTTGAAGAGTCTATTGACAAATCCTTTAGGAAAGAGGATACATCTGATGCATGTGCAGGTGCTAAAAAGCTAAAGAAGTTAACATTGGAAGATCAACCATCGTAATAAAGTGAAGAAGATCAAGACAAATGTGAAAGAGAATTAGCCATACAATCCATATCAAAGCATCAAGATCTACCTAAGGACTGGAGGTATGCTGATGGACATCCTAAGTAGTTAATCCTAGGTGATCCATCTAAAGGGGTAAGAACTCGATCTTCAATTAGAAATGAATGTGATTATATTGCTTTTGTTTCTCAAATAGAGCCAAAATATTTTGAAGATGCTAAAAAAGACCCTAACTGGATACATGCTATACAAGATGAACAAATTTAGTTTGAAAGAAATAATGTTTGGACATTAATAGAAAGACCATCTAACATTTCTATTATTGGCATGAAATGGATATTTAGGAATAAATTAGATGAAAATGGTATTGTTACTAGAAATAAAGCTAGGCTAGTTACCAAAGACTACAATCAGGGGGAAGGAATTGATTTTGATGAAACTTTTGCTCCTATTGCTAGACTTGAGCCAAATAGACTACTATTAGCATTTGCTTATTTGATGAACTTTAAACTTTTTCAAATGGATGTCAAGAGTGATTTTCTGAATAGTTTTGTAACTGAAAATGTTTTTGTTGAACCAC
Organism: Areca catechu; assembly: GCA_021397845.1. Classification (NCBI taxonomy): domain Eukaryota; kingdom Viridiplantae; phylum Streptophyta; class Magnoliopsida; order Arecales; family Arecaceae; genus Areca; species Areca catechu. The sequence continues at coordinate 149,222,919 of CM038039.1, read as the reverse complement.
CTGATTTTGAAAATCATGCATATCCTGATCATGTTTATAAATTGCACAAAGCACTTCAAGGTTTAAAGCAAGCATCCTGAGCATGGTATGATCGACTCAGCAAGTTTCTGATTGAAAATGAATTTTCTAGAGGCCGGTTGATACTACCTTATTTCTAAAGAAGAAAAATGATAACTTATTAGTAGTGCAACTTTATGTTGATGATATTATATTCGGTGCTACTAATGAAATTCTTTGCCAAGATTTTGCTAAGCTAATGCAGGGTGAGTTTGAAATGAGCATGATGGGAGAACTCAATTTTTTTCTCGAACTCCAAATTAAGCAAACCAAGGATGGAATCTTCATCAACCAAGCTAAGTACACAAGAAAAATCTTAAAGAAGTTTGGGATGGAGTCTACTAAGTCAATAGGTACTCCTATGAGCCCCTCTTGTAAACTTAATAAATATGAATATGGTAAATCTGTTAATCAAAAATTATATAGAGAGATGATTGGCTCTTTATTATATTTGACTGCTAATAGACCTGATATTATATTTAGTATCTGTATGTGTGCTAGATATCAGTCTGATCCTAAAGAGTCTCATCTGTTGATTTTAAGCGCATATTTAGATACTTAACTAGTATAATTGATATTGGTCTATAGTATTCTAGAAATTCTTCAATTGATTTAATTGAATTTTTTGATGCTGATTTTGCTGAGTATAATCTTGATAGAAAAGTACTTGTGAAACTTACCAATTTCTTAGAGTTAACTTAATCTCTTGGTTTAGCAAGAAACAAACTTCGGTTGTACTATCCACAGCTGAAGCTGAGTATATTGTAGCAGGAAGTTGTACTCAAATCTTGTGGATTAAGCAATAACTTAAAGATTTTAGAATCAAAATAATTAAGACACATATAAAATATGATAATACTAGTGCTATCTACTTAACTAAAAATCCTGTTCAGCATTCTAGAAGTAAGCATATTGAAATTAGGTATCATTTCATTATAAATCATGTTGAAAATAATGATGTTGTACTTAAATTTGTTAGTATTGATATGCAATTAGCTAACATTCTGACTAAGCCTCTCCAAGAGGATTGGTTCTGTATGATTAGAAGAGAACTTGGGGTCATCAATCCTTTTGATTGAAAATTTCTATCTTTTTATATATTTTGACCCTTGATTGATCAAATTCACTGATGATTATGTTAAATCTCCTTGAATTCCATTGAAATTCTATTCAATTTTGATCAATGCTTCATTTAATTTTTTTTTCGATTTTAAGTCAAAGTGTCGACACTTGGAGGTGTCGACATCTGGAAGTGTTGACACTTGACTCTATGTCATGAGTTGACACTTGAACGGTGATAGACTGAAATAAAATCAGAAAATAAAGTGTTTTCTTCTCCATTTTTCTTCCAAATCGAGCTAACTCATCTCCTAAACTGTTCCTTTCACTTCTTCCCTCCAAATCGAACCTCCAACCATCTCAAATTTGTGTTTTGGATGGTTTTTGCTACGGTTTCTCCCTTTCTTTTGATTTTGAACCGTAGAAACCCTAGGTTTCTTTCCTCTTTTCATTCCAAACTTGTATCTTTGGAATGGGGCCTAGGAAGCAAGTTGTCCATCGTCCAAGACCATCCAATCATGAAGAAGAAAGAAGAACAAAGGCTAGGCATGAAGCCAGAGCAGCAGATGCACCCGATGTCACTGCTAGACCTCTCTTTCCTGCGGCTAGTCTGATGGGATCGAAGACCATCGTCGGAGGATGTCGCGTGGATTTCTAGTTCATTAATCAGTAGCAGTTTAGGATAGGTCGTGGCTTAGAGATGCTGGCTTGGTTCCATTTTGTTCTTTGACTGAGAGATTTTACCTGGGCTTGATTCGAGAGTTCTATAGTTCATTAGCCTAAGGTAGTGATGGATGGGTAGCCCAGGTGCGAGGCAGAGATGCCCCAGTGACAGTAGAGATTCTGAGAAGAGTATGGGACATACCCATGACAGGTTCTATTATAGACAGTCTAGTGGATAGATTTGATGGTCTCCGTTGTATCTTCAAGATAGAAGACTTACCTGAGGGAGCCACTGTGGTAGCTTCGAGACTGTTAGCTGAGATGAGGTTGCTGCATCACATTGTTGCCCGGATCTTTCTACTGAAGACCGACCGTTTTGACTTCATGATAGAGCGAGAGCTGTTGGTGATGGTTTCTCTGGTACAGCACACTCCTGTATGCCTATCGATACTCATGGTACATCAATTGACGGAGGCATCTATTAGCTAGAGACTGTGTTTGCCTTATGGGATGGGCTTGACTCTACTTTTTAGAGCTTATGGTGTAGTGATGGATGGTGAGCCCTACCAGCAACCACTGCACACTGATATTTATGAGATCAGATCTCTTCACCGGATGGGGTATCAGCTTGTCAAAGGCCAGTGAAGATGGTGCATATCTGGTCAGGCTACTGATAAAGATGAGGATGCAGTGGAGGAGGAGCATATCTTTTTGGGTGAGGCAGAGCCTTCTGAGATTCATAGAGATACATCTGAGGCACAGCCTGAGCCGTCAGTTCAGCCAAAGTCAGCTCCTCAGCCTGAGTCAGCACGGTCTAACATCCCTAGAGTTTTTGAGAGTCTAGAGGATAGGGATGCTCGCATTAAGACTGAGTTGATTATTATTCGTCAGCAAATTAACTCATTTCATATGGAGATAAGAGAGAGCCATCGAGGACTGAGAAATGGGATCTCTACCATTATGTCCATTTTGAGTAGACTCTCTTCGAGGAGTGCTCCTAATGCTTCTGGTCCAGATGATTCAGTTCCAGCACCACCGGCACCAGGACCAGATTTGGATGAGACTGACTCTGATGATACTGACATCGTAGATTGATGACAGAGCCAGTACCGGAGACAGCAGCTGACCCTCCTAAGAGTCCCATTCATGATCCATCAAGTTCATCCTTCCAGACTCCTATTTTACCTACTCCTCTCTCCAGACCTGATATTTACACTTCCATCCCTGTACCTACACCTATTATACCTTCAGTTATTGATACTCTTGTTATTCCACCATCTGATACATCTTTTGATACACCTATTATTCACTCTTCATCATTGCATACATCTTTCCTTATTCGAGAACTAGGCTTTTATACTCCTGGTTTTCATCATCTTGATTCTGGTCTAATCTTTGATCATTCCCCTCCTCTTTTGGCCATTCCTGTCAGTGCTGTTCCTGCTGCTAACATAGCTTCTACCTCTTCTACACCAGCTAGAGGCATGACTTATGTTAGATGCAGAGGACATGGTCATCGTGATGTTCGATCGAGACTGACCAAGACCCATATTCATGATCTTCGCTCTATGTGGCCTCGATCTCGTACTTCAACTGATATATGACCGATTGAGATTGGATCCTCAGATGATGAGGATAGTGCTTAGGATAGTTTTTATGTTTAGCTAGTTTACATTTATGTGCTACCTATATGTTTTTATTTGCTCCATGTTATGAATCAAATTTGTATCAATATATGAAACATTTTGAATGATTGAAATCTTCTAGTTCATATCTATGTCTTTGAATGAGTGATTTCATATCTTCTCTAAATCAATGAATTGCATTACTTAATTTTAATACTTTTATTTCTCTTTTCCTTTTTAATGATTGACAAAAAGGAGGAGAAGTAAGTATAAAAGATAAAATGGAAGTTATAAGATAAAGATAAGTAAGTATATAAGATGAAAGTGATATGTATCTGTGTTTGAGATAGATCTTTGAAAATTTTTGTGCATTAAGTGAGGGGGAGCAATCCTTCCTTTAATTTGTGAAATATGTTTTTCTCAATTACTTGCAAAGCTCTTTGAAAATAAATTTTCTTTAAATCTCCTCTTGAGGGCGAGTATTTATACTTACCTGGTTTCATTGCTGAATTTATTATCCTTGAGCATGTTTTTTTTAGAGTATCATAATACATGGATTTCATTCCTCTTTCTTTTGAGCATGTTTTTTTTAGAGTATCATAATACATGGATTTCATTCCTCTTTCTTTGCTCTAATACTCTTAGTATAATTCTGATTCAAATGAGTTTTTTAAACTTTCTTTCTCTTTTTGAATACTTACTGCAATAAGCTTTATACATATTGAAAATTTCTTTTTAGAGCTTATCATGTGATTTATACTTAAAGGTTTTGTCATCATCAAAAAAGAAGAAATTGTTGACTCCATTATTGATTTTGATGATAAACAAAATACTTAAGTATAAGTTGAGTACTAACTGTTTCTTTAAAGTGTGCATATAGAAAAAGGTACTCATCAATTTTAATAAGTTCTGTTTGCTTGTCAAAGAATGAAGAAGTCCCTTCCATGATTAAAAGACCAGCTTTTAATAGACTTAAGAACTTGAATATTGCTTGAAAGGACTTAAATAGTGAAGCACAACTTGATTTTAGCATAGGTTCAATGGTTTTAAAGAAATCTCAGTCAAGTATCGACTCACAGCTCAAGTGTCGACTCATGATAGTGGAAGTGTCGACTTAAGCAGGCATGCAGAAAGTATTTTAGATGGTATGGCTGAAGTGTCGACTCACGCCAATCAAGTGTCAACTCAAAATGTCGACTCAAGGATCGGCTCATCGACTGAGAATTTTTGGATACAGAACTTGCTAAAATTGAAGACTTGCCTGAAGTGTCAACTCATGGTTGTCAAGTGTCGACTCAAGTCTCGACTCACCAGAAGAAGTGTCGACTCACCTGAGAATTCCAGAGAACTTCATTGAAGAAATTTAATCTTAGTGTCGACTCATGGAATACAAGTATCGACCCTAAGTGACAACTCACAAGGTTTAAGTGTCGATACTTGAAGTTCTGGGAACAGTAATGGCTAGTTTTTCAAATGCAAAACTCGGCCCTCTTGCCTCTCAATGGCTAGTTTTTCATATCTAACAGCTATAAACTGGTTTTGAGGCCTTGGGATTGTATTTAAGTGGTTCAAATCAAATCAAAACACAAGAGGAAGAAGAGAAACAAAAGAAAAGCAAGAAAAGAAGAGAAAAAGCAAGTGCATTCACTCCCATTCATTGTGATCAACAACCATCAAGCAAAAAGAAGTCTCCAAGCATTCAAAGCCTTCAAGAAGCATTCAAGCTCAACTTTTGATCATTGATTGAGGCTTCATCAAGCTCAAGACAAGCAACTTCACCAAGCTTCAAAGAGAAATCAGCTTTACTTTAGAAAGCTTTTATTATTGCTTTACTTTAAACCTTATCTCTTGTTGTAAAGATTATTGGTTAGCCTTGAAAACCAAGGAGGTTATTATCAAGCCTTGAAAATCAATTAGGTTCTTGGTTAGCTCGCAAAACTAAGGGAGGTTGTTGGTGAGCCTTAAAACCAATTAGATTCTTGGTTAGCCCATAAAACCAAGGGAGGTTTTAACTTGTAAGCCTTATGAAAATAAGTCGAGTTTTGATTAGTGAACCCGGAAAACTAATCGACTGTAATCGATTGAGATTATAGTAAATTTCCAAGGAGATCTTGGAAAGTGAATGTAAGTGCATTGGAATACACCGAACCACTATATCTTGATTGTGTTTGTGGATTGATTGTCTCTCTTTTGCTCTTTTATTATTGCATTTACATTTTCACTGCATACTCATTAAGAGCATTCTAATTCACCTTACACTAGCACTCATAATTATTTATTGCATTTGGCACATATTCTTGCAAGTAAATATTTTATTTGTAGAAACCCAATTCACCCCCTCTCTTGGATTGCTTACTGGGCAACATCAGGATGTGCATGATTTTCAAAACCAGGTGATTGTTCAATAAATACTTCTTCTGCTATATAACAATTTAGGAAAACACTCTTAACATCCATTTGAAAAAGTTTGAAGTTCACAAAACATGCAAATGCTAAAAGTAATCTAATGGCTTCAAGTCTAGTAACAGGTGCAAAGGTTTCATCAAAATCAATACCTTTCTCTTGATTATAACCTTTAGTAACCAGTCTAGCCTTGTTCATAGTAATAATACCATTTTCATCCAATTTATTCCAAAATACCCATATTGTGCCAATAATTGAAACATTAAATGGTCTTTTTGTTAGAGTCCAAACATTATTTCTTTCAAACTAATTTAATTCTTCTTGCATTGCATTAATCCAATTAGGGTCTTTTTCAGCATCTTCAAAATATTTTGGTTCAGTTTGAGAAACAAAAGCAATATAATCACATTCATTTCTAATTGAAGATCTTGTTCTTATCCCTTTTGATGGATCACCAAGGATTAACTCATTAGGATATCCATGAGCATACCTCCACTCCTTGGATAGATCTTGATGATTTGGTATGGATTATATGGCTTCTTCTTTTTCATTTTTGTCTTTATCTTCTTCTTCCTATTGAGAAGATTAATCTTCTAATATTAGCTTCTTTAACTTTTCAACACCTGCACATGCATCAAAAGTATCCTCTTTTCTAGAGGATTTGTTAGCAGACTTTTCAAAAACTACATGTACAAAATCCTCTACTACTAAAGTTCTCTTATTAAAAACTCTGTATGCCCTACTTGATGTAGAGTATCCTAAGAAGATACCTTCATCAGACTTGGCATCAATTTTTCTCAAATTATCTTTACTATTATTCATGATAAAACATTTACAACCAAAAACACGAAAATATTTTAAAGTTAGTTTTCTTTGTTTCCAAAGCTCATATGAAGTTTTCTTTAAAATAAGATGAATTAAAACATGATTCAAAATATAGCAAGCAGTATTAATTGCTTCAGCCCAAAAATACCTTAGCAAATCATTTTCACAAAGCATAGTGCTTGCCATTTCTTCTAAAGTACGATTTTTTCTTTCTAAACCCCATTCTATTGAGATGTCCTAGGTATAGAAAAATTGTGTTCAACTCCTTTTTATTGCAAAAGTTTTCAAAATCCTAATTTTCAAATTCAAAACCATGATCACTATGAATACAAATTATTAAAGTACCCTTTTCATTTGAAACTTTTTGGTAAAACTTCATGAATGCTGAAAATGATTCGTCTTTATGAGCAAGAAATAAAACCCATGTAAACCATGGAAAATCATCCACTATAACTAATCCATATCTCTTATCTTCTAGACTAGATATTCTAGTTGGACCAAAGAGATCCATATGAAGTAGTTCTAATGGCCTAGTAGTTGTAACAAAATCTTTAGGTTTAAAAAATGTTTTTACTTGTTTTACAAATTGGCATGCTTCACAAACTTTATCCTTTTCAAAACCAAGTTTTGGCAAATCTCTTACTAAATCTTTTTTAGAAAGTTTTGAAAGTAAATATATGCTAGCATGACCTAGTCTACGATGCTAAAGCCAACTAGTCTTATTTATAGTAGAATTCATTGTAACTAGGCATTCTCCATTTGGCAAAGATACATTATCCAAATCTACTAGATATATATTATCATGCCCTTTTTCAATGAATTTTATTCCATTTTTATTAGAACTAGCAATCATGCAAAAAGATGATTCGAAAATAACTTGAAAACCCTTATCGCAAAATTAACTAATACTTAAAAGATTATACTTTAAACGTTCAACTAAAAGTACATTATTGATACAAGTAGAAGGGGTGATGTAAACCTTACTATTACCAATGATTTTTCCTTTACCATTATCTCCAAAGGTACACTCCCTCTATTTATTACCTCAAGAGAGGTGAATTGCTTCACATCTCCTGTCATGTGTCTTGAATAATCACTATCAAGAATAGCCTGTTATTTTTCTTGGTTGAAAGATACACCTGTAAAACAAATCAAGTTTTGTTTTTAGGTACCCAAGCCAACTTGGGTCTTTTAGGGTTAGTGTTTAAATTGGTTCCTTTTGGAACTCAAATCTTTCCAAAATTATTGATTTTTTTTAAATTACATTGAAAAGCTTTATGACCTAATTTTTTGCATGAAAAATATGTAATGCCTGATGATGCAGGTACAAAGAAATTTTTGAAATATCTTTGTTATTTTTGATGTTTGTATCCTAATCCTGCTTTGTTAAAAATAGCTCTTTAATTATTTAAAAGAAGATTTAATTTTTCAGAACTATAAGTGAACTTTTCAACAAAGGATTTTATTTTATCAAGTTCATCTTTATAATTTTTGTTTTCTATCTCAAGATCTTTGTTTTTCTTTAAAAGATCACCATTTGAAACAATAGCTTTAGATCTTTTTAAAACTTCATTTTCCATTGTTAAAGCTTTGTTTTTCTTTTCTAAAACATCAAGTTTACTTTTTAATTCACTAACTTTATTTAAAAGAGAATTGTTTTCACGTGAAAAACTATTTGCATACTTTTTTAATTTTTCATTTTTAGATAAAATCAATTTATAATCATGCATCAATTCATCAAATACATTTTTTAATTCATCAAAAGTAAAATCCACTTCAGAGTCAGAAATTACCTCTTCTTGCTCTTGTTGTGCCAGAAACATAGATTGGCAACTTCAATTAGTTCTTCATCTGAGCTGTAGTCCTCGTTGTCACTCCAAGTCGCCATCATAGCTTTCTTTCTAAGTTTCTTTCTTGATTTTTTTAGGAGAGGACAATCAAACTTATAATGTCCTGGCTTTTTGCACTCGAAGCATATAGGTAATTCCTTCTCCTTTTCTTTTTCTTTTTCTTTCTCTTTTTCTTTTCCCCTGTCTTTACTTGTTTGGAACCTTTTCTTGTAAGGGAATTTTCTTCTTTTCATAATTCTTCTGAACTTCCTTGCTAGAAGGGCCACTCAATATATCCTCTCTATATCCTTTGGTTGTGAACCTTTTAAAGGACCACTCAATATATCCTCTCTATATCGAAGTCAGTGCAGTCCTAAGGACTTCACCACATAAATAGAGTTCATTACAGGAAAATGAATAATGTGATGAGCTGCCAAAATAAAGTTTTATTAATTCATATACAAATTACAATACTGAGCACAACCGCCTACAGCCTAGGCGATTGGCTTTGGGACATAATTCCCAACAACTCCCACTTGTACTAAAGCCAATCAGAACAGAATCTAATACCCATTTTCTTTTTACAATAGTCAAACTCTTTGATTTCGAGGGCTTTAGTGAAGGGGTCGGCCAGATTCTCCTTTCCATCGATCTTCATAAGATTGATGTCACCTCGTTCCACGATCTCTCGCATGAGGTGATAGCACTGCAGAATGTGCTTAGTGCGGTGATGATACTTTGGCTCTTTAGCTTGAGCAATAGCACCTGTGCTATCATAATACAAAGGAAAGAACCATCTAGGGAAGGTGCCACCCCTAGCTCTCTAAGAAACTTTCTTAACCACACAGCTTCCATTGTTGCATCTGATGCTGCAATGTACTCTGTTTCGCATACCGAGTCTGCAACTGTTGCCTACTTGGAACTCTTCCAGCATATCGCTCCTCCATTTAGGGTAAACACAAACCCTGACATACTCTAGCTATCATCCCTGTCTGACTGGAAACTGGAGTCAGTATACCCCACAAGTTTCAAGTCAGGTTTTCCATAAATCAGCCATTGGTCCTTGGTATTTTTTAAATACTTCATGATGGTTTTAACCACCTTCCAATGCACCTCACCTGGGTCAGACTGGTATCTGCTCACTACTCCTAGTGAGTATGCCATGTCTGGTCTAGTACATGTCATAGCATACATGATAGAGCCCACTGCAGAAGCATAAGGAACTCTACTCACATACTCTCTTTCCTCAGGGTTTGTCGCACAATCCTTCTTAGAAAGAGTAATTTCAGAACCTATCGGGAGATGGGCTTTCTTGGAATTTTTCATGCTGAACCGTTTCAACACTGTATCAATGTACATAGACTGGAACAATCCCATAAGCCTTTTAGATCTATCTCTATAGATCTTCATACCCAGTATGAAAGAAGCTTCACCCAAGTCCTTCATGGAGAACTGAGATGAAAACCAGACCTTTATTCCTCACAATGCTACGATGTCATTCCCAATTAAGAGAATGTTGTCAACATACAATACCAGGAATACAATCACAGAACCATTAACCCACTTATAGATGCAGGATTCCTCTCCGTTCCTAACGAAGCCATACGATTTGATATACCTATCAAATCACATGTTCCAACTTCGAGATGCTTGCTTGAGTCCATAAATGGACCTCTGCAATTTGCACACTTTTGACTCATTTGTGGATGTGAACCCTTCAGGCTGTATCATATACACCTCCTCATCCAGCTCCCCATTCAGGAAAGCGATTCGGACATCCATCTGCCAGATCTTATAGTCAAAATGTGCTGCCAAAGCAAGCATGATCTGAATGGACTTGAGCATTGCCACATGGAAGAAAGTCTTGTCATAATCGATATCATATCACTGACGATACCCCTTGGCAACCAAACGGGCTTTATAGGTCTCCACCTTCTCATCTGTGCCCCTTTTTCTCTTAAAAATCCACTTGCACCCGATGGGTTTTATCCCTTCAGGTGGATCAACCAATGTTCAAACATTGTTGATCTGCATGGACTCCATCTCGGATCGCATGGCTCCAAGCCATGCCTCAGAGTCAGATCTCTGAAGTGCATCCATATAGGTGATCGGATCCTCATTATTCTCGTCGAGCTCAATGGGATCACCATCCCGGACCAAGAAACCGTAGTATCTGTCCGGCTGATGTGATACTCTACCAAATCTCTTATTAATGGATTCTGGATATGATATAATCACAACCGGTTCTATGATGTCCTTAGAGTGTGCAGGTTCTTTTTCTGGTTGAACTTCACCAAGTTCAATCTTAGAGGCTACAGTTCCTTCTCCAAGGAACTCCTTTTCCAAAACGATAGTACTAAGAGCAACGAATACTTTCTGTTAATCCTCCAAGTAGAAGAAATATCCTTTTGTTTCCTTAGGGTACCCAATAAACAGGCACTGATCAGACCTAGGACCAAGTTTATCTGAGTCTAAATGCTTTATATAAGCCAGACAACCCCAAACCCAAAGGTGTGAAATTGAGGGCTTACATCCGTCCATAACTCATATGGAGTGGAGACAACAGACTCACTCAGAACATCATTCAGCAAGTAACAAGCTGTCTCAAGTGCATATCCCCAGAAGGACAGTGGCAGAGTTGCAAAGCCCATCATGGATTGAACCATGTCCAACAGGGTTCGATTCCGTCTTTTGGACACACCATTCAACTGGGGTGTTCCTGGAGGAGTCCACTGAGAGAGAATCCCATTCTCCTCAAGATATGTCATGAACTCACCGGATAGGTATTCACCACCTCGATCAGATTGAAGGGTTTTAATACTATTTCCAGTTTGTTTCTCCACTTCATTATGATATCGTTTGAACATTTCAAACAACTCAAACTTATGTCTCATCAAAAAGACATAACCATACTTGGAAAGGCCGTCTGTAAATATAATGAAATATCTGTATCTACCTCTGGTACTAACTGTCATGGGTCCGTATACATCAGTATGTACGAGATTCAGAAGTACTATAGCTCGTTCACCTTTTCCAATAAAATGTGACTTGGTCATTTTACCAAGCAAACAAGATTCACAAGTGGGTAGTGAGTCAGAATCACTGACCTCGAGGAGGCCTCCTCCTCGCAACTTGTTTTTCCTATTCTGGTTAACATGACCTAGCCTACAGTGCCATAGATACAAGTCACGGACATTTCCTATCCTTGGGCATTTGCTAGATGTGTACATTACATTAACAGGCCGTGACATGCTAACCTGCAATCCCTACAATGAATTGCAAACTTGAATAGAACTACTAGTATCCAATACCCAGTTAGCAGTGTCACAAAAAGAGAAATTACTAGGTTTTATCATATAAATACCTTGTCCAGCACCCTACTGCTTTCCCTTCCTTGGCCTATTCGAGTCTAAGGATGCCTGATAAAGAGGACAGTTCCTCTTCCAGTGTCCCTACTTCTTACAATAGAAGCACTCTGCACTAGCTTGATTAGCTTTCACTTTCTTGGTCTGACTTGGGCCAGGAGTACTCTACACCTTCTTTCCCTTACCTTTCTTCTTTCCTTTCTTAAAGGGATGACGACCTCTAAAACCTCCCACTAAATTCACCACCCCCTTATTCAGTTGGTAGTCCTTCTCGTAAGTCTACAGCAACCCAATCAAACCATGGTAATTGACTACAGACTTATTCATTCTATAATGATCGAGAAAGTCAAGATAGGAGGAGGGTAGAGAATTTAAGATCGCATCCTTGCCGAGTTGCTCGTGCAACGGACATCCGAGCTTGCCCAATCGTTCGATCATCTCGATTATGTACAATACATGATCAGTGACCGAACCGCCATTCCATATTTTGGCATTGTAGATGGCACAAGACACTTTGTACCGCTCCACATCGTCTGGCGTGCTGAAAAATTCCTTCAACTTTTGAAGAATCTTGTCTAGTTAAGCCTCCTCGAATTTGCGACTGAACTCGTCATTCATCGCCACCAACATTATGCATCAAACAGTAGTTCGATCAGAAACCCACTTCAAATAAGTGTCCCTGACCGAACTCCAAGCATTGGTAGGAGGGATTTCGGATGCTGGATCCATTATCACATAAAGGATCCACTCGTGCTCCAGGACTATCCTCAATTTTTGATACCAACTATCAAAATTAGGATCCTTTTACTTCTCGCTATCGAGAAGTGACCGGAGCGAAAGGTTTGAAGACATATAGAAGGTAAATTAAGACCTAATTAGTATATGAATTAATCAATTAAACCAAAAGACTTGGACTTTAGTCTAAAGGTCTCTCCTACTAATTTTCAGATTGGCAACCTCTAACTCCAATCCGTGAAATCATCATTTCATGATGGGTACTGAAATCCAATAGACCACGTATGAGCCCAACTATGGCCGACTCACCCATATGCGCCTAAAGGTAGGTTCTCTAACCAATTGCTTCCCTAAGCAACTTCCAGTAATAAATTTTGCCCCACAAAATCCCCAATCAGCCTAGGGGCATCCTATTGCAGGTCTCTGGTTAGGTCCAACCACTAATATGACAAATCCGATGCTTTTAGCTAACGAATGACCAAGCCCGACTATGGCCGGCCCACCTGATCACCGTTAAGAAGGTTGCACTGAACCATCATCTATGGGAGAGTAATCCCAGTAACCGGATGCACACCTGTTCTATGGAACTGCCAATGTACACCAAGCTAAAGGACTCATTACTAACCCACTTAATAGGAGGCTAAGACACCATCAACTCATTGACTTAGTCTTTTTCAGGACCTAATAATTTTAGAGGATTTTAATGAAATTGTGACAGAAGAATAGAGAGAATAACATGGATCAACCTCCCACTTATCAAATCAATTCTCAGGAGGGTTGAATTAAATTCAACAAATTGGTCCATGGGCACCTTAAGATCAGACAGGCTGATTAACTTAGGTGACATAGGTAACTCGAATCAATAAGCTCTTCTAATCAGTTCTGGTAGATCGGATTGGCCAAGTAGGTGAGATCATGGGTGAGTATCCACCATTAACCATCTTTCCTAGACACCAACCAAGTTGGCCAGGAAAGAAGTAGCCTCATACAGCCATAATCAAAACTGCCAAACCTGTCTAGACACCAATCGATTTACCAGACTCGATTAGACCAGCCTAAGAACTCGAGCTTACCACAGAACCACTAATTAGATCCATTTTAGAAGAATGAACTAACCCATCTAACTATTAGATAGATACCAAAGAGAAGGTCCTTAATCAACATTTGATTAGTTCTCTTAAGTCCAATTCAACTAACCTTAGGTCTAACCCAATTAATGGACCCAATCAGACAGCTAACCCAATTAACCCGGATGGCTTATTCAAATGACATTAGGTTTCATAAACCCTAATCTGGCTTGTCATTTAATTAATCTTTCAATTCATAATTGTTAGATTAATAAGCCAACTTTTAATTAAAACATTTTTAATTAAATTCATGTAAAACGGTTTTACATCTTTCATGCATCATATCTAGTCCTATCATATTAATTTATAATGTTACAATCCTTTAGACATGCCAATGTAAAATCATGTATTATGATTAAAACATTTTTAATACCATAGGTTTTCTTTAAGGATCCTTGTGAAAAGGCTAACACAGATGAACCGTCTCGTGCCATAGAAATTAGGGATTTTAAACCCTGATTAATATGGACACCCGGCTATGGTGAAGGTCTCAACTAGGTTCTTAAAAGTAATCCCTAATCTAGATAGGGATCCAAAACATGCAATCATGATATGTTACATAGGAACTTGCTCTGATACTACTGAAGGAAAACCAGTGCATCGGACGCCTACCCTAGGCACGCTACACAAGGAAGTAAGTATTGCATAATTAAACTTTTTAAACATGCATACAGAAAACCTACTTATGCATAGAATCTAATATAAACATGATACATGAAATAGATACAGATATGTAAAGGCATGTGCAATAATTATAAACAATATGATAATTACTAGATCTAAGCATGCATGATAACAAAATAAATAATATACTTGATCGAAGCAGGAAGAAGTCGACTCTCTTCAATAACAAATCGATGCAACCGGTTGAATTTCATCAGTCTTCAACAACAAATCAAATCAGGAAGAGATCGATCCAATTTCTTGAGGTGTCTAAATATTCATCCTTTAGAGTATCCATATGCGGGCTCACGTTGATCCAACTTTTAGAAGGATGCTAGTCCTTCGGGATGATGGCAACGTGGAGCAGGGAAAACCAAAAGAAAACCCACGGACGGTCTTCTCCAGGACCGCCCAAACTCCACCTCGAGCACACAATAGACAACAAGGAAGGATTTCAACGATTTCAGCACTCTGATTTTGTCCCAAAAAACTCTTCACGCAAGACTAAAAATCGTTCTCTGCTCCTCACAAGTCGCAAGACCCTGTTCCTCCCTCTCTCACATGCACGGCCTACAACCTCTTCTCTACCTCCCACGGCCTGCAACCGAGAGATAAAAGGGATGCTGAGAAAACCCATGAAGCCCTGTTCCCTCCTTCCTCTCACTGTCTCACGGTCTGCAGCAAACTGGAGGGCTCCCTCTATCGCACGCACTGCTACTACCTCTCAATCACCCCATACGGCCGTGAAACAAAGATATATAAAACCTCAGAAAAGCATGAAGGCCAGGAAGTATTAAAAAAACGGAGACGAAACCGTGAAGCAGCGTAGACACCGAGAGAGGTTTATAGATAAAATCAAACTTCAGATGAATAGGCTTTTGATCGGTAAAAACTCCTGGAACCGCCGACTATAGATCGATTTCAAATAGCTAGGAACCGTGGGCTATCTCACGGTGAAAAACAGGGACCGAGAGAGGAAAACGAGCGAAAGAGATCACCGTGAGACCTCTTCCAGATCGCGATGCAAAGATCAAAATCTGAAATTCAAACAGCAGCCGATCTCCATGCAGTTCTTATCCAGAGCACATGGTAAAAAAAGGCAACGAGAAAACAGGGGAAGGAAACAAGGGAATACCGTGTAAACGGTTCAACAAGATTTAAACCGGTCAGGATAAAAACCATGTTATAAATTGGTTCAACAAAACCAAATAAAACCGGTTCATCAAACCAAAAACTGGTTCAACAAAAATAAACCCCAGTCCGACCAAACCCAATAAGAAATAAAACTGGGTCTAGTCCTGGTCTACCAGGAACAATTCCTGATTGACCCAAACCAATACTGGTCGATCCAAATCAGACTATGTTGACCAAAAAAAATTCAATGTGTGCTCAATCAGTCCATTTGACCTTAATACCGAAACGATTTTCAATCGTTGATCGGTTTCTGGATCAGGAAGAAATCATCTATAGCGTGTGACCTCATAGGTTCGAACATAAACGGTAGCACTGGAATACTTCCAGTACCAGCACAAGATACCATCTAGCAATGGGTCCCGATGTCCGGATAGGCCGAAGATGCGAGAGCAATCTATCGAACCTCTAGCATATAGTTACCGTATAATTCATCCCTTTGACTTCCAATGCTCAAGATGACCTAAGGTTAGACTGCCAACCCTAGCTGAGTCAATCCACAACATGTCTTAACCTCGCAAATCCAGTGACTCCTCACTAGGACTACCCCGGCCGAGGATTTGCTAAATTGAGATACTGCGAGACATTCAATCCAAACAACTTGGACAGGTCAATTCCATCTTAGTCCACCACTACTCCACAAGTACTTGCCTGTACCCAGAAACCTTCTGTCACTGGATTAGAAATCCAGGTAGTCCGGTACCAAAGCACAGGAAGTTACTTGCAAGCTACCATGGTGATCTCAGGTCGGATGGACATATATACCCATATCCAATTGCAAGCAATCCTTTGGCAAAAAGGAGCTTCATGGAGTCACGTTCAATGAGATGTCACACATCCCACTTGCAGATCACATCAGTGTCACCACACTCCTTTGGTCAAGTGGACAACCAAACAATGTGAACCACAACAACCTACACTTGATACATTGCCATCCTGTACAATGTATCCTTTGGTTGTGAACCTTTTAAAGGACCACTCGATATATCATCTCTATATCGAAGTGAGTGCAGTCCTAAGGACTTCATCACATAAATAAAGTTCATTACAGGAAAATGAATAATGTGATGAGCTGCCAAAATAAAGTTTTATTAATTCATATACAAATTACAATACTGAGCACAATCGCCTATAGCCTAGGCGATTGACTTTGGAACACAATTCCCAATAGATCAGACTCTGGTCTTGTTTTTTACTTTCTTCTTAACACTATACATGTATCTTTCAAATGAATATATCTACCTATTTCAAATGAATATATCTACTTGTACTGTACTGATCCCTCCAGTTTTATATATCAGATGAATCGTGAGATGCTTCATGGAGTTGAAAAAACTAGAAGGGAATATCATCTTCAACGTACATATGGTCTCTATACTACTAGCCTCAAGACTAGATATGTGGTTCGTGGATAGTTTAGTAGCACAAATATCTCTGAAAAAAAGATTAAGCTCGATAAAAGAACTCCATATGGAGTTGGAAAGGAATCACACCAAGCCAATGATAGTAATCGTTGTATGAAGACATGGCAATCATGGCTCTTTAGCCTATGAACATGCAATCTTTGATATTGATGCATCAAGCTAGCTTACTTACATAACCATCTAGGAATTTAAGATTTTTATACCATTCACGTATATCCTTCAACTGCTCCCTCGTTAACGTATATAATGCTTTCGGCTTCAAAATTTTCTAGGTGACACCTCAATTAGTTCTAATAGAGGATGTTTGCATATGTTCTTCATATCTGCTCGAGCCTTGAGATTGTCCTTGGCATTCATAATGATATAAAAAATATTATTGAATACATTCTTTTCAATGTACATGAGTCAAGGTTAGATCAAATTGGTGGACTAGTACAGTAATTCCCAGAATATGCTATACTTTACTCAGTTATGATATCTTCCGAACCCTCGAGGTTTATGCTTGTCAAATAATATACCAAACTGGATTTTGCTCACTTGGTATACCCTCTAAAAACATAGGTGTATGGTCTTTCTCTTCCTTGTCCTCCTGAAACTATCCCGCTATTTTTGAAAAGGATGATGCTCAGAAAGAAATTGATGATGACAATCAAACAAGTAGGACTTACGACCATGCTCAAGCTAAAATGATTTTATATTCTTCATGCAATAGGGACATGCTAAAATCTCATAAGTGCTTTATGCCTAACAGCATCCCATATGTAGAAAAATTGCTAATAGTCCATATCAATGCAGTCTTTATTACAAAATCCCACTTCTTCAATACATCAAATATTCATGTGCCATTAGACCATAAGTATTTTAGCTCTTCAACAAAAGGCCTTAGATATATATCAATGCTTCTACCATGATGTTATGGTCCAGGAATGACTAATGTGAAAAAGATGTTATACTCTTTCATGCACATCCCAAGCAGTAGATTATATGGAGTAATAAAGACTGACTAACATGAATAAGGGGACGTTGCATGACTGAATAGTATAAACCCATCCATAGATAGATCCAATCAGATATTACATAGTTCCTGCGCAAATAAAGGATGGCAAGTATCAAATTTCTTCCATGCCTTTCTATTCGATAGATGATTCATTATATCAGTGTACTTGTGAATCCCTTCTTTGTGCCATCTCATCTATTTGGCAGTAGTTTTGGACAAGTAGAACCTTTGAAGCCTAGGAGTTGGGAAAAAGGTATTGAAGAACCTTATATGGTATGTCATTCTGGTTTCTACCCTCTTGCCTCGATTTAAATCGACTTTTATTATATAAATCATGTGAGCTCGTCAATTGGTCCTCCTTGTAAAAAAGCATGTAATTATTATGGCATACATCTATCTTCTTGTATCATATGCCTAACCCTTTCACCATTTTCTTTGAAGCATAGAAGCTTCCAACAAGCTTTCATCCTTCAATAGTATCTTTTTTATTATTGTTACCATCCTGTCATAATAATTGACCATTAAATTAAACTATGCTTTCAAGTTTAACAACTCTAACACAGCTAATAGAGTAGTGTATGTTTTACATCTTGACCATAGTGGTTTATCAGCATCTTTTAGCATATAATAGAAATCACTATTGTTAGCTTCTGGATCATCCTCCATATTCCAGTCAAATTTAGGACCAACTACATGCATAATCTATCTATTATTCTATCTGTGTCCCTATCCTGTTGACTTCTAATCCTTGCAATTATCTCCCACATCTTCCCATGCAAGTATCAATACTTGTAGTTTATTATAAATCTACTTCTATATAAATGGATAATTATTGTATCCCTATCAAGTAAAAGACAACAAGCTCAACCTTGAATACTATCTAAGGATTCCATATATACAAATATAAGGCTAAACACTTACCAATTATTTTATCATTTAAAATTGTTTACATAATAAATGCATTCTATCATTAACTAATAGGTATAGAATATCCCATCCTATTCAAGAATTACATTAATTTTATAGGTCAATTAAAAAAATCAAACGATAGGTAATAGGACCGAAAAAAATTTTGGTAGTATTTCCTCTAGGAAAACATTGTTCAAAATTTCTCTCGACCCTCAACATATTGTATGATTACTATAATTACTTATAAAATTAATTATAATTGCCAAACTATTCAAACTGGACAGTCAATTAACCAATGTACATAATTCTTTTACCTGTACAAAAATATATAAATATATGGATGCTGTAGAATATGTACATTAATTAAAAGACATGATTATGGTTCTATGTAATGCAAATTTTTTAAAGTCCCAAGCCCTGCATGCACGAGACTTAGGTTTTGACATGAGAGTGCAAGCGAGGGTGCAGGTTGCGTTCCTTATGTGCTCGAGCCAAGGAAAGGTGCCGGGTAACATTACAAACATGAGGGCTGGGGCATGCCTAGTACGCTCGGGCCTCGAGTCCCAACTAGCATCCAGAGCAACTAGCCCGAGTGCATAGGGACCCAACATCTAGGGTAACCATCAGCACCTTCCCTCGACACAAGCACGCAGGGCATGCAACCTATGCCCTTGTTTATGTCTACATGCCAAGACTCGAATCCCATGCATGCGAGACTCATATCAGTGCAAACCTAATTAATTATTTAAATAAATATCTAATTATTTAATCAAATTAATATGTAATTATTAATTAATTTGTAATTATATTTAATTAATATGTTTAAATAAAAAAATGATTTTTAGTGATAGTTTTGTTGCTATCACCATTGCCATTGCTAATACTCACAAAAAAATGGCAATGGGCTTCATGGATGGCAGATCCAACGGTATGGACTAAGGTGCAAGAATGGGCGGTGATGTGTGTTGACTCTGGTCTTGATTTTGATGATTGACAAAATACTTAAGTATCTATGAGTATTAATTATATTTTTAAGTATGTTTATCAGATCTTAGTACTCATCCATTTTAAATGAAGAAATGCTTGTATTTTAGTTGAAAAAGTCCTTCAAATTCATAAAAATTTAAGTTATGAGGACTTTGAAATATAAGGACGACTTAGAAGGACTTAAAGTTTGATTTTGGAGAAGTTTCAACAAGTTTCAGCACTGGCACACTCAAGTGTCGACTCATGAAGATGTCAAAGTATTGACTCAAGTCCTGAGAACAAGAAAAATACAGAATTATGTCAATCTAGATTTTTGCCTTGAGCTGACCCAAGTGTTGACTTACAGAAATCAAGTGTCGATTCATGAAGAACTCAAGTATCGACTCACCAGATTCAAGTGTCGACACTTGGAGTAACGGCTAGTTTTTCAGAAGTGCAAAATTAATTCCAACTTGCTTCAAATGACTAGTTTTTCATCTCCAATGATTTTAAATGGTCATCTATGGATTGAAGAGCTATATAACACCAAAAAATCAAATAGGGAAGTAATCCTTTGGTGAGATTATTGAATATCCTTTAAGAATTCAAGAGTTGAGTGATTCAAGCCTTCAAGCTTTCAAAGATGAGTTGATCCAAGTCTATAACATCAAGCTTTATTCAAAGGCTTCAACAAATTGAAGACAAGCTTCTTTAACATCATCCAAGGGGGAGATACTTATTTTATTTTAGAAAGCTTTATTGTATTCTTTACTTTCATTCTTACTTTATTGGATCAAGGTTTTTGGTGAGCCTTGAAAAATCAAAGAGGTTGTTGGTTAGCCTTTGTGTAAAACCAACATAGGTTGTTGGTGATCCTGTAAAACCAACTAGGTTGTTGGTGAGCCCGTAAAATCATAAGAGGTTGTTGGTTAGCCTAAGTTAGAAAATCAACAAGGGTTTTGACTTGTGAGCCTGGTGAAAACAAGTTGGGTTTGATTAGTGAGCCCAAAAAACTAATCGGCTGTAATCAAGTGTGATTATAGTGAATTCTCAAGGAAAACTTGAGAAGTGGATGTTGGTGCCTTGGAGTATACCGAACCACTATAAATTTGTTGTGTTTATGTGATTATTTTTTTTATGCATTTACTTTATTAATTCTGCTACAAATTATTTTGAAGCACACAAACACTTTGGCAAAATACAAGCACTTGATTTGAATTGGCACATACTTGTTTTATATCCATTTGAAATAGTTCAAATAATTTTTAAAATCCAATTCACACCCCCTCTTGGGTTGCATCATCATTGGGTAACAATTGGTATCAGAGCCCGGAACCCAAAGTCGTTAGTATCTAAACTTGGTGCTTTGCAAAGAATCCAACGATTTTGAGTTAAAAGATCATGGTAGTCCTAGAAGGTGCTTGTTTTGCTATAGGACATGGAATTAATAGAATACCATTTTTTAATGGTACTAACTATACTTTTTGAAAAACTCACATGCGTATCTATATTCAATCTATTAGTTATTATCTTTGGAAAGTTATAGTTAATGGTCCTCATATTCTTTTTATTTTAGTTAATGGCATTTCTATTCCAAAGCTCAAGGAGGATTGGAATGAATATGATATTAAGCAATCTAAAATTAATGCTAAAGCAATGAACTTGCTTTATTGTGCATTGGACTTAATGAATTCAATAGGATCTCCACATATACATCGACGAAGGAGATATGGGACACACATGAAATTACTCATGAGGGTACTCTTCAAGTAAAAAGTACTAAAATTAATATTCTTGTTCATTCTTTTGAAATGTTTGAAATGCTACATTATGAATCTATATCTGATATGTATACTAGACTTATGACTATTACTAATGAATTGAAAAGTCTTGTCAAAGTCTATACTAATGCTGAATTGGTTAATAAAATTCTTAGGTCTTTGCTAATATCATGGGATCCAAAGATAACGGCGATCCAAGAAGCCAATGATATTGATACCCTACCTTTGGAGGAGCTTATTGGTTCACTCATGACCCATGAGTTGAATTTATAGTACAAAGAAGTGATTGCAGATCAAGAAAAGAAGAAGATAATAGCCCTTAAGGTCAAAAAAAAATTTAAGGCAATGATGGCAACTTGAAGCGATAGTGAAGATTCTAGTTCAGAGAAAGAACAAGAAGTTGCTAATCTTTGTTTCATGACAAATAAGCAAGAGGTATGTGCTAAAAATGAATATGATTTTATCTTTGATGAATTACATGATTCATTTAATAATCTTGTGCATGAATATAAATTACTAAAAATTGAGCACAAGAAATTAAAAAGGCATGTTGACTCTTTTTCTCTTGAGAACACCAATCTTGCCAATTAAAATCATGATTTAAATGTAAAGATTGATGTTTTAGAGATTGATAAGAATAATCTTTCTAAAGAAAAACAAATTTTAGAAAAAATTTTGAAAAAACCTAAGATTTTTATATCAAATGATGAGCTTTTAAAGAAAAACAAAAATATTGAGTTGAAAAACAAGAATTTCTTTGTTGATGCATCTTCCAATCTGACTTGTTTTAGATGTTGTAAAATTGGACATAGTGCATATCCTTGTAAATTAAAAAAAAAATTGGGTTCCAAAAGGAACCATATTTACTAATCCTAAAGGACCTAAGAAAGTTTGGGTACCAAAATTGTCCACCTAGTTTATTTTGCAAGAATGTCTTATAGCCCAACATGAAGAAAGGAAGTTTTTGAAAAGTGGCTATACAAGACAATACAAAGAGTGGACAAGCTACATTTTTGGACTAAATGGTAAAGGGATGATTATACATATTGATAAATTCTAAACATTTCCTTCTATAATTGAAAATATAGTTAAATATTTGTTATAAATGTTGTATCAATTATTTTAAAAATTATTTTAAATGATTAATTAGAATCAATTTTAGACTTATAGTCATTGGTTATGATCATGAACTTTTTGATGTTGATGAATTTCATGCTATCATGATTAAACTTGTGATTATAAGACCTTCACTTAATTTTGATTAATGTATTTTAAATTACTTCATGAAAAACATTTTTAAAGTTACATATTGCTTTGAAAATTATTTCAATTGATTAATTAGAATCAGGTTTAGACTTATAGTCATTGGTTATGATCATTAACTTTTTGATGTTGATGAATTTCATGATCTCATAATTAAACTTGTGATTATTAGACTTTCACTTGATTTTGATTAATATAGTTTTAAACTATTTCAAGTAAAATGTTATGATTTATGTATTTTCATTTTTGGCATCTATGCTTAAGTTAGAAATAATTTGGATCAAGTTTAGAACTGATAGTTAAGGGTTATATTTAAGAAGAAGGTATGCATATTGATAAATCCTTGCTCTAGTAGATAAACTTGGTACTAGATTACTTCTAACATTTGTATAGATATCAAATGATTTCAAATTAATTTGAAATCATGCTAAAAGTTTTTAAATGATCAATCCTTTATATTTTAAAAATCATGTATATCTTGAAAATTTCAAATCTTTGATTTCAAACTTAGTATGTATCCTCATATCTCAAATTGTCTGAAATTATGATACTTGTGCTTTCGTATTTTATTCCTCAATGAATGCATATTTTTAAGGAAAAATAATATTTAGAGGGGCATCCAAAGATTTATTGTCATATATGATGCTTTCAATATTTTCTTTCATATCATGCTTTACTTATATTGCTCTGATACTCCTTCTTGATATCAAATCTTTTTTTCTTTGAGGGAAGTTACATTCAATTGGTATCAAGATTTATTTCAGTAAGAATCTTAAAAAAAAAAGAGCTCCTAGTAACTACTTCGGATTGGGTTATTCACCATAGCCATCCAGTCATAGGAGCTAAGTAGGGTTTAATGACCCTCTCTTCCTATTTAATGGGATCTCTTATGATGTGTTGGGGTGCCACTATGGCCTTATCCCATGAACAAGCGAGGTGAATGGATTATTGTCTTAGTCATACCTTCGTTATGCATATTAGAGCTAATGTACATTGAATTATTTTTTTTGTATATGCATGTCATTTTTGTGGTATCATGTTCAATTGGTATCATATTTAATTAGTATCATGTATTGATTTTGATGATGTACTTGCTATTCTTCCACCTTCATTCCCATTTTGTATTGCCTTTCATCCTTTTTCATAATAACAAAAAGGGGGAGAAAAATGTTAAGTATGAAAAGGGAAAAGATATGATAAACATGAGAAATTATAAAAGAAAAAAAAGAAAGTACAAAAGAAAAAGAAGAAAGCAAAATGTTTTAATCTTAAGGAAAGAATTATTAATGGAGAGATTTTGAAAAATATTTTAAAATCATATTTTGAGGGGGAGCTTGATACTTATTGATTTTGAGCTTACATGTTTATCTTATTGTTAATATTTTTAAACTTATCCTATTTATATACTTAAAGATTTTGTCATCATCAAAAAGGAAGAGATTGTTGACTCTGGTCTTGATTTTGATGATTGACGAAATACTTAAGTATATATGAATACTAATTATATTCCTAAGATTTCAAGTTATAAGGACTTTGGAATATAAGGAAGACTTTGAATGACTTAAAGTTTGATTTTGGAGAAGTTTCAGCACTGGCACACTCAAGTATTGACTGATAAAGATGTCAAAGTGTCGACTCAAGGCCTGAGAACAAGAAAAATACAAAATTGTGTCAATCCATAATTTTTGCCTTGAGCTAACCCAAGTGTCGACTCACAGAAATCAAGTGTCGACTCATGAAGAACTCAAGTGTCGATTGTTGATTTTCTCCCAGGAATAGAAAATTGAAATCGAACAAGCATCAACAGCCTGTTGCAGCGGAAGCAGATATATAAACAATTTATATCTAATCATGAAAATGATAAATAAATCTAATTTATTTATCATAAATTCTTAACATGCTGAATAACATGAAAAAAATATTAGATCTGAAATAAAAATTATTTTAAGCATAAAATACTTACCTGGATCTCTATCCAGGGCCGATCTGAAAAGCGTCCAGATCTGCTACTAAAAAATAAGATTCTGTCGGAGCCGCGTAATCGCTCAGCATCTGCTGGTATCCATATGAAGCTCTTGCAACCGAATCGTAAAGGGCACCAGACTGCTAAATCCTTGTAGCCCTCTCCTCTTTCAGCAAATTGCTCGCTTTAAAAACTGTGTCGATCCGAATCCAACCAGCTTTCGACTTCTGTCTTGCAAATCGAACTATGCAAGACCTTTGGACCCTTTCCTCTCATTTTTCTCTTAATGGAAAACCTCTCAACACTCTTGAAGAACACATGGAAGAAAATAAAGTGCAAAGGAGAGAAGAAGAGATGGCAGCTAGGAGAGAGATTATCTAGAGAGGATGCCCAAGGGAGAAACCACATGCCAAAACCAAAGCTTGTAGTTGGCCACCCCTTTATCTCCCTTTTATTTACCATGAAACAAATCTCCCATCCCCAAAAAGCAAAAGACTGGTGTTTAGTTTTATCTGGTTTGAAATTTTAAGAGGAGTAGAATAAGACTCCTCCCTCTCCTTTGTTCATTCATGCCAAAACACTATTAGCGCCCTCTTAATATTCACGCCCCCTTTGTTTTGTTGCATAAAATGCTTGGGGCCCACTTAGGCATATGGAGGGAAAAGGAGATAAGGAGAGAGAGTCCCAATCTTACTGTACTCTAGGTCTTGGTCCAAATGTAGTGATTTTACAGTCAAACTGAAGTCGATTTTAAATCTGATCAAACCATTTAGAAGCAGACATTGACCCGAATCAATTAGGATTAATTAATTAAGTCTAACTCAATTAAATTAAATCTAATTTAATTTAATTTAATTAATCCATAATTAATTAATTGTAACATTTATAATTAGGTCAAATATTAATTGTAACACTTATAATGAGGTCCAAATTGATTTGCTGATTGGTTACTTGAGCTCCTAACGTGTGTGACTCCTCAGGTCCTATCCTATCCGGTATTGAGACATGCTATAATCTTCATTGTACATCATCGAAACTCCTTTTGATGGACTGAAATAATTTTAGCTCAACCCTAATTAGGATCATCGATCCAAAAATGATCCTAACGGGCTCTCATAATCCACCAGTGATACCTAGCAGTATGTAGTGGCAACCCAGCAGAATAAGATTGGAACCCCTATATATAGTTACCATGTGATTTGGTTCCTCTATCAAAATCCTGACAAGATGTTGGTTACAGATACTCGTCAAACTCATCAGTCATATGCTTAACTTAATCGACTCAAGTCCAATTGTGATACTAATGAAAACACCTTTTCATTATCACGCTGTTATGGCCATAGACTTCTGGACTTTGTCTTATTAAGCTTGCATAGGATTATTCTTTATTACTAAGGCTGATAGATCCCTACAAGTGAATACCCTACTCCTACAATAAACTTACTATAGCCAACGAACACCGCAAGGTCCCGTATGGATAGGAACCATTTGATTGTATTGTCAAACTATAGCAAAATTATTATGAGTAGCTGAGATACTCTAGATCAAAGAACTATTCACACGACTAATATATCAGAAAGTTATCAACGAATGAGTAGTCATCCATATAACTTCTTGTACTTGGTCATGCTCAGTACCGTTGAACTCTATCAACTACCTGCACTCTCACTCCAATGTCACCTACAATATAGGTTAGAGACTCATCTATCCTAAAAGGGAAGTGATATGTGTATCGATTTTAATGGATCAATCACCGTCCTTGTGATATTCCAACAATCAGGAGCTTTTAGGAGTTAATCTATAAAGACACATGTCTCAGATTCTCAACTCTTGAGAATATGTGTCATTGCTCATTAACTCCATGGATGATTCATAGACACATCAATATGAATGAAACTAATACCCTTTATTAATAAAGAAGAATTAAGTACAAAGTTAATGCCCTAAAAATTATAATGTGTCTAGCCAACTTGGCTTTTAGGGCATACATCTAACAATCTCCTACTTGCACTAAAGCTAATTGGCTACATATCTAAGTCCCATCTTCTCAAAGTGGACTTCAACCTTTTGTTGGCTCAGAGTCTTAGTCAGTGGGTCTGCCATGTGTTGCAAATTGTGTCCCAAAGCCAATCGCCTGGGTTGTAGGCGGTTAAGCTAAGTATTGTACTCTTTCTTTGAATTAATAAAATATTATTTTTGGCAGCTCATCACATATTGTATTTTCCAGAAATGAACTCTTTCCATGTGATGAAGTCCTTAGGACTACACTGACTTCGATACAGAGAGGATGTATCGAGTGGTCCTTAAACCTTGTTCACAACCAAAGGATATATTGTATTGGACGGCAATATATAAAGTATAGGTTGTTGTAGTTTACATCGTTTGGTTGTCCTCTTGACCAAATGAGTGTGGTGACACTGATGTGATCTGCAAGTGGGATATGTGATATCTCATTGAACGTGACTCCGTGCAGCCCCTTTCTGCCAAAAGGATGCTCATGATTGGATATGGGTATATGTGTCCCTCCGACCTGAGGTCATCACGGTAGCTTGCAAGCAACTCCCTGTGCTTTGGTACCAGACTACCCGGATTTTTAATCCGGTGATGGAAGGTTTCTGGGTACAGGCAAGTACTTGTGGAGCAATGATGAACCAAGATGGAATTGACCTGTCCAAACAGTTTGGATTGAATGTCTCACAGTATCTCAATTTAGCAAATTCTCGACCGAGGTAGCCCTAGTGAAGAGTCACTGGGCTTGCAAGGTTGAGACACGTAGTCGACTGACTCAGTCTGGGTTCACAGCCTAATCTCAGTCGTCCGGAGCATTAGAAGTCAAAGGGATGAATTATACGGTAACCATATGCCAGAGGTTCGATAGTTTGCTCCCGCATCTTCGACCTATCCGGACGCCGGGACCCATTGCTAGATGGTTTCCTGTGCTGGTACTAGAATTGTTCTAGTGCTACCGTTTAGGTTTGAACCTATGAGGTCACACGCCACAGGGGATTACTCTCTGATCCGGATATCGATTACGATTGAAAATCGTCTCGGTTTTATGGTCACGGTTTTTTTTTTAGCACTCTTTTCCCTGTCTTGCCCTTGTCTGTGTCAACCAAAAATTGTTCCGGGCTGACCAGGACTGTGTCAGGATTTTTCTGAATCAGTTTTGAACTGATTCGGAGTTCGTTTCGGCCTCCAATTGGTTGTGAACCAATTGAACCAAATTCAATTGGGTTGGACCAATTGGTTTAAATGGGTTTGAACCAAAATTGGCTTGGACCGGTTAATTGAACTGGAGTTCCTCTCACTTGGACCGGTTTACACGGTTTTGATGTTTGATTTTTTCCTTGCGCTGAAATGAATTCCAAGCGTTCGGAGGAGACCAAACAACCCATGCGCTGAGAAGGCCGAACGTCCTCCTGCTGGGCGTCTTTTCTCCTCCCACCGGTTTGTTTTAAAACCTTTGTTAATGGCTGATTAATTTGGTTAAATAGCAGCCGGTGTCTCTTGGCTTTTCCAGTCTCTCCGTCTCCCTCTCCATTGTAGCCTATAAATTCTTTGGTCCCCCATTTCAGCCTTGTTTTTTTTTTACCACCGAGCAACAGCAAGCATTCTACTGGGCGTTGTTTTTGAGAGGCTGAGAGATCATCCATTTTTAGAGATCTTTTCTTCATTCTATTGGGTGTTGTTGGTTCCGGGATTTGAAGAGTTCTAGGGAGAGGAAGAAGGGCTAATCTCTTGTTGATTCTAGTGCTCACCGTGAAGAAAAGCATTGCTCTGTTCTTCTTCTTGCTGCAACTTACCTGTGACCGCGTATCATCTTCCAGCGGCTAGCACCACGTGTGGAGAGGGATCCGAGAGCCCTGGGCGCATCTCCCCTCTAGAGGGAGTACTCTTCTACTCCTAGGAGCAAGCCACGCGAGCCGGGATCGCCGCTGCTGCTCCAAACACGAAGATCAACCTGCTATCCTGTTCTGCTGTAGTTTTCTAGCAGCAGACTTTTGGGGATTTTATACACCTATTTTAGATTATTTTGATTGCAGATATCAGTGGCAAATCGAAGTAGATTCGTCCACATTGCCGCTGCTGAAGTTTGGGAGCAAACGGAGGTCCGGAAGGTGGTGTTCCGACGACATTTTTTTTTCAAGCTCAAAACAGATTTTTCAATCAGCCCAACGAAGAAGAAGGCTGGAATAGTTTTATTCCAGCTATTCCAGCCTATTCCAGCTTTATCCTAGAGTTATTCCAGCTGGAATAAGGTATGAAAAAATTATTTTTTAATCATGCATGAATAGAATTTTTAATTCAAATATTTTGCAAATATTTTATATCATCATACATGCCTATTTGTAACTAGAATTAGATTAGTTTCTGGGCAGAGCAGATTTCCGCTGCGAGGATTTTTAAAAATATTTTTAAAATCCATTCTGCTCCCGTTGCTGTTTGCATGCCTAGTGTAGGATCATGTCAAATCACCTGCACCATTTTCTTTCAGTGGTATCAGAGCAGGTTGCATGTGTAATCTAATCTAGTATGCATATTTATAGATTAAAATTTGTTTAATCTAATAAAAATGTATCATGATTTCTTTTTGGAACCTAGTTGAGACCTTCACCATGACCGTGTGTCTTTGACACGAAGCGGATCATTTGTGTTGGCCTCTTCAGAAGGATCCTTAAAGAATATTAAAATTAAAAATTATTTTAATTTGGTGATATATGTTTTAGGCATGTTTTATATGAATATAAATTATTTGTAAAATATCTTGATGCATGATTTGTTATGTAAAATTGTTTTACATAGAGACTTAATTAAAAATTATTTTAATTAAGTGTTTGGCTTATTAAAAAAAATAATAAATAAATAAATAAATAAATTTAGGTTTATGAAATCTAATCAAATTTGCATAAGCCATTTTGGGTTAATTGGGTTAGCTGACCAGTTGGGTCCATAACTGGGTTAGACCTAAGTTTAGTTGAACCGGATTACAAGAAGATTAAACAAAAGTTGTTTAAGGCCCTTCTTTAGAACTATCTAATAGTTAAATTAGTTGATCCGTTCATCTAAAATGGATCCAATTAGTGGCTCAGTGGACGCCCGAGTCTTTAGGCTAGTCTGATCGAGTCTAGTAAACCGACTGGTATTGAGGTAGGTTTGGCATTGTGATCATGGTTGTATGAGGCTACCTCTTTCCTAGCCAACTTGGTTGGTGTCTAGGAAAGATGGTTAATGGCGGATACTCACCCGTGATCTCATCTACCTGGCTAGTCGAGTCGACCAGAACTGATTGGAAAAGCTCAATGACTCGAGTTAACCCATGTCACCCAGGTTGATCGGTCTGACTGATCTATAGGTGCCCATGGATTAATTTGTTGATTTATTTCAACCCTCCTGGAATCTGATTGATTCAGTGGGAGGATGATCCATGTCCTTGTCTTTTCTTCTGTCATAATTAAAAATTCTCTAAAATTATTAGGTCCTTAAAAAGACTAAGTCAAAGAGTTGACAGTGTCTTAGCCTCCCATTAAGTTGGATAGAAATGTGTCTACTAGCTTGGTGTGTATCGACAGCTCCATAGAACGGGTGTACATCCGATGACTGGAATTTCTATCTGATCGATGATGGTTCAGTGCAACCTCCTTAACGGGACTAGATGGGCCGACCATAGTCGGGCTTGGTCTTTAGTTAGCTGGAAGCATTGGATTTGTCATTTTAATGGTTGGACCTAACCAGAGACCCGCAATAGGAGGCCCCTAGGCCGATTGGGGTGTTCTCTGGGGCAAAATGAAATACTGAAAATTGTTTAGTGAAACAATTAGTTTATGAACCTACCTTTAGGCTCGTATGGGTGAGCTGGCCATAGTCGGGCTCATGCGTGGCCTATTGGATTTCAGTACCCACTTGAAAAAGTGTTTTCACGGATTGGAGTTAGAGGCTACCAATCTAAAAAATTAGTAGGAGAAACCTTTAGACTAAAGTCCAAGTCTTTTGGTTAAATTATTAATTCATACACTAATTTGGTCTTATTTTCTTTTCAGATGTCTTTCAATTTATCGCTTCGGTCACTTCTCGACAACAAGAAGTTAAAGGGTCACAACTTTGATAGTTGGTATCGAAGATTAAGAATCGTTCTAGAGCATGAACGGATCCTCTATGTGATAACGGATCTGGCACCTGAAATCCCTCCTGCTAATGCATGGAGTGCGGTCAGAGACGCTTATCTGAAGTGGGTCTCTGATCGGACTACTGTCCGGTGCATTATGTTAGCAGCGATGAACGATGAGTTTAGTCGCAAATTCGAGGAGGCCCAACCTGATGAAATCCTATAAAAGTTGAAGGAATCCTTCAGCACCCCGAATGATGTAGAACGGTACAAAGTATCTTGTGCCATCTACAATTCCAAGATGCCAAATGGTGGTTCAGTCACTGATCATGTATTGTACATGATCGAGCTGATTGAAAAGCTGGGCAAACTCAGATGCCCCTTGCACGAGCAGCTCGGTAAGGATGCGATCTTGAATTCTCTTCCCTCTTCCTATCTTGATTTTCTCGATCATTATAGAATGAACAAGCCTGCAGTCAACTACCATGGTCTTTTGGGGTTGCTGCAGACTTTCGAGAAAGACCACCAACTGAATAAGGGGGTGGTGAATTTAGTGGGAGGTAGTAGAGGTCATCGTCCCTTTAAGAAAGGGAAGAAGAAAATAAATAAAAAGGTAAAGAAGGTGCAGAATGCTCCTGGCCCTAGTCAGACCAGGAAGTATAAGGCTGATCAGTCTTCTGCATAGTGTTTCTACTGCAAGAAGAAGGGACACTTGAAGAGGAACTGTCCTCTTTTTATTGCGTCCCTTGATCCGAATAGGCCGAGAAAGCAGAAGTCTGCTGAACAAGGTATTTATATGATAAAACCTTGTAATTACTCAATTGTTGATACTGCTAACTGGGTATTGGATACTGGTAGTCCAATTCACATTTATAATTCATTACAGGGACTTCAAGTTAGCAGAAGATTTGAAGATGGAGAACAGTTTTTGAGCATCGGGAATGGAAATCGTGTTCCAGTACTAGCGGTCAGAGTTCTGCGTCTTGTCTTTGAGTCTTGTACTGTCGAACTAGTCGACTGTCACTATTGTCCTAGTTTCATTATGAGCATAATCTCTGTAGGCCTTTTGGCCAATTATGGTTTTGAACTATCAATAAAAGGAGATTTTTGCAATATTATTTTGAATAACTCTGATATAATGAAATCTAGATTAAATAATGGCATTATTGTACTATCAAGGCCTATTAGTGTAATGTACACTTCTAGCAAACACCCAAGGTTAGAAAATGTCAACGATTTGTATCTTTGGCACTGTAGGCTAGGTCATATTAACCAAAATAGGATAAACAAGATGCGAGGAGAAGGACTCCTTGAGGTCAGTGATTCTGAATCATTGCCCACTTGTGAATACTGTTTACTTGGTAAAATGACCAAGTCACCTTTTACTGGAAAAGGTGAACGAGCTACAGAACTTCTAAGTCTCATATATACTGATGTACGTGGACCGATGATAGTTAGTGCTAGAGGAGGATACAAATATTTCATTACTTTTACAGATGACTTTTCAAGGTTTGGTTATGTCTTCTTAATGAGACATAAGTCTGAGTCGTTTGAAATGTTCAAATGATACCGTAATGAAGTAGAAAAGCAAACAGGAAAAAGTATTAAAACCCTTCGATCTGATCGAGATGGTGAATACTTATCTGGTGAGTTTTTGACATATCTTAAGGAGAATGGAATTCTCTCTCAGTGGACTCCTCCAGGAACACCACAGTTGAATGGTGTGTCCGAAAGGAGGAATCGAACCTTGTTGGACATGGTTCGATCCATGATGGGCTTTGCAACTCTGCCGCTATCCTTTTGGGGATATGCGCTTCAGACAGCCTGCTACTTGTTAAATAATGTTCCAATTAAGTATGTTGTCTCCACTCCGTATGAGATGTGGAATAGACGTAAATCCTCAATCTCACACCTTCGGGTCGGGGGTTGTCCGGCTTACGTAAAGCGTTTAGACTCAAACAAACTTGGTCCAAGGTCTGATCGGTGTTTATTCATTGGTTATCCTAAGGAAACCAAAGGGTATTTCTTCTACTTGGAGAATGAACAAAAAGTGTTCGTTGCTCTTAGAGCTATCTTTTTGCAAAAGGAGTTCCTTGGGGAAGGAACTATAGCCTCTAAGATTGAACTTGATGAAGTTCAGCCAATAGAAGAACTTGCACACTCTAAGGACATCGTAGAATCGGTTGTGATTGAATCACACCCAGAACCCATTAGGAGATCTGGTAGAATACCGCATTAGCTGGACAGAAACTATGGTTTCTTGGTCCGGGACGGCGATCCCATTGAGCTCGATGAGAACAATGAGGATCTAATCACCTATATGGATGCACTTCAGAGATCAGACTCTGAGGCATGGCTTGGAGCCATGCGATCCGAAATGGAGTCCATGGAAATCAACAATGTATGGACATTGGTTGATCCGCCTGAAGGGTTAAAACCCATCGGATGTAAATGGATCTTCAAGAGGAAAAGGGACGCAGATGGGAAGGTAGAGACCTATAAAGCATGTCTGGTTGCCAAGGGATATCGTCAGCGATATGGTATCGATTATGACGAGACTTTCTCCTTTGTGGCAATGCTCAAGTCCATTCGGATCATGCTTGCTTTGGCAGCATATTTTGATTACGAGATCTGGCAGATGGATGTCCGAACCGCTTTCCTAAATGGGGAGCTGGAAGAGGAGGTGTATATGATACAGCCTAAAGGGTTCACATCCACAGATGAATCAAAAGTATGCAAGTTGCAAAGGTCCATCTATGGACTCAAGCAAGCATCTCGAAGTTGGAACTTACGGTTTGATAGGTGTATCAAATCATATGGCTTCGTTAGGAACGAAGAAGAACCGTGCATCTATAAATGGGTTAATGGTTTTGTGATTGTATTCCTAGTGCTGTATGTTGACGACATTCTCTTAATCGGGAATGATGTCGCAACATTACAAGGAATAAAGGTCTGGTTATCATCTCAGTTCTCCATGAAAGACTTGGATGAAGCTTCTTACATACTAGGTATGAAGATCTATAGAGATAGATCTAAGAAGCTTTTAGGACTGTCCCAGTCTACGTACATTGATACTGTGCTGAAACGGTTCAACATAGAAAATTCCAAGAAAGGCTATCTCCCGATAGGTTCTGGAATTACTCTTTCCAAGAAGGATTGTGCGACAACTCCTGAGAAAAAAGAGCGCATGAGTAGAGTACCTTATGCTTCTGCAGTAGGCTCTATCATGTATGCTATGACTTGTACTAGACCAGACATGGCATACTCACTAAGAGTAGTGAGCAGATACCAGTCTGACTCAGGTGAGGCGCATTGGAAGGTGGTTAAGTCCATCCTCAAGTATTTGAGAAATACTAAAGATCAATGGCTGATTTATGGAGAACCTGACATGAAACTTGTGGGGTACTCTGACTCCAGTTTCCAGTCGGATAGAGATGATAGCAAGAGTGTGTCAGGGTTTGTATTTACCCTGAATGGAGGAGCGATCTGCTGGAAAAGTTCCAAGCAGGAAACTGTTACAGACTCGGTATGCGAAGCAGAATATATTACAGCATCAGATGCAGCAAAGGAAGCTGTGGTTGCGGAAGTTCCTTAGAGAGCTAGGGGTGGCACCTTCCCTAGATGGTCCTGTTCCGGTGTACTGTGACAGCACTGGAGCCATTGCTCAAGCTAAGGAGCCTAAAGCTCATCACCGCACCAAGCACATACTGCGGCGCTACCACCTCGTACGAGAGATCGTAGAACGAGGCGACATCAATCTTCTGAAGATCGATGGAAAAGAAAATCTGGCTGACCCCTTCACTAAAGCCCTCGGAATAAAAGAGTTCGACTATTGCAAATGGGAAATTGGTATTAGATACTCTTCTGATTGGCTTTAGTACAAGTGGGAGTTGTTGGGAATTGTGTCCCAAAACCAATCGCCTGGGTTGTAGGCGGTTGAGCTAAGTATTGTACTCTTTCTTTGAATTAATAAAATATTATTTTTGGCAGCTCATCACTTATTGTATTTTCCTGAAATGAACTCTTTCAATGTGATGAAGTCCTTAGGACTACACTGACTTCGATATAGAGAAGATGTATCGAGTGGTCCTTAAAACTTGTTCACAACCAAAGGATATATTGTACTGAATGGCAATATATCAAGTAGAGGTTGTTGTAGTTCACATCGTTTGGTTGTCCTCTTGACCAAATGAGTGTGGTGACACTGATGTGATCTACAAGTGGGATATGTGATATCTTATTGAACGTGATTCCATGCAGCCCCTTTCTGCCAAAGGGATACTCACGATTGGATATGGGTATATGTGTCCCTCCGACCTGAGGTCATCACGGTAGCTTGCAAGCAACTCCCTGTGCTTTGGTGCCGGACTACCCGGATTTTTAATCCGGTGATGGAAGGTTTCTGGGTACAAGCAAGTACTTGTGGAGCAGTGATGGACCAAGATGGAATTGACCTGTCCAAATAGTTTGGATTGAATGTCTCGCAGTATCTCAATTTAGCAAATCCTCGGCCGGGGTAGCCCTAGTGAAGAGTCACTGGGCTTGCAAGGTTGAGACACGTAGTCGACTGACTCAGTCTGGGTTGGCAGCCCAATCTCAGTCGTCCTGAGCATTAGAGGTCAAAGGGATGAATTATACGGTAACCATATGCCAGAGGTTCGATAGTTTGCTCCCGCATCTTCGACCTATCCGGACGCCGGGACCCATTACTAGATGGTTTCCTATGCTGGTACTAGAATTGTTCTAGTGCTACCGTTTAGGTTCGAACCTATGAGGTCACACGCCATAGAGGATTACTCTCTGATCCGGATACCATTTACGATTGGGAATCATCTCGGTTTTATGGTCACAGTTTTTTTTTTAGCACTCTTTTCCCCATCTTGCCCTTGTCTGTGTCAACCAGAAATTATTTCAGGCTGACCAGGACTATGCCAGGGTTTTTCTGAATCAGTTTTGAACTGATTCGGAGTTCGTTTCGGCCTCCAATTGGTTGTGAACTAATTGAACCAAATTCAATTGGGTTGGACCAATTGGTTTAAATGGGTTTGAACCAAAATTGGCTTGGACCGGTTAATTGAACCGGAGTTCCTCTCACTTGGACCGGTTTACACGGTTTTGACGTTGGATTTTTTCCTTGCGCTGAAATGAATTCCAAGCATTCGGAGGAGACCAAACAACCCATGCGCTGAGAAGGCCGAACGTCCTCCTGCTGGGCGTCTTTTCTCCTCCCACCGGTTTGTTTTAAAACCTTTGTTAATGGCTGATTAATTTGGTTAAACAGCAGCTGGTGTCTCTTGGCTTTCCCAGATTCTCTGTCTCCCTCTCCATTGCAGCCTATAAATTCTTTGGTCCCCTGTTTCAGCCTTGTTTTTTTTTTACCACCGAGCAACAGCAAGCATTCTACTGGGCATTGTTTTTGAGAGGCAGAGAGATCATCCATTTTGAGAGATCTTTTCTTCATTCTATTGGGTGTTGTTGGGTCTGGGATTTGAAGAGTTCTAGGGAGAGGAAGAAGGGCTAATCTCTTGTTGATTCTAGTGCTCACTGTGAAGAAGAGCATTGCTCTATTCTTCTTCTTGCTGCATCTTACCTGTGACCGCGTGTCATCTTCCAGCGGCTAGCACCATGTGTGGAGAGGGATCTGAGAGCCCCGGGCACGTCTCCCCTCTAAAGGGAGTACTCTTCTACTCCTAGGAGCAAGCCACGCGAGCCGGGATCGCCGCTACTGCTACAAACGCGAAGATCAACCTGCTGTCCTGTTCTGCTGCAGTTTTCTGGCAGCAGACTTTTGAGGATTTTATACAACTATTTTAGATTGTTTCGATTGCAGATATCGGTGGCAAATCGAAGTAGATTTGTCCACCTTGCCGCTGCTGAAGTTTGGGAGCAAACGAAGGTCCAGAAGGTGGTGTTCCGGCGACGTTTTTTTTTCAAGCTCAAAACAGATTTTTCAATCAGCCCAACGAAGAAGAAGACTGGAATAGTTTTATTCCAGCTATTCCAGCCTATTCAAGCTTTATCCTAGAGTTATTCCAGCCAGAATAAGGTATGAAAAAATTATTTTTTAATCATGCATGAATAGAATTTTTAATTCAAATATTTTGCAAATATTTTATATCATCATACATGCCTATTTGCAACTAGAATTAGATTAGTTTCTAGGCGGAGCAGATTTCCGCTGCGAGGATTTTTAAAAATATTTTTAAAATCCATTCTGCTCCCTTTGCTGTTTGCATGCCTAGTGTAGGATCATGTCAAACCACCTGCACCATTTTCTTTCACCATGTTATCCGTCGAGTCTACTTTTCGCACCTCAACATATTTCTTCTCGAGGTAGTCGCATATGATATAAAACCACCACCCAATATGCTTGGATCTCTGGTGAGACCTTGGCTCCTTAGCAAGAGCTATTGCACCATTATTATCATAATATATGGGGATGGCATCAGATGGCATCACTCCAAGCTCTGCAATGAACTTTTTATACCAGAAGGCTTCTTTTGCAGCTTCAGAGGTAGCGATGTACTCTGCTTCCATTATTGAATCTGCTATGATGGGCTGCTTGGAACTTTTCCAACAATTACCCCACCATTACAGAAAAACACAAATCCTGATGTAGACTTTCTATCATCAGGATCAGACATAAAGTCTAAGTCTGTGTATCCCTTTATCCCTAATTCCAAACTCCCTCCAAAGACTAAGAACAAATCTTTAGTCCTTCTCAAGTACTTAAGAATGTTCTTCACAGTTATCCAGTGTTCTTCACCTAGATTTAACTGATATCTGCTCGTGACACTCACAGCAAGAGCTATATCAAGTCGAGTACACAACATGACATACATAAGCCTTCCAATTGCCAAAGCATATGGAATCTTGCTCATGCGTTGAATCTCTTTAGGTGTATTGGGAAACATTTTCTTGGAGAGATTAATGCCATGTCGAAGAGGTAACAATCCTCTTTTAGAGTTCTCTATGCTGAACCTTTTCAACATTTCTCCTATGTACAATTTTTGTAAAAGGCCAAGCATCCGATTAGATCTATCTCTATAGACCTTAATCCCCAAAATATAAGATGCTTCACCTAACTCTTTCATAGAGAATTTCTTAGATAACCAACTTTTAATCGAAGTCAACATAAGAATATCATTCCCTATAAGGAGGATGTCATCCACGTACAATAAGAGGAATGTCACTGCCCTCCTACTGACCTTCTTGTAAACACCTGGCTCGTCCTCATTTTTGATAAAATCAAATGATTTGATTTCATCATCAAAATATGTATTCTAACTCCGAGAAGCTTGCTTCAATCTGTACATTGATCTATGCAGCTTGCAAACCTTATGATTTTCATCATTGAAAGTGAAACCCAAAGGCTGCTTCATATAGATATCTTTCTCAAGATATCCATTCAGGAATGTAGTTTTCACATCCATCTGCCATATATTATAATCATGGTATGCTGCAATTGCAAGCAATATATGGATGGACTTCAGCATAGCTATTAGTGAAAAGGTATCATGATAGTCAATGCCTTCACGTTGACTATACCCTTTCGCCACTAACCTAGCTTTAAAGGTCTCTACCTTACCATCTGCATCTATTTTTCTTTTGTAGATCCATTTACAACTAATAGGTACAATACCCTCTAGTGGATCCATTAAGGACCAAACTTGGTTTGAATGCACTGAATCAATTTTTGACTTCATAGCATTCAACCAATTCTCGGAGTCGATGTCTGACATCGCCTCATCATAAGTCTTAGGATCAATCAATTGGTCCTTGTCCCCAACAAGAAACATTTCCTTTATATCCTCTATAAGCATACCCAAGTACTTTTCAGGAGGTTTGGAGACTCTAATAGACCTACGAGGTGGAAGAGCATTTACATGTATTGGTTGATTAGGTTCGATCTGATCTCCAGCTGGTTGCTCTTCAGAGACTTTCTCATCGAGCTCAATTAACCTTCCACTACCACCTTCCTGAATAAACTATTTTTTAAGAAATGTGGCATGTTTGCTCACAATCATATTATGATCTTCTGGAAGGTAAAAGTAATATCCTAAAGTTTCTTTAGGATATCCTATAAACCAAGCTTTCACAGATCTAGATATTAACTTGTCCGCCATTAGTCTTTTGACATAGGCTAGATATCCCCAAATCTTGAAATGAACAAGACTTGGTTTCTTACCATGCCAAATCTCATATGGTATGGTAGGAACAGATTTAGATGGAACCCTATTTAGAATATAAATTGAAGTTTGTAGGGCATCTCTCCAAAGAAATAAAGGCAAGTCAGTGAAGCTCATCATGGATTGGACCATATCTAATAATGTCATGTTTCTCTTCTCAGACACCCCGTTAAGCTTAGGCATACCTGGTAGAGTCCATTATGAGATTATGCCATTGTCCTTAAGATAACCTAAAAATTCTGCACTAAGGTATTCTCCTTCCCAATCTGATCGAAGAACCTTAACGGTTTTACCTGTTTGTTTTTTTACCTTATGTCTGAAATCCTTGAACTTTTCAAAAGCTTCAGATTTGTGTCTCATATGAAACACGTAACCATACCATGAACAATCATCAGTAAAGGTTATGAAGTAGTAAAAACCACCCCTGGACTGCACATCAAATGGACCATACACATCAGTGTGTACCAGGGCAAGTAATTTCATGGCCCTCTCCCCATGTCCTATAAAGGGTAACTTGGTCATTTTGCCTTGAAGACATGACTCACAAGGTGGGTATGATTCAAAATTAACTAAATCTAAGATCTCATCCCTTTCCAATTTATTAATTCTATCCTCACCTATACGATCGAGCTTTAGGTGCCACATGTATTTTTCATTTAGATCATCTCTAGGATGTTTATGTCCTATGGCATTCACTTTAATTTTCTTGTTAATATTTGAAGATGCATCGGCATGCAAATGATAGAGACTATCAATTAAAATAGCTTTTGCAACTAATTTATTTCATAAATAAATACTACAAAATCTTTTATTGAATATAAATTTAAATCCTTCCTGTGCTAACATAGAGACAGAAATCAAATTTTCACTAGCTCCAGGCACAAAATAATAGTCACTAAGTACTAATATAAATTCTAAAGGTAATACAAGAAAATATGATCCAATGACTTTAGCAGCAACTTTTGCTCCATTTTTGATACGTAGGACCATCTCACCTTCTCTCAACATACTACTTCTTTCCAAACCCTACATTGAAATGCATATATGAGCACTAAAGCCAGAGTCTAAAATCCATATGGATGTAGATGAAACCGTTAGGTTAGATTCAATAATGAGTATAGTCTTACCTTCAAAAGACATAACCTCCTTCTGTTTCTCTAGGCTTTCCAGGTAGAGAGGATAATTTCTTTTCCAATGGCCATTTGTGTTGCGGTGAAAACATTTCCCTTTACTAACCTTGGCTTTCTTGGGAGTGTCCTTCTTCTTCTGTTTGTTATCCTTCTTCTACTTATTCATAGGTTTCTTCTAAAGGTGAAAAGTACCTACACCTAGCATACAATATGCAAGAAAACAGGACAGAAAGATATGCATTTTAAAATAATTTTAAATCGTGCATAGCGGTAGGCTCGGTAGATAAATCTGAATGATCTACCGATCTGCCCGTAATAGGATCTAGCAAAATGACCTAGCATGCATATAACATCAAAGCAAAAGAAACAGCAAATATAAAAGTACCATACCTTTATACCAAAAGAGAAGCAGTGAAAGTGCTGTGAGGAGGAGGAGGGTGCTCGAGCGACACACATGTCTGGCCTCTACAGGAAATCCACACCTGGGCTCGACTCTGATCAACTCCCTCGGAGTGCTAACTCTTCGAGATCCTTAGCTGATCTTCTTCTTCTAGGAAGACTATGAGGAGAGCAGGAACCCTTTCCCAAAACTTCTCTTCCCAAG
Organism: Areca catechu; assembly: GCA_021397845.1. Classification (NCBI taxonomy): domain Eukaryota; kingdom Viridiplantae; phylum Streptophyta; class Magnoliopsida; order Arecales; family Arecaceae; genus Areca; species Areca catechu. The sequence goes on along the minus strand of CM038039.1, from coordinate 149,182,048 downwards.
ACCTAGCTAGAGTACTAGGTTACTCACACCCAATCCCAAAACCTCTCACAGCCCTTCTCTATTTCCTCTCTCAAAGCTTTTCTCAAAATCTATTGATCAACCATCGGCAGCCCTTGAAAATGATGTTCATTTGTAGAAGCAGCAGGGAGAGGGAGAAAGAGGAAGGAGGAGAGATAAGGGGAGAGAATGGGGGAGAGAATGGGGGAGAGGATCAAGGCTATACCAAATAGGTCCAACCCATTAAGGTAAGTATGACTTTCATACCATAAAGCCTTGGAGCCAAAACTGGTTTGAATTTGAAATTCAAACCAGGACAAAAACTTCCCAAAATCCTCCCACAAAATCTTCCCATAAATTCAGTTCATCACAGGAAGTGTCGACACACGAAAATTGTCAAGTGTCAACCTTCACCAAGTATCGACACCTGCAAAATTTCAAGTGTCGACACTTGGAACAAAGTCAATCATATTGACTTCTGGTGACGACAAACGATTTCCAATCATCGATTAGCCACAAGATCAGATAGAAATCCTCTATTGTGTATGACCCTATAGGTTCGAACACTAAGCCAGTAGCACTAGAACATTTCCAATACCAGTCAAAGTCCTCATCTAGCAATGATACCCGATGTCCGGATAAGTCGAAGATACAGAGCACCTCACAAGAACCTCTGGCATATGGTTGCCACATAATTCATCCCTTTGATCTCATAATGCTCAGGATGACCTAGGGTTCGACTGCCAACCCTAATTTGGTTTATCCAAATCATGTCTCAACTTCACAAGTTCTGTGACTCCTCACAAGAACTACCATTTGGTTTATCCAAATCATGTCTCAACTTCACAAGTTCTGTGACTCCTCACAAGAACTACCCTAGCCAAGGTTTTGCTGAATTGAGACATAGTGAGTCATTCACTCCAAACTATTTGGAGAGGTCAATTCCATCTTGATCCACCACCGCTCCTCAAGTACTTGACTATATCCAAAAACCTTCTATCACTGGATTAAAAATCCAGGTAGTCCGACATCAAAGTATAGTGAGTTGCTTGCAAGCTGCCATGGTGACCTCAGGTCTGAGGGACACATATACCCATATCCCTTCGCGAGCAACCCTTTGGCAGAATGGAGCTCCGTAAATGGTCACGTTCAGTGAAATGTCACACATTTCACTTGCATGTCATACCAGTATCTCCACACTCCTTGGTTAAGAGGACAACTAATAAATGTGACATACAACAACCTACACTTGATACATCGTCGTCCTATAACAATGTATATTTTGGTTATGAACCAATTTAAGAACTACTTGATATATCCTCTGATGGAGATCTCAGAGCAGCACTGATCTCGAATCGCATTGATCCCGGAGCAGCACTGATCCCAGAGCAACACCGATCTCGGAGTAGCACAGATTTTAATAAATTAGTTTGGATTTATCTATTATTTGAATTTTGAATTAGGATTTGGTTAGGATTGAGATATGGATAGGCTTATCTTATCCTATCTTATATTTGAATTTGAGTCATCCCTATCTTTTTATCCTGTATTCAAATTCAAATGAGGGTTGGACAGGTCTATAAATACCACCCTCAGTCCTTTGTAAAAAAATCAGTTCAGTTCAGTTCATAAAAAAATTTGAGTTTTTAGAAGAGTGATTCTTCTATCCTTCGCCTTCGGGCGTGGGCGTGATGCCCAGTTATCCCCCTACCCATTCCATCTTCTCTATCCCCTCGTGGCCTTTAAGATCCATCCTAGCACCTCCAAGTATCGAGGAAGATGTAATGCCCTAGAGGTGAGAGGTCTCTTCGTTAGGGTGAGTCCCAAAGTCCATGAGATCCAGATTCCTATCCTACATCCCCACTGTTCCTTCGCCACCTCTAGAGAAAAAAATATCAAAAAAAAAATAGTACCCTAATTTAGGTGACTTCTAGGCTCACCAACGATCCTCCCCAATCCGTCCCTCATCAATTTTGGTATCAGAGCCTTAAAAATTAGGGTACCCTAAATTCTCCTTTCTCTTCCACTAGCCCCGATGAGTCCCTCCACTTCCCCATCGCTGATCCCCTCATCTCTGATCCCAGTTCCACCAAACCCCACCGGCAACTCCCGAATCATCCCAGACCCATTCTTTCTTCCCTGTTCCTGCACCACTGTCTATCTCTTTGGTCCTGATCACTACCAAGAAGCCATCGACCAGCCTTCCATCGATTCAGCCAACATCACCTTCTCTTTGTGCCATTTCGCCCACCCACAGAAGCCCTTCCCTGTAAATCGATGCCCCGACATCGCCGAAGCCCCCTATGCAGCAGATCCACCATCCACCGACACCAGCTGAGCTCGTCGATGCCTATTCCAACCCTGCTGCCACGGTGACCGCCTTCCCTAAGCCAGATCGCCACCCTCGCTGTTCTGCCGGTCATCTCCGCCCGTGCTGCCAGCCACCTCCCATCACAACGACCTTGGACGTCGTCTCCACAGTCACCGGAGAGCCCCAGAGCAACATTCCCCCCCGACTTGCCCCTCAGCCAACGCTCGCTACCTCATGGCCACCAACGACGCACCTCAGTCCCGACTTGGCCCTCAGCCCCTGCTACCGTTGACCAACCTCGTCGACCTCTCCCGCTCCCAGGATGCCACTGCCGGCGATGGCACCACCACTATCGTCGCCCTCGCCAGCTCGCTCCTCCGGCACTCCCTCTCTCTCCTCTCTCCAACGATGCCGTCGAGTGCGACTTCCTTGACGCTCCGTCGACGCCATCGCAGCCTACTTCAGAGTTCCCTGTCCCTACTTTGGGTCGCCTTCTTCGAGGAATTTCCAAAAAGTTAGGGTTTCCAAACCATAATCTAGGTCTTTGGAATCATACTTCCGAGCTCTTCGATCCGAGATCTGAAGGTTTAGAGCTCATTTTCGGGGTGATTTTCAATGTCGGCATACATGATAGAACCTAGAGTCAGTAAATCCCATAAGTTTCAAGCCAGATTCTTCATAAATGAGCCATTGGTCCTTAGTATTTCGTAAATACTTAAGGATGGTCTTTACCACTTTCTAATAAGCTTCACCTGGGTCAGACTGGTATATGCTCACTACGCCTAGTAAGTATGCCACGTCTGGTCTAGTACATATCATGGCATATATGATAGAACCCACTGTCGAAGCATATGGGATTCCACTCATATGCTCTCTCTCTTTAGGAGTTGTCGCACAATTCCTTTTAGATAGATCAATTCTAGTTTCTATCGGGAGATAGCCCTTCTTGAGATTTTCCATGATGAACCGTTTCAGCACGGTGTCGATGTATGTAGACTGGGACAATCTCAGAAGCCTCTTAGATCTATCTCTATAGATCTTCATACCCAGTATGTAAGAGACTTCACCCAAGTCCTTCATAGAGAATTGAGATGATAACCAGACCTTTATTCCTTGTAGTGCTGCGATGTCATTCCCGATTAAGAGAATGTCATCTACATACAGCACAAGGAATACAATCATAGAACCATTAGCCCATTTGTAAATGCAAGGCTCTTCTCCATTTCTAACAAAGCCATATGACTTGATACACTTATCAAATCGCATGTTCCAACTCCTTGATACTTGCTTCAGTCCATAGATGGACTTTTGAAGCCTGCACACCTTTGACTCGTCTGTGGATGTGAATCCTTCAGGAAAGCTGTTCGGACATCCATTTGCCAGATTTCATAGTTGAAGTGTGCTGCTAAAGCAAGCATAATCCGAATGGATTTGAGCATTGCCACAAGAGAGAATGTTTCATCATAGTCAATACCATAACGTTGACAATACCCCTTGGCAACCAGACGGGCTTTATAGGTCCCTACCTATCCGTCTGCACCCCTTTTCCTTTTGAAAATCCATTTACACCCAATGGATTTTATCCCTTCAGGTGGATCAACCAATGTCCATACATTGTTGATCTCCATGGACTCCATTTCAGATTTCATGGCTCCAAGCCATTTCTCAGAGTCGGATCTCTACAACGCCTCCACATAGGTGATTGGATCCTCATTGTTCTCATCGAGTTCAATGGGATCACCATCCCGGACCAAGAAACTGTAGTATCTATTCGGTCGACTCGGTACTCTACTAGATCTCTTTAATAGTTCTCGAGTAGGCTCAGGGTGTGATCTAATCACAGCCGGTTCTATGTTGTCTCTAAAATGTGTCGATTCTTCTACTTGTTGAACTTCACTAAGTTCAATCTTAGCGGCTATAGTGCCTTCACCAAGGAACTCATTTTCCAAAAAGATAGCCCTAAGATTGACGAACAACTTTTGTTCCTCAGCTAAGTAGAAGCAATACCCCTTATACTCTTTTGGATATCCAACAAATAGGCACCGGTCAGACCTAGGTCTAAGTTTGTCCATTTCAAATGTTTTACATAAGCCGGGCACCCCCAGACCCGAAGGTGTGAAAGTGTTGGCTTACGTCCAGTCCACATCTCATATGGTGTTTTACTAACGGACTTACTTGGAGTCCTATTCAGAAGGTAACAGGTTAATTCTAGAGCATATCCCCAAAAAAATATTGACAGAGAAGCAAAGCCCATAATAGACCAAACCATGTCTAACAGGATTCGATTCCTCCTCTCAAACACTCCATTTAATTGAGGTGTCACTGGAGGTGTCCACTGAGAGAGAATCCCATTCTCCTCAAGATATGTCAGAAACTTGTCGGTTAAAGGTATTCACCACCTCGATCGGATCGAAGAGTTTTGATATACTTTCCAGTTTATTTTTCTACTTCACTACGATATCGTTTGAACATTTCAAATGACTCAGATTTATGTCTTATCAAAAATACATAACCATACCTCGAAGGTCATCTGTAAATGTAATGAAATAACCATACCCACCCCTGGCACTAACATTCATGGGTCTGCATGAAGGTGAAAAACACCTACACCTAGCATACAATATGTAAGAAAAGAGGGCAGGAGATATGTATTTTAAAATATTTTTAAGGCATGCACAGTGAAAGGCTCAGTAGATAGATCTAAACAATCTATCGATTTGCCTGCAACAGGAACTAGTATAAAGATCTTGCATGCATATAATATCAAAAACAAGAGAAGAACATAAATATAAAGGTCATACCTCTATACCTCTGAGAGTACTAGAGAGAAGCAATGAAGAGCTGTGAGAAGGAGGAGGGTGCTCGAGCCACACACGCATCTAGTCTCTATAGGATATCCACACCTGGGCTCGACTCTGATCAACTCCCTCGGAGTGCTAGCTCTTCGGGATCCTTGGCCGATCTTCTTCTTCCAGGAAGACTAGGAGGAGAACAGGAACCCCTTCCCAAAACCTCTCTTCCCAAGACCTAGCTTGATTGCTAGGTAGCACACACCCAATCCCAAGACCTCTCACAAAGCCCATCTTCTTCCTCTCAAAGAACTATTAGCATAACCTCTAACAGCCTTTGAAATGACCTTCATTTATAGGGGCAGCCATGAGAGGGAGAAGAAGGAAGGAGGAGAGATGAGGGGAGAGAATGGGGGAGAGAATCAAGGCCATTCCAAATGGGTCCAACCCATTAAGGTAAGTATGACTTTCATACCATAAAGCCTTGAAGCCAAAACTGGTTTGAATTCGAAATTCAAACTAGGTCAAAACTTGTCCAAAAAATCTTCATGAAATCCTTCCAGAAAACTGTTCATCACAAGAAGTGTCGATACTCAAAAATTGCCAAGTGTCGACACCTGCAAAATTCCAAGTGTCGACACTTGGAACAAAATCAATCATATTGACTTCGGGTGATGACAAACGATTCTTAATCATCGATTAGCCACAAGATCAGATAGAAATCCTCTATGGTGTGTGACTCCATAGGATCGAACACTAAGCCAGTAGCACTGGAACATTTCCAGTACCAGTCAAAGTCCTCATCTAGCAATGATACCCGACGTCTGGATAGGTCGAAAATGCAGAGCACCTCATAAGAACCTCTGGCATATGGTTGCCACATAATTCATCCCTTTGACCTTATAATGCTTAGGATGACTTAAGGTTCGACTGCTAACCCTAATTTGGTCTATCCAGATCATGTCTCAATCTCACAAGTTCTGTGACTCCTCACAAAAACTATCCTGGCCAATGTTTTGCTGAATTAAGACATAGTGAGTCATTCACTCTAAACTATTTGGAGAGGCAATTCCATCTTGATCCACCACCGCTCCACAAGTACTTGACTATACCCAGAAACCTTCCATCACTGGATTAGAAATCCAGATAGTCCGGCACCAAAGTATAGTGAGTTGCTTGCAAGCTGCCATGGTGACCTCAGGTCTGAGGGACACATATACCCATATCCCTTCGCGAGCAACCCTTTGGCAAAAGGGAGCTCTGCAGATGGTCACGTTCAGTGAGATGTCATAAATTTCACTCACATGTCACACCAGTATCTCCACACTCCTTGGTTAAGACAACCAACAAATGTGACATACAATAACCTATACTTGATACATCGTCATCCTATAATAATGTATCATTTAGTTATAAACCAGTTTAAGAACTACTTAATATCTATATCAAACAATATAGTTCTAAGGACTCCGTCACATAAGAGTTATTTAAAGAAAAAATAAATATGATGGATAGCCAAAATAAATAACTTTTATTTATTAAAGAATTCATATACAAAATACAAAATAGCATAACCATCTACAGCTTAAACGATTGGCTTTGGGACACAATTCCCAACACCACATACATTAGTATGTATCAGACTTAGAATTTCATTGGCTCGTTCACCTTTTCCAGTAAAAGGTGACTTTGTCATTTTTCCAAGAAGACAGGACTCACATGTTGGAAGTGAACTATCTTTACTAAAATCGAGGAGACCCTCAATTTTCATCATGTTTATCCTGTTCCTGTTAATATGACCTAGCCTATAATGCCATAAGTACGCTTTGCTGACATTCGTTTGCTAGACGTGTATATTACATTAACAGGTCGCGATAGTACATAGATGCCATCACGTATTTGTCCATTCAAAATTACAGAACCATTCAAAATGATTTTGCAAATATCTTTCTTTATTAATAGTTCGTAACCATACACGGCCAACTGACCTACGGAAATGACATTTAAAATAAAAGGACAAAAATGATACTCATTCAAAATGATAGTACAGGACTCAAAAACAAGTTTAAGGACTTCCAACGCCAAAACTGGAACTCGGCTTTCATTTCCCACGTTCAAGAACCTCTCTCCATCCTTGAATCTTCTACTAACTTGAAGTTCCTGCAAAGAATTGTAAATGTGAATTGGACTTCCTGTATCCAATACCCAGTTAGTAGTATTACAAACAAAGAAACTACAAGGTGTTATCATATAAATACCTTGTCTAGGACCATCCTGTAGCTTTCTCTTCTTGGACCTATTCGGGTCAAGGGAAGCAATGTGAAGAGGACAGTTCCTCTTCCAATGACCCTGCTTCTTGCAGAAGAAGCACTCTGCCTAGCTTTGATCAGCCTTCACTTTCTTGGCCTGACTAGGCCCAGAAGCACTTAGCACCTTTTTTCCTTTATTTTTCTTCTTCCCTTTCTTAAAGGGACGATGCCCACCCGAAGAACCTCTCACTAAATTTATCACCCCTTTATTCAACTAGTGGTCTTTTTCATAAGTCTGCAGCAACCCCAACAGACCATGATAGTTGACTGCAGGCTTATTCATTATGTTATGATCGAGAAAGTCTAGATAGGAGGAGGGGAGAGAATTCAAAATTACATATTTTTCAAGCTGTTCATGCTAGGGACAGTCGAGCTTGCCCAGGCGTTCAATCATCTCGATCATGTACAGTATATGATCAGTGACCGAGGCCCTATCATGCATCTGTGCATTATAGATAGCACAGGAGACCCCGTACCTCTCAACATCGTCTGGTGTCCCGAAAGACTCCTTCAACCTTTGAAGGATTTCTTCCGGCTGGGCTTCCTCGAATTTGTGACTGAACTCATAGTTCATCATCGCTAACATAATGCATCGGACAATGGTCCTGTCAAAAAGCCACTTTTGATAAGTGTCTCTGACCGAACCCCGAGCATTGGCAGCAGGGATCTCAGGTGCCGGATCCGATATCACATACAGGATCCATTCATGCTCCAGGATAATCCTGAGCTTTTGATACCAGCTATCAAAGTTGGGCCCATTAAGTTTCTCGTTGTCGAGAAGAGATCGGAGCGAAAGGTTGGAAGACATCTGAAAGGAAAATCAAAACTAATTAGTGTATATGAATTATTAACCTAAAGATATGGACTTTAGTCTAAAGGTCTCTCCCACTATTTTGCATAGATTGGTAGCCTCTACCTCCAATCTGATGAATTACTTTAATTCCCTGGTGGGTACTAGAGTCCAATAGACAACACATGAGCCCAACTTTGGCCGGCCCATCCATGCATGTCTAAAGATAGGTTCTTTAACTGATTACTTCTCCAAGTAACCTCTAGCAATTGGGTTTTGCCCCAATGAGCATTTCAATCAGCCTTTGGGCCTCCTGTTAAAGGTCCCGGTTAGGTCCAACCATTAACATGACAAAATTTAATGCTTCTAACTAACGAATAGTCAAGCCCGACTTTGACCAGCTCACCTGACCACCGTTAAGAGAGTCGTACTGAGCCATCATATTAGGAACAGCAATTCTAATAGCCTGATGAACACCCGATCTTTGGATCCGTTGATGAACATCGAACTACTAGATACATTACTATCCTACTTAATGGGAGGCTCGGACTTGGTTATCCCTATAACTTTGTCCTTTTAAGGACCTAATAATTTAGAGAGTTTTTAAATAATGTGATAGATGAAGAGATGAGAAGACATGGATCAACCTCCCACTGACCAAATCAGCAATCTAGGAGGGTTACTCATAACAAATGATCCATAGGCACCTAAAATCAGTCAAGACTGATTAACCATGGGTGACAAGGGTTAACACGAGTCAATGAGCTATCCAATCAATCCTGATCAACCACATTGGCCGGGTAAGTGAGATCATGGGTTGGGTTCCGCCATTAACCATCTTGCCTTAGACACCAACAGAGTTGGCCAGGTAAGAGGTAGCCCCAGAGAACCATGATCACAATGCCAAACTTACCTCGACACCAATCAGTTCATCAGACTTGATTAGACAGCCTAAAGACTCGAGCTTTCTACTAAGCCACAAATTGGATCCATTTAGATTATGGACTAATCAATCTAACTATTAGAGAGATCTAGAGAAGAAATCCTAACTCAACATTTGATTAGATTAGTTCCCTAATTTGTCCAATGCATCCAAACTTAGGTCTAACCCAATTAAGGACCTAATAGAAGCTAACCCATGACCCTTAAGGCTTATTGAAATGACTTAAAATCTTTTGAATCATGTTCCTAGAGTTCTTAGTCATTCTTAATTCTCAATTAAGTTCAATAGCCTCAAATAAATTAAAATAATTTTAATTTATCATGTAAAATAATTTTACAACAAATCAAAATTTGAATTCACTGTATTTCAGAATTTTCATCCCAAGTGTCGACACTTCAGGAGCAAGCGTCAACTCAAGGCCTGAGATAGAAAAAGAAAATAGAACAATCTATTTTTTGGACATGCTCATGTGTCGACACTTCGAAGGTCAAGTGTCGACACTTCAAGGACAAGTGTCGACACTTCAACCTGTCTCAGAAGAAAAACAAAAACCAGATCTCAGGAAATCTTCCCATGAGTCGACTCTTCAAAGGCCAAGTGTCGACTCATAGCCTGAGACAATGAAAAACAGTGATTTCAAATCTAATGTTTCACAAAACTTTCAATCAAAACATATCAAAACAATCATTTTACATCTTATCTAAAGATGTTTTATGATCATGTCATTAGATTAAAATATTTTTAATCTACATTTTCTTGCTTCTTATTTTCCTTTTCATGAGTCAATCACATCGGCACCCCTACACGCCATAGGAGACCCCATTGAATGGGAAGAGAGGGTCTTGCAGCCCTGCTTCTCTCCAATAACCAGACGGCCATAATGAAGCACTCAATCCAAGTACTTAAGAAAGATGTTATTAGCATTCTAGAATCATTATACTACAAAAAGGAACTTATTGCTCTGATACCATTGAAGGTGAAAAGTACCTACACCTAGCATACAATATGCAAGAAAACAGGGCAGAAAGATATGCATTTTAAAATAAATTTAAATCATGCACAGTGGAAGGCTCGGTAGATAGATCTAAACGATATACCGATCTTCCCGCAACAGGATCTACCAAAATGACCTAGTATGCATATTACATCAAAGTAAGAGAAACAGCAAATATAAAAGTACCATACCTTTATACCAAGAGAGAAGCAGTGGAAGTGTTGTGAGGAGAAGGAGGGCGCTCGAGCCACACACGTGTCTGGCCTTTACAAGAAATCCACACCTAGGCTCGACTCTGATCAACTCCCTCGGAGTGCTAGCTCTTCGGGATCCTTAGCCGATCTTCTTCTTCCAGGAAGACTAGGAGGAGAGCAGGAACCCTTTCCCAAAACTTTTCTTTCCAAGACCTAGCTAGAGTGCTAGGTTACTCACACCCAATCCCAAAACCTCTCACAACCCTTCTCTATTTCCTCTCTCAAAGCTTTTCTCAAAATTTGTGGATCAACCATTGGCAGCCCCTGAAAATGATGTTCATTTGTAGAGGCAGCCGGGAGAGGGAGAAAGAGGAAGGAGGAGAGATGAGGGGAGAGAATGGGAGAGAGGATCAAGGCTATACCAAATGAGTCCAACCCATTAAGGTAAGTATGACTTTCATACCATAAAGCCTTGGAGCCAAAACTGATTTGAATTCGAAATTCAAATTAGGTCAAAACCTGCCCAAAATTCTCCCATGAAATCTTCCCAGAAATTCAGTTTGTCATAGGAAGTGTCGACACAAGAAAATTGCCAAGTGTTGACACTTCACCAAGTGTCAACACCTGCAAAATTTCAAGTATCGACACTTGGAACAAAGTCAATCATATTGACTTCTAGTGATGACAAATGATTCCCAATCATCGATTAGCTACAAGATCATATAAAAATCCTCTATAATGTGTGACCACATAGGTTCGAACACTAAGCCGATAACACTGGAATATTTTCAGTACCAATCAAAGTCCTCATCTAGCAATGATACCTGATGTCCGGATAAGTCGAAGATGCCAGAGCACCTCACAAGAATCTCTGGCATATGGTTGCCATATAATTCATCCCTTTGACCTCATAATGCTTAGAATGACCTAAGGTTCGACTACCAATCCTAATTTGGTTTATCCAGATCATGTCTCAACCTCACAAGTTCTATGACTCCTCACAAGAACTACCCTGGCCAAGGTTTTACTGAGTTGAGACATAGTGAGTTATTTACTCCAAACTATTTGGAGAGGTCAATTCCATCTTGATCCACCACCGCTCCTCAAGTACTATACTATACCCAGAAACCTTCCATCACTGGATTAAAAATTCAGGTAGTCTGGCACCAAAGTATAGTGAGTTGCTTGCAAGCTGCCATGGTGACCTCAGGTCTGAGGAACACTATACCCATATCCCTTCGCGAGCAATCCTTTGGCAGAAGGGAGCTCCACAGATGGTCACGTTCAATGAAATGTTACACATTTCACTTGCATGTCATACCAGCGTCTCCACAACTCCTTGGTTAATAGGATAACCAACAAATGTGACATACAACAACCTACACTTGATACATCGTCGTCCTATAACAATGTATCATTTGGTTGTGAACCAGTTTAAGAATTACTTGATATATCCTCTCTATATCAAATAATGTAGTTCTAAGGATCCATCATACAAGAGTTCATTTTAGGAAAATATAAATATGATGAATAGCCAAAAATAACTTTTATTTATTAAAAAATTCATATACAAAATACAAGATAGCACAACCGTCTACAGCCTAGACGATTGGCTTTGGAACACAATTCCCAACATCTTCTTCTTCCAAGTAGACTTTCTTTTAGAGGAAGACTGCTCCACAAAGAAAACAGAGCCCTTTGAACTTTTCAAGGTCCCCTCATTGATTACTAGCATATTTAACAATTCAGGCAAAGTGTAATTCAACTTGTTCATATTATAGTTCATTACAAACTGAGCATATGAACTAGTCAAGGACTGGAGGATCAAATTCACCTGAAACTCCTAATGAATAGGAATGCCCAGCTTCTCAAGCTATTCGATGTCCTTGATCATTGTCAAATAATGATCGTGCATTAACTGTCCTTCACGCATCTTGTTATTGAAAAGCCTTTTCGACACTTCGAAGCGTGCAATCCAACTTTGTTCACCATATAACTCTTGTAGGTGAATCAGAATCGATTTAGCAGTTAGCATATCCTCATGTTGGCTCTGTAATTCATTTGACATTAAGGCCAACATATAATACTTAACCTTATTATCATCTTCCATCCATTTCTCATATGCAGTTGTTTGACGAGCATTTGGATAGTCAGGTAAGACAGGGGGTTCCTGGTCAAGCACATAGCCCAACTTCTCAGAACTCAAAACGATTTTGATGTTTCTCAACCAATCTTTAAAATTGAGGCCTACAAGTCAGTTTGTCTCTAGAATACGAACTAAGGGATTTAAAGCAGACATGGTTAACTGCAAGAGTAGAAGATTCAAATTAGATGCTTTATACTTAATCATAAAAATTATTCTTGGGTTTTTAAAAAATAATTTTAAAACTCCCACTATTTTCTTAGATCTCTCACACTCCCCATGGAGATGCAAAAATCCTGTGACTCTAGGTTTCTAGTGGGTGCTACGGTCCCATCGATGTGCAGCACCTCACCATATCTAGTTATTGGTAACATACTACAATAATAAGTGGCTAACTCTTATCCAATGTATCTAATATAAATTATAGCTCTTGGTCTCTAAATCATGGAACCTCAATGTGCCCGTTTATTGGTCCAATCATTAGTTAAGTCAGACCCACCATTCTTGCTAGACAGAGCCATCATTGAGTCCCTCAACATGCCCGTTTATTGGGCCCAACCCCATCAGTGCCTAGCAACATCTCATGCCTAATAGGGTGGTTGTGTCTTCCCGATGCAACTATACCACTGTAACCAGCCGAGAATAATCAACACCAGTAGGACACTCGCACACCTACAATGGTGGAAGACCTATGACTTAATATTTATTGGGAGCTTGGGTTCAGGTCTCTTCTAAATTGATCAGCCAAATCATGACTAATTAATTACATTAAGTCAGTACAATCTCAGGTCTGACTAATTATATTCAGTTAGCATAATCTCACGTCTGATTAAAATTAGTTAGCATGGGTGAACTCAAATCAAAAGTGACCCTTTTGAAAACTTAATCAACCAAATTGGCCAGGTCAGTTTGATCCATGGGAGGGTTCTACCAATTTACCCTCTTTCCGCCAAACTAGTTGGTTGAGAAAGAGTTAGCCCCAATTAAAACCATGATCGAAACCTTCCTTAGACACCAATTGACTAACAAGATTCAATTAGGTTAACTAATGATCTAGGCTTATCACTAAGCCAAATTAGGTCTTAACTTATCGATTCACTATCAAATGAATCGATCTGACCAGACTACATCTAAAACCAATTTTGAGCACACTTGACCTAACCCTAATCATTATCCGATTAGGTTAAGTCACTTGCTCGAAATCATATTAGGGTTACTAGTTGATCTAATCAAGCCCTAATTATCGTAGCCCAATCTCTAGACCTAATTTGTTCATCCCAAACCCCCATGCACCTAATTTGATTTTCTTGATCAAATCAATTTTAAAATTAAGTTCAAGTGCATGACATTAATGGCTTATGATCATGAATCATATTTAAGATCTAAACCCTAATTTTGTGCATCACATACAACAATATACATAATCATAAATCGATCAAGATCCTTTTGGAAATCCCTTTTCAAAACCAGGTATACATCAAAGTACGACAACCTTTACACTATAGAGGATAAACCCTATAGCAGGACAACCTTATGTCACTTTGTCCAACATTTGATCAATTATATTTTAGATTATTAAATTTAATTTCAAATCTGAAAATTATGATTTAAATTTCAAAAATAATTTTTAAAATATAAAATTCTATGCTAGAACAATCTCATGTTCAACATAGATTCGAAAAATCATAATTTATCTAACTGATCTGAATATTTTTTAGATCAGATTCTCATGCATGCTTGTTAAAGAGAGAACCGTGGCTCTAATACCACTATTGGTTTTCTCCCAGGAACAGAAAATTACAATCAAACAGGCATCAACAGCTTGTCGCAGCGGAAGCAGATATAAAAGTAATTTATATCTAATCATGCAAATCATAAATAAATAAAATTTATTTATCATAAATTTCTAATATGCTGAATAACATGAAAAAAATATTAAATCTGAAATAAAAATTATTTTAAGTATAAAATACTTACATGGATCGCTATCCGAGCCTGCTTTGAAAAGCGTGCAGATTTGCTACTGAAAAATGGAATTCTGTTGGAGCCGTGCAATCGCCCGGCCTCTGCTAGTATCCATACGAAGCTCTCGCAATTGAGTAGTAGAGGGCACCAGACTGCTAGATCTTTACAGCCCTCTTCTCTTTCAACAAATCACCTGCTTTAAAAACTGTGCCGATCCAAATCCGAACCGGCTTTTGATTTCTGTCTTATAAATCAAACTATGCGAGACCTTTGGATCCTTTCCTCTCCTTTGTCTCTTATATCAACACTCTTGAAGATAACACGGAATAAAATAAAGTGGAAAGGAGAGAAGAAGAGATGGCACCCAGGAGAGAGATTATCTGGAGAGGATGCCCAAGGAAGAAATTGCATGCCAAAACCAAAGCTTGTAGTCGGCCACCCCTTTCTCTCCCTTTTATTTACCGTGAAACAAATCTCCCATCCCTAAAAGGCAAAAGACCAGTGTTTAGTTTTATCTGGTTTGAAATTTTAAGAGGAGTAGAATAGGACTCCTCCCTCTCTTTTTTTCATTCATGCCAAAACACTATTAGCGCCCTCTTAATATTCATGCCACCTTTGTTTTGTTGCACAAAATGCTTGGGGCCCATTAGGCATGTGGAGGGAAGGGGAGACATAGAGAAAGAGTCTCAGTCTTACTGTACTCTAGGTCTTGGTCCAAATGTAGTGATTTTACATTCAAACTGAAGCTGATTTTAAATCCGATCGAACCATTTTGAAGCAAACATTGACCCGAATCAATTAGGATTAATTAGTTGAGTATAACTCAATTAAATTAAATCTAATTTAATTTAATTTAATTAATTTATATTTAATTAATTGTAATATTTATAATTAGGTCAAATATTAATTGTAACACTTATAATTAGGTCCAAATTGATTTGCTGATTGGTTACTTGAGCTCCTAATGTGTGTGACCCCTTAAGTCCTATCCTGTTTGGTAATGATATATGCTATAATCTCCAATATATATCATCAAAACTCCTTTCGATGGACTGAAACAATTTCTGCTTAACCCTAATTAGGATCATTGATCCAAGAATGATCCTAACGGGCTCTCATAATTCACCAGTGATACCTAGCAGTATGTAGTGGCAACCCAGCAGAATAAGATTGGAACCCCTAGATATAGTTACCATATAATTCGGTTCCTCTATTAAAATCCTGACATGATGTTGGTTACGGATACTCATCAAACCCATCAGTCATATGCTTAACTTAATCGACTTAAGTCTAATTGTAATACTAATGAAAACACCTTTTCATTATCACGCCACTATGGCCATAGACTTCTGGACTTAGTCGCATTAAGCTTGCATAGGATTATTTCTTACTACTAAGGCTGATAGATCCCTACAAGTGAATACCCTACTCCTATAATAAACTTACTGTAGCCAACGAACACCGTAAGGTCCCGTATGGATAGGAACCATGTGATTGTGTTGTCAAACTACAGCAACCTTATTGTAAGTAGCTGAGATACTCTAGGTCAAAGAACTATTCATACGAGTACAATATTAGAAAGTTATCGACGAGTGAGTAGTCATCCGTATAACTTCCTGTACTTAGTCACGCTCAGTACCGTTGATCTCTATCAACTACCTGCACTCTCACTCCAGTGTCACCTACACTATAGGTCAGAAACTCATCTATCCTGAAAGGGAGGTGATATGTGCACCATTTTAACGGATCAATCACCATCCTCATGATATTCTAACAATTGGGAGCTTTTAGGAGTTAATCTATAAAGACACATGTCTCAGATTCTTAACTCTTGAGAATATGTGTCATTGCCCATCAACTCCATGGACGATTCATAGACACATCAATATGAATGAAACTAATGTCCTTTATTAATAAAGAAAAATTAAGTACAAATTAATGCCCTAAAAATTACAATGTGTCTAGCCAACTTTGATTTTAAGGCATACATCTAACATCGACTCACCATATTCAAGTGTCGACACTTGGAGTAATAGCTAGTTTTTCAGAAGTGCAGAATTGATTCCAACTTGCTTCAAATAGCTAGTTTTTCATCCCCAACGATCATAAATGGTCATCTATGAGTTGGAGAGCTATATAAATACCAAAAATCAAATAAAAAAGTAATCCTTTGGTGAGATTATTAAATATCCTTCAAGGATTCAAGAGTTGAGTTGTTCAAGCCTTCAAGCTTCCAAAAATAAGAGAGTTGATCCAAGTCCACAATATCAAGCTTCATTCAAAAGTTTTAACAAATTAAGACAAGCTTTTTCAACATCATCCAAGGGTTTCAAAGAGATACTTGCTTTATTTTAGAAAGCTTTATTGTATTCTTTACTTTCATTCTTACTTTGTTCTATCAAGGTTTTTGGTAAGCCTTAGAAAACCAAAGAGGTTGTTGGTTAGCCTTTGTGTAAAACCAACATAGGTTGTTGGTGATTCTGTAAAACCAACTAGGTTGTTGGTGAGCCCGTAAAACCATCGAAGGTTGTTGGTTAGCCTAAGTTAAAAAACCAACAAGGATTTTGACTTGTGAGTCCTGTGAAAACAAGTTGGGTTTGATTAGTGCACCCGGAAAACTAATCGGCTGTAATCAAGTATGATTATAGTGAATTGCCAAGAAAAACTTGGGGAGTGGATGTAGGTGCCTTGAAGTGCACCGAACCACTATAAATTTATTGTGTTTGTGTGATTATTTTTTTTGTGCATTTACTTTATTAATTTCGCTGCATATTATTTTGAAGCATACAAATACTTTGGTAAAATACAAGTACTTGATTTGAATTGGCACATACTTGCTTTATATCCATTTGAAATAGTTCAAAAAATTTTTAGGTTGCATTATCACTGGGCAACAGTGTGGGAATAAGATGGTGGTGATGGGACCATGGGAACAACGAGGCTGCGGGATGGGACCATGGGGACAAAAATGATGGTGTGGGAATAGGATGGCGGCGATGGGACCATAGGGACGGCGAGGCTGCAGGGATGTTGGCAATGGTAGGGGTGCGGCAACGAGGCCACGAGAATAGTGGCACAAGGTTGGGGTTGCAAGATGGCGGTGCAGGAGTACGGGGATGCAGTTTCAGCAATCAGTGGAGGGAGAGAGGTGAGTGGCAGTGCAAGGAGGGCAAATGGCCATGGGGAGGCCGAATCCGAGCGAAGGGAGCACGTGATGCCAATAGTGAGGAGCAGGCATGGGAAGGGAAAACACGATACGGGGGAGCACGGCATGGGGAGGGGAGAGCATGGAACGGGGGAGCACATCACGGGAAGAAGGGAACCGATAGCAGGGAGCTGATTTTGGCGAAGTGAGAAAAAAAATTTGCCAATCCCAAGCCCTGGGGGTTATGGTGATATTTTTAGCAACGACAAATATAGGCATCACTAAAAGTGATCAGTAAATCTTATGTTCCGGTCATTATTAGCGACGATAAGCTACCATCACTAATATATTTTCAAAACAAAAAAATAAAAAATTATTAGAGATAACAAGTTATCATTGTAAATAATAATAATTTTCATTGTTAATATATTTTTTAAATAAAAAAATAAAATTTAAATATTATTAGTGATGGATTTTACTATCGTTGATATTCAACATGCTATTGCTAATACATTTCTTTTATCATAATTTTTGATAGCTAAAAGTGATTATTAATGATAGTAAATTAGCCATCATTAATAAATTAATTTTTATAGTGTATAGATTCCATGGAGAAAGAAAAAAGAAATACTTTTTTTTTGGTTGGTTTTTTTGTTTCATTTTCTCTCTATTCTTTTCTATTATTATTATTTTTGTACTTAGGATTTTATTTATTTATTTATTTATTTATTTATTTATTTTTATTTTTATTTTTATTTTTTTTTTTTTTGGGGGGGGGGGGGGGGGTTGGGTTTAGAAGCGGCCGAACAGGGAAGCTTTGACCGTGGCTTCATCCTTCCCATGTTTGTTTTTCGGTCCTCGAGCATCTTGATGGAGTTTTTTTTTTTTTTTTCCTTGTTTTTTACGTTCTCTGAGGGTTTCAATCGGACAAGAGGGAAACTTTTATCGTGGCTGCAATCATTTCACATGACCGACACGTGGCATATCGGAGACGGGGATTTCCATGACTTGTCTTTTAATGTATTGTATATATAGATGTTTTCGGATAGTATATACCTGAAAGCGCTCGTACATCCAAATAAAAAATTAAAAAAAATTTGATTCCATAATTGGGTGTTGGTGGGAAGTGAGAACTGTACTGTAACAGGTTGCAATTGGGACCTTGCTCACGTGGCGTGGTACAATTTTACAAGCAAATCTGGTAGAAAACAACGTATAAAATGACTACTTACCTGCACTCATTTCTGATTTTTCCTTTGTTGTAAAGATACAGTGATAAGGTAGTTGGAATAAATAAATGATTCCACCTGTTCTTGTACTGTTTACATGATAGACAGCAGAGCATAAAACCAATAGTTCCGAAGGCATCCATCCATATGTGAAAAATGGGCAGATCATCATAGCCTTGGTGGCCCCAAGGTCATGAGTTACATGATGCAACAAGGTGGGGATGAGAATTGTAACCTTTCGATGGCTTGTCAAAATTTTTTTTTATTTATAAATTTATATCATTCTTTTTATGATGTTGTTTGATGAGCTCATGTTTGGATTAATCTTACGAAATTAAACTACGCACGTCACGTTCCAAAACAAGAGTAATTTATGCGTGGAAGGAAAGGACTTGTTACATACCATGCTTTGCATGGCTAAGATGATAGAAACAAAAGTTGGGACTTCGTTTTTTTATATTACAAGAAATATATGACGGAAGATTAACAACTACAAATAAATTCCTTGATAAAATATTAAAGACAATGGAATTACTCTACTTCATTGCAAAAGATATTATTAACACATAGCAATTACAAAGAGGGTGTTAATGGATCCGGGTGGTAAAGCCCCTTGTACGAGTGATGTAGGATAGGTCAATGTGAATTCGGTTACCGGTCAATCAGAGAAGATCAACTGTGTATATGATTGAATGTGATTGAAAGGAACCCAAGGTTTTGAAAGCAACATGCACTCTTCCGATGATGTTCAAGGATGAATTGATGATGTTTGGTGAGGAATGACCAATCTTTGCCAATTCTATCAAAATTATAAAGAGGTGCTGCTGTGTTTTGCTGATTTCAAATACAATAATGGTTTAGTTATTTAATACAACTAACAAATTAAGGTTGTAGATTTTAAGCAAAGTAAACGCCATAGCTATAGGTAACTTGTAAGCCATTCCAAAGCAATATCCCAAGGCAAACGTCAACGATAATGGCATGTCAACACCCGCACGTAGAAAGTGTTTTCCTTTCTTTTATCTTTCCTTTTTTGTCTTTCAGAACATATGTAATCCAAGTAAAGAAGAATTCTGGGATGAGAAGAATAATATTATTAAGATGATCTGCTCCACTATTGTAGTTTACTTTTAAAAGAAATGCATCCGAGTTGTCATTAATTAGGATGCAAAGAAGACCTTTAAATGATTCTAGTTTGTACGCTATTTGTTCTAACGTCATGGGATCCTCTTCAATTGGTGGCTGAATTGGAGAGAGGTGATCTGTAATACACAAAGCGTTCCCTCCAGTTCATCACTGGTCTAGAGAGGACCCCCACCATCATGGCCATTCATGGTTTGCATGATGACCTGTGATGGAACAGGACCTATGCCATACTCGGAACAGCAACCTTGTGATGCACAGGCCATCGCGTAATACACGATAATCCAAATATGTATATACACCGCACATATGTGGTAAATAAAATTTTAGAAATATAAAGAGGGTTGGCTATATGATTTGCATTAATTTCTTTTCATCATGTTTGACTTGTTTTCTCATGCATGCTCTATATAAGTCTTTTACACTTCCAGTTTAATTCCCATACACTCAGCTGGTACTTAGATTTTGATTTTGCTTCAATCAAATAAAAATAAATGTAAACTTAAATGTATTCCCAAAATGATTGGACTTAAAATTTTTTTTTTAAAAAAAAAAAAAACCAACTAATCATTCGTTTTCCATGTAGTGCTCCTTTCTTGCTGCAATTTGACATAAATTTTATATGCCAAGGAATATTGTAACGATAGTTGTTTTAGTTCTGGAAATTGTTAATCTTCGGCTTGTTGGCCTACTAAAATCATATGTTGAATTAAATCTTGAAAAAACTCAAATCTAAAGTTGAATCATATTATTAATCAGGTTATGGTGCAAAGTCTAATCTTACTCATTGTGATAGTTCCAAGCCTAAATCCAAACTTGATTTGTCTTATCATGTTCAAAACCAAATACAGCATGCATTCGAACTTGATCTGACATGTTCACTACCCTTTATAACTTGTCTAAAATTGTTACGCAAACAAGCAAGTGGGCATCCCACTTATAATAGAGCATGAGAGAACAATGCCTCTTTGATTTTATTATTAGGATATGTGGAAGCTCGTCAATTGCCCTCGTTGATTTAGTGGTCAACAATACCCAACTCCAAACTTTAATTCTTGTTCCCAGCTGCGATTCGAGACAACCACTTTTCTGACAAACTATAATGTGGAATTTGCTGGTTAGTTGTTACCTATTAAAGTTTTCAAAGACTTCTTGGATTATTAATTCACAGGCATTAAATTTCAAAGAAACAAACTAGACAATACAATCTAGATACTAGTCCAGTTTGTTAAGTTTATTTGTGGGGCTACCAATCCTTCTCATGCATCTCTGATATACCCATCTCCTCCTTGCCCCTAGCTCTTCTTTCACCTTGTTGGCATAAGCATTTGCAATAAAGAGAGAGAGAGAGAGAGAGAGAGAGAGAGAGAGAGAGAGAGAGAGAGAGAGGGAGGGAGAGGCCGAGATGACAATGGGAGACTCAACTTTAGTTCAATATATACCAAACAAAAGGTCTTAGTGTTCCATTGGCTGAAATAAACCCCCTCACGGCTTTACTCTCTCTCTCCTTTGTTCCCTAAAAGCTATTCATGTTGTTTGCATTGTACATCATCTTTCGTCTTGTTAATATCTTAATAATTGTTTGTAATCCTTTATCAGAAAAAAGATAATTGTTTTTCACAACCTCCAATATCTAGTTTTCAATTCTTTACAATCCTTTTTACAATACCTTGTTATTTATTGGGTGTATATTTACCAAATTTTAACCATTTTATACACCATTTTCTGAACAACAATGATGCATTATCAAAAATGTAAATAGGTTTAAATCAAAACTCTATTCAAGCTTTTCTTTCTTGATAGAATTAAAAAAACTTCCTATTATCAACTATCTTATATTTCTTTACTAATTTTCTTATAATAATAAGTTATCTTATAATATTATAAAGATAAATGAAGGATCTTTCATTTTAGATAATTTTGAAAATTTTAATTAATAAAAAATGTTATTAGGTATTTTCAAAAAGTACTATGGATTCTAATAAATAGTTGTCACAAGAGGAAATTGATGTATGAAATGTTAATAGAGCATAAAAATATTGGGCAAGAAAGGTCCTTAATTTAGGAAACAATAATCGCTGACCTAAAACAAATAAAAATATTAAAAAATATGCTGCAAAAATATTAAGTATCCATCAAGAAATCACTAGAAAACTAGATTTTATTGAATTTCAATAATATCTCAAATAATGGTAGCATAAATTTAACATATAGAGATCCCTTTATTTTAATTATATGTTATCTTTCATTTCTTCTAATGAAAAGAAAAAGAAAAAGCTACAATTATAAGCTAACCTTTTAAATATAAGGGAGTTAATAAATTCATTGATAGAGCTAGAAAATAGTAATTATTTACATGAAATAATTGGTGAAGATATATATTAATTAGGAAATGTATTATGCTTAGTTCTATTTTAATTTATGCATTATTTAAATTTGTCGGCATAGCATTAAGTTATGCTACTTCGGGCACTTCTTAAAATTTTTCAACTATTGAAAAAATATAATAGAAATATAACTACCACACAAATGAATAAAAAAAAATATTTTTTGAAAAATTAAAAATTCATATATTTATAATATCAAAATTAATCAAAAAGGAATATTAGACCCATTATGAACACCTTATCTATGGATTGATATGGTTTTAAATTCTATCAGTTTCAAGGCTTAGTTCATACCTAAATTTTCAAGGATCATTAGTTTTATTGAGGTAGTCATTTTGTTCTAAATAATGTTTTGAGATCTAAGATACTAGTTTAACTTTAAAGGGTTTGGTGCGCCTGTGATCGGGGAATAAATTTTTTCATTCAAGTCTTAAGATTATCAAACAAATTAAATTATTTTTTATAGGAAAACTTTGATTTAGAATATCTTATAATCTAGAAAAATTAGATATAGTTGTTGAAAACAAAGTTGACATATAAGTTACATTTGGTAGTTGACAATCTGTCCAGATTACCAATAATTTAAAATGGGCCTACTGGATTGTTGTGTTTTGTATATTTTTTGAGTGACAATCGAGATTACCTTGGTAATCTACATTACCTTTCATGAGATAATCTAGATAGCCTTGGAAAGGGATGGCTATCCAGATTACCACATCTTTGATAATGTTGTAATAAAAATTTTGGACAAAATTATCCCAAAAAATTTTATAAAATCCTTCACCTTTTCTTCTTGTGGAGTTGCTCTTCTCTTCTCTCCTCATCCTTTT
Organism: Areca catechu; assembly: GCA_021397845.1. Lineage (NCBI taxonomy): Eukaryota > Viridiplantae > Streptophyta > Magnoliopsida > Arecales > Arecaceae > Areca > Areca catechu. The sequence goes on along the minus strand of CM038039.1, from coordinate 149,158,879 downwards.
GCATCACAAACCCTAGCCACCCAAATCTCTGCCTCTCATGTCGCCTTCAATCAAATCACCATCATTCTAATTATTATCAGTGATTGCTCTTCTCATTTAGTGGCCAGTAAATATTTCTATTTCCCCTTTCGTTCCTTCCTCCAATCAACAATGCAAAAAGAGAGAGCTATCACAGCCCTGATAGTGACGAAGGCAATGATTGGATTTAGATCAAGCCTGGAGATCCAGTTCCACAGTGTTCGGAAGAGGCCATGGGGGTGGTTTGCAGTGGAGGTCCATTTGGCACTCCAGTTCCTCCCCCATTACCAATATATGTATTTTTAATATATTTGATTTAAGATTATTTTAAAATTTTGATTTTACATTAACAATAATTTGATTATCGTACAAAATACGTCAATCAAGATTTTTAATAATTTTATTACAATATTACCTACATGTACCAAATATAACAATCAACATTATTGGTAATATAAGTAGTGGCAATCTATCTTGAAGGCAATCCACCTTACCTTCTAAGATTGCTCGGCAATGCACCAAATGCAACTATAAGTCAAAGATTTTCTTATGATTATTTCTACAAGTGATGACTATTTTATGAAGTAATAGATCCTTTTTCACTAGAAGAGAAATATGACCTAGATTCTACCAGGCATACCTCACCCATATAAACAGACATTAAAATCTTTATCAAATAATTAACAAAGAAAAGAAAGATCTAATACCCTACTTTTGAAATTATTTTTCATTAGCCTTTTAAGAGCTTCAAATTGGATAGACTGAAGGAAATCATTTATATTCAAATCATATCAAGAATGTATATGATAAAAAGTTAATTTTAGTTTATCTTATAGGTTAAATGTTAACTGCATTATTGATATAAGCAATTTCAAGGATGACTTAACTACCATCTTCCTAGATAAATTAGCATGTTTTTTTAATATATGTGAACATAGAAAGAAATGCAAAGATTTAAGTTCAATTGTAGTGAATAAGCTAACATGTTATTGATTCCATGATGCACATCAAATAAATAACTAAAGCAATTATAACTTTTATAATTATAATATTAATATAACATTTCTTCTATGATTTATTAAAAATAAAAAATTTTAAATATTTATCAAGAGTTACTTTATATAATTGATAGAAAATCTCCAATGTGATGTGATGTATGAAACAAATATGCTGCCTTTTTCTCTCATTATAATAATATAATTTCCAATAATATATGCATGTAGATTGCCAAACCCTTGAAGTCGGATATGGTAGTATGTTTATATCATTTTATTAGTGCAAGGGAAATTATAATAATTTAGACATAGAATTTATATATATGTAAATTTTCAAGTCTTCTTTATTAAATTATATATTTCTAATTTTTCTTTATATTTTTATAGGCATGTCTATATTCCTTTTCTATCTAGGCATCTTTTATTTTCTTAATTTTTGGTTAAAAATATGGTTCATAATTGAGTCCTCTAGACATGTATTTGATTATTTAATTTAACACTACCTCAAAATTATGCCACTATAGTTAGTATAAATAATCAAGCCAATGATGTCTTCAATTGTTGGACCAAAAGACCTTGGTTCATATATTATCTTCACTAAGTTTGGAAGGGCTAAAGAAGAACTATCCCTATTATATAAGTTATTGTCTATAGATCTTTTCTGTCAAAAATAAAGTCTTGAATAAACATTTACAAAGCAATTATAAATTGTAGTTTTTTAGACTATTTAAACTATCACTAATTATACTTTATTTGAACTTGTCCTAAACTAATCATCAATAACACTACAAATCAAGTTTGTTATGCTAATTATCAACTTATATAACTAGTTTGATAGAAACATATGTTGAAAGTGTGCTAATAAAGTAACTAATCACTTCTTTTTACTAAAGTGTTATTACAAATGATATCTCCTCTTATATATGATTGTACTTGTCTATTGCTAGTTAATAACACATAGAAAATAATGCATGCACACCAAATATACTTGATATAATATATGATCATAAACTATTATTTAGTAATAGTAATTAATTTATTTAGAATATTTTGAAACATAGAAATTAGCTATTTATCCTTTCATGTCTCTCTTCCTTTTTAATATGATCACCGTCACTGTACTTTTCATGTTTTAGATACCTCATCTTATGCTTTGTTCTTTTGTAAAATAAAGAAATAATAAGTTATAATGTGTTTTGCAGGTATAATATAAAAACTGTTGACAAATCATTAAGTTCAAACAATCTTGAAGGTTTTGTAATATAAATAAAAAATATATCCCATATTAACTTTTTCTGCCTGGTTGCTAAAAGGCTAGTTATTTTCCAAGATATCCTCTTATGATATTGCATCTATTTATTTTTAATATTTTGATAATATCCTCTCTAAGCCCAAAAAAATATATGATAATTTTAAGGAGACATTGATGAAAACTATATTAAATTTTTTGTAATATTTTTATCTTTTTGTTTCATCATGCATGTTCTAATGATTTAAAAACATAAAAACTGCATTAAGGTATGCCACTTCTAAAACTTTTTGAATATTTTTTAAGATGATGAAGAAAAATAATGAACTTAAATTTTCTTATAAATAAACAAAAAATTATAATTTTCCTAATAAGTAAAAATTAAGTATATATGCAATAATATTAATCTAAAATTTTCTTATAACAAATATATATATATATATATAAAACTATTTGCTAGTGGTCTAAAAACTATCTTGATGGTGCCTCCACTAACATCTTCCGTAGCTAAATCTTTTTTTTTTTTTTTAATACATGTGAACATGGATAAGAATACAATGACTAAAAACTATATTTTATTCTATAAACTAATATGCTATAGATTCTATGATACCTACCAAACAAATATCTAAATCAACCATAATTTTTCTTCATAAAATTCAATACAATATCAAATACTTTTTATAATCTATTTATGAAGTATAAACAATGATCAATTTTTTGTCCAAAATTACTCTATGTAGTCTATAGGAAGGTTTCCATACTACATGTATGTTGGATCTATTTTACTTTTTTGGATTATATAAATTGAGTTGGTATATTTTATTGCCAAAATCCAGGCTCACATGATGAGATGTGCTATTGGTACTACACTACAATTGTTGGTTGTCTCTTATTATGTAATTATAAGGAAAGCCACGAGAATGAAGCCGCAAAATTCACATTCGTAGAAAAATTTTGCTCTTATTAAGGTTTTCCTCCTTCAAAATACTTGGATTAATAATGGTACATACCGTATTGGATGGTACATTATTTAACTTAGCATAATCTACATATCATGTCCAAACAATTGGCTTGACCAAGTTGATAAAGATTTTAATAGATGTACCATGAGTCTGTCTATTCAAATGCCAATTTCCATTTAGCATTGCGAGGGATAGGGCTTAGAAGTATATGGGACATGAATATATCATGGTGTGTAGCCTATTATCTATAAGGTCTCTGCTACCAAGATAGTAAAAAAAAAAAATTATTAACCAACCACAAGTTGCATCTAGTTGGATTATTGGCTAATTATTTTTTTTAAAAAAAAACTGAACCATGCTTAATGTCATTGGAAATAATATTTTTCATTTCATTTTTGATGAGGCCATTTTGTTATAAGCACAAATCAAACTTCTAATTATAAAATGTATCGCTAACTTCTTTTAATGCAATCATTATTAAAAACTATTATTATTGTTGGCGTAGAGTCCCTTTTTCAACCAAACGGAGCTACTAGATCTCAGGTCCGCTCCTTGGTTCACCTGCAAAACAAATTCCTGGTCGGAGTTGCTCTGGTGGGGGACACTCTGATGCCTAAGTCAGAGGCGAGCTCCAGCCACAGAATGGGAAAGATTCTGAGGAGGATAAATGGAGAGGAAAAGACTGAATTTTTCAGGAGTATTTTGTGCCTTGCCTCCAGTGTCTCCTCTTACCAATATTATATTGAGTTGTCCGACCTGCGGTTCCATTCTCCCTCCTGCGGTTACGATGGGGGAGTTAATTCCTTCCCCTCTATTCATAATCGTGGATGGTTACTAAATAGTTCCGGCTATGCCGGAGACGTTGCCATTGGAGTTAATGATCACATGTCGTGGTCGTGCTTTGGAGGTAGTTAGGTAGTCAATGATAACCATTGTTTGCCATATTTGTAGGGATTTGAGACAGATCGGAGATCTGTCTTCAAGCTTCTTTTTTGAGAAAATATTTATGGTTGAATTGAAGGAGCGCCTTTGTGTTCGGACTCCTTTGAGACAAATTGGAGATCATGTTTGCAGCACAGGTCAAAGACTTTGTCTTCGTCGTAGGCCGAAGACTATGTCTTCGGCTGATAGTAAAGATCATGTCTTCAGTTCAGGCTGAGGGTCCTGTCTTCAGTAGGGGCCACAGGTTGACTCTTCAGATGAAGTCGAGAGCTTCAACTTTGACTTGTCTGTCGGTTATTCGGCTTCCTTCGGACACTTTGGTTTAAAGTACATGGTTTGGGAGAAATGTCTTCGGCTAGTCGAACCGGTGGCTGATTTGTGCTTGAACCGACATATCCGAACAGTTGCCCCCCACTCTCAGTTTTCAAAGTGATGATCTATCTCGAAGAGTGAGAGTATTACTGGTTTGTCATTTTCTCCTGGGGAATGGTGTGGCAGATGATTACGAAATCTCTGATTGGACCGTTTGCCATAACTACCGGCTGATTCGAGGATCAGGTGATGGACAGCTCTCACCTTTTGATTAGGGTGTGAAAAAGGAGCGAGCAGACTAGGGACTGTCCCTCTTTTTTCTATTGTGCGACGATTCAGCTGATCTTTTGGTTGAAATTTGGGCGGTGGTCGTGGCCTCTTCCCGTCTCTCAGATAAGAAGTGCGTTCCACCTTAGCCATTGATTTGTGCAGCTTATGACCTTCGGTCCATTCCGCGTCAAATTAGTTTAGGGCTGTTTGGAATTGCGCACCCATCTTGAGCATCCGTGGCGGGTTTGGGGAGATGGTTCCATCTATTGAGATGTCATCCTGGAGTTTTCTTGTCCTTTATGAGAAGGAGAAAAGGTCTGGCTGAGGAAGCTTCTTCATCCTTACATACTTTCAGCTTTGGCCCATCTTTCCCTGTTCTTGGCCATCGATCCCTTCCGTAGGTAGAACTTCGTTTTGTTTCTTTGTTTCATTCTTTTGTCATGGCAGAGACCATAGGAAGTCAAGGGAAAAGAGTTGGGCCCTCTGGGACTGATGATGTGGTGAATCCGGAGTTAGTTTCCAGCTCCGTCTCACCGGGAAAGATTGCCCACCTTCGAGAGTGTTATCACATTCCCAAAGGATTTCCTCTAATACTTTCCATGTCTAAAGAGTGGGTACATAAATCTCCCGTTGGGTGTCTTGCCATATACGAAGACTATTTAAAGGCCGGTCTTTGATTTCCCCTGTATTCCTTCTTCGTCAAGGTCTTTCGCATATACCAAATAGTGCCTACATAGTTGACCCTGAATAGCATTCGGAATATCTATGGGTTTTTGGTCCAGTGCCACATAGCCAACGTGAATCCCAGGACCAATCTGTTCACCACTCTTTTTGTTCTCAAGAGGGATTTCCATGGTCACGGATGGTGGGTGATCGGTCCTCAGCTTGGTCGCAAGATCATAAAAGATATGCCCAGTGCCATCCATAGGTGGAAGCCTAACTTTGTTTTTGTGTCGTCTATCAAACCGTGAGATTTCAGTAGCTAGTGGAGGGAGCCATGCCTGGTCGCCAATGATGGGAAAAAGGTTTTGGCGACAGATCAATCTGATTATGTCTTACTGACTGGTTCCGAGGCCATTCCCATCCACGAACTATTGGAGGAGAGGAATCACTATCTCACAGGAATTAACGAGTTCCCTGTGTTAGGTACAAATGGCGGAAGTTTTCTGCTCTTCTCTTTTATCTCCTTTATAACTCAGTTGACTTAGAAGGGCCTTTCTATTTGCAGGTTGTGGAATGAAGTCTAACTTGGACTGGCTTCGCCAGTCTTCCAAAAAGAGGACAGCTCAAGCTCCTCCTTCAGGATCAGAGGCTCGGAAGAAGGCCCGAGGGGATGATCCTGAGAGAAGTAGAAGCACTTTGTTCTCCAGAGAAACCTCTGGGGGAGATGGGGTATCGATGATGGAGGCCCTTGTGGGGCCTCAGCTAGTTGAATCTCTGCCGATGGCTAGCTCTCCAGTTCAGATGAGGGAGAGTCCGTCTCCGGTGGTTGATGTGCCACCGCCTTGCCCCCTGCGGTGGATAGGGGCAAGGCACCGCAATTCGAGGAGGAGTCCGTTCGGGAGGCTTCTCCGAGTGGGAGCCATCCCTTGGGCTCTTCAGAGCTTTCCCTCATGGGGGTCTCTCGGTCCCACCGTGGTTAGGCGGGCACTGAAGGATACTTTGCTACCTCATGACTTGGCAGTTATTCGAGATCGAAGCCTCGCTAGGATATCTGATTCTGCCTATTCTTCCTTGCAACAGGTGAGATCTTCATCGCCCCTTCTTTGCCCAACGAATCATTCAGTCTGTCACTGATCTTATACCCTGTTTTGTTGGTGTAGCTGGTCTATAATATTACCTTTATGGAAGAAGGCCTGGGGAGCATTGATGGTCTCATTCAAGGTTTGAAGGAGGAGCTCCAAGTGGCCAAGGTCGAAAGGGAGGTGGCTGAGGAACTGAGGCAATCCATGGAGAATCGGCTTACTCGCATGGATGCCGAAGTTCGGGGCCTGAAGGGTGAACTGAAGAACGCCCACTTGACAATTGCAGGGCAAGGGGCATAATTGAGGAGGAGTAAGTGAAGGGAAACCAGTGCATCGGATGCCTACCCTAGGCACGCTACACTAAGAAGTAGGTATTACATAATTAAAATTTTAAACATGCATACGGAAAAACCTACTCATGCACAGGATCTAACATAAACATGATGCATGTAACAGATACACAGGCATGTAAAGGCAAGTACAATAATTATAAATAATATATAAAAACTAGATCTAAACATGCATGATAAAAAACATACCTTATAGCAATTTTTTTTGTTCTGAATTTTGGATCGAAGCAGGAAGAAGCCGACTCCCTTCAATAGTAAAACAAAAGTAGCCAGTAGAACTCCTGCAATCTTCAAAATAGATCTACAAACAGGAAGAAGAAGAGAGGATCAGTCCAATCTCTCAAGATATCCAGATGTCCACCCTCTAGAGTATCCACGCATGGGCTCTTGCTGATCCAACTCCCGGTTGCATGCTAGTCCTCCAGGAATCAAACAACAAGTCATGGACGTGTGGAGCAAGGAAGACCAAAGAGATCTTCATGGACAATCTTCTCCAAGACTGCCTTTACTCCACTTTGAGCACACAAAATAATCATGAAGAACAAGGAAGGAATTCACGGGCGCAGAACAAATTTCCAGCTTAGAAATCCATCCAAAAACTCTCATTCTCTACTCCTCTCTTATTCCTGTTGCAACCCCTCTCACAATGAATCACTCACTGCTCCTCGCTAATCACATACTCTATTCTTCCCCCTCCCTCTCATCGCATGGCCTTCAACCCAGAAATTAGAGACGGAGAAAACTCGTGAATGCCGAGAAATGATCATGAGAGAAGACCAGATAAAACCAAACTCATTTAGGATTAGCTCTTGATCGATTTTAGACTCTTTTGAATAGCATTTGATCGATTTAAAATGCTGGGAATACAAGGAACCGTAGGCTGGCTGAATTATTGTGAAAACAGGGCAACTGAGCAAGGAAAGACGTGCGGGAGAGAAAAAACATGATGAGACCCAATCCATTTCATGGTGCTAAGGATGAAATCCGATAAACCAAGCTTCATCCGATTTTGTCCATTCACATGGTAAAAACATAGGGCATTCAAAAAATAGGGGAAGAAGGGATAAAATAAACAACGATGAACCAATAAAAACCATAGTGTAAAATAGCCTATGATTTAAAACCGGTTCATCAAGAAAACCCTAAAAATCGGTTCAACCAAAATCGATCAGGAAGAAAAAAATGGATCTAGTCCGGTCTATCAGGAACAATTCCTGGTTGACCCAAACCAATCCTGGTCGATCCAAATCATACCAGGTTGATCAAAAAAATCCATTGTATGCTCAATCAGACTGTTTGACCTTAATGCCGAAATGATTCTTAATCGTTAATCGGCTCCCGAATCAGGAAAAAATCCTCTATGGCATGTGACCTCTTAGGTTTGAACCTAAACGGTAGCACTAGAACACTTCCGGTACTAGCACAAGATACCATCTAGCAATGGATCCCGGCGTCCGGATAGGCCAAGATGACCTAGGGTTAGATTGCCAACCCTTACTGAGTCAATCCACAACATGTCTCAACCTCGCAAGTCCAGTGACTCCTCACTAGGACTACCCCGGTCAAGGATTTGCTGAATTGAAATACTACGAGACAATCAATCCAAACAATTTGAACAGGTCAATTCCATCTTGGTCCACCACTGCTCCATAAGTACTTGCATGTACCCAGAAACCTCCCATCATTGGATTAGAAATCCAGGTAGTCTGGCACCAAAGCATAGGGAGTTGCTTGCAAGCTACCATGATGATCTCAGATCGGAGGGACACTTATACCCATATCCAATCGCGAGCAATCCTTTGACAAAAAGGAGCTCCATAGAGTCACATTCAATGAGATGTCACACATCCCACTTGCAGATCACATCAGTGTCACCACACTCCTTTGGTCAAGAGGACAACCAAACGATGTGAACCACAACAATCTATACTTGAAACATTGTCATCCTGTACAATGTATCCTTTGGTTGTGAACCTTTTTAAAGGACCACTCGATATATCCTCTTTATATTAAAGTCAATGCAATCCTAAGGACTTCATCACATAAATAGAGTTCATTATAGAGAAATGAATAATGTAATGAGCTGCTAAAATAAAATTTTATTAATTCATATATAAATTACAATATAGAGCACAACCACCTACAGCCTAAGCGATTGGCTTTGGGACAAAATTCTCAACAACTCCCACTTGTACTAAAGCCAATCAAAATAGTATCTAATACCTATTTCTCTTTTACAATAGTCGAACTCTTTGATTCTGAGGGCTTGAGTGAAGGGGTCGGCCGGATTCTCCTTTCCATTGATCTTCATAAGATTGATATCGCCTTATTCCATAATCTCTCGCACGAGATGATAGCACCGCAGAATTTGCTTGGTGCGGTGATGAGACTTTGGCTCCTTAGCTTGAGCAATGGCTCCTGTGCTGTCACAATACACAGGAACAGGACTATTTAGGGAAGGTTCCATCCCTAGCTCTTCAAGGAACTTTTGCAAACACACGGCTTCCTTTGCTACATCTGATGCTAAAATGTACTCTACTTCGCATACCGAGTCTGTAACTGTTGCCTGCTTGGAACTCTTCCAGCAGATCGCTCCTTCATTTAGGGTAAACACAAACCTTGACACAATCTTGCTATCATCTCTATCTGACTGGAAACTTGAGTTAGTATACCCCACAAGTTTCAAGTTAGGTTCTCCATAAATCGGTTATTGGTCCTTAGTATTTCTTAAATACTTCAAGATGGTCTTAACCACCTTCCAATGTGCCTCACTTGGGTCAGACTGGTATCTGCTCATCACTCCTAGTGAGTATGCCATGTCTGGTATAGTACATGTCATAGCATACATGATAGAGCCCACTACAAAAGCATAAGAAACTCTACTCATGCGCTCTCTTTCTTTAGGAGTTATCGTATAATCCTTCTTGGAAAGAGTAATTCTAGAACCTATCGGGAGATAGCCTTTCTTGGAATTCTCCATGCTGAATCGTTTTAGCACGATATCAATGTACGTAGACTGGGACAATCCCAGAAGCCTCTTAGATCTATCTTTATAGATCTTCATACCCAGTATGAAAGAAGCTTCACCCAAGTCCTTCATGGAGAACTGAGAAGACAACCAGACCTTTATTCTTTGCAATGCTGTGATATTATTCTTGATTAAGAGAATGTCATCAACATACAGTACCAGAAATATAATCACAGAACCATTAACCCACTTATAGATGCAGTGTTCTTCTTCGTTCCTAACGAAGCCATATGATTTGATACACCTATCAAATCGCATGTTCCAACTTTGAGATGCTTGCTTGAGTCCATAAATGGACCTCTACAATTTACATACTTTTGACTCGTCTATGGATGTGAACCCTTCAGGCTGTATCATATGCACCTCCTCATCCAGCTCCCCATTCAGGAAAGCGGTTCGGACATCCATCTGCCATATCTCATAGTCAAAATGTGTTGCCAAAGCAAGCATGATCTGAATGGACTTGAGCATTGGCATAGGGGAGAACGTCTCGTCATAATCGATACCATATCGCTGACGATATTCCTTGGCAACCAGACGGGCTTTATAGGTCTCCACCTTCTCATATGCGCCCCTTTTTCTCTTAAAAATCCACTTGCACCCGATGGATTTTATTCCTTCAAGTGGATCAACCAATGTCCATACATTGTTGATCTCCATGAACTCCATCTCGAATCGCATGGCTCCAAGCCATGCCTTAGAGTCAGATCTCTGAAGTGCATCCATATAGGTGATCGGATCCTCATCATTCTCGTCGAGCTCAATGGGATCACTGTCTCAGACCAAGAAATCATAATATCTGTCTAGCTAATGCGGTACTCTACCGAATCTCCTAGTCATGGGTTTTGGGTGTGATCCAATCACAACCGGTTCTATGATGTCCTTAGAGTGTGCAGGTTCTTCCACTGGTTGAACTTCACCAAGTTCAATCTTAGAGGCTATGGTTCCTTCTCTAAGGAACTCCTTTTCCAAAAAGACTGCCCTAAGAGCAACGAACACTTTCTGTTCGTCCTCCAAGTAGAAGAAATACCCTTTTGATTCCTTAGGGTACCAAATAAACAAGCACCGATCAGACCTAGGACCAAGTTATATTTGAGTCTAAATGCTTTACATAAGCCGGACACCCCAGACCCGAAGGTGTGAAATTGAGGGCTTACATCCAGTCCATAACTCATATAGAGTGGAGACAACAGACTTACTCGGAACATCATGCAGCAAGTAACAAGCTGTCTCAAGTGCATATCCCCAAAAGGACAGCGGCAGAGTTGCAAAGCCCATCATGGATTGAACCATGTCCAACAGAGTTCGATTCCTCCTTTCGGACACACCATTCAACTGGGGTGTTCCTGGAGGAGTCCACTGAGAAAGAATCCCATTCTTCTCAAGATATGTCATGAACTCACTAGATAGGTATTCACCACCTTGATTAGATCGAAGGGTTTTAATACTCTTTCTAGTTTATTTCTCCACTTCATTACGATATCGTTTGAATATTTCAAATGACTCAAATTTATGTCTCATCAAAAAGACAACCATACTTGGAAAGGTCATCTGTAAATGTAATGAAATATCTGTATCCACCTCTGGCACTAACTCTCATGGGTCCACATACATCAGTATGTATGAGACTCAGAAGTTCTGTAGCTGGTTCACCTTTTCCAGTAAAAGGTGACTTGGTAATTTTACCAAGCAAACAAGATTCACAAGTGGGCAGTGAGTTAGAATCACTGACCTCAAGGAGGCCTTCTCCTCGCAACTTGTTTATCATATTATGGTTAACATGACCTAGCCTACAGTGCCATAGATACAAGTCACTGACATTTTCTATCATTGGGTGTTTGCTAGATGTGTACATTACATTAACAAGCTGTGACAAAACATAAATACCATTATTTAACTTAGCTTTCATTATCACAAAGTTATTCATAATAACTTGGCAAAAATCTTCTTTTATTGAAAGTTCATAACCATAATTGGCCAATAGGCTTACAAAGATAATGCTCATAATAAAACTAGGACGATAATGACAATCGACTAATTCGATAGTACTAAACTCAAAAACAAGACTCAGAACTCCGACCGCCAGCACTGGAACACGATTTCCATTTCTGACGCTCAGGAACTGCTCCCCATCCTCGAATCTCTTGCTAACTTACAGTCCCTGCAACAAATTACAAACATGAATAGGACTGCCAGTATCCAATACCCAGTTAGCAGTGTCACAAATAGAGAAATTATAAGATTTTATCATATAAATACCTTATGTAGCACCCTGCTGCATTCTCTTCCTTGGCCTGTTTGGGTCTAAGGATGCCTGATAAAGAGGACAGTTCCTCTTCTAGTGTCCTGCTTCTTACAATAGAAGCACTCTACACGAGCTTGATCGGCCTTCACTTTCTTGGTTTGACTTGGGCCAAGAGCACTTTGCACCTTCTTTCCCTTACCTTTCTTCTTCCCTTTCTTAAAGGGTCGATGACCTCTAAAACCTTCCACTAAATTCATCTCCTTATTCAGTTGGTGGTCCTTCTCGTAAATCTGTAGCAACTCCATCAAACCATGATAATTGACTGCAGGCTTATTCGTTCTATAATGATCGAGAAAGTCAAGATAGGAGGAGGGTAAAGAATTCAGGATCGCATCCTTGCCGAGTTGCTCGTGCAAGGGACATCCGAGCTTGCCTAATCGTTTGATCATCTCGATTATGTACAATACATGATCAGTGACCGAACCGCCATTACGCATTTTGGCATTGTAGATGGCACAAGACACTTTATACTGCTCCACATCATCTGGCATGCCAAAAGATTCCTTCAACTTTTGAAGGATCTCATCTGGTTGGGCCTCCTCAAATTTGTGACTGAACTTATCGTTCATTGTTGCCAACATTATGCATCGGATAGTAGTCAAGTCAAAAACCCACTTCAAATAAGTGTCCCTGATCGAACTCCGAGCATTGGCAGGAGGGATTTCAGGTGCTGGATCTGTTATCACATAAAGGATCCGCTCGTGCTCCAGGACTATCCTCAATTTTTGATAGCAGCTACCGAAATTGGGACCCTTTAACTTCTCACTATCAAGAAATGACCGGAGCGAAATGTTTGAAGATATTTTTGAAAGAAAAATTAAGACCAAATTAGTATCTGTATTAATCAATTAAACCAAAAGACTTGGACTTTAGTCTAAAGGTCCCTCCCACTAATTTTTCAGATTGGAAGCCTCTAACTCCAATCCGTGAAACCATCATTTCATAGTGGGTACTGAAATCCAATAGACCACGTATGAGCTCGACTTTGGCCGGCTCACCCATATGCACCTAAAGGTATGTTCTCTAACCAATTGCTTTCCTTAGTAACTTCCAGTAATAAATTTTGCCCCACAGAACCCCCAATCGGCCTTGGGGCCTCCTATTGCGGGTTTCTGGTTAGGTCTAATCGTTAATATGACAAATCCAATGCTTCCAGCTAACGAATGACCAAGCCCGACTTTGACTAGCCCACCTGATCACCATTAAGAAGGTTGCACTAAACCATCATCTATGGGAGAGTAATCCCAGTAACCGGATGCACACCCATTCTTTGGAACTACCGATGTACACCAAGCTAAAGGACTCATTACTAACCCATTTAATGGGAGGCTAAGACACCATCAACTCATTGACTTAGTCTTTTTTTAGGACCTAATAATTTTAGAGGATTTTAATTAAATTGTGATAGAAGAATAGAGAGAAGAACATGGATTAACCTCCCACTGATCAAATCAATTTTCAGGAGAGTTGAATTAAATTCAACAAGTTGGTCCATTGGCACCTAAAGATTAGACAGGCTAATCAACTTGGGTGACATGGGTTAATTCAAATCAATAAGCTCTTCTAATCAGTTCTGATTGACCAGATTAGCTAGGTAGGTGAGATCATGGGTGAGTATCCACCATTGACCATCTTTCCTAGACACCAACCAAGTTGGCCAGGAAAGAGGTAGCCTCATGCAGCCATGATCAAAACTACCAAACCTGCCTAGACACCAATCGATTTACCATACTCGATTAGACCAATCTAAGAACTCGGGCTTACCACAGAGCCACTAATTAGATCCATTTTAGAAGAATGGACTAACTCATCTAACTATTAGATAGATACTAAAGAGAAGGTCCTTAATCAATATTTGATTAGTTCTCTTAAGTCCAATTCAACTAACCTTAGGTCTAACCTAATTAACAGACCCAATCAGATAGCTAACCCAATTAACCCAGATGGCTTATTTAAATGATATCAGGTTTCATAAATCCTAATCTAGCTTGTCATTTAATTAATCTTTCAATTCATAATTTTTAGATTATAAGCCAACTTTTAATTAAAATATTTTTAATTAAATTAATGTAAAACCCTTTTTACATCATTCATGCATCATATCTAATCCTATCATATCAATTTATAATATTGCAAGCGATAAAATTTTAGACATGCCAATGTATAATCATGTATCAGGATTAAAACATTTTTAATACTATAGATTTCCTTTAAGGATCCTTCTGAAAAAGCCAACACAGACGAACCGCTTTGTGCCATAGAAATTAGGGATTTTAAATCCTGATTAATCTGGACACACGGTCATGGTGAAGGTCGCAACTAGGTTCCTAAAAGTAATCCCTAATCTAGATACAAATCCAAAATCAATAATACATGCAATCATGATATGTTACACAGGAACCCTGCTATGATACCACTGAAGGAAAACCAGTGCATCGGATGCCTACCCTAGGCATGCTACACTAGGAAGTAGGTATTGCATAATTAAAATTTTAAACATGCATACGGAAAAACCTACTCATACACAGGATCTAACATAAACATGATGCATGTAGCAGATACACAGGCATGTAAAGGCAAGTGCAATAATTATAAATAACATGATAAAAACTAGATCTAAACATGCATGACAAAAAACATACCTTATAGCGCTTCCTTTTATTCTGAATTTTGGATCTGGACAGCAAAACAAAAGCAGCCGGTAGAACTCCCGCAGTCTTCTGAACAGATCTGCAAACAGGAAGAAGAAGAGAGGATCAGTCCGATCTCTCAAGGTGTCCAGATGTCTACCCTCTAGAGTATCCACGCATGGGCTCTCGTTGATCCAACTCCCGGATGGATGCTAGTCCTCCAAGAATCAAACAACAAGTCACGGACGTGTGGAGTAGGGAAGACCAAAGAGATCTTCATGGACAGTCTTCTCCAAGACTGCCTTTACTCCACCTTGAGCACACAAAAGGATCGTGAAGAACAGGGAAGGAATTCATAGACGCAGAACAAATCTCTGACTCAGAAATCCATCCAAAAACTCTCATTCTCTGCTCCTCTTTTATTCCTGTTACAACCCCTCTCATAATGAATCGCTCACTGCTCCTCGCTAATCACATACTATGTTCTTCCCCCTCCCTCTCATCGCACGGCCTTCAACCCAGAAATTAGAGACGGAGAAAACTCGTGAATGCTGGGAAATGATCGTGAGAGAAGACTAGATAAAACCAAACTCATTTAGGATTAACTCTTGATTAGTTTTAGACTCTTTTGAATAGCATTTGATCGGTTTAAGATGCTGGGAATACAAGGAACCACAGGCTGGCTGAATTACTGTGAAAATAGGGCAACCGAGTGAGGAAAGACATGCGGGAGAGAAAAAACATGATGAGACCCAATCCATTTCATGATGCTAAGGATGAAATCCGATAAACCAAGCTTCATCCAATTTTATCCATTCACATGGTAAAAACACAGGGCATTCAAAAAATAGGGCAAGAAGGGATAAAATAAACAACGATGAACCAATAAAAACCACCGTGTAAAATAGCCTATGATTTAAAACCGGTTCATTAAGAAAACCCCAAAAACTGGTTCAACCGAAATCGATCAGGATGAAAAAAATAGGTCCAGTCCTGGTCTACCAGGAATAATTCCTGGTTAACCCAAACCAATCCTGGTCGATCCAAATCGGACCAGGTTGATCAGAAAAAATCCAATGTGTGCTCAATCAGACTGTTTGACCTTAATGCCGAAATGATTTTCAATCATTGATCGGCTCCCGGATCAGGAAGAAATTTTCTATGGAATGTGACCTCATAGGTTTGAACCTAAATGGTAGAACTGGAACACTTCCAATACCAGCACAAGATACCATCTAGCAATGGGTCCTGGCATCCGGATAGGCCGAAGATGCGAGAGCAATTTATCGAACCTTTAGCATATGGTTACCGTATAATTCATCCCTTTGACTTCCATTGCTCAAGATGACCTAAGATTAGATTGCCAACCCTTACTGAGTCAATCCACAACATGTCTTAACCTCGCAAGTCCAGTGACTCCTCACTAGGACTACCTCGACCGAGGATTTACTAAATTGAAACACTACGAGACATTCAATTCAAACAATTTGGACAGGTCAATTCCATCTTGGTCCACCACTACTCCACAAGTACTTGCCTGTACCCAGAAACCTTCTGTGC
Source organism: Areca catechu (assembly GCA_021397845.1). Lineage (NCBI taxonomy): Eukaryota > Viridiplantae > Streptophyta > Magnoliopsida > Arecales > Arecaceae > Areca > Areca catechu. The sequence continues at coordinate 149,142,510 of CM038039.1, read as the reverse complement.
GTGGTGTGCCTAGGAGCCCGTTGCGAATGAGGGCTTTTAAATTCTGCTAGTCTCGATATAAGGAAGGGGATTTCCTTGGATCAACTACCATTCGCCCTTGGCAATGCTGTTTCTAACGCTATTCCTATTTCCTCATCCTTGCATCGCTCTGAGGGTTTGCTGCACCATGAGGCCAAACCTAGCACAGCTCAGGCGAGCAGCCAAGGGGAAACCAACGAGGGGCATCCAGGTGAAGAGATCAGATCGAAGGCGAAGATTTGTGTTGGCATTACCGTGCGCCAAGGCCAGGAGTAGCGATCCTATCGAGATAGGTTCTTCCTCAGGGGAGGAACCAATTTTTCCCGGGAGAGCCGTGCCGGCCGAGCCATCTAAGAGGTCGAGCCCTCGGGATGTTAATGGGGCTTCCCCATATGTTGAAGGTGCCAAGCCTGCGGCTCCGATTACGGGGAAAAGAAGTCCAGTGAGGTGCAATACCCCTGTCACCAGAGCCAGGAGGGAGGAATCTGGGAATCCTTTTCCTGCTATCCTCCTTGGGATACAACAGGTAGCCTTCGGCATGCACGTTACCGATCCATATTTGTTGATTGAACTGACCTTGTATGTGTTCCTCATTCTGCAGGTTTCTCGCAACCTTTCTTTGTTGGAGAAAGGTGCTCACGAATCTATCAGCTACAGCAAAAGCCTCCCAAGTCGTACGACTTTAGCCATAGCCGAAAAAGATGTCACCGAGAAGCTTCGGGCTACTGTAGAAGAAGAGAGGGACAAGGCAGTTACCTCGAATGAAGTCTTAAAAAGACAGATGAGTACTATTCAGGCACAGGTGATCGAAGTGTCGATCATTGCACAGGAGAGAAGGAGGAAGGTAGTCTCTCTTGAATGGATGCTGAGGGAGACCCTACAGGATGCTGAGGAGCCAAAGTCTCGTATGGTCGAATTGAAGAAGAGAGTCAAGGAGCTGGAGGCAAGCCTTTCAGTAGCCAATCAGAGGGCTGCGCAGGCCGAAGAGAGGTCTTCCGAGGTTGTTAAGAATTATAAATCTTCTCAAGCCTTCAAAGATAAGGCAAGTAAAGTTGTGTCGGAAGGATACTCTTCAGGTTATGCCGATTGTCCAGGTAAAATTAAGGAGCTTTACCCTGGCCTGGACTTCTCCTTGCTCGCCATTCCGGAGGATAGATCTATGGCCTCCAAGTTTCAGCCTGAAATGATGTCGACCCCTACTCTCGTTTCGACTGCCGAAGAGGCTGATAAGAAGAAAATCTTTTGTATTTTTTTCTTTTTTCAGCTATCTGTAATGTCCTCCTTTTTGATGAGGTTTTTCATCCTCGAAATAAATGACTAATTTCTTTTAAACTAGTCCCTTTTGAGCTGATTCTTTCTGGTTGATGGGTAAGCCGAAGACTATTCAATTTGAGGTTGATGTTGAAGATGAATTCTGAAGTAAGATCAGAATGCCGCTGTCGATGATTAACCTTGATTAGGTTAGGCTGATGTCAGTTACTCATCGTAATTATTCCTTCTGTCTTGGAATGGACGTGGCAGACAAGTGTCATTTTCTCATTGGCCGTTGATTGAGAAAAAATGAGCATAATTCTCATTGCCCATGTCGAGTGCATGGATATTTGAAAGGTCGCGTCCCTATGCGTCCTAGGTGTCGCCATATCTTTTCTTTCCGAGAGAAGGCCATTAATGTTGTAACCGTCTGAGGGAGATCATTTTGGGCTCCCAGCACCAACGGTCTCCATCCATAGGCGACCACCTGGGTTCCGAGGCATCGTTTCAACACGTGGCATCTTTTGGCGTGTCTGGGGAAAGATACGAAGCACGTTTTCTCGCGGCAGTTCATGGGTGCAAGATCCTTTTAAATAGGACCCTGTCTTTTCCTGTCGTGGGTCATCAGAATTTTAGACTTCCCATTTTGAAAACTGCCCTCCGTCCCTTAACACATCAACAAGATGAAGTTTAGCAATTCCGATCTCAGGAAGGCAGCTATGAAGAGGACCTCCAGCACTCAAACAGAGGGTGAGCCTAGTTCAAAAGCTCCCCAGAGAGGCGACGATGATGACCCGTAGGGAGTCATTGCATGCTTGGAGAGGAAGATCTGGGTCTTGGAGGCCCGGTTGGAGGAGGCCAGGGTTTGAATCGAGGTAGCCACTATAGAGGTGGAGGAGGCTAGGAAGAAGGTGGCGGAGGCCATCTCAAATTTCATGGCATCTTCTGCCTATAAGGATGAAGTCGCCGAGGCGATCCTGGATTTATACCACTGGGGGTTTCGAGAGCACCGGGACAAGGCTTTCAAGTTCTTCAATCTGAAGGGCTTGGAAAATATTAGGCCTTTTGTCCCGTTCCCTGATCATGAATTTGACTCTGACTTCGAAGAAGAGTCAGAGTCTGAATCAGAAGGGAACTTTGAGGCCTCTCTATCCTCCTTCCAGGGCTTCAACACCCCCCGCTGGCATGGGAAAGGGCTAGCAGGTGGTCTTTAGATATGCTTTCCTATTGTCTGCACTATTTTTTATTTTTTTTTTGTTTTTTTTGTAAGATTATAAGAATGAAATGAAGAAATCGATTTTCTTCTCACTTCTTTCTTTTTCTATGAATGGTGTATATTATGGCACTACGGAATGTAAACCTTGTGATATGACGAAAGCATAGATTTTATAGAGCCATTAGGGATCTGCAGAGGGGATGGGATCGGTTGAACCATCTCACCAAGTGTTTGCTGCTGACAGGGTGAGTGATGTAGATTCACTTTAGCACATTTTTGGATTTTCTATAGGGTAGGGCGTTTAAGCTATCCCAGTGCATCCCTGTCATGGTTAAGGTAGGCAGTTCAGGCCCGCCTTAGTGCGTCTTCAGATTTATCGTAGGGTAGGTTATACGAACCATCCCTGCACCTTCTTTGGTATAAGGTAGGCTGATTAGGCCCGTCCCGGCATATTTTCGAATTTACCATAGGGTAGGTTACATGAACCATCCCTATGCCTTTGATCATTTTGGCAGCCTGGTTGGGTCGTTCATCACGCTCGTCGGGCATATTGATAAGGTGAGTGGATTAGGCTCCCATTTGCGCTTCTGGCCGATTCTTTCAATCAGACCATTGAAACCGTTGTCATTCTGATAGTACAATGGGTTGTTTAGAGTTGAACAGATTTTCATGAAAGATACTGGGGTTTGTTTATCGATAGCACTTGCAAAGATTTTGCACATTCCATGGCCAGGATAGAACTTTACCATCCAAGTTCTTGAGTCGATACATTCCTAGACGTATGACTTCTTCAACCTGGTATGGTCCTTCCCAGTTGGGAGAAAGCTTGCCTTGCTTCGTTGGCTTAGATACTTCAGTTCTTCGCAGCACCATGTCTCCCGTGTAGAAAATCTGCTCCTTTACTCTAGAGTTGTAATATTTGTTGACTTTTTGTTGATATATCGCCATTTTCATTTGGGCCTGGAGCCTAGTACTTGGCAGTAGATCCAGATCGACTCTTCTACGATCGGAGTTTTCAGGCTCTTCATACTTGTCGATTCTCAGAGATTGGAGGGAGACTTCGATTGGGAGGATGACTTTGGTACCGTATGCCAAGTTGAACGAAGATTCATCGGTAGCTGTTCTTGGGGTCGTTCTGTATACCCAAAGAATGAAGGTCAGCTCTTCTGCCCAAAGTCCTTTGACAATGTTCAACATTGTCTTCAGGCCATGGAGAATGGTCCAATTAGTCACTTCGGCTTCGCCATTGTACTATGGATGGGCGACGAAAGTCAGCCTGTGTTGCACATGGTACCGAGTGCAGAAGTTTTTAAACTTCGAATTATCGAACTGCCTCCCGTTATCGGTGATAATTGTATGTGAAATCCCGAACCGAAATATGATGGAATTCCTGATAAAATTCTTGCTTTGCCCTCCGTGATGTGAGCTAGGGGTTCGACTTCGACCCATTTAGTAAAGTAGTCGATTGCCACAAGGAGGAACTTCCTCTGCCCGGACACTGGTGGGAATGGGCCAAGGATATCCATGCCCCATTGGGCGAAGGGCTAGAGTGCTGTCAGCTGGGTCAAATGACTCACTGGTTGCCTCTGGATGTTGGCATACCTCTGGCATTGATCACATCTCTGTACAAAGTCGGCTGAATCTTTTTGAATGGAGGGCCAATAGTATCCCTGGCGTATTATTTTGTACACCAGAGATCTGCCCCCAAGTGATCACCACATATTCCTTCATGGACCTCCCTCAAAGCGTAGTTAGCATCTGATGGTCCCAAGCATTTCAGCAGAGGCTGAGAGAATGATCTTTTGTAAAGGGTTCCGTCTAAGATAACATATTCCAGTGGATCTTTTTGGCCTCTACTTTGTCTTCTGGCAATATACCCTTATTTAAGAACTTGAGGATGGGATCCATCCAATTTGGTTCGGTCTCGATTTGGTGCACCTCCAAAGTTTCTTCAACTATACTTGGGGTTTCGAGGTGTTCGATGAAGGTGCGACCAAGGGATTACGGGGTGGTGGTAGCAAGTCTAGACAATGCATCCACTCGGGAGTTCTCTAATCGAGGAACATAAATGATTTCGAAGAAATCCAGTTGAAAAGATAAGGCTTGTACTTTTTTCAGGTACTGTACCATGGTGGGATCTCTAGCTTCATATTCTCCTTAGACTTGGTTTACCACCAATTGGAAATCCGAAAAGGCCTGGAGTCTCTAAACTCCTAAGCTCTTGGCGATCCGAAGTCCTGCAAGTAAGGCTTCGTATTCGGCCTGGTTGTTCGATGCATGGAAGGAAAATCAGAGTGCATACTCCACTATATGCCCATCTGGTTCAGCTAGTATGAGACCAACTCCACACCCAGCGAAGTTGGAGGCTCCATCTACATGGAGCACCCAAACAGACTCCATGTCCTTCAAAATTTCCTCTTCGGCTGGATGTGCTTTGTCTTCGAACTTCCAGGTGCATTCAGCCAAGAAATCTGAGAGCACTTGGGCCTTCATAGCCGATCGAGGCTGGAAACTAATATCGAACTCGCTTAGCTTCACTGCCCATTTGGCTATTCTTCTTGAAGTGTCAGGGCATCGAAAAATGGCCTTAAGAGACTGATCAGTCAGTACCACGATGGCGTGGGCATGGAAGTAAGGCCGTAGTCGCTTTGCCGCAATTATTAAAGAATAGATCAGCTTCTGCATTTTCGAATATCTTGTTTCAGCATCGTGCAGGACCTTGCTGATGTAGTAGATCGCCTTGTGGGAGCCATCTTCTTCTCTTCGGATGAGGACTGAATTGACTGCTTCGTCCGAAACAGAAAGGTATAAGTAAAGTACTTCCCCCTCTTGAGATTTAGAGAGTAGAGGTGGGGTCTCCAAGTACTTCTTCAGCTCTTCAAAAGTAGTATGGCAGTCTTCGGTCCATTCGAAGCCTCGATATTGTTGAAGTACTTTGAAGAATGGGAGGCATTTCTCGGCTGACCGGGAGATGAATCTGCTTGAGGAAGTGATCCTTCCCATCAGCCGTTGTACTTCCTTCTTGCAAGATGGATGCCTCATATCTTTAAGGGCCTGGATTTTCTCAGGGTTTGCTTCAATCCCACATTTGGTAACGAGGAACCCCAAGAACTTGCCCAAAGTTATCCCGAAGGTGCACTTCGTGGGATTTAACTTCATGCAGTGGCATCGCAGGGCGCCAAATGATTCTTCTAGGTCCTTGATGTGATCTTTTCTAAGGAGACTTTTGACGATCATGTCGTCAGCATAGGCCTCCATGTTTCTCCCCAATTGCTCTTTGAATACCTTGTTGATCAACCTTTGGAATGTCACCCCAGCATTTTTGAGCCCAAACGGCATCATTTTGTAGCAATATAAACCTTTGTCTATGATGAAGGCTATCTTCTCTTCATCTTGAGGATCCATTTGGATCTGATTGTATCCAAAGAAAGCATCCATGAAGCTTAGCAACTGGTGTCCAGCAGTGGCGTCGACTAGTTGGTTGATCTTTTGGAAAGGAAAGTTATCTTTTGGGCAAGCCTTATTGAGGTATATGTAATCAATGCAGATCCTCCACTTGCCGTTAGCTTTCTTCACCATTACCACATTGGCCAACCACTCAGGATAATGAGCTTCTCAAATGAACCCTATCTTGAGGAGCTTGCTTACTTTTTCATCTATTGCCTTTTGCCTTTCGGGGGCAAAACTTTTTTTCTTCTACTGGACTAGCTTATATTCAGGAGCAACTTCCAGCCGATGAGTAATTACTTCGGCTGGAATCCCTGGCATGTCTGAAGCCGACCAAGCAAAAACATCAGCATTACTTTTGAGAAAACAGATCAGCTTTGCTTTGATCTTCTCGTCAAGCATGCTTCCGATCTGCACGACCCTGGTGGGGTCCTCTTCAGTCAATGGTACTGAAATGGTTCTCTCCATGGGTTCACCAAAGTCTGCGGTCGAGTCCCTCAGATCAAATTGATCCCAAGTTACAGGATCATTGGAGTGCTTGTCTTGAATCATCAAGCACTGTCATGCCATTCTCTGATCTCCTTTGGCCTCTCTGATGCCATTCATAGTGGGAAAACATACCAGGAGGTAGTAAGTTGACACTATGGCCCAAAATTTATTTAGGGTGGGTTGTCCCAGAATCATGTTGTAGGTTGAAGGGGCTCGGACCACTGTGAAATTGATTGGCAGTATCTTCTGTCGGAGATCGGTGCCGAGGGTTATAAGCAGTATTATTTTTTCCTCGACATCAACCTGGTTACCTCCGAAGTCTTTAAGAGGTATAGGAGATCTTTGTAATTTGTTTTTAGGCAAACATATCTGAGAGAACGCATCATAGATCAAGACATCGGCTGAGCTTCCATTATCAACCAAGATTCATTTTACATCGTAATTGGCCACGACGGTCGAAATTATAACAGGATCATCGTGCGAGAGTCAAACCCCTGCAAGGTCATCGTTAGAGAAGAGAATAGTGTTGTTGTCTTTGAGCCGCTTCGGGGCATCATCTTCGGCTCTTCTCCAGTTGGTAGGTCGATGTATCATCCCTACATCTCTGTTGGTGGGCCTCTGATTCGGTAGTTCAGCCTCTTCAGGGGCCCTTTGGAGAACTGTAGCTTCTGACCGAGGTCCTTGGCGACCAATGTACCACTCCAGATATCCTCTCTTGATGAGATCCTCTATAGCATCTCTCAGCTAGATGCACTCTTCAGTATTGTGGTCGTGGTCCTAGTGGAATCAGCAGTATTTGTTCCTGTTCATTGCGGAAGAGGATGCCTTCATGGGACATGGCCGTTGGAGATAGTTTTCTTTCTTTATCTCTAAGAGGATCTTTTCTCGAGGGAGGTTGAGGGGGGTATAGGAGTCGAATCTTCCGTCAGATACTCTGGGCCGGGGACTCCATCGTCGGTCGATATATTTGTTGTTGTTATTGCTGTTGAAGGTAGGGGGACCTTGTCCCCTGTTATTCTTCTTCTTCGAAGGGGGCTTCCCTTCAGCCAAACGCCGATTCGCCGCTTGCTCTTCGGTGTCGGCATACTTCTGTACTCTCGATAGGAGCTTAGCATAGCTTTTAGGGAACTTCTTGTCCAAGAAAAAGGTGAGCCTATACATATGAAGCTCCTTTTTTGATATCAGGGATCTCGAGCATGGTCGCATTAAATCTGGAGATGTAATCTCGCAGACATTTTCATTCGTTCTGGTGAAGGAGGAATAATGTATCCGTGTTGCGGGAGGTCTTGCGACAGGTCTTGAAATGCAAGATAAATAATTTTTCTAGCTTGGAAAAAGAGTCGATGGTACTTGGACGTATGCTCGAGTACCACATCCGAGCAGCTTTCTTCAAGGTGGCCGGGAACACGAGGCAGTACATCGCGTCTGAAGCTCCTTGGATCATCATGTGGGCTTTGAAACTGCCCAAGTGATCAAAAGGATCAGAGATACCGTCGTAGGGCTCTATCTGGGGAACCCTAAAGTACCAAGAAATAGCTTCGGTCATGATGCGGTCAGTGTAAGGAGGGCACAGTTCACACGCCGCTAGGTCGTTATGATCCCTTCGTTCCCCGATTTTTGCAATCTCTGATTCGATGGCTTTAAGCTTTCCATCGTAATCGGGGAGAACTTGCTTCGACGGATTCTCCATAGGAGTAGAGTCTTCAGAAGATGGAGAGGGAGTTTGCCTAAACCTTTTCCCTCTTTGCAAGGAATCAATAGACCTGGGCATTCTTGAACTTCAGCTCTCATGGGAGGGTCGAGGATGGAGGGAAAGATGGGTGGACCCCTCTCGAGGGGCTCTCTTCCTCCGGGATCGAGAGGTATGTCTGGAGGTGGCTAGCGGGTGCCCCACCTGAAAAGCTTTGTTTTGGAAGTCCTGAACCATGGCCGTGAGAGTGTTGACCTGGTTCAAGAGATTCTCAAACTGTTGTTGTCCCACGACAAGCGTGGGAGGTGGAATGTCTTCTCTACCAGGGGTCCACCCCCTTGGGAAGGAGCACGACTTCGACTTGCTGAGACGATCTGAGTCTTTCTTCTTGCCATCGAGAACTTCTTACACTTCCCCTTTTTCAAGAAGGGGAGCTTAGCAGTGAATTTTTAAATGTCATGTTTTCCCCTTCTTGGCATGCCAATTTGTTGGCGTAGAGTTCCTTTTCTGACTGGGCGGAGCTACTGGATCACAGGTCTGTTCCCTGGTTCACCTGCAAAACAAATCCCTGGCCGGATTGCTTCGGCGGGGACACTCTGATGCCTAAGTCAGAGGCGGGCTCCAGCCACAGAATGGGAAAGATTCTGAGGAGGATAAATGGAGAGGAAAAGACTGAAATTTTCAGGAGTATTTTGTGCCTTGCCTCCAATGTCTCCTCTTACCAATATTTATATTGAGTTGTCCGGCCTGCGGTTCCGTTCTCCCTCCTGTGGTTACGATGGGAGAGTTAATTCCTTCCCCTCTATTCGTAATCGTGGACGGTTACTAAACGGTTCCGGCTATGCCGGAGAGGTTGCCACTCGAGTTAATAATCACGTGTCGTGGTCGTGCTTTGGAGGTAGTTAGGTAGTCAATGATAACCGTTGTTTGCCACGTTTGTGGGGATCTGAGACAGATTGGAGATCTGTCTTCAGGCTTCTTTTTTGAGAAAATATTTATAGCCGAATTGAAGGAGCGCCTTTGTGTTCGGACTCCTTTGAAATAGATTGGAGATCATATTTTCGGCACAGGTCGAAGACTTTGTCTTCGTCGTAGGCCGAAGATTGTGTCTTCGGACAGTCTTCGGCTGATAGTGAAGATCATGTCTTCGGTTCAGGCTGAGAGTCCTGTCTTCAGCAGGGGTCACAGGTTGACTTTTCAGATGAAATCGAGAGCTTCGGCTTGTCCGTTAGTTATTCGGCTTCCTCCGGACACTTTGGTTTAAAGTGCACGATTCGGAAGAAATATCTTTGGTCGGTCAAACCGGTGACTGATCTGTGCTTGAACTGACATATCCCAACAATTATTATTAAAAACTATTATTTTTTTCTCTCATATACAAACTATTATTTCTCCTCCCGTATATGATTATAATTTCATAATGCTATTTAATCAAGAGCAAATACAACGTGCCCAACAAACCTCCTCCACCCTCATATGATCATCAGCTTTTCTTTTATCCAGAAGTAATAATTTATCAATTTAACATATTTATATATATATATATATATATATATTAATGTATATATATATTACTTTTTAATTTTTGATCATTTTTAAAATATTTTTAGAAATTTTTTAATATCAATTCAAAAATCATGTCCGCGCCAACTGTTTATATATATATATATATATATTATTTATGGTATCCACAAATTTCTGATATGGTATTAAAAAAAAAAACTCATAAATGCAGATTTGATGGAATTTTTCCATTTTTATTAAGTTACAACCACTTTGATTTCCTCAAGATCCTACTTTCTAGTAATACCTTCTTCGGAACCATTTTAGTAATTTCAACACTAAAGCTACAGTTCAGGTAAATAGGTGATAAGATAACAACAGATTTTTTTAAAAAAAACGAGAAGATAAAACCGGCCGTGGTTTCGGAGATCTCCATTCTCCACCCCTTTCTCTCTTTTTAAGAACTTTATTGTGTAAATCCGTATGTCTTTGCCCGAATATTCGCGTCTCCCTCGCGTGTCTCCCTTCTTCTCCCCGTCTTCGCCCGTTTTTCCCCATATCTTCTCCCCTAAAACTCCTTCCGGCGAGCGATCTGCACCACTTTCCGGGTTTCCTTTTAGATTTCGCTTGTAAAGCGCGGAATTTTTTTTTTTTTTGAGGTTCCGGGGCTTGTTTTGGTGGAGATTTGGTTTTTTCTGGCGGCTGGGGAGGAGGAGGAGGAGAGGGTTTTGCAATCCGGCGGGGATGGTAGCGAGGATGATGCGTTGGCGGCCGTGGCCCCCGCTGATGTCCAAGAAGTTCCGGGTGCGGTTGGTGGTGCGGCGGATGGAAGGGGTGGAGGCGGAGGTGGCGGCGAGGGTGATGGCGGAGGTGCGGTGGAAGGGGCCGAAGGCGGCGCTGAGCTCGCTGCGGCGGACGGTGAAGAGGAACTGCACGAGGGAGGAGGAGGTGAGGAATGGGTCGGTGGAGTGGAACGAGGAGTTCGAGAGTGTGTGCTCCCTCACGGCCCACAGGGAGAACTCCTTCCATCCGTGGGAGATCGCGTTCGCCGTCTTCAATGTGAGTGCTAACTTTAGCCCTTTGATGTTTTAATTGAATTCTTTGTTATATTTTACTCATTTTCAGTTCTCTTGTTTTGATTTTCTCTGTAGTTCGTCTTTCTAATAAGGAAGTTTAGCTTCTCTTCTATGCAAATTTTTTTCCTATTTTGAGTATTATATTTGGTTTGTTTTGCTGCAATCTATATGCACATTTTTTGATTATATGTTAGGGATTTCTGGCCGATATGTTTTTTGACGAATTTGTGACAGTTAATATTCTCTCACTCTCTCTCCCTCCATCTTTTTGATACATTTAAACATCTTATACTAATGACATCTTAAAACTGGAAGTTAGGGTTTTTATTTGCAAAGTCAATGATCTTTTCCTCCTTGAATGAATATTTATCTTAGCTTGTATTTTCTTGAGAAGATGATTGATTTTTCAATCCTACTCTCCCTTTTATTGGTATCAATATCTGATTAAAGAGTTTTCCTTTTAGATGCCCGTCTTCATTTGGATTATCAATGTGAAAACCGGTTTCTAATTTTATCTTTTATGAATATCTTTCCCCTTCATTTAGATTTTTTTTTTGGCATTAATTATTGTAAGCCCTGAATTTTTATCTCGATGCATAATCTAGAGTTCGGACTAAGAGGTTAAAGGTTTTTTTAGTTTCAAAATCATGCTTCTGTCCTTTATTGAGGATCCCCCTAAAAATTCTGAGGCTTTCTATATTTAATAGATATTTGGGTATTTAAATAAATGGAGCTTAAAAATAAAAGTTATATTATGACAGCGTTGTAAAGATTATAAGGCTGGAATTTTCTTCTTAGTTTGGAAATTTGTAATTTGGATTCATGTCTTATTGCTAAACAACAATAACCAGCTATAGAATCTTTTATAAATGTAAAAAAAGAAAATATCACATATAAGATCATTATTTCGTAGTCAGCCCTCCAAACTCTCTGCATCGCAGTCCACCTATGTGCGTGTAATTTTCCGCTTAGTTAGGATAGTGGATGTTGATGGCTGCGCATGGTTATCTTCTATTCCCCTTGTTTCTCATTCACCATAACTGAAACATAGTTTCTTCACATTTTTTTTTCACAAAAGACATTTCATTTATCACTGTACATAAAACAAGATAACTTAAAACTGTAATGGAGTACGTCATTACTAAATTATGAATGAACTGAATATATGTTGCAAGAAAGTAATATGATAACCGAAAATAATTAGCATTTATGCCTGGTATTTCAAACCTTGAGTTCTATGATTGAAAGCAAAGACATTCTAAGTTAGAATCATCAACTGGAAAGTGAAAATCTTTTGAATAACATTTTTTTCAGTTGATCTTCGGCTTTGAATCTGTTTAACCAACTTAGGGCCTTTTTGGAAACTCCCATTGCATCTAGCGGGATCATCATGAAAATTGGGGTGGGAGAAAGCGTGTGGGTGTGGGAGAGGGAAGGAGAGAACACAGGGGTCACTAGGGTTTATCCCAGCAGGATTAAAAAGAAAAAAAGTCTCTTGAGTTATTTTTTTCCCTCTCGCTCACCTGTACCTACATCTGCTTGCTTGCTTCCTCCCACTCCTAGGCTCTCTTCCAGGATTATCATGCTGGATCTGGCAGGAACTTCCCAAACAGGACCTTGAGAAGGAAAAAATGCTAGCAACTTTTTTTGTTTATTACAAATGTGCTTGTTATCTTATCATTTGCCCTTTTCATGTGAGCATGTCTGTGTTGCAAGCATATCTAGTTTACATATCATATTGACCTCATTTTTTCCTGTGTTTTAGGGCTTGAACCATGGATTGAAAAACAAGGCATCGATTCTTGGAATGGCTTCATTCAATCTGGCTGAGTTCATAACTTCAGCTGAAGAAGAGATTGAGTTGAACCTTCCATTGTTACTGCCTGGTGTTGCTACTGGGTCTCCTCCATCACTTTATGTATGTCAATTTATTTATAGTGCTGTAATACCTGATTTTATTGTATGACATAATGATATTTCTTGAGCATTCTTCTTATATTTTCCTGACCAAGATTGCTTATTTAATTCCCAGTTAGTTTACTACAAGAAGGCTAATGCTGCTTAATATAGTTATGGTGATCATTCTAGTACTCTGTAGCATAATCTTACTATCATTTTAATCCATTGTTGATTTTATTATATGCAAATTTTATTCCTAGTTTTGATATGAGATTCTAAAATTGTCTCCACTAAAATCATAGTTTTTCTGACTTGGGAAGCTATTCATGTTTCAGATGGTTCTTGACTTATTGGAATTGAGAACATCCCAAGAATTAATAGAGATGGTGCAGGGGCCAATGGTGCCTGCTCCATGCTCCCCTTCATCTGCAGATGCTCTCTCATCAGAGAAAGATGAGCTTTCTGCCCTTAAAGCGGGATTGAGAAAGGTAAAAATCCTTACAGAGTTTGTGTCAGCCCGCAAGTCTAAAAAGACATACCGGGATGATGAAGGTAGTGAAGGCAAGTGCTCTGCGAGGAGTGATGATGCAGAAAACTCATACCCATTTGACACAGATTCTATTGATGATGATCTTGATGAAGGAGAACTGGAAGACGGGAAAGAGGATTCTAGTATTAGGAAGTCATTCAGTTATGGTACATTGGCATCTGCTAACTGTGTTGGGGGTTTGTTTTACTATGATGCGAGGACAGATGGGGAATATGAGGACTGGGTCTACTATAGTCATCGAAGATCTGATGTGGGCTATTCACATATGGAGGAGATGGCATCATCCATTCCTGAACAATCTATGTTGCAGAGTTCAAAAAGGAGTATCCTTCCATGGAAAAAGAGGAAACTAAATTTTAGATCTCCTAAAGCCAGAGGCGAGCCACTATTAAAGAAAACATATGGAGAAGAGGGAGGAGATGACATTGACTATGACCGTCGGCTGCTGAGCTCTTCTGATGAATCTCTCTCTGTGGTGGTATGCTTCTTTGCTGTTATATTTTGTTATTGTCTTGTCATAATCTGTTTATGCGATAGAAGTAGTAGGACATGTTTAGCTGAACTCCTTATTGTTCTGTGATCTCAGATTTGATATGCTATGTTTCTTCTTGATGCGGATTCTGTCCTTTTACATCTTTTGGGATATAAGAATGTTAATAAATGGCCTTCTACATTGCTTTTAGGTATAGAGAAGGTTGTTGAATGTGAATTGATGAATGTGGGTATTCATTGTTCTTAGATTTATCACAATTTATTTGTTTTTTCTTGTTCATAAATAGATTGGAAGTAGTGAGGAGGTATTTAGAGTCTCTTGGTTGATTTTGTTTGCAGAGACAAAAGGTGGAGGAAGATGGTGCTATGAATCGCACATCAGTATCTGATTTTGGTAATGACAGTTTTGTGGTAGGCAGCTGGGAGTTAAAGGACCTAGTGAGCCGTGATGGTCACATGAAGCTTTCCACCCAGGTCTTCTTTGCATCTATTGACCAGAGGAGTGAGCAAGCTTCTGGTGAGAGTGCATGCACAGCTCTAGTTGCTGTCATCGCTGATTGGTTTCAAACAAGCAAAGATATGATGCCTATCAAGTCTCAGTTTGACAGTCTCATTCGAGAAGGTTCTCGCGAGTGGAGGAACCTATGTGAGAAACAGACATACCAGGAGCGCTTCCCTGACAAGCATTTTGATCTTGAAACAGTTCTTCAAGCAGAGATCCGCCCGCTTTCTGTTGTTCCAGGGAAGTCTTTCATCGGGTTCTTCCACCCTGAAGGCAGTGATGATAACAGTGGCTTTGACTTCCTGCATGGTGCTATGTCTTTTGACAATATCTGGGATGAGATCAGAAAAGGTGGACCTGATTTTCCCACTGATGGAAGTCCTCAGCTCTATATTGTGAGCTGGAACGATCACTTTTTTGTTCTCAAAGTTGAGCATGATGCCTATTATATAGTAGACACACTTGGTGAGAGGCTTTATGAAGGGTGCAACCAGGCTTACATTCTGAAGTTTGATGAATGCACAACAATTCGTAAAGTTTTTGCTGAGAAGAAGACTGCTAATAGCGAGGCCACAGGAGCTCGTAGTGTGGATGGCTTGACAGGAGAGCAGGATAGTGGAAATGACCCTTCAGAGGAGCTTGTCTGCAAGGGGAAAGAGTCCTGCAAGGAGTATATCAAGAGCTTCTTAGCCGCAATCCCAATTAGGGAACTGCTGGCTGATATTAAGAAGGGGCTGTTGTCTTCAACCCCTCTCCATCACCGACTCCAGATTGAGCTCCATTACACAGAGCCATTCAAGGAGGCGAGTGCAGCTGCATTGCCACTAGCAGCAGCAGAGATAGTCCCTGAGTTTTCACGGCCATTGGAACCGGTAGCAGCATTTAACCTAACACCTGCTCTTGTTGTATAGAGAATGGAGAGTTGATGGAGGGCTGGCTGTCTTTTTCTTTAACTTGGATTAAGTGTGTTACATTATGGGTCGCTGCTATCTATTTGAGATGCATGGGCTAAAGCAACGAGGCCCATCAGAGAGTGGTCTTATCTTTCTATTTTGCTTGCATTAATTTTAGCTGTTTTTTATGCTCTTGTTATATGTCATCTGCAGCCCTCATTTTGTAAAGTGGTTTTTAATTCTGGACTTATCCAAAGTGTCTGATAAACTGCATAATGGCATGTCAATATCCTTGATGGATGGACTTATTTTTTCCCACCTTTACAAAGTTGTTTCTTAAAATTTCTTTCCTGATACTGCATGGAATTCAGAATTTATTCAGACATTGTGTTATAAACGGATCCATAATGTCTTGTAGATAGAACTTCCAAACTGGTTTTACTGGCTGTAATGCCCATCCATAACCAATGGGCTGCAATGCTTGTCTTGAGGGGGTGCGCTCAATCTCCATCAAATGCCCCAACAAGACTAGATATGTTAAATATGCGGTGTGCGGCTTTATATGTCAGGGCGCTTCAAATCATGATCTTTCTATAACATGAAATTAAATGATATTAAATTACCAATCTTATTTATGATTAATATTAGTTATAGAAGATGTAATTTTCTAATATCTTGTCATAAATCGTTTTGCATTATTTTTTCAATCGGCCTTTCCATGCGTTTTACTACTTGAAACTGTTTGTTGAAACAATTTCTTTAAATTTCTTAGATTTAGGTGACCAGCCTGCATACACTCCATAGACCATCTCTAGAATGTTTGAGGCCTTTTTTTTTTTTTTTTTTTTTTTGTGTTTGTGTGTTGTTGGGGGGGGGGGGGGGGGGGGGGGGGGGGGGGGGGGGGGGAAGGTGGCAACATAGATGAATCATAAGAAGGGTATCTTGAAAGGACATCAGCAAAAAAGAAGTGTCACTCCATACACCATCTTTAGAATGTTGAGCTATAAAGGAGGCAATCTAGTTCGCGTTGGATGTCAATTGACTTACATTCTAATAGCAGCAGCAGCACAATCTTTATGTTCTTGCAACCAGGCCACCACCATCAATGAATCTTCCTCCACCATAACTGATTGCACCAAGGGTCAACCTTGCATAAGTAATGCCCTCCTAGGCTGCACTTAGCTCCACACCAGGCATTGTGGTCTTGAACAGTTGGGCTCCCCTAGCTGTAATGAGTCGAGAGTCAGGACTATAGATTACAAATCTAGTATCACCTCTCTCATTCACCACACTACCATCGAAGTTAACTTTTAGAAATATTGGGAGGGGGTCTCCTAGGAGATGCATACTCTCCCAAACACTTTATGGATAGGAAGGGAGTCTCAGGTATCTCGAATCCTCAAGATTGTATCCCATGGCAGCACATCATCAACCTCCATATCCTAGGTTATGGCTCTCTCGAACACTAGCCCTGTCGGCTACCATCCACCTCAAAGACTCTAGCATTACAGGCAAGCCCTGTGATAAATAGTGTAAACAACCTTGACTCCGATAAGTCTAGTGGCCTCCATCTCCATACTCTATCTCAGAGCCTCCAAGAAGGTCTAGGCATGCCTCCCCCATGGAGCAACCTAAATAGAGGCAGGTGACCACTTGCCAGACCTAGGTTGCTATCGGTCATAGAAAAAGAACATGCTTGATTATCTCATCCTCCTAGGACAAGTAGTTGGGATGTCAAACCTCAACACTCAGTAGTACTTTAATAGGTAATCAACGCTAAGCAACCTTCTAAAAAAATAAACTAACCCTCGGATGAACCTTAAGACTCCAGATCTAAGTAGCATCCATCATCCTCATTGGCTCAGCCTTGCAGATGTCATAGAGTTCCTTGATGACCATCTTGGAAGTGCATGATGTACTAAACCCTAATGTTCAGGCTCTCCAGGATAAGGATTGCCTAAGACATCACCCTCTTGGCCAACTAGTCTACAAAAAGCTAAGCTACCATATGTTCATTCCAACCCCTCCCCCTGGCTAGAAAAGCTCACACACCCATGCCTGGTCTCCAACTCTGTACTAATAAAGGTCAGCCATCAACAAAAGGAGAGATCGACCCACTGATCATGTGTGATCTTAATGGACTACCTATCCCCTAAGAGCCATGTCATCTAGGCCAACACAGCAAGAGCTCGTCTACAAATCTCCTTCCACATGTAGGAGATGCTCCAACATGAACCTCTACCTTGGTACTCCAATCACTATACTTGGCATGCATCATCACACCCTAAGAGCTATCGGGTCATAAAAGAAATGTCACAGCATGTTGGGCAATGAAGGCCTCTCATCAAACTTATAGTGGCTGGATACCAAGTCCTCTCTCATAAATTGAAAGGTACACCACATCCCAAGCAATAAGGTGCACCTTTGCTCCACCCTGGCGAGAGTCCTGTAAAAAGTTTCCGACTCAAGCCTTGCTAGAGAGGCCCTTGAAATAATTGTGTGAGAGAAGGTAAATAAGAATAGCACTAAGACTAACTTGATTAATATAACTCTGGCCATCATCGAGAGAACTCTAGATTGACCTAATTAGCCTGCATAGCTTTTAATGTTAAATTATTGCAAATATAGCTTATAATGAGAGTACTCAATCCATATATTTGAAACTTTTGATCTTTTGGGCCTAGATTTGGCCAACTAGTACCTTTGCTTTGTGGAAGACCAATTCCCCAAACCATTACCAAGGAACAGAGTATCTTCAATCTTTCTTCCCCTTTGTTAGCATTATGTTAACCAATAAACTATCTTTTTTTAATAGCACAAATTAGATATATTGAAAAGCTTGTAAGAAAATTTTTATACAAGTACTATGTTATGACATATAAAGCATCATTATCAATAGACCTCACACACCCATTGTTATAATTGATGGTATGCCTTTTTCAAGCCAAAAAAGGATCGAGATTAAATTGATAAAAGAATGATCTAGCTAAATACCAATACTATAAATATTTTATATTGTGCTTTAGGTGCTGATAAATTTAATCAAATTTTTACGTGTATGTTTGCTAAAAAAATTTCAGATAGACTTACTGTTGCCCAGGTGGCTTTCCAAGAGGGGGGTGAATTGGGATTAAAAAATTTTTCACAATTATGTGCACTTTAAAATTCTTTTAGTGTTGTGTGCAATATGCAATGCGGAAGTAATCAAGTAAATGCAATAAGCTGAAGTAAGCACAAACACAAACACAAAGAGATTTAGAGTGGTTCGGAGTAACCGGCTCCTACGTCCACTACCCAAGCACCACTTGGGATATTCACAATATCTCCCAAGTGGAATATAGTTGGATTGTTTTACCAGGCTCACAATCCAAACCTATACACTTTGGTTTTACTGGGATTACCAAAGAAACCCAAACTCCCTTTGGTTTTAAATGGGATCACTAAAGAACCCCTAACACTTGGTTTTATCCCGAGATCAGCAAGAACCCAACTTAGGTTTTCATAATGTTCACCAAAAAACCTTCAACCCTTTCTTAAGACATAGCCCCTTGCTGTTCTTAGGGAGAAAACAAAGATAGAGAGAAATAAAAAGCAACTACATAACAAACCGAGCTTGTTTAAATGTTGCCGATGTAGATCAAGATGAAGTCTAGCTTTGAATGCTTTTTAATGCTCTTCAAGCTGCTTCTTTGCTTCTTCAATGAATGGATTCAATGATGAAGAGAAGTTGGTGAAGCTTTGAATCCTATCTTGAAAGCTCTTGAAGTAGGTTGGTGAAAGACTTGAAGGCTCTTTAATTTCTCAAGATAAATCAATAATAATCCTCTAATAATTGTTTAATCCCTCAAAAGTAATTCCTTTTATAGTTTTCCAAGAGATATGGCCATTGTAGGGCCTAGGCATTCGTGAAAGAGTTGTTGGAGACAATTTGGAATTCAAAAATCACTTTTAATAACTAACCGCTAGAGTGCAGAAAACGGTCACTCGAGTCGGCTTGAGGTTCACGAGTTGGCTCGAAGTCTCAGATAGCCCAGACAAAATTTCTATAAGAGTCGGCTCTTCAAGCTGGAGTCGGCTTGTGCCTTCAATCAATTCAAAACAATAAATACCTTGAGTTAGCTCTTCAGGGCAGAGTCGGCTCGAAGTCTCATCACCAAAAAAATCATAAATCTGGACGAGTCGGCTCGAGATCTCAGACTTCAAAAATATGTATTCTTCCACGAGTTGGCTCTTGGGACATGAGTCAGCTTGAGATACTGAAACTCTGAAATTTCTTCGTGCCATGCCACAAGGAGTCGGCTCTTGATCCATGAGTCAGCTCTTGCCAAAACTTTAATTGATACTTCAAACTTCTCCAAAACTCTTCAACACTTGGATCAAATAAGAGTTAATCTACATACTCTTATTTTTATAATTTTACATCCCATTTACAAGATTACATAGTTGACAAATTAGGGCATTTATAATTCAAAGAACATAAGAGTCTATACATAATTGAATTACCTCTAAATCAATTTGAAAATCAATTTAAACTAAAGGTAACTAATTTCTTGCAAAAACTTCTCAAGTAATTGAAAGAATTAGTAATATATACATGCTCCAATATTTTGTGATCATCAAAATCATTCCAGGGGTCAACAATCTTCCCCTTTTTGATGATGACAAAACACTGGGCATGAACAGAATTTAAAAATACTTTGTAATTACTGTGTATCTTATTCATAATTATCAAATGATATTAGACATAGTTTGTATCAAACCAATTGAGTATCAAGGTATCAATACAATGTATCACATGTATAATAAAATTGAAATCTATCAATACAAAGTATCATATATATCGATACAATGTATCAAGAGTATCATATGTGCGTTAAGTATCGAAACATGATGTATCAAAAGTATTGCGTATTGAAACTTCACAAAATGAGCTAGTATTTGAAGTAAATTTCGTGGAAACTTAACAAAAACTTAACATAAGCTCCCCCTTACTATTGTAATAACATTTCTTCATATTTTCATTAACATAAGCTCCCCCTTACTATTGTAAAAACATTTCTTCATATTTTTATCAAAATTTTCATAAATTCTCATATTCACATTCATACACATTTTATT
Organism: Areca catechu; assembly: GCA_021397845.1. Lineage (NCBI taxonomy): Eukaryota > Viridiplantae > Streptophyta > Magnoliopsida > Arecales > Arecaceae > Areca > Areca catechu. Next base: position 149,122,366 of record CM038039.1, on the reverse strand, counting down.
CACATTTTCATTCATATGTTCATATTTTCATGCACATTCATATTTTCTCCCTTTCTCCCCCTTTTTGTCATCAACAAAAGGTATATATAATAGGAGAACATACATTCACAGAAAGTCATTCACAATGTGTATCATAAAAAGACATATATCATAAAAAGTCATATATATATATGAAGGTGTCAGTACATGAGTGATACAGTACAAAAGTGCCTCGGCATGAGAAAAATAGTATCACAATAATACAACATGAAATCATAAAGTCCTAAAAACATGAAAATAAAAGACAAAAACATCAAAAGGATGGACTGAGATCATCATCACTATGGTCTTCCTCACTAGAGGAGGAACCGACCTTTAAAATGCCTAGAGTAGGCCTGAACTTAGGGAACCTAGGCCTAAGGTCCCTGAGTCTAGTCCCAATAGGTGTAGTAGTCCTAGAGGTTTTGGTTTTAGTTTTGACTTTAACTTTGGACTCAGAGGAAATGACAATAGGAGTGGGTCTGACAGTAGGAGGATCAAAAGACAAGGCCAGAGTGCTGGTGGTAGACAATATCTCTGTAGCTGGAGTGTCTCCAATGTCAGATCCTGAAATCTCGGTACCAGCCTCAGCCTCAGCAGGAGTGGCCTCTGAAGGAATATCACTGAAGTGTGCTGCCTATCCCTACCCACAATCTGTGCCAGTGTCAGGTGCTGTTGTGGAAGTAGTCGGTACAGACTGGCTAGCTGCTGTAAGCTATCGAAGAATAGTCATGATATCCTGGAAGCCCTGGTGCATCTCTGACTAAAGTGCAGATATCTTGGCATCAGTCTTCGATCTCCCTCTGTGAAGACTCGAGATCTCGTCCAGTACACGCTGCAATCGGTCATTAGCATCCGGTCCAACAGCTGTCGATCCTCTGACAGATGAACGAGGAGTAGTAGGAGCTGACTCTAAGGATCCAGCCTCATCAACATGTGTCTCTGCCTTTGCACCATGTCCCTGTGCTCCCTAAGCATCCTCATCTGAGTCATCCTCTGAATGAGTCACTGGAAGACCTGAGCTCTTCCTAATCCAGTGACCCTCAACTTTAATAAATCCCATCCGGGTTAGAGATTTCAAGTTGTATCTATCTGTGTGTAAAAGTGGTTTCCTATCCTCTTCAGACAAATCAACTAGGGCATCCTGAAATAAAAGTATAAATACCATCCCGTATGGAAGACATGCTCGTGCCCTCCGAGCAGCCTCCCTCATCTGTGATAACATAATGAATGGTAAATTGAGGGCCTCCCTCTCAACCAAGCATCTCATGAAGACTAGGTTGCGCTCACTAACCTAGTCAAACCTCCCCATCCGGCAAAAAGATATGGCTAATAATGTTATGCAATAATCTCATTTCCAAAGATAATTGGTTTGCACTAACATGAATAACACCCTTTACATTTGTCCTCTTAAGTACCAATCTCAAAGTCTTTTGGTTGTCCTTCAACACAAGGTAGCTCTCACCTTCTTTTGGTATGTGAAGAATACTAGACAACATATGTTCACTGATTTCAATATGCTTACCCTTCACTGTACCTTCAATGTAAAATGCACCTAAGGACATGTCCTCAAAAAATTGCCTAACAAGGTTTGGATAAGTGGGAAGATTGAGCATACAAAAGTCTTTCCAACCCTGTTTAACCAACCAATCACCAATGTGCAAATGCTCTTATTCTAGGAAATTGAAATCTATGCATCTATCCGATGTAACTTGTCTATTTCCCATTGATATTACTTGCCTTGGTGCCTCTTGCTCTTCTTCATGCTCTATTTGATGTTCTTCTTCTGGACTTGAAGTATTCAAGCATCGCTTTGTCCTTCTCTCCTCTACCACTGATTGAACCACTCTCCTAGGTTTCTTGGCTACGGTCTTACGAGGAGCCATCTAGCTAAGATTAGGATTTTTGAAGGTTTAGGAGGTGTTCTAAGAGCTTTCCTAGGTTAAGGAGAAGAGTCGGCTAAGAGAAAGTGAGAAATAAGAAAAGAAATAGTGATTTCAAACCTATGGAACCCTATTTAAAAACCCTCAGCCCGATTCTCGAGTCGGCTCGCCGAACCACCTGGTGACTCGAGTCGGCTCGAGCCAAAATTCAGTCCAAAACTCAAAAATAGGTAAAATTAATTTCTAAGGGATTCTTATCACTAAAATAGGTTGTCATTATCTCTAGAAGGAAATTTGAAAAATCTAGATAATTTTTTCTTATTTTTCAAAAAATTAGATCAAGATATTCAGAATGGATCACACAGGCCTAATTTATCTTTAATCTTCTCAAATCTATCTTGACTAAGGGGTTTAGTAAAAATGTTAGCAAGTTGATCTTCAGTAGGTACAAATTCTAATTCAACAATATTATTTAAAACATGATCTCGAATGAAATGATATTTAATTTCTATGTGCTTAGTTCGAGAATGTTGAATTGGATTTTTGGATAAGTTAATAGCACTAGTGTTATCACATTTAATAGAAATTTTAGATTGGACAACACCATAATCTTCTAGTTATTTCTTGATCCATAACACTTGAGCACAGCAGCTCCCTGCAGCTACATATTCTGCATCAGCAGTAGACAGTGCTACAGAGTTCTGTTTACGACAATGCCATGAAATCAAGTTAACACATAGAAATTGATAGGTGCCACTTGTACTTTTTCTATCAATTTTACAGCCTCCATAATTAGCATCAGAATAACTAATTAATTTTAAAGATGTGTGCTTAGAGCACCATAAACCTAGATTGCATGTGCCTTTAAGATACTTAATAATTGTTTTAACAGCAATAATGTGTGACTCTTTTGGATTAGATTAAAAATATGCATACATACAAACACTAAAAAAAATATCAGGTCTACTAGCTGTTAAATAAAGTAAAGAACTGATCATATCTCTGTACAGCTTTTGATCAATATTTGTACCATTCTCATCTTTATCAAGTCTACATGCAGGATTCATGGGTGTTCCAATTTCTTTGCTTGATTCCATGCCAAACTTCTTGATAATCTCTTTGATATATTTGGCTTGGTTAATCTGGATACCTTCCTTAGATTGTTTGAATTGAAGCCCGAGGAAGTAACTCAGCTCACCCATCAAGCTCATCTATAATTCACCCTGTATTAGCTTAGCAAAGTCTTGACACAAAGATTCATCAGTAGATCCAAAAATAATATCATCAACATAGATTTGAACAACTAAAATATCATTGTCTTTTTTTTGAATAAACAGTGTGGTGTCAACACTACCTCTTACAAAATCATTGATAATTAAAAGCTTACTTAGTCTGTCATACCAAGCTCTAGGTGCCTGTTTCATACCATACAAAGCTTTATTCAATTTGAAAACATTATTTGGAAATGTGTGATCAATAAAACCTGGTGGTTTTCGACAAAAACTTCTTCAGATAGAAAACCATTTAAAAATGCATTATTTATGTCCATTTGAAATAATTTAAAATTCATAAAGCATGCATAGGCCAATAGTAATCAAATGGCTTCTAATCTAGCTACTGGTATATAAGTCTCATCAAAATCTATTCCCTCTTCTTGATTATATCCTTATGCTACCAGTCTAGCCTTATTTCTAATTACATTTCCTTCCTCATCTAATTTATTTCTATAAACCCACCTAGTACCTATAACAGGATAGTCATTAGGTCTTTCTACTAGGGTCCAAACATTATTCCTCCTAAATTGGTTTAACGTATCATGCATGGCTAAATCCAATTAGGATCAGTTTCAGCTTCTTCTATAGTGTGTAGTTCTACGTGAGGAACAAAAGCAATCAAGTCATGTGTATCTCTATGTGCAGCTCTAATTCTAACACCTTGAGATGGGTCTCTTATAATTAATTCTATGGGATGTGAGTGTACATACCTTCATTCTTTGGGTATATCATCATAATTTTTGCTTACCTCTTCTTCATGTGGTTCACTTGATTGTTTGTCTTTGAGAATCAAATCCTTTAGTCCATATTCTAGTGTACCTGCATCATCATCAGCAAGATCTTCTTTTCTAGAAGATGAAATGTCAGATTCATTGAAAATAACATATATTAATTCTTCTACAGTTAAAGTTCTTTTGTTGAAAACGCGATAGGCTTTACTATTTAAAGAATATCCAAGAAAAATAGCCTCATCAAATTTTGCATCAAATTTGCCAAGGTTATCTTTTCCATTATTAAGAATAAAACATTTACATCCGAAAACATGAAAATATTTGATATTAGGCTTTCTATTGTTCCACAGTTCATAAGGAGTTTTTCTAATGATAGGTCTAATCAAAACTCTGTTCAAAATATAGCAAGCGGTATTTACAGCTTCTGTCCAAAAGTATTTTGGAAGATTTTCTTCACAAAGCATTATTCTGGATATCTCTTTCAAAGTACGATTCTTTCTTTCTACAACACCATTTTGTTGTGGTGTTCTAGGAGCTGAAAAGTTCTGGTCAATACTGTGCTTTGTGCAAAAGTGATCAAAATATTGATTTTCAAACTCAGTGCCATGATCACTGTGAATAGAAATAACAGATAGATTTTTCAAATTTGAAACTCTTTTGTAAAACTTTTTGAATACTTTGAAAGTTTCATCTTTATGTGCAATAAACAAACCCATGTGTATCTTGAAAAATCATCAACAATCACAAGGCCATATTTCATACCATCTAGGCTTTAGTCCTAGTAGGTCCAAATAAGTCCATGTGAAGTAGCTCTATGGGTCTAGTAGTAGAAACAATATTTTTAGATTTAAAACTCCCCCTCACTTATTTTCCTAATTGACAAGCATCGCAAACATAATCAAAATTAACTTTAGACTTTGGCAATCCTCTGACTAAATCTTTTGAAATAAGTTTAACTATAGTATCCATACTAGCATGTCCAAGTCACCTATGCCATAGTAAACTTGATTTCTTGCTCTTATCATTCATTGCTACAAGACTTGTATTGTTTGACATAGCCAGATCATTAAGATCTACTACATAAATGTTACCAAGTCTATGTCCAATGAATTTAGTACTAGAGTCAAGTGGATCAACTACTATATACATTGAAGACTTGAAGAAAACATTAAAACCAATGTCACAAAGCTGACTAATACTTAAAAGATTATATTTTAACTTTTTTACAAGTAACACATTTTTGATAAACGTAGGAGTAATTTTGATTTTACCAATACCAATTATCCTTTCTTTGCGATTATCACCAAATATTACCATTCCACCATCTTTTTATTCTAGGATGAAGAATTGATTAATATCACCAGTCATGTGTTTTGAACAGCTGCTATCCAGGTACCATCTTTTCTTTATATTTGTGGCTACAAGATATTCCTGCAAAAAAATCATGTAATAGATTTAGGTACCTAAGCTTTCTTGGGTCCTTGCAAGTTAGCAGAAATTGTTCCTTTTGGAACCCAAACTTTCTTGATTTTCTTCTTGTCATTATGTTTCAAATGACACTCAAATGCCTTATGACCAATATTGTTACAAGTATAGCATACAATTCTTGACTTTGAATAAAAAGTATGTGATGATACAAATTTAGGTCTAAATTATTTTGAAGTATTAAACTTAGGAGCATATGATGTAGATGCAAAAAATTTGTTTGAAATTGAACCTTTGTAACCAATTCCAAATTTGTTATTTGTCTCTCTTTGATCTCTCAAAATTAATTCAAGCTTGTTGGAACTTAGGGTTAATTTTTCAACCAAAGGCTTGAGCTTTTGAACTTTTTTCTTTAAATCATCATTTTCATTTTGTAAACCTTTGTTTTTCTCAATAAGTTCTTTTTCAAATTGGGTGATCTTAAGTCTTTCACAAATTAGACTTAATTCCCTTTGCAAAATCTTATTTCTTTCATCAAATTCATTTTTATCATTTTCAATTGTATCACAATAATTTTTCAAAGTTTTCATTTTCAAACTAGCCTTTTTGTATTCTACTAATAATTCACAAAATGCATTATGCAATTCATCATATGTAAATTCTAAATTAGGTTTAGAAGTAGTTACCTCATCCTTCAAACCCATAAGATAGATCTATATAGTTTTTGTTCCTTCTTCATCCTCTTCAGTGGATGTAGATTCATCACTGTCACTCCATGCTGCAAGCATTTCCTTCTTCTTCTTTTTGTTGATCATCTTTTTCTTTGCTTCAGGACAGTCAGGACGGATATGTCCCGGCTTCTTGCATCTATAGCAGATTGAAACTTGATCTTTATCTTTATCCTTCTCCTTTTCTTTGTCCTTTTCTCTTTCTCTCCCAAAATCTCCTTTTTAAATTGCTTCCTCCAATTATTTGTTTTTCTTCTGCCCATAAATCTTTTAAACCTTCTCATTACAAGGGCTATCTCATCATTTTCTAAATCATCATCATCTGATGAGTCTGAATCTTCATTCTTGTCCTCTTCTGTAGCTTTAAATGCTATATCTTTCTTTCTCTTGGAATCTTCATCAGTCCTTTGTTGCATGGCTAATTCATGTGTACTTAGTGAATGATGCGGGACTAATATGCATGCCATTTTTTTTGTATGTTTTACATGTTGAGTTAGGTGATTAATTCCCAAATTTCAGATCAAAATTATTTGTAGGGAATTTTGTATGAATTTTTGAAGATCAGCATGCAGATTAGGACCTAGAAAAGTAGTAAAGAAGGACCGCCGGAGCTGAGAAGCCTCGGTTAGGGCAAGTTCTCCTGCAATAAAACTACTGGAGGTAGAGGGGTATACCTGACAATGTCTATGAAGATCGCAGCGAAGGGGTCTCTCGTTTCTCGACGGATGCAGCCTGGAAAACCGAGCCAAAGACCCACGGATACCCAGCTTTCTGCTCGGTGATCTGATTGAGGCTTGGCTGGAGTCGTTGGATTCGTAGGAACTCGGGGACCTACAAACGACCTGTCAGGGGTTAGAAAACTCACAAAAGAACAAGAAAACAAAGGAAAAATAGCAAGAAAAGGCTTCTTTTGGAGTGGGCATCCAGGGATCTGAGATGCTTGTTGGTAGCAGGAAGATGATTGCAGCACTGGGAAGAAGAACTCTCGCAAACCCCTTTATGCACACAACAGGGTATCACACAACTCAATAGAAGAACTCAAGGTTTTCATTCATCAAAATTCTCCTTCATACAAGAGGCTAGGATCCCTTAAATAGACCCTTAACCTTGGGCTCCAAGTAAGGGTACATAAGTCTTTACATAAGAATCCTTTTCTCTCTCAAACCCTAGCTAGAAAATAAGGAAATATAAGGTAAAAAAATCCCTAAAAATTTTCTTGACTTAGTCAAGACTCCAAGGATACCTAGGGGGCATGTTGGGCTTCTAGGAGCAGCAAAAGGCCGGTCCAAAGGGGCTCGGGTGCATGGGTTTGGGCCTCTGGAAGCTGGGGTGGCCTGGGAGCCAGGTAGCAGGAATATTCCCTGGTATCTTGCTTCTTAAGGGCTTGGGCTTGGCACCTGGGCTTGATTTATTTGGGCTAGGATGCAGATGGACCTCTAGAATCATGGATGCCTTATCTATGAATATACTTTGGCATTTGGAAGGGAATCTGGGCATCTGGAGGTTATCTGCAAGAAATCAGGGTTTTCTGAATTTTCCTCCTGGGGTCTTCAAATCTTCAAGCTGGGTTGGACTTGTGCTATACTTCCATGTCTTCAATCTAGTTGGACTTGGTCTTCACTTGTATGATATAGTCTTGAGTCTTCAGTATGCTTGGACAGGACTCAAAAAAATAAAATAAGCTCAACATGAGCTGACTAGCATTGGACTGAACTAGCTCAACACAAGCTGACTAGTACAGAACTGAAATAACAACTCAAAATACTCAAACAACAACTAAAAAAAGGACTCAGATGGGCTAAGACCTTATTACAGATGGACTCATAAATTATTGATCAATTCACAGAGGGTTGAGAAGCCTCTGCCTTATTTTGGTGCCTTTGGTGTCCGCACCAATTCTCCCGGGGTGGGAGGAACTCGACCCTATCGAGTGAAGATCAGACTGGCTCACATATCTCTCGAGAAGGTCTGGGTTGAGGCATTGCAAGTCCTCTCGAGAAATCTATGAATCGTGCGACTCTGGCTGGCCTTGCCATCGGACCAGGAAGCATTGATAGTCATGGCCCCTGGTCGTGATGGCTTGATCGTCCAGGATACGCTCGATCCGTTCTCCTCTCTCAGGCCAATTTGTTAGTGGACACTCTGGGTTAGGGTCACTCACAATGAAAAGGAATAGGTCCAAAGGCCTTACTAGGTATCACTGCCGGTTCCCTATACTCAACCAGGTCTGTAATATTGAAGGTAGAACTAATGCCCAAATCCGAAGGCAAGTCTAACACCTAGGCATTTGATCCAATCCTTCTCTATCACTTTAAAAGGTCCGGCTCTGCGAGCATGAAGCTTCTTTTAGGCCTAAGCCTAACCAAGATAGAATCCACTACATCAAATTCTTTGACCCTTCTTCGGGAATTAGCCAGTTGTTTTAAGATTAGTGCGGGTGGTGAACATGCTAGGCACATGCAGACTCCTAACAAATGATGCAAAGGACTCATACTGACACCTAACAGACTCGACTATGCATTCCTATCGAAGGAAATTTTATTGAACTCTTTGGATCTAAACCTAATAGATTATAGGTTCTCTAGGTTTGATCCTAGCTTGACATGCACATGAAAATTTACAGTGAACTCCTAGCAAATTCTAAAGAGTATGCCATAAGTAAGATGCAAACCTAACATGCATGATGAATGCATGCAGTATGCTAATCTCAGCTAAATGCAATCTAATGATCCTAGAAATGCTGGAGGTGTCAGGAAAGGGCAGAAAATAGGAAGTGGGTTCAAAATTAGTTTGGTAAGGTAGAGAAAAAGGTTCATGGTTAGTTGGATAAAGTAGGATAAAAGACGGGGTGTCAGGAACTAATCCTATACTAATGAGGTTAACCTTACGAGGTTGAGCTATATCTACAGGATTTGCATAATGGAAGGATGGGTTGCTAATTTCGGGGAAGAGGTCCTTAATGGGAATTATAGGAGGGGACTCATCTTGAAGGTATTGATTCAAAGAGATCAGGTCCTTAATAAATTCTTTTCGCTCTTGTATTTTTGGACTAGACTCTATAATTTGGCCCTCCTCTATGGTTTCCTCAGGTAAGGCTCTAGCAGCACTACCTAGGTTCTCTTCCTCTATTTGTTCTTCCATTATAGCTTTAGGTTGGATGTGGTCAAGGTCAACTAGCTCTGGGTTGGTTTCTACCTGGGTATCTACTAGGTCAGCTAATTCTAGGTCTACTAAAGGTGTCTCATCTTCTCCTTCATACTCATCCACTAGGCTCGCATCAGCTTCATACACTTCCGCGTTAATGTAAGCCTTGTCAATCTCAGGAATAGTTGGAGAAGGTCGGCTAGGGAAAAATTGGCTAAGTCCTAGTTTCTGATTATGGACACTAATCCTAGTAGGTTCAAGTTGCCTAAGGGGTAGTGGCTCACTACTGGGCTCATATTTAGGGGTACTAATCCTATGGGGTTCAAGTTGACTAGGGGAAGCATGACTAGTACTAGATTGATACCTAGGGGTTATGGGCTCCCTAGGCTCATAGGACAAGGGTGCAGATCTATGGGTCAGGGGATTATAGGATCTGGGGTCATAGGATTTTGGGTCAGCTCTATGATCAGGTTCTAAGGATGGATCATGGTATGGAGTCCTCCTAAGGTTGGGCTCCCTATATGGATCAGGATATTGGGTTCTCCTAGGGTTGGACTCCCTATATGGATCAGAGTATTGGGTTCTCCTAGGATTGGACTCCCTATATGGGTCAGAGTATTGGGTTTTCCTGGGTTCAGTATCATAATAAGGGTCATGGTAAGGGGTTCTTCTAGGTTCAGTATCATAATAAGGATCATGGTAAGGGGTTCTTCTAGGTTCAGTATTATTGTATGGGTCAGGCTGAGGGGCTCTCCTAGGTTCAACCTCTCGGTATGGATCAGGGTTTGGGGTCCTCCTAGGTTGAGGGGAATTTGGATCTGGCTCAGACTGTGACCCATGGGTTCTTTGTATGGTCTCTACACGGCCTTCTAACTGGTCAAACCTATTGGCAAATGGTCAATTCTATTGTTGGTTTGGTTAGCAGACTGAGTTAACTGGATAGTCATCTGGGTAGCCATCTGGGCCATTTGATCAGCTAGGGCTTTTATTTGGGCTTGTAAGTTTTCCATGGGTTCAGACATTTATGAAGGAGGTGGGTGATATAAAACTCATGATCTAGTGCTCATACAAGACTCGATCAGACCGACTATAGCTGACTAGACCTAGAGTCCAAACTAGATGCTCAATCAGGGTGGCAAACTAGCCTATAGTAACCCTGTACTCAGCTAGGCAGGTGTAAGGGGAGTGTTAGGTATGTTGGCTCCACCCAGTGATTTTGATGAATAACAAAACATTGAGTACATATTGTATTCTAATGAGGATTCCAAGTTGTGAGTTTTCAGGAAGAAAGCACCTCAAAATTCCAAATATTTATGGTGTATGGCACGCAATGGCACAGAGCAAATCTCACATATCCGGGCATCCTCTTCATTGAAAAAGGGCTTATAATTGCTTAATTATTATGTGTTTATGCATTCATGAACATCATTTTTGATTTCAAGGCTTTTACTCTTGATTCTGGATGTTTTCAGTCTCAAGTGTCGACACCTGGACAGTCAAGTGTCGACACTTCAGCATTTGGCACAGACAAAAATCCTTGGCACGCCAAGTGTCGACACCTAGAATTCAAGTGTCGACACCAAGTGTCGACACTTAGGTTTCAAGTATCGACTCAAGGCCTGAGAATTTTGAAAATACAGAACTTTGTTGGTTCAAGGATTTTGTGTCAAGTGTCGACACCTGTGTATCAAGTGTCGATACTTGAATGATCAAGTGTCGACTCCCAGAAATCAAGTGTCGACACCTGACAGCCAAGTGTCGACACCTGACAGCCAAGTGTCGACACTTGCAGCCTGACAGCTCTAACAGATCTATTTTTCTGGCTTGCAGAAATTAGTTTTCAAGCTCCAAATGGCTATTTCCAATGCTCCAACGGTCACAAACCATTTTTAGAAGGTTTATGGTGTATTTAATCTCCACCAACCTCATTTTAAAAGGAGAGAAGTTAAGAGAAAGAAGAGAGAAGTCTATTCAAGAGCATTCAAGTCCACTCAAAAGCCAAAAAGCCAATATTCTCTCTAAACTTCAAATCAAAAGCCTCTTCTAGCCTGATTCCACTGAAAAACCCTACTTGCTCAACCTTATTACATTCCAAAAGGAGGCAACTTGAAGAAGAGTGAAGTCAAAGCATCCTTTGGGCTTCAAAGATTCCAATCTACTCTTGAAGAGAGTTTGTTGTAGCTTTTAAATTTCATATCTGTTTTATTGTGCTTTAACCTTGCTTTCAAGGGTGTCTTGAAAGAAGGTTATTGTGGTTTGTTGGTGAGCCAAAGTGTTAAAACCAACTAGGGTTAACTTGTGAGCCCGAAGACAAAACAAGTATTTAGGTTTGTGGTGAGCCTAGGTGATAAAACCAACTTAGGTTTGACTTGTGAGCCTTGTAAAAACAAGTCAAACTGTAATATGGTATGGATTATAGTGGAATTCCCAAGGGTGGCTTGGGGAGTGGATGTAGGTGCTAGGTTTGTACCGAACCACTATATATCTTGTGTTTGTGTGTGATTGCTCTTTTCCTTTTGCATTCTTAAATTAAGTGCTATCATCTTGCATCTAATTTATTATTGCTCACAAGCACCACTAGACCTTTATTTTATTGTGTTAAATTTTGTAAAAGACCCAATTCACCCCCCCTCTTGGGCTCCATTTCTGGGCAACAAGTGGTATCAGAGCTCCGATACTCTCTTGTAGGTCCAAGGATCTTGAGTAAAAGATCATGGCAGCCCCAATAGGCATGGGTATTATTGAAGGTCAAGCTTCAAACCGACCCCCACTTTTTAATGGCACAAATTACACATACTGGAAGACATGCATGCGCATATTTATACAAGCTCTTGATTATAATTTGTGGAGAACAATAGTAAAAGGTCCTCATCAGCCTACAATGATGATTAATGGCATTCTCACCCCTAAAATGGAAGATGATTGGGATGAGAGTGACATTAAGCAAATTGAGCTTAATGCTAAGGCAATGAACCTTTTATTTTGTTCTCTTGATCCTAGTGAGTTTAACAGAATATCAAACTGTCTCTCCGCAAAGGAGATTTGGGATACACTTGAGGTTACCATGAGGGTACACACCAAGTGAAGACCACCAAGGTTAACATGCTAATTCACACTTATGAAATGTTTAAAATGGAACCTACTGAGTCTATCAGTGAGATGTATACTAGGTTCACAAACATTATGAATGGCATGAGAAGTTTAGGAAAAATAATTTCTAACGGTGAACTTGTGAATAAACTTCTCAGGTCTTTACCAGTTTCATGGGATGCAAAGGTCACTGCAATCGAAGAAGCAAAAGATGTCAATACTCTCCCGCTGAAACAACTGTTGGGTTCTTTGATGACATATGAACTATCCCTCAAACAGAAGAACGGAGAGGTGGACAAAAAGAAAAAGACAATAGCATTCAAATCTACTACCAGAGAAGACTCGAGCGAAGACTCTGAAGAGGATGACGAAGAAGATGAAACTGCTATGTTAGCAAGGAAATTCAGAAGGTTTATGAGGAAAAAGAAATTCAATTACAAAAAGAAACCTCTAAAAGGTGAGTCCAGAAAAGAAAAGCAGAAGGAAAGCCCAAGAGAAGAAAAGGCATGATGGCAACCTGGAGTGAAAGTGAAGACTCCAGCTCTGAGGAAGAACAACAGGAAGTAGCAAATTTCTGTCGAATGGCCGATCAAGAAGAGGTATGTTCTGAAACTGAAAATGAATTATCTTTTGATGAGCTTCATGAAATTTTTGATGAACTAGTCATAGAATTTCAAAAATTAAAGTCAAAACATAAAGACCTAAAGAAGCAAAATCTGGAACTAACTAAAACAAATAACAACCTTTCAAATGAAAATGAATACCTTCTAATACAAAATAAAAATTTAAATGATAAGATTATGGGTCTTGAAAATGAAAAGAATATACTTGAAAAGAAAAGTAACTTACTTTCAAATGAAAAATTGTCAAGACAAAACAAAGAAATTTTAATGGAAAACAAAAGATATAAAGAGGAAATCGATAAACTAAAGCCTTTTGTTGAAAAATTTACTTACAGTTCTGAAAAGTTAAATTTACTGTTAAATAACCAAAGAGCAGTATTTGACAAAGCTGGATTAGGATTCAGAACTCATAAGAAACAGAAACTCCTTAAAAATTTCTTTGTGCCTGCATCTTCATCAATTACATGCTATACTTGTGGTGTTAAAGGACATAAATCTTACATGTGCAACAAAAGAAAATTAAGAAAAACTAAGAAAGTTTTGGTTTCAAAAGGAACCAATGCCACTAACCAAAAAGGACCGAAGATGGCTTGGGTACCTAAAGTCTCCACTTGATCTTTATTGCAGGTATGCCTTGCAACCAACAAGAAAAGAATGTGGTACCTTGATAGCGGTTGCTCAAGGCATATGACAGGAGATGTGGAGCAGTTCTCATCACTCACATATCAAAATGGTGGCACTGTAACTTTTGGTGATAATGGAAAAGAAAAAATCATCGGTATTGGTAAAATCCATATCACCCCTACCTCTTATATTGATAATGTTTTATATGTTGATGGATTAAAACATAACTTGCTTAGTATTAGTCAATTTTGTGACAAAAATTTTAAAGTTGTTTTTGAATCTTCTTTGTGCGTTGTTTCTAGTCTAGATGATAATTGCATTAAATTCATCAGTCATAGGCATGGCAATATTTATATGGTTGATCTTGATGATCTCCCTATTCAGAAAGGTCAATGTCTAGTGGCAATGGAAGCTAAGATCGATGAAACTAGTTGGCTTTGGCATCGTAGACAAGGACATGCTAGCATGCATTTAATTTCAAAACTTAGCAAAAAGAATTTAGTAAAAGATTTGTCTAAACTTAATTTTGAAAAAGATAAGATTTGCAGTGCATGTCAACTTGGAAAACAAACAAAATCTTCTTTCAAACCTAAAGGAGTAATCTCTTCATCTAGACCTTTGGAATTGCTTCATATGGACCTCTTTGGGCCTACTAGAACATCTAGTTTGGGAGGTAAGAAGTTTGGTCTAGTCATTGTAGATGATTTCTCACGTTTTACTGGGGTCATGTTTTTAGCACACAAAGATGAAATGTTTTCTGAATTTATAAGATTTCACAAAAAAGTTTTAAATGAAAAAGGTGTTTCAGTAATTTCTTTAAGAAGTGATCATGGAACTGAATTTGAAAATACCGATTTTAATAAATTCTGTATTGAAAATGGAATTAATCATAATTTTTCTGCACCTAGGACACCTCAACAAAATGGGATAGTAGAAAGAAAAAATAGAACTCTTGAAAAAATGGCACGCACCATGCTTTGTGAAAATGATTTACCTAGATACTTTTGGGCGGAAGCCATAAATACTGCATGCTATATCTTAAATCATGTTTTAATTCGACCGATTTTAAAGAAAACTCCTTATGAGCTTTGGAAAGGTAGAAAACCTTCAATCCATTATTTTCATGTTTTTGGTTGTCGTTGTTTCATCTTAAACAATGGTAAAGACAATCTAAGTAAATTTGATGCCAAATCAGATGAGGGAGTCTTTCTAGGCTACTCCACATCTAGTAAGGCATACAGGGTGTTCAACAGAAGGACACTTGTTGTTGAAGAATCCATTCATGTAGTATTTGATGAAATTAACAAAAAATCTTCAAGAAAAGAAGATATACTTTTTGATGAATCAGGTAACAAGAAAACTGAAGAAAGAAATAACAATGAAGAACTTACCAAGGAACAGAATGATGATCAAAACACTGACAGAGATCAAGCACAAGGTGATGAAGATACCTCAACTGTTGATCCTTTACCAAAAGAATGGAGGTATGCTCATGGACACCCAAAAGAACTAATTATAGGTGATCCATCTAAAGGTGTAAGTACTCGATCATCACTTAGAAATATTTGTGATTACTTAGCTTTTGTGTCTCAAATTGAACCTAAAACTATTGAGGAAGCTGAATGTGATAGTAATTGGATAAATGCTATGCAAGATGAACTTAATCAATTTAAAAGGAACAATGTTTGGACACTAGTAGATAGGCCCTTAAACACATCAATTATTGGCACAAAATGGGTTTTTCGAAACAAACTTGATGAAAATGGAATAATAATTAGAAATAAAGCTAGACTAGTTGCCAAAGGATACAATCAGGAGGAAGGGATAGATTTGATGAAACCTTTGCTCCAATGGCTAGACTTGAGGCAATTAGGCTATTGTTGGCTTTTTCCTGTTTCATGAACTTTAAATTGTATCAGATGGATGTTAAAAGTGCTTTCTTAAATGGATTAATTGAAGAAGAAGTTTATGTTGAACAACCCCTGGTTTTGAAAATTCTGAATTTCCAAATCATGTTTATAAACTTCATAAAGCTTTATATGGATTAAAACAAGCTCCAAGAGCTTGGTATGATCGTTTAAGTTCTTTTCTACTGAAAAATGATTTTACTAGAGGTAATGTAGATAAAACATTTTTTTTAAAGAAAAAGAATGATGATCTCTTAGTAGTATAAATCTATGTTGATGATATAATATTTGGTGCTACTAATGAATCTCTTTGTCAAGATTTTGCAAGTCTAATGCAGGGTGAGTTCGAGATGAGCTTGATTGGAGAACTGAATTTCTTCCTCGGACTCCAGATAAGGCAAACCAAAGAGGGGATCTTCGTCAACCAAACAAAATACACAAGAGAAATACTCAAGAAGTTTGGGATGGAGAACACTAAGCCATTAGATACCCCTATGAGCTCTACATGTAGACTTGACAAGGATGAATCAGGTAAGTCAATAGATCAAAAATTATATCGTGGCATGATTGGTTCATTATTATATTTTACTGCCAGTAGGCTAGATATCATGTTTAATGTCTGTATGTGTGCTAGATATCAGTCCAATCCTAAAGAGTCTCATCTTTTGGCTGTTAAACGCATACTTAGATATCTATCTGGCTCAATTGAAATTGGTTTATGGTACTCTAGAGATTCTTCATTTGATTTAATTGCTTATTCTGATGCTGATTTTGCTGGGTGTAAACTTGATCGTAAAAGTACTAGTGGAACCTGTCAGTTTCTTAGAGTAAATTTGATCTCCTGGAGTTGCAAGAAACAGAACTCTGTTGCTCTATCTACCGCAGAAGCCGAATATATAGCAGCTGGGAGTTGTTGTCCTCAATCCTCTGGATCAAACAACAACTCGAAGACTTTGGCATTAAACTAACTAAGACACCCATAATATGTTATAATGCTAGTGCAATCAACTTATCTAAAAATCCAGTGCAACATTCAAGAAGTAAATACATTGAAATATGACATCATTTCATAAGAGATCATGTACAAAACTCTAATGTAATTCTTGATTTTGTTTGTACCAATGATCAATTAGCTGATGTGTTTACAAAGCCTTTGAGTGAGAATAGGTTCTGTCTGATTAGAAGAGAGTTAGGTGTAATTGATCCATTCTCCTAGGACTCTCTCAGTATCATTTTACCTAGTCCTAAAAGCTCAAAACTTATTGTTTAAAACCACAAGAAATTTGTCAAAATTTTTTTTCTATTTTTTCTGGATTTTCTCGAATTTCTTGGCCAAGTGTCGACACTTGGAAAGTGTCAAGTGTCGACACCTGACCAAGTGTCGACACTTGACAAATCCGAAGTGTCGACACTTGCGAATCTGAACTGTTTTATACGGACCGAACAAAGGGTTTTTGAAAATTTTCTTCCCCCCAGGTTTCTTGGAACAGTGGTCCCCCCTGTCCAAATCCATCCTTTCATCTCTCAATCCTTCACAAATCAGGTATTTTCCCTCTCTAATTTTGTTTTTATTTTTCTATATTTTTAATTTTATGTTTTCAAACCAAACGATCGTGTTTTAGGTTTTCTGAACATTTTTCTTGAATCTAACCGGATCTTTGCATGTTTTAGTGAATTTCTAAAACTCCATTTGAGGGAATCATGTTTTATATTTGTTTTTCTCAGATTTCCCTCATCTTTTGGACGTTTTTCAACCATTTTTCATAAAAATCACCGTTTCATCAATTTTGGGCAAAATAAAATGGATTTTCATCTAATTTAAGTATACTAAATCCATTTATTGATGTTTTAGAAAGATTTTTAGTAATATATTTACAACATTTTCGCGTATTTGCAAAAACTCTATGTGATTAAAACCCAAATCCCATGGTTTTTGACCTTACAAAAATACTTTGGGTTTCAAATGTGTTTCACCTAACAAATTTTTCCTACAAATTTTACTCAAAATTTTGTCATTTGATCAAAACTTATTGATTCTGGTTTTCGAAACCTATTTGTACTCTAATCTCAACCTATGGCCAGTCCTTTGTTCTAAACCCTTTTTCATTCTTCCTAGTCAGTTGGTTGATATGGGTCCTAGGAAGAGACTTGCAGTTAGGGCGAGGCCTAGTCAGGGTAGTGAGAGGAGGTCGAAGGCCAGATTCGATCCCGCTCAGCCGAGCAGTACAGCCACTCCGAGCTCCCCCCCTGTAGAGAGGATGGCAGGGAAGTCAGTAGCTTCAGGGAGGAGAGTTGATCTACAGTGTTTCGACAGGCACCATTTTGGCATTAGGGAGATACTCACAGATGCAGGACTAGTACCCTTCAGCACCATGCAGGAGAGATACTATCCTCACCTGGTGAGGGAGTTCTACGGTGCACTGGACTGTCGACGACTCTTATGGACGACATCCGTCAGGGGTACACGGATTTCTTTGACTAATGAGTTGCTGAGCCGAGTATGGGAGATACCCCGGAGAGGAGTCTGTGCATTTTCAGTTGATGATAGAGAGGCGGATTTCAGATGCATCCTTGAGCGAGAGGATGTTCGCGGTATCTCAGTGGTTACCGCGAACCAGTTATCATTAGAGATGCGACTGCTGCACCACATTACCGCACGGATCCTTCTACCGAAGACTGGCAGATTCGATTTCATTACAGAGAGAGAGCTGATGTTGATGACCAGTCTGATCGAGAGGAGACCAGTTGATATACCCGCCTTGATGCTGTCACAGATGCATGATGCTGCCACTCAGCACCGACACTGTTTGCCATACGGGATGGCACTGACCCATCTTTTCAGAGCCTATGGAGTATCATTGGAGGGGGAGATCCCCAAGGAGATACTGCACATGGATGTATATGATGAGAGGTCATTGCACCGCATGGGATTCAGGATGGTTGGAGGTCGATGGGTTCGGAGAGAGTCTGGCCAGGAGCTAGATGAGGAGGATGAGATTCGAGAGGCTGAGGCTGGACCATCTGAGCCGGTAGTTCTTCCTCTAGTGGATGTACCATTGACACAGGCAGAGCACCTGTCACCTGATGCTTCAGCTCCTCCACCACCATCTATCGGATTATCCTTTGAGGAGCATGCCAGAGCACAGTTCACACAGATCAGAGGAGAGGTGACTCAGCTACATAGCGAGGTCGAGCTTCTACGAGCACAGACTACCTCGGAGCATGCTAAGATCCGCAGATCCATGGAGGAGGGATTTACATGTCTTGAGAGTCTTTTAAGATCACTTATACCTCCTGCTGTACCTGCATTTGGTCGATCTGATGATGATGATGATGATGATGACGGCGGCGATCACCAGAGCGACCATGCTGATTTTGCTGACGGAGGTGATCAGGATGTTGACCGAGCCACAGAGGTAGTAGGCACTGACAACGACAGTGTAGGCGGAGCTGATGCTTATGAGGTGGTCAGTCGAGATCCTCCTACTACACCTGCTCCTTCTACTACACTAGTTGACTTCGTTCTGGATCCTATTGAGCCAGCTGATCATCTTTCACCTCCTTCTACTAGATCTTCTAGGGTTGTACCCGCTTTTGGTCCTGCCGACCGTACCAGGAGTCTTAGAGCTTTAGCACCTCCTAGGGCATTAGCCACCAGATCTAGGATTATTGCTCCTTTCAGTCTTGATGTTCTATCTGATGAGGATTAGCCTCACCGATGTCTGTTTCAGATCTTATTTTGTATGTTTGATATATGTATGTTTCAGCTCTTTTGTACTGAAAATTTATCTCATATATATATGTTTGTTATCTTAAACCTTTTGTACTTCAGTTTATCATATTTTAGCTCTGATATAATGGGATATTTTAACTCTGATATTCCTTGATACTAGCATAATTTCAGCTATGATATTTGTTTTTCTACTCTCTTTTTGTATCCATGCTAATTGTAAGGGGGAGGTTATTCCCTTTTCTTATGATTGACAAAAGGGAGAGAAAAAGTGATGTTAAAAAGTGATGTTAATTGTTATGGAGAAAAAGAGTGATGTTAATGGATGTTAATTTTTAAGTAATGATGTTAATTGTTATTGAGAATTTGAGAACAAGTATTTGATCTTTATTGAGAAAAAGATGCATTATATTGATTATATTTATTTGAGGTTTACCTTAATAAGAAGTATCTAATTAAGGGGGAGATTGTTTCCTCCTATCTATAAAGTTGTTATCTCTATTGTGACTAGAAATTCATGTTTATAAAAGTTTGAACTATATTGTCTCTTTTTCTCAAGGTTTTGTCATCATCAAAAAGGGGGAGATTGTTGGCTCCACCCAGTGATTTTGATGAATAACAAAACATTGAGTACATATTGTATTCTAATGAGGATTCCAAGTTATGAGTTTTCAGGAAGAAAGCACCTCAAAATTCCAAATATTTATGGTGTATGGCACGCAATGGCACGGAGCAAATCTCACATATCTGGGCATCCTCTTCATTGAAAAAGGGCTTATAATTGCTTAATTATTATGTGTTTATGCATTCATGAACATTATTTTTGATTTCAAGGCTTTTACTCTTGATTCTGGATGTTTTCAGTCTCAAGTGTCGACACCTGGACAGTCAAGTGTCGACACTTCAGCATTTGGCACGGACAAAAATCCTTGGCACGCCAAGTATCGACACCTAGAATTCAAGTGTTGACACCAAGTATCGACACTTAGGTTTTAAGTGTCGACTCAAGGCCTGAGAATTTTGAAAATACAGAACTTTGTTGGTTCAAGAATTTTTGTGTCAAGTGTCGACACCTGTGCATCAAGTGTCGACACTTGAATGATCAAGTGTCGACTCCCAGAAATCAAGTGTCGACACCTGACAGCCAAGTGTCGACACCTGACAGCCAAGTGTCGACACTTGCAGCCTGACAGCTCTAACGGATCTATTTTCCTGGCTTGCAGAAATTGGTTTTCAAGCTCCAAACGGCTATTTCCAATGCTCCAACGGTCACAAACCATTTTTAGAAGGTTTATGGTATATTTAATCTCTACCAACCTCATTTTAAAAGGAGATAAGTCAAGAGAAAGAAGAGAGAAGTCTATTCAAGAGCATTCAAGTCCACTCAAAAGCCAAAAAGCCAATATTCTCTCCAAACTTCAAATCAAAAGCCTCTTCTAGCCTGATTCCACTGAAAAACCCTGCTTGCTCAACCTTATTACATTCCAAAAGGAGGCAACTTGAAGAAGAGCGAAGTCAAAGCATCCTTTGGGCTTCAAAGATTCCAATCTACTCTTGAAGAGAGTTTGTTGTAGCTTTTAAATTTCATATCGATTTTATTGTGTTTTAACCTTGCTTTCAAGGGCGTCTTGAAAGAAGGTTATTGTGGTTTGTTGGTGAGCCAAAGTGTTAAAACCAACTAGGGTTAACTTGTGAGCCCGAAGACAAAACAAGTATTTAGGTTTGTTGGTGAGCCTAGGTGATAAAACCAACTTAGGTTTTGACTTGTGAGCCTTGTAAAAACAAGTCAAACTGTAATCTGGTGTGGATTATAGTGGAATTCCCAAGGGTGGCTTGGGGAGTGGATGTAGGTGCTAGGTTTGCACCGAACCACTATATATCTTGTGTTTGTATGTGATTGCTCTTTTCCTTTTGCATTCTTAAATTAAGTGCTATCATCTTGTATCTAATTTATTATTGCTCACAAGCTCCACTAGACCTTTATTTTATTGTGTTAAATTTTGTAAAAGCCCCAATTCACCCCCCCTCTTGGGCTCCATTTCTAGGCAACAAGGTCCCTGATTGCCAATCCTAGACACCAATCAGAGATTGGCCAGGTAGGCGGACCAGCACACAAGCCCTTCAGGATTGAATCCCTAAACCACCGTTCTAGACACTGAGCACAAGGCACACACAGGTTAACTTGACACAGT
Source organism: Areca catechu (assembly GCA_021397845.1). Classification (NCBI taxonomy): domain Eukaryota; kingdom Viridiplantae; phylum Streptophyta; class Magnoliopsida; order Arecales; family Arecaceae; genus Areca; species Areca catechu. Next base: position 149,100,997 of record CM038039.1, on the reverse strand, counting down.
GATCTAATACTAGCCCTGACCCGACCAGTTGGTGTCCCTAGCCCACTAGGGCAAATTAAGTCTAGTTAATTTTAGGTTAAAGCTTGGGACCGAATGCAAGGGATGTGGTTTTTGGCTAAGGAGAGGTGATCAAATCCTCCCCCCATCTGATATAGCAAGAGTGCCCTTAAAAGTAAATTATGCAATGATGGCAGGCAGATGAGGATGCAAATTAGGGTTTTGATGTTTTTGGTATTTTTGGAGAATATGTTTTTTTTTTTTTTTGTAATTTCTTAAATAGAAGAACACTTGCAAATTATGGCCTAATATGCAAGAAATATACTAAAATTAAAAGATATGCAAAAAATGCTAGATAAAACCCTAAAACTTCCAAACTTGTCTTGCTGAAAAAAATAGAGCCAAAAATTTGTGGGCTGTATTTCGGCTTGCAGAAAATTCACAGGCCATAATAAAATCTGAAAAATTTTTGAAAATCACTGTGAATTATGATGAATCCAAAAAAATAGATTTCAAATCTTTTGGAGTTTTTAATAGGGAGAAATAATTTAAAAAATAGAGCATATACGGACTGAAAAATTGCAGAAAATAAGCCCTAATCTAAGCTCTGATACCAAATGATGGGGGACTAATATGCATGCCATTTTTTTTTGTATGTTTTACATGTTGAGTTAGGTGATTAATTCCCAAATTTTAGATCAAAATTATTTGTAGGGAATTTGTATGAATTTTTGAAGATCAGCATACAGATTAGGACCTAGAAAAGTAGCAAAGAAGGACCGCCGGGGCTGAGAAGCCTCGGTTATGGCAAGTTCTCCTGCAATAAAACTATTGGAGGTAGAGGGGTGTACCTGAAAATGTTTATGAAGATTGCAGTGAAGGGGTCTCTCGTTCCTCGACGGATGCGGCCTGGAAAACCGAGCCAAAGACCCGCGAATACCCGGCTTTCTGCTCGGTGATCCGATTGAGGCTTGGCTGGAGTCGTTGGATTCGTAGGAACTCGGGAACCTACAAACGACCTGTCAAGGGTTAGAAAACTCACAAAGGAACAAGAAAACAAAAGAAAAATAGCAAGGGAAGGCTTCTTTTGGAGTGGGCGTCCAGGGATCTGAGATGCTTGTTGGCAGCAGGAAGATGATTACAGCACTGGGAAGAAGATCTCTCACAAATCCCTTTATACACACAGCAGGGTATCACACAACTCAATAGAAGAACTCAAGGTTTTCATTCATCAAAATTCTCCTTCATACAAGAGGCTAGGGTCCCTTAAATAGACCCTTAACCTTGGGCTCCAAGTAAGGGTACATAAGTCTTTACATAAGAATCATTTTCCCTCTCAAACCCTAGCTAGAAAATAAGGAAATATAAGGTAAAAAAATCCCTAAAAATTTTCTTGACTTGGTCAAGACTCCAAGGACGCCTAGGGGGGCGTGTTGGGCTTCTAGGAGCAGCAAAAGGCCGGCCCAAAGGGGCTCGGGTGCATGGGTTTGGGCCTCTGGAAGCTGGGGTGGCCTGGTAGCCAGGTAGCAGGAATATTCCCTGGTATCTTGCTTCTTAGGGGCTTGGGCTTGGCACCTGGGCTTGATTTCTTTGGGCTAGGATGCAGATGGACCTCTGGAATCATGGATGCCCTTATCTATGAATATACTTTGGCATTTGGAAGGGAATCTGGGCATCTGGAGGGCATCTGCAAGAAATCAGGATTTTCTGAATTTTCCTCCTGGGGTCTTCAAATCTTCAAGCTGGGTTGGACTTGTGCTATACTTCCATGTCTTCAATCTAGTTGGACTTGGTCTTCACTTGTATGATATAGTCTTGAGTCTTCAGTATGCTTGGACAGGACTCAAAAAAATAAATAAGCTCAACATGAGCTGACTAGCATTGGACTGAACTAGCTCAACATAAGCTGACTAGTATAGAACTGAAATAACAACTCAAAAGACTCAAACAACAACTAAAAAAAGGACTCAGATGGGATAAGACCTTATTACAGATGCACTCCAATTCACAGAGGGCTGACCAGTGAACTAGCAACTCATCCAGTGGTAGGGTATTCAAGTCCTTTGCCTCTTGAATAGCTATCACCTTAGCTTCCCATTTATCTGGCAAGGATCTCAAAACTTTTTGAACAAGATCAGCATTAGTGTAAGTTCTACCAAGACTTTTGAGACCATTGATAATATCAGTAAAGTGAGTATACATAGCAGATATAGTCTCACTAGGATCTATCTTAAATAACTCATTGTTATGTATAAGAAGATTGATTTTTGATATTTTAACTTATGATGTGCCTTCATGTGCAATCTCTAGCTTGTCCCAAATTTCTTTAGTAGAATTACAAGTTAAAATTCTGTTAAACTCATTTGAATCCAAAGCATAATACAACAGATTTATAGCTTTGGCATTCAGCTCAGCTAACTTCATATCATTTTCGTCCCATTCCTCTTCTGGTTTGGGAACCTCAATATCATTAACTCTAACAGTGGGTGTGTGAGGTCCTTTCAAGATAATTTTTCATAAATGAAAATCTATGGCTTGAATATATTTTCATTCTTGCCTTCCAGTATGTATAATTGGTTCCGATGAAAAGTGGAGGTCGATTTGTGGATTGACATTTAGCCAAAGAAGTGCTTATGGGATATGCCATCTATCTTTACTCTAAGTAATTTTCAGAGACTCTGCTCTGATACTACTTATTGCCCAGGTGGCTTCCCAGAGGGGGTGAATTGGGATTAAATTTTTTTTACAATTATGTGCACTTTGAAATTCTTTTAGTGTTGGGTGCAATATGTAATGCAGAAGTAATCAAGTAAATGCAATAAGCTAAAGTAAGCACAAACACAAACACAAACATAAATAGATTTAGAGTGGTTCGGAGCAACCGGCTCCTACGTCCACTACCCAAGCACCACTTGGGATTTCCACTATATCCCCCAATCGGAATACAGTTGGATTATTTTATCAGGTTCACAATCCAAACCTATGCACTTTGGTTTTACCGGGATTACCAAAGAAATCCAAACTCCCTTTGATTTTAAATGGGATCACCAAAGAAACCATAACACTTGGTTTTATCCCGGGATCACCAAGAACCCAACTTAGGTTTTCACAAGGTTTACCTAAAAACCTTCAACCCTCTTTTAAGGCACAGCCCCTTGCTATTCTAGAGAGAAAAAAAAGATAGAGAGAAATAAAAAGCAACTACACAACAAACCGAATTTGTTTAAATGTTACCGATGTAGATCAAGATGAAGCCTAGGTTTGAATGCTCTTTAATGCTCTTCAGGTTGCTTCTTTGCTTCTTAAATGAGTGGATTCAATGATGAAGAGAAGTTGGTGAAGCTTTGAATCCTATCTTGAAAGCTCTTGAAGTATGTTGGTGAAAGACTTGAAAGCTCTTCAATTTCTCAAGATAAATCAATAATAATCCTCTAATAATTATTTAATCCCTCAAAAGCAATCTTTTTTATAGTTTTTCAAGAGATATGGCCGTTGTAGGGCCTAGAAATTCATGAAAGAGCTGTTGGAGATAATTTGGAATTCAAAAATCACTTTCAGGAACTAGCCGTTAGAGTGCTGAATACGATCATTCTAGTCGGCTTGAGGTCCACAAGTCGGCTCGAAGTCTCAGACAGCCCAGATAAGATTTTTGTAAGAGTCGTCTCTTCAAGCTAGAGTCAGCTCGTGCCTTCAATCAATTCAAAATAATAAATACCTTGAGTCGCTCTTCAGGGCAGAGTCGGCTCGAAGTCTCAGTCACCAAAAAAATCATAACTCTAGACGAGTCGGCTCTTGGAGCTCGAGTCAGCTTGAGATCTCAGACTTCAGAAACATGTATTCTTTCACGAGTCGGCTCTTGGGACATGAGTCAGCTCGAGATACTGAAACTCTGAATTTTTTTCGTGCCGTGCCACAAGGAGTTGGCTCTTGATCCATGAGTCAGCTCTTGCCAAAACTTCAATTGATGCTTCAAACTTCTCCAAAACTCTTCAACACTTGAATCAAATAAGAGTTAATCTACATACTCTTATTTTTACAATTTTACAGCACATTTACAAGATTATATAGTTGAAAAATTAGGATATTTTCAATTCAAAGAACATAAGTGTCTATACAAAATGAATTACCTCTCAATCAATTTGAAAATAAATTAAACTAAAGGTAGCCAATTTCTTGCAAAAACTTCTTAAGTAATTAAAAGAATTAGTAACATATACATGCTCCAATATTTTATGATCATCAAAATCATTCCAGGGGTCAACACTTACAGTTATCCATGAGGGAACTAATTAAGTTAAAAAATTAAAATCAATATTCTTGTAGATAAATATGAAGTATTAAAATAGAATTCCAAGAAACTATCGCTAAAATATTTACAAGATTCATTGATATTGTTAATGACTTGAAAAGTCTTGTCAAGGATTATACTAATAGTGATTTTGTGCGTAAAATTCTTAAGTCTTTACCAAAGAATTGAAAAGCTAAAGTAACAACAATACAAGAAGCAAAAGATTTAAATAAGTTAACTTTGAAAAAACTCATACACTCACTCATGATTTGTGAGTTGAGTATCCACTAAAATGTTGAAGAAGAGGCTAAGAGAAGAAAGAGAATATCTTTAAAATTAGTGGCCAATGATAAGAATGGAAGTGATGACTTAGAAGAAATCGATAATAAAAATGAATTAGCAATGATAACAAAAAAAATTAGAATCTTTATGTGAAGAAAACGGTATGGATTCAAGAAGAGAGGCTTGACCAAAGAGAAAGCAAGCAAAGAAAAAGAGAAGCAACTGGATGAATATAAAAAGCTCGAACACTTCAAAGGCAATTGCTCTCTACTCAAGAAAGATCCAAAAATTATAGAAAGAAAGTTATGATGGCAATATGGAGCAACATTCATGATTCAAACTTCAAAGTCGAAGGAGAAAAGATGAAGTTGCCCATTTATATTTTATGACTCATGAGAATGATATATTCTAAAATTTTTTCTAAGTTTATATTTGAAAAATTACAAGATGCTTTTTATGAACCTATTGATGATTTAAAAAAGTTGAATGCTAAAAATAAGGAACTTAAGAAACTAAATCAAACTTTGACAAATAAGAAAAATAAATTTTAGAAAAAAAAAGAAAGTTTTCTCAACAAAAGAAAATATGTAATTGAAGAAAATAAATCTCATAAGAAAGAAGTTGAAAAGCTTAAATGTATTATTGACAAATTTACTCTAAGTTCTGAAAAAATTATAAATACTTATGGAAAATAAAAAAAAAATGTGTACAATAAAGCTGGATTGGGTTTCAATTCCTTAATTTTTTTAAAAAATATGTTTGTAAAACCTATTTTTGAAAATCATTCTATTATATGTTTTAAATGCAATAAAATTGAACATAAAGTTTTTGAATGTAATGTTCAAAATATTGGAAATGTTCTTGTTCGAAAAGTTTGAGTTATGAAAGAGACCAAGTCTACTAACCCTAAAGGATCCAAGATGGTTCAGATATCTAAATTAAAAAAAATGATTATTATTTTGTAGGTGTGATTGGTATTCGGTGTAATGAAAAGAAAATGATAATTGGATGGTAGATGCTAGAGGCATATAATAGAAAATGAATCTCAATTAATCATCCTAGAAGCTAAAGATAGAGGTGTTGTAAACTTTGAAAATAATGAAAAAAAAAAATCATTGATTTTGGCAGCATTCAAATTTCTCTATTTACTTATATTAAAAATTATTACTTGGGAATGATTTAAAATATAATTTACTTAATATTAATCAATTATGTGATAAAGATTTTAAGGTTTTCTTTGAATCAACTCATTGTCTTATAATTAAGTCCATTGACAAAGGCATTAAGTTTATAAGATAGGCATGGAAATGTTTACTTGATAGATCTTAATAATTTACCCAAGGATAACAAACAATGTCTAGTAGTAGCTATGAATTGCAAAGTTAATGAATCTAGTTAAATTTAACATCATAGATTAGGTCATGCAAATATAGATTTAATTATTAAATTAGTTTAAAAGGATTTAATAAATGGTTTATCAAAAATCAATTTAAAAAGAATAAAGTTTATGTTGCATTTCAATTTAGGAAGCATTCTAGATCTTCATTTATGCCTAAAAATATTGTTTCAACTACTAGGCCATTAGAATTATTACATATGAATTTCTTTGGACTAACTAGGACCACTATCTTAGGTGGTAAGAAATATAATTTTGTAATTATCGATGATTTTTTTCATTTTATTTGAGTATTGTTTTTTTTCTTATAAAGATGAGGCTTTTGATACTTTTTTGAAGATTTTCAAAAGAATCACAATTAAAAAAGGATTAAATATTTTAAAAATTAGAAGTGATCATTGTTGCAGTTCCACTTGAGACCTACTGACATGGTTAGAGGTGGTTGCTGGTCAAATGACTCTAGGTTTCTTTCTATCGAGCATGGGCATTTAAAACTTGCAAAATGAAGAAGACATGGAAGTCTAGCCATGATGGAATGGTTTTTCATGGTGGCTCTCCGATACTTAAGTTAGTCTCTTGCAAAAGTAAATCAAAGAAAGGTATCTGTAGCTTCTAAATGGATGGTGTGGTATGGAGTAATAGCAAGATAGAGTGGAGTGGGCGAGGTGAAGGGAGTGGTAGATGAACATGGTTGAGTGTAGATAAAGTATGAGAGAGTGTAGGCAAGGCTTGAGCAAGGCAGGTAAGGCTTGCTATGGGAGAAAGTGAGGCTTCTAGGAACCTTGTGTCCCTACCCTCTACTCAAGTTCCAGGCCCTAGACTGCAGGCTGCACTATGAAAACTGTTGAGACTCTCATAAGGCTTATTCTAGAAGCTGGAAAGTCTAAAAAAAAACTTGTCCCTCCAAAGGTTCAAGCTAAGTCTGGTGAGGTCAAGTTGGGTCCTCTTACTTGGAGGGTTCGGGGAACAATTTATAGACGAGGTATGTGGAATATCTAATACCTATGGGATAATTTACAATGCAGGAAGTGGTGGCTAGCACGTCTTTATAGAGCACACGCCCCGGGAGGAATGGCTAAGAGTGGCTGGAGGCACATAGCTTATCTTCATGGCAGCCGACTTCCATAACATGCTTGCACTTGTTAAAGTGGTTGATGTTAGAGAGTTAGCACTGGGTTACGTGCCCCCTTACAAAAAAGGGGCATATTTGATTTCCTAGTATGACTTTCGGAGGCTAGATGGCTAGATCTGAAGAGTTTGCTTTTAGTGCTAAGCTAGCAAATGATGTGGTGAGCCACATGGGAGTCCACATAGACTTGACCATTTCTGGATGCATCAAATATCCCCCACTTCCAAGGATGAGGCATCATTTCTATCTCAAGTATAAAAGATAAGTCGATGGTTGCGGGGCTTGATACTGCATCTATGCTTGCTGAAGTCAGAGGCTGGATGGTTTGCCACTGTACCTAGTGGGTGAAGCATTTGGAATGCTTCATCTTACACTAGGGGAGGTGATGATTGCTAGTGGTGTGAGCTGCTTTTAAAAAGCCTGAAGGAGCTTGGAAAAGTTCAGAGAAGCTTGGAGAAGCTCACTTTGGAGGAGCTTTGAGAAGCTTGAAGATGAAAGATTATGCCCTGAAAGCCAATTGAAATATTATATTTCGATCCCAAAATCAATGAATTGACATTATTATAATAAAGGCATTATTTTCATCATACGCTGTGTCCTTATAATTATATATGATGAACCCCATAGATTAGGGCTATGGTTCTAGGGTTATGATGAGATCATACCAGTGAGACCTAAAGCCTTAAAATCCTAATCTAAAATATTCCTGGTCGATGGGATATTGAGTTGGGGATCAATGTTTCCGGCACGACCAGCACATCCTATATATGCTTTGTGATGAGGGTGACTGATCTCACAGTCACTTGTGTTTGACACTAATACTAGGATGTGAGTGTTCATTAGAGAATGAGTTCACTGAATTGATCCAGATTGAGAATATCTAATGGAACCTTATCTGTTTGTCAATAGATAATTCTCATAGTGGGAGTAGTGCATGTGGTCCTTTGACCTGAGACTACCATGGTACCTTATATATATGAATCCATACTTTGGTTCGCAATCAATCATGACACTGAGTCATGCACGAGGTGATACTGGGTATGGTGGATTGTATATGGAGGTTGTGAGTAGGTCAACAAGGAATTGATTAGCCCTAGTAAGAGGGAATTGCATCCAGCTAATTTCGATCAAATGATGGATTCAGGAAATCTTTGATCAAAGTATGAACATTAGAGTTAATTTCTAATGGTTCATTAATGAATCATCATTATAAAGATTGAGCTAGGGATGAATATGAAATTGGATTTGACAAGTATCCATATTCATAATCATATTCGGGATGCAAGTTGATCAAAGGACTGAATTGCCCAGTAACTCACCACTGAAGGGTATTTTGGTAATTCCACCAAAATTTCACATCTTCCGGGTAGACATGATACGTTGCTAGACGTCAATCTTGTCTTGTAGGTATATGATTGAATTATGGTAATTCAAATCAGTTAATTAGAATTAGATTCTAATTGACCGAGTCGAGCTAGTTTGAGTTGACCTAAATCGGCTTAGTTGAGATCTAACCGAATTAAGTCAAATAGCACTCGGACCTACTACAGGCTAGGTGTGGAACCCAATGGGTCACACACAAAAGAGAATTGATGAAAGATTTAATTTGGAATTCAATCATGTTTGCAGGATAAACACACTAGCATGTGTTGCAGACCCAATTTCTTTTCGAATCAGATTCGAATTTGGTTCTGAATTGGGCTTAATTGGGTTCTAATTGAACCAGATTAAGGTCTAATTTAAATTTAGGACATTGGGATAACCCATGGCTGAACCCAAGTGAATCAAGTGCATTGAGACCCTCTCTCCAAGCCGCCCACACCCTTCCTCACTTGCGCGCGCCAAGAAGAAGAGTCCACGCGCGAGTGGACTCCTCTTCACGCACGTGGGAAAGAAATTCCATCTGGAAAAATTAAGAAAAGGGGGCAATTTGGATCCTTGTCTGACGTCCTTGGATCTAGATCTGATGGCCAGAAAAATTAAGGAAAAAGATCCATCGTTTCTCGGTCGCAAGTCCGTCTTCAAAAGTCGCGATTCTTCTTGAAGTTTTTCCGAGAGTCCTCCTCGTCGGAAAATCGAAAATTAAATCGGAGAATCATGATTTTTGGTTGAGGGGATGCATGAGGAATGAGGGATCGTGATTCCTGGGGTTTCAGAGGGTTGCGATGTTTTGAGAAAATGCCCCTCTGAAATATATAAAGGGTTTGGGTTCTCGAGGGTTTTTTTTCAGATAATCAAATATAGAGATCATATTCCTCTCCTCCTCTCTGGAATACTCCTTCCCTTTATGCTTGTTGGGTATTGTTTCCTTACAGAGATAATCTCTGTCAAAACTCTGACCCTAAACAAGAATAAGATGAAGGTCTTGAACGGTAAAGGAAAGGAAAAAGGAAGGGTATGTTCTTCTTCTTTTCTTTCTTGAATTAAGACTTTACTTGTCTTAATTTCTTCTTTCAATTCATTCAAGAAAAGGAATTCAAGAAAGGGAATTCAAGAAAAGAATTCAAGAAGAGGAAAGAAGGAAGAAAAGAAATTTTCAAGAAAGAAAATTTCAGCCTAAAAGTCCAAGAATTGAATTCTTGAAAAAGAATTCAAGAAGAGCCAAGAACAAGAAATTGTAGTCTTCATTTTTTCTGTGTGGATCACCATTGGAGGGTGAACATTTGGGTTAAGGGTTTGGTGAAGATTTTATAAAGATAAAAATTTTGAAATCTATGTTTCCGCCTTGCCACCGAACCCTACAGTGGTATCAGAGCCTCCTTATTAAGATTAAAATATATATGCTGATTTTTAGATGCATATGTATATAAGTAACATATGATATTGTATATGTTTGATATAATGTCACCAATTAGGGTTTTCACTCAAACCCTAATTGTTGTAGAGATATGTTTAGACATCTAGTCATCATACTGAAATAAGGTTGCCCTGGCATAATGGTGGATCCATTATGTGGTAAATGATTGTCCTAATATGATGACACACTAATCACATATTTGTGTTAATTATGCATATATATTTGATGTATGCGACTAATTAAGGTTTTCACTTAAACCTTAATTTGTATAGAGATATGTTTAGCCTTCTAGTCATCATACTGAAATAAGGTTGCCCTAGCATAATGGTGGATCCATTATGTGGTAAATGGTTGTCCTAGTATGATGGCACACTATGGCACATATTTGCTAGGTTATATAAAGAATGTTCTTTGTTTAATAAAGCCCTCTTTAAAAATATATTAAGTTGTAGTGTTATATACCAAAAGCAAAAATAATCAATATGATTAGTTTATCATTCGGTGTCTAGGAAAAGTGGTTCATGATCGGTAAAGAGGACGTGGTTTTTAATTGGTATTGGTCCTGACCTGGCCAATTCTTATTGGTGTCTAAGGAAAGCAACGGGGGGACTCACCACTCTCCCACTTACCTAGCCGATAAGATTAACTTAATTATTGATTGATATGCTTAGTGTAATATTCACTACATGTGACCTTCCTTCATGCCAAGTCATTATTATGTTATGATCCATATTAGGTTTGTTGTGTATACACAAGGCCTTTTATGGTGACTAACATAATTTTGGCTTGGTACATTTGATATTTATGGCATGATTTAATATAATACTTTATTGTGTACACACAAGGGTATTATAATTAATATCATGACTATATAGCAATTAAGGGTCTAACTTAACTAAAATATTATAGTTTGTTGTGTACACATAAGGCTATTAATATTTTAGAGGCCAAGATAAGTTGAGAATTGTATGAGTTACAATTGGAAAGAGTTTTCCTACCTTTGAACTTATATAAGATTTGTTGTGTACACACAAGGTGTTTTGTAAGGAATTAGGATCTCAACCCCACTAAGTGAACCAATTAGGGTTTTCTCGATCATCATATGGAGGGTTATGATGCTTGATAAATAGTGGGAGACATAATTAAGTTAAAGTCCTAATTTAATTATGTTTTGTCAACTTTGGTTGTTTGCTTATGTAATGTTCTTTGTTAATGTAGATTGAATGGCCTCTTCACTCTCACTCCGTAGCATTCTTGATGCAAATAAATTGACTGGACCAAACTATGTTGATTGGTTGAGAAACCTGAAGATAGTACTCAGCCAAGAAAGAATTTCTTATATTCTTGATACCCCAACTTTGGAACCATTAGGGGAAGATGCCTCGCAAGAGGATAAGACCACATATAACATGTGGCAAAATGACTCACTTATTGCCAAGTGTATAATGCTTGCCTCTATGACCAATGAGTTACAGAGGCAACATGAAAGCATGCACACAAACTCCATATTGCTTAATCTAAAAGAACTTTATGGAGAACATAGTCGAACTGCAATATATGAAATATCTAAGCAGTTATTCCATACAAGGATGACAGAAGGTACATCCGTACAAGACCATGTATTAAAGGTTATTGACCTGATCACCCGATTGGGTCAATTGGATTTTGTTATGGATGGGGAGTTGAATCAGGATTTAATCCTGCAGTCACTCCCAGAGTCATTTTCACAGTTTGTTCTAAATTATCATATGAACAAACTTAACACTTCCTTGCCTGAGCTGTTGAATATGTTAAAAATAGCAGAGAGCCATTTAAAGAAAAATAAGGCTCCACTTCTTCTTGTGGATGGTGTAAACAAGAAGAAAATAGGCAAAAAAGGGTTCCAAGAGGCGTTTGAACCCAAAAGGGGGCATCAAGAAAAGAAAGGAAAGAAGGCCTCTAGACAAATGACCTGCTTTCATTGTGGCAAGCCGGGTCACTGGAAAAGAAACTACAAGGTTTACCTTGCAAGTGTAAAGCCTGGTGCTAGTGATGCACCAAAAGGTATGTATGAGATACATACAATTTGTCATTAGACTCTTGTAATTCAAACTCTTGGGTATTGGATATTGCTTGTGGTCATCATATCTGCAAATCATTGCAGGGACTACAGAACATTAGAGTTTTGAAGGAAGGCGACTTCGAGCTCTATGGTGCTGGAGGAGATTCCATCCAAGTCGAAGCTGTAGGGACTTATATATTGAAGCTGCTTTCTGGGAAGATTTTAGAGTTAAAAAATATTATTTTTATGCCTAGAATCTTAGAAAACATCATATCTGTACCTTGTACTTAAACAAGGATATATTATGAATTAATGAGTAGTGGCTGCTCAATCAGTTTTTCTAATGAAATAATATTTAATGCATATTTGGCAATGGTCTCTTAATTCTATCTTCTGATGACAATATACTACATGTTAGTAATAAACGAAAAAAGAGATGAAGTAAACAATACTTTACTTTGGCACTGTCATCTTGGACTATTAGTGAGCAAAGGATTAATAAGTTATACAAGAAAAAATTCCTTAATCCTTAGGAACTTGTGAATCATGTCTCATGGGTAAAATGACAAGACTCCACTTAGTGGACATAATGAAAGGACAACTGAGTTTTAGGACTCATACACACTGATGTATGTGGACCTATGACAACTCAGGCCAAGGGTGGATACTCATATTTCATCACATTCACTGATGATTTTTCAAGGTACGGATTTGTGTATCTAATGAAACATAAGTCTGAAGCTTTTGAAAAATTTTTAGAGTATCAAAGTATAGTACAGAAACAAAACGGGGAAAAGTATTAAGATCCTTCGATTAGATAGAGGAGGTGAATACTTATCCACCGAGTTTCTTGATCACCTTAAAGAAAAAGGAATCATCTCTGAATGGACTCCTCCTTACACACCACAATTAAATGGTGTTCTGAAAGGAGAAATCGTACTTTATTAGATATGGTACGGTCCATGATGTGCTTCACAGACTTACCTGTTTCTTTCTAGGGATATGCCTTGGAAACAACGGCTAATATTTTAAATAGAGTACCATCCAAATCTGTATCTAGCACTCCATATGAGTTATGGAGGGGAAAGAAACCCAATCTTAAGTATCTTAAGATATGGGGATGTCCAGCCTATGTCAAAAGAAATTTTGGACATAAGCTTGATGTTAGAGCAGAAAAGTGTCTATTTGTTGGATATCCTAAAGATAGTATAGGATATCTGTTCTACCACCCTACTGAACAAAAGGTTTTAGTCAGTAGGCATGCCACTTTTATGAAGAAAGAGTTCATCCTACAAAAGGGCAGTGGGAGAAATATTGAACTTGAAGAAGTTCAACAAGTAAATACATCTCAACCAAATCATAACATAGTTAGTATAGAACCTGAACACACCACTCCTATCCATAGGTCTGATAGGGTGTGACATGCACCTGAGAGGTATGGGTTCATTATTGAAAATAATGAAGCCCGAATCATTGATAATGATGAGCCTCTAACATATACAGATGCTGTCATGAGTAGTGACTCAAACAGATGGCTGGAAGCCATGAGATCCAAAATGGACTCTATGTATGTCAACCAAGTCTGGACTTTGGTTGATGCACTGGAGGGTGTTAACCCTATAGATGCAAATGGGTCTATAAGAAAAAGATTGGGGCAGATGGCCAAGTTGAAACTTATAAAGCCAGATTAGTGGCTAAGGGTTTCAGACAAAAACAGCGAATAGATTATGATGAAACATTTTCTCTTGTTGCCATGCTCAAGTCTATTCGGATCATGCTTGCTATAGCAGCATATCATGATTATGAAATCTGGCAGATGGATGTAAAAACCGCATTCCTCAATGGTTTCCTTGAGGAAGAGGTTTATATGTCACAGCCAGAAGGTTTGGTCTTGGAGACTAAACCTAATCAGGTATGTAGGCTGAAGAAATCTATTTATGGATTAAAGCAAGCATCTAGGAGTTGGAACATCCGATTTGATAAGACAGTCAAAGAATTTGACTTTATAAAAAATGAGATGAACCTTGTGTGTACAAGAAGACTAGTGGGAGTGCCATAGTTTTCTTGGTTCTGTATGTAGATGACATACTCCTTATTGGGAATGATATCCCAATGTTACAATCAGTCAAGGTATGGTTATCTAAACAGTTTTTCATGAAAGACTTGGGAGAAGCATCTTATATACTAGGCATCAAGATCTATAGAGATAGATCTAGGAGGATGCTAGGTTTATCCCAGTCTAGGTACATTGACCAAGTGCTAAAAAGATTTAGCATGGAGGAAAGTAAAAGAGGTTACTTACCTATTGGGTCATGGCATACATCTTTCTAAAAAGATGTCTCCTAAGACACCTGAAGAAAGAAATAGAATGAATTCTATACCTTATGCTTCGACAGTAGGGTCTATTATGTACGCTATGTTATGTACTAGGCCTGATGTGGCATATGCCTTAGGTATAGCCAGTAGGTTTCAGGCTGATACAGGAGAGGATCATTGGAAGGCTGTGAAAAATATTCTTAAGTACTTAAGAAGAACTAAGAATATTTTTCTAATATACGGAGGATTTGATCTTAAACTAGAAGCTTATTCAGATTCTAGTTTTCAATCATATCCAGATGATAGCAAATCTATATCTGGATATGTTTTTACCCTAAATGGAGGAGCTGTAAGCTGGAAGAGTTATAAATAGCAAACTGTAGCTGACTCAACAACTGAGGCAGAGTACATTGCTGTTAGTGAAGCTGCCAAGGAAGCTGTCTGGATGAAGAAGTTGATATCAGAGTTGGGCATAGTTCCTAAGATTGAAGGTCCAGTATCACTTTACTGTGATAATATTGGGGCTGTTGCTCAAGCAAAGGAACCAAGAGCTCATCACAAATCAAAGCACATTCTGAGACGCTTCCATCTCGTTCGAGAGATTGTCGAAAAACAAGAAGTCTGCATTAAAAGGGTAGAAACGAAGAACAACATAGCAGACCCGTTCACTAAAGCTCTATCACAGTGAGAGTTTGATCGCCATCTTGATTGTTTGGGGTTAAGAATTAAAGGCGATTGGCTTTAGTGCAAGTGGGAGATTGAAAGATTGTGCCCTGAAAGCCAATTGAAATATTGTATTTCGATCCCAAAATCAATGAATTGACATTATTATAATAAAGGCATTATTTTCATCATACGCTGTGTCCTTATGATTATATATGATGAACCCCATAGATTAGGGCTATGGTTCTAGGGTTATGATGAGATCATACCAGTGAGACCTAAAGCCTTAAAATCTTAATCTAAAATATTCCTGGTCGATGGGACATTGAGTTGGGATCAATGTTTTTGGCAAGACCAGCACATCCTATATATGCTTTGTGATGAGGGTGACTGATCTCACAATCACTTGTGTTTGACACTAATACTAGGATGTGAGTGAATGTTTCCGGCAAGACCAGCACATCCTATATATGCTTTATGATGAGGGTGACTGATCTCACAGTCACTTGTGTTTGACACTAATACTAGGATGTGAGTGTTCTTAGAGAATGAGTTCACTGAATTGATCCAGATTGAGAATATCTAATGGAACCTTATCTGTTTGTCAATAGATAATTCTCATAGTGGGAGTAGTGCATGTGGTCCTTTGACCTGAGACTACCATGGTACCTTATATATATGAATCCATACTTTGGTTCGCAATCAATCATGACACTGAGTCATGCATGAGGTGATACTGGGTATGGTGGATTGTATATGGAGGTTGTGAGTAGGTCAACAAGGAATTGATCAGCCCTAGTAAGAGGGAATTGCATCCAGCTAATTTCGATCAAATGATGGATTCAGGAAATCTTTGATCAAAGTATGAACATTAGAGTTATTTTCTAATGGTTCATTAATGAATCATCATTATAAAGATTGAGCTAGGGATGAATATGAAATTGGATTTGACAAGTATCCATATTCATAATCATATTCGGGATGCAAGTTGATCAAAGGACTGAATTGCCCGGTAACTCACTACTGAAGGGTATTTTGGTAATTCCATCAAAATTCCACATCTTCCGGGTAGACATGATACGTTGCTAGACGTCAATCTTGTCTTGTAGGTATATGATTGAATTATGGTAATTCAAATCAGTTAATTAGAATTAGATTCTAATTGACCGAGTCAAGCTAGTTTGAGTTGACCTAAATCGGCTTAGTTGAGATCTAACCGAATTAAGTCAAATAGCACTCGGACCTACTGCTGGCTAGGTGTAGAACCCAATGGGTCATACACAAAAGAGAATTGATGAAGGATTTAATTTGGAATTAAATCATGTTTGCAGGATAAACACACTAGCATGTGTTGCAGACCCAATTTCTATTCGAATCAGATTAGAATTTGGTTCCGAATTGGGCTTAATTGGGTTCTAATTGAACCAGATTAAGGTCTAATTTAAATTTTAGGACATTGGGCTAACCCATGACTGAACCCAAGTGAATCAAGTGCACTTAGACTCTCTCTCCAAGCCGCCCACACCCTTCCTCACCCGCGCGCGCCAAGAAGAAGAGTCCACGCGCATGTGGACTCCTCTTCACGCGCGTGGGAAGGAAATCCCATCGGAGAAAAATCAAGAAAAGAGGGCGATTTGGATCCTTGTCTGACATCCTTGGATCTGGATCTGATGGCCAGAATAATTAAGGAAAAAGATCCGTCATTTTTCGGTCGCAAGTCCGTCTTCAAAAGTCGCGATTCTTCCTGAAGTTTTTTCGAGAGTCCTCCTCATCGGGAAAATGAAAATTAAATCGGAGAATCATGATTTTTGGTTGAGGGGACACGTGAGGAATGAGGGATCATGATTCCTGGGGTTTCAGAGGGTTGCGATGTTTTGAGAAAATGCCCCTCTGAAATATATAAAAGGGTTTGGGTTCTCGGGGTTTTTTTTTAGATAATCAAATACAGCGATCATATTCCTCTCCTCCTCTCCGGAATACTCCTTCCCTTTATGCTTGTTGGATATTGTTTCCCTTACAGAGATAATCTCTGTCGAAACTCTGACCCTAAACAAGAATAAGAGGAAGGTCTTGAACGGTAAAGGAAAGGGAAAAGGAAGGGTCTGTTCTTCTTCTTTTCTTTCTTGAATTAAGACTTTACTTATCTTAATTTCTTCTTCCAATTCAATTCAAGAAAAGGAATTCAAGAAAGGAAATTCAAGAAAAGAATTCAAGAAGAGGAAAGAAGGAAGAAAAGAAATTTTCAAGAAAGAAAATTCCAGCTTAAAAGTCCAAGAATTGAATTCTTAAAAAAGAATTCAAGAAGAGGAGCCAAGAACAAGAAATTGTAGTCTTCATCTTTTTCTGTGTGGATCACCATTGGAGGGTGAACATTTGGGTTAAGGGTTTGGTGAAGAATTCATAAAGATAAAAATTTTGAAATCTATGTTTCCGCCTTGCCACTGAACCCTACAGAAGAGGCTTGGAGAAGCTTTGATACCAAAACTGATGTGGGATGCTAGCTCTGATACCAAAACTGATGCGGTACCAGCTTTGATACCAAAGTTGATGCAGGATGGATGCAAAGACTAATTCTAATAATTAAAAATTTAATTTTGATGAGCAATGGCAGCAAACTCAGATAAGCTATCAAATTAATTTAATAAAAAAATAGACTAAGTCTCTACCAGCTACCCGTAATATAATCAGCATGCAATCACATAAAGAATCCTGGATCCGATGATTGAGAAACCACCAAAAGTAGGATGTCCTGACTTCAATCAACCAGAACTAATGAGATTTGGATGGTTACTTACCAATAACACTTTTCCCTCCTCCGTTTCAATAGATCTGGATACAACTCTCAAGATCTCGTGATAGGATTACAAACTTCTGTTTCTTCAGAGCAGATCTTCCCATTGATGGTTAGATGGAAAGGGAAACCTCCTCCTCTAATCGAGAACACTAGGGATCCTGCAAAAGAACTGTGATTAGAATGATGGAAATGGAGTGGAAATTTGAAATGAGAGAGGGAAAGAAGGACGGTCAGCTTGGTTCTGGATGTGGACTGGATGTTGAAGATGGTGGTGCCTAGCTTTTGGATCTTGAACTCGAAAAATAACTATAGCTTCAGTACTCTACACATACTAATGCAATGCTTAACCAGCAGAGCACTCACACACTACAATTACTTAAGCAGCAATTGCACTCTCAACGCTTACCCAGCAATTGAAGAAAAAATCGATAAAGTTTCATTAATCAATCATAAGTTGGATTACAAGAGGGGAATGGGGTGGAATTTATAGACCCCTTATATAGTAGCTTGATAAGAATAAACTCATGGTAAAAAGATAAGAAAATATTCTTTTGAATACAAAAATAATTAAGATGACAATGGACTCTAATTTCCTTTTTGACCTTGATGAAGACTCTTTGTAATTTAAATTAGGTAGACTCCTTTGCTCTTGGACTTCTCCATGACTTGGGCGATGAATGAGGCATTCCATGGTTTTAAGAAGAATGTGGCAACAAAAATGAGATGGCATCTCATCTCACTTCCATAATTAGCAATAATCCTCTTTTCCTCTTGGCATGAACTTTCCATGTTTTTCAAATTTGAAGGCAGGTAAGATAATCCTCCTTTATATCCTTGGATTTAGATAAAACATCTTTGAATGATGAATGTACTCCATAGGAATTAGGACTCCTTTGAAATTTGGATGGACCTCCATTTAATCTTAGATTCTTCTTGGATGAACTTCCATTTAAATTTGAATAATTCTTTGAGTTGGCAGACTATTTGGAATGGGTGACAATTCATGATAGATGGCACTAAATGGGAGGAAGAATCCTTCCATTTTACTCCTTTTAAATGGCATCCTCCTTGGATTTAAAATGGGTGATGAGGAAAGAATTGTTGGCACCTTCCTTGGATAAACTTGAATCCCAAACATTGTCCTGATATCTTAATGTCCCGATATCCCAATGTCTCGATGTCTAGTGAAAATCTTGGACAACCTTCCTTTGACATGGAATTGATCCACAAAGGTGATGTGGCATGATGGTGACATGGCTTCAACAACTGGGCTTGGCCTTGGCTAACAATTGAGCTTGAATCCCATTGACTCTTCAATTATAAGACTCAACTTCAAGCAAACCTAACTTGACTAATTTGTAAAATAAAGCAAACTAATGTTATTTACATGACTCAAGCTGAAATTAAAATAGAACAACTACTCATTGGTGATCCACAATAAGCTCGGAGGGTTCTGACATCTCTTCCTAGCTCTGGTGTCCTCATTAATTCTCCCGACTTGGGAGGAACTCAACCCTGTCGAGTATGAGTTGACTCTGCTCTGGTAATGTTTTAGCAAGTCTAGGTTAATTCTTTGTAGATCCTCTTGAGTGATCCACGAATCATCATATTCTGGTCTACCTTGCCATCAAACTAGGTAATGCTGATAATCCTTACTCCTAGTAATGATAGTTTTGTCATCCAAAATCTGCTCGATCTTATCTCTCTTTTCTGGTAATTTGGCTGGTGGACACTTAGGGTTAGGGTCATTCTCAAAGATGGAATCAGGTTCAAATAGCTCACTAGGTATCGTTATTGGCTCCTTATAATCAATAAGATCTGATACATTGAAGGTTGGATTAATACCTAATTTAGGTGGTAAATCTATCACATAGGTATTAAACCTAATCTTCTTTATGATCTTGTATGGTGCACTATGGGCATGTAGTTTTTTCATGGTTCCTGGTAGGAACCGTTCAGGATGAAGCATGATCATGACAGAGTCTCCCTCATTAAATTCTTTGAAGGGCTTACGTGAGTTAGCCACATGCTCATAAGATTCATTGCTTTCATTAATTTTTTTACTTTTCTCTTTATGCAATTCCTTAATATGCTATGCATATGACTCATATCAACACCTAATGGACTCAACTATGCATTCCTATTGAATGAAATTTATTAGGTCTACAACTACAACTTTGGGCTTGATTCCTAGTTGATGGATGACATGCAGATGAAAATTTAACGTGGACTCCTAATAGGTGCCATGAGGTCTTCCAAAAGTAGGTAGCAAATTGAATGGATTCTGTTGTTGCGCCTCCACCTGGACCGGGCATGGTTCGCTGCACTGGAGAGCTCTCCCCGGTTGACCTGCACAAAGTCCCCTGGATGCCGGAGGTGCTTCGGCAGGGGATACTCCAATGCTTAAGTTAGCAGGGGATCTGGAGTAACAGAATGGAGAGAAAAATAAGAAAGAGTAGCGTGGAGAGGGAAGAGAGCACTTCACCTTTTGCGGAGGTCCCCCAGGTGCCTTTTATAGGCGTGGAGTGCAAACAAATTCTGTTAGGGGATAGGCTGAGAAAGCCCTGATTTGCCCTTGGGAGAGCCAACATGGTGGCGGGGTCGTGGCCTGGCGGTGCCGAGTCGTGGTCATGTGGTGGTGTTGGTTGCAACAGAATGTCAGAATTTGCTGGAGAGGGGCTTCTGGAGCCTTCAAGCGGTTCCTTTAACGGTGGGTTGGCTTCAACTGAAAAGGGTCATCTGGCCGACCGGGGTGTTCGCAAGGAATTCCCAGGAAGCCAACATGCATATGGGGGAGGCGTCTGATGGCTCTTTGAGGTTCTCAGGTGTGTCAGCCATACCTTTGGCGGAAGAGAGTCGCTCGGCTCAGCCTGGGTTGGCCTTCCAGTGGGTCTTCCGGACCTTCTTTCAGGGGTCGGCCAGTCAGACGCCTGGGGCCGATCCGATCCAAGATCAGCCGGACATGTACAACAGTTGCCCCCCCTGCTTCTGGACTTTAAGGGGTCATGGAGTTTCAAAGGGCAGGAGAATTACTTCGATGCGGGTCGCGCACGCCTGTGGTGGATCCTGGGTCGTGGCGTCAAGTCGCTTCGAATCTCCCTTGAACGGCTCCCTAGACAGCTATCAGCCATGCATTAGGGTGCAAGCATGGCAATTAATGCAAAGCGGATGCCATGATGAAGGCCAGGCTGGCTCGTGTCATGTTGGGATGGAGGAGGGCGCCATGCCACGCGGAAGCATCCAAATGGCTGACGTCGCTTCCAATGCCGCCCGTGCACCACTGATCCGTCGTTCATGCAGATCGCTGCTTGCACGATGGGATGACTCTGATGCTTCGAACTCTGAGGCGCAGGAAGTCACGTCCTCCAATGGGGCAGTTGGAATGCCCATGAAACGGGTGGCAATGCCCCTCTCCCCTCAGAGGCCTATAAAAGGAGGGGCGAGGCATTGCGAGGGGGCCTTCCTTGCTGCGCCTGCGCTCCGTGAAAGAGAGTCCACTCCTCCTTCCGTGAAACTCGGTCTCTAGGAGTTCGATTCTAGGTTAGTCCCCCAGTTCTCCCTCCTCTCTTAGCTCCAATGGCGTCTGGTAGCGGAGGTCCGGCCCGTAGACCTAGGGATCCTGGGTCGAGCAAGATACCATCGACCATGACCCGGGAATGGGTCGAGAACCTTAGGGCTATGTATGGCATTCCTTCTACCCTGCACCTTATGCTCCCAGGTCGAGAGGGGAGAGCGAACAATCCATTAGGGCCAGGGACCCTCCCAATGTACGAAGCCCACCATAAGGCCAGACTGAGGTTCCCCCTATATCCTCTGTTCATAGAAATATTCAATTATTATAGGGTAACCCCAGTGCAGTTGACCCCGAACAGCATCCGTACGATATGCTGTTTCATTGTACTGTGTCATAGGGCCAGGTCCGAACCCAGATTATCCCTCTTCGGTAACTTCTATCTGAAGAAGGACTTTAAGAGCCGGGAGTGGATGCTGTTCATCCCCCGCCCCGGTCGAAGAATCCTAAAGTGTCTCCCGTCGGCCGTCCATGGGTGGAAGGCCTGGTTCTTCTTCGTCAGCAGTCTCCAACCCTGGGGGTTCGAGCCATTGTGGAGGGAGCCATGGCCAAGACTCCACGAGGGAAGGTCGATCTTATTAGCCGACTAGGCTAAATTTAATGAGATCGACGGTGCCAGCCTGATCACGGTGTTCGAGTTGTTGGGGGAGGAAGTCCTTCATCAGGCAGGAGTTAGCTCCCAAAGATTCCTAGGCAAGGGCCGACCTCCTCTCTTGCGGTTCATTTTCTTAAGTCTGACTCCCCCTTCACTTCTTCCTTTACACTTACTTTGATTTTTCTATAACAGGAGTCAAGATGTAGAAGATTGACAAATCCAAGGTCATCCGATGGGCGGCACAAAAATGGGCCGTCCCAAAGTCGACCTCCACGCTAGCCACCGAAAGACAAAAGAAAAGGCGAGAGGAGGGGTGGCCAGCACCCGTTGTGGATGTAGGGTCCGACGAGGATGATGCCCATCACCCGTTGGCCAAGAAGACACTCGGGGCTTCAGCTCCAGCCGGGGGATCAGCCGCCCGACAGGGGTAGGATTAGTCGGAGCTGTCCGACATAGTGGCAGTGTCAGCCCCCGTGCCTGTCGGTCCAGTTGAGGTGGAGCCCCTAGTGGACAAGGAAAAATGGGCAGCCGTAGGAGGGGAGGCCGAAGATGAGGCGGCCGAAGAAGAGTCTGACGAAGAAATTTGTCAGAAGGCATTCCAGCACTGGCATGCCCTGGAGCACCCTTGGAGAGCGCGGAGTCTACTTAGGGTGGCGATGACTGACGCCGACTGGGAGCGATCAATCCAGAGGAATCTGAGTGATGTGGCCATGGAGACTTACCGTGATCTCATGAGGGTAAGGCATTTAGCTTGCTTCCTTGCATCTTTTCCTTCTTTGTATGATGCTAACTTAATTTTGTTCTTGTAGCTCCTCCACGGCATCTCCTTGATGGACGACGGCATCGGCTGGGTGCTCCACGCAGCTAAGACCTCTGCCAAAAAAGTGCAGGAGTTGGAGGCGGCTCTAGTGGCCGCAGAAGCATCCTCGAAGTTGTCTGAAGAAAGGCTATCGGCTGACCGGGTGGAGGCCGAGTTGTCGAAGGGGGTGCTAAAGGAGGCCCAAAATCAGCTAGCCGACTGGGAGGCTAGACTGAAAAATAGAAAGGCAAAGATAAATTCCCTTGCCTGTCGGCTCCAAGAGGAGGGGGAATGGTTCTCAGAGGCCGACAAGAGGGCCCAACCTGAACGGTTAGTGGCAGCACAGTTGGTGACCCAGCTTAAGGAAGCCAAAGAGCTGGCCGCAAGACAGGCTCAAGAAGCCTTTGTTTCATACAAGGCCTTCCCCGGCTTCATCGAAGATATGGAGGAAGCAGCATTGGACTTCTACCGGGAGGGCTATGACGACTGCCTAAAGAAGGTGGCTTCGCTCTTCCCGGAGCTGGATTTGTCGAGCGCTGAGTTGAAAGATCCAACGGAGGAGGAAGAGCCTCAACCGGAGTCCCAAGCGACGGGCGAGGTGGAAGAGGCCAGGGCCGAAGCCCTAGTTCCAGCTAACACGGAGATGGTGGCTGGCCTAGTTGAACCTCCAGTTGCCGCAGTCCCGGTAGATCTTTCTTTTGTAGTGGACGGGGCTGATGTTGAGGTCCCTGACGCATCTTCTGTGGGTCGGACCTAAGGGGTTTGTAAAGGTCCGACCCACCTTCTTTGTAAGTGTCCATTTTTAACATTAATAAAAAGAAACACTTTTGTTACCTTTGTGTACACTAGCATGAAAGAGTGGTTTCCCCTCTCAAAAATTCTTCTAAGTATTTTCGGTCGGCTTTTCAAGATCATAAGCCCTTATGAAACGGCCGACAGACATTAGCATAACTATAACTTGAACTCCTTAGAAAAATTCCTAAATATTTCCAGTTGGCTTATTTGAGCTTGAAGCCGGTAGGATAACTGGGGGCGGTAGCTTAGTCCGGACCTAGTACTCAAAAATTCATTCCAAGTCCTAGTCCGTAGGTTAGCCCGAGTTGTAGCCTGTTCCCCACACGGCCCTGCATAGGTTGTCTCGAGATGGTTGCTGACGGGGGTCAAACTTTTGGAGTGGGCTGCTCTAGAGCCTTTGCCAACCGGGATCAGACTTTTGGAGTGGCTGCCCTAGAGCCTCTATCGACCGGGGTCGAACTTTCGGAGAGGGCTGCCCTAGAGCCTCCCGGGGTCGGACTTTCGGAGTGGGCTGCCCTAGAGCCCCTACCGACCGGGGTCAGACTTTCGGAGTGGGCTGCCCTAGATCCTCTGCCGACCGGGGTCAGACTTTCAGAGTGGGCTGCCCTAGAGCCTCTGCCGACCGAGGTCGGACTTTCGGAGTCTTGATGGAAGAAATGGTAGACTTTATTGATAATACTTGCGAAGGTTGTCTACATTCAATGGGTGTACTATCTGTCACCCATCCAAATGTTTGAGTCGGTAAGTTCTGGCCCGGACCACTTCACTAACCTGATAAGGGCCTTCCTAATTGGGGGAAAGCTTTCCTTGCTCGGTCAGCCTTGAGATCTCTGTCCTTCGCAAGACCAGATCTCCAACTTGGAAGGTTCGTGCCTTGACATACGAATTGTAATATTTAGCCATCTTCTATCGGTAAGTCACCATTTTCAAACTTGTTCGGAGCCTGGTTTCTTCCAGCAAGTCTAGGTCAGCCCTCCACTGCTCCGAATTGGTCAGCTTAGTGAGATGATCAACCCGCAATGACTGCAAGGAGACTTCTATGGGGATGACTGCCTCACTTTCGTAGGTCAAGTTGAACGGAGTCTCCCCGATCACTACTCGGGCGGTCATCCGGTATGCCCATAGTACCGAGTGAAGCTCTTCCACCCAGAGCCTTCATTCAACCGAATCTTCAATCCATGCAGGATCATTCGGTTAGTGACTTCAACCTCTCCGTTGGACCGAGGGTGGCCGACCGAGGTAAGCTAATGGGAAATGTGGTATTACTGGCAAAAATCCCAGAACCTTGAGTTGTCAAATTATCTTCCATTATCAGTAACGATCATCTGTGGGATGCCGAACCGAAAGATGATGCAGTTCCAGACGAAGTTCTCCACCTTGGTCTTCGTTATTTGTGCCAACGCTTCAGCCTCCACCCATTTGGTGAAGTAATCGATGGCCACAAGAAGGAATTTTCATTGGCTGGATGCTAGGGGGAAGGGTCCCAGGATGTCCATACCCCACTGGGCAAATGGCCAAGGCACTGCAAGCGGGGTCAGCTGGCTAGCTAACCTCCTTTGGATACTGGAGCACCTTTGGCATGCGTCACACTTTCGCATAAAGTCCGACGCATCCTTTTGAATTGTGGGCCAATAATATCCCCGCTGGATAATCTTATAGGTCAGGGATCTTCCTCCAAGGTGATCATCGCAGATGCCTTCATGTACCTCCCTGAGTGCATAGTTTGCATCGACCGGCCCCAAGCACTTCAGTAGCGGTTGCAAAAATGACCGCTTGTAGAGAGTCCCGTCAAGGATGACGTACTTAGAAGCTGTCGAGCGTATACACCTAGCTTCGACCGGGTCATCCGGAAGGATCCCTTGAACCAGGAACTCACGAATCAAGTCCATCCATGATGCCTCCTGTTCAACTTGATGGATCTTAGTCGGCTCCTCAACGATGCTTGGGCGCTGCAGATGCTTTACATAGGTCCGGTTAGAGGTACCGACTGTGGCTGTGGCTAACCGTGACAGGGCATCCGCCCGAGAGTTTTGCAGCCATGGTATATGGAGAATCTTAAAAAATTTAAGTCGAGATATGAAGCCCAATACCTTATCCAAGTACTTAGCCAAAATAGGGTCCCTTGCTTCAAACTCGCCTTTCACTTGATTGACTACCAACTAGGAGTTAGAGAAGGCCTGGATCCTACCAATGCCTAACTCACTCGCTATCCTCAGCCCCGCAAGTAAGGCTTCATATTCTGCCTGGTTGTTTAATACCTGAAATGCAAAGTGTAGGGCATACTCCAGATATTGCCCATCGGGGTCAGCTAAGATCAGGCCAGCCCCACATCCAGCAAGGTTGGAAGCTCCATCCACATGGAGAGTCCAGGCGGGCTCGATTCCTTCTGCTGGATCAATCATAGGCACCTCAACTGCCGAAGGAATTGCCTCTGGCCCCCAGGTGCATTCTGTAATAAAATCAGCAATTACTTGAGCCTTCAAGGTTGATCGAGATTGGAAGGAGATGTCGAACTCGCCCAGCCTGACAGCCCAAGAGATGAAATGGCTGAGAGAGGCGATGCGGCCTGGGAGCTTTTGCACCTGCTTTTTGCTGGTTGGGTGTGCCATGTCCATAATAGACTTAATCTTCTCAGGGTTGACCTCAATCCCCTTCCGAGTGACGAGGAAACCAAGAAATTTCCTGGAGGTCACCCCAAATATGCATTTAGAAGGATTTAGCTTCATCCGATGATGTCTTAGTACGTCAAAGGATTCCTGCAAGTCCTTGATGTGGTCGGCCTTGTAGAGGCTCTTGACAATCATATCGTCGATGTAGGCCTCCATGTTCCGCCCGAGTTGCCCTTGAAAGACTTGGTTGATCAGCCATTGAAAAGTGGCACCCGCATTCTTCAAGCCGAAGGGCATCATCCTATAACAATTTAGCCCCCTGTCTGTGATAAAAGCCATCTTCTTCTCATCTTCGGGGTGCATCCTGATTTGGTTGTACCCAGAGAAGGCATCCATAAAGCTTAAGAGCTGGTAGCCAACCGTAGCATCCACTAGTTGATCAATTTTTGGCAGGGAGAAGCTGTCCTTCGGACAAGCCTTGTTGAGGTATGTGTAATCTATACAGATCCTCTACTTCCCACTGGCCTTCTTTACCATGACGACATTGGCTAGCCACTCCGGGTAATGGGACTCCTTGATGAAGCAGGCATCAAGGATCTTCTTCACCTCTTCTTCGATGGCCTTCTGCCTTTCAGCGGCGAAGCTCCTCTTCTTCTGTCGGACGAGTCTATACATTGGGTCCACCTTAAGTTGGTGAGTGATGACATCCGACGGGATGCCTGGCATGTCGGAAGTCGACCAGGCAAAGACATCAGCATTGCTTCTTAAGAAACCAACTAGCTCCTATCGGGCTTCGTCAGTTAGCGTACTCCCAATTTGAAGTACTTTAGTAGGGTCGTTCTCCTTGAGGGGAACAAACACAATCTTCTCGACAGGCTGACCGTGGTCGTCGGTTTCCTCTTTGGGGTCAAGTTGCTCAAGCGTGAGGCGCCCATCCAACTGCCTGTCATGTATGGCCAGACATTGTCTAGCCATCCTACGGTCTCCCCTCATTTCCCCAACCCCATTATGAGTCAAGAATTTTTCCAGCAAATGGTAAGTGGATACAATGGCGTGGAACCTGTTAAGAGCCGATCAGCCTAAGATGGCGTTGTACACTGAGGTTGTGCGGATGACCACAAAATTAATGGGGAAAGTCTGCTAGTAAGGCTCCATCCCGAGGGTCACGGGTAAGGTGATTTCTCCTTCTACCCTGCGGAGTTTCCCCCAAAGCCAGTGAGCGGCATCAGGGATTCCCACAGCCTTGATTTAGACAAGTTCATTCGAACAAAGGTGTTGTACAACAAAACTTCTGCACAGCTTCCATTATCAATGAGGACACGCTTTACATCATAGTTGGCAATAATTATCGACACAACAACAGGGTCATCTCCGGGGAGATGAGGTTCCAAGAGGTCTTCATCAGAAAAACTGATTACACCGGAGCCCCTGGGCCTCTTTGAGATGTCTTGGCCCCCTTTGTGCCCCTAGTCGGACCGCTGATGTAGCATGCCAATGCCTCCACCTGTCGGACGCTGATTAGGGAACTCAGCCTCCTCTGGAGGGTCTCTGACAGTTGAGATCTCAGCCCGATCCCGGTAGGGTTGGACATACTTACTCAGGTACCCTCTTCTGATAAGGTCTTCGATGGCATCTTTCAACTGGAGGCACTCTTCAATGTCGTGCACATGGTCCTTATGGAATCGGCAGTACTTGTTCTTATTTCTAGTGGCAGGAGGGTCCCTCATCGATCGAGGCCTTTGGATGTAAGCCTCGTTCTCAATCTCCATAAGGATTTTCTCTCGTGAAAGGGAGAGGGGCGCATAGGTCTCAAACTTTTTGAAGTCCCTTGGCTTGGGGCTTCGACGGCGAGTGGGTCGGCTGTCGTCGCCGGAGGGTCGGCCTGTAGGAGCTTTATCACTCCGCTTCTTAGGGGTTGGTCTCCCTTCCGCCTGGTGTTGACTTGCCACCTGCTCCACTGCTAAGGCGTACTTGTGTGTGCTAGCCAATAGCTCGGTATAGTCCTTTGGGAACTTCTTGTCCAGGAAAAATGTGAGCCTGGATGATCGGAGGCCTCTCTTGAAGGCCGACATCGCTACCAGCTCATTCAAGTTTGAGACTTCCATGATCATTGAGTTGAAGCGGGCCATGTAGTCCTGGAGGGTCTCCCCCTCTTTCTAGAGTATAAGGAAGAGGCAGTCGATGTTCTTCGGGGCCCAACTGCATGTCCTGAAATGAGAAAGAAAAAGGGTCTCAAGTTAAGAAAACGATCGGATCGTACCTGGTCGGATGGTTATAAACCACATCCGGGTGGCCTTCTTCAGGGTTGCTGGGAAGGCGATGCAATGAAGGGCGTCGAAGGTGCCCTGTACCATCATGTGGGCCTTATAAGCGCCCAGATGATCCAGTGGGTTGGTGGTACCGTCATAGGGTTCCACTTGAGGAATTTTAAAGTGTTGGGAGATAGGCTCCCCCAAGATCTCAATGAAAAAAGGTGGGTGGGTGTCGTACACATGCCCCCCCTCGGCCTTCTAGCGCTCAATGATTTTAGCCATGCGCTCTTCCATGCGCATCATTTTGCTGGCATAGTCATGTGAATCCTCAGCAGGGAGCCGACCGAGGATGGGGACGGAGTCAGCAAAAGAGGGGGAAGCCGACCTCGCTCTCTTCCCGCTAGCGTGAGCCCCCAAGGACCTTCGGGGCTCCGGAGTGGTGTGGGAAGGAGGTAGGGGCTCTTCTGGCTACTGACTTCACTCGGCAGCTGGCTGATGATTGATGCAGGATGCCACGAGTGGCTGCCACCGGTCGTCAGCTACTTCTTGGAAATGCTGGACCACCGAGGTGAGCATCTTGATGCGGTTCACCAGCATCTGGAACTGCTACAGCCCTAAAGAGATGGTGGGCTCGGTGGCAGCGGCTGTGTCATCTTCCCCGCGAGGCGCTTCAGACCTGTAGCGAGAATGCCTTCCTCTGGTGGAGATACTTCATGTTCTTCCCCTCACCATTGATAGCTTTTCTCAGTTAATCTCTCCTTTTAGAGTGGAGAGTGGAACAGAGGTTCAAGCCACCCTTCCTCTAGTGCCAAACTATTGCTGCGCCTCCACCTGGACCGGGCTCGGTTCGCTGCACTGGAGAGCTCTCCCCGGTCAACCTGCACAAAGTCCCCTGGATGCTGGAGGTGCTCTGGTGGGGGACACTCCGATGCTTAAGTTAGCAGGGGATCTGGAGCAACAGAATGGAGTGAAAAATGAGAAAGAGTAATGTAAAGAGGGAAGAGAGCACTTCATCTTTCGTGGAGGTGCCCTGGATGCCTTTTATAGGTGTGGAGTGCTGCCAAATTCTATTAGGGGACAGGCTGAGAAAGCCCTGATTTGCCCCTGGGAGAGCCAACATGGTGGCAGGGTCGTGGCCTGGCAGCGTCGAGTCGTGGCCACGTGGTGGAGTTGGTTGCAATAGAATGTCAGAATTTGCTGGAGAGGGGCTTCTGGAGCCTTCGAGTGGTTCCCTTAACGGTGGGTCGGCTTCAACTGAAGAGGGTCATCTGCTCGATCGGGGTGTTCGCCAGGAATTCCCCGGAAGGCAATGCGCACGTGGGGGAGGAGTCTGACGGCTCTCTGAGGTTCTCAGGTGGGTCAGCCATACCTTTGGCGGAAGAGAGTTGCTCGGCTCAGCCTGGGTTGGCCTTCCGGTGGGTCTTCCGGACCTTCCTTCAGGGGTCAGCCGGTCGGACGCCTGGGGCCGGTCTGACCCAGGATCAGCCGGACGTGTACAATAGGTTCAAAAGATTGATGAAATATGCTAACCTCAACAAAATGCAACTGGGTGGTTCTAAAAACATTGGAAGCCTCAGGGAAGGGCAAGAAATATGAGGTAGGTTCGACAACTGGGTCTGGATTCATGGGGGTAACCTTAAAGTATGGACATGGATTTACAGGTAGCAAAAAGTCCACTTTAATGAAAAATGGGTTAGTAAGTTCAGGGAAGAGATCATTAATTGGAATTAAAGGGGTGACCTTATCCTGAGGGTACCGAATTAAAGAGACCATGTCTTCGATAAATTTCTCTAGTTCAAGAATTTCAAGACTAGGCTCTCCTATTTGGGTCTCTTCTACGGTTTCCTTAGGTAAAGTCCTAATGGTAGGGGTGTTAAATCCCTCATGGTTCTCTTTTTCTAATGATCCTTCTAATACATTAGGTGACTCATCGACTTCTTCTTCTCCTTTATACTCATCTATCAGGTTTTCTCTAGCTTTATATACTTTCACTTCGATTTTAGCTTGAGTAATCTTTAGCGCCCACTCTTAACCAGAGCCGAAGGAGTTCATTAATGAAATTTCAGCTTTATATACTTTCACTATGATTTTAGCCTGAAAATTTAGGAAGAAAAAATAAAAACCATGATTGGGTACCCCATCCAGGCTTCAGCGCCCACTCTTAACCAGAGTGATCATGTAGGGCATCAGCATCCTCTCCTTAACCAGGAGTGTGCACCCTCTCCTTAACCAGGAGTTTCTATTTTTTTCATCCCAAATATTCTTCGTCTCCTTTTATTTGATCAATAAAATAATTATAAATAGGCTAATATGAGATATCCGATATTCTTGAGAAACCTCAACCTCAATCCTAACACATTCAAACTATTTATTTTAAAAAACAAACTAATCCAACTAAGGAAAAAATAAATTCTAAAACAATGATAAAATTGTACAAAAACTAATCCTAAAATTTCAAGATATCCCAATCCCTCGTACATCCATAAAAAAATTACACTTATCTTCATTTGGATATGCTCCAGGATTCGTGCTGCTCAGGGATCCATGCTACTCCAAGATATGCGCTGCATCGACTTCAAGATTTGGGGCTTCAGGGTTTGGGTTGGGCTAACTTCGATTATGGCTAGTCGATGTCCCCATCTTTCCCCTAAGGTGGGGAGAACTCAACTCCGTCGAGTCAAGCTTCAGTAATCTTCTGACTCCAGGATGCACGTGATCTATAGACTGAGTTTTTTTTATAAATAATGTAATTAAAATAAAATTAACTAACCTAGCCTAACCTTGCTCTGATACCAAAACTGATGCGGGACACCAGCTCTAATACCAAAATTGATGTGGGACGGATCCCGATCAAGTTTATTTTAGAGGGATGGATTGTTGGTTGCTAGGAAATGATTTTTAGACTAGGTTTAACCAGGCCCAAATTATTCAAAAATACCTTTTTTTAATTCTATTTTATTTTTTTTTATTTTTGTTTTCATGCTCTGAGAAGCATACAGAAGGAGGGACTGCTTTCACGTTCGTGCACAACTCCCTCTTCTTCTCCATAGATCGAACCAGCAACAGGGAGGCTCGCGGAGGGTGGATTTCATCGGTGATTTCAACAGAACCGGTGGTCTTCACCGACACCAACGATAGAAGGTGAGCGACGGCATGAGGAACACATGGCGATGGTGTTTGGCGGTGAGGCATCAGGCATTGCGACAGGGAGCAGCTTCGAAAGGGTTTCATCGGTGTTGGTGCTAGGCGGAGGCGGCGTCACGAATGGGTGGCTAGCCGATACGTAAGGGATTCCGGCAGTTTGCTTTGGCAGCGGTGATCGTCATCTCGGCTATGGGTGACTCCAGGAGGGAGACTCGACAGTGATGGATCCAACAGGATCCGATCAAGGTGCGGTCGAACGGTGATTTAACGGGTGGAAGGGGTGGTGACCGGCGATCCGGAAGATGGGGTGGTCGGGCGGATTAGAACGGCGGTAGCATCAAGGGTTGACAGCGACGACGGGTAGCGAGTTGGTTGGCTCGGTCCTTTGGCACAGGCATAAGCATGCCAGGGAGATGGGCATGCCGAGGTGTCGATCCATCTTCTCGGGTATCAAGCGGGAGGCGGTGCTGGTGACAATCCACAGGGAGGACGACGACCGAGAGAATGGATCCAGTTGGACTTCTGATGGGAATGGGGCATGGATCTGGTTGCAGCGAATGCGAAGGTGAGTGCCCAGAAAAGTCTGACTAGGCGACGGATAGTCTCGGTGGAGATCTTCTAAATGGGAGGCGTCGCATGGAGATCTGTGCACGGGGGGTTCTAGTAGTTGGTCATATCTGAGGAAGGACTGATGCTTAGGCGGATCCAGGAAATGGCTTGGTGAACTTATTTAAGAGAAAGGAAATAGAGAGGGGAGAATAGAAAGAATGCAATGAAGATGAAGAAGAAAGACGAATAGAAAAATTTAGGAAGAAAAAATAAAAACCATGGTTGGTTCCCTACCCAGGCTTCAGCACCCACTCTTAACCAGAGTGATCATGTAGGGCATCAGCATCCTCTCCTTAACCAGGAGTGATGTACCTTCTCCTTAACCAGAAGTTTTTATTTTTTTCATCCCAAATATTCTTCGTCTCCTTTTATTTGATCGATAAAATAATTATAAATAGGCTAGTCTGAGATATCCGATATTAGATACCTCAACCTCAATCCTAACACACTCAAACTATTTATTTTAAAAAACAAACTAATCCAACTAAGGATAAAATAAATCTTAAAATAATAATAAAAATGTATGCAAACTAATCCTAAAATCTCAAGATATCCCAATCCCTCATACACCCATAAAAAATTATACTTATCTTCATTTGGATATGCTCCAGGATTCATGCTACTCCGGGATCCATGCTGCTTCAGGATATGTATTGCATCGACTTCAATATTTGGGGCTTCAGGATTTGGGTTGGGCTGACTTCGATTCTGGCTTGTTAATGTCCCCATCATTGAGGAAGCTTGGAAGAGCTTGGAGAAGCTTAGAGGAACCTAGAGAAGCTCATCTTGGAGAAGATTGGAGGAGTTTGGAGGGGCTCGCCTTGGAGAAGCTTGGAGAGGCTTTGAGAAGCTTGAAAAAGTTTGGAGAAGTTTACCTCGTAGAAGCTTGGAGAAGCTCAAAGAAACTTGGAGAAGCTTGGAGGAGCTTGAAGGAGCTCGCCTTGGGGAAGCTTGCCTTAAAGAAGCTTGAAAAACCTTCGAGAAGCTTAGAGAGGCTTGGAGAACCTTGGAGAGGCTTCGAGGGTGTTAGTTTAGCCTCGGGTGCTTTACCACTCTGTCAGGATAAATACTTGGCGATCTTGTTTGGAACATAGGGCTTATTTAGGATTAGAATAGAGGGTTCACCAACCCTGCCTAAAATTACCAAGGACTATAGAATGGAGGGTTTGCCAACCCTACCTAGGGTGCAAAGCTTGTCCAGGACTTTAAGAATAGAGGGCTCATTGGCTCTACCTGGAGCATGAAGCTTGTCCAAGACTTTTAGAATAGAGGGTTCACCAACCTTGCTTAGGGCAGAGCTCATCCAGGACTTTGAATAGAGGGTTCATCAACCCTGCTTGGAATGAAAAGCTTGCCGAGAACTTTGAATAGAAGGTTCACTGACCCTGCCTGTGATATGAAGCTCTCCAGGACTTTAGAATAGAGGGCTTGCTAACCCTTTCTAGGGCACGAAGCTTGCTTAGGAGTTTAGAATAGAGGGTTCACTTATTGAAAAATGGAGTAGGATTTCATGCATTTATTTATTTTTACAATCACAGTGAAAGAAAATTAGATTAAACCAGTTTTGATTAGATTATAAGTATTTAGATCATATCTAAAAAATCCTATCAAAAGGATCTAACATGATATGCAAGGAATTAAAATTACTGAAAATAAATTTCGCATGCATTGATCTAACCGATGCTTGCTATAGATCAAATCTATATATAATATAAAATCTAATTTTATACCTTAGCATGAGTTGATGATTGTTGATGTTGAAGGCATGTGGTAAGGGATCTTTACATTACTTTGCAACCATACAAAGTATCTAATCTCTATAGATATTCACATGAAGCTCTGATATGATCAATCTTTCAGGACTACTAGATCCCTCCAAAGACCACCGGATGGCTGGAATAAAATATTTCTTGAATTTTCTTGAAACCTTCAAGAAGATCAAGAATTGGAGGACAAAGAGGATCAAGGGTGGTGGAAAAATAAAACTAAAAGACTCACTTTTTATTTTCTTTTTCCCTCTTCTTGGAAGACCTAGCACTAGAACCCCAAGAAAACCTTCATGCCAACATTTCCATTTTTTTTTCTTTCATATTTCTTCTAGATTTTTATAGTAATCCTTATCCTCTTGTTGCACATCCTAAGAATAATCAAATAAAATTTGTGCCATGGAGTTGGGATGAGGATAGGAGGAGATAAAGATGATAAGATAAGGATAAGGCTAGGAGTTTCTGTCCTATAGAAACTCTAATTTAAATCCAAATCAATTTAGATTTAAACTAAATTTAAACCATATTATTCTAATCTGAAAGATAATGAGGGAGGATAAAAAAAGGTGATTTTCTTATGGAGAATTCATAGAAAAATTCTTAGAATGCATGGAGAATTTCTAGGGTGGAGTTCTACTAGTGCTAGGAATATGATTTGATTTCTAATTTTATTCGAATTAGGTTCCATTAAGTCAAATTAAATTTAACCCAATTTAGAATATTGAACCCAATCCAATTAGATCCTAATAAGCCTAATTAATTTTTAATTAAATCATGAATTAATTAGGTCCAAGTCCAAATCAAATCGAAATTAAAATCTCTTGGCGATTAGATCATTATATAACCTAATCAGGTAAAATTTAATTGAACCAAATTCAATTAGACTTAACCTAAATCCTTTTACTCAATCAAATTGAGCCAATTAGCAATCTAATTGCTAAATCATTCTCTTATAATTAATTAATTAATAATTAATTAGTAATTTATAATATTTATATAGGGTTAATTATAAATTATATTTTTAATTTTATTCTTGCAAGATTCTTAATTGTTAATCAGCCATTATGATCGGTCAGAAAATTCTAATATATGTGATTCTAAAGGTTCAAATACTAAGTCAATAGCTTAGGAACCAATTCCTGAATTAATTGATATGACCATTTAGTAATGGTACGCAACGCCCAGATTGGTCGAATGATTGCAAAGCAATATTGTT
Source organism: Areca catechu (assembly GCA_021397845.1). Lineage (NCBI taxonomy): Eukaryota > Viridiplantae > Streptophyta > Magnoliopsida > Arecales > Arecaceae > Areca > Areca catechu. The sequence continues at coordinate 149,065,938 of CM038039.1, read as the reverse complement.
GCCCAGTAAGCAACCCAAGAGGGGGGGTGAATTAGGTCTCTAAAAATTTAAATGCAAGTTTGTGCATCAATCCAATAATTAAATTTAGTACTATGAATGCAAGTTTAATGTGCTTTTAATAAGTAAGTAGCAAAAATATAAAAGCAATTAGAGAAGAGCAAATGAAAGAGACAAGCAACCACAAATACAAAGAAAATATAGTGGTTCGATGCTATCCAATGCACCTACATCCACTCCCCAAAACCCACTTGGGAAATCACTATAATCTCAACTGATTACAACCGATTAGTTTTCCGGGCTTACTAATCAAAACCCGACTTGTTTTTACAAGGCTTACAAGTCAAAACCTCACTTGGTTTTTCAGGCAAACCAAGAACCTAAATGGTTTTAAGGCTAACAACCAACCTCCCTTGGTTTTGCGAGCTAATTAAGAACCTAAATGATTTTCAAAGGCTCACCAATAACCTCCTTGATTTTTCAATAGGCTAACCAAAAACCTTTACAACAAATATAAGTTCGAAGTAAAGAAACAATGAAAGCTTTCTAATAAAAGCAAATATCTCTTTGAAGCTTTGTTGTAGTGCTGCCTCCAACTTGATGAAGCCTCTTTTAATGCTTAAGAAGGTTGATCTTAAAAGCTCTTGAAGGCTCTTGAATGCTTGGAGACTTGCTTTTGGCTTGAAAGTAGTTGAATTCAATGAATAGGAGTGAATGCTCTCTTTTCTTTTTTCTTGGTTATTCTCTTTTCATTCTTCTTTCTTTTGATTTGATTTGAATCACTTAAATACCTTTTTAAGGCCTCAAACTCAGTTTCTAGCCATTAGACACGAAAAACTAGCTGTTGGAAGCCAAGAGGAGTGACTTCTATATTTGAAAAACTAGCCGTTACTATTTCCAGAACTCCAAGTATCGACACTTCAAGTTATGAGTCGACACTTAGGGTCGATACTTCTAGTTCATGAGTTGACACCTAGTTCAAATATCTTCAATGCAGCTTTCTGGAATTCTCAAATGTGTTGGCACTTCTTCAAGTAAGTCGACACTGTTGAGTCAACACTTAGCATCCATGTGTCGACACTTCAGACAAATCTTTAACTTCGTAAGTTTTGTAACCCAAAAAATCTCGGGTGATGAGCTAATCTATGTGTCGACACTTTAAGTCGACACCAAATATCCATGTGTTGACACTTCAGCCATGCCATTGAAACTTTCTTTACGTACCGGCTTGAGTCGACACTTTCTCAGTCATGTGTCGACACTTTGAGTTGACAATTCACTGAGATTTTCACAAAAAACAACTAAACTTTTGCTGAAACAAAATTATGTTGACTTCTTGTGTCCTTTCAAGCATTCTTTAACTACCAAAGTCTTCTTTGAGCAGATCTTCCATCCATATTTGGGACTTTGCAATTAATCAATCTTTTGTTAAGTTGATGAGCACCTTTTTCTATAAAAATATATTTCAAAGAAATCATTAATACTCAACTTATACTTAAGCATTTTGCTTATCATCAAAATCAATAACGGAGTCAACAATCTCCCCCTTTTTGATGATAACAAAACCTTTAAGTATAAATTGCACAATAAAGGCTTTCAAAGGAAATTTTCAATGTGCAAAGAGCTTGTTGCAAAAGGTATTGAAAAACTAAAAGAGATGTATCAAAGTTAAGAGTATTGCCATAGCTAAAAGTATCAGAACTCAAAAAAAAAAATATAAGAGATAAAATCATGTATCATGATACTCTAATAAAAATGCTCAAGAGAGACAATTTCAGCACTAAACAATACTCCCCCTGAAGAGATGATCCATGAAAAGATTTGTGGACATCTTTTAAACATCTAAAGATTAGAATTTGGGAAGGAATTCAATTCAAAACAGATTTTCAATACAAAAAAAAAGGTATTACTCCCCCTCACTCAATGCACAGAAATTTTCAAAATTGTAGATTTTCAAAATTTCTTTCAATCATACATATTTATACTTATTTCTCATTTATACTTATACTAAAATTTCTCCCCCTTTTAGTTATCATTAAAAAGGAAGGAAGAAGTTAATAAGTTTGAATAAAAAATGTAAGCCATTTCATTCACACAATTATAAAAGAAGATAATGAATTATTGAAAGTAACTAATGCATTTCATTCACTCAATGTCATAAGGTGAAACATAGTATTTCATTCACTTAAAACAAGTTTGATACATAAAGTGAACATCAAAATATAAAAAAAGTATAGAAATATAAACCATATAAAAACTATCCTAAGCATCATCCTCATCATCTGAGGATCCAATCTCGATCGGTCCAGTATCAGTGAAAGCACGAGATCAGGGCCACATGGATCTAAGATCATGAAGATGAGTCCTGGTCAGTCTGGAAGGAGTACGATGACCATGATCTTTACGTCAAACATAAGTCCTCCCTCTAGCTAGAGCAAAAGAGGTAGAAGCTATGTCATTAGCGGGAATAGAACTGATCAAAGTAATAGGCTCAACAGCTATCAAATGTGGTGTATAGTCAAACAAAGGACCGAAATCAAGATGGTGAAAACTAGGTGTGTAGAAACCTAGCTCCCGAATAAGACAAGATGTATGCAAGGATGGTGTATCAACTACAGGTGTATCTAAAATTGGTGTATCAACTGAAGAGATGATAGGTGTATCAGCTGAAAAAATGATAGGTGTATCAACAATAGAGGAATCAAAAATAGGTGAATCAATAATAGGTGAAAGTATAGGAATGGCAAAATGATCAACAGATCTTGAAGGTGGTGTGGATATGATAGGAGTCTGAAAGGATGAACTCGAAGGATCATGAATGGGACTCCTAGGTAAGTCAACTGCTATCTCCGGCACTGGCTCTGTCATTACATCTGAAAAGTCAAATCTATCAGAGTCAGTCTCATCATCATCATCATCTCTGTCTGGTCCCGAAGAAGGTGGAACTGGAGCTAAATCTGGAACACTCCCAGAAGAGGGTCTAGATAGTGCAGATAATATAGTAGTGATGCCATCACTCAATCCTCTATGGCTCTCTCTCATTTCTATAATGAAGTTGTCAAGTCGCTGTCGAATAATCATAATATCCATCTCAATATGACCGACTCTATCTATAAGAGTCTCTGAAGCTCCTGGAGCATCTGACTATGCTGGCTGAGGCTGGGTAGCTGGCTCAGACTGAGGAGTAGGCTCTAGCTACATTGCTGGTTCAGGCTGAATCTTAGCTAGATGTGCCTCTGAAGGTCCTGCCTCGCCTGAATATATCTGCTCCTCCTCTGTAGTGTTCCTATCTCTGTCATCGGCCTATCCTAATACTTGATGACTCCACTGGCCTCTGACCAACTGATATCCCATCCGATGAAGTGATCTGATGTCGTAGACATCAGTGTGTAAAAGCATCCGGTAGGGCTCATCATTGAATGTCACTCCATATGCTCTGAAGAGCAAGGTCAAGCCCATCCCATAGGGCAAACATAGTCTCTGACTGATCGATGCCTCCGTCATCTGATGTACCATAAGTACCGGCAGGCAAACTGGTGCATGATGAACTAAGGAGACCATCACAAGCAGCTCTCTCTCTGTGATGTAGTCAAAACGTCCGATCTTCGATAGAAGAATTCGTGTAACAATATGATGTAATAACCTCATCTCAGCAGAAAGTCATGATGCTGCAACAGTGTCTCCCAAGGGTAGAACATCTGACTCGAAAATGCACTGGAGTCCACTGAATCTATCCACTAAGATGTCAACGATAGATCCTGTCAGAGATATATCTCATACTCTGCTCAGAACCTCTGCAGTCACTAGGATATTTTTGCCACGAACCTATGCTATCCATCCATCACTGCCACGGGATAAAGATCCGTAGAATCTCGTATCAGGCCCGGGTAGAATCTCTCAGTCAACGAGCAGAATGAAGTCAAACCAGCATCTTTAAGCCACTGACCAATCCAAAAGTGCTGCTAGTCGATGAATCCAATGTCTATACGGTGTCCTCCGATAACTATCTTCGAACCCATGTGATTAGAAGTTGGAAAAAGTGGTCTAGCAGGTGGATCAAGTGCTCTAGCTTCATATTTGGCTTCAGTCCTTCTCTCTTCTTCATGATTGGATGGTCGAGGGTGACGAACAACTTATTTTCTAGGACCCATTCCATAGATTCATGGATTGAACCAGAAAGGAGAGGAAACTTAGGGTTTCTACAGTTCAAAACAGAAATGGAAGAGGGATTGTAGCAAAAATCGAATGAAGAACTGTTCAAAATGGGAATTTGAGAGGGCTTTTGATGAAATTTGGAGGGAAACAATGGTTAGAACAGTGCTAGGGCAAGTGTCGGCTCGAATTGGAAAGAAAAGGGAAAGAAAACATGTCGTTTTCACCTTTATTCTTGGTCTGCAGCCATTCATGTATCGACTCACGACACAGGGCCATGTGTCGACACATCAAGGTGTCGACACATATAGGTGTCGACACATCGACTTAAAACCAAAAAGAAAATAAATGAAGTGCAGAGCAAAATCACTAGGAATTCAATGACATTCAAGATGATTAAATGTAATTGATGTCAAATTTGATCTTTTATGGGCCAAGGAGTAGAAAATTTCAGTCAAAAGGATTAATGACCCCCAAGTTCTCTTCTAAGCATACTGAATCGATCTTCTTGGAAAGGCTTAGTCAAAATATCAGCTAATTGTAATTCAGTACAAACAAATTCAAGTACAACATTATTATTTTCAACAAGATCTCTAATAAAATGATGCCTAATTTCAATATGTTTACTTCTAGAATGCTGAACGGGATTCTTAGTTAAGCAAATAGCACTAGTATTATCACATTTTATGGGTGTGCAAGTTAATTTGATTCCAAAATCTTCAAGTTATTGCTTAATCCACAAGATTTGAGCACAACAACTTCCTGCTGCAATATACTCAGCCTCAGCTGTGGATAGTGCAACTGAAGTTTGTTTCTTGCTAAACTAGGAGATTAAGTTAACTCCAAGAAATTGGCAAGTTCCACTAGTACTTTTTCTATTTAGTTTACATCCAGCAAAATCAGCATCAGAATATCTAATTAAATTAACAGATGAGTCTCTAGAGTACCACAACCAATATCAATTATACCAGAAAGTATCTAATAATGCGCTTAACTGCCAATAGATGAGATTCCTTAGGATTAGACTGATATCTAGCATATATGCATACATTGAACATTATATCTGGTTTACTAGCAGTCAAATATAATAAAGAGCCAATCATACCTCTATATAATTTTTGATCAACAGATTTACCATGCTCATCTTTATCAAGTTTACAAGAGGGGCTCATAGGTGTACCTATTGACTTAGTAGTCTTCATCCCAAACTTCTTTATGATTTTTCTTATATACTTAGCTTGGTTGATGAAGATTCCATCTTTGGTTTGCTTGATTTGGAGTCCGAGAAAGAAATTGAGTTCTCTTATCATGCTCATTTCGAACTTATCCTGTATTAGCTTAGCAAACTCTTGACAAAGAATCTCATTAGTAGCACTGAAAATAATATCATCAACATAGATTTGCACTACTAATAAATCATCATTTTCTTTCTTTAGAAATAAGGTTTTATCAACATGGCCTCTAGAAAATTCATTTTCAATCAAAAATTTACTGAGTCTTTCATACCATGCTCGGGGTACTTGCTTTAAACCATAAAGTGCCTTGTATAATTTGAAAACATAATCAGGATGTGTATGATTTTCAAATTCAGGTGGTTGTTCAACAAAAACTTCTTCTGCTATATAGCCATTTAGAAAAGAACTTTTAACATCCATTTAAAATAGTTTGAAATTCATAAAACAGGCAAATGCTAACAATAATTTAATTACCTCAAGTCTAGCAACAGGAGCAAAAGTTTCATCAAAATCAATTCCTTCCTCCTGATTGTAGCCTTTGGCAATTTGCCTAGCTTTATTTCTGATAACAATTCTATTTTTATCTAACTTATTTTTAAACACCCATTTAGTGCCAATAATAGAAATATTAGATGGTCTTTCTATCAATGTCTAAACATTATTTCTATCAAACTGAATTAGTTCATCTTGCATAGCATTTATCCAGTTAGAGTCTTTTTCAGCATCTTCAAAATATTTAGGCTCTACTTGAGAGACAAAAGAAATATAATCATATTTATTTCTAATTGAGGATCGAGTTATTACTCCTTTTGATGGATCACTTAGGATTAATTCCTTAGGACTTCCATGAGCATACCTCCACTCCTTAGGTAGATCTTGGTGCTTTGGTGTTGATTGTATGGCTTCACCTTTTTCATCTTGGTCTTAATTTTCTTCATTGTGTTGAGAGGGTTGATCATCCAATGTCAACTTTTGCAACTTATCAGCACCTACTCATGCATAAGAGATATCCTCTTTTCTGGAGGATTTGTTAGTAAACTCTTCAAAAACCACATGTACAGACTCCTCTACAACTAGGGTTCTTTTGTTAAAAACTCTGTATACCCTATTTGATGTAGAGTATCATACAAAAATACCTTCATCAGACTTGGCATCAAATTTTCCAAGATTGTCTTTACCATTATTCAAAATAAAACATTGATAACCAAAAACTCGAAAATACTTCAAAGTTGGTTTTCTTTGATTCCAAAGTTCATAAAGAGTTTTCTTTAAAATAGGCTGGATTAAAACATGATTTAAAATGTAACATGCAGTATTAATTGCTTCATCCCAAAAATATCTTGGCAAATCATTTTTGCAAAGCATAGTGCATGCCATTTCTTCTAAAGTATGATTTTTTCTTTCTACTATTCCATTTTGCTGAGGTATCCTAGGTGTAGAAAAATTGTGTTCTACAGCTTTCTCATTACAAAAATTTTTGAAATCTTGATTTTCAAATTTAGAACCATGATCACTTCATATGTAAATAATAGAAGTACCTTTTTCATTTGAAACTTTTTGATAAAACTTTACAAATACAAAAAATGATTCATCTTTATGAGCAAGAAAGAAAACCCAAGTAAATCTTGAAAAATCATCCACTATAACCAATCCATATATCTTACCTCCTAGGCTAGATATTCTAGTTGGTCCAAAGAGATCCATATGGAGTAGTTCTAGTGGTCTACTAGTGGTAACAAAACCTTTAGGTTTGAAAGAAGTTTTGACTTATTTTTCAAATTGGCAAGCTTGACAAACTTTATCTTTTTCAAAAACTAGTTTTGGTAAATCTCTTACTAAATCCTTTTTACAAAATTTTGAAAGTAAGTACATACTAGCATGTCCTAGTCTTCTATGCCAAAGCCAACTAGTCTTACCTTTAGTAGAATTTATTGCAACTAGGTATTCTCCATTAGACAAGGATAGATTATCTAAATCTACCAAATAAATATTACCATGCCTTTTTTCAATAAATTGTACTCCATTTTTATCAAGACTAGCAATCATGCAATAGGAAGATTTAAAAACAACTTGAAAACCTTTGTCACAAAACTGACTAATACTTAATATATTATGCTTCAAACCTCAACTAGAAGTACATTATTAATATATGTAGAAGGGGTGATGTGAACCTTACCAATGCCAATGATTTTTTCTTTATCATTATCCTCGAAGGTCACACTCCCTCCATTCATTGCCTCAAGAGAGGTGATTGCTTCACATCTTCTGTCATGTGCCTTGAGTAACCACTATTAAGATATCATAGTCTTTTATTCTCCTTGATTGCAAGACACACCTATAAAATAAATCAAGTTTTGTTTTTAGGTACCCAAGCCAACTTGGATCCTTTAGGGTTAGTGCTTAAATTGGTTCATTTTGGAACCCAAACTTTTCTAGAGTTATTAATTTTTCTCATATTATATTGAAAAGCTTCATGTCCTTATTTTTTGCATGAAAAGCATATGATACTAGATGATGCAGGTACAAAAAAGTTTTTCAAATACTTTTCTTGTCTTTGGGGTCTATAACCTAATCCTGCTTTGTTAAAAATGGTTCTTTGGTTGTTTAACAGAAGATTTAGTTTTTCTGAGCTAAATGTAAACTTTTTAACAAAAGTTTTATTTTATCAAGCTCATTTTTGTAATTTTTGTTTTCTAATTCCAAATCCTTTTTTTTCTTTAAAAGATCACCATTTGTAATGGTAGTCTTAGGTCTTTTCAAAACATCATTTTTCATGATTAAGCCCTTATTTTTCTTTTCCAAAACATCAAGTTTAGTTTTTAATTCACTAACTTCATTCAAAAAAGAATTTTTTCATGAAAAAAACTATTTGCATGCTTTTTCAACTTTCTATTTTCAGTTAAAATTAGTTTGTAATCATGCATTAATTCATCAAAAGCATTTCTTAATTCATCAAAAGTAAAATCTATTTCTGTATCAGAAGTTACCTCTTCCTGCTCTTGATTTGCCATGAGACATAGGTTTATAATTTCAGCTTGTTCTTTCTCTGAACTAGAGTTTTCACTATCACTCCAGGTCACCGTCATAGCTTTCTTCCTAAGCTTCTTTCTCGACTTCTTTAGGAAAGGGCAGTCAAATTTATAATGACCAGGCTTCTTGCACTCAAAGCATGTAGGTATTTCCTTCTCTTTTTTCCTTTTCTTTCTCCTTTTCCTTTCCCTTCTCTTTAGTTGATTGAAACTTCTTCTTATAGGGAAACTTCCTTCTCTTCATGAACTTCCTGAATTTTCTAGCAAGGAGTGCTTCATTTTCTTCTCATTCTTCTTCTTCAGATTCATCATTTGAGGATTCTTCTTAAATAGTAGATTTGAATGCAATCCCCTTTTTCTTCTTGTCCATATCCATAGACTTTTGCTTTAGGTTGAGCTCATAAGTCATGAGTGATCTCATCAATTGCTCCAATGGTAGCTTGTCAACATCCTTAGCTTCTTGGATGGCGGTCACCTTTGGATCCCATGATGTTGAAAGTGATCTGAGAATTTTGTTGACAAGATCAGCATTAGACATTACTTTTCTAAACTTCTCATTTCATTTATAATATTTGTGAATTTTGTGTACATGTCAGTGATTGACTCATTTGATTCCATTCAGAACATTTCATAAGTGTGCACTAACATGTTCACTTTTGTATTTTTCACTTGATTGGTACCCTCATGGGTAACTTCAAGTGTGTCCCATATTTTCTTGGTAGATGTGCATGTAGAAATCCTGTTAAACTCACTAGGATCTAATGCACAATAGAGGAAATTTATTGCTTTTGCATTGATCTCGGATTATTTAATATCATTTTCATCCTAATCCTCTTCGAGCTTTGAGATGGAAACATCATTAACTACAATCGAAGGAATATGTGGACCTTTGTCAACAACCTTCCATAAATTATAATCAATAGAGTGCATATATATTCTCATCCCAGTTTTTCAATAAGTATAATTTGTTCCATTGAAATATGGAGGTCTATTTAAGGCTTGTCCCTCTACTATGCTAGTACCAAGGGGGGCTGCCATAGATCTTTACTCAAGACGGTTAGACCTATAAACTGAGAACCTAGCTCTGATATCACTTGTTGCCAGTAAGCAATCCAAGAGGGGGGTGAATTGGGTTTCTAAAAATTTAAATGCAAGTGTGTGCACCAATCCAATAATTAAATTTAGTACTATGAATACAAGTTTAATATGCTTTTAATAAGTAAGCAGCAAAAATATAAAAGCAATTAGAGAAGAGCAAATGAAAGAGACAAGTAACCACAAATACAAAGAAAATATAGTGGTCCGGTGTTATCCAATGCACCTACATCCACTCCCCAAGACCCACTTGAAAAATCACTATAATCTCAATCGATTATAGTCGATTTATTTTTTGGGCTCACTAATCAAAACCCAACTTGTTTTCACAAGGCTCACAAGTTAAAACCTCACTTGATTTTCTGGGCTAACCAAGAACATAAATGGTTTTAAGGCTAACTACCAACCTCCCTTGATTTTGCGGGCTAACCAAGAACCTAAATAGTTTTCAAAGGCTCACTAATAACCTCCTTGGTTTTTCAATAGGCTAACCAAAAACCTTTATAACAAATATAAGTTTGAAGTAAAGAATCAATGAAAGCTTTCTAATAAAAGCGAGTATCTCTTTGAAGCTTTGTTGTAGTGCTGCCTCCAACTTGATGAAGCCTCTTTTAATGCTTAAGAAGGTTGATCTTGAAAGCTCTTGAAGGCTCTTGAATGCTTGGAGACTTACTTTTGGCTTGAAAGTAGTTGAACTCAATGAATAGGAGTGAATGCTCTCTTTTCTTTTTCTTTTGGTTATTCTCTTTTCATTCTCCTTTCTTTTGATTTGATTTGAATCACTTAAATACCTTCCCATGGTCTCAAACTCGGTTTCTAGCCGTTAGACATGAAAAACTAGCCGTTGGGAGCCAAGAGGAGTGAGTTCTATGTTTGAAAAACTAGCCATTACTGTTCCAAGAACTCCAAGTGTTGACACTTCAAGCTGTGAGTCGACACTTAGGGTCGACACTTCCAGTTCATGAGTCGACACCTAGTTCAAATATCTTCAATGCAGCTTTCTGGAATTCTCAGATGTATCGGCACTTCTTCAAGTGAGTTGACACTGTGAGTTGATACTTAACATTTAGACAAATCTTCAACTTTAGCAAGTTCTGTAACCCAAAAAATTTTAGATGATGAGCTGATCCATGTGTCGACACTTCAGACAAATCTTCAACTTTAGCAAGTTCTATAACCCAAAAAATCATAGGCGATGAGCTGATCCATGTGTCGATAATTTAAGTTAACACCAAATATCCATGTGTTGACACTTCAGCCATGCCATTGAAACTTTCTTTGTGTACCGGCTTGAGTCGTCACTTTCTCAGTCATGTGTCGATACTTGAGTCATGTGTCGACACTTTGAGTTGACACTTCAATGAGATTTTTACAAAAACAACTAAACTTTTGCTAAAACAAAATTGTGTTGACTTCTTGCATCCTTTAAGCATTCTTCAACTACCAAAGTCTTCTTTGAGTAGATCTTCCATCCATATTTGGGACTTTTTAATTAATCAATCTTTTATTAAGTTGATGAGTACCTTTTTCTATAAAAACATACTTTAAAGAAATCATTAATACTCAACTTGTACTTAAGCATTTTGCTTATCATCAAAATCAATAACATAGTCAACAAATATTCAAGAATCCAGGTAATGATTTTTGTATAATTCATTCCTTTGATTCCATGGTAAGATGACTTCAGAGTCAACAACCAACTCCTGAATAGTGCAACTAGATGTATCTCAACTTATTAAATCCTATGACTACTTACAAGGATTACCTTTGTCAATGTTTTGCTAAATTGAAATACTGTAAAGCATTTTCTCCAATACCTTAAAGTAGTCAATCCCTTGACTATACACCGACTTAATAAATATTTGACTGCACCAAGTAACCTTTCATCATTGGATTAGAAATCTAGGTAGTCCGGCATCAAGTATAATGAGTTGCTTGCAAGTCACCGTGTGATCTCAGATCAGAAGGATATTTATACCATATCCTTTCAGGAAATACTCTTGACAATGGAGTACTCTATAAAATTGCTCACATTAGTACAGTGTACTCCTATACTCACTTTCATACCATACCAGTGTCTCCACACTCCTTGGTTTTGAGTATGACCAACCCATATGATATACAATGACCTATATTCGATAAACATTATCATCCTAGATAATAATGTATCATTTAATCATGAACAAGTTTAAGAACTAGATGATAAATCCTCCATTATCGAGTGGAAGTAGTTCTAAGGACTTCATCATAAAAGAGTTCATAATAAGAAAGATATACAAGAAAGTGATGAACTACTAAAAATAACTTTTATATATTGATGATTCATGTACAAATTATGAGATGCTTAATCATCTACACCCAGATAATTGGATTTAGGATACATTTCTTAACATCACAGACCCTGCTTAGGGTATGAAGCTCATCCAAGATTTTTAGAATAGAGGGTTTGCTGACCCTGCTTGGGGCACGAAGCTTGTCCAAGAGTTTGAATAAAAGGTTCATCAACCTTGCTTAGGGCACGAAGCTCATTTAGAACTTTGAATAAAGAGTTTGTCAACCTTTCTTGGAATAAGATGCTTGCCTAGGAATTTAAATAGAGGGTTTGTCAACCTTTCTTAGGGGTGAAGCTTGCCCAGGATTTTTAGAATAGAGGGTCAAGATTAGTCAATGGCCAAGCGAGGGTCGTTCTCCCTTACCATGTGAACACAAGGCTTTGGATATGGATTGAATAGAATGCTTTGACCCTCATGTACCATTTCAAAGTGCACCATGCATGGCGAAGGAGGGTCTCCCAACTCGAGCTAGGGCTTTCCTTTGACTTGTAATTAGTAGAATACCAAAGATGCTTGAGTTACCTCACTCGAGGACATATAGCTTGTCCAATTTTTGCTTGTGAGTCTGATCGCTTAACTAGGGATTATAGGCATGGAAGCTCACTTGGGAGGCCGATTACTTAACTAGGGCTTGAGAATGGTAGATTGCCATGCCAGGGAGGCTTATTACTTAACTAGGGATTATAGGCATGGAAGCCCTCCTAGAAAACTTATTGCTTAACTAGGACTTGAAGGTGGCAGATTGCTATGCTTGGGAGGCTTATTGCTTAACCAAAGATTATGGACATGGAAGCTTGCCTGGGAGACTGATTACTTAACCAGGGCTTGAGGGTGGTAGATTGTTGTGCCTAAGAGGCTGATCGCTTAACCAAGGATTATGGGTGTGGAAACTTGCTTGGAAGACTAATTACTTAATCAAGGCTTAAGGGTGGTAGATTGCTGTGCCTGCGAGGTTGATCACTTAACCAGGAATTATGAGTGTTAGAACCTGACCTGAGAGTTTGATTGCTTGATCAGGGCCTAGAAGGCCATATTGCCTTGCCTGGGGTCCAAGCTTATCCAGGGCTTTGATAGGGGTGTGGTAACCCTCACTTGGAGTGTGTAGCTCATCAGAATTTTTTTAGGTGCACCTTCATCTCCATGAACTAAATGTTTAGTGGTCACTTCGCATAGGGGAGAGAGAGGTTTCATCACAGACAGAGTTAGCTCATAAATAAAAGAGAAATTTTATTGATAGTAAGGTCAAAGATTATCATAATTCTAGGTGCATGGGCTCCTAAAGTGGTGATGGGGTCTGGCTTCATTGCTCTACTTCTAAAGATGTTTGTGCTCTCCCTTCTCCTTTCTCTTTGTCGCCATACCTTTTTTAGCATTGATGTACTTTTTGGAGTGGGACAAGAGCTCTAAAAGATTTTGAGGAAACCTCTTGGAGAGGGAGTGGTAGAAGCCTCCTACTTGGAGCACTCTCATAAGGGCTGACATCATGACTACCAGTTCTAGTTCGCAAACCTCTAACATAGCTATCCTAAAGTGACCCATATAAACTCCAGAGAGACTTTCCTTCCTCCTGTTGGATGGAGAAGAGGAAGTTAGAGTTCTTCCTAGGCCTTTGGCTACTTTGGAACTCGATAATAAACTTCTGGCCGAACTCTTGAAAGGAGCCGATAGAGTCTAGCGGGAGCATGGTGTACCAAGCTTGGATTGGATCTCTGAAAGTGACCGGAAAGGACTTGCATATTAAGATGTCGGATGCCTCTTGCAATATCATGAGAGCTTTAAAGCTCTCCAAGTGGTCATAGAGATCAGTGGAGCCATCATAGAACTCCATGGAGGGTGCCTTGAAGCATCAAGGGATGGGCTCCTCCATGATGATCTGGGAGAAGTGTGGATTCATGGTAAAGAGCGGCTCCGTGGCCAACATCATCTATTATAGTTAAAGGGCCTTCAAATAGCCATCCACCTTGCAAAGCTTCTGGTCTAGCTCATCTTGTTGTCTGGCATGCCTTGTCGGATGATGATACAACAGTCCCTCCATCGAGGAATCTTGCGATGAAGAAGAAGAAAATGAAATAAGGGAATCATGCTCTTGGTTTCTACCTTGACAATCCATTTGGTGACTAGAGCGATGAACATGAAATGCCCCCTGGGGTTCTGATGGTTGCAACATGCAATGATGAGGGGCCTACTCAAGATTGCAAATTGGCTGAAGGGCCACAGGGAGCACTTCTACTTCAGCAAAATAGGTTACACCATCTTGATCTACCCCTGCACTAGAGGGGGAATGTTTGAGGGCTGATGCTTGGTTAGCCTTGGGGTAGGCCAAGCTGGAGGTTGTTATAGGTGGTGGCTAGTGACTAGACTCAGAGTAGGAGTCGATGGAATTGCTTGACAGTGACGAGAGGAGCAGTAAAAGGCTTGTTAGTTCCTTGGTCTAGAAGAGCCTAGGGGTGATTTGTTGGGGCTACCAGTTTTTTTATAGGAGGAGGAGCAGTGAGTTTTACCACTACCTTGTTTTTCACCATATCTATACAAGGAAAAGAGAAACTACAGGTCCTCTCAATAATTATTTAGATCAAAGATCCTTCCTCTAGTACCAATCTATTGTAGCATCGCTGGAGACCTACTAATGTGGTTGGATGTGGTTGCTATGTCGAGTGGCTCCGAGTTTCCGTCTAAGATGTGTGTGAGCATTCTAGAACCTACAAAATGAGGAAGATATAGAAGTCTGACCATGGTGAGGTGGTTCCCTATGGTGGACCCTTCGACGCCTATGTTAGTCTTCGATGATCGCAAACATAAGAGAGGGGTCGGTAGTCTCTATGTGGGTGAAATGGTGATGGATGGTGGAGTTGGATGGAGTGGAAGCATGCGAGGCAAAGGTATCCCATTAGACTTTTTGCTCAGTAGGGTGGTAGAAAAGGTATCCCATACCTTCTTTAGGATATCGTACAAACTTGCACTTATCGGCCCTAGAACTTAGCTTATTTCCAAAAATATTCCTGACATAAGAAGGGCAACCCCAAATCTTAAAATACTTAAGACTTGGCCTTTTTTCCTTTCCATAATTCATTTAGAGTACTATTAGCTGCCTTTGATGGCATCTTGTTTAGTATGTAGGCCCCAGTCTCTAGGGCATAACTCCAGAAGGATATTGAAAGATTCGTGAAGCACATCATGGACCGTACCATACCAATAAGGTGTTGGGTTCGGTGACCAGTGCGGAAGTGTGGATTTCAAAAACTTCATGAAATCAGGTCCGAACCCTAATCCCAAAATCTCCTTATTAGCAATTAAAGCTTATGACTACATGCATGTCCAAATTTAAACATAGTTTAGATACTAACCTCAGATCGCTATATCCAATCTGATGTAGAAATAAACTCCAAATGGAGTAACCTTTTGAACACACCAGGCGTCCACTTGTCCGCCCTCCGATGGTGATCCACACGGGCAGATGATCAAGACAGTGACTTCTCAATTTGGGTTCCTTCCAATCAAGTTCTACCCCAAGAACTTGATATATGAGCTATTGGCTAGAACACCTTTAGCCAAACAGGGACTAAAACTTTCTCTCTTACCCTTCTCCCAGTTTTTGGCAGTTCTGGCCCCTTAAGACACTCTTGTCTTAAGAATAAGCCTTTGTCCTAAAATGAGACAAGGCTTGTCTTGGAGGGAGAAGAAGATTAAGACAAAGTTGTCTTAATGTAAGAAAGAAGAAAAGAGGCGCCTTCTTCCTTTACCGTCGGAGAGTTTCTCTCTCTGACTCTCCTTCTGTTCTGAGATTTGACAGAGCCTAGGCTCTGTAAAGGAATCAAAGAAGAAAGAGAGGAGGGGGAAACAGTCTTCTGGAGAGGGAGAAGGAAAGAGAAGCAAGGCTTCGCCGTAGAAAAACTGGAATGGATTTTTACGGTGAAGCCTTCTTCTTAAATAGGCGACAGAGAGGCGCCTTCTCCTTCTAAAAAATCCTCTCACGCCCCTCTCTCCCTTCTCACGTCTTCTCTCTTAATCTCACGGCCCTTGGGATTAATCTCACGGCCTTTGGGATTAATCTCACGGCCTTTGGGATGGACAGACGCGAAGAGGGATCGAGAAAAACTCAGAAGGGCGCGCGCAGAGAAAAGAGTCGCGCCCCTTCGGAGTTTTTTTCTTTCTTTTCACCGTAATTCCCATTTTGAAGAGTCCACGCCTAGGTGGACTCTGATCCACGCCTCATCAGCCAAAAGACGCCATTCCCTTCTTTCTTTTCACGCAAAAACGCGATTTGGAGAGAGTCCACGCGCGTGTGGACTCTTCTCCTTGCGCGCGCGCGTGGGAAGAGAGGGGGAGGGGTTTTAGGCGATGTGGGAAAGGGGTTTAGCCTCTTAGGTTAGCCCAATTGCTAGCCTATTGTTAGCCCAACGTTTTAAATCTTCAATTAGATTCAAACCGGAATGAATTTGGATCTAAAAAAGACCAAATCGGAACCCTAACTCGAATCCGATTCAAGTAGAAGTCATGGTTTGCAACACATGCTAGTGTGTTCATCTGCAAACGAGATTTAATTCCAAATTAAATCCTTGATTATCTGTCCTAAGTGTGTGACCCATTGGGTTCCATACTTAGCCAGCAGTGGGTCCGAGTGCAAGTTGACCTAATCTGATCAGAACTCATTCTAATCGATTTAGGTCAAATCGAGCTAACTCGAGTCAGTCAATTAGGACTCCTCCTAATTAGTGATCCAATTAAACCATTTAATTTGATCAACCCACAAGACAAGATTGACGTCTAGCAACGTGTCATGTCTACCCGGAAGATATGGAAATTCTGGTGTAATTCCAAAACTACCCTTCAGTGGAAAGTTCCCGTACAATTCGATCCTTCAATCATCTTGCATCCCGAATATAACTATGGATATGGAATCATGTCAAATCCAGTTTATACTCATTCCCAGCTCAGTCATACACTAATGATTCAATTAATTCGATATTAGAAATCATTTCTAATATCTGTACTTTGATCAAAGATTTCCTGAATCATCATCTGACCTAATTTGGCTGGATGCAATCTCCTCCTACTAGGAGTGATCAATTCCTTGTTGACCTACTCATTACCTTCATATACAATTCACCATACCCAGCATCAACCTCGTGCATGACCCAGTGTCATGATTGCGATTGAACCAAAGCATGGGTTCATGTACATAAGGTATTATGGCAGTCTCAGGTCATAGGACTACTTGTACAACTCCCACTATGTGAAACATCTATTGACATGCAGCTAAGGCTCCATTAGATGTTCTCAAACTGGATCTATTCAGTGGACTCATTCACTAATGAGCACCCACATCCTTGTATTAGTGTCCTACACAAATGACTGTGAGAGCAGTCACCCTTTTCAGCATACATAGGATGTGCCAGTCTTACCGGAAACCCTGATCCCCAACTCAGGGTTCCTATGACTAGGAATATTCTAGATTAGGGTTTTAAGGCCTTAGATCTCACTGGTATGATCTCATCATAGCCCTACAACCATAGCCCTAATCTATGGGGTTCATCATATAATGACACAGCGAATGATAAAAAATTATTGCCTTTATTAATTTGTCAATTTACAATGGTCTGGGAGATACAGATATTGGCTTATAGGGCATAATCCTTTCATAAGGTATGATTCCTCCTTTCTACTACACCATTTAACTATGGTGTGTATAGATGGGTACGTTTAGAGAGAATGCCTTTGTCTTTAAGATGATCGAGAAATTCACTAAACAAGTATTCTCCTCCTTGATCAGATCGAAGGATTTTAATACTATGCCCAGTTTGCTTCTCAACCTTATTTCGATACTCTTTGAATTTATCAAAGACTTCGAACTTGTGTTTCATAAGATATGCATATCCGAATCTCGATAAATTATCAATAAAATTGATAAAATAAGAGTATCCTCCTTTAGCTTGGGTTATCATAGGATCACACACATCTGTGTACTAGATCTAATAACTCAGTTGCCCTTTCTCCATGTCCAGTGAATGGAGACTTGGTCATCTTACCCATGAGATAGGACTCACAAGTTTCTAATGATTCATAATAAAAAGGCTCAAAGAAATTTTCTTTGTACAACTTGTTTATCTTGGACTCACTGATATGATCCAAACAGCAATGCCAAAGATAAGTGACATTCACATCATCTCTCTTTCTTTTCTTGTTCTCAACAAGCATAACCTCATCATTGAGTGACAAAATTAAAAGATCAGTAGAAAATGTACCACAACTAAAGAATTTCTTTGAAAAGAAAATTAAGCAGTCATGGCTCATCAAATTTATTTCATAACCTTGTTTCAATAACAAAGGTTTAGAAATAATATTCATTATAATGTTGGGTACATAATAACAATCTTTTAATTCAAAAATATTGTCTGATGGTAACAACAACAGATAGGTGCCAATAGCTTTAGCTTGAATAGGTTCACCACTCATACCGAATAGCTCGAAGTCACCCTTCTTCAAGATTCTAGGTCTCATAACCCTTGTAATGACTTGCAGATATGAGATCCACATGCAGTATCCAATGCTCATGTATCAGCAACTGAAGAACTCAATGACAAATTTGTTTGTATCATGTACAATCCTTTAGATGCTCCACCAGCATTCTGCTTTAGACTTGCAAGATATAACTTACAATTCTTCTTCCAGTGCCCTTGCTTCCTACAGTGATAGCAGGTCCCATCAGCAGAGGGCTTCCTTGACTTCTTCCTCTTCTAGAAGCTACTCTTAGGGTTCCTCTTTCTCTTTGAACCCTTCTTAATTGCCTGCTTCTTCTTTCCATCAACTAGAAGAAGCTAAGCCTTATCACCTTTGAAGTGGTTCTCTGTTATCTTGAGCATATTTAGCAGCTCAAGCAATGACAAATTTAGTTTGTTCATGTAGTAATTCATGACAAACTACGAGAAGGAATCTGGGAGTGACTATAGAATCAAGTCCTAATCAAGCTCTCCATCCATCATAAATCCCAGTTGATTTAATTGAGTGATCAGGTCAATCATCTTGAGGACATGTGCCTGAACGAAAGAGCCCTCACTCATGCATACTCGAAATAACTACTTCGATATCTCATATCGAGTAGTCCGACATGCCCTCTATAAAGCTCTTTAAGATTGAGCAATATGGACCGAGGTTCCATTTCCTCATGTTGCCTATGCAACTCATTGCTCATAGAGGCTAACATGATGCACTTAACATGAAAGATTGTGCCCTGAAAGCCAATTGAAATATTGTATTTCGATCCCAAAATCAATGAATTGACATTATTATAATAAAGGCATTATTTTCATCATACGCTGTGTCCTTATGATTATATATGATGAACCCCATAGATTAGGGCTATGGTTCTAGGGTTATGATGAGATCATACCAGTGAGACCTAAAGCCTTAAAACCCTAATCTAAAATATTCCTGGTCGATGGGATATTGAGTTGGGGATCAATGTTTTTGGCAAGACCAGCACATCCTATATATGCTTTGTGATGAGGGTGACTGATCTCACAGTCACTTGTGTTTAACGCTAATACTAGGATGTGAGTGTTCATTAGAGAATGAGTTCACTGAATTGATCCAGATTGAGAATATCTAATGGAACCTTATCTGTTTGTCAATAGATAATTCTCATAGTGGGAGTAGTGCATGTGGTCCTTTGACCTGAGACTACCATGGTAACTTATATATATGAATCCATACTTTGGATCGCAATCAATCATGACACTGAGTCATGCACGAGGTGATACTGGGTATGGTGGATTGTATATGGAGGTTGTGAGTAGGTCAACAAGGAATTGATCAGCCCTAGTAAGAGGGAATTGCATCCAGCTAATTTTGATTAAATGATGGATTCAGGAAATCATTGATCAAAGTATGAACATTAGAGTTAATTTCTAATGAATGAATCATCATTATAAACATTGAGCTAGGGATGAATATAAAATTAGATTTGACAAGTATCCATATTCATAATCATATTCAGGATGCAAGTTGATCAAAGGACTGAATTGCCCGGTAACTCACCACTGAAGGGTATTTTGGTAATTCCATCAAAATTCCACATCTTCCGGGTGGACATGATACATTGCTAGATGTCAATCTTGTCTTGTAGGTATATGATTGAATTATGGTAATTCAAATCAGTTAATTAGAATTAGATTCTAATTGACCGAGTCGATCTAGTTTGAGTTGACCTAAATCGGCTTAGTTGAGATCTAACCGATATAAGTCAAATAGCACTCAGACCTACTGCTGGCTAGGTGTGGAACCCAATGAGTCACACACAAAAGAAAATTGATGAAGGATTTAATTTGAAATTAAATCATGTTTGCAGGATAAACACACTAGCATGTGTTGCAGACCAAATTTCTATTCGAATCAGATTCGAATTTGGTTCCGAATTAGGCTTAATTGGGTTCTAATTGAACCAGATTAAGGTCTAATTTAGTTTTTCGGACATTGGGCTAACCCATGGCTGAACCCAAGTGAATAAAGTGCACTGAGACCCTCTCTCCAAGCCGCCCACTTCTTTCCTCACCTGCGCACGCCAAGAAGAAGAGTCCACGCGCGTGTGGACTCCTCTTCACGCGCGTGAGAAAGAAAAAGCATCGAAGAAAAATTTGAAAGAGGGGGCGATTCGGATCCTTGTCTGACACCCTTGGATCTTGATCAGATGGCCAGAAAAAATTAAGGAAAAGATCCATCGCTTTTCGGTCGCAAATCCGTCTCCAAAAGTCGCGATTCTTCCTGAAGTTTTTCCGAGAGTTCTCCTCGTCGGAAAAACAAAAATTAAATTGGAGAATCATGATTTTTGGTTGAGGGGATGCGTGAGGAATGAGGGATCATGATTCTTGGGATTTCAGAGGGTTGTGATGTTTTGAGTAAACGTCCCTCTGAGATCTATAAAAGGCTTTGGGTTCACATGGGTTTTATCAGACAATAAAATTCAGAAATCAGATCCTTCTCCTCCTCTCCGGAATACTCCTTCCCTTTATGCTTGTTGGGTATTGTTTCCCTTACAGAGATAATCTTTGTCGAAACTCTGACCCTAAACAAGAATAAGAGGAAGGTCTTGAACGATAAAGGAAAGGAAAAGGAAGGATCTGTTCTTCTTCTTTTCCTTCTTGAATTAAGACTTTGCCTGTCTTAATTCTTCTTCCAATTCAATTCAAGAAAAGGAATTCAAGAAAGGGAATTCAAGAAAAGAATTCAAGAAGAGGAAATAAAGAAGAAAAGAAATTTTCAAGAAAGAAAATTTCAGCCCAAAAGTCCAAGAATTGAATTCTTGAAAAAGAATTCAAGAAGAGGAGCCAAGAACAAGAAATTGTTGTCTTCATCATTTTCTGTGTGGATCACCATTGGAGGGTGAACATTTGGGCACCTAGTAGAGATTTAAAGTTTGGATTTTAGCGATACAGGTTAGTATTTTAATATGACTTTAAATCTTATATATACATGTTATATGTTTTAATTCTTTTAAGGAGATCTTGGGTTAAGGGTTTGGTGAAGATTTCATAAAAAAATTGAAATCTATGTTTCCGCCTTACCATCGAACCCTACAGTGGTATCAGAGCCTCCTTATTAAGATTAAAATATATATGCTGATTTTTAGATGCATATGTATATAAGTAACATATGATATAGTATATGTTTGATGTAATGTCACCAATTAGGATTTTCACTCAAACCCTAATTGTTGTAGAGATATGTTTAGAGATATAGTCATCATACTAAAATAAGGTTGTCCTGGCATAATGGTGGATCCATTATGTGGTAAATGGTTGTCCTAGTATGATGACACACTAAT
Organism: Areca catechu; assembly: GCA_021397845.1. Lineage (NCBI taxonomy): Eukaryota > Viridiplantae > Streptophyta > Magnoliopsida > Arecales > Arecaceae > Areca > Areca catechu. The sequence continues at coordinate 149,044,280 of CM038039.1, read as the reverse complement.
CACATATTTGTGTTAATTATGCATATATGTTTGATGTATGCCACTAATTAAGATTTTCACTTAAACCTTAATTTGTATAGAGATATGTTTAGCCTTCTAGTCATCATACTGAAATAAGGTTGTCCTGGAATAATGGTGGATCCATTATGTGGTAAATGGTTGTCCTAGTATGATGGCACACTATGGCACATATTTGCTAGAATGTGCTTTGTTTTAATAAAGCCCTCTTTAAAAACATATGAAGTTGTAGTGTCATATACCAAAAGCAAAAATAATCAATATGATTAGTTTATCATTCGGTGTCTAGGAAAAGTGGTTCATGATCGGTAAAGAGGACGTGGTTTTTAATTGGTTCCGTTGACTGACCTGGCCAATTCTTATTGGTGTCTAAGGAAAGCAACGGGTGGACTCCCACCACTCTCCCACTTACCCGGCCGATAAGATTAACTTAATTATTGATTGAAATGCTTAGTGTAATATTCACTACATGTGGCCTTCCTTCATGCCAAGTCATTATTATGTTATGATCCATATTAGGTTTGTTGTGTACACACAAGGCCTTTTATGGTGACTAACATAATTTTGGCTTGGTACATTTGATGTTTATGGCATGATTTAATATAATACTTTGTTGTGTACACACAAGGGTATTATAATTAATATCATGACTATATAGCAATGAAGGGTCTAACTTAACTAAAATATTATAGTTTGTTGTGTACACACAAGGCTATTAATATTTTAGAGGCCAAGATAAGTTGAGAATTGTATGAGTTACAATTAGAAAGAGTTTTCCTACCTTTGAACTTATATATGATTTGTTGTGTACACACAAGGCCTTTTGTAAGGAATTAGGATCTCAACCCCACTAAGAGAACCAATTAGGGTTTTCTCGATCATCATATGGAGGGTTATGATGCTTGATAAAATAGTGGGAGACATAATTAAGTTAAAGTCCTAATTTAATTATGTTTTGTCAACATTGGTTGTTTTCTTATGTAATGTTCTTTGTTAATGTAGATTAAATGGCCTCTTCACTCTCACTCCGTAGCATTCTTGATGCAAATAAATTAACTGGACCAAACTATGTTGATTGGTTGAGAAACCTGAAGATAGTACTCAGCCAAGAAAGAATTTCTTATATTCTTGATACCCCAACCTTGGAACCATTAGGGGAAGATGCCTCGCAAGAGGATAAGACCACATATAACTTGTGACAAAATGACTCACTTACTGTCAAGTGTATAATGCTTGCCTCTATGACCAATGAGTTATAGAGGCAACATGAAAGCATGGACACAAACTCCATATTGCTCAATCTAAAAGAACTTTATGGAGAACATAGTCGAACTGCAAGATATGAAATATCTAAGTAGTTATTTCATGCAAGGATGACAGAAGGTACATCCGTACAAGACCATGTATTAAAGGTTATTGACCTAATCACCCGATTGGGTCAATTGGGTTTTGTTATGGATGGGGAGTTGAATCAAGATTTAATCATGCAGTCACTCCCAGAGTCATTTTCACAGTTTGTTCTTAATTATCATATGAACAAACTTAACACTTCCTTGCCTGAGCTGTTGAATATGTTAAAAATAGCAAAGAGCCATTTAAAGAAAAATAAGGCTCCACTTCTTCTTGTGGATGGTGTAAACAAGAAGAAAATAGGCAAAAAGGGTTCCAAGAGGCGGTTGAACCAAAAAAGGGGCATCAAGAAAAAGAAAGGAAAGAAGGCCTCCGGACAAATGACCTGCTTTCATTGTGGCAAGCCGGGTCATTGGAAAAGAAACTACAAGGTTTATCTTGCAAGTGTGAAGCCTGGTGCTAGTGATGCACCAAAAGGTATGTATGAGATACATGCAATTTTGTCATTAGACTCTTCTAATTCAAACTCTTAGGTATTGGATACTGCTTGTGGTCATCATATCTGCAAATCATTGCAGGGACTACAGAACATTAGAGTTTTGAAGGAAGGCGACTTCGAGCTCTACGGTGTTGGAGGAGATTCCATCCAAGCAGAAGCTGTAGGGACTTATATATTGAAGCTGCCTTTTGGGAAGATTTTAGAATTAAAAAATTATTATTTTATGCCTAGAATCATTAGAAACATCATATCTGTACCCTTGTTACTTAAACAAGGATATATTATGAATGTAATGAGCAGTGGCTGCTCAATCAGTTTTTCTAATGAAATAATATTTAATGGCATATTTTGCAATGGTCTCTTAACTCTATCTTCTGATGACAATATACTACATGTAAGTAATAAACAAAAAAGAGATGAAGTAAATAATACTTTACTTTGGCACTGTCGTCTTGGGCATATTAGTGAGCAAAGGATTAACAAGTTATACAAGGAAAAATTCCTTAATTTTTATGACTATGAATCATTAGGAACTTGTGAATCATGTCTCATGGGTAAAATGACCAAGACTCCATTTAGTGGACATAATGAAAGGACAACTGAGTTATTAGGACTCATACACACTGATATATGTAGACCTATGACAACTCAAGCCAAGGGTGGATACTCATATTTCATCACATTCACTGATGATTTTTCAAGGTACGGATTTGTGTATCTAATAAAACATAAGTCCGAAGCTTTTGAAAAATTTTTAGAGTATCAAAGTATGGTAAAGAAACAAACGGGGAAAAGTATTAAGATCCTTCGATCAGATAGAGGAGGTGAATACTTATCCACCGAGTTTCTTGATTACCTTAAAGAAAAGGGAATCATCTCTGAATGGACTCCTCCTTACACACCACAAGTAAATGGTGTTGCTGAAAGGAGAAATCGTACTTTATTAGATATGGTATGGTCCATGATGTGCTTCACATACTTACCTGTTTCTTTCTGGGGATATGCCTTGGAAATAGCGACTAATATTTTAAATAGAGTACCATCCAAATCTGTATCTAGCACTCCATATGAGTTATGGAGGGGAAAGAAACCCAATCTTAAGTATCTTAAGATATAGGGATATCCAGCCTATGTCAAAAGAAATTTTGGACATAAGCTTGATGTTAGAGAAGAAAAGTATCTATTTGTTGGATATCCTAAAGATAGTATAGGATATCTGTTCTACCATCCTACTGAATAAAAGGTTTTAGTCAGTAGGCATGCCATTTTTATGGAGAAAGAGTTCATCCTACAAAAGGGCAGTGGGAGAAATATTGAACTTGAAGAAGTTCAACAAGTAGATACATCTTAACCAAATCATAACATAGTTAGTATAGAACCTGAACACACCACTCCTATCCGTAGGTCTGATAGGGTGCGACATGCACCTGAGAGGTATGGGTTCATTATTGAAAATAATGAAGCCCGAATCATTGATTATGATGAGCCTCTAACATATACGGATGCTGTCATGAGTAGTGACTCAGACAGATGGCTGGAAGCCATGAGATCCGAAATGGACTCCATGTTTGTCAACCAAGTCTGGACTTTGGTTGATGCACCAGAGGGTTTTAACCCTATTGGATGCAAATGGGTCTATAAGAAACAGATTGGGGCAGATGGCCAAGTTGAAACTTATAAAGCCAGAATAGTGGCTAAGGGTTTCAGACAAAAATAGGAAATAGATTATGATGAAACATTTTCTCTTGTTGCCATGCTCAAATCTATTTGGATCATGCTTGCCATAGCAGCATATCATGATTATGAAATCTGGCAGATGGATGTGAAAACCGCATTGCTCAATGGTTTCCTTGAGGAAGAGGTTTATATGTCACAGCCAGAAGGTTTTGTCTTGGAGACTAAACCTAATCAGGTATGTAGGCTGAAGAAATCTATTTATGGATTAAAGCAAGCATCTAGGAGTTGGAACATCCGATTTGATAAGACAGTCAAAGAATTTGACTTTATCAAAAATGAGGATGAACCTTGTGTGTACAAGAAGACTAGTGGGAGAGCCATAGTTTTCTTGGTTCTGTATGTAGATGACATACTTCTCATTGGGAATGATATCCCAATTTTACAATCAGTCAAGGTATGGTTATCTAAACAGTTTTCCATTAAAGACTTGGGAGAAGCATCTTATATACTAGGCATCAAGATCTATAGAGATAGATCTAGAAGGATGCTAGGTTTATCCCAGTCTAGGTACATTGACCAAGTGCTAAAAAGATTTAGCGTGGAGGAAAGTAAAAGAGGTTACTTACCTATTGTTCATGGCATACATCTTTCTAAAAAGATGTCTCCTAAGACACCTGAAGAAAGAAATAGAATGAATTCTATACCTTATGCTTCGGCAGTAGGGTCTATTATGTATGCTATGTTATGTACTAGGCCTGATGTGGCATATGCCTTAAGCAGGTTTCAGGCTGATCCAGGAGAGGATCATTGGAAGGCTGTGAAAAATATTCTTAAGTACTTAAGAAGAACTAAGGATATTTTTCTAATATACGGAGGATCTGATCTTAAACTAGAAGCTTATTCAGATTCTAGTTTTCAATTAGATCCAGATGACAGCAAATCTATATCTGGATATGTTTTTACCCTAAATGGAGGAGCTGTAAGCTGGAAGAGTTCTAAACAACAAACTGTAGCTGACTCAACAACTGAGGCAAAGTACATTACTGTTAGTGAAGCTACCAAGGAAGCTGTCTGGATGAAGAAGTTCATATCAGAGTTGGGCGTAGTTCCTAAGATTGAAGGTCCAGTATCACTTTACTATGATAATACTGGGGCTGTTGCTCAAGCAAAGGAACCAAGAGCTCATCACAAATCAAAGCACATTCTGAGACGCTTCCATCTCGTTCGAGAGATTGTCGAAAGACAAGAAGTCTGCATTAAAAGGGTAGAAACGAAGAACAACATAGCAGACCCGTTCAATAAAGCTCTATCACAGCGAGAGTTTGATCGCCATCTTGATTGTATGGGGTTAAGAATTAAAGGAGATTGGCTTTAGTGCAAGTGGGAGATTGAAAGATTGTGCCCTGAAAGCCAATTGAAATATTGTATTTCGATCCCAAAATCAATGAATTGACATTATTATAATAAAGGCATTATTTTCATCATACGCTGTGTCCTTATGATTATATATGATGAACCCCATAGATTAGGGCTATGGTTCTAGGGTTATGATGAGATCATACCAGTGAGACCTAAAGCCTTAAAACCCAAATCTAAAATATTCCTGGTCGATGGGACATTGAGTTGGGGATCAATGTTTCCGGCAAGACCGGCACATCCTATATATGCTTTGTGATGAGGGTGACTGATCTCACAGTCACTTGTGTTTGACACTAATACTAGAATGTGAGTGTTCATTAGAGAATGAGTTCACTGAATTGATCTAGATTGAGAATATCTAATGGAACCTTATCTGTTTGTCAATAGATAATTCTCATAGTGGGAGTAGTGCATGTGGTCCTTTGACTTGAGACTACCATGGTACCTTATATATATGAATCCATACTTTGGATCGCAATCAATCATGACACTGAGTCATGCACGAGGTGATACTGGGTATGGTGGATTGTATATGGAGGTTGTGAGTAGGTCAACAAGGAATTGATCAGCCCTAGTAAGAGGGAATTGCATCCAGCTAATTTCGATTAAATGATGGATTCAGGAAATCTTTGATCAAATTATGAACATTAGAGTTAATTTCTAATGAATGAAACATCATTATAAAGATTGAGCTAGGGATGAATATTAAATTGGATTTGACAAGTATCCATATTCATAATCATATTCGGGATGCAAGTTGATCAAAGGACTGAATTGCCCGGTAACTCACCACTGAAGGGTATTTTGGTAATTCCACCAAAATTTCACATCTTCTGGGTAGACATGATACGTTGCTAGACGTCAATCTTGTCTTGTAGGTATATGATTGAATTATGGTAATTCAAATCAATTAATTAGAATTAGATTCTAATTGATCGAGTCGAGCTAGTTTGAGTTGACCTAAATTAGCTTAGTTGAGATCTAACCGAATTAAGTCAAATAGCACTCGGATCTACTGCTGGCTAGGTGTGGAACCCAATGGGTCACACACAAAAGAAAATTGATGAAGGACTTAATTTGGAATTAAATCAAGTTTGCAGGATAAACACACTAGCATGTGTTGCAGACCAAATTTCTATTCGAATCAGATTCGAATTTGGTTTCGAATTAGGCTTAATTGGGTTCTAATTGAACCAGATTAAGGTCTAATTTTGTTTTTCGGACATTGGGCTAACCCATGGCTGAATCCAAGTGAATAAAGTGCACTGAGAGCCTCTCTCCAAGCCGCCCACTTCTTTCCTCACCTGCGCGCGCCAAGAAGAAGAGCCCACTCGCGTGTGGACTCCTCTTCACGCGCGTGAGAAAGAAAAAGCCTTGGAGAAAAATCTGAAAGAGGGGGCGATTTGGATCCTTGTTTGACACCCTTGGATCTGGATCTGATGGCCAGAAAAAATTAAGGAAAAGATCCATCACTTTTCGGTCGCAAATCCGTCTCCAAAAGACGCGATTCTTCCTGAAGTTTTTCTGAGAGTTCTCCTTGTCGGAAAAATGAAAATTAAATCAGAGAATCATGATTTTTGGTTGAGGGGATGCATGAGGAATGAGGGATCGTGATTCTTGGGGTTTCAAAGGGTTGCGATGTTTTGAGTAAATGCCCCTCTGAGATCTATAAAAGGCTTTGGATTCACGGGGGTTTTATCAGACAATAAAATTTAGAAATCAGATCCTTCTCCTCCTCTCCAGAATACTCCTTCCCTTTATGCTTGTTGGGTATTGTTTCCCTTACAGAGATAATCTCTGTCAAAACTCTGACCCTAAACAAGAATAAGAGGAAGGTCTTGAACGGTAAAGGAAAGGAAAAGGAAGGATCTGTTCTTCTTCTTTTCCTTCTTGAATTAAGACTTTGCCTGTCTTAATTCTTCTTCCAATTCAATTCAAGAAAAGGAATTCAAGAAAGGAAATTCAAGAAGAGGAAAGAAGGAAGAAAAGAAATTTTCAAGAAGGAAAATTTCAACCCAAAAGTCCAAGAATTGAATTCTTGAAAAAGAATTCAAGAAGTGGAGCCAAGAACAAGAAATTGTTGTCTTCATCATTTTCTGTGTGGATCACCATTGGAGGGTGAACATTTGGTCACCTGGTGGAGATTTAAAGTTTGGATTTTAGCGATACAGGTTAGTATTTTAATATGACTTTAAATCTTATATATACATGTTATATGTTTTAATTCTTTTAAGGAGATCTTGGGTTAAGGGTTTGGTGAAGATTTCATAAAAAAATTGAAATGTATGTTTCCGCCTTGCCATCGAACCCTACATTACAATCAAGCTGTCATTCTGCCACATTTTATATGTGGCCCTTTCCTCCTCAATATCATCCTCTCCTACTAGATCTGGGTTAGGAGAATCGAGGATATAGGCAAGCTTTTCCTGAGCTAATACAATTCTCAAGTTCCTCAACCTATCCACATAATTCAAATCGGTCAACTTGTTGGTGAAAGTTAAAAAGGGCTTTTGCAGGTACCTACTCTAAGCATGCAAGAGCAGGGAGCAGGTAAGTATTTTAAAACAATTTTAAAATGCACAGCGGAAAAAACTTGCTCCACGCAGGATCTAACACGATCTGGAAACATGTGCAGACAAAAACATGTTATAATATGGGCATGTAATGTTTATAAAATATTTTAAATACTTAGATCTATGCATGCATGAATTTTAAAAATCAAAACCCATACCTTATTCTTACCTGGAATAAATCTGGTATAGTTCTGGAATAACAGGGATAACAGGAATAATTTTATTCCTGTTGTCTTCCTCTTCAAACGTTGGAATGCTTTGTTTTTCCTTTGCTTCAACAGCAACAATGGCCAATCCGAATGACCAATCTTTGGTCTCCTCTCTATCACCAACAGCAAGGATTTCTCTTGCTTCAAATGGAGAAGGGATAGGCGTGGATCTTCAACGTTGAATCACTCTTGTTCTTCTCCAAAAACAACAAAGGTTAAAACCTGTAACTCAAAAAAAAATAGGACACTTAAATAGCAATTAGAGCATTGATCCAGCTCTTAAGTGCTCAAATGAGCACTCTCTAGAGGGGGAACACGTGCGAGACTCCACAGATCCGGTTCTCAGGTGATGCTAGTCGCCGGAAAACACCTTCAAATGGTGGGAAGAAGTGATGTTGTTTTGCTGCAATGTTTCTCCAAACAGAGCACGAACTTCTTCTTCCAATGAGCACAAGAAATAAGGACAAATGGAATTGATTTTTCCTCCCAATCAATTGCCTAAACCCCCCCAAAAAATCTGTGGTGAAAGGATGATGAAATCTCTCAAAAAAATAAGAATCCAGAGAGATATTTCAGCCTCACGATTTTCTCCACTTCCAAAAGAACAGCGCCCAGCAGAAAATACATGCAGCGATGAACCAATCCAACCGGTGATTTTGGGAGGTGAAAGGTCTTGCGGGAAACCAAAAGGCAGCACGGATTAAAAACGAATTCAATTCGTTTCAATGAAGCAATCAAAGTGAGTTAAAATCCAGCCAAAACGAAATTAAAAGGGGAGAAGAAGGGATGCCCAAAAGCCCTGTTCGCCCAAAGCAGCAATTCACCGTGAAGACCGGTTCAAAGGGTCAAAAATAAATGAAAAAGGTTTAAATAAAAAACCCAATGGTTCAAAAAAGGCTCATCCATATAATTTGATCAAAATCTAATTATCAGAAGGCTTGGTCTAGTCCTGGTTAACCAGAAAAAAATTCCTGATAAATCAGAACAAAATCTGATAGACCCAAACCCAGGTCAATCCAATGTGCTCAATCAAATCGTCACCGATAAGATTCCTAATCAAATACCGGTACCTAGATCAGGGAGTAATCCTCTATGGCGTGTGACCTCATAGGTTCGAACCTAGGCGGTAGCACTGGAACAATTCCAGTACCAGCACAAGATACCATCTAGTAATGGGTCCCGGCGTCCGGATAGGTCGAAGATGCGGGAGCAAACTGTCGAACCTCTGGCATATGGTTACCGTATAGTTCATCCCTTTGACCTCTAATGCTTAGGACGACTGAGATTGGGCTGCCAACCCAGACTGAGTCAGTCGACAACGTGTCTCAACCTTGCAAGCCCAGTAACTCTTCACTAGGACTACCCCGGCCGAGGATTTGCTAAATTGAGATACTGCGAGACATTCAATCCAAACTATTTGGATAGGTCAATTCCATCTTGGTCCATCACTGCTCCACAAGTACTTGCTTGTACCCAGAAACCTTCCATCACCGGATTAAAAATCCGGGTAGTCTGGCACCAAAGCATAGGGAGTTGCTTGCAAGCTACCATGATGACCTTAGGTCGGAGGGACACATATACCCATATCCAATCGTGAGTTTCCCTTTGGCAAAAAGGGGCTGTACGGAGTCACATTCAATGAGATACCACATATCCCACTTGTAGATCACATCAGTGTCACCACACTCATTTGGTCAAGAGGACAACCAAACGATGTGAACTGCAACAACCTATACTTGATATATTGCCGTCCAGTATAATATATCCTTTGATTGTGAACAGGGTTTAAGGACCAGTCGATACATCCTCTCTGTATCGAAGTCAGTGTAGTCTTAAGGGCCTCATCACATGGAAAGAGTTCATTTCAGGAAAATACAATATGTGATGAGCTACCAAAAATAATATTTTATTAATTCATAAAAAGAATACAATACTCATCACAACCGCCTACAACCCAGGTGATTGGCTTTGGGACACAATTCCCAACAACTCCCACTCGTACTAAAGCCAATCAGAAGAGTATCTAATACCCATTTCCCATTTATAATAGTCAAACTCTTTTATTCCGAGGGCTTTAGTGAAGGGGTCGGCCAGATTTTCTTTTCCATCGATCTTCAGAAGATTGGTGTCGCCTCATTCCATGATTTTTCGTACGAGGTGGTAGCGCCATAGAATGTGCTTTGTGCGGTGATGTGCTTTAGGCTCCTTAGCTTAAGCAATGGCTCCAGTGCTGTCACAGTACACCGAAACAGGACCATCTAGGGAAGGTGCCACCCCTAGCTCTCCAAGGAACTTCCGTAACCATAAAGCTTCCTTTGTTGCATCTGATGCTGCAATATATTCTGCTTCGCATGCCGAGTCTGCAACAGTTGCCTGCTTGGAACTTTTCCAGCATATCGCTCCTCCGTTCAGGGTAAATACAAACCCTGACACACTCTTGCTATCATCTTTATCCGACTGGAAACTGGAGTCAGTGTACCCCACAAGTTTCAAGTCAGGTTCTCCATAAATCAGCCATTGATCTTTAGTATTTCTTAAATACCTAAGGATGGACTTAACCACCTTCTAATGCACCTCACCTGGGTCAGACTAGTATCTGCTCACTACTCATAGTGAGTATGCCATGTCTAGTCTAGTACAAGTCATAGCATACATGATAGAGCCTACTGCAGAAGTATAAGGTACTCTACTCATGCGCTCTCTTTCCTCAAGAGTTGTCGCACAATCCTTCTTGGAAAGAGTAATTCCAGAACCTATCGGGAGATAGCCTTTCTTGGAATTTTCCATGCTGAACCGTTTTAGCACGGTGTCAATGTACATGGACTGGGACAGTCCCAAAAGCTTCTTAGATCTATCTCTATAGATCTTCATACATAGTATGTAAGAAGCTTCACCCAAGTCCTTCATGGAGAACTAAGATGATAACCAGACCTTTATTCCTTGTAATGCTGTGACATCATTCCCGATTAAGAGAATGTCATCAACATACAGTACTAGGAATACAATCACAGAACCATTAACCCATTTATAGATGCACGATTCTTCTCCGTTCCTAACGAAGCCATATGATTTGATACACCTATCAAATCGTAAGTTCCAACTTCGAGATGCTTGCTTGAGTCCATAGATGGACCTCTGCAACTTGCATACCTTTGATTCATCTATGGATGTGAACCCTTCAGGCTGTATCATATACACCTCCTCTTCCAGCTCTCCATTTAGGAAAGTGGTTCGGACATCCATCTGCTAGATCTCGTAATCAAAATATGCTGCCAAAGCAAGCATGATCCGATTGGACTTGAGCATTGCCATAAGGGAGAAAGTCTCGTCATAATCGATACCATATTGCTGACGATACCCCTTGGCACCCAGACGGGCTTTATAGGTCTCTACCTTCTCATCTGCGCCCCTTTTCCGTTTGAAGATCCATTTACACCCAATGGGTTTTATTCCTTCAGGCGGATCAACCAATGTCCAAACATTGTTGATTTCCATGGACTCCATTTCGGATCGCATGGCTCCAAGCCATGCCTCAGAGTCAGATCTCTGAAGAGCATCCATATAGGTGATCGGATCCTCATTATTCTCATCGAGCTCAATGGGATCACCATCCCGGACCAAGAAACCATAGTATCTGTTCGGCTGACGCGGTATTCTACCGGACCTCCTAATGTGTTCTGGGTGTGATTCAATCACAGCCGGTTCTACGATATCCTTAGAGTGTGCAGGTTCTTCTATTAGCTGAACTTCATCAAGTTCAATCTTAGAGGCTATAGTTCCTTCTCCAAGGAACTCCTTTTCCAAAAAGATAGCTCTAAGAGCAACGAACACCTTTTGTTCATTCTCCAAATAGAAGAAATACCCTTTGGTTTCCTTAGGATAACCAATGAATAAGCATCGATCAGACCTAGGACCAAGTTTGTCTGAGTCTAAACGCTTTACATAAGTCGGACAACCCCAGACCCGAAGGTGTGAGATTGAGGGTTTACATCCAGTCCACATCTCATATGGAGTGGAGACAACAGACTTACTTGGAATATCAGTTAATAAGTAACAGGCTGTCTGAAACACATATCCCCAAAAGGATAGCTACAGAGTTGCAAAACCCATCATGGATCGAACCATGTCCAACAAGGTTCGATTCCTCCTTTCAGACACACTATTCAACTGTGGTGTTCCTGGAGGAGTCCATTGAGAGAGAATTCCATTCTCCTCAAGATATGTCAAAAATTCACAAGAAAAGTATTCACCACCTCGATCAGATCGAAGAGTTTTAATACTTTTTCTAGTTTGCTTTTCTACTTCATTACGGTATCGTTTGAACATTTCAAACGACTCAGACTTATGTCTCATTAGAAAGACATAACCGAACCTCGAAAAGTCGTCTGTAAAAGTAATGAAATATTTGTATCCTCCTCTGGCACTAATTGTCATTGGTCCACATACATCAGTATGTATTAGACTTAGAAGTTCTGTAGCTCGTTCACCTTTTCCAGTAAAAGGTGATTTGGTCATTTTACCAAGTAAACAGGATTCACAAGTGGGCAGTGATTCAGAATCACTGACCTCGAGGAGTCCATCTCCTCGCATCTTGTTTATCCTATTTTGGTTAATATGACCTAGCCTATAGTGCCAAAGATACAAATCGTTGACATTATCTAACCTTGGGCGTTTGCTAGAAATGTACATCACATTAACAGGCCTTGATAGTACATAAATGCCATTATTTAATCTAGCTTTCATTATCACAGAGTTATTCAAAATAACATTGCAAAAATCACCCATTATTGATAGTTCAAAACCATAATTGGCCAAAAGGCCTACAGAGATTATGCACATAATGAAACTAGGACAATAGTGATAGTCGACTAGTTCGATAGTACTAGACTCAAAGACAAGACGCAGGACTCCGACCACCAGTACTGGAACACGATTTCCATTCCCGACGCTCAGAAACTATTCTCCATCTTCAAATCTTCTGCTAACTTGAAGTCCCTGTAACGAATTACAAACATGAATTGGACTACCAGTATCTAATACCCAGTTAGCAGTATCAACAATTGAGTAATTACAAGGTTTTATCATATAAATACCTTGTTCAGCAGATTTCTGCTTCCTCGGCCTGTTCGGATCAAGGGATGCAATATAAAGAGGACAGTTCCTCTTCCAGTGTCCCTTCTTCTTGCAGTAGAAGCACTCTGCAGAAGACTGATCAGCCTTATACTTCCTGGTCTGACTAGGGCCAGGAGCATTCTGCACCTTCTTTCCCTTCTTATTTATTTTCTTCTTCCCTTTCTTAAAGGGATGACGACCTCTACTTCCTCCCACTAAATTTACCACCCCCTTATTCAGTTGGTGGTCTTTCTCGAAAGTCTCCAGCAACCCCAAAAGACCATGGTAGTTGACTGCAGGCTTGTTCATTCTGTAATGATCAAGAAAGTCAAGATAGGAGGAGGGAAGAGAATTTAGGATCGCATCCTTGCCGAGTTGCTCATGCAAGGGGCATCCGAGTTTGCCCAACTTTTCAATCAACTCGATCATGTACAATACATGATCAGTGACTGAACCACCATTCGGCATCTAGGAATTGTAGATGGCACAAGACACTGAAAGGATTATGCCCTATAAGCCAATATTTGTATCTCCCAGACCATTGTAAATTGACAAGTTAATAAAGGCAATATTTTTTCATCATTCGCTGTGTCATTATATGATGAACCCCATAGATTAGGGCTATGGTCCTAGGGCTATGATGAGATCATACCAGTGAGGTCTAAGGCCTTAAAACCCTAATCTAGAATATTCCTAGTCATAGGAACCCTGAGTTGGGGATCAGGGTTTCCGGTTAGACTGGCACATCCTATGTATGCTGAAAAGGGTGACTGCTCTCACAGTCACTTGTGTGGGACACTAATACAAGGATGTGGGTGCTCATTAGCGAATGAGTTCACTGAATAGATCCAGTTTGAGAACATCTAATGGAGCCTTAGCTGCATGTCAATAGATGTTTCTCATAGTGGGAGTTGTACAAGTAGTCCTATGACCTGAGACTGCCATAATACCTTATGTACATGAACCCATGCTTTGGTTCAATCTCAATCATGACACTGGGTCATGCACGAGGTTGATGCTGGGTATGGTGAATTGTATATGAAGGTAATGAGTAGGTCAACAAGGAATTGATCACTCCTAGTAGGAGGAGATTGCATCCAGCCAAATTAGGTCAGATGATGATTCAGGAAATCTTTGATCAAAATACAGATATTAGAAATGATTTCTAATATCGAATTAATTGAATCATTAGTGTATGACTGAGCTGGGAATGAGTATAAGCTGGTTTTGACATGTTTCCATATCCATAGTTATATTCGGGATGAAAGATGATTGAAGGATCGAATTGTACGGGAACTTTCCACTGAAGGGTAGTTTAGGAATTTCACCAGAATTTCCATATCTTCCGGGTAGACATGACACGTTGCTAGACGTCAATCTTGTCTTGTGGGTTGATCAAATTAAATGGTTTAATTGGATCACTAATTAGGAGGAGTCCTAATTGACTAACTCGAGTTAGCTCGATTTGACCTAAAAGGATTAGAATGAGTTCTGATCAAATTAGGTCAACTTGCACTCGGACCCACTGCTGGCTAGGTATGGAACCCAATGGGTCACACACTTAGGACAGATAATCAAGGATTTAATTTGGAATTAAATCTCGTTTGCAGATGAACACACTAGCATGTGTTGCAAACCATGGCTTCTACTTGAATCGGATTCGAGTTAGGGTTCCGATTTGGTCTTTTTTAGATCCGAATTCATTCCAGTTTGAATCTAATTGAAGATTCAAGACATTGGGCTAATAGTAGGCTAGAAATTGGGCTAACCTAAGAGGCTAAACCCCTTTCCCACATCGCCTAAACCCCTTCCCCTCTCTTCCCACGCGCGCGCGCAAGGAGAAGAGTCCACGCGCGCGTGGACTCTCTCCAAGGGGCGTTTTTGTGTGAGAAAAGAAAAGGGGATCGGCGTTTTGGCTGAAGGGGCGTGGAAGAGAGTCACCTAGGTGTGGACTCTTAAAAAACGGGATTACCGTGAAAGAAAAAAAAAAACACCGAAGGGGCGCGACTCTTCTCTTCTGCGCGCGCCCTTCTGTGTTTTTTCACGACTCTTTCTTGCGTCTTCCCATCCCAAAGGCCGTGAGATTAATTCAAGGGCCGTGAGATGAAGGGAAAGGACGTGAGAAGGGAGAGAGGGGCATGAGAGGGTGATTACAGATGGGTAGGCGCCTCTCTGTCGCCTATTTAAGGAGAAGACTTCACCATAAAAAAAAAAAAAAAAAAAAAAAAAAAAAAAAAAAAAAAAAAAAAAAAAAAAAAAAAAAACTATTCCAGATTTTCTACAGCGAAGCCTTGCTTCTATTTTCCCTCTCCCTCTCCAGAAGATTGTTTCCCCCTCCTCTCTTTCCTCTTTGATTCCTTTACAGAGCCTTGGCTCTGTCGAATCTCAGAACAGAAGGAGAGTCAGAGAGAAACTCTCCGACGGTAAAGGAAGAAGGCGCCTCTCCTTTCTTTCTTACATTAAGACAATCTTGTCTTAATTTTCTTCTCCCTCCAAGACAAGCCTTGTCTCATTTTAGGACAAGGGCTTATTCTTAAGACAAGAGTGTCTTAAGGGGCCAAAGTTGCTAGAAGACAAGGAGAAGGGTAAGAGAGAAGGTTTACTCCCAGTTTGGCTAGAGGAGTCCTAGCCAATAACCCATATATCAAGTTCTTGGGGTAGAACTTGATTGGAAGGAACCCAATTAAGGAGTCAGTGTCTTGATCATCTGCCCGTGTGGATTACCATCGGAGGGCGGACAAGTGGACGCCTGGTGTGTTCAAGAGGCTACTCAATTTGGAGTTCATTTCTGCATCAGACTGGTAATAGCAATCTGAGGTTAGTATTTAAACAATGTTTAAATTTAGACATGCATGTAGTCATAGTTTTTAATTGTTAATAAGGAGATTTGGGATTAGGGTTCGGACCTGGTTTCATAAATTTTTGAAATCCACGCTTCCGCACTGGTTCACGAACCCAACAGTGGTATCAGAGCCTCCTTATTAGGATTAAAACTTATGCAGTTCAATTCATGTTTTATTAAATGATGTAGTATCATGTTAAAGTTTTTATATTGATGCACAATGCATGTCTTTGATTGAACATGAGTTTGATGATTGCCACCAGTTAGGGTTTTCCACTGAAACCCTAATTGTCTTAGAGATATGATTAGCCCTGGAGCCATCATACTAAAATAAGGTTGCCCTGGCATAATGGTGTATCCATTATGTGGTAAATGGTTGTCCTAGTATGATGGCACACATTTCACATATTTGCTTAGTTTAAAGCATGTATTAATATATGTGATAGCTTTTAATTGAATGTGCTGGCATTGCATAAATCCCTCTTAAAATTATATTAAGTGGTAGTATAGTTAACCGATAAGCATTATTAGTCATGATGGATAATTAGTCATTTTGGTGTCTAGAAAGGTGGTTCTGGGAAGGTAAAGGGAATCGTGGTTTTTTAATTGGTTCCGTTGTCTGACCTGGCCAATTTTAAATTGGTGTCTAGGAAAGCAACGGGGGGACCCCCACATCTCTTCCACTAGCCTGGCCGATCTGATTGATTTAATTCTTGACTAACATGCTTGGTGTTAAAATACTATTATTGGCCTTCCTTCATGATAGGTCATTATTGTGTTACGATCTATACTAGGTTTGTTGTGTACACACAAGACCTAATATGGTGACTAACACAATTTTTGGCCTAATACAATTATTTGTTTATGGCATGATTTAATGTAATATTTTGTTGTGTACACACAAGGGTATTACTATTAAAGTCATGACTATATGGCTATGGAGAGTCTTACTTAACTGAAATATTATAGTTTGTTGTGTATACACAAGGCTATTAATATTTTAGAGGCCGGGATAAGTTGAGAATTGTACGGGTTACAATTGGAGAGAGTTTTCCTACCTATGAACTTATATAAGATTTGTTGTGTACACACAAGGTCCTTTATAAGGGATTGGGATCTCAACCCCACTAAGAAAAACTAATTAGGGTTTTCTCGATCATCGTATAGAGGGTTATGATGCTCGATAAAATAGTGAGAGACATAATTAAATTAAAGTCCTAATTTAATTATGTATTGTCATTTCATGGTTGTTTGCTTATGTATTGTTCTTTGTTTAAATGTAGATAAATGGCCTCTTCACTCTCACTCCGTAGTATTTTAGATGTCAACAAATTGACTGGGCCTAATTATGTTGATTGGCTGAGAAATTTAAAAATAGTACTCAGTCAAGAAAGAATTTCCTATATTCTTGATACCCCAATTTTGGAACCACCAAGGGAAGATGCCTCGCAAGAGGAGAAGACCACATATAATATGTGGCAAAATGACTCACTTACTATCAAGTGTGTTATGCTTGCCTCTATGACTAATGAGTTGCAGAGGCAGCATGATAGCATGGATACTAACTCCATACTGCTCAATTTAAAAGAGCTTTATGGAGAACACAGTAGAACTGCTAGATATGAAATATCTAAGCAGTTGTTCCGTGCAAGGATGACAGAAGGTACATCAGTACAAGACCATGTATTAAAGATAATTGATCTAATCACTCGATTAGGTCAATTAGGTTTTGTAATGGATGGGGAGTTGAATCAAGACTTGATCTTGCAATCACTCCTAGAGTCATTTTCACAGTTTGTTCTTAATTACCATATGAACAAACTTAATTCTTCCTTGCCTGAGCTGTTGAATATGTTGAAGACAGCAGAGAGCCATGTAAAGAAAAATAAGGCTCCAGTTCTTCTTGTGGATAAGAAGAAGACAGGCAAAAAGGGTTCCAGTAAGAGGATGAATCCCAAAGGGGGCATTAAGAAGAAGAAAGGAAAGAAGGCCTCCGGACAGATGACCTGCTTTCATTGTGGCAAGCCGGGTCATTGGAAAAGGAACTGCAAGGTTTACCTTGCAAGTGTGAAGCCTGGTGCATCAGAGGCACCAAAAGGTATGAAAGAAGTTCATACTATTTTGTCATTGGATTCTTCCATTTCAAATACTTGGGTGTTGGATACCGCCTGTGGTCATAACATCTGCAAATCATTGCAGGGACTTCAGGGGCTTAAAGTATTGAAGGAAGGTAACTTTGAGCTCTACGGTGCTGGAGGGGACCCCATCCAAGTAGAAGCTGTAGGGACTTATATTTTGAAGTTACCTTCAGGGAAGATCTTGGAGCTAAGGAATTGTTACTATATGCCAAAAATCATTAGAAATATCATATCTGTACCCTTGTTACTTAAACAAGGATATACTTTGAATGTAATGAGTAGTGGCTGCTCAATTTCTTTATCTAATGAAATTATATGTTATGGCATATTCTGCAATGGTCTATTAACTCTTTCCACTAATGACAATATTTTTCATGTTTCTAACAAACGGAAAAGAGATGATGTAAACAATACCTTACTTTGGCATTGTCGACTTGGACATATTAGTGAGACTAGGATTAACAAGTTATACAAAGAAAATTTCTTTGATCCTTATGACTATGAGTCATTAGGAACTTGTGAATCATGTCTCATGGGTAAGATGACCAAGACTCCATTTAGTGGACATGGAGAAAGGACAAAAGAGTTATTGGGACTCATACACACAGATGTATGTGGGCCTATGACAACTCAAGCCTATGGTGGATACTCATACTTCATCACATTTACTGATGATTTTTCAAGGTATGGATTTGTGTATCTAATGAAACATAAGTCCGAGGCTTTTGAAAAATTCTTAGAGTATCAAAGTATGGTAGAGAAACAGACAGGAAAAAGTATAAAGATCCTCCGATCAGATAGAGGAGGTGAGTACTTATCCACTGAGTTTCTTGATCACCTTAAAGATAAGGGGATCATCTCTGAATGGACTCCTCCTTACACACCACAATTAAATGATGTTGCTGAAAGGAGGAATCGTACTTTATTGGATATGGTACGGTCCATGATGTGCTTCACGGAGTTACCTTTTTCTTTCTGGGGATATGCTTTGGAAACATCAACTTATATCTTGAATAGAGTACCATCTAAAACTGTCTCTAGCACTCCATATGAATTATGGAGAGGTAAGAAGCCCAATCTTAAGTATATTAAGATATGGGGATGTCCAGCCTATGTAAAAAGAAATTTTGGATATAAACTAGATGCTAGAGCAGACAAATGTCTATTTATGGGATATCCTAGAGATAGTATAGGATATCTGTTCTACCACCCTACTGAACAAAAGGTTTTGGTCAGTAGGCATGCCACTTTTATGGAAAAAGAATTCATCCTACAAAAGGGCACTGGTAGAAATATCAAACTTAATGAAATTCAACAAATAGACACTTCTCAGTCAAGTAACAACATAGTTAATATAGAACCTGAACACACTCCTATCCGTAGGTCTGATAGGGTGCGACAGGCACCTGAGAGGTATGGGTTCATAATTGAAAATAATGAAGCCCAAATCATTCAAAATGATGAGCCTCTAACCTATACGGAAGCAGTCATGAGTAGAGACTCAGACAGATGGCTGGAAGCCATGAGATCCGAGATGGACTCCATGTATGTCAACCAAGTATGGTCTTTGGTTGATGCACCAGAGGGTATTAACCCTATTGGGTGTAAATGGGTCTATAAAAAAAAGATTGGGGCAGATGGCCAAGTTGAAACTTATAAAGCCAGATTGGTGGCTAAGGGTTTCAGACAAAAACAGGGAATAGATTATGATGAAACATTTTCCCCTGTTGCCATGCTCAAATCTATTCAGATTATGCTTGCTATAGCAGCATATCATGATTATGAGATCTGGCAAATGGATGTAAAAACTGCATTCCTCAATGGTTTCCTTGAGGAAGAGGTTTATATGTCACAGCCAGAAGGTTTTGTCTTGGAGACTAAACCTAATCAGGTATGTAGGCTAAAGAAATCCATTTATGGATTAAAGCAAGCATCCAGGAGTTGGAACATCCGATTTGATAAAACAGTCAAAGAATTTGATTTTTTCAAAAATGAGGATGAACCTTGTGTGTACAAGAAGACTAGTGGGAGTGCCATAGTTTTCTTAGTTCTATATGTTGATGATATACTTCTTATTGGGAATGATATCCCAATGTTACAATCAGTCAAAGTGTGGTTATCGAAACAGTTTTCCATGAAAGACTTGGGAGAAGCATCCTATATACTAGGTATAAAGATCTATAGAGAAAGATCAAGAAGGATGCTAGGCTTATCCCAGTCTAGGTACATTGACCAGGTGCTAAAGAGATTTAGCATGGAGGAATGTAAAAGAGGTTACTTACCTATTGGTCATGGCATATGTTTTTCTAAGAGGATGTCTCCTAAGACACCTGAAGAAAGAAATAGAATGAGTTCTATACCTTATGCTTCGGCTATAGGGTCAATTATGTATGCTATGTTATGTACCAGGCCTGATGTGGCATATGCCTTGGGTGTAGCCAGTAGATTTCAGGCTGATCCAGGAGAGGATCACTGGAAGGCTGTGAAAAATATTCTTAAGTACCTGAGAAGGACTAAGGATATTTTTCTTATATACGGAGGGTCTGATCTTAAACTAGAAGCCTATTCAAACTCTAGTTTTCAATCAGACCCAAATGATAGTAAATCCATTTCAGGGTATGTCTTTACCTTGAATGGTGGAGCAGTAAGTTGGAAGAGCACTAAACAGCAGACTGTAGCTGACTCAATTACCGAGGCAGAGTACATAGCTGTCAGTGAAGCCACCAAGGAAGCTGTCTGGATGAAGAAATTCATCACAGAGTTGGGAGTAGTTCCTGAGATTGAGAGCCCGGTGCCACTCTATTGTGATAACACTGGAGCAGTTGCTCAAGCTAAGGAACCGAGAGCCCATCACAAGTCCAAGCACATTCTGAGACGCTTCCATCTTGTCCAAGAGATAATCGAGAGACAAGAAGTCTGCATCAATAGAGTAGATACAAAGAACAACATAGCAGACCCGTTCACTAAGGCTCTACCACAGCGGGAGTTTGATCGCCACCTCGATTGTATGGGGTTAAAGAATAAGAGCGATTGGCTTTAGTGCAAGTGGGAGATTGAAAGGAATATGCCCTATAAGCCAATATTTGTATCTCCCAGACCATTATAAATTGACAAGTTAATAAAGGCAATATTTTTTCATCATTCGCTGTGTCATTATATGATGAACCCCATAGATTAGGGCTATGGTCCTAGGGCTATGATGAGATCATACCAGTGAGATCTAAGGCCTTAAAACCCTAATCTAGAATATTCCTAGTCATAGGAACCCTGAGTTGGGGATCAGGGTTTCCAGTTAGACTGGCACATCCTATGTATGCTGAAAAGGGTGACTGCTCTCACAGTCACTTGTGTGGGACACTAATACAAGGATGTGGGTGCTCATTAGTGAATGAGTTCACTGAATAGATCCAGTTTGAGAACATCTAATGGAGCCTTAGCTGCATGTCAATAGATGTTTCTCATAGTGGGAGTTGTACAAGTAGTCCTATGACCTGAGACTGCCATAATACCTTATGTACATGAACCCATGCTTTGGTTCAATCTCAATCATGACACTGGGTCATGCACGAGGTTGATGCTGGGTATGGTGAATTGTATATGAAGGTAATGAGTAGGTCAACAAGGAATTGATCACTCCTAGTAGGAGGAGATTGCATCCAGCCAAATTAGGTCAGATGATGATTCAGGAAATCTTTGATCAAAGTACAGATATTAGAAATGATTTCTAATATCGAATTAATTGAATCATTAGTGTATGACTGAGCTGGGAATGAGTATAAGCTAGTTTTGACATGTTTCCATATCCATAGTTATATTCGGGATGCAAGATGATTGAAGGATCGAATTGTACGGGAACTTTCCACTGAAGGGTAGTTTTGGAATTTCACCAGAATTTCCATATCTTCCGGGTAGACATGACACGTTGCTAGACGTCAATCTTGTCTTGTGGGTTGATCAAATTAAAAGGTTTAATTGGATCACTAATTAGGAGGAGTCCTAATTGACTAACTCGAGTTAGCTCGATTTGACCTAAAAGGATTAGAATGAGTTCTGATCAAATTAGGTCAACTTGCACTCGGACCCACTGCTGGCTAGGTATGGAACCCAATGGGTCACACACTTAGGATAGATAATCAAGGATTTAATTTGGAATTAAATCTCGTTTGCAGATGAACACACTAGCATGTGTTGCAAACCATGGCTTCTACTTGAATCGGATTCGAGTTAGGGTTCCGATTTGGTCTTTTTTAGATCCAAATTCATTCCGGTTTGAATCTAATTGAATATTCAAGACATTGGGCTAATAGTAGGCTAGCAATTGGGCTAACCTAAGAGGCTAAACCCCTTTCCCACATCGCCTAAACCCCTTCCCCTCTCTTCCCACGTGTGCGCGCAAGGAGAATAGTCCACGCGCGCGTGGACTCTCTCCAAGGGGCGTTTTTGCATGAGAAAAGAAAAGGGGATCGGCGTTTTGGCTGAAGGGGCGTGGAAGAGAGTCCACCTAGGCGTGGACTCTTCAAAAAATGGGATTACCATGAAAGAAAAAAAAAAACACCGAAGGGGCGCGACTCTTCTCTTCTGCGCGCGCCCTTCTGTGTTTTTTCGCGACTCTTTCTTGCGTCTTCCCATCCCAAAGGCCGTGAGATTAATTCAAGGGCCGTGAGATGAAGGGAAAGGATGTGAGAAGGGAGAGAGGGGCGTGAGAGGGTGATTACAGATGGGTAGGCGCCTCTCTGTCGCCTATTTAAGGAGAAGACTTCACCATAAAAAAAAAAAAAAAAAAAAAAAAAAACTATTCCAAATTTTCTACAGCGAAGCCTTGCTTCTATTTTCCCTCTCCCTCTCCAGAAGATTGTTTCCCCCTCCTCTCTTTCCTCTTTGATTCCTTTACAGAGCCTTGGCTCTGTCGAATCTAAGAACAGAAGGAGAGTCAGAGAGAAACTCTCCGACGGTAAAGGAAGAAGGCGCCTCTCCTTTCTTTCTTACATTAAGACAATCTTGTCTTAATTTTCTTCTCCCTCCAAGACAAGCCTTGTCTCATTTTAGGACAAGGGCTTATTCTTAAGACAAGAGTGTCTTAAGGGGCCAAAGTTGCTAGAAGACAAGGAGAAGGGTAAGAGAGAAGGTTTAGTCCCAGTTTGGCTAGAGGAGTCCTAGCCAATAGCCCATATATCAAGTTCTTGGGGTAGAACTTGATTGGAAGGAACCCAATTAAGGAGTCAGTGTCTTGATCATCTGCCCGTGTGGATCACCATCGGAGGGCGGACAAGTGGGCGCCTGGTGTGTTCAAGAGGCTACTCAATTTGGAGTTCATTTCTGCATCAGACTGGTAATAGCAATCTGAGGTTAGTATTTAAACAATGTTTAAATTTGGACATGCATGTAGTCATAGTTTTTAATTGTTAATAAGGAGATTTGGGATTAGGGTTCGGACCTGGTTTCATAAATTTTTGAAATCCACGCTTCCGCACTGGTTCACGAACCCAACAGACACTTTGTACCGTTCTACATCATTCGGGGTGTCGAAGGATTCCTTCAACTTTTGAAGGATTTCATCAAGTTGGGCCTCCTCAAATTTGTGACTGAACTCGTCGTTCATAGTCGCAAGCATAATGCAACGGACAGTAGTCCGATCAGAAACCCACTTCAAGTAAGCGTCTCTGATCGCACTCCATGCATTTGCAGGAGGGATTTCAGGCGCCGGATCCGTTATCACATAGAGGATCCGTTCATGCTCCAGAACAATTCTTAACCTTTGATACCAACTATCAAAGTTATGACCCTTTAACTTCTCGTTATTGAGAAGTGATCGGAGCGATAAATTGGAAGACATTTGAAAAGAAAACAAGACCACATTAGTTTATGAATTAATAACTTAACCAAAAGACTTGGACTTTAGTCTAAAGGTTTGTCCCACTAATTTTTAAAGATTGGTAGCCTCTAACTCCAATCCATGAAAACACTTTTTCAAGTGGGTACTGAAATCCAATAGGCCTCGCATGAGCCCGACTTAGGCCGCCTCACCCATACGGGCCTAAATGTAGGTTCGTAAACCAATTGCTTCCCTAAACAATTTTCAGTAATTCATTTTGCCCTGGAGAACACCCCAATCGGCCTTGGAGTCTCCTATTGCGGGTCTCTGGTTAGGTCCAACCATTAAAATGACAAATCTAATGCTTCCAGCTAACAAAAACCAAGCCCGACTTTGGCCGGCCCACCTGGTCCTGTTAAGGAGGTTGCACTGAACCATCATCGATCAGATAGAAATTCCAGTCGCCGGATGTACACCCGTTCTTTGGAACTGCCGATGCACACCAAGCTAGTGGACACATTTCTAACTGACTTAATGGGAGGCTAAGACACTGTCAACACCTTGACATAGTCTTTTTAAGGACCTAATAATTTTAGAGGATTTTTAGTAGTGACAGAGGAAAAAGACAAGGACATGGATCATCCTTCCACTGAATCAATCAGATTCCAGGAGGGTTGATTTGAATCAACAAACAATCCATGGGCACCTATAGATCAGTCAGACCGATCAACCTGGGTGACATGGGTTAACTCGAGTCATTGAGCTTTTCCAATCAGTTCTGGTCAACTCGACTAGCCAGGTAGGTGAGATCATGGGTGAGTATCCGCCATTAACCATCTTTCCTAGACACCAACCAAGTTGGCCAGGAAAGAGGTAGCCTCATGCAACCATGATCAACATGCAAAACCTACCTTGACACCAGTCGGTTTACCAGACTCGATCAGACTAGCCTAAAGACTCGGGCTTCCACTGAGCCACTAATTGGATCCATTTTAGATGAACGGATCAACCAATCTAACTATTAGATAGTTCTAAAGAAGGGCCTTAAACAACTTTTGTTTAATCTTCTTGTAATCCAGTTCAACTAAACCTAGGTCTAACCCAGTTAAAAGATCCAATTAGAAAACTAACCCAATTTAACCCAGAAATGGCTTATTCATGTCAAATTAGATTTCATAAACCTAATAATTTAATTTTAATAAGCCATACATTTAATCAAAATATTTTTAATTAAGTGTCAATGTATAACATTTTTTACATTACAAAATCATGCATCATATCAAGATTTTATTTTATAAACATTTCATGGCCCAATAATTAACAGACATGTCAAAACTATATCTGAACTAAAACAATTTTAATTCCAAGATTTCCTTAAAGGATCCTTCTGAAGAGGCCAACACAGACGATCCGCTTCGTGTCAAAGACACACGGTCATGGTGAAGGTCTCAACTAGGTTCCTAAAAGTACTATCAGGATACAAAAAGTTGATTAAACTATTTTTAATCTAACATGCATCAAGATTATGTTACACCTGTAAACCTGGCTCTGATACCAATGAAAGTTAAAAAGGGCTTTTGCAGGTGCCTACTCTAAGCATGCAAGAGCAGGGAGCAGGTAAGTATTTTAAAATAATTTTAAAATGCACAGCGGAAAAAACTTGCTCCACGCAGGATCTAACACGATCTGGAAGCATGTGCAGACAAAAACATGTTATAATATGGGCATGTAATGTTTATAAAATATTTTAAATACTTAGATCTATGCATGCATGAATTTTAAAAATCAAAACCCATACCTTATTCCTGCCTGGAATAAATCTGGTATAGTTCTGGAATAACTGGGATAACAGGAATAATTTTATTCCTGTTGTCTTCCTCTTCAAATGTTGGAATGCTTTGTTTTTCCTTTGCTTCAACAGCAATAATGGCCAATCCGAATGACCAATCTTTGGTCTCCTCTCTATCACCAACAGCAAGGACTTCTCTTGCTTCAAATTGAGAAGGGATAGGTGTGGATCTTCAACGTTGAATCACTCTTGTTCTTCTCCAAAAACAACAAAGGTTAAAACCTGCAACTCAAAAAAAAACAGGACACTTAAATAGCAAGTAGAGCATTGATCCGGCTCTTAAGTGCTCAAATGAGCACTCTCTAGAGGGGGAACACGTGCGGGACTCCACAGATCCGGTTCTCAGGCGATGCTAGTCGCCAGAAAACACCTTCAAACGGTGGGAAGAAGTGATGTTGTTTTGCTGCAATGTTTCTCCAAACAGAGCACGAACTTCTTCTTCCAATGAGCACAAGAAATAGGGACAAATGGAATTGATTTTTCCTCCCAATCAATTGCCTAAACCCACCCCAAAAATCTGTGGTGAAAGGATGATGAAATCTCTCAAAAAAATAAGAATCCAGAGAGATATTTCAGCCTCACGATTTTCTGCACTTCCAAAAGAACAGCGCCCAGCAGAAAATATATGCAGCGATGAACCAATCCAACCGGTGATTTTGGGAGGTGAAAGGTCTTGCGGGAAAACCAAAAGGCAGCACGGATTAAAAACGAATTCAATTCGTTTCAATGAAGCAATCAAATTGAGTTAAAATCCAGCCAAAACGAAATTAAATGGGGAGAAGAAGGGACGCCCAAAAGCCCTATTCGCCCAAAGCAGCAATTCACCGTGAAGACCGGTTCAAAGGGTCTAAAAGAAATGAAAAAGGTTTAAATAAAAAACCCAATGGTTCAAAAAAGGTTTATCCATATAATTAGATCAAAATCTAATTATCAGAAGGCTTGGTCTAGTCCTGGTTAACCAGAAAAAAAATTCCTGATAAATCAGAACAAAATCTGATAGACCCAAACCCAGGTCAATCCAATGTGCTCAATCAAACCATCACCGATAAGATTCCTAATCAAATACTGGTACCTGGATCAGGGAGTAATCCTCTATGGTGTGTGACCTCATAGGTTCGAACCTAAGCGTAGCACTGAAACAATTCCAGTACCAGCACAAGATACCATCTAGCAATGGGTCTTGGCATCCGGATAGGTCGAAGATGCGGGAGCAAACTGTCAAACCTCTGGCATATGGTTACCGTATAGTTCATCCCTTTGACCTCTAATGCTCTGGACGACTGAGATTGGGCTGCCAACCCAAACTGAGTCAGTCGACAACGTGTCTCAACCTTGCAAGCCCAGTGACTCTTCACTAGAACTACCCCGGCCGAGGATTTGCTAAATTGAGATACTGCGAGACATTCAATCCAAACTATTTGGATAGTTCAATTCCATCTTGGTCCATCACTGCTCCACAAGTACTTGCCTGTACCCAGAAACCTTCCATCACCGGATTAAAAATCCGGGTAGTCCGGCACCAAAGCATAGGGAGTTGCTTGCAAGCTACCGTGATGACCTCAGGTCGGAGGGACACATATACCCATATCCAATCATGAGTTTCCCTTTGGCAGAAAGGGGCTGCACAGAGTCACATTCAATGAGATATCACATATCCCACTTGTAGATCACATCAGTGTCACCACACTCATTTGGTCAAGAGGACAACCAAATGATATGAACTGCAACAACCTATACTTGATATATTACCATCCAGTACAATATATCCTTTGGTTGTGAACAGGGTTTAAGGACCAGTCGATACATCCTCTCTGTATCGAAGTCAGTGTAGTCCTAAGGACCTCATCACATAGAAAGAGTTCATTTCAGGGAAATACAATATGTGATGAGCTGCCAAAAATAATATTAATAATTCATAAAAAGAATACAATACTCAGCACAACCGCCTACAACCCAGGTGATTGGCTTTGGGACACAATTCCCAACAGTTGGCATCCAAGATGATCTGCAATGAAAAAGTAGAAGCCATAATGTAAAATCTACATTAAATAAAGAACAACTATAAGTAGATCACTCATGATGATATTCATAATTAGATAAGGACTTTTGCATCTAATTGTGTCTCCCACTATTTTCTTTCAAATACCATATCCCTTCAACTATGGTAAGTGAGAAAACCCTCCTAGGACTTCCTTAGTGGGGTTGAGATCCTAATTTTTATGAATGCCTTGTATTAATTACAACAAACACCGATGAGTTCAAGGATAGGAAACTCCTTTCCAATTACAATATTTGCAACTCTCAATATAACACCTGCCTCTAAGATACTTAGAGCCTTGTGTCAATCATGACAAACTATAATGTCTTAGTTTAGTCAGACCCTTCATTTTCACACAGCCATGTTTGATAAATGTTGTCCTTGTGTCAATCACAACAAAGCAACACCACCAGTCATGCCATAAAGCATAAAATGCACCAAGACAAATATCATATCAAACCCTAGAGTAGGCCTTGTGTTAATCACAACAAACAAACTAAAGATTTTGGACATTGATTTGGCTTAGAATGAAGGAAGGCAATTTATAGTGTGCTTAGTCAGTTAGCATTTCCAATTTAAGAACTAGATATAGCCAAATTGGCTAGGTAAGTGGGAGAGATGAGGGGGTCCCCCATTGCTTTCTTTAGATAACAAATGAATTGGCCAAGTTAGATAACGGAACCAATTAAAAATCTCATTCCCTTTACCTTACCAAAACCACTTCCCTAGACACCAATTTGCTAATCAAACCCTAAATGGATTTGCATCATGATTAACTTATACCATGACTAAATATACTTTTTATGAGGATTTTGATGGTCTCAAACATTTCCTAATTAAACATGACAACATGACACATATTCCAGCAAATAAGCATATTAATCCTAATATGCATAACCAAAGCATAATTAAAACAATACTCCATTCACCTCACTTGTTCATGGGATAAGGCCATAGCGGCATCTGAATACATCATAGGAGACCCCATTGAATAGGAAGAGAGCACCTTTAAATCATATTTAGCTCCTATGACCGGACAGCCATAGTGACTAACCCAATCTGAAGCAGTTACTAGGAGCGTAACACATCACATATGTAATATGAACTAATCATGCAAGAGTCATAGCAAAGCAAGTAATTAATACTAAAATGACTACTAATTGTATGAATCAAGATGGCTCTAACACCACTATTGGGTTTAGGCTGACATAGCAAAAGACTGGATGTTAAAAATTTTCATTATTGAAATCCTAAGCAGCCGGAACCCTAGACCCAAGGACCACTTGACCATGACAACTAATAAATCATAACTTTAGAGTTATGGCAGAATACCTAGAGTGCTATACTCCTTAATTTTTACAAGGATATAAGTATATGTCCTCTAGAGGTGATCCACATAGGAACTGGACCAAGGAGGCACTCCTATCGAGCTTGCTTATTTGACTAGGACTATTCCTGACATCCTTTCTTCCTTCAGCGACCTTTCTTCCATTACTGAAACCCCTACCCTCCTATAGGACACTCAGAGACCTCTCTAAATCCTCTCTCAGAATTCAATTATCCCTCCTATATCACTTCCTAGACTCTTAAAATGACAAGCCTTGTCTTAAAGAAGACTTTTTATCCTAAAAGAAGGAAGAGAGATAGAAAAGATTTCTTACATATCTTATTTGCATCAGAATACCGATGTCTTTATTACTGAGTGAGAGGGTGCTTGATAAAACTTTTTCTCAGCCTTTGATCTAATTTTTTAATGATTAGATAGGACCCTTCAAGCAGAAGGAGTCCCTTGGGTGAAAGGTTATATCTTGATAGGTACATCATGCCATATCACATGCCAAGAGACATATGTATCTCTTCAATTTCTCAGCAATTTTTTCACTTGCCAAGTGGCAAGTAACTGGTCAAAATTTGGCTAAGGGATGTGGGATTCCAAAGGTTATATCGGAGAACCACAAGCCTTCAAACAAAAGTGGTGCGGGCACCAGACTCAGAAGAAGACTTCAGGGCTCCATCTGGATCTCTGATTGACCTTGCCCGAAGAATTAGGATTTTCTGGTTTTATAATAGGGGTTGACTTGGTCAACTCAATTTTAGTCTTGAGTCTGTATTTCCCTGTAATTTAAATTTTGTTGAGTCATGTTGACTCAGTACAAGTCCTAGTAGTGGTCTAGGTCTTCTCTAGGTTGGTGTCACTTTTTTTCAGTCAAGTCAAGGTCCAGGGTGCCACATTTTTTCTCCCAGGCCCAAGCAAGTGGGTGCCACACTCCCAACCACACGCCAGAGTCCAGGAGGCGCCACATCTCCATCCAGTATCTTTGGTCCCTACACCACAAGAAGTAAGTTCCTTTTTTTCTTGCACCACTTGGGAGAGAAATCCATCAAGATACCTCAATCCAAGGAGGAGCCAATTTCTTTCCAGATAAATCCAAGCCAGGATTGCAAGAATTTTTCTTGAAGAGAGGATCAAGGAGGTGCCCCACAATGTTCCATAAAAATCCAAGTTATAAAAGGGAAGAGAGCATGTCTTGGGGAGGAATTCAAGGAGGTTCCCAAAAGTTTCCAAAAGTGCCAAAGCCATGAAAGAAAGAAGCCTAAACTTGTGGAGCAAGACTAGGAGGTGTCCAAATGAGCCAAACCATGAAGGGAAAATCCTTGATTCATGGAGGGATACTAGGAGACACCCCCATAACCTGCCATTTGGAGCTGATTTTCAAGTTTTCTTGGAGTTTTTGGGCTGCCCACTCATGGAAGGAGTCTTGGGAAGAGAATTTGATGCCTAAAGTGTAGGTTAGTCCTATTAGTCCCACATGGAAAGTGTATAAAATTTTATTTCTTTGTTATGTCTATATATTCAACTCTATGTAACTCTTGAATATAATGATGAATGAAATTAATTTCTGTGTGAGCAACTTTGTGTTTCTCTCTTCCGCACTTGTATTCAAGTGTTGAGCTCCGT
Source organism: Areca catechu (assembly GCA_021397845.1). Lineage (NCBI taxonomy): Eukaryota > Viridiplantae > Streptophyta > Magnoliopsida > Arecales > Arecaceae > Areca > Areca catechu. Next base: position 149,013,785 of record CM038039.1, on the reverse strand, counting down.
GAGGGAGTAAATCCGGGTTCCCTAGGAACCTTGAGGAGGTATGAGATCTCCAACCCCAAAACCCTACCAAAACCCTAGGTTAGCTACTTCAATTCCAAACCCTAGTCGCCCATCATCTTCTTCATTCCACCAATCATCCAAACCCTAATCTACCTCATCATCTCACGGCCCCTCTCCTCCAAGTAGAGGCCGCCCACCAGCATCCAGGTCCAGATCGGCTACTTCGAATACAGAGCAAATCCCAGAGGAAGTCAGATCAGCATCCAGGAGAATCATGATTTCAGCAACATCAATTTTTCAAGTTCTTTTTATCTGGTAAATCCTTTCTTTGAGTATTTGGTTCCATAACTTGTTCTTCTTCTTTCCTAGATCCTGAGTTCAGGAGAAGCCAACTCTGCCAAAGGACTAGTATTGGAGGATCCATTGTGAAGATATCCGAATCCGAGGATCCAACAATCTGCTCGAGAGAGTCCTTCCACCAAACTCTGTGAAGATCACTGTCTGGTACATAACCCTTCTCTTCTCTTTACTTCTGTCCTGTTGAAAGTTCAGAGCGAAACCCTAGGTCTGGGAGTTTCTCAACCCCCAGCGATTTTTTACTTCTGAACTACTCTGATAATCTAGTTTCTTTGAATTGTGCTTTCAATTATTATATAGTTTCTTTCAATTTAGTTTAACTTTCATTTGAGTCAAAGCCGACTTCTGAAAATAAAAAAAAAAGAATTAACCTTAATTTACTTCCGTATCGCATCATCTCTTTTCATTCTGCATCAATTTTGGTATCAGAGCATTTGTTCTGCATCAAAAAGGACTTCTAGATTTATGATTGCATGCCAAACATGAAGGGATGCATCCCTTTATTTTGTGCACCACACTTCTCCATGCCATAACTAACCTTTTGATTGATTAATCCCAATTCAAATGGATGTGGGAATAAGGGAGAGAGGCCTAGCACTTATCTAAAATTGGCAATTAAGTGGTATAAGGACTCTTGATCCTTCTGCGCTCCTCAATCGTGGCACATGCCAATATGGCACCAAGAGTCCAATCCCCTTTGGACTCTTACATAATCCAAGGATAATGTTCAATAAATTTTAGATAAATATAGATAAATGCTGCCCCAATTATGACTCAACCCAATCTAAGTCCCACTTAATTGGTTAGTCCTATTAGCAAGAAAACTGACCCAATCTAATTGGGTTAGGAGTTAGGTTAGCATGCATATGCTAGTATGCAAATTAGCTAGCTTATTAAGATCTAATGACCCTAACCAAAATCTAATATACTTCCTTGGATAATTTCCTAGCATGTGTGACCCTTTGGGCTCTACATCTAGCTAGCAATAGGTCCAGGTCCAAACTATTTCGATCTGATTAAAACTGATTGACCTAATTAAGCTAAATCGAGCTAATCCAAGTTGCTAATTTGAACCAACTTCCAAATTGACTCATGAATCCAACCAATTTGATTCATGAAAACCTACAAGATATGATTGATGTCTAGCAACATGTCATGCCAACCTGAAAGATAAGAAATTTGATAAAGATTATCAAAATTCTTTTCAATGAAAAGTTACCATGTAATTCAATCCTTTGATCTCCCTTTATCCTGAATAAGTGATGTATATGGAGAATTGTCAAATCCTAGCACTTAATCCTTTCGAATCTTAATTCAATAATGAAGACTCGATTGATGAATAATTAGAAATCCTTTCTAATCTCATCTTGCTTTGATCAAAGACTTCCTGAGTCAATAATCGAAGAGATTACATGGGATAAGTACTCCTCTTATTAGGAGTGATTGATTTCTTATTGATCCACTCATATTCTTCATGCACAATCCACCATATTTGAGAGCACTCTATACATGACTCTTTGTCATGAATGAGTATGAACCAAAATATGGCTTTATATGTATAAAGAACCATGGTGATCTCAGGTCTAAGGATCACTTGCATAACTCCCACTATGAGAACCATCTTTTGACAAGTAGTAAAACCTCCATAAGATGTTCTCAAGGTGGATTAGTTTAGTGAACTCATGCCCTAATGCACACCCACATTCTTATATTAGTATCCCTACTCAAGTGGCTATGAGACTAACTACCCTTTGATGGGGGACAAAGATAGGTAGGATCGTTGGCAAGCCTAGAAGTCACTAAATTAGGGTACTATTTTTTTTGATATTTTTTTTCTCTAGGGGTGGCAAAGGAATAGTGGGAATGTAGGATAGGAATCTGAATCTCATGGACTTTGGGACTCACCCTAACGAAGAGACCTCTCACCTCTAGGGCATTACACCCTCCTCGATACTTGGAGGCACTAGGATGGATCTCAAAGGCCACGAGGGGATAGAGAAGATTGAATGGGAAGGGGGATAATTGGGCATGACCTCACATCATGTCCTGGTGTTGGGCCTCACACCCTCTCCTTACGGGATGAAATAAAAAAACCACTCTTTTCTAAAACTCATTTTCATTCACAAAACTTGACTAATTTTTTTTTTCTCAAAAACTATTTTTTTACAAAGGACTGAGGGTGGTATTTATAGACCTGTCCAACCCTCATTTGAATTTGAATACAAGATAAAAAGATAGGAATGATTCAAATTCAAATACAAGATAGGATAAGATAAGCCTATCCATATCTAAATCCTAACCAACCAAATCCTAATTCAAATTTCAAATAAAAGATAAATCATAAATAAATATTCTTCAAATTTAAATTTATTTGCTGCTTTGAAATTTGTGCTGCTCCGGGATTTGTGCAGGTCGATGTCCCCATCATTCCCTTGAGGTGGGGAACTCGACTCCGTCGAGTCAGGATCAGGGAGACGTTGGTGAAACCGAATCCAATCAATCACTGATATCTGTTCAACTCTGAGAACCGTGCAGCATTGAAAATCATGCAACTCTGAAAACTATCCCAAATTATATATATATATATATATATTTTGCCATACTTTTTTCTCTTTTTTTTCACTTTTTTTTAATTCCTCGCCTAATCCTGAAGTGGGTGAAATCGGTAATAGAGGGAACGATTTCTCTTTAAGAAACGTGCAGCTTGAAGTCGGCAGACGAACTGAAGACTTCTTTCGCGTTCGTGCGTTGGAGCTTCTTCATTCCCCACAGACCAAAAACAGGGGAAAAGGGGAGGTCTTCGGAGAGTAGTCCAGCGGGTGTTCGCCGGCAGCGATGCTGGGAGGGAGACGGCGGCTTGGATGGTGGCTCAGATGGTGGGGACGGGTTGGTGATGACGGCAGGTGTATGGGGTCCGACTGAGATCGGAGAGGATGATGGGGTCCAGAATTTCTCCGGCGATAGCTCTGAGTTCCACATCTCGGGGGAGAGATCGAGGAGATTCGGATCATCGGAGAACCCCTCCAGGAGGTAGTCGAGATCCAGGTCGCCAAGAAAGTCTGGTGCTGGAGCTTCGACCACATCTCCCATGGTGAGAAAAAGAAGCGGAGAGCTGGATTTAGTGGGGGGAAGGATTCACGGATGGAGGATGGGGACTTCACGGAAGGTAGAGAGGAGGGGGGGGCAGCGAAGTGGATCCATCGTCGAGGGTGGCAGCGGAGCGGTGGAGGTCCTTGTCGCCGTCGCAGAGCTCGTAGTAGTGGCCATCGAGGGTGGCGGCGGCGGAGCGGGGTGAGGCACCGGGGGAAGGGAGTGTTCGATGTAGGAGATGGAGTCATCGACGAGCATTGCTAGGACGACGATGGTGGTGGTGCCGTCACTGGAGATGGCATCCTGGGAATGGGAGATGTCAACGAGGTTGGTGGGCTGGGAGGATTGGTTGGGTTAGCTTGTGGCAGCAGGCGTGTTGGTGGAGTTTAGGAGGAAACACGGAAATAAGGAAAATTAAATCGTTGGCAAGACCTGTACCATTTCGATGGAGCGGGGCCTCTTCTTTTTGGGGACGACGAGGGGGCAGCTGCAGGAAGCACCTAGCACCCGTGGGAGGCTAGCGGATGAAGACGAGATCGTTGCTGTGTGGACGGTGGCTATGGGCAGTGGATGATCCATAGGAAAAACAGAGAATGATGGAACCCGTGGGGGAAATCTAGGATTGGGGAAGAAATGTACCCTAACCTGACTTATTGCTTTGGTACCAAAATTGATGGGGGACAGAGATAGGTAGGATCGTTGAAGAGCCTAGAAGTCACCTAAATTAGGGTACTATTTTTTTTGATATTTTTTTTCTCTAGGGGTGGCGAAGGAATAGTGGGAATGTAGGATAGGAATCTGAATCTCATGGACTTTGGGACTCACCCTAACGAAGAGACCTCTCACCTCTAGGGCATTACACCCTCCTCGATACTTGGAGACACTAGGATGGATCTCAAAGGCCACGAGGGGATAGAGAAGATGGAATGGGAAGGGGGATAATTAGGCATGACCTCACATCATGTCCTGGGGTTGGGCATCACACCCTCTCCTCATGGAGTGAAATAAAAAAACCACTCTTTTCTAAAACTCATTTTCATTCCCAAAACTTGACTAAATTTTTTTTTTTTCTCAAAAACTAATTTTTTACAAAGGACTGAGGGTGGTATTTATAGACCTGTCCAACCCTCATTTAAATTTGAATACAAGATAAAAAGATAGGAATGATTCAAATTAAAATACAAGATAGGATAAGATAAGCCTATCCATATCTAAATCCTAACCAACCAAATCCAAATTCAAATTTCAAATAAAAGATAAATCATAAATAAATATTCTTCAAATTTAAATTTATTTGCTACTCTGGAATTCGTTTTGCTTTGGAATTCGTGTAGGACGATGTCCCCATCACCCTCTCCATCGAGCATACATAGGATGCTAGTCTTTCTGGAAACATCAATCCCCAAATTGATGATCCAATAACTAGGAACATTTTAGATTAGGATTTATAGAAACTTAGGTCTCACCATTATGATCTCCATTATAATCCTAATTTCATTGTCCTAACCTATGGGGTTCATCATAATCTTGATAAGATGTAGTAGTATGATGAATCAACAATTGCCTTTTATTAATAAGTAATATCATACATGAGTTAGAAGATTATAAAAATGTCCGTACAAAGATTAGCTTTTAAGGCACAATTCTTTCATACCTATGCTTGTTGGAGTGGCCAATGTCAGAGAGTCAGTGCTGAGTTACCCACTCCCTTGTAGAAGAGGGGTGCACCTAATTTTTCGACATGACTTTCAAGGGCCACCTAGCTGAATTTGAAGATTTTGCTTATGGTGCTGAGTCGACAAATGATGTGGTGAGCCACGTGGAGGTCCACATAGGCTTAACCATTTTTGAATGCATCAATCATAGTAGTAAATTTGAAAATGAAGATTTCAACTCCTTTTATTTTGAAAATGATATCAAACATAATTTTTCAGCCTCGAGGACATCTTAACAAAATATGGTAGCAGAGGAAATAATATGACTTTAAAAGAAATGGTACAGACCATGTTATGTAAAAGCAATCTTCTAAAATATTTTTAGGTAGAAGTAATTAATATTATAGGTTATGTGCTCAATCGTAATTTATTAGACCTATTTTAAAGAAAATCCTCTATGAGCTTTGGAAAGAAAGAAAATAAAATATTGCATATTTCAAAGTTTTTGATTGTCAATTTTTTATCTTGAATAATGGTAAGGATAAATTAGAAAAAAAATTAATACAAAATTTGATAAAGGCATATTAACTTCTTGGATATTCTTCTACTAGTACAGCTCATAGAGTATTTAACAAAATGATATTAGTAGTAAAAGAATCAATTGATGTTGTTTTTGATGAAACCAACAATTTTTTACCAAGAAAAGTATATTTAGGTGATGATGTAGGTGCTCTTGATAAGAAAATGAAGAAGATGAGATTTGTAGACACTCTTTCTCAAGAACAAGAAGAAAAGGATCAATATCAAGAAGCAGAAAAAGAGAATAAAAAATACCAAGAACTTGTAAATGTTCTTCAACAAGTACAAATGAATTGCCCAAATAATGGAGGTATGCTCATAGTCATCCAAGAAAATTAATTATGGTGACCCCTCTCATGGTAGTAGAACTAGAATATCTATCATAGAAGCATTAAAATATTTTGCATTTATCTTACAAATTGAACCTAAAAATATCATTAAAGCTGATAAAGATGCATATTGGATAAATACTATGCAAGAAGAATTAAATCAACTTTTTAGAAATAATATTCATGACTTAATTAAAAGACCTAGAGACCACCCTGTAATTGGAACAAAATGGATCTTTAGAAATAAATTTGATAAATAGAAAATATTATTAGAAATAATGTTAGATTAGTTGCGTAAGGATATAATCAATAAAAAATGTTTTTGATAAAACTTTTGCTTATATTGCTTGATTGGAAGTAATTAGATTATTATTAGCTTTTGCATTCTTTATGGATTTTAAACTTTTTCAAATGGATGTTAAAAATTATGAAAAAAGTTTATGCTGAACAATCTCATCATTTTAAATATCATGATTTTTCAAATTATGTTTTCAAATTAAACAAATCCCTGTATGGTTTGAAATAGGCTCCTTATGCTTGATATGAGAGGCTAAGCAAGTTTGTAACTGAAAATGATTTCAAAAGAGAAAATGTTAATACCAACATTTTTATTAAAAAAAGTGAATAATCTTTTAATTGTTCAAATATATATTAATGATATCATATTTTGTACAACTAATGAGATCTTGTGTTAAGAGTTTTCCAAGTTAATGCAAGAAGAGTTTCAGATAAACATGATAGGTGAATTAACCTTCTTCCTTGGACTTTAAATAAAGTAAATAGATGAGGAAATTTTCATCAACTAAAGTAAATATACAAGAAAATATTGAAAAAAATTGGGATGGAAAATACCAAAGAAATTGGCACCTGTATGAGCTTCCCATGCAAACTTGACCAAGATAAAAATGGTAAATACTTAGAAACATGTGATACTAATACAAACTTGAGAGAATGATTGTAGAAGAAATTCTTGATGCTTATAGATTGCATAAACAACCAAAAAGAAGCCTTTCAAAACTGATCAAGGAAACATTGTTCAAGATACATAACAAAAGGACAAAAGATAAGGTCGACCCTGATACACTTGAGCCAACTCTAGCACACTCAAAATAAAATTTTCACAGTCCAAAAGTCAACTCCAAAAAATCATGAGTCAACCCACTAGACTAGTCGACCCCTCTAAAACAAGAGTCAACTATAGAATGGTCTCAAGATGCTAGATAAAATGTAGAAAAAGAATATCCTAAATATGAGCCAACTTTAGAAATTTATGAGTTGACTCTATATATGAGTCAACTCTACTAAAATATGAGATGACTCCATAATGGTCTCAGAGCGTAGACAGAGAATACTGAAAATTGAGCATAACTTGAGCCTACTCTAGAAAAATCATAGGCCGACTCTATTGGAACTCAAGTCGACCCCAAGTTAAAGATGTCAACCCTAGAATGACTACAATCAAAAGACAAAAAGCTATATTAAGATATTGTGGATTACAAGTCGATCCTTGAAAAGTCAAGTTGACTCTTGAAGAAGCCGAGTCAACCCTTGAAGATTAAGAGTTGACTCCTCTACTTTCTAACAGCATAATGGTTAATTTTTCAAAAATTCTCAATGATTAGAAAAGGCCTCTAACGACTAATTTGAGCCATCCAATGGTCTTCTCACCTCATCAACTCAATTTTGGACATATTTAAGCATTGAATTTAATTAGAAAAACAAGTTTTTTAGCAAAAAATAAAAGCAAACAACCAAGAAAAAGAAGGAAGAATACTTAAGAGAGCATTCAGCTTTTAATTCAATTGAGAAGGAAACTAATGTAGCATTGATTGTGTGACCAAATAGCTAAAGCATTTACTCCAGGCATTCAATCAAGTTTCTCTTAATCATTCAGGGAGGAAGTCATTGCAATCAAGACATATTTACATCGACTTCCTTGGAATTTAATTAATTTTCATTTCTTGAACTTAAAATTGTTACTTTTTGTATTCTTGAGTTTGTATCAAGTTTCTTGGGTACAGACTTAGGGATTCAGGTTAGTCAAAGCTTATAATTGGATGAGTGTATTTGAGTAAGTCAAAAGAGATTTAATTAAAAATGTTTTGATTGGTGAACCTATGCAAAATCAACTTAGTTGATTGTGATCTCAATTAAGACAATTAGACTATAATCTTGCCAATTATAGTAAAATCTTCAAATAGGGAGACTTGGGGTGTAGATATAGGTGCTATCGAACCACTATGAATTAATTCTTGTATTTGTGCTTATAGTTTAATTTGTCCACTTGCTTATTTTTAATTATATTTAAATCTAAGAGCTTTATATCATTATCTTTATATCACTCCCTTTTATTTTTTATTTGTTGCATATACTTGTTTTTCAAAATACCGAGTTTTTAGAAGAAATCTAATTTACCCTCACTCTTGGGTTAATAATTCTAGACAATATTGACACTTTCCATGCTCATATCTTCTTTTTGCTCCATGTATGGGCTTAAACTTTATTTGACTAATGATTCTTGCTTTAGCAAGGTTTAGTCCACGTCTTGGATATTGAAGGCTTGGGAGAAACACTTAGGGCATCACCATAGTATATTATTACTTTGTTATATTATTTATTTGATCTTAATATTACAATGATAACTCTCTCATTTAGATTCCATTCTAGGTGTGACTTCAATTTTTTTTATATTTTCTAACTTATGCATTATACCTTATAAAAAGTATCAACTCCACTTATTTTATTTTATTTAATTTATCTTTTCCAAAGAGTCAAGTCTAAGCTTCTTGATGGCCCCCCATGCTGATGCGGAACTAATATGCATGTGATTATTTTTGTTTGATTTATATGTGGGGTGAGGTGATTAAATCCCGAATATCAGATCAAAATAAGATGTAGAGATTTCTATTTGAATTTTAGAAGCTATGCATGCAGATCAGGACCTAAGAAAGCAGTAAAAAGGGGATCGCCGGGATTGAGAAGCCTCGGTTAGGGCCAGTTCATCTACAATAAAATTACTGGAGAATATAGGGGGTGTACTTGGCAACATCTGATGTACTTGGTGAAGATCGCAGGGAAGAGATCACTCATTTCTCGATGGATGCGGCCTGGAAAATCAAGAGAAGGCCTGTGGATTCCCGGCTTTCTGCTCGGTAGTCTGATAGCGGCCTGGCTAGAGTCATTGGATTCGTAGGAACTCAGGGACCTGCAAACAACAGTCAAGGGTGAGAAAACAAAGCTAAGAACAAGAAAAATCTCAGAAAAGGCAGCAAGGGGCATGTTAGAAAAAGAGGCTTGGAGGCTTGGAAGAAGGTTGGTCGGCTAGGGTTTCTTCAGGCAGCACTTTGGCAGGACTTCAGGCTCACACAAGATCCCTTAATGCATACAGCAGGGAGGCACACAGCAAGAAAATAACTCAATAGAATTTGTATTCATCAAAAAAATCACCCTCATACATGAGAAGGGGTCCTCTTTAAATAGGCCCAAGCAAGGACACATATGTCATTACAAATGAATATCATTCCCACACAAAGTTCTAACCCTAGCCCACTCTCCCTCAAACTCTCTCCATATGACACTAGGATACTCTCTCCCTCTCCCTTTGGTCGGTCAAGGGAGGTGACCAATGGGGAGGCTGACCAAGGGGGGTGTCCATAAGCTGGTTTGGCTCCCTGGTTCCCTCCTGGGCCTTCATCTAGCCCAATTAGCTATGGGCTGCAGTTTAGGGCTCCCGGGCTTCTGATTTCTACTCCTGAGGTCTTTAAATCTTCAGGCTGGGTTGGACTTGGGCTTCACTTCCTTGTCTTCAAACTGGTTGGACTTGGTCTTCACTTATATGATATGGTCTTGAGTCTTCAGTGTACTTGGACAGGACTCAAAAAAATAAAATTAGCTCAACATGAGCTGATTAGCACTAGACTGAACTAGCTCAACATGAGCTGACTAATACTGAACTAAAATGACAACTCAAAAGACTCAAATGACAAACTAAAATGGACTCAGATGGACTAAAACCTTATTACAGATGGACTCAAATACTACTAACTAATCCATAGAGGGTTGAGAAGCCTCTGTCTTATTCTGGTGCCTCTGGTGTTCCCAACAATTCTCCCGGGGTGGGAGGAACTCGACCCTGTCGAGTGAAGATCAGGCTGGCTCACATATCTCTCAAGGAGGTCTGAGTTGAGGCGCTGCAAGTCCTTTCGAGAAATTCATGAATTGCCCAACTTTGGCCGGCCTTGCCATCGAACCAGGTAGCATTGATAGCCGCAGCCCCGGGTCGTTAAGGCTTGATCATCCAGGATATGCTCGATCTGTTCTCCTCTCTCAGGCCAAATTTATTAGTGGACACTCTGGATTAAGGTCACTCATAATGGAAGGAGTAGGTCCAAAGGCTTCACTGGGTATCGCTGCTGGTTCCCTGTACTCAACCAGGTCTGTAATATTGAAGGTAGAACTAATGCCCATATCCGAAGGCAAGTCTAACACATAGGCATTTGATTCAACCTTCTTTAACACTTTAAAAGGTCGGCTCCACGAGCTTGAAGCTTCTTTTAGGCCTAAACCTAACCATGATAGAATCCACTACATCAAATTCCTTGGCTCTTCTTCGGGAATTAGCCAGTTTGATTCAAGATTACTGCAGGTGGTGAACATGCTGGACACATGCAGACTCCTAACAGATGATGCAAAGGACTCATACCAACACCTAACTGACTCGAATATGCATTCCTATCGAAAGAGGTTTATTAGGTCTTAACTATAACTTGGGTATGGGGCATGAGTTATGGTTGATAGATGACATGCAGAAGAAAATTTGCTAGTAACTCCTAATATATGCCAGAGGGTCTGCCAAAAGTAGGTAGCAAATGGGATGGGCTTTATGGATTCTTGCAACCTAGTAACCTCAACAAAATGTGATCCAATGGTTTTAGAAATATGAGACGACTCAGGAAAAGGTAGGAAATAGGAAGGGGATTCAGGGACTGGTTCTGGACTAAAGAGACTGACCTTAATGTATAAGCATTGGGTTATGTCTCTATGCAAGAAAAGGTCCATGCTATGGAAGGATGGGTCAACAATTTTTGGAAGAGATCCTCAATGGGAACTATGGAAGGGGGCTCATCCTGGGGGTACTGATTCAAAGAGATCAGGTCCTTAATAAATTCTTCTGATTCTTGTATTTTAAGACTAGACTCTATGGTTTCCTCAAGTAAGGTTCTAGCAGCAGTATCTAAGTTCTCCTCCCCTAATTGTTCTTCCACTATAGGTTCCTCTACTAGACTTAACTCATAGGTAGCCTCTTTAGATTTCTCAGTGGGCTCAGGAGTTTCTTTCTCTAAATTTTTGAGGGGTTCATCCTCTTCAAAGCCTTCTCCTTCATATTCGTCTACTAAACTAGGATCAGCCTCATACACTTCTACCTCAGGCTCTTTATTGGGTTCTGGGGTCTCTTCCTTGCAAACTAATGGGATAGGAGTAGTAGGCTGGTCTAAAAGAAGTCGGCTAGGTTTGGACTTAGGTTTAAGGGATTTAACCTTATTGGACTTAGATTGACTGATCATGAGTTCCCTCTGATATAACTCGAATTTCTTAGCTAGGTGATAGGCTTTCTCTAGGTCCTGAATTTGCCAATGAAACAGCTCCCACTGGATATCCCTATGCAGGCCATCTTGAAATCTAGCGATGATCTTAGACTCAGGTTTGACTATGTTACATTTCCTACTAAACTCGTTAAATTGGTCAATGTACTCAAACAGAGTCATGTTCCCTTGTTTCAATTTGTATCATTGGTCTAAAAGTTTGTATTCATAAGATTCACCTAGGTACTCCTCTCTCAATTTACTTCTCATGGCTTTCCAGGTATGTATTTCATTTCCTCATCGATAACATTCATCCTCAGTACGTTCCCAATGTTGCTTGGCATATCTGATTAACCCATGTGCAGCCAAACTAATCTTTTCTAACTCTGACATCCCAGTATACTCAAAGTGCTGATCCATCATATCCTCCCATTCAGTATACACCTTAGGATCTGGTCTTCCATCAAATAGGGGTACATAAGGTTGGGTGCTCCTAATGGGTCATTCATCTTGGTTCAGGTAATCATAATTGGGTCTCCTATGGATAGGTTCTAAGGATGGATCATGGTATGGGGCTCTCTTAGGGTTGGGCTCCTTATATGGGTCAGAGTATTGGGTTCTCCTAGGATTGGACTCCCTATATGGGTCAGAGTATTGGGTTCTCCTAGGATTAGACTCCCTATATGGATCAGAGTATTGGGTTCTCCTAGGATTGGACTCCATGGTCACACTAGTTGAATTGGATTAAGTCTACTGGCATTGGGTTCCTAACCTAATGGTCATGCAATCAAACACACACATCGACTCCTAAGCTAGTGCACATGCAAGACTTGATCAAACCAACTACAGCTCCCTAGACCTAGAGTCCAAAACTAGATGCTCAATTAGGATGGCAAACTAGCATGTAGTAACCCTGTACTCACCAGGCAGGTGTAAGGGGAGTGTTAGGTCCCTGATTGCCAATCCTAGACACCAATCAGAGATTGGCCAGGTAGGCAGACCAGCACACAAGCCCTTCGGGATTGAATCCCTGAACCACCATTCTAGACACTAAGCACAAGGCATATACAGGTTAGCTTAACACAATGATCTGACACTTAGCCCGGACCCGACCAGTTGGTGTCCCTAACCCACTAGGGCAAATTAAGTCTAATAGATTTTAAGTTAGACTTGGGACCAAATGCAAGGGATGTGGTTTTGGGCTAAGAAGAGGTGATCAAATCCTCCCCCAATCTGACATAGCAAGAGTGCCCTTAAATGTAGTTTATGCAATGATGGCAGGCAGATGATGCAAAATTAGGGTTTAAGTATTTTAGGTAGCTTTTATATATATAATTTTTTTTTTGTTATTTTGAAGAAATATGATTTGCAGCCAATGACCTAATATGCTAGAAACATACTAAAAATAAAAGATATGCAAAAGAGATGCTAAACAAAACCCTAAACCTTCCAAAATTGTCTTGCTGAAAAATAGAGCCAAAAAATCTATAGGATGTATTTTGGCTTGTAGAAACTATACAGACCGAAATAAAATTTGAAAAAATTCTGTAAAACACTTTGAATTAAGATAGATCCAGAAAAATAAAAATAAAAATTTTTGAAGTTCTTAGCAGGGAGAAACAATTAAAGGAATAGTATATATACGGACTGTAATGGGTGCAGAAAATGAGCCCTAATCTAAGCTCTGATACTAGATGATGCAGAACTAATATGCATGTGATTATTTTTATGTGTTTTATATGTGGGGTGAGGTAGTTAAATCCCAAATATCATATCAAAATAAGATGTAGAGATTTTTATATGAATTTTAGAAACTATGTATGCAGATCAGGACCTAAGAAAGCAGTAAAAAGGGGATCGCCGGGACTTAGAAGCCTCGGTTAGGGCCAGTTCATCTACAATAAAATTACTGGAGAATATAGGGGGTGCACCTAGCAATGTCTGATGTGACTGGTGAAGATCGTAGCAAAGATATCACTTGTTCCTCGATGGATGTGGCCTAGAAAATCAAGCCAAAGGCTCGCGGATTCTTGGCTTTTTGCTCGGTGGTCCGATTGCGGCCCGACTGGAGTCGTTAGATTTGTAGGAACTCGGGGACCTGCAAAAAACCATCAAGGGTAAGAAAACAAAGCTGGAAATTAGAAAAATTCAGAAAAGGCAGCAAGGGGCATGTTGGAAGAAGAGGCTTGGAGGCTTGGAAGAAGGTTGGTCGGCTAGGGTTTCTTCGAGCAGCACTTTGGCAGGGCTTCAGGCTCACACAAGATCTCTTAATGCACATTGCAGGGAGGCACACAGCAAGAAAAGAACTCAATAGAATTTTTATTCATCAAAAAAATCACCCTCATACATGAGAAGGGGTCCTCTTTAAATAGCCCCAAGCAAGGACACATATGTCATTACAAATGAATATCATTCCCACACAAAGTTCTAACCCTAGCCCACTCTCCTTCAAACTCTCTCCATATGACACTAGGATACTCTCTCCCTCTCCCTTTGGTTGGCCAAGGGAGGTGACCGTAGGGGAGGCTGTCCAAGGGGGGTGTCCATATGCTGGTTTGGCTCCCTTGTTCCCTCCTGGGCCTTCATCTGGCCCAATTAGCTATGGACTATAGTTCAGGGCTCCCAGGCTTCTGATTTCTCTTCTTGAGGTCTTCAAATCTTCAGGCTGGGTTGGACTTGGGCTTCACTTCCATGTCTTCAAGCTGGTTGGACTTGGTCTTCACTTGTATGATGTGGTCTTGAGTCTTCATAGTACTTGGATAGGACTTAAAAAAATAAAATTAGCTCAACATGAGCTGACTAGCACCGGACTGAACTAGCTCAACATTAGCTGACTAATACTGAACTGAAATGATAACTCAAATGACAAACTAAAATGAACTCAGATGGACTAAGCCCTTATTATAGATGGACTCAAATACTACTAACTAATCCACAAAGGGTTGAGAAGCCTCTGTCTTATTCTGGTGCCTCTGGTGTCCCCACCACATGCTTCTTGGATTCAATCAATAACGAAGAAAAAGTACATAAAAATCCCAAGTTATCAGGACTCTTGATCTTTTCTCTTGTTTCTTTTTTATCCCATTTCTTGAAATGCATGTCCTTTGGACATGCTAAGAATAAGAGTTTCAACTTATTTTAGTCCAATTTTAGGAATGTCTCATAAAGTTTTAGAGCAAGGTGATCTACTATGTCCTCATCTCCTCCTGTACTAATGAATGTTTTATTTAATATTGCAAGTGCATAATGTGTGATGTAGAATGTCTAGAAAATACAAATTGATTTCCCTAAGGACTTGGGTTACTTTGCATTTGTTCTAATTGATGCTCAGGCAAGCAAAGAAAATGGCTTGTAAAAGTTGGATTAAAATCCACAAAGATTAAAAGAAAATACTAGAATTCAATTGATAAAAGTTAAAGGTTCATTGAATCCACTAGATCAAAGGCCAAGACAACTATTTCAATGGGTTTCTCTTATTAAGTAACTCTTCTATTTGATGCAAATCATAAAAAAAGCTTAGATCATGAAGTAATAAACAATAATCTATCAAGCACTTTTCTTACATAGATCCAAGCATAAATTATAATATGAGTGGCACAATGATAATTTATGAAGTGTCAAAAACAAGAAAAGAATAATTTTGCTTCAAACACAAGATTTACAATAAATACGATCCATTTCCTAACTAGACTATCCAAGAGGGAGGGGCATGAATTAGGTTTTCAAAAACTTAAACAAGTATTTGCACTTTTGAAAACTTAAGGAGTGTAAGCTAAGTGTTAGGTGAGTAGAATTAAATGCAACAGATAAAGAAGAGAAAAGTACATACATAAATAATAAAAATTTATAGTAGTTTGATATACTCCTAGTACCTACATCGACTTCCTAAGCTCCACTTGAGATTTTCCACTATATTTATAAAGAATACAACTCATTTGTTTTACTAGACTTACAAATAACCCAATTGACTTTACTAGGATAACCAATTAAAACCTTTACAACATTTCTAAGGTTACAAATACAATCCCAAAGTTTCAAATCCCACTAAAACTTATAACAAAAATAGAAATAGGAAAAGCAACCTAAAGAAAGAAACTCTTTACATGAGTTGGTTGGTTACCATTGAAGCTTTACTAGATGATCACCGGAAAGTTGTAATGAATGCACTTGATCACTTTTCTGATTGCTCACTCAGTGTCTCAAGAGAAGTTTATTGCAAGTGGTTGAGCTCTCTTGAATGTTAATGAATGTTAAAAGTTTTTCTCACTTTTTCAAAGGCTTTTCATTGATTCTTGCTTAATCTAAGGTTGTCTCTTTTTTTTTTATATTGATTTCCATGAGTTTCCATCAGTTTAGAAGTTCATTTGACTATTTCTAACCATTGAAATTTGAAAAATAGCTATTAGAAAAAGTTCTAGGTGAAATCTAGAAGTCTTTAGAACTAACCGTTATAGCTTGTCAGAGGGTTATGATCGGCTTGTCTTGGTCAAGAGTTGGCTTATTTGCATAATTTGAAAAACCAATATTCTGTATCCTTTAAGAGTGTAGGTTCTTTTGCTTGAGGAATCGGCTCATTTGTCTATCAGAAAAACTCTTTCTATATCCATTGAGAGAGTCGGCTTGCCAGTCCAAGAGTCGGCTCTTTTATATGGTCTAAATTTTTTATCCTTCTATTTTTTCTAAGAGAGTTGGCATGCCAGATAAGGAGTTGGATCACTAGCCTGAGATAGAAAAATACTCATTCTGTTTACCTTTAGAGAGTTGGCTTGTCCATGCAAGAGTTGAATTATTTGCATGCCAAATCACTATGCCATTTTTAGATTGTGCTAGAGTTGACTCCTTACTTGTGTGAGTCAACTCAACTTATCCAATATAAAATTTAATAACTTTTCTTCTTAAATAGTGTACTTTTGTGCTCAAATAACTTCCAATGGTTATAGGACTTTCCTTAGTAATAATTATTCTCTACAAAAATATTCTTGGACAAACTTAAAGATATTAATATACTTTTCATGTTTCAATATTTTGTAATCATCAAAATCATTCCTAGGGTCATTAATCTTTTCCTTTTTAATGATGACAAAATATTGGTTATGGAGATTAAAAAAATTTATAATCTAGTTGTAAGTATAAATGTATGTTTTTCAAATATACATATAACTTGTATCAGAATATAATGCTTGTAAGATATATCATAGCATGTTAGAGCAATAGATGCATCAGCATAATAAAATTAATAAAAATTTTGTGCAAAGTTCCCTCTTAATGATTGCACATAAACATTTTTATTTAAACTTCAAATATCAATTAACTTTACACTATTTTCCATTCTTTTGCTCTTTATCTTTTTCTTCTCTCCCCTTGTTTATCATCAACAAATGTGTTAAATAGTGGGGCATTCATTAAAAGATAGGTATCCATATAGAGAATAAAGAGAACATCACAAAGTCATAGTTCATTAAAAGATACATCATTTAAAGAAGTCATACTTCATTACAACAAAATTAGAATCTATTATAACATACATAATTCATTACATCAAGAAACTGAAATATATAATTCCTAATACTACTAGGCTACTAGGATAATATGGGATCCTAATCGTTGAGAAACTCAATGACAGGATTGGAAGAGGATGCACCATTGGTGCAAATCCTAGATACTGGTCTAGATGATGAAGAAGGAAAACTAGTGTCTGGTCGCACTATGGAGCTGAATGGTAGCTTAGGGAGAATTGATTGAGACTAATATCTCGAGGGCTAACTAAAAGAGGAACCAAATGGAGTAGATCCTAGAAGAAGTGCCCTATCTTAGAATCAATCCTCCTAATCCCTTGATGAATTGCTCCAACACCAGTAGCCTTGTTGATGACATAGTCATCCATTCTCTTCTACATCTTAGTAGTCTGTTGAAGTAGAGCAGATATCTTTAGCTGTGTTGACTGCAATCCCTAAGCTTTCTTAACAAGCTCAATCCTCAATGTTAGGTCTGTTAGGTCATGTCATAGTTTGGCATATGATTTCTTAACTGAATCCTCGAGCTCATCCTGCCTCTTCATGAGATCAGCTATCAAACTAGTAAACAGAGAGTCAATATTTTGAGTGATAATATCTGCAAGATCTATTGTCCTCTCTAAAGTCCATGCAGAAGCTGGAGATGGTGTTTGAGGACTGTGTGGAGCAGTAAGCTCTGCTATGGGTACTACTGAAAAAGCTACTATAGGTGATGTTGGTGGGGGTACCAGGATCATACACAGATTATGGGGCCCTATTTGGTTTACCTAGCCATGTGTCAAATTTTGTAATCAATTATAACTGAGTCCTGTAATAAGTTGAGGTTAGTTGATTTGTCTCAACCCTCAACCTTAGTCCAGTTTTGAGTCCTATACATCAACTATGAGTCTAGTATGAGCCCAATTTTTGTACAAGAGAGGAGGTTACCTTATTTTGGAGTTCCACCAGGTCACATCCAGGAGTCAGAGGCTGCTACATCAGCCCATTGGATTTTGTGTGACAACCCAGGATCCAAGATGCTTCTAGAAATCCTGATTCTTTCTAGATGTCCTCCAGATGCCCAGATTCCTCCCTAGATACCAAAGCATATTCTTAAACTAGGGCACCCATGAATCCAGAGGTCCACCTGCATCTTAGCCCAAAGAAATCAAGCCTAGGTGCCAAGCCCAAGCCCTTAAGAAGCAAGATTCCAGGGAATATTCCTGCTACCAGGCTACCAGGCCATCCCAGCTTCTAGAGGCCCAAACCAATGCACCCAAGCCCCTTTGGGTCACCCCCTTGCTACTCCTAGAGGCCCAACACGCCCCCTTAGGCATCCTTGAAGTATTGACCACGTCCAAAGAGGTTTGACCAAGTCCAATTTGAAGAGAAGAAGGAGAAGACCAAGTTTATTCCTAACCTAGTTGGGATTTCTAATCCTTTTAAACTTTGTAATTCTAACCTAGCTAGGAAAGGACTTATATTCCAATTGGGAAGATGACTTGTAACCCAAGTGTAACCATGGTTAGTAAGGGCATGGGAACTCTATAAATACCCCACCCCTCCCCTTCTTATAAGCATCTCTTTCTTATAAATACAACTTGTTGAAATTTTGAGTTATCACCTTGTGTTGGTGTTTTGTTTTTGTTCTTTAGGTTGCATTTTTGTGTTTGGACGAATTCCTTGCTGCCCTAGCATCCTTCCACATCCTAAATCACTGCCATCCAAGCCTTCACACATCTAAGAAGGAGTGCCCTAGGTCGCCAATCAAGGAGATCTTCAACAAGCTTCAAACAACCATCTTCTAACCCTGATTCCAATTCCTTCTAAACCCTAGTTCCTTTTCTTATTTTTACTTGCTGTTTGATTAACCTCTGACACTTGTAGGATCCCCGAGGTGCTTTCCCTCCCTGGAGGAGGCCTTCTTTGCTGCTCGAACCACCCAGATCAGCCATCAGATTCAAGGAAAACAAGGCTTCTTCTTCCAGGCTCCGATCAGAGTTATGAGTGATCCCTGCTGCTATTGAATTTTAATCTCTGACTGGTAAGCAACCTTTCCTTCTCTTATTATCTGATTTAGATGAAGTTAAACTATCCTAAACTAGGAGTTTCTCAACTCTCGGGTCCTGGATATTTCATTGGTTTGCATGAGTATGCCTGCGACCCGATGATTCTTTGCACTGCTAGTCCTTCTGCTAGTTTTTATTTTATTTTGGAAATCTAGCCTACAATTAAAATCATAAAAATCACAAAAAAATTATTTTACTTTTTTCCATGCATGTTTAGCAGTCCTAGAGTCATCCTGCATCAGTTTGGTATCAGAGCTTTATCCCACATCAATTTTGGTATCAGAGCGGGTTTAGGATAGTTTTTTTATTTGCTTCGCATTCACAAACCCTAATTCTGCATTCTATCTACTGCATTAGGTGTCTACTTTCCATCTTATTTTGGCATTATAAAAATTTTATTTTTTTATGAAATTTGCATTACATGTCCACTGTTCTGTCATAGTAATTACCAAAATTTTTAATTAATTTTATTTAACATCTAAATCTCTAAAATTCTGCATATTAGAAATCCTAATAGAATCTTGATAATTTCTGCAGCAGTCCAAAAATCTCTAGGTTTGCATCATCATATGATTTTTGTTATGCATGAAATTTGGTAGGTTTCATCATCACCGTCCATCATCTATTTCAGATTTTTTTTGATTATTTTATGCATCGGGATCTGTATCAAACTTTGCAACAACTGAAACCCTAATTCTTTGATTTCTGTAACATTCTGCATCTTGACTTAATCTAATCAACTTCCACACCCCCAATCCCAAGCCTAATTGATTGCTAACCTAATCAACTTGAACCTAATTTGTCATTGCATAAAATATTCATAAAATATTTTATTTTACTGATTGTTATAGATTGCATTAGGGCCATTGATTGCCATCATTTTAACCTAATCTTAAAGGCAACTCAAAATCTCAGATTAGGGCAGGATTTCATCACCTGTCCTGGGCCCAAAACAACCACCATCATACTAACCCAAGCCTAATTAAAATCAATTAGACCTAATTTGCCCTAGTGGGCTAGGAGACATCAACAGGTCGGGTCCGAGCTGTGTGGGCCAACTAGTGCATTTAATCTTCTAGCTATTACTGAAAGCTGGTGTCTAAGGTTGGGGGTCCAGAGTCAAACGACCTAAGTAGTGCTGTGGTTCTTAATTGGGTCCCTGCGAAAGCAGAGGGGCCTCCCACACTCCCACCCCCTACCTGGCCAGTGGAAGGACTAGCTATTAGGTTAGGTATAAGTTGAGTTGACCCACCCAGTTTTTGGCTCTAAGTCTAGGAAATCCTAGTTTATACTAGCCTTTTCTTTCTCTTTTGCATGCTTGGTTGCATCATTTCATTTTGATTGTTTGATTTGTTGTATGACCACTAGATTAGGAACCCAATACCAGTAGACTTAATCCAACCCAACTAGTGTGACCATGAAGTCCAACCCTAGGAGAGCCCAATACTCTAATCCATATAGGGAGTCCAACCCTAGGAGAACCCCATACCATGACCCATACTTAGAGCCCAACATAGGAGAACCCAATACTCTGATCCTTACCAGAAGTCCAACTATAGGAAGCCCAATTATCAAGTACGCACCTTCAGTGGCACCTCAAATCCTGAGGATTACATAGACTGGATAAAAGATATGGAATAATATCTTGAATGGTATGGCTTGAGTGATGAGAAAAAGTGTCAATTTGTCCAGCTCAGGCTAACTGATCAAGCTAGATTATATTGGGACCAAGTAGAAAGACTCAATAATCAGATAGGCAACCTACCCATTACCACCTAGGAAGCCATGCAGTTAAAGCTTAGGGCTAAGTATGTTCCCCCATACTATCGACAGTGCCTTCTAGACCAATGGAATAGGTTTTATTAAGGAAATAGGTCTGTGTCGGAGTATATAGCCCAATTTGAAGAATGTGCCCTTAGGTGTTGCCTAGATGAACCCAAATCAGTGACCTTATCCAGGTTTGAGATTGGCCTTCATGAAGACATCCAGTGGGAACTATCTCATTGGCAAATTCAGAATTTAGAGGAAGCCTATAACATAGCTTTGGAATTTGAGTCAACCCTTAGGACTGAACCCATAACCTATGAACCTATAACCCTTAATCAGCCTGAACCCCATAGGATCAGCACCCCAGATCCTAGCCTATTTTCCTTTAGCCAAACCCCTCCTACTACCCCATTGGTTCACCAAGATGACCTAGAAGAAGAAATATATGAGGCTGACCCAAGTTTAGTGGAGGAGTATGAAGATGATGGGTCTATTATAGATCTAGAGGAAGAAACACCTATAGAAGACCCAGAAGTAGTTGACTATAACCAAACCCCAATAGAAACCAATCCAGAATTAGTTGAGTCTGAAGTCCAACCCAATTCAACCATGGAGTCCAATCTAGAAACCCTCAAGGCCCTAATTGAATAATCGGCCCAGAAAATTACCCAATTCCAAACCCAATTTACCTAATCTACCACCCTAGAATCAGTTGACCCTGACCAAACCCAGGTAGAAGCCAATCCAGTGTTAGTTGATCCAGTAGATACCCAGGTTGAAGCCACCCTAGAGTTAGCTGACTTTAACCACACCCAACCTGTAGTGGAAGAACCTTTAAAGGAAGAAGACCATGAGGAATCCAGTCCCACTATTAGAGCTTTACTTGAGGAGCCACTAGAAGAAAATCCAATTAGAGAGCCTAGTCCTTTGATTTATGAACCAGAAGAGTTTATTAAGGACTTAATCTCTTTAGATCAATACCCTTAGGATGAACTCACCTCTTTGACACCACTTGATCTTTTTCCTGAAATCAACGACCCCTTCTTCCATTATGCAGACCCTTTAGATATGCCTCAAACCCATAAGGTAAATCTCATTAGTCTAGAACTCATCCCTGAAACCCCTTATAATATTCTACTCTTTCTAATTAACCCTGAACCATCTCCTTATTTCTCATCCTGCCAGACCAACCCTGAACCCACCTCTTATTTTCTACCATTTCAGGAAACTTCTTCTATTTTCTTTACTATTAGGTTGCATTTCATAGAGGTTTGCATGCTGTATTTATTTATCGAGTCAGTCATGTTTGCTTCCTACTTCTGAAAGACCCTTTGGCATCTACTAAGAGTTCATGTCACATTTTCATGTGCATGTCATGATAGGATCAAACCCAAAGAGTTTATAGTCTATTAGATTTTGTTCCTTGGATAGTCTAATAAAATTTCCTTCGATAGGAAAGTCTAGTCGAGTCTTTTAGGTGCTAGTTTTGAGTCCAATAAATTTACAACCTTGAATCATCTATCTGCACCTGCACATACTTCTGCACAGCATATGCATATCGAAATTAGTCAAAAACTGAACCTAACTAATGAACTAAATAACAACTTGGCTAATTCCCAAAAGAGAGATAAAGAATTTTGTAGGGGATTTTGTAGTTGTAAAGAATTTTCTGCTCATGAAGCTGGCCCATCAAAGTAAATGAATATCTGTGGACCCAATGCTTATGTGCGTGAGATACTACCTGATTTAGGTATTAGCTCTACCTTCATCATCTCAGATCTTATAGAGTCTAGGGAGCCAGCAGTGATACCTAGCAAGCACCTTGAGCCTATCCCTCCCTTTGAGAGAGAACCCACCCCAGAGTGTCCACATACAATTGGCCTTTTAGTGAGGAAAAGATTGAGATAATCCTGGATGATCAAGCCATATGTACCCGAAATCAAGGCTATCAGAGGTATTTGGTCCGGTGGCAAGGTCGGCCAGAATCTAAGGACTCATGGATCACCCATGAAGATCTGCAGCACCTCAACCCATACCTACTCGAGCACTATGAGAGCGAAGTTATCCCACACTCGACGGGGTCGAGTTCCTCCCACCTCGGGAGAATTGGTGGGGGTACCAGGATCAGACACAAATTACGAGGCCCTATTTGGTTTACCAAGCCATGTGTCAAATTTTGTAATCAATTAGAATTGAGTCCTGTAATAAGTTGAGGTTAGTTGATTTGTCTCAACCCTCAACCTTAGTCCAGTTTTGAGTCCTGTACATCAGCTATGAGTCTAGTATTTGCCTAATTTTTATACAAGAGAGGAGGTTACCCTATTTTGGAGTTCCACTAGGTCACATCTAGGAGTCAGAGGCTGCTACATCAGTCCATTGGATTTTGTGTGACAACCCAGGATCCAAGATGCTTTTAGAAACCCTGATTCTTTCAAGATGTCCTCCAGATGCCCAGATTCCTCCCCAGATGCCAGAACATATTCCTAAACTAGGGAACCCATGAATCTAAAGGTCCACCTACATCCCAGTCCAAAGAAATCAAGCACAGGTGCCAAGCCCAAGTCCTTAAGAAGCAAGATTCCAGGGAATATTCCTGCTACCAGGCTACCAGGCCACCCCAGCTTCCAGAGGCCCAAACCCATGCACCCAAGCCCCTTTGGGCTAGCCCCTTGCTGCTCTTAGAGGTCCAACATGCCCCCCTAGGCATCCTTGAAGTGTTGACCATGTCCAAAGAGGTTTGACCAAGTCCAAGTTGAAGAGAAGAAGGAGAAGACCAAGTTTATTCCTAACCTAGTTGGGATTTCTAATCCTTTTAAACTTTATAATTCTAACCTAGCTAGGAAAGGATTTATATTCCAATTAGGAAGAGGACTTGTAACCCAAGTGTAACCATGGTTAGTGAGGGCATGGGAACTTTATAAATACCTCACCCCTCCCCCTCTTGTAAGCATCTCTTTCTTATGAATACAACTTGCTAAAATTTTGATTTATCACCTTGTGTTGGTGTTTTGTTTTGGTTCTTTAGGTTATGTTTTTGTGTTTGGACGAATTCCTTGCTACCCTATCATCCTTACATGCCTTAAATCATTGCCATCCAAGCCTTCACACATCCAAGAAAAAGTGCCCTAGGCCGCCAAGCAAGGAGATCTTCAACAAGTTTCAAACAGCCATCTTCTAACCCTGATTCCAATTCCTTCTAAACCCTAGTTCCTTTTCTAATTTTTACTTGCTGTTTGATTAACCTCTGATGCTTGCAGGATCCCCGAGGTGCTTTCCCTCCCTGGAGGAGGCCTTCTTTGCTGCCCGGACTGCCCAGATCAGCCATCAGATTCTAGGAAAACAAGGCTTCTTCTTCCAGGCTCCGATCAGAGTTATGAGTGATCCTTGCTGCTATTGAATTTTAATCTTTATCTGGTAAACAACCTTCCCTTCTCTTATTATCTGATTTAAATAAAGTTTAACTATCCTAAACCATGAGTTTCTCAACTGTCGGGTCCTGGATATTTCATTGGTTTGCATGAGTATGCCTGCGACCCGATGATTCTTTGCACTGCTAGTCCTTCTGCTAGTTTTTACTTTATTTTGAAAATCTAGCCTACAATTAAAATTATAAAAATCATAAAAAAATTAGTTTACTATTTTTCATGCATGTTTAGCAGTCCTAGAGTCATCCCGCATCAGTTTGGTATCAGAGCTTTATCCCACATCAGATGTGGTGGAAGGTACAAAGATCCTGATGAAGGATCCATGGATGTTGATGGTACTACAGGTAGTGGCGAAGAAGGAACAACTAGCTCATCACCCCCATCATCATCTCTATTAAATTTCTAACACATACTTCTGCACACCCATTTATCATCAACATT
This sequence comes from Areca catechu, assembly GCA_021397845.1. Lineage (NCBI taxonomy): Eukaryota > Viridiplantae > Streptophyta > Magnoliopsida > Arecales > Arecaceae > Areca > Areca catechu. The sequence goes on along the minus strand of CM038039.1, from coordinate 148,988,999 downwards.
TATGTATCCCATCCTTTGGAGGGACCTCTGATTGTAGTGGTCAATGTGTAGCAATCTTTTAGCATCTTCTCCATCCAAACTAACACCAAATTTTATAAAAATTAGAGTAAAAACCATCCCATAAGGCAGGCATGCCCTTGACCTTTTAGTAGCCTCCTTGATCTGACCCAACATCAGAAATGAAAGGTTCATTCACATAAATGTAATCCAATGTCCTTTTCCACTACCCAATTAAAATGCCCAGTTTTTGGAAAGAAAATCTGGTTGACAATGTTGTGATCAACCTCATTTCAATAGAAAGTTTATTGGCGGTTAACTTTCCTAGGTCCTTCACTTCATCTCTTTCCAAAACAACTTTTAATCCATCTTCTTTCTTCTTCAAAGTCTATATACAACTTCCAAATCTAGAAATTTCAAGAATACTTCCCAATCCTCTTTCATCAATGACAATCAAGGTATTTTTAACCCTAGATTCAAGAGAACTCATTCCAATTCTTAAGTTGCAAAAGAATTCCCTTACTAATTGGGGATATGTGGGGACATCCAAAGAACATAGCTTTTCCCATCCTTGATTTCTTATCCAGCTTGCTATTCAAAAATGTTCATTCTCTAAGAACCCGAAATTTACCTTTTTCTAATGGTGACCGCTTGATTTTCCATGGAAATGTGTAGGAGAGGCTAAGATCTAGTAGTTTGAGGAGTTTGTCGGTCATTTTGTTGCTTGGTCCTCTTTTTTGCAAAAGAATCTACTATGGATCTTTTTTTAATGGCAACAACTTTCCTGAGGTCCATTCTAATGAATTTCTCCAAGATTGGAAGGAAGAGAGATAATGGATGGGTCCCTAGGGCTTGAGGATAGTTTGGAATAGTGAAAGGAAGAGACGACTCAACATATTTTCAATAGTGAAGTGAAAGAGTAAAGTTTCAAACCTTATTTAAAAATAGAATCTAGATACTACGAGTAGGCTCTTGGAGTCTTAGGCTTGACACATGTTGACTCATCTCCAAACAGAAATCTTGAAAATTGAGAAATTTTAGCCAAAAACTAGTTGGGTCAATTTATGCTATTTTTAAATAACTAATGATGAAAAAAATTGATCATAATAGATAGGAGAAATAAGAATTTAGAATCAAATCAAAAGGGATTTTAGGCAAGTCTAAATGATTTTCAAGAATGATCCATCAGAAGGGATCACATAGACCTAATTCGCATCTAATCATAGAAAATCTATCATCATAAATGGTTTGTTCAATATATCAGCTAACTGTTTAATAGTACTAATAAATTTAAGCATAATATCATTATTTTGAATATGATCTCTAATAAAATGATGTCAACTTTCTATGTATTTTCTTTTTGAGTGCTAAATTGGATTCGTAGTTAAGTTTATAACACTTGTGTTATCATATCTGGTAGGAATTTTTTTTGTTTAATATCAAATTCTTTAAGTTATTACTTAATCTAAAGCACTTGAGTACAACAACTCTCTGTAGCAATACATTCAATTTTAGCTATGGATAAGACTATAGAGTTTTGCTTCTTGCCATGCCATTAAATTAAGTTCAATCCTAAAAATTGGTATGTTCTACTTGTATCTTTTCTATCTATTTTGCATCCACCACAATCAACATCAAAATAACTAGTCAAATCAATAGATGAATGTTTAGAATACCATAAACCTAGGTTAAAAGTTCCTTTCAAATATCTTATTATTTGTTTAACAGCAAGCATATGGGATTGTTTAGGATTAGATTGAAATCTAATATATATGCAATCATTAAACAAGATATTAGGCCTATTAGTAGTTAAGTATAGCAAGGATCTAATCATACATCGATAAAGCTTTTGATCTATGTTATTATCATTTTCATCTTTATCAAGTCTGCATGTAGGATTCATAGATGTGCCAATCTCCTTAATGCTTTCTATCCCAAATTTCTTAAGTAATTTCTTGACATACTTGGTTTGGTTGATAATTATAATATAACTTTCTAGTTGTTTAACATAGACTTCTTATTCAAGCTCTCTATTTAAAAGTACTGATTTTTATATCAAGCTGACAGACTGATAATTCTATTTGAGCTACTAATGTGAAAACTATCCTGATTGTCTCCATATGAACCACCGGTGTAAATTTTTTAGTGAAATCTATGCCTAGCTATAGAGTATATCCTTTTGTGATCAAGCGAGCTTTATGCTTTTCTATGGAACCACCTTCCTTGTTTTTTGTTTTGTAAATCCATTTGAGTTTGATAACTTCTTTTCTTTTAGGAAGATTCTCAAGTTCCCTTGTATGGTTCTTTTCAATAGAAGCTATCTTGCATCCATTGCTTTGAGCCATACACTATCCTTGCTTCTTGAGAATTTTATGGCTCACTTGCATGGAAAGCAACATGATAAGATTCACAAATATCAATTAAGAAGTGCACCTTCCTTAAGGGTAAATCAGAATTAGTGATCACTTGTCTTGAAGTTCCTTCTATTGATGTTCTCGGGCTTTCATGTTGTTGCATATCTTCTTGGCTTGGTTCAAATAGATCAAGTATTTTCAAACTAGGAGAAGAATTTTCCTCCCACTTCCATGTTGTCAATTCATCAAAAAGAACATTTTGAGAAATAACATGTTCATTCTTTTTTGGGTAACGTAGGCGATAGGCCATAGATTCTTCACTATATCCTACGAAGATATATTTTTTCTCATTTTTTGTCAAATTTTTCTCTATTTGAAGAAGGAATAAGTGCATAAGCAATGCATCCAAAAACTATTAAGTTATTTACATGAGGCTTTTGTCCATACCAAGCTTCATAAGGTATTTTGTTGTGTACTACCTTTGTAAGAGATCGATTAAAAATGAAAATAGTTGTATTAACAGCTTCTACCCAAAATTTGTTTGGCAAATATTTTTTTTTCAACATACTTCGAGCCATCTCCACTATTGTTCTATTCTTACGTTCAGCTACTCTATTTTGCTCTGGTATATGATGTATTGTAAGCTACCTCTTGATGACTTTCTCCTTGCAATAGTTAGTAAATGACATTGAAATAAATTCAGCTTCTCAATCTATTCTTAGAATCTTGATTTGATGACCACTTTACCTTTCAACATAAGCCTTGAATTGAAGGAAGATCAAGAAGCTTCTAATTTTTGCTCAAAAAAATATACCCATATCATCCTGCTATAATCATCAATAAAGAGAAGAAAATATCTTTTTTGATTAAAAGAAAGAGTCCTTGTAGGACCATAAATATCTACATGCACAAACTCAGAAGAAACCTGTGCTCTCCATGCTGTCTTTGGAAAAAAAAAGTCGATGTAATTTACCATAAATGCAACCTTCACAGATTTGTTCTCTTTTATTAATTGACAAAAGCCCAAAAATCATATTCCTTTTTTTTAACAAGTTGAGTCCTTTATAATCTAAGTGACCATATCTTAAGTGCCATAAACTTGATTCATCAATCTCTTCATTTTTTTAAAAACAAGATTCTACTTGATTGGCATGTTAAGAGCAATGACTTTATTTTGGATCATCTTAATTTTTACCATAAGAGTATTCTAGTTTTTATCAATAATTTTATATTCACCAATGTCAAAGATTACCTTATATCTATTTTGCAGTAGTTATCTAACACTTAGTAAATTCTGAGTTAACCAGGCACATAAAATATCATGGACAAGTCTCTTCATACCTCCTTTCATGTAGACTACTATGACCCCTTTTCCTTCAACTTGTTGTAATTTAACATCTTTAAGCTTGACTTGGAACGAAGTCTTTTGATTTAGCTGGACAAAAAACTTCTAGTTTCCAGTTATGTGATTGCTACATCCACTATCCAAATACCAAATATATTGTAGTTCTTATTACAAATTCATGCAAGAATAAAATAGTTGTTGACAATCATATTTTTTAGTTAAGTTTGCTTCATTTTTTTTTGCTTCATACTTTTATTTTCTATCTTTGAACCAACAATCTCTTTCAGAAATATTTAGAATTTTATATCTTTTACATCTATATCGATAGAATTTAGATTCACATCCAAATTTTTTGCAAATAAAGCATTGGAAATTAGTAGTACTAATTCTTTGATTGGATTGGACCCATCTAGGTTTTTCTTTGCCTCAAACATCTATAGAAGATTGCTTTTATTTTTCTTGATCTTTTCTTTGAAATGTGTCTCTTTTTTCCCTTCTAGCTCTACATTGAAAGGTTTCATTTCACTAATAGTAACCTTGGATTGAAATGCTTGCTCTAATGGTTGAATTGAAAACCTATTCATTCTTTGTTCATGTGCTTCAAGTGATCCCATTAGTTCATGCAAGGTAAAAATAAATAAATCCTTTGATTCTTCAATTGTAACAATAATATGATCAAATTTAACGGTCAAACTTTTCAAAATTTTTTCAACAATCTTCTTATCTTGAATAATATCACCATAGCTTCTAATTTGATTAATAATTACAACTCTAGAGAAAAAATCTTTGATTGTTTCATGATCTTTCATTAATAAATTTTTAAAATCTCTCCATGAGGATTGAAGCTTAATAGAGACAACTTTGTTGGAGCCTTGAAATTCATTTTTTAAAATTTTTCATGCATCTTTAATTTATTTGTACCCATAATTCTAGGAAAGATAGTTTTGCTTACATCCCTTGCTGAATAAAAAGTAAAGCATTTACATCTATTCTTTTATTCTCTTTATACCCCTTTTGTTGAGCTTGAGATCATACAGCAAATTCTGCTTGATTTGCTGATTCTTCAAAACCAACTTCAATTAAGTCCCACAAATCTTGTGAAATAAAAAGAGTCCTCATTTGAATGCTCCAAAAATCATAGCTCTCACCATCGAAGATGGTCACTAGGCTTTGCTTTTATTTTACATTAGAACTTGTTGTCATGGTGAAATTCAATGAAGAGGTAAATAATATGAGAAGAAATTTAAGAGGCTTTGGATAAAATTAGAAAAAAGGAAGAACCTTGTTCTGATACAAATTTTATTGGGTGCAAGAAGAGTATGATACAAAAAATAAAACTTTTCTAATAGGAAACATTGAAGATTTCATTCACAGATAATGGAGTAATACAAGAGACTTCTCATAGCTTACTTTATCTAATATCTTAGTACAACTATTTATGAATACAAAGATGATTCATAGGCTACCCTTAATAAATACAAAAATGATTTCTTGAATTTCCAAATGATTCTTAGTTTTCTTAAGTTGACTTTTTGATTTCTTTAATATATTAAATACTAGAATTAACTCCTTGATCTCTATAATATAATAAATAATAGACTTTTGAACTTGACACTATTAATGACTACATTAATTATAAATTAACTTTTAGCATATATATATATATCATCTAATTTCTAAAGTAGATACCGAGCAGATCATTAAACTGTTGGGATATCCCGGTTCAGCTATGAACCAAACTCTGGCTTGACTGGCCGAAGCACTTTTTCCTTCGAACCACGAACTTCGAACCAAGGAAGGGCCAGGCCAACTGTGGGCAACCCAAGGCTTCTCACCGAACTACGACATCCAAAGGACAGAACTCTAGACGGCATCTTCGACTCTGATCGAAGACCAAGTTTCTCGTCGACTTCTGAAGACACGCTCTTCGGTCCCAGCCGTAGACACGATCTCCTGCCCTGGGGCAAACGCCATGTCTTCGGTCCATGCAAGGGGGGAATCCGAAGATGGGACCACGATCTGGCCCAGATAGGCAACTGTAACCAACGGTTACAATCGACACTCTCCATGCCATGATCATGGCACGCAACTCCAGCTGCCACGCCTCCGATCTGGCCGGAACCGCTCAATGACAACCCACGATCGCCAATCATGGAAGAAATTGACTCCCCATAATCATCGAAAAAAGAGCGGGCCGCAGGCTGGAGGCCTCCTTTTAAATGGTGGTAAGAACAATGGGAGGAGAGGTACACAAACGCTGACATACACTCACACATACTCTAAGAGCTTTTCTCTCATACTCTCGATACCCTTCCCCATTCTGTGTCTGGGATTCGCCACTGACTTAGGCATCGGAGTGTCCCCCGCCGGAACAACTCCGGCAAGGGACCTGTTTTGCAGGTGAACCATGGAGCAGTCCTGATGGGGACATCAGCCTGCACGAATCTCGAAGCAGCACAAATTTTGGAGCAGCAAATAAATTTGAAAAATAAATTTAGGATTTATCTTTTATTTGAAATTTAAATTAGGATTTTGTTGGTTAGGATTGAGATATGGATAGGCTTATCTTATCCTATCTTGTATTTAAATTTGAGTTATCCCTATCCTGTATTCAAATTCAAATGAGGGTTATGGAGCTTATAAATAACCCCTCATTCCTATTGTAAAAAGGTAGAAGAAATTGAATTTTTGGGATTTGGTTTGTTAGTTGGTTTGGCTATTGTTGTTCAGGGCTATGGCCCATTATGTCTTCACCTGCGGGTGTTGATGTTGTCTTTGTCCTTCGGGACATCGTAGGGGCGTGATGCCCTAGTTATCCCCCCATCTTCGTTTTCCTCCACGTTCTTTGAAATCCCCCTCATGGCTCCAGGAGTGACCTGGGTGGCAGGTGAAATACCCTGGGCTCCGCGTGTAGTGAGATGGGTGGTAGGTGAGATACCCTAGACTGCATGTAGTGAGGTGGGTGGTAGGTATAATGCCCTAGAGGTGTGAAGTCTCTCTGTGAGAGTGGGTTTCAGGGTTCGTGGTAGTCCATCATCGTTATCCTCCATCCCTATTTTTTCCTTCGTCACCACCATAAAGAAATCAAAAAATAGAAAAAAAATAGGATACCCTAATCTTCGGTGACTTCTTAGCTCGCCGACGATCCTATCCCTATCCCGTGCCCCATCAATTTGGTATCAGAGCCCAGACGGATTAGGGTACATTTCTTCTTCCCAACTCTTTTCTGTGTTGACACCCCGTGCTACCATCGCTCGTGAAGACCGTCTCCGTCGCCTGTAGCCGATCCAGAAGTTCACGCCCAAACCCCTCCGATCAAGCCTCCCCTCCACCTCCGTCCCGTGATCCCCCTCTCCGTCTCTTCTCAGATTCTTCTTTCCCTCTTCCTCCTCTAACTCTCCTGCTTCTTCCTCTTAATCTCTATCATTCAAAACATCCTGTGAATAATTCTCCCAAGCACACCATTGCTAGCAAACCCTTTTTCGATCCCCTATTTTCATCACAGTCGATCCCACCGAAGGACTCCTCCGCTCCCATCTCCGCCAGCAAGACACCGGATCCGCCAGGCTCCTCCCTTGTCCGCTGTCAATCATCAGAATTGGGTCCCCATGCATCACCATTGTCGCTGCAGCCGAACCCCTCCATGAAGCCCCTCCCGCCGCCTGAGATGTCGTCTACCGTGTGGGCCCCTTCCACCATCACCAGCCGCCGGAAGCAAGGCTCGCGTTGCCCCCGAGCCGGTACACCCGTGCCGCCAACAACGCCCTCGAGCCGGCACCCCCGTGCAGCCCACGAAGTCTCAGGCCGGAAGACCATCGCTGCACGCTCACCGCCGCACGCCCGTGTTGCAGATTCGCCCGATGCTGGAGAGCCACCGAAACCCGCTCGACTCCCCATCTCAACCCGCGATGCCTCACGGACACCCGCCCGATTCCCTGCTGCCATGACGCCTGCCGCCGGCTGGAGAGGCCGCGCCACCATTCCTCGGGCCGTCGCCCTCGTCCTCAACCCCGTCACCGAGGAAGCTCACCGGATCTCCACGTCCGGGACCTTCCCTCGTTCTCGCACGATCGTTAAAGCATCGGGAGAGGCCTCGCACGATCGTGAAGGCATAACCGGCGTTGGCAGCCGACTTCAAGCGTAGGAAAAAAAAAACACCAGCCGTGAGAAAAAAAGGAAAAAAAAAGAAAATCAGTGAAAAAAAAGACAAAAAAAATTTAAAAAAAAAAAAAAATCTTTCTACAAGTCATGTGCATCTTGAGCCTGAGCTAGCCTGACTCGACGGAGTTGAGTTTTTCCCCACCTCAGGGGAATGATGGGGACATCAGCCTGCACGAGTCTCGGAGCAGCACAAATTTCGAAGCAGCAAATAAATTTGAAAAATAAATTTAGGATTTATCTTTTATTTGAAATTTAAATTAGGATTTTGTTGGTTAGGATTGAGATATGGATAGGCTTATCTTATCCTATCTTGTATTTAAATTTGAGTTATCCCTATCCTGTATTCAAATTCAAATGAGGGTTATGGAGCTTATAAATAACCCCTCATTCCTATTGTAAAAAGGTAGAAGAAATTGAATTTTTGGGATTTGGTTTGTCAGTTGGTTTGGCTGTTGTTATTCAGGGCTATGGCCCATTATGTCTTCACTTGCGGGTGTTGATGTTGTCTTTGTCCTTCGGAACATCGTAGGGGCGTGATACCCTAGTTATCCCCCCATCTTCGTTTTCCTCCACGTTCTTTGAAATCCCCCTCATGGCTCCAGGAGTGACCTGGGTGGCAGGTGAAATACCTTGGGCTCCGCGTGTAGTGAGATGGGTGGTAGTTGAGATACCCTAGACTGCATGTAGTGAGGTGGGTGGTAGGTATAATGCCCTAGAGGTGTGAAGTCTCTCTGTGAGAGTGGGTTTCAGGGTTCGTGGTAGTCCATCCTCGTTATCCTCCATCCCTATTTTTTCCTTCATCACCACCATAAAAAAATCAGAAAATAGAAAAAAAATAGGATACCCTAATCTTCGGCGACTTCTTAGCTCGCCGACGATCCTATCCCTATCCCGTGCCCCATCAAGTCCTGCAGTGCAGCAGCTCTGACCGGTCGATACATGGACTCCACGCCAACAGATTGGCGCACCAGGTAGGGGGCGTTAGCATTTTTTAAGCTCCCTCCTAGACAAGGGGAAGTAAAAAATTCTTGATAGCGAGAGGAAAGACTCAAATAGCTTCCACAAGTCGAAGTCATGCTCCGTCCCAAGGGGGTGCACCCCCAGGGGAGAACGATGTCCTGCCTCCCATAGTTGTTGTGGGACTACAGCAATTCGAAGCCCTTGTGAACCAGGTCACCAACCTCACGGCCATGGTTCAAGACTTTCAAAGCAGAGCCTTTCTGGTGGGAAACCCATTGGCCGCCTCCAGACATAGCTCTCGATCCCGAAGGAAGAGAGCCCCACGGGAGGATTCTACACATCCCTCCCCCCATTCTCGGCCCTCTACCGAAGGCTGAATTTCAAGATTGCCTAGGTCTGCCAATTCCCTACAAAAAGGGAAAAGGCCTTGCCAAACTCCCTCACCCTCCTCCGAAGACTCCACTTTTGTGGAGAGAGCACCGAAGCAGACTCCTGATTATGGCGGGAGATTCAGAGCCATCGAATCAGAGATGACAAAGGTGCGGGAATAGAGAATGCGGGATCTGAAGGATCCCGATGACTTGATTGTGGGTGATCTACACCCACCATACACTGACTGTATCATGTCCGAGGTTATCCCTTGGCACTTCAAGGTTCCCTAGATGGAATCCTACAACGGCACCTCCGACCTCCTCGACCATTTGGGTAGCTTCAAGGCCCATATGATGATCCAAGGAGCTTCAGACGCGATGTACTGCCTAGCATTCCCGGCTACCTTGAACAAGTCCACTCGGATGTGGTACTCGAGCCTACGCCCAGGTACCATCGATTCTTTTTTCGAGTTAGAAAAATTATTTGTCTTGCATTTCAGGACCTGCCACAAGACTCCACGCAACACGAACACACTGTTCCTCCTTCACCAAATCGAAGGAGAAAGCCTGCGAGACTACATCTCTAGATTTAATGCAGCCATGCTTGAGATCCCCGATCTCAACGAGCATGTGGCCATGTCTGCATTGAAGAAGGGGCTTCGTACCTCTAGGCTTACCTTTTTCCTGGATAAGAAGTTTCCTAAAAGCTATGCTGAGCTATTGTCAAGGGCTCAGAAATATGCCGATATTGAAGAGAAGGCGGCAAATCGATGACTGATCGAAGGGAAACCCCCTTCAAAGAAGAAGAATAATAGGGGACAAGTTCCCCAAACTTTCAATAACAATAGCGGCAAATATATAGACCGCCGAAGAAGCCCTCCCAGGTCTAGAGCATCGGGAGGAAGATTCGACTCCTACACCCCCCTCAACCTCCCTCGAGAAAAGATCTTCATGGAGATAGAGAAAGAAAACTATCTCCAATGGCCTCGTCCCATGAAGGCCTCCTCTTCCATGAGGAATAGGAGCAAATACTGCCGATTCCACCGGGACCACGGCCACAACACTAAAGAGTGCATCCAGCTGAAGGATGCGATTGAGGATCTCATCAAGAGAGGGTACTTGGGATGGTACATTGGTCGCCAAGGACCTCGGTTGGAAGCTATTGTTCCCCAGCCATCTCCCGAAGAGGCTGAATTGCCAAATCAAAGGCCCACCAATAGAGATGTAGGGATGATAAACCGACCCACCAACTGGAGAAGGGATAAGGATGAAGCCCCAAAGTGACTCAAGGACAACAATGCTATCCTCTTCTCCGACGATGACCTTGCGGGAGTTCGGTTCCCATATGACGATCCCCTTATAATCTCGGCCGTAGTGGCTAATTATGATGTATAGTGAATCCTTGTTGATAATGAAAGTTCGACTAATGTCTTGATTTATGATACATTCTCTAAAATGTGTTTGCCTAGACATCAACTACGAAGATCCCCCGTACTGCTCTCTAGTTTCGGGGGCAACCAAGTTTATGCCGAGGGGGAAATAATGTTGCCCGTAACCCTTGGCACCGAACCTCGACAAAAGACATTGCCGATCAACTTCACGGTGGTCCGGATCCTCTCAACATACAATATTATTTTGGGGCGGCCTGCCTTGAACAAGTTCCGAACTGTGATCTCCTCTCACTACCTCTTGGTGCACTTCCCCACCAGGAACGGTGTCGGAGAAGTTAGAGGAAACCAGAGGACAACACGGTAGTGCCTGAAAATCGAAGACAAGCATTTCAATGATTCAACAACTCCGGATCAGCTGGATCCGAGAGATGCAACCACCAACCTTGGTGAGCCCATGGAGAGGACCGTCCCAGTACCTTTGATAGAGGAGGACCCCTCTAGAGTCATGCAGATCAGTAGCACACTTGATGAGGAAACCATAATGAAGTTGATCTATTTCCTCAGAATCAATGTCGACATCTTCGCCTGGTCGGCTTCGGATATGTGAGGGATTCCTACCGAAGTAATCACTCATCGACTGGAAGTGACCCCTGGGTATAAGCTGGTGTGGCAGAAGAAAAGGAGCTTCTCTCCTGAAAGATAGCAAACCATGGACGAAGAAGTCGGCAAGCTCCTTAAAGTAGGGTTCATTCGAGAGGCCCACTACCCTAGGTGGTTGGCCAATGTGGTAATGGTGAAGAAGGCTAGTGGCAAGTGGAGGATCTGCATCGACTATACAAACCTCAATAAGGCTTGCCCAAAAGATAGCTTCCCTCTCTTGAAGATTGATTAGCTGGTCGACGCTACTGCCGGCCACCAATTGCTGAGCTTCATGGATGCTTTCTCCAGCTACAACCAAATTAGAATGGATCCGCAAGATGAGGAGAAGACGTCTTTCATCACTGATAAAGGTCTCTACTGCTACAAGATGATGTCGTTCGGCCTCAAGAATGCTGGAGCAACGTTTCAAAGGCTGATCAACAAGGTATTCAAAAAGCAATTGAGGAGAAACATGGAGGCATATGTTGATGACATGATCGTCAAGATCCTCCTCTAGAAAGACCACATCCATGACTTGGAGGAGTCATTCAGTACTCTACGGTGCTACCGCATGAAGCTAAACCCGGCAAAGTGTACCTTTGGGGTCACTTCGGGTAAATTCTTGGGCTTCCTCGTTATCAAATGAGGGATTAAGGCAAACCCTGAGAAGATTCAAGCCTTGAAAGATATGAGACATCCCTCTTGCAAAAAGGAAGTCCAGCAGTTGACAGGGAGAATTGCCTCCCTAAGCAGATTCATTTCTCGATCAACCGAGAAATGCCTTCCATTCTTCAAGGTACTCCGACAGTCAAAAGGCTTTGAATGGTACGAAGATTGTCGCATTGCCTTTGAGGAGCTGAAGAAGTACCTGGAGACCCCACCATTGCTCTCCAAGCCACGAGAAGGCGAGGTCCTTTACCTGTACCTCTTTGCTTCAGATAAAGCAATCAGTTCAGTTCTTATCCGGAGAGATGAAGACGGATCCCATAAGCCGATCTACTATATCAGCAAGGTCCTGCATGACACCGAAACACGATATGCAAGGATGCAGAAGCTGATCTACTCTTTGGTGATTGCGGCAAAGTGACTATAGCCATATTTCCATGCCCATGCTATTGTGGTGCTAACCGATCAACCTCTTAAGGCTGTTCTCCGATCTCCGGATACCTCTGGAAGGATAGCCAAGTGGGCTATGAAGCTAAGTGAATTTGACATCAGCTTCCAGCCCCGAGCGGCAATGAAGGCCCAGGTGCTCTCCGATTTTTTGGCTAAGTGCACCTGAAAGTCTGAAGACGAAGAATCTTCAGTAGAAGATGAAGTCCCGAAGGAGACGAAGTCCGTCTGGGTGCTTCATGTGAACGGAGCTTCCAATGCTACTGGGTGCAGAGCTGGACTCATGTTGGCCAAACCTGATGGCCATACCATAGAGTACGCACTTCGGTTCTCCTTCCATGCCTCTAATAACCAAGCTGAATACGAAGCCTTGCTCACCGGACTTCAAATCACCAAAAATCTGGGAGTCCAGCAGCTTCGAGCCTTCTCAGACTCCCAACTGGTTGTGAATCAAGTTAACGGAGAATATGCAGCCAAGGATCCAACCATGGTGCAGTACCTGGAGAAGGTACAGGCTTTATCCTTCCAATTGGAATATTTTGAGATCATCCATGTTCCATGATCAGAGAACTCCCGGGCAGATGCATTGTCTCGACTGGCAACTACAGCACCGGAATCTTTCGGGCTCACCTTTGTTGAACATCTTGAAACTCCAAGCATAGCCGAAGAGGCTGCAGAGGTGCGCTAGATCGATGTCGAACCGAGCTGGATGGATCCCATCATCAAGTTCCTGAATGAGGGAGAGCTACCAAAGGATAAGGTAGAGGTCAAGAAGATCCGCTGGATGGCGTCTCAGTACATCATCTTAGATGGAACCCTGTATAAGAGATCGTTTCCTCAGCCACTGCTAAAATGCTTAGGACCTACAGATGCGGATTATGCTCTGAGAGAGGTCCATGAGGGCATATGTGGTGATCATTTAGGAGGCAGATCTCTGGCATATAAGATCATTCAATAGGGATATTACTGGCCCTCCATCCAGAAGGACTCAGCTGATTTTGTGCAAAAGTGCGACCAATGCCAGAGGTACGCCAATGTACAGAGACAGCTTCCAAGTCACCTGACTCAACTGGCAGCCCCATGGCCTTTTGCCCAGTGGGGAATGGATATTCTTGGCCCATTCCCACCGGCATCAGGGCAAAGGAAGTTTCTCCTTGTGGCCATCGACTACTTCACGAAGTGGGTAGAAGCCGAACCACTGGCCCAGATCACAGAAGGCAAGGTGGAGAATTTTGTAAAAAATTTCATCATATTCAGGTTCGGCATCCCACATGTCATTATCACGGACAACAAGAGATAGTTTGACAATCTAAAGTTCAAGGACTTTTGTACTCGGTACCATATCCAACATCGGCTGACATCCATTGCTCATCCATAATCCAACGGAGAAGCCGAAGTCACTAACTGGACTATTCTCCATGGTCTGAAGACGAGGTTGAACGCTGCCAAAGGGCTTTAGGCCAAAGAACTGACCTCCATTCTCTAGGCATACCGAACTACCTTGAGAACGGCCACCGGCGAGTCTCCGTTCAACCTAGCATACGGTACCGAAGCTATGCTACTTATTGAAGTCTCCTTACAGTCCCTGAGAATTGACAACTATGAAGAGCCTGGGAACTTCGATCGTAGAAGGATTGATCTGGACTTGCTATGAAGCACCAGGCTACAGGCCCAGATAAGGATGGCAGTGTACCAGCAAAAGGTCTCCATGTACTACAACTCAAGGGTGAAAGAGCAAACTTTCCGCACCGGGGACATGGTATTGTGAAGGGCAGAAGTATCCAGGCCAACAGAACAGGGTAAACTCTCCCCCAACTGGAAAGGCCCATATCAAGTCGAAGAAGCCATTCGACCAGGAACATATCGACTCAAGACCCTGGAGGGGAAGACTCTATCCCAGCCATGAAATGTACAAAACCTTCACAAATACTATCAATAAATGAGTTCTTAAAACTCCTGTACAAAGCTACTCAACCCTACTCAACTCAGAATGGCTAGTTGCATCGATTGAACGACAACAGCCTGAGTGACCTGATTTGAAAAATCGGTCAACTGCGCAAAGGAGAGTCTGATCCAATCATCTTATCGGTATGCCCGACGAGCACAATGGATGGCCTAACTAGGCCACCAAGAAGATCAAGGTGCAGGGATGGTTTTCGTAACCTACCCTATGGTGAATTCGAAAATGCACCGAGGCGGGTCTGAACACCCTACCTTAATCACGACAGAAGTGCACAGGGACAGTGTAAACACCCTATCCTATGATAAATCTGAAAACGTGCCTAAAAGGATCACTGTCATCCTTTCTGTCGATAACAGACATTCCAAGAACAGTCCAACTGACCTCACTCCTTCCCTATAGAACGAAAATGGTCCGTGGAGTCTACATTTCAGACAAAGCAATGATACAATATATCACAAGAAATGCATGGGAAGAGGTAACAGAAAGACACTTCATTTCTTTTTTCAATTTTTTACAAAAAAATGAAAGGAAAAAGAAAGAAGAAACTCTCACAAAGAGAGCGAAAAAAAAAAGAAGAAAAAGAAACTCTTAAAAAGAGAGGCAAAAAAAAAAGAGAGTAGCATCGAAAAGATGTGGAAAATCTTCAATAACCTCCCATCGGGTTTTTCCCGTACCGGCGGGGGGAGATTTGGATGGATGATGAAGGGCCCCCGGGGTTCCCATCCGAACCAGAATCCGACCCCTCATCGGAGTCGAAATTAAATTCATGTCCGGGAAAGGGAACGGAGGGCTTGATGTTGTCCAGGCCCTTTAAGTTATAAAACTTGAAGGCCTTCCTCCTACATTCCCAGAACCCCTGATGGAAGGAGTCCAGAGCCGCCTCGGTGACTTTCTCCTTGAAGGCAGCAGAAGCCTTGAAGTCTGAGACGGCGTTCGCCACCTCCCTCCTTGCTTCCTCCACCTCCGTGGTTGCCACCGTGACCTGGGCCCGAGCCTCCCTCAGTTGGGCCTCCAACATACGGACCTTCTTTTCAAGACGGTCCATGAGAGGCTCCTCATCATCATCAAAGGACTCCGGACTTCTCTTCCTCTTTGGATCCACGACCCTTCTTTTGGCAGCTTGGCGGAGTTCAGAAGTGTTGAACCTCATTTTTAATGGAAGGAAGGAGTCTACAAAAACGATGGCCCTTGACAGCAGAAGGTAGGGCCCTATTTATAGAGACCCTGCACCCACGACCAACTACGGGGAGGCGTGCTCCATGTCTTTTCCCAGCCGCATCAGAAAGTGCCACGTGTCCGGGCGATGCTTCGAGAACCAGAAGGTCGCTCAGGGGCCATTCCCAGGACAACAATTACCATCGCTTCGAATCCAGAGAAATTCTCATCGTGCAACGGCAACATTAATGGCTCCTTTTTGGAAAAGGGAGACCTGGTGGCACACAGGGTGCAAGAAATCATGACGGTACGAATATCAACATGCCACGTGGATAACAAAGTTTACAATTAAAATTTCTAATCACTGGCTGACAGGGAGTTGACGCTTGTCCACCCTAACGGATAAATTTAATATCAAAAGGAAGGTGACACCGGCCTGACCAACTGTAGACGACCTTCGGTAACAGAGTTTTGGTCCGTTCCAGAGTTCGTCTTCGTCAACTATCAACTAAACGGCCTTCGACCATGACTGCTCGGCCAAACAAAAGAAAGAACGGTGAAACCAGTTCAAGCTACATATGAAGTATAAGATTGCATATGCAAAGAAGGAAGAAGTCATTTCAAAATTTGGAGAAATTATCATACAAAATCCATTGACAAAATAAAGAAGAAAGAAAGAAAATACATCCAGAGTGACCCAAATCACTCTGCATCAACAGGAGGAGACTCCACACCACAGGACTGAAGCAGCTTATCAACTTGTGCTGAGAGGACCTCATCAGTCAGTGCCAGGACCGAAGAACCTTCAGCTTGGACTCCTCTAGCTTGAACTTCCTCCTGAACTGGAATCGGAGTGAGGGTCACCTCCGGATTATCGACTAAGGTAATGGCCTCCTCATCCAGACATGGCATCTCTTCAGCCTCAACTACGACTTCGGCCCCCTCCACTTCCTCTACTTCCTCTTTAGCTATATCGGAGGGAGGGATGCCGGAAAGGTAGAGGTGAGGGAAGGCCTCCTTTACCTTGGAAAGTCCATCATTGAAGCCATGCTGGTAGCCGTACAAAGATGCTTCATCTATTTCCGCTTGGAATTGTGAAGACATTTTGGAATCTACCACGGCATCGTCTACTCGCTTCCTCAAAGATACGGACTCTCTCTTGGCAGCTTCAGACTCCAGGATCGCCTCTTCAGCCCTCTTAGAAGCTTCCTCCACCACCTTGGTCAGGCTTTCTATCTTCTCCTGATCCTCCCTAGCAGCCTACTCCAGGGAGTTGATTTGTTTCCTGCTCTTTCTCCACCCTGCCCCTTGCTCCACCATTGTCAGGTGGGCGCTTTTTAGTTCGCCCTTCAATTCGCAAACTTCATCGTTCACCAGAATGAGGCAGTCCTCCATAGACTGCCTCAGCTCTTCGACTACTTCCTTTGCAGCTCTGGCAATATGAAGTTCCTCCTTGAGGCCATGGATGAGACTGTCGACGTTCCCCAGGCCCTCCTCCATGAACATGAGGTCGTAGACCAACTGTATCAAAAATGAATGGTCATTGATCGGACAACTCTCAAGACAAAGGGAACGGTGAGGATCGTACCTGTTGCAGGGCAGAGAAGGCAGAATCGGACACCCTGGAAAGGTTTAAATTTCGAAGAACCACCAAGTCATGAGGCAGTAGCGTACCCTTCAATGCCTGCCTGGCTACGGCCGGACCAGCAGTCCTCCTGTAGGTGAAAGCTTCGAAGAGTTCGTCGAATGGCCTCTAGCTGAGGAAGCCCCGCGGGCAAACTCTCCCTCGACTTGCCACGCTTTGCCCTTATCAACTGCAGGGGGGCAAAACGGTGGCACATCCACTCCCTGAGGTGGACTCCCCGCTGTACTAACCGGGGAGGTAGCCGTCGGTGGAGTTTCGACTGGACAGGGTCTCGCCGGAGCCCCTTCCATGGCTACTGCATCTTTCCCTGTGGTGCCCCGGAAAGACGAAGTACTTTGGTCCCCTTCGGGGCCATCCATTCGAGCCCTCTTTCGAACTACAGACATGGTGAGAGGGGCCTGTGCTACCCTCTTTTTCGAAGTCTGACGGAGCCAGCTCACACCGGGCTTCATCCTGGCACCTACAAACAAAAGAGTTCACTTCAATTGACTGAGCTACAATAAAACCAGGAAAGGAGAGCAGAAATTCCCGTCGCTATACCTAATGAGGGGAATCGGCTAATTCCCGCTCGATGGAGATTTCTCTCCTCCAACAGTTCTCGGATGGGGGCAACTTCGGAGTTGACCAAGAGATCGTAATCCGATTGATCACCCACGAACACCCTCTTCCTGTCATTAGCGGTTAGATGAGGCTTCTTCCACACAGAGTCGAAGCCCCATGGATCAAAAGACAACACGAATACAAAAATGGGTTTCCACCCATGGATGGCACTGGGCATGTCCTTGATGACCTTGCAGCCTGATCTAGGGCCAATCACCCACCATCCATTGCTATGAAAATCCCTCTTGAGAACGAAAAGGGCCATGAACAAATTGGTCATAGGTTCTACGTTTGCGATGCTGCACATGACCAGGAACTCGCAGATGTTCCGGATATTGTTCGGGGTCAATTACGTCGGAACCACTTGGTACAAGCGAAAGATCCTGATGAAGAAAGGGTGCAGGGGAAACCGAAGACCAGCTTTCAGATGATCTTCATACACGGCTAGACACCTAGGAGGAGGTTTGTTTACTCGTTCCTCGAGTACGGGGAGGACGAAGGGAAACTCCTCGGGAATGCGATAGCGTTCCCAAATAAGAGCCGCCTTACTCTGAGAAGCTGAACTGGAAATCTACTCCGGACCTACTACATCACCGGCCCCTAAGGGCTCAACCTGTTCCCCTTGACTTCCTACGGTTTCCTCCATGACAAAAGAATGAAGCAAGGGAGCAGAAGGAAGATCCTACTTGCGGAATAGACTGGTAGTCCAGAGCAAGGAAAGTTGGACGAAGGGTGAGACGAGGTTGAAGAAGCTTCCTTAGCCGGACCTTCACCCTTTCCTAAAAGAAAAGCAAGGGTCTCTGAAGCCCTACCAGGTTGATTTGATCCCAAGTTACCCAGGGAGGTAACTCGCCTTCAACTAACCACCGGGATGAGGCGCATCCATCATCCAACAGACGAAAGGAAGCCACCATAACCACCCAAATCTCAACCAACAGATTGGCTTAACCATCGTGCAACGGGAAAAGGAGAGACGGTCCCAGGGTCGCTAACTTTTTCCTTCCTCCCCAACCTCGGGGTGATAGCTATCCATCGCCTGATTCCCAGGTCAACCAGCAGTCGTGATGGACAGTCCAATCAGAGATCCCGTAATCATCCATTGGGAGGAAAATGATAAAGCATTAATACTCTCACTTCTCGAGGCAAACCTCCGCTTCGAAAACTGAGAGTAGTGGGGCAACTGTTGGGATATCTCGGTTCAACTATGAACCGAACTCCAGCTTGACTGGCCGAAGCCCTTTTTCCTTCGAACCATGGACTTTGGACCAGGGAAGGGCCAGGCCAACTACGGGAAACCCAAGGCTTCTCACCAAACTACGACATCCGAAGGACAAAACTCTGGACGACATCTTCAACTCTGATCGAAGACCAAGTTTCTCGTCGACTTTCGAAGACATGCTCTTCGGTCCCAGCCGTAGACACGATCTCCGACCCTGGGGCAAACACCAAGTCTTCGGCCCATGCAAGGGGGGAATCCAAAGATGGGACCACGATCTGGCCCATATAGGCAACTGTAACCAACAGTTACAATCGACACTCTCCATGCCACGATCATGGCACGCAACTCCAGCTGCCTTGCTCCGATCTGGTCAGAACCGCTCAATGACAACCCACGGTCTCCAATCATAGGAGAAATTGACTCCCCATAATCACTGAAAAAAGAGCGGGCCGCAGGCCGGAGGCCTTCTTTTAAATGGTAGTAAGAACAATGGGAGGAGAGGTACACAAACGCTGACATACACTCACACATACTCTAAGAGCGTTTCTCTCATACTCTTGACACATTTCCCCATTCTGTGGCTAGGATCTGCCACTGACTTAGGCATCGGAGTGTCCCCCGCCGGAACAACTCCAGCAAGGGACCTGTTTTGCAGGTGAACCAGGGAGCGGTCTTGTGGTGCAGCAGCTCCGACCGGCTGATACAGGGACTCCACGCCAGCAAGAACCTCGAGGGGCAACAACGGGGGGTTGGGGGGAAGAGAGAGGGGTGCTCTTTTTATGTTCACTTCAAAAATCATTTTGAAGATCAAACATATGGAAAAGAAATGTTATTCATGTAAGGTACTCCTGAACACAGTCTAGAATGGCAATGAAAAAAGTACAAACCATTCAAAGGCTCACAAATCAACCCAAAGCAACAATAATAAGCATATGACACCAAACAAGGAAATTAATAAAAGAAAAATAAGACTATAAGAATATAGATGACTTCGAGGTCTTGAGCATCGACTCCTTTGAAAACTAGCTGAGCTAATGGTCCACATTTATTTCCATGACCCTACTCATACATTAATAATTAGGATGCCATGCGATGTGTCCATCATGGGCTACTAGTTTCATGGGCTAGAGAGTGCACAATGCTAGGAATGGAAGGGAATTCTAGGATGGTGGGCTTAGGAGGCAATTCGACCTTTGGAATGGAAGGCATTGGAGGTAGTTCTACCTTTGAAAAGCCTAGGATGGAAGGCTTAGGGGGCAGCTCAACCTTTAGGATGCTTGGGATGGAAGGCTTGGGAGGTAGTTAGACCTTTGGGATTTTTGGTAATGGTGGCGGTTCAACCTTTGGTAGAGCTGACTCTTCTGGCTTCGATGGCAACTCAGGCTTGGGTAGATTTGGAATGTCGAGCAGTGAGGGGAGTTCTGGCTTAGGGAGGGTTTGGATCATTGGTGGAGACTCCACCTCTGGAGTATCCAATACATGGCAAGTTGCTTGGCAGTTGCTAAGAAAAAAGAGTGCAATGAGGATGGATAAGGTGGACAAGAAAGGGTTTAAAGCCATGGTTTTATGAGATCTCCTAGCAAGTTATTCAAAGAGGAGCTAAAGGCTTAAGTTTGAAATGAGGAGGAGAGACTTCTGGTTTGGCATTTATAGCTAAGAAAGTTGGTGGAGTCTGTGGGTGTTTGCATGACTAGGCTAGTGGGTAGTTTGGTTGTTGGCTTTCTTGTCACTGGTCTGGTTCAATGGGTTGGGTAATTTGAAATGGTAGCTTATTGGTGTTAGCATTAGTTCACCTTCTTATCCATCTATAAGATTCAAGGAAAGATTCTATCAAGACCTAATAATGTAGCTAAGTGTGTCAATGTTAGGGAATGAATATAATACACGTACTATGAGTATATCCTCCTTAAGAATTTAACTAAAATATAAATGTGGTGTCGACAATGCTAATTATCATATTATGATATTTTTTGAGTGAAAGATGTATTGAAGGCATGCCTTAGCATGGTTAATTTGTTTGCATGAACATGGAAATTGACAGGATGTCTCAGACACATCATTGGGATTTGAGAGGTAATCTATGTACAATTTCCTTCAACTCTTAAACAGCTAAACATGGTCTAAAAATAAATGAGTATTTGGTGAAACTAATAACAATAGCAAGGTGGCATAATGACGAGATGCCAAAGGAATCTTAAGGTTGTGTTTGGTGCATTGCCAGGTAATCTTAAAAGGTAATGTGGATAGCCAGCAATCTTTATTACATGTAATATGGATTATTATGTTTGGTACATACAGGTAATGTTGTATAATTTAAAATTATTTTTTAAAAATATCTCTAAATCAAATATATATTCTATCCATTTATTAAAAATATATATTTTTATATTTTATAGTAAAAATATAAAATATATTTTATATTTTTATAAAAAAATAAAAATTATTATCATATTAAATAAATTTAATATATAAAAAATATATATTAAATAAATTATATATTTAATATATTACTTAAATATATTAAATTTATATATTATATTACAAAATATAAAATAATATATTATAATTATATTATATTATATCAATATTAAATCATATCAATATTTAATTAAATATATTATATATTATCTAATATAATATATTAAATAAATTAAATTTTAAAAATATAATATAATATAATATATTTTATAATAATATATTTATCACATTATATTATATATTGTATTATTATAAAATATATTATATTATATTAATATTATATTATAAGTCTTATATAATAAATATAATATTTATCTTATTATATTATAAAATATATAATATAATATATTATTATAAAATATTAAATATATCAAATATATTATATTATTTTATATTATATTATATGGAAGAAAAAAGAAGGGAGAAAGGAAGGATAATTTAGTAATCTAGATTACCTAGAAGGTGGTAATCTAGATTACCACCCCTTCGAGAGGTAATCCTGATTATCTCTTGGAAGGTAATCTAGATGACCAGACATGATATATTGTCATCCAAAAAAATATGCTAAACATAGTAATGTGCTAGGACCCTAATCTGGATGGATTTCCTACTACCAAATGCAACCTAAGTGTCCCCCAGTAGTCAAGCAATGAGGTACATGGTGTTTTAACCTCCGTACCGAGTAATTGGCATTGTATTAGTAGCCTTACCCTAGTGGTTGCATACTCTTGCTATACAATAGGAGAATCTGCATTCAAGACAATAGTTATTATAATTAAAAATTCATGTAGATGTATATTTAATTTTATATTTTAGATACGTATACCAGATTAATAAATTTAAATAATATTTTATTAGTTAAGTTTTTTGAATGATATCTTAGATTGTTATAAATAGTATTAAAGTGGACTTTGTCTATGGTATATGTTGATAAGGAAAAACTATAAGACATGTTCATTTAAATTGACCACATTATAGTGTTTGTAAAGGGATTTGTCATATTTATCACTAGATTTGAATGGATTTGTGTTTGTGATTGGATATTCAAGGATCTATGCACATACATACTTAGTTCTATATCGGGTATGCATTGGATAGAACTACTGTTCTTATATACAAGGTTAAAGGATCTAAATAATATCTTCTAGCATGCATTTAGGTTAGATCCTAGGCCATTATACTAGGATAAGTATAATGTATGTGGTCCCTCCCTTTTCTCAAAACCATTAAGCTTAGTATATTGAAAATGTTATTTTTGAAGTAGGCTTTATTGCAATATCATGGTGCCATGCTTATTGAATCTCATGTCTATGTATGTGCATGCATGTGTGTTCACATGTTTGTGTGTGAATGTGTGTGATAGAGAGAGAGAAAGTAAAATAATTCTTTTATACATCTTAATTTTAGGTTTATTTTCAAAAAACAAGCAATATCATTAACCATAGACTAAAACTTGTTCCCAAGGAGCTTAAGAAGTGGCAAAATCATGGTTTGTGTAAAAATCTCAACATAGACCAGATCTTGTGACTCATAATATTGTTAGCCTTGAACAAAAGAATGCTAGTGTTGGTCTTGTTTTAGAGGATGCTAGTGTTGACTCATAATATTGTTAGCCTTGAACAAAAGAATGCTAGTGTTGGCTAGCTTAGAACTGATTAAAACTCAATGCCCACTATTTGGCTCTTTTCTCTAGTCTAGTCCAAGGCATGCCATGGAACTCATTATCTCCCTTTTGTCCGATTAGGGTGTGCTTAGGAAAGTGTGATCATATGTTAAATGGTAAGGTTAATAGATGCATAGGTGTGTCAACAATACAAGAGTAGTAGGAAAGATGGTGAATGAATGAAAAATATGAGAGTAATTTAGATCTAGGTATGCTGACCTTCAAGGACTTTTGCTACCATCATACCACCATCTAATTAAGATAGATTTGGATAGGTATAGAGATATAGTCTGGGCTATGGTACTAGAAATTTAAATTAACACTACTTCTAAGGTAGAGAACTATTAGTAAGTTAAGCTAAGATAAGATAAAATGCATCGATAAATTAGATTATTAAAGGATCTTTTATAGAGTGCAATTTCCACTAATTTATATTAAATATAATAACTTCCCACTCTAGGTTACTATCCACGTCTAGCCTCTACTTTTAGTAATTCTAGTAACTAATGCTGATTATCCTTCACTACACATGTTTATTAGTATGGTTGCTCGTTACCAACTATTAGATTGAGAATTACATTTTAATGATCTCGGCTCATGGAATATGCTCGTGTTGACCTTCTCCTCATTTGGCCTATAGTGCAGTAATCGATACTTAAGAGTATCTTGGAGACCAATTCAATCACCTTGGTTTACTTGTTCTACTAGCCATCTAATTTCATACATCTTATATTGTGATTGAACATGACCAAATCTTGATCTATTGACCTACACCTTAGTATCACGGCTAGATTCTACCTTTTCGGTTTGTACCTCTATAGGTAGGATTTATCATGGTTGAACCATATCTAGCTTAGCATGGGCCATGTGATTTCTACAACTACCTTTTATCTAACTATATCCACATGGAAATCATCCATAGCCTCCAACTAAGTCGTTTATATTAGGTGCAAACGATACCCCCACATCTCATTGATCAAAGACTAAGAGACTAATGGGATGTCTATCATCACCTTTCAATACTTGTAGATTAAAAATCTATAATTAGCATCCCAATTTGCTGGCCACTTGTTATGGCTTTTCTATCAAAGCACCACTTCCACCCTTGGTTATCTGTTCATATCTTTTCTGTTTCTTTTGAGCCTTATGCTTTTGTCACATTTTCCTTTGTAGGATACTTTTTTGTACCAAAATGGTTTGCACATTACTCAAATAATTTTTATATCTATAGGGATCTGAATTTATCTTTCACTTTAATCAAGATTTTGAATCATTTTCTGATAAAGCAAACCTATTATCTATAAATAGGCCTTACATCTTTCTTTGTAGTGCTCATCATTCTTCCTCTTGACTATCCTCATGTCTCCAATCTTTTATTACTTATTATGGTGAGTGAGACTAAATACTAGTTGGGACAATTTGTTTGTTTTGATCATCCAACTTTTGATTGGTTTACTAAATCAAAGTATGATCATAAATTGGAATTCTATTGCAAACAAATTTCATTCCTGAATTGGAACATCATCACCACTAATTTGTTGTTTGGTTGAGGGCTTCCAAATTAACAAATCAATATTTTTGCCAACTAGTCTTCAAACATTCCTATACCCTCTTCTTTTTCAAGTAGACCCTTGTATATTTCAACTCTAATCAATTGTGTCTACTCCTAAGCCCTTGGCTTGCTACACTCATTTTGCCATACTATGATTAATGATGAAGTGCAATGGGCTGAACACTAGATTATCTTGAAGCTCTAGCAGACCAACAATGGTGAAAGATTTATTAGACTTAGTTTAGAAAGAAAGTGAGCATCTCGAGAGTATTAGTTCAATTGGCCTTGTACTCATGTTTATATAGTTGTATTAGTTGATAGTAATAAAATAGCTTGACCCATTAACTTTTTATTTTTTTCATAAGCCCCGTACAATGTAAGATAATGCTTCTTTTAAATCCTTTGCTTTTATTGTTTGGTCATGAATCTCACTATTAATCAGCATTCGGCCTACGTTTTGGTAGATTGAGCTAATAATCTTCAACACAAGCTAGCCAAAATTTTTCACATTCACCATCCATTGGTCAACCAAAAAGAATCGGATCTAGTTTCTCAAAGCAAGGATGGCCATGTCAGTCCAGAAATACCACTCCTGGAGAAAGTACAAGAGTAGCATTTGAGCCAACATCCAAAGCTCTCTAAGAAGAGTGGGAGAGACTAAAAGAGATGTGAAGGTCTATATAATAGAATGCATCATAGCGGGGCATTATTGTCTATGTTGGCCTCTTGGACAAAATTTGTGGGATTCTTTCTTACTAGATAATATATTATACTATTAATTCATTCTACTTTTAGACCTAATTTATAATTTCTTTGATTTTTAGTGGCTTTTTATTATAGCATTGTGATTCATAATATGCATAATCTACACGAGGGTCTTCAATTATATGTACCACCGGATATTGGATTGGATCCATTCTTGTATTATTATATAACCCCCCCATTTATAAAATTGGAGTACACATAGTATAGAAAAACTTTAGAAGCACTTTTTGAGAAGGTTGCCTCCTAGTCCTTGTGATGCCTGCAATTGGTGTTGTAAAGCAATTATAATTTTATCCTTCACTCTTGGGTAAATGATTGAGAATTATTGCAAATATAGATTTGCTGACTACACCAACAATCTTCTACGATTCACCATGATTGATAATCTTAAATATCATCTAGGTATGAATCAAAGTATCCATTAGTAGTTCAATCTATCATAACTTTGTTGGCATAATATTTGTACTACTTGGATAAGTAGATTTCGATGGCTCCATTGAATAGTCTTTGGCCATTATCTCTTTGTGAGCCGAAGTCTCCATTTTGGAATCTTCGCAAATCCTAATACCTTTGTACATTGGTTGATAAGCTGATTCATCCATCACAAGGAAGGGCTTAGCTATCACCATTAAAGAATTTGTTAGACCATACTATGGCTTGACGTATTGGGTTTCAACTAAAAAAACAAGTTTTGTAGCATTGAAGTTGAAGATGCAACATATCGTTCCAAGAGTGGCCTTAGCATAGAAACCACTTTCTCTACAACTGCTTGATTTTCTTTGTAATGCTATAATAGCAGCTTCATAGTGTCCTATTGGGTGTGCCAAAGAACTTATTGTTGCTCTCTTTTTCTAATCGAGTTTAGGGCATGCTAAGAAACTTATTATCACCCTTTTGTCCCATTTGGGTGTGCTTAAAAAAAAGTGATGACAAGTCAAATGGTAGGACAGATAGGTGCATGGACGTGCCACCAGCATTAGAGTAGCTAGAAAGATGGTGACTGAAAGGAGAATACGTGAGTAATATGGATCTAGATGCTTTGACATTTAAGAACTTTTATCACCATTACATCTTCATTTGAAAAAGATGGATTCGGATTGGTATAGGGTTATAGTATGAGCTATAGTAGTAGAAATCTATGTTAACAGGAACTTAAGGAAGAGAATTATTAGCAAGTTAAGCTCAGATAAGATAAAATGTATCAATAAGTTAGATTGTTAAAGGATCTTTAACAAAGTATAATTTTCACTTAGTTATAATAAATATAATAATTGCCTATTCTAGTAGTTACCACCCATATTTAGCATCCACTTCTAGTAGTTCTAGTAACTAATGTTAGTTATCCTCTAGTATGCATGTTCATTAGTATGGTCACTTTGCACCAATTATCAAACTGATATTTATATGTTATTGGTCTTGGTTCATCCAATATGCTTATGTTAGCACCCTCCTTATTTGGCCAATAGTGATGTCTTTAGCACTAAGGAGTATCTTGGAAACCAATTCAATCACCTTGGTTTAGTTATTCTACTAGCCATCTGACTTCATACACTTGTTAGTGTGATTGATGATGACCAAGTCTTGATCTATTCGTCTGCTCTTCAACATCATGGCTAGATTCTAACTCTTTGATATGTACCTTTGTAGGTAGGATTTATCTTGGCTAAAATTTGTCCTACTCAGCATGGGTCATGTGATTTGCATCTTCCTTCATCTAACTTTATCTCTTCCATGACCTCCAACTATGTTGTTGAGATGGGGTGTAAACATCCTCAAAAGGAAGATGGAAATATATAGAAAGTTTGTTTTACCTGGTCAATATTAGGCATTAAAATAATACATTTTATCATCTTATTACCCAAGTCCTTAGATGCTCCTTAGATGCTGCAATATAACAAATACTTTAGCTCTTAATGATTGCTCTAGAAATTTGATGGTAGATTGATTCCTAAAGAGTTTCTTTCTTTACACTATCAACTTTATATATACAAGATAAAAGTTTTGGCCAATAAGCTGATACAGATTATAAACTTAAGAATCCAATAGAAGCTTTAGCTACTAGGCTAATACAAATTGTAAGGTAAATTCTTTTCTATAGGCCTTTTACAATGTTTTCATTCCTTCCACTCTTCTTGGAGAACTTTGAATGTTAGTTTGTGGGCTTCTCTAGGAATCATACATCTCGATGGATCTTAGTCAGCATTGTACATCAAAAGGCTCGATTCGACTCTTCTGACTAGCATTAAAGATTGTCAGCTTAGTGTCATGCCTCGAATCCTAGCCTATGGGTTGGCCACATAGTGATGCCCGTATGCTCTCTAGGGCATGGTTCTAAAGAATATGCAAGGCCTTAAAATTTATTACAACCTCAAATTTTCATATACATAAGTGATCTCAATACATAACAAATATTCCATATTGATAAATACAAAACCTTATACAATTATACATTTTACAAAACTCGATCATCTGATTTTATTGATAATGCTCAATCTAATCAATTCTTTCAACTGTAGTCTCAACCATAGCCAAATACATGTATCTTGTAACTTTAAAAATAAAAAGGGAAGAAAGGGTGGTGAGCTTTATAGCTTGGTAAGAATTTTCATATATCAACACCAACAATAATAATAATAATAAATAAAAAATTATCAATAATTGTTACTTATATAAATTACATTCCATAAATTACCATGATCAAAAAACATGCAGGATAAACACATGTATTTTTGTGTAAAAAACCATATCGTATAATTATCTTCGATAACATTCATTAGATATGATCATATAAAGGAGCTCGGCTCTGAACTACCATAATCATGTTTCAAGCTCATGATAAGGCATGAAGTGGCTAGTCTTGTAGACTACCATAACCATGTTTCAAGCCTATAGTTGGGCACAAAGTGGCTATTCCTATGGACTACCATAATCACTTATCAAGTATGTAGCATTGTACTAATAAAGTGGCTAGTCTAAGGGACCATAGCCACTCAACCCTAAACTACCATAACCACATTTTAAGCCTATAATGGGGCACCAATAAAGTAGCTAATTCAAAAGATCATAAGTATTCAACCTTGAACTACCATAGTTATGTTTCAAGCCCATGGCAGGGCATCAATAAAGTGGCTAGCTCAAGAGCACTATAACCCACTCATTTAATCACACAATTTAATTACATACTTGTAAAGAATTATTACATAATTCAATGAACAAGATTATCAAAACTCATTCAAGTGAAGATTAGTGATATGTGATACATAACTTTATACAGAGCCATATATATACTTAGAAAATAAGTATATAATATGCAAGTATCAAAATCATATAGATCAAAATCATTAATGCACAAAATAATTTTTATATAAAAAAGTGATCTAGTATCCATAAATTCTTATCTCTATTGATATCAAATAGCTTACTAGATTTATGATCTTGGTGTTAAGAACCCTACTCGATATTCTTTTATCTAAAGAATCGTTAGCCTACAGAACTAAATTTAATATTAAAAATCAAATAAAATCCTCAAGGTGGAATCACCTATCTAGAACTCTCAATCAAAGTTCACCAATAATCTACCATCAAATCTCCTAGATCCTTTTTCAAGGATCTCTTGTCCATTTAAGAGAGATAAAGAAAGGATTTAGAGAAGAGAGAGAAAGGAGACAAGAGGGAAAGCAGGAAGAGAAGAGAGATACTCTCTTCCTCTTCTTCTTAAAACAAAAATAGGGGAGTTTTTTTCTCCCCTCCCTCTTCTTGCCATGGTAGCCATTAAGGCCCCAAGCTAGTAGCTAATGGTGGCACTCAACAACAATAAGATGATGATCCTGATGGTAGCCACAGTCAGCAAGAGTCAAAGGAGCCCAAAATAGAAGAATTAAGCCTAAAAATAAGGGTCTTCTTCAACCTAAATTGGTGGCTTGCCAATCCAGATTTATGTGATGCTAGCCAGGAAATCAGGAAAGGTGCAGGGAAAGGTAAGGTCTATCACCTTAACCTGTGACACCAAAGGCAAGAAATCTAGCAATCTTTTTGGCAAAATCCAATGAACACAAAACTCAATGAGGGCTTAGAATCGGAGACAATTCCAAGGAAAAGTAGTGATTAGGATCCAATATAGGGAAAGACACTCTTTATAGACTTGATTCCCAAGGGTTTTTAGCCAAATTAGGAAGGTTTTCATCTTCATTTCAAAAAAAATTGGGAGAGAAGAAGACTTTTGGTTGGAGTCTCTTTCCTCCCCTCCATTCACATGCAAGGCACATGAACCCCATGGGTCGGGTCTTAAGCCAACCCATGAGTTGAAATTTTGGGTTATGATATGCTCCCCTGCTTAAAAATAATTTCATTCTTAAAATTAACTTGTTTGAGGCTCAAACTTTAAAATTACAAAATCATCATCTCATTCAAATGATCTCCCTCTTAGATTGACTGCTTCACAAGATATTGTCTCAAGGAATTATGTGGCATTCCAAAACTCAATTTTTTTGATCTATAATATACATCAAGTTTTCTTAATATCTTTCAAAAAAAACAATAACTCCAAAATCTTAGATTAAAATATTATAATTTCATGCCTATAAAATTAATTGCTCTTAATCAATTCTACACATTAACCATAATTGATCCGATCTACTATTAACAAAAACAAAAGAACCCTAGAATCAAATGCTCTATAGAATCTATACCCTTCTATCTTCTCTTAACCTCACTCATGATTTGACAATTCATCTTTTATCTTAAGAAAGTCTTAAATCCTAACATCTAGATCAAGTAATATTATCATTGGTAAGAGGAGAAATTTGTACCAATAAATTCTTGTCCAACACTAACCAAAAATCATCAATCAATTAGTACTAAATTTTAGATGTCCAAAATTCCCTATAGCATTGTCTCCAACAAGAATATCTACTGATGAAAATTGTATAGCTACATCTAGATTAACTAAAGAATCATTAACATTCCTTATTAGCATAATTCTCCTGTTGACCCCTGGAATGATTTTGATGATTACAAAATATTGGAGCATGTATGTATTACTAATTCTTTCAATTACTTAAGAAGTTTTGCAAGAAAGTATGCATCTTTATTTCAGTCAGTTTTCTATCTAGTTGAAATGTATTCCAACATTGTATGAACACATGTACACTTCAAGTTGTAAAGCCCTAATTTTTTTTCATCTATGTAATCTTGTAAAAAAGGGCTCCAAATTAGTAAAAATGAGTGCAAATAGGTTAGACATGTTTGGTAAGCTCTTTGAAGCTTTTTGGTAGACTTGCTCTTGTTGGAATCTTGAATTGAAGAAGTTTGGAGAAGTTTAAAGCATAAAAATATTTTTGTAAGAGCCGACTCATGGTCCAAGAGCTGACTCCTGTTCCGGTGGTGTGGAACAAGGGGGTAGGGCTCGGGATGCTAGATGCTAGTAAGGATGCTTACGATGCAAAGGAACTCTTTTTTTTTTTTGGTTGATGAATTTTTAGTTATTTTTCTTAGGGTTTCGATTCCTGATCACAAGCAAAGGCAAGAAATACGAAAGATGAGTAATGTAAGCTTACGCTAGCAGTTCAAAGCCCTAAAAGTGAAAATGAGAACAGGACCCCGGGATTAAGAAACCTCAGTAGGACTAGCTCGACATACAATACCTACTTAGGAGATAGAGAGAAAGCAAACCTCACACTTCTGAAGTGCCTGGTGCAGAGATCGCTCAACTCGACGGATGCGGCCTGGATGCCCGAGCAGTCGAACCCGTGGAAGCACTGGCTTTGGGTCAGGAGGTCGCGATGGCAAAGCTGACTGTCTCCGATGCTCGAGATGCCAGGGAGGACCTTTAGGCAAATAAAAGAAGGATCAGCGAGATGTAGAGATGCATGGAAAGGAACTGAGATGGAGTTGAGAAGGGGCTTCGAGCCCGGTGTCCGGCTGGATTCCGAAGTCGAAGTTGGGGATAACTTAGGGCCTCGCACCCCGCGATGCCACGGAGGATGAAGGAATGTGGCCTCACACCACTCGACGTCCAGGAGGACGAAGGACTCGCGATGCCCTGGGGCGACGGATAGGTGGCCTCACACCACTCGACATCCCTGGGGATGAAGGCAACTTCACTCAAACCTAGTCTAGGAGACAATGGCTGGAAGATAGAAAGCTCAATCTCTTTTTCATTAATCATTCAATAGCTTTACAATGGAGGGATTGGGTCCTTTAAATAGGCACCCAAGGCCCATTTGAATTCAAAATAATTCAAAACCTTTGAACCCAAATTACATCCCCAAAAGCTGGTGCCCACATGGATGGGGAAGATTCTTCATGGCCGACCAAATGGAGGAGAGGATTGGTGTGGCATATGGGAGGGCTTGGAGAGGGGGATTGGTCTCTTGACTTCCTTCTTTTGCATGCTCATTTTGGGAAGAAAACATGGAACAAGGCTTGCTTGAAGGGATGTGCTTCCTTTGATCCTTCAATGCCCACTTTGGAGTGATTCATGGCCGACCAAATGGAGGGAGCTTTGGGCATTGCAAGGTTGAAGGCTTGGAGAGGGGAGTGTGTCCTTTGACCTTCCATTCTTGCATGAACACTTTAGGAAGAAGGCTTGGAAGATGACTTGCTTTGTGGCTTGGTTTCTTCAAGAATCTTCAACGCCCCATAGTTTGATGGATCATGGCATGATGTGGGGGAGGGAAGAGGGGGATGATGTCTTCTCCTTCCAAGGTCGCCTAAGAGAAAAAAAAAAGGCATGGAGAGGGCGTGTGGAATGCATGAGGGTGCCTCCTTGTTTTCCTCCTTGGATGCCCAAGTGGCAACTGATGTGGCGCCACATAAGTGGCAGAGGTGGCACCTGTATTGGCATCTTTCCAAGTGAAAGAGGTGGATTGGCCCACAAGGACTTGACTTGGTCTTGAAAGCCAGGTTGACTTCAATTGGGCTTGGGCCCAATCCAAACTCAAACTCGAACCAAAAATAAATACAGGACCCATGACCTAGACTTGACCCAAATTGGTCAAGGTACAAGACTAAAATTATAAAAATACTTTCGCTCATAGCCTTATTACAGGACTCACAGAAGTGGAACCCTAATCTGAGATCCACAGAGGGTTGAGGAGCCTCTGTCGGATCCTGGTGCCCACACCAATTCTCCCGGGGTGGGAGGAACTCGACCTTGTCGAGTAAGGTTTAGTTTGGCTTTGGAACCTCTCCAGGATATCGGGGTTGATGCGCTGCTAGTCCTCCTATGTGATCCACGAGTCATCGGATTCGGGTCAGCCTTGCCATCGGACCAAGTAACGTTGATAGCTTTTGCCCCAAGTAGTGATGGCTTGGTTATCCAGGACACGCTCGATCCGCTCTCCTCGCTCAGGTATATTTGGATGTGGACACTCAGGTTCAGGTTCACTCTCAAAAGGGAGGTCAGGCTCAAATGGCTCACTGGGTATGTTTGCAGGTTCCCTATACTCGACTAAGTCAGAGATATTAAATGTCGAGCTAATTCTATAATCCGGAGGTAATTCTAGCACATAGGCATTAGGACCCATTCTCCTAATCACTTTAAAGGGACCCGCCCCACGAGCATGATGCTTCTTAATGGTTCCCGGTGGAAACCGTTCAGGCTGGAGCCTAATCATTACAAAATTCCTTATTTCAAACTCTTTGGCTCGCTTTCGGGAATCAGCCAAATTATTTTAAAAATTGTATTTAATGCATAATCCTAACATGAAGCAAAATGCAGACTCAACTATGCAATCTTATTGAAAAAAAAAATTTATTGGACTCCTATGGTCTAAACCTAACAGACTTTTGACTCTCTAGGTTTGACCCTAGTTTGTATGCACAAGAAAAATTATTAAGGATCCCTAGCAAATGCCATAAAGTATACCAGAAGTAGAGGGCAAAAGGGATGGGCTCTAAGGAGTCAGGCATTCTGGTAATCTCAATAAAAAGTAACCCCATGGCTCTAAAAATGTGAGAAGGTTCAGGGAAGGGTAGGAAATAGGAATCGGAGTCTTGGGGTGGCTTATAGAAGACATAAAACAAACCTTGGTTATTCAGGATGACCTTAAAATTTGGGCATCGTTCTATAGGTGTCATATGGTCCACTTGTTCTGGTAGATCTTG
Organism: Areca catechu; assembly: GCA_021397845.1. Taxonomy (NCBI): domain Eukaryota; kingdom Viridiplantae; phylum Streptophyta; class Magnoliopsida; order Arecales; family Arecaceae; genus Areca; species Areca catechu. The sequence continues at coordinate 148,955,522 of CM038039.1, read as the reverse complement.
GGGCTCGCTAGGGTCAATCCCACAGTGAGGAAGGTCTGTTAAAGACGATCCTGGGACCAAGTCTATAGTATGATGGATGTCTCTCAGGGGTGGAAGTTGATCAGGTAACTCATCGGGAACTTCATCCTCAATTTCTTTCCGAGCTTCAACCATCTCTTGAGAATGTTCTCTTTGGATTGGTTCATTAAGGGTTGGTTCCTGAACTCCTGTGGAAAAGACTGGTGAATCCTCATGTTTATTTACTAGATGTGATCCTGGCTCAGTCATTTCCTCTTCAAATTTTGTAGTGGGTTCAGGATCATTTTCCTTGGATTCCTCAATGATTTCACCCTCGGGCCCATCTTCTACTAAACTTGACTCATAGATGCTTTCTTTCAATTCTTTAATGGGCTCAGGAGTTTCTTTCCCTAGATTTTCAATGGGTTCAACCTTCAAGTCTTCCTCAGGTTCTACAATGGGTTCGGGTTCAGTTTCAGTCGGTTCATCGATAAGTAGGGCAGGGGAGGTGCACTGACTAGCAAAATGCTCAGGTTTATGGCACCTGTAGCTGTTACCTTGAGGATCGGGTCTCCTCTAGACTTCAATAGCCTCACCCTTGTCCTCTCTACTGTATTGGGGTCGATTCAGACTGGGAAGACTAGGACTGGGTCGGGCTAGGCTTGGTCGACTGGGGTCAGATCGGTTCGGGCTTGGTCGACTTGGGTAAGCCTGGCTATAACCTTGGGTGGATTCGAGGATACGGCTCTGGATCCTAAAGGGCTCAGGTCTTCTGTAGGCGGGAGCTCTCTGGAAATGATCACGGAGCCTAGTGGATTCCTCTATGGGTCCTAGTTTGGCCTCTATTTGATCACATCTATTAGTCTACTGGTTGCTTAATTAAGTCATGGATTGAGTTAGGGCTCCAATGTCAGCTCGCAGTTGTTCCATGGTTTCGATAGAGGGTGGAGAAGGTGGGTAAAAAGAGGTTCCTGATCTAGTGCACATGTAATAAAATGATGCTACGGTTTGCTAGACCTAGGAGATCTCTCCAAATGTAAAGTCAAGAAGATAAACCTGAAAGCAGTAACTTGGCACCTGGCCAAGTAAGTGTAAGGTTAGTAGAGGTTCCTCTTTGCTTGCCTAGACACCAATTAGAAATTGGCCAGGTAAACGAACCAACCCACTTCCCTTCGGGCTCTAGTCCCTGAACCACTTGCCTAGACACCAGTTACTCAAGCACACACCAACAAGCAATCTTGCTTGGCTCGGCACTTGGGTCGACCCGACTTTGTGGGTGTCCCTAGCTCACTAGAGCAGATTAAACATCTAATTGATTTTAGTTAATGGCTAGGGTTCGATATGTCGGGTGGTGGTTTTTGGGCTAGGGACAGGTAATGAAATCCTGACCCTATGTTAATTTGACGCCCTTAAGATAAGTTATGTAAAATGAAGCACAAAGATGACTAATGAAATGACTTACAATTTTCTTGTTTTTTTGTGTCTTTTAGATTTGTGAATGCTAAACAAAATGCAGGAATTAAAATGTGCCCCTAAATGCAAGAAATAAACTAAATGGATGAATGAGATGCTTGCTGAAATTTCAGACCTGAGATTTTCTCAGGTAGTATTTCGGCTTGTAGAAATTCTATAAACCGAAATAAAATCTGAGAAAATATACAAAAATACTTTGAACTCAAAGAGATCTAACAGAATAGAAATCACAAAATTTGGAGGTCTCTACAGAGAGAAACAATCCAATGATTAGACCATATACAGGCTTACCAAAATGCAGAAAATGAAATAAAATGCACTAGTCCTAGCCTTGCTCTGATACCAAAAATGGTGTGGAACAAGGGGGTAGGGATCGGGATGCTAGATGCTAGTAAAGATGCTTACGATGCAAAGGAACACTTTTTTTTTTTGGTTGATGAGTTTTTAGTTGTTTTTCTTAGGGTTTCGATTCCCGATCACAAGCAAATGCAAGAAATACGAAAGATGAGTAATGTAAGCTTATGCTAGCAGTTCAAAGTCCTAAAAGTGAAAATGAGAACATGACCACGGGATTAAGAAACCCCGGTAGGACTAGCTCGACATACAATACCTACTTAGAAGATAGAGAGAAAGCAAACATCACACTTCTAAAGTGCCTGGTGCAGAGATCACTCAACTCTGCGGATGCGGCCTGGATGCTCGAGCAGTCAAACCCGTGGAAGCACTGGATTTGGGTCGGGAGGTCACGATGGAAAAGCCGACTATCTCCGATGCCCGAGATGCTAGGAGGACCTGTAGGCAAACAAAAGAAGGATCAACGAGATGTGGAGATGCATGGAAAGGAACTGAGATGGAGTTGAGAAGGGGCTTCGAGCCCGATGTCTGGTTGGATTCCGAAGTCGAAGTTGGGGATAACTTGGGGCCTCGCACCCTGCGACGTCACGGAGGATGAAGGAATGTGGCCTCACACCACTCGACGTCTAGGAGGACGAAGGACTCGCGATGCCCTGGGGCGACGGACAGGTGGCCTCACACCACTCGACGTCCCTGGGGACGAAGGCAACTTCACTCAAACCTAGTCTAGGAGACAATGGCTGGAGGATAGAAAACTCAATTTCTTTTTCATTAATCATTCAATAGCTTTACAATGGAGGGATTGGGTCCTTTAAATAGGCACCCAAGGCCCATTTGAATTCAAAATAATTCAAAACCCTTGAACCCAAATTACATCCCCAAAAGTTGGCGCCCACATGGATGGGGAAGATTCTTCATGGTCGACCAAATGGAGGAGAGAATTGGTGTAGCATGTGGGAGGGCTTGGAAAGGGGGATTGGTCTCTTGACTTCCTTCTTTTGCATGCTCATTTTGGGAAGAAAACATGGAACAAGGCTTGCTTGAAGGGATGTGCTTCCTTTGATCCTTCAACGCCCACTTTGGAGTGATTCATGGCCAACCAAATGGAGGGAGCTTTGGGCGTTGCAAGGTTGAAGGCTTGGAGAGGGGAGTGTGTCCTTTGACCTTCCATTCTTGCATGAACACTTTAGGAAGAAGGCTTGGTAGATGGCTTGCTTTGTGGCTTGGTTTCTTCAAGAATCTTCAACGCCCCATATTTTGATGGATCATGGCATGATGTGGGGGAGGGAAGAGGGGGATGATGTCTCCTCCTTCCAAGGTCGCCCAAGAGAAAAAAAAAAGGCATGGAGAGGGCGTGTGGAATGCATCAGGGCGCCTCCTTGTTTCCCTCCTTGGATGCCCAAGTGGCAACTGATGTGGCACCACATAAGTGGCAGAGGTGGCACCTGTGTTGGCATCTTTCCAAGTGAAAGAGGTGGGTTGGCCCACAAGGACTTGACTTGGTCTTGAAAGCCAGGTTGACTTCAATTGGGCTTGGGCCCAATCCAAACTCAGACTCGAACCAAAAATAAATACATGACCTATGACCTAGACTTGACCCAAATTGGTCAAGGTAAAAGACTAAAATTATAAAAATACTTTGGCTCATAGCCTTATTACAGGACTCACAGAAGTGGAACCCTAATCTGAGATCCATAGAGGGTTGAGGAGCCTCTGTCGGATCCTGGTGCCCACACCATTTGGCATGGTATAAAAAATTTTAGAGTTTCAGAAGTTTGAGTTGACTCTAGCCTTAAAAGCTGACTCGATGAAGAACTTATGTTTTTGGTGTCTGAGACCTCGAGCCGACTCAAGCCCAGATGAGCCAACTTGTCTAGAGTTTATGTTGTTGGTGACTGTGACTTCGAGCTGACTCAGCCTTGAAGAGCCGACTCCTGCAGAATTTATTTTTCATTGACTAAGAGTTCAAGCCTACTCAACCCAGAAGAGCCAACTCACCCAAAACTTTTATTTGGGTTGTCTGAGACTTCGAGCCGACTCATGCTTCTCGAGCCAACTCGAGTGATGGATTTTTGCAGTCTAATGGCTAGTTGTAAAATCTCATTTTTGAACTCCAAAAGCCCTCCAACGGCTTTATTTCAGCTCCCTAGGCCCTATAATGGCTATTTTTGATTGAAGACTATAAAAGGAAGTATTTATGATGGTTTAAACAATTTTTGATAGATTATTCATTGATTATTCTTTGGAAGTTAAGGAGTTTTCAAGTTTTTCACCAACCCACTTCAAGAGCATTCAAGAAAGGATTCAAAGCTTCACCAACTGACTTTCATTCTTGAATCCAACCTTTTGAAGAAGTAAAGAAGCAGCTTGAAGAGCATTCAAGAGCATTTAAAGCTATGCTTCGATTTGATCTTCATCGACAACACTCAAACAAGTTTGGTTTGTTGTAAAGTTGCAAATTTATATTTGTTATATCTTGTCTTCTCTCTAAGAATAGCAAGGAGCTATGTCTTGAGAGTGTTTTAAAAGTTTTTAGGTAAGCCTATTAAAACCTAAGTTTGGGTTTTCTTTGGTGAGCCCGGTTCTAAAAATCAAAGGGATATAGGTTCTTAGTTAGCCTGTGTTAAAACCAAGTACGGGTTTTCTTTGGTGATCCTGGTAAAACTAAAGTGTAGAGGTTTAGATTGTGAGCCTGTTAAAACAATCCAACTGTATTCCGGTGGGGGATATAGTGGAAATCCCAAGTGGTGCTTGGGTAGTAGACATAGGAGCGGGTTGCTCCGAACCACTCTAAATTTCTTGTATTTGTGATTATGCTTGTTTAACTTCATTGCATTTATTTACTTGCTTCCGCATTGCATTGTTCACCACAACATCCCGTGAGCACCTCCTTGGCCAAAGGCCAATCCACAAATCGACCTCCACTTTTCACTGGAATTAATTACACATATTGGAAGGCTAAAATGAAAATATATATTAAAGCCATAGACTTTCATTTGTGAAAAATAATTCTAAAAGGACCTCACACACCCACTATTATAATTAATAACATTGAGGTTCCCAAACCGAAAGAGGAATGAGACAAGAATAATATAAAATTGGCTGAGCTGAATGCCAAAGCTATAAATTTACTTTATTGTGCTTTGGATCCAAATGAGTTTAACAGAATTTTCACTTGCAATTCTACTAAAGAAATTTGGGATAAGCTTGAGATCACACACGAGGGCACATCACAAGTCAAGACTTCAAAAATCAATCTTCTTGTGCACAATTATGAATTGTTCAAAATGGATCCAAGTGAAACTATATCTGCTATGTATACACATTTTACTGATATCATAAATGATCTTAAAAGTCTTGGTAGGACTTTTACTAATGCTGATCTAGTCCAAAAGATTTTGAGATCTTTGCCAGATAAATGGGAAGCAAAAGTTACAGCTATTCAAGAGGCAAAGGACTTAAACACCCTACCATTGGATGAGTTGCTGGGATCATTGATCACTCATGAGCTAGCCATGCAACAAAGAACAGAAAAAGATTCAAAAAATAAAAAGGCTATAGCATTTAAAGCAACTGAAGAGAAAAAAGATGGAGATTTTGAATCTTCTAATGATGATATGGAGGATGACGAATTCATCCTAGTTATGAGAAAGTTTAAGATATTTATGGGCAGAAGAAGGACTAATAGATGGAGAAACTAATTCAAAAGAGGAGAATTTGGAAAAGAAAGAGAAAAAAACAAAGAAAAGGATAAGGACAAAGATCAAACTCCTATTTGTTATGAATGTAAGAAATCAGGACACATACGTTCTAATTATCCAGAGATCAAGAAAATGATGGTTAAGAGAAAGAAAAAAAAGGCAATGCTTGCAGCATGGAGTGATAGTGATGAATCTACATCAACCGAAGAAGATGAAGATACAACAAAGATTGCTCAAATCTGCCTTATGGGTTTGGAAGATAAGGTAACAACTTCTGAACCTAATCTAGAATTTACTTATGATGAGCTTCATAATGCCTTTTGTGAACTTTTGATTGAGTACTAAAAGGCTGGTTTGAAAATGAAAGATTTGAAAAATAATTGTGATATGGTTAAAAAAGATAAAAATGAAATTTATGAAAGGAACAAGATTTTACAAAGAGAATCAAGTTTGATTTGTGAAAGACTTAAAACTATTCAATTTGAAAAGGAAGAACTTCTTGAAAAGAATAAAATTTTGCAAAATGAAAATACTGATTTGCAAAAGGAAGTTCAAAAGCTTAAACCGTTAGTTGAAAAATTAACTTTAAGCTCTAACAAACTTGAACTGATTTTGAAAGATCAAAGAGATTCAAATAGCAAGTTTGGAATCGGTTATAAAAGTTCAAATTCAAATAAGTTTTCTGCATCCACATCCTATGCTCCAAAGTTCATTACATCAAAGCAATATAGACCTAAGTTTGCATCATCATACACTTCTTATTAAAAGCCAAAAATTATTCGCTATGCTTGTAATAATATTGGTCACAAAGCATTTGAATGTCATTTGAAATATAATGGCAATAAAAAAATTAAGAAAATTTGGGTTCCAGAAGGAACCAATCCTACTAACTTGTAAAGATCTAAGAAAGCTTGGGTACCTAAATCCATTACTTGATTATTTTGCATGGATGTCTTGTAGCCATGAATGCAAAGAAAAGATTGTACCTTGATAGTGGCTGTTCAAGACACATGATGGATAATATTGATCAATTCTTTATCCTAGAACAAAAAGATGGTGGTATGGTAACCTTTGATGATAATCCCAAAGGAAGGATAATCAGTATTGGTAAAATAAAAATTACTCTTACCTTTATTGAGAATATACTACTTGTAGAGAAATTAAATCATAATCTTTTAAGCATCAGTCAACTTTGTGATATTGGTTTTAATATTTTCTTCAAGTCTTCAATGTGTATAGTAGTTGATCCTCTTGACTCTAGTACAAAGTTTATTGGACATAGACTTGGTAATATTTATGTAGTAGATCTTAATGATCTAGCTATGTCAAGCAATATAAGTCTTGTGGCAGTGAATGATAAGAGCAAGGAATCAAGTTTACTATGGCATAGACGACTTGGATATGATGGTGGGGACACCGGAGGCACCAGAATAAGATAGAGGCTTTTCAATCCTCTGTGAATTGATCAATAATTTATGAGTCCATCTGTAATAAGGGCTTAGCCCATCTGAGTCCATTTTAGTTGTTATTTGAGTCTTTTGAGTTGTTATTTCAGTTCTGTACTAGTCAGCTCATGTTGAGCTAGTTTAGTCCAATGCTAGTCAGCTCATATTGAGCTAATTTTATTTTTTTGAGTCCTGTCCAAGCATACTAAAGACTCAAGACTATATCATACAAGTTAAGACCAAGTTCAACTAGATTGAAGACATGGAAGTATAGCCCAAGTCCAACCCAGCTTGAAGATTTGAAGACCCCAGGAGGAAAATTAAGAAAATCCTGATTTCTTACAGATGCCCACCAGATGCCCAGATTCCCTTCCAGATGCCAAAGTATATTCATAGATAAGGGCATCCATGATTCCAGAGGTCCATCTACATCCTAGCCCAAAGAAATCAAGCCCAGGTGCCAAGCCCAAGCCCTAAAGAAGCAAGATACCAGGGAATATTCCTGCTACATGGCTACTAGGCCACCCCAGCTTCCAGAGGCCCAAACCCATGCACCAGATGGTGTGGGCACCAGACTCAGAAGAAGACTTCAGAGCTCCATCTGGATCTCTGATTAACCTTGCCCGAAGAATTAAGATTTTGGTTTGTAATAAGAGTTGACTAGATCAACTCAATTTAGCTTGAGTCTACATTACCTGCATTTTATTTTGTTGAGTCATGTTGACTCAGTAGTGGACTAGGGTTTCAACCTGGGGTGTTACATTTTCTCCCAAGGCCTAGCAAGTGGGCACCACACTCCCAGCCATACGCCTGAGTCCAGGGGGCGCCATATCTACATCCAGCAGCCTTTAGTCCCCACTCCACAGATAGCAGCTTCCTTCTCTCATGCGCCAGATGAGGAGAAATCCACCAAGAGTCCACAAATCAAGGGGGCGGCCAAGACTTTCCCAAAAGAACAAAAGTAAGAATGGGAAGAAATTCTCTTGGAGAGAACTTCAAGGAGGCGCCCACTACCTGCCAAAAAAATCCAAAACAAAGATGGGAAGGACCTTGACTTAGGGAGGAAGAAAAGGAGGAGTCCAAAAGAGTTGATCCATGGAAGGAAAAAAAATTCTCTTGAAGATCCAAGCAAGGAGGCGCCATCTACCTGCCTTTTATAACCCAAATCAAATTTTTTGGTACCTTGGCCGACCATATGTGTATGATTTATCCTGATTTGTAGATCCCCTCCTTTAGTCCCACATGGGAAGATGTAAAACCCTACTCCCTTGTAAAGCCTTATAAATTAAACCCCTCTTGTAAGTTTAAATCAATCAGATGAATGAATTCAAGTTTTTTTTTTTTTTTTTGTGTGAGCAAACTCTGTGTTTTCTCTCTTCCGCACTTGCATCCAAGTGTTGAGCTCCGTGAGGAAGTAAATCCGGGTTCCCCAGGAACCTTGAGGAGGTGTGAGATCTCCAAAACACCAAACCCTAGGTTAGCCACTCCACTCCCAAACCCTAGCCGCCATCACCCTTCTCTTTCCACCAAGCCCTAGCCTATCCCACTTCTCACGGCCACCCTCTCCAAGTCCAGGCCGACCACCAGCATCCAGCTCCAGTCCAGATACTTCAGGTCTACAGCAATTCTAAGAGGAAGTCAGATCGGCCTCCAAGAGAATCCTGATTTCAGTAACTTCAGCTTTCAAGTTTTTCAACCTGGTAACTCTTTTCTTGAGTATCTGAATTCCATCACTTGTTCCTCTTCTTCCCAGATCTTGAGTCCAGGAGAAGCCGACCAAACCATAGACCAGTATTGGAGGATCCATTGCGAAGATAGCCGAATCCGAGGATCCAACAATCTGCTCGAGAGAGTTCTTCCACCAAAATCCTGAGAAGATCACTGTCTGGTTAGTAAACCATCTCTCCTCTCTATTTCTGTTCTATTGAAAGTTCAAAGCGAAACCCTAGGTCTGGAAGTTTCTCAACCCCCAGCGATCCGTTACTTCTGAACTACTCTGATAATTTAGTTTCATCTAAATTGTGCTTTCAATCCTTACCTAGTTCCCTTCAACTTAGTTTAGCTTTACTTTGAGTCAAAGCCAATTTCTAAAATATATATATAAAAAAAAGAAAAGAATTAATCTTAAATTTACTTCCGCATACGCTTCTTTGTTCTTTGTTCTGCATCACCAGAGCCCCTTTGGGCCGGCCTCTTGCTGCTCCTAGAAGCCCAACACGCCCCCCTAGGCATCCTTGTAGTGTTGACCAAGTCAAGAGAATTTTTAGAGATTTTTCTACCTAATATTTTCTTATTTTCTAGCTAGGATTTGAGAGGGAAAAGGATTCGTATGTAAAGACTAATGTACCCTTACTTGGAGCCCAAGGTTAAAGGTCTATTTAAGGGACCCTAGCCTCTTGTATGAAACCTAATTTTTGATATGAATTAAAACCTTGAGTTCTTCTATTGAGTTGTGTGATACCCTGCTGTGTGCATAAAGGGGTTTGTGAGAGTTCTTCTTCCCGGTGTTTGCAATCATCTTCCTGCTGCCAACAAACCCTCCAGATCCCTGGACGTCCACTTCAAAAGAAGCCTTCCCTTGCTATTTTTTCTTTGTTTTCTTGTTCCTTTGTGAATTTTCTAACCTCTGACAGGTCATTTGCAGGTCCCTGAGTTCCTAAGAATCCAACGACTCTAGCCAAGCCTCAATAAGATCACCGAGCAGAAAGCCAGGTATCCACGGGTCTTTGGCTCGCTTTTCCAGGCCGCATCCATCGAGGAACGAGAGACCCCTTCGCTGCGATCTTCACAGACATTGTCAGGTACACCCCTCTACCTCCAGTAGTTTTATTGTAGGAGAACTTTCCCTAACCGAGGCTTCTCAGCCCCGGCGGTCCTTCTTTACTACTTTTCTAGGTCCTAATCTGCATGCTAATCTTCAAAAATTCATACAAAATTTCTTACAAATAATTTTGATCTGAAATTCAGGAATTAATCACCTAACTCAACATGTAAAACATACAAAAATAATGGCATGCATATTAGTCCCCCATCACATGATAGTATAGATACTATTGCAAAACTTATTTTAAAAGATTTGGTTAAAGGCTTACCAAAGTTTAACGTAAATCTTAATTATGTCTGTGATGCACGTCAATTAGGATAGAGAGTGAGGGGGAGTTTTAAATCCAAAAATATTATTTCTACTACTAGACCCTTAGAGCTACTTCACATGGATCTCTTCGGACCTACTAGGATAACAAGCCTAGGTGGTATGAAGTATGGCCTTGTGAATGTAGATGATTTTTCGGGATACACTTGGGTTTTGTTCATTGCACATAAAGATGAAACTTTTAAAGTATTCAAAAAGTTTTACAAAAGAGTTTCCAGCTTGAAAAATCTTTCTATTATTTCTATTCATAGTGATCATGGTACAGAATTTAAAAATCAATATTTTGATCACTTTTGCACAAAGCATGGTATTGATCACAACTTCTCCGCTCCTAGAATACCACAACAAAATGGTGTTATTGAGAGAAAGAATAGAACTTTAGAAGAAGAATCCAGAACAATGCTTTGTGAAGGAAATCTTTTAAAATACTTTTAGACAGAAGATGTAAATACTGCTTATTATATTTTAAACAGAGTTTTGATTAGATCTATTATAAGAAAAACCTCCTATGAACTATGGAACAATAGGAAGCCTAATATCAATTACTTTCATGTTCTTGGTTGCAAATGTTTTGTTCTTAATAATGGTAATGATAATCTTGGTAAGTTTGATGCAAAATCTGATGAGACTATATTTCTTGGTTATTCTATAAATAGCAAAGCCTATCGAGTTTTTTATAAAAGAACTTTAATTATGGAAGAATCAATTTATATTATTTTCAATGAAACTGACATGACATCTTCTAGAAAAGAAGACTGTGCTGATGATGATACAGGTACACTTGAACATGGACTAAAGGATATGACTATCAAAGATAAGCAAACAAGTGAACAACATGAAGAAGTGATAAGCAAAGATCATGAAGATATACCTAAAGAATGGAGGTATGTACACTCACATCCTAAAGAACTTATTATAGGAGATCCATCTCAAGGTGTTAGAACTAGAGCTTCATATAGGGATGCACATGATTTGATTGCTTTTGTATCTCATGTAGAACCATACACTATAGAAGAAGCTGAAACCGATCCAAATTGGATGTTAGCTATGCATGATGAGTTAAACCAATTTAGGAGAAATAATGTTTGGACACTTGTAGAAAGACCAAATGACTACCCTATTATAGGCACTAGATTGGTTTATAGAAACAAGCTAAATGAGCAAGGTAATGTAATTAGGAATAAGGCTAGATTGGTAGCTCAAGGTTACAATCAAGAAAAGGAAATAGATTTTGATGAGACCTATGCACCAGTAGCTAGGCTAGAGGCTATTAGATTACTCTTAGCATATGCATGTTTTATGAACTTTAAATTATTTTAGATGGATATAAAGAGTGCTTTTTTAAATGATTTTATATCTGAAGTTTTTGTTGAACAATCACCTGGTTTTATCGATTACACTTTTTCAAATCATGTTTTCAAGTTGAATAAAGCTTTATATGATCTTAAATAGGCACCTAGAGCCTGGTATGATAGATTAAGCAAGTTTTTAATCGGAAATGATTTTATAAGAGGTAGTGTTGATACTACCCTGTTTATTCAAAAGAAAAACAATGATATTTTGGTTGTTCAAATTTATGTTGATGATATAATATTTGGATCTACTAATGAATCTTTGTGCCAAGATTTTGCTAAGTTAATGCAGGGTGAATTTGAAATGAGTTTAATGGATGAGCTAAGCTACTTCCTTGGGCTTCAAATCAAACAATCAAAGGAAGGAATTCTGATCAACCAGGCTAAATATATTAAAGAAATCATCAAAAAGTTTGGCATGGAATCAAGCAAAGAAGTTGGAACACCCATGAATCCTCTATGTAGACTTGATAAAGATGAAAATGGCACAACTATTGATCAAAAATTGTGCAGAGGTATGATTGGATCTCTACTTTATTTAACTGCCACTAGACCTGATATTCTTTTTAGTGTTTGCATGTGTGCACATTTTCAATCAAATCCAAAAGAGTCACACATTATTGCTGTTAAAAGAATCATTAAGTATCTTAAAGTCACATGTAATATAGGATTATGGTATTCTAAGCATTCATCCTTAAAGTTAATTAGTTATTCTGATGCTGATTATGGTGGCTGTAAATTGATAGAAAGAGTACAAGTGATACTTATCAATTTCTAGGTGTCAACTTGATTTCATGGTAGTGCCATAAATAGAACTCTGTAGCACTGTCTACTGCTGAAGCAGAATATATGGCTACGGGGAGCTGTTATGCACAAGTATTATGGATCAAGCAATAGTTAGAAGATTATAGTGTTATCTATTAAATGTGATAACACTAGTGCTATTAATTTATCTAAAAATCCAATTTAGCATTTTAGAATAAAGCATATATAAATTAGACATCATTTCATTAGAGAACATATTTTAAATAATGTTGTAGAATTAGAATTTATGCCTACAGAAGATCAACTTACTGATATTTTTACCAAACCTCTTAGCCAAGATAGATTCGAAAAGATTAGAGGTGAGTTAGGTCTATGTGACCCATATTAAGAATTCTTGACCTAATTTTTCAAAAATAAGGAAAAATTATCTAGATGTTTTAAAAATCTCTTTAGAGCTTATGACCACTTCCTCTAGTGTTAACTAACATGTAGATTTTTATTTTTTTTTATTTTTAAGATTTAACCTTGATTTTTGCTCGAGCCAACTCGAGCACCCTATTGTTCTGTCGAGCCGACTCGAGAGTCAGGCCAACCCTTTTTAAATAGGACATCGTTTGGTTTCAAAATCAATTTTCTTTCTACCTTTCCTATTCTATTCCAACCGTTCCCTATTCCAAACCTAGGAAAAGCCTTAGAACTCCACCAAACCTCTTCTAAACCCTAATCTAACCAATATAGGTCCTGGGAAAGTCGTAGGGAAGAAAGCAAAAATGGTTGTGCTGACCGTAGCAGAGGAAAGAAGAACAAAAAGAAGATTGGACACTTCAAATCCTACTGAAGAGTCACAAGAAGATAGCAAGAGGCTCCGAAAGCTCCAAGACAAGTTGTTCTTATAGGAAATAGGCAAGTTACTTCCGGATGATGTGTTGATTTCACTTTTCTTGAACAAGAAAATCTAAGAGTAAGGGATTGGCTCATTGCACAAGGGTAGAAATCTTTTTGTATGATGAATTTACCTACATTTTCAAATTTAGTAAGACAATTTTTTGAAAATATGTCCCTTGGCACATTTCATGTGGAATCAACTGTTAAAGAGAAGCACATTAAGATAAATGAGCAGAAGTTAAGTGATATTCTTCAGATCCCTAAGGAAGGGGAAAGCTTTTAGTGTTAAAAGAAAAACAGAAGATTTTGAGGATAATTCTTGAGAGAAATGATATTTCTTGTATAGTGCATGTCAAGGCAAACCAACTTTCTTTGGAAATGAGATTGATTCATAATATTATCAGTCATATTTTTCTACCTAGGACTGGAAGGTTTGACTAGGTGATTCAAAATATTATCTGGTATTAATGAGAAGTTTGGTTGATGGGGAGGCCCTCAACTTACCTTATGTCATGATATCCCAGATGCGGGAAGCAGCTCGTAGGGCACGAGCTTGTCTTCCTTATGGCATGGTTTTTACACTACTTTTTCAGGATGCCGAGGTGGATTTGTCTGGTGAAGACAACAGGCCTCTACTACAAACAGACAGATATAATCTAAAGTCATTAAGCAGGATGGGATTTTTGAAGGTTGATGGACACTGGATCAGGAGGACTTCCAGACTACCAGCGACACATTCTGATGGGTAGTCAGATGAGGATGACCAGACCGGTCAGGCACAGGGTACTGAGACTGAGCTATAGATTGATGAGGCTGGACCTTCTGAGACAGCTCCTTCTACACCTCGTTCACCTGTGAGAGGATCTACTGCTAATGGTTTAGGTGATGATCGCAGGTTGTAGCTTATTCTGGATGAGATATCTACTCCATAGAGAGGTAGGGTAGAGACAGATGCCATGATAGTGGCACTTCAGATTGAGATGCGTGATGGCTTCCCGGAGATATTTTTGATTCTTTAGTAGATTAGGATAGCTAGTCATTCTGGACCTTCTCCATCTTCAGCTGGACCAGATATTCATGATACTGACTGTGCACAGGGAGAGGCTGAGCATCACACTGACATTCATACTACAGCTACTCCTTCTGTTGAGCTTGGTACTAGTACTCAGGGTCAGAGCACTGGTGTAGTAGACACCCCGGTGATGCAGATTCTATCAACCACCAGCACCCTTGCATTATCTGATGATCCTCCTTCTGAACGGCCGACACCTATCTTGATTTCTTCAGAGCCTCCAACCAAATCTAGACCTCGATCTTCTAGATCTTCAGCTCCTGTTAGAACTAGACTTAGGGACCTTAGACCTAGGTTCCCTAAATTTAAACTTGCTCCTGGTATTTTAGAGGTTAGTTCTTTTTCTAGTGAAGATGAACCTAGTGATGATGAGCCTAGTCCTTCCTTCTGACCTTTAGGATTTATGTTTTTAGCATTTCATGTTGTTTGTGATACTATTTTGGTGTGCTTTAGCACTTTTGTAATGTATCACATCTTGTATTGACTCTTTTTATATATATATATATACTTATGTTTCGAAAATGTTATGTTTTGATCAATATCAATGATTGAGTATGAATGAATATTTTCCTTAAATTATATACTTTTGTGTTGATGACAAAAAGGGGGAGATGAGTATGAAAATGAGAAGAGAGCTTCTATGTTATATGAGAAAAGGGGAGCTTTTATTGAGCTTTTATTAAAATTTCTTTCAAATGCAAAGTGAAAAGTCTTCTAATTGAAGCTGGAAATTAGTACTGTGATGATTTGATACTTAGTGCATGCATAATACAGTAATGATACATTGTTTTGATACTACTTCACTTCAACAACTTAATATTTTATTTGCTTTGATATACACTACTTTGAATACACCTTAATACATGTAAATATGGTACATAGTATATCATTACAGGTAATTGTAAAGTATTTTAAACCTTTTCATGCCCAGTGTTTTGTCATCATCAAAAAGGAGGAGATTGTTGACCCCTGGAATGATTTTGATGATTACAAAACATTGGAGCATGTATGTATTACTAATTCTTTCAATTACTTAAGAAGTTTTGCAGGAAAGTATGCATCTTTATTTCAGTTAGTTTTCTATCTAGTTGAAATGTATTCCAACATTGTATGAACTCATGTACACTTCAAGTTGTAAAGCCCTAATTTTGTTTCATTTATGTAATCTTGTAAAAAAGGGCTCTAAATTAGTAAAAATGAGTGCAAATAGGTTAGACATGTTTGGTAAGCTCTTTGAAGCTTTTTGGTAGACTTGCACTTGTTGGAATCTTGAATTGAAGAAGTTTGGAGAAGTTTGAAGCACAAAAAGATTTTTTGTAAGAGCTGACTCATGGACTGGAGCCGACTCCTATTCTAGCATGGCACAAAATATTTTAGAGTTTCAGAAATTCAAGCCGACTCGAGCCTTAAGAGCTGACTCAATGAAGAACTTGTATTTTTGGTGTTTGAGACCTTGAGCCGACTCAAGCCCAGAAGAGCCGACTCGTCCAGAGTTTATATTATTGGTGACTGTGACTTCGAGCTGACTCAGCCTTGAAGAGCCGACTCCTGCAGAATTTATTTTTCATTGACTAAGAGTTCGAATCGACTCAACCCAGAAGAGCCGACTCACCCAGAACTTTTATTTGGGTTGTTTGAGACTTTGAGCCGACTCCTGCTTCTCAAGCCGACTCGAGTGATGGGTTTTTGCAGTCTAACAACTAGTTGCAGAATCTCATTTTTGAACTCTAAAAGCCCTCCAACGGCTTTATTTCAGCTCCCTAGGCCCTACAACGGCTAGTTTTGATTGAATACTATAAAAGGGAGTATTTATGATGGTTTAAATAATTTTTAATAGATTATTCATTGATTATTCTTTGGAAGTTAAGGAGTTTTCAAGTCTTTCACCAACCCACTTCAAGAACATTCAAGAAAGGATTCAAAGCTTCACCAACTGACTTTCATTTTTGAATCCAGCATTTTGAAGAAGTAAAGAAGCAGCTTGAAGAGCATTCAAGAGCATTTAAAGCTTCTTCATCGGCAACACTCAAACAAGTTTGGTTTGTTATAAAGTTGCAAATTTATATTTGTTATATCTTATCTTCTCTCTAAGAACAGTAAGGAGCTGTGTCTTGAGAGTGTTTTAAAGGTTTTTAGGTAAGCCTATTAAAACCTAAGTTTGGGTTTTCTTTGGTGAGCCCGGTTCTAAAAACCAAAGGGATATAGGTTCTTGGTTAGCCCGTGTTAAAACCAAGTGCAGGTTTTCTTTGGTGATCCCAGTAAAACTAAAGTGTAGAGGTTTGGATTGTGAGCCTGTTAAAACAATCCGACTGTATTCTGGTTGGAGATATAGTGGAAATCCCAAGTAGTACTTGGGTAGTGGACGTAGAAGTGGGTTGCTCTGAACCACTCTAAATTCTTTGTGTTTGTAATTGTGCTTGTTTAACTTCATTGCATTTATTTACTTGCTTCTGCATTGCATTGTTCACCATAACACCAAAAGGATTTTAAATTGCACATACTTGCTAAAGTTTTTATAATCCCAATTCATCCCCCTCTTGGAAAGCCTCCTGGGCAACATCTCCTTTATTAGAAAGCTAACTTAGGTTTTCCATCATAATTGCTTTTGAATCAAAGAATTTAATGTTTCTGACACCACCATACTTCCACTGCATACTTTGATCTAAGCTTATTTGTAGGTTTATCAAATGAATTCTAACAAAAATACTACTTTAATTAAAATCGAAAAAGATCGAACCTTTTATTTTTTTTAAAAAAAATAGAACTAGAATAAGACTTTAAGTTTTTTATCCTTACTATGACTTAAGCATACCATATTGAGATTAAACCTTGATCCACTTTCCATGTTTGAAGTCCTTGCATCAATCTTACTACCCTTCCAAGACTTAATAACTCTCGTCCGAGCTTGAATTTAATCGTGCCTTCTTTGATAATTCAATTAGACAACTTTTCTCTTAAAAAGTATCTTCAAACTCTAATAAATTAGATCACTCTAAGTGATGATCATACTCAACTATCTCCAAACTCTAGTAAATTAGATCACTTAAGTTGATGCTCTATGAGTATGATCAATCATGTTATTTCTCATAGAGCTATCATATCATAATTCTTTGCATTAATTGATAAATTGTCTAAAGTTTTGTCCCTTACATGCTAAGCTCATATAAATGTACCAGTACCAATTTCTCTGCTCAGTTCAATATAGCAGATAGATATTTGGACTTGCTCATAAACTTAAACTTCGACTTGAAGTTCAACACACCTAACAATCTCTAGCAATTTAAAAAGAAGATCATGTAATCTGATCCAAAGATGTCAATTTAAATTATTAGAAATTCTACTAAGATACATGTTCCATGTCCACACAATATAGTCTAATCCACCGATAAGGAATTACACATATATATAATATCCTAAATACATTTTCCTCTACATGATAATTTCCATCATTATCCACATATAGGTTTTCCCATGAAGAATATCCCTTTCTAATATCATTAAACTCTTCCATAGGCAACACCCTAAATATCTTCTTGCTAATAGCCCAAAATTCATAACCAAAGAATTGATAACAAAACTAGAATGCTATCATGGTTTGCATCTACATCAAGTTTGGGATTCGAAAGGTAAATTTTCTCAGTCCGGTGATACCAAAGGAAAGAAATCTAGGGATCTTTTTGGCAAAACTCAATGAACACAAAATTCAATGAGGGCTTGTAATCAATGGTGATTCCAAGGAAAACCAGCAATGGATATCCAAGAGAGGGGAAGAAACTCTTTATAAGCTTGTTTTCTGAGGATTTTTAGACTACTTAGGAAGGTTTTCATCTTCACTTTCAGTGGAGTTGGGAGAGAAGAGTCCTGGTTGGAGTCTCCTTCCTTCCCTCCATTCATGTGCAAGGCACATGAATCCTATGAGTTGGGCCCATAGCTAGCCCATGAGTTAAAATTTTGGGTTCTTACACTTAGTTTGCCAAGAGGTTGTTCAAATGATGCTAAAGCCATTGATGGAAAGGTAACATTGATGAAGGCACACAAGAAAACACAAAATTAAAAAGTCATGCTAATTTAATATTGGCTAACACAATTACACAAGTATGAATGTAAGGCTAATTAGATTAATATGCTCCAAGTATTCATTCTAGTCTTGACTAAGGCTAATAGCCTGCATCATCATTAGCCTATTGAAGCTACAAGATCATTCAATGTTTCACTTTCCACAATCCTTTGTTGACTATAGTGGAGGTAGAATTAGTACAAATGGCTTACGGCGTAGGTTGGGGATACTATGGATAAAAGGAAAATATGCAAGAGTCCACTTCCACTAGTCTGAAAATGGTGAGGGCTTAGGAAAAGTTGAAGGCCAATTGGGAAAATGATGACTTGCCGATTCAAAAGCCCACAATCAAATAGCAATTTTGTGACAAGCATATTCTAATATTGTAATAAAATCTATTTGTAGTGATGTGTTGATTTGTGATAGTATGTTGATTTGGCAAATCAATCAGAAATTGATCGATCAAAATAAATGGGTTGTGCCAGTTAACAATTAGTCTCACCATAAGAAAATCAAGACAAATGAGGATAGTTTTGTTAGATGTATGCCCTAAAAGCCAAGTTGGTTTGATACATTATATTTTTAGGGCATGAATTTTATACTTAATTTTTCTTATTAATAATAAGGGCATTTATTTCATTCATATTGGTGTGTCTATGAATCATCCATGGAGTTAATGGGCAATGACAAATATTCCAAGAGTTGAGAATCTGAGGTATGTGTCTTTATAGGTAACTCCTAAAAGTTCCTGATCATTGGAACATCACGAGGACGGTGATTGATCCATTAAGATTGGTGCACAAATCACTTCCCTTTATGGGTAGATGAGTCTCTAATCTACAGTGTGGTGATATTGGAGTGAGAGTGTAGGTGTTGATAGAGATCAACAGTACTGAGTGTGATCAAGTATAGGAAGTTATACGGATGACTACTCACTCGTCAATAGCTTCCTAATGCTGTAGTTGTGTGAATAGTTCTTTGACCTAGGGTGTCTCAGCTACTCACAGTAAGGTTGCTGTGGTTTGACAGCACATAAACATGGTTCCTATCCATTCGAGACCTTACGATGTTTGTTGACTATAGTAAGTTTATTGTCAGGAGTATGGTGCACACTTATAGGAATCTATCAGCCTTAGTAGTAAGGAATAATCCTATGCAACTTAGTGAGACTGAGTCAATAAGTCTATGGCTATAGCAATGTGATAATGAAAAGATGTTTTCATTAATATCACATTCAGACTCGAGTCAATTAAGTTTAAGCATATGATTGATGGGTTTGACAAGTTTTCATGATCTGCATCATGTCGAGATTTTTGATAGAGGAACCGAATCACACGGTAACTACACATAGGTGTTCTAATCTTATCCTGCTAAGTTGCTACTACATACTGCTAGGTATCACTGGTAGATTGTGAGAGCCCATTAGGATCGTTTACGGATCGACGATTCTAATTAGGGTTAAGCTAAAATTGTTTTAGCCCATCAAAAAAAGTTTCGATGATGTATAATAAAGATTATAGCATATCTCATTACCAGACATGGTAGGACCTGAGGGGTCACACACATTGGAAGCTCAACTAACCAATCAGCAAATCAATATGTTGCTAAATTTGGCACTTGCCAATTTTAGTACATTTGGACTTAATTGTAAGTGTTATAATTTATATTTGACCTAATTAAATTAAGGATCAGTCATTAATTAGATTAAATTATATTTAATTTAATTAATTTAATTTTAATTGGGTTAGTTATTTGAACTTGACTCGGTTAACTAATCCTAATTGAATTAGGTCAACAACCTTTTCAAAATAGGTTCGATCGGGCTTGAAATTGGCTTCGATTTAATTGTCAAATCGCTTTAATTGGACCTATAGCTTAGAGTCCCATTTGTCTGGGACTCTCCTCTCCTCACGCCAAAAATGAGAATGGCACAATGTTTTGTGTGGCATGGAACGAGTTAGTGCTAGATGTGAAGAGCCCTTCTATTTTGGGACTCTTAATTTATCCCAAACTCTATCCCATAGAATATGGATTAATCGAGGACTTTTATCTTATGTTAATCTAGATGAGACCCACCTTAATCCAGCAAACAAATGTGCATAAAATCACTTGAGGCATGGAGGATTTGTGCATGAATAATTTGTGGCACAAGATTGAAGGAAGAGTCTTTCTGCTTTAAGTAACCTTCTCCACCAAAACTCTATCTAATTAATTATGGATTTAATTGGGACTCTCTCTTATCCTAATCCTGATTAAGATCCATAATAATTTTAGAATAATTAGTGGCTGGAATTTTATTTTTAGCCGTGGGTTATTTATGGAGCGTATGAGTGAGGAAAAAAGGATCGTAACATATAGTATTGATATACCTCCTCTTCTTTACCTTTCTTTTCATCCAAAAACCTTAGAGAAGGTCTTCAAAATTTGAAAAAGAGAAAAGAAAAGAGAGAATAAAAGACAAAAAAAGGAGAGAGGTCCAAGATATTGTGATTCCGATTCACAAGATAGAAGCCACTCAAGAAGAAGAAAGGTTCTGATTTGCTGAAAAAGGAGAAGGCTGCAAGGATCTAGTAGTCCGGTGCTTTCTACGATTCGGTTACATGAGCTCTGTGTGGATACCGGTAAAGGCTGGGCAATTGCACGGCTCGAGCAAAACCTTGAGAATCTGGTATTCGATTCAAATTCAGATCGGCATAGTTTTTAAAGCAAGCCAGGATAGCGATCCAGGTATGTATTTCTTGTTCAAAATAATTTTATATTCAGATCTAAATAATATTCAATTAATTTCAGCATGTTTAAGAATTATTATAAATAAATTAGATTTATTTATATATTGCATGCTTAGATATAAAATTATTTTATATGTTATCTTCCGCTGCATTAGGATTTGAACCTTGATTTGCTTGCAGTAATCCTGTTCAGAAAACCAACAAGTTTGTAGGAATAAAAGGGGTGAGCATTGAAGAGAAGAATGTAGGACCTCTTTATAGAGTAGAAGCATACATTACTAGAAGAAATCAAGATTCCCATTAGTGCAAAAGTCTATATGGGAGTATTCCATAAAAGAAAATGTGGCCAAAGTATTATGTACAAGAAAAACAGAAACGATATGAACAAATTACTGAAGTGATGTTTCAATAAGAAGGGAAGAATAATTAGTTAGCAAACTGGGATTATGACTCTGTAGATATTGAGGGAATGATGATAGACATTTTATCAACCACTTGATCATTAACTAATAAGTTGTAGGGGCATTGTTTACACCCTATCTCAACTATATAGTTAGTGGCTGGAGTAAGCACCATGTTGATTAAGCATGATGAAATAAGAGCAAGTGGGATTTATATGACTCTTGCTAAATTAAAGAGAGTTCAACTATGACAAATTTCACCAAGTGTAGAGGTATAGATTGATAAAGAAAAGTTTAACCAGGAATAGATTGGAAGCCTATAACTTTACCATGATCAATAGAAATACATGAAAGTAGACCAAAGTGACTGAAGTAGGTTCAAGGATAGTCTTAAATGCAAGACTAAGCCTAAGGCTAAAAAGACATATTTTTTAGCTTAACAATTGTAAAGTAACCTTATCTATGAACGTACATAGTAGCAGATAATTGATAACAACTATTGGAACTACCAAAAATAGAGACCAAACACACAAAGCAACTATCAATGCAGACAATTATTTTATTTCTAGGTAGTTATTATGCATCAATATATATAAGTAAAATTGTAATATATAAAAGGATATTTTGGCAATCAATTTAATCAGTTTATCTTTATCTTTATCTTTAGTCATGTATCCTAAGAGTAGGTATAACTTAGCTTTCTATCATAATCCTATGCTACACACTTACATAATTTGATGTAGATGTATAGCTTTCTATTCTTCTTAATGACTGGTACAATATTTTCTAGCCATTTGGTGTACCTATTTATTCTTATTAATCCAACTTTAAATAACCTCTTAATTTTTTCTTTAACTTTTAAAGTCACTTTGATTGATAGTCTCCTTTTGGGCTACTTGTATTCCCTGAACCCTTCTCTTTTGAGGTGAAAGGGAAGCAATAAAACAACCACCCATTTTTATTGAGAGATAAACAAAGTATACAAAATTATAAAATATAAATAGAAAAGTAAAGTATTGGGTAGCCATTGTCTTAGTCAAATGTAATCAGTCAGGTTGGATAGCAACTTAGAAATACTCATCCACAAAGAGTCGTATCTATCAAAATCGGTGGTAGTATAAAGGTTTCTTTACAAATTGAATTTGGATAGAATTTTTTGAAGAACAGAATACACTGAAGCTCATTTATTAAGAATGATCCTGTTATTTCTTTCTATCCATATTTTCTAACATAGTTCTGCAGTTAATTGATCTGTTGGCCTCTTCAGAGCTGCAAGAAATTTTTTTCTTCTCTAGGTGGTCTAGGAATCATTAAAAGTTGATGGACACCCCTTAATATGCAACTGGATCTTTAAGGCATACCATAAAGTCCTAGCAATATGGCATCTAACAAAGAGATGAGAGACACTTTCTTCATTTGCACTACAAAATGGACATCCTTGATTTACTATCTACCCCTTTTTTGTGAGATTAGTCCTCGTATGAATTTTGTTTTTAGCCATCAACCAATGAAAAACCTTAATTTTTAAAGGTATTATTGCTTTCCATATAATTCTTTAATATGGATATAGCACACTACCATTATTGAGAAATTTGTAAAAGGAGTCAATAGAGAATATACCTATCTAAGAGATCTTCCAAGATGGTACATCATCGATGCTTGAAGGTCTAAAGTTACAAAGGATGGCAATCAAAGTATCTAGCTGATCAGCTTGGGATAAGGTAAGGGAGCATCTAAGGTGAATCCTCCAAGAGGTAAAGAGCTGACCACTAGGATTTAACTGAATAATTGCAAGTTACCACCCATGAATAAAGGTCTTGAAATAAGTTAGCAAATGAAGTAGATCCTGTCCAGATGTCTTCCTAAAATCTAATCTCAGAACCATCACCCATGTTGAATTTGATACAACTCCAAAAAATACTTAGGTGTTTGCTCATGTTCTTCCAAACCTAGAAGAATGTTGAAAAGTTTTTGATAGCTCGCATGCTAAAATGCCATCTAAAGTAGAAGCTGCTTTGATTTGATGTCACCAAGGATTAGCAGAACCAAATATAAATTTTCAAGCCGACTTAGAGAGTAAAGCAATATTCATCATCTCAAGATTCTTGACACCCAAACCACCTTGCTCCACTGACACTATAAGAAAAAGTTAATTTAACAATAAAAATTTTGTTATGGATATAATCTATTTCTGATCTATTATTAATCAGCAATTGATTTGCAACAAAATACTTAATTCGATTGCTAATTTTGAAAATGTAAATTAACAATAGATTTGCAATATATTAGAAATGGTAATTTTACAACGAACTAAGAACAAACTTGAAAACTGTTGCTAATAATATGCTGGAGGTTTCCATGTATTATTAGTAATAGAATTGCAATGGATTAGAAATGGATATTTTGTAATAGAATAACAATTGACGTAATATCATTGCTAAATTTTATGAGAGATTCCTGCCTATTATTGGCAATGAAACTACAACAAATTAGAAATGGGTATTTTTTAACGAAATAATAATGGATCTAAAAATAGATACCAAATTTTGTAAGAGATTCTCGTGTATTATATTGGCAACAGTATTGCAATGGATGAGAAACGAACATTCTATAATGGAATAATAAAAGACATGAAAACATTTGCTAAATTTCTCGGTAGGTTTCCATGTATTATTGGCAATGAAATTGCAATGGATTAAAATTAGACATTTTGCAACTAAATAATAATGGAACCACTTTCTATTTCTAAGTATTAATTAAAGAAATTATAGTTTTTTATTAGTTTATAATAGATTTATAATTGAAATTATTTCATTTCTAACCTTAAAAAAATTATAACAGAATTGAAATAGTAAGATGTCCATTGATAATTTAAAAAGAAAAATTATGATATGGATTTGCAACAAAATTATAATGAAATTTTAGCTGATTGCTAACTTTAAAAAAAGAATCCTAACCCTGTCTTTTTCGCCATTCTAACTTTTAAAAAAAATCCCTAACTTAAAAAAATCCTAACCCTTTTTTTTATAATAAAAAAATTCATTCATATTATTCTTAATTTTGCATTTATTACCATGTAGCAAAACCTTTGATGCCCCAACTTTCTTTTAATCATCCTCGGTGGTGCTGATATCCAGAATGAATGATGGGATGCAAAGGATTCCTTTGCCACTGCCTTCTTGAAAATTTCAAAATCCTGCCTTTCATTCCTCGATCTCTCTGCAAGCGACCCAAGCGGCCAAGCTCTTCTTCACCACCTCGGCCACCTTCTCCTTGGCTAAGAACCACAACATGGTCCATATTGCCTGCCCCCCCCACCCCACCATCCCCCTCCGCAACTACCCCAGGTAACCAAAGAAAAATAATCTCCTTCCCTTCTTGTTCCAGTTTCTAATCTTTCCCTCTTCTCATTCTTTTTTTCTTTGTTTTTCTCTCAAGAGATCAAAGGAAAAATCTGTTAGAAGGAGAGGAATTTAGGAAGAAAAGTATTTCTTCATTCTTTTCTTGAAACCAAATGACAAATACAAGGGGCATTTATAGGTTAAAGAAAGACTCTTTGGTTCTACATATTCATGAACTTGAAGAGACTCTTCATTTTTAAATATATATTTTTCCCATTCAATACATTAATCATCCCATTTAAGAATTAAATGCTAGATACATGAACTTCCCCATGAACTTCCTGTTAACTTCTCCAAATGTAACTCCAAGAAAGATATTTGTCTATTCAAATTCCAAAACATTCAAATTAATTATTTTTAACAGTCCCCCTTATTTTAAAAATCTTTTGTTTCTTCAATCCAAGTTCTTCTCTCAATCTTAGAAAATCTTCAAATTTGAGTGGCTTTGTAAAAATATTAGCAATTTGATCTTGAGTCTTCATATATTCAAGCTTCACTTCTTTATTGGTAATGCTTTCTCTAATAAAATGATACATTGTATCGATGTGCTTGCTTCGATCATGAAACACTGGATTTTTAGCAAGTGCTTGTGTAGACTTGTTGTCAATGCAAATTTTTGTAGCTTCTTCTAGTGGCAATTGAAGTTCCTTCAATAATCTTCTTAGCCAAATAGTATGACAAGCACAAGATGTTGCTGCCGTATATTCTGATTCACAAGTTGAAAGTGTGATAATGGATTGCTTCTTTGAACTCCATGTAATAGCACAATCATCCATGAAAAATACAAAACCAGTAGTACTCTTTCTATTATCTATATCTCCGGCAAAATCACTATCACAAAAATCCACAAGCTTGAACTCATTAGAAGAAGAATAAAATAGCCCAAAATCAAATATACCTTTATGGTAATGAAGGATCCTTTTAGTCATTTTTATGTGAGTGGAGGTAGGGGCTTCCATGAAACGACTCACTACTCCAACTCCAAAGAGGATATCGGGCCTTGTACATGTCAAATATCTCAAACTTCCCATGAGGCTTTTGAAAAGTGTGGGGTCTTCCTTTTTTCCTTCATCAAACTTTGATAATTGTACTCCAACTTCCATGGGTGTGTTCACAGGATCACAATCAAACATTTTGAATTTCTTCAAAACTTCCTTTGCATAGCCTTCTTGGGAAATGAAGATACCTTCTTCCATTTGCTTCACTTCTAGGCCCAAATAATATGACATGAGCCCTATGTCAGTCATCTCAAATTCAAACGACATTGCCTTCTTGAATTCTTCAAACAAAGTTGGATTATTACCAGTGAAAATAAGATAATCTATATAAAAACAAATAATCAACATATCTCCATTAGCATGAATTTTATAATAAAGAGCATACTCAAGAGAGCAACGAACAAATCCATTATTTTGAAAGTACTTGTCAATGCAACTATTCCATGCCCTTGGTGCTTGCTTCAATCCGTATAATGCCTTTTTTAATTTGAAACATTTGTCTTCATGCCCTTTGACAAGGTAGCCTAATGGTTGCTCAATGTAGACCTCTTCTTCAAGAAAACCATTTAGGAAGGCCGACTTCACATCAAGTTGGTAAATTCTCCATTGCATTTGAGCTGTTAAAGAAATGAGTAATCGAATAGTCTCCATGCAAGCAACTGGTGCATAAACTTCATCATAGTCAGCTCCATGCTTTTGCTTGTAGCCTTTGGCAACAAGCCATGCTTTATATCTTTCCACTTCTCCATTAGCATTCTTCTTTGTTTTATACACCCATTTGACTCTAATAGCTTCATGATCCTTGGAAAGAGTTGCTAATTCCTAAGTATTATTCATCTCAATTGCTTTGATTTCTTCATCCATGGCTTGTCTTTATCTTTTATCTTTTATAGCTTGCTCAAAGTTCAATGGTTCACTATCTACAAAGAGACAAAAAAAATCATTAGCATCAAGAATAACTTCTTGGGTGTCCTTTTAGATCTCTCTTAAATCTTTCATTTTTCTTGGCATTTCACTTGAACCTTCTTCTTGAAAATGAGTGGGTGGATGAGGTGGTGACGGAGGTGGAGTTGTATCTTGTATGGGTATTAAGGTCTCTCTTTCTTCAAAATATGGAAAGAAATCATAAACTCTTTCATCTTGGGCTTTCCAATTCCATGTTGCTTCATCAAACTCAACATCACGGCTCACCATCACCTTGCTATTGCTTGGATTATACAACTTGTAGCCTTTAGAGTTTGAGTCATAGCCAATGAAAATATACTTGACACTGCGATCATCAAGCTTAGATCTCTCTTGGTGTGGTACATGAGCATACGCAATGCTTCCAAAGACTCACAAATGTTTGACATTGGGCTTGCTTCCACTCCATGCTTCTTGAGGAGTTTGATCTTTAACATTTTTTGTTGAAGAGCGATTGGACAAATAAACTGCATAAGAAATAACTTCAGCCAAAAACTCCTTGGGCAAATTTTTTGCTTTTAACATGTTTCGAGCCATGTTAAGAATGGTTATATTCTTCTTTTCCACTACATTTTTTTTGTTGTGGCGATTGAGGAACCGTTAAAGGATGACGAATTCCATGAATTTCATAAAATTCATTAAATTCTTTTGAAGTGAATTCGCCTTCTCTATCGGATCTCAAAGCCTTAATTTTATAACCACTCTCCTTTTCCATAAGAGCCTTAAAATTTTTGAATGCAATAAAAGCTTCCGATTTTTGTTTCAAAAAATAAACCTAAGTCTTTCTACTAAAATCATCAATAAAGAGCAAGAAATATTTACTTTTACCAAATGAGGATGGATTGATGGGTCCAAACACATCGATATGAACAAGTTGGAGAAGCTCAATTGCTCTTGATGTAGCTTCTCTTGGAAAACTCCTTCTAACTTGTTTGCTTAGAAGACATGCTTCATATAATTGATTGGGGTGGTTGATTAGAGGCATCCCATTCACCATCTTCTTTTCTCCCATGGCCTTTAGTGCTTCAAAATTCAAATGGCCAAATCTCATGTGCCATCTCCATGCTTCATCTTGTACACTAGCCTTCAAACACTTTGCATCAATTGTTTTGAGATTCAAAACAAACATTCTATTGCTTGACATAAGAACTTTGGCAATTAAATTAGCATTTGGATCTTTAAGCCAAAGACACATATCTTTCATGAGAATTTCATAGCTCTTTTTAAGAAGTTGGCCCAAACTCAAAATATTCTTTTTTAATGTAGGCACATAATAGACTTCAGTTATTAGCATATGGCCACTGTTGCTACCCGGATCATTGTGGCCTATAGCACTGACACGTTGGGCTCCCTCCAGATCCTTGGCTTCTATCTCACGGTCGGCTTGCTAGCCTACTCGGGGGTCCTGCAAGACAGAGGAAAACCTTGGGCTAGGGATTCTGACGAAGGCACTCCGATAATCAAGTCAGTGGGACAATCGAGAAGAACATATACCTCTGAGGTGGAGAGCTTGGGGGACTCTCCGCTTCCAGAGTGAGATAAAAGAAAAGATGATAATATGCGAATAGAAGAATAGAGGACTGGAAAAGTCTTTTCTTTCTCCTCCTCTTTCTTGCTCTTTTTCCACTTACCTTTACTTACCATTTTCTGCGGGCCTTATATAGACAGGAGGCTTTTAGGGGGGGTTCCTTGTTCTCTCCTTTGGAGGAGGCTCTCCATGGCCTGCTGGTGCTTCTCTCTCTATTGGGCTAGTTCTATGCTTGAGCCTCCAGCCATAACGGCATGTTGCCACTTTGGAGGTGGCCATCCGGGTGCTACAGGGTATAGGGCCGTAGGGGGATACTCTTCTTTGGGAGGTCCAGGCATTCTGTCATGGGAGCTGCAGTCTCCCAGTCATGCGGTCGTCGACGCGTCGGCATACCGGAAGGCTGGGAGCCTAGCATTGTCCAGGTCATGTAGGCCATGCGCACGACATATCGCACGGGGGCACATGCCCCCATGGTAGGGTATGCGCCACCTGTCGGAGGCTCAGGATGGTCGGTACTCCACTGTCTTCATTTTGAATCATGGCTTCCCCCCTCTTTGTGCCTTTGGTGAGAAACCATGCTCCTGGTAGGAGGGTCTGCTTGGGAGAGGTGGACTCGACCTCGACCGGGAGCTTACCTCAAACAGGGGGCTCATCCAATGAGCCTTGCCTCGACTGGGGGCTGAACTCGACAGGGCGGTCCCTTCTAGAGAGGCAGACTCGACCTCAACCAGGAGCTATCCTCAGACGGGGGGCTCACCCAATGAGCCCTGCCTCGATTGGGAGCTGATCTCGGAAGGTAGGTCCCTTATAGAGAGGCAGACTTGACCTCAATCGGGAGCTGTCCTCAAATGGAGGGCTCGCCCAATAAGCCCTGCCTAGATTGGGAGCTGACCTCGGTAGGGCGATCCCTTTTGGAGAGGAGAACTCGATCTCAACCAGGAGCTATCCTCAGATGGGGGGCTCGCCCAATGAGCCCTGCCTCGACTGGGAGTTACCTTGGAAGGGCTGTACCTTTGGCTTTTCGCCATTCGGCCTTGCCCAGGCAGCGGGCTTCTTATTTCATGGCTGCCTGCAGGCTCCACATCAGCAAATGTCACCATATCTGCTGGCCCCCACTCCCCAGCCCAGAGAACGAAGCATCCGCTCGGGGTGAAGGGAGTAATCATTGCATTGGCATGGAGGGGGCGTGCTCCTTCTGTTTTCAATGCTGGATGCATCGGGATTCAGGCGGTCATTCTTCCGTGCCATTTGGAAATCGCCACGTCTTCTCTTCCTGAAGATGGTTATTAATGCTACATCAACTTTAAGGGAACTGCTCTGGGTTCGAAGCATCGCTTCGATACGTGGCATCTCTCAGTTGGCTTGGCGCGAGACATGGCACACGTCTTCTATGGGCATGGGGTGATAGGGCTCCAGGTCATTAAATAGGATTCATCTTCCCGATCTCCAGAGGTTCTTTAGGCGGTGGAAGAACGAGACTTTCGCTCCAGAGCCACTTTCTCTCTTTCCTTCTGTCTTCTTCATATTGTGGTGATGAAGTTTAGCCTCAAAGACCTTTGAAAGATGTCCCGAAAGAGGGCTGCTACCAAGGCACCCAAGGGGAGCCTAGTGCAAAGGTCTGGGAAGGGGACAGTGACTCCTTTTGGGCTAAAGAGGTGGCCCGTTTAGAGAGGAGGGTGCAGGTCCTCCAGGCTCAACTGAAGGAGGTGAAGGCTCGGACTGCGGCGGCGGTTGAGAGGGCAGTAGTGGCTGCCATGTGGGAGGAGATGGCCAAGAAGGAGGCGACGGAGGCCATCCCTAAGTTCATGGCATCCCAAGCTTTTAGGGATGAAGTTGTCGAGGCTATCTTGGACTCTTACCACCACGGATGCTGGGAGCACAAGAGCAAGGCCTTTCACTTCTATGATTTGAAGGGTCTTGACAACATCAGGCCCTCCATCCCATTCCCTGGGGAGGAGGATGAGCCCAGTTTCAGGGATTCAGAGTCTGAGGAGGCCGGGATGGAACCTGAAGCCTCCCCGAGAGCATTGCAGGGAGCTGGTGCCGTTCATCATTTTGGGATGGGGCCGGCGGCCAGTGTTTAGATCTTCCTTCCATTATTTGCCTCTTTTTCTTTCTTCTTTTCTTTCCTTTTCCTTTTTCATTTTTTTTTGTAAATTAAGGAGGGCCTTGATTTGTTGGGGGGCACCTTACAGGGGGTGTACAAGAGATTTATATCAATAAAACTCTCCCTTTTTTAATGGTTATTATTTTGCTTCTTTCTTTTTGTGTTGCCCGGCTACTGGTCAGTCGGTAGATGGCGGGATTTGTTTAGGATTCTCGATTGACATCTTTAGACTTTGAGCTGGGCAATGTGTTGCCTAGTGATGAAGTAACCCAAGAGGGAGGGTAAATTGGACTTTAAGAATTTTTCGCAATACTTCAAATAATGTGCCAATTCAAAATATGTGTTTGTGAGATCAAGATAATGTGTAGCAAAAATTAAGAAGTAAATGCAAGAATAAAATAATCACAAATATAAAATAATTTATAGTGATTCGGTGCACTCCAAGGCACCTACATCCACTCCTTAAGATCCCCTTGAGAATTTACTATAATCATATATGATTATAGCCGATTAGTTTTCTGGGCTTACTAATCAAAACCCCTTGGTTTTTATGGGCTAACCAAAAATTCCTTGGTTTTGCAGGCTAACCAAAAATCTTGTTGGTTTTGCGGGCTCACCAACAACCTAGTTGGTTTTACGGGATAACCAACAACCTAGATGGTTTTCTAGGCTAACCAACAACCCAACTTGTTTTGTGGGCTAACAAGTCAAAATCCTTGTTGGTTTTTATCATATAGGCTCAACAACAACCTTGATAGTTTTTCCAAGGCTCACTATCAACCTAAATACAATAATGTAATAATGAAAATAAAAAGCTTACTTACAAAAAAAATATTTCGTTAAGGCATATTGATTGTTGATGTTGAGCTTATCTCCATGTTGTAGAAGCTTCAATGGATACTTGAAGATGTTGCTCTTGGAAGCTCCCTCTTCTCTTTGAATCCTTTAAGGCTCAACATCTCAACAAATGAATCCTTAAAATATCCTTCACATATTTTCACTTGAAAACCAAAGGATTTATCTTTCAAACCATGGATCATCTTTCCTTTTCTTTAGAATTACTTTCCCAAGTGTTTAAATAACCTCCCAACACTTAAATGACTGTTTGTAATCGTTAGGGAGGAAAAACTAGCCATTGGAGCCAAGTTGGGGAAGTTCTGTACTTCAGAAAAACTAGTCATTACAGTCCAAGTGTCGACACTTGACCTTCGTGAGTCGATACTTCATTTTCTTTAGTCGACACTTCATTTCTTTGAGTCGACACTTGATCAAAGATATTTTTCTAAAGTCTTCTACTCTACATTGGTGAGTCGACACTTCTTCTGGTGAGTCGACACCTTAAGTCGATACTTTGAGTCCATGAGTTGACTCTTGACCAAACTTTGAAATTATCTCATTTTGTCTTCTATTTGGTCTCAGGCCTTGAGTTGACACTTCACTGTTCATGAGTCAACACTTGAGTTGACACTTTGATTTCATGAGTCGACACTTGACTGCACCAATGCTGAAACTTCTTTAAATTCAAATCTTGAGTACCTATAACTGATTAACACACTTAACACAAAATTAGTATTCAAATATACTTAAGTATTTTGTCATAATCAAAATCAAAATCAACAATCTCTCCCTTTGTAATAATGATAGAACCTTTAAGTATATTAACAAGGTAAGCTCAAAAATAAACATAACATGCTCCAAAGGATTAAGAATAAGCATAGAGCAATGTAGCAATAAAAAATATTGAGCTCCCCCTCAAAATATGATCTAAAAAAGATTTTTCAAATGCTCCCCCTCAACATATAATTTATAAATTCTTTTTAAAGTTTTTCAAAAAAAAATCAAACTTTCAAATTTTCAAACTTGGGCTACCATGATCTTTAACTCAAAGTCATTAGATTTTCAGGAAGAGTACCGGGCTCTGATACTACTTGTTGCCCAGTGATGAAGTAACCCAAGAGGGGGGGTGAATATGACTTTAAGAATTTTTTGCAATACTTCAAATAATGTGCCAATTCAAAATATATGTTTGTGGGATCAAGATAATATGCAGCAAAAATTAAGAAGTAAATGTAATAATAAAACAATCACAAATACAAAACAATTTATAGTGGTTCGGTGTACTCCAAGGCACCTACATTCACTCTCCAAGATCCCCTTGAGAATTTACTATAATCATACATTATTACAGTCGATTAGTTTTACGGGTTCACTAATCAAAATCCCTTGGTTTTCATGGGATAACCAAAAACTCCTTGGTTTTCCAAGCTAACCAAAAATCTTGTTAGTTTTGCGGGCTCACCAACAACCTAGTTGTTTTACGGGATGACCAACAACCTAGATGGTTTTTCGGGTTAACCAACAACTCAACTTGTTTTGTGGGCTAACAAGTCAAAACCCTTGTTGGTTTTTATCACATAGGCTCACCAACAACCTTGATGGTTTTCCCAAGGCTCACCATCAACCTACATATAATAATGTAAGAATGAAAATAAAAAGCTTTCTTACAAAGAAAATATTTCATTGAGGCACATTGATTGTTGATGTTGATCTTATCTCCATGTTGTAGAAGCTTCAATGGATGCTTGAAGATGTTGCTCTTGGGAGCTCCCTCTCCTCTTTGAATCCTTGGAGGCTCAACATCTCAACAAATGGATCCTTAAAATATCCTTCACATATTTTCACTTGAAAACCAAAGGATTTATCTTTCAAACCATGGATCCTCTTTCCTCTTCTTTAGAATTGCTTCTCCAAGTGTTTAAATAACCTCCCAATACTTAAATGACCATTTATAGCCGTTAGGAAGGAAAAACTAGCCGTTGAAGCCAAGTTGGGGAAGTCTGTACTTCAAAAAAATTAGCTATTACAGTTCAAGTGTCGACACTTGACCTTTGTGAGTTGATACTTCATTTTCTTGAGTCGACACTTGATCAAAGATATTTTTCTAAAGTCTTCTGCTCTACACTGGTGAGTCGACACTTCTTCTGATGAGTCGATACCTTGAGTTGACACTTTGAGTCCTTGAGTCGACACTTGACCAAACTTTGAAATTACCTCGTTCTGTCTTCTGTTTGGTCTCAGGCCTTGAGTCAACACTTCACTATTCATGAATCAACACTTGAATTGACAACTTGATTTTATGAGTTAACACTTGGCTGCAATAGTGCTGAGACTTCTCTAAATTCAAATCTTGAGTATCTATAACTGATTAACACACTTAACGCATAATTAATACTCAAATATACTTAAATATTTTGTCATAATCAAAATCAAAGTCAACACTATGGAATTGTTTGTCTCTGGGTGTTGGGCTTCATGAGCTCCCAGGTTTGAATGCCGGGCTTCAGGATGAGTTTTTTTCTCAATGATGGATGAGTTTTTTTCTCATTGTTTGAATTGTCATTATTTCCTCTTCCTCTTCCTCATTGACCATGGCCACATCCTCTTCCTCGTCCATGTCCTCTTTGACTCTCTTCTTCCCTATCATCTTTCAAAAAGCCTTAGCTTTAAGAACTTGCTCCAATGGCTCTTCTTGTCTCCTTTTGATCTCTTCTTCATGGACTTGTAAGGAACCCTCCAATTATTCAATAGTCATAAAGTCTAGATTTTTGACTCCTCAATGACACAAACAATATAATCAAATTTGGGAATTAAGGATTGAAGAATCTTCTCCACCACATGAACATCTTCGATCTTGTCTCCATACCTTTTCAATTGATTTACCATGGCCTTCACCCTTGAGTAATAATCTGAAATTGATTCGGATTCCTTCATTCTTAAGGCTTCAAAATCACCTCTTACTAATTGAAGTCTTACTTTCTTCACTTTATCAACACCTTGGAAAGAATTCCTCAAAATCTCCCAAGCTTGCTTTAAGGTGGTCGCATCGG
This sequence comes from Areca catechu, assembly GCA_021397845.1. NCBI lineage: Eukaryota > Viridiplantae > Streptophyta > Magnoliopsida > Arecales > Arecaceae > Areca > Areca catechu. The sequence continues at coordinate 148,921,256 of CM038039.1, read as the reverse complement.
CCACCTTCTCAAACATAGAGTTATCCAAGCATTGATGGATGAGAGTGAGGGCTTGTTGATCCTTCTTCCTTATCTTTGACAAAGTCTCCTTCTCATTTTGAGATAAATTATCTTCATTTTGGAGAGCCTCATAGCCTTTATCTGCAATCTCCCAAACCTCTTGAGAGCCAACTAAGGCTTTCATGCGAAGACACCAACTCTCAAATTTTCTTTTATAAGACGAGAAAAGTAAAAAGAAAGAACTCCACTATTTTCCATCTCTATAATTTTTTTCACTCAACTCTTTTTTTTTTCCTCTCTCTCAACACTCTTTTCTCTCAATTTTTTTTTCCTCTCAACTTTCAGGACCATGGCTCTGATACTACATTATTAGAAGGAGAGGAATTTAGGAAGAAAAGTATCTCTTCATTCTTTTCTTAAAACCAAATGACAAATACAAGGGATATTTATTGGTAAACGAAAGACCCTTTGGTTCTACATGTTCATGAACCTGAAGAGACTCTTCATTTTCAAATATATATTATCCTCATTCAATATATTAATCATCCTATTTAAGAATTAAATGCTAGATACATGAACGTCCCCCATGAACTATGATGTTAACTTCTCCGAATACAACTCCAAAAAAAATAGGCATAATTAATTCCCACTCACCATATTGAATCCACTATAACAAATTATCCTTGTTGACTAAAAGTATAATTTTCGGTCCTTCATTTAACATTAACCGTAATACAACATCCCTCATGATGTCATATTTTTTTAAAATACTGAAAATACCCTTTACCGTAATACAACATCCCGCATGATGTCGTATTGTTTTAAAAATACTGAAAATATCCTTTATCATGGTTCCTCTTCCATTTATCAAAAATATTAGCAGCTGTGCCAACGTTTCCTCTCCCATTCCAAGGACTGGCCATTGTAGATGCATTGTAGATGTGCCGTTCATCCCTCAGTAGCCAGTAGATCAAAGAAATTAACGGAAAGAGTAGTCCCTAGTGAAGCTCTCCCATGAGGTCAATATTTGTTCATCCCTTCCTTGCATCCATTGTCTACCAGTGAAGCTCTCCCACGAAGAGAGTAGTTACTTAGCTCCTTCTCCACCATTCACACTGCCTCCCCTACTGGCCCGCCTCTTCCTTGATTTGTTTTGAATCCTCTTCCATGCTATGTTCACAAAACTTTCTTCTGATTTCTTCTAAATTAGATTCCTTATTATTATCTTGGTTTTTAACAATTATAGATCCTAAGGACATTGAAAATTCAAATTTTATGGCTGTGTGCTCCTATGGTAATGAAGCCCATATCATTTCAATTTCAAAAGACACAACTCTTAATTATATTGTTAATGAAATAGTGGAGAGATGGAAGCATGTATCCCCTACAATGATTCATCTAAAATTTTATATTCCTAACAATTCAAGAATGCTCATTACACTCATAGAAGATAAGGATGTCAGCAATATGTACGAAATACATCGAAAGTTAAAAGCTACAATAATTGAAATGGTTGTATTTCATGCAGCGTTGATGATTGAATCGCCTAATGTAATAATCAATTTGAGATAATTCAAAGTCTATTCATAATTTATTTTAGTATATTATTTTTTATAATTAATCTGAATCATATAATGAGATGTTCAATGTGAGGCAATATTATTTACGGGAAGAATCAATCTTTTGTACTTGCAGGGATGGTGTCCCATTTGAAAATGTTGAACATGTAAGTTATTCTAAGAATTATCGGAAGGGTAGTTCATCTCATTTTTCCTCATTTGGCAGCTCAAGTAATTTTGTTCGAGTAGTCGAAGAAACAAGGACTATCATTGAAGATGAACCAAATCCAAGGAATACTTTGGATGCTTGGAAAACTCTATAGAGGGTGTAGGTCAAGAATTCAAGAATGTTGAAACCCTTCGTGATACAATTCATAATTTCTGTATTGTAAGTTGTAGAGATTTTATATTTATAAAGAATGATCGTCGGCGTGTTACTGTTGAATGTGCATATGAAGGATGTGGATGGCTCATTCATGCTTTTCATCTTGGGAATCAAGATAGATTTGCAATTAAAATAATGAGCAATCAACATACATGCAGAGTAGGGTTACAAGTTCGATCACATCCTAAGGTTTCGAAGTATTGGATTTCAAATATTATTAAAGAAAAAATTCATGATATGCCTTTATATAGGCCAAGTGATATTGTAAAAGATACTCATCGTGAATTTGGTGTGGAATTATCATATCATCAAGCTTGGCATGGGAAAGATGTTGCTATGAAGGAGCTATATGGTCAAAGGTCAATATCTTATGAATGGATATGATGGTATTGTAATGCCATTCTTGAGACGAACCCTGGTAGTATAGCAGAGTATGAAACCCTCGAAGATCAATTTAAATGTTTATTCATTTCTTTTAGAGCCTCAATCAATGATTTTCTTAGAGGTTATAGACCTTTAATATTCATGGATACAACATTTGTTAAACATAAGGATGGAGGAGTTTTATTTGGTGCTACGGGCAAAGATGTGAATGATGATATGTTCCCTGTAGCATATGCCGTTGTTGATATAAAGAATGATGATAATTGGGATTGGTTTCGTTAGATTTTAAAAGGAGCAATGGAGTCTTGTGTTGAGTCCCATAGACAACCATTCACAATTATGACAGATAGACATCAGGGACTTATGAAAGCAGTATCGAAATACTTTTTCGATAGCTACCACTCTTACTGCATCCATCATATCAAAGAAAATTTTAAAAATTAGGCATGCAACATCCTTATTAAAACTTTTAATTTTTATTTTTAAATTAAAATGTATGTTAACATACAATGATTGTATACGTGCAGGTGCTTGCTCATTATTGTGCAGTTGAAAGGAAGAGGTTGGTTGATTTGTTAAATGCTGCTGCATATACTCCAAGGCTAAATATTTTTCAAAAATTAATGAGTAAACTTGTAACTGAAGTCCCAAGTGCAAGTAACTTTATAACATAATCAAAGCCAGAGCATTGTGCAAATTCAGTATTTCTAGGTCCACGTTAGGATATTATGACAACTAATATTGCTGAATGTTTTAATAGTTGGGTTCTAGAGGCTCAACATCTTGCTATTCCTCAAATGGTTGATCATATAAGACTTCAAATTATGCAATTGATGTATGCTAGACGAATGCGAGGACATAGCATCCAAACCCATCTTTGTCCTGATCCTGAAAAAGTATTGCAAAGAAATATGGAAGAGGGTCGGAAGTTATCTGTGTTTACATCAATCATCATGGTTTATGATGTAAAGGACATAAAGTACTCATGTAAGGTTGACCTAAAAGATTGCACGTGCTCTTGTAGTGAATGGCAAATCTTTTGGATGCCATGTAAGCATGCATGTGCATGCATTGAGAAGGCTGGCAGGCCATTATATCACTTCACTGATACTTATTTTCAGGCTAAAATGTATAGAGCAACGTATGAAGAATGTATCAATCCAATTCCGGATATTGAGATGAGCCATGGTAGTTCAGATGAAGTGCATATTTTATCTCCTATCATCAAGACTCATCCTGGTAGGCCTAAGAAGAAGATAAGAGCTTCACAAATGGATTCATCGAGAACTACACAATGTGGACGATGCAGAAAAAAGGACATAATAGAAGGACTTATAATGAGATTGTTGAGTAACATCTGTTGTTGTTGTGCATTTACTATTCTATGGTTGTTGTTCTGAAGTCTGAATTGTATTCTTATCTTAATGTTAATGGGGCTATTGATATTAAATTATGTTCTTATCTTAATGTTGGGGCTATTCATATTAGTTTGCTCTTATGTCAATGAATCCTAAATTCTGAATTTTGTTCAAATTAGGGCTATGTACCAAAATGCTATAATATTTTACTGAAAGAAGTAAAACTGGCACAATGTTTATATATATCACCTTGTACTTTATCTTACTGAATACTAAATTTGGCATAATATTTTTAAGGGGGACTTAACATCCAGAATTTGGCACAATATTTTTAATAGTATACAGTTAATTAACTAAACGTAGGACATAGTTATTTTATTTCTACACACAATATACAGTGAATTTAAACATAATTATTTTAGTTCTGCACATAGTTATTTTAGTTCTGCACACAATTAAATTTCTGCACACAGTTATTTTAGTTATGACATGGTTATTTTAGTTCTGCACATAGTTAAATTAAGCCTGCACACAGTTATTTTAGTTATGCACATAGTTAAATTAATCCTGACATAGTTATTTTAGTTATGCACACAGTTATTTTAGTTCTGTACATATTTAAATTAATCCTAACATAGTTATTTTAGTTCTGCACACAGTTAAATTAAGCATGCACAGTTATTTTAGTTCTGCACACAGTTAAATTATGCCTGCACATAGTTAAATTAAGCCTACATATAATTAAATTAAGCCTGTATATAGTTATTTTAGTTCTGCACAGTTAAATTACAGTGTTTCGGTAAATATCAACATTGTGTCAATCTTACTTCTTTTAGTAAGAAGTAAGATATTATAGTGTTTATGCCAATTTACTTCTTTAAGTAAGATATTAGAACGTTTTGGTACATAGCCCTAATATATATAAACATTATGCCAATTTTATAAGGTGGTATATATCAATATTGTACCAATTATACTTCTTTTAATAAGATATTACAGCATTTCGGTAAATAGCCCTAATATGAATATTGTACAAATTTATATTACAAGGTAATATTTATCAACATTGTGCCAATCTTACTTCTTTCAGTAAGATATTAGAGTGTTTCGGTAAATATCAACATTGTGCTAATCTTAAAAAGAAGTAAGATATTACAGCATTTATGCCAATTTACTTCTTTCAGTAAGATATTAGAACGTTTCAGTACATAGCCCTAATATGAACCATAATATGAACATCGTGCCAATTTTACAAGGTGGTATATAACATTGTGCCAATCTTACTTCTTTCGGTAAGATATTATAGCGTTTCGGTACATAGCCCTAATATGAACATTGTGTTGATTTTATAAGGTGGTATATATCAACATTGTGCCAATTATACTTCTTTCAATAAGATATTACAGCGTTTCGGTAAATAGCCCTAATATGAATATTATATAAATTTATATTACAAGGTAGTATATATCAACATTGTGCCAACCTTACTTCTTTCAGTAAGATATTAGAGTGTTTCGGTACTAATATGAACATTGTGCAAAACTAAAATAACCGTGCAGGCTTAATTTAACTGTGTACAGAACTAAAATAATTGTGTGCAGGCTTAATTAACTGTGTGCAGAACTAAAATAACAAGGAAATATATATCAACATTGTGCCAATTTTACAAGGTGGTTACTGAAAGAAATAAAATTGGCATAATATTGATATATAAACCTTGTACTTCATCTTACTGAATCCTGAATTTGGCATAATATTTTTAAGGGAGATAACATATCGAGTTTGGCACAATATTTTTAATAGTACATAGTTAATTAACTAAACGTAGGACTGCACTGCTGATGGGGGACTAATATGCATGCAATTTTTTTTGTATGTTTTATATGTGGGGTTGAGTGATTAATTCCCGAATTTTAGATTAAAATAAGTTGCAGGGAATTTTATATGAATTTTAGAAGATCAGCATGCAGATTAGGACCTAGAAAAGTAGAAAAGAAGGATCGCCGGTGCTGAGAAGCCTCGGTTAGGGCAAGTTATCCTACAATAAAACTACTGGAGGTAGAGGGGGTGTACCTGACAATGTCTGTCAAGATCGTAGAAAAGGGTCTCTCGTTCCTCGATGGATGCGGCCTAGAAAACCGAGCCAAAGACCCACGGATACCCGGCTTTCTGCTTGGTGATCCGATTGAGGCTTGGCTGGAGTCGTTGGATTCATAGGAACTCGGGGACCTGTAAACGACCTGTCAGGGATTATAAAACTCACAAAGGAACAATAAAATAAAGAAAAAATAGTAAGGGAAGGCTTCTTTTGGAGTGGGAGTCCAGGGATCTGAGATGCTTGTTGGCAGCAGGAAGATGATTGCAGCACTGGGAAGAAAAACTCTCGCAAACCCCTTTATGCACACAGCAGGGTATCACACAACTCAATAGAAGAACTCAAGGTTTTCATTCATCAAAATTCTCGCTTCATAAAAGAGGCTAGGGTCCCTTAAATAGACCCTTAACCTTGGGCTCCAAGTAAGGGCACATTAGTCTTTACATGAGAATCCTTTTCCCTCTCAAACCCTAGCTAGAAAATAAAGAAAACATTAGGTAGAAAAAATCCCTAAAACTTCTCTTGACTGGGCCAACACTCCAAGGACACCTAGGGGGGCGTGTTGGGCTTCTAAGAGCAGTAAGGGGCTGGCCCAAAGGGGCCCGGGTGCATGGGTTTGGGCCTCTGGAAGCTGGGGTGGCCTGGTAGCCAGGTAGCAGGAATATTCCCTGGTATCTTGCTTCTTAGGGGCTTGGGCTTGGCTCCTGGGCTTGATTTCTTTGGGCTAGGATATAGATGGACCTCTAAAATCATGGATGCCTTGGTATATGAATATATTTTGGCATCTGGAAGGGAATCTGGGCATCTGGAGGGCATCTGTAAGAAATCAGGGTTTTCTGAATTTTCCTCCTGGGGTCTTCAAGTCTTCAAGCTGGGTTGGACTTGGGCTATACTTCCATGTCTTCAATCTAGTTGGACTTGGTCTTCACTTGTATGATATAGTCTTGAGTCTTCAGTATGCTTGGACAGGACTCAAAAAAATAAAATTAGCTCAACATGAGCTAACTAGCATTGGACTGAACTAGCTCAACATGAGCTGACTAGTACAGAACTGAAATAACAACTAAAAATACTCAAAAAATAACTAAAATGGACTCAGATGAGCTAAGCCCTTATTACAGATGGACTCATAAATTATTGATCAATTTACAGAGGGTTGAAAAAGCCTCTGTCTTATTCTGGTGCCTCAGGTGTCCGCACCACCTAGGCATCCCGGGCTTGCGGGGCTCGACTTGGCGGAGGATGGAACTCGACTTTGGCGGGCTACCTCATTTTTCTAGGGGAGCTCAGCTCAATCAAAGGAGTCCGAGATGGGGTGTCCACCATGACGATTTTTCTGACATGGCATCTGATAGGGATTACACGTCAGCTTCTTGCTACATCAAGGGCAATTTCAGTTCCCACAAAAGGAACCACAACCTTACCAAATTTAAAGCCCTCCTTGTTATCATCCCATAAAGACAGTAGTGCATCTAATAATGGCCTGCTCTGCTTGATGTATGGAAGATGGAGCAAATGACCAAATGGAGTTGTAGACACCCTTGCCTTCTACTCCTCTGACATCGACTGTATAATTGTTTCCATAACATCCACATAGTGATTAAAATAGCACCTTCTATTTTCCATATTTTTTGAGTCAATAAAAAATTCTTTGCTTCTCTTAGTAGTAGCCATCATCTACTATGCACACTTAATATTAGTTTCAGAAAAGTATAATTATGTTTCATAATATCTAAATAAGTCACATAAATTCAAAGATTCTATATGAAACTAATATTGAGCCAATATATATCTATAAAAAAAGAAACTAAAAGTTGCATAAATTAACAAGCTTCATATAATCGAACAAATTAAACAAAGAGGAATAGCTTTTATTGTCAGATATCAAAGCATTGCAATAGTTAGAAACTGTTGCTGTATCTTAGTTTCTAGACTGAACTAATCCCTCTTTCTGTGGAGGGAAAGTAGTTAATCAGATTTAGCATAATGAAGGGGTAAAACAAGAGTTACCTAAGGACCAAACAATGTGATGATATTATTTCTTATGCAAAACATATCAGATCTATTCACCTATTCTGACTGGGAAGAACATGCCATTCTACAAGGTGAAAATTCATACACATTTGATTAAAATCTGGCAGACAATTAACTTAGGCAAAGATGAAAATTCCTACACAAAGTTCTATTTTATGACTAAAATTATGAGTGGACAATTATCTATTTAAACCTTCATCATAACAGCCATGATGCATCATAAGTGCATGACTGGAAAAACATCCTACTCATTTGCATCTTAAGAAGAGTGAAAGTATAGCACATAATTCCCATTAAACAACGAGCTGATAAGTTATCTGATAATTCTCTAAGTGCCGATGTGCAAATCTTCCTAGTAATAGCTTACTCGACCAATAATTCTCTAACCTAAGAACTGATCCATAATTATTAATGATAATGGTTACACAAATATACATGTGATTCTCTATGCATGCATCCACACCATAAGTCTAATGCACATTCAAGTCCCCGTGGTTACGTCCCAAAACATGCATATCTCATAGTCTAAACCATATTTAACTAATTCACTGTGGTATGAAAATGGCTCGATTAATTCTTTAAAAAGTCTTTGATTAATTTCTATATACAGAAATTACCTGGTCGTAGGAAGGGGGAGGGGGGCTGGTGCTGTCGTCGCCGGAAGGAGAGGGAGTTGCTAGCCATAGGAAGCGGGGAGGGGGGCTGGTGCTGTCGCTGCCGGAAGGAGAGGGAGTTGCTGGCCATGGGAAGGGGGAAGGGGGGCTGGTGCTATCACCTCAGGAAGGAGAGGGGGTTGCCACCGCAGGAAGGGGCGGAGTGTCTCATTGGAAACAAAGAAAAGGGGGAGATACGGGGATTTCAAACATTGAAAGGGAAAAGGGTTTTCAACTAAGAGCATTTTAGTTTTCAAAAAACTTAAAACAAAATATGGACCGTGTTGTCGCAAAGATCATCGTGGCCCATAGCTACTGTCGATGTCGGATCACCCTCTTCCTCTCGGGGTTGACCCGTACTTCAGGACCTGCAAAACAAGGGTTAGTGACCCGGGCCGAAGATTCTAGAGGGGGCACTTCGACGGTCAAGTCAATGATGATCCAGGAGAACAGATCCTCTTAGTTGAGCCCCTCTTGATGGACTCCATGCTAGGAGGATTGAATGGTGTGAGAGTGGGGGTGCGAGTGTGCCGGGAGAGATGGTAGCCGAGGTAGGTTAGCCCTCCTGTGAGTCTTCTTCTCCCTCACTCACTTAGAGAACTATGGTTAAGCTTGCACTTGTGTGTACGTACCTCCCCACTGGGGGTGTCGAAAGTTCTTTTAAGTCCGGGTGACCGTTGAGTGCCTACCTCGGGATCTTTTACATGCTGTCAGGCACGTGCGGTGGTATTCCGTGTCGTGGATGGGATGTCTTTTTTGATTCATGATAAGGGAAACTATCGTGTGCTCTGACATTCCTTCTAGTCGCCCCATTTTGGAAAGCCTGGCAGTGTCTCGATCGGGGGGCCTCCACCCTCGGGATTCGAATCTTTTGGTTGACTTCCTCTTTCGGGTGGTGTAGGTGGTTGGTGGAGAGTGTGGCACCTTGATCAGGGAGCTTCTTGCCCTCCTTGTGTAAGCGGTGGCCACAGATTGTTGTCATGGCCTGACAGGTGCTTCCTTGTAGTCTTCGGGTTGCTCGCCGGTGTCTCTGGGAGGTGGCTCTGCCCCTTGATGGTCGATGGTACCGTCCGAGTTGGTTGTCGAACTGGAGAGCTAGGACTCGGCTCCAACTCGGGGGGCTCGACCTCCGAAGGGCTCGACCTGGAGGAAGAGGCTGGGCTCGACTCTGACTCAGGAGGCTCGACCTCGGAGGGTCTTAACCTGGTGGAGGAGAGCTCAACTCCTGCCCGGAGGGCTCAGTCATGGAGGGGCTCGACCTGGCGGAGGAGGGCTGACCTCAACTCCGATCTAGGGGTCTCAGCCTTGGAGGGGCTCGATCTGGTGGAGGAGGTCGGCATGCAACTCAAGCCTAGAGGGCTCAACCTCGGAGGGGCTCGACATGGCGGAGGAGGGCTGAGCTCGACTCCGACTCTGGGGGCTCAGCCTTGGAGGGGCTCGATCTAGTGAAGGAGGTTGCTTGGCTCCAGCCTAGGCACCCTGAGCTGAGCTTGCGGGTGTCGACCTGGCGAAGGATGGAGCTCGGCTTTGACGGGCCATCTCGTTGGTCTGGGGGAGCTCGGCCCGGCCAAAGGAGTCTGAGATGGGGTGTCCACCGTGGTGGATTTTCTAACATGGCATCTAATAGGGATTACACGTCAGCACATCAGCTTCCTGCCACATCATTTGCCCCCCACTCCCAAGTCCTATTTGCATTGGGCGCTCGAGGTGAAGGGAGTAAATGTGCTGTTGACATGGAAAGGTGGGGATCCGGCACAATGGTGGTTGCGATCGGCGGCATCTTGGGAAGCGATTTCTTCAGCCTACCCGGAGGAGCCACGTGGCCATATTCGAGGAGCAGTTATTGCGAGCACAGAATCCAGAGCGGCAGCAATCGAAGCCAGACACAGTCCTGTTTATGAATGATGCGTGGCATAGATCCGATGGCGAGGATTTGTAACGGTACAGTCGGGCACCGGTCACTTCAAAAGAAAAAGTTGCATTTCCCGAAATACGTCTTCTTTCAAATCCTTCATGCCCGCCACTGTACCGAAGCTCCTCTTTCGTCCACCCAGCCATCCTTGTCCATCCAAAACTCTTAGCAGGTCAGTCCTCTTTCTCCTCGCCTAGGTTGAGTAGGGCCTTCTTCTTAAGGCTAGGTTCACCTCAGGGCCTTCATCTGCTTTCTTCTTCTTCCCTTGATCTTCTTCGCCATGTCCCGTTTCGGGCCAAGTTTCCGCCCTTCGACCAATCAGGGTGAGTCCGGGCCTTCTAGGCGAGATCGCCATCATCATCTTCTTATGATGAGATGGGAGATGGGGCATGCTTCAAGCTTAGTCGGAGGCGTCCCCCTGGTGGGATAGTCATTAGGGAGCCTGGACCCACCTCTGCTCTTCCTCCTCCCCCAACCAAACCCATTCTTGAACCTTCTCGGTCCACAGGTCCTGGTGGGATTGCTTCGACAATCTCGACCGAATAATTGGGGACCATTCAGGATGTCTATGGCATTCTATATTCTGTTCGGCTCTTGGTCCGTCAACCAGGGGATCGGGTTACTTCCAGTAGCCCAAGCTGGATCGCCTTTTATGAGGAGACCTTCTCAGGAGGGCTCCATTTCCCTTTCCATCCCTTCCTTTTGTCTATGCTGAGCAATTACCGCCTAGTTCCCACTCAACTCATCCCCAATGCCGTTAGGACTATCTTCTGCTTCATCGTGCTCTGCCACTTTCATGGGATCGTCGCTCGTTTCTCTTTGTTCAGAGCCTTCTTTACTCTAAAGTGCCACCCCACCGAAGACGGGTGGTGGTCCCTCTCTTCTCATCCAAGGGGGATCAGATTTGAACTTCCCTCTTCCATCAAAGGATGAAAGAGTAAATTCTTCTTTGCTACAATTGAGGGGATTGACTCGGTATGGAGTAGCCTAGGTCGATCCCCTAATCAAAATTTCGTGATCGAAGCAACCGACTAGGATATCTACGAGCTGCTCTGTACTGCTCAAATTCCTTTCCTCGAGGTTCTATTATCAGAGCAGAACCTCACCGATGCCGGGGTCGGCCCAACAGGAGAGTTGGGTGAGTTCGCTCGAGTCCTTTTCTGCTCCATTTAACCTGTCTCTTCTGAACTAGGGCTGACATAGTATTTTTTGTCTTATATATGCAGGTATAAGGTTCTCGGTGGAAGATCTGCTCTCGATCACCAAGAAAAGGCCTCCAGCAGGATTGGCTGAGGATTCCTCTTCGAAGAGGGCCCGTGATGAGTGCGCATCGGCAGTTGCCCCCACTAAGTAGATCGAGCCGAGGAGGAGGGAGTCTGAAGCCACTTTTGCTCAGGCAAGGGAAGTAGCGGCTGCTATGTCCGAGCCAGAGCAGAGGGCGGCTGAGCCTGTAGTGGAGCGGCCGAGGTGACGAGAGCCAGTCCCCACCCTGGAGCCCGAGGTGGTCGTCCGGGCCAGGGCCACCATAGTAGCTGCCGTCATCATGCCACCTCCTCCTCCATAGCTCGTTGTCATTGAGGAAGAGGCATGGGAAGGAGCGGATCCGGCACTGGGGGCACCACTAGAGGGGGTGCCAAGCTCCCAACCGGCCCCCGAGGCCTCTTCTGGCGATGGAGTGGGTGATTCTTCCTCGGGGGTGCATAGGAGAGAGAAAGACTATCGTCGGGTACCGTTCACACTGGGGCCTGACATCTCACTACTCCGGGACCGGAAGCTAGCCAAGTGCATGATGGATTTTTTAATCCAAGCATGTGATCGGCAGGAGATGGCCAGGAAGGTGCTGGGGGATGCAATCAATAGCATTTCCCCCTACTCTTCATGGTAAGTAGCTTAACTTTTTAGGGCTCTTTTTACCTTTTCCCTTCTCCTTTTCTCTCCCTTTGACATCTTGTTTGGTGCAGGTCGAAGCCAAGATGCTTTTGATCAGGGATTTCTATCGGAAATGGTTAAAGAATGACCAGTAACGTGCAGCAAAAGTTGAGACCCTGAAGACAGAGCTAAAGGAGAAGGCTGACGCCTCCCTCGAGCTTAGCTGGAAGAACAAGGAGCTCCAGAAAGAACTTGCTAGCACCGAAGGGCACTCGAAGGAGCTCCAAAAGGCCCTCAACAAGGAGCAAAGCCGGTCAAAGAGCAAGGTCGAGGATCTCACGGCCATCGAGAAGAGGCTGAGCTCGTTCAACACCGAGGCAGTCCGATAGAAGGGGATCGCCCAGTCCCTACAGGCTGAGCTAGATGCAGTGAAGGAGAAGCTGGCTGCGGCCAAGAGGGAGGTAGCGGAGGTGGCAAGGGAACAAGCCATCAAGGTGAAGAAGGAGGCGGAAGGGGCCGTAGAAAGGTACAAGGCCTCGGAGGAGTTTGCCGTCGAGTTCTATTAGACGGCGTCGGACTCCTTCTACAAGGGCTTAATGTACCTACGCAACCGAGTCGAGGGGTTCATCCCTGACGAGGGTCGCAGCTGGCTCAGATTTCCTCGAGCTCCGGGCATGGAGTCGGGTGATGTAGAGGGATCAGTCACCATCCTCGAACTTTCCCCGCCGGTGGTGGTCGCCGAGGCCGGAGCTGAACAGCCCGAAGCCCCGGGCGATAGAACTTCACCGCTGCACAGCCCTACTGACGGGGCTGCCCGAGTAGAGTAGACTCCTGTTTTCTTCTTTTCCAGCATTGGCTCGGGTCGCCCGGCATGTCGGGGGCCTGAGAATATTTGTAAATGAACAACAAGTTTTTAATGGAATGGGTTTTCTCAACTGTCTTGACTTGGGCACTCCTGGCCTCAATCCCCTCTTCTTCTCCCTTTTCTTCTCTTTTCTTCTTCTTCTTGTTTTTTTTAATACATGTGATGGGATCAGAGGAGAGGTCTCCACTTTGTTGCTGGATGTCTCAAACTTTAGTGCTATAGAGCTGAACTCTGGGCTTCGACATCTCGGAGCTGGGCTTAGAAACTTAGTGGCTGGAGGTCAGAGCTCCGGGTCTTTGTGTCTCGGAGCTGGGCTCTGAGACTTAGTGGCCGGAAAACTTGGTTCCGGGCTTGGATATCTTAGAGCTAGGCTCGAAGACTTGGTGGCCGGAGAGCTTGGCTCCGGGCTTTGAGGTCTCGGTGCTGGGCTTTGAGACTTAATGGCTAGAAAGCTTGGTTTCGGGGTTGGATGTCTTGGAGCTGGCTTGAAGACTTCATGGCTGGAGAGCTTGGCTCCGGGCTTTGAGGTCTCGGTGCTGGGCTCTGAGACTTAGTGGCCGGAAAGCTTGGTTCCGGGCTTGGATGTCTTGGAGCTGGGCTTGAAGACTACGTGGCTGGAGAGCTTGGCTCCGAGCTTTGAGGTCTTGGTGCTGGGCTTTGAGACATAGTGGCCAGAAAGCTTGGTTCTGGGCTTTGATGTCTTGGAGCTGGGCTCGAAGACTTGGTGGCCAAAAATCTGAGCTCCGGATTTTATTGTCTTGGAACTAGGCTCGAAGATTTGGTGGCCAGAGATCTGAGCTCCAGGCTTTGTGGTCTCGGTGCTGGGCTTTGAGACTTAGTGGCCAGAAAGCTTGGTTCCTAGCTTGGATGTCTTGGAGTTGGGCTCGAAGACTTGGTGGCCGGAGAGCTTGGATCCAGGCTTTAAGGTCTCGATGCTAGGCTCTGAGACTTAGTGGCTGGAAAGCATGGTTCCGGGCTTGGTTGTCTCAGAGCTGTGCTCGAAGACTTGGTGGCTGGAGATCTTGGCTCTGGGCTTTAATGTCCTGGAGCTGGGCTCGAAGATTTGGTGGCCGGAGATTTGAGCTTCAAGCTTTGTTGTCTCAGAGCTGGGCTCGAAGACTTGGTGGCCAGAAAGCTTGGTTCCGGGCTTAGATGTCTCTGAGCTAGGCTCGAAAACTTGGTGGCCGGAGAGCTCGGCTCCGGGCTTGGATGTCTTGGAGCTAGGCTTGAAGTCTTGGTGGTCGAAGATCTTGGCTCTGGGCTTTAATGTCCTGGAGCTAGGCTCAAAGACTTGGTGGCCAGAGATCTGAGCTCCGGGATTTGTTGTCCTGGAGCTGGGCTCGAAGACTTGGTGGTCGGAAAGCTTGGTTTCGAGCTTGATGTCCTAGAGCTAGGCTGGAAGACTTGGTGGCCAGAAAGCTTGGTTCCGGGCTTTGAGGTCTCAGAGCTGGACTCGAAGACTTGGTGGCCACAGATCTGAGCTCAGCTCCGGGCTTGGATGTCTCAGAGTTGGGCTCGAAGACTTGGTGGCCGGAGAGCTCAGCTCCGGGCTTTAATGTTCTGGAGCTGGGCTCGAAGACTTGGTAGCCGAGGAGCTTGGCTCCGGGCTTTGATATCTCGAAGCTGGGCTTGAAGACTTGGTGGCCGGAGAGCTTGGCTTCAGGCTTGGATGTCTTGGAGCTGGGCTCGAAGACTTGGTGACCAGAGAGCTCAGCTCCGAGCTTGGATGTCTCGGAGCTAGGCTCGAAGACTTGGTGGCCGAAGAGCTCGGCTCCAAGCTTGGATGTCTCGGAGCTAGGCTCGAAGACTTGTTGGCCGGAGATCTTAGCTCCAGGCTTTAATGTCTTGAAGCTGGGCTCGAAGACTTGGTGGCCGGAGAGCTTGGCTCCAGGCTTCAACGCCGGACCTCGGGTTTGGTGGAGGTTCTCTTGTAAGGCAAGAAACATTCGCACAAGGGGAACCTTAATTATCGATGAGAAAGAACCTTACACTATTGGTGCCGGAGAACCGGGCCCCATGTTTTGACGTTGAGGAGTTGGCCTCCGAGTTTTGGCATCAGAGAGTTGGCCTTTGAGTTTTGGCATGCCGGACCTTCGACCGGGTAGTGATATTCCTACAAGGTGGAAGGCGATCTGTGCAAAAGAGGGCCTTTATTATGTTAAAGGATGAGCTTTACATTACTGATAATACTTTCTCAGGTTGCAGGCATTCCATGTTCATGTGAATCTGGAACCGTCTAGATCCGTGAGGTAGTAGGCTCCGTGTGGAAGAGCATTGACCACCTTATAGGGACCTTCCCAGTTTGGCGAGAGCTTGCCACACTCCTGAGGTTGAGATGCTTCAGCTCGACGGAGCACCAGGTCGCCAGTTCGAAAGACCTTGGGTTTTACTCGGGCATTATAGTATCGGGCAACTCATTGCTGGTATGCCATCATTCAGAGGCGAGCTTTATCTCTGGTCTACTCGAGGAGGTTCAAGTTGGGTAGAAGGTGCACCGAGTTCTGCGCTTCGTCATATTGCTGCACTCGCGCATGGGCAAGCCGAGCTCGACCGGGATTACAGCCTCGGTGCCGAAGATAAGGTTGAAGGGAGTCTCATCCATCGCTATCCTAGGCATTGTGTGGTAGGCCCAGAGAACACTTGGGAGCTCTTCTACCCACATGCCCTTAGCCTGGTCCAGCCTGGTGGTCCTGAGTCCCTGGAGGATGGTTTTGTTGGTGACTTCGGCTTCTCCGTTTGGCTGAGGGTGAGCGACAGAGGTGAAGCAGTGCTGGATGCCATGCTTGGCATGGTGCGGGCACCAGACTTAGAAGATGACTTCAGGGCTCCATCTGGTTCTCTGATTGACCTTGCCCGAAGAATTAGGGTTTTCTAGTTTTGTAATAAGGGTTGACTTGGTCAACTCAATTTTAGTCTTGAGTCTGTATTTCCCTGTAATTTAAATTTTGTTGAGTCATGTTGACTCAGTACAAGTCCTAGTAGTGGTCTAGGTCTTCTCCAGGTTGGTGCCACTTTTTTTTCAATCAAGTCAAGATCCAGGGTGCCACTTTTTTTCTCCCAGGCCCAAGCAAGTGGGTGCCACACTCCCAGCCACACGCAAGAGTCCAGGAGGCGCCACATCTCCATCCAGTGTCTTTGGTCCCTACACCATAAGAAGTAAGTTCCTTTTTTTTCTTGCACCACTTGGGAGAGAAATCCATCAAGATACCTTAATCCAAGGAGGAGCTAATTTCTTTCCAGATAAACCCAAGCTAGGATGGCAAGAATTTTTCTTGAAGAGAGGATCAAGGAGGTGCCCCATAATGTTCCATAAAAACTCAAGTTATAAAAGGGAAGAGAGCATGTCTTGGGGAGGAATTCAAGGAGGTTCCAAAAGGTTTCCAAAAGTGCCAAAGCCATGAAAGGAAGAAGCCTAAACTTGTGGAGAAAGACTAGGAGGTGTCCAAATGAGCCAAACCATGAAGGGAAAATCCTTGATTCATGGAGAGATACTAGGAGACACCCCCATAACCTGCCATTTGGAGCTGATTTTCAAGTTTTCTTGGAGTTTTTGGGCTACCCACTCATGGAAGGAGTCTTGGGAAGAGAATTTGATGCCTAAAGTGTGGGTTAGTCCTATTAGTCACACATGGAAAATGTATAAAATTTTATTTCTTTGTTATGTCTATATATTCAACTCTATGTAACTCTTGAATTTAATGATGAATGAAATCAATTTCTGTATGAGCAACTTTTTGTTTCTCTCTTCCGCACTTGTATTCAGGTGTTGAGCTCTGTGAGGGAGTAAATCCGGGTTTCCTAGGAACCTTGAGGAGGTGTGAGATCTCCAACCCCAAAACCCTACCAAAACCCTAGGTTAGCCACTTCAATTCTAAACCCTAGCCGCCCATCATCTTCTTCATTCCACCAATCATCCAAACCCTAATCTACCTCATCATCTCACGGGCCCTCTCTTCCAAGTAGAGGCCAACCACCAACATCCAGGTCTAGATCGGCTACTTCGAATACAGAGCAAATCCCAGAGGAAGTCAGATCAGCATCCAGTAGAATCAGGATTTCAGCAACATCAATTTTCAAGTTCTTCTTATCTGGTAAATCCTTTCTTTGAGTATCTGGTTCCTTAACTTGTTTTTCTTCTTTCCCAGATCTTGAGTTCAGGAGAAGCCAACTCTGCCAAAGGACCAGTATTGGAGGATCCATTGCGAAGATATCCGAATCCGAGGATCCAACAATCTGCTCGAGAGAGTCCTTCCACCAAACTTTGTGAAGATCACTGCCTGGTATATAACCTTTCCCTTCTCTTTATTTCTATCCTGTTGAAAGTTCAGAGCAAAACCCTAGGTCTGGGAGTTTCTCAACCCCCAACGATCCTTTACTTCTGAACTACTCTGATAATCTAGTTTCTTTGAATTGTGCTTTCAATTATTATATAGTTTCTTTCAATTTAGTTTAACTTTCTTTTGAGTCAATGCCGACTTCTGAAAATATATATAAAAAAAAGAATTAGTCTTAATTTACTTCCGCATCGCATCATCTCTCTTTGTTCTGCATCATTTTTGGTATCAGAGCCCTGTCTAGGGTTTCTGACTTGCTTGCATGTTTTGAGCGTCTCTCTTTTTTACTTTGTCTGCTCGAAGTAGACTCCCCAGGACGTCCGGTCCTTGGAACGAAGCAAGGTGCAAGCCTCCTCTTCCCATTCCATGGGGTGTTCCTAGGGCGTGTAGGGGATCCGCTGGGGTTACAACTTCGTAGCAGGAATTGTAAATGGGGGAAGCATTCTATTTTTAGTCTGTAACTATCCTGTTGCAGGAATTGTTTCTCATTGTAGGTAACTCCAAATTATGTGATTTTTATTTTTCTAGAACCAGTATAATTGAAACTATTTTACATAATTTTACTGTAATTTATTGGTTTTTGTAAAATTTCTGAGAGTTAAATTACATCAATTCTGTTTCTGTGTTTCTGCAATTCAATTTTTTTTTTTTTTTTGAGTGATCATCTCCTAATTCATCTTAAGTTCAATTGAGCATCTAAGATAAGGGGAGGAGTTGATAACCTCTCCTTAGCCCAAAACCACCACCCATTCATTCGATCCTAAGCCTAATTTTAAAATTTATTAGACTTAATTTGCCCTAGTGGGCTAGGAACACCAACTGGTCAGGTCCAGCCTAGGGTTTAGTCAGTTTGTCTAGTTACTCTGTGTGTGCTTTGTACTCAGTGTCTAGAATGGTGATTCAGGGACTACGTCCCGAAGGGCTTGTGTGCTGGTCCGCCTACCTGGCCAATCACTAATTGGTGTCTAGGATTGGCAATTAGGGACCTAACACTCCCCTTACACCTACCTGGCTGAGTCCTGAGTTAGTACAGGCTAGCTTGCCACTCTGATTGGGCATCGAGTTTGGACTCTAGGTCTAGTGAGCCAGTAGTCGCTTTAGTCTAGTCACATTCTGTGTGCTTGCTTGCATCATCATGTCCACCCGGAACAAAGTACCCTCCCAACCTGGTCAAATCCAACCTGATTTAGAGGCCATGGTTAGAACTCTTACCAAAAGTATGAACAAATTGAGTCAGGATATGACTGCTACTGTTGCCCAGTTAAAGGAACAAGTCCATGAGGATCTTACCCAGCTTAGGGATCGAGTCCAAGTACTTGGGGAACCTAGACATCAGAATTGGACTCCTGACCCAGATTTTAATGTGCCTCAACCTCACCCACACCAGGAGCCTAGGAGGACCTTATACCGTGATCCTGAGCATAACCCTAGGAAGCCTAACCATGATATCTATAGTGTGGATCGTGTCTATGAGAGGTCCTTACAATATTCTAGACCAATCACTCAACAACCCAAGTCTTCTAGATCAAACCATTTAGATCTACACCCATGCCCAAGTAAGGTCTCTACTAGCTTGAAACCCAGTGTGACCCAGGTTCCTATATCGCAAGAATGTTGGTTTTGTGGAGAAAGAGGCCTTAAATCTAGTCAGTGCCCATGCATAGGACTGGCTTGTGCACAGCTAAGTGGTAAGAATCCTAAGGATGACATTAATGAGGGAGAACCCAAGCCTACCAATGAGGAAGAAAGGTTAGGTATGACAAGCCCAGAATCAGTTGACTCGATTACCACTGACCCGAAATCCATTGAAGATGGCATCGAGGAAGTATATGATGCTGGCTTGAGTCTAGTTGATGAATATGAGGGGGAAGAACTTGAAGAATGTGACATCGATACTATTGGTTCCTTACCTGAGGAGACCTTGGAGAGCAACCAAGTGGTAGGACCTAGTTCAGAAATTCAAGAGATTTGTGAGAATCAGGTTCCTTTAGTCAAATACCCCCAGGAAGAACTCATAGTGTTAGCCCGAGCTATCAGTTCATACCCTCTAATGACAGTCATTCCCCAAGTACCAATTGAAGATCTTTGCACTGAACTGTTTAAGTTTGCCCACCCTATGGTAGATCCTCTCCTTAGGATGATTGAATCAAGCCTCTTACAATTGGACCTTGTCCCATGCCCAGCCACTAAGGTCTCTCCCGTAATCTCAGTTGAACATCCTTGTCTTGAGCGGATTGATTCACCCAGTCCTGTAGAAGTCCTCCTTATGGCCCCAGACCCCTTCCTTCGCATGACTGACCTACCCTTCTATAGAGTATACCTTTCCGCACCCATAGGTCAAATTTCAAGTCTTGAGGTCATCATCCATAGGCCCTTCCATGAATCATTCTCTAATCCATTTCTTGAGAAAGTGGATCATTATTTGCTTAGAGAACAAACCTTAACTGTTGCAATCACATGTCCTAGGCTACTCCCCGAACCATCTTTTGATCCATTCCTGGGAGTAGCAAACTTTTCCTTTCGTAAGGATGACCAGTTGACATTCATAGATCACCATTCAAACCTTCAGGTCACCACCTTTAGCCAGCAGGTAATTCGAGACTCCACCTCATATTTCCTCCCTTTCACTAGGACTTCCAATGCTTCTTATACCATCCAAGTATACTTTGTCGAAGTCATTAGAGTGAACCACGTGTCAGAATCTATTAAGTTTTCCACCTACTTCTGGAAGACCTTATGGCACCTACTAGGCACCCATAATAAGTTTTCATGCTCTGCATGCCATCCTCCGACCCAAGGTCAAACCTAGAGAGCCATAGTTTGTTAGGTTTAGACCTAGGGTTCCTTTGAATAAAGTCCATTCTTTAGGAATGCATCGTTAGTCGAGTTTAGGACATTGTCTCAGATTTTGGTTGAGTGAGAATACCAGGAATTGGGATTTGTATTTACCCAGGGCTAAATTTGCATATAATGTTTCGATCAATAGGTCTATAGGCTAGAGTCCCTTTGAAATTGTTCATGGATACAAGCCTCACACACCACTTGATCTAATTTCACTATTAGTCCACACACACAAGTCTCTTGATGCACTTGCATAGCATGTAAAGGACTTGCATAAAGAAATTCATGCCAAAATAAATTTAAGTAATGAAACTTATAAGAAGTTGGCTGATTCTCAAAGGCGAGTCAAAACTTTTGTTGAAGGAGACGATGTAATGATTAGGTTAAGGCCTGAACGGTTTCCTCCTGGAACCGTTAGAAAGTTACATGCTCGAGGAGGTGGACCATTTAGAGTGGTGAAGAGAGTAGGGTCCAATGCCTATGTGCTCGAGTTGCCTTCGGAACTAGGCATTAGCTCCACTTTCAACATTACAGACCTAGTAGAGTATAGAGAGCCAGCTGTGATTCCCAGTAAGCCTTTTGAGCCTAATCCTACTCTTGAGAGTGAACCCAACCCTGTGTGTCCACCAACAAACTGGCCTGTGAGGAAAGAGCAGATTGAAAAGATCCTGGATGATCAGGTTATCTCTACTCATAATCGAGGGTACCAAAGATACCTGGTCTGCTGGCAAGGAAGGCCAGATTCTGATGACTCTTGGATCTCCCGAGAAGAATTACAAGAATTGGACCCAGACCTCTTGGAGAGATACCAGAGCCAGCTTGATCCATACTTGACATGGTCGAGTTCCTCCCACCCCGAGAGAATTGGTGCGGGCACCAGACTCAGAAGATGACTTCAGGGCTCCATCTGGATCTCTGATTGACCTTGCCCGAAGAATTAGGGTTTTCTAGTTTTGTAATAAGGGTTGACTTGGTCAACTCAATTTTAGTCTTAAGTCTGTATTTCCCTGTAATTTAAATTTTGTTGAGTCATGTTGACTCAGTACAAGTCCTAGTAGTGGTCTAGGTCTTCTCCAGGTTGGTGCCACTTTTTTTTCAGTCAAGTCAAGGTCTAGAGTTCCACTTTTTTTCTTCCAGGCCCAAGCAAGTGGGCGCCACACTCCCAGCCACACGCCAGAGTCCAGGAGGCGCCACATCTCCATCCAGTGTCTTTGGTCCCTACACCACAAGAAGTAAGTTCCTTTTTTTTCTTGCACCACTTAGGAGAGAAATCCATCAAGATACCTCAATCGAAGGAGGAGCCAATTTCTTTCCAGATAAACCCAAGCCAGGATGGCAAGAATTTTTCTTGAAGAGAGGATCAAGGAGGTTCCCCACAATGTTCCATAAAAATTCAAGTTATAAAAGGAAAGAGAGCATGTCTTAGGGAGGAATTCAAGGAGATTCCCAAAAGTTTACAAAAGTGCCAAAGCCACGAAAGGAAGAAGCCTAAACTTGTGGAGAAAGACAAGGAGGTGTCCAAATGAGCCAAACCATGAAGGAAAAATCCTTGATTCATGGAGAGATACTAGGAGACATCCCCATAACCTGCCATTTGGAGCTGATTTTCAAGTTTTCTTGGAGTTTTTGGGCTGCCCACTCATGGAAGGAGTCTTGGGAAGAGAATTTGATGCCTAAAGTGTGGGTTAGTCCTATTAGTCCCACATGAAAAATGTATAAAATTTTATTTCTTTGTTATGTCTATATATTCAACTCTATGTAACTCTTGAATTTAATGATGAATGAAATCAATTTCTATGTGAGCAACTTTGTGTTTCTCTCTTCCGCACTTGTATTCAGGTGTTGAGCTCCATGAGGGAGTAAATCCGGGTTCCCTAGGAACCTTGAGGAGGTGTAAGATCTCCAACCCTAAAACCCTACCAAAACCCTAGGTTAGCCATTTCAATTCCAAACCCTAGCCGCCCATCATCTTCTTCATTCCACCAATCATCCAAACCTTAATCTACCTCATCATCTCACGGCCCCTCTCTTCCAAGTAGAGGCTGACCACCAGCATCCAGGTCCAGATCAGCTACTTCGAATACAGAGCAAATCCCAGAGGAAGTCAGATCAACATCCAGGAGAATCAGGATTTCAGCAACATCAATTTTCAAGTTCTTATCTGGTAAATCCTTTCTTTGAGTATCTGGTTCCTTAACTTGTTCTTCTTCTTTCCTAGATCCTGAGTTCAGGAGAAGCCAACTCTGCCAAAGGACCAGTATTGGAGGATCCATTGCGAAGATATCCGAATCCGAGGATCCAACAATCTGCTCGAGAGAGTCCTTCCACCAAACTCTGTGAAGATCACTGCCTGGTATGTAACCCTTCCCTTTTCTTTATTTCTGTCCTGTTGAAAGTTCAGAGTGAAACCCTAGGTCTGAAGTTTCTCAACCCCCAGCGATCCTTTACTTCTGAACTACTCTGATAATCTAGTTTCTTTGAATTGTGCTTTCAATTATTATATAGTTTCTTTCAATTTAGTTTAACTTTCTTTTGAGTCAAAGCCGACTTCTAAAAATTTAAAAAAAAAAGAATTAGTCTTAATTTACTTCCGCATCGCATCATCTCTTTTCGTTCTGCATCATGGCACAGAAACCTTCGAACTCCCAATTATCGAACTGCTGCCCATTATCGGTGATGATGCAGTGGGGGAGTCCGAAGCAGCATATTATTGACTTCCAGAAGAATTGATGGACCTTTGCTTCTATGATCTGTGCTAGTGGCTTCGCTTCCACCTATTTGATGAAGTAGTTGCTGGCCACCAGCAAGAACCTCCGTTGTCCCGATGCAGGGAAAATGTCCCTAAGATGTCCATTCCCCATTGGGTGAAGGGCCAATGGGCGAAGAGCTGTGAGATCGGCATCACCGGCTGACACTGTATATGAGCGTGGTGCTGGCATTTGTCGCATCTCTTCATGAAGTTGGCGGCATCCTCCCTCATGGTCTCCCAGAAGTATCCCTGGCGGAGAGCTTTGTACACCAACATCCTTTCTCCCACGTGATTCCCGCATAGGCCTTCATGTATCTCCTGGAGAATGAAGGTTGCCTCTACGGGTCTCAGGCACTTCAAGAGTGGGTATGAGTAGGATCGGCGGTAGATCTATCCTTCCATCAGGATAAACTGAGAGTCTTTCCTTTTAACGAGGCCGACCTCTACGCGGTCCTCGGGTAAAGTGCCATTAGTGATGTATCTGATGTACCTATCCATCTAGCTCGGCTCTGGGATGACTTGCTGCATCTCCTTAGGGGCTTCGTAGCTTGGATTTTCGAGGTACTCAATGTATGCGCACCCTAGTGATGAGTCTGGTAGGGTCACGAGTCTCGATAGTGCATCCATGCGAACGTTCTCCCCACGGGGGATATGGAAGATGTTGAAGTGTCGGAAGCCTGTCGTGCATGAGCGAACTCGCTCCAAGTACTTTATCATCTGGGGATCTCTAGCTTCATACTTTCTGGAAACTTGTCTGGCCACCAGTTAGGAGTCGATGAAGACCTTCAGGTTCTGGATGCCTAGCTTGTGTGAGACCTTTAGGCCCATGAGGAGCACCTCATACTCCACCTGGTTATTTGTCGAGGCGAATTTGAAGCGGAGGGTGCATTTTGCCACCATCCCATCACTGTTAACAAAGATGAGGCTCGCCTCGCTCCTGTTAGAGTTTGATGCACCATCCATGTGGTGGATCCATGGCTCCTCCTCTGTGCCAGGCTTAACTTGAGTCTCCGTGGAAGTCTGCTCCGGCTCCTCGGCAAGTCCCTTGCACTCGACTAGAAAGTCGGCTAGGATCTAGGCCTTCTGTGATGACCTCGGCTGATATGCGATGTCAAACTCACTCAGCGTCAGGAACCATTTGGCCAACAGCTTGGATGTTTCGATGCGGCTGAGTATGGTCCTCAGCAATTGGTCTATCACCACCATAATGGGATGCACTTGGAAGTATGGCCTGAGGTGCTTAGCAGACATTATTAGAGCAAAAATAAGTTTTTCAGAGTGGGTATACCTGATCTCCACATCGCGGAGGATTTTGCTGGCATAGTATACCGGCTTCTGAGATCCGTCCTTGTCCGTACGGATGAAGACCGAGCTGATGGCTCTAGGTGTGACCGCCAGGTAGAGTAGTAGCCCTCCCCTTCCTCCGGTCTGGAGAGCAGTGGGGGAGAAGTGAGGAACTCCTTCAGTTCTTCAAAGGCTGCCCTACACTCCTCCATCCAGGTGAAGTCATGCATCTTGCGCAGTGTCTTGAAGAAGGGAAGGCAGCGATCGACCGACCTTGAGATGAACCGACTCAGGGCTGTAATAGCGCCGTCAGGCACTGGACCTGCTTCTTGGATGTCGGGTGCTCCATGTCGACGATCGCTTGGACCTTCTCCGGGTTTGCTTCAATGCCCCTCTGGGTGACCATGAAGCCAATGAACTTCCCTGCCGCCACTCTGAAGGAACACTTTGCTGGGTTCAATTTCATCTAGTGCTTTCGGAGGTTGTTGAAGGCTTTGGCGAGGTCGACGATGTGGTCCGAGCTTAGCTTGCTCATGACAAGCATGTCATCTATGTACACCTGCATGTTTCGGCTAATCTGATCTTTGAAGACCCCTGTTGACCAGACACTGGTACGTGGCCCCAGCATTCTTCAGATCGAAGGGCATCATCTTGTAGCAGTACATCCCTTGGTCGTTAATGAAGGCAGTGTGCTCCTCGTCCTCTGTGTGCATCCGGATCTGATTGTACCTGGAGAATTCATCCATAACGGAGAGAAGTCAGTGACATGAGATGGCATCCACCAGTTGATCAATCTTTGGTAGGGGAAAACTGTCCTTTCGGCATGCCTTGTTGAGGTCAGTGTAGTCCACACAGATCTTCTACTTACAGTTACTCTTCTTTACCATCACCACATTCGCCAGTCAGCTTGGATATTGTACCTCCCGGATGAAGCCGACGGCGAGGAGTTTGTCGACTTCCTCGTTGATTGCCGCCTGCCTCTCGGGGGCAAAACTTCTCTTCTTCTGTCGAACTAGCCTGCACTTCAGGTTAATGCTCAGCTTGTGGGTGATGATGTCAGAGGGAATACCTGGCATGCCGGTTGCCATCCAAGCGAACACATCTACATTTTCCCGTAGGAACTCAAACAGGTGGGCTCTTTCCTCCTCTTGCAGTTAGGCCCCGATCTGCACCATCTTCTCCTGAATGGGTCCGAGTGGATAAGATAGTAGTCGCTCGGCCGGGCCACCTCTGGGGTCTTGTGCTCTTTGGTCGAGCTCATCCACCCTGGGATCTTTCTTGGGGACTTTGGTACCCGGAAGAGTCTGGAAACAGTGTTGGATTGGCTGAGGTGCCCCTCTTATTTCGTCGACTCCGTAGGGAGTTGGGAACTGCACTAGCAGCCATTTTATGGAGATGACGACATTGAGCAGATTGAGCCCGGGTTGGCCAAGGATCACATTGTAGGTCGAAGGCAATCTAACTCCTGTGAAGGTCATCATGACAGTGCTCTGTCGAGGTGAGGTCCCGGCAGTGACTGGGAGTGTGATCTCTTCCTCAACCCTCATAGAATCTCTTGTGAAGCTAACAAGGGGTGTATGTACAGGTCTGAGCTAAGTGGAGGATTGGTTCATTCTGGAGAAGGCATCATAAAAAAGCATATCTGTGGAGCTTCCACTATCAACCATGATGCATTTAACAGGATGTTTCGCGATCGTCATCTCGATAACTATGGTATCGTTATTTATATTTTTCACCCAACCTTTCCCTTCCCTCATAAAGGGAAGTGCATTTTCAGAATGCCCTGCCCCTCGGGCCTTCTTGGATGCGCGCTCGGCTCACCAACTTATCATCCTCACCGGCTTCTCGGTAGGGCGGTTGTCCACTATAGGAACTGGCAGGAGAGCGACGAGCACCTGAGGTTTCGCTGGAGGTGATGGGGACCCAGGGCAAGTCCAGGTTCTTTTTTCTATTTTTTCTTATTTTCTCAGATTTTTTTTATTTTTTCTATTCCCGCTATTCTACCTATTCCTGCAATTCCACCTTTATCCCAATTTTATTCTCGATTTATTCCTACACTAATCCATCTTCTCCCGTGATTTTTTTAAAATGCCCAAACCCTACCCTCCGCCCCCTCCAGCCCCAGATCCGGGCCGGCCACCCCCGTCAGATCATCGCCGATGCTCGCCGGCCCTCGCCCTCATCGGAGAAGCCACCACTGCCGCCCACACCCGGGGAAGACGAACGGCCGTGGGAAGACCAACCGTAGCCCACGTCCCACGGTCGTCGCTTGCCACCGCCGGCCTGCCACCGGCTGCCTGCCTGCCACCCGTCGGCTCACGCCCGACCGCCTTTGGGCCCCACGATCGTGGGAAGCCCAAATGGCACGGTCGTGCATGTCGTGCCGCCCCTGTGCTGCCGCCCATCGTTGCCATCTACCGTCCCCGCTCGCTTGTCCGCTGGCCACCGTCCCGCCGTCCTCGACCTCCCCTGCCATTCACCGGCCACGCCGGCTCCCAGGAGGTCTCCCACGGCTGTGGGAGACCAAACTGCATATTGGGCATGCCGAGCCGTTCCCGTGCCATGGCCTCACCTGCAGCCCGCCGCTAGCCATCCGCTGCCCCGTCCACCGATTGCTTCCCAGCCATCCGCTGGTGCCCAGCCAGAGTTGGTTCCCTCCCTTCCACGACCGTGAGATGTGTATGCACGGATTTCAAAGCAGTCCCATTTTCATAGTAGCATGCTTTCTGGAGCTGATCATCAAGCCGACATGCTTCTCAGAGCAGATCAGCACCACTTTTGATGCAACACGAATTTTGATATAATTTATTTTCTTTTTTTAGTTTTCTTAGAGGTTAAGAAACTGAGAGTTTTAGTTTTTCTATATAAAGGCCCCCTCTCCCCTTGTAATACTCAGAGATGAGTTGATATAGATTTTTGGTTCTCCATTGGTTCTGGTTCTAGGCTGAGGCCCGTTTTCCTTCGTTCCCTAGTGTGTGGATAATGGGTTCGTTGGGGGGTGTAAGAGTCCTACTTTGTGGATGATGGGTTCGAGCATCCTAGTTATCTCCTATCTCGTCTTCTTTATCCCCTCATGTCCTTTGAGAGTCATTCTAGCGCATCTATATGAGAGCCCTACTCTGTGGATGATGGATTCGATGAGAGCTCAGAGTAGCTAGTGCTTTGATCCCTCAGGAGGGTATCTATGTGCTTTGATCCCTCGGGAGGGTAGCTTAATGCTTTGACCCCTAACTTTCTGTGTGCGTCTCCCCGTTAGAGTGAGTTCCAGAGCCATGAGTTCCAGTTCCCAGTCCCCCATCTCCATCCTTCCTTCGCCACCTCCACCAAGAAAATTGAAAACCAAAAAGAGATCAACTATTTTAGGGTTTTAGTTTGAGTCGCCCTAGTCCCGGGAGGCTTCTTAGCCCTCCCACGGTCCTAGTTTGTTTAGTTGTTTCCCTTTTCCAAATAATCTAGGGTTACATCGAGTTTCGTCCCGCATCAAAGTGTTTCTTTGCTCTACCTTGCTTCGTCTTCATTTCTTACCTCAATTACTCACATCCCCTTCTATGCAGCAAGTCAGGGAACTCCTGCTCATCAGGGACTACTGCCGCACCTGGGCCAGGAGGGACAGGGAGCAGAAGGCGGAGCTTGATTCCATAAATGCTGAGCTGAGGTAGAAGAACGATGAGGCCTGGGAGGCCAATATGAAAGTCAAAGGGCTTCGGGGCAAAGTCGCTAGTGCTGAGCGACTCTCGAAGGAGCTCGAGTCCAAAAGGGCTCGGGTGAAGGAGCTTAGGACCAAGTTGGAGGTGGCAAAGGTGTGGGTTGCCTTTGCAAAGAAGATGTTGCCCAGAGAGCAACCCAAGAGGGGGAGGTGAATTGGGTCTCTAAAAATTTAAAGCTAAGCTTGATAAAACAAGTAGCAAACTTCACAAGACAAGATATAGAATTCAATTCAACAAGGTACTAAAATTAAAGTGCAATGCTCTAATGTAAAAGTGCAGTAGAAATTAAAAGCAATAAGCAAAATGTAAAGAGCAAGGAGGGAGAGAACAAGCAATCACAAACACAACAATCTATAGTGGTTCGGTGGCAAAAATGCACCTACATCCACTTCCCAAGATCCCCTCGGAAATTTATTATAATCCAATGATTACAGCCGATTAGTTTGCTGGGCTAACTAATCAAAACCTGACTTGTTTTCATAAGGCTCACAAGTCACAACCTCACTTGATTTTACGGGCTAACCAAGAACCTAATTGGTTTTTACAAGGCTAACCAAAAACCCCCCTTAGTTTTCCAGGCTAACCAAGAACCTTAGTGGTTTTGTGGGCTAACCACCAACCTAATTGGTTTTCAAGGCTTACCAAAATCCTTACATGGTTTTTCAATAGGCTAACCAATAACCTTTACAAGATGTAAGATTGGAAAATAAAGAACCAATGTAAGCTTTCAATAAAAAAGCCAATAAGTCGATGTAGCTCGATGTAGTGTTGCTTTGCTCTTGTTGAAGCCTTTTGAATGTCCAAGATTGAATGATCTTCAATGCACTTGATAACTTTGAATTCTTGGAAGGCTTCTCTTTGCTCGAGAGTGGTTGAGCTTTGAATGAATAGGAGTTAAGGCTCTTCTCTCTTCTTTTCTCTTTAAACTCTTTTTGGATATTCAATACTTATCTTCTTGATTTGATTTGGAGCCTTTATATACCTTCCCAAGTCCCCAAAAATGAAATCTAGCCATTATACTTGAAAAACTAGCCGTTGGAGGGCATTTGGGAGAGTTCTGCGCTTGAAAAAACTAGCTGTTATTGTTGTCAGAACTCCATGTGTCGACACTTCCTCTTCATGTATTGACACATTAGGTCGACACATGTTCTTCTTGAGTTGACATAAGTTCAAAATGTTCCATTCAGATTCTCTAAAAAAATTAGCTGAGTCGACACATTCTCAGTTGAGTCGACATATTAAGTCGACACATAAAGTCCATGTGTCAACACATCAACTGTTCCTTCAACTTCTGCAAGTTCTATGGCTTGAAGTTCTCAGGCAATGTGTTGATCCATGTGTTGACACCTTGAGTCGACATATAAGGTCCATGTGTCAATACATCATCTGTGCCATTTGAAATTTTGTTGCATTCCGGCATGAGTCGACACACCATCTTCATGTGTCGACACATCATGTCATGTGTCGACATCTTGAGTCAACACATCATCAAAAAAGGTGCAGAAATTATTGAACTTGTGCTGGAACATGTTTTCATTTGCCTTAGTCATCCATTCAACCATTTCTTTGAGTGTCCAAGTCTTGTTTTGTGCAATCATTCCATTTAAACTTGGTTCTTCAACACAATCGGGCTTCTTCAATTTTGTAAGCATCATTTCAATGAAAACATACTTAAAGCAAATCATTAGTCCTTAAATTATACTTAACTATTTTGCTTATCATCAAAATCAATTAGTGGAGTCAACAATCTCCTCCTTTTTGATGATAACAAAACCCTTAAGTATAAATTGCTTTAAAAGTGAAGCTTTAAGAGAATTGATCAAGATGTACAATATTGAAAGAATTAAGTATCAATCATTACTTAAAGATATAATCATTCAAAACACAAGTGATAGAATTTGAGCTTGTTTCAAAGATAGAGAGTATCATAACTTAGTTAGAACATTGATATTTATTTAAATGCATTAAGAACATGTATCATGATACTCTTACAATGAAAATTTCAGTAATTAACAAAGCTCCCCCTGAATTAATGATTCATAACAAAATTTATGAGAATCTTTTCAAAAAATATTGAAAGAGGGGTTTTGAGAATCAAATTTACTTTGACAAATGGTGAAGCTTCCCCTTTCTTAAATTCAGGTTATCAAAGTATAAAAGTTTTATTCCCCCTTTAGTTTGGAGAAGTAAACACGTTAAACACATTTATACTTAAATAAAATCATGAACTACTCCCCCTTTTTGTTATCATTAAAAAGGTAGGAAGTAAAGTAAATGAATAAACAAGACAGCATAGTCATTGAATGTATAGAAGCAATTCAAGATATCATTTATGTTCATCAAAGTTATAGAAGTGAGAAAACACAAGGTTTTTCATATACGTCAGGAACTTGTACATCAAGTACACAACAAGGATAAAAGTACATGTAAGCATGAAAGTAAACTATCTAGAAATATAAAACTATCTAGAAATACATCAATGTCCTCATCCTCATCCATCGAGTCATCAGAAGATGAACTGATCTCGATCGGTCCGGTATCAGTAAAAGATCGAGCTCGTAGCCATCATGGTCAAAGATCTCGAAGTCTGGTCTAGGTTAGCTGAGGAGGGGTACGGCATCCACATCCTCTACGACGAATATAGGTCCAACCTCTGGCTAAAGCAGTAGAGGTAGAAGCTATATCCTCTGCAGGAACTGAACTGATCGAGCAAATCATCTCGTAACAGCTGGAGCAGGAGTATGATCAAAATTGGGGCCTAAATCGAGATGCTGAAAGTCGGGTGTATAAAACCCAAGCTCTCAAGTGACTGATGAAGTATGAAGGGTAGGACTATCAAAAGTAGGTGTAACAGCTGATGATACATGCATATCAAGAACAATAGTATCAGTTGTGGAAGGTATCGGTGTATCTATAATATGTGTATCAAGTGAGGGTATCTCGATGATAGGTGTCTGAATGTCAAGAGAATCAATGAATGAAATATCTATGTCAGGTAGGTTAACAACAGGACAAAGAATAGGAATAGGAAATGGAACTGGAGTATTATCATCCAATCTAGAAGGAGAGGATGAATCAGGTATCGGAGCAGGTGCGAAGGATGGGTCAACATGTCTCGCAGCCACATCATCCATCACCTCCATAACTGGCTCTGACATAAGATCATCAATATCTGAAAGATTGTGCCCTGAAAGCCAATTGAAATATTATATTTTGATCCCAAAATAAATGAATTGATATTATTATAATAAAGGCATTATTTTCATCATACGCTGTGTCTTTATGATTATATGATGAACCCCATAGATTAGGGCTATGGTTCTAGGGTTATGATGAGATCATACCAGTGAGACCTAAAGCCTTAAAACCCTAATTAAAATATTCCTGGTCGATGGGACATTGAGTTGGGGATCAATGTTTCCGGCAAGACCAGCACATCCTATATATGCTTTGTGATGAGGGTGACTGATCTCACAGTCACTTGTGTTTGACACTAATACTAGGATGTGAGTGTTCATTAGAGAATGAGTTCACTGAATTGATATAGATTGAGAATATCTAATGGAACCTTATCTATTTGTCAATAGATAATTCTCATGGTAGGAGTAGTGAATATGGTCCTTTGACCTGAGACTACCTTGGTACCTTATATATATGAATCCATACTTTGGTTCGCAATCAATCATGACACTAAGTCATGCATGAGGTGATACTGGGTATGGTGGATTGTATATGGAGGTTGTGAGTAGGTCAACAAGGAATTGATCAGCCCTAGTAAGAGGGAATTGCATCCAGCTAATTTCGATCAAATGATGGATTCAGGAAATCTTTGATCAAAGTATGAACATTAGAGTTAATTTCTAATGGTTCATTAATGAATCATCATTATAAAGATTGAGCTAGGGATGAAAATGAAATTGGATTTGACAAGTATCCATATTCATAATCATATTCGGGATGCAAGTTGATCAAAGGACTAAATTGCCCGATAACTCACCACTAAAGGGTATTTTGGTAATTCCATCAAAATTCCACATCTTCCGGGTAGACATGATACGTTGCTAGATGCCAATCTTGTCTTGTAGGTATATGATTGAATTATGGTAATTCAAATCAGTTAATTAGAATTAGATTCTAATTGACCAAGTTGAGCTAGTTTGAGTTGACCTAAATCGGCTTAGTTGAGATCTAACCGAATTAAGTCAAATAGCACTCGGACCTACTGCTGGCTAGGTGTGGAACCCAATGGGTCACACACAAAAGAGAATTGATGAAGGATTTAATTTGGAATTAAATCATGTTTGCAGGATAAACACACTAGCATGTGTTGCAGACCCAATTTCTATTCGAATCAGATTCGAATTTGGTTTCGAATTAGGCTTAATTGGGTTCTAATTGAACCAGATTAAGGTCTAATTTAATTTTTTGGACATTGGGCTAACCCATGGCTGAACCCAAGAAAATCAAGTGCACTGAGACTCTCTCTCCAAGCCGCCCACGCCCTTCCTCACCCGCGCGCGCCAAGAAGAAAAGTCCACGCGCGTGTGGACTTCTCTTCACGCGCGTGGGAAGGAAATACCATCCGAGAAAAATCAAGAGAAGGGGGGGGGGGGGGGGGGTGATTTGGATCCTTGTCTGACATCCTTGGATCTGGATCTGATGGCTAGAAAAATTAAGGAGAAAGATCCGTCACTTTTCGGTCGCAAATCCGTCTCCAAAAGTCGCGATTCTTTCTGAAGTTTTTCAGAGAGTCCTCGTCGGAAAAATGAAAATTGAATTAGAGAGTCATGATTTTTGGTTGAGGGGACACGTGAGGAATGAGGGATCGTGATTCCTGGGGTTTCAGAGGGTTGCGATGTTTTGAGAAAATGCCCCTATGAAATCTATAAAAGGGTTTGGGTTCTCGGGGGTTTTCTGACAGATAACAAAAGAAGAAATATACAGAGATCTTATTCCTCTCCTCCTCTCCGAAATACTCCTTCCCTTTATTCTTGTTGGGTATTGTTTCCCTTACAGAGATAATCTCTGTCGAAACTTTGACCCTAAACAAGAATAAGAGGAAGGTCTTGAACGGTAAAGGAAAGGAAAAGGAAGGGTCTGTTCTTCTTCTTTTCTTCCTAGAATTAAGACTTTATTTGTCTTAATTTCTTCTTCCAATTCAATTCAAGAAAAGGAATTCAAGAAAGGGAATTCAAGAAAAGAATTCAAGAAGAGGAAAGAAGGAAGAAAAGAAATTTTCAAGAAGGAAAATTTCAGCCCAAAAGTCCAAGAATTGAATTCTTGAAAAAGAATTCAAGAAGAGGAGCCAAGAACAAGAAATTGTTGTCTTCATCTTTTTCTGTGTGGATCACCATTGGAGGGTGAACATTTGGGCACCTGGTGGAGATTCAAAGTTTGGATTTTAGCAATACAGGTTAGTACTTTAATTTGAGATTAAATCTTATATATACATGTTATATGTTTTAATTCTTTTAAGGAGATCTTAGGTTAAGGGTTTGGTGAAGATTTCATAAAGATAAAAAATTTTGAAATCTATGTTTCAACCTTGCCACCGAACCCTACAGTGGTATCAAAGCCTCCTTATTAAGATTAAAATATATATGTTGATTTTTAGATGCATATGTATATAAGTAACATATGATATTGTATATATTTGATGTAATGTCACCAATTAGAGTTTTCACTCAAACCCTAATTGTTGTAGAGATATGTTTAGACATCTAGTCATCATACTGAAATAAGGTTGCCCTGGCATAATGGTGGATCCATTATGTGGTAATTGGTTGTCCTAGTATGATGAAACACTAATCACATATTTATGTTAATTATGCATATATGTTTGATGTATGCCACTAATTAAGGTTTTCACTTAAACCTTAATTTGTATAGAGATATGTTTAGCCTTCTAGTCATCATACTGAAATAAGGTTGCCCTGGCATAATGGTGGATCCATTATGTGGTAAATGGTTATCCTAGTATGATGGCACACTATGGCACATATTTGCTAGGTTATATAAAGAATGTGCTTTGTTTTAATAAAGCCCTCTTTAAAAACATATTAAGTTGTAGTGTCATATACCAAAAGAAAAAATAATCAATATGATTAGTTTATCATTTGGTGTCTAGGAAAAGTGGTTCATGATCGGTAAAGAGGACGTGGTTTTTAATTGGTTTCGTTGACTGACCTGGCCAATTCTCATTGGTGTCTAAGGAAAGCAACGGGGGGACTCCCACCACTCTCCCACTTACCTGGCTGATAAGATTAACTTAATTATTGATTGTTATGCTTAGTGTAATATTCACTACATGTGGCCTTCCTTCATGCCAAGTCATTATTATGTTATGATCCATATTAGGTTTGTTGTGTACACACAAGGCCTTTTATGGTGACTAACATAATTTTGGCTTGGTACATTTGATGTTTATGGCATGATTTAATATAATACTTTGTTGTGTACACATAAGGGTATAATAATTAATATCATGACTATATAGCAATGAAGGGTCTAACTTAACTAAAATATTATAGTTTGTTGTGTACACACAAGGCTCTTAATATTTTAGAGGCCAAGATAAGTTGAGATTAGTATGAGTTATAATTGGAAAGAGTTTTCCTACCTTTGAACTTATATAAGATTTGTTGTGTACATACAAGGTCTTTTGTAAGGAATTAGGATCTCAACCCCACTAAGAGAACCAATTAGGGGTTTCTCGATCATCATATGGAGGGTTATGATGCTCGATAAAATAGTGGGAGACATAATTAAGTTAAAGTCCTAATTTAATTATGTTTTGTCAACATTGATTGTTTGCTTATGTAATGTTCTTTGTTAATATAGATTAAATGGCCTCTTCACTCTCACTCCGTAGCATTCTTGATGCAAATAAATTGACTGGACCAAACTATATTGATTGGTTGAGAAACCTGAAGATAGTACTCAGCCAAGAAAGAATTTCTTATATTCTTGATACCCCAACCTTGGAACCATTAGGGGAAGATGCCTCGCAAGAGAATAAGACCACATATAACCTGTGGCAAAATGACTCACTTACTGTCAAGTGTATAATGCTTGCCTCTAAGACCAATGAGTTACAGAGGCAACATGAAAGCATGGACACAAACTCCATATTGCTCAATCTAAAGGAACTTTATGGAGAACATAGTCGAACTGCAAGATATGAAATATCTAAGCAGTTATTCCGTGCAAGGATGACAGAAGGAACAACCGTACAAGACCATGTATTAAAGGTTATTGACCTAATCACCCGATTGGGTCAATTGGGTTTTGTTATGGATGGGGAGTTGAATCAGGATTTAATCCTGCAGTCACTCCCAGAGTCATTTTCACAGTTTGTTCTTAATTATCATATGAACAAACTTAACACTTCCTTGCCTGAGCTGTTGAATATGTTAAAAACAGCAGAGAGCCATTTAAAGAAAAATAAGGCTCCACTTCTTCTTGTGGATGGTGTAAACAAGAAAAAAATAGGCAAAAAGGGTTCCAAGAGGAGGTTGAACCCAAAAGGGGGCATCAAGAAAAAGAAAGGAAAGAAGGCCTCCGGATAAATGATCTGCTTTCATTGTGGCAAGCTGAGTCACTGGAAAAGAAACTGCAAGGTTTACCTTGCAAGTGTGAAGCCTGGTGCTGATGATGTACCAAAAGGTATGTATGAGATACATACAATTTTGTCATTAGACTCTTCTAATTCAAACTCTTGGATATTGGATACTGCTTGTGGTCATCATATCTGCAAATCATTGCAGGGACTAATGAACATTAGAGTTTTGAAGGAAGGCGACTTCGAGCTCTACGGTGCTGGAGGAGATTCCATCCAAGCAGAAGCTGTAGGGACTTATATATTGAAGCTGCCTTCTGGGAAGATTTTAGAGTTAAAAAATTGTTATTTTATGCCTAGAATCAATAGAAACATCATATCTGTACCCTTGTTACTTAAACAAGGATATATTATGAATGTAATGAGTAGCGGCTGCTCAATCAGTTTTTCTAATGAAATAATATTTAATGACATATTTTGCAATGGTCTCTTGACTCTATCTTCTGATAACAATATACTACATGTTAGTAATAAACGAAAAAGAGATGAAGTAAACAATACTTTACTTTGGCATTGTCATCTTGGACATATTAGTGAGCAAAGGATTAACAAGTTATATAAGGAAAAATTCCTTAATCCTTATGACTATGAATCATTAGGAACTTGTGAATCATGTCTCATGGGTAAAATGACCAAGACTCCATTTAGTGGACATAATGAAAGGACAACTGAGTTATTAGGACTCATACACACTGATGTATGTGGACCTATGACAACTCAGGCCAAGGGTGGATACTCATATTTCATCACATTCACTGATGATTTTTCAAGGTACGGATTTGTGTATCTAATGAAACATAAGTCCGAAGCTTTTGAAAAATTTTTAGAGTATCAAAGTATGGTAGAGAAACAAACAGAGAAAAGAATTAAGATCCTTCGATCAGATAGAGGAGGTGAATACTTATCCACCGAGTTTCTCGATTAACTTAAAGATAAGGGAATCATCTCTGAATGGACTCCTCCTTACACACCACAATTAAATGGTGTTGCTGAAAGGAGAAATCGTACTTTATTAGATATGGTACGGTCCATGATGTGCTTCACAGACTTACCTGTTTCTTTCTGGGGATATGCCTTAGAAACAGCGGCTAATATTTTAAATATAGTACTGTCCAAATCTGTATCTAGCACTCCATATGAGTTATGGAGGGGAAAGAAACCCAATCTTAAGTATCTTAAGATATGGGGATGTCTAGCCTATGTCAAAAGAAAGTTTGGACATAAGCTTGATGTTAGAGCAGAAAAGTGTCTATTTGTTGGATATCCTAAAGATAGTATAGGATATCTGTTCTACCACCCTACTGAACAAAAGGTTTTAGTCAGTAGGCATGCCACTTTTATGGAGAAAGAGTTCATCCGACAAAAGGGCAGTGGGAGAAATATTGAACTTGAAGAAGTTCAACAAGTAGATACATCTTAACCAAATCATAACACAGTTAGTATAGAACCTGAACACACCACTCCTATCCATAGGACTGATAGGGTGTGACATGCACCTGAGAGGTATGGGTTCATTATTGAAAATAATGAAGCCCAAATCATTGATAATGATGAGCCTCTAACATATATGGATGATGTCATGAGTAGTGACTCAGACAGATGGTTGGAAGCCATGAGATCCGAAATGGACTCCATGTATGTCAACCAAGTCTGGACTTTGGTTGATGCACCAGAGGGTGTTAACCCTATTGGATGCAAATGGGTCTATAAGAAAAAGATTGGGGCAGATGGCCAAGTTGAAACTTATTAAGCCAGATTAGTGGCTAAGGGTTTCAGACAAAAACAGAGAATAGATTATGATGAAACATTTTCTCCTGTTGCCATGCTCAAATCTATTCGGATCATGCTTGCTATAGCAGCATATCATGATTATGAAATCTGGCAGATGGATGTAGGGAATTGTGTCCCAAAGCCAATCACCTGGGTTGTAGGCGGTTGAGCTAAATATTGTACTCTTTCTTTGAGTTAATAATATATTATTTTTGGCAGCTCATCACATATTATTTCCCTGAAATGAACTCTTTCCATGTGATGAAGTCCTTAGGACTACACTAACTTCGATATAGAGAGGATGTATCGAGTGGTCCTTAAACACTATTCACAACCAAAGGATATATTGTACTGGATGTCAATATATCAAGTATAGGTTGTTGTAGTTCACATCATTTGGTTGTCCTCTTGACCAAATGAGTGTGGTGACACTGATGTGATCTACAAGTGGGATATGTGATATCTCATTGAACGTGACTCCGTGCAGCCCCTTTCTGCCAAAAGAATACTCACGAATGGATATGGGTATATGTGTCCCTCTGACCTGAGGTCATCACGGTAGCTTGCAAGCAACTCCCTGTGCTTTGGTGCCGGACTACCTGGATTTTTAATCTGGTGATGGAAGGTTTCTGGGTACAGGCAAGTACTTGAGGAGCAGTGATGGACCAAGATGGAATTGACCTGTCCAAACAGTTTGGATTGAATATCTCGCAGTATCTCAATTTAGCAAATCCTCGGCCGGGGTAGCCCTAGTGAAGAGTCACTGGGCTTGCGAGGTTGAGACACGTAGTGGACTGACTCTGTCTGGGTTGGCAGCCAAATCTCAGTCGTCCTGAGCATTAGAGGTTAAAGGGATGAATTATACGGTAACCATATGCCAGAGGTTCGATAGTTTGCTCCTGCATCTTCGACCTATCTGGACACCGGGACCCAT
This sequence comes from Areca catechu, assembly GCA_021397845.1. Taxonomy (NCBI): domain Eukaryota; kingdom Viridiplantae; phylum Streptophyta; class Magnoliopsida; order Arecales; family Arecaceae; genus Areca; species Areca catechu. The sequence goes on along the minus strand of CM038039.1, from coordinate 148,882,905 downwards.
TGCTAGATGGTTTCCTGTGCTGGTACTGGAATTGTTCCTGTGCTACCGTTTAGGTTCGAACCTATGAGGTCACACGCCACAAAGGATTGCTCTCTGATCCGGATATCGATTACGATTGGGAATCGTCTCAGTTTTATGGTTACAGTATTTTTTGAGCACTCATTTCCCCATCTTGCCCTTGTTTGTGTCAACCAGAAATTGTTCCGGGATGATAAGGACTATGCCAGGATTTTTCTGAATCAGTTTTGAACTGATTCGGAGCTCGTTTCGGCCTCCAATTGGTTGTGAACCAATTTTTCCCTTGAACCAAATTTTAAACCGGTTCAATTGGATTGAACCACTTGGTTTAAATGGGAATGGACCGGATTTGTTTGAACCGGTGATTTATTCTCCCATGTGACCGTTTACACCATATTTTATCGTTGGATTTTTATTCTTAACGCTGGGAGAAACCCAAAGGCCAAAACGATCGAAGCCCATTCGTCCGAACGTTGCTGGCGTCTCTTCCTCTCCTTCACCCGCTGGCTTTAACCCTATTTAATGTATGGTTTAATGGGTGATCGGCTGCCGGTGTCTTTTAGTTTCCCAGCCTCTCCATCTCCCTCCTCCTTGCTGTCTTTAAATACCAGCTATTACCCTGTTTCAGTAATGTTTTTTATCACCGTGCAACAGCCAGCAATAGGAATTTGGGTGCTGTTCTTTGGGAGCCTCATTCAAACTTGATCGCTTCTTCCATCGAGTGTTCTTGGGGTTGGGTTTTGGAGAGTGTGAAGGAGTGTTACAAGGGCCATTTCACCCCTCTTTGTTATGCTCAAACCAGGATTGCAGCAAACAACGGTTGCTGCTATCCACCATGATGGTTCTCCTTCCAGCGGCTAGCACCGCGTGTGAAGGCAGATCCGAGAGCCACGGTGTGTCTCCCCTCTAGAGGGAGTACCCTTCTACTCCAGGGAGCAAGCGAGGCGAGCCGGGTTCGCTGCTGTTGCTCCAAATGCGAAGGAAGAAGCTGTTGTCCTATTCTCCACCAAACTTCTGGCAGCAGATTTTGGGTGAATTTCTACACCCTTTTGGCTGACTTTTTCTTGCAGATTTTGATTGGAGATCGAAGACCGCTTGTCCCCCTTGCCGCTGCCAAAATTTGGGAGCAAACGGAGGTCCGGAAGCTATCGTTCCAGCAACGTTTTTCCACCCCAAAATAGGGTTTTCTGCAGTCCAAGGAAGAAGAAGACTGGAATAAGTTTATCCCACTTATTCCAACCTATTCTAGTTTTATCCCAGGGTTATTCCAGCCGGAATAAGGTATGAAAAAAATTAATTTTTTTATCATGCATGAATTGAATTTTTAATTCAAATATTTTATAAATATTTTATATCATTTTACATGCCTGTTTGCAACTATAATTAGCTTAGTTTCTGGGCAGAGCAGATTTTCACTGTGCGGATTTTTTAAAAAGTTTTAAAATCCAATCTACTCCCGCAGTTGTTTGCATGCCTAGTGTAGGATCATATCAAACCACCTGCACCGGTTTCTTTTAATGGTATCAGAGCAGGTTCCATATGTAATCTGATATAGTATGCATGTTTAATAAATTAAAATTGATTTAATCTAATTTGTATCCAAATTTTCTTTTTGGAACCTAGTTGAGACCTTCACCATGACCGTGTGTCTTTGACACGATGCGGATCGTCTGTGTTGGCCTCTTCAGAAGGATCCTTAAAGAATATTAAAATTAAAAATTGTTTTAATTTGGTGATACATGTTTTAGGCATGTTTAATATGAATATAAAATATGTGTAAAATATCTTGATGCATGATTTTTTGTTATGTAAAATTGTTTTACATAGAGACTTAATTAAAAAATATTTTAATTAAGAGTTTGGCTTATTAAAGAATTTTTAGGTTTATAAAATCTAATCAAAATTTGCATAAGCCATTTTGGGTTAATTGGGTTAGCTGATTAATTGGGTCATTTACTAGGTTAGACCAAAGTTTAGTTGAACCGAATTACAAGAAGATTAAACAAAAGTTGTTTAAGGCCCTTCTTTAGAACTATCTAATAGTTAGATTAGTTGATCCGTTCATCTAAAATGGATCCAATTAGTGGCTCAGTGGATGCCCGAGTCTTTAGGCTAGTCTGATCGAGTCTGGTAAACCGACTGGTGTCGAGGTAGGTTTGGCATTGTGATCATGGTTGTATGAGGCTACCTCTTTCCTGGCCAACTTGGTTGGTGTCTAGGAAAGATGGTTAATGGCGGATACTCACCCATGATCTCACCTACCTGGCTAGTCGAGTCGACCAGAACTGATTGGAAAAGCTCAATGACTCGAGTTAACCCATGTCACCCAGGTTGATCAGTCTGACTGATCTATAGGTGCCCATGGATTAATTTGTTGATTTATATCAACCCTCCTGGAATCTGATTGATTCAGTGGGAGGATGATCCATGTCCTTGTCTTTTCTTCTGTCACAACTAAAAATCTTCTAAAATTATTAGGTCCTCAAAAAGACTAAGTCAAGGAGTTGATAGTGTCTTAGCCTCCCATTATGTCGGTTAGAAATGTGTCCACTAGCTTGGTGTGCATCGGCAGTTCCAAAGAATGGGTGTATATCCGACGATTGGAATTTCTATCTGATCGATGATGGTTCAGTGCAACCTCTTTAACGGGACCAGGTGGGCCGGCCAAAGTCGGGCTTGGTCTTTAGTTAGCTGGAAGCATTGAATTTGTCATTTTAATGGTTGGACCTAACCAGAGACCTGCAGTAGGAGGCCCCAAGATCGATTGGGGTGTTCTCTAGGGCAAAATAAAATACTGAAAATTGTTTAGGGAAATAATTGGTTTACGAACCTACCTTTAGGCTCGTATGGGTGAGCCGGCCAAAGTCAGGCTCATGCGAGGCCTATTGGATTTCAGTACCCACTTGGAAAGGTGTTTTTCATGGATTGGAGTTAGAGGCTACCAATCTGAAAAATTAGTAGGAGAAACCTTTAGACTAAAGTCCAAGTATTTTGGTTAAATTATTAATTCATACACTAATTTGGTCTTATTTTCTTTTCAGATGTCTTCCAATTTATCGCTCCGGTCACTTCTCGATAACGAGAAGTTAAAGGGTCACAACTTCGATAGTTGGTATCGAAGATTGAGAATCGTTCTAGAGCATGAACGGATCCTTTATGTGATAACGGATCCGGCACCTGAAATCCCTCCCGCAAATGCACGGAGTGCGGTCAGAGATGCTTATCTGAAGTGGGTCTCTGATTGGACTACTGTCCGGTGCATTATGTTAGCGGCGATGAACGACGAGTTCAGTCGCAAATTCGAGGAGGCCCAACCTGATGAAATCCTTCAAAAGTTGAAGGAATCCTTCGGCACCCCGGATGATGTAGAACGGTACAAAGTGTCTTGTGCCATCTACAACTCCAAGATGCCGAATGGTGGTTCAGTCACTGATCATGTATTGTACATGATCGAGCTGATTGAAAAGCTGGGCAAACTCGGATGCCCCTTGCACGAGCAGCTCGGCAAGGATGCGATCCTGAATTCTCTTCCCTCTTCCTATCTTGACTTTCTTGATCATTATAGAATGAACAAGCCTGCAGTCAACTACCATGGTCTTTTGGGGTTGCTGCAGACTTTCGAGAAAGACCACCAACTGAATAAAGGGGTGGTGAATTTAGTGGGAGGAAGTAGAGGTCGTCGTCCCTTTAAGAAAGGGAAGAAGAAAACAAATAAAAAAGGAAAGAAGGTGCAGAATGCTCCTGGCCCTAGTCAGACCAGGAAGTATAAGGCTGATCAATCTTCTACAGAGTATTTCTACTGCAAGAAGAAGGGACACTGGAAGAGGAACTGTCCTCTTTATATTTCGTCCCTTGATCCGAACAGGCCGAAGAAGCAGAAGTCTGCTGAACAAGGTATTTATATGATAAAACCTTGTAATTACTCAATTGTAGATACTGCTAACTGGGTATTGGATACTGGTAGTCCAATTTACATTTGTAATTCGTTACAGGGACTTCAAGTTAGTAGAAGATTTGAAGATGGAGAATAATTTCTGAGCATTGGGAATGGAAATCGTGTTCCAGTACTGGTGGTCGGAGTCCTGCATCTAGTCTTTGAGTCTTGTACGGTCGAACTAGTCGACTGTCACTATTGTCCTAGTTTCATTATGAGAATAATCTCTGTAGGCCTTTTGGCCAATTGTGGTTTTGAACTATCAATAAAAGGAGATTTTTGCAATATTATTTTGATTAACTCTTTTATAATGAAAGCTAGATTAAATAATGGCATATACGTACTATCAAGGCCTGTTAGTATAATGTACACTTCTAGCAAACGTCCAAGATTAGATAATGTCAATGATTTGTATATTTGGCACTGTAGGCTAGGTCATATTAACCAAAATAGGATAAACAAGATGCGAGGAGATGGACTCCTCGAGTTTAGTGATTCTGAATCACTGCCCACTTGTGAATCCTGTTTAGTTGGTAAAATGACCAAGTCACCTTTTTCTGGAAAAGGTGAACGAGCTACAGAACTTCTAAGTCTAATACATACTGATGTATGTGGACCGATGACAGTTAGTGCCAGAGGAGGATACAAATATTTCATTACTTTTACAGACGACTTTTCAAGGTTCGGTTATGTCTTTTTAATGAGACATAAGTCTGAGTCGTTTGAAATGTTCAAACGATACCGTAATGAAGTAGAAAAATAAACTGGAAAAAGTATTAAAACCCTTCGATCTGATCGAGGTGGTGAATACTTATCTAGTGCATTTTTGACATATCTTGAGGAGAATGGAATTCTCTCTCAGTGGACTCCTCCAGGAACACCACAGTTGAATGGTGTGTTCGAAAGGAGGAATCGAACCTTGTTGGACATGGTTCGATCCATGATGGGCTTTGCAACTCTGCCGCTATCCTTTTGGGGATATGCGCTTCAGATAGCCTGTTACTTATTAAATGATGTTCCAAGTAAGTATGTTATCTCCACTCCGTATGAGATGTGGACTGGATGTAAACCCTCAATCTCACACCTTCGGGTCTGGGGTTGTCCAGCTTATGTAAAGAGTTTAGACTCAAACAAACTTGGTCCTAGGTCTGATCGGTATTTATTCATTGGTTATCCTAAGGAAACCAAAGGATATTTCTTTTATTTGGAGAATGAACAAAAGGTGTTCGTTGCTCTTAGATCTATCTTTTTGGAAAAGGAGTTCCTTGGAGAAGGAACTACTGCTTATAAGATTGAACTTGATGAAGTTCAGCCAATAGAAGAACCTGCACACTCTAAGGACATCGTAGAATCGGCTGTGATTGAATCACACCCAGAACCCATTAGGAGATCTGGTAGAATACCGTGTCAGCCAGACAGATACTACGATTTCTTGGTCCAGGACGGTGATCCCATTGAGCTCGATGAGAACAATGAGGATCCGATCACCTATATGGATGCACTTCTGAGATCTGACTCTGAGGCATGGCTTGGAGCCATGCGATCCGAAATGGAGTCCATGGAAATCAACAATGTTTGGACATTGGTTGATCCGCCTGAAGGAATAAAACCCATCGGGTGTAAATGGATCTTCAAGAGGAAAAGGGGCACAGATGGGAAGGTAGAGACCTATAAAGCCCGTCTGGTCGCCAAGGGATATCGTCAGCGATATGGTATCGATTATGATGAGACTTTCTTCCCTGTGGCAATGCTCAAGTCCATTCGGATCATGCTTGCTTTGGCAGCATATTTTGATTACGAGATCTGGCAGATGGATGTCCGAACCGCTTTCCTAAATGGGGAGCTGGAAGAGGAGGTGTATATGATACAGCCTGAAGGGTTCACATCCATAGATGAATCAAAAGTATGCAAGTTGCAGAGGTCCATCTATGGACTCAAGCAAGCATCTCGAAGTTGGAATTTACGGTTTGATAGGTGTATCAAATTATATGGCTTCGTTAGGAATGGAGAAGAACCGTGCATCTATAAATGGGTTAATAGTTCTGTGATTGTATTCCTAGTACTGTATGTTGACGACATTCTCTTAATCGGGAATGATGTCACAGCATTACAAGGAATAAAGGTCTGGTTATCATCTTAGTTCTCCATGAAGGACTTGGGTGAAGCTTCTTACATACTAGGTATGAAGATCTATAGAGAAAGATCTAAGAAGCTTTTGGGACTGTCCCAGTCTACGTACATTGACACCGTGCTGAAACGGTTTAGCATGGAAAATTCCAAGAAAGGCTATCTCTCGATAGGTTCTGGAATTACTCTTTCCAAGAAGGATTGTGCGACAACTCCTGAGGAAAGAGAACACATGAGTAGAGTACCTTATGCTTCTGCAGTAGGCTCTATCATGTATGCTATGACTTGTACTAGACCAGATATGGCATACTCACTAGGAGTAGTGAGCAGATACCAGTCTGACCCAGGTGAGGCACATTGGAAGGTGGTTAAGTCCATCCTTAAGTATTTGAGAAATACTAAAGATCAATGGCTGATATATGGAGAACCTGACTTGAAACTTGTGGGGTACTCTGACTCCAGTTTCCAGTCGGATAGAGATGATAGCAAGAGTGTGTCGGGGTTTGTATTTACCCTGAACGGAAGAGTGATCTGCTAGAAAAGTTCCAAGCAGGCAACTGCTGCAGACTCGGTATGCGAAGTAGAATACATTGTAGCATCAGACGCAGCAAAGGAAGCTGTATGGTTGCGGAAGTTCCTTGGAGAGCTAGGGGTTGCACCTTCCCTAGATGGTCCTGTTCCGGTGTACTGTGATAGCACTGGAGCCATTGCTCAAGCTAAGGAGCCTAAAGTTCATCACCGTACCAAGCACATTCTGCGGTACTACCACCTCGTACGAGAGATCATGGAACGAGGCGACATCAATCTTCTGAAGATCGATGGAAAAGAAAATCTGGCCGACCCCTTCAAAAAGACACTGGAATAAAATAGTTCTTAGGACTACACTGACTATTGTAAATGGGAAATGGGTATTAGATACTCTTCTGATTGGCTTTAGTACAAGTGGGAGTTGTTGGGAATTGTGTCCCAAAGCCAATCACCTGGGTTGTAGGCGGTTGAGCTAAATATTGTACTCTTTCTTTGAATTAATAATATATTATTTTTGGTAGCTCATCACATATTATTTTCCTGAAATGAACTCTTTCCATGTGATGAAGTCCTTAGGACTACACTGACTTCGATACAGAAAGGATGTATCGAGTGGTCCTTAAACACTGTTCACAACCAAAGGATATATTATACTGGACGGCAATATATCAAGTATAGGTTATTATAGTTCACATCGTTTGGTTGTCCTCTTGACCAAATGAGTGTGGTGACACTAATGTGATCTACAAGTGGGATATGTGATATCTCATTGAACGTGACTCCGTGCAGCCCCTTTCTACCAAAGGGATACTCACGAATGGATATGGGTATATGTGTCCCTCTGACCTGAGGTCATCACGGTAGCTTGCAAGCAACTCCCTGTGCTTTGGTACCGGACAACCTGGATTTTTAATCCGGTGACGGAAGGTTTCTGGGTACAGGCAAGTACTTGTGGAGCAGTGATGGACCAAGATGGAATTGACCTGTCCAAACAGTTTGGATTGAATGTCTCGCAGTATCTCAATTTAGCAAATCCTCGGCTGGGGTAGCCTTAGTGAAGAGTCACTGGGCTTGCGAGGTTGAGACACGTTGTGGACTGACTCTGTCTGGGATAGCAGCCAAATCTCAGTTGTCCTGAGCATTAGAGGTCAAAGGGATGAATTATACGGTAACTATATGCCAGAGGTTCAATAGTTTGCCCCTGCATCTTCGACCTATCCAGACGCCGGGATCCATTGCTAGATGGTTTCCTGTGCTGGTACTGGAATTGTTCCTGAGCTACCATTTATGTTCGAACCTATGAGGTCACACGCCACAGAGGATTACTCTTTGATCCGGATACCGATTACGATTGGGAATCGTCTCGATTTTATGGTCACAGTATTTTTTGAGCACTCTTTTCCCCATCTTGCCCTTGTCTGTGTCAACCAAAAATTATTTCGGGCTGACCAGGACTGCGCCAGGATTTTTCTGAATCAGTTTTGAACTGATTTGGAGCTCGTTTCGGCCTCCAATTGGTTGTGAAACAATTTTTCCCTTGAACCAAATTTTGAACCGGTTCAATTGGATTGAACCACTTGGTTTAAATGGGAATTGACCGGATTTGTTTGAACCGGTGATTTATTCTCCCATGTGACCGTTTACACGGTATTTTATCATTGGATTTTTTTTCTTAACGCTGGGAGAAACCCAAAGGCCAAAACGACCGAAGCCCATTCGTCCGAACGTTGCTGGCGTCTCTTCCTCTCCTTCACCTGCTGGCTTTCACCCTGTTTAATGGATGGTTTAATGGGTGATCGACTGCCGGTGTCTTTTAGTTTCCCAGCCTCTCCATCTCCCTCTTCCTTGCTGCCTTTAAATACTAGCTATTGCCCTGTTTCAGCAATGTTTTTTATCACCGTGCAATAGCCAGCAATAGGAATTTGGGTGCTGTTCTTTGGGAGCCTCATTCAAACTTGATCTCTTCTTCCATTGAGTGTTCTTGGGGTTGGGTTTTGGAGAGTGTGAAGGAGTGTTACAAGGGCCATTTCACCCCTCTTTGTTGTGCTCAAACCAGTACTGCAGCAAACAACGGTTGCTGCTATCCACCATGACGGTGCTCCTTCCAGCGGCTAGCACCGCGCGTGAAGGCAGATCCAAGAGCCCCAGATGTGTCTCCCCTATAGAGGGAGTACCCTTCTACTCCTGGGAGCAAGCGAGGCAAGCTGGGTTTGCTATTGTTGCTCCAAACGTGAAGGAAGAAGCTGCTGTCCTGTTCTGCACCAAACTTCTGGCAGCAGATTTTGGATGAATTTCTACACCCTTTTGGCTGACTTTTTCTTGCAGATTTAGATTGGAGATCGAAGACCGCTTGTCCCCCTTGCCGCTACCAAAATTTGGAAGCAAACGGAGGTCCGGAAGCCATCATTCCGGCGACGTTTTTCCACCCCAAAACAGGATTTTTTACAGTCCAAGGAAGAAGAAGACTGGAATAAGTTTATCCCACTTATTCCAGCCTATTCCAGTTTTATCCCAGGGTTATTCCAACCGGAATATGGTATGAAAAAAAATTAATTTTTTTTATCATGCATGAATTGAATTTTTAATTCAAATATTTTATAAATATTTTATATCATTTTACATGCCTGTTTGCAACTAGAATTAGATTAGTTTTTGGGCGGAGCAAATTTTTGCTGCGTAGATTTTTTAAAAAGTTTTAAAATCCAATCTGCTCCTGCAGTTGTTTGCATGCCTAGTGTAGGATCATGTCAAACCACCTGCACCGGTTTCTTTCAATGGATGTGAAAACCGCATTCCTCAATGGTTTCCTTGAGGAAGAGGTTTATATGTCACAGCCAGAAGGTTTTGTCTTGGAAACTAAACCTAATCAGGTATGTAGGCTGAAGAAATCTATTTATGGATTAAAGCAAGCATCTAGAAGTTGGAACATCCGATTTGATAAGACAGTCAAAGAATTTGACTTTATCAAAAATGAGGATGAACCTTGTGTGTACAAGAAGACTAGTGAGAGTGCCATAGTTTTCTTGGTTCTGTATGTAGATGACATACTCCTCATTGGGAATGATATCCCAATGTTACAATCAGTCAAGGTATGGTTATCTAAACAGTTTTCCATGAAAGACTTGGGAGAAGCATCTTATATACTAGGCATAAAGATCTATAGAGTTTGATCTAGGAGGATGCTAGGTTTATCCCAGTCTAGGTACATTGACCAAGTGCTAAAAAGATTTAGCATGGAAAAAAGTAAAAGAGGTTACTTACCTATTGGTCATGGCATACATCTTTCTAAAAAGATGTCTCCAAAGACACCTGAAGAAAGAAATAGAATGAATTCTATACCTTATGCTTCGGCAGTAGGGTCTATTATGTATGCTATGTTATGTACTAGGCCTGATGTGGCATATGCCTTAGGTATAGCCAGCAGGTTTGAGGCTGATCCAGGAGAGGATCATTGGAAGGCTATGAAAAATATTCTTAAATACTTAAGAAGAACTAAGGATATTTTTCTAATATACGGAGGATCTGATCTTAAACTAGAAGCTTATTCAGATTCTAGTTTTCAATCAAATCCAGATGACAGCAAATCTATATCTGGGTATGTTTTTCCCTAAATGGAGGAGCTGTAAGCTGGAAGAGTTCTAAATAGCAAACTGTAGCTGACTCAACAACTGAGGCAGAGTACATTGCTGTTAGTGAAGTTGCCAAGGAAGCTGTCTAGATGAAGAAGTTCATATCAGAGTTGGGCGTAGTTCCTGAGATTGAAGGTCCAGTATCATTTTATTGTGATAATACTGGGGCTGTTGCTCAAGCAAAGGAACCAACAGCTCATCACAAATCAAAGCACATTCTGAGACGTTTCCATCTCGTTTGAGAAATTGTCGAAAGACAAGAAGTCTGCATTAAAAGGGTAGAAACAAAGAACAACATAGCAGAGCCGTTCACTAAGGCTCTATCACAAGCGAGAGTTTGATCGCCACCTTGATTGTATGGGATTAAGATTTAAAGGCGATTGGCTTTAGTGCAAGTGGGAGATTGAAAGATTGTGCCCTGAAAGCCAATTAAAATATTATATTTCGATCCCAAAATCAATGAATTGACATTATTATAATAAAGGCATTATTTTCATCATACGATGTGTCTTTATGATTATATGATGAACCCCATAGATTAGGGCTATGGTTCTAGGGTTATGATGAGATCATACCAGTGAGACCTAAAGCCTTAAAACCCTAATCTAAAATATTCCTGGTTGATGGGACATTGAGTTGGGGATCAATGTTTCCGGCAAGACCAGCACATCCTATATATGCTTTGTGATGAGGGTGACTGATCTCACAGTCACTTGTGTTTGACACTAATACTAGGATATGAGTGTCCATTAGAGAATGAGTTCACTGAATTGATCCAGATTGAGAATATCTAATGGAACCTTATCTGTTTGTCAATAGATAATTCTCATAGTGGGAGTAGTGCATATGGTCCTTTGACCTGAGACTACCATGGTACCTTATATATATGAATCCATACTTTGGTTCGCAATCAATCATGACACTAAGTCATGCACGAGGTGATACTGGGTATGGTGGATTGTATATGGAGGTTGTGAGTAGGTCAACAAGGAATTGATCAGCCCTAGTAAGAGGGAATTGCATCCAGCTAATTTCGATCAAATGATGGATTCAGGAAATCTTTGATCAAAGTATGAATATTAGAGTTAATTTCTAATGATTCATTAATGAATCATCATTATAAAGATTGAGCTAGGGATGAATATGAAATTGGATTTGACAAGTATCCATATTCATAATCATATTCGGGATGCAAGTTGATTAAAGGACTGAATTGCCCGGTAACTCACCACTGAAGGGTATTTTGGTAATTCCACCAAAATTCCACATCTTCCGGATAGACATGATACGTTGCTAGACATCAATCTTGTCTTGTAGGTATATGATTGAATTATGGTAATTCAAATCAGTTAATTAGAATTAGATTCTAATTGACCAAGTCGATCTAGTTTGAGTTGATCTAAATCGGCTTAGTTGAGATCTAACCGAATTAAGTCAAATAGCACTCAGACCTACTGCTGGCTAGGTGTGGAACCTAATGGGTCACACACAAAAGAGAATTGATGAAGGATTTAATTTGGATTTAAATCATGTTTGCAGGATAAACACACTAGCATGTGTTGCAGACCCAATTTCGATTCGAATCATATTCGAATTTGGTTCCGAATTAGGCTTAATTGGGTTCTAATTGAACCAGATTAAGGTCTAATTTAATTTTCTAGACATTGGGCTAACCCATGGCTGAACCCAAGAAAATCAAGTGCACTGAGACTCTCTCTCCAAGCCGCCCATGCCCTTCCTCACCCGCGCACGCCAAGAAGAAAAGTCCACGCGCGTGTGGACTTCTCTTCATGCGCGTGGGAAGGAAATACCGTCGGAGAAAAATCAAGAAAAGGGGGGGGCGATTTGGATCATTGTCTGACATCCTTGGATCTGGATCTGATGGCCAGAAAAATTAAGGAGAAAGATCCGTCACTTTTCGGTCGCAAATCCATCTCCAAAAGTCACGATTCTTTCTGAAGTTTTTCAGAGAGTCCTCCTCGTCGGGAAAACGAAAATTAAATCGGAGAATCATGATTTTTGGTTGAGGGGACACGTGAGGAATGAGGGATCGTGATTCTTGGGATTTCAGAGGGTTGCGATGTTTTGAGAAAATGCCCCTCTGAAATCTATAAAAGGGTTTGGGTTCTCGGGGGTTTTCTGATAGATAATAAAAGAAGAAATATACAAAGATCATATTCCTCTCCTCCTCTCCGGAATACTCCTTCCCTTTATGCTTGTTGGGTATTGTTTCCCTTACAGAGATAATCTCTGTCGAAACTCTGACCCTAAACAAGAATAAGAGGAAGGTCTTGAACGGTAAAGGAAAGGAAAAGGAAGGGTCTGTTCTTCTTCTTTTCTTCCTAGAATTAAGACTTTATTTGTCTTAATTTCTTCTTCCAATTCAATTCAAGAAAAGGAATTCAAGAAAGGGAATTCAAGAAAAGAATTCAAGAAGAGGAAAGAAGGAAGAAAAGATATTTTCAAGAAAGAAAATTTTAGCCCAAAAGTCCAAGAATTGAATTCTTGAAAAAGAATTCAAGAAGAGGAGCCAAGAACAAGAAATTGTTGTCTTCATCTTTTTCTGTGTGGATCACCATTGGAGGGTGAACATTTGGGCACCTGGTGGAGATTTAAAGTTTGGATTTTAGCAATACAGGTTAGTACTTTAATTTGAGATTAAATCTTATATATACATGTTATATGTTTTAATTCTTTTAAGGAGATCTTGGGTTAAGGGTTTGTTGAAGATTTCATAAAGATAAAAAATTTTGAAATCTATGTTTCCGCCTTGCCACCAAACCCTACAATATCAAACCGGTCTGAGTCAGTCACTGTATCTCCATCAATATCTCCAACAGTAGTACCTCCAACTCCATCTCCAATAGTAGTCTCAGCACCAGTATCAATATCAGCAACATCATCAGCTGGTGTTGGAGCAGGAACATTAACAGAAGCAGGAACTGTGTCTGCAGCAGGAGCACTCGTAGAAGATCTGGATAGTGCTGAGAGAATAGCCAAAATACCATCACTGAGACTAATGTGGCTCTCTCTCATATCAGCAATAAACATGTTAAGACGTTGCCTCATGATGAAAACATCGATCTCAATGCGTCTGACTCTGTCCTCTAAAGTATCTGAAAGACCAGGAGTCTCCGTCTGCGCTGGCTATGGTTGGGCAGATGTAGAAGGATCTGACTGAGCTGGCTGTGCTGCTGTCTCAGGCTGTGTCTCGCTCGGTCCAGCCTCACCTTACAGAATCCGCTCCTCCTCTGCGGTGTCCTCATCAATGTCAGTTGCATCCTCGGCCTGTCCTGTTGTCCTCCGTGTCCACTGGCCTCGGACTAAATGATAACCCATGCGATGCAATGACCTGATGTCATATACATCGATATGGATCAAAGTACGATAAGGCTCATCCTAGAAGCTGACTCCATACTCTATGAATAGTACCGTCAAACCCATGCCATACGGAAAGCAGAGCCGCTGACTAGACGTCGCCTCAGTAATCTGATGGATCATCAGAATAGGAAGATAAATCGGCATCCGCTGAATCAGGGAGACCATCACGAGCAGCTCTTGCTCGGCAATGTAGTCAAATCAACCAGTCTTCGGCAGAAGAATCCGGGCAACTATATGATGTAGTAGTCTCATCTCTACAAACAGTCCCGAAGCAGGAACAATGGCTCCCTCTGGTAAGATATCAGACTCAAAAATACACCGGAGCCCACTAACTCTATCCAACAGACTGTCAATAACTGATCCAGTCATGGGTATATCCCATACCCTGCTCAGAATCTCTGCTGAAATGGGAATATCCCATCCTCTAACCTGAGCAATCCGGCCATCTGATCTGCGGGCAAGTGATCCGTAGAACTCTCTCATCAGCCCGGGATAGTATCTCTCGCTGAGCGAACAGAAAGATGCCAAACCAGCATGTTGGATCCACTCTCCTATCCGAAAATGATACTGGTCCAAGAAAGAGGAGTCCACTCGGCATCCTCCAACCACTGTCTTGGAGCTCATCCGACTAGAAGGTGTAAATAATTGTCCTGCTAGCAGATTTGGAGCCCTAGACTCATGTCGTGCCTTCGTTCTCCGCTATTCTTCATGCTGTGACTGATGCGGTTGGCAAACGACTTGTTTGCGAGGACCCATTATCAATAATTAAGGTTTGGGCAAGGTTTTTGGTGGAAATAGGGAGTTTCTATGGTTTAGGAGCTAAAACCTAGAAAGAAATCCAACAAAAACAACCACCGAACATTCAAATTCGAGAAAATGGCGGGTAAAAGCACGGAAATGAGAGGATGAACAGGATGGATACCTTGAATCGAGGTATCAGCTCGGAGGAGAATGAATTTTGGGGAAAAAAAGGTTCAGAAACCCTTAGAATCTCAGTTTCCCGTCGGGCATGTGTCGACTCATGCATGTGTCGACACATCGACTTAAAAAAACTGAAAAGTCAGGAATTTCATAGAATGATCAAAATCAATTGAAATAATAGATTTTTGGAGTCAAATCATCAATGATTAATCATGATTCATCAAAAAATAAGGTTGAATAGATCTAATTTGAGTCAAATTTGGAGTAAAGATTTAATCAAATGGATTGATGATCCCGAGCTCTCTTCTAATCATACAGAATCGATCTTTCAAGAGAGGTTTAGTTATAATATCAGCTAATTAAAATTCAGTACATATAAATTCAAGCAAAATATCATTGTTTTCAACATGATCGCTAATAAAGTGATGCCTAATTTCAATGTGCTAGCTCCTAGAATGTTGAACAGGATTTTTAGTCAAGCAAATAGCACTGGTATTATCACATTTAATGGGAGTTCTAGCCAACTTGATTCCAAAGTTTTCAAGTTATTGGTTAATCCACAAGATTTGAGCACAACAACTTCCTGCTGCAATATACTCAGCCTCAGCTGTGGATAGTGCAACTGAAGTTTGTTTCTTGCTAAACCATGAGATTAAGTTAACCCCAAGAAATTGGCAAGTTCTACTAGTACTCTTTCTATCTAATCTACAACCAGCAAAGTCTACATCAGAATATCCAATCAATTCAGCATAAGAATTTCTAGCAAACCACAAACCAATACTAATAGTACCAAACAGATATCTAATAATGCACTTAACAGTCATAAGATGTGATTTCTTAGGTTCAGACTGATATCTAGCACACATGCAAACACTGAACATAATATCTGGTCTACTAGCAGTAAGATATAGTAAAGAGCCTATCATGCCTCTATATAATTTCTGATCCATAGATTTACCATTTTCATCTTTATCTAGTTTACATGAGGGGCTCATAGGCGTACCTATTGATTTAGTAGTCTCCATCCCAAACTTTTTAATAATTTCTTTTGTGTACTTAGCTTGGTTGATGAAGATACCATCTGAAGTTTGCTTGATCTGGAGTCCGAGAAAGAAGTTGAGTTCTCCCATCATGCTCATCTCGAACTCACCCTGCATAAGCTTAGCAAACTCTTGACAAAGAATTTCATTAGTAGCACCGAAAATAATGTCATCAACATATATTTGTACTACCAATAAATCATTATCTTTCCTTTTCAAAAATAGTGTTTTGTCAACATTTTCTCTAAAAAATTCATTTTCAATAAAAAATTTGCTTAACCTTTCATACCATGCTCTAGGTGCTTGCTTTAATCCATAAAGTGCTTTGTGCAGTTTGAAAACATGATCAAGATATGCATGACTTTCAAATCCGGGTGGTTGTTCAACAAAAACTTTTTCATTTATAAAACCATTTAAGAAAGCACTTTTAACATCCATTTGAAATAATTTGAAGTTCATAAAACATGCAAAAGCTAACAATATCTAATTGCTTCAAGTCTAGCAATAGGAGCAAAAGTTTCATCAAAGTCAATCCCTTCCTCCTGATTGTAGCCTTTAGCAACTAGCCTAGCTTTATTTCTAATGACAAAACCATTTTCATCTAATTTATTCCTAAATACCCATTTAGTGCCTATAATTGAAACATTAGATGGTCTTTCTACAAGTATCCAAACATTAATTCTGTCAAATTGTATTAGTTCTTCTTGCATAGCATTGATCCAATTAGAGTCTTTTTCAGCTTCTTCAAAACATTTAGGTTCTACTTGAGATACAAAGGCTATGTAATCACATTCATTTCTAATAGAAGCTCGAGTTCTTATCTCTTTAGATGGATCACCTAAGATTAATTCCTTAGGGTGTCCATGAGCATACCTCCACTCCTTAGGTAGATCATGATGCACTGGAGTGTCATCTTCTTTTTCTTCTTGTCCTGATTTTCTTCATTTGGTTGAGCTTGATCACCCAATGTCAGCTTCTGAAATTTGTCAGCACCTGCATAATCATCAGATGTATCCTCTTTTCTTGAGGATTTGTTAGCAGATTCCTCAAATACAACGTGTGCATAATCATCAGATGTATCCTCTTTTCTTGAGGATTTGTTAGCAGATTCCTCAAATACAACGTGTACTGACTCTTCTACAACTAAAGTTCGTTTATTGAATACTCTGTATGGCCTGCTTGATGTAGAGTATCCTAAGAAGATACCTTCATCAGACTTGGCATTAAACTTCCCTAGATGATCTTTTTCATTGTTCAAAATAAAGCATTTACAACCAAAAACTCGAAAATATTTCAAAGTTGGTTTTCTTTGGTTCCAAAGCTTATATGGAGTTTTCTTTAAAATAGGGCATATCAAAACTCGATTCAAAATATAACAGGCTGTATTTATAGCTTCAGCCCAAAAATACCTTGGCAAATTGTTTTCACAAAGCATAGTGCGTTCCATTTCTTCTAAAGTATGATTTTTCCTTTCTACTACCCCATTCTGCTGAGGTATCCTAGGTGTAGAGAAATTGTGTTCTATCCCTTTTTCATTATAAAAGTTTTTGAAATCTTGATTTTCAAATTCGGTTCCATGATCACTATGGATACAAATGACTGAAACACTTTTTTCATTGAAAACTTTTCTATAAAACTTTATGAATACGGAAAATGATTCATCATTTTGTGCTAAAAAGAAAATCCAAGTAAATCTCAAAAAATCATCCACAATAACTAATATATATCTCTTGCCTCCTAGACTTGATGTTCTAGTAGGTCCAAAGAGATCCATATGGAGTAGTTCAAGTGGTCTACTAGTAGTTACAAATCCTTTTGGTTTAAAAGAAGTTTTGACTTGTTTTCCAAATTGACATGCTTGGCAAATTCTATCTTTTTTAAAGCTGATTTCAAGTAAATCTCTAACTAAATTCTTTTTGCAAAGTTTTGAAATAAGGTACATACTAGCATGCCTTAACCTTCTATGCCATAACCAACTAGTCTCTTCTTTGGTAGAATTCATTGCAACAAGGCATTCTCCATTAGGTAAAGATAGATCATCAAGATCTACAAGATAAAAACTTTCATGCCTTTTTTCAATGAATTGTACTCTATTTAAATCTGGACTAGAAATCATGCAATATGATGATTTGAAAACTACTTGAAAACCTTTATCGCAAAACTGACTAATACTTAAGAGATTATGCTTTAAACCATCTACTATAAATACATTACTAATACTATTAGAAGGAGTTATGTGAACCTTACCAATTCCAATGATTTTACCTTTACCATTATCGTCGAAGGTCACACTCCTTCCATTCAAAGTTTCAAGACAAGTGAGTTGTTTCACATCTCCAGTCATGTGCCTTGAGCAACCATTATCAAGGTACCAAATTCGTTTGTTTTTCTTGGTTGCAAGACACACCTGCAATAAGATCAAGCTTTGTTTTTAGGTACCCAAGCTAACTTAGGTCCTTTCACGTTAGCATTCAAAATGGTTCCTTTTGGAACCCACACTTTACAAAAAGACATGATTTTTCTAAAACTGCAGTGATATGATTTATGACCTAATCTTTTTCAAGTAAAATAAGTAATACTAGATGATGCAGGTACAAAAAAGTTTTTGAAATACTTTTGTTGCTTTTGAGGTTTATATCCTAAACCTGCCTTGTTGAAAATTGCTCTTTGATTATTTAAAAGTAAATTCAGCTTTACTGAACTAAAGGTGAACTTATCAACAAGAGGTTTGATTTTCTCAAGTTCATTTTTGTATTTTTCATTTTCAATTTCCAAATCCTTGTTTTTCTTTAAAAGATCATTGTTAGAAACAACATGTTTAGGTCTTTTCAGAACTTCATTTTCCATAGCTAAAGCATTATTTTTTTTTTCCAAAACATCTAGCTTATTTTTCAAAGAGCTAACATCATTAAGTAAAGAATTATTTTCTAATGAGAAACTATTAGCATGCTTTTTTAATTTCTTATTTTCAAATAATACTAACTTATAATCATGCATCAATTCTTCAAAAGTACTTCTAAGTTCATCAAAAGTAAAATAAACTTCAGAGTCAGAACATACCTCTTCGTTATCATGATGTGCCATGAAGTAGAGATTTACAATTTCAATCTGCTCTTATTCTAAACTGGAGTCTTCACTATCACTCTACGTGGCCATCATTGCTTTCTTCCTTAGTTTCTTCCTTGATTTCTTAAGGAGAGGACAATCAAATTTATAGTGTCCGGGCTTCTTACACTCAAAGCATATAGGTACTTCCATCTCCTTTTCCTTTTATTTCTTTTTTTCTTTTTCCTTTCCCTTTTCCTTAGATCGAAATTTCTTCTTGTAGGAAAATTTTCTCATCTTCATGAATCTTCTAGATTTTTGGGCAAGGAGGGCTTCTTCACCTTCTTCTTCACCATCATCGGACTCATCAATCAAGGATTCTTCTTGAACATTTGATTTAAAAGCGATCCCCTTCTTCTTTTTGTCCAAGTCCATTGATTTCTATTTCAAGTTGAGCTCATAGGTCATGAGCGATCCTACTAGCTGCTCAAGTGGAAGCTTGTCTACATCTTTTGCCTCTTGAATTACGGTCACCTTTGGATCCCATGACGTTGGTAGTGACCTAAGAATTTTATTCACAAGATCAGCATTAGATATGACTTTACCAAGACTCCTCATAGCATTTAAAATATTTGTAAAACATGTGTAAATATCAGTAATAGATTCATTTGGTTCCATCCGAAACATCTCATATGTGTGCACTAACATATTGACCTTAGTGTTCTTCACTTGATCGGTACCCTCATGGGTAACTTCAAGTGTGTCCCATATTTCTTTGGTGGACATGCATGTAAATATCCTATTGAACTCACTAGGATCTAATGCACAATACAAGAGATTCATTGCCTTAGCATTGATCTCATATTGTTTAATGTCATTTTCATCCCAATCCTCTTCAAGTTTTGGAATGAAAACATCATTAACCACCACCGAAGGAACATGAGGACCCTTATCAACTACTTTCCATAAATTGTAATCTATAGAATGCATATAAATTCTCATCCTAGTTTTCCAATAAGTGTAATTTGCACCATTGAAAAATAGAGGTCTGTTTGAGGCTTGTTCCTTAACTACACTAGTACCAATTGGGGTTGCCATAGATCTTTACTCAAGGCAGTAAAGCCTATAAATTGAGAACAAGGCTCTGATACCACTTGTTGCCCAGAGAGCAACCCAAGAGGGGGGGTGAATTGGGTCTCTAAAAATTTCAAGCTAAGCTTGATAAAATAAGTAGCAAACTTTGCAAGACAAGATATGCAATTCAATTCAACAAAAAACTAAAATTAAAGTGTAATGCTCTAATGTAAAAGTGCAACAAAAATTAAAAGCAATAAGTGAAATGTAAAGAGCAAGGAGGGAGAGAACAAGCAATCACAAACACAACAATCTATAGTGGTTTGGTGCTAATAATGCACCTACATCCACTCCCCAAAATCCCCTTGAAAATTCACTATAATCCAATGATTACAGCCAATTAGTTTTCTGGGCTCACTAATAAAAACCCGACTTATTTTCACAAGGCTCACAAGTCACAACCTCACTTGGTTTTATGGACTAACCAAGAACCTAATTGGTTTTCACAAGGCTAACCAAAAATCTCCCTTGGTTTTCCGGGCTAACTAAGAACCTTAGTGGTTTTGCGGACAAACCACCAACCTAATTGGTTTTCAAGGCTTACCAAAAATCTTACTTGGTTTTCCAATAGGCTAACCAATAACCTTTATAAGATGTAAGATTGGGAAATAAAGAACCAATGTTAGCTTTCAATAAAAAAGCAAATAAGTCGATGTAGCTCGATGTAGTGTTGCTTTGCTCTTGTTGAAGCCTTTTGAATGCCCAAGATTGAATGATCTTTAATGCACTTGATAGATTTGAATGCTTGGAAGGCTTCCCTTTGCTTGAGAGTGGTTGAGCTTTGAATGAATAGGAATTAAGGCTCTTCTCTCTTCTTTTCTCTTTAAACTCTTTTTGGATATTCAATACTTATCTTCTTGATTTGATTTGGAGCCTTTATATACCTTTCCAAGCCCCCAAAATTGAAATCTAGCTATTATACTTAAAAAACTAGCCGTTGGAGGGCATTTGGGAGAGTTCTGCGCTTGAAAAAACTAGCCATTATTGATGTCAGAACTCCATGTGTTGACATTTCCTCTTCATGTGTCGACACATTAGGTCGACACATGTTCTTCTTGAGTCAACACAAGTTCAAAATGTTCCATTCAAATTCTCTGAAAAAATCAGCTGAGTCGATACATTCTCAATTGAGTCGACATATTCTCAATTGAGTCGACACATAAAGTCCGTGTGTCGACACATCAACTGTTCCTTCAACTTCTGCAAGTTCTGTGGCTTGAAATTCTTAGATGATGTGTTGATCCATGTGTTGACACCTTGAGTCAACTCATAAGGTCCATGTGTCGACACATTATCTGTGCCATTTGAAATTTTGTTGTGTACCGGCCTGAGTCGACACACCATCTTCATGTGTTGACACATCATGTCATGTGTCAACACCTTGAGTCGACACATCATCAAAAAAGGTACAAAAATTGCTGAACTTGTGCTGGAACATGTTTCTATTTGCCTTAGTCATCCATTCAACCATTTCTTTGAGTGTCCAAGTCTTGTTTTGTGCAATCATTCCATTCAAACTTGTTTTTTCAACACAATCGAGCTTCTTCAAATTTTGTGAGCATCCTTTCAATGAAAACATACTTAAAGCAAATCATTAGTCCTCAAATTATACTTAACTATTTTGCTTATCATCAAAATCAATTAGTGGAGTCAATAGAAGAAGGCTACAGCCACCGAGCAGAAGGCTATCGAGGTAGAGGAGAAGGTCTCTGCTGCTGTCTGCACTGTGGAGGCTGTGAAGAAAGAGGCAACCAAGGCCGTTCGCTGGGCTGGGGATGCAGAAAAGGTGGCTGCCGAGGTGACCGGTAGAGCAGAGACCGCCGGGAAGGAGGTCACCGATGCGGTGGCCAACTACAAGGCCTCCTCGGAGTTAAAGCTCGACTTCAAGGAGGCGGCAACGGACTCCTTCCTCAAGGGGTTCGCGTACTGTCGGTCCCTACTGCGCGGCATCATCTTAGACAAGCAGCTGGCTGGCATTCATCTTTCGGGTTCCATGGAGATGAAGTCCTCGGTTCCTTCATCGATGGTGACAGAGGAGCATGAGGCTGTGACTGGACCGACCCCACCAGTAGCGGTGGCTGGACCAAGCCCGCTGGCGGTGGTGGCAGGAGGGATCCTGGCCTCGGAGATCGGGGAGGGTGAGACCTCGCCCAAACATCGTCCGAGGAAGGCACCGGTCGAGTAGAGTAGGGCTCCCTTGTAATTTTCTTTTGTTTTTTGACCTAAGCTGCCTGACATATCGGGGCCTAGGAACAGTGTAAGTTTTTGCCAAGTAATGAAAATATCTTCACCAATTTGACTCGTCTTTTCTCTCTTCTTCTTTTCCTTTTTTTTGCTTGTGTCTTTGTAATGCAAATGTCTTCTCTCCACTTCTTGATCATCCGGATGCCTGGATAAGTCAACAGGTGGAGGAGGAGTACTTTATCTTGTTCGATCATGCCCAACTAGGGGTAAAGTACTTGTGAAGATCTCTCCGCTTTGCTCGATGTCAGGAAGCTTGGGTCTTGGTGTCAGAGGGGCGTGAGATCCAGATTTTGATTGTCCGGAGACTAGGCTCCTAGTGCCAGAGCAGGTTCCAGTCTTTGGTGCCGGAGGTCGTGAGATCCGAGCTTAGAATGCCAGGAAGCTAGGCTCCTGGTGCTGGAGTTGGGTCCGGTCTTTGGTGCTAGAGGGTCGTGAGATCCGGGCTTAGAATGCCAGGAAGCTAGGCTCCTGGTGCCGGAGCAAGGTCCAGTCTTTGGTGTTGGAGGGTCATGAGATCCGGGCTTAGAATGCCAGGAAGCTAGGATCCTGGTGCCGGAGTAGGGTCCGGTCTTTGGCACCGGAAGGGTCATGGGATCCGGGCTTTGAGCACCAGACCTGGGGTCGGGTGAAGATTCTTCTGCAAGGAAAAAAGTATTTACACAAGGGGAATCTTGATTATTAGTGAGGAAGAACCTTAAACTATTGATACTGGAGAGCTGGGCTCCGAGTTGGAGTGCCAGAGAGCTGGGACCCGGGCTTGAGTGCTGGAGAGCTAGGCTACAAGCTTGAATGTCGGAGAGCTGGTCTCCGAGTTGGAGTGCTGGAGAGCCGGACCCCGGGCTTGAGTGCCATAGAGCTGGGCTCCAAGCTTGAATGTCAGAGAGCTGGGCTCCGAGTTGGAGTGCTAGAGAGCTGGGCCCTGGGCTTGAGTGCCGAAGGGCTAGGCTCCGAGCTTGAGTGCCGGAGAGCTGGGCTCTGAGCTTGAATGTTGAAGAGCTAGGCTCTGAACTTAAATGTCGGAGAGCTGAGCTCTGAGTTGGAGTGCTAGAGAGCTGGGCCCCGGGCTTGAGCATGCCGGGCCTTGGGCATGGCAGCGATGTTCCTACAAGGTAGAGGGTGATTTGTGCAAAAGAAGACCTTCATTATTATGAGTGGAGAGCCTTACACTACTGATAATATTTTTTCAGGTTGCAGGCATTCCATGTTCATGGGAATCCGCCACCGTCTAGATCTTCGAGATAGCATGCTCCATGTGGAAGAGCTTCGACCACCTTGTAGGGGACTTCCCAGTTCGGTGAAAGCTTGCCGCATTCCCGGGGTTAAGATGCTTCAGCTCGGCATAGCACTAGGTCACCAGGTCAGAAGATTTTTGGCCTTATCCACGCGTTGTAGTACCAGGCCACTCGTTGTAGGTATGCTACCATCCAGAGCCGAGCTTTGTCTTTGGTTTCCTCAAGGAGGTCCAGGTTGAGTAAAAGGCATGCTGGGTTCTCTACTTCGTCGTACTACTGTACCCGTAGTGTTGGCACGCCGAGCTCGACCGGGACAATGGCTCTAGTGCCGAATACAAGGTTGAAAGGCATTTCGTCTGTCGCCATTCTGGGCGTTGTGTGGTAGGCCCACAGGATGCTTGGGAGTTCCTCCGCCCATCTGCCCTTAGCTCGGTCCAGCCAGGTTCTGAGTCCTTGGAGGATGGTCCGATTGGTCACCTCGGCTTCCCTATTCATTTGGGGGTGAGCTACCGAGGTGAAGCAGTGATGAATGCCATGCTCGACACAAAACCCTTCGAACTCCCAGTTGTCGAACTGTCATCTGTTGTCGGTAATGATACAGTGGGGGAGTCCGAAGTGGTAGATGATTGATTTTTAGAAGAACTGACAGACTTTGACCTTTGTGATCCATGCTAGTGGCTCCGCTTTTGCCTACTTCGTAAAGTAGTCAATAGCCACCAGAAGAAATCTCTGCTGCCCCGGTGTGGGGGGAAATGGCCCTAAGATGTCCATTCCCCACTGGACGAAAGGCCACGGGACGGAGAGCTGAGAGATTGGTGCCGTCGGTTGATGCTGTATGTGGGTATGGCGCTGGCATTTGTCGCACTTCTTTATGAAGTCAGCGGTGTCCTCCCTCATGGTCTCCCTAAAGTATCCTTGGTGAAGAGCTTTGTATGCCAGCATCCTTCCTCCCACGTGACTCCTGTAGATGCCTTCATGTATCCCTTGGAGTACGAAAGCCACCTACGTGGGTCTGAGGCACTTCAGGATTGGGTAGGAGTAGGACCAACGGTAGAGCTATCCTTCCATCAGGACAAACTAGGAGGCTTTCTTCTTGATGAGGCTGACTTCCATTCTGTCCTCTGGTAAGATGCCATCAGTGATGTACCTGACATACCTGTTCATCCAGCTCAGCTCCGGGGTGACTTGCTGCACCTCCTCTGGGGCTTCGTAGCTTAAATTCTCGAGGTACTCGATGTGGGCACGCCCCAGTGACAAGGCTAGTAAGGTCGTGAGTCTTGATAGTGCATCCACACGAGCATTCACTCCATGGGGGATGTGGAAGATGCTGAAGCGTCGAAAACCTGCCGTGCTTGAGCATACCCGCTATAGGTACTTAATCATCTAGGGGCCTCTGGCTTCATATTCTCCGGAGACTTGTCCGGCCACCAATTAGGAGTTAGTAAAGATTTTCAAGCTTTGCACGCCCAGCTCGCGAGAGACCTTTAGGCCCGCGAGGAGTGCCTTGTACTCCGCCTGGTTGTTTGTCGCGATGAATTTGAAGCGGAGAGCACATTCAGCCATGATCCCATCGCTGTTGGCAAGGATAAGGCCTGCCCCGCTCCCGTCAGAGTTGGATGCTCCATCCACGTGGAATATCTAGGGCTCCTCCCATGTTTCGGGCTTAATTTAGTGCTCCGGGGCTGTCTGCTCCGGCTCCTCGATGAGTCCCGTGCACTCAACCATGAAGTTGGCTAAGACCTGGGCCTTCTGTGACGACCTTGGATGATATGCGATGTCGAACTCGCTCAGCATCAGGGACCACTTAGCCAGCCTTCTGGAGGTTTCGGGATGGCTAAGTATGGTCCTAAGTGGTTGATCTGTCATGACCATGATGGGATGCATTTGAAAGTATGGCCTGAGATGCTTAGCAGACATTATTAGAGCAAAAATGAGTTTTTCGAAATGAGTATACCTGGTCTCCACATCGTGGAGGATTTTGCTGGTGTAATACACTGACTTCTGAGATCCATCCTTGTCTGCGCGGACGAGGACCGAGCTGACGGCTCCAGGTGTGACCGCTAGGTAGAGTAGGAGTTCCTTCCCCTCCTCTGATCTGGAGAGCAGCAGAGGGGATGCCAGGAACTTCTTCAATTCTTCGAAGGCCGTCATGCACTCCTTCATCCAGGTGAAGTCGTGCATCTTGCACAGTGCCTTAAAAAAGGAAAGGCAGTAGTCAACCGATCTTGAGATAAACCAACTCAAAGCTATGATCCATCCCATCAGGCACTGGACCTGCTTCTTGGATGTCGGGTGCTCTATGTCGACGATCACCTGGACCTTCTCCAAGTTTGCTTTAATGCCCCTCTAGGTAACCATGGAGCCTAAGAACTTTCCCGCCGACACTCCAAAGGCGCACTTTGCTGGGTTTATTTCATTTGGTGTTTTCGAAGGTTTTGGAAGGCTTCGATGAGGTCGACGATGTGGTCCGAGCTCGGCTTACTCATGAGAAGCATATCGTCCATGTACACCTGTATGTTCCAGGCAATCTGGTGTTTGAAGACCCTGTTGACCAGGCACTGGTACGTGGCCCCGGCATTCTTCAGACCGAAGGGCATCATCCTATAGCAGTACGTCCCTTTGTCGATGATGAAGGTGGTGTGCTCCTCGTCCTCCGAGTGCATCCGGATCTGATTGTATCCGAAGAATGCATCCATGAACGAGAGTAGCCGGTGCCTTGAGGTGGCATCCACCAATTGGTCGATCTTCGGTAGAGAGAAACTATCTTTCGGGCATGCCTTGTTGAGGTCGATGTAGTCTACACAGATCCTCCATTTGCCATTGCTCTTCTTCACCATCACCATATTCATCAGCCAACTTGGGTATTGTACCTCTCCAACAAAACTAGCGGCAAGGAGTTTGTCCACTTCCTCATTGATTGCCGCCTACCTCTTCGGGGTGAAGCTTTTTTTCTTCTACCGAACTGGCTGGTGCTTTGGGTCGATACTTAGCTTGTGGGTGATGACGTCAGGTGGAATACCTGGCATGTCCGTCACCATCCAAGCGAGCACATCTACATTTGCCAGTAAGAATTCCAACAGGTGGACCCTCTCCTCATCTCGTAGCTGGGCCCCAATTTGCACCATCTTCGCTTGGTCGGCTCCTAGTGGATAAGATAGCAAATGCTTGACCGCGCCACCCCAGGGGTCCTACACCCTTTGGTCGAGATCGTCTACCTTGGGGTCATCCTCTGGGATCTTGGCTCCAGGGAGAGTCTGGAAACAATGTTGAATTGGCTGAGGTGCACCCCTCATCTCGCTGACACCGTAGGAGGTTGGGAACAGTACCAATAGCTGCTTTGTGGAGATGACGGCATCGAGCAGGTTGAGCCAAGTCATCCCAGAATCACATTGTAGGCTGAAGGGAGCTTGACAACCATGAAAGTCATCATAAAAGCACTTTGTCGAGGTGGGGTCCCGGCAGTGACAGGGAGAGTGATCTCTCCCTCAACCCTCACAGAATCTCCCGTGAAGCCGACAAGGGGTGTGTGCATAGGTCTGAGCTGAGCAGAGGATAAGTTCATTCTGGAGAAGGCATCATAAAAAAGTATATCTATGGAGCTTCCACTATCAACCATGATGCGTTTTACATGATGTTCCATGATCGTCATCTCGATGACCATAGAATCGTTATTTACATTTTTTCCTCCACTTTCCCCTTCCCTTATAAAGGGGAGTACATTCTCAGAACACTCTACTGAAAGATTGTGCCCTGAAAGCCAATTAAAATATTGTATTTTGATCCCAAAATCAATGAATTGACATTTTTTTTTATAATAAAGGCATTATTTTCATCATACGCTGTGTCTTTATGATTTTATGATGAACCCCATAGATTAGGGCTATGGTTCTAGGATTATGATGAGATCACACCAGTGAGATCTAAAGCCTTAAAATCCTAATCTAAAATATTCCTGGTCGATGGGACATTGAGTTGGGGATCAATGTTTCTGGCAAGACCAGCACATCCTATATATGCTTTGTGATAAGGGTGATTGATCTCATAGTTACTTGTGTTTGACACTAATACTAGGATATGAGTGTTCATTAGAGAATGAGTTCACTGAATTGATCCAGATTGAGAATATCTAATGGAACCTTATCTGTTTGTTAATAGATAATTCTCATAGTGGGAGTAGTGCATGTGGTCCTTTGACCTGAGACTACCATAGTACCTTATATATATGAATCCATACTTTGGTTCGCAATCAATCATGACACTGAGTCATGCACGAGGTGATACTGGTTATGGTGGATTGTATATGGAGGTTGTGAGTAGGTCAACAAGGAATTGATCAGCCCTAGTAAGAGGGAATTGCATCCAGCTAATTTCAAATGATGGATTCAGGAAATCTTTGATCAAAGTATGAACATTAGAGTTATTTTCTAATGGTTCATTAATGAATCATCATTATAAAGATTGAGCTAGGGATGAATATGAAATTTGATTTGACAAGTATCCATATTCATAATCATATTCGAGATGCAAGTTGATCAAAGGACTGAATTGCCCGGTAACTCACCACTGAAGGGTATTTTGGTAATTCCACCAAAATTTCACATCTACCGGGTAGACATGATACGTTGCTAGACATCAATCTTGTCTTGTAGGTATATGATTGAGTTATGGTAATTCAAATCAGTTAATTAGAATTAGATTCTAATTGACCGAGTCGAGCTAGTTTGAGTTGACCTAAATCGGCTTAATTGAGATCTAACTGAATTAAGTCAAATAGCACTCGGACCTACTGCTGGCTAGGTGTGGAACCCAATGGGTCACACACAAAAGAAAATTGATGAAGGATTTAATTTGGAATTAAATCATGTTTGCAGGATAAACACACTAGCATGTGTTGCAGACCAAATTTCTATTCGAATCAGATTCGAATTTGGTTCCGAATTGGGCTTCATTGGGTTCTAATTGAACCAGATTAAGGTCTAATTTAAATTTTAGGACATTGGGCTAACCCATGGCTGAACCCAAGTGAATTATGTTCACTGAGACCCTCTCTCCAAGCCGCCTTCTCCCTTTCTCACCCGCGCGCGCCAAGAAGAAGAGTCCACGTGCGTGGACTCCTTTTCAAGCGTGTGAGAAAGAAAATACCATCGAAGAAAAATCTGAAAAAGGGGCGATTCGGACGCCCTTGGATCTGGATCTGATGGATAGAAAAAATTAAGGAAAAGATCCATCGCTTTTCGATCGCAAATCCGTCTCTAAAAGTCGCGATTCTTTCTGAAGTTTTTCCGAGAGTCCTCCTCGTCGGAAAAATGAAAATTAAATTGGAGAATCATGATTTTTGGTTGAGGGGACGCGTGAGGAATGAGGGATCATGATTCCTGGGGTTTCAGAGGGTTGCGTTGTTTTGAGAAGACGCCCCTCTGAGATCTATAAATAGGGTTGGGTTCTCGGGGGTTTTCATGTAAGATAATTCAGAGATCAGATTCCTTTTCTTCCTCTTCAGAATACTCCTTCCCCTTATTCTTGTTGGGTATTGTTTCCCTTACAGAGGTATCCTCTGTCGAAACTCTGACCCTAAACAAGAATAAGAGGAAGGTCTTGAACGGTAAAGAAAGAAAAAGGAAAGGATCTGTTCTTCTTCTTTTCCTTCTTGAATTAAGACTTTGCCTGTCTTAATTTTTCTTCCAATTCAATTCAAGAAAAGGAATTCAAGAATGGGAATTCTTGAAAAAAAAATTCAAGAAGAGGAAAGAAGGAAGAAAAGAAATTTTCAAGAAAGAAAATTTCAGCCTAAAAATCCAAGAATTGAATTCTTGAAAAAGAATTCAAGAAGAGGAGCCAAGAACAAGAAATTGTTGTCTTCATCTTTTTCTGGGTGGATCACCATTGGAGGGTGAACATTTGGGCACCTGGTGGAGATTCAGAGTTTGGATTTTAGCGATACAGGTTAGTACTTTAATTTGAGATTAAATCTTATATATACATCTTATATGTTTTAATTCTTTTAAGGAGATCTTGGGTTAAAGGTTTGGTGAAGATTTCATAAAGATAAAAAATTTTGAAATCTATGTTTCCGCCTTACCACCGAACCCTACATCTGCCCCTCAAGCCCTCTTGGAAGCTTGCTCAGTTCCCCAGCAAATCATCCCTACCGGCTTCTTGGTAGAGCGGTTGTCGACTACAGGGACTGGCGGGAGTGCGACGAGAGCCTGAGGTTCCGTTGGAGGCTGCCCCCCAAGAACCTTTCGAGGTAGCCTTTCTTGATGAGTTCTTCAATTTCCTTCTTGAGGTTGCAGCATTCCTCGATGTCGTGGCCGTGGTCGTGGTGGTAGCGACAATACTTCATCATATCGCGGTCAGTGGATGGCCTCATCGAAGGTGGGCACTTCAGGTAGGGCTCACCTTTAATTTCCATGAGGATCTTCATCCTCGGGGCGAGAAGAGGGGTAAATCTCTCCTTCGGAGTGGGAGCACTCCTTGCTCTCGGACCCTGGCAGAAGTTCGAAGCTGGGGGTCCCGGCTTCCGCGTCCTAGACTCCTCGGTCGGAGTTGGCTTCTTCAGCAACTTCCCGTCTAGCTCCCTCCTCGTCCGATCCACCTCCTCAACGTGGATGTACTTCTGAGCTCGAAGAAGAAGCTCGGATTAGGTCTTGGGGGGTTTCTTGTCGAGTGAGTAGGTCAGGCGGGAGGTCCTGAGCCATCGCTTCAATATCAGCATGGTGACTAGCTCATCAAGATTGTAAATCTCCAACGCGGCAACCTTGAAGCAGGCAACATAGTCTCATAGGGGCTCGCGATCTTGTTGTCAGATGGAGAAGAGGTTGTCTGCTTCTCTTGGCACCTTCCGATAGGCATTGAAGTGGGCCACGAACTTCCGCTCCAGCTAAGCGAAAGAGCCGATGCTTTCGGGCTCGAGGCGGGTAAACCAGACCCGAGCTGCCTTCCGAATGGTTGCTGGGAAGGCAATGCAAAAAAAGGCGTTGGTGGCCCCCTGGACCCTCATGAGGACCTTGTAGCTTCTTAGGTGGTCCAGGAGATCGGTGGTCCCATCGTAGGGATCCACCTATGGCATACGGAACCGACTGGGAACCGATTCCTCTTGGATCTCTCAGGAGAAGGGGGATAGGCGTCATAGCCCGCTGGCTCATCAGCGGAGCCTTGCATGTTTGTAAACCGGCGGGATAGCTCCGCTAGCTTGCGCTCGCGCTCTTCCAGGTGCTTTTCGGCTGTGCGTCTGATTGGCTTGTCGGTTGAACCCTTCATCGAGACTGAAAGAGATGGAGAAGGTGACATGGGATGATGTCCATGAAGGGGGGTCTTGCCTTTTCGACCTTGACAGGGTTGGCCATTACCCGCTCGAGGGTTGGGGACCGGCTCTCCCTATCGGTAGATTCGGTCTATTGTCTCTTCGCCGGAGTCAAGTGACTACCCCGGTGATTGGTGATGGCCCGTGCTTGTGAAGGCCTTCCTTGGAAGGAACGCAGGCTATTGCGGGGTGCTGCAGCATGGGCCACGGGGGTCCCTGGCTGCTGATGGGTAGCCAAGGACCGTTGCTGGTGCTGGAGCTAGTGCATTGCCATGGTGAGGACATGCATCTGCTAGATGAGTGCGGCCAGCTAGATGTCCGCCGGAGGTGGTTGAGCAGGAGCTGGGAGCTCCCCTTCTAGAATGTGCGGGTCCCCTTGGGAAGGGGGATCTCCTACATGGCTGGTGGAGACTTCTCTCGCTCGCGTCATCACCATCCTCTCGGTAAGCTTCTTGTAGGGGGTTTATGTTGGATCAAGATGTGTCCTGCCTCCCCCCTACCTGGCATGCAAATCTGTTGCTGCCAAGATCATAATGGCCCGTAGCTGCTATCAGAGTCGGATTGCCCCTCGTCTCTTCGAGACCGGCCTGCTTGTCGGGACCTGCAAAACAAGGGTTAGAGACCCATGCTAGGGATTCCGGCGGGGGCACTCTGACGGTCAAGTCAGTGACGATCCAGGGGAATAGACCCTCCTGGTCGAGTCCCTGAGATGGACTCCATGCTAGGAGGATTGAATGATGTGTGAGTGGGGTGCAAGCAAGCTGGGGAAAGTGGTAGCCCAGGTGAACTGGAGCTGGATGGTTGTGTCCAGGCGATCCTTCCCACGGATCTCTGGGAGCCTTGAATTCTCAGTATCCTTGGTGATTCTCCTGTGTGGCCTCTCCTCCCTCACTTGCTTGGGTGTTTGTGGCTTAACTTGTTTTTGTTTCAGCTTACCTCCTAGCTGGGGGTGTCGAAGGTTCTTTTAAGTCCAGGTGGTTGTTGAACTGATGGGGGACTAACTAAATGCTAGGATGATGTAGGTGATTTTTAGGATTTTAAATTAGGTTGAGGTTTCCTTAAAATAAGAGAGAGTAATTTAGGGATTCAATAATAATAAAAACTATCAATCAAGCAAGTAGTCCCTAAGCAATGATAAAGAGACGACCCCGGGATTGAGAAACCTCGTAGGACTTAGCTCTTAAATCAATACTTACTTAGGAGTCAGGGGGTAAACTTTAAAGATCTGAAGCGCCTGATGCCGAGGTCACTCACTCTGGTAGATGTGGCCTGGATGATCCAGCCATCAACCCTGCGGATGCACCGGCTGGCTGTCCAAAGATCTCGATGACAAGGGCAACCGACTCCATACTCGTGTCACCTGGAGGACCTGCGAGCATTCAAAGAAGGGTTAGGTTTCAATCAGAAGAAAGCAATAGAAGAAAGAAAGAGAGTTGTTGTGGTGATGGCAGAGTTCTTCTTGACTCGAAGTTGGAGGATGGAGTTGTGGAAGTGACGGTAACTTGAGGCCTCACACCTCTCGACGCCCGAAGGCGAAGGCGCTCCCTCACAAAGATCGACGTTCCTAGTGAACGAAGGCAACTAAAGAGAAATTGGATCTTAAGAAACTTGGTTTTTCAATCATCAAAGATTTACCTTACAAGGGAGGGGGTAAGGTCCTTTATATAGGCACCTTAGACCATTTCAAAATTTGAATGAAAAAATACATTTCTTCTCTTGCTAAGGCACCAAAAAAATATTCAAAAATCTGAAATTCAAACTCCTTGGCCGACCAAAGCTTCTTGGATTTGGGCATGGCATGATAATGGGCTTGGAAGAAGGAATTTGGCTCCCTTGGACTTGGAAAGTTGACCTTCAATTTTGGGAAGAAGGCATGATGCAAGGCTTGTGTCTCCCTTTTTCCTTGGTTGCTCACCCTTCTTTGGAAAGAAGCTTGATATAAGGCTTGGAGCAAGGCCTTTGTCTTCAACCTTTCCTTGGTTGCTCACCCTTCTTTGGAAAGAAGCTTGATATGCGGATTGGAACAAGGCCTTTGTCTTCAACCTTTCCTTGGTTGCCCATGACTCCTTTAGTAAGTGGCTTGGTGGAGGGAGGGAAAGGAGGAGAGAATATTTGATGTGTCTTCATTTGGCGTCCAAGAAAATCTCACTTGTGTCACCCACATGGCTGGATGAGGTGGTGCCACATGGGATGATGAAGTGGCACCACATTGGGTGGTGAAGTGGCGCCCTAGAGTTGACATGTTGACCTCCAAGGCTCGGCCCAAAGTAGTTGAGCTGGACTCAAAGACCACTCTAGCTTGGACCCAGACTTGGACTAGACTCAATACAGGATTGGACTCAATACAGGACACAACTTGACCCAATTGGTCAAAGTATAGGACTAGACACAGACATAAGAGGCTTAATTCAAAACTAAAGAAATTATAAGTTTTAGGCTTGAAGCCTTATTTCAAGACCTGAAAAAAAAAATGGAACCCTAATTGGACATCCACAGAGAGTTGAGGAGCCTCTGTCAGATTCTGGTGCCCATACCAGTTCTCCCGGGGTGGGAGGAACTCGACCTTGTCGAGTAAGAGTTAAGTTAGCTTAGGTACTCCTTCAGACGGTCGAGATCAAGGCACTGCAAGTCCTCTCGGGTAATCCATGAGTCATCGGACTCAAGTCGGCCTTGCCATCGAACTAAGAAACGTTGATAACCTTTGTCCCGGGTAGTGATAGCTTGGTCATCCAGGACATGCTCGATCCGCTCTCCTCTCTCAGGTATAATTGGAGGTGGACACTCAGGTTTGGGTTCACTCTCAAAAGAAAGGTCAGGCCCAAATGGCTCGCTAGGTATATTTGCTGGTTCCCTGTACTCGACTAAGTATGAGATATTGAAAGTCGAGCTAATGCCATAATTCGGGGGTAGCTCAAGAACGTAGGCATTAGGGCCAACTCTCCTTATCATTCTAAAGGGTCCAGCTCCACGAGCATGAAGTTTCTTAATGGTTCATGGTGGAAACCATTTAGGCCTAAGCCTAATCATTACAAAATCCCTTTGATCAAACTCCTTGGTTCACTTTCGGGATTCAGTCAAATTATTTTAAAATTTATACTTAATGCATAATGCAAAATGCAGACTCAATGATGCATTCCTATAGAGCAAAATTTTATTGGACTCTCTAGGGCCTAAACCTAACAGATTATTGACTCTCTAGGTTTGACCCTGGTCTGGTATGCACAAGAAAAATTACCATGGATCCCTAGCAAATGCCATAAGGTATACCAGAAATAGGTAGCAAATGGAATGGGCTCTAGGGATTCATGCAACCTAGAAATCTCGGCAAAATGTAACCCCATGGCTCTAGAAATGTGAGAAGGCTCAAGGAAGGGTAGGAAATAAGAATCAGAGTCTTGGGGTGGCTTATAGGAAACATGAAACAGACCTTGGTTATTTAGGATGACCTTAAAATCTGGACATTGTTCTATAGGTATCATATGGTCCACTTGTTCTAGTAGATCTTGGGGCTCGCTAGGGTCAATCCCACAGTGAGGAAGGTCTGTTAAAGAGGATCCTGGGACCAAGTCTATAGTATGATGGATGTCTCTCAGGGGTGGAAGTTGGTCAGGTGAATCATCGAGTAAAACATCCTCGAATTCTTTCAGAGTCTCAGCTACTTCCTGGAGGTGTTCTTTTTGGGTCGGTTCAAGAATCTCTTCAGTGGCATGGGATCCTTCAATAATCTCATCGGGTGGTAGTTGCTTAGGTAACTCATCGGGAAATACATCCTCAAATTTTTTCACTTTTAGGGCTTCAACTACCTCTACTATGTTCGATCCTGGCTTAGTTACTCCTTCAAATTTTATGGTGGGTTCAGCATCTTTTTCTATGAGTTCCTTAGTGATTTCAGCCTTGGGTCCACCTACATCACACTTCACCACTAGACTTGATTCCGAGATGTTTTCTTTGGATTCCTCAATAGGCTCAGGGTTTTCTTCACTTAGATTCTCAATGGGCTCAATCTTTTCTCCCTGAAATTCTTCAGAAGGTTCCTCTCTCTGGGTTGGTTCATGAGTCTTTCTTGTGGCAGGGGTTCCCTCATCACATTCTCTAACTCTTTGGCCTTGATCAGGTTAACTTCTGGCTCCTTTTCCTTTAGGCTAGTCGATTCTCTTTTAGCCTGGTCCTTAGGCTGAACTGGATTAATAGTAAATTTCTTCCCATGGTGGTTGAAGATACAGGTATTGGTCTGACTATGAAGGGTGGCATCATGATCGTACAGCCAAGGTCGACCTAAGATAATACTACTGACGTCCATGGAAAGGACATCACACCAAATCATCACTTTATAAGATTGCAACTTGATCAAGACTTGGCAACTAGTCTTTATGGGTATGGAGGTTGAATCAATCCATGAGACCTTATAAGGGTTAGGGTGAGGAACTGGGGTCAATCCTAGGGATTTGGCAGTACTTGAAGAAATGGCATTGACATAGCTTCCACTATCAACTATGATCTTGCATACCTTATTCCCTAGTCTGGCAAAGGTTTGTAGGATGTTAGTCCTATGCCAATCTTCTTGCACTATGTCCTAGGTAAGGATGCACCTAATTACTCCTAACAGGTCATCAAACTCATGCAGTTCTTCCTGGTCCAGGAACTCCTGATTAGGTCTCCTAGGGTGAATCTCTTGGGCTGGGTTAAAACGGAGAATTCTCTTGGGTTCAGCCTCTATGGATGGTTCATGGTAAGGATAATCCCTAGGGGGAAAGGGTGACTCAAATTCAGGTTCAACAGATGGTCTAGGACTATTCTTCTCTAAGGATCCAACTCTATCATCAAGCTTGTCTAGCCTACTGTTTATCCTAGCCAATTGCTCAAGAATAACCTTGAGTTGATCTTCACTTTTATTCTCCATAGGCTCACTTGAATGGGAATGGTGGGGATGATAAGGGACTCCTGATCTAGTCGACATGAGTCAGGCACGCAAAATCGTCTATGATCTACTAGACCTAGAATCTCAACCAGTTGCCTAAGTCAGGATGGCAAACTAGTCTGTAGTAATTCTGTTCTTGGCCAGGTAGGTGTAGGGGAGTGGAGGTCCCTGAACGCTAACCTTAGACACCAATCTGGGATTGGCCAGGTAGGCGGACCAACTCACAAGCCCTGAATTACCAATCCTAGACACCAAGAGCAACAGCACACATAGAATGGGCTGACGCTAAGAAAAGACACTTAGTCTTGACTCGACCAGTTGGTGTCCCTAAGCTCTCTAGAGCAAAATTAGTGTCTACTCAATTTTAATTAGAGCTTGGGTTCGTGATGCAAGTTAGTGATTTTTTTGGGCTAGGGACAGGTAATGAAATCCTGACCCTATGTCAAATTGCCGCCCTTAAAGAGATTTATGAAAATTATTGCAAGCAAATGATCTAATGAGATATCTCTAAATTATATTTTTGTGTTTTCTTGATGTATGATAACAGAGCTAGGATGAAGGAAATAAAATGATATGACACTAAATGCAAGATTAAACTATATGACAAATGAAAACGTAAGAAAATGCAATTGCTGAAATTCTCAAAACAGAACTTCTTCTTAGGTAGTATTTTGGCTTGTAGAAATTTTATAAACTGTAATAGAATCTAAGAAAATTTTCAAAAATACTTTGAATTATATGTGATCTAACAAAACAAAAATCACAAGATTTTGAGGTCCCTACAAATAGTAACACTTAAAACAATAGACAATATATGGGAAGGAAAAATTGCAGAAATTAAAAGTAGATGAGATCTAAAGACGCAAATTTTTTTTTTTTTTTTTGTTCTTTTAAATCTATTCTTCTTGTATTCTCTTTCAAAGGCATATCACAATGGCACCCTTACATGCCTTAGGAGATCCCCGTGGAATGGGAAGAGATGGTCATGAAACCCTACTTTTCTCCTAAGACCGGATGGCCTGGTGAAGCACCTAATCTAGGTACTTAAGAAGCGCTAAGTCCTAACCATGCTCTGATACCAGAAATAATGGGGGACTAACTAAATTCTAGGATGATGCAGGTGATTTTTAGGGTTTTAAATTAGGTTAAGGATTCCCGAAGATAAGAGAGAGTAATTCTAGGGATTCAATAATAATAAGAACTATCAAGCAAGCAAGTAGTCCCTAAGCAATAATAAAGAGAGGACCCCGGGATTGAGAAATTCTGTAGGACTTAGCTCTTAGATCAATACCTACTTAGGAGTCAGGGGGCAAACCTCAAAGATCTGAAGTGCCTGATGCCGAGGTCACTCACTCTGGCGGATGCAGCCTGGATGATCGAGCCGTTAACCCTGCGGATGCGCCGGCTAGCTGTCCGAAGATCTCGATGGCAAGGGCAACCGACTCCATACTCGTGTCACCTGGAGGACCTGCGAGCATTCAAAGAAGGGTTAGGTTTCAATCGGAAGAAAGCAATAGAAGAATGAAAGAGAGTTGTTGTGGTGATGGCGGAGTTCTTCTTGGCTCGAAGTTGGAGGTGGAGTTGCGGAAGTGACGGTAACTTAAGGCCTCACACCTCTCGAAGCCCGAAGGTGAATGCGCTTCCTCACGGAGATCGACGTTCCTAGTGAACGAAGGTAACTAAAGAGAAATTGGATCTCAAGAAAATTTGTTTTTTCATTCATCAAAGATTTACCTTACAAGGGAGGGGGTAAGGTCCTTTATATGGGCACCTTAGACCGTTTCAAAATTTGAATGAAAAAATATATTTCTTCTCTTGCTAAGGCACCAAAAAAATATTCAAAAATCTGAAATTCAAACTCCTTGGCCAACCAAAGCTTCTTGGATTTGGGCATAGCATGATAATGGGCTTGGAAGAAGGAATTTGGTTCCCTTGGACTTGGAAAGTTGACCTTCAATTTTGGGAAGAAGGCATGATGCAAGGCTTGTGTCTTCCTCTTTCCTTGGTTACTCACCCTTCTTTGGAAAGAAGCTTGATATGATGCTTGGAGCAAGGCCTTTGTCTTCAACCTTTCCTTGGTTGCTCACCTTTCTTTAGAAAGAAGCTTGATATGAGGCTTGGAACAAGGCCTTTGTCTTCAACCTTTCCTTGGCTGCCCATGACTCCTTTAGTAAGTGGCTTGATGGAGGGAGGAAAAGGAGGAGAGAATATTTGATGTGTCTCCATTTAGCATCCAAGAAAATCTCACTTGTGTTGCCCACATGAGTGGATGAGGTGGCGCCACATGGGATGATGAAGTGGCACCACATGGGGTGGTGAAGTGGCACCCTAGGATTGACATGTTGACCTTCAAGGCTCGGCCCAAAGTTGTTGAGCTGGACTCAAAGACCACTCTGGCTTGGACCCAGACTTGGACTAGACTCAATACAGGACACAACTTAATCCAATTGGTCAAAGTACAGGACTAGACACAAACATAAGAGACTCAATTCAAAACTAAAGAAATTACAAGTTTTAGGCTTGAAGCCTTATTTCAAGATCTGGAAAAAAAAAATGGAACCCTAATTGGACATCCACAGAGGGTTGAAGAGCCTCTGTTAGATTCTGGTGCCCACACCATGAACGCCTACCTCGGGATCTACCCCGTGCTAGCAGGCGCGTGCGGCGGTGTTCTGTGCCATGAACGGGTTGTCTTTCCTTGTTTGTGATAAGGGAAGCTGCCATGTGTTCTGACATTCCTTATGGTCGTCCCATTTTGGAAAACTTAGCAAGGCCTCGATCGGGGGACCGCCGCCCCCCGGATTCGAATCCCATGGTTGACTTCCTTTTATGGGTGATGCAGGCATTGGTGGAGAGCATGGTGCCTTGGTCAGGGAGCTTATTCCCCTTCTGGTGTAAGTGATAGCTGCAGACAGTTATTATGACTTGACGGGCACTTCTTCGCGGTCCTCGAGCGATTCGTCGGTGCCTTTTGAGCTCGGCCCCGAGGTGGTTGCTGAACTAAAGAGCTGGACTCAACTCCGAGGGGCTCGGACCTGAAATGACTCTATTTTGGTGGAGGAGGGTTGGGCTCGACTCCGGACCAAAGGGGCTCGGCTTCGAGGGGGCTCAACCTAGAGGAGGGGTAGGCTCGACTCTTGCATAGAGGGCTTGGCCTCAGAGGGGCTCAACATGGTGGAGGAGGGCTGGGCTCGACTCCGATTCAGGGGGCTCGGTCTTGGAGGGGCTCAATCTGGAGGAGGGGCTCAATCTGGAGGAGGAGGTCAGCACACGACTCTAGCCTAGAGGGCTCGGCCTCGGAGGGGCTCGACATGGTGAAGGAGGGCTGGGCTCGACTCTGATCCAGAGGGCTCGGCCTTGGAGGGGCTCGATCTGGTGAAGGAGGTCTCTCGGCTCCATCCTAGGCATCCCGAGCTTGCAGGTTTCGACCTGGCGGAGGATGGAACTTGGCTTTGATGGGCTGCCCCGACATCCTGAGGGAGCTCGGCCCGGCAAAGGAGTCCAGGGAAGAGTGTCCACCATGGCAGCTCTTTCCAACATGGCATCTGACAGGGATTACACATCAGCTTCTTGCCACATCACTATCTTTCAAACCAAACTTTTTACAATAAGCTAGCATTTCATGGGCACTAAGAAAACATTCTATAATGGAGCACCTCTTAACAAAAGTTGATTGGGCATTATCAACAAGAAGGTGGAGAACTGTAGCTAAACTAGAGAATCCACTAAACTTTTCTCTGATCACCCAACTTCTACATTTTAAGATCAAGAAAAGTTTTAGTTACAAGACCATTGACAAAATTTAGAAGCCTTATGCTACTACCTCTTTGCTAAGTACAAGAATGGTTGATTGAGAAAAGTGAGCAAAGAAGCAATAGGATATCAATAGTCATCCAATCTCTGATCTTTGCCGGGCCTTTCCATATAATCTTATGCAAAATAATATTGGTATATTTTGAGCAAGTCTACCATTCTTTTTCTATCTTCTAGGTTTCATAATCTTGTTGCTTATTATTGAGAGTTGGTGCCAAGACTAACATCCACCAAGGGATCTTGCATTTTTGCCATGGTATCATCTAGCTAGCTTAAGTGGTGCATGATTGAGTTCTTCTATTTGAATCATCATGAATGTATTTAGCCATTAGCCAAAGTTGAGCTCAATTATCTTGAATCTACATACGCTGCTATCCTTGCAAGGATGTTTTTATTGTCCTGGTTCCTTTAGATGCCTCATGTTTCAATCTTCTACATGCACGACCGTTCCATTCCATAATACTCCTCCAGAATTAATTTTGCAGGAGTTTGTTAGGTGGAAGGGTTGGCAACTAATTCAAAACTTTATATTACAATCTGAATTCAAACATCTAGGCCACTACCAATTGGATGCATGGTAAATTATTCCTTCTTCTTTGAACTTATTGTTGTTCGATCTATGACTTTTTTAAAAAGTACCATGGCTAGCTCCTATTGGTATTGATTTTGGTCAGCTTGATGAATATGCATCTTGGCTTGATTATCTTCTTTTTTATTTTTGATAAAATGGATGTTTCATACACAACAAGTATGAATACAATTCAAAAGATTAGAAAAAAGGATATCCCTAAAGGATATCGATAAAAGAAAAACATCATTCAAAAAGATCTACCAGAATGATATGCAATAAAATAGGTGATCCAGATAATAGAACTGTTTGCCTCATGATAAATATGCCTGATATCAAAAGCAGCATACCCTAGAAGTAGATGATGAATGTCATGTACTAGGAGAATGGTGATCACACCACAATTGGGGTGCCCTTGTAGGCAGGCCACAACCATAGCAAAATCCCCCTCAACAATTAATCGATCAACCTGAAGGGTTAATCTAGCTTAATAGATGCCCTCTAATACTACCCTCTGCTCAACCCCAGGCTCAAAAGTCTCCACCAGTTGGATGCCCCTAGCTACAATAAACCTAAAGTTAGGGCCATGAATGATAAAACCTGCACTGCCTCTCCCATTCATCACACTGCCATCAAAGTTGAACTTTAGAAATGATCGGGGTGGGGGCTTTCAGGAGATGAAAATCCTCCTCTTGAAGAAAAAGAAAAGAAGGGGAATTCCAAATGTCCCATATCTCGGAGGGAAATCAGGTAGCAAAGTCTTAGTAATCTTTGTAGCCAGGGTCAGGGCCCTCTCCACCATGAACCTCGCTAGCATCCATCCCTCAAATACTTTTGCACTCTGGGCAAGCCAAATCTAGTAAGCAATATAGGTAGCCCTGGTACCAGCACTCCATGTAGCCTCAACCTCAAAACTCATTTGTACAGTCACTAAGAAGGACTGAGTGGACTACTCTATAGGACCATTAGCAAAAGGTAGGGATGCCAACCATCATACCCGCACCACTCTTGGGTAGGAAAATAGAACATGGTCCATAGTCTCATCTATCATCCTATAACTAGGACAAGTAACCTTGGTGCCCATACCTCTGGCTCTTAAAAGCACCTTGGTAAGCAATGACTCCACACAACCTTTCAAAGGAACAAACTTACCTTGGGATGAATCCTAAGTCTCCAAATCCAAGTACTATCTATCGACCTTATTGGCTCCTTATAAATGTCATAGAGCTCCCTAGTCACCGATATGGGACTGCACGATGACCACCATGTCCTGATATCTGGGTCTTGAGTAATGGGAATCTCCAGTGATAAGATTCTATCAGCCAATAATCACCAAATAGCTAGACCACCCTCCAAGTATTCTAGCCCCTCCCCTCTGACCAAGACAAGTTAGATACCCGAGTGTGGTTATCAATGTCCATACTAATAAAGGTAGGCCAATGACTCAAGGGTAGATTGGCCATCTAAGTGTTATGTAGGAGCCCAATCAAGTTGCCATCATCAATCCATGACACCTGATCGAGCACATCCCAAGCATGTAGACATATCTCCTTCCATATAAAAGAGCAATTGTGAATGACGTGCACTCTCCCCCACTACTCCAATCCCTATACTTTACCATCATCATCATACTCCAAGGGTTATCAAGCTGTAATAGAAATTTCATGGCATGCTTGGCAATTAGAGCTTCCTGCCAAACATGCAAGGACTGAATACCAAGTCCCCATCCCTGATTGGAAGGCACACCACATCCCAAGTAAGGAGGTGAATGCCACTCCTCCCCTGATGAGATCCCCAAAGGAAGTTCTTGAATAGTTGCTCAAGTCTCGACAAAGTAGCCCTTGGAATGACAGCATGGGATAGCAGAAAAAATCGGGATGTCACTGAGAACTAACTTGACAAAGGTGACTTTGCCCATCATTGAAAGTGCTCTAGATTTCCACCCCTCAACACCAGTACAGATCAAAGCCTCTAGCTAAGCACAGTCAGCCCTTTGAAGATAGTGACCAGAAATAGGGACCCCAAGATAGTGCATAGTCCTAGATTACTTTGTGATACTAAGAATCTCCCTCATCGATTGCCTGACTTGAGTGCTATTTTAGGGTTGAAGTAAATGGCTGACTTCGACAGGTTCACCTTTGGGCCAGAAGTAGTACAGTATACCTTCAAAATCTACCAGAATGCC
Organism: Areca catechu; assembly: GCA_021397845.1. Taxonomy (NCBI): domain Eukaryota; kingdom Viridiplantae; phylum Streptophyta; class Magnoliopsida; order Arecales; family Arecaceae; genus Areca; species Areca catechu. The sequence continues at coordinate 148,840,885 of CM038039.1, read as the reverse complement.
ATTGCATTCCAGATAGATTCCTGACTCATCAAGAGGTAATCATCAACAAAGAGCAAATATGAGATCGAAGGAGCACCAGGAGTTGGCATGTAGGGATCTAATTCTTGACTTTGGATATCAAGTTGCAAGGCACGAGATAAAGCATCAGCATAAATAATAAACAGGTATAGGGGTAAAGAACAACCTTAATATAGACAAATAAATGAGTGAAAGAATGCCAACAGTGTGCCATTGATCAGGATAGAAAAGGATGGAGCATGTACACATCCTCTGATCTAGCTGATCTAATGGTTATGGAACCTAAGGCTCTCCAAGGCCTGGTAGAGGAACTTCCAGCGCATCCGATCATAAGCTCTTTTGATGTCAAGTTTGATGGCCATGAGGCTCCTACATCCAGGGATTTTTTGAAGGTTATACATAAATTCCTGAGCTATGAGGATGTTGTCAGAGATGGAGCGACCGCCAATAAAGGCCACTTGTGGTGTGGGAACCAGAATCAGGAAAAGACTCCAACCTATTCAATTCAAGTCTGAGTCCTTATGGTTGGATTAGTCCTGTAATTAGTCCTGTAATTTCTCTTTCAATTTTGAGTCCAAATAATCTTGTAATTAATTTCGAGTCCATATTGGGTCTGGTCCAGTTGAAGTCAAAGTCTTAGTCCAATTAATTTCGAGTCCATGCTGGGTCGGGTCCAATTTGAAGCCTTAGTCCAGTTGAAAGTCAGATTTTGAAGCATCAAGACAAGTCCAAAGCCAAGTGGTGCCACATGCCACTTGCCACCTCAGCGCCACATCAGCTACCACTTGCCACCTCAGCGACACATCAGCTACTACTTGCCACCTCAGCGCCATCTTAGCTAGAAGCCACCTCATCAAGTGGTCCCCACTTTGGCGCCACTTGTCATGAGTTGAAGGAACTCCAAGAGGGCGGCCAAGAAGAAAGTTTGAACTCAAAATGTTGGTTGGCCACCCTCTTCCACAAATCAAGCATCAAGGCCTACAAATCCGCTTACAAATCCTCTAACTCTCCTTGTAATCTCCACATTTTAGAGATTTTCAAATTTTAAAGATTTGTAAGGCTCCTATTAAAGGCTTGGGGATGCCCCATTGTAAAAAAAAAGGGATGAATAAAATTTTTGGCTTGGATTATTCTTTCTATGTGATTATCTTTGTGTCTATGTGGTTTAGTCTTTCTCCTCTTCCACGCCCACTCTAGTTCCTCCTTTCTTCCATCTCCAACGCCCAAAGACTCCTTTCTTCCTCTCCAATCTCAAGTGAGCCTTCAACATGCAATGGTGAATCAAGAGGATCAACACAAGGAGACCAACCTGTTCCATTTCAAGCACTCCATCATGGCGCCAAGAAGGATCCCCATCAATGCTTCTTCCACCTCTCTTTCCTTTCTCCATTTCATGTTTTGTTAAGTTCTTTCATCTTAGGGATTTCTTTGTTGCATGGTTCTCTGGGATTCCGACTTTAAGAGGAAGGATCTCTTGCCACCAATCCATAAAGCAAGAAGAGTCTCCAACCTGTAGCATGGCCTGGTCATCTGGAAGATCCCCTCAAGAGTGATCTTATTCTTGTTGGAAAATCAATGCCAGGTAAGTCAGTATCAATTAGGTCTGAGACATTAATCTGACTAGCATGACTGGTGGTTTTAATTCTATCCTATTTTTTTATTATTTCGAAGTCTCGGTAATTAGGGTTATGCATGATCATTCAGTTTGCTTCATTAACTTATCTTTGATAAATTATGCTGAACTCTTCATATGTCGATAGAACTTGCTAATTAATCTTCGCTAATCTCCTTTTAGAGTTGCATAGTTTCATCTTCACTTTGCATTCCCTACCAACTTGCTTAGTGCAGATCAGTCAGGGAAGGATAGGCTTCAACTTACAAACCAATATCTTAGCACAAATTTTGTAAAGAGTGGTACATAAGCTAATGGACCTGTAATGACCAGTCTCCATCTCCAGCCTCTTCAAAATAAGTACAATGAAGGTTCTATTCCAAGCATCAAGCATCGACATAGTAGAAAAAAACTGTTGAATCACATCCACCATGTCATTGCATATAATGGCCTAGTACCATCTGAAGAAAAAGGAGGGAAATCCATCTGGACCAGGAGCTTTATCCCTAGCTGGTACCAAATGGCCACCCAAATCTCCTCTTTGGCCATGTCACCAATTAGCAAGGTGTACTCGATATCAGAGACCTAGCTAGTTGGGGGAGCAGTAAGGTCTCATCCTCCTCCAAGCTAGACATCGATCTTGACTGAAATAAATTGAAGATTACCTGCTGCACTTCTTCATCAGAAGTAACCCACTAACCATCCATACCCTTTGGCCCAGATATGATTCTTTTGCCTCCTCACAATAGTCACCTGGTGGAAGAATCTAGTATTCTGATCCGCCTCCCTCAGCCACTGGATTCTTGACTTTTGGTTCCAAAGGATCTCATGTTGCTTTAACAATGAATGGTGTAAAGCAAGGCCAGCTTGGAGATCAGCAAGGTCAATAGCAGAGTTTTCCCTCCCTATCCTCCCTCACCTAAAGCTCAGAGATAGAGGTTTCAACCTCCTCAAGTCTTTTGAAAATATCACCCATCTAAACTCGGTTTCACTTACAAGTCTATGTCTCAAGAGCTCCAATCGGTGGGTAAGCCTATAAATGGCATTATCCCAAATTGTAAGTCTCCATACCTTCTAAATGATGTTCCATAAATGAGGATAAGCCAACCAAAATTTTTCAAGCCAAAAGGGAGGCCAGCAAGAGAAATCAAAAGATGTAGAGATAAGGAGAGGACAATGATCCTATGCAATGCTAGGAAGATGTCATACCTAATAACCTTGAAATTGCTGCAACCAACTCATTATAGCAAAGGCATGATTAATATGCTCCCAGACTTAGGTACTGCCCTACTAATTATTATACCAGGTAAATTGAGGGTCCAAAAAATCAAGGTCCACCAGATCATTTCAACTACTAAATATCCTGAATTTCCTAGCTCTAATGCTATTCGAGAATGGCCTACCCCCCTTTTCTCTTGAGGCTCCATAATGCAACTGAAATCACCATCAACAAAGGACGAAAGATCCAAATCCACTAACCTTGAAGTCTCCTTTCAAAGCACCTGTTGCAACCTATAATTAGTGCTAGCATAAACACCAAGTAAAACCCAGGGCTTCACATTAAAACCATATATAATAGCAATAATTTGTTGATTCTGACCATGCATCACATGTACAACAATATCTCTGGTTCTCCAAGCAACAATCATTCCTCTTGCAAGATCTTGGGACTTGATAGCAAAAAAACCCCAAGATGCTAGGAATCATCGTTGGGCCTAGTCTAGGCCCCTCCTTAATAGCCAGGTCTCAAGCAAAAGGTACAAATCCAGATGAATTGATCCACCAACCTCCTATGTGTAGAGAAAAAGGATGACTTATTGGCCCCTCTAACATTCCATAAGAGGATCTTCATTAAAAAATGCTTCATCGGTAGAAGCCATCCCAGATCCTTTGGCATGGCTTCGAGGCTCCACCTTGCAACCACCAATTCATGATGGATGCCCATGCTCTGGTCTATCTCACCATGAAGAAAATCCTTCCCCAAGATACCCTGTTCCACCAAATCTTTATCATTGGCATTAAGGGCATAATTCAGCCCCTTCATCTCCCTATCGATAGTAATGGTTCCAGAGCTCATAGTAAAGACCATTGCTAGCCCCTTAGATAGCCCACTAGCATCAGATTTGCCACAACCACTCCCCGCCGGAGAGCCAACAAGTAATGGATCCTCTATCACCCCCTAGACACGAGGCTAAGAGGGTGCTCCACTGGCCATAGCACCCTTAAGGGATTTCACACAACCCAATGGAGGAATGTGACAACCCACCATTGAAGCACCGGTCCCCCTCGAAGCCGGCCTTCCCGCAGTCTCCGAGGTGGAAGGATCATCCATTGTAGAGGAGATTCTCATTGTTGAAGGAGGAGCCCCACCACCCACAAGCCCAATAGCTTCCAAATCAGTCGATGGAGATGTAGAGGGAGGCAACACCGGAGCCACCTTCACCAGAGCAAAATCCTCGATACCGGTTGAGACTCCCCTCATCGAAGAAGAGACACTACTAGAGCCCCACAGTCTTCAACCAAGCCAATGAGAACCCATCCATGGGAGTCCATCGCCTGACACCACTCCTAGGTCGAAGCCCTGAGTAGTTGGACCCCCACTTCCTGGGCCTTGGGCTACAAGCCCACTTCAGGTGAGCTTGGCCCGACCTAGGCTGGAGCATAGGCAAGTCCATTTGGACCGGCCCCATTACCTAGCCCACCTCTAAACAATCCTCCAAGTCGACTTGCAGTGAGAAAGCAGACTTAGCATGGATTGGCATCACCATCACCAAGTCAAGTGATTTTCGGTACCCCCCGATCGAATCTGGTGAATGCTGGTGGGCACCATCACTAGTTTCTACCAACCATCGAAATCCGATGAAGAACTTAGAGGAGAGCCCTATTTCCCTGTCGAGATAGAATGCTCTAAGAAGGGACTGTGCTCTCCATCTACACCCCAGCCACCTTCCCCCTCACCAGTGCACTGGTTCTCAGAGGTCTAATCTTCGAAGTCACCACCCATGGACCAAGGTGAGGCCACATTAGTTGTTTCCTATCTTCCTCACCGCTAGTTGGATCTGTTGCCCTATCATCCCCAACCTTCATTAGGGAGGGTTGGGTTTCCATTCGATACCCCACCACGTTGTTCATGGTGAGCCTAACAAAAGATAGGTCAGCCAGCTCTACACATTCATCATTGAGGTGGCCAATCTAGCCGCATCGAAAATAGACTACAAGTAGGTTTTCACAAAAAAATCCTGTTCTTCCCCTTAATAACAACAGTTGGCTTCAAAGGTAAAGAAGCATCTTTCTCCACCTGGATCCTTGCAAAACCAATTTTCTTATGTTGATCCATGAACTTGTCTATAGAGATCAGGTTGCCAACTTCCTCCACAATGCCTAACAGCCTTTGAGTAGACTAAAATTTGATCAATAGACCGGGGAGGAGCCACACCTTTGCTTTCTTCACAATATTGGACTTAAGCACAAAATTTTGGTACCTAGGATTTGATGCCCAGATGTTGGTTGGCAACAATCCAAGCGCTGCCATGGAGGATCATGTCTCTTTCCTCTATTTTAAATCAAAGGAGGAGGTGGTCTTCTGCCATAGAGGACTTAATTTCATTAGGAAGCTTACCCCTCACTTTGAAATCCCTCGCAATCTACTTGATAGGAACTCACTAGCCTAGGTTCTAAGCCAGCACCGCCACTTGATCTCACTACCCTCTAGCTTCATCTATTTTATCCTTAGGAAATTCTAGCATTTTATAGAAGAATCACCGGAGTTGGTCCACCTCCGCCTCTGAAATCTTGTACGAAGTCCATACTAGCAGCCTCGATTGACCTCTCATCACCTTGGCCCAGGTCCTTCCCCCCTCACTAGAAGAAGAATCTGGCACTGACCCTTCCTTCTCTTGCTTCGCAGCCCCCTCCATCACACACCCCAACACCCACCAGCTGTTTGAAGAAAGAAATGAAGCCTGCATGAAGACTAAAGCAAGAGCCCACCAGCCGCTAACAAAAGTGCACTTAGTACCCCCATCCTGCTTTCTTTCTTCTTCTTTGCCTATTCCTTATCTTGGCCTTCTTTAAAAGGATGGTAGCTCTCAAAATCTTACAAGATGTGTCTACTTCAGAAGATGGAAACTAAATTATCCACTCAAAAAGGCCATTTTCTCTATTGGAGGAAGGCCGATCTTTATTAATTTTGTCTTATCAACCATCTCCCTTTATTATGTCTCTCTTTAAGCACACATCTTGGCTCATTAAAGTAATTGACTATTCTAGAAAGGCGTTTGCAAGTAACATATATATCATATGCATATTCCATAACAAATTAAATCTCATACCTGATCATAGGTCATCGATCATAACTATCGATGGTACATGATAAGGGCTCTCCATATCGCTTCGTAGCCATACTAGATATCCAGTCTCTATGAATCATCCACATGAAATCATAATGCAATCAACCTCCTCAGACTGCTAGATCCATATGAAGGCTACTGGATGGCTGAAATAAAATATTTTTTTGATCTTCTTAAACCCTCTAAGAAGATCAAGAAGAGGACCAAGAGGTGATTAGATGGAGGAAGATAAATAAAATCAAGAAAGCCCTCTTTTCTTTTTCTTTTTCTCGCTCCCTTCAAAACCTAGTGCCTAAGAAGAACTCCTCATGCCAACTTGGTTTTCATGCCTCCTTCTCAAATATTTTTTTTTATGGATTCTCTCTCTAATTTTTTATGAAGAAACCCCTTCTTATTATCACACAATATCAAAAAAATAAAAAATTGGTGTGGAGAAGGTAAGGAGATTAGGATTAAAAAGAGACTAGATAAGAAAAGTGATAGGAATTAAATCCCATTCGAACCATATTTTTTTTAAATTCAAACTAATCCAGAAATTACCCTAACCAATCCAAATCAAAGAGGATTAAGGGAGGGCATGAAAACATGTTTTAGGCATGAAAATCTTCATGCAAATCCTTAGAATGCGTGAAACATCTAAAAGGATGCTAGGTGAGGGGTTCTTGATTTTGACTTGGTCAAAACTAGTTAGGATTAAACTAAATTTAGTTACACCCAACTAATTAATTGAACCTAATCCAATTAGATCTGAATTAACTTAATTAAATATTAATCAAATAAAAAATTAGGTAAGCCCAAGCCAGAATCAAACTGAAATTAAAATTTTTTTTATCAATTAGGTTATCGTATAACTTAATCAAGTGAAATCTAATTAAACCAAATTCAATTAGACCTGACCTAAATCTCTTTGATCAATCAAATTAAGCTAATTAGTAATCTAATTACTAATTAATCCTTCTATAATTAATTAATATTTAATTAGTTATTAATTATTAATATTTATGTAGAGTTAATTGTTAATCATATTTATAATTTTCTTATTGAATGCTTCTTAATTGTTAATTAGCCATCATGGTCAGAAATATTTTGTGTGTGATCCCATAGGTTCGAACACTAGCCAGTAGCCTAGAAACCAATTCCTAAACTAATAGATATGACCATGTAGTAATGGTACCCGATGTCTAGATAGGTTGAATGATTACAAAGTAACATTCAAGAGTCCAAGAATATTGTTACCGTATAATTCATCCTTTTGACCTAATGCACAGGATCATTTCAAAGTCAACTACCAACTTCTAAAAAGTGCGTCCATATGTGTTTCAACCTAACAAATCCTATGACTCCTTATAAGGGTTGTCCTGGTCAAGGTCTTACTAAATTAAAACATGGCAGAGCATTTTCTCTAATATCTTGGAGTGGTCAATTCTATCTTGACTTAGATACCGACTTAATAAGTACTTGACTACACCTAATAACTTTTTATTACTGGATTAGAAATCTAGGAAGTCCAGCACCAAAGTACAGTGAGTTGCTTACACGTCACCATGGTGATCTCATATCGAAGGGATATTTGCACCTAAATCCTTCTAAGAGATATTCTTGATAATAGAGTACTCTACAGTATTGGTTATGTTCAATGCAGTATACTCCTATACTCACTTGTATGCCATATTAGTATTTGTGCATCCCTTGATGATGACAACCAACCTATATAGCATACAATGATCTACACTTAATTAACATCATCATCCCAAGTAACAATGTATCATTTGATCGCAAATAAGTTTAAGATCTATACAACATATCCTCCTTTATCAATTAAAAATAGTTCTAGGAACTTTATCACAGAAGAGTTCATAAAGGAAGATGTACGCAGAGTGATAAATTATCAAAAATAACTTTTATTTATTAATGAATCATGTATAAATTATAATCAGCTCAATCATGTACAACCCAAATGATTGGCTTTAGAAAACATTTCCTATCAACTCCTACTTGGACTAGAGCCAATTGGAAGTATCGTATATCTATCTTCTACTTGTAATCATCGAACTCTTTGATTCTAAGGGTTTTAGTAAATGGGTCAGTCAAGTTTTCCTTTCCATTGATCTTTTGAAGGTCAATCTCACCTGAATCCATGATCTCCCAGATAAGGTAGTAACGATATAGATGTGCTAGGTCCATTGATGAGCCTTTGATTCCTTTACTTTAGCTATGGCTCTAGTGTTATCATAGTATAGAATAACTGGACCATCAATGGAGAGTGCCACTCTAAGCTCATCAATGAATTTTTACAACCAAACAGCTTTCTTTGCAGCATCGGATGATGTAATATATTCTGCTTTGCATACAGAATCGGTATAGTATGTTGCTTGGAACTTTTTCAGTAGATTACTATGTTCATGGTTTTACATTACTTAACATGCTTTTGCTATCATCTTTATCTAATTAAAAATTGGAGCAAGTATACCTACTAGTTTTAAGTCAGAATCTCCATAAATGAGCCACTAGTCCTTAGTATTTCTCAAATACTTAAGGATATTTTTATGACCTTCCAATGGTTGTCACCTAGATCAGATTGGTATCTACTTACTACTCCTAATGAGTATGCCATATCCAGTCTCGTACATGTCATAGTGTATATAATAGATCATGCTACTGAGATATATGGAATCCTACTTATATGCTCTCTTGAGGACTCGTCAAATAATCCTTCTTTGAGAGATTAATTCCATGGCCTATCAGAAGATAGCCTTTCTTGAAATGCACCATGCTGAACCACTTCAGTATGGTTTTAATATATGTGGACTGGGTTAAGCCTAGTAACTTTTTAGATCTATTCCTATAGATTTTTATCCCTAAGATATAGGATGCTTCTTCCAAGTCATTCATGGAGAATTGAGAAGATAGCCATACTTTTATTCCTTGCAATGCAGAAATATCATTCTCGATTAAAAGAATATCATTCACATACAAAATAAGAAATACTATTACTGAACCATTAACCCATTTATAAATGCAGGGTTTTTCTTTATTCTTAATGAAGTCATACATTCTAATCACCTTATCAAAATGCATGTTCCAATTTTAAGATGCTTGCTTCAATCCATAAATGAAACTCTGAAGCTTGCACACTTTTGATTCATCTATGAATGTGAATCATTCAGGTTGTATCATATAAATCTCTTTTTCTAGATCTCCATTTTGGAAAGTAGTTTTTACATCTATTTGCTAGATCTCAAATCAAGATGTGATGCTATCACAAGCATGATCTGAATGGACTTGAGCATTACCACAAGTAAAAATATTTCATCATAGTCAATACCATAGTGTTGATGATATCCCTTGACAACTAGACAGGCTTTATAGATCTCCATCTTTCATTTGTATCCTTTTTTCTTTTAAAAATCTATTTATACCTGTGGATTTTATCCCTTCAGGTTGATCATTGAGTGTCCATACATCATTGACTTTTATGGACTTTATTTCAGATTTCATGGCTTCTAGCCATTTATTAGAGTTGATACTCTACACTGCATCCATATAAGTGATTAGATCCTCATTATTTTCATCAAGTTTAATAGGATCACCATCCTGGATCAAGAACTGTTGACCCTTGGAATGATTTTGATGATTAAAAAATACTGGAGCATGCATTTGATACTGATGCTTTTTAAGCATTTAAGAAGATTTTGTAGGGCATTGTTTATGGACAATCATCAATTCTATATTTCTCAAAATCATTGGAATGAATCTATGTATTCAAGAAAAATTTTATATATTTGAGAGTCCTAAATAAATTTAATTGTATATTCATGAAAAAGGGCCAAATTTATGTAATTGTAAGTATAAATACTTTAGAATAGGTTTAAAAGTAGTTTGGAAGAAGTTTGAAGCTGTTTGGAAGCATTTAGAGAAGTTTCACTCGAGTCGACTCTAATAGATAGAGCTGATACATTTTTTGGCATGGCACAACACTTTTCTGATACAAAATATTTGAGCCAACTCTAAGAAGATTCGAGCCGACTCTCACAGAGTGACAGAAAATTGGTTCCGAGATTTCAGTAATCCGAGCCAACTCTAATTGACAAGAGCTGACTCTCACAGATTGCAGAATTTCATCACTAACAATCCGAGCCGACTCAAGCTCTGCAAGCCGACTTGAATCCCAGACTTTCAACTGTAATGGCTAGTTCTAGAATTTAAATTTTTTGAAGATAAAGCCTCTCAATGGCTAGTTTTCGACCCCCAGCGAATTCTAACTACCATATTCATCTAGGAACACTTCAAGAAGCTATAAATGAAGGATTTAAGGTAAGAGAAGAATTTTTATGAAACTTTATTAAGAGTTTTGAATATTCTAAGATCTTTCAAGTGAAAACTCAAGTTTTTTAATAACTTCCAACCAACTTTTTAAGTTAATCTTTTAAAAGTTAAGAGAGCCTTGAAGAGCATTGAAGAAGCATTCAAGAAGGCCTTATTAAGAGCTTCAACTGCAACCATTCAACACCTTGGGTAGTGGACGTAGGAGCTGGGTTGCTCCGAACCACTCTAAATCTTGTGGTATTTGTGTTTGCTTTTGCTTTTGCATTGTTATTTACTTTTGCATGCAATACTCTATCTACTTCACTCACCACACAAGATTTCAAAAGGCACATACTTGCTAAAATCTTTTAAAAATCCAATTCACCTCCCCTCTTGGGTTGGCCAACTGGGCAACAAGTGGTATTAGAGCCATGTCTTAGTATCATTAATCTAATGATTAAGAGAAATGTTGACCCCTGGAATGATTTTGATGATCACAAAATATTGGAGCATGTATTTGATACTAACTCTTTTCAAATTGTTCAAAAGTTTGCAAGAATTGGTTACCTTTGTTTAAAATGGTTTTCAAATTTACTTAAGGATAATTCAATTGAGTTTGTAAAAGCCCTAGCTTATGAATGCTGTAATCATGTAAAATGGGCTTAAAATTGTGAAAATTTGATAAAGTATGTAGATTAGCTTCTAGTTGATTCAATGTTGAAGATTTTTGGGGAAGCTTGAAGCAATTTTTAAAACTTGCAAGATCCAACTCATGGTGGCACAGCACGGAGATAGTTTCAAAGTTTCAGAACCAAGAGCCAACTCCCAGTCCAAGAGTCGACTCTTCCAGAAATATATTTTTTAAAGTTCTGAGAACTCGAGCCGACTCCTAGTCCAAGAGCCGACTCTAGGTATGTATGTTTTTGACTTGACTGAAAGATAGAAGGCAGGAGCCGACTCCAGCCTGAAGAGCTAGCTCCTACAGAAGTTTGTTTTTAGCTTGTCTGAGACTTTGAGCTGACTCCTGGAACTCGAGCCGACTCATGGAGCCGTTACCTGCACTCCAATGGCTAGTTGCTGAAGTTGAAATTTGAATTTCAATTCGTCTCCAACGGCCATTTCACGAATCCTAAGGCCCTACAACGGCCATATCTCATGGAAAACTATAAAGGGGATTATTTTTGAAAGATTAAACAATTATTAGAGATTTATTATTGAGTTTTCTTGAGCAATCAAAGAGCTTTCAAGTCATTCCACTACCTACCTAAAAGAGCATTCAAGTTGGATTCAAAGCTTCACCAACTTCACTCCATCATTGAATCCACTCATTGAAGAAGGAAAGAAGCAACATTGAAGAGCACTCAAGGCTTGACTTCATCTTGATCTACATCGACAACACCAAAACAAACTTGGTTTGTTGTAGTTGCTTGATTACATTTTCTTTATCTTTGCTTACTCTCTAAGAACAGCAAGGGGCTGTGTCTTAAGAGAGAGTTAAAGGTTTTTAGGTGAACCTCTTAAAACCTAAATTTTGGTTCTTGGTTTTCCTGGTTTAAAATCAAGTGTTTGGGTTTTCTTTGATGATCCTGTGTAAAACCAAAGGGAGTTTGGATTTCTTTGGTGATCCCGGTAAAACCAAAGTGTATAGGTTTGGATTGTGAGCCTAATAAAACAATCCAATTGTATTCTGGTTGGGGGATATAGTGAAAATTTCAAGTGGTCCTTGGGTAGTGGATGTAGGAGCCGGTTGCTCCGAACCACTCTATTTCTTGGTAATTGTGATTGTGCTTTCATTGCTTTATTGCTTCAACTTATTTACTTCCGCTTTGCACAGTTCACTTCTACACTAAAATAATTTCAAAGTGCATATACTTGCAAAAGTTTTTAATCCTAATTCACCCCCCTCTTGGGAAGCCACCTGGGCAACAAGTGGTATCGGAGCAGAGTCTCTGAAAGTTATTTAGAGTAAAGACATATGGCATATCCTATGAGCCGAAGGTCAATCCACAAATAGACCACCACTTTTCACCAAAATTAATTACACTTATTGGAAGGCAAGAATGAAGATATACATTCAAGCCATAGACTTTCACTTATAGAAAATTATCATGAAAGGACCTCATACTGTATGGTTCTGGTGCAACGCAGCGGAAGGGTAATTTCAAAAATTGAAATTAATATGCACCAAAAACCCTAAAATAGGAACATCTTAATAAGACTAGAATGTATGAAGTCAAACATTTCTATGAAAATTGAATTAGAATACCAACCTATAATCGCTAATTCCAATTTATGAAGACTTAAAACTTGAAGATCAACGGGCTATTTGAATTCACCAGGTATCCAAGTGTCCACCCTCCGATGGTGATCCACACAGAGCAATGATCAAGAACACTATCTTTTTGTCCAATGGTTCATCCTATTGAGTTCTTCTTCCTAGAACTCAATTCTTCGGATTATGGCTGGAATTCTTCCACACAAGAGGTTGCCTTCATTTCTTTTATCTCTTCTCCTCCTTCCACTAAGACCTTGACCCTCTAAGATACTCTTGTCTTGAAGATAAGACTTTGTCCTAAGGGGATTTAGGCTTGTCTTAAATTGGAGGAGAAATTAAGACAAGAATGTCTTAGTGTAAGAAGGAAAGAACAAAATCAGAACTCCTTCTTTCCTTTACCGTCAGAGACTTTCACTCTTGTTCTTGTTCAGTAGCAGAGTTTCGACAAAGGTGTACTCTGTAAAGGAAATAGTGCAAGAACAAGAAAAGAGAGAAAGAGTCTTTAGGAGAGGAAGAAGGATTAAAATCATTACCAAGTTCTGATTTTCCTGACCCCTTAAATAGATCTCAGAGAGGCGCCCACACATCTCTTCGTGAAAAACTTCTCACGCCCTTTCTCATTTTCTCACGCCCCATCCTTCCTTCTCACGGCCTTCTGGATAAATCCCATGGCTTTTCTTAAATGAAAAATCATGATGTTTTTAAAAGAAAGGAGTCGCAACTTTTAATCTCCGAAGAGATGTTATTTCGCAAAACCGGGAAGCAACGAATGCTTTCTGCCTTTCTCAAAAAAACATCAACCCTTGGATTCCAATCCAAGGGGGGACAATTGAGGTGCTAAAAGAGAGAAGGAAAAGTCGCCCCATATAAAACACCGGAGTTTTTTTTTTTTTTTTTTTTTTTTTTTTTTTAGTGGAGCGCACCAAGAGTCCATGCGCCATGGACTCTTCCAAATGGCGTGCCAAGAGTCCATTAGCGCATGGACTCTTGGTATTTTTGGCATGAAAATGCTAAGGGGCGGGTGGGGGGCTAGCCTAGATACATGGTTAGCCAATAGGATTAGCCATAATCCCTATAACCTCAATTAGGGTCTAATTAGATCCAATTAGAATCCAAATTGAACCAATCCGGAACCCTAATTTGAATCTAATTCAAATAGAAGCTAGAATTTGCAACACCTGCTAGAGTGTCATCATGCAAAGATGATTTAATTACTAATTTAAACCCTTGATCAATTCTCTTAAGTGTGTGACCCATTGGGTTCCACATCTAGCCAGCAGTGAGTTCGAATACAAGTTGACCTAATTTGATTAGAACTCTTTCTAATCGATTTAGGTCAAACCGGGCTTACCCGATTATGATCAATTAGGACTCTTCTTAATAAGTGATCATTCAATTTAATCAGCCCACAAGACAAGATTGACGTCTAGCAACGTGTCATGTCTACCCGGAAGATATGAAAATTCTGATAAAATACCAAAACTACCCTTCAATAGAAAGTTACCATACAATTAAATCCTTCGATCAGCCTGCACCCAAAATATAATTATGGATATGGATATATGTCAAATCCAATATTATATTTGTTTTTAGCTCAATCTTATATTGATGATTCAATTATCTTGATATTAGAAACCATCTCTAATATCTTTACTTTGATCAAAGATTCCCTGAATCATCATCCGATTGATTACTAGCTAGATGCAATCTCCTCTTACTAAGAGTGATCGATTCCTTGTTGACCTACTCATTACCTTCATATCCAATTCACCATTCCCAGTATCAATCCTGTGCATGTCTCAATGTCATGATTAGGATTGAACCAAAGCATGGGTTCATGTGCATAAGGTACTTATGGTAGTCTCAGGTCAAAGGATTACTTGTACCACTCCCACTATGAGAAACTTCTATTGACATGTAGCTAAGACTCCATTAGATGTTCTCAAGTTGGATCATATCAGTGAACTCATTCTTTAATGAGCACCCACATCCTAGTATTAGTGTCATATACAAGTGACTGTGAGAGCAGTCACCCTCTCCAGTATACATGGGATGTGCTAGTCTTACCGGAAAAACCCTGATCCCCTACTCAGGGTTCCTTTGACTAGGAATATTTTTGATTAAGGTTTTAAGACTTTAGGTCTCACTGGTATGATCTCATCATAACCCTAAAATCATAGCCCTAATCTATAAGGTTCATCATATAATAATAAACACAGCGAATGATGAAAAATAATGCCTTTATTAGAATATTGTCAAATACAATGGTTTGGGAGATACAACATAGATTGGCTTGTAGGGCATATCCCTTTCAATCTCCCACTTGCATTAAAGCCAATTGCCTTTAAATCTTAATCCCATACTCTCGAGGTGGCGATCAAACTCTCGCTGTGGTAGAGCCTTAGTGAACGGGTCTGCTACATTGTTCTTTGTATCAACTATATTTATGTAGACATCTTGTCTTTCTACTATTTCTCATACGAGATGGAAGCGTCTCAGAATGTGCTTGGACTTATGATGAGCTCTTGGTTCCTTAGCTTGAGCAACAGCTCCAGTGTTGTCACAGTAAAGTGGCACTGGGTTTTCAATCTCAGGAACAACACCCAACTCTGTGATGAACTTCTTCATCCAGACTGCTTCCTTGGCAGCTTCACTGACAGCTATGTATTCTGCCTTTGTGGTTGAGTCAGCTACAGTCTGCTGCTTGGTACTCTTCCAACTCACTGCTCCACCATTTAGGGTAAAAACATATCCCGAAATGGATTTGCTATCATCAGGGTCTGATTGAAAACTAGAATCAGAATAAGCTTTTAGTTTAAGATCAGAACCACCATAAACTAGGAAAATATCCTTAGTCTTTCTCAGGTACTTAAGAATATTTTTAACTGCTTTCTAATGATCCTCCCCTGGATCAACCTGAAACCTACTTACAATGCCTAAAGCATATGCCACATCAAGCCTGGTACATAACATAGCATACATTATGGACCCTATTGCCGAAGCATAAGGTATAGAATTCATTCTATTTCTTTCTTCAGGTGTCTTAGGAGACATCCTTTTGGAATGATGTATAACTTGACTCATAGGAAGATAACCTCTTTTACTTCCATCCATGCTGAATCTTTTCAGCACTAAGTTAATGTACCTAGACTGCGATAAACCTAGCATCCTCTTAGACCTATCTTTATAGATCTTAATACCTAGTATATAGGATGCTTCTCCCAAATCTTTCATGGAAAACTGGTTTGATAGCCAAACCTTGACTGATTGTAATATTGGGATATCATTCCCAATGAGGAGTATGTCATCTACATACAGAACCAAGAAGACTATGGCACTCCCACTAGTCTTCTTATAAACACAAGGTTCATCCACATTTTTGATAAAACCAAACCTTTTAATAGTTTCATCAAAGCGGATGTTCCAACTCCTTGAAGCTTGCTTTAATCCATAAATGGATTTCTTTAGCTTGCATACTTGATTAGGTTTATTCTTTGAAATAAAACCTTCTGGCTGTGACATGTAGACTTCTTTCTCAAGGAAACCATTGAGGAATGTAGTCTTCATATCCATCTGCCAGATCTCATAATCGTGGTATGCTGCTATAGCAAGTAAAATCCGAATTGATTTGAGCATGGCAACAGGTGAGAATGTTTCATCATAATCAATTCCCTGTTTTTGTCTAAAACCTTTTGCCACTAATCTAGCTTTATAGGTTTCAACTTGGCCATCAGCCCCAATCTTTTTCTTATAAACCCATTTGCACCCAATAGGATTAACACCCTCTGGTGCATCGACCAAAGACCATACTTGGTTGACATACATAGAGTCTATCTTGGATTCCATGGCTTCTTGCCATCTATCTGAATCAGTACTCAAGATAGCTTCCGTATAGGTCAGAGGTTCATCATTTTGAATGACTTGGGCTTCATTATTTTCAATAATAAGCCCATACCTCTCAGGTGCCCGTGACACTCTATCAGTCCTACGGGGAGGAGTTTTGTGTTCTGGTTCTGATCTAACTATACGTTCTATTGATTGAGAATTGTCTATCTGTGTTTTTTGTACTTCTCCAAGTTCAATAGTTCTACCATTGCCCTTTTCTAAAATAAACTCTTTTACTAGAAAAGTGGCATGTCTGCTGACAAAAAACTTTTGTTCAGTTGGATGGTAAAACAGATATCCTCTACCCTCTCTAGGATATCCTACAAATAGACATTTATCCGCTCTAGGTTCCAACTTATGTCCAAAATTTCTTTTAACATAAGCTGGACATCCCCATAACTTAAAAAATTTAAGATACGGTTTCTTTCCACTCCAAATTTCATATGGAGTACTAACAAAGGATTTAGAAGGTACTTTGTTCAGAATGTAAACAGCAGTTTCTAGGGCATGACCCCAGAAGGAAATGGGTAAATTTATGAAGCACATCATGGATCGTACCATATCTAATAAGGTACGATTCCTCCTTTCAGCTATACCATTTAGCTGTGGTATATAAGGAGGGGTCCATTCAGAAAGAATTCCATTAACTTTAAGATAGTCTAAAAACTCCGTGGATAAGTATTCTCCTCCTCGATCAGACCGAAGAACTTTAATACTTTTCCCGATTTGTTTTTCGACCATACTTTGATGCACCTTAAATTTATCAAAGGCTTCATATTTATGTTTCATAAGATACACATATCCGAACCTAGAGAAATCATCTATAAAAGTGATAAAATATGAGTATCCACCTCTGGCCTGAGTTGTCATAGGACCACATACATCAGTATGTATAAGTCCTAATAACTCAGTTGACCTTTCTCCATGTCTAGTAAATGGAGTCTTGGTCATCTTACCCATGAGACATGATTCGCAAGTTCCTAATGATTCATACTCATAAGGATCAAGGAATTTTTTCTTGTATAACTTGCTTATCCTAGACTCATTAACATGACCAAGTCGATGATGCCAAAGTAAAGTATCATTAAAGTCTTCTCTTTTTCTTTTATTATTGACATGAAAAACACTATCATTGGAAGAAAGAGTTAAGAGCCCATTGCTAAATATGCCAGAACAAACAATTTTATTAGACAACATTATCGAGCAACCAGTGCTCGTTACATCCATTACATATCCTTATTTTAATAACAAGGGAACAGATACAATGTTCCTAATAATCTTAGGCATATAATAACAATTTTCTAACTCCAAGATCTTCCCTTAAGGCAACTTCAGAATATAGGTCCCTACAGCTTCTGCTTGGATGATATCACCACTAGCACCGTAGAGATTGAAGTCACCTTCCTTCAATACTTTAAGCTTGTGGAGGTCCTGCAAAGATTTGCATATTTGGTAACCACAAGCGGTATCCAATACCCAAGTATTTGATATAGATGAATTTAATGTCAATATAGCATGTATCTCATACATACCTTTTGGCGCATCTGATACACCAGGCTTCACAGTTGCAAGGTAAGCCTTGCAATTCCTTTTCCAATGTCCCGCTTTGCCGCAAAAGAAACAGGTCGACTGTTTGGAGGCCTTCTTGCCTTTCTTATTCTTATTGATGCCACTCTTAGGGTTTAGCCTCCTATTAAAACCCTTTTAGCCTAATTTCTTCTTATTGGTCTTATTAATAAGAAGAAGTGGAGCCTTTTCTTTCTTTATGTGGCTCTCCGCTGTTTTTAACATATTTAACAGCTCAGGCAAGGAAGTATTCAGTTTGTTCATTTGATAATTCAAGACAAACTGAGAAAATAACTCCGGGAGTGATTGCAGGATTAAATCCTGATTCAACTCCCCATCCATGATAAAACCTAATTGCCCCAATCTGGTGATCAAGTCAATTACCTTCAAAACATGATCCTGAACGGATGTACCCTCTATCATCCTAGCACGGAATAACTGCTTAGATATTTCATATCTAGCAGTTCTGCTATGTTCTCCATAAAGCTCTTTTAAATTGAGCATTATGGATTGAGTATCCATGCTTTCATGCTGTCTCTGTAACTCATTGGTCATAGAGGCTAGTATGATACACTTGACAGTAAGGGAGTCATTCTGCCACATTTTGTATGTGGCCATATCTTCCTCTATGGCATCATCCCCTAATGGATTAAGACTAGGGATATCTAGAATATAAGAAAGTTTTTCTGAACTCAGCACAATCTTTAAATTTCTCAACCAGTCCACATAGTTTGGACCAGTCAGTTTGTTGGTATCTAAGATACTTCGCAGTGATAATGAAGATGCCATTTATCTACATTTAACAAAGAACAATACATAAGAAAACAACCATGAAATGACATACATAATTAAATTAGGTCTTTAATTTAATTATGTCTCCCACTATTTTATTAAAAATCATAGCCCTCACTATGATAATCGAGAAGAACCCTGATCGATTTTTCTTAGTGAGATTGAGATCCTAATAACTTATAAAAGATCTTGTAGAAAACACAACAAATCTTTTATAAGCTCAAAGGTAGGAAACTCTTCCAATTATATCTCATATAATTCTTAAGAAGTAACTTGGCCTCTAGAACATTATTAGTCTTGTAGAAAACACAACAAACCATAATGTTCTAGTTAAGTCAAGACCCTTTCATTTCTATACAGTCAATACTCAAATATAATGCCCTTGCAGATAACACAACAAAGCATTATACTGAATATATTGTAAGCATATCTATGCACTAGACTAGTATTATGTCAATCACCGTATTAGGTCTTGCAGATAACACAACAAACCTAATGTGGTTCATATCACAATAATGATCCAGCATGAAGGAAGGCCAATATATAGTACTTTTAACACTAAGCTTTTTAGTCAAGATTTAAATTTAATCAAATCAGCTAGGCAAGTGGAAGAGATGTGGGAGTCCCCCCGTTGCTTTCCTAGACACCAATAAAAATTGGCCAGGTCAGTCAACGGAACCAATTAAAAACCACAATTCTCTTTACCTTCCCAGAACCACCTTTCTAGACACCGAATGATCAATTGTACATCATGACTAGTGATGCTTATTAATTAAATATACTAAGACTTAATATAATTTTTAAGAGGAGGGATTTATAAATTTCCAGCACATCCTTATAGAATGTATCACAATCAACATATCACTTTTATAAACAAATATGTGCTAAGTGTGTCATCATACCAGGACAACCATTTACCACTTAATGGATCCACCATTATGCCAGGGCAACCTTATTTCAGTATGATGACTTAAAAACAAAACATATCACTATAATAATTTGGGTTTGAGTGAAAGACCCTAACTAGTGGCATACATCAAAACATATATTCAATCAAAGAT
The DNA here is from genome assembly GCA_021397845.1 of Areca catechu. Classification (NCBI taxonomy): domain Eukaryota; kingdom Viridiplantae; phylum Streptophyta; class Magnoliopsida; order Arecales; family Arecaceae; genus Areca; species Areca catechu. Next base: position 148,821,022 of record CM038039.1, on the reverse strand, counting down.
ATGCTAAGTGTAGTAACATATTAGGATTTAAAAATCCCTAAGATGTGACAAGCTATCATAAATTATAGTCCTAATTAAGGTGGCTCTGATACCACTGTAGGGTTCCGGTGCAACGCAGCAGAAGGGTAATTTCAAAAATTGAAATTAATATGCACCAAAAATCCTAAAAGAGGAACTCCTTAATAAGACTAGAATGTATGAAGACAAACATTTCTGTGCAAATTGAATTAGAATACCAACCTATAATCGCTAATTCCAATTTATGAAGACTTAAAACTTGAAGATCAATGGGCTATTTGAATTCACCAGGCATCCAAGTGTCTGCCCTCTGATGGTGAACCACACAGAGCAATGATCAAGAACACTATCTTCTTGTCCAATGGTTCCTCCTATTGAGTTCTTCTTCCCAGAACTCAATTCTTCGGATTATGGCTAGAATTCTTCCACACAAGAGGTTGCCTTCCTTTCTTTTATCTCTTCTCCTCCTTCCACTAAGACCTTGACCCTCTAAGACACTCTTGTCTTGAAGATAAGACTTTGTCCTAAGGGGATTTAGGCTTGTCTTAAATTGGAGGAGAAATTAAGACAAGAATGTCTTAATGTAAGAAGGAAAGAACAAAATCAGAACTCCTTCTTTCCTTTACCGTCGGAGACTTTCGCTCTTGTTCTTGTTCAGTAGCAGAGTTTCGACAGAGGTGTACTCTGTAAAGGAAACAGTGTAAGAACAAGAAAAGAGAGAAAGAGTCATTAGGAGAGGAAGAAGGATTAAAAACATTACCGAGTTCTTATTTTCCTGACCCCTTAAATAGATCTCAGAGAGGCGCCCACACATCTCTTCATGAAAAACTTGTCACGCCCTTTCTCATTTTCTCACGCCCCATCCTTCCTTCTCACGAACTTCCGGATAAATCCCATGGCTTTTCTTAAATGAAAAATCGTGATGTTTTTAAAAGAAAGGAGTCATGACTTTTAATCTCTGAAGAGATGCTATTTCACGCAACCGGGAAGCAACGAATACTTTCTGCCTTTCTCAAAAAAAACATCAACCCTTGGATTTCACGACTTTTAATCTCTGAAGAGATGCTATTTCACGCAACCGGGAAGCAACGAATACTTTCTGCCTTTCTCAAAAAAAACATCAACCCTTGGATTCCAATCCAAGGGAGGACAATTGAGGCACTAAAAGAGAGAAGGAATAGCCACCCCATATAAAACACCGGAGTTTTTTTTTTTTTTTTTTTTTTTTTTTTTTTTTTTTTTTTTTTTTTTTTTTTTTTTTTTTTACAGAGCGCACCAAGAGTCGATGCACCATGGACTCTTCCAAATGGCGTGCCAAGAGTCCATTAGCGCATGGACTCTTGGCATTTTTGGCATGAAAATGCTAAGGGGCGGGTGGGGGGCTAGCCTAGATACATGGTTAGCCAATAGGGTTAGCCATAATCCCTGTAACCTCAATTAGGGTCTAATTAGATCCAATTAGAACCCAAATTGAACCAATCCGGAATCCTAATTCGAATCTAATTCGAATAGAAGCTAGGATTTGCAACACCTGCTAGAGTGTCATCATGCAAAGATGATTTAACTACTAATTTAAACCCTTGATCAATTCTTTTAAGTGTGTGACCCATTGGGTTCCACATCTAGCCAGTAGTGGGTTCGAATACAAGTTGACCTAATTTGATTAGAACTCTTTCTAATCGATTTAGGTCAAACCGGGCTTACCCGATTATGATTAATTCGGACTCTTCTTAATAAGTGATCATTCAATTTAATCAACACACAAGACAAGATGGACGTCTAGCAACGTGTCATGTCTACCCGGAAGATATGGAAATTCTGGTGAAATACCAAAACTACCCTTCAATAGAAAGTTACCGTACAATTAAATCCTTCGATCAGCCTGCACCCAAAATACAATTATGGATATGGATATATGTCAAATCCAATATTATATTTATTTCTAGCTCAATCTTATATTGATGATTCAATTATCTTGATATTAGAAACCATCTCTAATATCTTTACTTTGATCAAAGATTCCCTGAATCATCATCCAATTGATTACTAGCTAGATACAATCTCCTCTTGCTAAGAGTGATCGATTCCTTGTTGACCTACTCATTACCTTCATATCCAATTTACCATTTCCAGTATCAATCCTGTGCATATCTCAGTGTCATGATTAGGATTGAACCAAAGCATGGGTTCATGTGCATAAGGTACTTATGGCAGTCTCAGGTCAAAAGATTACTTGTACCACTCCCACTATGAGAAACTTCTATTGACATGTAGCTAAGACTCCATTAGATGTTCTCAAGTTGGATCATATCAGTGAACTCATTCTCTAATGAGCACCCACATCCTAGTATTAGTGTCATACACAAGTGACTGTGAGAGCAGTCACCCTCTCCAGTATACATGGGATGTGCTAGTCTTACCGGAAAATCCCTGATCCCCTACTCAGGGTTCCTTTGACTAGGAATATTTTAGATTAAGATTTTAAGACTTTAGGTCTCACTGGTATGATCTGATCATAACTCTAAAATCATAGCCCTAATCTATGGGGTTCATCATATAATAATAAACACAACGTATGATGAAAAATAATACTTTTATTAGAATATTGTCAAATACAATGGTTTGGGAGATACAACATAGATTGGCTTGTAGGGCATATCCCTTTCACATACACCTATAATTAAAGTTAATGATGTAGAGGTTCCCAAACCAGAAGAGGATTGGGACGAGAATGATATAAAATTAGCTAAATTGAATGCCAAAGCAATGAACCTATTATATTATGCTTTGGATCCAAATGATTTTAACATAATTTCACCATGCAATTTTGCTAAAGAAATTTTGGACAAATTAGAAATCACACACGAAGACACTTCTCAAGTTAAAACATCAAAAGTTAATCTTCTTGTGCATAATTATGAGTTGTTTAAGATGGATCCTAGTGAGACTATATCTGCACTGTATACTCATTTTATTGATATCATAAATGGTCTCAAGAGTCTGGGTAGAACTTATTCTAATGCTGATCTTGTCCAAAAAGTTTTAAGATCTTTGCCAGATAAGTGGGAAGCCAAAGTGACAGCAATTCAAGAAGCAAAGGACCTAAATACACTGCCACTAGATGAACTGCTTGGATCTTTGATCACTCATGAATTGGTTATGCAACAAAGGATTGAGGAAGATACAAAAGAAAGAAGGCCATTGCATTTAAAGCTACTGGGGAAGATAAGAATGAAGAATCTGATTTATCAGATGATGATGATCTTGAAAATGATGATGATGCAGAACGAATGCTCTGATACCAAAAATGATGAAGAACGAAAGCCCTGATGTGATGCGAAAGTAAATTAAGATTAATTCTTTTTTTTTATATATATATTTTCAGAAGTCAGCTTAGACTCAAAGGAAAGTTAAACTAAATTAAAAGAAACTATATAATAATTGAAAGCACAATTCAAAGAAACTAGATTATCAGAGTAGTTCAGAAGTAAAGGATCGTTGCGGGTTGAGAAACTCCCAGACCTAGGGTTTCGCTCTGAACTTTCAACAGGACAGAACTAAAGAGAAGAGAAGGGTTACAGACTAGGCAGTGATCTTCACAGAGTTTAGTGGAAGGACTCTCTTGAGCAGATTGTTGGATCCCCGGATTCAAATATCTTCGCAATGGATCCTCCAATACTGGCCCTTTGGTAGAGTTGGCTTCTTCTGAACTCAAGATCTGGGAAAGAAGAAGAACATGTTATGGAACCAGATACTCAAGGAAGGATTTACCAGATAGAAGAACTTGAAAGCGGATGTTGCTGAATTTCTGATTCTCCTAGATGCTGATCTAACTTCCTCTGAGATTTGCTCTATCTTCGAAGTAGCCGAACTGGACCTGGATGCTGGTGGTCGGCCTCTACTTGGAGAGAAGGGCCGTGAGAGATGGGGTAGGCTAGGGTTTTGGTGGAATGAAGAGGATGATGGGCGGCTAGGGTTTTGGAGTTGAAGTGGCTAACCTAAGGTTTTGGGGTTGGAGATCTCACACCTCCTCAAGGTTCCTGGGGAACCCGGATTTACTCCATAATGGAGCTTAACACCTGGATGCAAGTGCAGAAGAGAGAAACATAAAGTTGCTCACATAGAAATTTGAATTCATTCATTAGTTGTCCTCTCAAACTTACAAGAGGGGTTTATTTTATAGGTCTTTACAAGAGGTCAGGGTTTTACATCTTCCCATGTGGGACTAATAGGATGGATCCTCAAATTAGGATTGTAGAATCAAATCCTTCTCATATGGCTGGCCAAGAGCTTCCATAAGTGTTGATTGGTGGCTCCAAATGGTAAGTAGGTGGCGCCTCCTAGCCTTGCTCTTCAAGAAAATTTTTTTTCCTTCCATGCTTGGTTTTATTTGGAAGTATTTGGGCGCCTCCTAGTCTTGCTCTACAAGTTTAGGCTTCTTCCTTTCATGGCTCAACTCTTTTGGACACCTCCTTTTCTTTCTCCCCAAGTCATGGCTCTTCCCAACTTTGCTTTCATCTTTTTAGGCATGGATTGAGCGCCCCCTTGAAGTGCTCCCCAAGAAATGCCTCTTTCCTCCTTTAGCTTGGCCTTTTAAGGTATATATGGGGTGCCTCCTTGATTTTTGGCTTCAAGAAAAATTCTTGCTCCCTTGGGTGTGGGGACCAAGACACTGGGATGGAGATGTGGCGCCCCCTGGATTCTGGCATGTGGTTGGGAGTGTGGCGCTCACTTACATGAGCCTGGGAGAAAAATGTGGCACCCTGGATCTTGACTTGAAAAAAGGTGGCACCAACCTGGAGAAGACCTAGACCACTACTAGGACTTGTACTGAGTTAACATGACTCAACAAAATTTAAATTACAGGGAAATACATACTCAAGACTAAAATTGAGTTGACCAAGTCAACCCTTATTACAAAACCAGAAAACCCTAATTCTTCGGGCAAGGTCAATCAGAGATCCAGATGGAGCCCTGAAGTCATCTTCTGAGTCTGGTGCCCGCACCAATTCTCCTGGGGTGGGAGGAACTCGACCCTGTCGAGTATGGATCAAGCTGGCTCTGGTATCTCTCCAAGAGGTCTGGGTCCAATTCTTGTAATTCTTCTCGAGAGATCCAAGAGTCATCAGAATCTGGCCTTCCTTGCCAGCGGACCAGGTATCTTTGGTATCCTCGATTACGAGTAGAGATAACCTGATCATCCAGGATCTTTTCAATCTGCTCTTTCCTCACAAGCCAGTTTGTTGGTGGACACATAGGGTTGGGTTCACTCTCAAGAGCAGGATTAGGCTCAAAAGGCTCACTGGGAATCATAGCTGGCTCTCTATACTCTACTAGGTCTGTAATGTTGAAAGTGGAGCTAATGCCTAGTTCTGAAGGCAACTCGAGCACATAAGAATTGGACCTTACTCTCTTCACCACTCTAAATGGTCCAGCTCCTCTAGCAAGTAACTTTCTAACGGTTCCAGGAGGAAACCGTTCATGACTTAACCTAATCATTACATAGTCTCCCTCAACAAAAGTTTTGATTCGCCTTTGAGAATCAGCCAACTTCTTATAAGTTTCATTACTTAAATTTATTTTGGCATGAATTTCTTTATGCAAGTCCTTTACATGCTATGCAAGTGCATCAAGAGACTTGTGTGTGTGGACTAATAGTGAAATCAGATCAAGTGGTGTGTGAGGCTTGTATCCATGAACAATTTCAAAGGGACTCTAGCCTATAGACCTATTGATCGAAACATTATATGCAAATTTAGCCCTGGGTAAATACAAATCCCAATTCCTGGTATTCTCACTCAACCAAAATCTGAGATAATGTCCTAAACTCGACTGACGATGCATTTCTAAAGAATGGACTTTATTCAAAGGAACCCTAGGTCTAAACCTAACAAACTACGGCTCTCTAGGTTTGACCTTGGGTCGGAGGATGGCATGCAGAGCATGAAAACTTATCATGGGTGCCTAGTAGGTGCCATAAGGTCTTCCAGAAGTAGGTGGCAAACCTAATGATTCTGACACGTGGTTCACTCTAAAGACTTCAACAAAGTATACTTGGATGGTATAAGAAGCATTGGAAGTCCTAGAGAAAGGGAAGAAATATAAGGTGGAGTCTCGAATTACCTGCTGGCTAAAGGTGGTGACCTGAAGGTTTGAATGGTGATCTATGAATGTCAACTGGTCATCCTTACGAAAGAAAAAGTTTGCTACTCCCAGGAATGGATCAAGAGATGGTTCAGGGAGTAGCCTAGGACATGTGATTGCAACAGTTAAGGTTTGTTCTCTAAGCAAATAATGATCCACTTTCTTAAGAAATGGATTAGAGAATGATTCATGGAAGGGCCTATGGATGATGACCTCAAGACTTGAAATTTGACCTATGGGTGCGGAAAGGTATACTCTATAGATGGGTAGGTCAGTCATGCGAAGGAAGGGGTCTGGGGCCATAAGGAGGACTTCTACAGGACTGGGTGAATCAATCCGCTCAAGACAAGGAAGTTCAACTGAGATTACGGGAGAGACCTTAATGGCTGGGCATGGGACAAGGTCCAATTGTAAGAGGCTTGATTCAGTCATCCTAAAGAGAGGATCTACCATAGGGTGGGCAAACTTAAACAGTTCAGTGCAAAGATCTTCAATTGGTACTTGGGGAATGACTGTCATTAGAGGGTACGAACTGATAGTTCGGGCTAACACTATGAGTTCTTCCTGGGGGTATTTGACTAAAGGAACCTGATTCTCACAAATCTCTTGAATTTCTGAACTAGGTCCTACCACTTGGTTGCTTTCCAAGGTCTCCTCAGGTAAGGAACTAATAGTATCGATGTCACATTCTTCAAGTTCTTCCCCCTCATATTCATCAACTAGACTCAAGCCAGCATCATATACTTCCTCGATGCCATCTTCAATGGGTTTCAGGTCAGTGGTAATTGGGTCAACTGATTTTGGGCTTGTCATACCTAACCCTTCTTCCTCATTGGTATCCTTCTGGTCAAGAGGTGACACAAGTGGGAATTGACAAACGAAAGTCTGGTTCACTACGGGTGTCGGATCAATCGGAACTTGACTCAAGTTAGTAGAGCTTGGCTTTAAGTCCAAAGTACTTGATTGGTTATATCTTAAAGACCACTCATAGTCTTGGGCTTCTTGGTAGGCTCGGTCTAACTTATTGGTCTTTTCAAGGCATAGCTTCCTATAAATGTCTGGGTATAACCCAACCCTAAACCTCGATGTGATCTGAGCTTCGGTCTCAATGGTATTGCATTTCATGTCATACCACTGGAAGTCCTCGATATATTTAGACACAGGCCTATTACCTTGTCGCAATTGGTACCATTGGTCTAAAAGTCTTTTCTCATAGGATCTACCTAGGTACCTATCTCTCAACTTACTTCTCATATCTCTCCAAGTATATATTTCCTCTTTTCTTTGATAACACTCATGCTCAATAGCATACCAATGCGACCTAGCATGTTTGGTGAACTTGGTTTTGGCCAACCTAACTTGTCCTAATTTCGATATGTTGGTGCACTCAAAATACCGATCCATTTGTTCTTCCCACTTAATATATGTCTCTTGTCTTCCTTCAAAAGTGGGTGCATAAGGTTCGGTGTTCCTAATGGGTCCCATCTCTGAGTCAACCAAGTATGGGTATAGGCTCCTAGGGTTATGCTCGGGATAACGGTATAAGGTCCTCCTAGGCTCCTGGCATGGGTGAGGTTGGGGCCTATTAAATTTTGGATCAGGGGTCCAATTTATATGTCTACGTTTCTCAAGTCCATGGACTCGGTCTCTAAACTAGGAAAAACTCTCATTCATATCCTGACTCAATTTGGTCATACTTTCGGTAAGAGTTCTAATCATGGCCTCTAAATCAGGTTGGGTTTGACCAGGTTGGGAGGGTACTCTGTTCTGGGTGGACATGATAATGCAAGCAAGCACACAGAATGTGACTAGACTAAAGCGACTACTAGCTCACTAGACCTAGAGTCCAAACTAGATGCCCAATCAGAGTGGCAAGCTAGCCTGTAGTAACTCGAGACTCAGCCAGGCAGGTGTAAGGGGAGTGTTAGGTCCCTAATTGCCAATCCTAGACACCAATCAGAGATTGGCCAGGTAGGCGGACCAGCACACAAGCCCTTCGGGATAGAATCCCTGAACCACCATTCTAGACACTGAGTACAAAGCACACACAGAGTAACTAGACAAACTGACTCAACACTAGCCTAGACCAAACTTGTAGGTGTCCCTAGCCCACTAGGGCAAATTAAGTCTAATAAATTTTAAAATTAGGCTTAGGATCGAATGAATGGGTGGTGGTTTCGGGCTAAGGAGAGGTTATCAACTCCTCCCCTTATCTTAGATGCTCAATTGCCCTTAAGATGAATTAGGAGATGATCACTCAAAAAAAAATTGAATTACAGAAACACAGAAACAGAGTTGCTGTAATTTAACTCTCAGAAATTTCACGAAAAGCAATAAATTACAGTAAAATTATGTAAAATATCTTCAATTATATTGGTTCCAGAAAAAAAAAATCATATAATTTAGAGTTACCTGCAATGAGAAACAATTCCTGCAACAGGATAGTTATGGACTGAAAACAGAATGCTTCCCCCGTTTACAATTCCTGCTACGAAGTTGTAACCCAGCGGATCCCCTACACGCCCTAGGAACACCCCGTGGAATGAGAAGAGGAGGTTTGAACCTTGCTTCGTTCCTAGGACCGGATGTCCTGGGGAGTCTACTTTGAGCAGACAAAGAAAAAAATAGAGACACTCAAAACATGCAAGCAAGTCAGAAACCCTAGACAGGGCTCTGATACTAAAAATGATGCAGAACGAATGCTCTGATACCAAAAATGATACAGAACAAAAGCTCTGATGTGATGCGGAAGTAAATTAAGATTAATTCTTTTTTTTATATATATATATATTTTCAGAAGTCGGCTTAGACTCAAAGGAAAGCTAAACTAAATTGAAAGAAACTATATAATAATTGAAAGCACAATTCAAAGAAACTAGATTATCAGAGTAGTTCAGAAGTAAAGGATCGCTGCGGGTTGAGAAACTCCTAGACCTAGGGTTTCGCTCTGAACTTTCAACAGGACAGAACTAAAGAGAAGAGAAGGGTTACAGACCAGGCAGTGATCTTCACAGAGTTTAGTGGAAGGACTCTCTTGAGCTAATTATTGGATCCCCGGATTCAGATATCTTCGCAATGGATCCTCCAATACTGGCCCTTTGGCAGAGTTGGCTTCTTCTGAACTCAAGATCTGGGAAAGAAGAAGAACAAGTTATGGAACCAGATACTCAAGGAAGGATTTACCAGATAGAAGAACTTGAAAGCTGATGTTGCTGAAATCCTGATTCTCTTGGATGCTGATTTGACTTCCTCTGAGATTTGCTCTGTCTTCGAAGTAGCCGAACTGGACCTGGATGCTGGTGGTCGACCTCTACTTGGAGAGAAGGGCCGTGAGAGATGGGGTAGGCTAGGGTTTTGGTGGAATGAAGAGGATGATGGGCGGCTAGGGTTTTGGAGTTGAAGTGGCTAACCTAGGGTTTTGGGGTATAGATCTCACACCTCCTCAAGGTTCCTGGGGAACCCGGATTTACTCCCTCACGGAGCTCAACACCTGGATGCAAGTGCGAAAGAGAGAAACATAAAGTTGCTCACACAGAAATTTGAATTCATTCATCAGTTATCCTCTCAAACTTACAAGAGGGGTTTATTTTATAGGTCTTTACAAGAGGTCAGGGTTTTACATCTTCCCATGTGGGACTAATAGGATGGATCCTCAAATTAGGATTGTAGAATCAAATCCTTCTCATATGGCCGGCCAAGAGCTTCCATAAGTGTTGATTGGTGGCTCCAAATGGTAAGTAGGTGGCGCCTCCTAGCCTTACTCTTCAAGAAAAAAATTTTTCCTTCCATGCTTGGTTTTATTTGGAAGTATTTGGGCACCTCCTAGTCTTGCTTCATAAGTTTAGGCTTCTTCCTTTCATGGCTCAACTCTTTTGGACACCTCCTTTTCTTTCTCCCCAAGTCATGGCTCTTTCCAACTTTGCTTTGGTCTTTTTAGGCATGGATTGGGCGCCCCCTTGAAGTGCTCCCCAAGAAATGCCTCTTTCCTCCTTTAGCTTGGCCTTTTAAGGTATATATGGGGCGCCTCCTTGATTTTTGGCTTCAAGAAAAATTCTTGCTCCCTTGGGTGTGGGGACCAAGACACTGGGATGGAGATGTGGCGCCCCCTGGATTCTGGCGTGTGGCTGGGAGTGTGGCATCCACTTACTTGAGCCTGGGAGAAAAATGTGGCACCCTGGACCTTGACTTAAAAAAAAGGTGGCACCAACCTGGAGAAGACCTAGACCACTACTAGGACTTGTACTGAGTCAACATGACTCAACAAAATTTAAATTGCAGGGAAATACAGACTCAAGACTAAAATTGAGTTGACCATGTCAACCCTTATTACAAAACCAGAAAACCCTAATTCTTCGGGCAAGGTCAATCAGAGATCCAGATGGAGCCCTGAAGTCATCTTCTGAGTCTAGTGCCCGCACCAGATGAAATTGCCCTTGTCATGAGGAAATTTAAAAGGTTTATGGGCAGAAGAAAAACAAACAGACAGAGAAAGCATTATAGAAAAGGTGATTTTGGAAAAGAAAAAGAAAGAGATAAAGAAAAAGATAAAGATCAAGTACCTATCTACTACAGATGTAAGAAGCCTGGACACATCCATCCTGATTGTCCTGAAGGGAAGAAAAAGATATTCTCTAAAAAGAAGAAGGCAATGCTAGCTGCTTGGAGTGATAGTGATGAAACTACATCCACTGAAGAGGATGAAGAGATAACAAAAACTGCACAAATCTGTCTTATGGGTTTGGAGGATGAGATAAGCACTTCTGAACCTAATTTAGAATTCACTTATAATGAATTGCATAATGCTTTTTGTGAACTATTGATAGAATACAAAAAAGCTAGTTTAAAAATGAGAGATTTAAAAAATCAATGTGATTTATTTGAAAAAGACAAAAATGAATTTTGTGAAAGAAACAAAATCTTGCAAAGAGAATTAAATTTGGTTTGTGAAAGACTTAAGATTGTTCAAGTTGAAAAAGAAGAGCATTTTGAGAAAAATAAGGATTTGAAAAATGAAAATGATGACCTAAAGAAAGAAGTTCAAAAATTGAAACCCTTAGTTGAAAAATTAACTCTAAGTTCTAACAAACTTGAATTAATTTTAAAAGATATAAAAGAAATAAATAATAAATTTGGAATTGGTTATAAAGGCTCTATTTCAAATAAATTTTCAACTTCTACTTCATATGCTCCTAAATTAATTAGTTCAAAACATGTTAGACCTAAATTTGCATCATCTCATGGTTATTATTCAAATTCAAAGATTGTATGCTATGCATGTAATAACATTGGTCATAAAGCTTTTGAATGCCATTTGAAACATAATGACAAAAAGAAAATTAAGAAAGTTTGGGTTCTAAAAGGAACCATTTTCACTAACTTGCAAGGACCCAAGAGAGCTTCGGTACCTAAATTTATTAAATGATTATTTTGCAAGGATGTCTTGCAGCCACAAGTATAAAGAAAAGATGGTATTTGGATAGCGGCTGTTCAAGACATATGACTGGTGATGCTGATCAATTTTTCACTCTAGAATAGAAGGATGGTGGAATGGTAACATTTGGTGACAATAGAAAAGGAAGGATAATCGGTATTGGTAAAATCAAAATTACTCCTTCTATATTTATTGAAAACGTGTTACTTATAAAAAAGCTAAAACATAATCTTTTGAGTATTAGTCAGCTATGTAACATTGATTTTAATGTATTCTTCAAGTCATCAATGTGTATAGTAGTTAATCCACTTGACTCTAGTACTAAGTTCGTTGGACACAGACTTGGTAACATTTATGTGGCAGATCTTATTGATCTAGCTATGTCAAGTAATACAAGTCTTGTAACAATGAATGGCAAGAGCAAGGAATCAAGTTTACTATGGCATAGGTGACTTGGTCATGCTAGTATGGACACCATAGCTAAACTTATTGCAAAAGATTTAGTCAAAGGCTTGCCTAAATTCAAAGTTAATTTTGATTATGTTTGTGATGCATGTCAGTTAGGAAAACAAGTGAAGGAGAGTTTTAAATCTAAAAACATAGTTTTAACTTCTAGACCCTTAGAGCTACTTCACATGGACCTATTTGGACCTACTAGGACTACCAGCCTAGGTGGTATGAAATATGGACTTGTGATTGTAGATGATTTTTCAAGATACACATTGGTTTTGTTTATTGCACATAAAGATGATACTTTTAATGTATTCAAGAAGTTTTACAAAAGAGTCACAAATTTGAAAAATCTTTCTATCATTTCAATTCGTAGTGATCATGGTACCAAATTTGAAAATCAGTATTTTGATCATTTTTGCACAAAGCACGGTATTAATCATAACTTTTCTGCACTTAGAATACCATAGCAAAATGGTGTTGTAGAAAGAAAGAATCGTACTTTGGAAGAGATGTCTAGAACAATGCTTTGTGAAGGAAATCTTCCAAAATACTTTTAGGCAGAAGCTGTTAATACCGCATGCTATATTTTAAACAGAATTTTGATTAGACCTATTATCAGAAAAACCTCCTATGAGCTTTGGAATACTAGAAAACCAAATATCAAATATTTTCAAGTTTTCGGATGCAAATATTTTGTTCTTAATAATGGAAAAGATAATCTTGGTAAATTTGATGCAAAATCCAATGAGGCTATTTTTCTTGGATATTCATTAAATAGTAAAGCCTATCGTGTTTTCAATAAAAGAACTTTGACTGTTGAAGAATATGTTTATGTTATTTTCAATAAATCTGACATTACATCTTCGAGAAAGGAAGATTTTGCTGATGATGATACAGGTACACTAGAACATGAACTGAAAGACCTGATTCTTAAAGACAAACAATCAAGTGAACCACATGAAGAAGAGGTGAGGAAAAAGCATGATGATATACCTAAAGAATGGAGGTATGTACAATCACACCCTAAAGAATTAATTATAGGAGACCCATCTCAAGGTGTTAAAACTAGATCTGCACATAGATATGCATATTATTTAATTGCTTTTGTTTCACATGTAGAACCACATAATATAGAAGAAGCCAAAACTAATCTTAATTGGATGTTAGCAATACATGATGAATTAAACCAATTTAGAAGAAATAATGTCTGGACCCTAGTAGAAAAATCCAATGATCATCCTGTTATAGGCACTAAGTGGGTTTATAGAAATAAACTAGATGAAGATGGAAATGTAATTAGAAATAAGGCTAGGCTGGTTACACAAGGATATAATCAAGAAAAAGGAATTAATTTTGATGAAACTTATGCACCAGTAGCTAGATTAGAAGCCATTAGATTACTATTAGCTTATGCATGTTTTATGAATTTCAAGTTATTTCAAATGGATGTATAGAGTGCTTTTTTGAACGATTTTTTATCTGAAGAAGTTTTTGTTGAGCAACTCTTGGTTTTATCGATCATATTTTTCCAAATCATGTTTTCAAACTGAATAAAGCTTTATATTGTCTGAAATAGGCACCTAGAGCCAGTATGATAGATCGAGTAAATTTTTAATTGCTAATGATTTTATAAGAGGTAGTGTTGACACCACACTATTTATTCAAAGAAAGTAAAATGATATTTTAATTATTCAAATATATGTTGATGATATCATTTTTGGATCTACTGATGAACCTTTGTGTCAAGACTTTGCTAAGCTAATACAGGGAGAATTCGAAATGAGCTTGATGGGCGAATTGAGTTACTTTCTTGGACTTCAAATTAAACAAACTAAAGAAGGTATTCTGATCAACCAAGCTAAGTACATTAAAGAAATAATCAAGAAGTAGTGTTGACACCACACTATTTATTCAAAGAAAGTAAAATGATATTTTAATTATTCAAATATATGTTGATGATATCATTTTTGGATCTACTGATGAACCTTTGTGTCAAGACTTTGCTAAGCTAATACAGGGAGAATTCGAAATGAGCTTGATGGGCGAATTGAGTTACTTTCTTGGACTTCAAATTAAACAAACTAAAGAAGGTATTCTGATCAACCAAGCCAAGTACATTAAAGAAATAATCAAGAAGTTTGGCATGGAATCAAGCAAGGTAAATGGAACACCAATGAGTCCTACATGCAGACTTGACAAAGATGAGAATGGCACAAATGTTGATCAAAAACTGTATCGAGGTATGATCGGATCATTACTTTATTTAACAGCTAGTAGACCTGATATATTATTTAGTGTTTGTATGTGTGCTCATTTTCAATCTAATCCTAAAGAATCATACATCATGGCTGTTAAAAGAATTATTAAATACTTGAAAGGCACCTGTAATATAGGTTTGTGGTATTTTAAGCATACATCACTAAAGTTAATTAGTTATTCTGATGCTGATTATGGAGGATGTAAAATCGATAGAAAAAGCATAAGTGGAACCTATCAATTTCTAGGTGTTAACTTGATTTCTTGGCATTGTCGCAAACAGAACTCTGTAGCACTATCTATTGCTGAGGCAGAATATGTAGCTGCTGGGAGCTGTTGTGCTCAAGTGTTGTGGATCAAGCAACACCTAGAAGATTACGATGTTGTCCAATCCAAAATTCCTATTAAATGTGACAATACTAGTGCTATTAATTTATCAAAAAATCTAATTCAGCACTCATGAACTAAGCACATTGAAATTTGACATCATTTTATTCGTGATCATGTTTTAAACAATGTAGTTGAATTAGAATTTGTACCTACTGAAGACCAACTAGCGGATATTTTTACTAAACCATTAAGTCTATATAGATTTGAAAAAATCAGAGGAGAATTAGGGCTATGTGACCCATTCTAAACCTATTTGACCTAATTTTTGAAAATTAAGGAAAAATTATCTAGAGATTTCAAATTTTTCTTTAGAGCATAGGACAACCTAGTTTAGACTCTAGAAATCTTTAGAAACTACGTTTGACCCATTTTGACCTTTAGATTGGCTTTTTGCTTGAGCTGACTCGAGTTCTCAGGGCTCTCAGTGAGCCGACTCGAAGGTCGGGCCGAAGCTTTTTAAGTAGGATTTCCGTATTTCCTATTCATTATGTTTTCTAGGTTTTGACCGTTTCATCCTAGCCGACTCCTCACTTCACTCTAGGAAACTCTCCAAAAACCCTCTCAAACCTCTTCAAACCTTTAATCATTGCAAAATGGCACCTCGCAAGGCTATGGCAAAGAAAGGAAGGAGAGTATTTCGGTCTGTCACTGAAGAACGGAGGACCAAGAGGTGATTGGACACTTCGATTCTGGAAGAGGATCAGTCGATTGAGCAAGAGGAAGAAGTTCCTGCACCCCGGTAAGTAATTCCTATGGGAAATCGACTGGTTACCCCGGGTAGGTGCATCGATTTCAGTTTTCTAGAACAAGAACAGTTGAGTATCGATGTTTGGCTTGAAAAATAGGGTTGGAAGGATTTTTGTCAATTAAATGTTCCAACTTATCCTAATCTGGTTCGTCAATTTTTTGAGAGCATGTCACTGGGAGCATTTCATTTGGAAGGAACAGTGAAAGGGAAGTACATAGAAATAAGTGAGAAGAAGCTTTCAAGTTTACTGAATATACCAAAAGAAGGAGAATGCTATTTAGTTATGAAGGAGAAGGTAAAGACACTTAGACTCATTTTGGGGAGATCAAATGTAAAGGAAATTGTACATGTAAGTGCAAATTAGCTCTCATTGGAGATAAGGCTGTTGCACAATATCATTAGTAGGATTTTCTTACCCCGGACGGGGAGATTCGATTGGGTCAGTGAGAGAGACCTTATGTTTATGAGGTGACTGATTGAGGGGGAGCCCTTGAACATGCCATTTATTATGATTTCTCAGATGAGGGAGGCAGTACGTAGGGCACGGGCTTGTTTGCCTTACGGGATGGTATTTACAATATTATTCCAGGATGCTCATGTTGATCTTACTAGAGAGGACTGTCGTCTGTTGCTGCATACCGATGGTACACTATGAAATCCCTGACTAGAATGGGATTCATTAAAGTTGATGAAAATTGGATCAGGAAGACATCAGGTGTTCCTGTAGCAAATTCAGAGGATTCATATGATGATGCACAGGCTGCTCAGGGACATGGTGAGGAGACTGAGGCACAAACTGATGAGGCTGGACCATCCGAGCCAGCTCCTACTACACCTCACTTACCAGTCAAGACTCCTACTACTGCTAGTGTTGGAAATTGTGTCCCAAAGCCAATCACTTGGGTTGTAGGCGGTTGTGCTAAGTATTGTATTCTTTTTATGAATTAATAAAATATTATTTTTGGCAGCTCATCACATATTGTATTTCCCTGAAATGAACTCTTTCCTTGTGATGAAGTCCTTAGGACTACACTGACTTCAATACAGAGAGGATGTATCGAGTGGTCCTTAAACCCTGTTCACAACCAAAGGATATATTGTACTGGACAACAATATATCAAGTATAGGTTGTTGCAGTTCACATCGTTTGGTTGTCCTCTTGACCAAATGAGTGTGGTGACACTTATGTGATCTGCAAGTGGGATATGTGATATCTTACTGAATGTGACTCCATGTAGCCCTTTTCTGCCAAAGGGATACTCACGATTGGATATGGGTATATGTGTCCCTCTGACCTGAGGTCATCACGGTAGCTTGCAAGCAACTCCCTATGCTTTGGTGCCGGACTGCCGGATTTTTAATCCGGTGATGGAAGGTTTCTGGGTACAGGCAAGTACTTGTGGAGCAGTGATGGACCAAGATAGAATTGACCTGTCCAAACAGTTTGGATCGAATGTCTCGCAGTATCTCAATTTAGCAAATCCCTGACCGGGGTAGCCCTAGTGAAGAGACACTGGGCTTGCAAGGTTGAGACATGTAGTCGACTGACTCAGTCTGGGTTGGCAGCCCAATCTCAGTCGTCCTGAGCATTAAAGGTCAAAGGGATGAATTATACGGTAACCATATGCTAGAGGTTCGATAGTTTGCTCTCGCATCTTTGACCTATCTGGACGCCGGGACCCATTGCTAGATGTTTTCCTATTCTGGTACTAGAATTGTTCTAGTGCTACCGTTTAGGTTCAAACCTATGAGGTCAAACGCCACAGAGGATAACTCTCTGATCCAGATATAGATTACGATTGGGAATCGTCTCGATTTTATGGTCACAGTATTTTTGAGCACTCTTTTTCACATCTTGCCCTTGTCTGTGTCAACCGGAAATTGTTCTGGGTTGACCAGCACTGTGCCAGGATTTTTCTGAATCAATTTTGAACTGATTCGGAGTTCGTTTCGGCCTTCAATTGGTTGTGAACCAATTTTAATCCATTGAACCAGGTTCAATTGGATTGAACCATTTGGTTTAAATGATTTTGGACCGATTTATTTGGACCACTGTTTTCCTCTTTCTTGGATCGTTTAACACGGTTTTTACGTTGGAATTTTTCCAAGCGTCCGAGGAAGCCAAAATGACCGAACGAACGACGCCGGCTGTGGGCGTCTCTTCCTCTCCTCCACCGGTTGATTAACTCCCGTTAATTTGCTGGTTTAATGGAGTTGGCAACTGCTGCCTCTTGGCCTCCCCGTCTCTCCACCTCCCTCTTCCAACTGATGCCTATTTAAACCAATGCCATCCCCTGTTTGAGTGAAAAAAAAAAAAGATGCTTTCACCGAGCAATAGTCCTTTGGGGTGAAATTTCTTTTGCTGGGCGTTGTTTTTCCCCCTGTTTGAGAGCTTGGTCCAATCTTCCATTTGGTGCTGGGATTTGGAGAGTGTGAGGAAGGTTTTCAAGCCCCTCTATCTTGTCCAATTGAGTGCTCAAAATCCCGGACTGCAGCAAGCCTAATTGCTACTGTTCACTATGGCCGAATCTTCTTCCAACGGCTAGCACCGCATGTGGAGAAGGATCGGAGTGCCCCCAGCGTGTCTCCCCTCTAGAGGGAGTTCCCTTTTACTCCTGGGAATAAGCCACGCGAGCCGGGATCACTGCTGCAGCTCCCAACACGAAGAACAAGTTGCTGTTTCAGTTCTGCTGCAGAAATTCTGGAAGCAGACTTTGGCGAATTTCTATATTATTTTGGCTAACCTTTTCTTACAGTTCTTTGTTGGAGATTGAAGTAGACTCAATCACCTTGCCGCTGCTCAAATTTGGGAGCAAACGGAGGTTCGGAAGGTAGAGTTCTGGCGACGTTTTTCAACCCAAAGATAGAGCTAAGTTTCAGCCCAACGAAGAAGAAGACTGGAATAAGTTTATCCCACTTATTCCAGCCTATTCCAGTTTTATCCCAGAGTTATTCCAACCAGAATAAGGTATGAAAAAATTATTTTTTAATCATGCATGATTTGAATTTTTAATTCAAATATTTTATAAATATTTTATATCATCTTACATGCCTATTTGCAACTAGAATTAGATTAGTTTCTGGGCGGAGCAGATTTCCGCTGCGCGGATTTTAAAAATGTTTTTAAAATCCAATCTACTCCCACAGTTGTTTGCATGCCTAGTGTAGGATCATGTCAAACCACCTGCACTATTTTTCTTTCAGTGGTATCAGAGCAGGTTGCATGTGTAATCTAATCTAGTATGCATGTTTAATATATTAAAATTGGTTTAATCTAATATGTATCCAAATTTCTTTTTGGAACCTAGTTGAGACCTTCACCATGACTGTGTGTCTTTGACACGATGCGGATCATCTGTGTTGGCCTCTTTAGAAGGATCCTCAAAGAATATTAAAAAATTAAAAATTATTTTAATTTGGTGATACATGTTATTAGGCATGTTTTATATTGGATATAAAATATTTGTAAAATATCCTGATGCATGATTTGGTATGTAAAAATTGTTTTACATAGAGACTTAATTAAAAATTATTTTAATTAAGTGTTTGGCTTATTAAATTTTTTTTTTTTTTGGGTTTATGAAATCTAATCAAATTTGCATAAGCCATTTTGGGTTAAATAGGTTAGCTGACTAGTTGGGTCCATTAATAGGTTAGACCTAAGTTTAGTTGAATCGAATAACAAGAAGATTAAACAAAAGTTGTTTAAGGCCCTTCTTTAGAACAATCTATTAGTTAGATTAGTTGATCCGTTCATCTAAAATGGATCCAATTAGTGGCTTAGTGGACGCCCGAGTCTTTAGGCTAGTCTGATCGAGTATGGTAAACCGACTGGTGTCGAGGTAGGTTTGGCATTGTGATCATGGTTGTATGAGGCTACCTCTTTCCTGGCCAACTTGGTTGGTGTCTAGGAAAGATGGTTAATGGCGGATACTCACCCATGATCTCACCTACCTGGCTAGTCGAGTCGACCAGAACTGATTGGAAAAGCTCAATGACTCGAGTTAACCCATGTCACCCAGGTTGATCGGTCTGACTGATCTATAGGTGCCCATGGATCAATTTGTTGATTTATTTCAACCCTCCTGAAATCTGATTGATTCAGTGGGAGGATGATCCATGTCCTTATCTTTTTCTTCTGTCATAATTAAAAAATTCTCTAAAATTATTAGGTCCTTAAAAAGACTAAGTCAAGGAGTTGACAGTGTCTTAGCCTCCCATTAAGTTAGATAGAAATGTGTCCACTAGCTTGGTGTGCATTGGCAGTTCCATAGAACGGGTGTACATCCGGCGACTGGAATTTCTATCTGATCGATGATGGTTCAGTGCAACCTCCTTAACGGGACCAGGTGGGCCAGCCATAGTCGGGCTTGGTCTTTAGTTAACTGGAAGCATTGGATTTGTCATTTTAATGGTTGGACCTAATCAGAGACCCGCAATAGAACGCCCCTAGGCCGATTGGGGTGTTCTCTGGGGCAAAATAAAATACTGAAAATTGTTTATGGAAACAATTGGTTTACGAACATACCTTTAGGCTCGTATGGGTGAGCTGGCCAAAATTGGGCTCATGCATGACCTATTGGATTTCAGTACCCACTTGAAAAAGTATTTTCATGGATTGGAGTTAGAGGCTACCAATCTGAAAAATTAGTGGGAGAAACCTTTAGACTAAAGTCCAAGTCTTTTGGTTAAATTATTAATTCATACACTAATTTGGTCTTATTTTCTTTTCAGATGTCTTCTAATTTATCGCTCCGGTCACTTCTCAATAACGAGAAGTTAAAGGGTCACAACTTCGATAGTTGGTATCGAAGATTAAGAATAGTTCTGGAGCATGAATGGATCCTCTATGTGATAACGGATATGGCACCTGAAATCCCTCCCGCTAATGCACGGAGTGCGGTCAGAGATGCTTATCTGAAGTGGGTCTCTGATCGCACTACTGTCCGATGCATTATGTTAGTGGCTATGAACGACGAGTTCAGTCGCAAATTCGAGGAGGCCCAACCTGATGAAATCCTTCAAAAGTTGAAGGAATCCTTCGGCACCCCGGATGATGTAGAATGGTACAAAGTGTCTTGTGCCATCTACAATTCCAAGATGCCGAACGGCGGTTCAGTCACTGATCATGTACTGTACATGATCGAGCTGATTGAAAAACTGGGCAAACTCGGATGCCCCTTGCACGATCAGCTCGGTAAGGATGCGATCCTAAATTCTCTTCCCTCCTCCTATCTTGATTTTCTCGATCATTATAGAATGAACAAGCCTGCAGTTAACTACCATGGTCTTTTGGGGTTGCTGCAGACTTTCGAGAAAGACCACCAACTGAATAAGAGGGTGGTGAATTTAGTGGGAGGTAGTAGAGGTCGTCGTCCCTTTAAGAAAGGGAAGAAGAAAATGAATAAGAAGGGAAAGAAGGTACTGAATGCTCCTGGCCCTAGTTAGACCAGGAAGTATAAGGCTGATCATTCTTCTGCAGAATGTTTCTACTGCAAGAAGAAGGGACACTGGAAGAGGAACTGTCCTCTTTATATTGCGTCCCTTGATCCAAACAGGCCGAGGAAGCAGAAGTCTGCTGAACAAGGTATTTATATGATAAAACCTTGTAATTACTCAATTATTGATACTACTAATTGGGTATTGGATACTGGTAGTCCAATTCAAATTTGTAATTCGTTACAGGGACTTCTAGTTAGCAGAAGATTTGAAGATGGAGAACAGTTTCTGAGCATCAGGAATGGAAATCGTGTTCCAGTACTGGCGGTCGGAGTCTTGCATCTTGTCTTTGAGTCTTGTACTGTCGAACTAGTCGACTGTCACTATTGTCCTAGTATCATTATGAGCATAATCTCTATAGGCCTTTTGGCCAATTGTGGTTTTGAACTATCAATAAAAGGAGATTTTTGCAATGTTATTTTGGATAACTCTGTTATAATGAAAGCTAGATTAAATAATGGCATATACGTACTATCAAGGCCTGTTAGTGTAATGTACACTTCTAGCAAATGTCCAAGATTAGATAATGTCAACGATTTGTATCTTTGGCACTGTAGGCTAGGTCATATTAACCAAAATAGGATAAACAAGATGCGAGGAGATGGACTCCTCGAGGTCAGTGAATCTGAATCACTGCCCACTTGTGAATCTTGTTTACTAGGTAAAATGACCAAGTCACCTTTTACTGGAAAAGGTGAACGAGCTACAGAACTTCTAAGTTTAATACATACTGATGTATGTGGACCGATGACAGTTAGTGCCAGAGGAGGATACAAATATTTCATTACTTTTACAGACGACTTTTCAAGGTTTGGTTATATTTTTTTAATGAGATATAAGTCTGAGTCATTTGAAATGTTCAAACGATACCGTAATGAAGTAGAAAAGCAAACTGGAAAAAGTATTAAAACCCTTCGATCTGATCGAGATGGCGAATACTTATCTGGTGCATTTTTGACATATCTTGAGGAGAATGGAATTCTCTCACAGTGGACTCCTCCAGGTACACCACAGTTGAATGGTGTGTCCGAAAGGAGGAATCGAACCTTGTTGGACATTGTTCGATCCATGATGGGCTTTGCAACTCTGCCGCTATCCTTTTGGGGATATGCACTTCAGACAGCCTATTACTTATTAAATAATGTTCCAAGTAAGTCTGTTGTCTCCACTCCGTATGAGATGTGGAATGGACGTAAACCCTCAATCTCACACCTTCGGGTCTGGGGTTGTCCAGCTTACGTAAAGCGTTTAGACTCAGACAAACTTGGTCCAAGGTCTGATCGGTGTTTATTCATTGGTTATCCTAAGGAAATCAAAGGGTATTTCTTTTACTTGGAGAATGAACAAAAGGTGTTCGTTGCTCTTAGAGCTATCTTTTTGGAAAAGGAGTTCCTTGGAGAAGGAACTATAGCCTCTAAGATTGAACTTGATGAAGTTCAGCCAATAGAAGAACCTGCACACTCTAAGGACATCGTAGAACTGGCTGTGATTGAATCACACCCAGAACCCATTAGGAGATCCGGTAGAATACCGCGTCAGCCGGTCAGATACTACGGTTTCTTGGTCCAGGACGGCGATCTCATTGAGCTCGATGAGAACAATGAGGATCCGATCACCTATATGGATGCTCTTCAGAGATCTGACTCTGAGGCATGGCTTGGAGCCATGCGATCCGAAATGGAGTCCATGGAAATCAACAATGTTTGGACATTGGTTGATCCGCCTGAAGGAATAAAACCCATTGGGTGTAAATGGATCTTTAAGAGGAAAAGGGGCACAGATGGAAAGGTAGAGACCTATAAAGCCCGTCTGGTTGCCAAGGGGTATCGTCAGCGATATGGTATCGATTATGACGAGACTTTCTCCCCTGTGGCAATGCCCAAGACAATTTGGATCATGCTTGCTTTGGCAGCATATTTTGATTACGAGATCTGGCAAATGGATGTCCGAACCGCTTTCGTAAATGGGGAGCTGGAAGAGGAGGTGTATATGATACAGCCTGAAGGGTTCACATCCACAGATGAATCAAAAGTATGCAAGTTGCAGAGGTCCATCTATGGACTCAAGCAAGCATCTCGAAGTTGGAACTTACGGTTTGATAGGTGTATCAAATCGTATGGCTTCGTTAGGAACGGAGAAGAACCGTGCATCTATAAATGGGTTAATGGTTCTGTGATTGTATTCCTAGTACTGTATATTGACGACATTCTCTTAATCGGGAATGATGTCGTAGCATTACAAGGAATAAAGGTCTGGTTATCATCTCAGTTCTCCATTAAGGACTTGGGTGAAGCTTCTTACATACTAGGTATGAAGATCTATAGAGATAGATCTAAGAAGCTTTTGGGGCTGTCCCAGTTTACGTACATTAACACCGTGCTGAAACGGTTCAGCATGGAAAATTCCAAGAAAGGCTATCTCCCGATAGGTTCTGGAATTACTCTTTCCAAGAAGGATTGTGCGACAACTCCTGAGAAAAGAGAGCGCATGAGTAGAGTACCTTATGCTTCTACAATAGGCTCTGTCATGTATGCTATGACTTGTACTAGACCAGACGTGGCATACTCACTAGGAGTAGTGAGCAGATACCAGTCTGACTCAGGTGAGGCGCATTGGAAGGTGGTTAAGTCCATCCTTAAGTATTTGAGAAATACTAAAGATCAATGGCTGATTTATGGAGAACCTGACTTGAAACTTGTGGGGTACTCTGACTCCAGTTTCCAGTCGGATAGAGATGATAGCAAGAGTGTGTCAGGGTTTGTATTTACCCTGAATGGAGGAGCGATCTGTTGGAAAAGTTCCAAGCAGGCAACTGTTGCAGACTCGGTATGCGAAGCAGAATACATTGCAGTATCAGATGTAACAAAGGAAGCTGTGTGGTTACGAAAGTTCCTTGGAGAGCTAGGGGTGGCACCTTCCCTAGATGGTCTTGTCCCGGTGTACTGTGACAGCACTGGAGCCATTGCTCAAGCTAAGGAGCCTAAAGCTCATCACCGCACCAAGCACACTCTGCGGTGCTACCACCTCGAATGAGAGATCGTAGAACGAGGCGACATCAATCTTCTGAAAATCGATGGAAAGGAAAATCTGGCCGACCCCTTCACTAAAGCCCTCGGAATAAAAGAGTTCGACTATTGTAAATGGGAAATGGGTATTAGATACTCTTCTGATTGGCTTTAGTACAAGTGGGAGTTGTTGGGAATTGTGTCCCAAAGCCAATCGCCTGGGTTGTAGGCGGTTGTGCTAAGTATTGTATTCTTTTTATGAATTAATAAAATATTATTTTTGGTAACTCATCACATATTGTATTTCCCTGAAATGAACTCTTTCCTTGTGATGAAGTCCTTAGGACTACACTGACTTCGATACAGAGAGGATGTATCGAGTGGTCCTTAAACCCTGTTCTCAACCAAAGGATATATTGTACTGGACGGCAATATATCAAGTATAGGTTGTTGCAGTTCACATCGTTTGGTTGTCCTCTTGACCAAATGAGTGTGGTGACACTTATGTGATCTGCAAGTGGGATATGTGATATCTTATTGAACGTGACTCCGTGCAGCCCTTTTCTGCCAATGATCTGCAAGTGGGATATGTGATATCTTATTGAACGTGACTCCGTGCAGCCCTTTTCTACCAAAGGGATACTCACGATAGGATATGGATATATGTGTCCCTCTGACCTGAGGTCATCACGGTAGCTTGCAAGCAACTCCCTGTGCTTTGGTGCCGGACTACCCGGATTTTTAATCCGGTGATGAAAGGTTTCTGGGTACAGGCAAGTACTTGTGGAGTAGTGATGGACCAAGATGGAATTGACCTGTCCAAACAGTTTGGATGGAATGTCTCGCCGTATCTCAATTTAGCAAATCCTTGGCCGGGGTAGCCCTAGTGAAGAGTCACTGGGCTTGCAAGGTTGAGACACGTTGTCGATTGACTCAGTCTGGGTTGGCAGCCCAATCTCAGTCGTCCTGAGCATTAGAGGTCAAAGGGATGAATTATACGGTAACCATATGCCAGAGGTTCGATAGTTTGCTCCCGCATCTTCGACCTATCCGGACGCTGGGACCCATTGCTAGATGGTTTCCTGTGCTGGTACTGGAATTGTTCCAGTGCTACCATTTAGGTTCGAACCTATGAGGTCACACGCCATAGAGGATTACTCTCTGATCCGGATACAGATTACGATTGGGAATCGTCTCGATTTTATGGTCACAGTATTTTTGAGCACTCTTTTCCCCGTCTTGCCCTTGTCTGTGTCAACCGAAAATTGTTCCGGGTTGACTAGGACTACGCCAGGATTTTTCTGAATCAGTTTTGAACTGATTCGGAGTTCGTTTCGGCCTCCAATTGGTTGTGAACCAATTGAACCAAATTAAATTGGGCTTGAACCGGTTCAATTAAATTGAACCAAGAGGTTTAATGGGATTGAACCTAAAATTCTTTGGTCCGGTTTTGAACCGGTGGATTTTCTCCTCTTGGACCGGTTTACACAGTATTTTTGTTGGAATTCCTTGCATCCGGTTGAAGGCCAAACGACCGAACGATTGCTGGGCATCTCTTCCTCTCCTCCACCGGATGTTTTTAATCCCTGTTAAATGGCTGTTTAATGGGGGATTGGCAGCCGGCGTCCTTTGGTTTTCCCAGCCTCTCCATCTCCCTCTTCCCTGCTGCCTTTAAATACCAGTAGTTCCCTCTGTTTCAAGAGTAGTTTTGTTTCACCGTGAGAAGAGAGGTAACAGCAAGGTGTTCTTCTGTTTGAGAAGTTTTTTGAGGCTCGATCCATTCTCCCATTTAGAGTGCACTTAAGGCTGTTTTTGGAGGGTGTGAGGGAGAGTTACAAGATCCATTTCTTTGTCCCTTAGAGTGCTCAAAACTGGGACTGTAGCATAGCTGGTTACTGCCGTACACTGTGTGTCTCCTTCCAGCGGCTAGCACCATGCATGGAGGTGGATCGGAGGGCCCCTGGCGTGTCTCCTCTCTAGAGGGAGTACTCTTCTACTCCTGGGAACAAGCCACGCGAGCCGGGATCGCTGCTGCAGCTCCCAACGCGAAGAACAAGTTACTGTTTCAGTTCTGCTGCAGAAATTCTGGCAACAGACTTTGGCGAATTTCTATATTATCTTGGCTAACCTTTTCTTGCAGTTCTTTGTTGGAGATTGAAGTAGACTCGATCACCTTGCCACTGCTCAAATTTGGGAGCAAACGGAGGTTCGGAAGGTAGAGTTCCGGCGACGTTTTTCAACCCAAAAACAGAGCTAAGTTTCAGCCCAACGAAGAAGAAGACTGGAATAATTTTATCCCACTTATTCCAGCCTATTCCAGTTTTATCTCAGAGTTATTCCAACCGGAATAAGGTATGAAAAAATTATTTTTTTATCATGCATGATTTGAATTTTTAATTCAATTTTTTTATAAATATTTTATATCATCTTACATGCCTATTTGCAACTAGAATTAGATTAGTTTCTAGGCGGAGCAGATTTTCGCTGCGCAGATTTTTAAAAATATTTTTAAAATCCAATCTGCTCCCGCAGTTATTTGCATGCCTAGTGTAGAATCATGTCAAACCACCTGCACTATTTTTCTTTCAGTTATTGTGTTATATGTGCTGAAATGAAATTTCACTATTTATAAAAATCACATTTACTTCCTTTTTACTTTCTAAGTATGATGATATATAATTTTATAGTAAGGAGGAGCATTTATACTTTTTGTTAATGACAAAAAGTGGGAGAAATATGTGATGCATGGAAAATTATAATATTATGTAATGCATGAAAAATATGTGAAAAATATGAAATTACAATGGAAAATTACATGACAAATTATATGTGCAATGTGTGTGCAAAATGCTTGATCAAGAGGGAGTTTATATTAGAAAATTAAATTAAGCCTTGACATTTCACTCAACAACTTTGATATCTCAGTTAACTTATAAAGCTTTGATACTTCAGTTAACTTGTAAAATGAACTTTTATGCAAAGCTTAGATACTTCAATTAACTTGTAAAATGAACTCTTATATCTTCTTACAATAAACCAAATATTAGTTTGAATACATATCATAATTTAAATTGCTTAGTATATTGTATAGCATATTCTAAATTTATTTACTCTGATATAATTAAAAATGTAAAGGTACTTATTATTTCCATGTTCAGTGTTTTGCCATCATCAAAAAGGAGGAGATTGTTTCCCTTGGAATGATTTTGATGATTACAAAATACTGCAGCATGCATTTAATACTGATGCTTTTTAAGTATTTAAGAAGTTTTTGTAGGGCATTTCTGATGGACAATCATCAATCATATGTTTCTCAAAACTATTGGAATGAATCTATGTATTCAAGAAAAAAATTATGTATTTGAGAGCCCTAAGTAAATTCAATTGTATATTCATGAAAAAGGGCTAAATTTATGTAATTGTAAGTATAAATAATTTAAAATATGTTTAAAAATAGTTTGGAAGAAGTTGAAGAAGTTTCACTCGAGCCGACTCTAATAGATAGAGCTGATACATTTTTTGGCATGGCAGAGCACTTTTCTGATACAAAACATTCGAGCCGGCTCTCACAAAGTGACAGAAAATTTGTTCCGAGATTTCAGTAATCCGAGCCAACTCTAATTGACAAGAGCCGACTCTCACAAATTGTAGAATTTCTTCACTGACAATCCGAGTTGATTCAAGCTCTACGAGCTGACTCGAATCCCAGACTTTCAACAGTAACGGCTAGTTCCAGAATTTAAATTTTTTGAAGATAAAGCATCATAACAGCTAGTTTTTGACTCCCAACAAATTCTAATGGCTATATTCATCTAGGAACACTTCAAGAAGCTATAAATGAATAATTTAAAGTAAGAGAAGAATTTTTATGTAATTTTAATGAGAGTTTTGAATATTCTAAGAGCTTTCAAGTGAAAACTCAAGTTCTCCAACAACTTCCAACCAACTTCTTGAGTTAATCTTTGAAGAGTTAAGAGAGCCTTGAAGAGTATTGAAGAAGCATTCAAGAAGGCCTCATTAAGAGCTTCAACTGCAACCATTCAACACCTTGGATAGTGGATGTAAGAGCTGGGTTGCTCCGAACCATTCTAAATCTTGTGATATTTGTGTTTGCTTTTTCTTTTGCATTGTTATTTACTTTCGCACACAATACTTTATCTACTTCACTCACCACACAAGATTTCAGAAGGCACATACTTGCTAAAATTTTCTAAAAACCCAATTCACCCCCTCTTGGGTTGGCTAATTGGCCAACAAGAACCATAGCATCTGTTTGGTTGATATAGTACTCTACTAGATCTCCTTAATGGTGCATCTACAATGGGCTCTGAGTTTAATCTAATCAAATCTAATTCTATGGATTTAGTCAAAGGTTTCAGTTCTTCTACCTATCGAACTTCTTTAAGTTCAAACTTAGTGGCATTAGTTCCTTCTCTAAGATACTTTTTGTTCATCAGTATTGTAGAAGTAATGCCCCTTAGTCTCTTTTGGATATCCTATGAAAATATATTTATCAGACCTAGGTCTGAGATTGTCTATTTTTAAACATTTGATATAAACTGAGCACCCCCAGCTCTTAGGTGTGAGAACACTTGCTTATGCCTTGTCCATATCTCATAAAATATTTTGTTAACAAACTTGCTCAAAACCTTATTTACTAAGTAATAGGCTGACTCAAGAACATATTCCCAAAAGAAGATCGACAGACTAGCAAAACCCATCATGGACAGAACATGTCTAACATTGTTCAATTTCTCATTTCAGACATCCATTTAATGAGGTATCCTTAGAGGTGTCCATTAAGAGAGAGTCCCATTCTCCTCTAGATAAGTTAAAAGCTTACTAGTAAGGCATTTCCCTCCTCGATCTAATCAAAGAATTTTAATATACTTTTCAGTTTGTTTCTTTATCTCATTACGATATCGTTTGAAAATTTCAAATGATTCATATTTATGTCTTATAAGATAGACATAACTGAGCCTTGAAAGGTCATTTATAAATATAATGAAATAGAAATACCCACCTTTGACACTGACATTCATTGGTCTGCATATATCACTATGTATTAGACTCAGAACCTTAGTAGCTCTTTCACCTTTTCTAGTAAAAGGTGACTTGGTAATCTTTCCAAGAAGATAAGATTCACAGGTTGGCAATGATTCACAATCATTAATCTCAAGAAGACCTTGTCTCAACCTATTTATCCTATTCTTATTAATATGACCTAGCCTATAGTGCCAAAGATAAGTATCACTGACATTATCTAACCTAGGTCATTTGCACGATGTGTACACTATATTAATAGGCTGTGGCAAAATATAAATATCATTTTTTTAATCATCCATGCATTTCAATATTATTATTCATAATGATATCATGATAATCTCCTTTTATTGATAAATGAAAATAGTTCTTGGCCAAAAGGCCAACAGAGATTACATTTATCATAAAACTAGGATAATAGTGATAATCACTTAAACTAATGATATAATCATTGAAAACAAGCTTGGCAATTCCTAAATTTCGAACTGGAACTGATCATCCATCTCCAACAATCAAGAATCTCTCACCATCTTCAAATCTTTTAATAACTTGAAGTTCCTGTAACAAATTATAAATATTAATAGAATTTCCAGTATCTAATACCTAGGTAGTAGTATCACATATGAAGAAGTTACAAGTTGTTATCATATAAGTATCTTGTCTAGCAACCACTTGTTGGTTCTTCTTATGTAAAGAGGACAGTTCCTTAGCCTAACTTTAGTTGGACTTATTTTTCTTGGTTTGGCTCAGTTGAGCACATTGCACTTCTTTTTTTTTTCTTAAAGGGATGATGCCCTATCGAAGTTTATCCTCCCACTACATTCACTGGTCCCTTGTAGAGCTGATGATCCTCCTCATAAGTCTACAACAATCCCAATAGACTATGGAAGTTGACTATAATGACCAAGGAAGTTGAGAAAGAACTTCGACAGGGAATTCATAATCATATCCTTCTCCAACTATTCATGGAGAGAAAACCCAAGTTTGCTTAGGTGCTTGATCAGTTTGATCATATACAATACATGATCAGTGACTGACACCTCTTTCCTATCCTTGCATTAAAGATGGCACAAGAAGTTTTGTACCTTTCAACATTATTGGGAGTGCCAAGAATTCTTTCAATACTTGAAGCATATCTTGTGACTGAGCATCCTCAAATTTATGATTTGGTTCATCATTCATGGATGCCCATATAATGCATTAGACCTTGGTTCGGTCATTGAGCCATTTTTGGTGTCTCTAACCGGACCTCGGGCATTAGAAGCAGGCTCCTCAGGTGTCAGATCTGTTACCAAGTACAAGATCCATCTATACTTCTGGATGATTTTTAGCTTTTGATACCAATTATCATAATTGGATCCCGTCAGCCTTTCATTGTCTAATAATAAATGGAGCGACAATATATAGGTCATTTTTAACTTGAGGAAAAAAAGAGAACAAGACCTATTAGTATATGAATCATTTAATCCTAAAGACTTGGACTTTAGTCTAAAGGTCCTTCCACTATTTTATAAATAAGTAGCCTTTACCTCTAATTCGAAGAATTACATTAATTTTTTGGTAGGACTATAATCCTATAGACTACACAACAGCCTAAGTATGTGATGTGGGATGACTCTAAAATTGCTAAACATGCAGGAAAAAATAGTAAACTAATTTTTTTATATTTTTTTATAATTTAATTTGTAGGCTAGATTATCAAAGTTAAGTAAGAATTAGCAGAAAGAGTAGCAATGCAAAGAATCACCATGATCGCAGGCAAACTCATGCAAAATAATAAAAAAACTAAGATCCAAGAATTGAGAAACTCTAGGATTAGGATAGATTATCTTCATCAAATCAGATATTAAAAGAAGGGAAGGATGTTACCAATAAGTGATCTGAAGAACTTTCGATGAAGAGATCACCAGCACTCTAATTGGAGCCTGGATGATGAAGCTCGATTCCCTTGAATTTGATGATTGATTTGGACGGTCCTAGAGGCAAAGAAAGCCTCCTCTGGGAAGGTGAAACACCTCAGGGATCCTGCAAGCATCAGGGGTCAATCAAAATAGCAAATAAACAAAGTAAAGAACTAGGGTTGAGAAGGAATCAGGTTAGGGTTTAGAAGCTGGGAGGCAAGGAAGCAGATGAAGCTCTTGATCTGGGGCGTCTTCAAGGTTGCTTCTTAAGGGTGTGGCTGATGCTTCGAAGCTTGATTCACTGTTGTGGGCGTGGAGGATTGTAAGGGATGGTCGGCCAACACAAGAATAAGGAACCAAACAAACCAAAAAAACAAAGTAACACAAACACAAGCTCGCAAGCTCAAATAAATTTTACCAGGGTTTTTGGATATCATGAATAAAAATTGATTACAAGAGGGGGAGGGGTGGGGTTTATATAGAGCTCCCATGCCCTCTAACTAGGGTTATATACTTGTGTTAAAATAACCATTCCTAGCTAGGTTAGAAAAACAAATCTCCATTAGGTTAGGAATTGACCAAGTCTTCTCTTTCCTCTCCCCACTTAGCTTTGGACCAAGTCAACATGTGAGGAAACCTAAGCTCTCTTGGAATGGCATGTTGAGCTTCATGGGCAGCAAGTGGGCTAGCCAAGGGGGGCTTGGGCACTTGGGCCTTGGGTTAGGTGCATCGGCTTTGGGCACTGGAAGCTGGGATGGCTTGATAGGAGAATATTCTTGGAATCTTGCTTCTTAATGGACCTGGGCTTAGCACTTGGACTTGATTTCCTTGGGCTGGGATGCAGATGGACCTTTGGAATCATGGATGCCCTGGTTTGGGAATATGCTCTAGCTTCTGGACTGGAATCTAGGTATCTGGAGGGCATTTGGAAGTAATCAGGGTTTCTGGAAGCATCTTGGATCTTGGGTTGTCACACAAAATGCACTGGGCAGATGTCGTGGCCTCTGACTCCTGGATGTGGCCTATTGGAACTTCAAAATAGGGTGACCTCCTCTCTTGTACAAAAATTGGGCTCTTACTGGACTCATAATTGATGTACAGGATTCAAAATACTGACTAGGTTGAGGGTTGAGACAAATCAACTAACCTCAACTTATTACTGGACTCAATCTTAATTGATTACAAAATTTTCAAAACAGACACATAAGTATTTAAACCATATGGGATCTAGTGATTTGTGTCTGATCCTGGTGTCCTCACCAATTCTCCCGGGGGAAGGAACTCGACCTCGTCAAGTATGGGTCAATTTGGCTTAAGAAGGGTTTGGGTTGAGGCGCTGTAGATCTGCACCAGCATTCTACAAATCCTCAAATTCTGGCTGACCTTGCCACCATACCAAGCACTGCTGATAGTCTCTATCCCAGGTATCGATTGCTTGATCGTCCAGAGCTCTCTCAATCTTTTTCTCACTATAAGGCCAAATTATATGTGGTCGCTCTGGGGTGGGTTCTCTCTCAAAAAATAGGAGTGGCTCAAGGGACTCGCTAGGTATCACTGCTGACTCCCTAGACTTTACAAAGTCTAAGATGATGAAGGTGGAGCTAATACCTAAATCAGGTGATATCTCAGGCATATAGGCATTGGGTCCATTACTCTTCATTATTTTGGATGGGCCAGCTTCGCGAGCAGAAAATTCCTTTACCATCATATATTCCTTTGCATAAAATTCTTTATATTTTCTTTGAGAATTAGCCAAGTTGTTATTTAGTTCATTACTTATATTCAGCTTTTGACTAATTTTCATATGCAAATGCTGTGCAGAGGTTAGTGTAGGTGTAGATATGTGATTTAGGACTGTGAACTTTATTGGACTCAACTAATACCTATTAGACTCGACTATACTTTCCTATCGAAGGAAATTTTATTAGACTTTCTAGGGTCTAACCTAACACACTATGGACTCTCTAGGTTTGATCCTAGCATAGCATGCACATGAAAATCTACTATGTATGCCTACTAAATGCCAAAGGGTATGCAAGAAGTAAGATGCAAACCTAACATGCATAATGTATGAATGCAATATGCAAACCTCTACATGATGCAGGTGAATGGTTAAAAAAATATAAGAAAACTCAAGAAAAGGCAAAAAATATGAGATGGATTCGGGGTTAGTCTGATAGTGTAGAAAATCAGAAAAGGGGTTGGAACTATTCGGATACCAAACTGATGTGGGATGACTCTAAGATTGCTAAACATACAGGAAAAAATAGTAAACTATTTTTTTTATATTTCTTTATAATTTAATTTGCAGGCTAGAATTTCAAAGTTAAGTAAGAATTAGCAGAAAGAGTAGCAATGCAAAGAATCACCATGATCGCAGGTAAACTCATGCAAAATAATAAATAACCAGGACCTGAGAATTGATGAACTCCTGGATTAGGATAGCTTATCTTCATCAAATCAGAAATTAAAAGAAGGGAAGGATGTTACCAATCAGTGATTTGAAGAACTTTCGATGAAGAGATCATAAAACTCTCTGATTGGAGCCTGGATGATGAAGCTCGGTTCCCTTGAATTTGATGACTGATTTGGGCGATCCTGGAGACAAGAAAAGCCTCCTCTAGGAAGGTGAAACATCTCGGGGATCCTACAAGTATCAGGGATCAATCAAAATAGTAAAAAAACAAAGTAAAGAACTAGGGTTGAGAAGGATTCAGGTTAGGATTTAGAAGTTGGGTGGCAAGGAAGCAGATGAAGCTCTTAATCTGGGGCATCTTCAAGGTTGCTTCTCAAGGGCGTGGCTGATGCTTGGAAGCTTGATTCGCTGTTGTGGGCATGGAGGGCTGCAAGGGATGGTCGGCCAACACAAGAACAAGGAATCAAACAAACCAAAAAAATAAAGTAACACAAACACAAGCTCGCAAGCTCAAATAAATTTCACCAGAATTTTTTGATATCATGAATAAAAGTTGATTACAAGAGAGGGAGGGGTGGGGTTTATATAGATCTCCTATGCCCTCTAACTAGGGCTACATATTTGTGTTAAAAAAATCATTCCTAGTTAGGTTAGAAAAACAAATCCCCATTAGGTTAGGAATTGACCAAGTCTGCTCCTCTTTCCTCTCCCCACTTGGCTTTGGACCAAGTAAACATGTGAGGATGCCTAAGCTCTCTTGGAATGGCATGTTGGGCTTCATGGGAAACAAGTGGACTGGCCAAGGGGGGCTTGGACACTTAGGCTTTGGGTTGGGCGCATGGGCTTTGGGCCCTGGAAGCTGGGATGGCCTGATAGGGGAATATTCTTGGAATCTTGCTTCTTAATGGACCTGAGCTTGGTGCTTGGACTTAATTTCCTTGGACTGGGATACAAATGGACCTTTGGAATCATGGATGCCCTGGTTTGGGATTATGCTCTGGCTTCTGGATTGGAATCTGGGCATCTGGAGGGCATCTGGAAGGAATCAGGGTTTCTGGAAGCATCTTGGATCCTGGGTCATCACACAAAATCCACTGGGCTGATGTAGTGGCCTCTGACTCCTAGATGTGGCCTGGTGGAACTCTAAAATAAGGTGACCTCCTCCTTTATATAAAAATTGGACTCATACTGGACTCATAATTGATGTACAGGACTCAAAATACTGACTAGGTTGAGGGTTAAAACAAATCAACTAACCTCAACTTATTACAGGACTCAATCTTAATTGATTACAAAATTTTCAAAACTTTGATACATGACTAACTAAACCATATGGGATCCAGTGATCTGTGTCTGATCTTGGTGTCCCCACCAGCATGGCTCGGCCAACCCTGTGGACCTAAATGTAGGTTTTCAATCAATTATTTCTCTATATAATTTCTAATATTCAATTTTGTCCCAAGCACATCTCCAGCAAGCATGTGGCATCTTTACTGAAAGTCCTGGTTAGGTCCAACTATTAATATGACAGAATTCAGTATTTCTAACCAATGAATGACCAAGCTTGAGTATGGCTCAAATTACTTGATCACTGTTAAGAGAGTCATACCTGAATCATCATAATATGAATAATAATTCCAATAGCTAGATGAGCACCAGGTCATTAGACCTCTAATGATCATCTTAACTATTGGACCCATTACCACTCTCTTAATGGAAGGCTATAACTTGATTATCTCCATAACTTAGTCATTTTAGGAATCTAATAATTTAGAGATTTTTATTAATGGTTCAAAAGAGAGAAGATAACATGGACCAATCCTCTCATTAACTTCATCAAGTTTGTGATGAAGGTCAAAGACATAATTGGTTTAAGGGCATCAGATCAGTCAAGCTAATCATCTTACTGATATGGGTTAATTCAAATCAATAAGCTATTTAATAAAAAATTGACTAACCACATTGGCCAGGTAAGTAAGATCAATGGAAGCATTTCGTCATTAACCTCTTTCCTTAGATACCAACCAAATTGGTCAGGTAAGAGATAGCCCCAATTAATAACCATGATCAAATGATAACTACCTTAGACACCAACTAATCCATCATATTTGATTAGACTAGCCTATCGACTCAAGTCCGATCGCTGAGCCAATATCAGGTCCACTTGATCTAATATGGACTTGATCAAGCTAGCTTTATAGAATTGATCTAGAGAATCTTTGATCTAATCCTAATTAACTTTTGATTAAGTTAAATCCAATTCTCTATTAGGTCGATATCATTCAAAATTTTAACCCTAGATCTAACTCGGTTAATTGACCTAATTAAAGCTAACCCAAATCCCAAGATTTATGAAATGTGATTAGATCTTTAATTCATAATTTTAGATCTAATCTTAGATCTCTTAATTCTAGCAATTAATCAAAATTAATTTTGCTAATTTAGATATAAACAATTTATATGCATCTTATATACATTAAACATTTTTAGATCTAAACTATATAATATAGTCATATGCTAAAATTCATATTACATTTTATATTCTAAAGATAAAAAATAAATCATAATAAATTAATTTTAGATCAAAAATATCAAATTAATCAAGATTAAATCATTAAAAAATAGATCTAATAATAAAAATAATTTTAATAAAAATCCTTTTATCTCACTTGTTTATGGGATATAATCATAGTGGTACCCTTACATGCCATAGAAGATCCAATGGAATGGAAAGAGCGGACCTTTAAACCATACTTTTCTCCTATAATTGGATAGCCATGGTGTTCAACCTAATTTGAAGTAGTTACTTGGATTCACAACATATCAAATATGTAAGAAAACTACATCAACATATCATGTTATGAAAATCGTTGGCTTTGATACTACTATTGGAAAATACCTAGGAATTCATTCATATTTTTTTAATTTATAGTGGAATTAAATATATTTTAAATTTTTTTAAATAAACAATCATACATATGTATTGAATCTAAAAAACTTTATAAGGATCGTAACATAATATGCAATATAAAAAACAAAATCAGGATGCATCGATCATATCTACTAAGATTATGAGATTAAATCTCATACCTGATTATGGATTGATGATCACCGTTATTGATGGCATATGGTAAGGACTCTCCAAGTCACTTCACAGCCACATAGTGTATCCAACCTCTATGAATCATCCATATGAAGTTCTAATATGATCAACCTTCCTAGATTGTTAGATCACATGAAGGTCACTGGACTCTCCAAGAGCAGATGATTAGATGGAGGAAAAAAAATAAAATCAAGAAAACCCTCTTTTCTTTTTCTTTTTCTTTCTCCTTTTAAAACCTAGCGCCCAAGAGGAACTCCTCATGCCAACTTGGTTTTCATGACCCCTTTTCAAATATTTTTTCTATGGCCTCTCTCTTTAATTTCTCATGATGAAACCCCTTCTTATTGCAATACAATATCCAAGAAAAATCAATAATAAATTGGCATGGAGAAGGTAAGGAGATTAGGAATAAGAGGAGACTAGATAATGATAAGGGTAGGAGTTTGAATCCCATTGGAACTTTATTTTTTTTAAATTCAAACCAATCCAGAAATTATCCTAACTAATCTTAATCAAAGAGGAATTAAGAGATGGTGTGAAAATATATTTAAGGCATGAAAATCTTCATGCAAATCCTTAGAATACAAGAAACATCTCAAGGGGGCTAAGTGAGGGGTTCTTAATTTTGACTTGGACAAAATTAAGAAATTAATTAAGTCATCATATAACCTAATCCAATTAGATCTAAATTAAGTTAATTAAGTCCTAATTAAATTAGAAATTAATTTAGCCTAAGTGAGGATCAAACTGGAATTAAAAATCTCTTAGTAATTAAGTCATCATATAATATAATCGAGTGAAATCTAATTAAACCAAATTCAATTAGACTTGACCTAAACATTTTTGCTCAATCAAATTGAACCAATTAGCAATTTAATTACTGTTGGGATCCGGTGCAATGCAGCGGAAGGGTAATTTCAAAATATAGAAATTAATATGCACCAAAACCCTAACCAGGAACTCCTTAATAAGACTAAAATGTATGAAGACTAACATTCTTATGCAAATTAGTATTAGAGTACTAACCTGTAACCGCTAATTCCAATTTGATGAAGATTTAATCTTGAAGATGAACGGGCTATTTGAGTTCACCAGGCGTCCAGGTGTCCGCCCTCCGATGGTGATCCACACAAAGCAATGAGCAAGATCCTAACTCCTTGTTCCAATGGTTCCTTCAAATGAATTCTTCTTCCAAGAATTCAATACTTGGATTATGGCTGGAAATCTTCCACTCAAAGGTGTGTCTTCTTCCTTCTTACCCCTTCTCCACCTTCTACCAAGACATAGAACCTTTAGGACACCTTTGTCTTGAAAGTAGGACCTTGTCCTAAGAAGATTAATGCTTGTCTTTAATTGGTGGAGAAATTAAGACAAAGATGTCTTAATGTAAGGAAGAAAAGAATTGGATCAGAACTCTTCTTTTCCTTTACCGTTGGAGACTTTCTCTCTTAACCTTGTTTAGTAGCAGAGTTTCGACAGAGTTTTACTCTGTAAAGGGAACAATGCAGAAACAAGAAGGGGAGAAAGAGTCTTTAGGAGAGGAAGAAAAAAATCACATCACTGAGTTCTGATTCCCACCCCCTTTTTTATAGTTTTCGGAGAGGCGCCCTCACAACTCTCCGTAAACAATTTTCTCATGCCCTTTCCTTCTTCTCACGCCCTTTCCTTCTTCTCATGGCCTTCTGGATTAATTCTCACGGCCTTCCAAATCAATCCTCATGGCTTTTCTCAAAGGAAGAAGTCACGACGATTGGGTGAAAGAAGTCGCGAAACTTGAATCTCCGAAGAGATCTGATTTCGCGCTCCCGGGAAGAAACTACGCTTTCTTTCTTTCTTAAAAACTCTCCACCCGTTAGATTATCATCCAAGGGTTGATAAATGAGGCACTAAAACTAAGAAAGAAGGCCGCCCCATCTTAATTCATCAGAGAATTAAGTGGGCGCGCGCCAAGAGTCCATGCGCCCATGGACTCCTCCAAATGACGCGCCAAGAGTCCATAAGCGCATGGACTCTTGGTGTTTTTGGCGTGCAAGGGAAAGGGGGCAGGTGGGGAAGTGGCCTAGCTAATAGGTTAGCCAATTGGGTTAGCCATAATCCCTAAATTCTCAATTAAGGTCTAATTAGATCCAATTAGAACCCAAATTGAGTCAATTCGGAACCCTAATTCGATTACGATTCGAATAGGAGTTAGGATTTGCAAACTTGCTAGAGTGTCTTCATGCAAATGACTCTTGATCAATTCTTTTAAGTGTGTGACCCATTGGGTTCCACATCTAGCCGGCAGTGGGTTCGAATACAAGTTGATCTAATTTGATTAGAGCTCTTTCTAATCGATTTAGGTCAAACCGGGCTTACCCGATTTTGATCAATTAGGACTCTTCCTAATAAGTGATCATTCAAATCAACCCACAAGACAAGATTTACGTCTAGCAACGTGTCATGTCTACCCGGAAGATATGGAAATTCTGGTGAAATACCAAAATTACCCTTCAATAGAAAATCACCGTACAATTAAATCCTTCGATCAGCCTGCACCCAAAATATAATTATGGATATGGATATATGACAAATCCAATATTATATTTGTTTCTAGATCAATTTTATATTGATGATTCAATTATCTTGATATTAGAAACCATCTCTAATATCTCTACTTTGATCAAAGAGTCCCTGAATCATCATCCGATTGATAACTAGCTAGATACAATCTCCTCTTACTAAGAGTGATCGATTCCTTGTTGACCTACTCATTACCTTCATATCCAATTCACCATTCCCAGCATCAATCCCGTGCATGACTCAGTGTCATGATTAGGATTGAACCAAAGCATGGGTTCATGTACATAAGGTACTTATGGCAGTCTCAGGTCAAAGGATCACTTGTACCATTCCCACTATGAGAACCTTCTATTAACATGTAGCTAAGACTCCATTAGATGTTCTCAAGTTGGATCATATCAGTGAACTCATTCTCTAATGAGCACCCACATCCTAGTATTAGTGTCAAACACAAGTGACTGTGAGAGCAGTCATCCTATTCAGTATACATAGGATGTGCTAGTCTTACCGGAAAAATCCTGATCCCCTACTCAAGGTTCCTTTGTCTAGGAATATTTTTGATTAAGGTTTTAAGACTTTAGGTCTCATTGGTATGATCTCATCATAATCCTAAAATCATAGCCCTAATCTATGGGGTTCATCATATAATAATAATCACAGCGTATGATAAAAAATAATGCCTTTATTAGAATATTGTCAATTACAATGGTTTGGGAGATACAACATAGATTGGCTTGTAGGGCATATCCCTTTCAATCTCCCACTTGCACTAAAGTCAATCACCTTTAAATCTTAACCCCATACTCTCGAGGTGGCGATCAAACTCTCGCTGTGGTAGAACCTTAGTGAATGGGTCAGCCACGTTGTTTTTTGTATCAACTCTATTTATGTAGACATCTTGTATTTCTACTATTTCTTGTACGAGATGGAAGCATCTCAGAATGTGCTTAGACTTATGATGAGCTCTTGGTTCCTTAGCTTGAGCAACAACTCCAGTGTTGTCACAGTAAAGTGGCACTGGATTTTCTATCTCAGGAACAACACCCAACTCTGTGATGAACTTCTTCATCCAGACTGCTTCCTTGGCGGCTTCACTGACAGCTATGTATTCTACCTCTGTGGTTGAGTCAGCTACAGTCGGCTGCTTGGTACTCTTCCAACTTACTGTTCCACCATTTAGGGTAAAAATATATCCCGATATGGATTTGCTATCATCAGGGTCTGATTAAAAACTAGAATCAGAATAAGCTTCTAGTTTAAGATTAGAACCACCATAAATCAGAAAAATATCCTTAGTCCTTCTCAGGTACTTAGGAATATATTTAACTGCTTTCCAATGATCCTCTCCTGGATCAGCCTGAAACCTACTATCAATGCCTAAAGCATATGCCACATCAGGCCTGGTACATAACATGGCATACATTATGGACCCTATTGCTGAAGCATAAGGTATAGATTTCATTCTATTTCTTTCTTCAGGTGTCTTAGGAGACATCCTTTTGGAAAGATGTATGCCTTGACTCATAGGAAGATAACCTTTTTTACTGCCATCCATGATGAATCTTTTCAGCACTAAGTCAATGTACCTAGATTGGGATAAACCTAGCATCCTCTTAGACCTATCTCTATAGATCTTAATACCTAGTATATAGGATGCTTCTCCCAAATCTTTCATGGAAAACTGGTTTGATAGCCAAACCTTGACTGATTGTAACATTGGGATATCATTCCCAATGAGGAGTATGTCACTACATATAGAACCAAGAAGACTATGGAACTCCCACTAGTCTTCTTATAAACACATGGTTCATCCACATTTTTGATAAAACCAAACCTTTTAATAGTTTCATCAAAACGGATGTTCCAACTCCTTGAAGCTTGCTTTAATCCATAAATGGATTGCTTTAGCTTGCATACTTGATTAGGTTTATTCTTTGAAATAAAACCTTCTGGCTGTGACATGTAGACTTCTTCCTCAAGGAAACCATTGAGGAATGCAGTCTTCACATCCATCTGCCAGATCTCATAATCGTGGTATGCTGCTATAGCAAGTAAAATCCGAATTGATTTGAGCATGGCGACAGGTGAGAATGTTTCATCATAATCAATTCCCTGTTTTTGTCTAAAATCTTTTGCCACTAATCTAGCTTTATAGGTTTCAACTTGGCCATTAGCCCCAATCTTTTTCTTGTAGACCCATTTGCACTCAATAGGATTAACACCCTCTGGTGCATCAACCAAAGTCCATACTTGGTTGACATACATAGAATCTATCTCGGATTCCATGGCTTCTTGCCATCTATCTGAATCAGTACTCAAGATAGCTTCCGTATAGGTCAGAGGTTCATCATTTTGAATGACTTGGG
Organism: Areca catechu; assembly: GCA_021397845.1. NCBI lineage: Eukaryota > Viridiplantae > Streptophyta > Magnoliopsida > Arecales > Arecaceae > Areca > Areca catechu. The sequence continues at coordinate 148,779,690 of CM038039.1, read as the reverse complement.
CTTCATTATTTTTAATAATAAACCCATACCTCTCAGGTGCCCGTGACACTCTATCAGACCTACGGGGAGGAGTTTTGTGTTCTAGTTCTGATCTAACTATATGTTCTATTGATTGAGAATTGTCTATCTATGTTTCTTGTACTTCTCCAAGTTCAATAGTTCTACCATTGCCATTTTCTAAAATAAACTCTTTTTCTAGAAAAGTGGCATGTCTGCTGACAAAAATCTTTTGTTCAGTTGGATGGTAAAACAGATATCCTCTACCCTCTCTAGGATATCCTACAAATAGACATTTATCCGCTCTAGGTTCCAACTTATGTCCAAAATTTCTTTTTACCTAAGCTGGACATCCCCATACCTTAAAATATTTAAGATACGGTTTCTTTCCACTCCAAATTTCATATGGAGTACTAAAAATGGATTTAGAAGGTACTTTGTTCAGAATGTAAATAGCAGTTTCTAGGGCATGACCCTAGAAGGAAATGGATAAATTTATGAAGCATATCATGGATCGTACCATATCTAATAAGGTACAATTCCTCCTTTCAGCTATACCATTTAGCTGTGGTATATAAGGAGGGGTCCATTCAGAAAGAATTCCATTAACTTTAAGATAGTCTAAAAACTCCATGGATAAGTATTCTCCTCCTCGATCAGACCGAAGAACTTTAATACTTTTTCCGGTTTGTTTTTCGACCATACTTTGATACTCCTTAAATTTATCAAAGGCTTCAGATTTATGTTTCATACGATACACATATCCGAACCTAGATAAATCATCTATAAAAGTGATAAAATATGAGTATCCATCTCTGGCTTGAGTTGTCATTGGAGCACATACATTAGTATGTATAAGTCCTAATAACTCAGTTGACCTTTCTCCATGTCCAGTAAAAGGAGTCTTGGTCATCTTACCCATGAGACATGATTCGCAAGTTCCTAATGATTCATACTCATAAGGATCAAGAAATTTTTTCTTGTATAACTTGCTTATCCTAGACTCATTAACATAACCAAGTCGATGATGCCAAAGTAAAGTTTCATTAAAGTCCTCTCTTTTTCTTTTATTATTGACATGAAAAACACTATCATTGGATGAAAGAGTTAAGAGCCCATTGCTAAATATGCCAGAATAAATAATTTTATTAGACAACATTATCGAGCAACCAGTGCTCGTTACATCCATTACATATCCTTGTTTTAATAACAAGGGAACAGATACAATGTTCCTAATAATCTTAGGCATATAATAACAATTATGTAACTCCAAGATCTTCCCTGAAGGCAACTTCAGAATGTTGGTCCCTACAGCTTCTGCTTGGATGATATCTCTACTAGCACCGTAGAGATTGAAGTCACCTTCCTTCAATACTTTAAGTTTGTGGAGGCCCTGCAAAGATTTGCATTTATGGTAACCACAAGCGGTATCCAATATCCAAGTATTTGAAACTGAAGAATTTAATGTCAATATAGCATATATCTCATACATACCTTTTGGCGCATCGGATGCACCAGGCTTCACAGTTGCAAGGTAAGCCTTGCAATTCCTTTTCCAATGTCTCGCTTTGCCGCAAAAGAAACAGGTTGACTGTTTGGAGGCCTTCTTTCCTTTCTTATTTTTATTGATGCCACTCTTAGGGTTTAGCCTCCTATTAAAACCCTTTTTACCTAATTTCTTCTTATTGGTCTTATTAATAAGAAGAAGTGGAGCCTTTTCTTTCTTTATGTGGCTCTCTACTGTTTTTAACATATTTAACAGCTCAGGCAAGGAAGTGTTCAGTTTGTTCATGTGATAATTCAAGACAAACTGAGAAAATGACTGCGGGAGTGATTGCAGGATTAAATCCTGATTCTGTAGGGTTCCGGTGCAATGCAGCGGAAGTGTAATTTCAAAAATGAAACTAAATTCATACCAAAAATCCTAAAAATAGGAACTCCTTAAATAAGACTAGATCATATGACAAACATATCTATGTAAATTAGGATTAGGGTACCAACCTGTAATCGCTAATTCCAACAAAATTTGATGTTGAAGAGGCTAATTGATTTCACCAAGCGTCCAAGTGTCCGCCCTCCGATGGTGATCCACATAGAGCAATGATCAAGACAACTCTATCTTCTTTTCAATGGTTCCTTCTATTGAGTTCTTCTTCCTAGAACTCAATTGCTTGGACTATAGCTTGAATTCCTCCACACAAGAGCTTGCCTCCCTTTCCTTGATCTCTTCTCCTCCTTCCACTAAGACCTTGGCCCTTTAGACACCCTTGTCTTGAAGAAAAGACCTTGTCCTAAGAGGACATAGGCTTGTCTTAAGTTGGAGGAGAAATTAAGACAATGATGTCTTAATGTAAGAAAGAAAGGAACAAATCAGAACTCCTTTCTTTCCTTTACCGTCGGAGACTTTTATTCTTATTCTTGTTCAGTAGCAGAGTTTCGACAGAGGTGTACTCTGTAAAGGAAACAGTGCAAGAGCAAGAAAAGAATAAAAGAGTCTTCAGGAGAGGTAGAAGGAATAAAAAAAAAAAAAACACATATATATCGAGTTCTGATCTTTCCTGCCCCTTAAATAGTTTTCAGAGAGGCGCCTTCAAAACTCTCCATAAACTCCTTCTCACGCCCTTTTTAGTTTCTCACACCCCATCCTCCCATCTCATGGCCTTCCAAATTAAATCCCACGGCTTTTCTTAAATAAAAAATCGTGGTGTTTTAAAAGGAAAGGGGTCGCGACTTTTCATCTCCGAATAGATGTTATTTCGCGTGCCCGGGAGGAAACAGGGACTTTTGTCTTTCTTAAAAGACTTCCAGCCATTGGATTCCCATCCAAGGGGGGGTATGTGAGGCACTAATTTTAAGAAAAGAAGGCCGCCCCATCTTAATTCATCGGAGAATTAAGCGGGGCGTGCCAAGAGTCCATGCGCCATGGACTTTTCCAAATGGCGCGCCAAGAGTCCATAAGCGCATGGACTCTTAGCTTTTGGCGTGAAAAATGAAAAGGGGCGGGTGGGGAGGCTAGCCTAGTTACATGGCTAGCCAATAGGGTTAGCCATAATCCCTATTTTTACAATTAAGGTCTAATTAGGTCCAATTAGAACCCAATTTGAACCAATCCAGAACCCTAATTCGAATCCGATTCGAATAGAAGCTAGGGTTTACAACACCTGCTAGAGTGTTATCCTGCAAAGATGATTTAATCACAAATTAAACTCTTGATCAATCCTCTTAAGTGTGTGATCCATTGGGTTCCACATCTAGCCAGCAGTGGGTTCGAATACAAGTTAACCTAATTTGATTAGAACTCTTTCTAATCGATTTAGGTCAAACCGGGCTTACCCGATTTGATTAATTAGGACTCTTCCTAATAAGTGATCTTTGAATTTGATCAACCTACAAGACAAGATTGACGTCTAGCAACGTGTCATGTCTACCCGGAAGATATGGAAATTCTGGTGAAATACCAAAATTACCCTTCAGTAGAGAGTTACCGTACAATTAAATCTTTCGATCAGCCTGCACCCAAAATATAACTATGGATATGGATATATGTCAAATCCAATATTATATTTATTTCTAGCCCAATCTTATATTGATGATTCAATTATCTTGATATTAGAAACCATCTCTAATATCTTTACTTTGATCAAAGATTCCCTGAATCATCATCCGATTGTTAACTAGCTGGATGCAATCTCCTCTTACCAAGAGTGATCGATTCCTTGTTGACCTACTCATTACCTTCATATCCAATTCACCATTCCCAGTATCAATCCTGTGCATGACTCAGTGTCAGGATTAGGATTGAACCAAAGCATGGGTTCATGTACATAAGGTACTTATGGCAGTCTCAGGTCAAAGGATTACTTGTACCACTCCCACTATGAGAACCTTCTATTGACATGTAGCTAAGACTCCATTAGATGTTCTCAAGTTGAATCATATCAGTGAACTCATTCTCCAATGAGCACCCACATCCCAGTATTAGTGTCATACACAAGTGACTGTGAGAGCAGTCACCCTTTCCAGTATACATGGGATGTGCTAGTCTTACCGGAAAACCCTGATCCCCTACTCAGGGTTCCTTTGACTAGGAATACTTTAGATTAAGGTTTTAAGATTTTAGGTCTCACTGGTATGATCTCATCATAACCCTAAAATCATAGCCCTAATCTATGGGGTTCATCATATAAAACACAGCGTATGATAAAAATAATGCCTTTATTTAGAATATTGTCAATTATAATGGTTTGGGAGATACAACATAGATTGGCTTGTAGGGCATATCCCTTTCAGATTTAACTCCCCATCTATGATAAAACCTAATTGACCCAATCTAGTGATCAAGTCAATTACCTTCAGAACATGATCCTGAACGGATGTTCCCTCTGTCATCCTAGCATGAAATAACTGCTTAGATATTTCATATCTAGCAGTTCTGCTATGTTCTCCATAAAGCTCTTTTAAATTGAGCATTATGGATTGAGTATCCATGCTTTCATGCTGTCTCTGTAACTCATTGGTCATAGAGGCTAGTATGATACACTTGACAGTAAGGGAGTCATTCTGCCACATTTTGTATGTGGCCATATCTTCCTCTGTGGCATCATCCCCTAGTGGATTAAGACTAGGGGTATCTAAAATATAAGAAAGTTTTTCTGAACTCAGCATAATCTTTAAATTTCTCAACCAGTCCACATAGTTTGGACCAGTCAGTCTGTTGGTATCTAAGATACTTCGCAGTGACAATGAAGATGCCATTTATCTAAATTTAACAAAGAACAATATATAAGCAAACAACCATGAAATGACTTACATAATTAAATTAGGTCTTCAATTTAATTATGTCTCCCACTATTTTATCAAAAATCATAGCCCTCACTATGATAATCGAGAAGAACCCTGATCGATTTTTCTTAGTGAGATTGAGATCCTAATAACTTATAAAAGATCTTGCAGAAAATACAACAAATCTTTTATAAGCTCAAAGGTAGGAAACTCTTCCAATTATATCTCATATAATTCTCAAGAAGTAACTTGGCCTCTAGAACATTATTAGTCTTGCAGAAAACACAACAAACCATAATGTTCTAGTTAAGTCAAGACCCTTTCATTTCTATACAGTCAATACTCAAATATAATGCCCTTGCAGATAACACAACAAAGCATTATACTGAATATACTGTAAGCATATCTATGCACTAGACTAGTATTATGTCAATCACCATATTAGGTCTTGCAGATAACACAACAAACCTAATGTAGTTCATAACACAATAATGATCCAGCATGAAGGAAGGCCAATATACATAGTATTTTTAACACTAAGCATTTTAGTCAAGATTTAAATTTAATCAAATCAGCCAGGCAAGTGGAAGAGATGTGGGAGTCCCCCCGTTGCTTTCCTAGACACCAATAAAAATTGGCCAGGTCAGTCAATGGAACCAATTAAAAACCACAATTCTCTTTACCTTCCCAGAACCACCTTTCTAGACACCGAATGATCAATTGTACATCATGACTAGTGATGCTTATTAGTTAAATATACTAAGACTTAATATAATTTTTAAGAGGAGGGATTTATAAATTGCCAGCACATCCTTATAGAATGTATCACAATCAACATATCACTCTTATAAATAAACAAATATGTGCTAAGTGTGTCATCATACTAGGACAACCATTTACCACATAATGGATCCACCATTATGCCAGGGCAACCTTATTTCATTATGATGACTTCAAAACTATACATATCTTTATAATAATTAGGGTTTGAGTGAAAGACCCTAACTAGTGGCATACATCAAAACATATATGCAATCAAAGATATGCTAAGGGTAGTAACATATTAGGATTTAAAAATCCTAAGATGTGACATACAAACTATCATAAATTATATTCCTAATTAAGGTGGCTCTGATACCACTGTTGGGATCCGGTGCAACGCAGCGAAAGGGTAATTTCAAAATATAGAAATTAATATGCACCAAAACCCTAAACCAGGAACTCCTTAATAAGACTAAAATGTATGAAGACTAACTTTCTTATGCAAATTAGTATTAGAGTACTAACCCGTAACCGCTAATTCCAATTTGATGAAGATTTAATCTTGAAGATGAACGGGCTATTTGAGTTCACCAGGCGTCCAAGTGTCCACCCTCCGATGGTGATCCACACAAAGCAATGACCAAGATCCTAACTCCTTGTTCCAATGGTTCCTTCAATTGAATTCTTCTTCCAGGAATTCAATACTTGGATTATGGCTGGAAATCTTCCACTCAAAGGTGTGTCTTCTTCCTTCTTACCCCTTCTCCACCTTCTACCAAGACTTAGAACCTTTAGGACACCTTTGTCTTGAAAGTAAGACCTTGTCCTAAGAAGATTAATGCTTGTCTTTAATTGGTGGAGAAATTAAGACAAAGATGTCTTAATGTAAGGAAGAAAAGAATTGGATCATAACTCTTCTTTTCCTTTATCGTCGGAGACTTTCTCTCTTAACCTTGTTTAGTATCAGAGTTTCGACAAAGTTTTACTCTGTAAAGGAAACAATGCAAAAACAAGAAGGAGAGAAAGAGTCTTCAGGAGAGGAAGAAAAAAATCACATCACCGAGTTCTGATTCCCACCCCCTTTTTTATAGTTTTCGGAGAGGCGCCCTCATAACTCTCCGTAAACAATTTTCTCACGCCCTTTCCTTCTTCTCACGCCCTTTCCTTCTTCTCACGGCCTTCCAAATCAATCCTCATGGCTTTTCTCAAAGGAAGAAGTCGCGATGATTGGGAGAAAGAAGTCGCGAAACATGAATCTCCGAAGAGACCTGATTATGCGCTCCCAGGAAGAAACTGCGCTTTCTTTCTTTCTTAAAACCTCTCCACCCGTTAGATTATCATCCAAGGGTGGACAAATGAGGTGCTAATACTAAGAAAGAAGGCCGCCCCATCTTAATTCATCGGAGAATTAAGTGGGCGCGCGCCAAGAGTCCATGTGCCCATGGACTCCTCCAAATGACGCGCCAAGAGTCCATAAGCGCATGGACTCTTGGTGTTTTTGGCATGCAAGGGAATGGGGGCGGGTGGGGAAGTGTCCTAGCTAATAGGTTAGCCAATTGGGTTAGCCATAATCCCTAAATTCTTAATTAAGGTCTAATTAGATCCAATTAGAACCCAAATCGAGTCAATTCGGAACCCTAATTCGATTACGATTCGAATAGGAGTTAGGATTTGCAACACTTGCTAGAGTGTCTTCATGCAAATGACTCTTGATCAATTCTTTTAAGTGTGTGACCCATTGGGTTCCACATCTAGCTGGCAGTGGGTTCGAATACAAGTTGACCTAATTTGATTAGAACTCTTTCTAATCGATTTAGGTCAAATCAGGCTTACCCCATTTTGATCAATTAGGACTCTTCCTAATAAGTGATCATTCAAATCAACCCACAAGACAAGATTGACGTCTAGCAACGTGTCATGTCTACCCAGAAGATATGGAAATTCTGGTGAAATACCAAAATTACCTTTCAGTAGAAAGTTACCGTACAATTAAATCCTTCGATCAGCCTGCACCCAAAATATAATTATGGATATGGATATATGTCAAATCCAATATTATATTTGTTTCTATATCAATTTTATATTGATGATTCAATTATCTTGATATTAGAAACCATCTCTAATATCTCTACTTTGATCAAAGATTCCCTGAATCATCATCCGATTGATAACTAGCTAGATGCAATCTCTTCTTACTAAGAGTGATCGATTCCTTGTTGACCTACTCATTACCTTCATATCCAATTCACTATTCCCAGCATCAATCCTGTGCATGACTCAGTGTCATGATTAGGATTGAACCAAAGCATGGGTTCATATACATAAGGTACTTATGGCAGTCTCAGGTCAAAGGATCACTTGTACCACTCCCACTATGAGAACCTTCTATTGACATGTAGCTAAGACTCCATTAGATGTTCTCAAGTTGGATCATATCAGTGAACTCATTCTCTAATGAGAACCCACATCCTAGTATTTGTGTCATACACAAGTGACTGTGAGAGCAGTCACCCTATTCAGTATATATAGGATGTGCTAGTCTTACCGGAAAAACCCTAATCCCCTACTCAAGGTTCCTTCGACTAGGAATATTTTTGATTAAGGTTTTAAGACTTTAGGTCTCACTGGTATGATCTCATCATAACCCTAAAATCATAGCCCTAATCTATGGGGTTCATCATATAATAATAATCGCAGTGTATGATAAAAAATAATGCCTTTATTAGAATATTGTCAATTACAATGGTTTGGGAGATACAACATAGATTGGCTTGTAGGGCATATCCCTTTCAATTACTAACTAGTCCTTTTATAATTATTAATTAATTAATTAATTTATTATTTATAATATTTATATAAGGTTAATTATTAATCATATTTAAAATTTTGCTATTGAATAATTCTTAATCATTAATCAGCCACTATGATTGGTCAAAAACTTCTTATGTGTGTGGCTCCATAGATTCAAACACTAAGCTGGTAGCCTAAGAACCAATCCTAAACTAATCGATGCGACCATCTAGCAATGGTGCCTGACATCTGGATAGGTCGAATGATTGCAAAGCAACATTTAAGAACCCAGGCATATGGTTACTATATAATTTATCCCTTTGACCTAATGCTCAGAATGATTTCAGAGTCAACTGCCAATTCCTAAATAGTACATCCTGATATATCTCAACCTAACAAATTCTGTAACTTCTTACAAGGATTGCCTTGGCCAAGGTCTTGCTAAATTAAAACATGATGTATTTTCTCCAATACCTTGAAGTGGTCAATTCTATCTTGACTTATACACCAACTTAACAAGTACCTGACTGCATCTAGTAATTTTCTATCACTAGATTAGAAATTCAGGTAATCCAGCATCTAAGTATAGTGAGTTGCTTTCAAGTTACCATGGTGATCTCAAGTTGAAAGAATATTTATGCCCAAATACTTCTAAGAGATATTCTTAACAGTAGAGTACTCTACAGTATTGGTCATATTTAGTGTAGTGAACTTCTGCACTCACTTGTATGCTATACCAATATCTCCACACTCATTGGTTATGAGGACAACCAACTTACATGGTACATAATGACCTATACTTGATAAATATTGTTGTCCCAAGTAACAATGTATCATTTGGTCATGAACAGGTTCAAGAACTACATGACAAATCTTTCTTTGTCAATCAAAAATAGTTCTAGGGACTTCATTATAGAAGAGTCCATAAAGGAAGATGTACATATAGTAATGAACCGCCAAAAATAATTTTATTTATTAATGAATCATGTACAAATTACAAGGAGCTCGACCATCTACAACTCAGATGATTGGCTTTAAGACATATTTTTTAACTTTCTATTTTGTATTTGGCACTATTTTTATTTTATACTTGTATCTCAGTGTACTTCTTGGATGGTAACACTTTTTGTATGAAATATACTCTTTTGTAATACAAAACTTGTTATTTTATAATATTTTATCATGTTATGAATGGTATCTATAATACTTTATATGATATGTATTAGCTTTATGAATGGTATCCCTCACATTTATCATATCCATCCTAATTTTTCTCAAAAACTTTATATAAGGGGAGCTATTTCAATTATGTCTATTAAATGATGATGACAAAAAATATATATATAAAAATGAGTTATTATAAAGTAAAGGATAGTGCAAATGTTATAATATTAGAGATTTTTAAAATTTTTAAAATAATATTAAAGAATTTTGAAAATTTTGAAATTGTTCTGATACTTATACTTTGATGTTTTGAAACTTATAACTACTTTAATACCTTAATAACTATATCCTACAATATATTTTGATACTATGATAATATGTTCTAATACTTTGATACTATGCATTGATACTCTGATACTGTCTTTGATACTATGCTTTAGTATTCGATATGGATTTGATACATGTATAGTGATACTCAACACTCCTTGAGTATATCAATGATACTCTTATAGATATTGTAATATGCTTTGATGCTTAATTTGTAATTCATATACCTTGATGCTTAATGAGTAATTCCTTAAGAATTGCTCTAATAGCTTCAAAATACTTTAATACCTAAGTCATAAAAATCTATAAGGCAAATGATATCATGAATTTTTGCAAAATTAACACTCTTTGAGCTACTTTGACTTATTTTAAAATTTTTAAGAATTCTATGTCAATTTTGATATCATTTGCTTATATACTCAAAGTTTTATTATTATTATTAAAAAGAAAAAGATTATTGATTCCAAGGATTGATTTTGATGAGTATATAATGTAACTAATAAATTGAATAAGTTCATGTTTCAGAAAATATTAAAGCACTAAAAGAAAGAATTAAGGGTAATAATTTTTGATATAAAAGATATGTTTTTGAAGCTCCAATGAAAAGAAAAAACTAGTAAATTTTGAGCAAAAATAGTGTATTGGGATATGGAATCAAAATTTTTTGAAGACTCAAAGTATTAGCTTGGCACAAAAAAGTTTTAGCTTGGCATGTAAGAGTTTCAGCCAGTACGTTATTGAGCCAACTCGAATAGAAACTGAGTCGACTCAACAAAAGAATCTAAAAGTTTTAGAAGCTATATTTTGAAGGCCGATAACTGAGTCAACCTAAATATCAACTGAGTTAACTTGGATGGTAACCGAGTCGACCCCAAGTACTTGAGTTAACTTAATATGCTCTATAGAAGGCTAATTTTCTAATGAAGGCAACTAAGTTAATCCCAATAATTTGAGTTGACTCAATAGTAAAAAATAGAAAGGTAGTTTTGATGACCTGATCGAGTCTACTCATTTGATGATTGAGCCCACTTAAATGAAATATGAGTTAACTTGATAGTAATCCGAGTTGACTCGATGACTACTGACAAGCACAATAGCTAGCTCTATAAAAAATTTAGAATGAACCAGATTTTAATTTAACCACTTTATTTTATCCTCCAATAGCTAGAAATAGTTATTTTGATTTTAAAAATATATTTAAAATTCCCCAAACTCATTGAAGATCAATAATAACTGACAATATTCCTAGAGCAATTAAGAGAATAAAGAGGAAAAACCAAGAACATTGATTTGAGAGGTTTCACTCCCAACTACCTGAAAAGACTTTCAATCATTGTCTTCTCAACAAGAAGACAAGTTTGAAGATTCCATAGATTCCTAAGAGTCTATTTTAGTATATTATTACTTTAGTTTTTTCTTTTTTCAATGAGCTTTGTATTCATATTCTCGTTTCTTAGTTCTTTTATTGTCTAACTTTATTTGGGAATTGAAGTTAGTTATTTAGCCAGGGATGGCAATAAAGGATTTTGGATTATGAGTCAAGTAAAACAATTCAGCTATAATATTGAGAGATTATAGTAAAAATTTTTAAGAGAAGGCTTAGGAAGTGGATGTAGTTATTGGGTACACCAAATTACTATAAAATTTATACATATTTTGTATACTTTATTATTTCTTTGCTCTTATCTTTAGCACTTTATTTTAAAAAGTCCAAAGCACCTATTTCTACTCACCATCACTTCACAAGTTTTCAAAGGTAGTATATTTTGATTTAAATTTTTAAAAAATCTAATTTATTGTCCCTTTTAGATTGTCTGGTTGGGCAACAAAGTTGGACCTTTAAATTCTCCACCCTCATGTTTTATATCAAGAAGCTTTCCTTTTATCAAACTTCTTAAAATCTTCCATCGTCCTGCTACTTATGGTGATGCCAAACACAACTACAAACAAACTACAAGTTAGAACTAAGAAGGATACCTTAGAATAGGGTGTGCAAAATTTTTATATGACATCTTCCTTTCCACACTCAACCAAGCTCTAATATTACTTCGTAGAATTGCCTAACCTTCACGTGGACCTTTGGAGAATAGTAATGGATGCCTCAACAAGATTCTAAGCTGATTTGAACTTGTTTGGGATGGCAAACATCAAAACCTAGCCGCACCAAATCCAAACCTAAGTGCAAAATGTTTTGTTACCTCGATTCTTAGCACACCCAACTTTTGCATGTGCCTCCACCTGATTCCCTGTGACCTGAGGATGTTTCACCTTTGGTTTCTAATATGAAACCTATCTCCACCTTTCATTGGAGTCTCAGAGAAGTGAGAAATAGGCACCACAAACTTGAATCCTAGTTGGACTAGGATTTTCCAAGAGACAGAATTTGCCTAGTGCTAATCCTTGGTGCTAACAACCTCTTGTAGTCCAAGTTTGATTGGGATAAGAAGTCCTATTTGAAGGGTCTTTGGCAAGCTTTCTCTTGCTTGGGATCAGTGCACAAACCTTGGATGGGTGATTTTGGCTGCAGCAAAATAGAATTCCTTTTGGACTTGGATTTCATGGGCGGATAGGTTCCAAGCACTAACAACCTAGCACTAAATCTTCCTTGTGCCTCCTTCTCAACATGCAGCCAATACTCCATCTAATTAGAGGGTCTTGTGAACCTTCTCTTATTTCTTTAGATAGGTGCAACACACCTAGAGGGCATGGAATCCTTGGTAGAGAGGGAGCACCTGTTAAGAAGGACTTTTAGCATTAAATTCCTCTTAGTGCTAGAAGTATTTGCACACTGTTCTTGGCATCTAATTCTTTGGGGTGTGAGGCCCCACTAGTGGCATGAGGAGAAAGGGTGAGAGGCTCAGGTTTAGGGAGAAGAGAGTTCTATTATGATTTCACCCAATTTGGTTTACGTGGTGTGCCCTTTTATACACCAAAGGCCCTCCTAATCCTATTAGTAATAGGAAACCTAACCTAACTCAAATATCTCCTTAGGCTAATCCAAATAAGATTATACTAAATCAAAGTCCATGTACGCCCAAGACCTAATGTGTTTTCATTCCCATGGATCCAAACATAGTCCAAACATATATTAGCTCCCTCGAGATCCAAATTTTCTAGATCTCGAGCCTGTTGAGGGTCGAACCTCTATCCTAAGACCAAACCGGTCCAAGCCCTAGGATCCAAACCTGTTCTTGACTCCTGAAACCAATGCCATACATCCTCACCTAGCCTTGTTGGGTTTCGATAGCACAGCCGAAGAATGGATTTCAAAAAATCTCATTTTGAAACTTCAACAATTAAAAACCCTAAGTCCAAGATTACTTATTCATTATAATTAACAAGTCACTCAAACAAGGTTTGGAAAAATACCTGGAATGCTAATTCCTCCTTCTTTCCACTAGGCACACAAGTGCATGCCCTCTAGAGGTGATCTATATAGGAATTGAACCTAGGAACCACTCCTTAGTAGGTTGCTTAATCCATTGGGACTCTTCTGGCCTTTCTTCCTTTGGCAGCCTCTCATTTCTTGCTCAGACCCTTGCTCTTTAGTAGAACACTCTGAGCCCTCTCCTAAACCTTTCTTTATTTTCTTTATCACTTTCTAATTCTCTTCCTAAACCCTTGTCATAAAATGGTGGACTTGTCTTAAGGAAATACCTATGTCCTAACATGAAAAGAAAGAGATAAGGAGGATAAGTTGGCAGGGTGTAAGAAAGAAAGATAATTATGAAACCTTCGGTATAAACACCGATAACTTTAAATAGAAGATGAGAGGGCACCAAATATAGCTTTTCATCAGCCTTTGATCTGTCAAATAACAGATCATATAAGACCATGAAAAAGTTTTATGTTGAAAAGTCAAGACCCTTCATGCACCAAAAACCTTATACGAGCCATCTGGATAATTTTGGTCTTCTGTTCTCATGCCATGCGGCATGTAACCAGCAGATAGGACTCTTGATGGTGTGGGAAACCAAGTGGCTTATCCAAGAGATCAAGTCCCTTCATGAAGGACTCTTGGTTTGAATTATTGTGGCAACAATGAAGGGACACAACCCTTCACTTGTGCGCACCAATTCTCCTCACCGCCCAATCCTTCTTTCCACCAGTAATAAGCCAATACAATTAGACATGCGATAAGGCTAGGGATGTCTTGTTTCACGTGGAACCCAATTCCCATAAGCAGAAAGACTCTAGGTCCTTCTGCACAGCAATTAATCTCACAAATAAGTCATTAGGTGCCAAGAGTCCCTCCAACTTAGGACTCTTCAAATAAACAAGATAAATATTGAATAAATCTAGCTAAAACTAGATAATTGATGCCTCACTTTGGACTCAACCCATTCTAGGATTCCCTTAAATTGGTTAGCCCATTAAGCAACCTTATAGACCTAATTCAATAGGTTAGGAGTTAGGTTAGCCTACACATGCTAGTATGTAATCTAGCTAACCAATTAAGATCCCATGATCCTAATAAAATATAAATTGACTTTCTAAGCCAATTCCCTTATGTGTGTGATCCTTTGGATTCCACATCTAACCAGTAGTAGTTCCGGATCCAAGCTATTTCGATCCAATCAAAATCGATTGACCTAATTAGGTCAAATAAGGCTGACCCTAGTTGCCAATTTGAAACCAATTTCCAAATTGACTCATGAATTCATCCAATTTGATTCATGAAAACCTACAAGACATGATTGATATCTAGCAACGTGTCATTCCTACCCAGAAGATAAGAAATTTGGTGAAAAGTATCAAAATACCCTTCAGTGAAATGTTACCATGCAACTCAATCTTTTGATCTCCCTTTATCCTGAATAAGTGATAGGTATGAAAAATTATCAAATCCTAGTACTTAGTCATTTCGAATCTCACTTCGATAATAAAGACTCTACTAATGATTGACTAGAAAACACTTCTAATTGCATCTTGCTTTGATCAAAGACTTTCTGAGTCATCAATCGAAGAGTACTTGGGATAACATTTTCTCTTACTAGAAATGATAGATTCCTTGTTGATCCACTCACATCCTTCATACACGTTCCACCATATCCGAGAACAAAGGAAAAGGAAGAAGAAGAAAGTGGTCGGTGGCCTTGGTGCTTGGAACTTGAGCTTGGACCAAACTATGGGGCATTCCACTCTTCATTCCTTGCAATGGCACTCTTCTCTCTCAAACACAAACTTAAAAACTCTCACTCTTTGCTTGGATAAGGATCTACACACTCAAACTAGCTAGAACACTCTCACTCCATACAAGAACATAAGAGAACTTGAACACAAGAGAAATAATCCTTTCATTAATCATCATAGCATAGAATCAAAATAAATGAGAGCTTTGGGGCCCTATTTATAGGCTCCTAAGCTAGGGAATTCGACCAAGGGTGGAGGGGGGAGGATAAGGATGGCTTAGTTAGCTCCAACAACTCTTAGGTAAGTGGTTTCTAACTAGAAACAAATTGTAGGTAAAAAGTTATAACCACTTTGACATGTCGCATCTAGAAGGTCCTAATGTGGCTTCCAAGTACTGGCTTAGATGTCATAAGTTGTGGTATCCCACATGTCAAATATTGTTAGGATAATGGAAGGAATCTTTATGTTTCCTATAAAACTCTTGATGTAGTATAATTCCTTCCTCCAAGGTTGCTTGATGTGGTGTTCCCTATGTGAAAAATTTGGCTTCAAGTCTTGGCTTGGATTGGGTTTGAATGGCTTGAATTGGGCTTTGAAGAGGTGGCCCTACATCATGCTTGAACTTGAGTCAACTCTTGGCTTTTCTCATGAGTCGATTCATGTAACCAACTCATGAATAAACTTGGCCTCTTCCATGTGTTGGCTCATGAACTTGCTTCAAGAAAATTTTGGAACTTGCTTCAAGGCTCAAGTCTTTATTGACTATAGCTTCAAAAACAAGGTGAGTATTAGTCATTTTATGATAAATGTTTCAAGGTTACATCTAAATATTCTCTATGTGTCACTAGTAGCTTTGATAAATGTCTTAACTGCTTAATTAGAATCAAATCAAGATTTATAGCCAATGGATGTGATCATGAATAAGAGATTGATTTTGATGAATCTTACATACACATGATTAGACTTGTGGTTATAAGACTTTCACTTGCTTTTGGTTGATATAATTTAAGCTATTCCAAGTGAATGTGATGATTTCTATTCTTTATGCCAAAATTATATGGTTTCCATGAATTCTACTTAATTTTGTATTGTATGATATCTATGCTTGAGCTAAAAATGGGTATATAGAAATAAGTTGGATGAAAATGGAATTGTAACTTGAAATAAGGCTAGACTAGTTGCTAAAGGCTACAATCAGAAATAAGGGATTGATTTTGATAAAACTTTTACTCCTGTTGCTAGACATGAAATAATTAGACATTTACTAGCATTTGCATATTTCATGGATTTTAAATTATTTCAAATGGATGTTGAAAGTGCTTTTGTAAATGGATACATAGCAGAGAAGGTATATATAGAACAACCACTTGGTTTTGAAAATCATATATATCCTGATCATATTTTCAAACTACATAAAGCTCTTTATAGTTTAAAATAGGCTCCACGTGCATGGTATGAAAGATTAGGCAAATTTTTAATTGATAATAGCTTTACTAGGGGTCATGAAAATACTATTTTGTCTCTAAAAAATAATGCTGATGACCTTTTAGTAGTACAAATCTATGTTGATGATATTATATTTGGTGCCACTAATAAATTTCTTTGTTAAGAGTTTGCAAAGCTTATGCAGGATGAATTTGAGATGAGCATGATGAAAGAATTAAACTACTTCCTCGGACTCTAAATCAAATAAACTAATGAAGGGATCTTCATTAACCAAGATAAATATACCAAGAAAATTCTGAAAAAGTTTGGGGTGGAGAAGACTAAACCTCTTGACACACCAATGAGCCTTTCATGTAAGCTTGACAAAGATGAATTTGGTAAGAATGTAGATAAAAAATTTTATAGAGGCATCATTGGCTCTTTATTATATTGAACTGTAAGTAGGCCAGATATCATGTTTAGTGTATGAATATGTGCAAGATATCGGTCTGAACTTAAAGAATCTCATTTATTGGCTATTAAACGCATACTTAGATATTTATCTGGCACTATTGATATTGGTTTGTGGTATTCTATGGACTCAGCAATAGATTTGATTACTTATTCTGATGCTGATTTTACTGGTTGCAAATTAGATAGAAAAAGTATATCTAGAACCTGTCAATTTCTTAGAGTTAATTTATTCTCCTAGTTTAGAAAAAAATAAAATTTAGTTGCATTATCTATAGCTGAAGCTGAGTATATTGCAGCTGGAAGTTATTTTGCTCAAATCTTATGGATTAAACAACTCAAAGATTTTGATATTAAATTAACCAAGACACCTATTAGATGTGATAACACAACTGTAATAAACTTAACTAAAAATCTTGTATAATATTGAAGAAGCAAACACAGAAATTAGACACCACTTTATTTGAGATTATGTTCAAAATAATGATGTTTTGTTTGAATTTATTTATATTGAAAAACAACTAGCTGATATAGACCAAGACACTCAATGAAGATAGGTTCTATATGATTAGAAGATAATTAGGGGTCATTGATCCTTTTAATTAAATCCCAATCATTCTTTACAACCTTTGGAATTATTTTTGAAAATTTCTTGATCTAATATCCTTGAAACTCATGATCAATCATTATTGGCTATTTAAATCAACTCTTTTGATCTTATGTGTGATTTTTTTCCTTTTCTCTGATTTTTTTTGAAGTGTCGACACTTGGCACTTACCCATGAGTCGACAATGACCGACGAGATCAGCGTTCAAATAGGATAAACAATCTTTTTTCCTTCCATTTCCTTTGAGCCGACACCTCTTCTCTTTGAGCCCTAGCCTCTGTTAGTTCCCATTTAGGGTCTAACATTTCCTCTTTGAGATTAAGCTTATTTTCCCTCACATTTTCTTGTTCCTCACGGTTTGACCATGATTTGGTACTTGCTTTCCTCTCCGTTCTTGTATTTCCTTATTTTCTAGATAATGGGCCTCAGGAAGTAGCTTGTGAGGAGACCATGCTTAGTTTCCTAGGGTGCGGAGCGCCGTACCAAGGCGAGGCATGATGATCAGCCAGTAGAGGTTGCAGCACAGCATGATATTCTTGCTCAACCACCACCAGTCCTAGGAGCAGACCGCATGGCCTCCAAGGCCATTGTAGGGGGACGTAGAGTAGACTTTGATTTTATTGATCGATAGCACTTCAGAATCGGAGACTGGTTGAGAGATGTTGGTTTAGTTCATTTCTACACTTTCCGAGAGAGATTTTATCCAGGCATGATGAGATAGTTCTACGAGACTTTTGCCACGGGTGGTGATGGATGGGTTGGAGAGGTCAGAGACATCTCCATTCCCCTGTCAGCTGAGGTTCTGAGCCACATATGAGAGATACCCATGAGAGGCACCATAGCCGATTCACTTGGAGATCGGATCGGTGGCTTCAGATGCATTTTGGAGAGAGATGACATAGGTGAGGGAGCCACTATTATTGCCTCACAGCTTTCTACAGAGATGAGACTACCTCATCATATTATGACCCGGATTTTATTATCGAAGATCAGGAGATTTGATTTCATTATAGAGAGAGCTATTTGTTATGGTTACTCTGATTCGGAGGATGCCCGTTTGCCTGCTAGTACTAATGGTACACGAGATGATAGAGGCGGTGATGAGCAGATGACTCTGCTTGCCTTATGGCATGGGACTTACAAGACTATTTCGAGCATATGGAGTCGATCTTGTAGGAGAGCCGTATAGAGAGTTTTTTTACATTGACACTTATGATGAGAGATCTTTGCATCGGATGGGTTATCACAGATACCAAGGTCACTGGAGGTGTAAAGTGTCTGGACAAGCGCCTGACTCGGATGAGGATGCTATTGCTGAGGAGGAGGCACATGGAGATGAAGTTGGACCGTTAGAGCCACCATGAGTTTCACCAAAGATGAAGCCCGAGCCTTCTATGTCAGCACATACTGAGGTGCCACCTCCAGTAGATGTTTCTGAGGATAGGATTACTCACTTAAAGACTAAGATGCAGATCCTGAAATAGTGAGTTGATCAGATTCATGTGAAGATGAGGACTGGATTTTAGGAGATGAGAAAGGGGTTTGCTACTATGATGGCTGCTTTGTAGAGATTGACTCCTGGCAGACCATCTTCCCCTCCACCATCGCTAGATTCTCCACCAGCACCACCAGCAAATGATCCGAACATGGGTTCTTATTAGGGTGATTCATCCACAGATTTTGATATTGATGATCTTATAGCAAAGCTTGAGCCGGAGACAGGAGCGGATTAGGACACTATGCCTACTGCTGATGATTTGAGAACTTCTGAGGCTGTTCCAACTCCATCTAGTCCTACTCCATCTGTCATACCTCATACTCCTATCATACCCAGTCTTACTGATTCTATCCCTTTAGATACATCCATTCTAAGCACTGTATCCATACTTGTTCAATTTACAGATCTATCTGATACCCCAATTGACTTACCTACACCATATATCCTTGTTCCCCCTACCTTTTTTGATAGGATACCCTTGTACATTCTACTTCTTTACCCATTTGTTCCTTATCTAGGGAATTAGGTTCCTACACTCATGGATTTTATATTCTATCCACTTCATCTAGACCTATTTTTGACATCACACCTCTTTTCACTGATACTGATCATATTATTCCTGACCCTGTCCCATTTCCTGACACTATTGCTGGTACTGGTTCCCCTCTAACAAGATCTAGAGGGAGAGCATGAGCAAGAGATAGAGGCCAAGGACGTGGAGAGATTACTAGAGCCGTTCATAACAAACTAGCAGATTTTCAGTCCATGTGGCCTCGACCCGGTCCTTCTAAAACCATGGAACCTATTGTTTTAGAGATTAGGTCTTCCTTTGATGAGGACAACGCCCACTAGGATTGGTTAGGGTATCAGTTAGATGTATGTTATATTTGTATCAAATTTTGTATGAATATATCAAATTTTGTATGAATGTATCAAATTTTGTATGTTGTTTCAATGTATTACTGCATACATCTCTCTCTTGTATCACAAAATGTTTGGAATGATATAAATAAATGATGCCTTCAATATTTTCATTTGTATATTCATGCATCACTCTTCTCTTATATTACTTTTGATACTCTTCTTACTATTCTTTCTACCTTATTTCTACTTTAAGGGGAAGCTGCGTTACTTATCTTTTCACTTTGTACTACTTCTTTTACCTTTTACATGATGACAAAAAGTAGAATGGCATAATGGTTTAATGGCACATCTTTTTTGGTATCAAAGAAAGTACAAAAAGGGGAGAAAAAGAAAGCAATAAGTAATAAACAAGAAGAAAGAATAAGTAACAGGGAGAAAGTTTTGGAAATATTTTTTGAAAAATGCTAATATATGTGAGCCAATTTTTTGAAAAGATTGAAAAATATTTTCAGATCATGTATTGAGGGGGAGCTCTATTTTCATGCTCTGATATTATTCATGCTTTGATACTGTTCATTCTCTAATACTCTCTATCTTGATGTTGTATTTGCTCTGATACTTTTCATGCTCTGATACTCTCTATCTTTATATTGTATTATTTGCTCTGATACTCTTATTCTTTAAAAATTTTGCTCTATCACTCACTTTTCATTTTAAACCTGTTTTTGCTCTGATGCTCAATCTTTCAAATCTATTTTAGTTTTGATACATCTTTTAAACAACTTTATAAATCTATGCTCTGATACATTATAATTATATGAATTGAATTCATTCATGTTATATGCTTTGATACATTGTAATTATATGAATTGAATTCATTCTTATATGTAGCTTTGATACATTGTAGAATTATTCAAGTTACATATTACATGATGAGTTTTTGCTCTTGATAATCATTACAACCTTGCTCTGATATTTATAGTTAATTTCTCTGATACTTATACAAATCTTTTGAACTTACTATGTTTATATACTTAAAGATTTTGTCATCATCATAAAGGGGAAGATTGTTGACCCTATCTTGATTTTGATGAATAACAAAATACTTAAGTATATTTGAGTACTAATTATATATTAAAAGTATGTTTATTAGAATAAGGTATTCATCAAAGTTATAGTATTGAAAAGTTCATAAATACTTATCATCTTGTTGAAGTCACTTAAGTTAATGGATTTTCAAGTTATATGGATCTTGGCACATAAGAAAGATTTTAAAGGACTCAAATCTTGAATTTGGACAAGTTTCAGTATTGTTTCAGCTAAATGTCGACTCATGGAATTGAAGTGTCAACTTAAGTATCGACTCATAGAAGCTTGAGCTGATACAAAGAAAAAGTTTCAGCCGGCATGTAAAAGTGTCAACTCAAGTGTTGACTCATAGTCAACCAAGTGTCGACTCAAGGCCTAAGACTAAAAAGAAGTCAATTGGAGCCCAAAAGGTCACACATGTTAGGAAATTAGCCAAGGAAGTCAATTGGATTTTTATTAGGGTTATGAATCCTAATTGGCTAGCTAGTTAACATACTAGCATATGTTGGCTAGCCCAACTCTTAACCCAATTTGATTGGATCAATTAGCTTGCTATTTGGGCTAATCAATTTAAGTGAAACTTTGATTGGGTTGAGTCCTAATTGGGACAGCAATTATCTAATTTTATCTAGATTTAATTGGGCTTTATCTTTGAATTATAGAAGAGTCCAAGTTAAGTTGGACTCTTGGCGCGTGTGCCAAAATTAAGGGGCACAGAAGGACCAAGAGTCCTTCTACCTCTTAATCACATTTTCCAGATAAAGTTTAGGATATTCTTCTAATGAGGGATGGGATTCTAATCTGATGCATGATGTCATGAAAGAGAAGAACATAAAGAAAAAATCGGATTAAGGAAGTGTGGTTTCTGATTTTATTTATGTTTCATTTCCGAAAATAGCTAAGACTAGGTTAGGGTTTCATGCAACAGTTAAAATTCCTATCCACATGCTAGATCAATCAAAAAGAAAAAAAACCAGGATCCTAGGTTTAAGAAGGCCTACTAGGTGCATGTTCAATCTTCAACAAAATAGAAAAAGTGAGGTGGGATGGGGTCTACATACCTAGCAATGATTGCCTTGATGTGGTAGAAGAGATGTCTCGACTCAGATCGGTGCCTGGATGATCCGGTCATTGTCCCGTGAATCTGTTGAATTTTTATCAGCACGTTCAGAGGCAAGGAAGAATCATCCAAGGGGCGTGGCACTAGAGGGATCCTATAAATGTCAGGGTTAGCTAGAAAGCAAATAAGAAAGCAAAAGAAAAAGAACTAGGGTTTAAAAAGGGATGGAGTTAGGGTTTGCTGACACTGGTGGCCGGAGGAGGAAGCAGGCTTCTTGCTGGGGATGGCATTGGGCTTCCTTCCTTGGGGTGTGTTAGGGCTTGGATGAAGATGGCTTTGGGTGGGTAGGTCTTGGAAAAATTAGGGCACACAAGTTTCACTCACACTAACTTCAAAGAAGAACAAACAAGAACACAAGCTAACAAAATTTCATCAGAGTTTCAATTCATGAATAAGAGTTGATTACAAGAGGGGGATGGGTGTGGTATTTATAGATGTTCCCATGCCGTCTCCTAGTTAGGATAGGAATACAAAATTTGATAGGGAGAAGGATTACAAAGTTGCTTAAAACTAGGAGTACACAATTTGAGTAGAAATAAAATAAGATCTCCTTATTAGAATTGGTCTTCTCTCATTCTTTGACCTGGTCAAAAGCTCCCTCTTGGGCTTGGATGCCTAAATGGACTTGGGCTTGAACTTTAGGGAAGCAAGGGCATTCTCCAAAATGGGCTTGGGTGTGGCCTTTAAAGCTTGGGCGCATGGGCTTTGGTGCATGTCCTTGGGTGGCCTCCAAGGTTTGGCGCATAGGCTTTGTACATGTCCCATGGTGGGCTGGAAACTCCTGGGCACCCATTTGAAGTTGGATTGGAATATCCCTAGGGCACCATGAGCTTTACTTGAAGTTGGACTTCTGGGCTAGGATGCCTGGAAGAGGAATATTCTGGGGTGGCCCTGGAATCTTCATGTATGAAGGTTTTATGGGCTCCTGCTTTGACTTCTACTTTGGTGCTCCTCCTCTTGTACAAACCTGGACTTGCACTAGCCTAACACAAACTTACAGGACTCAATTGGACTAGACTGAGGTTGAGACAACTCAACTTATTACAGGACTCACTCAACTTAGCTAAGCTAACTTCATTACAAAACTATCAACTAGACTAACTTTATTACAAAACTTGATTACAAAACTTGACACATTATTAAGGGTTCAAAATTGACCAACACATGACTTAAAGAACAAATTGAAGTTTGAAGTCTATGCCTAATCTGATATCTCCATTAATTCTCTCGAGGTGGGAGGAACTCGACCATGTTGAGTAAGAAGGTCATTCTGGCTTAGGTACTGCTCTGACAGGTCTGGGTTGAGGCATTGTGGATCCTCTCAAGTGATCCACGAATCCTCAGATCTCGGTCGACCTTGCCAACAAACCAAGTGAGTGGTAGCCTTTGATCCGGGTACTAATGGCTTGGTCATCCAGGATATGCTCAATCGTTCATCTCACAAGCTAATTTAATGGTGGACACTCAGGGTTGGGTTCGCTCTAAAAAAAAGGGTTAGGCTCAAAATTTACTGGGTATCATTGCTGGCTCCCTATACTCACTAAGTTTGAGATATTGAAGGTTGAGCTTAATGCCTAATTAGGTAACTCAGGCATTAGGTCTAACTTTCTTTATCACTTTGATGGATCTAGCTCACAAGTATGTGGCCTAATTGTTACAAGATTTTCCTAGCAAACCCTTAGACTCTTTTCAGGAATTAATCATATTTTTTTTATAAAACATTCCTTACATTAATTTTATGATTAATTCTTTATGCAAATCTCTAATCATGCATAGTAAACGACACACAACAACTCCTATTGACATGCAGAGAAAATGCCTAATGTGGGCGAATGACTTAAGCCAACACTTATGGATATGCAAACTCGACTAACTCTAAACTACAACTATGGGTGTAACCATTTGTCAGGAGGGTGACATGCAGAGGAGAATGGTGCATGTACTCATACTAAATGTCATAAAATATAACAGAAATACAATGCAAACCTAACATGCACAATGAATGTGTGCAACATGCTTACTTTGACAAAATGCAGTCTAGTGGTTAGGTAAACATGATAAGTTTCAGAAAAGGGCAAAAACTAAGAGGTAGATTCATGGTTAGTTTTGTAGGGTAGAAAGTAAGAAAATGGGTTGGGATCGATCGGATAGAATAGGATGTAAGATAGGGTGTCAGGGATTAATCTTAGACTAATGAGGTTAATGTCTATCTAAGAGTCCATCTTATGGAAGAATGGGTCATTAATCTCATGGAAGAGATCAATTAGAGTCAAAGGAGTGACTTTATCCTGAAGTACTGATTTAAAGAGATCAAGTCCTTAATAAATTCTTCTAGTTTATGGATCTCAGGATTGGGCTCTATAATTGGCCTTTCTTCTAGTGGCTCCTCAGGTAAGAGTCTAATAGTAGGGTTGGGTTCCTCATCCTCTAACTGCTCTTCTACTACATGTTCAGTCTGGGTGTGGTCAGGGTCAACTAACGTTGGGTTGGTTTCTACTTGGATATGTTCATGGTGAACTAATTCTAGGTCATGTATAGGTATCTCTTCTTCTTCTTCCTCATACTCCTCCACTAAGCTCACATCAGCTTCATATATCTCCTCTTCTAGGTCATCCTGGTGAACCATGGGATGGTAAGAGAGGGTTGACTAAGAAAAAACTGACTTATGACTGGGGTGGTAGGGGTGTTTTGGCTAAGGGGTTCATGACTAATACTAGGCTTAAATCTTGGGGTATTAATCCAATGGGGTTCAGGTCGACTAAGGAAAATTGGACTGGCACTAGGCTGATACCTAGGGATACTAATCCTATTAGGTTTAATAGGATGTGGGCTCAGATCTATGGATTATGGGTTCCTGGGACTCATAGGACATGGGTACATAGGGTCTGGATTCTGAGGATCTGGGTGTATATGAGCTAGGGTCATTGGATTTAGAATCAGATCTATAGGTTGGGGATCTCCTAGGGTTAGGCTCTTGATAGGGTTCTTGGTGTTGGGTTCTCCTTGGGTTGTGCTCCAAGAGTAGGTCATGGTGTTGGGTTCTCCTAGGATTGGGCTCAGCACGGATCCTATGGTTCCACTCTAGGGTTCTTGACCAATCTCTTACCTGGTCAAACTTATTGGTTAACTAGTCAAGCCTATTGGTTGCTTGGTTATTTGATTGGATCATTTGGTCAAATTTATGATTCATTTGGATCACCTGGGTGGTCAATTGGGCAAACTGATTTCGGGATTAGGTATTCATTTGGTTCATTTGGGTGGTCAATTGGGTATTGGTTTGGTCGAACTTGTGGTTCATCTGGGCAAACTGGCCAGTTAGGGATTTCATGAAGGTTTCAAAATTAGGTTCCATGGTTAAACTAGGTTGGGGTTTAGACTGTTTGTACTGGACTCCTGAGCTGGTGGTCATGCAATCAATCCAACAAGGTGGTATATGCAGTCAATAATACAATTGTTGCTATGGACTATAGTTTGCTAGATCTAGAGCCAAAATTGAATGGGTCTACTCAACTTAGACATAACTCAGCGACTAATCCTTCCACTGGCTAGGTAAGAGGTGGGGAGGTGGAAGGCTACCCCTGCCTATGATAGGATCCTAATTAAAAACCACCAGTCTACTTAGGGCATTTGCCTCTAGACCTCTAGCCCTAGCATCAGTTTTCAGTAATAGTTGAGGAATTAAGTGCACTAGTGTACCCATACAACTCGAACCCGACCTGTTGGTGTCCCTAAGCTCACTAGAGCAATTAGGTTGCTAATTGATTTTAGTTAAGGCTTGGGTTCTGATGCTGGGTGGTTGTTTTGGACGCAGGATAGGTGATGAAATCTTGTCCTGATATGAGATAGGAAATTGTCCTTAAATTTATTAAATGAGATGATGACACTCAATGAGCCATAATGCAATCGAATAACAATCAGAAAAATAAAAAGTATTTTTTTGTCTTTTATGAGGTGGAAAATTAAGTTTAAGTTGGTTAAGTTATCAAACAAAATTTGGACTTGGGTGAGGTGGGGTTTGGAAGTTGATTAGGTTTGGTTAAGTCAAGTATGCAGAAATCACAAAAGCTGAAATTAGGATTTGTTTTGATACAAAAGATAGCATGAATTTCAATGTAGAAAAATTCTAAGAAATTTACAGAAAATATAATGACATGTGAATATGGTCCCTACCAAATTTCATGCAAATAAAAAATGATTTTACTATGCAAAACCTAGGGTTCTGACTGGGTGCAGAAAAGATAGATTTCCGATTAGGGTTTCTAGGATTTCAATTTTTGTGTAATTTTTGGTTCCATAAAATCTGAGAAAAATATCAATAAAATATAGGATTCAATAGAAAAGACGTGATGCATGTTTCAAAAAAAAATAAAATGTCTAAGTTCATAAAATAGACCTAAATTCAGACCCCTAATGCAGATGACAGGATGCAGTTTTTGTTAGGATTTTATTTTTACTATTTTTTTGTTTATTTTTGGATTTAAAAAATTCCAAAAAAATAATAGAAAAATAGAGGACAAAATAGATGCTATTTATCATGAAAATCAGAAAAATTTAAAATTTTTTGATGGGAAATAGTCTTATGTTTTGAGTGGTTATGCAGAAAATAGCATGCAGAAATCTAAACTAGGATGCAAGAACATGTCCTAAACTGTGCTCTGATACCAAACTGATGAGGGACAGGATTCTAATCTGACACATGATGTCCTGAAAGAGAGGAATATAAAGAAAAAATTAGATTAAGGAAGCAATGGTTTCTGATGTTTTTTAGGTTTCGTTCCCGAAAATAGCTAAGACTAGGTTAGGATTTCATGCAACAGTTAGAATTCCTATCCACATGCTAGATTAATCAAAAAGAAAAGAAAATCTAGATCCTAGGTCTAAGAAAGCCTACTAGGTGCATGTTCAATCTTCAACAAAACAGAAAAAGGGAGGTGGGATGGGGTCTACATACCTAGCAATGATTACCTTGATGTCGTAGAAGAGATCTCTTAACTCAGATCGGCGCTTGGATGATCCAGTCATTGTCCCACGAATCTGTCGGCTTTTTATCAGTTGCGTTTAGAGGCAAGGAAGACATCATCCAAGGGGCGTGGCACCGGAGAGATCCTGAAAATGTCAGGGTTAGCTAGAAAGTAAATAAGAAAGCAAAAGAAAAGGAACTAGGGTTTGAGAAGAGATGGAGTTAGGGTTTGTTGATGCTGGCGGCTGGAGAAGGAATAAGGCTTCTTGTTGGGGATGGCATAGGGCTTTCTTCCTTGGGGCATGTTAGGGCTTGGATGAAGATGGCTTTGGGTGGGTAGGGCTTGGAGAAATTAGGGCACACAAGTTTCACTCACACTGACTTCAAAGAAGAAAACACAAGAACACAAGCTAACAAAATCTCACCAGAGTTTTAATTCATGAATAAGAGTTGATTACAAGAGGGAGAGGGGTGGGGCATTTATAGATGTTCCCATGCCCTCTCCTAGTTTGGATAGGAATACAAAATTTGATAGGAAAAGGATTACAAGGTTGCTTAGAACTAGGAGTTCATAATTTGAGTAGAAATAAAATAAGATCTCCTTGTTAGAATTGGTTTTCTCGCCTTCTTTGGCTTGGTTAAAAGCTCCCTCTTGGGCTTGGAGTCTTAAATGGACTTGGGCTAGAACTTTAAGGAAGCAAGGGCATCCTCCAAAATGGGCTTGGGCATGGCCTTTAAAGCTTGGGCGCATAGGCTTTGGTGCATGTCCTTGGGCGGCCTCCAAGGTTTGGCGCATAGGCTTTGTACATGTCCCCTGGTGGGCTGGAAACTCCTGGGCACCCATTTGAAGTTGGATTGGAATATACCTAGGACACCGTGAGCTTTACTTGAAGTTGGACTTATGCACTAGGGTGCCTGGAAGAGAAATATTCTGGGGTGGCCCTGGAATCTTCATGTATGAAGGCTTTATGGGCTTTTGCTTTGACTTCTGCATTGGTGCTCCTCCTCTTGTACAAACCTAGACTTACACTGGCCTAAAACAAACTTACAAGACTCAATTGGACTGGACGAGATTAAGACAACTCAACTTATTATAGGACTCACTCAACTTAGCTAAGCTAACTTCATTACAAAACTATCAACTAAACTTACTTTATTACAAAACTTGATCACAAAACTTGACACTTTATTAAGGATTCAAAATTGACCAACACATGGCTTAGAGAATAAATTGAAGTTTGAAGTTTATGCCTGATCTGATGTCTCTATCAATTCTCTTGGGGTGGGAGGAACTTGACCATGTTGAGTAAGAAGGTCATTCTAGCTTAGGTACTGCTCTGACGGGTCTGGGTTGAGGCATTGTGGATCCTCTCGAGTGATCCATGAATCCTCAGATCTTGGTCGACCTTAACAACAAACCAAGTGAGTGGTTGCCTTTGATCCGGGTACTAATGGTTTGGTCATCTAAGATATGCTCAATCATTCCTCTCACAGGATAATTTAATGGTGGACACTCAGGGTTGGGTTCGCTCTCAAAAAAAAGGGTTAGGCTCAAAATTTACTAGCTATCATTGCTGGCTCCCTATACTCACTAAGTTTGAGATATTGAAGGTTAAGCTTAATACTTAATTAGGTAACTCAGGCATTAGGTCCAACTTTCTTTATCACTTTGATGGATCCAGCTCACAAG
Organism: Areca catechu; assembly: GCA_021397845.1. Lineage (NCBI taxonomy): Eukaryota > Viridiplantae > Streptophyta > Magnoliopsida > Arecales > Arecaceae > Areca > Areca catechu. The sequence continues at coordinate 148,751,011 of CM038039.1, read as the reverse complement.
TATGTAGCCTAATTGTTACAAGATTTTTCTAGCAAACTCTTAGACTCTTTTCAAAAATTAACCATATTTTTTTATAAAACATTCCTTACATTAATTTTATAATTAATTCCTTATGCAAATCTTTAATCATGCATTGTAAATGACACACAACAACTTCTATTGATTTGCAGAGAAAACATCTAATGTGGGTGAATGACTCATGCCAACACTTATGGATATGCAAACTCGACTAACTCTAAACTATGACTGTGGGTGTAACCCTTTATCAGGAGGGTGACATGTAGATGAGAATGGTGCATGTACTCCTACTAAATACCATAAAGTTTAATAAAAATACGATGCAAACCTAACATGCACAATGAATGTATGCAACATGCTTACTTCGACAAAATGCAGTCTAGTGGTTAGGTAAACATGAGAAGTTTTAGAAAAGGGCAAAAACTAATTGGTAGATTCGTGGTTAGTTTTGTAGGGTAGAAAGTAAGAAAATGGGTAGGGATCGATCGGATAGAATAGGATGTAAGATGGGGTGTCAGGGATTAATCCTAGTCTAATGAGGTTGACCTTATGGGGTTGATGTCTATCTATAGAGTCCATCTTATGGAAGAATGGGTCACCAATTTTATGAAAGAGTTCAATTGGAGTCAAAGGAGTGACTTTATCCTGAAGGTACTGATTTAAAGAGATCAAGTCCTTAATAAATTCTTCTAGTTCTTGGATCTCAGGACTGGGCTCTATAATTGGGCTTTCTTCTAGTGGCTCCTCAGGTAAGAGTCTAATAGTATGGTTGGGTTCCTCATCCTTAATTGCTCTTCCACTACAGGTTCAGTCTGGGTGTGGTCAGGGTCAACCAACTTTGGGTTGGTTTCTACTTGGATATGTTCATGGTGAACTAATTCTAGGTCATGTATATGTATCTCTTCTTCTTCCTCTTCATACTCCTCCACTAAGCTCACATCAGCTTCATATATCTCCTCTTCTAGGTCATCCTGGTGAACCATGGGATGGTAAGAGAGGGTTGACTAAGAAAAAAATGACTTATGACTGGGGTGGTAGGGGTGTGTTGGCTAATGGGTTCCCGACTAATACTAGGCTTAAATCTTGGGGTATTAATCCAATGGGGTTCAGGTTGACTAAGAAAAATTGGACTGGAACTCGACTGATACCTTGGGGTACTAATCCTATTAGGTTCAATAGGATGTGGGCTAAGATCTATGGATTATGGGTTCCTGGGACTCATAGGATATGGTTACATAGGGTATGGATTCTGAGGATCTAGGTGTATTTGAGCTAGGGTCATTGGATTTAGAATCAGATCTATAGGTTGGGGATCTCCTAGGGTTATGCTCTTGATAGGGTTCTTGGTGTTGGGTTCTCCTTGGGTTGCGCTCCAAGAGTGGGTCATGGTGTGGGGTTCTCCTGGGATTGGGCTCAGCACGGATCCTATGGTTCCGTTCTAGGGTTCTTGACCAATCTTTTACCTGGTCAAACCTATTGGTTAAATAGTCAAGCCTATTGGTTGCTTGGTTATTTGATTGGGTCATTTGGTCAAATTTATGATTCATTTGGATCACCTGGGTGGTCAATTAGGCAAACTGATTTTGGGATTGGATATTCATTTGGTTCATTTGGGTGGTCAATTAGGTATTGGTTTGGTGGAACTTGTGGTTCATCTGGGCAAACTAGTCAGTTAGGGATTTCATGAAGGTTTCAAAATTAGGTTCCATGGTTGAACTAGGTTGGGGTTTAGACTATTTGTACTGGACTCCTGAGCTGGTGGTCATGCAATCAATCAAACAAGGTGGTATAATACAGTCAATAATATAATGGTTGCCTTGGACTATAGTTTGCTAGACCTTGAGCCAAAATTGAATGGGTCTACTCAACTTAGACTGAACTCAGCAACTAATCCTTCCACTGGCCAGGTAAGAGGTGGGGAGGTGGGAGACTCCCCCTACCTATGATAGGGACCTAATTAAAAACCACCAGTCTACTTATGGCATTTGCCTCTGGACCTCTCGCCTTAGTGCCAGTTTTTAGTAATAATTGAGGAATTAAGTGCACTGTGTACCCACACAACTCAGACCCAACCTGTTGGTGTCCCTAAGCTCACTAGAGCAATTAGGTTGCTAATTGATTTTAGTTAAGGCTTGGGTTCTGATGCTGGGTTGTTGTTTTGGACCCAGGATAGGTGATGAAATCTTGCCCTGATCTGAGATAGGAAATTGTCCTTAAATTTATTAAATGAGATGATGACACTCAATGAGCCATAATGCAATTTAATACCAATCAGAAAAATAAAAAATATTTTTTTGTCTTTTATGAGATGGCAAATTAAGTTTAAGTTAGTTAAGTTATCAAACAAAATTTGGACTTGGGTGAGGTGGGGTTTGAAAGTTGATTAGGTTAGGTTAAGTCAAGTATGCAGAAATAACAAAAACTAAAATTAGGGTTTGTTTTGATGCAGAAGATAGCATGGATTTTAATATAGAAAAATTCTAAAAAATTTACAAAACATGTAATTATGTGTGATTATGATCCCTACCAAATCTCATGCAAAGAAAAAATGATTTGTCTATGAAAAACCTAGGGTTTATAACTAGGTGTAGAAAAGACAGATTTCCAGTTAGGGTTTCCAGGATGCCTATTTTTGTGTAATTTTTGGTTCTGTGAAATCTGACAAAAATATCAATAAAATATAGGATTCAATAGAAAAGACGTGATGCAAGTTTAAAAAAAAAATAAAATGCCTATGTTCATGAAATAGACCTAAATTCAGACCCCTAATGCAGATGACAGGATGAAGATTTTTGTTAGGATTTTATTTTTACTATTTTTTTGTTTATTTTTGGATTTGACAAATTCTACAAAAATAACAGAAAAATAAAGGACAAAACAGAGGCTATTTATCATGAAAATCTGAAAAATTTAAAATTGTTTGATGGGGAAATAGTCTTATGTTTTGAGTGGTTATACAGAAAATAGCATGCAGAAATCTAAACTAGGATGCTAGAACATGTCCTAAACTGTGCTCGGATACCAAACTGATGAGGGACGGGATTCTAATCTGATGCATGATGTCATGAAAGAGAGGAACATAAAGAAAAAATTAGATAAATGAAGCAATGGTTTCTGATGGATTTTAGGTTTCGTTCCCGAAAATAGCTAAGACTAGGTTAGGGTTTCATGCAATAGTTAGAATTCCTACCCACATGCTAGATCAATCAAAAAGAAAAGAAAATCCAGATCCTAGATCTAAGAAGGCCTACTAGGTGCATGTTCAATCTTCAACAAAATAGAAAAAGTGAGGTGGGATGGGGTCTACATACCTAGCAATGATTACCTTGATGTCATAGAAGAGATCTCTCAACTCAGATCGGTGCTTGCATGATCCGGTCATTGTCCTGTGGATCTGTCGGCTTTTTATCAGTTGCATTCAGAGGCAAAGAAGACATCATCCAAGGGACGTGGCACCGGAGGGATCCTGCAAATGTCAGGGTTAGCTAGAAAGCAAATAAGAAAGCAAAAGAAAAGGAACTAGGGTTTAAAAAGGGATGGAGTTAGGGTTTGCTGATGCTAGCGGCCGGAGGAGGAAGAAGGCTTCTTGTTAGGGACGGCATAAGGCTTCCTTCCTTGGGGCATGTCAGGGCTTCGATGAAGATGGCTTTGGGTAGGTAGGGCTTGGAGAAATTAGGGCACACAAGTTTCACTCACACTCACTTCAAAGAAGAACACACAAGAACACAAGTTAACAAAATTTCACCAGAGTTTTAACTCATGAATAAGAGTTTATTACAAGAGAGAGAGGGGTGGGGTATTTATAGATGTTCTCATGCCCTCACCTAGTCTGGATAGGAATACAAAATTTGATAGGGAGAAGGATTACAAGGTTGCTTAGAACTAGGAGTTCACAATTTGAGTAGAAATAAAATAAAATCTCCTTGTTAGAATCGGTTTTCTCGCCTTCTATGGCTTGGTTAAATGCTCCCTCCTGGGCTTGGATGCTTAAATGGACTTGTGCTTGAACTTTAGGGATGCAAGGGCATCCTCCAAAATGGGCTTGGGTGTGGCCTTTAAAGCCTGGGCGCATGGGCTTTGGTGCATGTCCTTGGGTGGCCTCCAAGGTTTGGCGCATGGGCTTGGTACATATCCCCTGGTTGGCTGGAAACTCCTGGGCACCCTTTTGAGGTTAGACTGGAATATACCTATGGCACCATGGGCTTCACTTGAAGTTGGACTTTTGGGCTGGGGCGCCTGGAAGAAGAATATTCTGGGGTGGCATTGGAATCTTCATGTATGAAGGCTTTATGGGCTTCTGCTTTGACTTCTGCTTTGGTGATCCTCCTCTTGTACAAACCTGGACTTGTACTGGCGTAACACAAACTTATAGGACTTAATTGGACTGGACTGAGATTGAGACAACTCAACTTATTACAGGACTCACTCAACTCAGCTGAGCTAACTTCGTTACAAAACTCTCAACTGAACTAACTTTACTGCAAAACTTGATAACAAAACTTGACACATCATAAAAGATTAAAAATTGATCAATACATTGCTTAGAGAACAAATTGAAGTTTGAAGTCTATGCCTGATGTGATGTCCCCATCAATTCTCACGAGGTGGGAGGAACTCGACCCTGTCGAGTAAGAAGGTCATTCTTGCTTAGGTACTGCTCTGATGGGTCTGGGTTGAGGCATTGCGGATCCTCTCGAGTGATCCACGAATTCTCAGATTTCGGTTGACCTTGCCAACAAACCAAATAATGTGGTAGCCTTTGATTTGGGTACTAATGGCTTGGTCATCCAGGATATGGTCAATCGTTCCTCTCATAAGCTAATTTATTGGTTATCACTTAGGGTTGTATTCGCTCTCAAAGAAAAGGGTTAGGCTCAAAATTCACTGGATATCATTGCTGGCTCCCTATACTCACTAAGTCTGAGATATTGAAGGTTGAGCTTAATGCCTAATTAGGTAACTCAGGTACTAGGACCAACTTTTTTATCACTTTGATGGATCTAGCTCACAGGTATGTAGCCTAATTGTTACAAGATTTTTCTAGCAGACTCTTAGACTATTTCCGGGAATTAACCATATTTTTTTATAAAATATTGCTTACATTAATCTTATGATTAATTTCTCATGCATTTCTAATCATACATTGTAAATGACACACAACAACTCCTATTGACATGTAGACAAAATATCTAACACGGGAAAATGACTCATGCCAACACTTATTGATATGCAAACTCGACTAACTCTAAACTACAACTGTGGATGTAACTCTTTGTCAGGTGGGTGACATGCAAATGAGAATGGTACATGTACTCCCACTAAATGCAATAAAATATACTAGAAATACGATGCAAACCTAACATACATAATGAATGTATGCAACATGCTTACTTCGACAAAATAGAGTCTAGTGGTTAGGTAAACATGAGAAGCTTCAGAAAAGGGCAAAAAATAAGAGGTAGATTTAGGATTAGTTTGGTAGGGTGGAAAGTAAGGAAAGGGATTAGGGTCGATCGGATAGAATAGGATGTAGGAAGGAGTGTCAAGGATTAATCCTAGACTAATGAGGTTGACCATATGGGGTTAATGTCTATCTACAGAGTCTATCTTATGGAAGAATGGGTCACTAATCTCAGGGAAGAGATCAATTAGAGTCAAAGAAGTGATATCATCCTGAGGGTACTGATTTAAAGAGATCAGGTCCTTAGTAAATTTTTCCGGTTCTTCGATCTCAGGAATGGACTCTGTAATTGGGCTTTCTTCTAGTGGCTCCTCAAGTAAGAGTCTAATAGTAGGGTTGGGTTCCTCATCCTCTAACTACTCTTCCACTACAGGTTCAATCTGGGTATGGTCAAGGTCAACTAACTTTGGGTTGGTTTCTACTTGGGTATGTTCACGGTGAACAAATTCTAGGTCATTTATAGGTATCGCTTCTTCTTTCACATACTCCTCCACTAAGCTCACATCAGCTTCATATATCTCCTCTTCTAGGCCATCCTGGTGAACCATGGGGTGGTAAGAGGGGGTTGACTAAAAAAAATTTGACTAATGACTAGGGTGGTAGGGGTGGGTTGGCTAAGGGGTTCCTGACTAATACTAGGCTTAAATGTAGGGGTATTGATCCAATTGGGCTCAAGTCGACTAAGGGAAATTAGATTGGCACTAGGCTGATACCTAGGGGTACTAATCCTATTAAATTTATAGGATGTGAGCTCAAATCTATGGGTTATGGGTTCCTGGGACTCATAGGATATGGGTACATAGGGTCTGGATTCTGAGGATCTGGGTGTATAGGAGCTAGGGTCATAGGATTTGGAATCAGATTTATAGGTTGGGGATCTCCTAGGGTTAGGCTCTTGATAGGGTTCATGGCATTGGGTTCTCCTTGGGTTGGGCTCCAAGAGTGGGTCATGGTATGGGGTTCTCCAAGGATTGGGCTTAGTGTCTCCACACTCCTTGATTAAGAGGACAACCAACGACTATGACATACAACGACGTACACTTGATACACTATCGTCCTGTGATAATGTATCATTTGGTCGCTAACTAATTTAAGAACTAGATGATATATCCTCTCTATATCTCATCAAAGTAGTCCTAAGGACTTCATCACACAAGAGTTTATTTTAGGAAGATGTAAACTGTGACGAATAGCTAGAATAAATATTTTATTCAATATAATTCATATACAATTACAATAATAGTTCAACCATCTATAAGCTAGATGATTGGCTTTGGAACATATTTTCCAACATTAAGCAGTTTGATCCAAAGATAATATGGATCCTCCATGTAGATGGAGCTTCAAGTTCTTATAGGAATGGAGATATTCTAATATTGATAAACTCGAAAAGAGTGGTTATCGAATATGCACTCTACTTCTTATTCAGAGCAAGCAACAATCAAGCCGAGTATGAAGCCTTGCTTGCTAGTTTAAAGTTAGCAAAGAACTTGAGATAAAAAGCCTAAGGGTCTTCACAAACTCCCAATTGATAGCAAGTCAAACCACTAGCGAATATAAAGCTCGAGACCCGATTATAGTCAAGTATCTTGACAAGTTGTGGACTTTTACATCTACTTTGAAGTACTTTAGCATATTCCATAACTAAGATGAGAAAATGTTTGGACATAAGTATTTTTTGATTGGCAACTTTGATCGATAACTCCCTTAATCAAATTTATATTGAATATCTAGAGGCATCCAGTATCAATGATGATACTAAAAAAGTCTAATAGGTCAACCATAAGCCAAGTTGGATGGGTCTATTATCAAATTTCTTCCCAGGATATAATTTTGTATTTAAAATTCTTAAATTAGATGATTTTTTCATATATATTTTATATATATCCATGTATCGTCCAAGGAGTTAATAGATAATAATACATATTTTCAAGAGTTAAGAATTTAAGGTATGTGTCATTATAGATTAATTTCTAAATTGCTTATGATCGTTGGATTATCATAGGAATGATGATTGATTTGTTAAAATTGGTGCATGAATTACTTCTTTTTAGATGGTGGATTTTGAATCTGTAGTATAGAAACATTGGAGCAAGAGTGTAGGTGGTTGTCAGAAAACAACAGTACTGACCATGACCAAAGAATGAGAAGTCAATTGGATGCTTACTCGTTAGTGACATTCTCAATGCTGTAGTTGTGTTGTAGTTTTTTGATCTATGGTGCTTCGACTACTCATAATAGGGTTACTATAGTTTGACTAGATAAGTACTTGGTCTTCTAGCCATTCAAGTCCATACAGTGCATGCTTGCTATTGTTGGTCCATTGTAGCAGTATGATGTGTACTTAGATAGAATCTATCAACCTCGATAGATGAGGAATAGCTTACACAACACTTAGGTCACTAATCTAAAGCTTTCAAAAGTGTGCATACTTATTTAAGCTTATGAAAACCCAATTCACCCCCTTCTCTTGGGTTATCTAGCCAGTCAAAAGGATGCTCCCATCCATACAGGTCTGATGAGCACCATCTCATCAATGACCAAACCTGATATCCTTTAACTCTAGGAACAATATTAGATCCTAGGTCAATTCCAAGTCTACTCCCCCAGGTCGAAGAACTAAGTGATGTTGGGTCTGCTCGGTAGGATGTCTTGTACGAAGAGTTTCTTTGTGCAAGTCTACGATGAGTTTCTTCATGTAGGTCTTAGATTGCCTTTCCATCCCTTCATTTAAAATGTCCTTGATCTTTATAGAATCATTTTGACTTAATTGGCTTCGAACTGCTTCTACATAATTTATTCTTTTATCATCTTGTGCAATATGCTCAGGACCTAACCTAGGGTCTTGTTGTTCCAAGTATTATTCACTCTGAAGAGGTACCTTATGGTGACTGGCTGGTGGTTCATCGGCCCCTACCATGGATGTTTTTTTCTATCTGGTCTGCCCTTTTCCAATCATAATTGGAAGAATTGATTCTTTTTTGTGTCCTCTGACTCTCCTTGGGGGGTCAACAAGATTTGGGGAGAGCTTAATTGGTCTCTGGACAAGCATAATGAAGTCCTCGCTACTGATGAAGAGGACTTCAAGAAATTACTCAACATGGAGGTTCCTCAGCAGTAGGACCTGTTATCCAAATAGAACTTGTACAATATGGAGCTTAATCCAATGAACTCCATGGGTAAGCTTATCTAAAACTTTCCATCTCTTCTTTCCTTTTCTTAGTTGACTAAGTCATTTGTTCAGCTTCTTGTAGGGACGAAGGTTTCACTAGAGATGCTGAAGAGCATTGCTTAAAAGAGGGCAACTACTCAAGGGGGGCCACAAAGCAGAAGAAGGCTATGGTGAAGAGGTCCCAAGTAGACCCTTCTCTTAGGGGCCCATCAGCATCGACAAGAGCTCCAGCACTATGCCCAAGGGAAACTCCTATTGCCACTGATGACGAGGACATTGTAGTCCTCTTAGAGCCACCTCCTTCTTAGGCTTCAGTATCTCCTACACCAACACCAGCTCCATGTTCAGCAGCAGCACCATCGGCATCAGCACCTCTAGCATCATCTTTGATAGTGTTGGGTTACCTAGGACGGGCGTAGTGGAAGACTAGGTTTCAAAATTACATATTTGAAATCCTAATCGACCGAAACCTTAAACCCTAGGACCACTTGTGCATAACAACTAATAAAACAAATCTTTAGGGTTATAGAGGAATAACTGGAATGTTGTATTCCTTAATTTCCATGAGGTACACAAGTGCATGCCCTCCAGAGATGATTCACACAGGAATGGGACCAAGGAAGCACTCCTACGACTATTGCTTGTTTGCCTAGTACTCTTCTGGCAGCCTTTCGGACTTTTTTCCTTTGCTGGATCCCCTACCCTCCTGTAGGGCTCTTAGAGAACACTATGAATCCACTCACAATTTCCTAATACTCCTTCTATTTTTTTTCCTAGGCTCTTGTCTTAGTTAGACTAGCCTTGTATAGAAAGAACAAGTTGTCTTAAAAGAGACAAACTTGTCTTAAGGAAGAGGGAGAGAAAATAACAGTAGTATTCTGATAGGAGTCTCATCTACCTTGGCATCAGATTATCGATGCCAATATAAAGAGTGGGATGGGGCACCTGATATGTCTATCCATCAGCCATTTGATAAGACCCTTCAAACAGAAGGAGTCTTATTAGGATAGAAAGACATATCTGGATAAGACCTTTCATGCATCAAGAGACAAGTCTTTGTATCTTCGGTTTCCAGTAATTTTCCTCCTTCTTCCACATGGCCTTAACCGGTTATAGGAATTCCAAGAGGTGTGATTTCAGATGTGAGGTATCAGAGAAACATAGGAGACTTCAAACAGAAGGACTCCTGGTCTCAAATTAGCACCAAAATGAAGAGATGCAACTCTTCATTTTGCGCCAACTGCTTCCACACCGAATTCTTACATTTTGATCGGTCAATGCCCTTTCTCATGGGTGTGGAGATGAGGATAAAATCCTTTAGACTTTATCTGGCCTTTGTGACTGACTGGCAGAAGGACTCTTGGTCCTTCTATGCACATGCATTTTGGCGCACACCAAGAATTAATGCCAAGAGTCCATGCCATGTAGGACTCTTCAATTTGACCAAGATAAATGCTAAATAAATTCAGATAAATATTGAATTAGGCTTCTCCACTTTGGACTCAACCCAATTTAAATACTATTTAAATTAGTTAGCCTAATTAGCAAACAAGCTGACCCAATTCAATTGAGTTAGAAGTTGGGCTAGCCAACATATGCTAGTATGTCAATTAACTAGCCAATTAGGATCCCATGACCCTAATAAATATATAACTGACTTCCTTGGCCAATTCCCTAATGTGTGTGATCCTTTGGGTTCTACATCTAGCCAGCTGTAGGTCTAGGTCCAAGCCGATTCGATCTAATCAAACTCGATTGATCTAATTAGATCAAATTGAGCTGACCTAAGTTGTCAATTTGAACCAACTTCTGAATTTACTCATGAATCCAATCAAATTGATCCATAAAAACTTACAAGACATGATTGACATCTAGTAATATATCATTCCTACCTGGAAGATGAGGAATTTGGTTGAAATTATCAAAATATCTTCAAGTGGAAAGTTACCGTGCAATTCAATCCTTCGATCTCCCTTTATCCTGATTAAGTGATGGACATGGATAAATGTCAAATCCTAGCAATTAATCATTTCAAATCTCAATTTTATATTGAAGACTTGATCGATAAAAGATTAGAAATACTATCTAATCTCATTATATTTTGATCAAAGACTTCTTGAGTTATCATTCGAAGAGATCACACAGGATAACTACTCCTCTTACTAGGAGTGGTCAATTCCTTATTGACCTACTCATTACCTTCATACACAATCCACTATATCCAGAAGCACCTCATTCATGATTTAATTATCATGAATGAGTATGCACCAAAACATGGATTCGTATGCAAAGATATTATGGTAGTCTCAGGTCTAAGGACCACATGCACAACTCCCATTAAGAGAATAATCTTTTGATAAGTAAGACTTCTTTTGATGTTCTCTTGTCGGATCAGTTCAATGGACTCATAACCTAATGAGCACCCACATCTTTGTATTAGTGTTTCTACACAAGTGATTGTAAGACCAACCACCCTCTCCATCGAGCATAATAGGATGTACTAGTCTTTCCGAATTCATCGATCCCCGAATTGATTATCCATTGACTAGGAACATTTTAGATTAGGGTTTATAGGAACTTAGATCTCACCATTATGATCTCCATCGTAACCCTAATTCCATTACCCTAACCTATGAGATTCATCATAATCTAATAATTAAAACATAAGACATGACATATGATGAATCAAAAATTGCCTTTATCAATCTTGAGTTGGGAGAATACAAAAATACCACTAATATAATAACTACGGTTGTCTTTTATGGTATAATTCTTTTAATCTTCTACTTGTACTAAAGCTGATCACCCTTGTATTTAATACCCATACAATCTAGATGGCGATCTAATTGCTATAAAGGAAGGGCCTTAGTGAATGGGTCTACTATGTTATTCTTTGTATCAACTCATTCTAGTATCACATCATTTCTTTCAATGATTTCTCGAACAAGATGAAAGCGTCTCAGGATGTGCTTGGACTTATGATGAGACCTCAGTTCCTTTGCTTGTGCAACAGCTCCACTATTATCACAATACAATGGTACTGGTTGCTCTATTATAGGAACCATGACCAATTCTGTGATGAACTTCTTCATCTAGACAGCTTCCTTAGTGGCTTCACTAGTAGCTATGTATTATGCCTCAGTGACTGAGTTGGCTATAGTTGGCTACTTGGTACTCTTCCAACTCACCGCTCCTCCATTCAGAGTAAAAATATATCCTGATATAGATTTACTGTCATCTGGATCAGATTGGAAGCAAGAATCTGTATATTTTTCTAGTTTCAGTTTTGATCCTCCATATATCAGAAAAACATCTTTAGTCATTCTTAGGTACTTAAGGATATTTTTCATAGTTTTCCAATGAGCCTTCCCTGGATCAGCCTGGAACCTGCTTACCATGTCTATGGCATAAACAATATCAGGCCTGGTACATAGCATTGCATACATTATTGATCCTACTACCGAAGCATAAGAAATCTTATTCATCCTAACTCTTTCTTCTGGAGTCTTAGGTGACATCCTTTTAGATAGGTGTATGCCTTAACTCATGGATAAGTAACCCTTCTTATTTCCCTCCATATTGATCTTTTCAATATTAAGTCTATGTACCTGGAATGGGATAATCCTAGCATCCTTTTAGATCTATCTCTATAGATCTTTATTCCTAGAATATATGATCCTTCTCCCAAATCCTTCATGGAAAACTGTTTTGACAGCCATGTTTTAACTGACTGCATCATTGGAATATCATTTCCAATGATAAGCATGTCATCGACATACAAGATCGGAAAGATAATGGCACTCCCACTTGTCTTCTTATACAGACATGGCTCATTCGTATTCTTGATGAAACCAAATTTCTTAATAGTTTCATCAAAATGAATGTTCCACTTCCTTGATGCTTGCTTCAATCCATAAATGGATTTCTTAAGCTTACATACTTGGTTTGGTCTCCCACTTAAGACAAAACTCTTTGGCTATGATATATAGACTTCTTCCTCAAGATTTTCATTAAGGAATGCTGTCTTAACATCCATCTGCCAGATCTCATAATCGTAGTATGCATCAATGGCAAGCATAATCCTAATAGACTTGAGCATGGCAACTGATGAGAAGGTTTCATCATAGTCTATAACATGCTTTTACATGAAACCTTTTGCCACTAACCTAGCCTTGTAGGTTTCTATTTGCCCATCTGCACTAATCTTCCTTTTGAAGATCCATTTGCACCCTATTAGGATAATTCCCTCAGGTGGGTCAACCAAGGTCCAAATCTGGTTGTCATACATGGAGTCCATTTTAGATTTCATGGCACTTAACCATTTGTCAGAGTCCTTACTCATGATAGCTTCCGTATAGGTCAGTGGATCATCTCCTTCAATGATACTAGTCTCATTATTATTTCTAATCATAAAATCATAACTTAGAGGTGCTGCCTGCACTCTCTCTGACCTATAAAGAGGAGGTGTGTATTGTGGTTGTACCTGATCAACTGGTACTTCTGATTGAGGAACTTGAGTTTGTTCATCTTGAACTTACTCATTTAGTTATTATTCTATTACCTTCTTCTTGGATGAATTCTTTTTCCAAGAATACGGCATGCCTACTAACAAAAACCTTTTGTTTAGTAGGATAAAAGACTAGGTATCCAATACCTTGAGAATAATCGATAAACCTACATTTCTCAGCCCTAGCACTCAGCTTATATCCAAATTCCTTTTTAACATAAATTGGATAATCCCAAATCTTAAGATGTTTAAGACTTGGTTTCTTGCCATTCCATAATTCATATGGAGTACTTGGTACTGATTTTAATGGTACCCTATTTAATACATATGCAATAGTTTCTAGGGCATATCCCTAGAAGGATATTGGAAGATCTGTAAAGCACATCATGGACCTTACCATGTCAAACAAAGTATGATTCCTCCTTTCTGCTACACCATTTAATTTTGGTATATATGGAGGGGTCCATTCAGAGAGAATGCCATGTTTTTAAGATGATTAAAAAATTCACTAGATAAGTATTCTCCTCCTCGGTCAGACTGAAGGACTTTAATACTTTTTCTAGTTTATTTTTCAATCATTCTTTGATACTTTTTAAATTTATCGAAGGCTTCAGATTTATGTTTCATGAGATACACATATCCAAACCTAGATAAATCATTGATGAAAGTGATAAAATAAGAGTATTCTCCTTTAGCTTGTGTTGACATAGGTCCACATATATCTGAGTGTATTAAACCAAACAACTCAGTTGTCCTTTCTCTATGTCCAATGAATGGTGACTTGGTCATCTTTTTCATAAGGCACGATTCACAAGTTCCTAATGATTTATAATCATAAGGACTAAAGAAATAATTTTTGTATAACTTGTTAATCCTTGACTCTTTAATATGACCTAACCAGCAATGCCAAAGGAATGTTTCATTGGTATCATATCTTTTTCTTTTTGTTTTCTACATGCAAAACTTCATCATTGAGTGATAGAATTAAAAGATCATTCATAAATTTTTTCATTCCAAAGAAGTCATTAGAACAAGAAATGGAACAACCATTTATCTCAACTTTTATTTCATAACCTTATCTTAATAACAGAGATACAGAAATAATATTTCTAATTACATCTGGAATGAAATAACAATCTTTGAATTTCATTATCTTGCCCGAATGTAATAATAACATGTAGGTTCCAACAGCTTCAGCATGAATGGCTTTTCGACTCATGCCATAAAGCTTGAAGTCACCCTTCTTCAACCTTCTAATCTTGTGGAGTCCCTGCAAAGACTTGCAGATTTGAGATCCATATGCGGTATCAATACCCATGAATTAGAAATTGAAGAGCTCAATGATAAGTTTGTTTGTATCATAAACAAATCTTTTGATGCTCTACTGGCATCTTGCTTCAGACCTGCAAGATATGTCTTGCAATTCTTCTTCCAATGTTTCTTTTTTGCTATAGGAGAAACAGGATCCATCATTTGAAGGTCTCTTTGCCTTCTTCCTCTTATTGATGTTGTTCTTAGGGTTCAGCTTTCGCTTTGTACCCTTTCTTCTTTCCATCAACAAGAAGAAGATGATTAGCCTTATCTCCTTTGAAGTAGCTCTCAGCTATCTTAAGCATGTTAAGCAACTCTGGTAATAAAAAATTCAATTTGTTCATGTGGTAGTTCATGATAAACTAAGAGAAGGAATCTGGGAGTGATTGTAGGATCAAATCCTCATCAACCTCCCGGTCCATGATAAAGCCTAATTGACCTAATCGGGTGATTAAGTCAATCATCTTAAGAACATGGACCTATACTGGTGAGCCATCCTCATTCGTGTCCAGAACAACTACTTAGATATTTCATATCTAGCAGTCCTACTGTGCTCTCCATACAGCTCTTTGAGATTGAGCAGTATGGACTGAGCTTCCATGTCTTCATGTTGTCTCTGTAACTCATTACTTATCGAGGCTAACATGATGCAGTTGACAGTCAAGCTATCATTCTGCCATATTCTATAAGTGGCCTTTTCCTCCTCTGTAGCATCATCTCCAATCGGATCTGGATCCGGAGAATCGAGCATGTAGGAAACCTTTTCCTGAGCAAGTACTATTCTTGGCATCCAAGATGCCCCATAGTGAAAGAGAAGAAGCCATTTAATTTTAAATCTATGAACAACAAGAACAATACATAAATAAACCACTCAAGATGATAACCACAATAAGATAAGGACTTGAATCTAATTGTGTCTTCCACTATTTTTTTCGAATACAATAATCGTCAACTATGGTAGATGAGAAACCAATACCAGATTTCTTTAGTAGGTTTGAGATCCCAATTCCTTATAAATGCCTTGTGTTTGTACAACAAATACTTATAAGGTCAAAGGTAGGACATTCCTTTCTAATTGCATCCCTTGCAATTCTCAACATAACACTTGCCTCTAAGACACTTATAGCCTTGTGTTTGCACAACAAACCATAATATCTTAGTTTAGTCGAACCCTTCATTTATATAGTCATGATTGAATAATGTTTTCCTTGAGTTTGCTTAACAAAGTAGCATTATCAATCATACTATAAAGCATAAAATGCACCATGTCAAACTTTTTATCAAACCCTAACAGTAAGCCTTGAGTTTGCTCAACAAACCTACTATAGTTTTGCTACAAATTTATCATAGCATGAAGGAAGGTAATTTGTAGTGTGCTTAATCAATTAGCATTTCTAATTTAAGATTTAGATGTGACCACATTGGCCAGATAAGTGAAAGAGATGAGGGGGTCCCCCGTTGCTTTGCTTAGACACCAATTAAATTGGCTAGGTCAGACAATAGAAGCAATTAAAAATCTCATTCCCTTTACCTTCCTAGAACCACTTTGCCTAGGCACCAATTTGGCTAATCAAATCCTAATCGGATTTGCATCATGATAAACTTACACTACGACTAAATATAATTTTTAGGAGGACTTTGATGGTCTCTAACACATCCTAATTAATCATGTCAATATAACATTCATTCTAACAATCAAGCATACTAACCCTAATTTGCATACCATAAACATGATTATAACATCAATCCGTTCACCTCACTTGTTCATGGGATATTGCCATAGCGGCACCCCTACATGCCATAGGAGACCTCATTGAATGTGAAAAGAGAGCCTTTATTGGCTCTTATGACCGGACGACTATGGTGACTAACTCAATCCGAAGCAGTTCCTAGGATATAACATATCACATATGTAATTTAATTTAATCATGCATCGATTCATAGCATAGTAAGCAATCAACACTAAAAAACCTACTAATTACATGCATTAAGGTGGCTTTGATACCATTGTTGGGTTTCCCAGGCTGGGCGCAGCGGAAGACTAGGTTTCAAAATTTTATATTTGAAATCCTAACCGGTCGGAACCCTAAATCCTAGGATCACTGTGCATAACAACTAATAAAACAAATCTTTAGGGTTATACAGGAATACTTGGAATGCTGTATTCCTTAATTTCTGCGAGGCACATAAGTGCATGCCCTCTAGAGGTGATCCATATAGGAATGGGACCAAGGAAGCACTTCTATAAAGGTTGCTTGTTTGCCTGGTACTCTTTTGGCAGCTTTTCAGACTTTCCTCCTTCGCTGGATCCCCTACCCTCCTGTAGGGCTCTCAGAGAACACTCTGAATCCACGATCAGTTCCCTAATACCCCTTTTATTTTTATTCCTTGGCTCTTGTCTTAATTAGACTAGCCTTATCCAGAAAGAACAAGTTATGTCTTAAAGAGACAAACTTGTCTTAAGGGAGAGGGAGAGAAAATTGCAGTAGTATTCTGATGGGAGTCTCATCTACCTTGGCATCAGATTATCGATGCCAATATATAGAGTGGGATGGAGTGCCTAATATTTCTATCCATTAGCCATTTGATAAGACCCTTCAAACAGAAGGAGTCTTATTAGGATAGAAAGACATCTGGATAAGACCTTTCATGCACCAAAAGACAAGTTTTTGTCTCTTCGATTTCCAGCAATTTTTCTCCTTCTGCTACATGGCCTTGACCAGTTATGGGAAGTCCAAGAGGTGTGATTTCAGATGTGAGGCATCAGACAAACACAGGAGCCTTCAAATAGAAGGACTCCTGGTCTCAAATTAGCACCAAAATGAAGAGACGCAACTCTTCATTTTGCGCCAACCCCTTCCACACCGAATTCTTACCTTTTGACCGGTCAATACCCTTCCAAATGGGCATGGAGATGAGGATGAAGTTCTTTAGACTTTATCTGGCCTTTGTGACTGACTGGCAGAAGGACTCTTGGTCCTTCTATGCACATGCATTTTGGTGCACACTAAGAATTGGTGCCAAGAGTCCATACCATGTAGGACTCTTCAATTTGACCAAGATAAATGCCAAATTCATTCAGATAAATACTGAAATCTGCTTCAGGGCTTCATGTAGACTTGTTATAGAAGCCAGACACCCAGTGTGGCTGTGAGGCAATCTGAAGAATTATCTTTAGCACATGCTATTAGCAATGGAGATCAGTGACCCATGCTCAGGTATAAGATTCTATCTCATACTTAGTATAGATTTGATCTACAATATGCATCAATAATATCAGTACATGTTGATTTTTAAAATTTCAACATTTACATCCTATGTATATCATGTCTAAATCCTTCGTAGGTATTTTTTGATTAATTCTAATGCATGTTTTTTGATTAAAAGGGATTTTAATATGATACACTCTAAAAAATTTTTAAAAAAGCATGCATGAAATCCTATCCCAATTTTCAATATTGGTATCAAAGATAGGATTTTCTTGACATGAAATGTTTTGGATGTAAAATCTAATTTTATGTGCTTAATATCTAAGTAACTATTTCAGATTGGGTTAATTACTATAGCCATTCGATCATAGAAGAAAAGTAGGATTTAAAGACCCTCTATTCCCATTCCATGCGATCTCCATGACATGTAGGGATGCTACTGTGATCTCATCCCATGAACAAGAGAGATGAAAAGAATCTTATTAAAATTATTTTAATATTTAGATCTAATTTTTAATAATTCAATCTTGATTAATTTACTATTATGATCTAAAATTAAGTTATTATGATTTGATTTTGTTGCAGAGTGAAGCAATCAAAGAGGAGGGGTGAATTGACTTTGTGAAAAACTTTTAACAAGTATGTTTTAAATTTGAAAATAGTAAAGTGATTATGCTATAATATATATGTGTAGATTATAATTATATACAATGCTTGTGAAATGAAGAAGATGAAAGCAAGGCACAACATGCATTACAATATTTATAGTCATTCGGTGCACCCCAAGCACCAATGTCCACTTTCCAAGAACTTGAAAATTTTACTATAATCTTCCAAGATCATAGTTGGTTTGTTTTCTAGGATCACAAACCTAATTCGGTTGGTTTTCCCTATAGCTCACCAACCATAACTCTACAACAAGCCAACCTTGTGCTTGTAATTCAATTTCAAGGCTTGAATATAGCCTATCCCCTAGTTTTAATCCCCTTGAAACTAGTTACAAATTAAAAATAGAGTACAAGAAGTAATGAAATCAAAAGCTCTCAAACAAAGAAAAAGAAAGGTCGATGAAGCTCTTAAAGGAATTTTTGAGTTGTCTTCTTCAATGAAAAGTCTCTAATGATTACTTGAAAGTTAATAGTTGAGAATTAATTGCACACTCTTTAAGAACTAGGTTTTTTTTTGAAAGTTAGCACTCTAGAAGATTCTTTTGAAAGTACTTGATTTTTTTTGGATTCTCTTACTTCTTCAATAAGTTTGATGAAGAATAAATATTCTTAGATCTTCAAAAATCTAGTTATGACCATTAAAGAGTAAAAACTAGTCATTTGAACCTTTGTGCAGCTTTCTGTAGTTTCAAAAATATAACCGTTACTATGCTATCAGAAACTGAAGTATTAATACTTGAGTCTGTGAGTTGACACCTTGAGTCAACACTTCAAGTTCAGGTGCTGACACTTGAACTATTCTAAAAAATTATACTCTCTAGATTATCCTATAATTTTGACACTTAGAGCATGAGCTGATCCTTGAATCGATACCTTGAGTCGACACTTCGAGTACAGATGTTGACACTTGAGCCTATACCAAAAATTCTACTCTTTATTATTTCCAATGACTTCAACACTTGGAGCTTGGGCTCATCCTTAAGTCGACCCTTCATCACTAGGTGTTGACACTTGACTGTGCTGGCTGAAATTTTGCATGCTAAACTTCTTTTTTTTTCTGAAACATTTCTAAGGATCGAAACCGCACTTCCTTGAATCGATACTTGACCTGTGCCATCTAAAAAATGTATGCCAAATATGAAATTTTGAAGCTTTGACATAATTTCTTCCATTCCAACTTTCAAGTTTCTAAAACTCATAATTTTCTTGACTTTTCTATATTATGAAGACATCCAAAAATATGTAATTATCTTATTTAAAGGTTGATCATTTTAGTCCATCTTCTATTAAATTTGAAAGATATCTGAAATATTGATCTTAAAACTCCAACATGATATTAGTACCTTATATATATACAAACATTTTATTATATCAAAATCGAGGAAGGAGTCAATAATCTTCCCTTTTTTTGATGATGATAAAATATTGAGTATATAAGCACATAAGGTTTAGAGTATCGCAGTATGTGATTTTTAATTATGAATTTTGGTATCAAAATGAGATTGATTTTTTAATTTGTCAAGGTATCAGAGTAATTTATTGATAATGTTCCTCAATATCAGAGCATGATCATATCAGAGCATAATTACTCATAATAAACTAATATATCAAAGCATAGATATATTAGAATTATAAAGACATGCTTGAATATCAATGATTCGAGATAGTTACTTATGTATCAGCAATGTATCAAGGAATGAATCAATGTATCAGAGCATATGTTGATATATCAAAGTATGAATTATTGAAGTTTCAAAATGTATCAGAATGTATCGAGACATATCATGACATAAAATGAATGTATTGGGCATATTACTAATGTATCAAAGTAGATTAAAAGATAAATAAAGCTTAATTTTTCAGTTTTCTTCCTCTTTCATATGTTACTATGCATTGAACTTTTATTTGCTTATATATTTTATTTTCTTATATAATTAGCATTCTCTACTCCCCTTTTTTTCATCATTTGATCAAATAATGCAATAGCTTAAGTCTTTGCTTACGATTAACATTTCTACTCTTTTTTTTTGTTATAAGCTCATCTTATTTATGTGCATAGTTAATTGAGATTAAAAGCATTCCATTTTATTAGAGCAATCATCATAGAAAGAGAGATTTTCATTCACATAGAATTTTATGACACACAAAAGTGAAGATAACATAATATGTATAAATATATGTATTAGTACAAAATCAATATTTTATGGACACCAAAATATAAAATATAATATTGCAAGACATCAAGATACAATCAGATAGATAAAGACAAGACCTAAGATCCTATGGATAGTATCGATGAGGCTAGTCCTCATCAGAAGGAAAATCTATAACAATAGGGGCCACGACTCTGGATGCGGAATGTCTAGGCTTCTTATAAGTTAAGCTTCTGGTCCTAATAGAGAGATCAAAGTAGTGAAAGCTAGGTGTGTGGAAACCTAGAACCCTAGAGGCTAGCTGGGTAGGATGGTCTTGTGGCAAATTTAGTTGATTAGTATAATGGTTTGTAAGAAGATTAGGATCTATAACTAAAGGAGGCTGATCTACTACCAGAGACTGATCTGCTAGAAGTGGTGATGGTGGAGAGTCTAAAGTGTTGAATCTTGTTTTGATTTTAATGAATAACAAAATACTTAAAAATATTTGAGTACTAACTATGTGTTAAAAGTGTATTTTACTACAACAGGGTACTCATCAAAGCTATTTTGTGTTAAAAGTTCAAAGCTTGTTATCTTGTTGAAGATGCCAGTTAAATTAATGGAATTTCAAGTCAAATGGACATTGATACACAAGAATAACCTTGAAAAACTCAAATCTTGAAGTTGAAAGAAGTTTTAGCAGAGTTTCAAGAAAGTTTCAGCCAAGTGTCGACTCACGAAAGTGAAGTGTCGACTCATAGAAGCTTGAGCTGATACGTAGAAGAAGTTTCAGATGGCATGCATGAAGTATCGACTCATGAAGCTCAAGTGTCGACTCAAGTGTCAACTCAAGGCCTGAGACTAGAAATGATACATAACACGTTGAATTCAAATCTTTCCTCCAGTGTCGACTTATAAAGAAGAAGTGTCAACTCAAGTGTTGACTCACCAGAAGAAGTGTCGACACACCAGTACATTCCAGAGAGCTTCAGAAGATATTTTTAATCTAGTATCGACTCAAGTATTGACTCATATGTCGACTCATGACCTGAAGTATTGACACTTACAGGTCTGGATAAATAGTAATGACTAGTTTTTTGAAGCACAAAATTGGTTCTTTTTATCCCTAACAGCTATGTTCACCCCTTCAACGGTCAAAAATAGTCATTTAAGTCTTGGAAAGGTATTTAAAGTGAACCAAACTCAAGAGGGAAGAGACTAATGAGAAATTAAAAAGAATTTATTAAGAGTTCATTATTTTTGAGTGAAGTTGAGCCTTCAAGCATTCAAGAGCATCCAAAAAGCATTCAAGTCCATCTTTCAGACATCCATTAAGACTTCAATAATTTGAAGACAAGCTTTTCAATGGTAATCAAAGAGTTTCAAAGAAATATTTGCTTTTATTTGAAAAGCTTATTGTATTCTTACTTTAAACTTGAACTTATTGTTGTTCCTAGTTTCAAGTGGTTTGAAACTAGTACTTGGATTATTGGTGAGCCTTGTTTCAAAAACTAACTTAGGTTGTTGGTGAGCCTTGTGAAAATCAGCTAGATTTTTGGTTATCCAAAAAAATCAAGAGATTTTTTATGAGCCTTATGAAAACCAAGAGATTTTTTGGTTAGTCTTATGAAAACCAAAGGGTTGTGATTAGTTAGCCTAGAAAACTAATCAACTGTAATCAAGTGGGATTATAGTGAAATTTCCAAGTGGACCTTGGAGAGTAGATGTAGGTGATTTGGTATGCACCGAACCACTATAAATCCTTATGTATTTATGATTGCTTCTCTCATCTTGCATTTGCTTATTATTTCTAATGCATTTTAATTATCAAGCACACAAATACTTAAAATCACTAGCACCTTTATTATTTTAAATTGGCACATACTTGCAACAAGTTTTTAAAAGCCCAATTCACCCCCGTCTCTTGGGTTGCTTCACTAGGCAACAAGTAGTATTAGAGCCATGTACTCAGCTTATAGGTTTAAACACCTTGAGTTAAAGATCTATGGCAGCCCCCTTAGGTTCTAGTGTTGTTGAGGGTCAAGCCTCAAATAGATCACCTTACTTTAATGTCACAAATTACATGTATTGAAAAACTCACATGCAAATTTGTATGCATTCTATTGATTACAATGTGGAAAGTAGTTGTTAAAGGTCCTCATATTTCTTCAGTTGAGATTAATGTCATTTCCATTACAAAACTTGAAGAGGATTGGGATGAAAATGATATTAAGCAATCCGAGCTTAATGCTATGGCAATGAACTTGCTTTATTGTGCATTGGATCATAGTGAATTTAATAGGATATCTACATATACATCTACGAAGAAAATATGGGATACACTTGAGGTTACTCATGAAGGTACCATCAAGTAAAAAATACTAAAGTAAATATGCTTGTACATACATATGAGATGTTTAGAATGGAGCCCAATGAATCTATAATTGATATGTATACTAGATTTACTAATATTGTAAATGGTATGAGAAGTCTTGAAAAAATAATGTCTAATGCTGACCTTGTAAATAAAATTCTCAGGTCATTGCCAACATCTTGGGATCCAAAAGTGATGGCAATACAAGAAGCTAAAGATATTGAGACACTTTCCTTGGAGCAACGTATTCGTTCACTCATGACTTATGAGTTGAACTTGAAGCGAAAGGCAGTAGATGCATATAGGAAGAAGAAAACCATTGCATTCAAATCCACTACACCAGATGAACCTTCATATGAAGAATCTGAAGAAAGAGAAAATGAGGATGAAAAGGCACTTATTGCAAGAAAATTCAAAAGATTTATGAAAAAAAAAAAATTTCATACAAAAAAAAGCCTCAGCCTAGCAAGGAAAAAGAAAAGGAAAAAGAGAAGGAGAAGGATCTACCAATTTGTTTCGAGTGCAAGAAGCCTGGACATTACAATTTTGATTATCCTCTTCTCAAAAAATCCAAAAAGAAGTTTAAAAAGAAAGCAATGATAGCTACATGGAGTGATAGTGAAGACTCCAGCTTAGAGAAAGAACAACCAAAAGTAGCCAATCTTTGCTTCATGGCTTAAGAAGATGAGGTACAATCTGAACTTGAACTTGGTTTTATATTCAATAAACTTAATGATGCTTTTGATGAACTCATGTATGAATACAATTTTCTGAAACTTGAAAATAAAAAGTTGAAGAAACATGCTAATTTATATTCTCCTAAAAATACCAATCTTACAAATAAAAATAATGATTTAACAACTAAGATTGATGTTTTATAAAAATAAAAGAATGCTTTATCAATGACAATAGAAGTTTTGAAAAGATCCAAGACTGTTATTACAATTAATAAGTTTTTAAAGAAAAACAAAGACCTTGAGGTAGAAAATAAGAAATTCAAAGAAGAGCCTGACAAAGTTAAATCTTTTGTTAAAAAATTTACATTTAGTTCTAAAAAGTTAAGTTTATTATTAAGCAATCAAAGAGCTATATTTGATAAAGCAAGACTTGGTTATAAGCAGCAAAAGAAACAAATGTTTTTCAAGAATTTCTTTGTTTTTGCATCATCTAATGTTACTTATTTTAGTTATAAAAAATTTGGGCATAAAGCATATAAGTATGATCTAAGAAAGATAAATAATTCTAGAAAGGCTGGGTTCCAAAAAGAACCACCCTTAGTACTAACCCTAAAGGATCCAAGATAGCTTGGGTACTTATAATGAAAACTTGATCTGTTTTGCAGGTGTGTCTTGCAACCAGAAAAAAGAAAAGATTATGATATCTTGATAGTGGTTGTTCAAGACACATGACAAGAGATGTAAAACAATTTACATCTCTAGAGGCTCTGAATGGAGGAAATGTAACTTTTGGAGATAATGGTAAAGAAAAGATCATTGATATTGGTAAAGTTTACATCTCCCCTTCTACTTTTATTGATAATATTTTATTAGTTGAAGGATTAAAGCATAATCCACTAAGTATTAGTCAGTTTTGTGATAAAGGCTTTAAAGTAATTTTTGAATCATCTCTTTACATGGTATCTAGTCCTGATAATAATGGAGTAAAATTTATTAGAAATAGGCATGGCAACATCTATCTTGCTGATCTTAGCAATTTACCTTTACATGATGGTGAATGCCTAGTTATAATGAATTTCATAATTAATGAGACTGGTTGGCTTTGGCATTATAGATTAGGTAATGCAAGCATGCATCTACTTTATAAATTATACAAAAAGAACTTAGTTAAAGATTTACTAAAACTTAGATTTGAAAAAGATAAAATTTGTGAAGCTTGTCAATTTAAAAAACAAATAAGAACATCTTTCAAAATTAAAGTAATGGTTTCAACTTCTAGGCCACTAGAACTACATATGGATCTCTTTGGAATAACTAGAACCATAAGCCTAGGAGGCAAGAGATATGGACTAGTCATTGTGGATGATTTCTCTCGATTTATATGAGTTTTATTTTTAGCACATAAAGATGAACCATTTTTGGCTTTCATGAAGTTTTATTGAAAGGTTTTAAATGAGAAAGGTACTTCAAGTGTTTATATTTGTAGTGATCATGGAACTGAATTTAAAAATCAAGATTTTGAAAATTTTTATAATGAGAAAAAGATTGAACATAATTTTTCTGCATCTAGAATATCTCAACAAAATGGGGTGGTAGAAAGAAAAAATCATACTTTAGAAGAAATGGTACGCACAATGCTTTGTAAAAATAATTTACCTAGATATTTTTGGGCAAAAGTTGTTAATACTTTCTATTATATTTTAAACCGTATTTTAATTTGACCAATTTTAAAGAAAACTCTATATGATCTTTGGAAAGAAAGAAAACTTACTTTGAAATATTTTTGGATTTTTGGTTGCCGATGTTTTATTCTAAATAATGGAAAAGATAATTTAGATAAATTTGATGCCAAGTCAGATGAAGGTATCTTCTTAGGATACTCTACATCTAGCAAAATATATAGAGTTTTTAACAAAAGAACACTTGTAGTAGAAGAGTCTATGCATGTAGTATTTGAAAAGTCTACTAACAAATTCTCTAGAAAAGAGGATACTTCTGAAGAAAGTGCAGGTGTTGAAGGATTTAAAAAGTTGACTTTGGATAATCCCCTACCAAAGAAAGTGAAGAAGATCAAAATAAACAGAATGAAGAAGTAGCCACAAGATCTTCACCAAAGGATCTACCTAAAGAATGGAGATATGCTCATGGACATCCTAAGAAATTAATCTTAGATGATCCATCGAGAGGTGTAAGAACTAGATCTTTTATTAAAAATGAATGCGACTATATTACTTTTGTTCTACAAATTGAACCTAAATGTATTGGAGAAGCTGAAAAAGATCCTAATTGGATGATTGCTATGCAAGAAGAACTAAATCAATTTGAAAGAAATAACATTTAGACACTAATAGAAAGACCATCTAATGCTTCCATAATTGGTACAAAATGGATATATGAAAATAAATTAGGTGAAAATGGTATAGTAACTAGAAATAAGGCTAGACTGGTAGCTAAGAATTATAATCAAGAAGAAGGAATTGATTTTGATAAAATCTTTCCTCTAGTAGCTAGATTTAAAGTTATTATATTACTTTTAGCATTTGCATGTTTTATGAATTTCAAACAATTTCAAATAGATGTTAAAAGTGCATTTTTAAATGGTTATATAACTAAAGAAGTTTTTGCTG
This sequence comes from Areca catechu, assembly GCA_021397845.1. NCBI lineage: Eukaryota > Viridiplantae > Streptophyta > Magnoliopsida > Arecales > Arecaceae > Areca > Areca catechu. The sequence continues at coordinate 148,724,852 of CM038039.1, read as the reverse complement.
AACAACCATATGGTTTTGAAAATCATGCATATCCTGATCATGTTTTCAAACTATACAAAGCACTTTATAGTTTAAAACAAGCCCCTTGTACATGGTATGAAAGGCTTAGTAAATTTTTGATTGAAAATGGTTTTACTAAATGTCATGTTGATAATCAACTACACTATTTTTAAAGAAAAATGTTGATAATCTTTTAGTAGTACAGATCTATGTTGATGATATTATCTTTGGTGCCACTAATGAATCTCTTTGTCAAGAATTTGTAAGGCTAATGCAGGGAGAGTTCGAAATGAGCATGATGGGATAATTGAGCTACTTCCTCGGACTCCAAATTAAATAAACAAGTGAAGGGATCTTCATTAACCAAGCTAAATACACAAAGGATATCTTGAAAAAGCTTGGGATAGAGGAGACTAAACCTATTGGTCACATATGAGCCCTTCATGTAAGCTTGACAAGGATGAATCTGGTAAGAAAGTTGATCAAAAATTTTATAGAGGCATCATTGGATCATTACTGTACTTAATTGCTAGTAGACCAGATATTATGTTTAGTGTATGCATGTGTGCTAGATATCAGTCTGAGCCTAAGGAATCATATTTATTGGCTATTAAGCGCATACATAGATATTTATCTAGTACTATTGATATTGGTCTATGGTATTCTAAGAATTCAGTTATTGATTTAACTGCATATTATGATGCTGATTTTAAGTTAGATAGAAAAAGTACTGCTGGAACTTATCAATTTCTTGGAGTTAATTAATCTCATGGTTTAGCAAGAAACAAAATTTAGTTGCACTATCAATAGCTGAGGCTGAATATATTATAGTTGGAAGTTGTTGTACATAAATCTTGTGGATTAAGCAATAACTTGAAGATTTTGGCATTAAATTAATTAAAACACCAATAAGATGTGACAATACTAGTACTATAAACTTAACTAAAAATCCTGTTCAATACTTAGAAGTAAGCATATTGAAATTAGATATCAATTTATTAGAGATCATGTTCAAAATAATGAGTTATGCTTGAATTTGTTTGCACTGAAATGCAATTGGCTGATATACTAACCAAGCTACTTAATGAAGATTGGTTCTGTATGACTAGAAGAGACCTAGGGATCATTAATCTTTTTGATTGAATTTCAATCTTTTTTTGACCTTTTAAATTCTCCTTGAAAACTTTTTGATCAAATAACCTTGAAAATCATGATTAATCATTCATAGTCCACTGAAATCAGTTTCTGTGATTTTTCTATGATTTTTTCTCATTTTTTTTGGATTTTTGTCGAAGTGTCGACATCTCCAAGTGTCAACACTTGGACTGAGGTCATGAGTCGACACTTGAACGATGGGAGTCCGAGAACAAATAGAGAAAATCTATCATTTTCTCTCATTTTTTCATCCAAACCCTTGAGTCGACTCATCCATAAACAGTATCTAATCCTCTATTTAGCTCCAATCACTATGCCAACCACTCGATTTCTTGTTTGAGCCTATTTCTTTCTAGTTCCTCACTATTCTTCTCTGATTTCTCACGATTTTACCATGAAATCACTATTCTTTCCACCCTACATTGCTTCTTTCCCTATTTTCTTAAGAGATGGGTCCTAGAAAATAAGTTGTCAGGAGACCTCGACAGTCTATATAGGATACAGAGCGGTGCACGAAGGCGCAGCATAAGGATCTGGCATCAGAGACACCAATTCAGCAGGATATTCCAATTAGACCACCTGTACATGGAGCAGATAGGATGGCCTCCCAGGCCATTGTTAGAGGATGGCGGGTAGATTTCAATTTTATGGACCAGCACAACTTCTGCATAGGAGATTGGTTGAGAGATGCCAGGTTGACCCACTTCTGCTTATTGACAGAGAGGTTTTATCCTGACCTGATACTAGAGTTCTATGATACTTTGGCTAGAGGAGCAGACTGTTGGATTGCTGAGGTCCGAGGGACAGCCATACCGCTCACTATAGAGGTTCTGAGCAAAGGTTGGGAGATTTCGATGAGAGGTACTATGGCAGACTCCCTAGTTGACAAGATGAGAAGATTGTGATGCATCTTTAAGTCAGAGGTTCTCAGAGAGGGAGACAGTTGTTGCATCTCGACTTTCTCTAAAGATGAGATTACTCCATCACATCATCGTCCAGATACTTCTAATGAAGACTGCACACTTCGATTTTATCATGGAGAGAGAGTTACTTGTCATAGTGTCTCTGATCCGATGGACTCTGGTATGCCTCCTTGTTTTCATGGTACATCAGATGACTGAGGCAGCCACTAGCAGGAGGTTATGTTTACCATATGGCATGAGTCTGACCATCCTTTTCAGGGCTTATGGAGTTGTCATAGATAGAGAACCCTTCAAGTAGTTACTTTACACTAACATCTACGATGAGAGATCACTACACAAGATGGGATATCATAGAGTTAGAGGACAGTGGAGATGCAATATCTCAAGGCAAGCTACTGATGTTGATGAGGATGTTGCTGAGGAGGAGTAGATATTTACTGATGAGGCTAGGTCATTTGAGCTATCGAGAGACATTCTTGATACTCAGCCCGAGCCATCAATTCTGGCACAGTCTGAGGTGCCACCTCTTATTGACAGCATTGAGGATAGGATCACTCGACTGGAGATAGAGACGATGATCATCAGACAGCGAGTCGATCATATGCATTTTGAGATGAGGGCAGGTCACCAGGAGTTGAAAGATGGCTTCTCTACTGTCCTAGCTACACTAGACAGATTGACATCTACCAAGTCACCGTCACCTTCATCATTAGATTCCCTGCCAGCTCCACCTGCACCTTCAACTCCAGCACTAGATATAGAGACCGGAGATGGCCAAGGTGACTCTTCTATGGATTTCGATGTTGTAGATTATATAGCATAGCCTGAGCCTGATGTTGCTGTAGATGTGTCAAGGACTCCTGTTCCTGATCCTTCGAGTTCATCTACCCAAACTTCAGTCCTATCCAGCACACCTATCATTTTGGCCCATCTGATACCTTAGTTTCCACACCTATTCTTCACACCGACCCACTTGATACTTCTATTCAGTTACCTACTCCTATTTTTAGTATCCCTACCAGGACTCCACTAGTTCCTTCCACATCCTCTTTGATCCGAGAACTAAGGTTTTACACTCTTGGTTTCCATATTCTCTCTTCAGGACACACTTTTGATGTCAGATCATCGATTACTGATATAGCTGCTGATTCCATCACTCTTCATGTTCCTACTACTGACATCGCTTCCTCATCTTCAGCACCAGCCAGAGGAAGGGCATATACTAGAAGCAGATGCAGAGGGCTAGCGATGCACCCAGACTTGTCTGGACCAAACTTTCAAATCTCCGATAGATGTAGCCACGACCCTGACCTTCTAGGGTTACCATACCGATCATTATGAAGATTGGGTCTTCCTTTGACGAGGAAAGCACCCCTTAGGATTGCTTGGTATATCAGTCAGTCTGTATTTCAGTATTTTTATGTATCTGTGTTTTAGTGTGTCCTTATACTAGTTATCTATTGTATATATCAAATTATGAATCAGTTGTATGACATACTTGAAATTATATATATATTGGATTTTTCAGACTTTGTGTATATTTTTGCTATTGTAATTGTTGCCCAGGTGGCTTTTCCCAAGAGGGGGGTGAATTGGGAATTACAAAATTTTTGCATGTATGTGCACAAGTAATTCCTTTTAGTGGTTGAGTGGTGTGTTAATAAGAGAATAAGTGTAGAAGCTGAAAAGTAAATCAAGTACAACACAAACAAGGCAAGTTATAGTGGTTCGGAGCAACCCAACTCCTACGTCCACTATCCAAGTTCACCACTTGGGATTTCCACTATATCTCCCAAACTGGAATACAATCGGATTGTTTTACAAGCTCATAATCCCAACCTCTATACTTTGGTTTTTAATATTGGCTCACCAAAGAAACCCACTCTAGGTTTTCACAGGCTCACTTGGAACCTCTATACTTTGGTTTTGAAAAGGCTCACCAAAGAAACCTATTTGGTTTTTACAACCGGGCTCACCAATAACCCAAATATTCTATGAGTAGAATAAAAAAGCAAAAAAATTGACAAACTCAGTTGTCGAGTGGTTGCCGATGTAGCTCGAGTGAAGCTCAATTGAATGCTCTTCAAGGCACTTCAATGGCTTCCTTGCTTTCCTCAAAAGATGCTTCAAGCTTTTGATAAGAGTTGGTGAAGGCTTGAAGACTGACTTCAAAGCTCAAGTGCTCTCTCCTTTTACTTCAATAAATATTCAATAATTGTTCATTAACTTATTTTTAAATCATTTTTAACTCATTAGTCTCTCCAAGGATGTTCTCATACCTCATTTATAGAGACTTCAACTGCCTTTCCTTGATTTTGAACATTGTAGACCGTTGGAAAGTGACAAGTTACCGTTGGAGCACTTTTGGAATTCAAAAACAGAAATCTGGAACTAGCCATTGGAGGTGACCCCGTCATTCCAATCGGCTCGGACAATCTTCGAGTCAGCTCGGATCAAGTTCGGGTCGGCTGGGTTGAACACCAGTCGGCTGGGTTCCATAGTTGAGAAAATGGTTCACTCTGTACGAGTCGGCTAGGCTGAAATCCAGTCGGCTTAGATCCTTGAGAATCTTAGAACGTTCTCAACCATGTTATGGACGAGTTGGCTAGGCCTTGGTGCCAGTCAGCTGGATCTGTGTGCCAGAGTCGGCTGGTTCCTCCATCCAGTTGACTCGAGAATGGTTCTTCAGCCAGATCAAATTCAATCTTCCAGAACTCTTGTCCCATGCTTTGAAGACTTCTTCAACGTCTTCTTACAATAAAATCAAGAAAAATTGAAACTTGAAAACTACTAGAAGTAACCCTTTATCTTTGATTTTAGTAGGAATTTTTTGTTGGGTTCTTCTTTACAAGATTCTAAACACTTACAACTCAACACAAAGCAATAAAGATTGTAGGGTTTAGAAAGTATGTCAATGTAGCTATCCTACAAAAACTTATCAGCCATTGGAAGAGTTGTTAGATAACCAAATGTATGCTCCAATGTTTTGTTATCATCAAAATCACTTTAGGGGTCAACAATCTCTCCCTTTTTGATGATGACAAAACACTGGGCATGAAAAGAATCTATTCTATTCACAAGTAGATGTATATCATAGTAAGCATTTACACTTGTTTGACAAATCATAATATCAACTGTATTCTCAAATGTGTATCAATATATGCTATACAGTTATACACAAAGCCAATTTTATAAAATATAAGTATTAGAGAATAAGTGCTTGTATGTATCAAGCAACATTAAGTATTGACAGTTAGATGTAATAAGTAGAGAGCAACAAAGTAATCATTGAAGCAAGTTTAGCAAGTAAATTGAACATGTATATTAAAATTTCTAATCAATGTAAAATTTGTCTAAATTTCTCCCCCTTTATCATTCAATTGAACAATTTACAAGAAAAAGGTATGCAAAACTCATTAAGCTCCCCCTGTCTAATTAACTTTAGCAGTTCTATTCCAATTCATTAAGTTTTTTCTTTCATATACTCTATTGTATAATAGTTCTCCCCCTTTTTGTCATCAAATCAAAAAAGGTTAAACAATTAAGCTCAGATTTTTAAATAGATTGAGAATGTATCAAGATTTGTTTGAGATAATTTTACTTTTTCAATTTAGAGAGAGAATTCTATTAAAAAAATAGATAATGTTAACAGGATAAAACAAATACACAATAGTGTCCAAAAAAGATATTCATTGCATTTCTATCAAAAAATTCAGTACATCAAGCATTACATAAGCTTCAAAAAGTTTCCAAAAAGTATAGAAAATACTAAAGACCATACTAAAGAACTATTCACTTTCAGATTCTTCTTTAGGTACATTGGTAGGTGTACTAGCACCATACCAAGAAGCAGGTCTAGGTGGTCTACTAGAGGATGCATGAGGTGGAGGTGCTCTAGGGTGGTGAGAAGTAGTAGGAGCCCTAGTGGAAATAGGAGGAGGATCATACAAGGGTCTGGTCCTAGCAGTGACCTCCAAAGATCTAACAGTGCCACAGATAGAAACCATCTCCATCCAGATTGCTCCAAGCTGTTGCTCCATATCCTTGAGGCTTGCTGGTACTTTGTTCACTGCCTCCTTCATCTCACCGATTTCCTTTTGCATTGATATAAGCTCAGAAGCTTGGATATTGGCGAATGCTTCGGCATATCCTCTAAGTCTTCCAAGCTTTGATCTGATGATCCCAATGCCTCAAGTGTAGTCATCTGCCATATTTCTTGCTTCTGCAACAGTTCCCATTTTGCATCTGACTTCACTCAATTCAGTTGTGTATTCATTCAATGTTGCATCCACAGATTTCATTATTTCTTCAGAACTAGAAGAGATACAATCTCGAATTGGTTGAAGTTCTATTTGAGGTGCCGATCTTGAAGCTTCTATTACTTCAACCTTTCCTTGTAGATTTGAAACATGCTCTTATAGCCTATCCAGTCTGCTATCTACTGACTTTTTCATATCACCAAATAGAGAAGTAATTGTTCCTATTAGTGTATCAGTCAAACTTCTCATCTGTTCTTCAATCTGACTTTGAATGATTGGAGGATGTGTGCTGCAGGAGGGTAGTCCTGTATAGGAATATCAGATGCAGGCAAATCAAACTCATGTGCAGGCATGTCAAAAACAGGAGAAGATACTCTAGTCTCCTCAATAGTAGCAGCAGGCTCAGAAATAACAAATTCAGGCTCAGGTGCAGGCACAGAAGATGTTCCAGCTTCAACTACAGCAGTGCCAGCAGGTTCTTCATCTCCTTCTTCTTTCTCTTCACTACTTGAGCTGCCTATAGCCTTGACATTTGTACCTTTTTTTCTCCAAACTCCTTCAAATTGGAAGTAACCCATCCTCTCTAGTGATTTGGAAGTGTAGACATCTATATGGTGTAGTTCAACTCCATCTTCACCTTCCAAACTCACTCTTTGAGACTTAAACAGTAGGGTTAGCATCATTCCATAGGGTAAGCATGACTTGGCCTTTCTAACTATCTCCTTCATTTGCATAATTATAATGTAGGATAGATTTACAGGAACATTCTCCAATATGTGTTCCACAAGGCATAAGTCTTTTTCACTCACCCAATCAAATCTTCCTGTTCTTTGCAAGAATATTCTGTAGATAAAGTTATGTAGCAACCTCATTTCTAGAGACAAGGTATTAGCAAACACTGTTCCAATTCCACTAACATCTTCTTTGTTTAAGATTGTTCTTAAACCTTTTCTCTATTGTCAATCACTAGGAATTTCACTCCATCTGAAGGTAAGTCCAGTAAACCATGTAGAAATTCTTCATTGACAATAATTCTTTTTCCTTTAACAGTAGATTCAACATGATGTGTTCCCAATCTCAGATTTTCATAAAAACTTCTAACAAGAGAGGGGTAAGTCTTTTCATTCAACGAACAAAACTTTCTCCATCCTTGATCTTCAATCAAATCTCCGATTTTTAATCCAATCCCCTTGATAAATTCATAGTTAATGCGACAACCAGAGGTTACCAGTCATGTAAACATCGAAGGGACTTGACTTGGAATGGTTGGAGCATCCCTTGCGGCTTCATCCACAAGTTCCTCACTGTGAACGGTGGCGGTTGGCTCTTCTTGATGCCTTTTAGTCCTTCTTTCCCTTTCAACAGATGGAGCAACCCTAATGGAGCATTTCCCATTAGCATGCTTGGGAGCCATTGCTAGGAAAGATGGAAAACTAAGAGATTGAAGTGCTTGGAAGGGAGATAGAAATCTTTGGAGTATGATAAGGAGAGGAACGAACCATTAGAGAAGATAAAATAGAGGTTAAACGGCTCGGAGAAGGGTTTATAACCCAAAGAAAAATACTTAGGCACGAAATTCCAGTCGACTCGAATAGCCCTAAAAAGGCTCGAGTTGGCTCGGCCAGAGCTCTCCTAAAACAATCAGAGAATTTAGTCAACTCGAAAAAGCTCGAGCCGACTAAGCCAGAACTCGCTCAAAACTCTCAGAAAATCCAGTCGACTCGGCTTAAGAACCAATCGACTCGAATAGAGAAATTAGAGTTTTGGAAATTTTGATCATAAGTCAGAGAAATTTTGAAGAGGATTTCAAAGGAAATTAAGGCTCTATGATATAGAATAAAATCAGGAGGTTCTCTAGATAATGTTTCCTTAAATTTGAAAGAATTAGGTTAGAGAATTTAGAAAGGATCGCAAAGTCCTAATTCACTCCTAATTAGTTCAAATCTATCTTGATTAAGTGGCTTAGTAAATATGTCAACTAATTGATCTTCAGTAGGAACAAAATCAAGCACTATATTACCATTTGAAACATGATCTCTAATAACATGATGTCTAATTTCAATGTGCTTGGTTCTAGAATGTTGAATTGAATTCTTTGTCAAATTTATAGCACTTGTGTTATCACATTTAATTAGAATTTTAGATTGTGATACACCAAAGTCTTCTAGTTGTTGTTTAATCGATAACACTTGAGCACAACAACTACTAGTAGCCACGTACTCAGCCTCAGCTGTGGACAAGGCTACAGAGTTTTGCTTCTTACAGTGTAATGAAATTAAATTCAATCCTAGAAATTGGCATGTACCGCTAGTGCTTTTTCTATCTTTTTTACAACCAGCATAGTCAGCATCAGAGAATCCAATCAAATTCAGGGTAGAATGTTTAGAATACCAAATTCCTAAATTACTTGTTCCTTTCAAATATTTAATTATTCTTTTAACAGCAAGCATATGTGTTTCTTTTGGTGATGACTGAAATCTAGCTCATACACATACACTATATAACATGTCAGGTCTACTTGCAGTCAAATACAATAAGGATCCGATCATACCTCATATAGCTTTTGGTCAACATTGGATCCATTTTCATCTTTGTCCAATCTGCAAGCTGGGCTCATGGGTGTGCTCATTGATTTGCTACTCTCCATACCAAATTTTTTGATGATTTCCTTGATGTATTTGGCTTGGTTAATGAAGATGCCTTCCTTTGTTTGTTTTACTTGAAGTCCAAGGAAGTAGTTCAGTTCATCCATTAAGCTCATTTCAAATTCTCCCTGCATAAGCTTAGCAAATTCTTTATATAGAGATTCGTTAGTTTCATCAAAAATGATATCATCAACATATATTTGTACAGCTAAGACGTCATTATTCTTCTTTTTGATAAACAAGGTTTTGTCTACATTTCCTCTTGAAAAATCATTTTCAATTAAGAAAGTGCTAAGTCTATCATACCAGGCTCTTGGTGCTTATTTCAAACCATACAATGCTTTGTTTAATTTAAATACATGGTTTGGAAAAGTGTGATTTTTAAAACCTGGTGGTTGTTTCACAAAAACTTGTTCAGAGATAAAACCATTAAGAAATGTACTTTTTATATCCATTTGAAAAAGTTTAAAATTTATGTAGCAAGCAAATGCAAGTAGTAATCTAATGGCTTCTAGTCTTGCTACCGGTGTATAAGTTTCATCAAAATCAATACCTTCTTCTTGGTTATATCCCTTAGCCACTAATCTAGCTTTGTTTCTTATAATGTTTCCTTGCTCATCTAATTTATTCCTATAGACCCATTTGGTTCCTATTATTGGATGGTTAGTGGGTCTATCTACAAGTGTCCATACCTTATTCCTTTCAAACTGGTTTAATTCTTCATGCATTGCCATCATCCAGTTTGGGTTAGTCTCAGCTTCTTCTAAGCTATGGGGTTCTATTTGTGATACAAAGGCTAGGTAATCATGTGCATCCTTATGTGCAGACCTAGTCCTAACACCATGTGAAGGATCTCCTATTATTAATTCTTTAGGATGAGATGTAACATACCTCCAGTCCCTCGGTAGATCGGTGTGATCCTTACTTACCATTTCTTCTCAATCTTGAGTGTCTTTATCTTGAATGCTCAAGTCATCCATTCCTTTTTGTAATGTACCTGCATCATTATCTATGCACTTTTCTTGTCTTGAAGGTGTAGGGTTAGTTTCAATAAATACAACATGAATGGACTCTTCAATAGTAAGAGTCCTTTTATTAAAAACTCGATATGCTTTGCTATGTAATGAATGACCAAGAAAAATTGCATCATCAGCTTTAGAATCAAATTTTCCTAAATTATCTTTTCCATTATTATGCACAAAGCATTTGCATCCAAACACATGAAAATAACTAATATTGGGTTTTCTATCATTCCAAAGTTCATAGGGGTTTTTCTTTAAAATAGGACGGATCAAAACATGGTTTAAAATATAGCATGCAGTGTTCACCGCTTCTGTCCAAAAGTACTTTGGAAGATTGCCTTCATACAACATTGTGTGAGCTATTTCTTCCAATGTCCGATTCTTCCTCTCTACAACACCATTTTGTTGAGGTGTTCTAGGAGCGGAGAAGTTATGATCAATGCCAAATTCAGTACAATAATCTTCAAAAATTGATTTTCAAATTCAGTTCCATGATTAATTCTAATTGAAATCAAAGATAAGTTCTTTTGATTTGAAACCTTTTTATGGAATTTTTTGAAAACATGAAAAGTTTCATCTTTCGAAGAAATAAACAAAATCCAAGTAAATCTCAAAAAATCATCTACTATCACAAGAGCATATTTCATACCTCCTAGGCTTATGGTCCTAGTAGGTTCGAAAAGATCCATGTGAAGTAGTTCAAGTGGTCTTGTTGTAGAAACAATATTCTTTGATTTAAAACTCCCCTTAGTTTGTTTACCCATTTAGCATGCATCATAAATATGATTTTAATCAACTTTAAACTTAGGCATGCCTCTAACAAGATCTTTAGAAATTAATTTGGCAATAGTATGCATGCTAGCATGACCTAATCGTCTATGCCATAGTAAACCCGACTCTTTGGTCTTAGCATTCATTGCAACTAGACTAGGGCTACTTAACATGGCAAGATCATCAAGATCTACCATATAGATATTTCCAAGTCTATGTCTAATAAACTTTTTGCTAGAATCTAAAGAGTTAGTTACTATATACATAGAAGATTCAAAGACAACCTTGAAGCCTTTATCACACAATTGACTTATACTTAAGAGATTATGCTTCAACTTGTCCACTAGCAAAACATTTTCAATAAAAGTAAAGGGAGTTATTTTGATCTTACCAATACCGATTATTCTTCCTTTTCCATTGTCTCCAAAGGTGACTATGCCTCCTTCTTTCATTTCAAGGGTGATAAATTGGTCCTTGTCACCCGTCATATGTCTTGAGCAGCCACTATCTAAGTACCATCTTTTCTTCAATCTTTGGGCTGCAAGACATTCCTGCAAAACAGTCAATGAATTATTTTAGGTACCCAAGCTACCTTGGGTCCTTGTAGGTCAACAGAGGTGGTTCCTTTGGGAATCCAAATCTTTCTTACATTCTTAAGGACATTTCTAGAATTATTGCATTCAAAAGCTTTATGTCCTATTCTTTTACAAACATAGCATACAACTTTAGAGTTTTTAATAAAAATAGAATTTAAAGTTCTAAAAGTTGATGCAGTTGATGCAGATTTTGAACTTTTTGAAATATATGCATTTTTGCTCAAGTTCTTAGGAACAAACAATAAAGACTTAGAAGTTGAAACAGTTTTTGGTATGGCCAAAACTTTTTGAGATAAAACATTTTGAACAGGTATTTTAGATTTCACAAAAGTAGTTACTGAAATTCTATTCATAAAAGAAGTTTTAAAACCAATTCTAGCTTTATTTCCTGAAATTCATTGTTCTTTTAAAATTATCTCAAGCTTATTTAAAGATAAAGTAAGTTTTTCAACTAAAGGCTTGAGTTTTGTAACCTCCTTTTTCAGTTCATTATTTTCAGCAAGTAAATCATTGTTTTTCCTCTCACATAAAAGATTTTCATTTTTCAGCTTTTCAACTCGTTCAAAAAAGTCATGCAGTTCTTTTTGTAATAAAAGATTCTTTTTTGAAATTTCATCTTTTTGTTTGAGTAAAGAGTCATTCATATTTTTCAATGATTTTATCTTTACTCCAGCTTTCTTAAATTTAGACAATAAATCATGAAAAGCATAATTTAATTCATCAAATATGAATTCAGTGCAATTGTTAGGGGATGTTACATCATCTTTGAGACCCATTAAACAAAGATTTGCAGTCTTGGTGGTTTCTTCTTCTTCAAATGAAGATGATTCTTCACTATCAGACCATGTGGCAACCATGGCTTTCTTTTTCTTTTTCTGTCTGAAGGATTTCTTCAACAGAGGACAGTCTGGACGAATGTGCCCCGGCTTCCTGCATTCATAGCATGTGGGGACTACTTCTTTATCTTTCTCTCTGTCCTTTTTCTTTTCTTTTCCATAATCCTTCCTATGAAATTTCTGGTTGTATCTTTCTTTCTTTCTTCCCATAAATTTTCTGAATCTCCTCACAACCATAGAAATGTCATCGTCTTCCAGGTCATCATTGGAGGAGGTGCTTTCTTCTTTTTATTCTTCATCATCCCTCTTTGATTCAGAAGCAGCTCTGAAGACTATTATTTTCTTTTTCTTCTGTTCATCTTCAGTTCTGTGCTGCATAGTTAGCTCGTGGGTGATGAGCGATCCCAGTAGTTCATCCAGTAGAAGTGTGTTGAGATCTTTCGCCTCCTGGATTGCAGTCACTTTGAGATCCCACTTGTTAGGTAGAGAAGGGAGTATCTTCTGAACTAGATTAGCATTGGAGTATACCCTGCCAAGACTCTTCAAACCATTAATAATTTATGTAATTCTAGAGAACATAGTAGAAATTATATCAGAAGGTTCCATTTTAAATAATTCATAATTGTGAACTAAAAGATTTATCTTTGAGGTTTTCACTTGGGAAGTTCCCTCATGGGTCACTTCGAGTTTGTCCCAGATTTCCTTTGCTGAAGAGCAAGTGGAAATTCGGTTGAACTCGTTAGCATCCAAAGCACAATATAATAAATTAATTGCTTTGGCATTCAATTCTTCCATCTTCATGTCATGATCATCCCAGCCCTCTTCAAGCTTAGGGATGTCCATGCCATCAACTTTGATCGTGGGAATGTGTGGCCCTTTTAAGATGACCTTCCACAAATGAAAATCTATAGCTTAAATGTAAATTTTCATTCAAGTTTTCCAATAGGAATAATTAGTGCTTGTGAATAGTGGAGGTATATTTGTTGACTGGCCTTCGACCAAGGATGTACTCATGGGATGAGTCATCAATCTTTACTTAAGTAATCAGAGATATTGCTTTGATACCAGTTGTTGCCCAGGTGGCTTTTCCCAAGAGGGGGGTGATTGGGAATTACAAGATTTTAGTAAGTATGTGCACAAGTAATTCCTTTTAGTGGTTGAGTGCTGTGTTAATCAGAGAATAAGTGCAGAAGCTGAAAAGTAAATGAAGCACAACACAAACAAGGCAAGTTTATAGTGGTTCGGAGCAACCCAGCTCCTATGTCCACTACCCAAGTTCACCACTTGGGATTTCAACTATATCCCCCAAATCGGAATACAGTTGGATTATTTTACAGGCTCACAATCCCAACCTCTACACTTTGATTTTTAAACCGGGCTCACCAAAGAAACCCACTCTAGGTTTTCACAGGCTTACCTAGAACCTCTACACTTTGGTTTTGAAAAGGCTCACCAAAGAAACTTATTTTGTTTTTTCAACCGGGCTCACCAATAACCCAAATATTCTAAGAGTAGATTTAAAAAGTAACAAAAATTGACAAACTCAGTTGTTGGGTGGTTGCCGATGCAGCTCGAGTGAAGCTCAATTGAATGCTCTTCAACTCACTTCAATGGCTTCCTTGCTTTCCTCAAAAGATGCTTCAAGCTTCTGATAAGAGTTGGTAAAGGCTTGAAGACTTACTTCAAAGCTCAAGTGCTCTCTCCTCTTACTTCAATAAATATTCAATAACTATGTATTAACTCATTTTTAACTCATTTTTAGCTCATTAGTTTCTCCAAGGATGTTCTCATACCTCATTTATAGAGACTTCAACTGCCTTTCCTTGATTTTGAATGTTGTAGACCGTTAGGAAGTGACAGGTTATCGTTGGAGCACTTTTGGAATTCAAGAATAGAAAATTGGAACTAGCCATTGGAGGTGACCCCATCATTCCAGTCGGCTCGGACAATCTTCGAGTCAGCTCAGATCAAGTTCGGGTCGGCTGGGTTGAACACTAGTCGGTTGGGTTCCATAGTTGAGAAAATGGTTCACTCTGGATGAGTCGGCTAGGCTGAAATCCAGTCGGCTCGGATCCCTGAGAATCTCAGAACATTCTCAACCATGTTCTGGACGAGTCGGCTGGGCCTTGGTGCCAGTCGGCTAGATCTATGTGCCAGAGAACTTCTTCTTGTGCCAGTGCCAGAGTCGGCTGGTTCCTCCATTCAGTCGGCTCGAGAATGGTTCTTCAGCTAGATCAAATTCAATTTTTCAGAACTCTTGTCCCATGTTTTGAAGACTTCTTCAAGGTCTTCTTACAATAAAATCAAGAAAAATTGAAGCTTGGAAACTACTAGAAGTAACCCTTTTATCTTTGATTTAAGTAGGAAATTTTTTGTTGGGTTCTTCTTTACAAGATTCTAAACACTTACAACTCAACAAAAAGTAATAAAGATTGTAGGGTTTAGAAAGTATGTCAATGTAGTTATCCTACAAAAACTTGTCAGCCATTGGAAGAGTTGTTAAATAACCAAATGTATGCTCCAATGTTTTGTTATCATCAAAATCAATTTAGGGGTCAACAGTAATGTTTCATGTCTACCTTGCTCTTTTTCTTACCTTTTTTAATGATGACAAAAAGGGAAGAATTAATGAGAATTAATAATAAAGAACTAATGAAAATTAATGAGAATTAAGCAATAAGTAAGTGGGAGAGAGAAAATTAATTTACTAAAGCAATATTTTTTTTGGAAACTTGAAAATTAATTTTCAGATCATATATTGAGGGGGAGTTTTTTGTTCTATGCTCTATTACTCTTGATCCATACCCTTCAATTCTATACTCTGATACTTTTTAATCTTATTTGCTCTATTTTTAATATGCTTTGATACTCTTTATATTTTTTTATACTCTGATATTCCTTATTCTTATTTTTAATATGCTCTGATACTCTTTGTTTTCATAATTTGATACTCTTTATGCTCTATTAATTTTGCTATGATACTATCTATCTTTTTGGCATACTATTTGCTCTGATATGTTTTAACATTTTTTTTATGCTCTCAAAGCTTTTTCTCTGATACTTTTCATAATTCAACCTATTTTGCTCTAATGCTTATCTTTCAAACCAATTTTAAACTCTGATACACATTGTGAGCATCTAATATAAGTATATAACTCTGATATATTTTGATTATAAGCTCCGATGTATTACAATCATAGCTCTAATATATCATAATTATAGCTCTAATATATTGAATTTATTTGAATTGAATTCATTCTTATATATATTTAGCTCTGATACATTGAATTTATTCTTATAGCTCTGATACATTATAGATGAGTTTTTATTCTTGATAAACATTATAATTTAAACTATGATACTCATTATAAATTACTTTAATATTTATAATCAATTACTCTATATTTATTGCAAATCTTTTGAGCTTAACATGGGTATATACTTAAAGATTTTGTCATCATCAAAAAGGGAGAGATTGTTGACTCATATCTTGATTTTGATGAATAACAAAATATTTAAGTATATTTGAGTACTAATTATGTGTTAAAAATATGCTTTACCAAAACAGGGTACTCATCAAAGCTATTTTATGTTAAAAGTTCAAAGCTTGTTATCTTGTTGAAGAAGCCAATTAAATTGATGGAATTTCAAGTCAAATGGACCTTGATACATAAGATAAACCTTGAAGAACTCAAATCTTGAAGTTAAAAGAAGTTTCAACAGAGTTTTAGGAAAGTTTCAACCAAGTATCAACTCATGGAAGTGAAGTGTTGACTCATGGTATCGACTGATAGAAGCTTAAGCTAATATGCAGAAGAAGTTTCAGATGGTACGCATAAAGTGTCAACTCATGAAGCTCAAGTGTCGACTCATGTGTCGACTCAAGTATCAACTCAAGGCCTGAGACCAGAAATGATACAGAACATACTGAATTCAAGTCTTTCCTCAAGTGTCAACTCATGAAGAAGAAGTGTCGACTCACCAGAAGTGTCGATGCACCAGTGCATTCTAGAGAACTTCAAAAGATATTTTTAATATAGTGTCGACTCAAGTGTCGACTCATGTGTCGACTCATGATATGAAGTGTCGATACTTGCAGGTCTGGATGAACAGTAATGGCTAATTTTTTGAAATGCATAATTGGTCCTTTTCACCCCTAACGACTATTTTCATCTCTCCAATAGTCAAATATGTTCATTTAAGGTTTGGAAAGGTATTTAAAGTGGACCAAACTCAAGAGGGAAGCTACTAATGAGGAATTAAAGAGAATTCATTAAGAGTTCATTACTTTTGAGTGAAGTTGGGCCTTCAAGCATTCAAGAACATTCAAGAAGCATTCAAGTCCATCCTTCAAGAATTCATTAAGGCTTCAACAATTTGAAGACAAGCTTTCTCAACAGCAATCAAAGAACTTCAAAGAGATATTTATTTTTATTTTGAAAGTTTATTGTATTTTTACTTTAAACAAGAATTTATTATTGTTCCTAGTTTCAAGTAATTTGAAACTAGTTCTTGGGTTGTTGGTGAGCCTTGTTTCAAAAACGAACTTAGGTTGTTGATGAGCCTTGTGAAAACCAACTAGTTTTTTGGTTATCCCGAAAAACTAAGAGGGTTTTGGTGAGCCTTGTAAAAACCAAGAGATTTTTTGGTTGGCCTTGTGAAAACCAAAGGGTTGTGATTAGTGAGCCTAGAAAACTAATCAGCTGTAATCAAGTGGGATTATAGTGAAATTCCTAAGTGGACCTTGGGGAGTAGATGTAGGTGCTTTGGTGTGCACCAAACCACTATAAATCCTTGTGTATTTGTGATTGCTTCTCTCATCATGCATTTGCTTATTATTTCTATTGCATTTCAATTATCAAGCACACAAATACTTAAAATCACTAGCACCTTCATTGTTTTAAATTGGCACAAACTTGCAACAAGTTTTTAAAATCTCAATTCACCCCCCTCTTGGATTGCTTCGCTGGGCAACATAGAGAAGGATCAAAAGTTTCTACAAGAGCTAGAGTGGGTATCAGTCACTAGATGGCTACAAGTACCTTTGCAAACCTAGCATCTACTCTTTTCCTGAGCTGCTCTGAATAGTGATGTGTATTTGTCCTCAAAACATGCAGCTCAGTTTGCATATGATCTATTATAATGGATAAAGTTTAAATCTCCTCCCTGACCAAGTTGACCATAAATGTGATCCTTTGCCCCAGATTGACATCAACCTAAGCACTCGACTAAGGTGTAATGGGTATCCGTGGTGAAGGTTGATTGGTTATCTCTGTATCTACAGGGGCTATAGGAGGTGTAGTTGGCTTAGATGGTCCTGCCTCAGTTCCAGCCATAGCGACTAGCTCATATGGGCCTGTGTCTGTAGCTCTGATCTCATCCTTTGAGTTGGGCTCCACTTTTTGCCTAGATCTCTGCAAGTCCATTGTCCATCTATCTTTCTATAGCCCATCTTATGCAAAGACTTATCGTCATAAGTATGTATATGTAAAATCTTCTTGAAGGCCTCACCTTTAAGAAGAACACAAAATGCCTATAAGATATGGGTCAAACCCATCTCGTATGGCAGATGATGTGAAAACATCCGCTGACATGGAGTCTACTTAGCCACCAGCCAGTAGCTGTACGGGTGGGGGCTGCCACATGGGCACGGCCCCCGATGCAATGCCAGGGTCAGCTCCCGACCGGGGTCGAGCTCGCGAGCAAGCCCTCTACCAAGGTCAGTTCCCAGCCAGAGCCAAGCTCGAGGAGCGAGCCCCCCATCTGACGCCAACTCCCGGTCGAGGTAGAGCTCATAGAGTCGGCTCTCCCAGTCGAGGCAGAGTTCATGAAGTGAGCCCCATGTCCGAGGTCAGCTCCCAGCCAGGGTCGACCTCACGGGTGAGCCCTCCATCTGAGGTCAGCTCCTGTCTAAGGTCGAGCTCATGCTTTCGAAGGTGGACCACTTTGAGAGGTCCTTCCAGGCCACGCAAAGGCCAAAATTCTTGCCAACAAAGGAGGAGGGAAAGGTCAGCAAGAATTCAAACCACGGCATAGAGGTCCCTATCAACTTGCAGTCCCCGAGAAGTGGTGCACGCTCTGCCACCAATGCCAATTATGCAACACACTACCCACATGCTCTAAACAAGGCTAGTCTCGTCAGACCCAAGGCCCAGAAATATGCTGCCCCGTCCACCATCGTACGGTCGGGGGGATGCTGATCCATGCAGTGCAAAACTCAAAGTTTCCCCGGAAGAAGAATCCCGTCAAAGCCACAGGCCCTGCAATGCCGGGACGGTCCCTCCAAGAAGGAAAAAATCCGGTCATGGCAGGGGGCTCAGTGGCCCAGCGCTCGCCCCTCATAAGCAAAACAACACCCCTAAAGGAAGAAGGGGGCGAAAGGGCCCAAAGTGGTTTGAAGGGTCCAAAAGGGCCCGGAGGGGTCCAAGGGGTCCGAAAGGGTTCGAAGGTCTAAGAGGTTTGAAGGTTCGAAGGTAAGAAAGGTAAGGAAGGTAAGCAGAGACCAAGCGAGAGGAGCAGGGGGAGAAAAGCAAGTAAGCAATCGCAAGCCCGGCAGCTGCGAGGCCGATCGGAGAACCTCCCCGCTCCCCGCTCTCCATTTGGTCTTTCTTTTTTTCTATACTAACATTTCTATCATGTCAACCCCAGGGCGAGGGAGTCCCCCAAGATCTCAGCCACAGGGGATCTGTTCCTCTCTATTGTCCCACTGACTTGATTGTCGAAGTGTCCTCGTCAGAATCACCAGCTCGGGTCTCCTTTATTTTGCAGGCCGACCAGGCCGAAGAGCCGACACCCCTGGAGGGGAGGGCACTCCCAGCGGGAGGAGACACTCGATGCGGTGGTGACGCGGTGGAGCTGCAGGCCATAATGATCCAGGTAGCAACAGATTGGCATGCCAGGTATGGGGGCTGGTTGAGCGGAAGACAACTCAGGAACTGAGGGGATCCCAGCCAAGGCTGAGGATCCAAGCTCTCCAACCATCGGAGGCATCAGATGCCCCCCTAAAGGGGCAAGCGGGGAACACGAGAGCTCCCTCCTAGGAGCCCACCCAAAGAAAGAGAGGGAACCCAGGCATTCCCTTATGCATGGGCGCTTCTGTCATCTCATGCAAGCCTAACAGGGACATCCCCGTCTGACTCAAAGTCTGGTGGGCACAACGCAGGCCCTCCTTCAAGCCTGCTTTCCATAGCCGTGCTCACAGCCCGTAGGCAGCACCAAGGTGCAATCTACTGCGAGACTCAGCATGGTGACCCCTCACCAACGAGCTGGGCCTGCTCCATCAGGCTCGCGCTCTTCACTACTGAGCTCACAGCCTGGAGGTGGTGACGGGGCAACTCGCCACCTATCGCGAGACTCATAACTTGGCACCCTCCATCAACAACGATCCAGACTCGCTCCTTCAGGCCCACGCTCCTCACCATAGAGCTCACAACCCGGAGGTGGCGATGGGGCAACCCGCGACCTACCACGATACTCAGCTCATCACCCTCCATCAACAACATAGGCCCTCCATCAGGCTTGCCTTCCATAGATATGCTCACAGCCCAGAGGCGGCACCAAGGTGCGGTCTACCATGAGACTCACAACATGGTGACTCTTGATCAACAACGAGCCAGGCCCGCTCCATCATGTCCGCGCTCCTCACCGCTTAGCTTACAACCCAGAGGTGGGGTCAGGGCAGCCCACCATCTACCGCGAGACTCATAGCTCAGCACCCTCCATCGATAGCACGGGCCCTCCATCAGGCCCGCTTTCCACAGTCGGGATCACAACCAGGAGGCGGCTTAAGGTGCTGTCTACTGTGAGACTCATAGCATGGCGACTCCTGATAAAAAATGAGCCAGGCCCGCTCCATCAAGCCTGCGCTCATCGTTGAGCGTACAGCCCGGTGGTGGCGGTAGGGCAACCCACCACCTACCATAAGACTCACAGCTTGGCACCTTTCATCGACAACACGGGCCCACCATCAAGCCTACCTTCCCTAGCTATGATCACAGCCCGGAGGTGACACCAAGGTGCTGTCTACCACGAGACTAATAGCATGGTGACTCCTGATCAACAATGAGTAGAGCCCGCTCCATCAGGCTGCACTCCTCATCGTTGAGCTCACAGCCCAGAGGTGGCAGCGGGGCAACCTGCCACATATTGCGAGACTCATAGCTCAGCACCCTCCATCAACAATGTGGGCCATCCATCAGGCCCATCTTCCACAGCTGTGCTCATAGCCCGGAGGTGGCACCAAGGTGCTGTCTACCACGAGACTCACAGCATGGCGACTCCAGATTAACAATGAGCCGGTCCCGCTCCATCAGGCTCGTGCTCCTCACCGTTGAGCTCACAGCCTGGAGGTGGTGGCAGGGCAACCCACCACCTACCGTGAAACTCATAGCTTGGCACCCTCCATCAATAATGCAGGCCCTCCATCAGGCCCGCCTTCCATAGCCATGCTCATAGCCCGGAGGAGGTACAAAGGTACTGTCCACCACGAGACTCACAATATGGTGACTCCTGATCAACAATAAGCCAGGCCCTCCATCAGGCCCGTGCTCTTCATCGCTGAGCTCACAGCTGGGAGGTGGCAATGGGGCAACCCGTGACCTACCACGAGACTCACAGCTCAGCACCCTCCATCAACAACACGGGCACTCCATCAGGCCCGCCTCTTACAGCCATGCTCATAGCTCAGAAATGGCACCAAGGTGCTATCTACCGCGAGACTCACAGCATGGCGACTCCTCATCAACGAGCCGGGTCCACTCCATCATGCCCGCACTCTTCATCACTGAGCTCATAGCCCAAAGGAGGCGGCGGGGCAACCTGCCACTTACCACGTGACTCACAGCTCGACACCTCATCAACAACGCGGACCCCATATCAGGCCCACCTTCTATAGCAGTGCTCATAGCCCGGAGATGGCACCAAGGTGCTGTCTACCGCAAGGTTTACAGCATGGCGACCCCTCACCAATGAGATGGGCCTGCTCCATCAGGCTCGCGCTCTTCACCATAGAGCTCACAGCCAGGAGGTGGCGGCGGGGCACCCCGCCACCTATTGCAAGACTCACAGCTCGGCACCCTTCATCAATAACATGGGCCCCCCATCAAGCCACCTTTTGTAGTCGTGCTCACAGCCTGGAGGTGGTATCAAGGTGCTATCTACCATATGACTCATAGCATGGCAACTCCTCATTAACGAGCCAGGCCTCCTCCATCATGCCTGCGCTCTTTACCACTGAGCTCATAGCCCGGAGGTGGTGGCGGGGCAACCCGCCACTTATCGCGTGACTCACAGCTCGGCACCTTCATCAACAATATGGGCCCTCCATCCGGCTCGCCTTCCACAGCCGTGCTCACATCCTAGAGGCGGCATCAATGTGCTATCTGCCACCAGACTTATAGCATGGTGACTCCTCATCAACGAGCCATGCCTACTCCATCAGGCCCGTGCTCTTCACCACTGAGCTCACAGCCCGGACGTGGCAGGGTAGTCCACCACCTACCGTGAGACTCACAACTCGGCATCCTCCATCAATAATGTGGACCCTCTATCTGGCCTGCCTTCCATAGCCATGCTCATAGCATGTAGGCGGCACCAAGGTGTTGTCTACCGCGAGACTCATAGCATGGCGAGTCCTCATCAACAAGCCAGGCCTGCCCCATTAGGTCCACAATCCTCACCGCTGAGCTTATAGCCTAGAGGTGGCGATGGGGCAACCCGCCAGCTACTGCGAGACTCACAGCTCGGTAGCCTCCATCGACAACACAGGCCCTCCATCAAGCCCGCCTTCCATAGCCATGGTCATAGCCCGGAGGTGGCACCAAGGTGCTGTCTACTGCGAGACTCACAAAATGGCGACTCCTAATCAACAACGAGCTGGTTCCTCCATAAGGCCTGTGCTCTTCACCGCTGAGCTCACAGCCTTGAGGTGGCAGCAGGGCAACCTGCCACCTACTGCGAGACTCACAGCTTAGCACCCTTCATCAACAATGCAAGCCCCCCATCAAGCCCACCTTCCATAGCCATGCTCGCAGTCCGGAGGTGGCACCAAGGTGCTATCTACCATGAGACTCACAGCATGGCGACTCCACATCAACGAGCCAGGCCTGCTCCGTCCGGCCCGTGCTCTTCATCGATGAGCTCATAGCCCGAAGGTGGTGGTGGGGCAACCTTCCACTTACCACGTGACTCACAGCTTGGCACCCTCATCAACAATGTGGGCCCTTTATCAGGCCTACCTTCCATAGTGATGCAGAACGGATGCTCTGTTACCAAAATTGATGCAGAACGAAAATATGGAATGTGGAAGCAAATTAAAATTAATATATTTTTTTTATTTATTTATTTTCAGAAGTCGGCTTTGACTCAAAGGAAAGATAAACTAATGTTGAAAGAAACTAAGAAATGACAGAAAGCACAATTAAAAGGAGTGGATTATCAGAGTAACTCAGAAGTAGGATCGCTGGGGATTGAGAAACCCCCAGACCTAGGGTTTACTCCTCTTTCAAGAAACAGACGAAGAGAGAAGAGAAGGTTTTATACCTGACTGTGATATCTCTCGTTGCTTCAATTGAAGGACACTCTCGAGCAGATTATAGGATCCTTGGAGACGGGATATCTTCACAATGGATCCTCGGATTGTAGTCCTATGGCAAGGTTGGCCTTCTTCTCGAACTCAGGATCTGGAAGAAGAAGAACAAAAAAAAAGAACCAGAAACTCAAAGAAAGACACTGACCTGAGGACTTAATGAAGATTGTTGGATGTAGAAGTTCTGGAGATCTTGATACTGATCTGACTCTTCGTTGAACTTGCTCTATAGTTGAAACAGTTGATTTGAACCTGGATGCTGGTGGCCGGCCTCTATGTGGAAGAGAGGGGCCGTGGGATGTAGATGGAAAATTAGGGTTTGGTAGTGGTGGAGTAGAGATGGGTGGACTAAGCTAGGGTTTTGGGGTTGGAGATCTCACACCTCCTCAAGGTTCCTAGGGAACCCGGATTTACTCCCTCATGGAGCTCAACACTTGAATACAAGTGCGGAAGAGAGAAACAAAAAGTTGCTCACAAAGAAATTGATTTCATTCATCATTTCTTCAAGAGTTACATAGAGTTGAATATATAGACATAACAAAGAAATAAAATTTCATACACTTTCCATGTGGGACTAATAGGACTAACCCACACTTTAGGCATCAAATTCTCTTCCCAAGACTCCTTCCATGAGTGGGCAGCCCAAAAACTCCAAGAAAACTTAAAAATCAGCTCCAAATGGCAGGTTATGGGGGTGTCTCCTAGTATCTCTCCATGAATCAAGGATTTTCCCTTCATGGTTTGGCTCTTTTGGACACCTCCTAGTCTTGCTCCACAAGTTTAGGCTTCTTCCTTTCATGGCTTTGGCACTTTAGGAAACTTTTGGGTGCCTCCTTGATTTTCTCCCCAAGACATGCTCTCTTCCCTTTTATAACTTGGATTTTTATGGAACATTGTGGGGCACCTCCTTGATCCTCTCTTCAAGAAAAATTCTTGCCATCCTGGCTTGGGTTTATCTGGAAAGAAGTTGGCTCCTCCTTGGATTGAGGTATCTTGATGGATTTCTCCCCCAAGTGGTGCATGAAAGAAGGGACCTGCTTTCTTGTGGTGTGGGGACCAAGGCACACTGGATGGAGATGTGGCACCTCCTGGACTCTGGCGTGTGGCTAGGAGTGTGGCGCCCACTTGCTTGGTCCTGGGAGAAAATGTGGCACCTTGGAGAAGACCTAGACCACTACTAGGACTTGTATTGAGTCAACATGACTCAACAAAATTTAAATTGCAGGGAAATACAAACTCAAACTAAAATTGAGTTGACCAAGTCAACCCTTATTACAAAACCAGAAAACCCTAATTCTTCGGGCAATGTCAATCAGAGATCCAGATAGAGCCCTGAAGTCTTCTTCTGAGTCTAGTGCCCGCACCAATTCTCCCAGGGTGGGAGGAACTCGACCCTGTCGAGTATGGATCAAGCTGGCTCTGGTATCTCTCCAAGAGGTCTAGGTCCAATTCTTGTAATTCTTCTCGGAAGATCCAAGAGTTATCAGAATCTGGCCTTCCTTGCCAGCGGACCAGGTATCTTTGGTATCCTCGATTATGAGTAGAGATAACCTGATCATCCAGGTTCTTTTCAATCTGCTCTTTCCTCACAGGCCAGTTTGTTGGTGGACACACAGGGTTGGGTTCACTCTCAAGAACAGGATTAGGCTCAAAAAGGCTCACTGGGAATCACAGCTGGCTCTCTATACTCTACTAGGTCTGTGATGTTGAAAGTTGAGCTAATGCCTAGTTCTGAAGGCAACTCGAGCACATAGGCATTGGACCCTACTCTCTTCACCACTCTAAATGGTCCAGCTCCTCTAGCATGTAACTTTCTAATAGTTCCAGGAGGAAACCATTCAGGTCTTAACCTAATCATTACATAGTCTCCCTCAACAAAAGTTTTGACTCGTCTTTGAGAATCAGCCAACTTCTTATAAGTTTCATTACTTAAATTTATTTTGGCATGAATTTCTTTATACAAGTCCTTTACATGCTATGCAAGTGCATCAAGAGACTTGTGTGTGTGGACTAATAGTGAAATCAGATCAAGTGGTATGTGAGGCTTGTATCCATGAACAATTTCAAAGGGACTCTAGCCTATAGACCTATTGATCGAAACATTATATGCAAATTTAGTCCTGGAAAAAATACAAATCACAATTCCTGGTGCTCTCAATCAAACCAAAATCTGAGCCAAAGCCTAGTAAAGGGTCAAGAAAAACTAAACTAGTCTGACGACGCATTCCTAAAGAATGGACTTTATTCCAAAGGAACCCTAGGTCTAAACCTAACAAACTAAGGCTCTCTAGGTTTGACCTTGGGTCGGAGGAGGGCATGCAGAGCATGAAAACTTATTATGGATGCCTAGTAGGTGCCATATGGTCTTCCAGAAGTAGGTGGCAAACCTAATAGGTTCTAAGGAGTCTTGCAACCTAGAGATCTCAGTAAAGTGTAATCCCATAGCTCTAGAAACATGAGAAGATTCAGGGAAGGGTAGGAAATAAGAATCAGAGTTTTGAGATGGCTTATCAGAAACAAGAAACAAACCTTGGTTATTCAAGATGACCTTAAAATGAGGACATTGTTCTATAGGTGCACTCATCCAAACCTCATGATTTGCTCTAGGAGGGTCTACAAGTGCAAGTTCTAGGGTAGGCTGGGTGCTCCTAGAAGGTGGAAGGTTATCAGGAAGGTCTTTAGAATGTTTATATAATAAGTCCTCTAAGCTACTGTCTTTTTCTTGTTCTTGGACCTTCTATATGGGCAATTCTTGTGAACCCCTTCCTTCTTCATACTTCTCTACCAGATTTGACTCAGGGGTGTCTTCTTTGGATTCCTTAATGAGTTCAGGGGTATTCTCACTTAAACTTTCATTTGGTGTAATTTCCTCTTCCTGAACTTCCTCAAAAGGGTCTTCTCTTAGGGTTAGCTCCTGAATTCCTTGAGTGGCAGGGGTCCCCTCAATAACCCCATTAGGTAGGAGTTGGCTAATTGAATTATCGGGAGAGATATCCTCAAATTCTTCTTCTTCATATTCATCTATCAAACTTATGTCAGGCTCATATATTTCTTCCTCAATCTCACTGAAATGTTCTAATCTATTCTCCTTTGATTCCTCTTTAAGTACGGTTCTGGTCAGGTCAACTAATTTTGGGATGGCCATGCCTAACTCCTTCTCAGTGTTATCCTTCTGGTCAAGAGGTGACACAAGTGGGAATTGACAAACAAAAGTCTGGTTCACTACGAGTGTCGGATCAATCGGAACTTGACTCAAGTTGGTAGAGGTTGGCTTTAAGTCCAAAGTACTTGATTGGTTATATCTTAAAGACCACTCATAGTCTTGGGCTTCTTGGTAGGCTCGGTCTAACTTATTGGTCTTTTCAAGGAATAGCTTCCTATAAATGTCTGGGTGTAACCCAACCCTAAACCTCGATGTGATCTGAGCTTCGGTCTCAATGGTATTGCATTTCATGTCATACCACTGGAAGTCCTCGATATATTTAAACACAGGCCTATTACCTTGTCGCAATTGGTACCATTGGTCTAAAAGTCTTTTCTCATAGGATCTGCCTAGGTACCTATCTCTCAACTTACTTGTTATATCTCTCCAAGTATATATTTCCTCTTTTCTTTGATAACACTCACGCTCAATAGCATACCAATGCGACCTAGCATGTTTGGTGAACTTGGTTTTGGCCAACCTAACTTGTCCTAATTCCGATATGTTAGTGCACTCAAAATACCGATCCATTTGTTCTTCCCACTTAATATATGTCTCTTGTCTTCCATCAAAAGTGGGTGCATAAGTTTCGGTGTTCCTAACGGGTCCCTTCTTTGAGTCAACCAAGTATGGGTACAGGCTCCTAGGGCTAGACTCAGGGGCAAGATCATGGTCATATGCTCTTAGATCAAACCTCCAATGATTAGGTTCAGGATCCCTGTATAAAGGTCTCCTAGGCTCTGGGTGTGGGTGAGGTTGGGGTCTACCAAATTCTGAGTCAGGGGTCCAATTTCGGTGCCTAGGCTTTTCAAGTACCTGGGCTCGGTCTCTAAACTGGGCAACAGTATCAGTCATATCCTGACTCAATTTGGTCATACTTTCGGTAAGAGTTCTAATCATGGCCTCTAAATCAGGTTGGGTTTGACTAGGTTGGTAGGGTACTCCATTCCGGGTGGACATGATGATGCAAGAAAGCACACCAAATGAGACTCGACTGAAACGACAATAGGCTAACATGACCTAGAGCCCAAACTAGATGCCCAATCAGAGTGGCAAGCTAGCCTGTAGTAACTCGGGACTCAGCCAGGCAGGTGTAAGGGGAGTGTTAGGTCCCTAATTGCCAATCCTAGATACCAATCAGTGATTGGCCAGGTAGGCGGACCAGCACACAAGCCCTTCGGGACGTAGTCCCTGAACCACCATTCTAGACACTAAGTACAAAGCACACACAGAGTAACTAGACAAACTGACTCAACACTAGGCTAGACCTGACCAGTTGGTGTTCCTAGCCCACTAGGGCAAATTAAGTCAAATAAATTTTAAAATTAGGCTTAGGATCGAATAAATGGATGGTGGTTTTGGGCTAAGGAGAGGTTATCAACTCCTCCCCTTATCTTAGATGCTCAATTGCCCTTAAGATGAATTAGGAGATGATCACTCAAAAAAAATTGAATTGCAGAAACATAGAAACAGAATTTCTGTAATTTAACTCTCAGAAATTTTACAGAAACCAATAAATTACAATAAAATTATGTAAAATATTTTCAATTATACTGGTTCCGGCAAAATAAAAATCACATAATTTGGAGTTAATTGCAATGAGAAACAATTCCTAAAATAGGGTAGTTATAGACTGAAAATAGAATGCTTCCCCCGTTTACAATTCCTGCTACAAAGTTGTAACCCAGCGGATCCCCTACATGCCCTAGGAACACCCCATGGAATAGGAAGAGGAGGCTTGCACCTCACTTCGTTCCTAGGACCGGACGTCCTGGGGAGTCTACTTCGAGCAGACAAAGTAAAAAAGAGAGACACTCAAAACATGCAAGCAAGTCAAAAACCCTAGACAGGGCTCTGATACCAAAATTGATGCGGAACGGATGCTCTGTTACCAAAATTGATGCAGAACAAAAATGTGGAATGCGGAAGCAAATTAAAATTAATTTATTTTTTTTATTTATTTATTTTCAGAAGTCGGCTTTGACTCAAAGGAAAGATAAACTAATGTTGAAAGAAACTAAGAAATGACAGAAAGCACAATTAAAAGGAGTGGATTATCAGAGTAACTCAGAAGTAGGATCACTGGGGATTGAGAAACCCCCAGACCTAGGGTTTACTCCTCTTTCAAGAAACAGACGAAGAGAGAAGAGAAGGTTTTATACCTGACTGTGATATCTCTCGTTGCTTCAATTGAAGGACACTCTCGAGCAGATTGTAGGATCCTTGGAGACGGGGTATCTTCGCAATGGATCCTCGGATTGTAGTCCTATGGCAAGGTTGGCCTTCTTCTCGAACTCAGGATCTGGAAGAAGAAGAACAAAAAAAAGAACCAGAAACTCAAAGAAAGACACTGACCTGAGGACTTAATGAAGATTGTTGGATGTAGAAGTTCTGGAGATCTTGATACTGATCTGACTCTTCGTTGAACTTGCTCTGTAGTTGAAATAGTTGATCTGAACCTGGATGCTGGTGGCCGGCCTCTATGTGGAAGAGAGGGGCCGTGGGATGTAGATGGAAAATTAGATGTAGATGGAAAATTAGGGTTTGGTGGTGGTGGAGTAGAGATGGGTGGACTAAGCTAGGGTTTTGGGGTTGGAGATCTCACACCTCCTCAAGGTTCCTAGGGAACCCGGATTTACTCCCTCACGGAGCTCAACACTTGAATACAAGTGCAGAAGAGAGAAACACAAAGTTGCTCACAAAGAAATTGATTTCATTCATCATTTCTTCAAGAGTTACATAGAGTTGAATATATAGACATAACAAAGAAATAAAATTTCATACACTTCCCATATGGGACTAATAGGACTAACCCACACTTTAGGCATCAAATTCTCTTCCCAAGACTCCTTCCATGAGTGGGCAGCCCAAAAACTCCGAGAAAACTTGAAAATCAGCTCTAAATGGCAGGTTATGGGGGTGTCTCCTAGTATCTCTCCATGAATCAAGGATTTTCCCTTCATGGTTTGGCTCTTTTGGACACCTCCTAGTCTTGCTCTACAAGTTTAGGCTTCTTCCTTTCATGGCTTTGGCACTTTAGGAAACTTTTGGGTTCCTCCTTGATTTTCTCCCCAAGACATGCTCTCTTCCCTTTTATAACTTGGGTTTTTATGGAACATTGTGGGGCACCTCCTTGATCCTCTCTTCAAGAAAAATTCTTGCCATCCTGGCTTGGGTTTATCTGGAAAGAAGTTGGCTCCTCCTTGGATTGAGGTATCTTGATGGATTTCTCCCCCAAGTGGCGCATGAAAGAAGGGACCTGCTTTCTTGTGGTGTGGGGACCAAGGCACACTGGATGGAGATGTGGCGCCTCCTAGACTCTGGCGTGTGGCTGGGAGTGTGGCGCCCACTTGCTTGGTCCTGGGAGAAAATGTGGCACCTTGGAGAAAACCTAGACCACTACTAGGACTTGTATTGAGTCAACATGACTCAACAAAATTTAAATTGCAGGGAAATACAGACTCAAACTAAAATTGAGTTGACCAAGTCAACCCTTATTACAAAACCAGAAAACCCTAATTCTTAGGGCAATGTCAATCAGAGATCCAGTTGGAGCCCTGAAGTCTTCTTCTGAGTCTGGTGCCCGCACCACATAGCCGTGCTCACAGCCTGGAGCTAGCACCAATGTGCTGTCTGCCATGAGACTCACAGCATGGCAACTCCTCATCAACAAGCAAGGCCCTCCATCAAGCCCGCACTCTTCATCACTGAGCTCACAGCCCGAAGGTGGTGACGGGCAACTCGCCACTTACCGCGTGACTTACAGCTCGGCACCCTTATCCACA
This sequence comes from Areca catechu, assembly GCA_021397845.1. Classification (NCBI taxonomy): domain Eukaryota; kingdom Viridiplantae; phylum Streptophyta; class Magnoliopsida; order Arecales; family Arecaceae; genus Areca; species Areca catechu. Next base: position 148,695,073 of record CM038039.1, on the reverse strand, counting down.
ATGTGGGCCCCCCATCAGGCCCGCCTTCCATAGCCATGCTCACAGCCCGGAGATGGCACCAAGGTGCTATCTACCATGCACTCATAGCATGGCGACTCCTCATCAACGAGCCGGGCCCACTCCATTAAGCCCGCGCTCTTCATCGCTGAGCTCATAGCCCGGAGGTGGCGGCGAGGCAACCCACTACTTATCGCATGACTCATAGCTCGACACCCTTCACTAACAAGTCAGGCCCTTCATCAGGCCCGTGCTCTTCACTGCTGAGCTTACAACTTGGAGATGGCAGTGGGGCAACCCACCACTTACCGCGTGACTCACAGCTTAGCACCCTTCACTAGTAAGCCGGGCCCTCCATCAGGCCCGCACTTTCATTGCTGAGCTCACAGCCCGAAGGTGGTGGCGGGGCAACCCACCACTTACCACATGACTCAGAGCTCGACACCCTTCACCAGCAAGCCAGAATCTTCATCAAGCCCACCTCCCATAGCCACGCTCACAACATGGAGGCGGCAACAAGATGTCACCCACCCCGTGACTCATGGCATGGTGAATCGAGAAGCTCGGCACCCTTAGCCCAACTCACCATCCAGAGGTGGCGGCAGGGCAACCTGCCATCTACTAAGAGATCCACAGCTAGGCAATCACCAATCTAGGTCCTTCCAACAGACCTGTGCTCAGTCGCCCGGCTCACAGTCTTGAGGTGCAGTTAGGGACTCTTGGAACCCTGCCATCTACCGTGAAACACATAGTTTGGCACCTATAAGCCAGAAAACTCAAGAAGCCCTACATCCACTGCCTTACTCACAGTCTGGAGATGCCTTCCTGGAAACTCCAAAAGCCCCACCATCTGCCCTTTGACTCATAGCATGGCAAACCAAGCTGGGATACTCCAGAAGCCCTGCATCTGGATGCCTTGCTTATGGCCTGGGGATGTTGGTGAGGAATCCCTGAAGTCCAATTGTCGGCTACCTGACACATGGCTTGGCAAGCTAAGGAGACCCCCTAGCATCGATCCAAGCCGAAGAATGGAAAAACAACAAGCAAAAAGGAGGGGACACAGAGCATTCCGACCAAAAAAAGAAGAAAAATCACCCTCGTCGAAATGCCCCTACCTCGGAGAGAAGCCCCTAGCAGTCTGGGAAGCCTTGCAGTAGATTTGGGCTCCAAAAAAAAAGAGAAGGAAAAGAAGAAGAAGCTGCAGTGAAGCTTTCGTTAATCAAAAGTCCCTTACACCCTATGGAGGCTCCCGACAGGCTGGGAGACTTCCTGAAATTCTAAGATACAAGATGAAAGGTAGATGGGCTGAGGCCCCATCTCCACTCTGCCTGAGCACACTGGCACCCTTCCTCATGAGCCCGCCGAATCTCTAGAGCTCGGTATCGGCTCCGCCTTTACCATGCCATCCTCCTTGGAATTCACCGATCCCGTGATTCCAAGGGTAGCTGTAGCAGCTCCGCATCAGGGTACTCCCATCAGCACCACGATGGCCGTGGCCCTCTCCGCAATGACCGTGACCCGGAACGCCACCTCCTCTTATAAGATCTTCGGTCTTGTAAACTAGGAGATGGCTCTAGCTGCCTTCACTTTTGAGGCAGCCTCTTTCTCTACCCCAGTTGTGTGATCGGAAGATCTCCCCCACCACATTCGAGGGGGAAGTTTCAATCTCGGCAGGTTTTTTCTTCGAACCAGATGCCCATGCCTTGATGCTGGCCAGTCACTCCTAAAGATCCTCCACTTGGCTCTCCCAGGCCTCGGGCAGAGATCTTGAAATCTACTAGGAGCCCTTCTTCAGCACAAACCGAAGGAGAGGGAATGAAGAAGAAGAACATGAAAGCCAACCTTAGAATAAAAAGGGGGACTAAAGGAGGAAGAAGGCTTTGAGGAAACCTGGCTGCCTACATCCAAAGGCCTTTTAAAAGTTGTGCAGAAAACCGAAGATCACCACGTGTTGACTCTAGGTGCCTCCCGATGCTTTGGTTCGCAAAACAAATGCCTTGATCCATCCTGGACATTAATGATCCCTCTATTGGAAAACTGAGTGCAGCGCCCCATTAACATGAAGATGCAATCTTCGAGGCATGCCCAGTCAAAGCATTAAAATATGGAAGGCGCATCCCTCCATGTCAATATAGCCGTTACTCCCATCGCCTGAGCGATGCTTCGTTCTCCGGGCTCGGGAGTGGGGGGCATCTGATGTGGCAACATCTGTTGACGTGGAGTCTACATAGCCACTAGCCAGCAGCCGCACGGGTGGGGGCTACCACCTGGGCACGGCCCCCAGTGGAATGCCGGGGTCAGCTCCCGGTTAGGGTCTAGCTCGCGAGCGAGCCCTCTGTTGAGGTCTGTTCCCTACCAAGGTCGATCTCGAGGAGGAGACCCTGTTTGATGCCAGCTCCCAATCGAGGCAGAGCTCATAGAGTCAGCTCTCTCGGCTAAGGCAGAGTTCATGAAGCGAGCCCCCTGTCTAAGCTCAGCTCCCAGCTGGGGTCAAGCACACAGATGAGCCCTCTGTCTGAGGTCAACTCCGGCCATGGTTGAGCTTATGCTGTCAAAGGCGGACCCCTTCAGGAGGTCCTTCTAGGCCACACAAAAGCCAGAATTCCTGCCAGCAGTGGAGGAGGGAAGGTCAGCAAGAATTCAAACCGTGGCATGGAGGTCCATGTCCACCTGCAATCCCCGAGAAGTGGCGTACGCTCAGCCACCAATGCCAATTCTGCAACACATCACCCACATGCTTTGAGCAAGGCCAGCCCCGTCAGACCCAAGGCCTAGTAATACTCCACCACATCCACCACCGTATGACTGAGGGGATGCTGATCAATGTGATGCAAAACTCAGAGTTCTCCCAGAGGAAGAATCCTGTCAAAGCCACAGGCCTTGCAATGTCGAGACGGTGCCTCCAAGAAGGGAAAGATCCCTCCATGGCAGTGGGCTTAGTGGCCCAGCGCTCCCCCTCATATGCAAAACAACACCCCCAATGGAAGAAGGGGGCGAAAGGGCCCAAAGGGTTTCGAAGGGTCCGAAAGGGCCTGGAGGGGTCCAAGGGGTCTGAAAGGGTCCGAAAGGTCTGAAGGTCCGAGAGGTCCGAAAATCCGAAGGTAAGCGGAGACCAAGCGAGAGGAGCGGGGGAAGAGAAGCAAGCAAGCAACCGCAAGCCCGGTGGCCGCGAGACCTACCGGAGAACCTCCCCACTCCCCGCTCTCCATTTGGTCTTCACTTTTTCCATACTAATATTTCTATCATGTCATCCCTTGGGGCGAGGGAGTCCCCCAAGCTCTCTACCACAAGGAATCTGTTTCCCTCGATCATCCCACTGACTTGATCATCGGAGTGTCCTCGCCGGAATCCCCGGCCCGAGTCTTTGTTTTGCAGGTCGAAGAGCCGACACCCCCGGAGGGGGAGGGCGCTCTCAATGGGAGGAGGAGGCAATCGACGCGGTGGTGACATGTCAGAGCTACAGGCCATGATGATCTAGGTGGCAACAGCAGAAAAATCTCTTACTGGTGGCTACCTCCCGCATCTACCTGGCCATAATCCCAGGCAGATTCACCACAATCCTCGAAACTAGTGCCATCATGAGCATAAGCTCTCTCTCCATAATAAAATCGAATTGGCCAGCCTTCAAAACTAATATCTTGGTAATGATATGGTGCAGGAGCCACACTTAAGTGACAGCTGGTTGGCTACCACCACTAATACATCCTATATATCATCCCACTCTAGAATACACCTAAAACCATCTATCTTGTCTCCCAAGCTATCTATAATAGGGCCATAGAAGGGGCTCTCCCACACTCTACTTAGCATCTATCTAGTGATAGGGATCAAAATTTCTCAAACCACCGCTATCCACTTATCTACTCTTCAAGCCATGGATACATAAAACTCTCTCATGAGGTGATGGTAATATCTCTCCCTCATGGAACAAAAGGCCTCGCATCCCATAGCTCAAATCCATGGTTCAATAGAAAACCCCTCATGATCAAAGTAAGCAAAGTCGATCCATCTCCTATAGGAAATCACCTTGTTGACTACCCTCGCTGCCATCAATAAAAGAAGAGGAGGACTGCAAGTAGCTCTTCATTCCTGTAGATCATGTCGTGCCTTGGATCTTTGTTCCCCACTATTAGATCTATCGAAACAGGGATTAGGGTTCTTGGATTGATGGGCTAATTATTTTCAAGGACCCATACTGCTTGAATGGAAAATGATTGAGTAAGAATCCAATAGAAAGAGGGTGGAGATTGAGAGATTCACTATTTGGAAGGATTGGGATAGTTTTTGAAAGGTTTATGAAAGAGAAAATGAAAGGAGAAATGAGAAAAATGGATTATGGCCATGCCCTAAATGGTCGGGTTCCGTTGGTGAGTCAACACTTGAAATTAGTTTAAGTGTCGACACTTCAGTGAATCAACACTTGATGAAATATAAGTGTCGATACTTGGTGGGCTTGAAAAAGATCTAAATTTTTCTTTAAAAGAGGAGTTCAAGGAAGGTTTCATAGATGAAATTAGGAGGTTTAGAGAGGTTGAAAATGATATATTTTCAATTGAATTGATATTGCTAAGAGCTAGAATTGAGAGAATATGAAAGGTTTAGTCAAACAGATCTATCACTCCTAGTTCTTTGCTAATCATACAAAATTTATCTTCATTAAAGGATTTAGTAAAGATATTTGCTAATTGTCTATCGGTACATACAAAATTAAGTAATACATTATCATTTTGTAATGATCTCTTAAGAAATAGTATCTTATCTTAATATGCTTACTTCTTAACTGTTGAATAGGATTTTTAGTTAGATTAATTACACTTTTATTATCACATCTTATAAGAATTTTATTTAATTTAATACTAAAATCTTTGAATTATTGTTTAATCCACAACATTTGAGCACAACAACTTTCAAGTACTACATATTCGGCCTTGACCATAGATAGTATAACTGAATTTTATTTCTTGCTAAATCAAGAGATTAATTAACTCCAAGAAATTAACAAGTACCACTTGTGATCTTTCTATCAAAGTTATATCCAGCAAAATCAATATCTGAATATGCCATAAGCTCAATTAATGATTTTTTTAGAGTATTATAATCTAATATTAATAGTACCAAACAAATATCTAAGTATATGTTTAACAGCTAATAAATATGATTTGTTAGGATTTGACTGATATCTAGCATGCATGCAAACACTAAATATAATATTTGGTCTACTTGTAGTAAGATACAATAAAGATCCAATGATACCTCTATATAATTTTTTGATTAATACTCTTACCATTCTCATCTTTGTCAAGCTTGCAGAGGGACTTAGGGGTATGCCAAGTGGTTTAATTGTCTACATCCCAAACTTCTTTACTATCTCTCGAGTATACTTTGCTTGGTTGATAAAGATTTTCTTTTTAGTTTTTTCTTGATTTGGAGTCTGAGAAAGAAGTTTAGTACTCCCATCATGCTTATCTCAAACTCTCCTTGCATTAACTCAATAAACTCTTGGCAAAGAACTTCATCAGTGGCACCAAAAATAATATTATCAACATAAATTTATACCATTAATAAGTCATTATTTTTTTCTTTTAAAAATAAAGTAGTATCAACTTTTTCCTTTATAAAATTATTTTTAAATAAAAATTTGCTTAACCTATTATACCATGCACATGAAGCTTGTTTTAAATCATAAAAAGCTTTATGGAGTTTAAAAACATGATTTGAATAGGTATGATCTTCAAAACTAGGTGGTTGTTTAACATAAATCTCTTTTATTATGTATCTATTTAAAAATATACTTTTAACATCCATTTGAAATAATTTAATATTCATAAAACATGCAAATATAAGTAATAATCTAATCTAGCAATAGATATAAAAGTTTTGTCAAAAGCAATGCCTTCTTCTTGATTATATATTTTAGTTATTAGTCTAGTTTTATTTCTAGTTACAATTCTATTTTTATCTAACTTTTTTCTAAAAATTTATTTAGTTCCAATTATTGATATATTATTAGGTGGTCTTTCTACTGAAGTACAAAATTTATTTCTTTTAATTTGATTTAATTCTTCTTGTATTATATTTATCTAGTTAGGATCTTTTCAGCTTCTTTAATACTTTTAGGTTTAATTTAAGATACAAAAGTCAAATAATCATAAACATTTCTAAAAGATCATCGACTCTTTATCCCTTTTAATGGATCACCTATGATTAATTCTTTAGGATGTCTATGGACGTTCCTCCACTCATTAAACAGATCATTGTGTTTTAGTAAGGTTCTTTCTTCTTTCTCCTTTTGATCTTCTTCAAGGTCCTTGGAGGGTGCATCCTTTAATATTAAGTTTTTTATCCTTTGAAGACCCGAGTTATCATCCAAAACATCTTTTATTCTAGAAGATTTATCATTAGATTTATCAAAAACTACATGCACAGATTCCTTAACAGCAAGGATTCTCTTGTTAAAGACTCTATATGTCTTGTTAGATGTAGAGTATCCTATCAAGATACCCTCATTTGACTCGATATCAAATTTGCCTAGATTTATTTTCATTGTTTAATATAAAACACCGACATTCAAAAATATAAAAATATTTTATAATCGGTTTTCTACCTTTTCAAAGTTTATAAGATGTCTTCTTTAAAATAGGATGAATCAAAATATGGTTTAAAATATAACATGCTATATTAAGGCTTCTATCCAAAAATATCTTGAAAGATTATTTTTTTATAGCATGGTGCTTGCCATTTTTTTCAAAATTTTATTTTTTTCTTTCTATAACTATATTTTGTTAAGGTGTTCTAAGTCTATAAAAATTATGATCAATGACTTTTTCATTGCAAGATTTTTTAAAATCTTGGTTTTCAAATTTAGTTCCATGATTACTATGAATGCAAATTATTAAAGTATATTTCTTATTTGAAACCGTTCGATAAAACTTAGTGAAAGCTAAAAAAGCTTCATCCTTATATTCCAAAAATATATCCTATATAAAATGAGAGAAATTATCTACAATAACTAGACCATACTTCTTTTCTCCTAAACTAGTAGTCCTTGTGGATCCAAATAAATCCACATAAAATAATTCCAAAGGTCTAGATATAGAAAATATACTTTTAGATTTGAAAGAATTTTTAGTTTGTTTTTCAGATTGGCATGCATCATAAATTTTATTCTTTTCAAAATTAAGTTTTGACACATCTTTTACAAGATCTTTTTTGTTCAATTTAGAAAGCAAATGCATACTAGCATGTTCTAATCTACGATGCCATAACCAGTTAGTCTCATTGACTTTGGCTTTTATTGCAGCTAGGTATTGTGTTAAATGTATGCCCTAGAAGCCAAGTTAGCATGACACATTATATCTTTTTTAGGATATATTTTAGTACTTAATTCATTTAAATTAATAAAATTGGGCATTATTTTTTTCCACTATATGTGATGAGTCTATAAATTTTTCATGAAGTTAATGGATAATGATATATTCTTAAAAATTAAAAATTTGAGATATGTGTCATTATAGGTTAACTCCTAAATGCTCCCAGTCATCGGATCATCACGAGGATAGTGATTGATCTATTAAGATTGGTGAATGAATTGCTTCCCTTCTAAATAAACGAGTCTCAAGTCTATAGTATGGGGACACTAGAGTGAGAATGCAAGTGGTTGATATAGATTAATAGTACTGAGCATGACCAACTAATGAGAAGTTACATGGATGACTACTCACTCCTTAGTAACTTCTCGATGCTGTAGTTGTGTGAGAGTTCCTTAACCTACGATTCCTTGGCTACTTATAGTGGAGTTGTTGTAGTTTGATAGTACATAAAATGGTCGTTGGCTATTTGGGACTTTGTGGTATTCGTTGGTTGTGGTAGGTTCACTATAGAAAAAGGGAGTGCACTTATCGAAAATTATCGGCCTTAGTAGTTGAGGTATAGTCCTCTGCAACCTAATATGTTGAATCCTTAAATCTATGGCCACAATAACATAATAATGGAAAGGATCTTTCAAGAAAATCATGATTGGACTCAAGCAAATTAAGTCTAGCACATGACAAGTGCTTAGGATTTAATGAGTTTTATGATTAGGGACTCTATCATGATTAGACTCCTATGCCAAAAAGATTTTAGCATGAAGGCTATAAATAAAAGGGCTTCCAAGAATTGGATGCATAAAAAAGATAGTCTAAAGAGAGACTAAGAGGGGAGGGATATAAAAAAAGGCTAGTGATTTTTTGAGAAGAAATCATTAGGGTGCTAGATGTAAGTCTCCTTAGAAGGAGAGGGGCTGAAGTTCTTGTAAACTTTTAGCTAATTTCTTTGATTGGAAAGGTCCTTGAGAGGTTCTCATGTGGATCACCATTGAAGGGATGTGCTTGAGGTCCTGGTGGATCTCAAACCAGCATTAGATGACGATCGTCAAGTATGTATTTATTTTTATCTACTCATGTTTTTTCATTATTTATGCAAGTAGATCCAGTAATTAGGGTTTTGGATGTATACTTTGATATAATTTTTATATCATGCTTAAAAATTTTTAAAAAATTCTACTTCCACTATGCATATATTTTTCAATAATGGTATCAAAGCTTCCTTGCATGACTCATTAAAATAATTATCATACTTGTGATATAGATTAGATCTACATCATATATGTTATGATCTAAAGTTTTTGTACCCATATTGTATAGATTAGATTATTCTATCATAAAATTAAAATAGTTTTAATCTTGATCAGACAATGATATATGATGCCATGGATTAAGAATTTGTTTGACAAGTTGATGCAATAAAGAATCATCGTGATTTGATCAAATAGCTGCTATTTTGCACATGAGATGCATGATAGAGGGGTTGTGATGATCTCCTAGAAATCTACACATCTAAAACCTTTCTAAACCCCTCTAAAAACTTGATTAAATATTTATGATTGTTGTAATTTCATTAGAACATGATTTTCAATTTATTGGAAATTCTTAACAGCTAGAATTTAGGATTGATAGGAGTTTTTTTTAATTATTAAGATCTACTAGTTGCCATGTTTCAGTTTGCTGAAATTTTTTGGTTGCAAAAATTTTTTACTTTAACCAAGACTCATGGTAGATAGGTGTTGAAATCTAAAATCCTTAGTTTTGGACTTCAGCCAAGGCTCAATTATAAGTCAACTCAAGTTTTGATCCTGACAAGATCAAAACTCTTAATGATTAGAATTGTAGGTTAACCTAATTGGATTAAGATTTCAGGTTTACTTGATCCAATCCTAATTTGATTAGAGTTTGAGTCTAGATTCACTTGATTTGAACTTAACTAGTTACATATCTAAACCCAGGTTGACTCAAGTTTATTGTTGACATATGATTGACCTTATTTGGACTAAGAGTTAGCCCAAATTATAGTCCAATTCAATTTTGCTCAAGAGTTGAACTAAATTAATCCTAGGGTTGTAGGATCATGACACATGAATGATATCACATTTATCATATCATGAGTTACCATAAATGCATGCTAGTTTATGTATGAGATACATGTTTAGGATATGCATTGAGACCAAAACTTTCTCATAAAAAATTATATTAAGTCATAGTGGGGGAAATCTAAAGCTATCCAATTTTGAAATTGATTAATCGACTAGTGTCTAAGAAAAGTGTTTGAGAGCGATGGTTACTTAATTAAGACCATTACATCAATATTAGAGAGCATCCCACCAATCACATACCTAGCCAATTGGGTTAATTGGTTTTGAATTTTAGTTTCCTTGTGTGAAGACCACTATTTAAAATGGCTAAGTGTTAAGAATGCAACCCATGCCTTCCTTCATGCTGAGTCAATAGAGTATGTCACAATCTATAGTGGGTTTATTGTGCTATCCATAAGGCTCCTAATAGGGATTGATGTGATATTGACTTGGTGCATATTTGATGAGGACATCGTCCAGCACAAATTCTAACACACCTAGCATTTCTTTGAATAGACATATGTATTTATTTTTTATTTTTTATTTAGGTGTATGGAGATTGGGCATATTATTTTTATTTAATTATTTTTGTATCCAGCTCATGCATAGATCTCAAAGCATAAAAATTAGATTAGTTTGGAGTCTATTTTAGATTAGTCTAGTTATTTCAGATTAGAGTCCTATAGTTCTGGTTAAGTTGGTCTCCAACTTGTCGAAGACTAAAGTCTATTTAAAGAATTCTAGTAATTGGAATAAAGAAAGCAAGAAATTATTGAGAAAAATATTTGGTTCTTCCTTGACTACTTCTGCCTCCTCTTCTTCTTCTCCATTCCCCTTCCTCTCTCTTCTTTCTCTCTCCCCCGATTCTTCTTCTTCCTCTTTCTCTTCTTCTTCCCTAGTTTTTCTTCCCCTTTCCTCCTACCTCTTATTCTTCTTCACCTTTCTTCTCTACTTCATTTAAAAGTTCCTGAAACCATCCCTGCTTGAGCTGATTATGCCATCGTGTGAGGCCACCCACCCCATCCTCCACTGTCGTCAATCGCCATCTAAGTCTTCTTCGAGCCATCAAAACTGCCCGCTCCAAGCATCCAACCCCTTTGAAAAAATCCCGCACCTAACACCTTTGACACAACCATTCCATCTTCCATAGCAACCATGTCACAAATCCCAATTAGAAGTCTCTATCTATCACTCTCACCTTTTCCTTTCCATCACCATCCGAGCTGACCACTGTGCCGCCCATCATCACTGCCTCTCCTCTGACATCAGTGTTGGGTTACCTAGGCCGAGTGCAGCAGAAGACTGGGTTTCAAAATTTCATATTTGAAACCCTGACCGGCCGGAACCCTAAACCCTAGGACCACTTGATCATGACAATTATTAAATCTAATCTTTAGGGTTATAGAGGAATACCTGGAATGCTATATTTCTTTTTTTCCACTAGGCACACAAGTGCATGCCTCTAGAGGAGATCCACATAGGAATCGAACCAAGGAAGCACTCCTATGCAAGTTGCTTGTTTGCTTGGGACTCTTCCGGCAGCCTTTCAGACTTTCCTCCTTTGTTTTATCCTCTATCCTTTTGTAGGGCTCTCAGAGAGCACTCTAAATCCACTCTCAGTTTCATAATACTCCTATTTTTCTTCCTAGGCTCTTGTCTTAATTAGACTAGCCTTGTCTAGAAAGAACAAGTTGTCTTAAAGAGATAAACTTGTCTTAAGAGGGAGGGAGAAAAAATAGGAGATAGCATTCTGATGGGAGTCTAATCTGCCTTGGCATCAATTACCGATGCCCTTATATAGAGTAGGATGGGGTGCTTGATAAGTCTATCCATCAGCCATTTGATAAGACCCTTCAAATAGAAGGAGTCTTATTAGGATAAAAGGTCATATATGGACAAGACCCTTCATGCGCCAAGAGACAAGTCTTTATCTCTTCGGTTTCTAGCAATTTTCCTCCTACCACATGTCCTTGACTGGTTATGGGAAGCCCAAGAGGTGTGACTTCAGATGTGAGGCATCATAGAAATGCAAGAGCCTTCAAACAGAAGGACTCTTGGTCTCAAATTCAGTACCAAAATGAAGAGATGCAACTCTTCATTTTGTGCCAATCCCATTCACACCAAATTTCTCCCTCTTGACCGATCAACACTCTTCCAAAGTGGCATGGAGATGAGGATAAAGTCCTTTTAGATTTATTTGGCCTTGGAGACTGACTGGCAGAAGGACCAAGGACTCTTTGTCCTTCTGTGCACATGCATTTTGGCGCACACTCATTTTGGTACCAAGAGTTCAAGCCTTGTTGGACTCTTTCATTTGACCAAGATAAATGCCAAATAAATTCAGATAAATACTAAATTAGGCTATCCCACTTAGGACTCAACCCAATTTAAATACCACTTAAACTGGTTAGCCTAATTAGCAAACAAGCTGACCCAATCCAATTGGGTTAGGTGTTGGGCTAGCCAACATATGCTAGTATGTCAATTAACTATACAATTAGGATCACACGACCCTAATAAATATACAATTGACTTTCTTGGCCAATTTCATAATGTGTATGATCATTTGGATTCCACATCTAGCCAATAATAGGTCTAGGTCCAAGCCAATTCGATCCAATCGAACCTGATTGACCTAATTAGGTCAAATTGAGCTAACCTAAGTTGCTAATTCGAACCAACTTCCGAATTGACTCATGAATCCAATCGAATTGATCGATGAAAATATACAAGACATGATTGACATCCAGTAACATGTCATGCTTACCTGGAAGATGAGAAATTTGATAAAAATTATCAAAATATCCTTCAGTGAAAAGTTACCATATAATTCAATCCTTCGATCTCCCTTTATCCTGATTAAGTGATGGATATGGATAAATGCCAAACCCTAGTACTTAATCCTTTTGAATCTCAATTCGATAATGAAGACTTTATCAATAAAAGATTAGAAACCCTATCTAATCTCATCATGCTTTGATCAAAGACTTCCTGAGTCATCATTCGAAGAGATCACATGGGATAACTTCTTCTCTTATTAGGACTGATCAATTTCTTGTTAACCTACTCATTATCTTCACACACAATCCACCATATCTAAAAGCACCCCGTACATGACTTAATTTCCATAAATAAGCATGCACCAAAACATGGATTCATGTGTGCAAGATACTATGGTAGTCTCAGGTCTAAGGACCACATGCACAACTCCCACTAAAAGAACATTCTTTTGATAAGTAAGTAAGACTTCCATTTGATGTTCTCTTGTCGGATCAGTTCAGTGAACTCATAACCTAATGAGCACCCCATCCTTGTATTGGTGTCTCTACACAAGTGGTTGTGAGATCAACCACCCTCTCCATCGAGCATACATAGGATGTGCTAGTCTTTTTGGATTTATCGATCTCTGAATCGATTATCCAACGACTAGGAATATTTTAGATTAGGATTTATAAGAACTTAGGTTTCACCGTTATGATCTCCATCATAACTCTAATTCTATTGCCCTAATCTATGGGGTTCATCATAATCTTGATAAGACATAGTAGTATGATTAATCAAATACCTTTTATAAATAAATAATATCATACATAAGTTGGAAGATCATAATAATGCCTGATGCATGTCGCAATGCACTGATTTAATTACCTTAAAACTACTATTCTAAAATTAGGATAGCAGGAGCAAGGGTCGAATCCACAGGAACTTTCCTAATTACTTTGAAAACAATCGATATGCAACAGAAATTGAAATTTTAAAACTATAAAAGAAAATTAACAAGTAATCAGCAGTAAAGGTAACTCAAGAAATGATCTATCCGATAGAGAGCACGGCTCGTATCCGTGAATCACGACCCATCCCTTATCGGGAATAGATCGATCTAAATGCTTAGTGAAATAACCTAGATATGATCTATCTCACGAGAGTACAGCCCGTACTCACTTGGAAATAGGTTAGTCAGGATTAATTTCACTTGACTTATCTCCAAAGCTCTGCCCTAGCAACACATCTGAATCAAAAACAAAATCAAAAACAACAGAACATCAATTACTCGAATGACTTCTTTATTTCAAGTAAGAGGGAGTACATCAAAGTAATAAAACCAAAAATAAAACCCCCTTTCCCAAGTGCAGCTCCGGACTCGGTTGATTTCGGCATGAAGATGGCGCTGACCGGTAGAGAATAGGTCTGCTGGAATAAAGTTGGGATAAACATGGAATAGTATTGGAATAATGGGAATAAAGCTAGAATAAGTGGAATAGTAGAAAATCAAAAGATCACAAGGAAGATTTTCTGGACTGTGACTGAACCGAGGGTTGGAAGAATGGACTATACTCTAGAATGGGGTCTCTACGACTAAGCTAGAGTGGTGGGAAAGTTTGCTGCTCTCTATGGAATGGAGAAGAGAAAGTTTGCTGCTCTCTGTGGAATGGAGAAGAAGAAGCTCGAAGAAGAAGAACATAGGAAAAAGAACTGCAGGTGGCTCCTCACTGATCCCCCCGAATACCTTCTTCTAGCTCCCCTGGACCACTTTATATAGGCTCTCCCTGCTCCCAACCTGCTCCCTTGATCCGACCAACCCGCTCCACTGTTGAAACAAACTCAACAGTGCAACGAACACCGCTCCATGGTTACAACGAAGACGCTCCACGGTTGCAACGAAGACGCTCCATCGATCTCCAGCTCATCTGGTGGTGCTCTAGACTCCTGAACCTTCGGTCCAACCCAGTACCCGGTTCAATCCACCCAGCAAAAAAAAGTTCGGTCCATTTTTGGTTCAAACCGAAAAACTCTCCCATAGCTGCAATCACCGTGAAGACCTTCCCAGCGGTGAGGAAAAGTGCACCACCATCTTCTCCAACCAGCGGTGGTCATGGTAGGTGGTCCGGCGATGTGAAACGGTGGTGCGGTGCAGTTCGGCCAAAGGAAAAAAAATTGAGAACAGCAGCCCCCCTTCGAAAGCATTTTTTCGACCACCGGGGCTTCTCCGACCGACGATGAGCATGCCGGCGACCTCCCCGGTGGTGGGGACAGCTCTCCGACGAGTCTCGGCATGACTGGAGCATGGTGGTCCACAGCTCTGCTTCCATGGACCGCGTCAATGGCGGATCACGGCCCATGGTGCATTCGGTGGACCGAGCGACCAGTCCACTGTGGACCGGCTGCTTTAAACTTCATGCAATTTTTAGTAAATTCTTCAAAAATTCATTTTGGGCCTGTTTTGAGTCCGATTCGAGTGCCGTTCATGCCGTTGGACTTCTAAAATTGGACTCTCCATGTTGGTGATGTTCTTTCCTGTAAATGACATATAAAAGTATTAATTTTGGAGGAATAATGACATTTTAATGTTAAATTAATACTTTTATATTTATGTTTAATGTAGTTATCACACCTCCCAACTTGAACTTTGCTCATCCTCGAGTAAAGCAGAAAGATTATCTATGTGTATCAACCAATCCTTGAATTAGATGTTAACCTAAGCAACCCTAAAAGCAGATGATACCTAGTCAGACTACTACTGAGATACTTCATTGGATTATTAATTCAACTCTTTTAGTGGTCAGGTAGAGCTCATAAAGATTTCTAGAGTTCTTCTTCTGCCAACTTTCCATCTCACTTTAAAATCCTCTAACTTTCTACAATTTATTTCAATACCATTCTGCTAGATGATTTTTCCCTTTTTCATTTTTCATGTGTTAAATCCAAGCCTCATAAGTATTAGTATTCTCTTCCTTTTTGACGCGAACCACAACGCTTACTTAGACGAAGGGGCCCGGTTACTCAAGGAGGTACCATTGCTTAACAGATTTCTTGATCTTCTAACCTTTTGACGCGAACCACAACGCTTACTTAGGCGAAGGGGCCCGGTTACTTATTTAGAGTTCAAGTAAAGCTGTGAGACTAGACTAACCCTTTTTTTTTAAAAAAAAGGGAAAACCTTAGCATACTTGATCTTTTGATTTATATCCCTAAAAAGTAGATTCTTTATTAAGATTAATAGTCAAAAGGCTTTGGAATTACTTCATGAAATTATTTATGATCCATACCCTACCATTTATTGAGTTTCTTTAATGATTTATCCCTCAGCATCTTTAGTATTATCTAGGCCATTAATCAATCATTTGATTAAGGTGCATAAGTAACTCTAGTTTGAGACAATAATTAGGTACACATAACCTAATCATTTCTAACTACACTCAAAGATCTAAGCAAGTCAAGTAAATCTTCCCCTCCCAACTTAATCGACATTGTCCTTAATGGAGTAGGAAAGAAAATGAGAAGTATAATAGGAAAGAATACACCTTGGGAAAATGTGCTTCGAAGGTTTCATGAAGTATTGGATTCATTTGTTGCTGCACTCCCTCACTTTATTCCTCTAAAAAGAAAAGAAAAGAAACTAGTTAAAAATTAAAAGCATAAACTGGGTTGCCTCCCAGAAGCGCTAAGTTTAAAGTCTTCAGCCAGACTCAGCTGATGGTAGTACTGGATCCATAAGATCAAGAATTTCAACAATTTCTCCATCATGAATATCCTCAACATAGGGTTTCATGTGTTGGCCATTTACTTTAAAAATATTTCCTTGTTTGGGATCTTTAAGTTCAATCGTGCCATGAGAAAATACTTGAGTAATGATGAAGGGTCCATCCCATAGTGAGCGAAGTTTTCCAGGAAAAAGGCGCATCCTAGAATTGTAGAGCCACACTTTCTGATCAGGCTTAAATATTTTTCGATTAATGAATTTATCATGATATGCCTTAGTTCGAACCTTATAAATTTTTGAACTTTCATAAGCTTCATTCCGCAGCTCTTCTAATTCACTTAATTGAAGTTTCCTATTAGAACCCGTAGTCTTCAAATCAAAATTACATTGCTTGATAGCCCAAAGTGCACGATGTTCTAATTCTACCGGTAAATGACATGCCTTGCCAAACACTAATCGATATGGAGACATTCCTAGGGGAGTCTTAAAGGCAATCCGATAAGCCCATAATGCATCATTCAAATGTTCTGACCAATCTTTCCTATCGGGCCTTACTGTTTTCTCCAGGATGTGTTTAATTTCTCTATTTGATACTTCAACCTGGCCACAAGTTTGGGGATGGTAAGGTGTGGCTACCTTGTGTAATTCCATATTTCTTCATTAATCCTTCAAAATGTTTATTTGTGAAATGCACGCCCCCATCACTAATAATTGCCCTTAGGCACCCAAACCGACTAAGGATGTTACATTGAATGAACTTGATTACAACTTTGTGATCATTGGTTCGGGTTGCTATGGCTTCGATCCATTTAGACACATAATCAACTGCAACCAGAATATACTCAAACCCAAAAGAAGAAGGGAATGGCCCCATGAAGTCAATGCCCCAGACATCAAAAATCTCAACAACTAAAATAGGGGTCAGAGGCATCATATCTCTACGCGAAATATTCCCTATTTGTTGACATCTTAAACAATTACGGCCAAATTCATGTGCATCTTTAAAAAGAGTTGGCCAGTAGAACCCACTCTGTAGCACTTTTGCTGCAGTTTTCCTTCCACTAAAATGTCCTCCATAAGCAAGAGAATGACAAAAAGTGAGTATGCCTTGGAATTCACTCTCAGGGACACATCGTCTAATCACCTGATCTGAACAGTACTTAAATAACTCAGGCTCCTCCCAAAAGTAATATTTGATTTGTGAGAAAAATCTGTCTTTTTCTTGTTTGGACCAGTGGGAAGGAACTTGCCCTGTTGCTAAGTAATTCACAATATGGGCAAACTAGGGTAGGCCATCAAACAAAATAGAGAAAAGCTGCTCATCAGGAAACTGATCTCTAATTGTTTCTTTGTTGCATTCTACTAAGATCCTAGAAATATGATCTGCTACCAAATTTTTAGAACCCTTCTTATCTAAGATTTCTAAGTCAAATTCCTGCAATAGAAGGATCCACCTAATCAGTCTGGGCTTTGTGTCTTTCTTAGATAGTAGATGTCGTAACGCTGCATGATCAGTGTAAACTAAGATCTTAGACCCTAATAGATATAATCAGAATTTTTCCAGGGCAAAAACAACCGCTAGCAACTCCTTTTCAGTAGGGGTGTAATTTATTTATGCATCCGAAAGAGTTTTACTAGCATAATAAATCACATGTGGTTCTTTATTAAACTTCTATCCTAAAACTGCCCCTGCAGCATAATCAGAGGCATCACATATGATTTCGAAAGGCAGGGTCCAATCAGGAGGCTTGATCACTAGTGCAATGGTCAAAGTAGTTCTCAGAATCTCATAAGCAGCCACACATTCCTTATTAAAATCAAATGTATTGTCTTTAACGAACATATTACACAAAGGTTGTGGAATTTTGTTGAAATCCTTGATAAAACGTCTATAAAATCCAGCATGACCAAGGAAGGATCGTACTTGTTTAACCAAGGTTGGGGGAGGCAATTTCGAGATCAATTCTATCTTAGCTTTGTCAACCTCAATACCTCGCTCCGAAACAATATGTCCGAGCACGATTCCCTCACGAACCATAAAATGGCTCTTCTCTCAACTTAGGACTAGGTTCGTTTCTATACATCGTTTCAAAACCTTAGTCAAGTTTCGGAGACAATCATCAAATGAAGATCTAAACACCAAAAAGTCATCCATAAATATTTCAAGAAATTGACCAACCATATCAGAAAAGATGGATAACATACATCGTTGAAAAGTAGCTGGTGCATTGCACAAACCAAATGGCATACATCTAAAGGCAAATGTTCCAAAGGGGCAGGTAAAGGTGGTTTTTTCTTGATCAGCAGGAAATACTGGAACTTGGTTATATCCTGAATATCCATCAAGAAAATTGAAGAAACTCTGTCCAGCTAGCCATTCTAAAATTTGATCAATGAAAGGCAAAGGAAAGTGATATTTCCTTGTGACGGCATTTAGTTTTCGATAGTCTATACACACTCTCCAATTAGTTGTCATTCGAGTAGGAATTGACTCGCCCTTTTCATTCTCAATAATAGTAATACCTGACTTCTTAGGTACTACCTGAGTTGGACTGACCCATTGGCTATCTGAGATTGGGTAAATGATTCCAGCATCGAGCCATTTTACCACTTCTTTCTTAACAATTTCCCTCATGTTCAGATTAAGCCTTCGTTGCATGTCCCTACATGGTTTAGATTCAGGCTCACAGTGAATATGATGCATGCAAACAGAAGGGTCAATTCCCTTAAGATCAGCTACTGCCCATCCTATTGCTTCTCTATGTTCCATAAGTACTTCCACGAATTTCTCTTCCTGATCTGGGGTTAAAGTAGATGCAATGATCACTGGGAGAGTATCCTTGGGTCCAAGAAAAGAATATTTTAACTTTTCAGGAAGAGGCTTCAACTCAAGCATGGGTGGTGTGATGCAGAACAAAAAGAAGAGATGATGCAATGCGGAAGTAAATTAAGACTAATTTTTTTTTTGTTGTTTTTTTTTAATATTTTCAGAAGTTGGCTTTGACTCAAAGGAAAGTTAAACTAAATTGAAAGAAACTAGGTAATAATTGAAAGCACAATTTAAATAAAACTGGATTATCAAAGTAGTTCAGAAGTAACGGATCGCTGGGGGTTGAGAAACTCCCAGACCTAGGGTTTCGCTCTGAACTTTCAACAGGACAGAAATAAAGAGAAGAGATGGGTTACCAACCAGACAGTGATCTTCACAGAGTTTGGTGGAAGAACTCTCTCGAGCAGATTGTTGGATCCTCGGATTCGAGTACCTTCGCAATGGATCCTCCAATATTGGTCCTGTGGCTGAGTCGGCTTCTCCTGGACTCAAGATCTGGGAAAGAAGAAGAACAATTGATGGAATCAGATACTCAAGAAGTTACCAGATTGAAGAACTTGAAAGTTGATGTGCTGAAATCCGGATTCTCCTGGAGGTCGATCTGACTTCCTCTGGAAATTGCTCTGGATCTGAAGTATCCGGACTGGACCCAGATGCTGGGGTCGGCCTTGACTTGAAGAGGATGGCTGTGAGAGGTGTGATATGCTAGGGCTTGGTGGAAAGAGAAGGATGATGGGCGGCTAGGGTTTGGGAGTGAAGTGGCTAACCTAGGGTTTGGGGTTTGGAGATCTCACACCTCCTCAAAGTTCCTGGGGAACCCGGATTTACTCCCTCACGGAGCTCAACACCTGGATGCAAGTGCAGAAGAGAGAAAACACAGAGTTTGCTCACACAAATATTTGAATTCATTCATCTCTTAAATTCAAGAGTTACAAAGAGTTGAATATATAGACATAACAAAGAAATAAAATTTTATACATTTCCCATGTGGGACTAGTAGGACTAACCCACACTTTAGGCATCAAATTATCTTCCCAAGACTCCTTCCATGAGTGGGCAGCCCAAAAACTCCAAGAAAACTTGAAAATCAGCTCCAAATGGCAGGTTATGGGGGTGTCTCCTAGTATCTCTCCATGAATCAAGGATTTCCCTTCATGGTTTGGCTCTTTTGGACACTTCCTAGTCTTGCTCCACAAGTTTAGGCTTCTTCCTTTCATGGCTTTGGCACTTTTGGAAACTTTTGGGTGCCTCCTTGATTTTCTCCCCAAGACATGCTCTCTTCCCTTTTATAACTTGGATTTTTATGGAACATTATGGGGCACCTCCTTGATCCTCTCTTCAAGAAAATTCTTGCCATCCTGGCTTGGGTTTATCTGGAAAGAAGTTGGCTCCTCCTTGGATTGAGGTATCTTGATGGATTTCTCCCCCAAGTGGTGCAAGAAAAAAAGAACCTGCTTACTTGAGGCGTGGGGACCTAGGTACACTGGATGGAGATGTGGCAGGGAGTGTGGCACCCACTTGTAGCTGGAAAATGTGGTGCCCTATGGCAAAGGGAATGACACCTACCTGGGCCTTGGACTTGGACTGAGTCAACATGACCCAACAAAAATTGAAATGATAAAATTACAGATTCAAAATTGAGTTGATCAGGTCAACCCTTATTACAAAACCAGAAATCCCTAATTCTTCGGGCAAGGTCAATCAGAGATCCAGATGGAGCCCTGAAGTCTTCTTCTGAGTCTGGTGCCCGCACCAATTCTCCCGGGGTGGGAGGAACTCGACCTTGTCGAGTAAGGCTCAAGTTGGCTTTGGTATCTCTCCAAGAGGTCTGGATCCAAATCTTGTAGTTCTTCTCGGGAAATCCAAGAGTCATCAGAGTCTGGCCTTCCTTGCCAGCGGACCAAGTATCTTTGGTATCCTCGATTACGAGTAGAGATAACCTGATCATCCAGGATCTTTTCAATCTGCTCTTTCCTCACAGGCCAGTTTGTTGGTGGACACACAGGGTCGGGATCACTCTCAATAATAGGATTAGGTTCAAAAGGCTCACTGGAAATCACAGCTGGCTCCCTGTACTCTACTAGGTCTATAATGTTGAAAGTAGAGCTATTGCCTAGTTCTGGAGGCAACTCGAGCACATAGGCATTGGATCCTACTCTCTTCACTACTCTAAATGGTCCAGCTCCTCTAGCATGTAACTTTCTAACGGTTCCAGGAGAAAACCGCTCAGGCCTTAACCTAATCATTACATAGTCTCTCTCAACAAAAGTTTTGACTCATCTTTGAGAATCAGCCAACTTCTTATAAGTTTCATGAATTTCTTTATGCAAGTCCTTTACATGTTATGCAAGTGCATCAAGAGACTTGTGTGTGTGGGCTAATAGTGAAATCAGATCAAGTGGTGTGTGAGGCTTGTATCCATGAACAATTTCAAAGGGACTCTAGCCTATAGACCTATTGATCGAAACATTGAATGCAATTTCATCCCTGGACAAAATACAAATCCCAATTCCTGGGGCACTCAATCAAATCAAAATCTGAGCCAAAGCCTAGTAAAGGGTCAAGAAAACTAAACTAGACTGACGACGCATTCCTAAAGAATGGACTTTATTACAAAGGAACCCTAGGTCTAAACCTAACAAACTAAGGCTCTCTAGGTTTGACCTTGGGTTGGAGGAGGGCATGCAGAGCATGAAAACTTATTATGGATGCCTAGTAGGTGCCATAAGGTCTTCCAGAAGTAGGTGGCAAAACTAATAGGTTTTGACACGTGGTTCACTCTAAAGGCTTCGACAAAGTATACTTGGATGGTGTAAGAAGCATTGGAAGTCCTAGAGAAAGGGAGGAGATATGAGGTGGAGTCTCGAATTACCTGTTGACTAAAGGTGGTGACCTGAAGGTTTGAATGGTGATCTATGAGTGTCAACTGGTCATCCTTACGAAAGGAAAAGTTTGCTACTCCCAGGAATGGATCAAGGGATGGTTCGGGAAGTAGCCTAGGACATGTGATTGCAATAGTTAAGGTTTGTTCTCTAAGTAAATAATGATCCACTTTCTCAAGAACTGGATTAGAGAATGATTCATGGGAGGGCCTATGGATGATGACCTCAAGACTTGAAATTTGACCTATGGGTGCGAAAAGGTATACTCTATAGAAGGGTAGGTCAGTCATGCGAAGGAAAGGGTCTGGGGCCATAAGGAGGACTTCTACAGGACTGGGTGAATCAATCCGCTCAAGACAAGGATGTTCAACTAAGATTACGGGAGAGACCTTAGTGGCTGGGCATGGGACAAGGTCCAATTGTGAGAGGCTTGATTCAGTCATCCTAAGGAGAGGATCTACCATAGGGTGGGAAAACTTAAACAGTTCAGTGCAAAGATCTTCAATTGGTACTTGGGGAATGACTGTCATTAGAGGGTACAAACTGATAGCTCGGGCTAACACTATGAGTTCTTCCTGGGGGTATTTGACTAAAGGAACCTGATTCTCACAAATCTCTTGAATTTCTGAACTAGGTCCTACCACTTGGTTGCTCTCCAAGGTCTCCTCAGGTAAGGAACCAATAGTATCGATGTCATATTCTTCAAGTTCTTCCCCCTCATATTCATCAACTAGACTCAAGCCAGCATCATATACTTCCTCGATGCCATCTTCAATGGGTTTCGGGTCAGTGGTAATCGGGTCAACTTTTTCTGGGCTTGTCATACCTAACCTTTCTTCCTCATTGGTAGGCTTGGGTTCTCCCTCATTAATGTCATCCTTAGGATTCTTACCACTTAGCTGTGCACAAGCCAGTCCTATGCATGGGCACTGACTAGATTTATGGCCTCTTTCTCCACAAAACCAACATTCTTGCGATATAGGAACCTGGGTCACACTGGGTTTCAAGCTAGTAGAGACCTTACTTGGGCATGGGTGTGAATCTAAATGGTTTGATCTAGAAGACTTGGGTTGTTGAGTGACTGGTCTAGAATATTGTAAGGACCTCTCATAGACACGATCCACACTATAGATATCATGGTTAGGCTTCCTAAGGTTATGCTCGGGATCACGGTATAAGGTCCTCCTAGGCTCCTAGCATGGATGAGGTCGGGGCCTATTAAATTTTGGATCAGGGGTCCAATTTTGATGTCTACGTTTCTCAACTACTTGGACTCGATCCCTAAGCTGGGTAAAATTCTCATTCATATCCTGACTCAATTTGTTCATACTTTCAGTAAGAGCTCTAACCATGGCCTCTAAATCAGGTTGGGTTTGACCAGGTTGGTAGGGTACTCCATTCCGGGTAGACATGATGATGCAAGCAAACACACCAAATGAGACTCGACTGAAACGACTATGGGCTAACTAGACCTAGAGCCCAAACTAGATGCCCAATCAGATTGGCAAGCTAGCCTGTAGTAACTCGGGACTCAGCCAGGCAGGTGTAAGGGGAGTGTTAGGTCCCTAATTGCCAATCCTAGACACCAATCAGTGATTGGCCAGGTAGGCGGACCAGCAAACAAGCCCTTCGAGATAGAATCCCTGAACCACCGTTCTAGACACTGAGTACAAAGCACACACAGAGTAACTAGACAAACTGACTCAACACTAGCCTTGACCCGACTTATTGATGTCCCTAGCCCACTAGGGCAAATTAAGTCTAATAAATTTTAAAATTAGGCTTAGGATCTAATGAATGGGTGGTGGTTTTGGGCTAAGAAGAGGTTATCAACTCCTCCCCTTATCTTAGATGCTCAATTGCCCTTAAGATGAATTAGGAGATGATCACACAAAATAATTGAATTGCAGAAATACAGAAACAGAGTTGCTGTAATTTAACTCTCAGAAACTTCACAGAAACCAATAAATCACAGGAAAATTATGTAAAATAGATTCAATTATACTGGTTCCAGAAAAATAAAAATCATGCAATTTAGAGTTACTTTCAATGAGAAACAATTCTTGCAACAGGATAGTTACAGACTAAAAACAGAATGCTTCCCCCGTTTACAATTCCTGCTACGAAGTTATAACCCAGCGGATCCCCTACACGCCCTAGGAACACCCCGTGGAATGGGAAGAGGAGGTTTGCACCTCGCTTCATTCCTAGGACCGGACGTCCTGGGAAGTCTACTTCGAGCAGACAAAGTAAAAAGAGAGAGACTCAAAACAAGCAAGCAAAACAGAAATCCTAGACAGGGCTCTGATACCAAAATTGATGCAGAACGAATGCTCTGATACCAAAATTGATGCAGAATGAATGCTCTGATACCAATATTGATGCAGAACAAAAAGAAGAGATGATGCAATGCGGAAGTAAATTAAGACTGATTCTTTTTTTTGTTGTTTTTTTTAATATTTTCAGAAGTCGGCTTTGACTCAAAGGAAAGTTAAACTAAATTGAAAGAAACTAAGTAATAATTGAAAGCACAATTTA
Source organism: Areca catechu (assembly GCA_021397845.1). Taxonomy (NCBI): domain Eukaryota; kingdom Viridiplantae; phylum Streptophyta; class Magnoliopsida; order Arecales; family Arecaceae; genus Areca; species Areca catechu. Next base: position 148,670,897 of record CM038039.1, on the reverse strand, counting down.
AATAAAACTGGATTATCAGAGTAGTTCAGAAGTAACGGATCGCTGGGGGTTGAGAAACTCCCAGACCTAGGGTTTCGCTCTGAACTTTCAATAGGACAGAAATAAAGAGAAGAGATGGGTTACCAACCAGACAGTGATCTTCATAGAGTTTGGTGGAAGAACTCTCTCGAGCAGATTGTTGGATCCTCGGATTCGGGTACCTTCATAATGGATCCTCCAATACTGGTCCTGTGGCTGAGTCGGCTTCTCCTGGACTCAAGATCTGGGAAAGAAGAAGAACAATTGATGGAATCAGATACTCAAGGAAGAAGTTACCAGATTGAAGAACTTGAAAGTTGATGTGCTGAAATCCGGATTCTCCTGGAGGTCGATCTGACTTCCTCTGGGAATTGCTCTGGATCTAAAGTATCCGGACTGGACCCGGATGCTGGGGTCGGCCTTGACTTGAAGAGGATGGCCGTGAGAGGTGGGATATGCTAGGGCTTGGTGGAAAGAGAAGGATGATGGGCGGCTAGGGTTTGGGAGTGAAGTGGCTAACCTAGGGTTTGGGGTTTGGAATCTCACACCTCCTCAAAGTTCCTGGGGAACCCGGATTTACTCCCTCATGGAGCTCAACACCTGGATGCAAGTGCGGAAGAGAGAAAACACAGAGTTTGCTCACACAAATATTTGAATTCATTCATCTTTTAAATTCAAGAGTTACATAGAGTTGAATATATAGACATAACAAAGAAATATAATTTTATACATTTCCCATGTGGGACTAATAGGACTAACCCACACTTTAGGCATCAAATTATCTTCCCAAGACTCCTTCCATGAGTGGGCAGCCCAAAAACTCCAAGAAAACTTGAAAATCAGCTCCAAATGGCAGGTTATGGGGGTGTCTCCTAGTATCTCTCCATGAATCAAGGATTTTCCCTTCATGGTTTGGCTCTTTTGGACACCTCCTAGTCTTGCTCCACAAGTTTAGGCTTCTTCCTTTCATGGCTTTGGCACTTTTGGAAACTTTTGGGTGCCTCCTTGATTTTCTCTCCAAGACATGCTCTCTTCCCTTTTATAACTTGGATTTTTATGGAACATTGTGGGGCACCTCCTTGATCCTCTCTTCAAGAAAATTCTTGCCATCCTGGCTTGGGTTTATCTGGAAAGAAGTTGGCTCCTCCTTGGATTGAGGTATCTTGATGGATTTCTCCCCCAAGTGGTGCAAGAAAAAAAGAACCTGCTTACTTGAGGCGTGGGGACCAAGGTACACTGGATGGAGATGTGGCAGGGAGTGTGGCACCCACTTGTAGCTGGAAAATGTGGTGCCCTATGGCAAAGGGAATGACACCTACCAGGGCCTTGGACTTGGACTGAGTCAACATGACCCAACAAAAATTGAAATGACAAAATTACAGACTCAAAATTGAGTTGATCAGGTCAACCCTTATTACAAAACCAGAAATCCCTAATTCTTCGGGCAAGGTCAATCAGAGATCCAGATGGAGCCCTGAAGTCTTCTTCTGAGTCTGGTGCCCGCACCATGGTGTTTCTAAGGATGGCACTAAAGGGTTTGATTGAGTCGGTAAAGGTTCAAACTTGATAGTCCAAGGAGTAGTGTTAGACTTTGGTGGCTCTAACAAAGCACTTCATCAAACTCATATGATCCAACATGTGTCAAACATGCTTGCAGAGGGTCCGCCTCGAGTAGAATGGGGATTTTCTTGTCTATAACTTCCTCAAGCATGTTCACTTCATCAAATACAGGTGGTCCTTGGGATGCATTAAAAATGTTCAATCTCATCCTTTTATTTCCAAAAGATACATCCATAACCCCTGTCCTACAGTTTATACAAGCATTAGCGGTAGCTAGAAAAGGTCTTCCAAGAATAATGGGTATTTGGCTAGGATTACCGCTAGACTTCATGTCCAAGACAAGAAAGTCAACAGGAAAGTAAAACTCGTCGACTTTTACCAACACATCCTCTAATAATCCATGGGGTACCTTAATTGATCGATCTGCTAACTGCAACATTATCGACGTGGGTTTCAGTTCCCCAAATCCAAATAAATCGTACATTGAGCCCGGGAGAAGGTTCACACTCGTACCCAAATCTAATAAAGCTTTCTTAATTGTGAGGTCCCCTATGACACAGGAAATAGTTGGGGTACCGGGGTCTTTCAATTTGGGTGGGACAATTTGCTGAAAAACTGAGCTTGCTTGCTTAGTCAACTGGATCTTTTTCGGTATGTGTGTTTTAGATTTTCGTTTCTACGTGCACAGATCCTTAAGGAATTTGGCATAAGTTGGCACTTGTTTGATGCCATCAAGAAGAGGTAGGTTTATCTGGACTTGTTTGAACAGCTCAAGCATTTCATTCATTTTTAGGCTCTTCTTATCCAAAAATACATGTGATTCTAAGGCTTTAGGAAACGGAGCCCTAGTTGTTGGTGCTTGGCTAATAGGTTCCTTTCTCTCTTCATTCTTTTCATCTTCTGGCTTAGCCAACTCAAGTTTTTGGGTCAGGTCAGGCTGATTCAGTATTTTCCCACTTCTTAAAGTTGTGATCGATTTAGCTTGTTCTAGGAATGTTTCAGATTTGGTAGAACTTTCAGCCATGTAATGCCCTTTTGGGTTACTAATGGGCTAACTAGGCAACTTACCTTCCTCTCTTCTATTGAAAGATGTAGCTAACTGACCTATCTGGGTTTCTAGCTTTGCAATGGATTGCATGTGGGAGTGAAGGAGTTGAGTGTTCATTTCTAACCCTTTTAATGCTTGAAGTACCTTCTCTTCAAATGTAGGACCATGATTATTCGGTGGAGGTTGTGGAGTACTCAGGTATTGGGAATAAGGCATGTTTCCAAAGTTGGTCTCCTGATAGTTGGTCCTAGTTGGTGTTGGATTATTAACAGCTTGGGGTTTCCAAGAAAAATTGGATGGTTTCGCCAGCCAGGATTGTAAGTATTTGCAAATGGGTCATTTCCTGGTCTAGGAACCATATGGGTTTATGCTTGATGGACATGTTCCTGAACAAGCTCAGGGAATTGATAGGCAGCTGGACAATCACCTATTGAATGGGTAGGATTTGAACAAATGATGCAAACATCATGGTTTTGATGAAGGTTTTGATGAGGTAAGGAAGAGAGATTTCCATTTTGTAGAATTCGGTCAAGCTTTTGGGACAATTCATCTACCTTGCTGTAGATGTCTATAGAGTGACCTATTTCATACATTCCCCCTCTCTTGGGTCCTAGGGGAGGATCTCTATGGGCATCAGACATGTGATATAATGAATTTTCACTAAGGGTTTCAAATAGCTGCCAAGCTTCATGTTCATTTTTAAGCATAAATGTTCCTCCACATGAAGCATCTACCATTTGCCGGTATCTTTCAGACAGACCATCATAAAAACATTGAACCAATTGCCATTTTGGTATGGCATGATGGGGACATTTTCTAATCAGATCCTTTAATCTATCCCATGTTTCATGAAACATCTCTCCGTCTAACTGGGAAAAACTGGTTATGGCTTTTCTAATCTGGTTTGTTTTTCCAATTGGAAAGTACTTTTTAAGAAATTCCCTCTGAAGTTGATCCCAAGTTGAAATTGTTACAGTGTCTAGGGAATTCAACCAGTACTTAGCTCTATCTTTTAAGGAAAAAGGGAACAATTTAAGCCTAAGAGCATCATCAGAGAAATGTTGGATTTTGACAGTTGAACATATTTTCAGGAACTCATCTAAATGTTTATAAGGGTCTTCATTTGTAAGTCCATAGAAAGATGGCAACATCTGGATTATGCTAGACTTAATTTCATACTGGACAGCTTCAACTAGAGGTACTTGGATACAAGGTGAATAGGTATACTTTGAAGGAGTGAAGTACTCCCTCAACTGACGTGGAGGATCAATTTCATGATTGGGTCCATAGTACCTAATTTGTTTGCTCTACAAGTTCTGTCAATTTCTAAGTCTAGGGGTACATGTTCCAGTTCTAGTGACCGACGACCTAACATACACCCTACAATGGTATTCTAGAGCAAACAACAGCAAAATTTTTATAAGATTTTTTATATGCAAAAATGAGAAAAGGTCTAAAGGAAAGACTCCTAAGAGAATCCTAGAAATAGATGAATTTTTTTTTTTTTTTTTTCAAACACTTTACACAAATAATTTACAAAACTCTATCCTAGGGTTAGCTTAGACCTAGACAGCTCCTAACTGTTCCAAGGTCACCTTTGATCACTCTAAGTCCAAAATCACCCAACTAACTTGGCCGGTAAGTGTAAGGTTGGTGAAGGTTTCCTTATCGCTTGCCTTAGACACCAATTAAAAATTGGCCAGGTAAGCAGAACCAAAGCACCTCCCTTCGGGCTCTTGTCCCTGAACCACTTTCCTTAGACACCAAGTAGTTAACTGACCTGAACTCGGTATAACTCTAGGGTTCCCTTGTCCTATTGAGCTCGAATTCCTTAGGGCTGGCGTCTAATATGATTTTAGGGTTAGAGGCTTAGGTGAATGCAAATTATGGGAAATGATTTATGGGCCAAGGAAGGATATTGAAATCCCCACCTTATCTGATTAATGAGGTTAATGCCCTTAAGATGAATTATGGAGAAATGAAATAGATGCAATAAGCAAGGTGTCCATATCTTGAAATTATCAAACAAAACTAAACTAATTAATTTTTTTTTTTATTTTTGATGATTAAGTATCAAATTCCCTAATGTATTATGATTTTTTTTTTTTGATTTGATTTTGCAGGAAAGTAAGTTTACCTAAGTAATTCTAAAAAGGAGATCAAATAGAACAAAACAAAAATACCAAAAATTTGAATTTTTGAAATTTGATATATATTATTTTTTGAATTTTTGAAATTTTCAAAATAATGCCAAAAGTCCCCGGTAACGGCACCAAAAATCTGATGCGCATCGCAATACACCGATTTAATTACCTTAAAACTACTATTCTAAAATAAGGATAGCAGGAGCAAGGGTCGAATCCACAGGGACTTTCCTAATTACTTTGAAAATAATCGATATGCAACAGAAATTGAAATTTTAAAACTATAAAAGAAAATTAACAAGTAATCGCAGTATAGGTAACTTAAGAAATGATCTATCCGATAGAGAGCACGGTCCATATCTGTGAATCATGACCCGTCCCTTGTCGGGAGTAGACCGATCTAAATGCTTAGTGAAATAACCTAGATATGATCTATCTCACGAGAGTACAGCCCGTACTCACTTGGGAATAAGTCAGTCAGGATTAATTTCACTTGACTTACCTCCAAAGCTTTGCCCTAGCAACGCATCTGAATCAAAAACAAAAACAAAAATAACAGAACATCAATTACTCGAATGACTTCTTTATTTCAAGTAAGAGGGAGTACATCAAAGTAATAAAACCAAAAATAAAACCCCCTTTCTCAAGTGCAGCTCCGGACTCGGTTGATTTTGGCATGAAGATGGCGCTGACCAGTAGAGAATAGGTCTGCTGGAATAAAGTTGGGATAAACATGGAATAGTATTGGAATAATGGGAATAAAGCTGGAATAAGTGGAATAGTAGAAAATCAAAAGATCGCAAGGAAGATTTTCTGGACTGTGACTGAACTGAGGGTTGGAAGAATGGACTATACTCTAGAATGGGGTCTCTACGACTAAGCTAGAGTGGTGGGAAAGTTTGCTGCTCTCTGTGGAACGAAGAAGAGAAAGTTTGCTGCTCTCTGTGGAATGGAGAAGAAGCTCGGAGAAGAACACAGGAAAAAGAACTGCAAGTGGCTCCTCACTGGTCCCCATGAATACCTTCTTCTGGCTCCCATGGACCCCTTTATATAGGCTCTCCTTGCTCCCAACCTGCTCCCTCGATCCGACCAACCCGCTCCACTGTTGAAACAAACTCAACAGAGCAATGAACAACGCTCCACGATTGCAACGAAGACGCTCCACGGTTGCAACGAAGATGCTCCATCGATCTCCAGCTCATCTGGTGGTGCTCCAAACTCCAGAACCTTCGGTCCAACCCAGTACCCGGTTCAGTCCACCCAGCAAAAAAAAGTTCAGTCCATTTTTGGTTGAAACAAAAAAACTCTCCCACGGCTGCAATCACCATGAAGACCTTCCCGGCGGCGAGGAAAAGTGCACCGCCATCTTCTCCGACCGGCGGTGGTCATGATAGGTTGTCCGGCGGCGTGAAACGGTGGTGCGGTGCGGTTCAGCTAAAGGAAAAAAAATTGAGAACAGTAGCCCCCCTTCGGAAGCATTTTTCCGGCCACCGGGGCTTCTCCGGCCGGTGATGAGCATGCCGGCGACCTCCCCGGCGGTAGGGACAGCTCTCCGGCGAGTCTCGGCATGCCTGGAGCATGGCGGTCCACGGCTCTGCCTCCATGGACCGCATCAATGGCGGATCGCGGCCCATGGTGCATTTGGTGGACCGAGCGGCCGGTCCACTATGGACCAGCTGCTTTAAACTTCGTGCAATTTTTAGTAAATTCTTCAGAAATTCATTTTGGGCCTGTTTTGAGTCCGATTCGAGTGCTGTTCGCGCCGTTGGACTTCTAAAATTGGACTCTCCATGTTGGTGATGTTCTTTCCTATAAATGACATATAAAAGTATTAATTTTGGAGGAATAATTATATTTTAATATTAAATTAATACTTTTATATTTATGTTTAATGTAGTTATCAATGCCCATACAAAGATTGGCTTTTAGGACCCCATTCTTTCACTTAGTGCCCCTTCTCTTCCTGTAACCCCTATCCATCGACTACCAAATGGTCAAGATCACCATCATCTGACCTCCTCTAATCTATTATCCAGAGAGCCCCCACTATTGAAGCATGCCTTCTCCTCGCCATCGATCACCTCCACCATCGTCGGCCCCACCTAACTTATCATGCACCTAAATGCACTAGCCTCAATCATCGCCTTCTTCATCCCTGCCATTATCAGTATCAGTGATGCCCTCCTCGGCTCTACGATCCCATCCAATGACATCATCGAGCCTAAAACACTGACACCCCCTGCACCACCACCATGACCAATGCCTGCAGCCACCTTGACTTCCCTCTCTAGCCTCTCCTCCTCATCGTCGATGCAAGCAAAGATGTCCTCTGCCACACATAAACTCCCGTGATCATTGTGATGACTACAATGAGCGACCGTGCTATGCCGACAATCTCTAGAACAGGACAACTGAGCTGCAGCCCACGATCATGCGATCTCCCATACCGTAGCCATCTTCCCGAACTCCCACCACCAACGAGCCTCATCGCTGCCCTTCACCACCGGCACCCTGACCTCCTCTGAGCCAACGAGAATCCCCTATTCCACCTAGCCTTTGGTTCAATGATCTAAGAAGACGACCCCTCTTTACATGATCGTGAAAGCAGGAAAACTACCTGCATGCTTTTCAAAGCAAAGTCTTCCCTGGTTGCTGACTTCAAGTTATTTTGAGAAAAAAGAAAAGGCTTGGATTTATTTGACTAATTGGCTCCATCGCTTCTTGATCGCATGATTCAAAAAAATACGTGCTCGACCAAGGAACTCACATGTTGTCAGAGCAAATCCATAAACTTATGCCAACTTCTAAGTTTTGGATTTATTGGGCTTTTTATTCTTTGCCTTAGCTGATTTTTTCATGTTTTTTGTTGAACCAAGTTCGAAGACTTCCTACCTGACTCGTTTGTGAACTCATAGCCATCCACCTCGACTACTCCTAGGTTGATCTCTCTTTCCTAGGATTTTGTCACATCTCATGCTTGATGAAAAATTTTTCATAGTTCAGAATAATATTTTAAAATTCATTGTTAAAATTTTATTTATTTTCCTATCTTTAATCCAAAAATAAAAAAAAACTAGCCTAGTAGTCATTTCTTAATGACCAATGATCCAACTTTTGAAAACTCTAGATTGTGCATGCCGGTTGGGTCACTTCCTAAATTGGATCTTAATTTTAACTAGATCTAAATTAGCTCTATTCTTACCTTGATTATTTGCTCTTATTTACTTTAATTATTTATTTAATTTATCTACTAATCTTAATATATAGCCATTAGGTCTAGGATAGCTAGCCCGTCCTGCATCAAAATTTGGTATCAGAGCTCAGCTTAGTTTAGGTTAGGCTAAAAATATTTTCATTGCCTTTGAAAAAAATAAAAAAATTTAGCATATTCAGCATTCTACATACCCTGTGCATCCTTTAGTATTTTAGGAAGTCCTGTCCATAGAAAAGTCCAAAAATTATAAAATTTAATTTGTTAGAAATACACTCATAATCTAACAATTCTATGATTACAGATTCCTAAAACTACTTTAAAATCCATGTGAGTTTAGACTTGAAATTCTCATCTTTTGTTCTAGAATTCTACAATTAGTGGTTTCGGACAACCTCTGTTTAAACCCTAAGTCCCATATCTAGGAGAGTCAAAAAATTATAAAATTGGTGGCAATAAAAACTAGACTTGAATTAGAAAATTTCCTTGTATGAAAATTTATGAAAGTATTTTAGAATTCATTCTAATTTGATCTAGAACTTCTAATTATGTGCGCAGAAATCTACAACCTATAGAACTGTATAGCACTTGTTCTTTGATAATTCCGGTTAATAGGTTTATCAAAAAATTATAAAATTTGTAGATATGAAAAATAGATTTGAAAAGAAAGATATCTATATTTGTCAATTTTAAAATTGAAGTCTAGATTGGTACCAAATTTCTCTAGAAAATTGATCACTACATTCTAGAAATTCTACTGCAAATTTCAGTTTTCACAATCCTTAGAAAATTAGTTAATTCTTAATCCTAGGAGTATCCAAAAATTCTAAAACTTAGGTTATTGGAATCTCCACTTATTGAGGAGTCCGACCCTACTTTGAAATACATGAACACACCTTCCTAGGATATCTATTTTTGAGCATAAATCTAGACTAAAATAAAACTACTACATATTTAAGGGATTGAAAGTTTAATAAAAAGCTTGCATGACCACCAAGTCAAGAGCAAAATATCATCCTGAATCCCTAGAGTTAGAACATTGATCCTAACCAAATAGCTGCAACCCTTCAAGCCTTTACTAAAAAAGTCGATAATCTAACTGGCCTTTTTCAATAGCATGGATTAAGAATAAAAAATTGAAAGAAAATCGAGCCAATAATGTCCATATTAGGTATACCTCTCTTAGACCTATGACATAGTCAATCAAGAAGGCTAATTCCAAAATTCAATATTTTTTGTGCAAAGGACTAGACCATATTGCTAGTAAGTGCTCAACCATACTATTTATAGGAAAATATAAAAATGAAGATCTTAAAAATGATCCTCAAGAAAAAGTTTATATAGTGGATCCAGAATTAGTTGATATCTATGATAGCTATGATGCAATCCAAATTACCACTATACTTGATGAACAAATAGACATAAAAGAAGATGAATGTGTATTGAACCAACCTAAAGAGATTGAAGATGAGAACAACACTGCTATTTTTCATACCCTTGATAGTCAAAATGATAACAAATGCAAGGAAAATATTAATGGTGATAGCTGCATTGATACCTTCTTCCTTAATGTTGTTTCATACCTAGATTTAGTACCTGTAGATCACTCAAGTTCCTATAATGTGGCCAGGATAAGTACTCCATCTATCTATTTTAAGCATATGAGTCTACTAAACTATGTCTATCTCAAAGAGTTCCATGCTGTGTTCGAAGTCCTTAAGTTTTGGAGGCATTATCTGCTTCCATGAGAATTTATCTTGTATTTAGACCACGAGACCTTCAGGTTTTATAATTCACAAAAAAATTTAAATCCAAAACCTAGAAAGTGGATTGAGTTCCTTTAGGCTTACATTTTATCATAAGGTACGAAGTGAACATAGACAATGAAGTTGATGTTGACCTTTTATTGATAATAAGTTATGGGCATTGATAATTAAAAAAAAAATATGATAAATGCCTAAACTTAAAAAAGTAAAATAATAATAAAAAATAATAACATAGTAATAATATTGTACACCCATTACTTATGCATACTAGAATGTTAGAGTCAGCATCATTCTGTGCAGAGCATATTAGGAGTCTGCATAAAGAGATTAATGATAAATTATTATAAGTAATTAAATGAATAGTTAGTGGATTCTCACTAACAAGTTAAAGATTTTGCTAAGGATGATTATGTCATGATTAGGATTAGACTTAAGTGGTTTCCACCATGAACTATTTGGAAGTTACATATTCGAGAAACATGCATATTCAAGATTTTAAAGAAAGTTGGATCTAATACGTATATTAATGAACTACCTTCTGGTTATGGAAATAATTCAACTTTTAATTATCCGATCTAACTGAATATAAAGAACCAGCATTGATACTGTTGGGTTACCTAGGCCGGGTGCAGCGAAAGACTAGGTTTTAAAATTTTCATATTCGAAATCCTGACCAGCCAGAACCCTAAATCCTAGGATCACTTGAGCATAACAACTAATAAATCAAATCTTTAGAATTATTGAGGAATACTTGGAATGTTGTATTCCTTAATTTTCATGAGGCACACAAGTGCATGCTCTCCAGAGGTGATCCACATAGGAATCAAACCAAGAAAGCACTCCTATAACGGTTGCTTCTTTGCCTAGTACTCTTCTAGCAGCCTTTGGATTTTCTTCCTTTGCTGGACCCTCTACCCTCCTATAGGGCTCTTAGAGAACACTTTGAATCCACTCTCAGTTTCTTAATACCCCTTCTATTTTTCTCCCTAGGCTCTTGTTTTAATTAGACTGCCTTGTCTAGAAAAACAAAGTTATGTCTTAAAGAGACAAACTTGTCTTAAGGAAGAGGGAGAGAAAATAGCGGGTAGTATTCAGATAGGAGACATGTTGTGCCTTGGCATCAGATTACTGATGCCAATATATAGAGAGGGATGGGGTGTTTGATATATCTATCCATCTACCATTTGATAAGACCCTTCAAGTAGGAGCCTTATAAGAATGAAAGGACATATCCAAATAAGTTTTTCCATGTGCCAAGAGATAACTTTTTGTCTCTTCGATTTCTAGCATTAATCCTCCTACTGCCACATAGCTTTGACTGGTTATGGGAAGGCCAAAAGGTGTGGTTTCATATGTGAAGCATCATAGAAATACAGGGGCCTTCAAATAGAAGGACTCTTGGTCTCAAATTAGTGCCAAAATGAAGAGATGCAACTCTTCATTTTGCGCCAATCCCTTCCACACTGAATTCCATTTTTTTAACCGGTCAATGCCCTTCCAAAAGGGCATGGAGATGAGGATGAAGTCCTTTGAACTTTATCTAGCCTTTGTGACTGACTGGCAGAAGGACTTTTGGTCCTTTAGTGCATATGCATTTTGGTGCATATTCATCTTGGCGCCAAGAGTCCAATCCAAGTTGGACTCTTCCATAATTCCAAGATAAGTCCCAAATAAGTCTAGATAAATACTGAATTAGGCTGTCCCACTTAGGACTCAACCCAATTTAAATGCCACTTACATTAGTTAGCCTAATTATCAAACAAGCTGGCCCAATCCAATTGGGTTAGGAGTTGGGCTAGCCAACATATCCTAAAAAATATACAACTGACTTTCTTGACCAATTCTCTAATGTGTGTAACCTGTTGGGTTCCATATCTAGTCAGCAGTAGGTCTAGGTCCAAGCCAATTCGATTCAATCAAACTTGATTGACCTAATTAGGTCAAATTGAGCTTACCTAAGTTGCCAATTCGAACCAACTTCCGAATTGACTCATGAACCCAATCGAATTGATCCATGAAAACCTACAAGACATGATTGATGTCTTACAACATATCATGCCTACCCAGAAGATGAAAGACTTAATAAAAATTACCAAAATACTTAATGGGGACGTCAGCATTGGAATGAGAATTCAAGCTTCAACCAAGTTCCTTATGGAATAAGCCAAGAGGACAAGGGCCATTTGGATGGGAGTTGACTCAACATTGAAGCCCAGAAGGATTAATAAAGGAGGTCATCTAAAGGGATTAAGCCCAATGTGTCAATGAAGGAAGCGTATTTTTTCATGAGCTGACTCAAGAAGAAAAGGCATCAACCTCATGAGTCGACTCAAGCTCTTTGAGTCGGCTCAACCTGTTCTTGAGCCGATCCATTAGTCAAGCAAAATCTTTTCTTATGCCACTTGTGAGCCCTCCTCTGAAGCCACTTGGAAGCACTCTTTGAAGGCCATTTGGAAGCCTTCTTGAAGCCAACACAACCTCTCCTTGGGCGCCACATGGAGGCCACTACATCAAGACTATTTTGAGGGTCACATGGAAGGAATAAACTACCTACAACTTTTCTCCGACAAATCTTTAACTAACTTGACATGTGGGATGCCACTTGGTCCTCCACTTCATCAGCCACCAACACCACTACATCAGCAAGATAGCCACATGGATGACACATAGGCACCACATGAGACTAGTTGAAACAAATTCTAGAAGAAAATGTTGTTGGAAACACTTTTAGTTGGATCTACCTAATCTATCAATTAGTATAACTAATCAAGAGATTAGTTGGGGATTAGTTTGGCCAAAATTGTAGTTTGTTTGGCTTATAAATAGGGCCCCAATCCTCTCTTGTAAAGCATCTTATGTTGAGTAATGAAATGAAATCAAGTTTAAGTGTTTTCTTCCCATTGCTTTGTACTTTGGTCACTCCATTTGGGAGAGGGTGTGAGGCCCATAGTTTTATTTTTTTTCCTTTATTTTCATTGCTTAGGAGTAAGTTCACTTCATGAGGGAGGGGGTGTGAGAGCCACTCTGCTTCAAAAGAGTCCCTCCATGGCCATTTGAAGAGTTCAAGCCGCTTAGCTCCAAGCATCCTCCACATTCCATCTATCTTCTTTCCATCTTTCAATTCCTTCATTTTCTACACTTCGACATCTCATATTGAAATCTTATGTAGGTTCTCTTATGGATCCCTAGTTGAAGATGAAGGTTTCCAAGCCATGAAACATCTACAAGGTGAGTCCACAAGGTTAGGGAGTGTAATAGATCTTATGATCCAAGCCTCTTTCCTAGAGTGTTGAGTGAACCCTTCCACCAAATAATTTTAGCCATCATAATTGGTAGAAGAACCATACCTAAGCTCTTTGGATCTGATCATTTGAAGGTTAACTTATCCTAGTAATGATGGTTTCCTTGACATGAAGATCCTGTTCTTAGTTTGAACTAGATCTACATTACAGGTGTTGTAATATAGATCAACTAGTCTCTTTCATGAAAATTCTTTTCTTGGATTAATTTAGCTTATTTTTGTATGAATTTATTGCTCAATTTAGCTTACTAATCATCTTGCTTGAATCTCCATCCAACATGAATGCATGATCTCTTCCCGTCCCGTATCAATACCCTTCAGTGGAAAGTTACCGTGTAATTCAATCCTTCGATCTCCCTTTATCCTAATAAAGTGATGGGTATGGATAAATGTCAAACCCTAACACTTAATCCTTTCAAATCTCAATTTGATAATGAAGACTCAACCAATGAAAGATTAAAAACCCTATCTAATCTCATCATGTTTTGATCAAAGACTTCCTGAGTCATCATTCGAAGAGATCACACGGGATAACTTCTCCTCTTACTAGGAGTGATCGATTTCTTGTTGACCTACTCATTACCTTCATATACAATTCACCATATCCAAAAATATCCCATACATGACTTAATTGCCATCAATGAGTATGCACCAAAATATGGGTTCATATGCACAAGGTACTATGGTAGTCTCAGGTCTAAGGACTACATGCACTACTCCAACTAAGAGAATATTCTTTTGACAAGTAAGTAAGACTTCCATTTGATATTCTTTTGTCAGATCAGTTCAGTGGACTCATAACTTAATGAACACCCACATCCTTGTATTAGTGTCCATACACAAGTGGTTATGAGACCAACTACCCTCTCCATCGATCATACATAGGATGTGCTAGTCTTTCTAGATTCATAGATCCCTGAATTAATTATCTAACGACTAGTAATATTTTAGATTAGGATTTAAAGGAACTTAGGTTTCACCATTATGATCTTTATCATAACCCTAATTTCATTGCCCTAACCTATAGGGTTCATCATAATCTTGATAAGATGCAGCAGTATGATGAATCAAATACCTTTTATTAATAAATAATATCATACATGAGCTGGAAGATCATAAAAATGTCCATATAATGATTGACTTTTAGGGCACCATTCTTTCAATCTCTCACTTGCACTAAAGCCAATCATCTTTGTATTTTAAACCTATACAATCTAAGTGGCGATCAAACTACTGCTTTGGTAGTGCTTTATTGAGTGGGTCTGCTATGTTGTTCTTTGTGTCTACTCATTCAACAAGAACATCTTGTCTTTCTATGATCTCTAAAATAAGGTGGAAGCGTCTTAGGATGTGCTTGGACTTATGATGAGATCTTGGTTCCTTAGCTTGCACCACAGCTCCAGTGTTATCACAATAAAGTGGCACCAGTTGTTATATAGTGGGAACCATGCTCAATTTTATGATGAATTTCTTCATCAACAAAGCTTCCTTTTCGGCTTCACTTGCAACTATGTACTCTATCTCAGTGACTGAGTCAGCTACAGTTGGCTACTTTATACTCTTCCAACTCACTGCATCGCCTTATATGGTGAAGACATACCCTGATATGGATTTGCTATCATCCGGATTGATTGAAAACTAGAGTCTGTATACCCTTCTAGTTTCAACTCTGATCCACCATATATTAGAAAAATATCTGTAGTCCTTCTCGGGTACTTAAAAATATTTTTCACTGCTTTATAATGATTCTTCCCTACATCAACCTAGAACCTGCTTACTATGCCCAAGGATAAGCAACATCAGTGGTGGGGACACCAGGATCAGACACAGATCCTTGGATCCCATATGGTTTAATTAGTCAGGTGTCAAAGTTTTAAAAATTTTATAATCAATTAAGATTGAGTCCTGTAATAAGTTGAGGTAGTTGATTTGTCTCAACCCTCAACCTAGTCAGTATTTTGAGTCCTGTACATCAGTTATGAGTCTAGTATGAGCCAAATTTTTGTACAAGAGAGAAGGTTACCCTATTTTTGAGTTCGACCAGCCACATCCAAGAGTCAGAGGCCACTACATCAGCCCAGTGGATTTTATGTGACAACCCAGGATCCAAGATGCTTCCAGAAACCCTGATTCCTTCCAGATGCCCTCCAGATGTCCAAATTCCAGTCTAGATGCTAGAGCATATTCCCAAACCAGGGCATCCATGATTCCAGAGGTCCACCTACATCCCAGCACAAGGAAATCAAGTCCAAGTGCCAAGCCCAAGCCCTAAAGAAAAATATTCCATGGAATATTCCTGCTACCAGGCTACCAGGCCACCCTAGCTTCCAGGAGGCCCAAGCCCATGTGCCAAGCCCCTTTGGGCTGGCCCCTTGCTTCCCCTAGAAGCCCAACATGCTCTCCTAGGCATCCTTGAAGTGTTGACCAAGTCCAAGAGGTGTCCTTGAGTGGAATAGTCAAAGCATGAAGCGAGAAGGAGAAGACTAGGTCAAATCCTAACCTAGTTGGGACTTATGCTCCTAATTATTTTAAGATTTATTTTTCTAACCTATCTAGGAGAGGACTTGTAACCCAAGTGTGTAACCCTAGTTAGAGGATATGGGAACTTTATAAATACCCCACCCCTCCTCCTCTTGTAAGAAATCTTTATTCATGATATCAAAACCCTGGTAAACTTATTTGAGCTTGCGAGCTTGTGTGTTATTTTGTTTTTTTCTTTGGTTACTATTGTGCTTAGCCGAATTCCTTGCTGCCCTAGCATCCTTCCATGCCCTAACTCACTATCATCCAAGCCTTCACATGTCCAAGAAGGAGTGCCCTAGGTCGCCAAGCAAGGAGATCTTCATCAAGCTTCAAGCTACCCCACTTCTAAACCCTAACCAGATTCCTTCTAAACCTAGTTCTTTTTCTTTTTCTTACTTGCTATATTGATTGACCCTTGACATTTTGTAGGATCCCTGAGGTGTCTCACCTCCCTAAAGGAGGCTTTCCTTGCCTCCAGGACCTTCCAAATTAGTCATCAGTTCAAAGGAAACCAAGCTTCATCATCCAGACTCCAATCAAAGTGTTGTGTGATCTTTTCATCGGAAGTTCTTCAAATCACTGATAGGCAACATCCTTTCCTTCTTTTAATTTTTGATTTGATGAAGAAAGCTATCCTAAACCGGGAGTTTCTCAACTCTTGAGTCTTGGCTATTTCATTATCTTGCATGAGTTATACTGCAATATAATGATCTTTGCATTGCTACTCCTTATGCTAGTTCTTATTTTATTTTGGAAATCTAGCCTGCAAACAAAATTATAAAAAATATTAAAAAATTAGTTTTCTATTTTTTTATTCATCTTTAGCAATCTTAGAGTCATCCCGCATCAATTTTGGTATCAGAGCAGGTTTAGAAAAGTTTTCATCTGCATTAGATTCATAAAATCCTAAGTTTGGAATTTTCTACATCCTGTCCAATGCATTAGGTGTCTAATTTTCATCTGATTTCGACCACCTAGGAATTTTATTTTTTTATAAAATTTGCATGAATTGTTCTTTGTCTTGTCCTCTGATTTATCAAATTTTTTAATTAATTTTATAGAAACCCTAATTTATCAAAACTCGATATATTAGAACAAAAATTCTGAGATTTCTGCAGTAATCTAAAAACCCTAGGATTTGCATCATCATTTGATTTTTGTTTTGCATCAAATTTCATAGGTATCATCATTTTTTGATTTTTTTTTGCATCGATATCTGTATCAAAATCTGCATCATCGAAAATCCTAATTTTCTGATTTCTGCTATTCCTGCATACTTAACCTAACCTAATCAACTTCCACACACCCCAATCCTAAGCCCAATTTGATTGCTAACCTAATCAACCTAAACCTAATTTGTCATTCAATAAAATATACATAAAATAATTTTATTTTTCTGATTATTTTAGATTGCATCAGGGCTCATTGTATGTTCATCATCTCTTTAAATTGATCTTAAGGGCAACTCAATAATTCAGATTAGGGTAGGAGGTCATAATCTGTCTTGGGCCCAAAACAACCATCCGGCATTTCCACCCAAACCTTAATTAAAATTAATTAGACCTAATTTGCCATAATGGGCTAGGTGACACCCAACAGGTCGGGTCCGAACTGTATGAGCCAACTAGTGCATTTAATTCTTTAGCTATTACTAAAAGCTGGTATCTAAGACTAGGGGTCCAGAGTCAAACGACCTAAGTGGACTGGTGGTTTATATTTAGGACCCTGTGACAAGCAGGGGGAGCCTCCCACCACCCCACCCCCTACCTGGCCAGTGGAGGGATTAGCTGTTGGGTTAAGTGTAAGTTGAGCTGACCCATTTAGTTTTGGCTCTTAGTCTAGGAAATCCTAGATTGTACTAGCCTAGTTCTTTTTGCATGCTTGGCTGCACCATTCCATTCTGATTGCTAGATTAATTGTTGCATGACCACCAGACTAGGATCCCAATACCAGAAGTGTTGACTCCATTATTAATTTTGATGATAAGCAAAACGGTTAAGTATAAGTTGAGTACTAATGATTTCTTTGAAGTGTGTTTTTATAGAAAAAGGTGCTCACAAATTTGAAAAAGTTTGTTTGAATGAAGAAGCCAAGTTTAGATGAAAGATTTGCTCAAAGAAGTCTTTGATAGTTAAAGTTTGCTTGAATGGATATTTGAGTGAAGCATAAATTTGATTCAGTACAAGTTTAGGTATTTTTGTGAAGATTTTAGTGAGGTGTCGACTCAACGTGTCGATATATGACACCAAGTATTGACACGTGAAAGTGAAGTGTCGACTCAAGCCGGTTTGCAAAGAATATTTCAGATGGCATGGCTGAAGTGTCAACACATGGACTTGATGTGTCGACACATGGATCAGCTCATCGCTTGAGATTTTCAAGTCATAGAACTTACTGAAGATGAAGAACTGCAGAAGTGTCGACACATGGATATGAAGTGTCGACTCAAAGTGTCGACTCACCTGAGAAAGTGTCGATGCATTTGAGATTTCCAGAGAACCAGATTAAAGATATTTGAAATGGGTGTCAACTCAAGAAGTTCAAGTGTCGACCTGAAGTGTCGACTCACAGCCTGAAGTGTTGACACATGAAGTTCTAAAAATAATAACGGCTAGTTTTTCAAACACAGAACTCGACCCTTTTGCCCTCCAATGACTAGTTTTTCAAGTTTAATAGCTAGAAACTGGATTTGAGACCTTGGAAAGGTATTTATATGCTCTAAATCAAATCAAAAGATATATTATTGAAGAGAATGAAATAGAAATATCCAAGAGAGAAGAATAGAGAGCATTCACTCCTATTCATTGAAGTTCAACCACTCTCAAGTAAAAGCAAGCCTCCAAGCATTCAAGAGCCTTCAAGAGCATTAAAGACCAACCATTCTTGAGTAATCAAAAAGGTTTCATCAAGTTGAAAGCATCACTACATCGAGCTTCAAAGAGATACCCACTTTTTATTAGAAAGCTTTTATTCTCTTTACTTTAAACTATTATTTGTTGTAAGAGTTCTTGGTTAGCCTATTGTAAAACCAAGAGAGGTTATTGGTGAGCTTTAAAACCAGTTAGGTTCTTGGTTAGCCCAAAAAATCAAGGGAGATTGGTGGTGAGCCTTAAAACCATTTAGGTTCTTGATTAGCCCATAAAATCAAGTGAGATTTTGACTTGTGATCCTTGTGAAAACAAGTTAGATTTTTGATTAGTGAGCCCGGAAAACTAATCAACTATAATCAGTTGAGATTATAGTGAATTCTCAAGGGGATCTTGGAGAGTGGATGTATGTGCATTAGATAGCACCGAACCACTATACTTCTTTGTCTTTGTGGTTGCTTATTCTCTCTACTTGCTCTTTCATTTATTGCTCTATATTTCTGCTGCACTTTTACTTAAAAGCATTATATTTGAATTCATTGTACCTTGATTAATTGTTGGATTGGATTACCTATTATTGCATTGCATCAATTTATTTTATAGAAACCAAATTCACCCCCCTCTTGGGTTGCTTACTAGGCAACAAGTGGTATCAGAGCCCTGTTCTCAATGTATAGGCTTTATCGCCTTGAGTAAAGATCTATGACAGCCCCTATTGGTACTAGTGTAGTTGAGGGTCAAGCCTCAAATAGACCTCCATTTTTCAATGGATCAAATTATACATATTAGGAAACTAGGATGAGAATTTATATGCATTCTATTGATTATAATTTATGGAGAGTAGTTGATAAAGGTCCTTATGTTCCTTTGGTTATGGTTAATGGTGTTTCTATCCCAAAGTTCAAAGA
The DNA here is from genome assembly GCA_021397845.1 of Areca catechu. Lineage (NCBI taxonomy): Eukaryota > Viridiplantae > Streptophyta > Magnoliopsida > Arecales > Arecaceae > Areca > Areca catechu. The sequence goes on along the minus strand of CM038039.1, from coordinate 148,651,551 downwards.
GGATTAGGATGAAAATGATATTAAGCAATCTGAGATCAATACTAAGACAATGAATCTCTTTTATTGTGCATTAGATCCTAGTGAATTTAATAGGATATCTACTTGTACTACAGCCAAAGAAATATGGGACATACTTGAAGTTATCCATGAGGGTACCAATCAAGTAAAAAGTACTAAGGTGAACATGTTAGCGCATACTTATAAAATGTTTCGAATGGAACCTAATGAATCAATCACTGACATGTACACTAGATTTACAAATATTGTAAATGGAATGAGAAGTCTAGGAAAAGTAATGTCTAACACTGATCTTGTGAATAAAATCCTCAGGTCACTTTCAACATCGTGGGATCCGAAGGTGACCACAATCCAAGAAGAAAAGGACGTTGACAAGCTACCATTAGAGCAGCTGGTTGGATCGCTCATGACTTATGAGCTGAATTTGAAGCAAAAGTCAATGGATATGGAAAAAAAGAAAAAGGGGATTGCATTCAAATCAAATATACAAGAAGAATCCTCAATCGATGAGTCCGAAGAAGAATAAGAAGATGAAGGTAAAGAAGCTCTCCTTGCTAGAAACTTTAGAAGATTCATAAAGAGGAGGAAGTTCCCCTACAAGAAAAAATTTCAATCAACTTGTTGACCCCTGGAATGATTTTGATGATCACAAAACATTGGAGCATGTATTTGATACTAATTATTCTCAAAGTTTTCAAAGTTTTACAGGAAATTGATTACATTTAGTTTAAAATGGTTTTCAAACTGATTGGAAGGTAATTCAATTATGTATAAAGTTTTATAGACTTGAACTTGTAAAAGCCCTAGCTTTATAAATGTTGTAATCTTGTAAAACAGGCTAAAAATTGTAAAAAATTATAAAGTATGTAGATTAGCTTCTAGTTGATTCAATGTTGAAGATTTTCGGAGAAGCTTGAAGCATTTTTTGCAGATTTGCAAGAGCTGACTCTTGGATCAAGAGCTGACTCGTGGTGGCATGGCACAGAGGAAGTTTCAGTGTTTCTGTATCAAGAGCCGACTCCCATCTTAAGAGCCGACTCCCATCTTAAGAGCCGACTCATGGAAGAAAGCAATTTTCTGAAGCCTGAGACCTTGAGCTGACTCCTGCCCCAAGAGCCGACTCGTCCAGAGTTTTTCATTTTGAAGGTTTGAGAACTCGAGCCGACTCTACACAGAAGAACCGACTCTAGGTATTCATGATTTTGAATTGACTGAAGGCAAGAGCCGACTCCAGCCAGAAGAGCCGACTCCTACAGATTTTCATTTTGGGCTGTCTGAGACTTCGAGCCAACTCCTAGAACTCGAGCTGACTCGTGGAGCGATTTTCTGCACTCCAACGTGTTGCCCAGATATGGTGCCCAAGAGGGGGGGTGAATTGGGTATTTAAAAATTTAAAGCAATATATGTGCTATCAAGTTTTAAGGTGAAGAGTGATAGTGCTTTAATAATTGTGCAACGGAAGCAATGAAATAAAATGGCAATTAAAGAGCTAAAGAAGTTAAAGAGAAAGGTAATGCAAACACATAAGAAATATAGTGGTTCGGTGCACCTAGCACCTACATCCACTCCCCAAGCTCCACTTGGGAATTTCCACTATAATCTTTAGATTACAGCCGACTTGTTTTACCAGGCTCACAAGTCAAAACCTTACACACTTATTTTGGCTTCGGGCTAACAAGCAACCCTAGTTGGTTTTATCAATTGGATCACCAACAAACCTTACTCACTTGTTTTGGCTTCGGGCTTACAAGCAACCCTAGTTGGTTTTATCAATTGGCTCACCAACAAACCTCACTCTAGTTTCAAATTTCCTTGAAACTAGCTAAAGACAAAAGAGTATGAATACAATGAATTAAAACTAAACAAACTCCTTTTGAGCAATAATAAATTCGTTGAAGCTCTTGATGGAGACTCTTCAAGCCTTTTCCCTTGGAATCTTTGGACCTCACTAAATGCCAAACACTTGAATGTTGGATTCCTCAAAGATGGAAAACTTTTGGCTAGGGAATCTCTTGGTTTTCTCACTCTTTTGGCTTGGAAGTGATTGAAGGCTTTGTACTTTGAATCAACACTTTTTCACTTTGTCTCCTTGTCTTTTTTGAAGTTTGGTGGAGGTTAAATACCTCATTCATGCTGAAACAACTCCACAAGACCGTTAGATTCAAAAATATGGCCGTTTATGGCCGTTAGAAATCAAATCAGAAGTTCAGAAAAACTAGCCGTTATGCCATGAGTCGACCTCATGAGTCGACCTCTGAATCAAGTGTCGACCTCATGAGTCGACCTCCAGTATAATTTAGGCAAAAGTTCAGAATACCATAGTTCTGCCCATTTGAATTCTCAGGCTATGAGTCGACCTCTGGTGTCGACCTCTGGACAGGTGTTGACCTCTGGTGGTCGACCTCTGGAGCGTGCCACTGAGATTTTGCCGTGCCGGCCATGCTGAACTTTTCTTCTCTTCATGAGTCGACCTCTGGTGGTCGACCTTTGACAAGGTGTCGACCTCTGGGGGTCGACCTCTGATCTGAATTTTTCTGAAACTCTTTGAGATGTGCGTGCCATGCTTGAGTTTCTTTAAGCCTTTGTTTCTTTTGTCAAAGATTTCTTAACAAGAAGGTCCATTATGAGAATTTTGATCTTGTCCAAGGTAGAAGAGCTCTTTTCCAAATCAGGCAAACTTAGTTTCATCATTGTCCTTTTGATACTCTTTTTGAATAACCTAAGTCCTGAAACTTTATCTTGAGATTAAACATTAGTCCAAACATATACTCAACCTTTTGTTAAACATCAAAACTAATGAGTCAAAGCCAACAATCTCCCCCTTTTTGATGATGACAAAACCTTGAGTATATATGCAATTAAGTCCAAAAGCAAGATATAGCAATAAAATATTTTCAAAGAATCCTTACATGCGTGAGTGTATCATAAAAATTTACTTTTCATCTTCTTTTTGTGAAAATATTTTCAAGAGTTACTTTTTATTTACTTCTTTCTTTTTGTGAAAACATTCTCATGAGTCAAAAAGATAAGAATCATATAAACTTTACCACTCATAAGACGGAGATCTCATAAATACATATATACTTTACTAAATTTGATCTCATAAATACATATATACTTTACTACTCCCCCTTTTTGTCAAGAATCAAAAAGTTCATTTTTATAGTGAAAGATATATTAATGAAACTTATGTTCAATTATAATGAAGTATTTAGGTGCATAAACTACATGCTCCCCCTCAATTTGTGCATTCAATATAAGAAAATATTCTAACTTGAGGGTTTTAAAAAAAATAAATGTTAAGAGCTGGTATCAGATAAAATGGCACAAGATAGATAAAAACAGATGTATTCAGTTACAAAATTGCTTAAAAAGTAGGCACAAAATACTGATACAACAGATCATACAAAAGCAAACTAAGAGGCTACTCCTCATCAGAAGGTATATCAAAAGATACATGAGCCATGATCCTAGATGAGGATTTTGGAGTCCTATGAGAGAAACTCCGAGTCCTCAGAGAGGGACCAGACCTAGGGGTAGTCCTACGAGATCTATATGTCCTAGGTAAGGGCTCCACAGATGTCGAGACAGAGGCAGTAGCTGAAGGAGTGGACGGATCAGCATGCTGAGTAGACTGAGCTGGGGTCTGCCTACTGACTAGCTCATAAGCTGTGGGATCATCGATATCTATCTCTGTATGCTCATCTATGTCATCCGGAATCCCAGTGATAGTCTCAAATAGTGACTCTGTAGGCTCAATATCAACTGGCACAGTTGTGGCTGGAGGATCTGAACTCGGAAGATCAGTGGAAGGAGGATCAGCTGAAGGGAGAATCTCTGGAATCGGCTCTGCAGGTGGAACATCAGAACTACCTGCTCCAGGCTGATCTCCATCACTGTCACTGTATCCACTAGAGTCATCATCATCATCATCATCATCATCATCATCATCATCATCATGTGGAGGAGATACTGTCGGATCTGCAGTCCCTGATGGCAGTGCTAATCTCAGTAAGCTGAGGATCTGTCTGAATCCTGTATCCATACTAGCTGAGAGAGCACTAATGCGTGTGTCTGTGTGTATCCACAGATCATGAAGCTCCTACCGTACACCAGTGATCTCTATCTGGACCTCTGAAATCTGATCAGTCACTCGCTGCTCGAAGTCCGATATCCTCACTGAAGTCCTCCGTGGTGTTGCAGTAATAGTAGGTGCCGGAGCTGATGAAGGTGGTGGCGTGAATGGCTCAGGCTCCGCAGTCTCTGTCTCCGGTGCTGGGCGAGGAGGTGTACCATGATCAGTAGGCCCTGAAGGCCCTGCCTCAGCAGCTCGGATCTCATCCTCCTCATCTGGCTCCTGGCCAGACTCTCGTCGTACCCATCGGTCACTAATCAGTCGAAATCCCATCCTATGTAGGGATTTCTCTCTATAAGTATCTGTGTGCTGTAGCTGACTGAAGGGTATGCCGTCGAATGAGACACCATGCTCTCTGAATATCTGAGTCAGTCCCATGCCGTACGGCTGAACAAGTCTCCTGTGAGAAGCTGCCTCACCCATCTGCTGAAGCATGATCCTGGGAAGGTTGATGGGAGTCCGCTGACTCAGGGACACCATCAACACCAGCTCACGCTCAGTGATAAAATCAAATCTCCCGCTCTTCGGAATCAAGATACGGGCAATGATGTGATGCAGCACTCTCATCTCCAGTGAAAGCTGGTTAGCGGCTACTGTGGAAATGCCGCTAACATCCTCACGCTCTAGGATACACCTGAAGGCGTGCTCTCTGTCGCTGATCGTAGTGGCAGCAGTGCCATGAAGTGGATGTAGGGTTCGGTGGCAAGGCGGAATCATAGATTTCAAAATTTTTATCTTTATGAAATCTTCACCAAACCTTCAACCCAAAATCTCCTTAAAAGAATTAAAACATATAGATGTTTATATAAGATTTAATCTCAAATTAAGATGCTAACCTGTATCGCAAAATCCAAACTCTGAATCTCCACCAGGTGCCCAAATGTTCACCCTCCAATGGTGATCCACACAGAAAAACAATGAAGACAAAAATTTCTATTTCTTGGTTCCTCTTCTTGAATTCTTTTTCAAGAATTCAATTCTTGGACCTTTAGGCTGAAATTTTCTTTCTTTAAAATTTCTTTTTCTTCCTTCTTTCCTCTTCTTGAATTTTCTTCAAGAATTCCCTTTCTTGAATCCCTTTTCTTGAATTGAATTGGAAGAAAAAATTAAGACAGTCAAAGTCTTAATTCAAGAAGGAAGAGAAGAATAGATCCTTTCCCTGTTCTTTCCTTTACCGTTCAAGACCTTCTTCTTATTCTTGTTTAGGGTCAGAGTTTCGATAGAGGATACCTCTGTAAGGGAAACAATACCCAACAAGAACAAGAGGAAGGAGTATTCTGGAGAGGAAGTAAGGGAATTGGATCTCTGAACTATGTTTCGTGAAAACCCCCGAGAACCCCAACCCTATTTATAGATCTCAGAGGGGTGTCATCTCGAAACAACGCAACCCTCTAAAACCCCAAGGATCACGATCTCTCATTCCTCAGGCGTCCCCTCAACCAAAAATCATGATTCTCCGATTTGATTTTCGTTTTTCCGACGAGGAGAACTCTCGGAAAAACTTCAGGAAGGATCGCGACTTTTGGAGACGGATTTGCGACCGAAAAGCGACGGATCTTTTTCTTAAATTTTTCTGGCCATCAGATCCAGATCCAAGGGCGCCAGACAAGGATCTGAAATGCCCCTTTTCAGATTTTTCTCCGACGTTTTCTTTCTCACGCATTTTAAGAGAAGTCCACGCGCGTGGACTTTTCTTTCTTGGCACGCGCGGGTGAGAAGAGGGAGGGGGCGGCTTGGAGAGAGGGTCTCAGTGAACTAAGTTCACTTGGGTTCAGCCATGGGTTAGCCCAATGTCCTAAAAAATAAATTGGACCTTAATCTAGTTCAATTAGAACCCAATTAAGCCCAATTTGGAACCAAATTCGAATCTGATTCGAATAGAAATTTGGTCTGCAACACATGCTAGTGTGTTTATCCTGCAAACATGATTTAATTCCAAATTAAATCCTTCATCAATTTTCTTTTGTGTGTGACCCATTGGGTTCCACACCTAGCCAGCAGTAGGTCCGAGTTCTATTTGACTTAATTCGGTTAGATCTCAACTAAGCCGATTTAGGTCAACTCAAACTAGCTCGACTCGGTCAATTAGAATCTAATTCAAATTGACTGATTTGAATTACCATGACTCAATCATATACCTACAAGACAAGATTGACGTCTAGCAACGTATCATGTCTACCCGAAAGATGTGGAATTTTGGTAGAATTACCAAAATACCCTTTAGTGGTGAGTTACCGGGCAATTCAGTCCTTTGATCAACTTGCATCCCGAATATGATTATGAATATGGATACTTGTCAAATCCAATTTTCATATTCATCCCTAGCTCAGTCTTTATAATGATGATTCAGTAATGAACCATTAAAAAATATCTCTAATGTTCATACTTTGATCAAAGGTTTCCTGAATCCATCATTTGAAATTAGCTGGATGCTATTCCCTCTTACTAGGGCTGATCAATTCCTTGTTGACCTACTCACAACCTCCATATACAATCCACCATAACTAGTATCACCTCGTGCATGACTCAGTGTCATGATTGACTGCGAACCAAAGTATGGATTCATGTATATAAGGTACTATGGTAGTCTCAGGTCAAAGGACCACATGCACTACTCTCACTATGAGAATTATCTATTGACAAACAGATAAGGTTCCATTAGATATTCTCAATCTAGATCAATTCAGTGAACTCATTCTCTAATGAACACTCACATCCTAGTATTAGTGTCAAACACAAGTGACTGTGAGATCAGTCACCCTTATTACAAAACATATATAGGATGTGCTGGTCTTGCCGGAAACATTGATCCCCAACTCAATGTCCCATCGACCAGGAATATTTTAGATTAGGGTTTTAAGGCTTTAGGTCTCACTGGTATGATCTCATCATAACCCTAGAACCATAGCCCTAATCTATGGGGTTCATCAAAAAATCAAAAAGACACAGCAAATGATGAAAATAATGCCTTTATAAAATGTCAATTCATTGATTTTGGGATCAAAATTACAATATTTCAATTGGCTTTCAGGGCACAATCTTTCAATCTCCCACTTGCACTAAAGCCAATCGCCTTTAAATCTTAACCCCATACAATCAAGGTGGCGATCAAACTCTCGCTGTGATAGAGCCTTAGTGAACGGGTGTGTTACGTTGTTCTTCGTTTCTACCCTTTTAATGCAGACTTCTTGTCTTTCGACAATCTCTCGAACGAGATGGAAGCGTCTCATAATGTGCTTTGATTTGTGATGAGCTCTTGGTTCCTTTGCTTGAGCAACAGCCCCCGTATTATCATAGTAAAGTGATACTGGACCTTCAATCTCAGGAACTACGCCCAACTCTGATATGAACTTCTTCATCCAGACAGCTTCCTTGGCAGCTTCACTAACAGCAATGTATTCTGCCTCAGTTGTTGAGTCAGCTACAGTTTGCTGTTTAGAACTTTTCCAGCTTACAGCTCCTCCATTAAGGGTAAAAACATACCCGGATATAGATTTGCTGTCATCTGGATCTGATTGAAAACTAGAATCTGAATAAGCTTCTAGTTTAAGATCAGATCCTTCGTATATTAGAAAAATATCCTTAGTTCTTCTTAAGTACTTAAGAATATTTTTCACAGCCTTCCAATGATCCTCTCCTGGATCAGCCTAAAACCTGCTGGCTATACCTAAGGCATATGCCATATCAGGCCTAGTACATAACATAGCATACATAATAGACCCTACTGCCGAAGCATAAGGTACCGAATTCATTCTATTTCTTTCTTCAGGTGTCTTAGGAGACATCTTCTTAGAAAGATGTATGCCATGACCAATAGGTAAGTAACCTCTTTTACTTTCCTCCATGCTAAATCTTTTTAGTACTTGGTCAATGTACCTAGACTGGGATAAACCTAGCATCCTCCTAGATCTATCTCTATAGATCTTGATGCCTAGTATATAAGATGCTTCTCCCAAGTCTTTCATGGAAAACTGTTTAGATAACCATACCTTGACTGATTGTAACATTGGGATATCATTCCCAATGAGGAGTATGTCATCTACATACAGAACCAAGAAAACTATGGCACTCCCACTAGTCTTCTTGTACACACAAGGTTCATCCTCATTTTTGATAAAGTCAAATTCTTTGACTGTCTTATCAAATCGGATGTTCCAACTCCTAGATGCTTGCTTTAATCCATAAATAGATTCTTTAGCCTACATACCTGATTAGGTTTAGTCTCCAAGACAAAACCTTCTGGCTGTGACATATAAACCTCTTCCTCGAGGAATCCATTGAGGAATGCAGTCTTCACATCCATCTGCCAGATTTCATAATCATGATATGCTGCTATAGCAAGCATGATCCGAATAGATTTGAGCATGGCAACAGGAGAAAATGTTTCATCATAATCTATTCCCTGTTTTTGTCTGAAACCCTTAGCCACTAATCTGGCTTTATAAGTTTCAACTTGGCCATCTGTCCCAATCTTTTTCTTATAGACCCATTTGCATCCAATAGGGTTAACACTCTCTGGTGCATCAACCAAAGTCCAGACTTGGTTGACATACATGGAGTCCATTTCGGATCTCATGGCTTCCAGCCATTTGTCTGAGTCACTACTTATGACAGCATCCATATATGTTAGAGGCTCATCATTATCAATGATTCGGGCTTCATTATTTTCAATAATGAACCCATACCTTTCAGGTGCATGTCGCACTCTATCAGACTTACGGATAGGAGTGGTGTGTTCAGGTTCTATACTAACTGTGTTATGATTTTGTTGAGATGTATCTATTTGTTGAACTTCTTCAAGTTCAATATTTCTCCCACTGCCCTTTTGTAGGATGAATTCCTTTTCCATAAAAATGGCATGCCTACTGACTAAAATCTTTTGTTCAGTAGGGTGGTAGAATAGATATCCTATACTATTTTTGGGATATCCAACAAATAGATATTTTTCTGCTCTAGCATCAAGCTTTTGTCCAAAATTTCTTTTGACATAAGCTGAACATCCCCATATCTTAAGGTGCTTAAGATTGGGTTTCTTTCCCCTCCATAACTCATATGGAATGCCAGATATAGATTTGGATGGTACTCTATTCAAAATATTAGCCGCTGTTTCCAAGGCATATCCCCAGAAAGAAACAGGTAAGTCTGTGAAGCACATCATGGACCGTACCATATCTAATAAAGTACGATTTCTCCTTTCAGCAACACCATTTAATTGTGGTGTGTAAGGAGGAGTCCATTCAGAGATGATTCCCTTTTGTTTAAGGTGATCAAGAAACTCGGTGGATAAGTTTTCACCTCCTCTATCTGATCGAAGGATCTTAATACTTTTCCCCGTTTGTTTCTCTACCATACTTTGATACTCTAAAAATTTTTCAAAAGCTTCGGACTTATGTTTCATTATATACACAAATCCGTACCTTGAAAAATCATCAGTGAATGTGATGAAATATGAGTATCCACCCTTGGCCTGAGTTGTCATAGGACCACATACATCAGTGTGTATGAGTCCTAATAACTCTGTTATCCTTTCATTATGTCTACTAAATGGAGTCTTGGTCATTTTACCCATGAGACATGATTCACAAGTTCCTAATGATTCATAGTCATAAGGATTAAGGAATTTTTCCTTGTATAACTTGTTAATCCTCTGCTCACTAATATGTCCAAGACAACAGTGCCAAAGTAAAGTATTATTTACTTCATCTCTTTTTCGTTTATTACTAACATGTAGTATATTGTCATCAGAAGATAAAGTTAAGAGACCATTGCAAAATATGCCATTAAATATTATTTCATTAGAAAAACTGATTGAGCAGCCACTGCTCATTACATTCATAATATATCCTTGTTTAAGTAACAAGGGTACAGATATGATGTTTCTAATGATTCTAGGCATAAAATAACAATTCTTTAACTCTAAAATCTTCCCAGAAGGTAGCTTCAACATATAAGTCCCTACAGCTTCTGCTTGGATGGAATCTCCTCCAGCACCGTAGAGCTCGAAGTCGCCTTCCTTCAAAACTCTAATGTTCTGTAGTCCCTGCAATGATTTGCAGATATGATGACCACAAGCAGTATCCAATACCCAAGAGTTTGAATTAGAAGAGTCTAATGACAAAATTGCATGTATCTCATACATACCTTTTGGTGCATTACTAGCACCAGGCTTCAGACTTGCAAGGTAAACCTTGCAGTTTCTTTTCCAGTGACCCGGCTTGCCACAATGAAAGCAGGTCATTTGTCTGGAGGCCTTCTTTCCTTTCTTTTTCTTGATGCCCCCTTTTGGGTTTAACCTTCTCTTGGAACCCTTTTTGCCTATTTTCTTCTTGTTTACACCATCCATAAGAAGAAGTGGAGCCTTATTTTTCTTTAAATGGCTCTCCGCTGTTTTTAACATATTCAACAGCTCAGGCAAGGAAGTGTTAAGTTTGTTCATATGATAATTAAGAACAAACTGTGAAAATGACTCTGGGAGTGACTGCAGGATTAAATCCTGATTCAACTTCCCATCCATAACAAAACCCAATTGACCCAATCGGGTGATTAGGTCAATAACCTTTAATACATGGTCTTGTACGGATGTACCTTCTGTCATCCTTGCACGGAATAACTGCTTAGATATTTCATATCTTGCAGTTCGACTATGTTCTCCATAAAGTTCTTTTAAATTGAGCAATATGGAGTTTGTGTCCATGCTATCATGTTGCCTCTGTAACTCATTGGTCATAGAGGCAAGCATTATACACTTGACAGTAAGTGAGTCATTTTGCCACGTGTTATATGTGGTCTTATCCTCTTACGAGGCATCTTCCCTTAATGGTTCCAAGGTTGGGGTATCAAGAATATAAGAAATTCTTTCTTGGCTGAGTACTATCTTCAGGTTTCTCAACCAATCAACATAGTTTGGTCCAGTCAATTTATTTGCATCAAGAATGCTACGGAGTGAGAGTGAAGAGGCCATTTAATCTACATTAACAAACAACATTACATAAGCAGACAATCAATGTTGACAAAACATAATTAAATTAGGACTTTAACTTAATTATGTCTCCCACTATTTTATCAAGCATCATAACCCTCAATGTGATGATCGAGAAAACCCTAATTGGTTCTCTTAGTGGGGTTGAGATCCTAATTCCTTATAAAAGACCTTGTGTGTGCACAACAAATCTTTTATAAGTTCAAAGGTAGGAAAACTCTTTCCAATTGTAATTCATACAATTCTCAACTTATCTTGGCCTCTAAAATATTAATAGCCTTGTGTGTACACAACAAACTATAATATTTTAGTTAAGTTAGACCCTTCATTGCTATATAGTCATGATATTAATCATAATACCCTTGTGTGTACACAACAAAGTATTATATTAAATCATTCCATAAGCGTCAAATGTACCAAGAAAAAATTATGTTAGTCACCATAAAGAAAAAGGCCTTGTGTGTACACAACAAACCTAATATGGATCATAACATAATAATGACTTGGCATGAAGGAAAGCCATATGTAGTGAATATTACACTGAGCATATTAATCAATAATTAAGTTAATCATACCGGCCAGGTAAGTGGGAGAGTGGTGGGAGTCCCCCCGTTGCTTTCCTTAGATACCAATAAGAATTGGCCAGGTCAGTCAACGGAACCAATTAAAAACCACGTCCTCTTTACCGATCATGAACCACTTTTCCTAGACACCGAATGATAAACTAATCATATTGATTATTTTTGCTTTTGGTATATGACACTACAACTTAATATGTTGTTAAAGATGGCTTTATTAAAACAAAGCACATTCTAGTAAATATGTGCCATAGTGTGCCATCATACTAGGACAACCATTTACCACATAATGGATCCACCATTATGCCAGGGCAACCTTATTTCAGTATGATGACTAGAAGGCTAAACATATCTCTATGCAAATTAAGGTTTAAGTGAAAACCTTAATTAGTGGCATACATCAAACATATATGCATAATTAACACAAAAATGTGATTAGTGTGTCATCATACTAGGACAACCATTTACCACATAATGGATCCACCATTATCCCAGGGCAACCTTATTTCAGTATGATGACTAGAAGGCTAAACATATCTCTATGCAAATTAAGGTTTAAGTGAAAACCTTAATTAGTGGCATACATCAAACATATATGCATAATTAACACAAAAATGTGATTAGTGTGTCATCATACTAGGACAACCATTTACCACATAATGGATCCACCATTATGCCAGGGCAACCTTATTTCAGTATGATGACTAGATCTCTATGCATATCTCTACAACAATTAGGGTTTGAGTGAAAACCCTAATTGGTGACATTATAACAAACATATATTACATCTCATGTTACTTATATAAATATGCATCTAAAATTCAGAATATATATTTTAATCTTAATAAGGAGGCTCTGATACCACTGTAGGGTTTGGTGGCAAGGCGGAATCATAGATTTCAAAAATTTTTATCTTTATGAAATCTTCACCAAACCTTCAACCCAAAATCTCCTTAAAAGAATTAAAACATATAGATGTTTATATAAGATTTAATCTCAAATTAAGATGCTAACCTGTATCGCAAAATCCAAACTCTGAATCTCCACCAGGTGCCCAAATGTTCACCCTCCAATGGTGATCCACACAGAAAAACAATGAAGACAAAAATTTCTATTTCTTGGTTCCTCTTCTTGAATTCTTTTTCAAGAATTCAATTCTTGGACCTTTAGGCTGAAATTTTCTTTCTTGAAAATTTCTTTTTCTTCCTTCTTTCCTCTTCTTGAATTTTCTTCAAGAATTCCCTTTCTTGAATCCCTTTTCTTGAATTGAATTGGAAGAAAAAATTAAGACAGTCAAAGTCTTAATTCAAGAAGGAAGAGAAGAATAGATCCTTTCCCTGTTCTTTCCTTTACCGTTCAAGACCTTCTTCTTATTCTTGTTTAGGGTCAGAGTTTTGACAGAGGATACCTCTGTAAGGGAAACAATACCCAACAAGAACAAGAGGAAGGAGTATTCTGGAGAGGAAGTAAGGGAATTGGATCTCTGAACTATGTTTCGTGAAAACCCCCGAGAACCCCAACCCTATTTATAGATCTCAGAGGGGTGTCATCTCGAAACAACGCAACCCTCTGAAACCCCAGGGATCACGATCCCTCATTCCTCACGCGTCCCCTCAACCAAAAATCATGATTCTCCGATTTGATTTTCGTTTTTCCGACGAGGAGAACTCTCGGAAAAACTTCAGGAAGGATCGCGACTTTTGGAGACGGATTTGCGACCGAAAAGCGACGGATCTTTTTCTTAAATTTTTCTGGCCATCAGATCCAGATCCAAGGGTGCCAGACAAGGATCTGAAATGCCCCTTTTAAGATTTTTCTCCGACGTTTTCTTTCTAACGCGTTTTAAGAAAAGTCCACGCGCGTGGACTTTTCTTTCTTGGCGCACGCGGGTGAGAAGAGGGAGGGGGCGGCTTGGAGAGAGGGTCTCAGTGAACTAAGTTCACTTGGGTTCAGCCATGGGTTAGCCCAATGTCCTAAAAAATAAATTGGACCTTAATCTAGTTCAATTAGAACCCAATTAAGCCCAATTCGGAACCAAATTCGAATCTGATTCGAATAGAAATTTGGTCTGCAACACATGCTAGTGTGTTTATCCTGCAAACATGATTTAATTCCAAATTAAATCCTTCATCAATTTTCTTTTGTGTGTGATCCATTGGGTTCCACACCTAGCCAGCAGTAGGTCCGAGTTCTATTTGACTTAATTCGGTTAGATCTCAACTAAGCCGATTTAGGTCAACTCAAACTAGCTCGACTCGGTCAATTAGAATCTAATTCAAATTGACTGATTTGAATTACCATGACTCAATCATATACCTACAAGACAAGATTGACATCTAGCAACGTATCATGTCTACCCGGAAGATGTGGAATTTTGGTGGAATTACCAAAATACCCTTCAGTGGTGAGTTACCGGGCAATTCAGTCCTTTGATCAACTTGCATCCCGAATATGATTATGAATATGGATACTTATCAAATCCAATTTTCATATTCATCCCTAGCTCAGTCTTTATAATGATGATTCAGTAATGAACCATTAGAAAATATCTCTAATGTTCATACTTTGATCAAAGATTTCCTGAATCCATCATTTGAAATTAGCTGGATGCTATTCCCTCTTACTAGGGCTGATCAATTCCTTGTTGACCTACTCACAACCTCCATATACAATCTACCATAACCAGTATCACCTCGTGCATGACTCTGTGTCATGATTGACTGCGAACCAAAGTATGGATTCATGTATATAAGGTACTATGGTAGTCTCAGGTCAAAGGACCACATGCACTACTCCCACTATGAGAATTATCTATTGACAAACAGATAAGGTTCCATTAGATATTCTCAATCTGGATCAATTCAGTGAACTCATTCTCTAATGAACACTCACATCCTAGTATTAGTGTCAAACACAAGTGACTGTGAGATCAGTCACCCTTATTACAAAACATATATAGGATGTGCTGGTCTTGCCGGAAACATTGATCCCCAACTCAATGTCCCATCGACCAGGAATATTTTAGATTAGGGTTTTAAGGCTTTAGGTCTCACTGGTATGATCTCATCATAACCCTAGAACCATAGCCCTAATCTATGGGGTTCATCAAAAAATCAAAAAGACACAGCAAATGATGAAAATAATGCCTTTATAAAATGTCAATTCATTGATTTTGGGATCAAAATTACAATATTTCAATTGGCTTTCAGGGCATAATCTTTCAGTGGAATCCTCCAGATGCGACTGATGACCTCAGGTGTCACTGGAATCTCGATCCCTCGAACTATAGCAGACCATCCAATGCCATCAGTGGCCATGGATCCATAAAACTCCCTGATGAGGTCTGGGTAGAATCTCTCGGACATCGTACAAAAATGAACCAGACCTGCATCTCTTAGTACATCTCCAATGAAGAAGTGATGCTGATCCCAGAATGGAATATCCACGCGCCTCCCACTAGCAATGCTCTTCCGGACTAGGCTGGCTGGCACTGGTGCAGGTGGCTCTGGGGTCGGCTCACGCTCATGTCTGACTTTCCTTCGCCGCTCAGTACTACCCTGCCCCTGTTCCAATCTCCTTTTCCTTACTGCCTGGTGTTTTCTCGGACCCATGTGTAAGGATGAGGGGTAACTTAGGGAGAAATGCAAAGAGGTAAGGCTAAGAGGAAAAGAGAGGGAAAGAGAGGTTCACGGATTGGGAAAAAGAGAAGAATGGTGAAATAAGGTTTGTGAGAGTGGAGAAAATAGAAAATAAATGAAGAAAAAGTAAGAAATGGAGGGTAGAAACAAGTGTTTTCTATTGAAAAACAACCGGGATTAGAGGGTAGATAGATCCGAAGGCTTTCGGTTGTCCAAAATCAAGAGTACGGTCAAAAGAGGGTTGAATCGAAGAAATGCAAGAGGAGAGGAGAGGATTTCCCAAAATGTTGAGGGAGAAGGGTGGAAATCTACTATTTAGGGGTTTAGGAATGTTGGAGGGGGACCACACGAAGGAGAGGAAGGAAAAAATTTGAAAAACAAGGCTTGCGGACGGGTTTTTAAAAAGCAGGTTTCCGTTCAAGTGTCGACCTCTGAAAATTTTCAGGGGTCGACCTCAAGTGTCGACCTCCGAAAACCTCAAGTGTCGACCTCCAACAATTAATTACTTAAAATAAAATTCTGTAAGATTTAAAAAATTGATAAAATTTAGAGAAATAGCCTTTAACCAAACTTGAGAATTTATAAATCATTTTTGAGGAATTTTGATGAAAATTGAAGAGTTTCAAGCAAAAGGATCAATGACTCCCAGTTCTCTTCTGATCATACAAAATCTGTCTTCATTCAATGGTTTTGTGAATATATCAGCCAATTGATAATCAGTACATATAAATTCTAACAACACATTAGAGTTTTGAACGTGATCTCTTATGAAGTGATGTCTTATTTCAATATGTTTGCTTCTTGAATGTTGTACAGGATTTTTCATTAAATTGATTGCACTAGTATTATCACATCTTATGGGTGTCTTAGTTAGTTTGATGCCAAAGTCCTCGAGTTGTTGTTTGATCCATAGAATCTGAGCACAACAGCTTCCAGCTGCTATATATTCGGCTTCCACCGTAGATAGAGCAACCGAATTCTGTTTCTTACTACTCCATGAAATCAAATTAACTCCTAGAAATTGACAAGTTCCACTAGTACTTTTTCGATCAAGTTTACACCCAGCAAAATCAGCATCAGAAAATGCAATTAATTCATATGATGACTCTCTAGAGTACCAAAGACCAATTTCGATAGACCCAGATAAGTATCTAAGTATACGTTTTACAGCTAAGAGATGTGATTCTTTAGGAGCAGACTGAAAACGTGCACACATACAAACACTAAACATTATATCTGGTCTACTGGCAGTTAGATATAGCAATGAACCAATCATGCCTCTATATAATTTTTGGTCTACTGATTTACCACATTCATCTTTGTCTAATTTACATGAAGAGCTCATAGGGGTACCTATTGGTTTTGTAGTCTCCATCCCAAACTTTTTCAATATCTCCCTTGTATACTTGGCTTGGTTGATGGAGATCCCCTCTTTGGTTTGCTTAATTTGGAGTCCGAGGAAGAAGTTGAGTTCTCCCATCATGCTCATCTCGAACTCACTCTGCATTAACTTCGCAAATTCTTGACAAAGACATTCGTTAGTAGCACCAAAAATAATATCATCTACATATATTTGTACTACTAAAAGATCATCATTTATCTTTTTCAAAAATAATGTATTATCTACATTACCTCTAGAGAAATCATTTTTCATCAAAAATGAACTTAATCTATCATACCAAGCTCTAGGAGCTTGCTTTAAACCATACAATGCTTTATGCAATTTTAAGACATGATTAGGAAATTCATGATTTTCAAAACCAGGAGGTTGTTCAACATAAACCTCCTCTTCAATAAATCCATTTAAAAAGGCACTCTTTACATCCATTTGAAATAACTTGAAATCCATAAAACAAGCAAAAGCAAGTAAAAGTCTAATTGCTTCTAGCCTAGCAACAGGAGCAAAGGTTTCATCGAAGTCGATCCCTTCTTCCTGGTTGTAGCCTTTAGCAACAAGTCTAGCTTTGTTCCTAATTACAATACCATGTTCATCAAGTTTATTTCTAAAAACCCATTTTGTGCCAATTACAGAAACATTAAGGGGTCTTTCAATTAAAGTCCAAACATTATTTCTTTTAAATTGATTTAGTTCATCTTGCATGGCATTAATCCAGTTACAATCTTTTTCAGCTTCTTCTATTGACTTAGGCTCTATCTGAGATACAAAAGCTAAATAATCACAAACATTTCTAATAGAAGAGCGTGTACTTACCCCCTTTGATGGATCACCTATTATTAGCTCTTTAGGGTGTCCATGTCCATACCTCCATTCTTTAGGTAAAGGTTTTGGTGAAGTTGCATTGATTTCTTGAATTTGATCTTGACTTTCTTGATCATCATCTCCTTTGGGCTCATCTTCATTGATTGTCAATTGTTCAAGTTTCTTTGTACCTGTTTCAACATCAATAGAATCTTCTTTTCTAGAAGATTTTTCATTAGATTCATCAAACACTACATGAATTGATTCTTCAACCAGAAGTGTTCTTCTGTTGAAGACCCTGTATGCCTTGCTAGAAGTAGAGTATCATAAGAAGATACCCTCATCTGACTTGGTATCAAATTTACTGATATTATCTTTGCCATTGTTTAATATGAAACAGCGGCAACCAAATACACGAAAATACTTGAGATTAGGTTTCTGATTTTTCCAAAGCTCATATGGTGTTTTCTTCAAAATAGGTCGAATTAAAACACGATTTAAAATGTAACAGGAAGTATTAATGGCTTCTGCCCAAAAATATCTAGGTAAATCATTTTCGCAAAGCATTGTGCGTGCCATTTCTTCAAGAGTCCTGTTCTTTCTTTCTACCACCCCATTTTGTTGAGGTGTCCTAGGTGCAGAGAAATTATGACTAATACCATTTTCATTACAAAAAGTTTCAAAATCATGATTTTCAAATTCAGTTCCATGATCACTACGCAAAGAAACAATAGTGAGATCTTTTTCGTTTGAAACCCTTTTATGAAATTTAACAAAAGCTGAAAATGTTTCATCTTTATGAGCTAAAAACATTACCCAAGTAAATCGTGAGTAATCATCTACAATTACTAGCCCATATTTTTTACCTCCCAAACTAGTTGTTCTGGTTGGTCCAAAGAGGTCCATATGCAATAATTCAAGGGGTCTAGTAGTAGATACTACTCCTTTAGGTTTGAAAGTAGATTTAGTTTGTTTTCCAAATTGACATGCAGCACAAATTTTATCTTTTTCAAAAGTGAGTTTTGGCAATTCTTTTACAAGATTCTTTTTGCTTAATTTTGAAATCAACTGCATACTAGCATGCCCTAGCCTACGGTACCAAAGCCAACTAGTTTCACTTGCCTTGGCTTCCTTAGCCACTAGGCATTGACCACTTTCCATGGCTAGATCATCAAGATCAACCATGTAAATGTTTCCATGCCTAAGACCAGTGAACTTGATGCCATCGACATCTAGACTAGATACCATGCACAAAGATGATTCAAAAATTACTTTAAAACCTTTATCACAAAACTGACTAATGCTAAAAGGATTATGCTTCAAGCCATCAACAAATAATACATTATCTACATAAGCATTAGGGGTGATATGGATTTTACCAATTCCGACGATTTTGCCTTTTCCATTATCACCAAAGGTAACGTTTCCACCATCAATAGCAGCTAGTGATGAGAATTGCTTCACATCCCCAGTCATGTGCCTTGAGCAACCACTATCCAGATACCACATTCTTCTTTTATTTTTGGTTGCAAGGCACCCCTGCAAAAAAAATGATCAAGTTGAAACTTTAGGTACCCAAGTCATCTTGGGTCCTTTAGGGTTAGTCAAATTGGTTCCTTTTGGAACCCAAATCTTTTTAAAGGTATTTAATTTTCTTCTATTACAAACATATGATTTATGACCTACTTTACCACATGCATAGCAGGTAATATTAGAAGATGCTGGTATGAAAAAGTTTTTGTAAAGCTTTTGTTGATTGTGTGGCTTAAATCCAAGTCCAGCTTTATTAAACACTGCATGTTGACTATTTAAAAGCATATTCAGTTTTTCTGAACTAAAAGTAAACTTTTCTACAAAAGGTTTTACTTTTTCTAACTCTTCCTTGTAATTCTTATTTTGAAGCAATAGTTCTTTATTTTGTTTTTCAATGTTCTCATTAGTTTTAAGACTTCTATTATTTTTCAAAGAATTATTTTCTTTTAAAAGATTATCTTTATCATTAGTCAAAGTCTTTACATGTTCTTTTAATTTCTTGTTTTCTTGAGTTAAATTTTCAATTTCACTTGAAAACTTTTCTGAATTTTTGGTAAGCTCAAAATTTTGCTTTCTTAATTTCTTATTTTTCAATTTTAATTTTTCATATTCCATTACTAAGTCATCAAAAGCATCATGCAATTCATTGAAAGTAAATTCAGTTTCAGGTTCAGAATTTACCTCATTATCTTCGTTGGCCATGAAACATAAGTTGGCGACTACCTGCTGATCTTCTTCACTGCTGGAGTCCTCACTCTCACTCCAGATAGCCATCATGGCTTTCTTTCTCAACATCCTTCGACTCTTTTTAAGCAAAGGGCAATCCGTTTTGTAATGTCCAGGCTTCTTGCACTCGAAGCAGATGGGTGGATCCCTTTCTTTGTCTTTCTCTTTCTCCTTATTGTGATCACCTTTTTGTGGCCTTTTCTTGTAGAAGCCCTTCTTCTTTCTCATGAACCTTTTAAATTTTCTTGTAATGAGGGCTGTCTCATCATCATCAGCTTCTTCTTCTGATTCATCACTTGACTCTTCTTTAGTAGTGGACTTGAAGGCTATGGCTTTCTTTTTCTTGTCATTGTCCACTGTCTTCTGCTTTAGTGAAAGCTCGTAGGTCATCAGTGATCCAAGAAGCTGCTCGAGAGGTAGAGTGTTGACATCCTTGGCTTCTTCTATGGCTGTAACTTTCGCATCCCATGAAGCCGGAAGAGACCTGAGAAGTTTGTTAACCAGTTCACCATTAGATATAATTTTTCCCAAACTCCTCATACCATTTACTATATTGGTAAATCTAGTATACATTTCACTTATACTTTCAGTTGGTTCCATCCTGAACATCTCATACGTATGAATGAGCATGTTCACCTTAGTGGTCTTCACTTGGTATGTACCCTCATGGGTAACCTCAAGTGTATCCCAAATTTCTTTGGCGAAAATACAATTTGATATTCTGTTGAATTCACTAGGGTCAAGTGCACAGAATAGCAAATTCATCGCCTTAGCATTTAACTCAGCTTGTTTGATGTCATTGTCATCCCATTCTTCTTCAGATTTCGGGGTGATAATGCCATTAACCAAGTGAGTGGGCTGATGAGGCCCTTTTGTAATTACTCTCCATATATGATAATCTACAGCTTGTAAATAAATACGCATACGAGTTTTCAAATATGTGTAGTTTGTGCCATTAAAGAAAGGAGGGCGATTTGATGCTTGCCCTTCAACTATACACATTCCAATTGGGGCGGCCATGATCTTTCACTCAAGATCGTTGGACCTACAAGAGAGAACCTGGCTCTGATACCACTTGTTGCCCAGATATGGTGCCCAAGAGGGGGGGTGAATTGGGTATTTAAAAATTTAAAGCAATATATGTGCTATCAAGTTTTAAGGTGAAGAGTGATAGTGCTTTAATAATTGTGCAACGGAAGCAATGAAATAAAATGGCAATTAAAGAGCTAAAGAAGTTAAAGAGAAAGGCAATGCAAACACAAAAGAAATATAGTGGTTCGGTGCACCTAGCACCTACATCCACTTCCCAAGCTCTACTTGGGAATTTTCACTATAATCTTTAGATTACAGCCGACTTGTTTTACCAGGCTCACAAGTCAAAACCTTACATACTTATTTTGGCTTCGGGCTAACAAGCAACTGATGGGGAACTAATATGCATGCAATTTTTTTTATATGTTTTATATGTGGGGTTGGGTGATTAATTCCCAAATTTCAGATTAAAATAAGTTATAGGGAATTTTATATGAATTTTAGAAGTTCAGCATGCAGATTAGGACCTAGAAAAGTAGAAAAGAAGGATCGCCGGGGCTGAGAAGCCTCGGTTAAGGCAAGTTCTCCTACAATAAAACTACTGGAGGTAGAGGGGTGTACCTGACAACGTCTGTGAAGATCGCAGCAAAAGGGTCTCTCATTCCTCGATGGATGCGGCCTGGAAAATCGAGCCAAAGACCCGCGGATATCCGGCTTTCTGCTCGGTGATCCGATTGAGGCTTGGCTGGAGTCGTTGGGTTCGTAGGAACTCGGGGACCTGCAAACGACCTGTCAGGGGTTAGAAAACTCACAAAGGAACAAGAAAATAAAGAAAAAATAGCAAGGGAAGGCTTCTTTTGGAGTGGGCGTCCAGGGATCTGAGATGCTTGTTGGTAGCAAGAAGATGATTGCAGCACTGGGAAGAAGAACTCTCGCAAACCCCTTTATGCACACAGCAGGGTATCACACAACTCAATAGAAGAACTCAAGGTTTTCATTCATCAAAAATTCCCTCATACAAGAGGCTAGGGTCCCTTAAATAGACCCTTAACCTTGGGCTCCAAGTAAGGGTACATAAGTCTTTACATAAGAATCCTTTTCCCTCTCAAACCCTAGCTAGAAAATAAGGAAATATTAGGTAGAAAAATCCCTAAAATTTTTATTGACTTGGTCAAGACTCCAAGGATGCCTAGGGGGGCGTGTTGGGCTTCTAGGAGCAGCAAAAGGCCGGCCCAAAGGGGCCCGGGTGCATGGGTTTGGGCCTCTGGAAGCTGGGGTGGCCTGGTAGCCAGGTAGCAGGAATATTCCCTGGTATCTTGCTTCTTAGGGGCTTGGGCTTGGCACCTGGGCTTGATTTCATTGGGCTAGGATGCAGATGGACCTCTGGAATCATGGATGCCCTTATTTATGAATATACTTTGGCATCTGGAAGGGAATCTGGGCATCTGGAGGGCATCTGCAAGGAATCAGGGTTTCTGATTTTTCTCCTGGGGTCTTCAAATCTTCAAGCTGGGTTGGACTTGGGCTAAACTTCCATGTCTTCAATCTGGCTGGACTTGGTCTTCACTTGTATAATATAGTCTTGAGTCTTCAGTATGCTTGGACAGGACTCAAAAAAATAAAATTAGCTCAACATGAGCTAACTAGCATTGGACTGAACTAGCTCAACATGAGCTGACTAGTACAGAAGTGAAATAACAACTAAAAATACTCAAATAACAACTAAAATGGACTCAGATGAGCTAAGCCCTTATTACAGATGGACTCATAAATTATTGATCAATTACAGAGGGTTGAGAAGCCTCTGCCTTATTCTGGTGCCTTTGGTGTCCGCACCAATTCTCCCGGGGTGGGAGGAACTCGACCCTGTCGAGTGAAGATCAGACTGGCTCACATATCTCTCGAGAAGGTCTGGGTTGAGGCATTGCAAGTCCTCTCGAGAAATCTACGAATCGTCCGACTCTGGCTGGCCTTGCCATCGGATCAGGAAGCATTGATAGTCACGGCCCCGGGTCGTGATGGCTTGATCGTCCAGGATACGCTCGATCCGTTCTCCTCTCTCAGGCCAATTTGTTAGTGGACACTCTGGGTTAGGGTCACTCACAATGAAAAGGAATAGGTCCAAAGGCCTTACTAGGTATCGCTGCCGGTTCCCTATACTCAACCAGGTCTGTAATATTGAAGGTAGAACTAATGCCCAAATCCGAAGGCAAGTCTAACACCTAGGCATTTGATCCAATCCTTCTCTATCACTTTAAAAGGTCCGGCTCTGCGAGCATGAAGCTTCTTTTAGGCCTAAGCCTAACCAAGATAGAATCCACTACATCAAATTCTTTGACCCTTCTTCGGGAATTAGCCAGTTGTTTTAAGATTAGTGCGGGTGGTGAACATGCTAGGCACATGCAGACAAATGATGCAAAGGACTCATACTGACACCTAACAGACTCGACTATGCATTCCTATCGAAGGAAATTTTATTGAACTCTTTGGATCTAAACCTAATAGATTATAGGTTCTCTAGGTTTGATCCTAGCTTGACATGCACATGAAAATTTACAGTGAACTCCTAGCAAATTCCAAAGAGTATGCCAGAAGTAAGATGCAAACCTAACATGCGTGATGAATGCATGCAGTATGCTAATCTCAGCTAAATGCAATCTAATGATCCTAGAAATGCTGGAGGTGTCAGGAAAGGGCAGAAAATAGGAAGTGGGTTCAGAATTAGTTTGGTAAGGTAGAGAAAAAGGTTCATGGTTAGTTGGATAAAATAGGATAAAAGACGGGGTGTCAGGAACTAATCCTATACTAATGAGGTTAACCTTATGAGGTTGAGCTATATCTACAGGATTTGCATAATGGAAGGATGGGTCACTAATTTCGGGGAAGAGGTCCTTAATGGGAACTATAGGAGGGGACTCATCTTGAAGGTATTGATTCAAAGAGATCAGGTCCTTAATAAATTCTTCTGGTTCTTGTATTTTTGGACTAGACTCTATAATTTGGCTCTCCTCTATGGTTTCCTCAGGTAAGGCTCTAGCAGCAGTACCTAGGTTCTCTTCCTCTATTTGTTCTTCCATTATAGCTTTAGGTTGGATGTGGTCAAGGTCAACTAGCTCTGGGTTGGAATCTACCTGGGTATCTACTGGGTCAGCTAATTCTAGGTCTACTAAAGGTGTCTCCTCTTCTCCCTCATACTCATCCACTAGGCTCACATCAGCTTCATACACTTCCACGTTAATGTAAGCCTTGCGAATCTCAGGAATGGTTGGAGAAGGTCGGCTAGCAGGAAATTGGTTAGGTTCTGGTCTCTGATTATGGGTACCACTCCTAGTAGGTTCAGGTTGTATAAGAGGTAGTGGCTCACTATTGGGTTCATATTTAGGGATACTCATCCTATAGGGTTCAAGTTGACTAGGGGAAGCATGACTAGTACTAGGCTGATACTTAGGGGTTATGGGTTCTCTAAGCTCATAGGACAAGGGTGCAGATCTATGGGTCATGGGATTATAGGATCTGGGGTCATAGGATTTTGGGTCAGCTCTATGATCAGGTTCTAAGGTTGGATCAAGGTATGGGGTCCTCCTAAGGTTGGGCTCTCTATATGGGTCAGGATATTGGGTCCTCCTAGGATTGGACTCCCTATATGGGTCAGAATACTGGGTTCTCCTAGGGTTGGACTCCCTATATGGGTCAGAATATTGGGTTCTCCTAGGGTTTGACTCCCTATATGGGTCAGAATATTGGGTGTTGGGTCTACTAGGCTCATAGGGTATGGGTGTATAGGATCTATGATCATGGGATCTAGAGTCATAGGATCTAGGTTCATAGGTTATGGATTCATAAGTTCTAGGTTCATAGGATTTAGAGTCATAAGATCTATAGGTTGTGGGTATACTAGGCTTATAGGGAGAGGGTAAATAGGATCTATCTTCTTGGTCTATAAAATCCTGATTGGGTCTTCTAGGACTAACCTTAGGGATTGGGTCAGGATGATGGGCTCTCCTAGGTTCAGCCTCAAGGTATGGATCAGGGTTTGGGGTCCTCCTAGGTTGAGGATTGTAGTACGGGTCAGGATAAGGGGCTCTCCTAGGTTCGACCTCATGGTATAGATCAGGGTTTGGGGTCCTCCTAGGTTGAGGGGAGTCAGGATCTGGCTCAGACTGTGACCCATGGGTTTTTCTTGGGGTCCCTACCCGGACTTTTAACTGATCAAACCTATTGGCACGATAGTCAATTCTATCATTGGTTTGAATACGAGACTGAGTTAACTGGGTCATCTGGATAGTTATCTGGGCAATTTGATCAGCTAGGGCTTTTATTTGGGCTTGTAAATTTTCCATGGGTTCAGACATTTATGAAGGAGGTGGGTGATATGAAACTCCTGATCTAGTGCTCATGCAAGACTCGATCAGACCGACTATAGCTGACTAAACCTAAAGTCCAAACTAGATGCTCAATCAGTGTGGCAAACTAGCCTATAGTAACCCTGTACTCAGCCAGGCAGGTGTAAGGGGAGTGTTAGGTCCCTGATTGCCAATCCTAGACACCAATCAGAGATTGGCCAGGTAGGCGGACCAGCACACAAGCCCTTCGGGATTGAATCCCTAAACCACCGTTCTAGACACTGAGCACAAGGCACACACAGGTTAACTTGACACAGTGATCTAACACTAGCCCGGACCCGACCAGTTGGTGTCCCTAGCCCACTAGGGCAAATTAAGTCTAATTAATTTTAGGTTAAGGCTTGGGACTGAATGCAAGGGATGTGATTTTGGGCTAAGGAGAGGTGATCAAATCCTCCCCCCATCTGATATAGCAAGAGTGCCCTTAAAAGTAAATTATGCAATGATGGCAGGCAGATGAGGATGCAAATTAGGGTTTAGATATTTATTTTTTTTTTTTGGTATTTTGGAAAATACGTATATATATATTTTTTTTTTTTTTTTGGTATTTTTTTAAATAGAAGAAAACTTGCAAATCATGACCTAATATACTGGAAATATACTAAAATTAAGAAATATGCAAAAACTCCTAAACAAAACCCTAAAACTTCCAAACATGTCTTGCTAAAAAAAATAGAGCCGAGAATTTACAGGCCCTATTTCGGCTTTCAGAAAATTCACAGGCCATAATAAAATCTGAAAAAAGTTTTAAAATTACCGTGAATTATGATAAATCCAGGAAAATAAATTTCAGAATTTTTGGAGTTTTTAACAGGGAGAAATAATTAAAATAACAGAGTATATACGGACTGAAAAATTACAGAAAACAAGCCCTAATCTAAGCTCTGATACCAAATGATGGGGAACTAATATGCATGCAATTTTTTTTATATGTTTTATATGTGGGGTTGGGTGATTAATTCCCGAATTTCAGATTAAAATAAGTTATAGGGAATTTTATATGAATTTTAGAAGTTCAGCATGCAGATTAGGACCTAGAAAAGTAGAAAAGAAGGATCGCCGGGGCTGAGAAGCCTCGGTTAGGGCAAGTTCTCCTACAATAAAACTACTGGAGGTAGAGGGGTGTACCTGACAACGTCTGTGAAGATCGCAGCAAAAGGGTCTCTCATTCCTCGATGGATGCAGCCTGGAAAATCGAGCCAAAGACCCGCGGATATCCGGCTTTCTGCTCGGTGATCCGATTGAGGCTTGGCTGGAGTCGTTGGATTCGTAGGAACTCGGGGACCTGCAAACGACCTGTCAGGGGTTAGAAAACTCACAAAGGAACAAGAAAATAAAGGAAAAATAGCAAGGGAAGGCTTCTTTTGGAGTGGGCGTCCAGGGATCTGAGATGCTTGTTGGTAGCAGGAAGATGATTGCAGCACTGGGAAGAAGAACTCTCGCAAACCCCTTTATGCACACAGCAGGGTATCACACAACTCAATAGAAGAACTCAAGGTTTTCATTCATCAAAAATTCCCTCATACAAGAGGCTAGGGTCCCTTAAATAGACCCTTAACCTTGGGCTCCAAGTAAGGGTACATAAGTCTTTACATAAGAATCCTTTTCCCTCTCAAACCCTAGCTAGAAAATAAGGAAATATTAGGTAGAAAAATCCCTAAAATTTTTCTTGACTTGGTCAAGACTCCAAGGACGCCTAGGGGGGCGTGTTGGGCTTCTAGGAGCAGCAAAAGGCCGGCCCAAAGGGGCCCGGGTGCATGGGTTTGGGCCTCTGGAAGCTGGGGTGGCCTGGTAGCCAGGTAGCAGGAATATTTCCTGGTATCTTGCTTCTTAGGGGCTTGGGCTTGGCACCTGGGCTTGATTTCATTGGGCTAGGATGCAGATGGACCTCTGGAATCATGGATGCCCTTATTTATGAATATACTTTGGCATCTGGAAGGGAATCTGGGCATCTGGAGGGCATCTGCAAGGAATCAGGGTTTCTGATTTTTCTCCTGGGGTCTTCAAATCTTCAAGCTGGGTTGGACTTGGGCTAAACTTCCATGTCTTCAATCTGGCTGGACTTGGTCTTCACTTGTATAATATAGTCTTGAGTCTTCAGTATGCTTGGACAGGACTCAAAAAAAATAAAATTAGCTCAACATGTGCTAACTAGCATTGGACTGAACTAGCTCAACATGAGCTGACTAGTACAGAAGTGAAATAACAACTAAAAATACTCAAGTAACAACTAAAATGGACTCAGATGAGCTAAGCCCTTATTACAGATGGACTCATAAATTATTGATCAATTACAGAGGGTTGAGAAGCCTCTGCCTTATTCTGGTGCCTTTGGTGTCCGCACCAGCAACCCTAGTTGGTTTTATCAATTGGATCACCAACAAACCTTACTCACTTGTTTTGGCTTCGGGCTTACAAGCAACCCTAGTTGGTTTTATCAATTGGCTCACCAACAAACCTCACTCTAGTTTCAAATTTCCTTGAAACTAGCTAAAGACAAAAGAGTATGAATACAATGAATTAAAACTAAACAAACTCCTTTTGAGTAATAATAAATTCGTTGAAGCTCTTGATGGAGACTCTTCAAGCCTTTTCCCTTGGAATCTTTGGACCTCACTAAATGCCAAACACTTGAATGTTGGATTCCTCAAAGATGGAAAACTTTTGGCTAGGGAATCTCTTGGTTTTCTCACTCTTTTGGCTTGGAAGTGATTGAAGGCTTTGTACTTTGAATCAACACTTTTTCACTTTGTCTCCTTGTCTTTTTTGAAGTTTGGTGGAGGTTAAATACCTCATTCATGCTGAAACAACTCCACAAGACCGTTAGATTCAAAAATATGGCCGTTTATGGCCGTTAGAAATCAAATCAGAAGTTCAGAAAAACTAGCCGTTATGCCATGAGTCGACCTCCAGTATAATTTAGGCAAAAGTTCAGAATACCATAGTTCTGCCCATTTGAATTCTCAGGCTATGAGTCGACCTCTGGTATCGACCTCTGGACAGGTGTTGACCTCTGGTGGTCGACCTCTGGAGCGTGCCACTGAGATTTTGCCATGCCGGCCATGCTGAACTTTTCTTCTCTTCATGAGTCGACCTCTGGTGGTCGACCTTTGACAAGGTGTCGACCTCTGGGGGTCGACCTCTGATCTGAATTTTTCTGAAACTCTTTGAGATGTGCGTGTCATGCTTGAGTTTCTTTAAGCCTTTGTTTCTTTTGTCAAAGATTTCTTAACAAGAAGGTCCATTATGAGAATTTTGATCTTGTCCAAGGTAGAAGAGCTCTTTTCCAAATCAGGCAAACTTAGTTTCATCATTGTCCTTTTGATACTCTTTTTGAATAACCTAAGTCCTGAAACTTTATCTTGAGATTAAACATTAGTCCAAACATATACTCAACCTTTTGTTAAACATCAAAACTAAGGAGTCAAAGCCAACACAACGGCTAGTTGCTGAAGTTGAAATTTGAACTCCAATTCATCTCCAACAACTAATTCACGAATCCCAAGGCCCTACAATGGTCATATCTCTTGAAAAACTATAAAAGGGATTGTTTTTGAAGGATTAAAAAATTATTACAGCTTTATTATAGAATTATCTTGAGAAATTAAAGAGCTTTCAAGACATTCAACTACCTATCTCAAAGAGCATTCAAGTTAGATTCAAAGCTTCACCAACTCTACTCCATCATTGGATCCACTCATTGAAGAAGCAAGGAAGCATCTTGAAGAGCATTAAAGTGCATTCAAGGCTTGACTTTATCTTGGTCTACATCGGCAACAAACTTGGTTTATTATAGTTGCTTGTTTATCATTTCTTTATCTTAGTTTTCTCTCTAAGAACAGCAAGGGACTGTGTCTTAAGAGAGGGTTGAAGGTTTTTAGGTGAACCTTGTAAAACCTAAGTTGGGTTCTTGGTGATCCCGGTCTAAAATCAAATGTTAGGGTTTCTTTGGTGATCCTGATAAAACCAAAGTGTATAGGTTTAGATTGTGAGCCTGGTAAAATAATCTGACTGTATTCCAGTTGGGGGATATAGTGGAAATCCCAAGTGGTTCTTGGGTAGTGGACGTAGGAGTCGGTTGCTCCGAACCACTCTATTTCCTTGTGTTTGTGATTGTGTTCTAATTGCTCTATTATTTTTACTTAATTACTTCCGCATTGCATATTGCACCATAACAAAAAAGAATTTCAAAGTGCACATAATTATGAAAAGTTTTTCAAATCCCAATTCACCCCCTCTTAGGAAGCCACCTGGGTAACAAGTGGTATCAGAACAGAGTCTCTGAAAGTTACTTAGAGTAAAGACATATGGCACATCCCATGAGCACTTAATTGGTCGAAGGTCAATCGACAAATAGACCTCCACTTTTCACCAGAACCAATTATACATATTAGAAGGCAAGAATAAAAATATGCATTCAAGCCGTAGATTTTCATTTATGAAATATTATTCTGCAAGGACCTCACACACCCACAATTAGAGTTAATGATGTAGAGGTTCCCAAACCAAAAGAGGAATGGGACAAGAATGATATGAGATTAGCTGAGCTGAATGCCAAAGCAATAAACTTACTGTATTGTGCTTTGGATCCAAATGAGTTTAACAGAATTTGAACCTGCAATTCTGCTAAAGAAATTTGGGACAAGCTAGAAAACACACATGAAGGCATATCTCAAGTTAAAACATCAAAAATCAATCTTCTTGTACACAATTATGAATTATTTAAGATGGATCCTAGTGAGACTATATCTTCAATGTATACTCGCTTTACTGATATCATAAATGGTCTCAAGAGTCTTGGTAGAACTTATTCTAATGATGATCTTGTTCAAAAGGTTTTAAGATCTTTGCCAGATAAATGGGAAGCCGAAGTGGCAGCAATTTAAGAAGTGAAGGACCTAAATACATTGCCACTGGATGAACTGCTTGGATCTTTAATTATGCATGAATTGGCTATGAAACAAAAAACTGAGGAAGATACAAAAAGAAAGAAAGCTATTGCATTTAAAGCTACTGAAGAAGATAAGAATGAAGAATCAGACTCATCAGATGATGATGACCTTGAAAATGATGAAATTGCCCTTGTCATAAGCAAATTCAAAAGGTTCATCATGGGCAGAAGAAAATCGAGTAGATGGAGAAAGTAATATAGAAAAGGTGATTTTGGAAAAGAAAAACAAAGAGATAAAGATAAAGAAAAGGATAAAGATAAAGATCAAGTTCCTATATGCTATCGATGCAAGAAGCCAGGACAAATCCATCCTGATTGTCCTGAAGCGAAGAAAAAGATGTTCACCAAAAAGAAGAAGAAGGCAATACTTGCTTCTTGGAGTGATAGTGACGAGACCACATCCACTGAAGAAGATGAAGAGACAACGAAAATGGCACAAATCTGTCTTATGGGTTGGGAGGATGAGGTAAACACTTCTGAACCTAATTTAGAATTCACTTATGATGAATTGCATAATGCTTTTTGTGAATTGTTAGTAGAATACGAAAAAGCTGATTTAAAAATGAGGGATTTAAAAAATCAATGTGATGAATTTGAAAAAAACAAAAATGAATCTTATGAAAGAAACAAAATCTTGCAAAGAAAACTAAACTTAGTTTGTGAAAGACTCAAGGTTGTTCTGTTTGAAAAGGAAGAGCTTTTTGATTAAAATAAAGTTTTGAAAAATGGAAACGATGATTTAAAGAAGGAAGTTCAAAAACTAAAACCCTTAGTTGAAAAACTAACCTTAAATTCTAACAAACTTGAATTAATTTTGAAAGATCAAAAAGTATCAAATAATAAATTTGGAATTGGGTATAAAGGTTTGATTTCAAACAAATTTTTAGCATCTACTTCATATGCTCCTAGATTCATTAGTTCAAAACAAGTTAGACCTAAATTTGCATCATCTCATGCTTATTACTCAAAATCAAAAATTATGTGCTATGCTTGTAAAAATATTGGTCATAAAGCATTTGAATGTCATTTGAAAAATAATGGCAAAAAGAAAATTAAGAAAGTTTGGGTTCCAAAAGGAACCATTTCCACTAACATGCAAGGATCCAAGAAAGCTTGGGTACCTAAATTTGTTAAATGATTGTTTTACAGGGATGTCCTGCAGCCACAAGTATAAAGAAAAGATGGTATCTGGACAGTAGTTGTTCAAGACACGTGATGGGTGACATTGATCAGTTCTTCACCCTAGAATAGAAGGATGGTGGAATGGTAACATTTGGTGACAATCGAAAGGGAAGGATAATCGGTATTAGTAAAATCAAAATTACTCCTACTTTTATTGAAAATGTGTTACTTGTAGAAAAATTAAAGTATAATCCTTTGAGTATTAGTCAGCTATGTGACATTGGTTTTAATGTTTACTTCAAGTCATCAATATGTATAGTAGTTGATCCACTTGACTCTAGTACTAAGTTCATTGGACACAGACTTGGTAACATTTATGTGGTAGATCTTAATGATCTAGCTATGTCAAGTAACACAAGTCTTGTAGCAATGAATGACAAGAGCAAGGAATCAAGTTTACTATGGCATAGGCGACTTGGTCATGCTAGTTTGGACACAATAGCTAAACTTATTTCAAAAGATTTAGTTAAAGGTTTGCCAAAATTTAAAGTTAATTTTGATTATATTTGTGATGCATGTCAGTTAGGAAAGCAAGTGAGGGGGAGTTTTAAATCTAAAAACATAGTTTCTACTACTATACCCTTAGAGCTACTTCACATTGACTTATTTGGACCTATTAGGACTATCAGCCTAGGTGGTATGAAATATGGCCTTGTGATTGTAGATGATTTTTCAAGATACACATGGATTTTGTTTATTACACATAAAGATGAAACTTTTAATGTATTCAAAAAATTTTATAAAAGAGTTACAAATTTAAAAAATTTATCTGTTATTTCTATTCATAATGATCATGACACCGAATTTGAAAATCAGTATTTTGATCACTTTTGCACAAAGCACGGTATTGATCATAACTTTTCTGCACCTAGAACACCACAGCAAAATGGTGTTGTAGAAAGAAAGAATTGTACTTTGGAAGAGATGTCCAGAACAATGCTTTATGAAGGAAATCTTCCAAAATACTTTTGGGCAAAAGCTATGAATACCGCTTGCTATATTTTAAATAGAGTTTTAATTAGACCTATTATCAGAAAAATCCTCTATGAGCTTTGGAACAATAGAAAACCAAATATTAAGTATTTTCATGTTTTCGGATGCAAATGTTTTGTTCTTAACAATGGAAAAGACAATCTTGGTAAATTTGATGCAAAATCTGATGAAGCTATTTTTTTTAGATATTCTTTAAATAGTAAAGCCTACTATGTTTTAAATAAATGAACTTTAACTGTTGAAGAATTTGTATATGTTATTTTCAATGAATCTGACATTACATCTTCGAG
Organism: Areca catechu; assembly: GCA_021397845.1. Lineage (NCBI taxonomy): Eukaryota > Viridiplantae > Streptophyta > Magnoliopsida > Arecales > Arecaceae > Areca > Areca catechu. The sequence goes on along the minus strand of CM038039.1, from coordinate 148,618,893 downwards.
AAAGGAAGATTTTGCTGATGATGATGCAGGTACTTTAGAACATGGAATGAAAGACTTGACCCTCAAAGATAAACAATCCAGTGAACCACATGAAGAGGTGAGTAAAGAGCATGATGATATACCTAAAGAATGGAGGTATGTATAATCGCACCCTAAAGAATTAATTATAGGAAACCCATCTCAAGGTGTTAAAACTAGATCTGCACATAGAGATGCACATGATTTAATTACTTTTATTTCGCATGTAGAACCTCACAATATAGAAGAAGCTGAAACTGATCCTAATTGGATGCTAGCAATGCATGATGAATTAAACCAATTTAGGAGAAATAATGTTTGGACCCTAGTTGAAAGACCCAATAACCATCATGTTATAGGTACTAGGTGGGTTTATAGAAATAAACTAGATGAAGATAGTAATGTAATTAGAAATATGGCTAGATTGGTTGCATAAGGATATAATCAAGAAGAAGGAATAGATTTTGATGAAACTTATGCACCAGAAGCTAGATTAGAAGCCATTAGATTGCTACTAGCTTATGCATGTTTTATGAATTTCAAATTATTTTAAATGGATGTAAAGAGTGCATTTTTGAATGATTTTTTATCTGAAGAAGTTTTTGTTGAGCAACCACCAGGTTTTATTGATCATACTTTTCCAAATCATGTTTTCAAACAAAATAAAGCTTTGTATGGTTTGAAACAAATACCTAAAGCCTGGTATGATAGATTAAGTAAGTTTTTGATTGCTAATGATTTTGTAAGAGGTAATATTGATACTACACTATTTATTCAAAGAAAGAATAGTGATATTTTAGTTGTTCAAATATATGTTGATGACATTATCTTTGGATCTACTGATGAATCTTTGTGTCAAGATTTTGCTAAGCTAATGCAGGGAGAATTCGAAATGAGCTTGATGGGTGAACTGAATTACTTTCTTGGACTTCAAATCAAACAAACTAAAGAAGGTATCCTGATCAACCAGGCCAAGTACATCAAAGAGATAATCAAGAAATTTGGCATGGAATCAAGCAAAGAAATTGGAACACCCATGAGTCCTGCATGTAGACTTGATAAAGATGAGAATAGCATAAATGTTGATCGAAAGCTGTACTGAGATATGATCGGTTCTTTACTTTATTTGACAGCTAGTAGACCTGACATATTATTTAGCATTTATATGTGTGCAAGATTTCAATATAATCCAAAAGAGTCATACATCATGGCTGTTAAAAGAATTATTAAATATCTGAAAGGCACATGTAATGTAGGCTTATGGTATTCTAAGCACACATCATCGAAGTTGATTAGTTATTCTGATACTGATTATGGCGGTTGTAAAATAGATAGAAAGGGCACAAGTGGCACCTGTCAGTTTCTAGGTGTTAACTTGATTTCTTGGCACTGTCACAAACAAAACTCTATAGCACTATCTACTACTGAGGCATAATATGTAGCTACGGGAGCTGTTGTGCACAAGTGTTATAGATCAAGCAACAACAAGAAGATATGGTGTTGTCCAATCTAAAATTCCTATTAAATGTGATAATACTAGTGCTATTAATTTATCTAAATATCCAATTCAGCATTCACGAACTAAGCATATTGAAATTCGACATCATTTTATTCGTGACCATGTTTTAAACAATGTTGTGGAACTTGAATTTGTACCTACTGAAGATCAATTAGCAAACATTTTTACTAAACCTCTTAGTTTAGATAGATTTGAGAAGATCAGAGGCGAATTAGGGCTATATGACCCATTCTGAACCTGTTTGACTTAATTTTTAAAAATTAAGGAAAAATTATCTAAATATTTCAAATTTCTCTTTAGAGCAAAGGACAGTCTAGTTTAGACTCAAGAAAACTTTAGAAATTGAGTTTGACCTATTTTGACCCTTAGACTGATATTTTGCTCGAGCCGACTCGAGTTATCAGGGCGCTCGTTGAGCCGACTCGAAGGTCGGAGAACCAAGAGGCACTTGGACTCTTCAAATCTGGATGAGGATCAACCGATTAAGCAAGAAAAAGTACCTCAAGCACCCCGACAGGTGATTCTTATGGGAAATCGTCATGTTACCCCAGGTAGGTGTATTGATTTTGACTTTCTGGAGCAAGAACAACTACATATAGGGGATTGGCTTGAAAAACAAGGTTGGAAAGATTTTTGCTTTTTGAATATCCCGACATATCCTAATTTAGTCCATCAATTTTTTGAGAATATGTCACTGGGAGCATTTCACTTAGAAGGGGCAGTTAAAGGGAAGCACATAGAGATAAGTGAACAAAAGATTTCAAGTTTACTAAACATACCAAAGGAACGAGAGTGTTACTTAGTTTTAAAGAGAAACAGAAGACCCTCAGACTTATACTGGAGAGAACAAATGTGAAGGGTATTGTGCATGTAAGTGCAAATCAACTGTCATTGGAGATGAGGCTGTTGCATAATATTATTAGCAAGATTTTCTTGCCCCGGACGGGGAGATTTGACTGGGTCAGCGAGCGTTACCTTATATTTATGAGGCGACTGATTGAGGAGGAGGCCCTCAACTTGCCATTTATCATGATATCTTAGATGAGGGAGGCAGCCCGTAGGGCACGGGCTTGTTTGCCGTATGGGATGGTTTTCATATTGTTATTCCAGGATGCCCATGTAGATATGACTGGAGAGGATTGCCGACTACTGCTTCATACTGACATGTATACTGTGAAATCCCTTACTAGAATGGGATTCATCAAAGTAGATGGCAATTGGATCAGGAAGACTTCTGGTATTCCTATGGCACATTTTGAGGATTCAGAGGATGACACATAGGCTGCTCAGGGACTTGGTGAGGAGACTGAGGCACAGGCTGATGAGGCTGGACCATCTGAGCCAGCTCCTTATACATCTCATTCACCAGTCAGGAGATTCTCAGCTGCTAGACCTGATATAAAGGACATATTTCAGAGAGTCTTGGAGGAGATACGTGTCTCAGATCAGACACTGACAGCCTGGATTACTCTACTTCATTCTGAGATGCAGCAGGGATTTCGTGATGTTATGACTATATTGAGACAGCTTTCTGTAGCCAGCCAGCATGTACCATCGACTTCCATAGCACCTGGCACTGGCATTGATGGAGAGCAGGCACCGGCGACACATTCTAGTGATGTACCTACTCATGCCACACCGCTGATGTTGAGCCCGAGGCTAGTATGGAGCCTATAGGATCTGAGGTTGGACAGATGCTGGCTACCTAGATAGTTTCGACCACCAGTACCTTGGCACTATCTTTTGATCCACCGACTAGCAGACCTACACCTATTGTTATATCTTCAGAGTCCAAAGCCAAAGTTAAAGCCAAAACTAAAGTGTCTAGGACTGCCACTCCCACTAAGACTAGGATTAGGGATCTTCGACCTAGGTTCCCTAAGTTCAAACCTAGTCCAAGAATTTTAGAAGTTGGTTCCTCCTCTGATGAGGAAGAACTTGATAGTGATGATCCTAGCCCACCATTTTGATGTTTAGGCTTTTTATCCTGATGTTTTGGGACTTTATCTTATTGTATTTTGGTTAGTGTGATACTATTTTTTCGTCCCATGGCATATCTGTAAAGTATCACATATGCTATATACTGACTTGCTTTATATATATACATCACTTTTTATGATACATGTCCATTCTTATTATGATTAAATTAATGTTATGAATGAATGTCCATTCTTCATATGCCTTTTGTTGATGACAAAAAGGAGGGGAATGGAGCCTGTGTGCATGAAAAAGCTATAACATGAAAAAGCTATAATATGATAATATGCATGTTCAATTTATAAATTTATATGAAAATTTGAAATGGCTATGTTATCTTGGAAATTGCTTGGAAATTGTGCATAAAAAACTATATGGATGTTGATTGTTATGAAAATATGAATGATTGATTTGTTGAAACTTGATGAATTACTATCACTATAGTAAAGGGGAGTTTTGTTAAGTTTCTTGTTCAAAATATTTGATAATTTTATGTCTCGATATGCATTGTAAATGATATTCATGATACATCATGTATCAATACATTATGTATCAATACATCATGTTTCGATATACTTGATACATATGATACATTGCGGCACACTGTGTTGATACATTGATACTTAAGCTGTGTGATACACATTTTGTTTAATATCCTTTGATAAATATGAATATATGATAATTGTAAAGTGTTTGAAATCTAATCATGCCCAGTGTTTTGTCATCATCAAAAAGGGGGAGATTGTTGACCCCTAGAATGATTTGATGATCACAAAATATTGGAGCATGTATTTAATACTAATTCTTCTCAATGTTTTGCAGGAAATTGATTACCTTTAGTTTTAAATGGTTTTCAAACTGATTGGAAGGTAATTCAATTATGTATAAAGTTTCATAGACTTGAACTTGTAAAAGCCCTAGCTTTATAAATGTCGTAATCTTGTAAAATGGGCTCAAAATTGTAAAAATTATAGAGTATGTAGATTAGCTTCTAGTTGATTCAATGTTGAAGATTTTTGGAGAAGCTTGGAGCATTTTTGAAGATTTGCAAGAGCTGACTCTTGGATCAAGAGCTGACTCGTGGTGGCACGGCACGGAGGAAGTTTCAGTGTTTCTGTATTAAGAGCCGACTCCCATCCTAAGAGCCGACTCATAAAAAAAAGTAATTTTCTAAAACCTGAGACCTCGAGCCGACTCCTGCCTCAAGAGCCGACTCGTCTAAAGTTATGCATTTTGAAGGTCTGAGAACTCGAGCCGACTCTACATATAAAAGCCGACTCTAGGTATTCATGATTTTGAATTGACTGAAGGCAAGAGCCGACTCCAGCCAGAAGAGCCGACTCCTACAGATTTTCATTTTGGGTTGTCTAAGACTTCGAGCTAACTCCTAGAATTCGAGCCGACTCGTGGAGCGGTTTTCTGCATTCCAACGGCTAGTTGCTAAAGTTGAAATTTGAACTCCAATTTGTCTCCAATAGCTATTTCATGAATCCCAAGGTGCTACAACGTCCATATCTCTTGGAAAACTATAAAAGGGATTGTTTTTAAAGGATTAAACAATTATTAGAGCTTTATTATGAAATTATCTTGAAAAATCAAAGAGCTTTCAAGACATTCAACTACCTACCGCAAAGAGCATTCAAGTTGGATTCAAAGCTTCACCAACTCTACTCCATCATTGGATCCACTCATTGAAGAAGCAAGGAAGCAACTTGAAGAGCATTAAAGCACATTCAAGGCTTGACTTCATCTTGGTCTATATCGGCAACACCTAAACAAACTTGGTTTGTTGTAGTTGCTTGTTTATCATTTCTTTATCTTAGTTTTCTCTCTAAGAACAACAAAGGGCTGTGTCTTAAGAGAGGGTTGAAGGTTTTTAGGTGAACCTTGTAAAACCTAAGTTGGGTTCTTGGTGATCCCGGTCTAAAACTAAGTGTTAGTGTTTCTTTGGTGATCCCGGTAAAACCAAAGTATATAGGTTTGGATTGTGAGCCTGGTAAAACAACCCGACTGTTTTCCGGTTGGGGGATATAATGGAAATCCCAAGTGGTGCTTGGGTTGTGGACGTAGGAGCCGGTTGCTCTGAACCACTCTATTTCCTTATATTTGTGATTGTGTTCTTATTGCTCTATTACTTTTACTTAATTACTTCCGCATTACATATTGCACCACAACACAAAAGAATTTTAAAGTGCACATAGTTATGAAAAGTTTTTCAAATCCCAATTCACCCCCCTCTTGGGAAGCCACGTGGGCAACGCAACTAAAGAAAAAGGAAAAGAGAAATAGAAAGAAAAGGAAAAACAAAAGGAGAAGTAAGTACCTACATGCTTCGAGTGCAAGAAACTAGGTCACTACAAATTCGACTGCTCTCTCCTAAAGATGTCAAGGAAGAAGTTAAGAAGGAAAGCAATGATCATCACCTGGAGTGATAATGAGGACTCCAGTTCTGAAGAAGAGCAGACAGAAGTTACAAATCTTTGTCTTATGGCACATCAAGAGCAAGATGAGGTAATATCTGATACTGAACTAGATTTTACTTTTGATGAGTTAAGAAATACTTTTGATGAGCTTATGCTTGATTATAAATTGATTTTATCTAAAAATAAAAAGTTAAAAAAGTATGCAAAAAGTTTTTCTCATGAAAACATTTTTTTGTTAAATGAAGTTAGTGATTTGAAAACTAAATTAGATGTTTTAGAAAAGAAAAACAATGCTTTGACAATGGAAAATGAAGTTTTAAAAAGATCCAGAACTATTATTTCTAATGGTGATCTTTTAAAGAAAAATAAAGATTTAGAATTAGAAAATGCAAAGTACAAAAATGAACTTGATAAAATGAAACCATTTATTGAAAAATTTATCTATAGTTCAGAAAGACTAAACCTACTTTTAAATAGCTAAAGAGCCATTTTCAATAAAGTAAGATTAGGCTATGGACCACAAAAACAACAAAAGTATTTAAAAAACTTTTTTGGTCCTGCATCTTCTAGCATAACATGTTTTTCATGTAAAAAGCAAGGTCATAAATCTTTTCAGTGTGATTTAAGAAAAATTAATTCTTTTGGAAAAGTTTGGGTTCCAAAAGGAACCATTTTAAGTGCTAACCCCAAAGGATCCAAGTTGGCTTGGGTACCTAAAAACAAAGCTTGATTTTTATTGCAGGTGTGTCTTGCAACCAAGGAGAACAAAAGACTTTGGTATCTTGATAGTGGTTGCTCAAGGCATATGATGGGAGATGTGAAGCAATTCACTTCTCTTGAAGCAATGAATGGAGGGTGTGTGACCTTCGGGGATAATGGTAAAGGAAAAATCATTGGTATTGGTAAGGTTCACATAAGTCCTTCTAGTTGTATTAGTAATGTACATTTAGTTGAAGGATTAAAGCATAATCTTTTAAGTGTTAGTCAATTTTGTGATAAAGGTTTTCAAGTTATTTTTAAATCATCTTATTGCATGATTGCTAATCTGAATATAAATAAAGTACAATTCATTGAAAAAAGGCATGGTAATGTTTATTTGGTAGATTTGGATGATCTTTCTTTGCCTAATAGAGAATGCCTTGTTGCAATGAGTTCTACTAAAGATGAGACTAGTTGGCTTTGGCATAGAAGATTAGGGCATGCTAGTATATATCTACTTTGAAAACTCTACAAAAAGAATTTAGTTAGAGATTTACCTGAACTTTGTTTTGAAAAAGATAGAGTTTGCCAAGCATGTCAATTTAGAAAATAGGTTAAAACCTCTTTCAAACCTAAAGGTTTTGTAACTACTAGTAGGCCACTAGAACTGCTTCATATGGATCTCTTTGGACCAACTAGAACATCAAGTCTAGGAGGCAAGAAATATGGATTACTCATAGTGGATGATTTTTCAAGATTTACATGGATTTTCTTTCTAGCACACAAAGATGAATCATTCTTTGTATTTATAAAGTTTTATCAAAAAGTTTCAAATGAAAAAGGTGTTTCAGTTGTTTGCATTTACAGTGATCATGGAACTGAATTTGAAAATTAGGATTTTGAAAGCTTTTATAATGAAAAAGGTATTGAACACAATTTTTCTGCACCTAGGACACCTCAGCAGAATGGGGTAGTAGAAAAAAAAAATCATACTTTAGAAGAAATGGCATGCATTATGCTTTGTGAAAATGATTTAACAAGATATTTTTGGGCTGAAGCTATTAATATTGCATGTTATATTTTGAATCGAGTTTTAATCTGCCCTATTTTGAAGAAAACTCCTTACGAACTTTGGAATCAAAGAAAACCAACTTTAAAGTATTTCCGAGTTTTTGGTTGTAAATGTTTTATCTTAAATAATGACAAAGATAATCTTGGAAAATTTGATGCCAAGTATGATGAAGGTATCTTTGTAGGATACTCCACATCAAGTAGGGCATATAGAGTTTTCAACAAAAGAACCTTGGTTGTAAAGGAGTCTGTACATGTTGTTTTTGAAGAATCTACTAACAAATCCTCCAAAAAAGAGGATACTTCTGATGAATATGCAGGTGCTGACAAGCTTCAAAAGTTGACACTGAATGATCAACCCCCTCAGCCAAGTGAAGAAGATCAAGACAAAAGTGAGAAAGGTGAAGACACTCCAAAGCACCAAGATCTACCTAAGAAGTAGAGGTATGCTCATGGACATCCTAAAGAATTAATCCTAGGTGATCCATCTAAACGGGTAAGAACTCAAGCCTCAATTAGAAATGAATGTGACTATATAGCTTTTGTTTCTCAAGTTGAGCCTAAATATTTTGAAGAAGCTGAAAAAGATCCTAACTGGATTAATGCCATGCAAGATGAACTAATTCAGTTTGATAGAAATGATGTTTGGACATTAATAGAAAGACCATATAATGTTTCTATTATTGGCACTAAATGGATATTTAGGAATAAATTAGATGAAAATGGAATTGTTGTTAGAAATAAAGCTAGACTAGTTGCTAAAGGCTATAATCAGGAGGAAGGAATTGATTTTGATGAAACTTTGGCTCCTGTTGCTAGACTTGAAGCAAGTAGACTATTATTAGCATTTGCTTATTTTATAAATCTCAAACTATTTCAAATGGATGTTAAAAGTACTTTTCTAAATGGTTGTATAATAGAAAAAGTTTTTGTTGAACAACCACCTTGATTTGAAAATAATGCACATCCTAATCATGTTTTTAAATTGCATAAAGTACTTTTGGATTAAAGCAAGCACCTCGCCTGGTATGAAAGACTCAGCAAATTTTTGATTGAAAATGAATTTTTTAGAGGTCATGTTGATAAAACATTATTTTTGAAGAAGAAAATATAATGATTTATTAGTAATAAAACATTATTTTTGAAGAAGAAAATATAATGATTTATTAGTAATAAAACATTATTTTTGAAGAAGAAATTATAATGATTTATTAGTAGTACAAATATATGTTGATGATATCATTTTCGGTGCTACTAATGAAATTCTTTGTCAAGAGTTTGCTAAGCTAATGCAAGGTGAGTTCGAGATGAGCATGATAGGAGAACTCAATTTCTTTCTCGAACCCCAGATCAAGCAAACTAAAGATTAAATCTTCATCAACCAAGCTAAGTATACAAGAGAGATTATAAAGAAGTTTGGGATGGAGACTACTAAATTGATAGGTATGCCTATGAGCCCCTCTTGTAGACTTGATAAAGATAAGCATGGAAAATTAGTAGATCAAAAGTTATATAGAGGTATGATAGGCTCTTTACTGTACTTAACTACTAGTAGACCAGATATAATGTTCAGTGATGCATGTGTGCTAGATATCAGTCTGAACCTAAAGAATCACATCTATTGGCTGTTAAGTGCATTATTAGATATTTATCTGGTACAATTGATATTGGTTTATGGTATTCTAGAGATTCATTTGTTGAATTAATTGGATATTCTGATGCTGATTGTGCTGGTTATAAATTGGATAGAAAGAGTACTAGTGGTACTTGCCAATTTCTTGGAGTTAACTTAATCTCCTGGTTTAGCAAGAAACAAACTTCAGTTGCACTATCCACAGCTGAGACTGAGTATATTGCAGCAAGAAGTTATTGTTCTCAAATCTTGTGGATTAAGCAACAACTTGAAGATTTTGGAATCAAGTTGACTAGTACACCTATAAAATGTGATAATACTAGTGCTATTTACTTGACCAAAAATCCTATTCAACATTCTAGAAGTAAACACATTGAAATTAGATATTATTTTATTAGAAGTTATGTTGAAAATAATGATGTTGTGCTTGAATTTATTAGTACTGAATTTTAATTAGCTGATATTTTGACTAAGCCTCTCCTGGAAGATCGGTTTTGTTTGATTAGAAGAGAGCTCGGGATCATTAATCCTTTTGATTAAAATTTTTCTATCCTTGACTCAAAACAATCATATTTGACATCAATCATTGTTAATTGTATTGAATTTAATTGAATTTCCAGTGATTTTGATCAACCCTTGTTTCTCTTATTTTTCAGTTTTTAAGTCGATGTGTCGACATATTAATGTGTTGACACCTGAATGTGTCGACACATTCGTGAGTCGACACATGAATGACAGTAGATCGAGAATAAGGGCTTTCCGAAGTATTTTTTTCTCATTTCTTCTCCCCACTCGATCCGACACATACCCTAAGGCACTCCACACTCCTCCTTCCCTCTATTTCATGCTCAAAACCCTATGATTCTTTGTTTGGGATGCTTTTTGGTTCGAGTTTAGCAATAATCCGCCTCCCATTTCCAATTTGAACCCTAGAAATCCTAGGTTTCCCCTCCAAAGCTGTTTAAATCTTTATTATGTGCAATGGGACCCCGAAAACAAGTAGTCCATCACCCTCGACAGTCCAATCAGGAGGAAAAAAGAAGAACCAAGGCCAGACATGAAGCTAGAGCTCCAGATCCGCCTGCTCGACCTCTTTTCGTTGCTTCTAGATGGATGAGTTCGAAGACCATCATCGAAGGATGCCGTGTAGACTTTAGTTTCATCGACCAGCAGCACTTCAGGATTGGACAGTGGATTCGAGATGCTAGTTTGATATCATTTTGTTCTCTGAGCAAGAGATATTACCCAGGGCTTATTCAGAAGTTTTATGGATCACTAGGCCATGGGACTGATGGTTGGCTGGCTCAGGTTAGAGGCAGGGATATCCCAGTTACCTCAGAGACATTGAGCAGAGTATGGGACATTCCTATGACCGGGTCAGTTGTTGACAGCTTGATTGATCGAGTGAGTGGTCTCCAGTGTATTTTTGAGTCAGACATTTTGCTTAAGGGAGCCAGCATATCTGCATCCCGATTGTCTGCGAAGATGAGATTATTGCACCACATTGTCGCCCGGATCCTTCTACCGAAGACCAGACGGTTCGATTACATCACTGAGCGGGAGTTGCTCATGATGGTCTCATTGGTACAGTGCACAACCATCTGCCTTCCGGTGCTCATGGTTCATCAGATGACTTAGGCTTTGATGAGTTAGTGACTTTGCCTACCCTACGGAATGGGGTTGACTTTATTATTCAGGGAGTATGGCATCAGTTTTGAGGACGAGCCCTTCTACATGCTACTTCATACTGATGTTTATGACATCAAGTCATTACACAAGATGGGTTATCATCTATTCAGAGGCCAGTGGAGATGCAGAGTATCTGGTCAGGCCGATGACAAAGTTGATGATGATGATGCTGTAGAGGAGGAGCGCATCCTTTCCAGCGAGGCAGGACCTACAAAGAATCAGCCTGAGATAGTAGCACAGCCAGAGGCTGCATCTCAGTTTGAGCATTTAGCACAGCCTTAGCCAGTTTAGACGGAGACTCTGGGAGCCACAGAGAGTTTATTAGATGGAGTCAGGTGCATTGAGATAGATGTTTTGATCATTAGATAGCATCTTGATTGCTTTATTGCTAAGACCAAAGAGAGCCACAGTGGACAAGTGATGGCATCTCAGCTATTTTGACTGCACTGTCCAGACCTATAGGGAGTACTCCAGTTTTTGATATAGCTCTGCCTGCTCCAGCACCAGTTGTTGATGATAGCAGTGATGGTGATGATGATGAGGAAGACTCTGATGGATTCAACTTCCTAGATCTGATTTCAGAGCTAATGGCAAAGGTGATGGTAGACTTGCCTTGGAGTCCCACTTGTGATCCTTCCAGTTCACCTACTCAGACTCCAGTCCTATCTTCTCCTCCATCCAGATCAGATGATCATGTTTCGATTTCTACTCTTTCACCTATTGTTGATTCACCCATTGTCGATACACCCTTTATTGACAGTCCTATCATTGATTCATCGATTACAGATTCATCCATTCATTTTTCAGCTGATACACCTACCATTGATACACCTATCTTATCATCAGCTGATACGCCTATTTTTGATATACCCTCTATTGATACACCTACCATCCATACATCCTCTCTTATCCGAGAGCTAGGTTTTTACATACCTAGCTTTCAGTATCTTGATTCAGGTCCATCCTTTGATCATACACCTCTTCCAACAGTCATAGAGACTGTCAACCCAATCTGCTCTATTCCTACTGAGGACATAGCTTCCACCTCTTCTGCTCTAGCTAGAGGTTGGACGTATGCTCGATTTAGAGGACATGGTCATCGTACTCCACCATGACCGACTAGGACCCACCTTCGAGATCTTAGATCGATGTGGCCTCGAGCTCGCTCTTTTACTGATACTGGACCGATTGAGATCGGATCGTCTTCTGATAATGAGGATCAGGATTAGGATATCATTTATCTTTAGATAGTTTACTTTTTCTTTACATCTTTTGTATGTTTTTTCTTTTGTTGTACAAATTCTGACTTTAAATGAAATATTATGTTGTACTTCATGTTTAGGACTTCAAATGAATGAAATGCTCTAACTTTCTTTTAGTACTTCATTGTCTTCATTTATGAATGAATGAATGAATTCCTATTATACCTCAATGCTATATCTTGAATGTCTTGCCTATTTGTCTTCCTATCTTTCTAATGATAACAAAATGGCAGAGTAATAAGATTAAGTATAAATGTGATGTGTAAGGGGCAATAAGAAAATTTGTGAAGATTTGAAAATTATTTTGAAAACTTAGTTGAACTTGAGTTGAAAATTGTTTACAAATTCCTTAAGTAAGGGGGAGCAATACTTTGTTTATATTGAAAATCTTTTCTGAATTGAACTTCATCCTAAATCCCTTCTTTAAATGTTTAAAAAGATATTCACAAACTCTTTTATGGATCATCAATTCAGGGGGAGCCTTATTTATTGCTAAATTTTTGCCTCTCCTAAAGCATGTTTTCTTGTAGAGTATCACGATACATGAGTTTATGTCTTTTATATCCCAAAGTTCTGATACTCTTAATCATTATAACAAGCTTTGACATACTTAATGATTAAATCACACTTGCTCTAATATACCATGTCAATATTACAAATTACTTTGATACACCTATTGTATTTAGCTCTATGCACCTTGATGAATTCTTTTATTCTTTTAAAAGCTTTTTATGTAATTTATACTTAAAGATTTTGTTATCATCAAAAAGGGAGAGATTGTTGACTCCGTTATTAATTTTGATGATAAGCAAAATGGTTAAGTATAAGTTAAGTACTAATGATTTCTTTGAAGTGTATTTTTATAGAAAAAGGTGCTCATAAATTTTAAAAAGTTTGTTTGATTGAAGATGCCAAGTTTAGATAAAAGATCTGCTCAAAGAAGACTTGGACAGTTAAAGTTTGCTTGAATAGATATTTGAGTGAAGCATAAATTTGATTCAGCACAAGTTCAGGCATTTTTGTGAAGATTTCAGTGAGATGTCGATTCAACGTGTCGACACATGACACCAAGTGTTGACACATGAAAGTGAAGTGTCGACTCAAGCCGGTATGCAAAGAATGTTTCAGATGGCACGGCTGAAGTATCAACACATGGACTTGATATGTCGACTCAAAGTGTCGACACATGGATCAGCTCATCGCTTGAGATTTTCAAGTCATAAAACTTGCTGAAGATGAAAAACTGTAGAAGTGTCGATACATGGATATGAAGTGTCAACTCAAAGTGTCGACTCACCTGAGAAAGTGTCGACACATCTGAGATTTCCAGAGAACCAGATTGAAGATATTTGAATTGGGTGTCGACTCAAGAAGTTCAAGTATCGACCTGAAGTGTCAACTCATCCTGAAGTATTGACACATGAAGTTCTAGGAACAGTAACAGCTAGTTTTTTAAACGTAGAACTCGACCATTTTTCCCTCCAACAGCTAGTTTTTCATGTTTAATGGCTAGAAACTGGATTTGAGGCCTTGGAAAGGTATTTATATGCTCCAAATCAAATCAAAAGATATATTATTGAAGAGAATGAAATAAAAATATCCAAGAGAAAAGAAAAGAGAGAATTCACTCTTATTCATTGAAGTTCAACCACTCTCAAGCAAAAGCAAGCCTCCAAGCATTCAAGAGCCTTCAAGAGCAATAAAGATCAACCATTCTTGAGCAATCAAAAAGATTTCTTCAAGTTGAAAGCATCACTACATCGAGCTTCAAAGAGATACCCGCTTTTTATTAGAAAGCTTTTATTCTCTTTACTTCAAACCATTATTTGTTGTAAGAGTTCTTGGTTAGTCTATTGTAAAACCAAGAGAGGTTATTGGTGAGCTTTAAAACAAATTAGGTTCTTGGTTAGCCCAAAAAATCAAGGAAGATTGGTGGTGAGCCTTAAAACCATTTAGGTTTTTGGTTAGCCCGTAAAACCACGTGAGATTTTAACTTGTGAGCCTTATGAAAACAAGTTGGATTTTTGATTAGTGAGCCCAGAAAACTAATCAACTATAATCGGTTGAGATTATAGTGAATTCTTAAGGGGATCTTGGAGAGTGGATGTAGGTGCATTGGATAGCACCGAACCATTATATTTCTTTGTCTTTGTGGTTGCTTATTCTCTCTACTTTCTCTTTCATTTATTGCTCTTTATTTCCGCTGCAATTTTACTTAAGAGCATTACATTTGAATTCATAGTACCTTGATTAATTGTTGGATTGGATTACCTACTATTGCATTGCATCAAGTAATTTTTTCGAAACCCAATTCACCCCCCTCTTGGGTTGCTTACTGGGCAACAAGAAGTCTACACCCTAACCCAACTCAACTATGGATCACAATTTTGAGTCTTTCATAAAAGCCATGAATGAATAGATGTTTGCCCAATTAACCACCCAGATCTACCAATCCAACACCCAAACCCAAAATCAGTTAGCTCAGATGGACTTCAAACATGATCAAATCCAAAATTAGTTAGCTCAGATGGACCTCAAACATGATCAAACCCAAAATCAGCTTGTCTAGTTGACCACTCAACTCAACAAAATAACCCAAGCACACAACCAAACAACTACTAGATCGACCAATTAGCCACTAGTTTTGACCAAGTACGAGATCGGTTAGGAACCCTAGACAAGACCCATAGGATTGAACCCATAACTTATGAACACATAACCCTTAGTTAGCCTGAGCCCAATAGGTATAGTACCATTAGATATGAACCCAATGTTAGTCAGGAACACCTTAGACAACCCACCCTTGTCACCATAGTCATTAGTCAGTTTTTCCTTAGTCCACCCCCTCTTACCACCTCATTGGTTCACCCAAATGACCTTGAAGAGAAGATATATGAGGCTGACCCAAGCTTAGTGGAACAGTATAAGGAGGAAGAAGAGGAGTTCCCCATTAAAGACTTAGAGCTAGTTGAATCAATAGATACCCAGGTAGAAGCCATCCTAGAATCAGTTGACCCTGATCATACCCACATAGTAGTCGACCCAGAGTTAGATGGCCCAAATCACACCCAGGCAATAATGGAAGAGCAGGTAAAGGAAGAGAACCCAGATCCTGTTACTAGAGCACCACCTGAGAAAACTTTAGAAGAGGACCCAATTAAAGAGCCTAGTCCTAAATTTCTTAAACTAGATGACTTTATTAAGGATTTGGCTTATCAGTACCCTCAGGAAGAATCCCATCCCATGACTCCCATTGATGATCTCTTCAACGAAATTAGTGACCCATTTTTCCATCATGCCAACCCAGTAGATATACCTTAACCTCATAAGATCAACCTCATTAGTATACGACTTATCCTTGAAACACCTTCTTGTCTTTTAGTCTACCCAATTAACCCCGAACCCTTTTCTTACTTTCCACCCAATCAGACTAACCCTGAACCCACCTCTTATTTTCTACCATTTCCAGAAACTTCTTCTATTTTCTTTACTATTAGATTGCATTTTATAGGAATTTGCATGATGCATTCATTCTTTAAGCATGTCATATTTGCATCTTACTTTAGAAGAACCCTATAGCACCTAGTAGGAGTACATAGTAAGTTCTCATGTGCATGCCATGCTAGGGTCAAATCTAAAGAGTCTATAATCTATTAGATTTTGTGTCACGTCCCGAATCCAGAACTAGAATTGGCTACGTGACTGGCCGCACAACCCTAGGTATCATCCTAGGGATCATGCCAGGCCTATCTTCAATTCAATATCCAAGCAATCAGGGATTAACACCTATACCCTATCTCCTCACTAACTGATCCTAAAGCCCGATTGATTTTTCGGATCTGCAACAAAAATATAGGAAGACAGGGGGTGAGCTATACAGGCTTAGTAAGTTATCAACACCTCTCATATATATACACAAATATGCCATTAAGAAATAGCAAGCACATTCATATTATACAATAAGATGTCCATCAATATAATAATATAATCAGCAACATGATGCAAATATGTACACTTAATCTCAACCGACCCCGACACGACTATGGATGGCCAACCATGTACTTTACTCTCCTAGTTTCTCTGACTATGGCCACGATCGACCCGTCACTAGCCCCTAAAGAGAATAGAGTCCTGACTACACAAACTGCACATCGATCATGTGCCAGTGATCGCCCCACCGGAGGCTCGGAAGGAAACTAACTCTGATATCACATGAGAATACATGCATCCCAGCATGTTTCAGCGATCGCAACAAAGAAAAGGAAACTAGCTCCTGACTACACATACCGTACATCGGTCATGTGCCAGTAATCATCCCACTAGAGGCCCGGAAGGAGACTAGGTCCTCATGTGATCATAGTCAGACTAGAGAGCACCCACACCAGTACAATGCACCCACACCAGTACAATGCACCTACACCAACACAATGCATCCACACCAACGCAATCAAATGCAGATATATTACATATATTTAATAATTCATAAATATATAATATATTGGCATATAATATTAGAGGTCAAGATAACTTATCGAAAAGCATCCACCAACTATGCATAATTCAAACACTAGACCTGATCTTCCAAGGATAACAACGATCCTGACCAACAATTTAAACATATAATTAATTCATATTTAATAAAACTATCATGGAAACTAAACTATCATGGGCACTCTCGTCAATCCAGTTCTAATCCTGGTCCGAAATTTACCTTTCCTCCCTTTCTCTTCTCTCTCTCTTTCCTCGCCCACGATGGTGGGGGACCTCGCGAGTGAGCCACCGATGACAGCTCCAGCCACCGAGAACCACCCCGGTGACGGACTCTCAGGTAGGTTTCTCTCTCTCCTCTTTATTTTATTTTATTTTATTTTATTTTCTTTCCCTGAACTGACAAACCTCTTTTTCTTTTCTTTTTTTTTTCTTTCTTCTTTCTTTCTTTCTCTTCCCGAACTCCCCTGCTCTCATCCTTGGTCAACCGAACTACCCTCTCCCCCGATTGCTGATGGCGGCCACAGGAGACAGTCACCGAGAGGAGGGCTCGGCGATCCTGGAGGCAGACGGCTGTGGCGTGGCCATCGGAGATCCATAGCCCAAACAAAATCGATCCTTAAGTCTCGATTAAACCATCTCTAAATAATGAAATAAGGGGAAGATAACTCACCGACCTTGAAAAGACTTTCAAGATGCTCGCTGGAGAGGAGAATGAAGGCATGGAAGAATCGATGGAACTCGATTGGACGATGGTAAAGAGGGATTTAAAGAGGAACACGATGGTTTTCCTCGCCATTTGGGAAGCGAAGATCGCCCGATCGGAGTCCTAGCCTATCCCAAACTCATCATTGACTTCTCCCCTCCCCTTCATGACTCTCCCTCCCGAGTCCTCCGGTGAAGTCCTCGGCTGATCAACGCGAACACCCCTCCCCTGTTTCAGCTTCTCCATTTTTTTTTCTGGGTTCCGGATGAAGTCGGCAAGGGCTGCCGACTTCAGCCCGTAATGGCCCAGTTATCTAACGGGCTTCACATTCTTCCCTCCTAAAAAAAAATTTCGGTCTCGAAATTTAAAAAAATTAGGCCTTCTAGAACTCAAATATTCATGATCCGATACTCACAAGTACTATTCTGTCCAAATTCAGTAATCCCAATAAGAGCCTCTCTTCTTCCATCATAATACACTTTAAATTAATTCTAGTGTCTTTAGTCTACCACACTTCCGCTGCGCACTCTGATATAAATTTTTAAATCATCAAATATCTTTCAATACCCTAATTCTACCCCACTCTCACCAACTAAGGCATCTTGATCTTAAACCTTTGCTCTGATACCACTCTGTCACATCCCGAATCCAGAACTAGGATCGGCTACGCGACCGGCCGCACAACCCTATGTATCACCCTAGGGATCATGCCAGGCCTATCTTCAATTCAATATCCAAGCAATAAGGGATTAACACCTATACCCTAGCTCCTCACTGACTGATCCCAAAGCCCGATTGATTTTTCGGATCTGCAACAATAAAATAGGAAGACAGGGGGTGAGCTATACAGGCTCAGTAAGTTATCAATACTTCTCATATACATACACAAATATATCATTAACAAATAGCAAGCATAATCATATCATACAACAAGATGCCCATCAATATAATAATATAATCAGCAACATGATGCAAATATGTACACTTAATCTCAACCAACACCGACATAACTATGGATGGCCAACCATGTACTTTACTCTCCTAGTCCATCTGACTATGGCCACGATCGCTAGCCCCGAATAAGAATAGAGTCATGACTACACATACCGCACATTGGTCATATGCCAGTGATCGCCCAACTGAAGGTCCATTTTTTTTTTCTGGGTTGCGGATGAAGTCGACAAGGGCTGCCGACTTCAGCCCGCAATGGCCTAGTTATCCATCAAGCTTCACATTTTGTCCCAAAGAGTCCAATAAATTTCCTTCAAAAGGATGTCTAGTCGAGTCCTTTAGGTGTCAGTCTTGAGTCCAATAAAATTCACAATCCTAACCCATTTGTCCACACATGTACTAGCCTCTGCATAGCATATGCATCATGAAATCAGTCAAGAGCTGAACATAATTAATGAACTAAATAATAACTTGGCTAATTCCCAAAAGAAAGATAAAGATTTTTATGCAGAGGAATATGTGACTGTCAAAGAATTATTTGCTCGCAAAGCTGGCCCATCCAAAATAATGAATAGTAGTGGACCCAATGCCTATGTGCCTGAGATATTACCTGATTTATGTAGTAGCTCCACATTCATCATCTCAGACTTTGTAAAGTCTAGGGAGCCAGCAGTGATACCTAGTGAGCCCCTTGAGCCACTCCCGTTCTTTAAGAGAGAACCCATCCCAGAGCGACTACATATAATTTGGCCTTATGGTGAGGAAATGATTAAGAGAGCTCTAGATGATCAAGCTATCAGTACCCAGGATAGAGACTGTCAGTGATATTTGGTCTGAAGGCAAGGTCAGCTAGAATTTGAGGACTTGTGGAACGCTGGTGCAGATCTGCAGTGCCTCAACCTAGACCCTCCTTGAGCCAAATTGATCCATATTCGATAAGGTTGAGTTCCTCCCACCCCGGGAGAATTGGTGAGGACACCAAGATCAGACACAAATCTCTGGATCTCATATGGTTTAATTAGTCATGTGTCAAAGTTTTGAGAATTTTGTAATCAATTAAGATTGAGTCCTGTAATAAGTTGAGGTTAGTTGATTTGTCTCAACCCTCAACCTAGTCAGTATTTTGAGTCCTGTACATCAGTTATGAGTCTAGTATAAGCCCAATTTTTGTACAAAAGAGGAGGTTATCCTATTTTTGGAGTTCCACCAAGCCACATCTAGGAGTCAAAGGCCACTGCATCAGCCCAGTGGATTTTGTGTGACA
Source organism: Areca catechu (assembly GCA_021397845.1). Classification (NCBI taxonomy): domain Eukaryota; kingdom Viridiplantae; phylum Streptophyta; class Magnoliopsida; order Arecales; family Arecaceae; genus Areca; species Areca catechu. The sequence goes on along the minus strand of CM038039.1, from coordinate 148,599,193 downwards.
ACCCAGGATCCAAGATGCTTCCAGAAATCCTGATTCCTTCCAGATGCCCTCCAGATGCCTAGATTCAAGTCCAGATGCCAGAGCATATTCCCAAACCAGGGCATCCATGATTCCAAAGGTCCAACTATATCCCAATACAAGGAAATCAAGCCTAGGCACCAAGCCCAAGCCCTAAAGAAGCAAGATTTTATAAAATATTCCTGCTACCAGACTACCAGGCCACCCTAGCTTCCAAGAGGCCCAAGCGCATGCGCCAAGCCCCTTTAGGCCGGTCCCTTGTTTCCCCTTGAAGCCCAACACACCCTCCTAGGAATCCTTGAAGTGTTGACGATGTCCAAGAAGTGTCCTTTAGTGGAATAGTCAAAGCATGAAGGGAGAAGGAGAAGACTAGGTCAAATCCTAACGTAGTTGGGACTTATGCTCCTAATTGTTTTAAGATTTATTTTTCTAACCTAGATATGAGAGGATTTGTAACCCAAGTGTGTAACCCCAGTTAGAGGACATGGGAACTCTATAAATACCCCACCCCTCCCCCTCTTGTAAGTAATTTTTATTCATGATATCAAAATCCTGGTAAACTTATTTGAGCTTGTGAGCTTATGTGTTACTTTGTTTTTTTTCTTTGGTTACTATTTTGCTTGGCCAAATTCCTTGCTGCCCTAGCATCCTTCCACACCCTAGCTCATTGCCATCCAAGCCTTCACATGTCCAAGAAGGAGTGCCCTAGGCCGCCAAGCAAGGAGATCTTCATCAAGCTTCAGGCCGCCCTACTTTTAAACCCTAACCTGATTCCTTCTAAACCTAGTTCTTTTTCTTTTTCTTACTTGCTATTTTGATTGACCCTTGACATTTTGCAGGACCCCCAAGGTGTTTCACCTTCCCAGAGGAGGTTTCGTTGCCTCCAGGCACCCAAATCAGTCATCAGTTCAAAGGAAACCAAGCTTCATCATCCAGACTCCAATCAGAGTGCTATGTGATCTCTTCATCGAAAGTTCTTCAAATCACTGATTGGTAACATCCTTCCCTTCTTTTAATTTCTGATTTGATGAAGAAAGCTATCCTAAATCATGAGTTTCTCAACTCTCAGGTCCTAGCTATTTCATTATATTGCATGAGTTACACTGTGATACGATGATTCTTTGAATTGCTACTCTTTATGCTAGTTCTTATTTTATTTTAGGAATCTAGTCTACAAATAAAATTATAAAAAAATATTAAAAAAATAGTTTATTATTTTTCATGCATCTTTAGCAATCTTAGAGTCATCCTACATCAATCAGACCTGGTACATAACATGGCATACATAATTGATCTTACATCGATAGTATAAGGGATCAAACTCATTCTCCCTCTCTCTTCTAGTTTTTTGGAAGACATCTTCTTGGACAGGTGTATGCCTTGACTCATGGGCAAGTAACCTTTTTTACTTCTCTCTTTGTTGAATCTCTTCAACACTAAGTCAATGTACCTGGATTGAGATAAGCCAAGCATCCTCTTAAATCTATCTCTATAGATCTTTATACCTTGTATATAGGATGCCTATCCTAAATCCTTCATGAAAAATTGTTTTGATAGCCAAGAATTGACCAATTGTAGCATTGGGATATCATTCCCAATGATGAGTATGTCATTGATATACAAAACCAAGAAAACAAGGGTACTCCCACTTGTCTTCTTGTACACACACGGTTCATCCACATTCTTAATAAAACCAAACTCTTTGATTGTTTCATCAAAGTAGATGTTCCAACTCCTCGATGCTTGCTTCAATCTATAAATGGGTTTATTAAGCCTGCATACTTGGTTTGGTCTCTCACTTGAGACAAGCCCCTCTGGTTGTGACATATAGACTTCTTCCTCAAGAAATTCATTAAGGAAAGTGGTCTTTACATCCATCTACCAAATTTCATATTCATAATATGCAGCTATGGCAAGCAATATCCAAATGGACTTGAGCATGGCTACTGGTGAAAAGGTTTCATCATAGTCAATGCCATGTCTTTGTTTGAAACCTTTTGCCACCAACCTAGCCTTGTAGGTCTCTATTTGACCTCCTGCTCCAAACTTCTTCTTGAAGACCCATTTACACCCAAGTGGGTTTACTCCCTTAGGTGGATCTACTAATGTCCAAACCTGATTAGAGCATATGGAGTCCATCTCAGATTTCAAGGCTTCCAGCCATTTGTCAAAGTCTCCATTTGTGAAGCATACCTTCTTTAGGATATCCTACAAACCTGCACTTGTCAGCCCTAGCACTTAGCTTATGTCCAAAAACATTCCTGACATAAGCAGGGCAACCTCAAATCTTAAAAAACTTAAGACATGGCCTTCTTCCTTTCTATAATTCATATGGAGTGCTTTTAACTAGCTTTGATGTTACCCTATTCAATATATAGGTAGCAGTATCTAGGGCATAACCCCAGAAGGATACTGGAAGATCTGTGAAGCATATCATGGATCGTACCGTGTCAAACAAGGTTCGGTTCCTCCTTTCTGCTACACCATTTAGCTGTGGTGTGTATGAAGGAGTCCATTCAGAGAGTATGCCTTTGTCTTTAAGATGTTTGAGAAATTCACTAAATAAATATTCTCCTCCTCTATCAGATCGAAGGATTTTAATACTATACCCAGTTTGTTTCTCAACCACACTTTGATACTCTTTGAATTTATCAAAGGCTTCGAACTTGTGTTTCATAAGATACACATATCCGAACCTTGAAAAGTCATCAGTAAAACTAATGAAATAAAAGTATCCTCCTCTGGCCTAGATTATCATAGGACCATACACATCTATGTGTACTAGACCTAACAACTTAGTTGCCCTCTCTCCATATCCTGTGAATGGAGATTTGGTCATCTTACCCATGAGATAGGACTTACAAGTTCCTAATGACTCAAGATCAAAAGGTTCAAAGAAATTTTCTTTGTAAAACTTGTTTATCCTGGACTCACTTATATGACCCAAATGGCAGTGCCAAAGATAAGTGACATTCACATCATCTCTCTTTCTTTTCTTGGTTTTAACAAGCATAACCTTTAGATGCTTCACTAGCATCATGCTTTAGACTTGTAAGATACAACTTGCAATTCTTCTTCCAGTACCCTTGCTTCCCACAATGATAGCAGGTTCCATCAGTAGAGGGCTTCCTTGCCTTTTTCCTCTTATGGAAGCTACTCTTATGGTTCCTTTTTCTCTTTGAACCCTTCTTCATTGCTTGCTTCTTTTTTTCATTAATCAGAAGAAGCTAAGCCTTATCACCTTTAAAGTGTCTCTCCGCTATCTTGAGCATATTCAGTAGTTTAGGTAATGATATATTCAGTTTGTTAATGTGATAACTCATAACAAACTGTGAGAAGGAATCTGGGAGTGATTGTAGGATCAAGTCCTAATTAAGCTCTCCATCCATCACAAACCCCAATTGATCTAATCGAGTGATCAGGTCAATCATCTTGAGGACATGTGCCTGAACAAAAGAGCCCTCACTCATCCATGCTCGGAACAACTACTTTGATATCTCGTTTTGAGCAGTCTGACTATGCTCTCCATAAAGCTCTTTAAGATTGAGCAATATGGATTGAGATTCCATTTTCTCATGTTGCCTCTATAATTCATTGCTCATAGAGGCCAACATGATGCACTTAACAATCATGATGCCATTTTGCCATATTTTATATTTGGCTCTTTCTTCCTCAGTAGCATCCTTCCTTATCAGATCTAGGTTAGGAGAATTGAGGATATAGGTAATCTTTTCCTGAGCTAATATAATCCTCAGGTTCTTCAACAAATCCACATAATTTGGATCAGTCAACTTGTGGGCATCCAAGATGCCATGCAGTGAAAGAGTAAAAGCCATTATGTAACAATTTATAATAAGTAAAGAATAATTATAAGCAGACCACTCATGATGATATTCATAATTTGACGAGGACTTTTGCATCTAATTGTGTCTCCTACTATTTTCTTTCGAATACCATAACCCTCAATGATGGGGAACTAATATGCATGCAATTTTTTTTTATATATTTTATATGTGGGGTTGGGTGATTAATTCCCGAATTTCAGATTAAAATAAGTTATAGAGAATTTTATATGAATTTTAGAAAATCAGCATGCAGATTAGGACCTAGAAAAGTAGAAAAGAAGGATCGCCAGGGCTGAGAAGCCTCGGTTAGGGCAAGTTCTCCTATAATAAAACTACTGGAGATAGAGGGGTGTACCTGACAACGTCTGTGAAGATCGCAGCAAAAGGGTCTCTCATTCCTCGATGGATGCGGCCTGGAAAATCGAGCCAAAGACCCGCGGATACCCGGCTTTCTGCTCGGTGATCCGATTGAGGCTTGGCTGGAGTCGTTGGATTCGTAGGAACTCGGGGACCTGCAAACGACCTGTCAGGGGTTAGAAAACTCACAAAGGAACAAGAAAACAAAGGAAAAATAACAAGGGAAGGCTTCTTTTGGAGTGGGCGTCCAGGGATCTGAGATGCTTGTTGGTAGCAGGAAGATGATTGCAGCACTGGGAAGAAGAACTCTCGCAAACCCCTTTATGCACACAGCAGGGTATCACACAACTCAATAGAAGAACTCAAGGTTTTCATTCATCAAAAAAATTCCCTCATACAAGAGGCTAGGGTCCCTTAAATAGACCCTTAACCTTGGGCTCCAAGTAAGGGTACATAAGTCTTTACATAAGAATCCTTTTCCCTCTCAAACCCTAGCTAGAAAATAAGGAAATATTAGGTAGAAAAATCCCTAAAATTTTTCTTGACTTGGTCAAGACTCCAAGGATGCCTAGGGGGGCGTGTTGGGCTTCTAGGAGCAGCAAAAGGCCGGCCCAAAGGGGCCCGGGTGCATGGGTTTGGGCCTCTGGAAGCTGGGGTGGCCTGGTAGCCAGGTAGCAGGAATATTCCCTGGTATCTTGCTTCTTAGGGGCTTGGGCTTGGCACCTGGGCTTGATTTCATTGGGCTAGGATGCAGATGGACCTCTGGAATCATGGATGCCCTTATTTATGAATATACTTTGGCATCTGGAAGGGAATCTGGGCATCTGGAGGGCATCTGCAAGGAATCAGGGTTTCTGATTTTTCTCCTGGGGTCTTTAAATCTTCAAGCTGGGTTGGACTTGGGCTAAACTTCCATGTCTTCAATCTGGCTGGACTTGGTCTTCACTTGTATAATATAGTCTTGAGTCTTCAGTATGCTTGGACAGGACTCAAAAAAAATAAAATTAGCTCAACATGAGCTAACTAGCATTGGACTGAACTAGCTCAACATGAGCTGACTAGTACAGAAGTGAAATAACAACTAAAAATACTCAAATAACAACTAAAATGGACTCAGATGAGCTAAGCCCTTATTACAGATGGACTCATAAATTATTGATCAATTACAGAGGGTTGAGAAGCCTCTGCCTTATTCTGGTGCCTTTGGTGTCCGCACCAATTCTCCCGGGGTGGGAGGAACTCGACCCTGTCGAGTGAAGATCAGACTAGCTCACATATCTCTCGAGAAGGTCTGGGTTGAGGCATTGCAAGTCCTCTCAAGAAATCTACGAATCGTCCGACTCTGGCTGGCCTTGCCATCGGATCAGGAAGCATTGATAGTCACGGCCCTGGGTCGTGATGGCTTGATCGTCCAGGATACGCTCGATCCGTTCTCCTCTCTCAGGCCAATTTGTTAGTGGACACTCTGGGTTAGGGTCACTCACAATGAAAAGGAATAGGTCCAAAGGCCTTACTAGGTATCGCTGCCGGTTCCCTATACTCAACCAGGTCTGTAATATTGAAGGTAGAACTAATGCCCAAATCCGAAGGCAAGTCTAACACCTAGGCATTTGATCCAATCCTTCTCTATCACTTTAAAAGGTCCGGCTCTGCGAGCATGAAGCTTCTTTTAGGCCTAAGCCTAACCAAGATAGAATCCACTACATCAAATTCTTTGACCCTTCTTTGGGAATTAGCCAGTTGTTTTAAGATTAGTGCGGGTGGTGAACATGCTAGGCACATGCAGACAAATGATGCAAAGGACTCATACTGACACCTAACAGACTCGACTATGCATTCCTATCGAAGGAAATTTTATTGAACTCTTTGGATCTAAACCTAATAGATTATAGGTTCTCTAGGTTTGATCCTAGCTTGACATGCACATGAAAATTTACAGTGAACTCCTAGCAAATTCCAAAGAGTATGCCAGAAGTAAGATGCAAACCTAACATGCGTGATGAATGCATGCAGTATGCTAATCTCAGCTAAATGCAATCTAATGATCCTAGAAATGCTGGAGGTGTCAGGAAAGGGCAGAAAATAGGAAGTGGGTTCAGAATTAGTTTGGTAAGGTAGAGAAAAAGGTTCATGGTTAGTTGGATAAAATAGGATAAAAGACGGGGTGTCAGGAACTAATCCTATACTAATGAGGTTAACCTTATGAGGTTGAGCTATATCTACAGGATTTGCATAATGGAAGGATGGGTCACTAATTTCGGGGAAGAGGTCCTTAATGGGAACTATAGGAGGGGACTCATCTTGAAGGTATTGATTCAAAGAGATCAGGTCCTTAATAAATTCTTCTGGTTCTTGTATTTTTGGACTAGACTCTATAATTTGGCTCTCTTCTATGGTTTCCTCAGGTAAGGCTCTAGCAGCAGTACCTAGGTTCTCTTCCTCTATTTGTTCTTCCATTATAGCTTTAGGTTGGATGTGGTCAAGGTCAACTAGCTCTGGGTTGGAATCTACCTGGGTATCTACTGGGTCAGCTAATTCTAGGTCTACTAAAGGTGTCTCCTCTTCTCCCTCATACTCATCCACTAGGCTCACATCAGCTTCATACACTTCCACGTTAATGTAAGCCTTGCGAATCTCAGGAATGGTTGGAGAAGGTCGGCTAGCAGGAAATTGGTTAGGTTCTGGTCTCTGATTATGGGTACCACTCCTAGTAGGTTCAGGTTGTATAAGAGGTAGTGGCTCACTATTGGGTTCATATTTAGGGATACTCATCCTATAGGGTTCAAGTTGACTAGGGGAAGCATGACTAGTACTAGGCTGATACTTAGGGGTTATGGGTTCTCTAAGCTCATAGGACAAGGGTGCAGATCTATGGGTCATGGGATTATAGGATCTGGGGTCATAGGATTTTGGGTCAGCTCTATGATCAGGTTCTAAGGTTGGATCAAGGTATGGGGTCCTCCTAAGGTTGGGCTCTCTATATGGGTCAGGATATTGGGTCCTCCTAGGATTGGACTCCCTATATGGGTCAGAATACTGGGTTCTCCTAGGGTTGGACTCCCTATATGGGTCAGAATATTGGGTTCTCCTAGGGTTTGACTCCCTATATGGGTCAGAATATTGGGTGTTGGGTCTACTAGGCTCATAGGGTATGGGTGTATAGGATCTATGATCATGGGATCTAGAGTCATAGGATCTAGGTTCATAGGTTATGGATTCATAAGTTCTAGGTTCATAGGATTTAGAGTCATAAGATCTATAGGTTGTGGGTATACTAGGCTTATAGGGAGAGGGTAAATAGGATCTATCTTCTTGGTCTATAAAATCCTGATTGGGTCTTCTAGGACTAACCTTAGGGATTGGGTCAGGATGATGGGCTCTCCTAGGTTCAGCCTCAAGGTATGGATCAGGGTTTGGGGTCCTCCTAGGTTGAGGATTGTAGTACGGGTCAGGATAAGGGGCTCTCCTAGGTTCGACCTCATGGTATAGATCAGGGTTTGGGGTCCTCCTAGGTTGAGGGGAGTCAGGATCTGGCTCAGACTGTGACCCATGGGTTTTTCTTGGGGTCCCTACCCGGACTTTTAACTGACCAAACCTATTGGCACGATGGTCAATTCTATCATTGGTTTGAATACGAGACTGAGTTAACTGGGTCATCTGGATAGTTATCTGGGCAATTTGATCAGCTAGGGCTTTTATTTGGGCTTGTAAATTTTCCATGGGTTCAGACATTTATGAAGGAGGTGGGTGATATGAAACTCCTGATCTAGTGCTCATGCAAGACTCGATCAGACCGACTATAGCTGACTAAACCTAAAGTCCAAACTAGATGCTCAATCAGGGTGGCAAACTAGCCTATAGTAACCATGTACTCAGCCAGGCAGGTGTAAGGGGAGTGTTAGGTCCCTGATTGCCAATCCTAGACACCAATCAGAGATTGGCCAGGTAGGCGGACCAGCACACGAGCCCTTCGGGATTGAATCCCTAAACCACCGTTCTAGACACTGAGCACAAGGCACACACAGGTTAACTTAACACAGTGATCTAACACTAGTCCGGACCCGACCAGTTGGTGTCCCTAGCCCACTAGGGCAAATTAAGTCTAATTAATTTTAGGTTAAGGCTTGGGACCGAATGCAAGGGATGTGGTTTTGGGCTAAGGAGAGGTTATCAACTCCTCCCCTTATCTGATATAGCAAGAATGCCCTTAAAAGTAAATTATGCAATGATGGCAGGCAGATGAGGATGCAAATTAGGGTTTAGATGTTTTTGGTATTTTTGGAGAATATGTAATTTTTTTTTTTTTTTTGGTATTTTATTAAATAGAAGAAAACTTGAAAATTATGGCCTAATATGCATGAAATATACTAAAATTAAAAGATATGCAAAAATTGCTAAACAAAAACCTAAAACTTCCAAACTTGTCTTGCTGAAAAAAAAATAGAGTCAAAAATTTGCAGGATGTATTTCGGCTTGAAGAAAATTCAAAGTCCGAAATAAAATCTGTAGAAATTCTGAAAATTACTTTGAATTATGATAAATCCAGAAAAGGGAATTTTAAAATTTTTAGAGTTTTTAACAGGGAGAAATAATTAAAATAACAGAGTATATACGAACTGAAAAATTGCAGAAAATAAGCCCAAATCTAAGCTCTGATACCAAATGATGGGGAACTAATATGCATGCAATTTTTTTTTATATATTTTATATGTGGGGTTGGGTGGTTAATTCCCAAATTTTAGATTAAAATAAGTTATAGGGAATTTTATATGAATTTTAGAAGATCAGCATGCAGATTAGGACCTAGAAAAGTAGAAAAGAAGGATCGCCGGGGCTGAGAAGCCTCGGTTAGGGCAAGTTCTCCTACAATAAAACTACTGGAGATAGAGGGGTGTACCTGACAACGTCTGTGAAGATCGCAGCAAAAGGGTCTCTCATTCCTCGACGGATGCAGCCTGGAAAATCGAGCCAAAGACCCGCGGATACCCGGCTTTCTGCTCGGTGATCCGATTGAGGCTTGGCTGGAGTCGTTGGATTCGTAGGAACTCGGGGACCTGCAAACGACCTGTCAGGGGTTAGAAAACTCACAAAGGAACAAGAAAACAAAGGAAAAACAGCAAGGGAAGGCTTCTTTTGGAGTGGGCGTCCAGGGATCTGAGATGCTTGTTGGTAGCAGGAAGATGATTGCAGCACTGGGAAGAAGAACTCTCGCAAACCCCTTTATGCACACAGCAGGGTATCACACAACTCAATAGAAGAACTCAAGGTTTTCATTCATCAAAAAAATTCCCTCATACAAGAGGCTAGGGTCCCTTAAATAGACCCTTAACCTTGGGCTCCAAGTAAGGGTACATAAGTCTTTACATAAGAATCCTTTTCCCTCTCAAACCCTAGCTAGAAAATAAGGAAATATTAGGTAGAAAAATCCCTAAAATTTTTCTTGACTTGGTCAAGACTCCAAGGACGCCTAGGGGGGCGTATTGGGCTTCTAGGAGCAGCAAAAGGCCGGCCCAAAGGGGCCCGGGTGCATGGGTTTGGGCCTCTGGAAGCTGGGGTGGCCTGGTAGCCAGGTAGCAGGAATATTCCCTGGTATCTTGCTTCTTAGGGGCTTGGGCTTGGCACCTGGGCTTGATTTCATTGGGCTAGGATGCAGATGGACCTCTGGAATCATGGATGCCCTTATTTATGAATATACTTTGGCATCTGGAAGGGAATCTAGGCATCTGGAGGGCATCTACAAGGAATCAGGGTTTCTGATTTTTCTCCTGGGGTCTTCAAATCTTCAAGCTGGGTTGGACTTGGGCTAAACTTCCATGTCTTCAATCTGGCTGGACTTGGTCTTCACTTGTATAATATAGTCTTGAGTCTTCAGTATGCTTGGACAGGACTCAAAAAAAATAAAATTAGCTCAACATGAGCTAACTAGCATTGGACTGAACTAGCTCAACATGAGCTGACTAGTACAGAAGTGAAATAACAACTAAAAATACTCAAATAACAACTAAAATGGACTCAGATGAGCTAAGCCCTTATTACAGATGGACTCATAAATTATTGATCAATTACAGAGGGTTGAGAAGCCTCTTCCTTATTCTGGTGCCTTTGGTGTCCGCACCACTCAACTATGGTAAGGTGGAAACCTTGCTAGGGCTTCCTTAGTGGGGTTAAGATTCCAATTCCTCATGAATGCCTTGTGTTAATCACAACAAACACCCATAAGTTCAAGAATAGGAAAATCCCATTCTAATTGCAACCCATGCAACTCTCAACATAACACTTGCCTCTAAGACACTTATAACCTTGTGTTAATCACAACAAACTATAATATCTTAGTTTAGTCAGACCCTTCATTTCCATGGAGCCAGGTTTGAAAACTGTTGTCCTTATGTCAATCACAACAAAGCAATACCACCAATCATGCCATAAAACATAAAAATGCACTAAGACAAATATCATATCAAATCCTAGAGTAGGTCATGTGTCAATCACAACAAACTTACTATAGTTTTTGACATGGGTTTGGCTTAGCATGAAGGCAATTTATAATATGCTTAATCAATTAGCATTTCCAAGTTAGGATTTAGATATGACCATATTGGCTAGCTAAGTCGAAGAGATGAGGGGGTCCCCCATCACTTTCCTTAGACACCAATTAAATAGATCAGGTTAGACAATGGAACCAATTAAAAATCTCATTTCCTTTACCTTCACAGAACCACTTTGCCTAGACACCAATTGGTTAATCAAACCCTAATCGAATTTGTATCATGATTAACTTACACTATGACTAAATATAATTTTTATGAGGGATTTGATGGTCTCTAATACATCCTAACTAATCATGTCAACATAACATTCATTCCAACAATCAAGCAAATAAACCCTAATATGCATATCATAAGCATGATTATTACATCAATCCATTTACCTCACTTGTTCATAGGATATGGCCACAACGGCATGCCAATATGCCATCAGAGATCCCATTGAATAGGATGAGAGGGCCATGAAACCCTAATTAACTCCTATGATCGGACGGCCATAGTGACTAACCCAATCCGAAGCAGTTACTATGATATAACATATCACATATATATGTATTTGAACTAATCATGCATCAATTCATAGTATAGTAAGCAATAAACACTAAAGAGATTACTAATTGCATGCATCAAGGTGGCTCTGATATCACTGTTGGGTTATGTAGGCTAGGCGCAGTGGAAGACTTGGTTTCAAAATTATTATATTCGAAACCCTGACTAGCCAGAACCCTGAACCCTAGGACCACTTGAGCATAACAACTAATAAATCAAATCTTTAGGATTATTGAGGAATACCTGGAACATTGTATTCCTTAATTTTCATGAGGCACACAAGTGCATGCCCTCTAAAGGTGATCCACACAGGAATCGGATCAAGAAAGCACTCCTATGAAGGTTGCTTATTTGCTTTTTTACTCTTCTGGTAGCCTTTCAGAGTTTCTTCCTTTGATGGCCTCTACCCTCCTGTAGGGCTCTCAAAGAATACTCTGAATCCACTCTCAATTTTTTAGTACATTTTCTATTTTTTTCCCTAGGCTGTTGTCTTAATTAGACTAGTCTTGTCTAAAAAGAACAAGTTATGTCTTAAAGAGACAAACTTGTCTTAAGGAAGAGGGAGAAAAAATAGCAGGTAGTATTCTGATGGAAGACTCTTTGTGCCTTGGCATCAGATTACTGATGCCAATATATAGAGAGGGATGAGGCACCTGATATGTCTATCCATCTGCTATTTGATAAGACCCTTCAAGTAGGAGTCGTATAAGAATGAAAGGACATATCCAAATATATGTTTTCCATGCACCAAGAGATAACTTTTTATCTCTTCAGTTTCTAGCATTAATCTTCGTACTACCACATGGCTTTGACCAGTTATGGGAAGGCCAAAAAGTGTGGTTTAAGATGTAAAGTGTCGAAGAAATACAGGAGCCTTTAAACAGAAGGACTTTTGGTCTCAAATTAGCACCAAAATGAAGAGACGCAACTCTTCATTTTGCACCAATCCTTTCCACACCAAATTTCATTCTTTTGACCAGTCAATGCCCTTCCAAAAGGGTGTGTATACGAGGATGAAGTCCTTTGGACTTTATTTGGCCTTTGTGACTGATTGGCAAAAGGACTCTTGGTCCTTCTATGCACATGCATTTTGATGCACATTCATCTTGGCTAATCCAAGTTGGACTCTTCCATAATTCCAAGATAAGTCCCAAATAAATCTAGACAAATACTAAATTAGGTTGCCTCACTTAAGACTTAACCCAATTTAAGTACCACTTAAATTGTTTATCCTAATTAGCAAACAAGCTACCCCAATCTAATTGGGTTAGGAGTTGGGCTAGCCAACATATGCTAGTATGTCAATTAGCTAGCCAATTAGGACCCCACGATCCTAATAAATATACAATTGACTTTCTTGGCCAATTCTCTAATATGTGTGACTCTTTGGGTTCCATATCTAGCCAGTAGTAGTGATGGGGACATCAGATCAGACATAGACTTTAAACTTTAATTTGTTCTCTAAGTCATGTATTTGTCAATTTTGAGTCCTTAATAATGTGTAAAGTTTTGTAATGAAGTTAGTTGGGTTGAGTTGAGTCCTGTAATTAGTTGAGTTGTCTCAACCTCAGTATAGTCCAGTTGAGTCCTGTAAGTTTAAGTTAGTCCAGTTTCATACAAAAGGAGGATCACCAGCCAAAGTCTTCCCAAGCCCTCCCAGAACAAAGCAAGTCCAAACCCATGAAGTCTCACACATGAAGATTCCAGGCACCACCCCAGGAATATTCTTCCAAGCGCCCAACCCAGAAGCCTAAGGCGCCCGGGGTTTCTAGCCCACTAGGGGGTCTTGCGCCAAGCCCATGCACCAAGCCTTTGGAGGCCGCCCAAGTCTATCTAGAGGATGCCCTTGCTGCCCAAAAGTCCATGCCCAATTCAAGTAGGCATCCAAGCCCAAGAGAAAACCCTTTTGACCAAGTCTAAGAAGGAGAGAAGTCCACTTCCAACAAGGAGATCATGTTTTATTTCTACTCAAATTGTGTACTCCTAGTTCTAAGCAAATTTCTAATTCTTCTCCCTAACAAACTTTATAATCCTATCCTAATATGGAGAGGGCATGGGAACACTATAAATACTCCACCCCTTCCCCTCTTGTAATCTAATCTTTTATTCATGAAATAAAACTCTGGTAAATTTTCTTATTAGCTTGTGTTGTTCTTTGGAAGTGAGTGTGTGAGACTTAAGTGCCATAGTTTTGCAAACCTTAGCTGCCCCTTACTAACCTCTCTCTTCCCTCTAAGCCAAGCCATCCAGCCTTCACCCACAAGCCAAGATGCCTTCCTTGCTGCCAGGCCGTCCCTCTCCAAGATCCAGATGCCTAAAGCTTCCTCCAAAGCAGCCAACCTATTGCCCAGGTGGCTTCCCAAGAGGGGGGTGAATTGGGATTATGAAAAATTTAGCAAGTATGTGCAATTTTAAATCCTTTTAGTGTTGTGGTGAACAATGCAATGTAGAAGCAAGTAAATAAATGTAATGAAGTTAAACAAGCATAATCACAAACACAAGAAACTTAGAGTGGTTCGGAGCAACCCGCTCCTACGTCCACTACCCAAGCACCACTTGGGATTTCCACTATATCCCCCACTGGAATACAGTAGAATTGTTTTAACAGGCTTACAATCCAAACATATACACTTTGGTTTTACTAGGATCACCAAAGAAAACCCACACTTGGTTTTAACACAAGCTAATCAAGAACCTTAATCCCTTTGGTTTTTAGAACCGGGCTCACCAAAGAAAACCCAAACTTAGGTTTTAAAAGGCTTATCTAAAAACCTTTAAAACACTCTTAAGACACAGCCCCTTGCTATTCTTAGAGAGAAGACAAGATATAACAAATATAAATTTGCAACTTTACAACAAACCAAACTTGTTGGAGTGTTGTCGATGAAGATCAATTCGAAGCCTAGCTTTTAATGCTCTTTAATGCTCTTCAAGCTGCTTCTTTACTTCTTCAAAAGGTTGGATTCAAGAATGAAAATCAGTTGGTGAAGCTTTGAATCCTTTCTTGAATGCTCTTGAAGTGGGTTGGTGAAAGACTTGAAAACTCTTCAGTTTCCAAAGGATAATCAATGAATAAATCTCTCAAAAAATTATTTAAGTCATCATAAATACTCCCTTATATAGTCTTCAATCAAAACTAGCCGTTGTAGGGCCTAGGGAACTGAAATAGAGTCGTTGGAGGGTTTTTAGAATTCAAAAAAGAGATTCTGCAACTAGCCGTTAGATTGCAAAAATCCGTCACTCAAGTCGGCTCGAGGTCCATGAGTCGGCTCGAAGTCTCAAACAACCCAAAAAAAATTCTATGCGAGTTGGCTCTTCTAGGTTGAGTCAACTCGAACTCTCAGTCAATAGAAAATCAAATTATGCATGAGTCGGCTCTTCAAGGCTAAGTCATCTCAAAGTCTCAGTCACCAACAAAACAAACTCTAGATGAGTCGACTCTTCTGGGCTTGAGTCGGCTCAAGGTCTCAGACACCAGAAACACAAGTTCTTCATCAAGTCGGCTTTTAAGGCTTGAGTCGGCTCGAGGTTCTGAAACTCTGAAACTTTTGTGCCATGCCAGAAAAGGAGTCGGCTCTTGATCCATGAGTCAGCTCTTACAAAAATTCTTCTTATGCTTTCAAACTTTTCCAAACATCTTCAATTCAAGGTTCCAACAAGAGCAAGTCTTCAAAAAGCTTCAAAGAGCTTACCAAACAAATTCTAACCTACTTACTCTCATTTTTACAATTTTAGAGCCCTTTTTACAAGATTACATAAATGAAGGATTAGGACTTTACTACTTGAAGTATACAAGAGTTCATACAATGTTGGAATACCTTTCAACCACATAGAAAACCAACTAATGTAAAGACAAACACTTTCCTGCAAAACTTCTTGAATAATTGAAAGAATTAGTAAAGCATACAGGCTCCAATATTTTGTAATCATCAAAATCATTCCAGGGGTCAACAATGTCCCCCTTTTTGATGATGACAAAACACTGGGCATGAAAAGATTTAAAAGCACTTTTCAATTATGAATCATATTCACATGTATTAACAAGTATATCAACTCAAATAACATGTCAAGTTGTTGTTGTTGAAGTAAAGAGTATCAAAACAATATATCATGTATTTCATTCATGCACTAAGTATCAAATCATCACAATACTAACTTTGCATTCGAAGTAACTTTTAACAAGAGCTTAACAAAAGCTCCCCCTTTCTTATATAACAATACTCTCTTCACATTTTCATGCTTAACTTATTTTTCATGCTCATCTCCCCTTTTTCATATTTCATGCTCATCTCCCCCTTTTTGTCATCAACATAAAAGTATATAATTTAGGGAGAACATTCATTCATAAATCATTCACAATCATTTAAACATGTATCAAGTGAAACATAAGAAAAAAGATATATATATATATATAAAGTGTCAGTGCAAAGGTGATACATTACAAGAGTGCCAAAGCACACCAAAACTAGTATCATAAGCAACAACAGGAAATACTAAACAATAAATCCTAAAAATCAAAAGGATGGACTAGGCTCATCATCACTAGGTTCATCTTCACTAGAAGAAGAACCAACCTCTAAAATACCAGGAGCATGTTTAAATTTTGGGAACCTAGGTCTAAGGTCCCTGAGTCTAGTCCTAACAAGGGTTGAAGTCTTAGAAGATCTAGGTTTAGGTTTAGTGGGAGGCTCAGAAGAAATCAAGATAGGTGTAGGCCATCCAGAAGGAGGATCAACAGATAAAGCAAGGGTGCTGGTAGTCGATAGAATCTGCATCATAGGAGTGTCCAATATGCTAGTGCTCGGACCCTGAGTACCAGTAACAAGATCAACAGGAGTAGAAGCTGTAGTAGGAGTATTAGTAGAATGCTATGACTCTCCCTGTCCACAGTCAGTATCATGAACATCATGTCCTGCTGAAGATGGAGGAGGTGCTGAATGACTAGTTGATGCAGAACAAAGAACAAAGAAGTGTATGCGGAAGTAAAATTAAGATTAATTCTTTTTTTCTTTTTTTTTTTATATTTCAGAAATTGGCTTCGACTCAAAGTAAAGTTAAACTAAGTTGATGGAAACTAGGTAAGGATTGAAAGAACAATTTAGAAGAAGCTAAGTTATCAGAGTAGTTCAGAAGTAACGGATCGCTGGGGGTTGAGAAACTCCCAGACCTAGGGTTTCGCTCTGAACTTTCAACAGGACAGAAATAAAGAGAAGAGATGGGTTACCGACCAGACAGTGATCTTCACAGAGTTTGGTGAAAGAACTCTCTCGAGCAGATTGTTGGATCCTCGGATTCGGATATCTTCGTAATGGATCCTCCAATACTAGTCCTGTGGCTGAGTCGGCTTCTCCTGAACTCAAGATCTGGGAAAGAAGAAGAACAAGTGATGGAATCAGATACTCGAGGAAGGATTTACCAGATTGAAAAACTTGAAAGATGATGTTGCTGAAATCCGGATTCTCCTAAAGGTTGATCTGGCTCCCTCTGGAATTTGCTCTGAATCTGAAGTATCCAGACTGGACCCGGATGCTGGTGGTCAGCCTTGACTTGGAGAGAGAGGCCGTGGGAGGTTGGGTAGGCTAGGGTTTGGTGGATTGACGAGAAAGATGGGCGGCTAGGCTTTTGGAGAGAAGTGGCTAACCTAGGGTTTGGGGTTTGGAGATCTCACACCTCCTCAAGGTTCCTGGGGAACCCGGATTTACTCCCTCATGGAGCTCAACACCTGGATGCAAGTGCAGAAGAGAGAAAACACAGAGTTTGCTCACAAAAAAAAGTTGGTTTCATTCATCTGATTCTTTTCAAACTTACATGGGGGTTTAATTTATAGGCCATTACAAGAGAGTAGGGTTTTACATCTTCCCATGTGGGACTAAAGGAGGGGATCTTCAAATTAGGATATCAATCCCTACTCATATGGCCGGCCAATTAATTCCAAAGTTGATTGAAGCTTCAAAAAGGAAAGTGGGTGGCGCCTCCTTGTCTTGACCTCCAAGAAAATATTTTTTTCCTTCTATGCTTGGCCTTATCTGGAAGTGTTTGGGCGCCTCTTAACCTTGCCCTCCAAGAGAAAATTTGTTGCCTTTTATATCTGGCTTTGGTTGGAATGATTAGGGCGCCTCCTAACCTTGCTTTTCAAGAGAAATCTCCTTCCTTTCATGGCTCAACCCTTTTTGGATACCTCCTTTTCTTTCTCCCCAAGTTATGGCTCCTTCTAACTTTGTTTTGAGTATTTCTGGCAGGTAATGGGCACCTCCTTGAATTTCTCTCCAAGAGAATTTCTTCCCTTTTATAGTTTGGTTCTTTTGGGAAGTCTTGGGCTGCCCCCTTGATTTGTGGGCTCCTGGTGGATTTCTCCTCAATTGGCGCAAGGGAGAAGGGAGCTGCTATCTGTGGTGTGGGGACCAAAGGCTGCTGGATGTAGATGTGGCGCCCCCCTGGACTCAGGTGTATGGTTGGGAGTGTGGCTGGGAGTGTGGCGCCCACTTGCTTGGCCTTGGGAGAAAATGTAACACCCTAGGTTGAAGTCCTAGTCCACTACTGAGTCAACATGACTCAACAAAATAAAATGCAGGTAATATAGACTCAAGCTAAAATTGAGTTGATCCAGTCAACCCTTATTACAAGCCAAAAAAACCCCAGTTCTTCGGGCAAGGTAAATCAGAGATCCAGATGGAGCTCTGAAGTCTTCTTCTGAGTCTGGTGCCTGCACCACTAGTTGACTTGATCTGCTAAAGAATAGATAGAATCTCCTGGAAGCAATCTCTCATCTCAATCTGAAGTGCCAGTATCCTGGTATCTGTCTCTGTCCTGCCTCTCTGTAGAGTAGAGATCTCATCCATAATCAACTGCAACCTGCTTTCATCACCTGAACCATCAGCAGTAGATCCTCTCATAGGTACCTGAGGTGAAGAAGGTGCTGGCTTAGAAGGTCTAGCCTCATCAGTCTATGGCTCAGCCTTAGTATCCTATGCCTGACCTGTCTGGTCATCATCACCTAACTCCTCATCTGAATGTGTCGCTGGTAGTCCTGAAGTCTTCCTAATCCAGTGTCCATCAACCTTCAGGCATCCCATCCTGATCAATGACTTAACATTATAAATGTCTGTATGAAGTAATGGCCTACTATCCTCACCAGACAAATCTACCTGAGCATCCTAAAAGAGCAATGTGAATACCATGCCATATGGAAGACATGCTCGTGCCCTACGAGCAGCTTCTCTCATCTGGGATATCATAATAGAAGGTAAGTTGAGGGCCTCCCCCTCAACCAAACATCTCATAAATACCATATCCCTCTCACTCACCCAGTCAAACCTTCCAGTCCTAGGTAGAAAAATATGACTGATGAAATTATGAATCAATCTCATTTTCAAAGAAAGTTGATTAGCCCTGACATGTATAACACCAGTAACATCAGTCCTCTTAAGAATTATCCTCAAAGTCTTCTGTTTTTCCTTCAATACCAAAAAGCTCTCTCCTTCCTTAGGTATTTGAAGAATATTATTTAATTTCTGCTCATTTATCTTAATGTGCTTCCCTTTCACAATTGATTCCACATGAAATGCACCAAGGGACATATTTTCAAAGAACTATCTTACTAAATTTGGAAAAGTAGGTAAGTTCAATATACAAAAAGCTTTCTATCCTTGTGCATTAAGCCAATCACCAACTCTCAAATTTTCTTGCTCAAGAAAAGTAAAATCAACACAATGTCCGGAAGTAACTTGCCTATTACCCATAAGAACAACCTGTCTTGGAGCTTCCAAAGCTTTTTCATGTTCTTCTTATGTCTCTACTGTGGGATTTGAAGTGTCAAGCCTTCTCTTGGTTCTTCTCTCCTTTGCTACGGTCCGCACAACCCTCCTTGGTTTCTTCCCTACGGCTTTCTTAGGTGCCATTTTAGTTGGATTAGGGTTTAGGAGAGGTTTGGAGGAGTTCTAAGGCTTTTCCTATATATGGAATAAGGAACGGTTGGAATAGAATAGGAAGGGCAGAAAGAAAATGGATTTTGAAACCTTATAATGCCCTATTTAAAAAGCATCGGCTCGACTCTCAAGTCGGCTTGACAGAGCAACAGGGTGCTCGAGTCGGCTCAAGCACAAATCAAGGTTAAAGCTCAAAAAATTAAAAAATAAAATTTTATAGGTTCCTTAGCACTAAAGAAGGTGGTCATAAGCTCTAAAGAGAATTTTGAGATATCTAGATAATTTTTCCTTATTTTTGAAAGATTAGGTCAAAAACATTTAATATGGGTCATATAAACCTAACTCACCTCTAATCTTTTCGAATCTATCTTGGCTAAGAGGTTTGGTAAAATTATCAGCAAGTTGATCTTCTGTAGGCACAAATTCTAATTCTACAACATTCTTCAAAACATGGTCTCTAATAAAATGATATTTAATTTCTATATGCTTAGTTCTAGAATGCTAAATTGGATTTCTAGATAAATTAATAGCACTAGTGTTATCACATTTAATAGAAATTTTATACTAGATAACACCATAATCTTCTAGTTATTGCTTGATTCATAAGACTTGTGCACAATAGCTCCCAGCAGCCACATACTCTGCTTCACCAGTGGACAGTGCTACAGAGTTCTATTTACGACAGTGCCATGAAATCAAGTTGACACCTAGAAATTGACAAGTGCCACTTATACTCTTTCTATCAATCTTACAGCCACCATAATCAGCATCAGAATAACTAAACAACTTTAGAGATGAATGCTTAGAATACCATAAGCCTAGATTACATGTGCCTTTAAGATATTTAATGATTCTTTTAACAGTAATAATGTGTGACTCTTTTGGATTTGATTGAAAATGTGCACACATACAAACACTAAAAATAATATCAGGTCTACTGGCAGTTAAATAAAGTAGAGGTCCAATCATACCTCTATACAGTTTTTGATCAACAGTTGTGCCATTTTCATCTTTATCAAGTCTGTATGTAGGATTCATGAGTGTTCCAATTTCTTTGCTTGATTCCATGCCAAACTTTTTGATAATCTCCTTAATATATTTGGCCTAGTTGATCAGAATTCCTTCCTTTGATTGTCTGATTTGAAGCCCGAGGAAGTAGCTTAGCTCATCCATTAAACTCATTTTGAATTCACCCTGCATTAACTTAGCAAAATCTTGGCATAAAGATTCATCAGTAGATCCAAATATTATATCATCAACATAAATTTAAACTAAAATATCATTATTTTTCTTTTGAATAAATAGGGTAGTATCAACACTACCTCTTATAAAATCTTTGCCAATTAAAAACTTGCTTAATCTATCATACCAGGCTCTAGGTGCCTGCTTAAGACCATATAAAGCTTTATTCAATTAGAAAACATGATTTGGAAATGTGTGATCGATAAAACCAGGTGGTTGTTCAACAAAAACTTCTTCAGATAAAAAACTATGTAAAAAAGTACTTTTAACATCCATCTGAAATAATTTAAAGTTCATAAAACATACATATACCAAGAGTAATCTAATAGCTTCTAGCCTAGCTACTGGTGCATAGGTCTCATCAAAATCTATTCTCTCTTCTTGATTGTAACCTTGAGCTACCAGTCTAGCCTTATCCTAATTACATTTCCTTGCTCATCTAGTTTGTTTTTATAAACCCATCTAGTGCCTATAATAGGGTAGTCATTTGGTCTTTCTACAAGTGTCCAAACATTATTTTTTCTAAATTGGTTTAATTCATCATGCATGGTTAACATCCAATTAGAATCGATTTCAGCTTCTTCTATAGTATGTGGTTCTACATGAGATACAAAAGCAATCAAATCATGTGCACCCCTATGTGAAGCTCTAATTCTAACACCTTGAGATGGATCTCTATAATAAGTTCTTTTGGATGTGAGTGTGCATACCTCCAATCTTTAGGTATATCAATATGATCCGTACTTACCACTTCATTTCCATCTTGTGTTAGCTTGTCTTGTAAGATTAGATCTTCCATCTTTTTTTGGAGTGTACCTACATCATTATCTACATACTCATCTTTTCTAGATGGGGATGGATTAGCTTCATCAAAAACAACATGAATTGACTCTTCTATAGTAAGAGTTCTCTTATTAAATACTCTATATGCTTTGTTGTGTAGTGAATAACCAAGAAATATGGATTCATCAGATTTTGCATCAAATTTTTCTAGGTTATCTTTACCATTATTCAATACAAAGCATTTGCAACCAAAAACATGAAAGTAATTGATATTAGGCTTTCTATTGTTCCATAGTTATAGGGGGTTTTTCTTATAATAGGTCTAATCAAAACTCTGTTTAAAATATAGCAAGCAGTATTCACAGCTTCTGCCCAAAAATATTTTGAAAGATTTCCTTCATAAAGCATTATTCTGGACATTTCTTCCAAAATTCTATTCTTTCTCTCTACAACACCATTTTGTTGTGGTATTCTAGGAGCTGAGAAGTTGTGATCAATACCATGCTATGTGCAAAAGTGATCAAAATGTTGATTTTCAAATTCTGTACCATGATCACTACGAATAAAAATAACAGAAAGGTTTTTCAAGTTTGAAACTCTTTTGTAAAACTTTTTGAATACCTTAAAAGTTTCATCTTTATGTGCAATGAATAAAACCCAAGTATATCTTGAAAAATCATCTATAATCACAAGGCCATACTTCATACCACCTAGGCTTGTTGTCCTAGTAGGTCTGAAGAGATCCATGTGAAGTAGCTCTAAAGGTCTAGTAGTAGAAACAATGTTTTTGGATTTAAAACTCTCCCTTACTTGCTTTCTTAATTGACATGCATCACATATATAATCAAAATTTACTTTAAACTTTGGTAATCCTTTAACCAAATCTTTTGAAATAAGTTTTGCAATGGTATCCATACTAGCATGTCCAAGTCATCTATGCCATAGTAAACTTGGTTCCTTACTCTTATCATTCATTACCACAAGACTTGTATTGCTTGATATAGCTAGATCATTAAGATCTACTATATAAATATTACCAAGTCTATGTCCAATGAATTTTGTACTAAAGTCAAGAGGATCAACTACTATATACATTGAAGACTTGAAGAAAACATTAAAACCAATAGCACAAAGTTGGCTAATGCTCAAAAGATTATGCTTTAATTTCTCTACAAGTAGTACATTCTCAATGAAAGTAGAAGGAGTAATTTTTATTTTATCAATACCGATTATCCTTTTCGATTATCACCAAAGATTACCATGCCACCATCTTTTTGTTCTAGGATGAAGAATTGATCAATATCACCCGTCATGTGTCTTGAACAGCCGCTATCAAGGTACTATCTTTTCTTTATATTTATGGCTATAAGACATCCCTACAAAATAATCAAGTAATGGATTTAAGTACCCAAGCTTTCTTGGGTCCTTACAAGTTAGTAGTATTGGTTCCTTTTGGAACCCTGATTTTCATAATTTTCTTATTGCCATTATATTTCAAATGACATTCAGATGCTTTGTGACCAATATTATTACAAGTATAGCAGATAATTTTTGACTTTGAATAAGAAGTGTATGATGATGCAAACTTAGGTCTATATTGCTTAGATGTAATGAACTTATGAGCATAAGATGTGGATGCAGAAAACTTATTTGAATTTGAACCTTTATAACTGATTCCAAACTTGCTATTTGAATCTCTTTGATCTTTCAAAATCAGTTCAAGTTTGTTAGAGCTTAAAGTTAAATTTTCAACCAATGGTTTAAGCTTTTGAACTTCATTTTGCAAATCAGTATTTTTATTTTGTAAAGTTTTATTCTTTTCAAGAAGTTCTTCCTTTTCAAATTGAGTTGTTTTAAGTCTTTCACAAATCAAACTTAATTCTTTTTATAAAATCTTATTTCTTTCACCAATTTTATTTTTATCTTTTTCGAAAGTATCACAAGTATTTTTTAAAACTTTCATTTTTAAACCAGCCTTTTTGTATTCAGTTAATAGTTCACAAAAGGTATTATGCAGCTCATCATAAGTAAAATCTAAATTAGGTTCAGAAGTTGTTACCTCATCTTCTAAACCCATAAGGCAGATTTGAGCCATCTTTGTTATATCTTCATCTTCTTCGGTTGATGTAAATTCATCACTATCGCTCCATGCTGCAAGCATTGCTTTCTTTTTCTTTTGCTTGAACAACTTCTTCTTGAATTCTAGATAATTAGGACGTATGTGTCCTAGCTTTTTACATCCATAGAAAATTGGAGTTTGATCTTTGTCCTTGTCTTTTTTTTTATCTTTTTCTTTTTTCTTTCCAAATTCTCCTCTTCTAAATTGCTTTCTCCATCTATTTGTTCTTCTTCTGCCCATAAATCTCTTAAGTTTTTTCATAACTAGGGAAAATTCACCATCTTCTAAATCATCATCAGATGTTTCTGAATCTTCATCTTTTTCTTCTTCAATAGCTTTAAAAGTAATGGCCTTCTTCTTCTTTCAGTCTTCTTCTATTCTTTGCTGCATAGCTAGCTCATGAATAATCAATGATCCCAGCAACTCATCCAATGGTAGGGTGTTTAAGTCCTTTGCCTCTTGAATTACTGAAACTTTTGCTTCCCATTTATATGTTAAAGATCTCAAAACTTTTTGAACTAGATCAGTATAAGTATAAGTCCTACCAAGACTTTTAAGACCATTTATGATATCAGTTAAACGAGTATATATAGCACATATAGTTTCACTTGGATCTATTTTGAATAATTCATAATTATTCACAAGAAGATTAATTTTTGAAGTTTTAACTTGTGATGTGCCATTATGTGTGATCTCAAGATTATTCCAAATTTCTGTAATGAAATTGCAAGTGAAAATTCTGTTAAACTCATTTGGGTCCAAAGCACAATAAAGTAAGTTCATAGCTTTGGCATTCAGCTCAGCCAATTTCATATCACATCCCATTCCTCTTCCGGTTTGGGAACCTCAATATCATTAATTCTAATAGTAGGTGTGTGAGGTCCTTTTAGAATTATTTTCCATAAATGAAAGTCTATGACTTGAATGTATATTTTTATCCTTGCCTTCCAATATATGTAATTGGTTCCAGTGAAAAGTGGAGGTCGATTTGTGGATTGGCCTTCGGCCAAAGAAGTGCTCATGGGATGTGCCCTCAATCTTTACTCTAAGGAATTTTCAAAGACTCTACTCTAATACCACTTGTTACCCAGGTGGCTTCCTAAGAAGGGGGTGAATTAAGATTATGAAAACTTTAGCAAGTATATGCAATTTGAAATCCTTTTAGTGTCGTGGTGAATAATGCAATGCGAAAGCAAGTAAATAAATGCAATGAAGTTAAACAAGCACAATCACAAACACAAGAAATTTAGAGTGGTTCGGAGCAACCCGCTCCTACGTCCACTACCCAAGCACCACTTGGGATTTCCATTATGTCCCCCACTGGAATATAGTAGGATTGTTTTAACAGGCTCACAATCCAAACCTATACATTTTGGTTTTACTAGGATAACCAAAGAAAACCCACACTTGGTTTTAACATAGGCTAACCAAGAACCTAAATCCCTTTGGTTTTTAAAAATCGGGATCACCAAAGAAAACCCAAACTTAGATTTTAAAATGCTCATCTAAAAACCTTTAAAACACTCTCAAGACACAGCCCTTGCTGTTCTTAGAGAGAAGACAAGATATAACAAATGTAAATTTACAACTTTACAACAAACCAAACTTGTTTGAGTGTTGCCGATGAAGATCAATTCGAAGCCTAGCTTTGAATACTCTTTAATGCTCTTCAAGCTGCTTCTTTACTTCTTCAAAAGGTTAGATTCAAGAATGAAAATCAGTTGGTGAAGCTTTGAATCCTTTTTTGAATGCTCTTGAAGTGGGTTGGTGAAAGACTTGAAAACTCTTCAACTTCCAAAGGATAATCAATGAATAAATCTTTCAAAAAATTATTTAAGTCATCATAAATACTCTCTTATATAGTCTTCAATCAAAACTAGCCATTGTAGGGCCTTGAGAACTGAAATAGAGCCGTTGGAGGGTTTCTGGAATTCAAAAAAGAGATTCTGCAACTAGCCATTAGACTGCAAAAATCCATCACTCGAGTCGGCTCGAGGTCCATGAGTCGGCTCGAAGTCTCAGACAACCCAAAAAAAATTTTATGCGAGTCGGCTCTTCTAGGTTGAGTCAGCTCGAACTCTCAATCAATAGAAAATCAAATTCTGTATGAGTCGGTTCTTCAAGGCTGAGTCAGCTCGAAGTCTAGGTCACCAACAAAATAAACTCTGGATGAGTTGGCTCTTCTAGGCTTGAGTCAACTCGAGGTCTCAGACACTAGAAACACAAGTTCTTCATCAAGTCAGCTCTTAAGGCTTGAGTCGGTTCGAGGTTCTGAAACTCTGAAAATTTTGTGCCATGCCAAAACAGGAGTCGGCTCTTACAAAAATTCTTCTTATGCATTCAAACTTCTCCAAACATCTTCAATTCAAGGTTCCAACAAGAGCAAGTCTTCAAAATGCTTCAAAGAGCTTACCAAATAATTTCTAACCTACATACTCCCATTTTTACAATTTTAGAGCCCTTTTTACAAGATTACATAAATGAAGGATTAGGGCTTTACAACTTGAAGTATACAAGAGTTCATACAATGTTGGAATAGCTTTCAACTACATAGAAAACCAACTAATGTAAAGACAAACACTTTCCTGCAAAACTTCCTAAATAATTGAAAGAATTGGTAAAGCATACATGCTCCAATATTTTGTAATCATCAAAATCATTCCAGGGGTCAACACAACCCTTGCAACTCCATCTTCCAATCATCCTTCTACCTAATCTCCTATTTCTTATTTTTCCATTCTTGTTTACCTCTAACCTTTGACGTTTGCAGGATCCCTCCAATGAAACCATCCTCGGATGAATTCTTCTTTGCCCCTGAACCAAGCTAATAAAAAGCCGACGAATCTGTGGAAAAGTGGCCGGATCATCCAGGCACTAATCTGAGTTGAGAGATCTCTTCTACGACATCATGCAAATCATTGCTAGGTATTTAGATCCCTTCCCTTCTCACTTTTTCTGATTTCTTGAAGTTGAACATGCTTCTAATAGGCATTCATAGACCTAGGATCTTTTACTTTCTTTATTTCTTTGATAGTTCTTGCATGTGGGTAGGATACTAATTGATACAGGATAACCCTAACTTAGTCTTTTCTAGTTTCGGGAATCCAACCATAAAAAGGTCTAAAATTATATATTTGCTTTAATCTGATTTTTTTCATGTTCATCCCTTCATATCATCCTGCATCATATTAGAATCTTGTCCCTCATCAAGTATGTCTAGGTCCAAGCCAATTCAATCCAATCAAACTCGATTGACCTAATTAGGTCAAATTGAGCTGACCTAAGTTGTCAATTTGAACTAACTTCCGAATTGACTTATGAACCCAATCGAATTGATCCATGAAAACCTACAAGACATGATTGATATCTAGCAATGTATCATGCCTATCCAAAAGATGAGAAATTTGGTGGAACTTACCAAAATATCCTTTAGTGAAAAGTTATCGTGCAATTCAATCCTTCAATCTTCCTTTATTCCAATTAAGTGATGGGCATAGATAAATGTCAAACCCTAACACTTAACCCTTTTAAATCTTAATTCGATAATAAAGACTCTACTGATGAAAGATTGGAAATCCTATCTAATCTCATCATGCTTTGATCAAAGACTTCCTGAGTCATCATTCGAAGAGATCATACCGGATAACTTCTCCTCTTACTAGAAGTGATCGATTCCTTGTTGACCTACTCATTATCTTCATGCACAATCCACCATATCCAGAAACACCCTGATAATGACTTAATTACTATGAATGAGTATGCACCAAAACATGGGTTCATGTGCACAAGGTCTTATGAAGTCTTAGATCTAAGGACTACATGCACTACTCCCTCTGAGAGAACATTCTTTTGACAAGTAAGACTTCCATTTGATGTTCTCTTATCGGATCAGTTCAGTGGACTCATAACCTAATGAGCACCCATATCCTTGTATTAGTGTCTCTACACAAGTAGTTGTGAGACCAACCATCCTCTCCATCGAGCATACATAGGTGTGCTAGTCTTTCCAGATTCATCGATCCCTGAATCGATTATCCAATGACTAGAAATATTTTAGATTTAAGTTTATAGAAACTTAGATCTCACAATTATGATCTCCATCATAACCTTAATTTCATTATCCTAACCTATGGGGTTCATCATAATCTTGATAAGATGTAGCAGTATGATGAATCAAATGCCTTTTATTAATAAATAAAATCATACATGAGCTGGAAGATCATAAAAATGCCCATACAATGATTGGTTTTTAGGACACTATTCTTTCAGATATCCCATGATTTATTTGAGCCTGTACCATCCTTTATAAGTGACCCTTTCCTTGAGTGTCCACAAGCCAAATTGAGAGAGCAGCACGATGAGATCGATTGCATCCTAGACGAGCAGATCAAGTTCACTAGGGGTTGAAACTATCATGGCTACTTGGTACCCTAGCGAGACAGGCTGGAGTTGGAGGATCCCTAGATTATCCAAGATTTCAGAGTAATATGGATCCTGACTTGATGTAGTCGAGTTCTTCCCATCCAGGAGAATGATAAGGACATGGTCCAGCATAGATTTTGATGTGCACCCAGTATTTCTTTGAGCAGACATATAATTCATTTTTTTATTTTATATCTAAGTGTATGGGGATTGGGCATATTTTTTTTATTATTTTTGTATCTAGCTCATCACAAATCTCAAAGCATGAAAACTGGACTAGTTTGGAGTCTATTTTAAATTTGTCTAGTTATTTCAGATTAGTCTAGAGTCCTATAGTTTTGGTTAAGTTGGTCTCCAACTTGCCAAGGACTAAAGTCTATTTAAAGAATCCTTGTAATTGAAATAAAGCAAGCAAGAAATTATTGAGAAAAATATATGGTTCTTCCCTCACTACTTCTCCCTCTTCTTCTTCTTCTCCCTTCCCCTACCTCTTTCTTCTTTTTCTCTCCCCTGATTCTTCTTCTTCCCAGTTCTTCTTCTTATTCCCCTGTTCTTCTTCTCCTCTCCTCCTTCTCCTACCTATTATTCTTCTTCTCTTTCTTCTCTACATCATTTAAAAGTTCCTAAAACCATCCCTGCTCGAGCTAATTATGCAGTTATGCAAGGCCACCCGCCCCATCCTCCACTGCTGCCGACCACCATCCATGTCTTCTTCGAGCCATCGACATTGCCTACTCCTAGCATCCAACCCTATCAAAAAAATCCCACACCTAACACCTCTACCCCAGTTGTGCCATCTTCCACAGCAATTGTGCCGGCCAACCCAAATTAGAAGTCTCTATCAACTATTGTCACCATTTCTCTTCCGCCTCTGCCCGAGTCGACTATCGTGCCACCCATCATTACCACCTCTCCTCCAACATTAGTGACCCCCCTCTTCCTGTGACCCCCATCTATCAACTATCGAACAGTTGAGATCACCATGGTCCAACTTCCTCCAATCTCCCATCCAGAGAGCCCCCTCTATCAAAGCATGCATTCTCCTCGCCATCGATCACTGCCACCACTATCGGCCTCGTCCCACTTATCATGCACCCGAATGCACCAACCTCAATTATTACCTTCTTCACCCATACCATCCCTGATATCAGCGACACCCTCCTTGGCTCTACGATCCCACCCGATGACATCATCGAGCCCAAAACCCTGACATCCCCTGCACCACCACCGTGACCAACTCCCATGGCCACCTAAACTTCCCTCCCTAGTCTCTCCTCCGTGCCGTTGATTCCAGGCAAGACATCCTCTGCCACACATAAACTCTTGTGACCACTATGATGACCACAACGAGTGACCGTGTCATGCCGACAATCTTTGAAACAGGATGACTAAGCCGCAACCCCCCATCGCATGATCTCCCATACCATAGCCATCTTCCCAAACACCCACCATCGATAAGCCTCACCACCATCATCACCGTTGCCATTCACCATCGGCTCCCCGACCTCCTCCAAGCCAGTGAGAATCCCCTGTTCCATTAGCCTCTGGTTTAATGATCTGAAAAGATGACACCTCTTTGCATGATCATGAAAGCAGGAAGAGTACCTACATACTTTTCAAGTCAAAGTCTTCCTTGCCTGTCGACTTCAAGTTATTTCAGGAAAAAAGAGAAAAAAGAGGAAACATAAAAGGCTTGGATTTAGTTGACTAATTGGCTCCACCGCTTCTTAATCACACACTTAGAAAAAATATATGCTCGACCAAGGAATTTGCACACTGTTAGAGCAAATCCATAAATCTATGCTAACTTCTAATTTTTGAATTTATTGGGTTATTTATTCTCTACCTTAACTGATTCTCTCATACTTTTGGTTGAACCAGGTCCAAAGACTTCCTGCCTGATTCGTCCATGAACTCATCACCATCTACCTCGACTACTCCCAGGTTGATCTCCCTTTTCCAGGATTCCATGACTTTTCATGTTTGGTGAAGATTTTTTCATGATTTTGAATAGAATTTAAAAATTCATTACTAGAATTTTATTTATTTTTTTATCTTTAATCTAATTAGATTTAAAATAATTGAATTGAAAAAAACTAGCTTAGCGGTCGTTTCCTAATGACTAATGATCCAACTTTTGAAAACTCTAGACTGTGCATGCTGATCGAGTCACTCCTAGATTGGACCTTAATTTTAACTAGATCTAAATTAGCTTTATTCTTTCCTTGATTATTTTCTCTTATTTACTTTAATTATTTATTTAATTTATCTACTAATCTTAATAGATGGTCATTAGGTCTAGATAGCTATCCCATCCCATATCGTTATTGATGCTTATGGCATACTTGAGTAGCATTACTTTGTTGTGCTATCCATAAGGGTGGCATTGTTCGAGTATGCCCGTATGGTAATGAACTATCTAACTTAACTAAAACATTATGGTTTGTTGTGCTATCCATAAGACTACAAATATTTTAGAGATAAAAGAGAAATTAAAAATGGCATGAGATGCAATTGGTAAGTGTTACTTACTCTTGAACTCCATATTGTTTGTTATGTTATCCACAAGATATTTATAAGGAATTAGGATCTCAATCCCACTAAAGAGACTTAGAAAGTTTCTTAGATACCATAAATCAAGGCTATAGTATTCGTGATAAAATAATAGGAGACAACTAGATTTAAAAGTCCTCATCTGGTTGTGCATGTCATCATAAGTGGTTCGTTAATGTAGTTGCTTTTGATTTTGTAGATTAGTCTATAGAATTGCTTCTTCTCTATCACTGCAAGGCATACTTGATGCCAACAAGTTGACTAAGAAAAGATGAAGATGCCTCAGCTAAGAGTACCTGTATCCATTATGGTAAGTACGGGCATAGGAATAGGAACTACAAGATTTATCTTGTAGTTGTGAAGCAAAGAAAGGAGGCTATAAAGGTTGCATCTTCCAAAAGATTATATATGATATCATTGAGTGGTTCAATTCTTGGGTATTAGATATCGCATGTAATTCTCATATATGTAAATCATTGCAAGGACTGTAGGAAGTTGAAAGTTGAACAAACATGATTCGAGCTATTCGGCATGAGTGGAGAGTCTATTAAGGCTGAAGCTATAAGAATCTATTTATTGAAATTACCTTTTAGAAAAGTTTTAGAATTAGTAGACTGTTATTATATCCCAAAAATTATTGGAAATATTATTTCAATTCCTTTGTTATTAGAACAAGATTTTGAAATAAAGTTAAAAGGCAAAAGTTGATCTATTTATTATTTTGATGAGTTTATGGTAATGGATATATAGATAATAGTCTAACTTTTCTTTCACTCAATATTAATATTTTTCATCTTGATAAAAATAAGAAAGGAAAGAGAGATGATGTAAATGTTACATATATTTAGTATTGCCATCTGGGTCATGTTTATGAGTCAAGGATTAACAAGCTTTACAAAGAAAAGTTCTTTGATCCATATGATTATAAATTGTATGGAACCTATGAATCATGTCTCATGGGCAAGATGACCAAGACTCTATTTACTGGACATGGAGATAGGGTAAGTGAATTGTAGGGCCTTATATATATAGATGCCTATGGCTCGATGATAACTCAGGCCAGAAGTGGTTACTTTTACTTCATCATGTTTACTAATGATTTGTTTAGGTTTTGATATCTATATTTAATGAAATATGAATCTAAAGCCTTTTACAAGTTCAAGGAGTACTAATGCTTGGTTAAGAAATAAACTGGTAAGAGTATTAAAGCTCTTCGATCTAATCGAGGAGGCAAATACTTAACCAGTATGTTTCTTGATCATTTAAAAGCAAAGAAAATTCTCTCTTAATGGACCCCTCCATATACACCATAATTAAATACTATAGTGGAAAGCATGAATTATACTTTATTAGATATGGTAAGGTCCTTTATGTGCTTTATGGATCTTGTAATCTCATTCTAGGGATTTGTCCTAGAAACTGCTGCTTGTATACTAAACAAGGTACCATTTAAATCTGCTTCTGGTACTTCATAAGAGATATGGAAAGGAAAAAAGCCAAGCCTAAAATATTTAAAAGTGTGGGGCTACCAAGCTTATGTAAAAAGAGTTGATGGACATAAGCTTAGTGCTAGATTAGATAAATATAGATTTGTAGGTTATCTTAAGGAAAGTATGGGATATTACTTCTACCACCCTACTAAATATAAGGTATTTATCAGTAGGCATATTATTTTCTTGAAAAAAGAGTTTATCTTAGAAGGGGATAGTAGCAGGATAATTGAACTTGGAGAAGTTCAAGACCATAATAAATTATGGATAATTCATAAACAGATCCTCAACTAGATGTGCCCAATGATGAGGCATAACCATAACATAACTTCCATCTAAAGGTCAAGTAGATGCATAATATACCACTCAAATATTCCTTCATTGTTGAGAATGATGATCCCATGACGTATTTGGATGCAATCATGAGTGGTGACTCTAACATGTGGCTTGAAGCCATGAAATCCAAACTGGACCCATGTACACCAACCAAGTATGGACTTTGGTTGATCTGCCTGAGGGTGTGAAACCAATAAACTATAAGTGGGTCTTCAAAAAGAATATTAGAGTAGATGGCTAAGTAAAGACCTACAAGGCTAGGTTGGTAGCTAAGGATTTCAAATAAAGGCAAGGTGTTAACCTTTATGAAACCTTTTCACCAGTAGTGATGCTCAAGTCCATTCAGATTTTACTTGTTATAACCACATATCATGATTATGAAATCTAGTAGATGGATGATAAGACTGCCTTCCTTTGTCAAAATCTCGAGGAGAAGTCTACATGGCTTAACTAAAAGGATTTGTCTCTAGTAGGAGGGCATATCAGGTATGCAAGTTAAAGAAATCTATTTATAGATTAAAGCAATCATCTAGGAGTTGGAACATTCATTTTGATGAGATAGTCAAATTATTTACCATTATCAAAAATGTGGATGAAGCATGTATAAACAAAAAGATAAGTAGGAGTGACATTATCTTCTTAGCCTTATATGTGGATGACATACTGCTTATTGAGAATGATATCCCGATGTTGTAAATGGTCAAAACCTGGTTATCACAAAGTTTTCCATGAAAGACTTGGGTAAAGCATCCTATATACTTGGTATTAAGATCTATAGAGAGGTCTAAAGGATGCTTGGCTTGTCCCAGTCTAGGTACATGATGTCATGTTGAAGAAGTTCAACATGGATGGATGTAAAAGAGGTTACTTATCCATGAGTCATGTCATATGTCTCTCTAAGAAGATGTCTTCCAAGACATCTAGAAAGAGAGAATGAGTTCAATCCCTTATAGTTTGATTGTGGGATCAATTATGTATGTTATATTATGTACCATGCCTGATGTTGCTTATGCTTTGGGCATTACAAGTAGATTTCAAGCAGATCTAAGAGAGGATCATTGGAAAGCTATGAAGAACATACTCAAGTATTTAAGAAAGACTGGAGATATTTTTATAATATATGATGGATTAGATCTGAAACTAGAAGGACATAGTAATTCTAATTTTCAATCTTATCTTGATGATAACAAATCCATTTCAGAGTATATATTTACTTTGTATGGGTGCAGTAAGTTGGAACAGTTCTAAACAACAAACTATAGCTGACTCAATCACTAAGGCTGAATACGTTGCTACAAGTGAAGCTACTAAGAAAGCCATCTGGATGAAGAAGTTCATCATCAAGTTGGGTGTGGTTTCAGAAATTATGCACTTAGTGCTACTTTATCATGATAACGATAGGGCTATGGCTCAAATAAAGGAACCAAGGTCTCATCAAAAGTCCAAGCATATCCTAAGATGATTCTACCTCATTCGAGAAATTGTTAAAAAACAAGATGTGATCATAAAATGAGTTGACACCAAGAACAATATAATAGACCTATTCACTAAGGCCTTGTCACAATAGTAGTTTGATCGCAACCTTGAGAGCATGGGCATAAGTATAGGGGCAACTGGCTTTTGTACAAGTGAGAGATTGAAAGAATTATACCTAACAAGCCAACTAGCCAAGTAAGGATAAGGTCGGTGAGGTCCCCCCGTTGCTTTTCTTAAATACCAAATAAATTGGCCAAGTCAGACAACGAAACCAATTAAAAAACTACCTTCCTTCAAGGCTGTATCATCCTTGAACCCCTTTCCTAGATGCCAGTTAACAAATTAATTCTAAGCTAATCCAACTCTCAGGATCCCTTATCCTAGTGAGCTCGAAAATATTTTATGGCCATTGTCTAATTGATTTTAAATTTAAGGCTTGAGTTATGCAATATGAAGGGTGATGGTTTGTGGGCTAAAGAATGGTGATGAAATCTTCACCTTATATTATTTAAGGGTTATGCCCTTAAAGTGTCTTATGAGAATGCAATACAAACCAAGCAAGACATCCAAAAAAGTTAAGAAGCTTTTAAGATTTATTATTTATTTCCTTAAATTAATTATTTTATGGAAAGGTATCTTTTTGTTTTTTTGGTTATTTAAGATAGTTTAATTTTAAAAAAAAGTAATTAGGTTAGGAGTTGACTTGTGAAAAGAAGGAAAGTAATTTTTTTATATTAACAAGAGTATAAAAAATCTAATAATTAAGGCAACTAAAAAAAGTAATGATACTAAAGAGAGTAATAACAAAAATAAAAAAAATTATCTTTTTTTGTAAAATAATCATACCTAGATCATCGACAACGGTGCCAGAATTTGATCACTATCGTCGGTAGTCAAAAATAAAAACCTAACTCACCACTATAGCTAGGATAAGTGATGGGGGACTAACTAAATGCAAAAATGAAGAATAATGCAAGTGATTTGTTGGTTTTGTGAATTTTAGATTTTAGTGATTTGCTTTGGATTCCCGAAAATAAGTAAGAGTAGATCTAGGGTTCTACAATAACAAGAACTATCAAGCAAGCAAGTAGTCCCTAAACAATGATAAAGAGAGGACCCCGGGATTGAGAAACCTCGTAGGACATAGCTCTCGGATCAATACCTACATAGGATTCAGGGGGCAAACCTCAAAGATCTGAAGCGCCCGATGCAGGATCGCTCACTTTGGCGGATGCGGCCTGGATGATCGAGCCATCAACCCTGCAGAGGCGCCGGTTGGCTGTCCGAAGATCTCGATGGCAAAGGCAACCGTCTCCGCACTCGTGTCACCTGGAGGACCTGCAAGCATTCAAAGAAGATAAAGGTTAAGTTTCAATCAGAAGGAAAGCAATGGAAGAATGAAAGGAGTTGTTGAAGTGATGGTGGAGTTCTTCTTGATTCAGAGTCGGGTGATGGAGTTGCGGAAGTGATGGTAGTTTGAGGCCTCACACCTCTCGATGCCCCAAGGCGAAGGCACTCCCTCATGGAGATCGATGTTCCTAGTGAACGAAGGCAACTAGAAAGAGATTGGAACTCAAGAAATGTAGTTATTTTCATTCATCAAAATTAGGCTTACAAAGGAGGGGTTAGGACCTGTAAATAGGCACCTAAGGACCCCATTTGAAATTCAAATAAAAAATTACAAGATTTCTTGGATGGGCATCCAAAAGATTTGACTTTCTTCTCTCCTTGGCCGACCAAGAGCTTGATTGGGCATGGCATGATGCAAGGCTTGGAGGAGAGATCTTGGCGCCTTGATCTTGGAAAGTAGCTTCTTTGTTTTGGAAGAAAACATGAAGAGAGGCTTGGAGCAAGGCATGTGTTCTTCTTCCTTCCTTGGTTGTGCATCCCTTTTTGGTACAAAGCATGACATGGGGAGTGGCAAGTGGAGGTGCCCATGGATCTTGTCCCTTCCTTCCAAAGAGGTTCAAACAATTTAGGAAGAAGACTTGATTGGCGGGCTTTAAGCAAGGGATTTGAATTCCCAACTTCAACCCCCCTTTGACCCTTTGGCCGACCACCCTTGCATGGAAAAGAACTTGACAGGGGGAGGGAAAAAGGGCTAGTATCAAGTGATGTGTTCCTCCCCTTTGGGCGTCCAAGGATGAAAAGTGTGCGGCCCACATGGTAAGTTGTCATGGCGCCACATAGGATGAAATGGTGAGCCCTGAGCTGACTTGGATTCCTTCCTAACTTGGCTCCAAGGAGACTAAATTTTAAGACCATTTCTTGCATGGACCCATACTTCCAACAGACTCAGACTGGACTCAATTTGTGATTGGACTCAGTACAGGACACAATTTGATCCAATTGGTCAAAGTACAGAGTAAATTCAAAGCAAAAGAAAAATTACAAGATTGAGGCTTGAAGCCTTATTACAAGACCCGAAAAGTTAGAACCCTAATTGGACATCCACAAAGGGTTGAGGAGCCTCTGTCGAATTCTGGTGCCCACACCAGTTCTCCCGGGTTGGGAGGAACTCGACCCTGTCGAGTAAGAGTTGAGTTGGCTTAGGTACTCCTCCAGAAGGTCAGGATCGAGGCGCTGCAAGTCCTCCCGGGTAATCCACGAGTCATCGAACACAGGTCAGCCTTGCCATCGGACTATGAAATGTTGATAACCTTTGCCCTGGGTAGTGATAGCTTGGTCATCCAGGACATGCTCGATCTGCTCTTCTCTCTCAAGTATATTTGGAGGTGGACACTCAGGTTCGAGTTCACTCTCAAAAGAAAGGTCAGGCCCAAATGGCTCGCTAAGTATGTTTGCTGGTTCCCTGTACTCGACTAAGTCTGAGATATTGAAAGTCGAGCTAATGCCATAATTCGGGGGTAGCTCAAGAACGTAGGCATTAGGGCCGACTCTCTTTATCACCCTAAAGTGGCCAGCTCCACGAGCATGAAGTTTCTTAACAGTTACTAGTGGAAACCGTTCAGGCCTAAGCCTAATCATTACAGAATCCCTTTGATCAAACTCTTTAGCTCATTTTCGGGAATCAGCCAAATTATTTTAAAAATTGTATTTAATGCATAATCCTAACATGATGCAAAATGCAGACTCAACTATACATCCCTAGTGAGAAAAAAATTTTATTGGACTCCTAGGGTCTAAACCTAACAGACTATGGACTCTCTAGGTTTGACCATGGACTGGTATATACAAGAAAAATTATCAAGGATCCCTAACAAATGCCATAAAGTGTACCAGAAGTAAATGGCAAAAGGGATGGGTTCTAAGGAGTCATGCATCTTAGTAATTTTAACAAAATGCGACCCCATGGCTCAAGAAATGGGAGAAGGCTCAAGGAAGGGTAGGAGATAGGAGTCAGAATCTTGGGGCAACCAACGGGCAGCATGAAACAGACCTTGATTACTCAGGATAACCTCAAAATTTGGACATTGTTTTATGGGTGCACTTGTCCTGACCTCATGATTAGTACTAGGAGGGCCTACAGGTGCAAGTTCTAGGGTAGGCTGGGTGCTCCTAGAAGGTGGAAGGTTATCAGGACGGTCTTTGGAAAGTTTATCCAGAAAGTACTCTAAACCAATGTCTACTTCTTTTTCTGGGACCTTCTCTATGGGCAATACTTGAGAACCTTCACCTTCCACTATAATTTTCAATTCTGGCTTAGTTACTCCTTCGAATTCCCTAGTGGGTTCAGGAACTTTTTCTTTTGGTTCCTCAATAATTTCTACCTGGGGCCCATCTTCAACACACTCCTCTACTAAACTTGGCTCATACAGGTTTTCGTTGGATTCTTTGATGGGCTCTGGAGTTTCTTTGTATATATTTTCAATGGGTTCAACCCTTTCATACTTAAAGACTTCAATGGGCTCAGGGGTTTTCTCATTTAGATTCTCAGAATGTTTAACCTTTTCTCCCTGAAATTTGTTAAAGGGTTCTTCCTCAGTAACCTCTTTCTCTAACTCCTTAGACTTGATCAGGGTGACTCCAGGCTTCTCTTCCCTAAGGCTACTTGATTCTCTTTTAACCTGGTCCTTAGGCTGAATTGGTTTGATTACAAATTTCTTTCCATGGTGACTAAAGGCACAAGTATTGGCCCAACCATAAAGAATGGCATCATGATCGTAAAGCCATGGTTGACCTAGGATAATGCTACTGACTCTCATGGGAAGGACATCACACCAAGTCTCTTCCTCATATGATTGCAATTTGATCAAAACTTAGCATCTAGACTTGATAGGTATGGAAGTCGAATCTATCCATGAAACCTAATAAGGGTTGGAGTGAGGAACTGGGTCAATCCTAGGGTTTGACAGTACTTGAAGAGATGGCATTGACACAGCTCCCACTATCAACTATGATCTTACGTACCTTATCCCCTAACTTGACAAAGGTTTGTAGGATATTAGTCCTACGCCAATCTTCTTGCACTATGTTTTGGATAAGGATGGACCTGACTATTCCTAAAAGGTCTTCAGACTCTAAGGAAAGATCACGCAGAGGGTATTCCCTAGGGTGAGGAGGTGACTCAGAGTCAAGCTCAATGGATGGTCTAATGTTCTTTTCTAAGGCACCCATCCTATCTTCAAAATTATCAAGCCTATTGTTTATCCTAGCTAACTGTT
This sequence comes from Areca catechu, assembly GCA_021397845.1. Lineage (NCBI taxonomy): Eukaryota > Viridiplantae > Streptophyta > Magnoliopsida > Arecales > Arecaceae > Areca > Areca catechu. The sequence continues at coordinate 148,560,908 of CM038039.1, read as the reverse complement.
CAGTGATGACTCTTAAGTGATTTTCTTGGGTGTTTTCCATGGATTTACTTGACTGGAAATGATGGGGATGATAAGGGACTCCTGATCTAGTCGACATTAATCAAGCATGCAAAATCGTCTATGATCTACTAGACCTAGAATCTCAACCAGTTGCCTAAGTCAGGGTGGCAAACCAGTCCGTAGTAACTCTATTCTTGGCCAGGTAGGTGTAGAAGAGTGGAGGTTCCTGAATGCCAACCTTAGACATCAGTCTAGGATTGGTCAGGTAGGCGGACCAAACTCACAAACCTTGAATCACAAAGCCTAGACACCAAGAGTGACAGCACACATAGAATGGGCTGACGCCAAGAATAAACACTTGGTCTTGACTCGACCAGTTGGTGTCCCTAAGCTCTCTAGAGCAAAATTAGTGTCTACTAGATTTTAATTAGAGCTTGGGTTCATGATGCAGGTTAGTGATTTTTGGGCTAGGAACAGGTAATGAAATCCTGACCCTATGTCAAATTACCGCACTTAAAGTGATTTATGAAAAGGATTGCAATCAAATGATCTAATAAGATGTCTCTAAATTATATTTTTGGATTTTTGATGTACGATAATAGAGATATGATGATGCAAATGAAATGATATGACTCTAAATACAAAATTAAGCTATATGACAAATGAAAATATAAGAAAATGCAAATTGCTAAATTTCTTAGACAAGAACTTGCTCTCAGGAAATATTTTGGCTTGTAGAAATTCAACAAACTGAAATAAAATCTGAGAAAAAAATACTTTGAGTTATATTTGATCTAACAAAACAAAAATCACAAGATTTGAAGATTCCTACAGGTAGTACCACCTAAAACAACAAGCCATGTACGGAAAGGAAAAACTGCAGAAATTAAAAGATGAAATCTAAGATGCAAAATCTTTTTGTTCTTTTAAACCTATTCTTCTTGTGTTCCTCTTCTAAGGCCTATCACAGTGGAACCCCTACACGCCTTAGGAGACCCCGTGGAATGGGAGGAGAGGGTCTTGAAACCCTACTTTTCTTCTAAGACCAAACGTCCTGGTGAAGCACCTTATCCATGTACTTTAAGAAGAGCTGAAGTCCTAACCATGCTCTGATACCAGAAATGATGGGGGGCTAACTAAATGCAAAAATGAAGAATGATGCAAGTGATTTGTCGGTTTTGTGATTTATAGATTTTAGTGATTTGCTTTGGATTCCTGAAAATAAGTAAGAGTTGATCTAGGGTTCTACAATAACAAGAACTATCAAGCAAGCAAGTAATCCCTAAACAAAGATAAAGAGAGGATCCCGGGATTGAGAAACCCTGTAGGACTTAGCTCTCAGATCAATACATACTTAGGATTCAGGGGGCAAACCTCAAAGATCTGAAGCGCCCGATGCAGAGATCGCTCACTTTGGCGGATGCATCCTAGATGATCGAGCCGTCAACCCTGCGAAGGCGCCGGCTGGCTGTCCGAAGATCTCGATGGCAAAGGCAACCGTCTCCGTACTTGTGTCACCTGCAGGACCTGCAAGCATTCAAAGAAGAAAAAGGTTAAGTTTCAATCAGAAGGAAAGCAATGGAAGAATGAAAGAAGGAGTTGTTGAAGTGATGGTGGAGTTCATCTTGATTTAGAGTCGGGTGATGGAGTTGTGGAAGTGACGGTAGTTTGAGGCCTCACACCTCTTGACGCCTGAAGGCGAAGGCGCTCCCTCATGGAGATCGACGTTCCTAGTGAATGAATGCAACTGGAAAGAGATTGGAACTCAAGAAATGTAGTTTTTTTCGTTCATCAAAAATTAGGCTTACAAAGGAGGGGTTAGGTCCTTTAAATAGGCACCTAAGGACCCCATTTAAAATTCAAATGAAAAATTACAAGATTTCTTGGATGGGCGCCCCAAAGCTTTGACTTTCTTCTCTCCTTGGCCGACCAAGAGCTTGATTGGGCGTGCATTGATGCAAGGCTTGGAGGAGAGATCTTGGCACCGTGATCTTGGAAAGTAACTTCTTTGTTTTGGAAGAAAATATGAAGAGAGGCTTGGAGCAAGGCATGTGTTCTTCTTCCTTCCTTGGTTGTGCATCCCTTTTTTGTACAAAGCATGACATGGGGAGTGGCAAGTGGAGGCACCCATGGATCTTGTCCCTTCTTTCCAAAGAGGTTCAAACAATTTGGGAAGAAGACTTGATTGGAGGGCTTGAAGCAAGGGATTTGAATTCCCAACTTCAACCCCCCTTTGACCTTCCCTTTGGCCGACCACCATTGCTTGGAAAAGAACTTGACAGGGGGAGGGAAAAAGGGCTAGTGTCAAGTGATGTGTTCCTCCCCTTTGGGCATCCAAGGATGAAAAGTGTGCTTCCCACATGGCAAGTTGTCTTGGCGCCACATAGGATGAAAAGGTGGGCCCTAAGCTGACTTGGATTCCTTCCTGACTTGGCTCCAAGGAGACTGAATTTTAAGACCAATTCTTGCATGGACCCATACTTCCAACAGACTCAGATTGGACTCGATTTGTGACTGGACTCAGTACAGGACACAATTTGACCCAATTATCAAAGTACAGACTCAATTCAAAGCAAAAGGAAAATTACAAGGTTGAGGCTTGAAGCCTTATTACAAGACCCGAAAAGTTGGAACCCTAATTGGACATCCATAGAGGGTTGAGGAGCCTCTGTCGGATTATGGTGCCCACACCAGTTCTCTCGGGGTGGGAGGAACTTGACCCTATCGAGTAAGAGTTGAGTTGGCTTAGGTACTTCTCCAGAAGGTCAGGATCGAGGCACTGTAAGTCCTCCCGGGTAATCGATGAGTCATCAGACTCATGTCAGCCTTGCCATCAGACTAAGAAACATTAATAACCTTTTCCCTGGGTAGTGATAGCTTGGTCATCCAGGACACGCTCGACCCACTCTCCTCTCTCAGGTATATTTGGAGGTGGACACTCAGGTTCGGGTTCACTCTCAAAAGAAAGGTCAGGCCCAAATGGCTCGCTAGGTATGTTTGCTAGTTCCCTGTACTCGACTAAGTCTGAGATATTAAAAGTCGAGCTAATACCATAATTCGGGGGTAGCTCAAGAACGTAGGTATTAGGGCCGACTCTCTTTATCACCCTAAAGGGGCCAGCTCCATGAGCATGAAGTTTCTTAACGGTTCCTGGTGGAAACCGTTCAGGCCTAAGTCTAATCATTACAGAATCCCTTTGATCAAACTCTTTAGCTCATTTTCGGGAATCAGCCAAATTATTTTAAAAATTGTATTTAATGCATAATCCTAACATGACGCAAAATGTAGACTCAACTATGCATTCCTATTGAGAAAAGAATTTTATTGGACTCCTAGGGTCTAAACCTAACAGACTATGGACTCTCTAGGCTTGACCCTGGTCTGGTATGTACAAGAAAAATTATCAAGGATCCCTAACAAATGCCTTAAAGTGTACCAAAAGTAAATGGCAAAAGGGATGGGTTCTAAGGAGTCATGCAGCCTAGTAATTTCAACAAAATGCAACCCTATGGCTCTAGAAATGGGAGAAGGCTCAGGGAAGGGTAGGAGATAGGAGTTGGAATCTTGGGGCAACCTATGGGCAGAATGAACGGACCTTGGTTACTCAAGATAACCTCAAAATTTGTACATTTTTTTATGGGTGCACTTCTCCTAACATATGATTAGTACTAGGAGGGCCTATAGGTGCAAGTTCTAGGGTAGGCTGGGTGCTCCTAGAAGGTGGAAGGTTATCAGGGCGGTCTTTAGAAAGTTTATCTAGAAAGTCCTCTAAACCAATGTCTACTTCTTTTTCTGGGACCTTCTCTATGGGCAATACTTGAGAACCTTCACCTTCCTCTACAATGTTCGATCCTGCCTTAGTTACTCCTTCGAATTCCCTAGTGGGTTCAGGATCTTTTTCTTTTGGTTCCTCAATGATTTTTACCTGGGGCCCATCTTCAACACACTCCTCTACTAAACTTGGCTCATACATGTTTTCGTTGGATTCTTTGATGGGCTCTGGAGTTTCTTTGTGTATATTTTCAATGGGTTCAACCCTTTCATACTTAAAGACTTCAATGGGCTCAGGGGTTTTCTTATTTAAATTCTTAGAATGTTCAACCTTTTCTCCCTGAAATTTGTTAAAGGGTTCTTCCTCAGTAACCTCTTTCTCTAACTCCTTAGACTTGATCAGGGTGACTCCAGGCTTCTCTTCCCTAAGGCTACTTGATTCTCTTTTGACCTGGTCCTTAGGCTGAATTGGTTTGATTACAAATTTCTTCCTGTGATGACTAAAGAAACAAGTATTGGCCCGACCATAAAGAATGGCATCATGATCGTAAAGCCATGGTTGACCTAGGATAATGCTACTGACTCTCATGGGAAGGACATCACACCAAATCTCTTCCTCATATGATTGCAATTTGATCAAAACTCAGCATCGAGACTTGGTAGGTATGGAAGTCGAATCTATCCATGAGACCTTATAAGGGTTGGGGTGAGGAACTGGGATCAATCCTAGGGCTTTGACAGTACTTGAAGAGATGGCATTGACATAGCTCCCACTATCAACTATGATCTTACGTACCTTATCCCCTAACTTGACAAAGGTTTGTAGGATATTAGTCCTACACCAATCTTCTTGCACTATGTTTTGGGTAAGGATGGACCTGACTATTCCTAAAAGGTCTTCAGACTCTAAGGAAAGATCATGATAATGGTATTCCCTAGGGTGAGGAGGTGACTCAGACTCAAGCTCGATGGATTGTCTAATGTTCTTGTCTAAGGATCCCATTCTATCTCCAAAATTATCAAGCCTATTGTTTATCCTAGCTAACTATTCAGTGATGACTCTTAAGTGATTTTCTTGGGTGTTTTTTATGGGTTTACTTGATTGGAAATGATGGAGGTGATAAGGGACTCCTGATCTAGTCGACATGAATCAAGCATGCAAAATCATCTATGATCTACTAAACCTAGAATCTCAACCAGTTGCCTAAGTCAGGGTGGCAAACCAGTCCGTAGTAACTCTGTTCCTTGCCAGATAGGTGTAGGGGCGTGGAGGTCCCTGAACGCCAACCTTAGACACCAATCTGGGATTGGCCAAGTAGGTGGACCAAACTCACAAACCCTGGATCACAAAGCCTAAACACCATGAGCAACAGCACACACATAATGGGCCGACACCAAGAATAGACACTTAGTCTTGACTTGACCAGTTGGTGTCCCTAAGCTCTCTAGAGCAAAATTAGTGTCTACTAGATTTTAATTAGAGCTTGGGTTCGTGATGCAGGTTAGTGATTTTTGGGCTTGGGACAGGTAATGAAATCCTGACCCTATCTCAAATTGCTGCCCTTAAAGTGATTTATAAAAATGATTGCAATCAAATGATCTAATGAGATGTCTCTAAATTATATTTTTGGGTTTTTTATGTATAATAACTGAGATATGATGATGGAAATGAAATGATATGACTCTAAATGCAAGATTAAGCTATATGACAAATGAAAACATAAGAAAATGCAAATTGCTGAAATTCTCAGCTCAGAACTTGCTCTCAGGTAATATTTTGGCTTGTAGAAATTTCACAAACTGAAATAAAGTCTGAGAAACTTTAAAAAAACACTTTGAATTATATGTGATCTAATAAAACAAAAATCATGAGATTTGGAGATTCCTACAGGTAGTACCACCTAAAACAACAGACTATGTACGGAAAGAAAAAACTGCAGAAATTAAAAGATGAAATCTAAAATGCAAAATCTTTTTATTCTTTTAAACCTATTCTTCTTGTGTTCCCCTTCCAAGGCTTGTCACAGTGGAACCCTTACATGCCTTAGGAGACCCCGTGGAATGAGAGGAGAGGGTCTTGAAACCCAACTTTTCTTCTAAGACCGGACGTCCTGGTGAAGCACCTTATCCAAGTACTTTAAGAAGGACTAAAGTCCTAATCATGCTCTAATACCAGAAATGATGGGAGGCTAACTAAATACAAAAATGAAGAATGATGCAAGTGAATTGTTGGTTTTGTGATTTTTAGATTTTTGTGATTTGCTTTGGATTCCCGAAAATAAGTAAGAGTTGATCTACGGTTCTATAATAACAAGAACTATCAAGCAAGCAAGTAGTCCCTAAATAATTATAAAGAGAGGACCCCAGGATTGAGAAACACCATAGGACTTAGCTCTCGGATCAATACCTACTTAGGATTCAGGGGGCAAACCTCAATGATCTGAAGCGCCCGATGCAGAGATCGCTCACTTTGGTGGATGCGGCCTGGATGATCGTGCCGTCAACCCTGTGGAGGTGCCGGCTGGCTATCCGAAGATCTCGATGGCAAAGGCAACCATCTCCGTACTCGTGTCACCTGGAGGACCTGTAAGCATTCAAAGAAGATAAAGGTTAAGTTTCAATAAGAAGGAAAGCAATGGAAGAATGAAAGAAGGAGTTGTTGAAGTGATGGTGAAGTTCTTCTCGATTCGGAGTCGGGTGATGGAGTTGCAGAAGTGACGGTAGTTTGAGGCCTCACACCTCTCGACGCCCAAAGGTGAAGGCGCTCCCTCACGAAGATCGACGTTCCTAGTGAACGAAGGCAACTAGAAAGAGATTGGAACTCAAAAAATGTAGTTTTTTTCATTCATCAAAAATTAGGCTTACAAAGGAGGGGTTAGGTCCTTTAAATAGGCACCTAAGGACCCTATTTGAAATTCAAATAAAAAATTACAACATTTCTTGGATGGGCACCCAAAAGCTTTGACCTTCTTCTCTCCTTGGCTGACCAAGAGCTTGATTGGGCGTGGCATGATGCAAGGCTTGGAGGAGAGATCTTGGCGCCTTGATCTTGGAAAGTAGCTTCTTTATTTTGGAAGAAAACATGAAGAGAGGCTTGGAGCAAGGCATGTGTTCTTCTTCCTTCCTTGGTTGTGCATCCCTTTTTGGTACAAAGCATGACATGGGGAGTGGCAAGTGGAGGTGCCCATGGATCTTGTCCCTTCCTTCCAAAGAGGTTCAAACAATTTAGGAAGAAGACTTGATTGGAGGGCTTTAAGCAAGGGATTTGAATTCCCAACTTCAACCCCCCTTAGACCTTCCCTTTGGCCGACCACCCTTGCATGGAAAAGAACTTGACAGGGGGAGGGAAAAAGGGCTAGTATCAAGTGATGTGTTCCTCCCCTTTGGGCGTCCAAGGATGAAAAGTGTGCGGCCCACATGGTAAGTTGTCATGGTGCCACATAGGATGAAATGGTAAGCCCTGAGCTGACTTGGATTCCTTCCTGACTTGGCTCCAAGGAGACTAAATTTTAAGACCATTTCTTGCATGGACCCATACTTCTAACAGACTCAGACTGGACTCAATTTGTTATTGGACTCAGTACATGACACAATTTGATCCAATTGGTCAAAGTACAGAGTAAATTCAAAGCAAAAGAAAAATTACAAGGTTGAGGCTTGAAGCCTTATTACAAGACCCGAAAAGTTAGAACCCTAATTGGACATCCACAAAGGGTTGAGGAGCCTCTGTCGAATTCTGGTGCCCACACCAGTTCTCCCGGGTTGGGAGGAACTCGACCCTGTCGAGTAAGAGTTGAGTTGGCTTAGGTACTCCTCCAGAAGGTCAGGATCGAGGCACTGCAAGTCCTCCCGGGTAATCCACGAGTCATCGGACATAGGTCGGCCTTGCCATCGGACTATGAAATGTTGATAACCTTTGCCCTGGGTAGTGATAACTTGGTCATCCAGGACACGCTCGATCCGCTCTCCTCTCTCAAGTATATTTGGAGGTGGACAATCAGGTTCGAGTTCACTCTCAAAAGAAAGGTCAGGCCCAAATGGCTTGCTAAGTACGTTTGCTGGTTCTCTGTACTCGACTAAGTCTGAGATATTGAAAGTCGAGCTAATGCTATAATTCGGGGGTAGCTCAAGAACGTAGGCATTAGGGCCGACTCTCTTTATCATCCTAAAGTGGCCAGCTCCACAAGCATGAAGTTTCTTAACAGTTCCTAGTGGAAACCGTTCAGGCCTAAGCCTAATCATTACAGAATCCCTTTGATCAAACTCTTTAGCTCATTTTCGAGAATCAGCCAAATTATTTTAAAAATTGTATTTAATGCGTAATCCTAACATGTGCAAATTGCAGACTCAACTATGCATCCCTAGTGAGAAAAAAATTTTATTGGACTCCTAGGGTCTAAACCTAACAGACTATGGACTCTCTAGGTTTCACCCTAGACTGGTATATACAAGAAAAATTATCAAGGATCCCTAACAAATTCCATAAAGTGTACCAGAAGTAAATGGCAAAAGGGATGGGTTCTAAGGAGTCATGCATCTTAGTAATTTCAACAAAATGCGACCCCATGGCTCAAGAAATGGGAGAAGGCTCAAGGAAGGGTAGGAGATAGGAGTCAGAATCTTGGGGCAACCAATGGGCAGCATGAAACAGACCTTGGTTACTCAGGATAACCTCAAAATTTGGACATTGTTTTATGGGTGCACTTGTCCTGACCTCATGATTAGTACTAGGAGGGCCTACAGGTGCAAGTTCTAGGGTAGGCTGGGTGCTCCTAGAAGGTGGAAGGTTATCAGGACGGTCTTTGGAAAGTTTATCTAGAAAGTCCTCTAAACCAATGTCTACTTCTTTTTCTGGGACCTTCTCTATGGGCAATACTTGAGAACCTTCACCTTCCACTATAATTTTCGATTCTGGCTTAGTTACTCCTTCAAATTTCCTAGTGGGTTCAGGATCTTTTTCTTTTGGTTCCTCAATAATTTCTACCTGGGGCCCATCTTCAACACACTCCTCTACTAAACTTGGCTCATACAGGTTTTCGTTGGATTCTTTGATGGGCTCTGGAGTTTCTTTCTGTATATTTTCAATGGGTTCAACCCTTTCATACTTAAAGACTTCAATGGGCTCAGGGGTTTTCTCATTTAGATTCTCAGAATGTTCAACCTTTTCTCCCTGAAATTTGTTAAAGGGTTCTTCCTCAGTAACCTCTTTCTCTAACTCCTTAGACTTGATCAAGGTGACTCCAGGCTTCTCTTCCCTAAGGCTACTTGATTCTCTTTTGACCTGGTCCTTAGGCTGAATTGGTTTGATTACAAATTTCTTTCCATGGTGACTAAAGGCACAAGTATTGGCCCGACCATAAAGAATGGCATCATGATCGTAAAGCCGTGGTTGACCTAGGATAATGCTACTGACTCTCATGGGAAGGACATCACACCAAGTCTCTTCCTCATATGATTGCAATTTGATCAAAACTTAGCATCTAGACTTGATAGGTATGGAAGTCGAATCTATCCATGAGACCTAATAAGGGTTGGAGTGAGGAACTGGGTCAATCCTAGGGTTTGACAGTACTTGAAGAGATGGCATTGACATAGCTCCCACTATCAACTATGATCTTACGTACCTTATCCCCTAACTTGACAAAGGTTTGTAGGATAGTAGTCCTACGCCAATCTTCTTGCACTATGTTTTGGGTAAGGATGGACCTGACTATTCCTAAAAGGTCTTCAGACTCTAAGGAAAGATCACGCAGAGGGTATTCCCTAGGGTGAGGAGGTGACTCAGAGTCAAGCTCAATGGATGGTCTAATGTTCTTTTCTAAGGCGCCCATCCTATCTTCAAAATTATCAAGCCTATTGTTTGTCCTAGCTAACTGTTTAGTGATGACTCTTAAGTGATTTTCTTGGGTGTTTTCCATGGATTTACTTGACTGGAAATGATGGGGATGATAAGGGACTCCTGATCTAGTCGACATTAATCAAGCATGCAAAATCGTCTATGATCTACTAGACCTAGAATCTCAACCAGTTGCCTAAGTCAGGGTGGCAAACCAGTCCGTAGTAACTGTTCTTGGCCAGGTAGGTGTAGAAGAGTGGAGGTTCCTGAATGCCAACCTTAGACACCAATCTAGGATTGGTCAGGCAGGCGGACCAAACTCACAAACCCTGAATCACAAAGCCTAGACACCAAGAGCGACAGCACATATAGAATGGGCTGACGCCAAGAATAAACACTTAGTCTTGACTCGACCAGTTGGTGTCCCTAAGCTCTCTAGAGCAAAATTAGTGTCTACTAGATTTTAATTAGAGCTTGGGTTTATGATGCAGGTTAGTGATTTTTGGGCTAGGAACAGGTAATGAAATCCTGACCCTATGTAAAATTACCGCACTTAAAGTGATTTATGAAAAGGATTGCAATCAAATGATCTAATAAGATGTCTCTAAATTATATTTTTGGATTTTTGATGTATGATAACAGAGATATGATGATGCAAATGAAATGATATGACTCTAAATGCAAAATTAAGCTATATGACAAATGAAAATATAAGAAAATGCAAATTGCTGAAATTCTTAGAATAGAACTTGCTCTCAGGAAATATTTTGGCTTGTAGAAATTCAACAAACTGAAATAAAATCTAAGAAAAAAATACTTTGAGTAATATTTGATCTAACAAAACAAAAATCACAAGATTTGAAGATTCCTACAGGTAGTACCACCTAAAACAACAAGCCATGTACGGAAAGGAAAAACTGCAGAAATTAAAAGATGAAATCTAAGATGCAAAATCTTTTTGTTCTTTTAAACCTATTCTTCTTGTGTTCCTCTTCCAAGGCCTATCACAATGGAACCCCTACACGCCTTAGGAGACCCCGTGGAATGGGAGGAGAGGGTCTTGAAACCCTACTTTTCTTCTAAGACCAAACGTCCTGGTGAAGCACCTTATCCATGTACTTTAAGAAGAGCTAAAGTCCTAACCATGCTCTGATACCAGAAATGATGGGGGGCTAACTAAATGCAAAAATGAAGAATGATGCAAGTGATTTGTCAGTTTTGTGATTTATAGATTTTAGTGATTTGCTTTGGATTCCTGAAAATAAGTAAGAGTTGATCTAGGGTTCTACAATAACAAGAACTATCAAGCAAGCAAGTAGTCCCTAAACAATGATAAAGAGAGGATCCCGGGATTGAGAAACCCTGTAGGACTTAGCTCTCAGATCAATACATACTTAGGATTCAGGGGGCAAACCTCAAAGATCTGAAGCGCCCGATGCAGAGATCGCTCACTTTGGCGGATGCATCCTAGATGATCGAGTCGTCAACCGTGCGAAGGCGCCGGCTGGCTGTCCGAAGATCTCGATGGCAAAGGCAACCGTCTCCGTACTTGTGTCACCTGCAGGACCTGCAAGCATTCAAAGAAGAAAAAGGTTAAGTTTCAATCAGAAGGAAAGTGATGGGGAACTAATATGCATGCAATTTTTTTTATATGTTTTACATGTTGAGTTAGGTGATTAATTCCCAAATTTCAAATAAAAATTATTTGTATAGAATTTTGTATGAATTTTTGAATATCAGCATGCAGATTAGTTCCCCATCATTTGGTATCAGAGCTTAGATTAGGGCTTGTTTTCTGCAATTTTTCAGTCCGTATATACTCTGTTATTTTAATTATTTCCCCCTTTTAAAAACTCTAAAAATTCTGAAATTTATTTTCTTGGATTTATCATAATTCACAGTAATTTTAAAAATTTTTTCAGATTTTATTATGTCCTGTGAATTTTCTGCAAGCCGAAATAGGGCCTGCAAATTTTTGGCTCTGTTTTTTTTAGCAAGACAAGTTTGGATGTTTTAGGGTTTTGTTTAGGAGTTTTTGCATATTTCTTAATTTTAGTATATTTCCAGTATATTAGGCCATGATTTGCAAGTTTTCTTCTATTTAAAAAAATACCAAAAAAAAAATATACATATTTTCCAAAAAAATACCAAAAAAAATATCTAAACCCTAATTTGCATCCTCATCTGCCTGCCATCATTGCATAATTTACTTTTAAGGGCACTCTTGCTATATCAGATGGGGGGAGGATTTGATCACCTCTCCTTAGCCCAAAACCACATCCCTTGCATTCAGTCCCAAGCCTTAACCTAAAATTAATTAGACTTAATTTGCCCTAGTGGGCTAGGGACACCAACTGGTCGGGTCCGGGCTAGTGTTAGATCACTATGTCAAGTTAACCTGTGTGTGCCTTGTGCTCAGTGTCTAGAACGGTGGTTTAGGGATTCAATCCCGAAGGGCTTGTGTGCTGGTCCGCCTACCTGGCCAATCTCTGATTGGTGTCTAGGATTGGCAATCAGGGACCTAACACTCTCCTTACACCTGCCTGGCTAAGTACAGGGTTACTATAGGCTAGTTTGCCACCCTGATTGAGCATCTAGTTTGGACTCTAGGTCTAGTCAGCTATAGTCGGTCTGATCGAGTCTTGCATGAGCACTAGATCAGGAGTTTCATATCACCCACCTCCTTCACAAATGTCTGAACCCATGGAAAATTTACAAGCCCAAATAAAAGCCCTAGCTGATCAAATGGCCTAGATGACTACCCAGTTAACTCAGTCTACTACCCAAACCAACAATAGAATTGACCATCTTGCCAATAGGTTTGACCAGTTAGGAGGCCGTGTAGGGACCATAGCAAGAACCCATGGGTCACGATCTGAGCCAGATCCTAAGTCCCCTCAACCTAGGAGAACCCCAAACCCTGATCTATACCATGAGGTCGAACCTAGGAGAGCCCCTTATCTTGACCCGTACTACAATCCTCAACCTAGGAGGACCCCAAACCCTGATCCATACCGAGAGGTTGAACCTAGGAGAGCCCCTCAGCCTGACCCATACTATAATCCTTAACCTAGGAGGACCCTAAACCCTGAACCATATCATGAGGTTGAACCTAGGAGAGCCACTCAGCCTGACCCATACTATGATACTGAACCTAGATCCTATGACTCTAGATCCTATTTACCCACATCCTATAAGCCTAGTATACCCACAACCTATAAATCTTATGACTTCAAATCCTCTGACTCTAGAATCTACGAACCCATATCCCATGAGTCCAGTAGACCCAAGACCTATAGAGCTGAACCCAAATCCTATGACCCCAGATCATATAATCTCATGACCCATAGATCTGCACCCTTATCCTATGAGTCTAGGGAGCCCATAATCCCTAGATATCAATCTAGTACTAGTCAGGTTTTTCTTAGTCAACTTGAACCCCATAGGATTAGCATCCCTAAATATGAACCCAATAGTGAGCCACTACCTCTTATACAACCTGAACCTACTATGAGTAGTACCCATAATCAGAGACCAGAACCTAACCAATTTCCTGCTAGCCGACCTTCTCCAACCATTCCTGAGATTCACAAGGCTTACATTAACGCGGAAGTGTATGAAGCTGATGTGAGCCTAGTGGATGAGTATGAGGGAGAAGAGAAGACACCTTTAGTAGACCTAGAATTAGCTGACCCAGTAGATACCCAGGTAGAAACCAACCCAGAGCTAGTTGACCTTGACCATATCCAACCTAAAGCTATAATGGAAGAACAAATAGAGGAAGAGAACCTAGGTACTGCTACTAGAGCCTTACCTGAGGAAACCATAGAGGAGAGCCAAATTATAGAGTCTAATCCTAAAATACAAGAACCAGAAGAATTTATTAAGGACCTTATCTCTTTGAATCAATACCTTCCAGATGAGTCCCCTCCTATAGTTCCCATTAAGGACCTCTTCCCCGAAATTGGCGACCCATCCTTCCATTATGCAAACCCTGTAGATATAGCTCAACCTCGTAAGGTTAACCTCATTAGTATAGGATTAGTTCCTGACACCCCATCTTTTATCCTACTTTATCCAACTAACCATGAATCTTTTTCTCTACCTTACCAAACTAATTCTGAACCCACTTCCTATTTTCTGCCCTTTCCTGACACCTCCAGCATTTCTAGGATCATTAGATTGCATTTAGCTGAGATTAGCATACTGCGTGCATTCATCATGCATGTTAGGTTTGCATCTTACTTCTGGCATACTCTTTGGAATTTGCTAGGAGTTCACTGTAAATTTTCATGTGCATGTCAAGCTAGGATCAAACATAGAGAACCTATAATCTATTAGGTTTAGATCTAAAGAGTTCAATAAAATTTCCTTCGATAGGAATGCATAGTCGAGTCTATTAGGTGTCAGTATGAGTCCTTTGCATCATTTGTTAGGAGTCTGCATGTGCCTAGCATGTTCACCACCCGCACTAATCTTAAAACAACTAGCTAATTCTTGAAGAAGGGTCAAAGAATTTGATGTAGTGGATTCTATCTTGGTTAGGCTTAGGCCTAAAAGAAGCTTCATGCTCGCAGAGCCGGACCTTTTAAAGTGGTAGAGAAGGTTGGATCAAATGCCTAGGTGTTAGACTTGCCTTCGGATTTGGGCATTAGTTCTACCTTCAATATTACAAACCTGGTTGAGTATAGGGAACCGGCAGCGATACCTAGTGAGGCCTTTGGACCTATTCCTTTTCATTGTGAGTGACCCTAACCTAGAGTGTCCACAAACAAATTTGGCCTGAGAGAGGAGAACGGATCGAGCGTATCCTGGACGATCAAGCCATCACGACCCAGGGCCATGTCTATCAACGCTTCCTGGTCCGATGGCAAGGCCAGCCAGAGTCGGACGATTCGTAGATTTCTCGAGAGGACTTGCAACGCCTCAACCCAGACCTTCTCGAGAGATATGTGAGCCAGTCTGATCTTCACTCGACAGGGTCGAGTTCCTCCAACTCCGGGAGAATTGGTGCGGACACCAAAGGCACCAGAATAAGGCAAAGGCTTCTCAACCCTCTGTGAATTGATCAATAATTTTTGAGTCCATCTGTAATAAGGGCTTAGCCCATCTGAGTCCTTTTTTTAGTTGTTGTTTGAGTCTTTTGAGTTGTTATTTCAGTTCTGTACTAGTCAGCTTATGTTGAGCTAGTTCAGTCCAATGCTAGTCAGCTCATGTTGAGCTAATTTTATTTTTTTGAGTCCTGTCCAAGCATACTGAAGACTCAAGACTATATCATACAAGTGAAGACCAAGTCCAACTAGATTGAAGACATGGAAGTATAGCACAAGTCCAACCCAGCTTGAAGATTTGAAGACCCCAGGAGGAAAATTCAGAAAACCCTGATTTCTTGCAGATGCCCTCCAGATGCCCAGATTCCCTTCCAGATGCCAAAGTATATTCATAGATAATGGCATCCATGATTCCAGAGGTCCATCTGCATCCGAGCCCAAAGAAATCAAGCCCAGGTGCCAAGCCCAAGCCCCTAAGAAGCAAGATACTAGGGAATATTCCTGCTACCTGGCTACCAGGCCACCCCAGCTTCCAGAGGCCCAAACCCATGCACCCGAGCCCCTTTGGGCCGGCCTTTTTCTGCTCCTAGAAGCCCAACATGCCCCCCTAGGCGTCCTTGGAGTCTTGACCAAGTCAAGAAAATTTTTAGGGATTTTCCTACCTAATATTTCCTTATTTTCTAGCTAGGGTTTGAGAGGGAAAAGGATTCTTATGTAAAGACTTATGTACCCTTACTTGGAGCCCAAGGTTAAGGGTCTATTTAAGGGACCCTAGCCTCTTGTATGAGGAGAATTTTTGATGAATGAAAACCTTGAGTTCTTCTATTGAGTGGTGTGATACCCTGCTGTGTGCATAAAGGGGTTTGTGAGAGTTCTTCTTCCCGGTGTTTGCAATCATCTTCCTGCTGCCAACAAACCATCCAGATCCCTGGATGCCCACTCCAAAAGAAGCCTTCCCTTGCTGTTTTTACTTTGTTTTCTTGTTCCTTTATGAGCTTTCTAACCCCTGACAGGTCGTTTGCAGGTCCCTGAGTTCCTACGAATCCAACGACTCCAGCCAAGCCTCAATCGGATCATCGAGCAGAAAGCCGGGTATCCGCGGGTCTTTGGCTCGGTTTTCCAGGCCACATCCGTCGAGGAACGAGAGACCCCTTCGCTGCGATCTTCACAGATGTTGTCAGGTACACCTTTCTACCTCCAGTAGTTTTATTGTAGGAGAACTTGCCCTAACCGAGGCTTCTCAGCCCCGGCGGTCCTTCTTTGCTACTTTTCTAGGTCCTAATCTGCATGCTGATCTTCAGAAATTCATACAAAATTCCCTATAAATAATTTTGATCTAAAATTTGGGAATTAATCACCTAACTCAACATGTAAAATATACAAAAAAAAATGCATGCATATTAGTTCCCCATCAGAAAGCAATGGAAGAATGAAAGAAGGAGTTGTTGAAGTGATGGTGGAGTTCTTCTTGATTTAGAGTCGGGTGATGGAGTTGTGGAAGTGACGGTAGTTTGAGGCCTCACACCTCTTGACGCCTGAAGGCGAAGGCGCTCCCTCATGGAGATCGACGTTCCTAGTGAATGAAGGCAACTGGAAAGAGATTGGAACTCAAGAAATGTAGTTTTTTTCATTCATCAAAAATTAGGCTTACAAAGGAGGGGTTAGGTCCTTTAAATAGGCACCTAAGGACCCCATTTAAAATTCAAATGAAAAATTACAAGATTTCTTGGATGGGCACCCCAAAGCTTTGACTTTCTTCTCTCCTTGGCCGACCAAGAGCTTGATTGGGCGTGCATTGATGCAAGGCTTGGAGGAGAGATCTTGGCACCGTGATCTTGGAAAGTAGCTTCTTTGTTTTGGAAGAAAACATGAAGAGAGGCTTGGAGCAAGGCATGTGTTCTTCTTCCTTCCTTGGTTGTGCATCCCTTTTTTGTACAAAGCATGACATGGGGAGTGGCAAGTGGAGGCGCCCATGGATCTTGTCCCTTCTTTCCAAAGAGGTTCAAACAATTTGGGAAGAAGACTTGATTGGAGGGCTTGAAGCAAGGGATTTGAATTCCCAACTTCAACCCCCCTTTGACCTTCCCTTTGGCCGACCACCATTGCTTGGAAAAGAACTTGACAGGGGGAGGGAAAAAGGGCTAGTGTCAAGTGATGTGTTCCTCCCCTTTGGGCATCCAAGGATGAAAAGTGTGCTTCCCACATGGCAAGTTGTCTTGGCGCCACATAGGATGAAAAGGTGGGCCCTAAGCTGACTTGGATTCCTTCCTGACTTGGCTCCAAGGAGACTGAATTTTAAGACCAATTCTTGCATGGACCCATACTTCCAACAGACTCAGACTGGACTCGATTTGTGACTGGACGCAGTACAGGATACAATTTGACCCAATTATCAAAGTACAGACTCAATTCAAAGCAAAAGGAAAATTACAAGGTTGAGGCTTGAAGCCTTATTACAGGACCCGAAAAGTTGGAGCCCTAGTTGGACATCCACAAAAGGTTGAGGAGCCTTTGTCGAATTTTGGTGCCCACACCAATAAGTAGGGATCATATCCTCGAAGATCAAGGATAATTATTTCATGAAGAAAATAAAAAAAAGATAAATATTTAGATTTAAAAAGATAGATAATGGTTTAATTAAAACTAATCAATTTAAATTAAATATGAGATTGATGGATTTAATTGATAAAAATTCATCTTCGGGTTTTCAGGAAATCACAAACATAAATCATGTATTTGTTCTAATCTAAATAATCGAAATCCATATTTGTTTTGGAATCTTTTAGACTAATCCCTAGCAAAGTCTATCTTGCCAAGTATGAACCATATCTTGCTAAGATCATGCCCTGTCCCATAAGTATAAGCTATCCAATGTTTGAGTTGTAAAGATCCTAACAAGATACGTAAATAAAAATCCTATAATTAATTATCTATGTTGAGCATGGACGATATCATATCAGGATCACGATCCATCCCACTAGGATAATTAATTTAAGAAATCAAACAAAAAAGAAAAAGGAATTGAAAGCATTTATTCAACTGTATAGAAAATAAAATAATTACATAAATTAATGAAAGGATACCTATACTTTCCTCTAAACTGTATCTCAGTCACACATGGCTCCTGGATATATCATCTTAGAGATTAGAGCTTTGTAACCGCATATCCTCTCCTGAAGAACTCTTTTTCTTTATTCTTCTCCCTCTCTCTCTCAAAGCCTAAACTAATTATAGGAAAAAAAATAAAATATAATTTTGTTGCTAGAATTGATGCTTGTACTATTATTCAGGGTCCTCCTTTTATAAAGCTCGTTTAGAGCTTTCTCCCGATCAAATTCGGAGTCAATCTAGCTTAAAATCAACCATATATTGCATGGAGCAATCCTAGCCATTCGATCTGCAATTTGATAGGTGATCAGCAACCCTTTCCTTCTCAGGAAGTCAAGGCTTTATCAAATTTCTAGATCAACTCCCTGCTGCCTAAAGACTCCTCATCCTAGGCAAACACTCCTTTGATTTATGGTCAATCCTTGTCAATGACAAACTGTTGTAGATAGGGTAATGCAGGTGACAGTTCCGAGCATTTTAGGCCAGTGGTGTCGGCGACAGGGAGATAGCAATGGGTAGATAGATATGTTTAATGGAGAGGATGAAGACAGTGGCTGGTTGGGATGATGGCTTTCTGATGGGCTTCTCCGACCTTGGACGGCCTCTCGACTAGCGATGATGGGGGCTAACCAAGGAAGAGGAAGGAGCGGTAAGGTGGTGATGGTGGTGATGGCCAAGCAACAAGGTGGATGGCCGACATCGATGGAGAAGGCAGATGGGTTTGTCGGCATGTTGGGAGCTTAGAGGAAGATTCTCTGATCTCGAGGAGGCTCTTGGTGGTGAGGGGGATGATCGATAATTGAACAAAGAAGGAAAAATGGAAAATGGTAGCTGGTGATGGTTTCTCCGACCAAGATGGGTGCTCGGTGGCTTTTCCGGGTTGAAGAGGTGGTGGCATGATGGCTTTAGTGTCCCAGGAGGAATCTGGTAAATGGCGGTGAGCTTCATGGTAGAAAACCCTCCATAGTCCATGGTTTTGAATTATGGATCGATGCTATTGGCTGCTAATGGACCAATCCTCATTTCACAGACCAAGCAATCGATCTATGATGGATCGGTTGCTTTAAAATGCATGTGCTTCTGTAATAAACTTCAAAATTTGATTTCTAGCTTATTTGAACTCCAATTTGAATGTTGTTTGCACCGTTGACTTAAAAAATCGAGCTCTCTCCATCCATGGACTCCTTTTCTGCAAAACACTAATAAAAAGTATCAATTCTTAATAAATATAGATTAATTAATATTTATTTTAATACTTAAATTAGGAATTTAATAGACTTATCATATCCCCAACTTAATTTTTGCTAGTCCCTTAGAAATACAATTAAGATATAAGTATTAATTTTATAACCACAAGTCATTAAGATTCTCCTTTATATCTAGGCTTAAGGTTAAAAGAAGTTAGCCAACATCACTATCTAGGTATTGAATTTTTGAAATAAATTTTATAGTCAAAACTATTAGAAACTTTCTTAGAATTCATCCAAAGGTCTATAGCACTTGTGTTAGTGATGACTAACTTAGTATTTCAATACTAGATTGTAAAGAAGAATTATATCTTTGCTTATCACCTACTTTTGGTCAATTTTTTATATACCCCTAATTAAGCACATGAACTGAGATAGCTTTCACACCATCTAAATTTTTTCTTTCTCCTTTTTTTTGTGAAGTCTTCACACTACCCACTTTTTAATGTGAACAATAATGCTTACTTAGACGAAAGTGCCCGGTTACTCGATAGGAAATCAATATTTAAAACATGCCTTCTTTTTTTCTTTTTTTCTTCTTTTTTTTTCTTTTTTCAGGTAGGTAGCTCCTTCCTTAAATTCAAGTTAAATGGGGGGGCATATATCTGATGTGGCAGGAGCGCTAACGTGGGACACCCGTCGGATGCCATGTGAAAGTATGCTGCCACGATGGATGCTTCCTCCTGAGCTCCCTCGCCGGGCTGAGCTCCCTCAGAACGCCGAAGTTGCCTGCCAAGATCGAGCACCGTCCTCTGCTAGGTCAGCCCTCGCGAAGCCGAGGATGCCTAAGTCGGAGCCGAGCGGCCTCCCCAGATCGGACCCCCCGAAGTCGGGTACCGCTGTTCGGAGTCGAGCTCAGCCCTCCTCTACCATGTGGAGCCCCTTCGAGGTCGGGCTCTCCCGTCTGGGGTCGTGTGCTACCCTCCTTCACCAGGTCGGGCCTCCCGAGTGCGAGCCCCGTGGTCCAGAGTTGAGCTCAGCCCTCCTCAGTCACGTGGGTCCCCTACGAGGTCGAGCCTAGCGGGACTTGGCCCTGCTCTCCAACTCGGCCACCACCTCATCCAGGGTGCCAATCCCCAGGGAAGCAGTGCCTTCCCTCCCAGGACACCGGCGAGCCTCCCGAGGGCCGCGAAGTAATGCCAGCCATGCTATAATAACCACCAGCCACCGCCACTCACGCTGAAAGAGAAGGGAAGGAAGTCCCCTGACCAAGATGCCATGCCACCCGTACCACCACGAAAGGAGGCAGTCGAAGGGCACGAATCCCGAGAGCAGCGGCCCCCCGATCGAGGCCCTGCCAGGAATAGTGCAGCCAGAAGGAATGTCAGAATGCATAGAAGCTTCCCCTACCGCATGTCAGGAGACACGTCCCATCCACGGCATGGACACCGCCGCACAAACGGTCACCATGACTACAAAGAACGTTCAATGCCCCCAGAGGGGGGAGGTATGCAAAAAATGAAACCAAGGAATATTGGTGCAAGCCAAACAAAAAAAAAGGGCGACGCACCAAAGAAAGAGAACCCGAGTGAGGGTTGAGGGGACAAGGACACACAGGAGGACCTTTCCTCCTCGGCCATCACTTCTCCTAACCCGCTCTCATCTCTATACACACCACATTCACTCCTCCTTGCATGGAGTCCATCAAGAGAGGCTCGACCATGAGGATCTGTTCTCCTGGATCATCACTAACTTGACCGTCGGAGTGCCCACCACCGGAATCCCTGGCCCGGGCCTCTAACATTTGTTTTCCTTGCGGGTCCCGAGGAGCATTGGAAAAATTGACCGGTAATCCGACACCCCCGATAGCTACGGGCCACGGCGATCTTGGTGGCAACAGATTGGCGTGCCAGGTAGGGGGGACCAAAAGGCTAACGGTCGAAAGGGCCTTTCTTAACCTAAAGGATCGGTCCCTCTACAAGCGATTCGATGGAAGGATGGTGACGATGAGGGCGAGAGATGCCTCCACCAGTCGTGCGGGAGACTCCCCCTCCCGGGGAAATCCCCACAACCCGAAGGTGGATCCACCCGCTCCCGCTCAACCACCTCCACCAGAATCTCAGCTGGCTGCACTCACCAATAGGTGCAAATCCTTACTTCAGCGATGCGCCAGCTTCAGCACCAGCACCGATCCCTGGCAACTCACTAGCAGCCACGAACCCCCACAGCTCCCCATGATAGCCTACATTCCTTCCATGGGAGGCCTTCACAGCTACGGGCCTCACTGATAACCGGGGTAGTCATCAAACGCCAGTGAAAGACAACAAGCCGGATCTGCAGTCAGGGAGAGCTGCTCGTCGAACCCCGGACGGAGGGCATCTAGACCCCACCAAGGCAGAAAGAGCAAGACCCCCCACCACGGGTGCCATGCACCCATGTCACCTTCTCTGTCTCCATTGGCGGAGGGGTCTACTGATGATGCCGTCAGGCGCATGGTGGAGAAGCGTTTGGAAGAGCATGACCACAAGTTGGCGGAGTTATCTCGTTGGTTTGCCAACCTACCGAGCTTCGCTTGCAAGCCAACGGGCTACATGCCCACCCTCCATTCTCCCAAGAGATCCAAAGGAAGTCGATCCCATGTCGGTTCCGCATGCTGCAAGTAGATCCTTATGACGGGACCACCGACCCCCTGGACCACCTGGAAAGCTATCGGGCCCTCATGAGGGTCCAGGGGGCCACGGACACACTCCTTTGCATCGCCTTCCCTACTACTCTCCGGAAGGCGGCTCGAGTGTGGTTCACCCGCTTGGAACCGGAAAGCATCAACTCCTTCGTCCAGCTAGGGCAGAAGTTCGTGGCCCACTTCGACACTTGTTGGAAGATGCCACGAGAAGCAGATAGCCTCTTCTACATCAGGAAACAAGACCGCGAGCCACTATGAGAATACGTGAACTACTTCAAGGCTGCCGTGCTGGAGATCTACAATCTTGAAGAGCCAGTTGCCATGCTGGCCCTGAAGCAAGGGCTCAGGACTTCCTGCCTGACCTACTCGCTTGACAAGAAGCCCCCAAAGACCTACTCTGAGCTCCTTCTCCGGGCCCAGAAGCATATCCATGCCGAGGAGGTGGATCATACAAGGCGAGAGCTCGATAGAAGGCCACTGAAGAAGCCAACCACCGCTGAAACGTCCGGAGCACGGAAGCCGAGACCGCCTGCTCCAAACCCCCGGTGAGAACCACGATCGAGAGGCATTCTCATTCCTGAGGAGAGTTACACCCCCCTCCTCGCCCCAAGGACAAAAATCCTCATGGAGATTGAGGGCGAGAAATATCTGAGGCGCCCACCTCTAATGAAGCCATCCTCTGGCCAGGACAAGAAGAAGTACTTCTGCTTCCACCAGGACCATGGCCACAACACCGAGGAATGCCGCAACCTCAAGTGGGAAATCAAAGAGCTCATCAAGAGGGGCTACCTCGGAAGGTTTGTGGGGGGCAGACCTCAAGCAAAACCCCAGGCACTTGTCGCTCTCCCACCAGTTCCAGCGATCGACAATCGCCCTACCGAGAAGCTAGTAGGGATGATATGCTGGGGAGCCGAGCGCGCATCCAAGAAGGCCCCGGGGGCATGGCATTCTAAAAATGTACTTACCTTTATGAGGGAGGGGGTAAATGAGGGAAAATATATAAATAATGATGTCATGGTCATCAAAATGACGATCGCGAAGCATCCTGTAAAGCGCATCATGATTGATACTAGAAGCTCAATGGATGTGATTTTCTATGATGCCTTCTCCAAGATGAACCTTTCTCCCACCCAACTCAGACCTGTGCACACACCCCTCATTGGGTTCATGGGTGATTCCGTAAGGGTGGAAGGGGAGATTACTCTCCCGGTCACTGCCGGGACCCCACCTCGGTAGAGTACTATTATGATGACTTTTACGGTTGTCAGGCTTCCTTCAGCCTATAATGTGATCCTGGGCTGACCTGGGCTCAATCTACTCGATGCCGTCGTCTCCACCAGGAGGCTGCTTGTACAATTCCCGACCCCTTATGGCATCGAGGAAATGAGGGGGGTACCCCAGCCAGTGCAGCATTGTTTCCAAACCCTCCCTGGGGCTGATGCCCCCACGGTCGACCACGGAGCGGATGATCTCGACCAAAGGGCATGAGACCCCAGGGGAGGCCCGGTCGAACACCTATTGTCTTACCCTATTGGAGCCGACCGGACGAGGATGGTGTAGATCAGAGCCCAGCTGCCCGACGAGGAGAGGGCACGCCTGCTGGAATTCCTACGGGCGAACGCGGATGTGTTTGCCTAGATGGCGACAGACATGCCGAGTATCCCACCCGACATCATCACTCACAAGCTGAGCATTAATACAAGGTATAAGCCAGTCCAGCAAAAAAGGAGGAGCTTCACCCCGGAGAGGCAGGCGGCCATCAACGAGGAGGTAAACAAGCTCCTCGCTGCCGATTTCGTTCAGGAAGTGCAGTATCCGAGCTGGCTGGCGAATGTGGTGATGGTGAAGAAGAGCAATGGTAAATGAAGGATCTGTGTGGACTACACCGACCTCAACAGGACATGCCCGAAGGATAGCTTCCCCTTGCCAAAGATTGACCAACTGGTAGACGCTACCTCGGGGCACCGCCTGCTGTCATTCATGGACGCATTCTCCGGGTACAACCAGATACGGATGCACCCAGAGGATGAGGAACACACCACCTTCATCATCGATCAAGAGACCTACTGCTACAGAAAGATGCCCTTCGATCTAAAGAATGCTGGGGCCACGTACCAGCATTTGGTCAACAGGATCTTCCGGGACCAGATCGACCGGAACATGCAGGTCTATGTCGACGACATGTTCGTCATGAGCAAGTCGAGCTCGGACCACGTCATCGACCTCACCGAAACCTTCCACAATCATCGAGAGCACCGGATGAAGCTAAACCCGGTGAAGTGCACCTTCAAGGTGATGGCGGGGAAGTTCCTTGGCTTCATGGTCACTCAGAGGGGGATTGAAGCCAACCCGGAGAAGGTCCGGGCGATCATCGACATGGAGCACCCTACGTCCAAGAAGCAAGTCCAGCGCCTGACAGAGTGGATTGCGGCCCTAAGCCGATTCATCTTGAGGTTGGCTGATCGTTGTCTCCCCTTCTTGAAAGCACTGTGCAAGTTGCACGACTTCACTTGGATGGAAGAGGGCAGGACGGCCTTTAAGGAGCTGAAGGAATTCCTAGCCTCTCCCCTGCTGCTATCCAGACCACAAGAGGGGGAGGAGCTCCTACTCTATTTGGTAGTCACACCTGGGGCCGTCAGCTCAGTTCTCATTCGCGTAGATGAGGATGGATCGTAGAAGCCGGTGTACTACACCAGCAAAATCCTCCATAATGCGGAGATCAGGTATACTCGCTCTGAGAAACTCATTTCTGCACTAATAATGTCTGCTAAGCGCTTCAGACCCTACTTCCAAGCACACCCTATCATGGTCGTGATGGATCAGCCACTACGAACCATACTTTGCCACCCCGAGACCTCCGGGAGGCTAGCTAAGTGGTCCCTACTGCTCAGCGAGTTCGACATAGCATATCGACCGAGGTCTTCGCAGAAGGCCCATGTCTTAGCCGACTTTGTAGTCGAATGCACTGGGCTTATCGAGGAGCTCGAGTAGACAATGAAGGAGAACCAAGTGGAGCTCGGACTAGGGGAGGAACCCTGGATCCTCCATGTAGATGGCACAGCCAACTCCGGCAGGAGCAGAGCAGGCCTCTTCCTCGCCAATAGCGACAGGGTGGTCGCAGAATGTGCCCTCCGCTTCAAGTTCGCCGCTCACGAGAAACTTTCAGACCCACGAGAAGCACCTCATACCCTTCTTGGTTATTTGTAGCGGCGAACCTGAAGCGAAGAACCCCAGATGGTGAAATACCTGGATCAAGTCCGTGTAAGCACGGCAGGCTTCCGATGCTGTAGCATCTCCCACATCCCACGGGGGGATAACACACGCATGGATGCACTGTCGAGGCTTGCGACTCTGCCGGATTCATCGCTGGGGTGTGCCTACATCATGTACCTCGATAGTCCAAGCCACGAAAGACCTGAGGAGGTGCACCAAGTAACCCCCGAGCCGAGCTGGATGGATAGATATGTCAAATACATCACCGATGGCACACTGTCAGAGGACCGTGCGAAAGCCGGCCTCATCAGAAAGAAGGCCTCCAGGTTCGTCCTCATGGAAGGCCAACTCTACCGCCGGCCTCACTCCTACCCGCTCCTGAAATGCCTCAGGCCCACGGAGGCAACCTTTATACTCTAGGAGATTCATGAAGGCCTCTATGGGAACCACGTAGGAGCGAGAACACTGGCTTACAAAGCTCTTTGCCAGAGATATTTTTGGGAGACCATGAGGGGGGACGCCGCCGACCTCATCAAAAGGTGCAACAAGTGCCAGCGCCACTCCAACATACAGTGCCAGCGGGCAATCTCCTAGCTTTCTTCCCCTTGGCCTTTTGCTCAGTGGGGGATGGACATCCTAGGGCTGTTCCCCCCCGCGCCTGGACAGCGAAGGTTTCTGCTAGTGGTGATTGACTACTTCACCAAGTGGGTCGAAGCGGAATCGCTAGCCAGGATTACAGAGGCCAATGTCCGCCAGTTCTTCTGGAAGTCGATTATCTACCATTTCGGACTCCCCTGCTGTATCATCACCAACAATGGACAACAATTTGACAGCCGGGAGTTCGAAGGGTTCTATTATGAGCACGGCATCCAACACCGCTTCACCTCGATAGCCCATCCACAAACAAATGGGGAGGTCGAGGTGATAAACCAGACTATCCTCCAAGGGCTCAGGACCCGGCTGGACCAAGCCAAGGGCAGATGGGTGGAGGAGCTCCCAAGCATCCTGTGGGCCTACCACACGATGCCCAAAACACTGACCGGAGAGACACCCTTCAATCTCATCTTCGGTACAGAGGCAGTCATCCCGGTTGAGCTTGGCGAACCCATGCTGCGGGTGTAGCAGTACGATGAGGCACGAGATTCAGCACACCTTTTACTCAACCTGGACCTCCTTGAAGAAACAAGGGACAAAGCATGGCTTCGAATGATGGCATACCGGCAATGGGTGGCCCGGTATTATAACGTGCATGTAAAGCTGAAGGTCTTTAGGCTTGGTGACTTGGTGCTGCACCGAGCTGAAGCATCCCAGCCTCGGGAGTGTGGCAAACTCTCCCAGAACTGGGAAGGACCCTACAAAGTGGCCGAGGTCCTCTCGCACAGGGCCTATTACCTCGAGGATCTTAACGGCGCCAGGTTCCCTCGGACATGGAATGTCAGCAACTTGAAGAGAAACTATCAATAATGTAAGATTCTCTTCTAGTAATATTAAAGATTTTCTTTTGCACGAGTCGCTATCTGCCTTGCAGGAAAATCCCAATCAAGTCTTCGAGCCCAGCTCCAAGACATCAACTCCAGAGCCAAGCTCTTCGACCAATCAAGTCTTCGAGCCCAGCTCCAAGACCCCAACTCCGGAGCCCAGCTCTCCGGCCAAACATATCTCCGAGCCCAGCTCCAAGACATCAACTCCAGAGCCCAGCTCTCCGGCCAAACATATCTTCGAGCCCAGCTCCAAGACATCGACTCCAGAGCCCAGCTCTCCGGCCAATCAAGTCTTCGAGCCTAGCTCCAAGACATCAACTCCGAAGCCCAACTCTCTGACCAATCAAGTCTTCGAGCCTAACTCCAAGACATCAACTTCGAAGCCCAGCTCTCTAGCCAATCAAGTCTTCGAGCCCAGCTCAATGACCCCAACTCCGGAGCCCAGCTCTCCGGCCAATCAAGTCTTCAAGCCCAACTCCAAGACATCAACTCCGGAGCCCAGCTCTCCGGCCAATCAAGTCTTCGAGCCCAGCTCCAAGACATCAACTTTGGAGCCCAGCTCTCTAGCCAATCAAGTCTTCGAGCCCAGCTCCAAGACATCAACTCTAGAGCCCAGCTCTCCGGCCAAACATGTCTCCGAGCCTAGATCCAAGAAGTCAACTCTGGGGCCTAGCTCTCCGGCACCAAAGCCTCGAGCCTAGCTCCAAGGCACCCAAGACCTGAGCCCAGCTCTTAGGCATTCAAGCCCGGGGCCCAGCTCTCCGACACCAAAGCCTCGAGCCGAGCTCCAAGGCATCCAAAGACCTGAGCCCAGCTCTCAGGCATTTAAGCACGGGGCCCAGCTCTTCGGCACCAAAGCCTCGAGCCTAGCTCCAAGGCATCCTAAGACTTGAGCCCAGCTCTCAGGCATTCAAGCCCGAGGCCCAGCTCTCCGGCACCAAGGCTTCAAGTCTAACTTTGGTGCGGGCACCAGACTCAGAAGAAGACTTCAGAGCTCCATTTGGATCTCTGATTGACATTGCCCGAGAAATTAGGGTTTGTAATAAAGGTTGACCTGGTCAACCAGTTTATTTATTTTATTTATTGAGTCACCATTTAAATTTTGTTGAGTCATGTTGACTCAGTGCAAGTCCCAATGTGGTTTCAATTTGGTCCAAAATGGTGCCACATTTGTCTTCCAATCAAATCAAGGTTCAAGCAAGTGGAGGCCACACTCCAAGCCACATGCCCAGCCACACTCCGAGCACACACCAGAGTCCAGGAGGCACCACAGAGGCATCCCAGTGTCATGGTCCCCACATCCAAAGAAGAAAAAAATCAAATTGGAGGCTACTTTAAAGGAGGCGCCCATACCTGCCTATTTTACCTAAGCAAAGAAGGAAGAAGACTTCTCTTGGAGAAGAAATCAAAGAAGGACATCCAACCTACTCCTAATTGAAGTTCAAATCAAAATCAAAGAGCTTAACTTGGAGTGGAAGAAAAGAAGAAATACCATAAGAAGAAGAGGACTCCAAATCCAAATCCAACTCCAAAGGAGGCACCAAAAAAATTCAAAAAAAATTCCTTTATGGCCGTCCCAATTTTTTTTGAACTCTTGGTCGGCCAAGAGAGAAGATTCTCTACCTAATCTAGTGGTTGGAGGAGTTTAGTCCCACATGAGAATTTGTACAAGCTTGGAGAAAATTTTAGGTCTATATAATAGACCTCTCTTTGTAACTTTAAAAAATCAATGAAGAAAATTATTTTTTTGCTATTCTCTTGTGTTGAGTGACCTAGGTTTCTCTTCTTCCACACTATTCTAAGTGTTGAGCTCCGTGAGGGGGTAATCCGGGTTCCATTGGAGCCTTGAGGAGGTGAGAGATCTCCATCTTTATCCAAAACCCTAGGTTAGCCACTTGAAATTCCAAAACCCTAGCCACCCTTCATTATTTTCAATCCATCAAACCCTAGATCCATCCATCTCCCACGGCCTCTCTCTCTCTACAAGTCCAGGCCATCCACCTTCATCCAGATCCAGTCCGGCAACTTCAGATCCAGAGCAAGTTCCAAGGAAAATCACATCAACATCCAGGAGAATCCAGTTTTCAGCAATTTCAATCTTCAAGTTCATCAACCTGGTAAATCTTTCCCTTGACTCTCTGATTCCATCAATTGTTTTTCTTCTCTTCTAGATCTTGAGTTCAGGAGAAGCCAACCGGCCAAAGGACCAGTATTGGAGGATCCATTACGAAGATATCTGAATCCGGGATCCAACAATCTGCTCGGGAGAGTTCCTCCACCAAAATCTGTGAAGATCATTGTCTGGTTAGATAAACCATCTCTTCTCGTTATTTCTGTTCTTTTGAAAGTTCGGAGCGAAACCCTAGGTCTGGGAGTTTCTCAACCCCCAGCGATCCATTGCTTCTGAACTACTCTGATAATTTAGTTTCCTTAAAATTGTGCTTTCAATTATCATATTAGTATCTTTCAATGTTAGGTTAACTTTTCTTTGATTTGAAGCCAACTTCTACAAACATATAAAAACAACAAAAAAATTAGTTAATCTTAATTTACTTCCGCATCGCATTCCTTTATTTGTTCTGCATCATTTTTGGTATCAGAGCCCAGTCTAGGGTTTCTGATTTGCTTGCTTGCTTGTTTTGATTGTTCTCTTTTTATTTTGTCTGCTCGAAGTAGACTCCCCAGGATGTCCGGTCCTAGGAACTAAGCGAGGCGCAAGCCTCCTCCTCCCATTCCATGGGGTGTTCCTAGGGCGTGTAGGGGATCCATTGGGTTATAACTTCGTAGCAGGGATTATAAACGGGGAAGACAATCTAGTTGCAGCCCGTAATTTCCATGTTGTCTGAATTATTTCTCCCTTCATAAAACTCTGAATTGTATGATTTTTGCTTCGTTGAAACCAGTATAATTGAACCTATTTTCCATAATTTTTCTGTGATTTATTGGTTTCGGTAAAAATTTTGAGAATTAAAATACAGCAACTCTATTTTTTGTGTTCTGCAATTCAATTCTTTTTGGAGTGATCATCTCATAATTTACTTAAGGGCAATTGAGCATCTAAGATAAGGGGAGGAGTTGATTACCTCTCCTTAGCCCAAAACCACCATCCAATCATTCGAACCTAGACCTAATTTAAAATCAGTTAGACCTAATTTGCCCTAGTGGGCTAGGGACACCAATTGGTCGGGTCTAGGCTAGTGTTGAGTCAGTTTGCCGAGTTATTCTGTGTGTGCTTAGCACTCAGTGTCTAGAACGGTGGTTTAGGGACTACGTCCCGAAGGGCTTGTGTGCTGGTCCGCCTACCTGGCCAATCACTGATTGGTGTCTAGGATTGGCAATCAAGGACCTAACACTCCCCTTACACCTGCCTGGCTGAGTCCTGAGTTACTACAGGCTAGCTTGCCACTCTGATTGGGCATCTAGTTTGGACTCTAGGTCTAGTGATCCAGTAGTCGATTTAGTCTAGTCTCATTTTGTGTGCTTGCTTGAATCATCATGTCTACCAGAAACGGAGTGCCATATCAACCTGGTCAAACCCAATCTGATTTAGAGGCCATGATCAGAACTCTTACTGAAAGTATGGCTAAAATGAATCAGGATATGACAAACACTGTGGCCCAGTTTAGCGCATAAATTCATGAGGATCTTACCCAACTTAGGGACCGAGTCCAAGTACTTGAAGAACCTAGGCATCGGAATTGGACTCCTGACCCCGATTTTAATGTGCCTCAACCTCACCCACATCAGGAGCCTAGAAGGCCTTTATATAGAGATCCTGAACCTAATCATAGGAGGCCTGACCCAGAGCCTGAAGATAGAGATGATAGGTTCATCAAGAACATCAAATTAGATGCACCCACTTTTGATGGTAGTCTGAACCCTAAGGTGTATTCTGATTGGGAGGGTGAGATGGACCAATACTTTGAGTGGTATGCTATGTCTGAGGAGAGGAAATACAAGTTTGCCAAGATGAAATTAGTGCGTCAAGCTAGGTTATACTGGGAGAACATTGAGCTAACCACTAGGAGACGGAATGTTGAGCCCATAACCACTTGGCAGGGTATGAAAGAAAAACTGAGAGATAAATACCTACCCATTTCATACCAGCAAAACCTGTTAGACCAATGGCAAAACCTGAAACAAGGAAACCGATCTGTCTCAGACTACATAACTACTTTTGATGAATACCTAATGAGATGTGATGTGAGTGAAGCCCACGAAGTCACTTTGTCTAGATTTAGGGCTGGACTGAGGGAAGAAATCAAGAGAGAACTATTTCTGAGAGAGGTTACTGATCTAGACCAAGCCTACCAGATTGCACTAAACACTGAGAAATTTCAGAGAGGACCTATACCTTCTAGGGTTAGTGCCCTAATCCCAAGGAATGGACCTAGCCAAGTTATCCCTAGTAAACCTTTTCAGGGTACTTCTACCCCTAGACCCATGGACAAAGGTAAGGCACCTGACACCCAGAGAACCCCTAGTTCAAATATCACCTGTTTTAAGTGTCAGAAACCAGGTCACATTTCCAGTCAGTGTACTGCCATAGCCTGTTTCAAGTGTCATAAGGTAGGTCATGTTGCTAGCCAGTGCCCACGAAGATCCCTTTACATAGAAGAGGGAGAGAATGATAATTCCGAGCCCAGTAAGGAATTTGAAGAAGAAGTTTATGAGGCCGGAATGAATTTGGTTGAGGAGTATGAAGGAGAGGAGGAACCCAATGAATCTGACCAATTAGGAGTTGTAAGATGCATCCTATCCCAGAATCTAGTTCAAGAGGATTGGCGTAGGACTAACATCCTACAGACTTTTCTTAAATTAGGGGATAAGGTATGTAAGATCATCATAGATAGTGGGAGCTGTGTAAATGCCATCTCTACTAGCACTGTCAAGATGTTAGGCTTAATCCCAGTTCCCCATCCCAACCCCTATAAGGTTTCTTGGGTAGATTCTACCTCCATACCCATCCAGTCTAGATGTCAAGTCCAAATCCAAATGCAATCTTATCACGAAAAGATTTGGTGCGATGTTTTACCCATGGGGGTAAGCAGTATAATTCTCGGAAGACCTTGGTTGTATGATCATGATGCCACCCTCTTAGGAAAATCCAATACCTGTGTCTTTAGTTTCAATGGGAAGAAGATTACGATCCATTCAGTTCCCCCTAAGGACAAGGTAACTAAAGGAGCCGGTAAGGTTAAGGAGATGAAAACTGGAGTGAACCTAATCAGTGCTAAGGATCTAGAACAAGAAATTCATAGTGGTTCACCCATCTGGATGTTGACTGCTAAGGAACTTAGAACTTCGGAACCCTCAGAGCCTCCTCAAGAAGTTAAACCTGTGTTAAAAGAATTTGAGGATGTCTTTCCCGAGGATTTGCCAGACCACCTTCCACCTCTTAGGGATATCCAGCATGCCATAGATCTAATCCCAGGAGCGACTTTGCCCAACTTGCCCCATTACAGGATGAATCCATCTGAGCATGAAGAACTGCAAAAGCAGGTTGGAGAATTATTGAGGAAGGGGTTTATTAGAGAAAGTCTTAGCCCTTGTGCAGTCCCAGCCTTACTGACCCCAAAGAAAGATGGCACGTGGAGGATGTGTGTTGACAGTCGTGCCATCAATAAAATTACAATCAAATATAGGTTTTCCATCCCTAGACTAGATGACATGCTTGATATGATGGCTGGTGCAATGGTTTTTTCTAAGATTGATCTCAAAAGCGGCTCTCATCAGGTTAGAATTAGACCCGGGGATGAATGGAAAACTGCTTTCAAGACTAAGGATGGTCTTTATGAATGGGTTGTTATGCCTTTTGGGTTGTCCAATGCCCCTAGTACCTTCATGAGAATTATGACCCAGGTACTTAGAGCTTTCATAGGAAAATTTGTGGTGGTTTATTTTGATGACATCCTGATCTATAGTAAGACCCTAGCAGATCACCTAGGCCACCTTAGAGCAGTCTGCCAAGTTTTGAGGAATGAGAGACTCTACGGTAATCTTAAGAAGTGTGAATTCATGACTAGTAGAGTTATCTTTCTTGGTTTTGTAGTAACCCCTGACGGCGTGGCGGCCGATCCTGAGAAAATTAGGTCCATAGTAGACTGGCCAGAGCCAACCAATGTGCATGAAGTTAGAAGTTTCCATGGCTTGGCTACCTTCTATAGGCGATTCATCAAGGGGTTTAGTACTTTAGCTGCTCCTATCACTGATTGTATTAGGAAGGGAGAATTTCATTGGACTAAGTCAGCCCATAAAGCCTTCCTAGATCTTAAGGATAAAATGACCCAGGCACCCATTCTGAGATTACCCGATTTTTCTAAAGTATTTGAGGTTGCCTGTGATGCTTCAGGTGTAGGAATAGGTGGAGTCCTAAGCCAAGAGAATCATCCCATAGCATTCTTTAGTGAAAAACTTAATGATGCTAAGCTTAGGTATTCTACCTATGATAAGGAATTTTATGCGGTGGTGCAAGCTTTGCGTTACTGGAGACATTATTTGCTACCGCAGGAATTTGTACTATTTTCGGACCATGAGGCTCTTAGATTTCTGAACTCCCAAAAGAAGCTTAACCCTAGGCATGCTAAGTTGGTAGAATATATCCAGTCCTATACTTTTGTCCTGAAACATAAGGCTGGAGTTGAGAATAAGGTAGCTGATGCCCTTAGTCGCCGATCTCTGTTATTAACTTCTGTTAGAACTGAGGTCATAGGGTTTGAGCAAATCAAAGAGGAATATGAGTCTTGTCCGGATTTCACAACTGTGTATCAGGATCTAGTTCAAGGACCATCTAGTAATCACCAGGATTATACCCTTGTAGATGGTTTTTTGTTCTTCAAAAATAGGCTTTGCATCCCTAGAACTTCTCTTAGGGAATTTTTGATTTGGGAAATCCATGCTGGAGGTTTAGCCGGCCATTTTGGAAAAGACAAGACCATTCTGGCTATTGAAGACCACTTTTTCTGGCCTAGCTTCAAAAGGGATGTAGCTAATATTGTAGCTAGATGTCGAACCTGCGCTGTTGCCAAACAGCAAAAACAAAACACTGGGCTTTATACCCCACTCCCTGTCCCAGATCGTCCTTGGCAAGATGTGAGTATGGATTTTGTGTTAGGTTTACCTAAGACCCAGAGGAGACATGATTCTATCTGTGTCGTAGTCGACCGATTCTCTAAAATGGCCCACTTCTTGCCTTGTTCCCAAACCTTTGATGCGTCTAAGGTAGCCACACTTTTCTTCAATGAGATAGTTAGACTCCATGGCCTACCTAAGACAATCGTTTCAGATAGGGATGTCCGGTTCACCAGTTACTTTTGGAAGACCCTTTGGCATAAGTTAGGGACAAAACTTAAGTTTTCAACTGCCTATCATCCCCAAACTGATGGCCAAACTGAAGTAGTGAACCGTAGCCTAGGAAATCTGCTGAGATGTCTTGTTGGTGAAAACACCAGAAATTGGGATTTATACCTACCAAGGGCAGAATTTGCATACAATGACTCGGTCAATAGGTCTACGGGTAAGAGTCCATTTGAAATTGTACATGGGTACAAACCTCACACACCTCTTGACCTAGTCCCTTTACCTGTCCACACTCGAGTCTCCGAATCTGCTGAGAATTTTGCACAGCAT
Source organism: Areca catechu (assembly GCA_021397845.1). Taxonomy (NCBI): domain Eukaryota; kingdom Viridiplantae; phylum Streptophyta; class Magnoliopsida; order Arecales; family Arecaceae; genus Areca; species Areca catechu. Next base: position 148,526,949 of record CM038039.1, on the reverse strand, counting down.
GTAAAAGACTTGCATAAAGAAATTCATGCCAAAATAAATTTAAGTAATGAAACTTATAAGAAGTTGGCTGATACTCAAAGGCGAGTCAAATCTTTTGTTGAGGGAGACTATGTGATGATTAGGTTAAGGCCTGAACGGTTTCCTCCTGGAACCGTTAGAAAGTTACATGCTAGGGGAGCTGGACCATTTAGAGTGGTAAAGAGAGTAGGATCCAATGCCTATGTGCTCGAGTTGCCTCCAGAACTAGGCATTAGCTCTACTTTCAACGTTACAGACTTAGTAGAGTACAGGGAGCCAGCTGTGATTCCTAGTGAGCCTTTTGAGCCTAACCCTATCATTGAGAGTGATCCCGACCCTGTGTGTCCACCAACAAACTGGCCTGTGAGGAAAGAGCAGATTGAAAAGATCCTGGATGATCAGGTTATCTCTACTCGTAATCGAGGATACCAAAGGTACCTGGTCCGCTGGCAAGGAAGGCCAGATTCTGATGACTCTTGGATCTCCCGAGAAGAATTACAAGAATTGGACCCAGACCTCTTGGAGAGATACCAGAGCCAACTTGAGCCTTACTCGACAGGGTCGAGTTCCTCCCACCCTGGGAGAATTGGTGCGGGCACCAGACTCAGAAGAAGACTTCAGAGCTCCATTTGGATCTCTGATTGACATTGCCCGAGAAATTAGGGTTTGTAATAAAGGTTGACCTGGTCAACCAGTTTATTTATTTTATTTATTGAGTCACCATTTAAATTTTGTTGAGTCATGTTGACTCAGTGCAAATCCCAATGTGGTTTCAATTTGGTCCAAAATGGTGCCACATTTGTCTTCCAATCAAATCAAGGTTCAAGCAAGTGGAGGCCACACTCCAAGCCACACGCCCAGCCACACTCCGAGCACATGCCAGAGTCCAGGAGGCGCCACAGAGGCATCCCAGTGTCATGGTCCCCACATCCAAAGAAGAAAAAAATCAAATTGGAGGCTACTTTAAAAGAGGCGCCCATACCTGCCTATTTTACCTAAGCAAAGAAGGAAGAAGACTTCTCTTGGAGAAGAAATCAAAGAAGGACATCCAACCTACTCCTAATTGAAGTTCAAATCAAAATCAAAGAGCTTAACTTGGAGTGGAAGAAAAGAAGAAATACCATAAGAAGAAGAGGACTCCAAATCCAAATCCAACTCCAAAGGAGGCACCAAAAAAATTCAAAAAAATTCCTTTATGGCCGTCCCAATTCTTTTTGAACTCTTGGTCGGCCAAGAGAGAATATTTTCTACCTAATCTAGTGGTTGGAGGAGTTTAGTCCCACATGGGAATTTGTACAAGCTTGGAGAAAATTTTAGGTCTATATAATAGACCTCTCTTTGTAACTTTACAAAATCAATGAAGAAAATTATTTTTTTGCTATTCTCTTGTGTTGAGTGACCTAGGTTTCTCTTCTTCCGCACTATTCTAAGTGTTGAGCTCCGTGAGGGGATAATCCGGGTTCCATTGGAGCCTTGAGGAGGTGAGAGATCTCCATCTTTATCCAAAACCCTAGGTTAGCCACTTGAAATTCCAAAACCCTAGCCACCCTTCATTATTTTCAATCCATCAAACCCTAGATCCATCCATCTCCCATGGCCTCTCTCTCTCTACAAGTCCAGGCCATCCACCTTCATCCAGATCCAGTCCGGCAACTTCAGATCCAGAGCAAGTTCCAAGGAAAATCACATCAACATCCAGGAGAATCCAGTTTTCAGCAATTTCAATCTTCAAGTTCATCAACCTGGTAAATCTTTCCCTTGACTCTCTGATTCCATCAATTGTTTTTCTTCTCTTCGAGATCTTGAGTTCAGGAGAAGCCAACCGGCCAAAGGACCAGTATTGGAGGATCCATTACGAAGATATCTGAATCTGGGATCCAACAATCTGCTCGGGAGAGTTCCTCCACCAAAATCTGTGAAGATCATTGTCTAGTTAGATAAACCATCTCTTCTCGTTATTTCTGTTCTTTTGAAAGTTCGGAGCGAAACCCTAGGTCTGGGAGTTTCTCAACCCCCAGCGATCCGTTGCTTCTGAACTACTCTGATAATTTAGTTTCCTTAAAATTGTGCTTTCAATTATCATATTAGTATCTTTCAATGTTAGGTTAACTTTTCTTTGATTTGAAGCCAACTTCTACAAACATATAAAAACAACAAAAAAATTAGTTAATCTTAATTTACTTCCGCATCACATTCCTTTATTTGTTCTGCATCAAACTTCCAGACATTCGATTCCTGAGCCTCACTCTCAAAAAAAAAAAAAAAAAGAGAGAGAGAGAGAGAAAGAGAAGAAGAAAGAAAAGAAAATGGCAAAAGGAAAAAGAGAGAAGAGGGGATGGAAAGAGGTGAGAGAAAGAAGTTAGACTGAAATGTTCTTTATTATTTCACATGAAAAATTACAACGTTCGGGCCCTGACATGCCAGGCTGCCCGGATCAACAAAAAGCAAAGATTACATCAAGAGGATCAGGGGTCCTAATCGACTCGGCCGGTGCCTTCCCTGGATGATGCTCGACTTGGATCTCCCCTTCCTCGGCCCCTGCTACTGGAGCACCATCCTCGACAGCCCTGATTGGGGGACTTCCTCAACTGCTCCCGCCCTCAGGGCCAGTTCAACCGCTGCCACTAGCCGGGCTGGCTCAGTGCACGCCGGTGAAGCAGAATCCGCCCACGAGAATGGCCCAGCCATCGCAGCGCCCTCCTCTACGGCCGGTGCCGGGGATGGGGTGGCCATGCTCGGGAGTAACAGCGCGGCCATTATCTTGTCCAAGATGATGCCACGCAATTAGGACCGACAGTAGGCGAACCCCTTGAAGAAGGAGTCCATCGCTACCTCCTTAAAGTCCGCCAGGTACTCCGGGGAAGCCTTGAAGTTGGCCACCACCTCGGCGACCTCTTTTCGCACGGCCTCCACCGAGCGAAATGCCTCGGACGACCTCTCCTCTGCCCATTCAACCCGGCGGACCACCTCAGTCATTCCCCTCTCCACCGCCTCGGCCGAGCTGGCGATGAAGGAGGCCTTCCCCTTTGCCTCTGCGGCCCTCTGCTCGGCAACCGCGGCTTTCTTCTCAGCGGAGGCGGCCCACTCCCTTGCCTCCTCCAACTTAGCTCAGAGCTCCTTCAGCCAAGTCCTCTTCGCCTCGAGCTCCCCCTCAAGCTCCTTCTTGAGCCGCTCAGTGCTGGCGGCCTCGCCCATGGGGTTCTTCACCTTTGAGGTGGCTTCCTAGGCCTCCTAGTTCTTCCACCTTAGCTCGGCCCTCAGGGACTCGAGCTCTGCCAGGTGCTCCTCGTCCCTCCTGACCCAGTTGCGGTAGTAGTCCCGGATGAGAACGAGCTCTCTACCTTGCTGCATCAGGAAAAATGTTAGCTGTAAGGGCAAGAGACGCCAAGCGGAACAAAGGACAAAGCAAAGTGAGAGAAGACTTATGGCGTAAAGGTTGGAGAAGGACACGCTGATGACATCATCGAGGAGTCTCCCACTCCCCTCTTATCGATTGTAGGACTGGATGGAGAAATCCATCATCCGCTTGGCAAGATTCGGGTCCTTCATGAGGGAGACATTGGGCCCCAGCCTGAAAGGGACCCGGCGATAGTCCCTGTCCCTTTGCCCCACCGCTGACGCAGACTCTTCCACGATGGGAGATGCTTCTGGTACGGGTTGCGGGCTCGGCACTGGCTCGGACCACACCATTGGCGCCAACCTCGCACCTTCTGGCTCCCCCTCCTCATCGACATCGACGATCTCTGGAGGGGTCACCACAGCAACGGCCGACCTGGCCCAGGCCACCACCTTGGACTCGGGCACCGAAGTCGGACTGCATTACCTCGAATGCTCCAGGATGGGCTCGGCTGCCCTCTTCCACCTCCGCTCGGATATAGGCGCGACGGGAATAGCCTGCACTGGCCTCGCGCCATCATCCGCATGAGCCCTCTTCGGAGTGGGCTCGCCGGCCCCAGCTGCCTGATTTCTCTCCTCGGAGAAGGAGAGCAACTTCATGTCTGCACCGAAAACTTCATGTCTGCACCATCCATCGAAAACTTCATGTCTGCACCATCCATCGAAAACTTCATGTCTGCACCGAGATAGACATGGTCAGCTCCAAAAAAAAAAAAAGAGAGAGAGAGAGAAGAGAAAAGAAAAGAACAATATATATATATATCGAGCCGAACTCACCCAACTCCCGCGTCGAGTCAACCCCAGCCTCACAAAGGTTCTGCTCCGATAGCAGGACCTCGAGCGAAGGGATCGTAGCTGAGCGGAGCTGCTCATAAACCTCCAAGTCGGTGGCCTCGACTGTGGAGTTCTGATTAGGGGACCGATTTAGGTCACTCCAAGCCCAGTCAACCCCCTCAACCGAACCGAAGAAAAACCTACTCTTCCACCCCTTGATGAAAGAGAGAAGCTCAAACCTAATGCCCCTGGGGTGGGAGGAAAGAGACCACCACCCCTCCTCAGACGGGTGGTGATTCAGGGTAAAAAATGCCCTGAACAAAGAGAAATGGGCAACTATCTCATGGAAGTGACACAGAGTGATGAAATAAAAGATCATTCTAACAGCGTTTGGGACAAGTTGGACAGGAACAAGATGATAGTTGGCTAGAATAGAAAGAAAGAACGGATGGAGTGGGAATCGAAGGCCCCCGACAAAAGTCTCCTCGTAGAAGGCTATCCGGCGAGGGCCGCTAGAAGTGACCCACTCCCCCGAACAAGAAATTGAAAGTTGGATGGAGTCTGGGATGCCATAATCATCACAGATGGTCGCGAGCTCCATGACGGTGATAGCAAAAGTAATCCCTGATGCGGAACTAATATGCATGCAATTATTTTTGTGTGTTTTATATGTGGAGTTAAGTGATTAAATCCCAAAAATCAAATCAAAATAAGTTGTAGGGAATTCTATACGAATTTTAGAAACTAAGCATGCAGACTAGGACCTAAGAAAGCAGTAAAGATGGATCGCCGGAGCTGAGAAGCCTCGGTTAGGGCAAGTTCTCCCACAATAAAATTACTGGTGGCAGAGGGGGTGTACCTGACAACATCTGATGCACCCAATGAAGATCTCAGTGAAGGAATCTCTCATTCCTCGATAGATGTGGCCTAGAAAACCGAGCCAAAGACCCGCGGATACCCGGCTTTCTACTCGGTGGTCTGATTGAGGCTTGGCTGGAGTCATTGGATTCGTAGGAACTCGGGGACCTGCAAACGACCTGTCAGGGGTTAGAAAACTCACAAGAGAACAAGGAAACAAAACAAAAATATCAAGATGAATAAAGTTTTGGAGGGGGCAATCAAGGCTCTGGAAGGATGGTTGGCGGCAAGAATCTATTGTAACACCGGGAAGAAGAAAGCACCAATAAAACCCCTTAAGCACAAAGCAGGGTAGCACAAAGCAATTGAAGAGAACTCAAGTTTTAATTCATATATCAAAATCAATCCTCATACAAGAGACTAGGGTCCTTTAAATAGACCCTTAGTCTTGGGCTCCAAGTAAGGGTACATTAGACATTACATAAGAATCCTTTTCCCTCTCAAACCCTAGCTAGAAAATAAGGAAACATTAGGTAGAAAAAATCCCTAAAAAATCTCTTAACTTGGTCAACACTCCAAGGATAACTAGGGGGGCATGTTGGGCTTCTAGGAGCAGTAAGGGGCCAGCCCAAAGGGGCTCGGGCGCATGGACTTGGGCCTCTAGAAGCTAGGGTGGCCTGGTAGCCAGGTAGCGGGAATATTCCCTAGTATCTTGCTTCTTAAGGGCTTGGGCTTAGCGCCTGGGCTTGATTTCTTTGTGATAGGATGCAGATGGACCTCTAGAATCATGGATGCCCTGGTCTATGAATATACTTTGGCATCTAGAAGGGAATCTGGGTATCTAGAGGACTTCTGCAAGGAATCAGGGTTTTTGATTTTCTTCCTGAGGTCTTCAAATCTTCAAGCTGGGTTGGACTTGGGCTAAACTTCCATGTCTTCAATCTGGTTGGACTTGGTCTTCACTTGTATGATGTGGTCTTGAGTCTTCAATATGCTTGGACAGGACTCAAAAAAAATAAAATTAGCTCGACATGAGCTGACTAACATTGGACTGAACTAGCTCAACATGAGCTGACTAGTACAGAACTGAAATAACAACTCAAAAGACTCAAATAATAACTAAAATGGACTCAGATGGGCTAAGACCTTATTACAAATAGACTCATAAATTATGGATCAACCCACAGAGGGTTGAAAAGCCTCTGTCTTATTCTGGTGCCTTTGGTGTCCCCACCAATTCTCCCGGGGTGGGAGGAACTCGACCCTATCAAGTGAAGATCAAGCTGGCTCACATATCTCTCGAGGAGGTCTGAGTTGAGGCGTTGCAAGTCCTCTCGAGAAATCCATGAATCGTCCGACTCTGGCCGGCCTTACCATCAGACCAGGAAATGTTGATAGCCATGGCCCTGGGTCATGATGGCTTGATCATCCAGGATACGCTCGATCCGTTCTCCTCTCTCAGGCCAAATTTGTTAGTGGACACTCTAGGTTAGGGTCACTCACAACGGGAGGGGATAGATCCAAAGGCCTTACTAGGTATCACTGTTGGGTCCCTGTACTCAACCAGGTCTGTAATATTGAAGGTAGAACTAATGCCCAAATCTGAAGGCAAGTCTAACACATAGTCAGTTGATCCAACTTTCTTTAACACTTTAAAAGGTTCGACTCTACGAGTATGAAGCTTCTTTTAGATCTAAGCCTAACCAAGATAGAATCCACTACATCAAATTCTTTGACCCTTCTTCGGGAATTAGCCAGTTTGTTTAAAATTAGTGCAAGTGGTGAACATGCTGGGCACATGTAGACTCCTAACAAGATGATGCAAAGGACTCAAACCTATACCTAATAGACTCGACTTTGTATTCCTATGGAAGGAAAATTTATTGGACTTTTATGGGCCTAAACCTAAGAGATTATAGGTTCTCTAGGTTTGATCCTAGCTTGACATGCACATGAAAATTTATAATGGACTCCTAGCAAATTCCAAAGGGTATGCCAGAAGTATAAGGCAAACCTAACATGCGTAATGAATGCATGCAGTATACTAATCTCCACTAAATGCAATCTAATGATCCTAGAAATGCTGGAGGTGTCTGGAAAGGGTAGAAAATAGGAAGTGGGTTCATAATTAGTCTAGTAGGGTAAGGAAAAAGGTTCAGGATTAGTTGGATACAGTAGGATAGAAGAAGGGGTGTCAGGAACTAATCCTATACTAATGAGGTTAACCTTACGAGGTTGAGCTATATCTACAGGGTTTGCATAATGGAAGGATGGGTCACCAATTTTAGGGAAGAGGTCCTTAATGGGAACTATAGGAGGGGGCTCATCCTGAGGGTACTGATTCAAAGAGATCAGGTCCTTAATAAATTTTTCTAGTTCCTGTATTTTTGGACTAGACTCTATAATTTGGCTCTCCTCTATGGTTTCCTCAAGTAAGGCTCTAGCAGCAGACCTAGGTTCTCTTCCTCTATTTGTTCTTCCACTATAGCTTTAGGTTGGATGTGGTTAGGGTCAACTACCTCTAGGTTGGCTTCTACCTGGGTATCTATTGGGTCAGCTAATTCTAAGTAATCTATAGGTATCTCCTCTTCTCCCTCATACTCATCCACTAAGCTCGCATCAGCTTCATACACTTCTGTGTTAATGTAAGCCTTGTGAATCTCAGGAATGGTTGGAGAAGGTCAGCTAGGGAAAAATTGGCTAGGTCCTAGTTTCTGATTATAGGTACTAATCCTAGTAGGTTCAGGTTGCCTAAGGGGTAGGGGCTCACTACTGGGCTCATATTTAGGGGTACTAATCCTATGGGATTCAAGTTGACTAGGGAAACCTGATTAGTACTAGGCTGATACTTAGGGGTTATGGGCTCCCTGGGCTCATAGGACAAGGGTGCAGATCTATGGGTCATGGGATTATAGGATCTGGGGTCAGAAGATTTGGATTCAGCTCTATGGGTCTTGGGTCTACTGGAATCATGGGATATGGGTTCATAGGTTCTAGAGTCATAGGATTTGGAGTCATAAGATCTATAGGCTATGGGTATACTAGGTTTATAGGGTGTGGGTGCATAGGACCTACGTTCATAGGTTTTGGGTACATAGGTTCTAGGTTCATATAATTTGGGTAAAGGTAGCTCAGGTTTGGATCTAGTCTGGATCCTACGGGTTTTCTCTAGGGTTCCTAGTCGGGCATCTAGTTGATCAAGTCATGGGTCAACTGGGCATTTGCTTGATCAAGCCTAAGATTGATGGATTAGGCTATCCTCTCTCCAAGGGCATCAATTTTAGCATCAAGATGATCCATGGATTCAGCCATTTTGTGAAAGTGGTGGATGATATGAAACCCCTGATCTAGTGCTCATGCAAGACTCGATCAAACCAACTATAGCTGACTAGACCTAGAATCTAAAACTAAGTGCTCAATCATGGTGGCAAACTAGCTTATAGTAACTCGGTACTCAGCCAGGCATGTGTAAGGGGAGTGTTAGGTCCCTGATTGCCAATCCTAAACACCAATCAGAGATTGGCCAGGTAGGCGAACCAGCACACAAGCTCTTTGGGATTGAGTCCCTGAACCACCGTTCTAGATACTAAGCACAAGGCACACACAAGTTAACTTGACATAGTGATCTAACACTAGCCCAGACCCGACCAGTTGGTGTCCCTAGCCTACTAGGGAAAATTAAGTCTAATCGATTTTAAGTTAGGCTTGGGACTGAATGCAGGGGATGTGGTTTTGGGCTAAGGAGAGGTTATCAACTCCTCCCATTATCTGGTATAGCAAGAGTGCCCTTAAAGGTAGATTATGCAATGATGGCAGGCAGATGAGGATGCAAATTAGGGTTTAGATATTTTTTTGGTATTTTTGGAGAATATGTAATTTTTTTTTATATATTTTGGTATTTTCTTAAACAGAAGAAAACTTGCAAATTATAGCCTACTATGCAGGAAATATACTAAAATTAAAAGATATGCAAGGAGATGCTAACCAAAACCCTAAACCTTCTAAAATTGTCTTGCTGAAAAAAAAGAGCCAAAAATTTGTAGGCTGTATTTCACCTTGAAGAAATTACACAGACTGAAATAAAATCTGCAAAAATTCTATAAAATACTTTCAGAATTTTTGGAGTGTTGATCAATGAGAAATAACTAAAAGAACAAAGTAAATACGGACTGTAAAAGATGCAGAAAACAAGCCCTAATCTAAGCTCTGATACCAGATGATGCGGAACTAATATGCATGCAATTATTTTTATGTGTTTTATATATGGAGTTAAGTGATTAAATCCCAAGAATTAGATCAAAATAAGTTGTAGGGAATTATATATTAATTTTAGAACTAAGAATGCAGATTAGGACCTAAGAAAGCAGTAAAGATGGATAGCCGGGGCTGAGAAGCCTCGATTAGGGCAAGTTCTCCCATAATAAAATTACTGGTGGTAGAGGGGGTGTACCTGACAATATCTGATGTGCCTGATGAAGATCACAGTGAAGGGATCTCTCATTCCTCGATGGATGCGGCTTGGAAAACCGAGCCAAAGACCCTCGGATACCCGACTTTCTGCTCAGTGGTCCGATTGAGGCTTGGCTGGAGTCGTTGGATTCGTAGGAACTCGGGGACCTGCAAAGGAACTGTCAGGGGTTAGAAAACTCACAAGGGAATAAGGAAACAAGAGAAAAATAGCAAGGGGAATAAAGTTTTGGAGGGGGCGGTCAGGGCTTTGGAAGGATGGTTGGCAGCAGGAATCTGTTGCAACACCGGGAAGAAGAAAGCACCAATAAAACCCCTTAAGCACAAAGCATGGTAGCACAAAGCAATTGAAGAGAACTTAAGTTTTAATTCATATGTCAAAATCAATCCTCATACAAGAGACTAGGGTCCTTTAAATAGACCCTTAGTCTTGGGCTCCAAGTAAAGGTACATTAGACATTACATAAGAATCATTTTCCCTCTCAAACCCTAGCTAGAAAATAAGGAAACATTAGGTAGAAAAAATCCCTAAAAATTCTCTTGACTTGGTCAACACTCCAAGGATGCCTTAGGAGGCATGTTGGGCTTCTAGGAGCAGCAAGGGGCCTGCCCAAAGGGGCTCGGGTGCATGGGCTTGGGCCTTTGGAAGCTAGGGTGGCCTGGTAGCCAGGTAGCAGGAATATTTCCCAGTATCTTGCTTCTTAAGGGCTTGGGCTTAGCGCCTGGGCTTGATTTCTTTGGGCTAGGATGCAGATGGACCTCTGGAATCTTGGATGCCCTAGTCTATGAATATACTTTGGCATCTAGAAGGGAATCTGGGCATCTGGAGGGCTTCTACAAGGAATCAGGGTTTCTAATTTTTCTCCTGAGATCTTCAAATCTTCAAGCTGGGTTGGACTTGGGCTAAACTTTCATGTCTTCAATCTGGTTGGACTTGGTCTTCACTTGTATGATGTGGTCTTGAGTTTTCAGTATGCTTGGACAGGACTTAAAAAAAATAAAATTAGCTCGACATGAGCTGACTAACATTGGACTGAACTAGCTCAACATGAGCTGACTAGTACATAACTGAAATAATAACTCAAAAGACTCAAATAACAACTAAAATGGACTCAGATGGGCTAAGCCCTTATTATAGATGGACTCATAAATTATTGATCAATCCATAGAGGTTTGAAAAGCCTCTGTCTTATTCTGGTGCCTGTGGTGTCCCCACCAATCCCCCCGAAGCCCGACGATCAAGGAGGTTCAGAAGTTAGGGCAGAAGGAAGAAGAGGACGAGGTGGAGGAGAGGAACCAGGTTCCCTAATTGTTATCCCCCCGGGTGCGGGCCTTCTGCTAAATTCATAGCATGCCGCATCACCTTCCTCATAAGAAGAAGAAGGAGATCTCGGCTTAGAAGACCCGTCCTCGGCCTAACAAGAAGGATGGAAATTCGGACCAAAACGAGCCATGGAGAAAGAAGGACCAGGTGGAGGAGAACCTAAGGAAACCCCTATTCGGCTGACAAGAAGAGGGAGAGAACTAACCTTCAGAAAGCTTGAAGAGATCACTCGAACGGCCAAAGGGGATAGAAGGAAAACTCCGGTATGACTGCGGGCGCAAAAAATTTGAAAGAAGGTGAGTTATGGGAAGCTACCTTTCTTTCCGAAGTTACCGATGCTCGACCGTACCGTTACGGCTCCCCCGCCAAAGGATGCCTGCCACATGTCATCGATCAATGGGGCAGGCACCTCATTTTGACTATGGCCACTCTGAATTCCATGCATGCCATAACTACTCCTCGGATGTGGCCACATGGCGCCACCGCACTGGCTCGGTGGTCCGCCCCGCGAAGCACCGTCGATCACGATCATTATTGCACCGGATCTTCACCTTTCCATGTCAGCACCATAATTACTCCCTTCGCCCCGAGCACCGTGCACCAACTGGCCTTAGGAGTGGGGGGCAAATGATGTGGCAGAGCGCTGACGTAGGACACCTGTCGGATGTCGTGTCAAAGTATGCTGCCACAATGGATGCTTCCTCCCGAGCTCCCTCACCGGGCTGAGCTCCTTCAGAACACCGAAGTCACCTACTGAGATCGAGCACCGTCCTCTGCCAGGTCGACCCCTGCGAAGCCGGGGATGCCTAGGTCAGAGCCGAGCGGCCTCCCCAAATCGGACCCCCCGAAGTCAGGTACCATGGTTCAGAGTCGAGCTTAGCCCTCCTCCGCCACACGGAGCCCCTTTGAGGCTGGGCTCTCCTGTTTAGGGTCGGAGCCACCCTCCTTCGCTTGGTCGGGCCTCCCGAGTGCGAGCCCCACGGTCTGGAGTCGAACTCAGCCCTCCTCCGTCACGTGGAGCCCCTACAAGGTCGAGCTCGATGGGACTTGGATCTGCTCTCCAACTCGGCCACCACCTCGGCCAGGGTGCCAATCCCTAAGGAAGTAGCACCTTCCCTCCCAGGATGCCAGAAAGCCTCCCGAGGGCCACGAAGTAATGCCCTCCATGCTGTAATAACTGCCAGCCACCGCCACTCACGCTAGAAGAGAAGGGAAGGAAGTCCCCTGACCAAGATGCCATGCCACCCGTACCACCATGAAAGGAGGCCAATCGAAGGGCACAAATCCTGGGGGTGGTGGCCCCCAATCGAGGCCTTGCCAGGAATGGTGCAGCCAGAAGGAATGTCAAAATGCATAGAAGCTTCCCTTACCGCATGTCAGGAGACACGTCCCATCCACGGCATGGACATCGCCGCACGAACGATCACCATGACTACAAAGAACGTTCAACGCCCCCAGAGGGGGGAGGTATGCAAAAAATGAAACCAAGGAATACTGGTGCAAGCCCAACAAGAAAAAGGATGATGCACCAAAGAAAGAGAACCCGAGTGAGGGTTGAGGGGACAAGGACACACAGGAGGACCTTTCCTCCTCAGCCATCACTTCTCCCAACCCGCTCTTGGCTCTATACACACCACATTCACTCCTCCTTGCATGGAGTCTATCAAGAGGGGCTCGACCAGGATGATCTATTCCCTTGGATCATCACTGACTTGACCGTCGGAGTGCCCCCCGCCGGAATCCTCGACCCGGGCCTCTAACGTTTATTTTCCTTGCAGGTCCCGAGGAGCTTTGGGAAAACTGATCGGCAGTCCGATGCCCCCGATAGCTATGAGCCACAGCGATCTTGGCAGCAACAATATCAATTATCAATTTTTTAGTAATAATTGAATCTTTAATTGACCTTATAACTAATACCTGCTTTACCTCGTCAGTGTGCATATGCGATGGAAGTGATAATAGCCTTTAGGTGACCTAAGTAGGTCACTAAAAGTTTAACCAGCTAGTTTACTCTTTGATTCACTATAATAATTAGCAAATACTGTTCAACTCTATTACCCTTTTCCTAGTCTATTTTGCTCAAGAATTTCTTTCATGGCACATGATTTATAAAAAAATTCTCCATAATTTTTTTTCAAAATTTTTAAAAGATTTTCAAAATAATTTTTAAAATTTTTTCAAAAATTTTTTCTTACCCCCCAACTTAATTTTCATTATCCTCAATGGAGTAAGGAAAAATTAGAATATGAAAGTAAGATAAGGAGAGGTACCACCTAGACTAGATATGCATTGTGAATTGCCTAGTGGATTTGTAAAGAGTGATCCATTAATCTTGCAAAAATAAAAATTACTAAAGAAAAAATCAATAAAAAGATTGGGTTGCCTCTCAATAAGCACTAAGTTTAAAGCCTTCAGCCAGATCTCTTAGGATTCTAATCCTATTTCTATCCGAATATTGATGTGGGTTTGTAATTCCCTATATGATTCGAGTACAGCTTCATAATATTTTCTACATAGGACCATTATGTGGCTTATTCCAATGGTAGCTAACAATTATTTCTTTATAATTAGATCTAGGTATAACTTTAGTACTAGTCGAGGTTTTAAGGAACCTAAATCTATGTTATTGATGTGTGAAGGGAGTATTTCAGGATCCCTATTTGATGCCTCTTCCTTCATCGACAGAGATGCAACCAATGTCATGAGTGGTTCAATTAATAATTTCGATCTTAGCATAAGCCCTTTCTAATCTACAACTTGGCACTTTTTCCAAATCAATATCAACTCTATCTCCATACATCGTTTCAACACTATAGATAAATTTTGAAGGCAATTCTCAAAAGTAGTGCCAAATACAAAGAAATCATATATAAAAGTTTTAAATTCATTATCCCTTTATGCACGATGTCCCACCCAATAACTTTTTTATGATTTTTTAGAATACATACAATTTAAGATTCTTGATTATATATTACTGGTAAGGTATCGGTGTATGTGATAGGAAGTAGCTTCAATTCTGGGTCAAGTGGTGATTCTAATAAAGGAGCTATTAGGGGTTTGAGTGATGGCTTATTGGTGGGGACACCAGAGGCACCAGAATAAGATAGAGGCATTTCAACACTCTGTGAATTGATCAATAATTTATGAGTCCATCTGAAATAAGGTCTTAGCCCATCTGAGTCCCTTTTAGTTGTTATTTGAGTCTTTTGAGTTGTTATTTCAGTTCTGTACTAGTCAGCTCATGTTGAGCTAGTTCAGTCCAATGCTAATTAGCTCATGTTGAGCTAATTTTATTTTTTTGAGTCCTGTCCAAGCATACTGAAGACTCAAGACCACATCATACAAGTGAAGACCAAGTCCAACCAGATTGAAGACATGGATGTTTAGCCCAAGTCCAACCCAGCTTGAAGATTTGAAGACTCTAGGAGAAAAATCAAAAATCCTGATTCCTTACAGATGCCCAGATTCCCTTTCAAATGCCAAAATATATTCATAGCCCAAGGCATCCATGATTTTAGAGGTCCATCTGCATCATAGTCCAAAGAAATCAAGCCCAGGCACCAAGCCCAAGCCCCTAAGAAGCAAGATACCAGGGAATATTCCTGCTACCTGGATACCAGGCCACCCCAGCTTCCAGAGGCCCAAACCCATGCGCCCGAGCCCCTTTGGGCCAGTCCCTTTCTGCTCTTAGAAGCCCAACACGCCCTGCTAGGCATCCTTGGAGTGTTGACCAAGTCAAGAGAATTTTTAAGGATTTTTCTACCTAATGTTTCCTTATTTTTTAGCTAGGGTTTGAGAGGAAAAAGGATTCTTATGTAATGTCAATTGTACCCTTACTTGGGGCCCAAGGTTAAGGGTCTATTTAAGAGACCCTAGCCTCTTGTATGAGGGGAGACTTTGATATATGAAATAAACCTTGAGTTCTTCAATTGCTTTGTGTGATTATCCTGCAATGTGCATAAAGGGGTTTGAGAGTTCTTCTTCCCGGTGTTTGCAACCATCTTCCTGCCGCCAACCATCCTTCCAGCCCCCTCCAAAACTTTCTTTTATTTGCTATTTTTCTTTATTTTCTTGATTTCCTATGAGTTTTCTAACCCCTGATAGGTCGTTTGCAGGTCCCTGAGATCCTACGAATCCAACGACTCCAGCCAAGCCTCAAACGGACCACCGAGCAGAAAGCCGGGTATCCGCGGGTCTTTGGCTCGATTTTTCAGGCCGCATCCATCAAGGAACAAGAGATTCCTTCGCTGCGATCTTCACCGGGTGCTTCAGACATTGTCATGTACACCCCCTCTACCTCCAGTCTTTATATTGTAGGAGAACTTGTCCTAACCGAGGCTTCTCAGCCCTGGCGATCCTTCTTTAGTACTTTTCTAGGTTCTAATCTGCATGCTTGGCTTCAAAAATTCATACAAAATTCCCTACAACTAGTTTTGATCTGAGATTCGGGAATTAACCACCTAACCCCACATATAAAATATACAAAAAGAATTGCATGCATATTAGTCCCGCATCATTTGGTATCAGAGCTTAGATTAGGGCTTGTTTTCTGTAATTTTTTGGTCTGTATATACTCTATTTTTTAAATTATTTCTCCCTGATCAAAACTCTAAAAATTCTAAAATATAATTTTCTGGATTTAGAATAATTCACAGTAATTTTCAGAATTTTTTTATATTTTATTTTGGCCTGTGAGTTTTCTGCAAGCCGAAATACAGCCTGCAAATTTTTGGCTCTGTTTTTTTCAGCAAGATAAGTTTGGAAGTTTTAGGGTTGCAAGTTTTCTTCTATTTAAGAAAATACCAAAAAAAAAAATTACATATTCTCCAAAAATACCAAAAACATCTAAATCCTAATTTGCATCCTCATCTGCCTGCCATCATTGCATAATTTACTTTTAAGGGCACAATTGCTATATCAGATGGGGGGAGGATTTGATCACCTCTCCTTAGCACAAAACCACATCCCTTGCATTCGGTCCCAAGCCTTAACCTAAAATTAACTAGACTTAATTTGCCCTAGTGGGCTAGGGACACCAACAGGTCGGGTCCGGGCTAAGTGTCAGATCATTGTGTCAAGCTAACCTATGTGTGCCTTGTGCTCAGTGTCTAGAACGGTGGTTTAGGGATTCAATTTCGAAGGGCTTGTGTGCTGGTCCGCCTACCTGGCCAATCTTTGATTGGTGTCTAGGATTGGCAATCAGGGACCTAACACTCCCCTTACACCTGCCTGGCCGAGTACAGGGTTACTATAGGCTAGTTTGCCACCCTGATTGAGCCCTTAGTTTTGGACTCTAGGTCTAGTTAGCTGTAGTCAGTTTGATCGAGTCTTGCATGAGCATTAGATCAGGAGTCCCATCTCATCCACCATCTCCCTGAACCCATGGATAAGCAGGAAGCTAGGATTCAAGCCCTTATAGACCAAATGGCCCAGATGTCTACCCAGTTAATTACCCAAATGACTCAGTTGACCCAGACCAATAGCCTCAGCCCAACTCAACCTAGTGAAACCATAGAGGACTCCAGATTCTAATGTGGCTTGCTATAGATGTCATAAGTTAGGCCATTACGCTAGCAATTGTCCAACTAGGGCCTTACACATAGGAGAATTAGAAGAAAGTGAGTCTGAACCCAAAGAACCCCTAGGTGATAATGTCAAGGAAGTATATCAGGCTGAGGACAATTTGGCTGAAGAGTATGAAGGAGACAAGGAACAAATAGAGCCTGATATGTTGGGAGTAGTTAGATGCATCCTTACCCAAAATGCGACACAGGAAGATTGGCGTAGGACTAACATCCTACAAACATTCATCAAGTTAGGGGATAAGGTATGTAAAATAATCATAGATAGTGGGAGTTGTGTAAATGCCATATCCACTAGTGCTGTCAAAACTTTAGGCTTGTCCACAGTTCCCCATCCGACTCCATATAAGGTTTCTTGGATAGACTCCACTTCGATTCCTATCAAACATAGGTGCCTAGTCCAAATCCACTTACAGTCCTATCAGGAGAAAGTGTGGTGTGATGTCTTACCAATGGGAGTGAGCAGTATCATCCTAGGTCGACCCTGGTTATTTGACCATGACGCGACCCTATACGGCCGATCAAATTCTTGCTCATTCATGCACCTAGGAAAGAAGTTTGTGATTAACCCAACAGCACCTAAGGACACTGTTAAGAGAGGATCAAGCCACCTAAAGGAAAAGAAAACGGGAGTCAATTTGATCACTGAAAAGGAAATTGAGAAAGAACTCACTGAGGGTACACATGTTTGGATTTTAACCACTAAGGAAATTCAGGAGCCTTCCCAAAAAGAACGCCCTCAGGAAGTGGCTAAAGTGTTAGAAGACTTTAAGGATGTATTTCCAGATGACCTACCTGACCAGCTTCCACCACTTAGGGACATCCAGCATGCCATTGACTTGGTCCCAGGAGCCACCCTACCCAACCTTCCATACTATAGGATGAACCCTACCGAACATTTAGAGTTACAAAGACAAGTAGGGGTTCTCCTTAGGAAAGGTTTTATTAGAGAGAGTTTGAGTCCCTGTGCAGTACCAGCATTACTGACCCCTAAGAAAGATGGCACTTGGAGGATGTGCGTTGATAGTCGTGCCATTAATAAGATCACAATGAAATATAGGTTTTCCATACCCCGTTTGGATGACATGTTAGATATGATGGCCGGAGCAACAATATTTTCAAAGATTGACCTTAAGAGTGGCTATCATCAGGTTAGGATTAGACCAGGGGATGAGTGGAAGACTACATTCACGACCAAGGAGGGTCTTTTTGAGTGGGTAGTAATGCCTTTCGGACTGTCCAATGCTCCTAGTACCTTTATGCGGATTATGAATCAAGTCCTACGGTTATTTATAGGAAAGTTTGTCGTAGTTTACTTCGACGACATTCTTATATATAGCAGGACCCAGAAGGACCATTTGGACCACTTGAATCAAGTCTGTTTAGCTCTTAGGGAAAATAGTCTCTTTGCAAACCTTAAGAAATGTGACTTTTTTACCCATAGAGTCATTTTCCTAGGTTTTGTTGTCATACCTTACGGAGTTTCTACTGACCCTGAAAAGATCAAATCAATTGTTGAGTGGCCAGTGCCAAAAAGTATTCATGAAGTACGAAGTTTTCATGGCCTAGCTACTTTTTATAGAAGATTCATTCGAGGGTTTAGTACCATAGTTGCGCTAATCACAGATTGCATTAGGAAAGGCCAATTTGAATGGACAAAAGCTGCTGATAGGGCCTTCCTAGATGTTAAGAAGAAAATGACACAAGCACCTATCTTAAGATTGCCTGATTTTTCTAAGGTTTTTGAGGTTGCTTGTGATGCATCTGGAGTTGGAATAGGTGAAGTTTTAAGCCAAGAGAGCCATCCCATTGCTTTCTTTAGTGAAAAAATAAATGAAGCCAAGCTTAAGTATTCCACCTATGATAAAGAGCTCTATGCGGTAGTGCAAGCTTTAAGGTATTGGAGGCACTATCTACTACCGTATGAATTTGTCCTATTTTCTGATCACGAGGCCCTTAGATTTTAGTTCCCAGAAAAAGCTGAATCCTAGGCATGCCAAGTGGGTCGAATACATCCAGGCCTACACGTTTGTCCTAAAACATCGTGCTGGAACTGAGAATAAGGTGGCCGATGCATTAAGTCGTAGAGCCCTGCTTCTGAACTCGATTAGCACTGAAGTCGTTAGATTTGAAAGACTTACGGATGAGTATGATAATTGTCCAGACTTTAGTGAAGTTTACCAAGATCTGAAATTAGGACCATCTAGTGACCACAGTGAGTACACCCTTTTAGATGATTATCTATTTAAGGAAAACAAGCTTTGTGTTCCGAAGACTTCCTTGAGAGATTTTCTAATTTGGAAAACCCATGCTGGAGGTTTGGCTGGCCATTTTGGAAGAAACAAGACCATATTGATAATTGAGGAGAAATTTTACTGGCCAGGCCTTAAGAGACAAGTAGCCAATATTGTTGCCCGATGTAGGACATGTGCGGTTGCCAAACATTAGAGACAAAACACCGGGTTATACACTCCTTTACCTATGCCGGATTGTCCATGGCAGGATCTTAGCATGGACTTCGTTTTAGGACTGCCCAAGACCCTTAAAAAACACGATTCAATCTTTGTAATGGTCGACATATTTTCGAAAATGGCCCATTTTATACCCTGTTCCCAAACTTTTGATGCCTCCAGGGTAGCCAAGCTTTTTCTCGATCAAATAGTCAAGTTACATGGGTTACCTAAAACCATTGTTTCAGATAGGGATGTCCATTTCACAAGCTATTTTTGGAAAACTCTTTGGCACCTACTAGGAACAAAACTAAAATTCTCAACTGCTTACCACCCTCAGACTGATGGACAAACTGAAGTTGTAATTAGAAGTCTAGGGAACTTATTAAGGTGCCTTGTTGGAGAGAATCTGGGAAATTGGGATTTACTTTTACCTCGTGCTGAGTTTGCATACAACAGCTCGGTCAATAGGTCTACTAGAAAAAGTCCCTTTGAGATTGTCCATGGTTACAGACCTAGGAGACCTATTGACCTTATCCCATTACCCATACACGCACGTGTATCTGAGTCTGCCGAGTCATATGCACAGCATCTTAAAGAATTACATAAGGAAATTAGTAAGAAAATTCAAATGAGTAATGAAGTTTATACGCATGTGGCTGATTCACATAAACGGATAAAGGAATTTAATGAAGGGGACTCTGTCATGATAAAACTTAGACCTGAAAGGTTTTCACCGGGAACTATGAAGAAATTGCATGCCCGGGGAGCTGGACCTTTCAAAATAATTAGGAAAATAGGATCTAATGCATATGTATTAGAGTTACCACCTGATTATGGCATTAGCTCCACTTTTAATGTTTCTGATCTGAAAGAATTTAAAGAACCAGCATTAATTCCGAGAGAGCCTTTTGAACTTCACCCTGCCTTTGAGAGTGAAACCCTACCTGAGTGTCCACCAGCAATTTCACTAGACCGGAGAGACAAGATTGAATGTATCTTAGATGACCAAGTGATTACTACTAGAAATAAGGGTTATCAGCGTTATCTGGTTCATTGGCACGGTCGACCGGAATCTGAAGACTTCTGGATTACCCGAGAGGATCTACAACAAATTGACCCAGATATATTAGAAAAATACCACAGTCAAACCGATCCTTACTCGACAGGGTCGAGTTCCTCCCACCCGGGGAGAATTGGTGCAGGCACCAGGCTCAGGAAGAGGCTTCAACTAATGCCAAGTTCTTTATGGATAGAAGACTAGAAATTTAAGTCCTGTAATAAGTCTATGAGTCCTGTATTTATTTTATTTGAATAATTGAGTCCTGTTTTAATTTGGGTCCAATTAGAGTTAAATTGGCTTTGTATTGAGTCGGGTTCAAGATCTACTTGCATTGGGCATCAATTAAGCAAGAATGAGTGCAACCAACTTCACCAACTACTTGGAGCACCACATCATCAAAGCACCATGCCACCTTGGAAGACAAGTCATGCCAACTTGGAGGATAAATCATGCCACATCACCAAGACACATCAACCATGAATTTTCAAATTTGAATGAAGCTCCACTCTTTATGGGTGCCCACCTTGTAATTAGGAGGTTTAAATTTGAATGGGCCACTCCTATCTTCATGGGCCACCCCTTGATTTTCTCCATGAAAAGTGTTGCATTTTGAATTTGAAAAGGAGCTTAAGGTTTATAAAAGCTCCTAGAATTCTCTTGTAATAAAAATGATGAATGAAATGAAATTTTGTTTCTAAGAAAGCTTTCTTCCTTTGCTAGCCAAAGACCCTTGAGAGAAGGTAGGTGTGAGACCTAGGATACTTAACCAAACAAGCTACTAGTCCCTTTTCCAATCCCATTCGGCCACCCTTGAAGAATCCTCTTCAAGCCTCTCCAATTTCAACCTTCCCATCTTCCAAAAGAGATCATCTATAATGGAGTTCTCCATGCCAACAATTGAAGATGATTCAAGCAAAGGACGCCAAAGGAGATCTACTTAAAGCCAAATCTAAGCCATTTCTTCCATTCCTAATTTCCTCTTCCATTTCTCCATTCTTCCACCTAAATCTTTTAATTTTACTATGTATCTATGCAGGATCCCCGGGTCTCCTAGTTTTCAAGGTGAAGGTCTACTGTGCCAAGGAATCATAAACAAGGTGCCTTTAGATCTATAGTAACTCCTTGCTATTCTTAGTACTTCATCTTGAGTGTCCCTTTTCTGAATTTCAGATTATTAATAGCTGGATAGCCATCTTTATAATCTTCTTTCAGATCTGAAATAGGAAAGTAGGCTAGCCCTAACCTGTGTGGTTTCCTAACCACAAAGATCCCTTCTTAATTACTTTGAGAGATTCTTTTCTAGTCTAGTTCTTTTCCTTATGTTCCTTTCATATAATTTTTATTTCTTTTACGTAGAATAGCTACATGTTTATCTATTTCATTTTCATTTAGTCCATCTAATTCTTCAAATGCATCATTCGATACATGTCCCCCATCATTTTGGTATCAGAGCATGGTAGGTTAGGGTTACTTTTGAATTTGTGCATTTAGGTAGGTTGCTGAAATTTTCTGCATGCATAGCATTCATACATGCTACTTAGTTATTATTTTTAAAATCCAATCTAGATCTAAAATTCACACCTCCTGAGCGGGTGTACACCAGTACACTGTCACAATCCATGGGAATAATGAGCCCCTGGCCAGACGTGAATTTTTAGGTTGAAGTTTGGTATGTAAATGCCTTTGTTTGTTTAAATTCTGCTTGCTATATTTCTGAATGAGCTGACTGAGATTTGCATAAAAGTCTGAATGAAAGTAGTTAATTTTTTATTAAAATAGTTTTTTTTCTACTCCATATTAAGTCAGTTATCATCACGTAAAATTTCATCTTCAGAAAAAAATTATAAAAAAAATGAAAATTCTCGCATCCCATCACTATCACTGAAATTCCTTTATGTTCAGTCCTGTTTTTTTTTATCTAGTTTTCAGTATCTGCTCAGCATAGTATAAAATTTATTTTTAAATTTCCTTTCGTATGGCATATCATCTAGAAGTTAGCAATCTTTTGTGAGTTTTTTAAATTTTTTTGAATCTGTTACATTGCACTTTTCCATCACTTGAGAACTGCAACACACTAATTCTGCACCTAAAATTTGGATCCATATGTTTGTTGCATTCATTTCATGATAAACAAAATTAAGGGCATCAAATTGACATAGGGTCAGGATTTCATTACCTATCCCTAGCCCAAAAATCATCAACTTGCATAACGAGCCCAACCCTAATTAAAACATATTAGACATTTAATTGCTCTAGCGAGCTAGGGACACCCACAAGGTCGGGTCGAGTCAAGTGTCAAGCCAACTTTGACACCCTGTTTGTGTGTGCTTGTATCTGGTGTCTAGGCAAGTAGTTCAAGGACTAGAGCCCGAAGGAAAGTGGGTTGGTTCTCTTACCTGGCCAATTTCAAATTGGTGTCTAAGGCAAGCAAAGAGGAACCTCCACTAACCTTACACTTACCTGGCCAGGTGCCAAGTTACTACAACCCGGATTGTCAATTTGACCTTATATTTGATTTGTACTCTAGGTCTAGTAAAACCCCTAGTCTGAGTTGAGTCCATGTGCATGGCAACTAGATCGGGAGCACCTTATCAGCAAACCCAAGCCCAATCTAGTGTAACCATGGAACAAAACTTTGAGAGTCTAATGAAATCCTTGAATGACCAAATGACTAGGCTGAACCAAAACTTAACTGATCAATTAGCCCAGACCAATCAAAACTTGACTGATCAGATAACCCACATCACTGCTAGACTTGATCGATTAGAAGCTCATACCCCTGGAGGAAATCATGAAGTCCAAAATGAGTTAGAGCCTGAATCCGAGTTTGAGACACCCATCAACCCTAGAAGAACTCTTCATCAAGACCATTTCTTCGAGCCAAATCCTAGGAGGCCCAATCCTGATCGAGTCCATGACCCAAATCCTAGGATAGCACACCATGATCCAGTCTATGAGCCAAACCCTAGGAGACACAATCAGGATCAGACAGACCATGATGAGCGAACCCTTAGGAGTATTGATTGGAAGCACCAACATTCGATAGAAATCTAGATCCTAAGGTTTACATAGATTGGGAGGGAGAGATGGATCAGTACTTTGATTGGTATGACATGACAGAGGACAGAAAATGCAAGTTCGCGAAGCTTAGGTTAATTCGTCAGGCTAGGCTGTACTGGGGAAATGTCGAGAGGTTCATTAGGCAAAGAGGTGATGTTCCCATAGTAACCTGGAGGGCAATGAAACTTAGGCTTAGAGAGAAGTACCTTCCTATGTCCTACCACCAGAGACTTCTAGACCAGTGGTAGAGATTGACCCAGGGAACCAAGAGTGTAGCAGAATACATTGCCAAATTTGATGAATTTGTAATGAGATGCAATGTAGATGAGTCTGAGTCAGTTACTTTGTCGAGATTTAGGGCAGGATTGAGAGAAGAGATCCAGAAGGAGTTATTTCTGAGAGAAGTCCATGACTTAGAGCTAGCTTACCAGGTAGCACGAGATGCCGAGAGATTTCATAGGGGACCATTTTATCGCAAACCCGAAGCCCCTAGAACTAGTGCACCTAGTCAGCAGCCAGGAACAAATCAGATGCGACCCAGTCAACCCAACCATAGCACCCCTCTGACCCGTAGAGATGATAGGGGTAAAGCACCAGAAGTTCAGAGGACTCCAAATTCTAATGTGGCTTGCTATAGATGTCATAAGTTAGGCCATTACGCTAGCAATTGCTCAACTAGGGCCTTACACATAGGAGAATTAGAAGAAAGTGAGTCTGAACCCAAAGAACCCCTAGGTGATAATGTCGAGGAAGTATATCAGGCTGAGGACAATTTGGCTGAAGAGTATGAAGGAGACGAGGAACAAATAGAGCCTGATATGTTGGGAGTAGTTAGATGCATCCTTACCCAAAACGCAACACAGGAAGATTGGCGTAGGACTAACATCCTACAAACATTCATCAAGTTAGGGGATAAGGTATGTAAAATAATCATAGATAGTGGGAGTTGTGTAAATACCATATCCACTAGTGCTGTCAAAACTTTAGGCTTGTCCACAGTTCCCCATCCGACTCCATATAAGGTTTCTTGGATAGACTCCACTTCGATTCCTATCAAACATAGGTGCCTAGTCCAAATCCAATTACAGTCCTATCAGGAGAAAGTGTGGTGTGATGTCTTACCAATGGGAGTGAGCAGTATCATCCTAGGTCAACCCTGGTTATTTGACCATGACGCGACCCTATACGGCCGATCAAATTCTTGCTCATTCATGCACCTAGGAAAGAAGTTTGTGATTAACCCAACACCACCTAAGGATACTGTTAAGAGAGGATCAAGCCACCTAAAGGAAAAGAAAATGGGAGTCAATTTGATCACTGAAAAGGAAATTGAGAAAGAACTCACTGAGGGTACACATGTTTGGATTTAAACCACTAAGGAAATTCAGGAGCCTTCCCAAAAAGAACGCCCTCAGGAAGTGGCTAAAGTGTTAGAAGACTTTAAGGATGTATTTCCAAATGACCTACCTGACCAGCTTCCACCACTTAGGGACATCCAACACGCCATTGACTTGGTCCCAGGAGCCACCCTACCCAACCTGCCACATTATAGGATGAACCCTACCGAACATTTAGAGTTACAAAGACAAGTAGGGGATCTCCTTATGAAAGGATTTATTAGAGAGAGTTTGAGGCCCTGTGCAGTACCAGCATTACTGACCCCTAAGAAAGATGGCACTTGGAGGATGAGCGTTGATAGTCGTGCCATTAATAAGATCACAATGAAATATAGGTTTCCCATACCCCGTTTGGATGACATGTTAGATATGATGGCCGGAGCAACAATATTTTCAAAGATTGACCTTAAGAGTGGCTATCATCAGGTTAGGATTAGACCAGGGGATGAGTGAAAGACTGCATTCAAGACCAAGGAGGGTCTTTTTGAGTGGGTAGTAATGCCTTTCGGACTGTCCAATGCTCCTAGTACCTTTATGCGGATTATGAATCAAGTCCTAAGGTTATTTATAGGAAAGATTGTCGTAGTTTACTTCGACGACATTCTTATATATAGCAGGACCCAGAAGGACCATTTGGACCACTTGAATCAAGTCTGTTTAGCTCTTAGGGAAAAGTCTCTTTGCACACCTTAAGAAATGTGACTTTTTTACCCATAGAGTCATTTTCCTAGGTTTTGTTGTCACACCTGACGGAGTTTCTGCTGACCCTGAAAAGATCAAATCAATTGTTGAGTGGCCAGTGCCAAAAAGTATTCATGAAGTACAAAGTTTTCATGGCCTAGCTACTTTTTATAGAAGATTCATTCGAGGGTTTAGTACCATAGTTGCGCCAATCATAGATTACATTAGGAAAGGCCAATTTGAATGGACAAAAGCTGCTGATAGGGCCTTCCAAGATGTTAAGAAGAAAATGACACAAGCACCTATCTTAAGATTGCCTGATTTTTCCAAGATTTTTGAGGTTGCTTGTGATGCATCTGGAGTTGGAATAGGTGGAGTTTTAAGCCAAGAGAGCCATCCCATAGATTTCTTTAGTGAAAAATTAAATGAAGCCAAGCTTAAGTATTCCACCTATGATAAAGAGCTCTATGCGGTAGTGCAAGCTTTAAGGTATTGGAGGCACTATCTACTACCGCATGAATTTGTCCTGTTTTCTGATCACGAGGCCCTTAGATTCCTTAGTTCCCAGAAAAAGCTGAATCCTAGGCATGCCAAGTGGGTCGAATACATCCAGGCCTACACGTTTGTCCTAAAACATCATGCTGGAACTGAGATAAGGTGGCCGATGCATTAAGTCGTAGAGCCCTGCTTCTGAACTCGATTAGCACTGAAGTCGTTGGATATGAAAGACTTACGGATGAGTATGATAATTGTCCAGACTTTAGTGAAGTTTACCAAGCTCTGAAATTAGGACCATCCAGTGACCACAGTGAGTACATCCTTTTAGATGATTATCTATTTAAGGAAAACAAGCTTTGTGTTTCGAAGACTTCCTTGAGAGATTTTCTAATTTGGGAAACCCATGCTGGAGGTTTGGCTGGCCATTTTAGAAGAAACAAGACCATATTGATAATTGAGAAGAAATTTTACTGGCCAGGCCTTATGAGACAAGTACCCAATATTGTTGCCCGATGTAGGACATGTGCGGTTGCCAAACATTAGAGACAAAACACCGGGTTATACACTCCTTTACCTGTGCCGGATTGTCCATGGCAGGATCTTAGCATGGACTTCATTTTAGGACTGCCCAAGACCCTTAGAAAACATGATTCAATCTTTGTAATGGTCGACAGATTTTCGAAAATGGCCCATTTTATACTCTGTTCCCAAACTTTTGATGCCTCCAGGGTAGCCAAGCGTTTTCTCGATCAAGTAGTCAAGTTACATGGGTTACCTAAAACCATTGTTTCAGATAAGGATGTCCATTTCACAAGCTATTTTTGGAAAACTCTTTGGCACCTACTAGGAACAAAACTAAAATTCTCAACTGCTTACCACCCTCAGACTGATGGACAAACTGAAGTTGTAAATAGAAGTCTAGGGAACTTATTAAGGTGCCTTGTTGGAGAGAATCTGGGAAATTGGGATTTACTTTTACCTCGTGCTGAGTTCGCATACAACAGCTCGGTCAATAGGTCTACTGGTAAAAGTCCCTTTGAGATTGTCCATGGTTACAGACCTAGGAGACCTATCGACCTTATCCCATTACCCACACACGAACGTGTATCTGAGTCTGCCGAGTCATATGCACAGCATCTTAAAGAATTACATAAGGAAATTAGTAAGAAAATTCAAATGAGTAATGAAGTTTATAAGCATGTGGCTGATTCACATAAACGGATAAAGGAATTTAATGAAGGGGACTCTGTCATGATAAAACTTAGACCTGAAAGGTTTCCACCGGGAACTATGAAGAAATTGCATGCCCGGGGAGCTGGACCTTTCAAAATAATTAAGAAAATAGGATCTAATGCATATGTATTAGAGTTACCACCTGATTATGGCATTAGCTCCACTTTTAATGTTTCTGATCTGAAAGAATTTAAAGAACCGGCATTAATTCCGAGAGAGCCTTTTGAACTTCACCCTGCCTTTGAGAGTGAAACCCTACCTGAGTGTCCACCAGCAATTTCACTAGACCGGAGAGACAAAATTGAATGTATCTTAGATGACCAAGTGATTACTACTAGAAATAAGGGTTATCAGCGTTATCTAGTTCGTTGGCACGGTCGACCGGAATCTGAAGACTCCTGGATTACCCGAGAGGATCTACAACAAATTGACCCAGATATATTAGAAAAATACCATAGTCAAACCGATCCTTACTCGACAGGGTCGAGTTCCTCCCACCCGGGGAGAATTGGTGCGGGCACCAGGCTCAGGAAGAGGCTTCAGCTAATGCCAAGTTCTTTATGGATAGAAGACTAGAAATTTAAGTCCTGTAATAAGTCTATGAGTCCTGTATTTATTTTGTTTGAATAATTGAGTCCTGTTTTAATTTGGGTCCAATTAGAGTTAAATTGGCTTTGTATTGAGTCGGGTTCAAGATCTCTTGCATTGGGCGTCAATTAAGCAAGAATGAGTGCAACCAACTTCACCAACTACTTGGAGCACCACATCATCAAAGCACCATGCCACCTTGGAAGACAAGTCATGCCAACTTGGAGGATAAATCATGCCACATCACCAAGACACATCAACCATGAATTTTCAAATTTGAATGGAGCTCCACTCTTTATGGATGCCCACCTTGTAATTAGGAGATTTAAATTTTAATGGGCCACTCCTATCTTCATGGGACACCCCTTGATTTTCTCCATGAAAAGTGTTGCATTTTGAGTTTGAAAAGGAGCTTAAGGTTTATAAAAGCTCCTAGAATTCTCTTGTAATAAAAATGATGAATGAAATGAAATTTTTTTTCTAAGAAAGCTTTCTTCCTTTGCTAGCCAAAGACCCTTGAGAGAAGGTAGGTGTGAGACCTAGGATACTTAACCAAACAAGCTACTAGTCCCTTTTCCAATCCCATTCGGCCACCCTTGAAGAATCCTCTTCAAGCCTCTCCAATTTCAACCTTCCCATCTTCCAAAAGAGATCATCTATAATGGAGTTCTCCACGCCAACAATTGAAGATGATTCAAGCAAAGGACGCCAAAGGAGATCTACTTAAAGCCAAATCTAAGCCATTTCTTCCATTCCTAATTTCCTTTTCCATTTCTCCATTCTTCCACCTAAATCTTTTAATTTTACTATGTATCTATGCAGGATCCCCGGGTCTCCTAGTTTTCAAGGTGAAGGTTTACTGTGCCAAGGAATCATAAACAAGGTGCCTTTAGATCTATAGTAACTCCTTGCTATTCTTAGTACTTCATCTTGAGTGTCCCTTTTCTGAATTTCAGATTATTAATAGCCGGATAGCCATCTTTATAATCTTCTTTCAGATCTGAAATAGGAAAGTAGGCTAGCCCTAACCTGTGTGGTTTCCTAACCACAAAGATCCCTTCTTAATTACTTTGAGAGATTCTTTTCTAGTCTAGTTCTTTTCCTTTTGTTCCTTTCATATAATTCTATTTCTTTTACGTAGAATAGCTACATGTTTATCTATTTCATTTTCATTTAGTCCATCTAATTCTTCAAATGCATCATTCGATACATGTCCCCCATCACCATCGCCATGACCCTTATTATTATACTGAACCTAGGAGGACCCCAAACCCTGATCCCTACCGTGAGGTTGAACCTAGGAGAGCCCATCATCATGACCCTTATTATGATACTGAACCTAGGAGGACCCCAAACCCTGATCCCTACCGTGAGGTTGAGCCTAGGAGAGCCCATCGTCATGACCCATACTATGATACTGAACCTAGGAGGACCCCAAACCCTGATCCCTACCGTGAGGTTGAACCTAGGAGAGCCCATCGTCATGACCTATACTATGATACTAAACCTAGGAGGACCCCAAACCCTGATCCCTACCGAGAGGTTGAACCTAGGAGAGCCCATCGTCATGACCCATACTATGATACTGAACCTAGGAGGACCCCAAACCCTGATACATACCTTGAGGCTGAACCTAGGATAGCCCATCGTCATGACCCAATCCCTAAGGTTAGTCCTAGAAGACCCAATCAGGATTTTGTAGACCATGATCATAGATCCTATGCACCCATATCCCATGAGCCTAGTAGACCCAACACCCAATATTCTGACCCATATAGGGAGTCCAACCCTAGGAGAGCCCAATATCCTGACCCATATAGGGAGCCCAACCTTAGGAGGACCCCATACCATGATCCATCCTTAGAACCTGACCATAGAGCTGACCCAAAATCCTATGACCCCAGATCCTATAATCTCATGACCCATAGATCTGCACCCTTGTCCTATGAGCCCAGAGAACGCATAACCCCTAAGTATCAATCTAGTACTAGTCAGGTTTCCCTTAGCCAACTTGAACCCCATAGGATTAGTATCCCTAAATATAAACCCAGTAGTGAGCCACTACTGTTTAGGCAACCTGAACCTACTAGGATTGTTGCCCATAATCAGAAACTAGGACCTAGCCAATTTTTCCTTAACCGACCTTCCCCAACCATCCCTGAGATTCACAAGGCTTACATTAATACAGAAGGGTATGAAGCTGATGCGAGCTTAGTGGATGAGTATGAGGGAGAAGAGGAGACACCTTTAGTAGATTCCGAATTAGCAGACCCAGTAGATACCTAGGTAGAAACCAACCCAGAGCTAGTTGGCCTTGACCACATCCAACCTAAAGCTATAGTGGAAGAACAAATAGAGGAAGAGAACCTCGGTACTGCTATTAGAGCCTTACCTGAGGAACCATAGAGGAGAGACAAATTACAGAGTCTAGTCCTAAAATACAAGAACCAGAAGAATTTATTAAGGACTTGATCTCTTTGAATCAGTACCCTCAAGTTGAGCCTCCTCCTATAGTTCCCATTAAGGACCTCTTCCCTGAGATTAGTAACCCATCCTTCCATTATGCAAACCCCATAGATATACCGCAACCCCGTAAGGTTAGCCTCATTAGTCTAGGATTAGTCCCTGACATGCCTTCTTTTATCCTACTTTATCCAACTAACCTTGAACCTTTTTCCCTACCCTACCAAACTAATTCTGAATTCACTTCCTATTTTCTGCCCTTTCCAGACACCTCCTGCATTTCTAGGATGATTAGATTGCATTTAGTTGAGATTAGCTTACTGCATGCATTCATTACGCATGTTAGGTTTGCATTATACATTTGGCATACCCTTTGGAATTTGCTTGGAGTCCATTGTAAATACTCCTGTGCACACCATATTAGGGTCAAACCTAGAGAGTCTATAGTCTCTTAGGTTTAGGCCCATAAAAGTCCAATAAATTTTTCCTTCCATAGGAATACAAAGTCGAGTCTGTTGGGTATAGATTTGAGTCCTTTGCATCATCTTGATAGGAGTCTGCATGTGCCTAACATGTTCACCACCCGCACTAATCTTAAAATAACTGGCTAATTTCCGAAGAAGGATCAAAGAATTTGATGTAGTAGATTTTATCTTGGTTAGGCTTAGGCCTAAAAGAAGCTTCATGCTCACAGAGTCGGACCTTTTAAAGTGATAGAGAAGGTTGGATCAAATGCCTAGGTGTTAGACTTGCCTTCGAATTTGGGCATTAGTTCTACCTTCAATATTACAGACCTGGTTGAGTATAGGGAACCGGCAGCGATACCTAGTGAGGCCTTTGGACCTATTCCTTTTCATTGTGAGTGACCCTAACCCAGAGTGTCCACTAACAAATTAGCCTAAGAGAGGAGAACGGATCGAGCGTATCTTGGATGATCAAGCCATCATGACCTGGGGCTGTGACTATCAACGCTTCCTGGTCCGATGGCAAGGCCGGCCAGAGTCGGACGATTCGTGGATTTCTCGAAAGGGCTTGCAATGTCTCAACCCAGACCTTCTCGAGAGATATGTGAGCCAGTCTGATCTTCACTCGACAGGGTCGAGTTCCTCCCACCCCGGGAGAATTGGTGGGGACACCGGAGGCACCAGAATAAGACAGAAGCTTTTCAACACTCAGTGAATTGATCAATAATTTATGAGTCCATCTGAAATAAGGTCTTAGCCCATCTGAGTCCCTTTTAGTTGTTATTTGAGTCATTTGAGTTGTTATTTCAATTCCGTACTAATCAGCTCATGTTGAGCTAGTTCAGTCCAAAGCTAATCAGCTCATGTTGAGCTAATTTAATTTTTTTGAGTCCTGTCCAAGCATACTGAAGACTCAAGACCACATCATACAAGTGAAGACCAAGTCCAACCAGATTGAAGACATGGAAGTTTAGCCCAAGTCCAACCCAGCTTGAAGATTTGAAGACTCCAGGAGAAAAATCAGAAACCCTGATTCCTTGCAGATGCCCAAATTCCCTTCCAGATGCCAAAATATATTCATAGACCAAGGCATCCATGATTTTAGAGGTCCATCTGCATCCTATCCCAAAGAAATCAAGCCCAGGCGCCAAGCCCAAGCCCATAAGAAGCAAGATACCAAGGAATATTCCTACTACCTGGATACCAGGCCACCCCAGCTTCCAGAGGCCCAAACCCATGTGCCCGAGCCCCTTTGGGTCAGCCCCTTTCTGCTCTCAGAAGCCCAACACGCCCCCCTAGGCATCCTTGGAGTGTTGACCAAGTCAAGAGAATTTTTAGGGATTTTTCTACCTAATGTTTCCTTATTTTCTAGCTAGGGTTTAAGAGGGAAAAGGATTCTTATGTAATGTCAATTGTTCCCTTACTTGAAGCCCAAGGTTAAGGGTCTATTTAAGAGACCCTAGCCTCTTGTATGAGGGGAGACTTTGATATATGAAATAAACCTTGAGTTGTTCAATTGCTTTGTGTGATTACCCTGCTGTGTGCATAAAGGGGTTTGAGAGTTCTTCTTCCCGGTGTTTGCAACCATCTTCCTGCCGCCAACCATCCTTCCAGCCCTCTCCATAACTTTCTTCCCTTTGCTATTTTCCTTTGTTTTCTTGATTTTCTCTAAGTTTTCTAACCCCTAATAGGTCGTTTGTAGGTCCCCGAGTTCCTACGAATCCAACGACTCCAGCCAAGCCTCAATCGGACCACCGAGCAGAAAGCCGGGTATCCGCGGGTCTTTGGCTCGATTTTTCAGGCCACATCCATCAAGAAACAAGAGATCCCTTCACTGCGATCTTCACCGGGTGCTTCAGACATTGTCAGGTACACCCCCTCTACCTCCAGTCTTTATATTGTATGAGAACTTGCCCTAACCGAGGCTTCTCAGCCCCGGCGATCCTTCTTTAGTACTTTTCTAGGTTATAATCTGCATGCTTGGCTTCAAAAATTCATACAAAATTTTTTACAACTAGTTTTGATCTGAAATTCGGGAATTAATCACCTAACCCCACATATAAAACATACAAAAAGAATTGCATGCATATTAGTCCCGCATCACTTATGTTTCTTGATCCAAAGTGGGGTGGTGTTAGGGTAGAGTATTTCTACTAGGTCATTTATTTCTAGGGTACTTCCCTCTACATCAAGATCCTCCACCTCAAGGTGAGTCAGACTAGGATTTAATGAATCATGGGGAAGAATTTTATGCATAGCTTCATATATTGTATTTTGCCTTTATGATCCTTGAAAAGTCTCAATTGATTCCATCATTACATCTATTTGTTCTTCTTTCCCATTAAAAATAATAGACGATTTTAGGGTTCTTGGGATTAGGACCTTAGGTAAGTTGGGTGATGATGGAAGTGATTCGACCCTCCATTTTGATTTCTCTTCATATGTTTCTGCCTTAGTCAAATTATATAGGATGGTCTCTTTGGTTATATAGAGTTGCTCTATGACCAGTTCATTTCTAGGAGTCATAATCGATTGATCAGGGATAGTTATAGGAATATTAAAGCTTCTAGCTAGGTATTATCCCTTAGGATCACTCTCAGGTTGACTAGACAACTCTTCTTCACTAGTAGCCATGGCTAATGGTTTCCATTGCATCTCCTAACAGGCAATAGTCTAGGTGCTGGGAATTATATTTGGCCCGTGGTCTGCATGAAACTATTTAAGGTCGCATTAGTGCTCTTAATTATAGCATTAAGGTTAGCATGGAATTTAACTAGAGCTTCTAGAGCTTTTTCTAGAAGACTAGGTTCTTCCTCAAGATCTAAACTTGGTTGCTCATTAAGTACTTGGCTAGGCCTAGGATAGGGATGATCAAAATTATCGGCTCCTAATGTTGTATCTCGTAGCCACACAAAATTGGGGTGATGTCCCAACCCTGGGTTATAGGTTAGTGTATAAGGTTTAGTTATATATCTATTATTGGCTACACTCCCCTATGTAAACTATTTTGGATTAGGTAAATCAAGTAAGGACATTCCTCTATAACATGATTTGGTATGTCACATGTCATGCACATAGGTGCTGGAACATGGTGAAATAGGGTACATCTTTTGCATTCTAGAACTTTTTCAATCCTATGGATTAAAGATGCCAGTTTAGTTTCTTTAGGTTCCCTTGTGTGATTGTATGCATCTTCAAATGTCATGAAATTAGGATGCATATCAATCTATTGCAGTTGATTTATAAAATTGTTAGCTTGGGATCTGATTTCAGATGGTTAGATAGAGTCAATCATGTACCAAAAAGTTTGTAGGGTTTAAGGTCATTCAATAGGATCTGGGTAAAATAATCCATTAGACTTTTGGGTCATTCAGTGGGATCCATGACCTTTTTATCATATATGGTTTAGATTATATCTGACCAATCATTGTTTTGTCTTAGCAAGAATCTATTTTTATTTTTTTTGAGGAGAGGAAAAAAAGAAGAGAGAATAATTCTAAAGATGAGAGATCTAGAGGATCCTAAATCTATAGATGATAGAGAACGGTAGTTTAATTAGGTTAAACTTTTGTTAGCAAATAAGTTATCAAGTAATGTACTCTCTATCGTAGGGTTAACCTATGTCTAGTGATGTGGCACGGACACGATGAACCCTGGTTTATTGGGAATGGGGAAAAACCTAAATAAACTAGGACCGTGGGAGGGCTAAGAAGCCTCCCGAGACTAGGGCAAGCTGACACTAAACCCTAAAATAGCCGAACTATTTTGGTTTTCAATTTTTCTAGGTGGAGAAACATGGGATGGAGGATAGGAAACATAGACACTCTAGGACTGGGGACTCACCTTCATGGAGAGACGTTACATCTCTAGGGCATCTCACCCACCCCACTATATGTAGTCTAGGGCGTCCCACCCATCTCACTACACGTGGACCTAGGGCATCCCACCCAAATCGCTACCTGGGGCCGTAAAGAAAAATCCCTAAGACCTAGAGGGGGACTCGATGGAAAAAGGAGATAACTAGGGCCTCGCGCCCCTCGACGCTCGCATGCGAGCGAAAGAAGTGGGGTCTTACACCCCTCGACACCCACAGGTGAAGGAAAGATGGGCCTCAGCCAAGAACCAGAACCCAGGGAAAACCCAAAAATTTATATCAAAACTTAATTATTACAGGGGGAGAGGGGGCCTTTATATAGAAAAACCAAAACCCTCACTTACTTGACCTACAAGAAACCCAAAAAAGGAAAAATAAATTACATCAAAATCCATGCTACATCAATATTGGTGTTGATCTGCTCTCGAAAGCGTGTTGGCTTGATGATCTGCTCCAGAAAGTATGCTGCACTAAAAAATTGGAATGCTTCGAAATTCATGCAAAATCCTCTTGTGGCCGTGCACAGGGGAAGATGATCTCCATCGAGCACCAGCGAATGGTCGACGGCCGGGAAGCGGGCGGTAACGGGACCGGCGGACGACGAGCGGCGGACAGCCGGCGGCGGGCTGCAGGCGGGGCTGCGACATGGGGGCGGACACGGCATGCTGGGCATGCCGTTTGGGCTTTCATGGCCATGCGAGACCCCCTGGGTACCGGTGTGGCCTCCGGCGGATGAGCGGGCGGTGGACCGACGGCGGGCGGTACCAGGCAGGCGGCGGTGGCAGGCAACGGCGGCGCAGGCCGGAGGCAACGCAGGGACAGACGGATGCCTCCCGCGTCCGTTCGTCTTCCCGCGGGCGTGGGGCCCAAGGGCGCCGACGAAGGCGGCGGCAGCAAGGCATGGGCCGGTGGATGGCGGGCGAGCAGCTGGTGGCAGGTCGGCGGCGGCGGTGCATGGGCGGACGGACGCCTCCAGCATCCGTTCGTCTTCCCACAGGCGTGGGCGGCGGTGCCGGATTTTCGATAAGGGCGGGGCCGGCGGGCACCGGTGGGCGGGTCGGCGAGGGCGGCCGGGGGTCGGGCAGCCCGGATCTAGGGCTGGCGGGGTGGTGGGCTAGGGTTTTGAAAATTTTTTAAAATCATGGGAAGAGGATGGAATAAGACTAGAATAAGATGGGAATAAGATCGGGATAAAACTGGAATAGAGGGAATAGGTGGAATAGCAGGAATAAGTAAAAATAAAAAATGCAAAAAATTAAGAAAAAATGGAAAAAATACCCCCCCATCATTCTCCTCGACCGCGAAGAACTCGACTCTGCCGAGTTCGAGAAAAAGGAGCACATCCTAATCAACAACTCACTCTGATACCAAACTGATGCGGCACGAACACGATGAACCCTAGCTTATCGGGAATGGGGAAATACCCTAAATAAACTAGGACCGTGGGAGGGCTAAGAAGTCTCCCGGGACTAGGACGAGCTGACACTAAACCCTAAAACAGCCAAACTCTTTTGGTTTTCAATTTTTCTGGGTGGAGAAACATGGGATGGAGGATAGGAAACATGGACACTCTAGGACTGGGGATTCACCTTCACGGAGAGACATCGCACCTCTAGGGCATCTCACCCACCCCACTACATGTAGTCTAGGGTGTCCCACCCATCTCACTACACGCGAAGCCTAGGGCATCCCACCCAAATCGCTACCTGGTGTTGTAAAGAAAAATCTCTAAGACCTAGAGGGGGACTCGATGGAAAAGGGAGATAACTAGGGCCTCGCACCCCTCGATGCTCGTATGCGAGTGAAGGAAGTGGGGTCTCACACCCCTCGACACCCGCAGGTGAAGGAAAGACGGGCCTCAACCCAGAACCAGAACC
The DNA here is from genome assembly GCA_021397845.1 of Areca catechu. Classification (NCBI taxonomy): domain Eukaryota; kingdom Viridiplantae; phylum Streptophyta; class Magnoliopsida; order Arecales; family Arecaceae; genus Areca; species Areca catechu. Next base: position 148,490,882 of record CM038039.1, on the reverse strand, counting down.
TAGGGAAAACCCAAAAATTTATATCAAAACTTAATTATTACAGGGGGAGAGGGGGCCTTTATATAGAAAAACCAAAACCCTCACTTACTTGGCCTACAAGAAACCCAAAAAAGGAAAAATAAATTACATCAAAACCCATGCTACATCAATATTGGTGCTGATCTACTCTGGAAAGCATGTTGGCTTGATGATCTGCTCTAGAAAGCGTGCTGCACTAAAAAACTGGATTGCTTTGAAATCCATGCAAAATCCTCTCGCGGCCGTGCACAGGGGAAGATCATCTCCGTCGAGCACCGGCTGACGGTCGACGACCGGGAAGCGAGCGGCGGATGGCCGGTGGTGGGCTGCAGGCGGGGCGGTGGCATGGGGGGCACGGCACGCTGGGCGTGCCGTTTGGTCTCCCACGGCCGTGGGAGACCCTCTGGGTGCTGACGTGGCCTCCGACGGACGAGCGGGCAGCGGACCGACGGCGGGCAACAACAAGCGGGCGGCGACAGCAGGTGACGACGGCGTAGGCCAACGGCGGTGTAGGAGCAGACGGATGCCTCCCATGTTCGTTCATCTTCCCATGGGTGTGGGGCCCAAGGGCGATGGTGAGGGAAACGACGGTCGGGCATGGGCCGACGGACGGCGGGCGGGCGGCCAGTGGCAGATGGCGACGGTAGTGCCTGGGCGGACGGACGCCTCCTGCGTCCATTCATTTTCCCATGGGCATGGGCGGCGACGCCGGATTTCCGACGAGGGCGAGGCCGGCGAGGGCGGTCGGGGGTCGGGCGGCCCGGATCTGGGGCCGGCGGGGTGGTGGGCTAGGGTTTTGTAAATTTTTTAAAATCACGGGAAGAGGATGGAATAAGACTGGAATAAGGTAGGAATAAGATTGGGATAAAACTGGAATAGAGGGAATAGGTGGAATAGCGGGAATAAGTAAAAATAAAAAATATGGAAAAATAAGAAAAAATTGAAAAAATACCTAGACCTGCCCTGGATCCCTATCATCTAGATAGCTCCTAACTGTCAAGGTTGCCTTTAAGCCTTCAAAGTTAGATACTAACTAGACACTAGCCAGGTAAGGGTAAGGTCAGTGGGGGCCTCCCGTTGCTTTCCTTAGATACCAATTAATTTGGCCAGGTCAGATAACAGAACTAATTAAAGAATCACCTTTCTTCAAGGTTACATCATCCTTGAGCCCCTTTCCTAGATACTAGTTAACCAGTTAATTTTGAGCTAGTCAACTCTCAGGATCCCTTATCCTTGTGAGCTCGAAAACCTTAATAGTCAATGTCTAATTGATTTTAAATTTAAAACTTGGATTATGCAGTATGAAGGGTAGTGGTCGTGGGCCAAGGAAGGGTGATGAAATTTCCACCTTATGTTATTTAAGGGTTGTGCCCTTAAAGTGTCTTATGAGAATGCAATGCAAATCAAGCAAGGTATCTTAAAAAGTTAGAAAGTTTTTAAGATTTATTATTTGTTTCCTTAAAATAATTATATTTTATGAAAAGTTATATTTTTATTTTCTTTTGGGTTATTTAGGGTAGTCTAATTAAAAGGAAAAGTTAATTAGGTTAGAAGTTGATTTGTGAAAAGAAGGAAAGTATTCTTTTTATGTTAACAAGAATAAAAGATAATTTAATAATTAAGGCAATAAAAAAATCAATGACACTAAAGAGAGCAATAATTAAAAAAAATAATTTTTTTATAAAATAATCATGTCTAGATCCCGGTAATGGTATCACAATTTGATCGCTATCATAGGTGATCAAAAATAAAAACCTAACTCACTACAATAGCTAGGATGAGTAGGGATCGTATCCTCGAGAAATAAGGATAATTATTTCATGAAGAAAAAAAAGAAAAAGATAAATAGTTAGATTTAAAATGATGGATAATGGTTCGATTAAAACTAATCAATTTAAATTAGATATGATATCGAGGGGTTTAAATGATAGAAATATGTCTTCGGATTTCCAAGTAAACATAAACATAAATTATGTATTTATTCAAATTTAAACAATCAAGATCTATATTTGTTTCAAAATCTTTCAAACTAATCTCTAGCATAGGCTATCTTGCCGAGTACAAACTATATCTTGTGAAGCTCATGGCTCGTTCCACAAGTATAGGCTATCCAATGATTGAGTTGAAAAGATCCTAACAAGATATGTAAATAAAAATCCTAAAATTAATTATCAATGTTGAGCATGGACCATATCATATCAGGATCATGATCCATCCCACTAGGATAATTAATTTATGGAATCAAACAGAAAAGAGAAAGAAATTGAAAGCATTTTTTCAACTATATAGAAAGTAAAACAATTACACAAATTAATGAAAGGACATATGTACTTCCTTATAAACAGCACCTCAGTGACACTCGGCTCCTGGATACATCTTCTTGGAGATTTGGACTCTATCACCACACCTCCTCTCCTAAAGAACTCTTTTTCTTTATTCATCTCCCTCTCTCTCAAAGCCTAAACCAATTACAAGAAGAAAACTAAAATAAAATTTTGTTGCTGGAATTGATGCCTGTATTATTGCCCAAGGTTCTTTTATAGAGCTCATCAAGAACTTTCTCCCAATCAAATTCAGAGTCAATCTAGCTTAAAATCGATCGTATATCACATGGAGCAATCCCAACCATTCGATCTACAATTTGATGGGTACTTGGCAACTCCTTTCCTTCTTAGGTAGCCAAGGCTTTGTCAAGTTTCCATATCAACTCCCTGCTACCTAAAGACTCCTCCTTCCAGGTGAACACTCCCTTTAATTGGTTGTCAATCCTGGTCAATGATGACTACTGTAGACGGTGGCAATGCAAGTGGCATTTCTAAGCATTCCAGGCCAGTGGTGCTGGTAGTGTGGAGATAGCAATGGGCAGATAGTGGTGGTTGATGAAGAGGATGAAGATGGTGGCTGGTTGGGATGATGGATTTCCGATGGGCTTCTTTGGCCTTGGATGGCCTCTTAACCGGCGGTGATGGTGGCTAACCAAGGAGGAGGGAAGAGTGACGAGGTGGTGATGGCAGTGATGGCCAAGCAAAAGGAGGATGGCCGATAGTGATGGAGAAGGCAGACAAGTTTGCTGGAATCTTAGGACTTGGAGGGAGCTTCTTCGGTCTTGAGGAGGCTCTCGACGGTGAGGGGGATGATCGGTGATTGAATGGAGAAGGAAAATGGAAAATGGTAGTTGCTGGTGGTTTCTTCGATCATGATGGGTGCTCAATGGCTTTTCTGGGTTGAAGTGGTGGTGGCACAGTGGCTCTGGTGTCTCAAGAGGAGACCTAGCAAATGACGGCGAGCTTCATGGCAAAGAACCCTCCACGATCCATAGTTCTGAATCATGGACCGATGCTAATGGTTGCCAGTGGACTAGTCCTTATTTTGTAAACCAAGCGACTGATCCATGATGGACCAGCTACTTTAAAATGCATGTGCTTCTATAATGAATTTTAAAATTTATTTTTGACTTATTTGAACTTCGATTTGAGTGTTATTTGCATCATTGGATTTCAAAAATCGAGTTCTTTCTATCCATAGACTCTTTTTCTACAAAATACTAATAAAAAACATTAACTCTTAATAAATATAGATTAATTAATATTTATTTTAATGCTTAAATTGGGATCTTTAATAGACTTATCAATCTAAAATCTTAATAACCTTGATCTTAAATGTTCCTAGTCATAAGATCATTGAGTCAGTGATCAATGATTCGGATAGACTAGCACTTTCTATGTATTGACTCCTATCTTGATTATGATGAATAGCAAAATACTTAAGTATATTTGAGTACTAATTGATGGGGGACTAATATGCATGCAATTCTTTTTGTATGTTTTATATGTGGGGTTGAGTGATTAATTCCCAAATTTCAGATTAAAATAAGTTGTAAGGAATTTTATATGAATTTTAGAAGATCAGCATGCAGATTAGGACCTAGAAAAGTAGAAAAGAAGAATCGCCGGGGCTGAGAAGCCTCGGTTAGGGCAAGTTCTCCTACAATAAAACTACTGGAGGTAGAGGGGGTATACCTGACAACATCTTTGAAGATCGCAGCAAAGGGATCTCTCGTTCCTCGATGGATGCGGCCTGGAAAACCGAGCCAAAGACCCGCGGATACCCGGCTTTCTGCTCGATGATCTGATTGAGGCTTGGCTGGAGTCGTTGGATTCGTAGGAACTCGGGGACCTGCAAACGACCTGTCAGGGGTTAGAAGACTCACAAAGGAACAAGAAAATAAAGGGAAAACAGCAAGAGAAGGCTTCTTTTGGAGTGGGCGTCCAGGGATCTGAGAGGCTTGTTGGCAGCAGGAAGATGATTGGCAGCAGGAAGATGATTGCAGCACTGGGAAGAAAAACTCTCACAAACCCCTTTATGCACACAGCAGGTTATCACACAACTCAATAGAAGAATTCAAGGTTTTAATTCATATCAAAATTAGGTTTCATACAAGAGGCTAGGGTCCCTTAAATAGACCCTTAACCTTGGGTTCCAAGTAAGGGTACATTAGTTTTTACATAAGAATCCTTTTCCCTCTCAAACCCTAGCTAGAAAATAAGGAAACATTAGGTAGAAAAAATCCCTAAAAATTCTCTTGACTTGACCAACACTCCAAGGGTGCCTAGAGGGGCATGTTGGGCTTCTAGGAGCAGCAAGAGGCTAGCCCAAAGGGGCTCGGGTGCATGGGTTTGGGCCTCTAGAAGCTGGGGTGGCCTGGTAGCCATGTAGCAGGAATATTCCCTGGTATCTTGCTTCTTTAGGGCTTGGGCTTGGCACCTGGGCTTGATTTCTTTGGGCTAGGATGCAGATGGACCTCATGGATGCCCTGGTCTATGAATATACTTTGGCATCTGGAAGGGAATCTGGGCATCTGGAGGGCATCTGTAAGAAATCAGGGTTTTCTGAGTTTTCCTCCTGGGGTCTTCAAATCTTCAAGCTGGGTTGGACTTGGGTTAAACTTCCATGTCTTCAATCTAGTTAGACTTGGTCTTCACTTGTATGATGTGGTCTTGAGTCTTCAGTATGCTTGGACAGGACTCAAAAAAATAAAATTAGCTCAACATGAGCTGACTAGCATTGGACTGAACTAGCTCAACATGGGCTGACTAGTACAGAACTAAATAACAACTCAATAGAGTCAAATAACAACTAAAATAGACTCAGATGGGCTAAGCCCTTATTACAGATGGACTCATAAATTATTGATCAATTCATAGAGGGTTGAAAAGCCTCTATCTTATTCTGGTGCCTCCGGTGTCCCCACCACTAATTGTGTTAAAAATGTATTTATCAGAATAGGGTACTCATCAAAAGTTAAAATGTGTTGAAAGTTTAAATGCTTATCATCTTGTTGAAGTAGTCACTTATATTAATAGAATTTTCGAGTGTCGACACTTCCTATGATGAGCAGAATTTCTGGGAGGATTTCATGTGAGGTTTTTGGGCAAGTTTTGACCTGGTTTGAATTTCAAATTCAAACCAGTTTTAGCTCCAAGACTTTATGGTATAAAAGTCATACTTACCTTAATGGGTTGGACCCATTTGGAATGGCCTTGATCCTCTCCCATTCTCTCTCCTTATCTCTCCTCCTTCCTTCTTCTCCCTCTCATGGCTGCCCCTATAAATGAAGGTCATTTCAGAGGTGCTAGAGGTTATGCTAATAGTTCTTTGAGAGGAAGCTTTAGGGCTTTGTGAGAGCTTTAGGGATTGGGTGTGTGCTACCAAGGAATCAAGCTAGGTCTTAGAAAGAGAGGTTTTGGGAAAGAGTTCCTGCTCTCCTCCTAGTCTTCCTGGAAGAAGTAGATCAGCTAAGGATCCCGAAGAACTAGCACTCCGAGGGAGTTGATAGAGTTGAGCCTAGGTGTGGATATTCTGTAGAGGCCAGACACGTGTGTGGCTCGAGCACCCTCCTCCTTCTCACAGCTCCTCACAGCTTCTCTCCAGCACTCTCAGCGGTATAGAGGTATGACCTTTATATTTATGTTCTTTTCTTGTTTTTGATGTTATATGCATGCTAGATTATTATGCTAGTTCTTGTTGCGGGTAGATCGATTGATAGTTTAGATCTATCTACTGAGCCTTCTGCTGTGCATATCTAAAAATATTTTAAAATGCATTTCTTCTGCCCTCTTTTCTTGCATACTATATGCTTGGTGAACGTATTTTTCACCATCAATGGTATCAGAACAATAGGTTCTTTTTTGTAGTATAATGATGCTAGCATGCTAATAACATCTCCTTTCTTCTTAAGTACTTGGATTGAGTGCTTCATCATGGCCGTCCGGTTATAGGAGAGAATTAAGGCTTCAAGACCCTCTCTTCCCATTCAATGGGATCTCCTATGGCATGTAGGGGTGCCGCTGTGATTGATTCATGAAAAGGAAAATAAGAAGAAAGAAAATTATGGGTTAAAAATATTTTAATCTAATGAAATGACCATAAAATGATTTTAGATAAGATCTAAGAGTTATTTTGATCGATTTTGATTGAATGTTTGGAGAAACAGTAGATTTGAAATCATTGTTTTTAGTTGTCTCAGGCTATGAGTCAACACTTGGTCTTTGAAGTGTCGACTCATGGGAAAATTTCCTGAGATCTAGTTTCTGTTTTTCTTCTAAGATAGGTTGAAGTATCCATACTTGCCCCTGAAGTGTCGACACTTGACCCTTGAAGTATCGACACTTGAGGCATGCCAGAAAATATGTTGTTCTGTTTTCTGTTCCCTATCTCAGTCCTTGAGTCGACACTTGCTCTTGAAGTGTTGACACTTGGTTGCAAAAAATGTTGAAAATAGTGAATTCAAATTTTATTTTATTATAAAATTGATTTACACTAATAAATTAAAATTATTTTAATTTATTTTAAGGCCATTGAACTTAATTTTGAATTAAGATTGACTAAGAACTCTAGAAATATGATTCGAAGATCTTAAGTCATTTCAATAAGCCTTAAGGGTCATGGGTTAGCTTTTATTTGGTTTTTAATTGGGTTAGACCTCAGTTTAGATGCATTGGACTTATTAGAGAACTAATCTAATCAAATGTTGAGTTAGGATTTCTTCTCTAGATCTATCTAATAGTTAGATTGATTAGTCCATAATTTAAAAGGATCTAATTTGTGGCTCAGTGGAAAGCTCGAGTCTCTAGGCTAGTCTGATCGAGTCTGATGAACCGATTGGTGTCGAGTTAAGTTTGGCATTGTGATCATGGTTCTTTGGGGCTATCTCTTACCTGGCCAACTCTGATGGTGTCTAAGGCAAGATGGTTAATAGCGGAACCCAACCCATGATCTTACTTACCTGGCCAATGTGGTCAATCAGGATTGATTAGATAGCTCATTGACTCGTGTTAACCCTTGTCACCCAAGGTTAATCAGTCTTGACTAATTTTAGATGCCCATGGATCATTAGTTATGTGTAACCCTCCTAGATTACTGATGTGGTCAGTGGGAGGTTGATCCATGTCTTCTCTTCTCTTCATCTGTCACATTAAAGTTAAAACCCTTTAAATTATTAGGTCCTTAAAAAACAAAGTTATAGAGATAACCAAGTCCTAGACTCCCATTAAGTGGGATAGTAATATGTATAGTAGTTCGGTGTTTATCGGCAGATCCAAAGATTGGGTGTTCATCGGGCTATTGGAATTGCTGTTCCTAATATGATGGCTTAGTGCGACTCTCTTAATGGTAGTCAGGTGGGCTGGCCAAAGTCGGGCTTGACTATTCGTTAGTTAGAAGCATTGAATTTTGTCATGTTAATGGTTGGACCTAACCAGGACCTTCAATAGGAGGCCCAAAGGCCGATTGAAGTGCTTCATGGGGCAAAATCCAATTGCTAGAGGTTACTTGGAGAAGTAATCTATTAAAGAACCTACCTTTAGACTTGCATGGGTGGACCGGCCAAAGTCGGGCTCATGTGTTGTCTATTAGACTTTAGTACCTGCTAAGGAATTAAAGTAATTCCTTGGATTGGAGGTAGAGGCTACCAATCTGTGCAAAATAGTGGGAGGGACCTTTAGACTAAAGTCCATGTCTTTAGGTTAATAATTCATATACACTAATTAGCTTTGGTTTTCCTTTTAGATGTCTTCCAACCTGTCACTCTGATCTCTTCTTGACAATGAGAAGCTCAATGGACCCAACTTTGATAGCTGGTATCGAAGGCTCAGGATTGTCTTGGAGCATGAACGGATCATGTATGTGATATCGGATCTAGCACCTAAGATCCCTGCTGCCAATGCTCGGGATTCGGTCAGAGATACTTATCAGAAATGGCTCTCTGATAGGACCATTGTCCAATGCATTATGTTGGCTATGATGAATGACAAGTTCAGTCACAAATTTGAGGAAGCCCAGCCGGAAGAAATCTTACAAAGGTTGAAGGAGTCTTTCGGGACACCAGACGATGTTGAGAGGTATAGGGTCTCCTATGCTATCTACAATGCACGGATGCGTGATGGGGCCTCAGTCGCTGATCATGTACTGTACATGATCAAGATGATTGAGTGCCTGGGCAAGCTCGGCTGTCCCTTGCATGAACAGCTTGGGAAAGATGCGATACTGAATTCTCTCCCTTCTTCTTATCTAGACTTTCTTGATCATTACAGAATGAATAAGCTAGCAGTCAACTACCATGGTCTGTTGGAGTTGCTGTAGACTTATGAGAAAGACCACCAGTTGAATAAAGGGGTGGTGAATCTAGTGGGAGGTTCTTCGGGAGGCTGTTGTCCCTTTAAGAAAGGGAAGAAGAAAAATAATAAAGGGAAAAAGGTGCTTAGTGCTTCTAGGCCCAGTCAGGCCAAGAAAGTGAAGGCTGATCAAAGCCAGGCGAAGTGCTTCTTCTGCAAGAAGTGGGATCATTGAAAGAGGAACTATCCTTTTTACATTGCATCCCTTGACCTGAATAGGTCGAAGAATAGAAAGCTGCAGGATGGTCCTAGACAAGGTATTTATATGATAACACCTTGTAGTTTCTTTGTTTGCAATACTACTAACTGGGTATTGGATACATAAAGTCCAATTTATATTTGTAATTCTTTGCAGGGACTTCAAGTTAGTAGAAGATTCGAGGACGGCGAGAGGTTCTTGAACGTGGAAAATGGAAGCCGAGTTCCAGTTCAGGCGTTGGGAGTCCTTTAACTTATTTTTGAGTCCTATACTGTCATTTTGAAGGAGTGTCATTTTTGCCCTTCTTTTAATTTGAATGTCATTTCTGTAGGCCAGTTGGCCATGTATGGTTTTGAACTATTAATAAAGAATGACATTTGCAAAATTATTTTGAATGATTATGTTGTTTTGAATGGACAAATACATGATGGCATTTATGTACTGTCACACTTGTTAGTGTAATGTACACATCTAGCAAACGCCCTAGGATAGATAATTTCAGTGATGTGTACCTATGGCATTGTAGGCTATGTCATATAAATAGGAACAGCATAAACAAGTTGAAAACCGAGGGTTTCCTCGATTTTAGTGAAGATAGTTCACCTCCAACCTGTGAGTCCTATCTTCTTGGAAAAATGACTAAGTCATCTTTTACTTGAAAAGGTGAACGAGCCAATGAAATTCTAAGTCTGATACATACTGATGTATGCAGACCTATGAATGTTAGTGCCAGAGGTGGGTGATATGAAACTTCTAATCTAGTACTCATGCAAGACTCGATCAGACCGACTATAGCTGACTAGACCTAAAGTCCAAACTAGATGCTCAATCAGGGTGGCAAACTAGCCTATAGTAACCCTGTACTCAGCCAGGCAGGTGTAAGGGGAGTGTTAGGTCCCTGATTGCCAATCCTAGACACCAATCAGAGATTGGCCAGGTAGGCGGACCAGCACACAAGCCCTTCGGGATTGAATCCCTAAACCACCGTTCTAGACACTGAGCACAAGGCACACACAGGTTAACTTGACACAGTGATCTAACACTAGCCCGGACCCGACCAGTTGGTGTCCCTAGCCCACTAGGGCAAATTAAGTCTAATTAATTTTAGGTTAAGGCTTGGGACTGAATGCAAGGGATGTGATTTTGGGCTAAGGAGAGGTGATCAAATCCTCCCCCCATCTGATATAGCAAGAGTGCCCTTAAAAGTAAATTATGCAATGATGGCAGGCAGATGAGGATGCAAATTAGGGTTTAGATATTTTTTTTGATATTTTTGGAGAATATGTGTTTTTTTTTTTTTGGTATTTTTTAAATATAATAAAACTTGCAAATCATGGCCTAATATACTGGAAATATACTAAAATTAAGAAATATGCAAAAACTCCTAAACAAAACCCTAAAACTTCCAAACATGTCTTGCTAAAAAAAACAAAGCCGAAAATTTGCAGGCCCTATTTCGGCTTTCAGATAATTCACAGGCCATAATAAAATCTGAAAAAAGTTTTAAAATTACTATGAATTATGATAAATCCAGGAAAATATATTTCAGAATTTTTGGAGTTTTTAACAGGGAGAAATAATTAAAATAACAGAGTATATACGGACTGAAAAATTACAGAAAACAAGCCCTAATCTAAGCTCTGATACCAAATGATGCGGAACTAATATGCATGCAGTTTTTTTTATATGTTTTATATGTGGGGTTGGGTGATTAATTCCCGGATTTCAGATTAAAATAAGTTATAGGGAATTTTATATGAGTTTTAGAAGATCAGCATGCAGATTAGGACCTAGAAAAGTAGAAAAGAAGGATCGCCGGGGCTGAGAAGCCTCGGTTAGGGCAAGTTCTCCTACAATAAAACTACTGGAGGTAGAGGGGTGTACCTGACAACGTCTGTGAAGATCGCAGCAAAAGGGTCTCTCGTTCCTCGATGGATGCGGCCTGGAAAATCGAGCCAAAGACCCGCGGATACCCGGCTTTCTGCTCGGTGATCCGATTGAGGCTTGGCTGGAGTCGTTGGATTCGTAGGAACTCGGGGACCTGCAAACGACCTGTCAGGGGTTAGAAAACTCACAAAGGAACAAGAAAACAAAGGAAAAACAGCAAGGGAAGGCTTCTTTTGGAGTGGGCGTCCAGGGATCTGAGATGCTTGTTGGTAGCAGGAAGATGATTGCAGCATTGGGAAGAAGAACTCTCGCAAACCCCTTTATGCACACAGCAGGGTATCACACAACTCAATAGAAGAACTCAAGGTTTTCATTCATCAAAAATTCTCCTCATACAAGAGGCTAGGGTCCCTTAAATAGATCCTTAACCTTGGGCTCCAAGTAAGGGTACATAAGTCTTTACATAAGAATCCTTTTCCCTCTCAAACCCTAGCTAGAAAATAAGGAAATATTAGGTAGAAAAATCCCTAAAAATTTTCTTGACTTGGTCAACACTCCAAGGACGCCTATGGGGGCGTGTTGGGCTTCTAGGAGCAGCAAGGGGCCGGCCCAAAGGGGCCCGGGTGCATGGGTTTGGGCCTCTGGAAGCTGGGGTGGCCTGGTAGCCAGGTAGCAGGAATATTCCCTGGTATCTTGCTTCTTAGGGGCTTGGGCTTGGCACCTGGGCTTGATTTCTTTGGGCTAGGATGTAGATGGACCTCTAAAATCATGGATGCCTTGGTATATGAATATATTTTGACATCTGGAAGGGAATCTGGGCATCTGGAGGGCATCTGCAAGAAATCAGGGTTTTCTGAATTTTCCTCCTGGGGTCTTCAAATCTTCAAGCTGGGTTGGACTTGGGCTATACTTCCATGTCTTCAATCTAGTTGGACTTGGTCTTCACTTGTATGATATAGTCTTGAGTCTTCAGTATGCTTGGACAGGACTCAAAAAAATAAAATTAGCTCAACATGAGCTGACTAGCAATGGACTGAACTAGCTCAACATGAGCTGACTAGTATAGAAGTGAAATAACAACTAAAAATACTCAAATAACAACTAAAATGGACTCAGATGAGCTAAGCCCTTATTACAGATGGACTCATAAATTATTGATCAATTTACAGAGGGTTGAGAAGCCTCTGCCTTATTCGGGTGCCTTTGGTGTCCGCACCACATACTTACCTTAATGGGTTGGATCCATTTGGAATGGCCTTGATCCTCTCCCATTCTCTCCCCTCATCTCTCCTCCTTCCTTCTTCTCCCTTTCATGGCTGTCCCTATAAATGAAGGTCATTTCAAAGGCTGCTAGAGGTTATGCTAATAGTTCTTTGAGAGAAAGAAGAAGGACTTTGTGAGAGCTTTAGAAATTGGGTGAGTGCTACCTAGCAATCAAGCTAGGTCTTGGGAAGAGAGGTTTTGGGAAAGGGTTCCTGCTCTCCTCCTAGTCTTCCTGGAAGAAGAAGATCGGCCTAGGATCCCGAAGAGCTAACACTCCAAGGGAGTTGATCAGAGTTGAGCCCATGTGTAGATATCCCGTAGAGGCTAGACGCGTGTATGGCTCGAGCGCCCTCCTCCTTCTCACAACTCTTCACAACTTCTCTCCAGCACTCTTAGCGGTATAAAGGTATGACCTTTATATTTATGTTCTTTTCTTGTTTTTGATGTTATATGCATGCTAGATTATTATGCTAGTTCCTATTGTGGGCAGATCGATAGATAGTTTAGATCTATCTACCGAGCCTTCCACTGTGCATATCTAAAAATGTTTTAAAATGCATTTCTTCTGCCCTCTTTTCTTGCATACTGTATGCTTGGTGAAGGTGTTTTTCACCTTCAGAAACTTGCTGAAACTTCTCCAAAATCGAACTTTAAGTCCTTCCAAGTCTTCCTTATATTCCAAAATCCTTATAACTTGAAATTTCATGAATTTGAAGGACTTCTTTAATTGAATTACAAGCATTTCTTCATTCAACATGGATGAGTACTAAGATTTGATAAACACACTTAAAAATATAATTAGTACTCATATATACTTAAGTATTTTGTCAATCATCAAAATCAAGACCAGAGTCAACAATCTCCCCATTTTTTATGATGACAAAATCTTTAAGTATATAAATAAGGTAAGCTTAAAAAGATTAATAATAAGATAAACATATAAGCTCAAAATCAATAAGTATAAGCTCCCCCTCAAAATATGATTTCAAAACATTTTTCAAAATCTCCCCCTTACTAATTTTTTCTTTAAGATTATAACATTTTACTTTCTTCTCCCCTTTTTGTATTTTCTTTCATTTCTTATATAATTTTTCATGTTTATCAAATCTTTTTCCTTTTCATACTTAACATTTTTCTCCCCCTTTATATCATCATGAAAAAGGGTGAAAGGCAATACAAAATGGGAATGAAGGTAGAAATAATAGCAAGTAGATCATCAAATCAATACATGAAATCAATTAATCATGATACCAATTAAAAATGATACTAATTGAACATGAAACCATAAAATGATAAGCACATGCAAGAAATAACTTCTTCCCTTGAAGATTATAATAAATTTTGATACTAATTGAATGTAACTCCTCTCAAAGGATTAGATTTGAAAAACAATGAGAAGGAGTATCAGAGCAATATAAGTATGATATCAAGAAAACATTGAAAGCATCGTATATGTATATAATGACAATAAATCTTTGGATTCTTCTCCTAAATATTATTCTTCCTTAAAAATATGCATTAATTTAAGGAATAAAATAGGAATGCACAAGCAAAGTAATTTCAGACATTTTGAAATATAAACATACATACTAAGTCTGAAATCAAAGATTTGAATTTTCAAGATATACATTATCTTCAAAAAATAAGAGATTGATCATTTAAAATTTTTTAGCATGATTTAAAATCCATTTCAAATGATTTGATATCCATACAAATACTAGAAGTAATATGATACCAAGTCTAGCTACTGGATTAGGGGTTTATCAATATGCATACCACTTTCTTAAATGTAACCCTAAACTATCAGTTCTATACTTGTTCCAAATCATTTCTAGTCTAAGTATGGATACAAAATTGAATATATTTCATGAAAACCATATGATTTGAAATGATTTTGATTATCCATATAAATGTTAGAAGTAATCTAGTACCATGTTTAGCTACTGGAGCAAGGATTTATCAATATGCATACCTTCTTCTTAAATGTAATCCTTAACTACCAATTCAAGTCTTGATTCAAATCATTTCTAACTTAAGCATTAATTCCAAAAATATATACATTTTATTACCACATTTTACTTGAAAATAGTTTAAAACTATATTAATCAAAATCAAGTAAAAGCCTAATAATTACAAGTCTAATCATGAGAGCATAAAATCCATCAACATCAAAAAGTTCATGATCACAAAAAATAACTATTAGTCTAAACTTGATTCTAATTAATCAATTAAAATAATTTTCAAAGTAATATGCAACTTTAAAAGTATTTTTCATGAAGTAATTAAAGATACATTAATCAAAATTAAGTGAAGGTCTTATAATCACAAGCTTAATCATGATAGCATGAAATTCATCAATATCAAAAAGTACATGATCATAACCAATGACTATAAGTCTAAACTTGATTTTAATTAATTATTTAAAATAGTTTTTCAAAGTAATTAATGCAACATTTATAACAAATATTCAACTACATTTAAAATTATAGAAGGAAATGTTTAGAATTTACCAATATGTATAATTCTTCCTTTACCATTTAGTCCAAAATATAACTTGTCCACTCTTTATATTGTCATGTACAGCCACCTTTCAAAAACTTCATTTCTTCATGTTAGATTGCAAGACACTCGTGCAAAATAAACTAAGTGAACAATTTGGTACCCAGACTTTCTTGGGTCCTTTAAGGTTAATAAATATAGTTCCTTTTGGAATCCAGGTTTTTCTTAATTTATAAGGATATGCATTATGCCCAAATTTACAACATCTAAAACAAGTCAGATTGGAAGATGCATCAACAAAGAAATTCTTGTTCTTTAACTCAAGATTTTTGTTTTTTTTTTAAAGCTTATCATTTGATACAAAAATCTTGGATCTTTTTAATATTTCTATTTTATTCAATAAAACATTTTTCTCATTTGAAAACTTATTACATAAATCTTTCAAATCAAAATTTTTTTTTTCTAAAATTTCTTTTTCTTTAGAAAGATTATTCTTATCAATTTTTAAAACATCAATCTTTACATTTAAATCATGATTTTTATTGACAAGATTGGTGTTCTCAAGAGAAAAGAGTTAACATGCCTTTTTAATTTTTTGTGCTCAATTTTTAATAATTTATATTTATGCACAAGATCATTAAATGCATCAAGTAATTCATCAAAGATAAAATCATATTCATTTTTAGCATATACCTCTTCCTCATTTGCCATGAAGCAAAGATTGGCAACTTCTTGTTCATCATCTGAACTAGAATCTTCACTATCGCTCCAAGTTGCCATCATTATTTTGAATTTCTTTTTGGCCTTGAGGGCTATTATCTTTTTCTTCTCTTGATCAACAACCACTTCTTTATGCCATAAATTCAACTCATGGATCATGAATGAACCAATAAGCTTCTCCAAAGGTAGGGTATCAATATCTTTGGCTTCTTAGATCGCCGTTACCTTTGGATCCCATGATATTGGCAAAGATCTAAAAATTTTATTAACCAAATCAGCATTAGTATAGACTTTGCCAAGACTTTTCAATTCATTAACAATAGTCATAAATCTAGTATATATATCAAATATATATTCAAAATGTAGCATTTTAAATATTTTAAAAGAATAAACAAGCATATTAATTTTAGTATTTTTTACTTGAAGAGTACCCTCATAAGTAATTTCAAGTGTGTTACATATCTCCTTCACCGATGTACATATGGAGATCCTATTAAATTCATTAGAGTCTAATGCAAAATAAAGCAAGTTTATTGCTTTAGTATTTATTTCAGATTGCTTAATGTCATATTCATTCCAATCCTCTTCGAGCTTTGGAATGGAAATACCATTAACCAAAATGGAAGGAATATGAGGACCATTAACTATAACTTTCCAAAGATAATAACTAATAAATTGAATATAGATGTGCATGTGAGTTTTTCAAAAAATATAATTAATGCCATTAAAACATGGTGGTCTATTAGTTGCATGTCCTATAGCAAAATAAGCACTTTCTAGGGCTGCCATGATCTTTTTAACTCAAAACCATTGGACTCTTTACAAAGCACCAAGTTTAGATACCAATAATTTTGGGTTCCGAGCTCTGATACCAATTGTTGACAAGTGATGATGCAACCCAAGAGGGAAGGTGAATTGGGTTTTTAAAATTCTTTGAACTATTTCAATGGATATAAAACAAGTATGTGCCAATTCAAATAAGTGCATATATTTTGCCAAAGTATTTGTGTGCTTAATAAAAATATGTAATGGAATTAACAAAGTAAATGCAAGAGTAAATAAGCAATAAATAAGAGCAATTAAAAATACAAGAATATATAGTGGTTCGATGTACTCCAAGACACCTACATCCACTTTCCAAGTTTTTCTTGGATATTTCACTATAATCACCAAGATTACAATCGATTAGTTTTTCGGGTTCACTAATTAAAACCCAAATTATTTTCCCAGGCTCATAAGTCAAAACCCCTTATTAGTTTTATAACTTAGGCTAACCAATAACCTCTGATGGTTTTACGGGCTCACCAACAACCTATGTTGGTTTTACAAGATCACCAACAACCTATGTTGGTTTTATACAAAGGCTAACCAACAACCTCTTTGGTTTTCCAAGGCTCACCAAAAATCTTGATATAACAATGTAAGAATGAAAGTAAAGAATGCAATAAAGCTTTCTAAAATAAAGCAAGTATCACTTTGAAGCCCTTGCATGATGTTGAAGAAGCTTGTCTTCAATTTATTGAAGCCTTTGAATGAAGCTTGATGTTGTGGACTTGGATCAAATCTCTTATCTTTGGAAGCTTGAAGGGTTGAACCATTCAACTATTGAATCCTTGAAGGATATTCAATAATCTCACCAAAGGATTGCTTTTTCATTTGATTTTTGGTATTTATATAGATCTCCAAACCATAGATGACCGTTTATGACTGTTTGGGATGAAAAACTAGTCGTTTGAAGCAAGTTGGAATCAATTATGTACTTCTGAAATACTAGCCGTTACTCCAAGTATCAATACTTGAACCTGGTGAGTCAACACTTGAGTTCTTCATGAGTTGATACTTGATTTCTATGAGTCGACACTTGGATCAGCTCAAGGCAAAAATTCTAGATTAACACAGTTCTGTATTTTTCTTATTCTCGGGCTTTGAGTAGACACTTTGACATCTTCATGAGTCGATACTTGAGTGTGCCAGTGTTGAAACTTGTTGAAACTTCTCCAAAATCAAACTTTAAATCCTTCCAAGTCTTCCTTATGTTCCAAAGTCTTTATAACTTGAAATTCTATGAATTTGAAGGACTTCTTCGACTGAATTACAGGTATTTCTTCATTCAACATGGATGAGTACTAAGATCTAATAAACATACTTAATAATATAATTAGTACTCATATATACTTAAGTATTTTGTCCATCATCAAAATCAAGACCAGAGTCAACAATTTGAATATTAACTGTGTATTAAAAGTGTGTTTATCAGAACAAGGTACTCATCAAAAGTTAAAATGTGTTGAAAGTTCAAATGCTTGTCATCTTGTTGAAGAAGTCACTTATATTAATGAAATTTCAAGTTATATGGACTTGGGCACATAAGAATGATCTTGAAGGACTAAATTTTTTAATTTAGAAAAGTTTTAACAGAATTTCAAGAGAGTTTCAGCCAAGTGTCAACTCATGAAAGTGAAGTAACGACTCAATATATCAACTCAAGAAGCTTGAGCTGATACGTAGAAGAAGTTTCAGCTGGTACATATGAAGTGTCGACTCATGAAGACCAAGTGTCGACTCATGTGTCGACTCAAGTATCGACTCAAGGTCTAAGATCAAAAATGATACAGAATATACTAAATTCAAGTTTTTGCTCAAGTGTCAACTCATGAAGATGAAGTATCGACTCAAGTATCGACTCACCAGAAGAAGTGTTGATACACAATACATTCCAGAGAGCTTCAAAAAATATTTTTGACCTAGTGTCGACTCAAGTATCAACTCATGTGTCGACTCATGACCTGAAGTATCGATACTTGCAGGTCTGGATGAACAGTAATAGCTAAATTTTTGAAGCACATAATTGGTCCTTTTTGTCTCTAATGGCTATTTCCTCTTCTCCAATGATTATAAATGGTCATTTAAGGCTTAGAAATATATTTAAAGTGGACCAAACTCAAGAGAAAATGAGTTAATGAGCATTCATTCAAATATCATTGAAGAACTACCACTTTCAAGTAAAGTTGAGCCTTCAAGTATTCAAGAGCATTCAAGAAGCATTCTAGTCCAATCTTCAAGCATTCATTAAGGCTTCAACAACTTGGAGACAATCATTTATTCAAGCATTCAAAGAGTTTCAAAGAGATATTTATTTTTATTTTGAAAGCTTATTGTATCTTTACTTTAAACTTGAATTTATTGTTGTTTCTAGTTTCAAGTAGATTGAAACTAATGGTTAGGTTGTTGGTGAGCCTTATGAAAACCAACTAGGTTGTTGGTAAGTCTTGTGAAAATTAATTAGGTTATTGGTGAGCCTTGTGAAAACCAACTAGATTTTTTGTTAGCCTTGTGAAAACCAAAAAAGGTTTTTATTAGTGAGCCCGGAAAAACTAATCAATTGTAATCAAGGAAAAATTATAGTGAAATATTCAAGTGGACTTTGAAGAGTGGATGTAGGTGCTTTGAAGTATACCGAACCACTATAAAATATTATGTTTATGATTGCTTTTGCTATTCTTGCATTCACTTTATTATTTTTGCTGTATTTTATTATCAAGCACAAATACACTTGAAATCAGTAGCACCTTCATTATTTTTGAATTGGCACATACTTTTAATAAGTTTTAAAAATCCAATTCACCCTCCCTCTTGGATTGCTTTGCTAGGAAACACTATGTATACTCTCAATAAAAGAGGGTGATTAATCTCATTGTCATTTGTTTGGAGACAATAATATAAGGATCTAGGTACTCATTAGAGAATGAGTTCACTAAACTACTGCATGGAGAACATCTAATGAAGCCTTACTAGTTTGTCAATGGATGGTTCTCCAATGAAAATGGTGCAAGTGATCCTTAAACTTGAGATTACTATGGTACCTTATGTATGTGAATCTATGCTTTAGTTTATATCCTAGCATGATACTTTGATACATGTGCAGGATGTTCTGGGCATGATGAAGTGTGCATGAAGGTTGTGAGTGGTCAATAATGGATCGATTATCCCTAATAAAAGAAAAGAACATCCTATATGATCTTATATGATAACGACTCGAAAATCTCTTGCTAGAGTAGAATGAAAATTAGAAAGAGTTTTAGATGTTTCATTAATTAAGTCAATAATTAATTAGGAGTTTTAATTAATTAGTGCTTTGGATTTGACCTAATTGGATTGGGTTCAAATTTAAGTAAACTAGGTATGGAACCCAATGGGTCAACACAATCGGGAATCAATCATGGATATAATCTGATTAGATTTATTATAAATCTTATGGGTCTAAAAGGCTTGGTAGCACATGGGTTAGACCCAAGTTTTTAATCAATTGAAAGACCTATTTTGATTAGGTCAAATCCTAAACCTAATAGGAGTAGAACTTTTATTTGCACCCAAATAAAGATTGGTGCCTCATATTATTTTACATTGATTTTTTTAACATGAAATAGGATGGATCAATGCCTAAGAGGAGTCCTCCTCCTCTTGGGCTTCTCTCTCTTCCACCATAAATGGATAAGAAGAAATAGCACCAAAATATTGGCACAAGGAATTCTTGGTGCAAGAAGTTTTTGGCACCTCCTAGAAGTCCTTCTCCTAGGAGGTTTTGACCAAGTCTTGGTGCCCCCTTCTAGGCTCTCTCTCCTCCATATCCATATCACATATGATTGCTTTTTGCACCAAAACAAAATAAAAAATTGCATTGGAAAATAACATGCACCAAGGGTTGGCGCAAGTTTTGGTTTCGCACCCACTAGGAGTCCTTCTCCTAGTGGGATGTGATCTTATTTTGGTGCCTCCTCTCCTCAGCAAATCTCCTTGCCAAAAGTTGATGCACAAGTTGAGTCCTATATTTAGGATGAATGCTTGGATGATTAGGGAGTCTCTCATGATTAGACTCCTATACCAAAAAGGGTTTTGGCATGAAGACTATAAATAAGAGTGCTTCTAAGGGTTGGAGGCATAACAAAGATAGTCTAAAGAGAGACTAAGAGGGGAGAGATAGAAAGAAAGGTTAATGATTTCTTAAGAAGAAATCACAAGATGCTAGGTGTGTATCTCATTACGAAGAAGGGCTGAAGTTCTTGCAAAGAACTTTCAGCCGATTTCTTTGATTGGAAAGGTCATTGAGAGGTTCCTGTGTGGATCACCATTGGAGAGCTCCTGCTTGAGGACCGGGTAGATATCAGACCGGCATTGAATGACAATCATCACGTATGCATTTATTTTTATCTACTCTTGTTATTTTATTATTTTATGCAAGTAGATCCTATAGTTAGGGTTTCGGTTGCATATGTTTGATTTAATTATTAAATCATATGTTGAACATTTTTAAAAATTCTATTTTCACTACACATCCATTTTCCCTCAGTCAAAACATTGCACACCTATGGAGAGTATGAACAAAAAAGCATCAGAGTAAGGAAGATAGAAAGAAGGGGGATGGTTTGAGAGATCCAACCGATCCAATCAAAACACCAATTTTCATTTCTTAAAAATAATCTAATTGGTTTGATAGGTGTTTTATATTATTTAGAAAAAGAAGTCTTGAAGGTTCTCTAAACCTTCATAGACACACCTCATTTCAAATAGAAATTTCAATCACGTATGTCTAATTCATGAATAACATACCATTGCATCCAAAAAGCTTATATGTTCAATCTTTTCAAAAAAAGTGTGAACTAGCCAATATGTTGATGTGGTTTAATCTAGTCCTTATTGTACTATATGGACATGCTCCCATGGTCTTTTAAGGACATTTTGAAAAACTAACACAAGAAAAAATGGATACTTGTTATGCTAACACAGACATTACATTGGTATTTCGATTAGGGTAAATAGTGAATCTTTGATGTACCAAATAGTAGGGGTGGAAATACTTATCCTATTTAACTTGCTTAACTTGATTCAAACTATTATAGGTTGGCTTGGATCACCAATTTAATGAAATGGTCAAGTCCAACTCTGGATATTTGACCCATTAAATACAGAAGTTGGGTTTAGGTTGATAGATTTTTGACTTATCTTGTATTCAACCAAATTTGTATCTTTTTTGACCCAGTCCATAGATTGTCTAGCCCAACCTAATTGCCACCTCTACCAAACAATGAGAATACAAGCTAGTTGGTACATGTGCATGGGGTCTTTCTTTTTCCCTCCCATTTAGAAGGGCTAATCCCCACTATTAAGGGCAAGTCCAACTAGAATTAAGCACTTGTCCATCTAAGCAAATGCTGGATAATAAAATTTCTCCAAAATAGCTCATCATTATTTCCCTCCTTTTTTATTTTTTTGGTTTTTCCCCTTCCTCTTGCTATGGAAATCCTAGGGCTTTAAGTAGTTTAGCAATCACATGCATTGCATCTAATTCTTGTTTACTCCATTGGTAGTATAGAAATAATAGAATTGTATAACATAGTTTGAAAACATAACAAAATAAATATCATTATACAAAAACCTCTTTAACAAAATAAACATATTAGAGGTCGAGATTTGGACCATCCAATTGTAGTCTCTTCTAATGCTTGTCAGATTTTCGCTATCATAGGGAGACTTCTAATCAATGATGTACAACTATTATTCTATATAATGAATCAAATTAATCTTATGATATAGGGCTTTTGAAGAAACCCATGTGACTTGAAAAATCAAGTTCAAAGTGTTCTGAATAATATATTTTTTTTAAAAGGAATGGAGCTCAATGATTCATGATTGAGCACATATCGAGCTAAATTGCTAAGTTCATATTTAGAGGTGTATTTGCACTCATCAATAGTGATTTTTGATCCAAAAGTATAACTTTGAGTGTTTGGCTACAATCCTAAAGTAATTTTGTACTATGCTAGAAATTCCCAAAATGTTGGTTATGTAAGGCTAATCCCCTCCTGCTTTTTGTAGACCAAGCTCTGCAAATTGAATATTATGTTTGCAGGAATTTATTTTTTTTAACAAAAATGCATTGCCCTCTAAATATCTTTCGCATGTCCTATTTTTTCAACTTTTTAGTGTATCAAGACTCTTCTTTTCTGCAAATTATTCTCCTCTCATCCTATCTAATGACACGAAAGCAATGATCTTGTCTTTCTCCTTTGGACTTCCATTCTATTTCATACAATTCACCGCTTTAAGAGTTTGACTGCAAGGTGGGAACTATTGGAGCTCACGTAAACTCTACAAAATTTAGTTCATTTCATTTGAATATTGATATCTAACATTTTTTAAGATTTCTTTTTGCTTTATATTTCTATGGACTGATAGAAGCATTTGCTTTGTGGTGGGGGCACCAAGATCAGACATAGATTACTGGGTCCTATATGGTTTACCTAGCCATGTGTCAAAATTTTGTAATTAACTAGAATTGAGTCCTGTAATAAGTTGAGGTTAGTTGATTTGTCTCAACCCTCGACCTAGTCCAGTACATTGAGTCCTGTATACCAGTATGAGTCTAGTATGAGTTTACTTCTTATACAAGAGAGGAGGCTACACTATTTTGGAGTTCCACCAGACCTCATTCTGAAGCCAGAAGCAGTTACACTAGCTTAGGGGAGCTCAATCGACATCCAGGTGCCCTGATTGTGCCCTGATTTTTCCTAGGTGCCATTTCAGATGCCAGATTCCCTCCAGATGCTTCTAGAATATTTTAGATGCTAGGAGCTCATGTTTACCAGGCTATCACAGTACTCCAGGCCTCAAAATTCAAGCCCAGGAAGCAAGTCCAAAACAAAAGAACCAAGATTCTCTTTTGATACCGGGAATATGCCAGCCCAGGGAACCAAGCAACCCAACTACCAGGGGGCCCAAGCCCATGCATTCCAAGCCTTGGCCGACCTCCCCCTTGCTGCCCTAGGGTCCACATGCCCAAGGAGTGGGCATCCCAAAAAGTTTGACTAAGTCCAAGTTGGAGAAAAGAAGGAGAAGACCTAGTTATTCTAACCTAGTTAGGACTCCTAATCCCTTTACATTTTGTAATTCTAACCTAACTAGGAAAGGACTTTATTCCAATTTGGAAGAGGATTTATAAACCAAGTGTAACCATGGTTAGTGAGAGCATGGGAACTCTATAAATATCCCACCCCTCCCCCTCTTGTAAGCATCTTTTTATTATGAATAAACCTTGTTGAAATTGTGATCAATAGCCTTGTGTTTGAGTTGTGGTTCTCCCTTTGAGTGCTCTCCTTGTGTTCCTGGATTGAAACCCTATTGCCCTAGCTTCCTTTGCATCCTTGGAGATCAGCCACGCCCAAGGAATTGAAGACCTTGCTGCCATCCAAGTCCAAGAGCTTCTTCTTCCTCGGCTACCAGCTTTCAGCCCTAATCCTGATTTCTTTCAAACCCTACTTCCTTTTCTAATTTTTATTTTCTACTTTGATTAATCTTTGGTGCTAGCAGGATCCCCGAGGTGCTTTTCCTCCCCTGAGGAGGCCTTCCTTGCTACCCGGACCACCCAGATCTACCATCAGATTCAAGGGAAACAAGGCTTCTTCTTTCAAGCTCCGATCAGAGTTGTGAGTGATCTCTTCTACTATTGAATTTCAATCTCTAACTGGTAAGAAACCTTCCCTTCTCTGATTATCTGGTTTTTTTGAAGATTAACTATCCTAAGCCAAGAATTTCTCAATTTTTGAGTCATGTTTCATTTATTTATCTTGCATGATTCAGCTGCGATATGATGATTCTTAGAATTGCTGAATACCTGCTAGTTCTTTACTTTGCTTTGAGAAATTAGCCAACAAACTTAAATCTAAAAATAACAAAAAAAATAGTTTACTACTTTTACTACATGTTTAGCATTTTTAAAGTCATTCCGCATCAGTTTGGTATTAGAGCGGGTTTAGGATAGTTTTTTATTTGCTTTGCATTCACAAACCCTAATTTTGCATTCTGTCCACTGCATTAGGTGTCTAGTTTCTATCTAGTTTTGACATCATAAATATTTTTTTTTTTATGAAACTTGTACTGCATGTCCTCTGTTCTGTCCTAGTAATTATCAAAATTTTTAATTAATTTTACTAAAAATCTAAATCTCTAAAATTTGGCATAATAGAAACCCTAATAGAATCCTAATAATTTATGTAGTAGTCCAGAAAACCCTAGGTTTTCATCATCATATGATTTTTGTTCTGCATGAAATTTGGTAGGCATCATCATTACCATCCATCCTCTGTTCTAGATTTTTTTTTATTTCTTTCTGTATCAGGATCTATGACAAACTCTGCAACAACTGAAACCCTAATTCACTGATTTCTGCTACATTCTGCATTTTGACTCAACCTAACCTAATCAACTACCAAACCCCCAATCCCAAGCCAAACTTTGTTTGATAAAACCAGTTAACTTAAACCTAACTTGACACATCATAAATCATTAAAAAATATTTTATTTTTTGATTATTTTAGATTGCATCAGGGCCATCGATTGCCATCATTTTTAACCTAATCTTAAGGGCAACTCACTATCTTAGATCAGGGTAGGATTTCATCACCTGTCCTAAGCCCAAAACCACCATCATCATACTAAACCAAGCCTAATTAAAATCAATCAGATCTAATTTGCCCTAGAGGGCTAGGAGACATCAGCAGGTCGGGTCCGAGCTATGTGTGCCAACTAGTGCATTTAACCTTTTAGTTATTACTGAAAGCTGGTGTCTAAGGCTGGGGGTCCAGAGTCAAACGACCTAAGTGGTGTTGTGGTTTTTAATTGGATCCGTGGGAAAGCAAGGGGGCCTCCCATACTCCCACCCCTTACTTGGCCAGTGGAAGGACTAGCTATTGGGTTAGGTGTAAATTGAGCTGACCCACCCAGTTTTTGGCTCTAGGTCTAGGAAACCCTAGATTATACTAGCCTTTTCTTTTTCTTTTGCATGCTTGGTTGCATCACTTCATTCTGATTGTTTGATTTATTGCATGACTACTAGATTAGGAACCCAATATCAAAAGTCCAAACCTCAACCCAATTCAGCCATGGATTCCACTTTGGAGGCCATCCTGGCCCAGCTTGCCCGAATGGACCGTAGGTTTGACCAATCCAATGTCCAAATTAATGCTAAACTTGACCAAATCCAAGATCAATTGACCCAATCCCAAAGCCAAATGTTCCAAAGATTCAACCAAGTGGACCAACAATTTGAACAAGCAACCACTAGGATCAACCAATTAACCAATATGCTTAACCAAGTTGAGAACTGACAGGAGACTGTAGAAAAAACCTAAGAGTCTAACACTGAACCAGACCTGGATTCCATCCCTACTACCCCTCAAAACCCTAGAAGTGTCCAAACCCATGAACCCTTTGTAAAACATAACCCTAGGAGACCCCAGAGCCAGGATCAATTTAGAGAGCCTAACCGTAGGAGAAACCAACACCAGGATCAATTTCATGACCCTAACCATAGGAGACCCAATCGTGAGGACCAAGACCAGGATGATAGGCTATTTAGGAGCATTAAGATAGATGCACCCACCTTCAATGGCAGCCTAGATCCAAAAGTCTATATAGATTGGGAGGGAGGTATGGATAGGTTCTTCAAGTTTTATGGCTTGAGTGATGAGAAAAAGTGTCAATTTGTCCAGCTCAAGCTAACTGATCAAGCTAGATTATATTGGGACTAAGTAGAAAGACTCAATAATCAGATAGGCAACCTATCCATTACCACCTGGGAAGCCATGAAATTAAAGCTTAGGGCTAAGTATCTTCCCCTATACTATCAATAGTGTCTCTTAGATCAATGGCAGAAATTAAAACAAGGGACCAAATCTGTGAGTGAATACATACCCCAGTTTGATGAGTGCGCCCTAAGATGCGGCATAGATGAACATGAGTCAGTTATCCTCTCTAGGTTTAGGAATGGTCTCAGAGAGGAGATCCAAAAGGAGCTGTACCTTTGGGATGTTGATAGCATGGCCCATGCCTATCGTGTAGCTGAAAACTTTGAAAGGTTCCAGAAAGCACCTGTAGTTAGGAAACCTGAACCCTTTAGGTCCAACACTCGTAGCTTTAGGTCCAACAAAAACTAGTTCTACCCAAACCGACCCAGCTTCAACCAAACTCATCCTAACCCTAACCAAAATCGACCAAACCCAAACCTAAGTCGACCTAAACCCAATCCAACCCATCCCAACTCTAATCCACCTCGTCCTAACCCAAGTCCAAGTCAGGCTAGCTCAAGTAACTCTGCATCTTTAAGGAATGATAAGGGTAGGGCACCAGTTTTTCAGAAGAACCCAAGTCCCAGTCCCAATGCTTGTTTTAGGTGCAATAAGGTAGGTCACTTTGCTAGCCAGTGTCCCACCAGGTCTTTGCACATAGGGGAGCTTGTAGAAAATGAGCCTGAACCCAATGAGGAAGAAGGGGAAGAGGTCTATGAAGCTGAACCAAACTTAATTGAAGAGTATGAAGGTGATGAGGAGGATTTTGAACAAACAGACCTCGCAGGGGTAGTTAGATGCATCTTGTCCCAGAATAAAACCTAGGAAGATTGGCGTCATACCAATATCTTATAGACTTTAGTAAAAATTGGAGACAAGTGTGTAAAATAATCATAGATAGTGGGAGCTGTGTGAATGCCATATTCCATAAGGATGTCAAAACCCTAGGCTTACACCTAGTTCCTCACCCAAGCCCCTATAAGGTATCTTGAATAGATTCCACCTCTATATCCATTAAATCCAGATGCCAAGTCCAACCTTAGCTTCAATCATATCAAAATAGAGTGTGGTGTGATGTTATGCCCATGGGGGTAAGTAGTATCATCCTAGGATGGCCATGGCTTTATGATCACGATGCCACTCTTTATGGCAAAACTAATGCTTGCATGTTTACTTTCCATAGGAAGAAGATCACCATAAACCCCACCCCACCTCAGGACTTAATTAAGGAAGAATCTAGCTAACTTAAGGAGAAAAAGTCTAGAATTAATCTAATCACTGCAAAAGAGCTAGAGAAGAAGATATCTGAGGGCACTATTGTTTGGATGTTAGCTATGAAGGAAGTATTTGATCCTATTGATAGAAAGTACCCTCAGGAGGTCAAGGGAGTCTTGAATGAATTTAGTGACATATTTCCTGAAGATTTACCTGACCACTTACCACCTCTTATGGATGTCCAACATGCAATTGATTTAGTCCTAGGAGCTACCTTGCCCAACCTACCTCATTATAGGATGAACTCGACTGAACACTTAGAGCTTCAAAGATAAGTAGGTGAGCTTCTTAGAAAAGGGTTTATTAGGGAGAGCCTAAGTCCTTGAGCTGTACCAGCCCTATTAACCCCTAAGAAAGATAGCACATGGTGAATGTGTGTAGATAGCCATGCCATAAATAAAATAACTGTGAAGTATAGGTTTCCCATCCCCCGCTTGGATGATATGTTGGATATGATGGCAGGAGCCACAATCTTTTCAAAGATAGACCTTAAGAGTGGCTACCATCAGGTTCGAATTAGACCTAGGGATGAATGAAAAATGGCTTTTAAGATGAAAGATGATCTATATGAGTGGTCTGTAATGCCTTTTGGGTTATCCAATGCCCTTAGCATTTTCATAAGAATTATGGCCCAAGTCCTTAGGATGTTCATAGGTAAATTTGGTTCCTTGATCCTTATGAGTATGAATCATTAAGAACTTGCGAATCATGTCTCATGGGTAAGATGACCAAGACTCCATTTACTTGACATGGAGAAAGGTCAACTGAGTTATTAGGACTTATATATACTGATGTATGTGGTCCAATGACAACTCAGGCCAGAGGTGGATACTCATATTTTATCATATTTATAGATGATTTATCAAGGTTCGGATGTGTGTATCTTATGAAACATAAATCTGAAGCCTTTGATAAATTTAAGGAGTATCAAAGTATGGTCGAAAAACAAACCAGGAAAAGTATTAAAGTTCTTCGTTCTGATCGAGGAGGAGAATACTTATCCACGGAGTTTTTAGACTATCTTAAAGTTAATGGAATTCTTTCTGAATGAACCCCTCCTTATACACCACAGCTAAATGGTATAGCTGAAAGGAGAAATCGTACCTTATTAGATATGGTACGATCCATGATGTGCTTCACAAATTTATCCATTTCCTTCTGGGGTCATGCACTAGAAACTGCTGTTTACATTCTGAACAAGGTACCTTCTAAATCCGTTGTTAGTACTCCATATGAAATTTGGAGTAGAAAGAAACCATATCTTAAATATTTTAAGGTATGGGGATGTCCAGCTTATGTTAAAAGAAATTTTGGACATAAGTTGGAACCTAGAGCGGATAAATGTCTATTTGTAGGATATCCTAGAGAGGGTAGAGGATATCTATTTTACCATCCTACTGAATAAATGATTTTTGTCAGCAGGCATGCCACTTTTCTAGAAAAAGAGTTCATTTTAGAAAAGGGCAATGGTAGAACTGTTGAACTTGGAGAAGTACAAGAAATACAGATAGACAGTTCTCAACCATTATAACATATAGTTAGGACAAAACCAGAACACAAAACTCCTCCCCGTAGATCTGATAGAGTGCCACGGGCACCTGAGAGGTATGGATTTATTATTAAAAATAATGAAGCCCAAGTCATTCAAAATGATGAACCTCTGACCTATACGGAAGCTATCTTGAGTACTGATTCAGATAGATGGCAAGAAGCCATTGAACCCGAGATAGACTCTATGTATGTAAACCAAGTATGGTCTTTGGTCGATGCACCAGAAGGTGTTAATCCTATTAGGTGCAAATGGGTCTATAAGAAAAAGATTGGGGCTGATGGCCAAGTTGAAACCTATAAAGCCATATTAGTGGCAAAAGGTTTTAGACAAAAATAGGGAATTGATTATGATAAAACATTCTCACCTGTTGCCATGCTCAAATCAATTTGGATTTTACTTGCTATAGCAGCGTACCATGATTATGAGATCTGGCAGATGGATGTGAAGACTGCATTCCTCAGTGGTTTCCTTGAGGAAGAAGTCTACATGTCACAGCCAGAAGGTTTTATTTCAAAGAATAAACCTAATCAAGTATGCAAGCTAAAGAAATCCATTTATGGATTAAAGCAAGCTTCCAGGAGTTGGAACATCCGCT
The DNA here is from genome assembly GCA_021397845.1 of Areca catechu. Classification (NCBI taxonomy): domain Eukaryota; kingdom Viridiplantae; phylum Streptophyta; class Magnoliopsida; order Arecales; family Arecaceae; genus Areca; species Areca catechu. The sequence goes on along the minus strand of CM038039.1, from coordinate 148,461,583 downwards.
TTGATGAAACTATTAAAAGGTTTGGTTTTATCAAAAATGTGGATGAACCCTGTGTTTATAGGAAGACTAGTGAGAGTGCCATAGTCTTCTTGGTTCTGTATGTAGATGACATACTCCTCATTGGGAATGATGTCCCAATGTTACAATCAGTCAAGGTTTGGCTATCAAACCAGTTTCCATGAAAGATTTGGGAGAAGCATCCTATATACTAGGTATTAAGATCTTTAGAGATAGATCTAAGAGGATGCTAGGTTTATCCCAATCTAGGTACATTGACTTAGTGCTGAAAAGACTCAGCATGGATGGAAGTAAAAGAGGTTATCTTCCTATGAGTCAAGGTATACATCTTTCTAAAAGGATGTCTCCTAAGACACTTGAAGAAAGAAATAGAATGAATTCTATACCTAATGCTTCGGCAATAGGGTCCATAATGTATGCCATGCTATGTACCAGGCCTGATGTGGCATATGCTTTAGGCATTGTCAGTAGGTTTCAGGCTGATCTAGAAGAGGATCATTGGAAAGCAGTTAAAAATATTCTTAAGTACCTGAGAAGGACTAAGGATATTTTTCTGGTTTATGGTGGTTCTGATCTTAAACTAAAAGCTTATTCTAATTTCAGTTTTCAATCAGACCCTGATGATAGAAAATCCAATTCGGGATATGTTTTTATCCTAAATGGTGGAGCAGTGAGTTGGAAGAGTACCAAGCAGCAGACTGTAGCTGACTCAACCACAGAGGCAGAATACATAGCTGTCAGTGAAGCCGCCAAGGAAGCAGTCTGGATGAAGAAGTTCATCACAGAGTTGGATGTTGTTCCTGAGATTGAAAACCCAGTGCTACTTTACTGTGACAACACTGGAGCTATTGCTCAAGCTAAGGAACCAAGAGCTCATCATAAGTCCAAGCACATTCTGAGACGCTTCCATCTCGTCCGAGAAATAGTAGAGAGACAAGATGTCTACATAAATAGAGTTGATACAAAGAACAATATAGCAGACCCGTTCACTAAGGCTCTACCACAGCGAGAGTTTGATCGCCACTTCGAGTGTATGGGATTAAGATTTAAAGGCGATTGGCTTTAGTGAAAGTGGGAGATTGAAAGGGATATGCCCTACAAGCCAATCTATGTTGTATCTCCCAAACCATTATAATTGACAAAAATTCTAATAAAGGCATTATTTTTCATCATATGCTGTGTTTATTATTATATGATGAACCCCATAGATTAGGGCTATGATTTTAGGGTTATGATGAGATCATACCAGTGAGACCTAAAGTCTTAAAACCTTACTCTAAAATATTCCTAGTCAAAGGAACCCTGAGTAGTGGATCAGGGTTTTCGGGTAAGACTAGCACATCCCATGTATACTAGAGAGGGTGACTGCTCTCACAGTCACTTATATATGACACTAATACTGGGATGTGGGTGCTCATTGAAGAATGAGTTCACTGATATGATCCAACTTGAGAACATCTAATGGAGTCTTAGCTACATGTCAATAGAAGGTTCTCATAGTGGGAGTGGTACAAGTAATCCTTTGACCTGAGACTGCCATAAGTACCTTATGTACATGAACCCATGCTTTGGTTCAATCATAATCATGACACTGAGTCATGCACAGGATTGATACTGAGAATTGTGAATTGGATATGAAGGTAATGAGTAGGTCAACAAGGAATCGATCACTCTTAGTAAAAGGAGATTGCATCCAGCTAGTTAACAATCGGATGATGATTCAGGAAATCTTTGATCAAAGTAAAGATATTAGAGATGGTTTCTAATATCAAGATAATTGAATCATCAATATAAGATTGAGCTAGAAATAAATATAATATTAGATTTGACATATATCCATATCCATAGTTATATTTTGGGTGCAGGCTGATCGAAAGATTTAATTGTATGGTAACTCTCTACTGAAGGGTAGTTTTGGTATTTTACCAGAATTTCCATATCTTCCGGGTAGACATGACACGTTGCTAGACGTCAATCTTGTCTTGTGGGTTGATCAAACTTAAAGATCACTTATTAGGAAGAGACCTAATTGATCAAGTCGGGTAAGCCCGGTTTGACCTAAATCGATTAGAAAGAGTTCTAATCAAATTAGGTCAATTTGTATTCGAACCCACTGCTGGCTAGATGTGGAACCCAATGGGTCACACACTTAAGAGGATTGATCAAGAGTTTAATTTGTAATTAAATCATCTTTGCAGGATAACACTCTAGCAGGTGTTGCAAACCCTAGCTTCTATTCGAATTGGATTCAAATTAGGGTTCCGGATTGGTTCAATTCAGGTTTTAATTGGATCTAATTAGACCCTAATTGAGTTTATAGAGATTATGGCTAACCCTATTGGCTAGCCATCTAACTAGGCTAGCCTCCCCACCCGCCCCTTTGCATTTTCATGCCAAAATTCCAAGAGTCCATGCGCTTATGGACTCTTGGCGCGCCATTTGGAGGAGTCCATGGGTGCATGGACTCTTGGCGCGCCCACTTAATTCTCCGATGAATTAAGTTGGGGCGGCTTCCTTTCTCACTATTAGCGCCTCACATGTGTCCCCTTGGATGGGAATCCAACGGTTGGGAAATTTTTGAGAAAGACAAAAGGCGCAGACTCTTCCCGGTTGCACGAAATAACGTCTCTTCGGAGACCGAAACATCGCGACTCCCTTCTTCTGAAATTTCATGACTTTTGTTTTAGGAAAAGCCATGAGTTTTAATCTGGAAGGTCATGAGAAGGAGGGAAGGGGCGTGAGAAAATGAGAAGGGTGTGAGATGGGTTTTTTACGGAGAGGTGTGTGGGCGCCTCTCTGAAATCTATTTAAGGGGTCAGGAAAAATCAAAACGGGTGATCTGAGATTTTTCTTCTTCCTCTCTAAAAGACTCGTTCCCTCTTTTCTTGTTTTACATTGTTTCCTTTACAGAGGACTCCTCTGTCGAAACTCTGTTGCTGAACAAGAATAAAATAGAAGGTCTCCAACGGTAAAGGAAAGAAGGAGTTCTGATTTTATTTCCTTTCTTTCTTACATTAAGACATTCATGTCTTAATTTCTTCTCCAATTTAAGACAAGCCTAAATCCTCTTAGGACAAGGTCTTATCTCTAAGACAAGGGTGTCTTAGAGGGTCAAAGTCTTAGTGGAAGGAGGAGAAGAGATCAAAGAAAGGGAGGCAACCTCTTGTGTGGAAGAATTCCAGCCATAATTCGAGCAATTAAGTTCTAGGAAGAAGAACTCAATAGGAGGAACCATTGAAAAGAAGATAGTGTTTCTTGATAATTGCTCTGTGTGGATCACCATCGGAGGGCAGACACCTGGACGCCTGGTGAATTCAGTTAGCCCCTTCAACTTCAAGTTTGTTGGAATAAATGATTACAGGTTGGTACCCTAATCCTAATTTGCATAGATATGCTTGTTATATGTTCTAGTCTTATTTAAGGAGTTCCTGGTTTAGGGTTTTTGGTGTGAATTTAGTTTCATTTTTGAAATTACACTTCCGCTGCGTTGCACCGGAACCCTACAGTGGTATCAGAGCCACCTTAATTAGGACTATAATCTATGATAGTTTGTGTGTTACATATTAGGGTTTTTTAAATCCTAATATGCTATTACACTTAGCATTTTTTTTTTTTTGCATATATGTTTTGATGTATGCCACTAGTTAGGGTTTTTCACTCAAACCCTAATTATTATTGAGATATGATTAGTTTTGAAGTCATCATACTGAAATAAGGTTGCCCTGGCATAATGGTGGATCCATTATGTGGTAAATGGTTGTCCTAGTATGATGACACACTTAGCACATATTTGTTTTATCAGAGTGATATGATTGTGATATGTTCTATAAGAATGTGCTGGCAATTTTATAAAACCCTCCTCTTAAAAAATTATATTAAGTCATAGTATATTTAACTAATAAGCATCACTAGTCATGATGAACAATTGATCATTCGGTGTCTAGAAAGGTGGTTCTGGGAAGGTAAAGAGAATTGTGGTTTTTAATTGGTTCCGTTGACTGACCTGGCCAATTTTTATTGGTGTCTAGGAAAGCAACGGGGGGACTCCCACATCTCTTCCACTTGCTTGGCCGATTTGATTATATTTAAATCTTGACTAAAATGCTTAGTGTTAAAAATACTATATATTGGCCTTCCTTCATGCTGGATCATTATTGTGTTATGAACCACATTAGGTTTGTTGTATTATCTGCAAGACCTAATATGGTGATTGACATAATACTAGTCTAGTGCACAGATATGCTTACTGTATATTCAGTATAATGCCTTGTTGTGTTATCTGCAAGGGCATTATATTTGAGTACTGACTATATAGAAATGAAAGGGTCTTGACTTAACTAGAACATTACGGTTTGTTATGTTTTTCTGCAAGACTAATAATGTTCTAGAGGCTAAGTTATTTTTGAGAATTATATGAGATATAATTGGAAGAGTTTCCTACCTTTGAGCTTATAAAAGATTTGTTATGTTTTCTGCAAGATCTTTTATAAGTTATTAGGATCTCAATCTCACTGAGAAAACCCGATCAGGGTTCTTCTCAATTATCATAGTGAGGGCTATGATTTTTGATAAAATAGTGGGAGACATAATTAAATTGAAGACCTAATTTAATTATGTAAGTCATTTCATGATTGTTTGCTTATGTATTTTCTTTATTAAATGTAGATAAATGGCATCTTCATTATCACTGCAAAGTATCTTAGATACCAACAAACTAACTGGTCCAAACTATGTGGACTGGTTGAGAAATTTAAAGATTGTGCTGAGTTCATAAAAACTTTCTTATATTCTTGATACCCCTAGTCTTAATCCACTAGGGGACGATGCCATACAGGAAGATATGGCCACATACAAAATATGGCAGAATGACTCCCTCACTGTCAAGTGTATCATACTGGCCTCTATGACTAATGAGTTATAGAGACAGCATGAAAGCATGGATACTCAATCCATAATGCTCAATTTAAAAGAGCTTTATGGAGAACAAAGCAGAACTGCTAGATACGAAATATCTAAGCAGTTATTCCATGCTAGGATGACAGAGGGAACATCCATTCAGGATCATGTTCTGAAGGTAATTGACTTAATCACCAGATTGGGTCAATTAGGTTTTATCATGGATGGGGAGTTGAATCAGGATTTAATCCTGCAATCACTCCCAGAGTCATTTTCACAGTTTGTCTTGAATTATCACATGAACAAACTGAACACTTCCTTGCCTGAGCTGTTAAATATGTTAAAAACAGCGGAGAGCCACGTTAAGAAAGAAAAGGCTCCACTTCTTCTTGTTGATAAAACCAATAAGAAGAAATTAGGCAAAAAGGGTTTTAATAGGAGGCTAAACCCTAAGAGTGGCATCAATAAGAATAAGAAAGGAAAGAAGGCCTCCAAATAGTCAACCTGTTTCTTTTGCGGCAAAGCGGGACTTTGGAAAAGGAATTGCAAGGCTTACCTTGCAACTGTGAAGCCTGGTGCATCAGATGCGCCAAAAGGTATGTATGAGATACATGCTATATTGACATTAAATTCATCTATATCAAATACTTGGATATTGGATACCGCTTGTGGTTACCATATATGCAAATCTTTGCAGGACCTCCACAAGCTTAAAGTATTGAAGGAAGGTGACTTCAATCTCTATGGTGCTAGTGGTGATATCATCCAAGCAGAAGCTGTAGGAACCTATATTCTGAAGTTGCCTTTAGGGAAGATCTTGGAGTTAGAAAATTGTTACTATATGCCTAAGATTATTAAGAACATTATATCTATTCCTTTGTTATTAAAACAAGGATATGTAATGGATGTAACGAGCACTGGTTGCTCGATAATGTTGTCTAATAAAATTATTTGTTCTGGCATATTTAGTAATGGGCTCTTAACTCATTCTTCCAATGATAGTGTTTTTCATGTCAATAATAAAAGAAAAAGAGAAGACTTTAATGATACTTTACTTTGGCATCATCGACTTGGTCATGTTAATGAGTCTAGGATAAGCAAGTTATACAAGGAAAAATTCCTTGATCCTTATGAGTATGAATCATTAGGAACTTGCGAATCATGTCTCATGGGTAAGATGACCAAGACTCCATTTACTGGACATGGAGAAAGGTCAATTGAGTTATTATGACTTATACATACTGATGTATGTGGTCCAATGACAACTCAGGCCAGAGGTGGATACTCATATTTTATCACTTTTACAGATGATTTATCTAGGTTTGGATATGTGTATCTTATGAAACATAAATCTGAAGCCTTTGATAAATTTGAGTATCAAAGTATGGTCGAAAAACAAACCGGGAAAAGTATTAAAGTTCTTCGTTCTGATCGAGGAGGAGAATACTTATCCATAGAGTTTTTAGACTATCTTAAAGTTAATGGAATTCTTTCTGAATGGACCCCTCCTTATACTCCACAGCTAAATGGTATAACTGAAAGGAGGAATCGTACCTTATTAGATATGGTACGATCCATGATGTGCTTCACAAATTTACCCATTTCCTTCTGGGGTCATGCACTAGAAACTGCTGTTTACATTCTGAACAAGGTACCTTCTAAATCCGTTGTTAGTACTCCATATGAAATTTGGAGTGGAAAGAAACCGTATCTTAAATATTTTAAGGTATGGGGATGTCCAGCTTATGTTAAAAGAAATTTTGGATATAAGTTGGAACCTAGAGCGGATAAATGTCTATTTGTAGGATATCCTAGAGAGGGTAGAGGATATCTGTTTTACCATCCTACTGAACAAAAGATTTTTGTCAGCAGGCATGCCACTTTTCTAGAAAAAGAGTTCATTTTAGAAAAGGGCAATGGTAGAACTGTTGAACTTGGAAAAGTACAAAAAATACAGATAGACAGTTCTCAACCATTAGAACATATAGTTAGGACAGAACCAGAACACAAAACTCCTCCCCGTAGGTCTGATAGAGTGCCACGGGCACCTGAGAGGTATGGGTTTATTATTGAAAATAATGAAGCCCAAGTCATTCAAAATGATGAACCTCTGACCTATACGGAAGCTATCTTGAGTACTGATTCAGATAGATGGCAAGAAGCCATGGAATCCGAGATAGACTCTATGTATGTAAACCAAGTATGGTCTTTGGTCGATGCACCAGAGGGTGTTAATCCTATTGGGTGCAAATGGGTCTATAAGAAAAAGATTGGGGCTGATGGCCAAGTTGAAACCTATAAAGCCAGATTAGTGGCAAAAGGTTTTAGACAAAAACAGGGAATTGATTATGATGAAACATTCTCACCTGTTGCCATGCTCAAATCAATTCAGATTTTACTTGCTATAGCAGCGTACCACGATTATGAGATCTGGCAGATGGATGTGAAGACTGCATTCCTCATTGGTTTCCTTGAGGAAGAAGTCTACATGTCACAGCCAGAAGGTTTTATTTCAAAGAATAAACCTAATCAAGTATGCAAGCTAAAGAAATCCATTTATGGATTAAAGCAAGCTTCCAGGAGTTGGAACATCCGCTTTGATGAAACTATTAAGAGGTTTGGTTTTATCAAAAATATGGATGAACCCTGTGTTTATAAGAAGACTAGTGGGAGTGCCATAGTCTTCTTGGTTCTGTATGTAGATGACATACTCCTCATTAGGAATGATGTCCCAATGTTACAATCAATCAAGGTTTGGCTATCAAACCAATTTTCCATGAAAGATTTGGGAGAAGCATCCTATATACTAGGTATTAAGATCTTTAGAGATAGATCTAAGAGGATGCTAGGTTTATCCCAATCTAGGTACATTGACTTAGTGCTGAAAAGATTCAGCATGGATGGAAGTAAAAGTGGTTATCTTTCTATGAGTCAAGGTATACATCTTTCTAAAAGGATGTCTCCTAAGACACCTGAAGAAAGAAATAGAATGAATTCTATACCTTATGCTTCGGCAATAGGGTCCATAATGTATGCCATGCTATGTACCAGGCCTGATGTGGCATATGCTTTAGGCATTGTCAGTAGGTTTCAGGCTGATCCAGGAGAGGATCATTGGAAAGCAGTTAAAAATATTCTTAAGTACCTGAGAAGGATTAAGGATATTTTTCTGGTTTATGGTGGTTCTGATCTTAAACTAGAAGCTTATTCTGATTCTAGTTTTCAATCAGACCCTGATGATAGCAAATCCATTTCGGGATATGTTTTTACCCTAAATGGTGGAGCAGTGAGTTGGAAGAGTATCAAGCAGCAGACTGTAGCTGACTCAACCACAGAGGTAGAATACATAGCTATCAGTGAAGCCACCAAGGAAGTAGTCTGGATGAAGAAGTTCATCACAGAGTTGGGTGTTGTTCCTGAGATTGAAAACCCAGTGCCACTTTACTGTGACAACACTGGAGCTGTTGCTCAAGCTAAGGAACCAAGAGCTCATCATAAGTCCAAGCACATACTGAGACGCTTCTATCTCATCCGAGAAATAGTAGAGAGACAAGATGTCTTCATAAATAGAGTTGATACAAAGAACAATACAGCAGACCCGTTCACTATGGCTCTACCACAGCGAGATTTTGATCGCCACGTCGAGTGTATGGGATTAAGATTTAAAGGCGATTGTCTTTAGTGCAAGTGGGAGATTGAAAGGGATATGCCCTACAAGCCAATCTATGTTGTATCTCCCAAACCATTGTAATTGACAAAAATTCTAATAAAGGCATTATTTTTCATCATACACTGTGTTTATTATTATATGATGAACCCCATAGATTAGGGCTATGATTTTAGGATTATGATGAGATCATACCAGTAGACCTAAAGTCTTAAAACCTTAATCTAAAATATTCCTAGTCAAAGGAACCCTGAGTAGGGGATCAGGATTTTCGGGTAAGACTAGCACATCCCATGTATACTGCAGAGGGTGACTGCTCTCACAGTCACTTGTGTATGACACTAATACTGGGATGTGGGTGCTCATTGGAGAATGAGTTCACTGATATGATCCAACTTGAGAACATCTAATGGAGTCTTAGCTACATGTCAATAGAAGGTTCTCATAGTAGGAGTGGTACAAGTAATCCTTTGACCTGAGACTGCCATAAGTACCTTATGTACATGAACCCATGCTTTGGTTCAATCATAATCATGACACTGAGTCATGCACAGGATTGATACTGAGAATTGTGAATTGGATATGAAGGTAATGAGTAGGTCAACAAGGAATCGATCACTCTTAGTAAGAGGAGATTGCATCCAGCTAGTTAACAATCGGATGATGATTCAGGAAATCTTTGATCAAAGTAAAGATATTAGAGATGGTTTCTAATATCAAGATAATTGAATCATCAATATAAGATTGAGCTAGAAATAAATATAATATTGGATTTGACATATATCCATATCCATAGTTATATTTTGGATGCAGGCTGATCGAAAGATTTAATTGTACGGTAACTCTCTACTGAAGGATAGTTTTGGTATTTCACCAGAATTTCCATATCTTCCGGGTAGACATGACACGTTGCTAGACGTCAATCTTGTCTTGTGGGTTGATCAAATTTAAAGATCACTTATTAGGAAGAGACCTAATTGATCAAGTCGGGTAAGCCCGGTTTGACCTAAATCGATTAGAAAGAGTTCTAATCAAATTAGGTCAACTTGTATTCGAACCCACTGCTGGCTAGATGTGGAACCCAATGGGTCACACACTTAAGAGGATTGATCAAGAGTTTAATTTGTAATTAAATCATCTTTGCAGGATAACACTCTAGTAGGTGCTGCAAACCCTAGCTTCTATTCGAATTGGATTCGAATTAGGATTCCGGATTGGTTCAATTCAGGTTCTAATTGGATCTAATTAGACCCTAATTGAGTTTATAGGGATTATGGCTAACCTTATTGGCTAGCCATGTAACTATGCTAGCCTCCCCACCCGCCCCTTTGCATTTTCACGCCAAAATGCCAAGAGTCCATGCGCTTATGGACTCTTGGCGCGCCATTTGGAGGAGTCCATGGGCGCATGGACTCTTGGCGCGCCCACTTAATTCTCCGATGAATTAAGTTGGGGCGGCTTCCTTTCTCACTACTAGTGTCTCACATGTGTCCCCTTGGATGGGAATCCAACGGTTGGGAAATTTTTGAGAAAGACAAAAGGCGTAGACTCTTCTCGGTTGCGCGAAATAACGTCTCTTCGGAGACCGAAACATCGCGACTCCCTTCTTCTGAAATTTCATGACTTTTCTTTTAGGAAAAGCCGTGAGTTTTAATCTGGAAGGTCGTGAGAAGGAGGGAAGGGGCGTGAGAAAATGAGAAGGGCGTGAGATGGGTTTTTTACGGAGAGGTGTGTGGGCGCCTCTCTGAAATCTATTTAAGGGGTCAGGAAAAATCAGTACGGGTGATCTGAGATTTTTCTTCTTCCTCTCCAAAAGACTCCTTCCCTCTTTTCTTGTTTTACATTGTTTCCTTTACAGAGGACTCCTCTGTCGAAACTCTGTTGCTGAACAAGAATAAAAGAGAAGGTCTCCGACGGTAAAGGAAAGAAGGAGTTCTGATTTTATTTCCTTTCTTTCTTACATTAAGACATTCATGTCTTAATTTCTTCTCCAATTTAAGACAAGCCTAAATCCTCTTAGGCAAGGTCTTATCTCTAAGACAAGGGTGTCTTAGAGGGTCAAAGTCTTAGTGGAAGGAGGAGAAGAGATCAAAGAAAGGGAGGCAACCTCTTGTGTGGAAGAATTCTAGCCATAATCCGAGCAATTGAGTTCTAGGAAGAAGAACTCAATAGGAGGAACCATTGAAAAGAAGATAGTATTTCTTGATCATTGCTCTGTGTGGATCACCATCGAAGGGAAGACACCTGGACACTTGGTGAATTCGGTTAGCCCCTTCAACTTCAAGTTTGTTGGAATAAGCGATTACAGGTTGGTACCCTAATCCTAATTTGCATAGATATGCTTGTTATATGTTCTAGTCTTATTTAAGGAGTTTCTGGTTTAGGGTTTTTGGTATGAATTTAGTTTCATTTTTGAAATTACACTTCCGCTGCGTTGCACCGGAACCCTACACAATTTGGAAGAGGAATTGTAACCTAAGTATAACCATGGTTAGTGAGGGCATGGAAACTCTATAAATACCCCACCCTCCCTCTCTTGTAAGAATCTTTTTATTATGAATAAACCTTGTTGAAATTGTGATCAATTGCCTTGTGTTTGAGTTTTGGTTCTCTCTTTGAGTACTCTCCTTGTGTTCCTTGATTGAAACCCTGATGCCCTATCTTCCTTTGCATCCCTGGAGATCAGCCACACCCAAGGAATTGAAGCCCTTGCTGCCATCCAAGTCCAAGAGCTTCTTCTTCCCCGGCTACCAGCTTTCAGCCCTAATCCTGATTTCCTTCAAACCCTACTTCCTTTTCTAATTTTTATTTGCTACTTTGATTAACCTCTAATGCTTGCAAGATCTCTGAGGTGCTTCCCCTCCCATGAAGAGGCCTTCCTTGCTGCTCGGACCGCCCAGATCCACCATCAGATTTAAGGGAAATAAGGCTTCTTCTTCCAGGCTCCGATCAGAGTTGTGAGTGATCTCTTTTACTATTGAATTTTAATCTCTGACTAGTAAGAAACCTTCCCTTCTTTGATTATCTGATTTGTCTAAAGATTAACTATCCTGAACCAGGAATTTCTCAATTTTCGGGTCCTGTTTCTTTTATTTATCTTGCATTATTCAGCCTGCGATATGATAATTCTTAGAATTACTGAATACCTACTAGTTCTTTACTTTGCTTTGAGAAATTAGCCAACAAACTTAAATCTAAAAATCACAAAAAAATTAGTTTACTACTTTTACTGCATATTTAGCATCTTAGAGTCATCCCGCATCACTATGTTATAGTAGTTCAATATTAGAAAAGCTCTTCTTTATATTTTTGTTGATAAGAATTTTGAGAAATTCATGCTCTTGCTTATCTTCTTTAACTTTTGGAATATCTATTGGATCGTGTTCTTGGTATTTAATGTCTTCTTGTGATTATTTTTCTTTATTTGGAGAGTTGAACATTAACTTTTGAAGTGAAAATGGAAATGAGAACATGGAAGGCCTTGTATTGTCTTGAAAATTACTATCTAAGGAGAGGCATATAATATGTGTACTTGTGGGCACAACTCCATTCATCCATAATAGAAGATGAAGTTTATTATTATTATTATTGTTATCTTAGCTTCTCTAGGTGGTAGCCTATTATTCAGCTAAAAAGAATGTAAATACTTTAATTACTAAAGAATTTGGGCTCATTTCTCACTTAGATGAGCTATTTCTTTATAAAATAAAAGTAGCCAAAACTATTGCTTAACCTTCGAGACAAGCACAGGATAGTAAGAAATTAGATCAAAATTTTTACTTGGTTGATAGATATTTATACACCAAGTAAAAAATTGATAATTCTAGATTAAATTTTCAAATACATGAATGTTGGTTTAAGCTAAATCTTGACTCAACTTATGAAAGAAAATAGTTTCAAGGATAAAATTAAGGATTGGATCTTAATATGTTCAAATTGTGCATCAAATTAGATTAAAACTAACTATAAATTAGGTATATAACTATTACATACTTGTCAAGTACTTGTTGTAGTTTTGTTTATGTGCTTGAGATAAAAGAATATGATTATACTATTTTATCCATTTCATTTCCTAAATTCTTTTATTTTACTGTTTTGATTTCAGGTGCATATTATAGTTGTTTATTTATTTTATTTTATTTTATTGTGTATTAGTTGTATTCAAAAATAATTTGTTATATGATTTGTAGTTAGATTATTTACTTCATGGTACCATGAATCTTAAATCTAGATAATTTTAGAATCATTTTAGGTTTTTTTTGGTCATTTTATCATTTAAAACAGCTTTTAGATTTACTACCTAAATATGAAGAAAACCACTTCTTCACCTTTATAATAACTTTTGGATCTTAACCACCAACAATTTTAAAATAGTTTTATTTTAGCTTAAGGTATTTATATAGCAAAGAATTGTTTTTCTTTGAAACTATTTTTTATTTCAAAATGCAGCTTTTCTCAAAAACTATTTTTTGGCCAAAGCTATAGCATCCTCAAACATACTTAAAATCTCAAATATATTTGCACGCTAAATCTTAGACTATATTCTTCCTTTTTCTTTTTGGAAAATTGACCATACTTTTATTTAATCATAATGATATTATGGTTTAAACTCATGCATTGAATAATTAGATTTCTATTTAAAGAATGAGCTATAACTACATGATTTTTTTTGGGGAGAGTTACTTTATCAATTGAAAGTAACAACAGATATTATGCCATAAAAGAGCATTTTGCCATTGATAAAATGATAGATGGTGGAGGTGGCATCACAAAGGACGGAACAAAAATTACGTGCTAGAGATATTATTTCTATTCTTTTGTATTTTCAAAGCCTTACTCTTTTTTTTTTTTGGACTTCCACATGTGTGTGTATATATATACGCACACACAAGCACAAACACATTCTTAAATAGGGATGCCATATTTTCTTTCAAAGCTAAAGTTATAATCCTTTTATGTATAATATATAAAATACATGCTCACTTGGGATATTGGAGGAAATCAAGGCAAGGTAAATACATAAATATCTTCATAAATAATCTAAAATAATAAATAAAATATTATATTATAACTTAGATTTTTTATTATTACATAAATAATTATATGCATACAAGCATCCAAACTATATATCCATCCAAAAGTTTTTATACTCCGGCAAACCCAGGTTGCAATATTGTTTAGCTTCTAAACTAACAAATATGTCAAAATCTTATTATTACTATCATGCCCTTAACCTAAGATTGTGAGCTAGAGGTTACGGTAACTACCGCATGCTCATGAAAAACCCTATCCACAAGCATGCAAAACATTCCAAACATGATATCAATGCATCACGGTGAAATTAATTTTAATAATTAAAAGTTGAAATTCAATTAATTAACCAATCCAATAGATAATGAAATCTAAAAGTCTTACATCAAATAAATCTCCATTTAAAATTTAAAAAATAATAATGATAAATCTAAATTCAACAATGTAGATGTTACCAAACCTTGCTTCTAATCTCACTCCCAAGCAATACCCATATCCAAAATTAATTTTCTGAATCTAAAAGGGAAGGAGAGTTAATGAGCTTAATCATCTCATAAGTAATGAATATCTCAACTAGACAATTTAGATATTATTATAAGATACATACTCAAAAACAAATACCACGAATAAACATAGAAACATATTATTTCATGTTTATTTATGCAAATCAAATTCTTTCAAATATTCATATATACATATATTCATAAATCCAATTTAGAACAAATCATATATAACTCATGAGCCTTCAACTATGACTATACTTATAACATGTGGAGGGATCAGAACAAAACAATGAGCTCAATAAAAAAACGAGTACCAATATATAATGCCTATTGGCAGGGTCCAGAATACTAATACATAATCTTCATTAGCAGGGTCTAACAAACCAATGCATAACCACTATCGGTAGGGTCTAAAGAACCAATGCATAATCCCCATTGGTAAGGTCTAGAAGAACATAGCTAAACTGAGAGCTTAAATCTAATGCATACAAAAATACTTTTTCAAGCAGTATATATATTATATGCATATTTTGTGACAAATCAATAAATCATGTGTAGGCTCAGATCTAGTGCTCCCAAGCCTCTAACCAAGGAAAAGGCTAAAGTTTAGACTCCATAGAGCAATCATAGAGGTTCTAGGGTTGATTTAGGCATTAGGGTGAAGGTGTGCAGCCTTCAAAGCATTAAAGCCTGGGATTTAGGATTTTTGATAGGCTAACTCATGTTTGGACTAGGTTTTAGTTCAAAAAGGTGAGAACATATGAGGCCATAGGTGTACATGGGCTTGGTAAGTGTTTTCATGTATTGGGTTAGCATGAAAGTTGTTTGGATTGGGCTTGGAATCATGTGTGCAGTCTAGATTATGAAAGCCCTTGTATATTAGTTAATTCATTGTGTTTCAATGGAATAGATTGAATCCTTTTCTATCAAACCATAATTTGCTCTTCCACTCCTCTCTCTCCCTCTCTTGTTGCTGCCCCAAACACTAGTAGCCATGTCCTCCCTTGGAAGCTTGAGAAAACCCTTGGTGCTAAGGCTATTATCGCGCTCTCCAAGTCCTATTCCAACTAGGACTTGGAGGCTACCCAAGGTGCTGCTGCCTAGACCCTTTTAGGATGTGATCTTGCTGCCTAAGAGGAGTTTTACACATAGGAAATATTCTTCATTAATGGCCCTAAGGTCTCTAAGTCAGAAGGAAGAAGACTGGATGGCAAATACCTATTTCTAGTTAGGCTAGGATTAGATTGCAATTGGAATTACTAACATGCCCTTTTTTAGTTTCTTTTCTTACTGATTTCAAAGGTTCCATATCTAGAAGAGAAGCTCTTTTAATTGGTATCAGAGCCCAACATTGTCATAGAAGGGAGAAAATCACCAAGAGCAAGGAAGTTTGCCAGATGAAAATTTAGCACACCCCCTTCAAGGTATTTCTCTTGTATCTACTTGGTTGTTTTGCTGTTTGTAGTAGGATTTGATCATGGGAAGCAATGTTAATGTAGATTTTGAGAAGTTTGATGGAAAAGAGAGTTTTTCTATATGGAAGGTCAAGTAGAGGACCTATTGGTCCAACATAAATTAGATCTAGCATTAGAGGACAGGCTTGAAGGGATGAATTGGTGGGGACACCAGAGGTACTAGAATAAGACAGAGGCTTCTCAACCCTCTGTGGATTAATTAGTAGTATTTGAGTCCATCTGTAATAAGGGCTTAGTCCATCTAAGTCCATTTTAGTTTGTCATTTGAGTCTTTTGAGTTGTCATTTCAGTTCAGTATTAGTCGGCTCATGTTAAGCTAGTTCAGTCCAGTGCTAGTCAGCTCATATTGAGCTAATTTTATTTTTTTGAGTCCTGTCCAAGTACATTAAAGACTCAAGACCACATCATACAAGTGAAGCCCAAGTCCAACCCAGCCTGAAGATTTGAAGACCTCAGGAGGAGAAATCAGAAGCCCGGGAGCCTTGAACTGCAGCCCGTAGCTTTGGGCCAGATGAAGGCCCAAGAGGGAACCAGAGAGCCAAACCAGCTTATGGGCACCCCCCTTGGTCGGCCTCCCCTATGGTCACCCCCCTTGGCCGACCAAGGCAAGGAGAGGGAGAGAAATTCTAGGGATTTATTCTACCTTTGTTTCCTTATTTTCTAGCAAGGATTTGGGTGGGAATAGGATTCCTATGTAATGACTATTGTATCCTTACTTGGGGCCCAAGACTAAGAGTCTTTTTAAAGGACCCTAGTCTCTTGTATGAAAAGTTAATTTTGGTATATGAAATACTCTTGATTCTCCAATTGCTGTGTGCCTCCCTGCTGTGTGCATTAAGGGATCTTGTGTGAGCCTGAAGTCCTGTCGAAGTGCTGCCCGAAGAAATCCTAGCCGACCAACCTTCTTCCAACACGCCCCTTGCTACCTTCTCTGAAGTTTTTTTTGTTTCCCACTTTGTTTTCTCACCCTTGACAGTTGTTTGTAGGTCCCCGAGTTCCTATGAATACAATGACTCCAGCCGGGCTGTAATCGGACCACTGAGCAGAAAGCCAGAAATCTACAAGCCTCTGGCTTATTTTCCAGGCCGTATCCATCGAGGAATGAGTGATCTCTTCATTACGATCTTCACCAGGAACATCAGACATTGCCAAGTACACCCCTCTGCCACCAGTTGCTTTATTGAAGATGAACGAGCCCAACCGAGACTTCTCGGCCTCGGCGGTCCTCTTTCCTTTGCTTTTTAGGTCCTATTATGCATGTTGTAGCCTCTTATTTTCATATAGAACTCTCTACATCTTATTTCGATCTGATATTCGGGATTTAACCACCTTACCCCGCATGTAAAACACACAAAAATAATCGCATGCATATTAGTTCCGCATCATGAATGATCAGCAGTGGATATCTTTGGAGAAACATAATTGTGCAGCCATTAGAGGATATTTGATAGATGTGGCATTGTATTCAATTCTAGAAGAGAGGACTCCTAAGAGATTATGGTCAAAGTTGCATACCATGTATATGGAAAAATATATGTACAACAAATTGATATTGAAAAAGCGATTATATAGTCTTCGAATGCATGAAGGTGGAGATGTCATGGTGCATATAATCTTGGAGTAAAGATGGAGAAGGAAGATAAGAGTCTTTCATTGCTCTGTTCATTGCCCTTTTTATTTGATCCATTGGTGACTACACTACTATATAGGAAAGAGACTTTATTCTATGAAGAAATTATCTCAGTACTTAGGTCGAATGAGCAACAGGAGTAGGTGATGAAGAAAGGAGTTCCCCATGAGGGCTTAGTAGTGGGGAGAGGTCTAAAAGAGGAAGAGACAAGGGCAAATCTAGGAAATGGTCTAAATCTTAGAAGGGTAAGAAGGAAGCCACATGCTTCAAGTGAAAGGAGTTAGGGCACTTTAAGCAGGACTGCCAGCATTGGAAGAAGAAGCAAGGGGAGAAGAATGGATCTGATTTGTTGAGTGTAATGGCTGATATTGAGGTGGAGGATGACCTCTTGGTGGTCTTGGATAGTCATGAGAGCAGCACAAAGATTTAGATCCTAGATTTAGCCAATACATCCCGAATCAGTCTTGGTTCACTACATACACCAAAACCAATGGAAAAGTGTGACACTTGAAGACAATCATCTTAGCAAGGTGGCTAGCATTGGGACGATCAAAGTATAGATATTCAATGGGATGGTGCAAACCCTCATCAATGTAAAGCACATCCCGGAGCTGAAGAAGAACCTAGTGTCATTGGGCTACTTGGAGAGTAATGGCTACAACTTCAGTAATCATTTCAGGAGAGGTGTTTGGAACATTAACAAGGGAGATATGGTGGTGATGAGAGGGAGAAGGTTAGAGAAATACTTGTATAGAATAGAAGGGTCTGTTATGACTAGAAGATCTAAGACAGCAATAGCCCATGAGCAGCAGGATGTATACTGCTTGTGGCACTACTACCTAGCCACATGGGCGATCATGGTGGAGGGTGCTGAGCAAAAAAGGGATGATTGTAGATCTAGATGGTGGTCTTTCAAAGGAATGTGAGTCATGCTAGATGGATAAATAGTATAGAGTCAAGTTTGCCATTAGTTCATTCCAAAATGCAGGACCATTGGAGCTAATGCATACTGATCTATGGGGACCAGCCCTAATTTTAGCTAGAAATAGAGCAAGATATTTTATGACCTTGATAGATGACATTTCGAGAAAGGTATGGGCATATTTTTTAACAGAGAAATCAAAATCCTTCTTGAAGTTCAAAGTCTAGAAAGTAGAGATTAAGGAGCAGGGTTATAGTGTGAAGTACTTACGATCAGATAATGATAAGGAGTTCACCAGCAAGGTGTTTCAATTTTTTTTATGAGAAATTCAGCATCAAAAGGCATTTCTCAATTTGAAAAACTCCTTAGAAAAATAGGATAGCTGAAAGGATGAATCAAATTCTCATAGAGAAGGCAAAGTGCATGAGGTTGCAAGTAGGGCTTCCTAAGGTGTTCTGGGTTGAGATAGTTGTGTAGCTTGTTATTTGGTGAATTGGTGACTACACTACTATATAGGAAAGAGACTTTATTCTATGAAGAAATTATCTCAGTACTTAGGTCGAATGAGCAGCAGGAGTAGGTGATGAAGAAAGGAGTTCCCCATGAGGGCTTAGTAGTGGGGAGAGGTCTAGAAGAGGAAGTGACAAGAGCAAATCTAGGAAATGGTCTAAATCTTAGAAGGGTAAGAAGGAAGCCACATGCTTCAAGTGAAAGGAGTTAGGGCACTTTAAGCAAGACTGCCAGCATTGGAAGAAGAAGCAAGGGGAGAAGAATGGATCTGATTTGTTGAGTGTAATGGCTGATATTGAGGTGGAGGATGACCTCTTGGTGGTCTCGGATAGTCACGAGAGCAGCACAAAGATTTAGATCCTAGATTTAGCCACTACATCTCGAATCAGTCTTGGTTCACTACATACACCAAAACCAATGGAAAAGTGTAACACTTGAAGACAATCATCTTAGCAAGGTGGCTAGCATTGGGACTATCAAAGTATAGATATTCAATGGGATGGTGCAGACCCTCATCAATGTGAAGCACATCCCGGAGCTGAAGAAGAACCTAGTGTCATTGGGCTACTTGGAGAGTATTGGCTACAACTTCAGTAATCATTCCGGGAGAGGTGTTTGAAACATTAACAAGGGAGCTATGGTGGTGATGAGAGGGAGAAGGTTAGAGAAATACTTGTATAGAATAGAAGGGTCTGTTATGACTAGAAGATCTAAGACAGCAATAGCACATGAGCAGCAGGATGTATACTGCTTGTGGCACTACTACCTAGCTACATGGGCGATCATGGTATGAGGGAGCTGATCAAAAAAGGTATGATTCTAGATCTAGATTGTGGTCTTTCAAAGGAATGTGAGTCATGCTAGATGGATAAATAGTATAGAGTCAAGTTTGCCATTAGTTCAGTCCAAAATGCAGGACCATTGGAGCTAGTGCATACTGATCTATGGGGACCAGCCCTAATTTTAGCCAGAAATAGAGCAAGATATTTTATGACCTTGATAGATGACATTTCGAGAAAGGTATGGGCATATTTTTTAACAGAGAAATCAAAATCCTTCTTGAAGTTCAAAGTCTAGAAAGCAGAGATTAAGGAGCAAGGTTGTAGTGTGAAGTACTTACGATCAGATAATGACAAGGAGTTCACCAGCAAGGTGTTTCAATTTTTTTTATGAGAAATTCAGCATCAAAAGGCATTTCTCAATTAGAAAAACTCCTCAGAAAAATAGGATGGCTGAAAGGATGAATCAAATTCTCATAGAGAAGGCAAGGTGCATGAGGCTGCAAGTAGGGCTTCCTACGATGTTCTGGGTTGAGATTGTTGTGTAGCTTGTTATTTGATGAATTGGTCACCACACACTAAGCTATATGGAAAGGTTCTAAAGGAGCTATGGCCTGGAAAGAAGGTAGAGCTCAGTCATCTCAGGGTGTTTGGGTGCACAGCCTATATGCATATGGATGCTGGTAAGTAGAGCAAGTTGGATGCTAAGTCAAAAAAGATGGTGTTTCATAGCTATCCATGTGGAGTCAAAGGGTACCAATTATGGGATTCTTTGGAGAAGAAGGCCACCATCAGTAGGGATGTGATCTTTGATAAATTATCAATCTTAAGGAGGCTAGGGGGTATGGAGGAACAGGTGGAGCAATAGGAGGCCCAATAGAATAAGGTTGGGCAACTAACTTCATATTATGTTTTACCTTTTGCAAGAATACTTGGAGGACATGATATTTAGGTGGAGCACTCTCCCGGGGTGCCTTCACATGATGAGACACATGAAAGAGGCTGAAAGGTTCAAAGCAAAGAGAAAGAACTAGCACTAGTATCGATATCACACTATTCAAGTATAAGCAGAACATGCGACCACTAGAGAGATATGGATTCAGCAAATCAGTGTCCTATGCTTTGGTGATAGCGAATGGTGACCCTTATACCTATGAAGATGTAGTAGAAAGTCTAGATAGAGATAGGTGGCTCTAGGTAATGACTGAAGAAATGCAATCTCTCCAAAAGAACTGGACATGGCAGTTGGTGCAGTTACCACAGGGAAAGAAACCCATAGGTTGCAAATGGGTTTAGCAGCACAAAGAAGGACCCTTAAAATAGGAAGGCATCAGAAACAAGGCTTGGTTGGTGGCTAAAGGATACTCTCAAAAGGAGGGCATAGACTACAGTGAGGTATTCTCTGTAATTATTAAGTGTACATCCATTAGGGTGCAATTGAGCATTGTAGCTATCTAGGACTTAGACTAGGAGCAGATGGACAACAAGATAGCTTTTCTCCATGGAAATTTGGAGGAGAAGATATTCATGAAGCAGCCAAAGAGTTCGAGGAACCAGGGTTATAGAAGGGAAGGTCTGCTTACTACAACATTTATATTGTGGGTTGAAGTAGTCACCAAGGCAGTGGTATAAACATTTTAACAGGTATGTTAGGAGTAATAGCCTTTGGAGATGTGAGTATGACCCTTGTGTGTATGTGAAAAATCTTGAGGATGAGTCTAGATTATATTTGCTTTTGTATGGGGATTACATGTTGATAGCATGTATGAGCAGAAGTGTAGTGCAGGATTTGAAGGCAGCCTTGTCTTGAGAGTTTGAGATGAAGGATTTGGATTCTACTATGAAGATCATAGGTATGGAAATCCTAAGGGACAGAACCAAGAGGGTGCTGCATTTGTCTCAAGGTGGTTACATTTAAAAGGTTTCGGAGAGATTTAGTATGCAAGATGCAAAACCGGCAGCACTGTCGTTAGCCAGTCATATCAACCTTTAATTTCAAAGTTGATGTCATGCCAGACAAAAGTGGAGGCTGAGAAGATGAAGAGTATACCATATACCTTTAGAGTAGGAAGCCTCATGTATGCGATAATGTGTTGTAGGCTAAATCTTGCTGATGCATTTAACTAGACTAGCAGGTTCATGGCATACCTAGGCAAGGATCACTAGAGAGCTTTGAAGGATATCTTCAGGTAATTGGTGGGCACAATTAGAGTTAGCATTTGCTATGGGCAACAAGGTGAAGCTGAAAAAAGCTCAAACATGTCCAAGGCAGCTTGGGATCAGATGATTGGATTTGTGGATGCAGACTTTGGAGAAGACTTGGATACCTATCATTCAACCATAGGATTTAAATTCAGCTTGAACGATGGTCTAGTTTCTTGGAAATCATGCTTGCAACCTGTTGTCACCAAGATCGCCATGACCTGTAGCTCGATCGCACCGGGGCGTTCCTCCTCCCCCGCCACCGCGTGTCCTCCCTTCCTTCCTGCAAGACAGGGAAGACCCGGGAGCGAGGACACTCCGATGATCAAGTCAGTGGGATGATCGAGGGGAACATAAAAGACCTCCATGGTGTAAGGCTTGGGAGACCCGTTCGCTAGGAGGGTGTGACTCGATACAGAAATGTAAAGAAAATGGAAAGAGTCGAGATCGAGGGCGGGGAACGGGGACTTACCTCTCCCTCACCTTCCCCTATGTTTTTATTTTTCTTACCTTTTTCCCTCTCTCCAGTGGAGGGGCCATGGACTTTCTCTGAGAGGGGGTCTCCAGGTGCCTAGAGGAGTTCCCTGGATGCGCCAATCTATGGACCTCCCCCTCCCCAAAAGGAAAAGACTCCTCTTCCTTCTCTAAGGAAGAAAACTATTCTCTCCCTCCTCCTTTTCTATTTTTTTCGCTGCTCCTCATAGGAAGGGCACTTCTATTTCAGGAGGGACTGCCCAGGCACTGCAGGTCCTGGGGCCTTGACTGGATTCCGCTCTTGGGGAGGCTTCAGGTGTCGTGCCGTGGTGGTGGGCGACCGTTGGTGGTACAGCCATTGGCATGGTAGCACGCCACCAGGCTTGGGGCCTGGGGGTGCTTGTATCATACCTCTGGTGGAGCTGGCGCCGCCTGTAAAAGGTTGTGGCTTGCTAGGCTTTTGCTGCAACATGATTTGAACATCTACTTTCTGGCGGGAACTCCATACCTGGGACTCTGTATTGGGACATGAGCATGGCCCTAGCCGGGAGCTGACCTCGGACAGGGGCATGCCTCATGAGCCCGCTTTATGAAAGGAACTGTTCCTAAGGGGTGATACATGCATTTTAAAACTTTTCTAAAGGCATGCAACAGCGAAAAATGATAAAACCATTTCATCTGTGGATGTTAATCTAATTAACACAAGCCCCTACCAGGATCAAGATACATCTAGAGTAATGTAAATATGAAATCATGCAAACATTATATGAAAAACAAAACCATTCCAGAAATCATACAATGATATAGCAATAATAATTATGTCATACATAAAATAAAGACATACCTTAGTGACGTTCACCAAAGGTTGCAGCAACAAAATCCATAGCTCTCAATCACAATCCTAAGGGCGGCTCCAACCTGTGGAAAAAAAACTCTGGCTTTACAAGCAGCACACACGTACCGCCTCTACGGGTGGTTCACACCATGTAGCGTGGTTTCTTCTCCTTCTTTCAAGGTGCTAGCCCCTTTAGAAACAATATCAACATCAAGGACTCCTTCTTCAACTCCTTGAAGATAAGTGGACTCCATCAACTCCTTGAAGGACTATTGCTGTAGTGGTGTTGGAACGAAAATGCTTGAGAACCCTTTTCCAACGCTCTCTCCTAAACCTTCAATAGAAGGTATGCACTCAAGAATCCTAATAGGGAGGCTGATCTTAGATGGGGGGCTTGCCCAATGAGCCTGGCCTCGACTGGAAGCTTGACCTCGATAGGGAGGCTGATCTTAGATGGGGGGCTTGCCCAATGAGCCTGGTCTCGGCTGGAAGCTTGATCTCAGTAGGGAGGCTGATCTTAAACGAGGGAGCTCATCCAATGAGCCCGCCCTCAGCCCTTCGCCAGGCCGCCACACAAGGATGGCGAGTCTCCTATCATCGTGGCCGCCCACATGCTCCATGATAGCAGATGTTGCCACATCAGATGTGCCCCACTCTCAAGCCCAGAGGATGCAGTAGTGCTTGCGACGAAGGAAGTAATGGTCCCACTGACATGGGGGGATGCGCCTGCTATGCCATTAATGCCTCGGGCGCCTGTGGCTCGAAAATCATGTCCCAGTGTGAACGAGGCGACACTCCACTTGGTTTTCCAATGAAGGACCATGAATGCTCCATTTGGATCGAAGTGATGGCCGCCAGTTTGGTATATTTGGGGTGTCTGGCTGGGCCACATGGCAATCTCTGGTTGGCCAAAAGACTAAGGGGGCGCGTGCCTTGCATCGGGACGAGGTGACGGTGGGTGGCGACCTTTACTGCAAAGGGTTTGCATCCTCCCTATTTAAGGAGCCCTTGAGCACTGGCCAACAATATTATGCCATGCACTCTTTCTTTTCCCTCTGGTCCTTCTCTCGGTTGAGTGTTGTCTCGGTCGAGTGTTGGGAGCTTTTGATAGGCTAGACATTTCTCCCATGCTTTCTTCCTTTACTCCTCCTTCGGGCCATGCCAGGAGAAGGCTCTTAGTGGACTTCAAATTCTCTTCCAAGGAATTGGGGAGTCGAGTGAAGACTCTCCAGAAGGGATCCACCGGTCATCAAGGCGATGGCATCTAGCTCGGAGAAGAAATCTACCGAGCTCGAAAATTCTCCCCAAGGAGGACAAGGGGGAGAGCCTCCAGTCACACAGTTGGGGAAGAACAGAAGAGGGAGAAAGAAGCCGCTCATACCTCCCCTCAATTTACAAGACTGGAGGTCCTTGACAAGGAGGTGGCGGCCAGGGTGCGGTCGTTGTGCGATAGACCATGACTCCTCTTATGCCACTAGAGATGGCATAATGAGGAGTTGCTGTAGCTGCACTTGGAATCACGAGGTTGGTGAAATCCAAGGAAGAGGCGATGGACCTGATTTCAGACTCTAGAGGTCTGGCGAACACCTAAGGAAGGGCCCCTATGGGCTCGGCCTATCCTGCTAGTGCCTTCTGCACCAATCAGGAAGGTTAAGATCAAGACCAAGGATGGAGCTGACCAAGCTTTCTTCCCTTTGCACTTGTAATCGGGTTTTTAAGAGACTTCCCTGGCCTATCGGGGATCTCCCTTGATGTAAGAGACTTTTAATTAATGAAGGCATCTTTTTCTATTATCTGATGCATCTCCGTCTTCCATTCCTATTCTTTAGAATAGGAAGGTGTACTTCCGGGGCTATCTTAAATCTGTTCCAGACTTTCAGCTCCCACAAGATGATGCTGGAGCCTTAGGGCCCATGTGAAGGCCTTTGGCTTCTGAAGCTTTTGGGGTCCCTCTTCTTGACCCGCCAAGTGAGACCTCGAACTCCTCTAGTTCCTGTCCCCGGACTGCAATCGAGCCCAGTGGCTGGAGCTGGGAGGCTTAATGGAAGGGGCTGAGAGGCCTGGTGGAGGAGGCCTGATGAAGGAGGCCGGGAGGCTTGGTGAAGGAGAAGGTCGGGAGGCCTGATGGAGGAGGCCGGGAGGCCTGATGGAGGAGGCCAGGAGGCCTGATGGAGGAGGCCGGGAGGCCTGATGGAGGAGGTCGGAAGGCCTGATGGAGGAGGCCGGGAGGCCTGATGAAGGAAAATGGAAAGCCTGATGGAGGAGGCCGGGAGGCCTGATGAAGGAGGCCTAAAGGCCTGATAGAGGAGGTTGGGAGGCCTAATGAAGGAGGCCAGAAGGCCTGATGAGCCAAGCTATGAGTTAGGTAGTGGATGGTCAGGACTTTTGGAGTTTCCTGGGAGACATCTTCGGACTGTGAGCAAGGCGACCGAAGCCGAGAGGCTGGATGAAGGAGGCTGAGAGGGCTGATGAAGGAGTAGGCCGGGAGGTCTGATGGAGAAGGCTGGGAGGCCTGATAAAAGAGGCCAGAAGGCCTAATGCGCCAAGCTGTGAGTCAAGCGATGGATGGCCGGGCTTTTGGAATTTCCCGGTGGACACCTCTAGACTATGAGCAAGGCAATCGAAGCTGAGAGGCTGGATGAAGAAGGTCGAGAGGCCTGGTGGAGGAAGCTGGGAGGCCTGATGAAAGAGGCGGGAGGCCTGATGAAGGAGGAGGTCGAGAGGCCTGATGGAGGAGGCCAGGAGACCTGATGCACAAAGTTGTGAGTCAGGCGGTTGATGGCCGGGACTTGTGGAGTTTCACGATAGACACCTCCAGACTGTGAGCTAGGTGGTCGGAGCTGAGAGGTTGGATGAAGAAGGTCAGGAGTCCTGGTGGAGGAGGCCGGGAGGCCTGATCGAGGCTGGGAGACCTAGTGAAGGAGGAGGTCGAGAGGCCTAATGGAGGAGGCCAGGAGGCCTGATGAAGGAGGCCAAAAGGCCTGATGGAGGAGGCCAGGAGGCCTGATGAAAAAGGCTAAAAGGCCTGATGCACCAAGCTACGAGTCAGGCAGTGGATGGCTGGGACTTTTGGAGTTTCCTGGCGGACATCTCTGGACTCTAAGCAAGGTGGCCAGAGTCGAGAGGCTGGATAAAGGAGGCTAGGAGGCTTGATGAAGGAAGAGGCCAGGAGGACTGATGAAGGAGGAGGCTGAGAGCCTAATGCGCCAAGCTATGAGTCAGGCGATGAATGGCCTGGACTTCTAGAGTATCCCAGTGGACACCTCCAGACTATGAGCAAGGCAGCCAGAGTCGAGAGGCTGGATGAAGAAGGCCGGCAGGCCTGGTGGAGGAGGCTGGGAGGCCTAATGAAGGAGGCCAGGAGGCCTGGTGAAGGAGGAGGCCGAGAGGCCTAATTGAGGAGGCCAGGAGGCCTGATGAAGGAGGCTAGAAGGCCTGGTGGAGGCCGGAAGGCCTGATGGACGAGGCCGGGAGGCCTAATAAAAGAGGTTTGAAGGCCTGATAGAGGAGGCTGGGATGCCTGATGGAGGAGGCTGGGAGGCCTGATGCACCAAGCTATGAGTCAGGCGATGGATGGCCAGGACTTCTGGAGTCTCCCGGCGAACATCTACGGACTATAAGCAAGGTGACCAGAGCCGAGAGGCTGGATGAAGAAGGCCAGGATGCCTGCTGGAGGAGGCTGGGATGCCTAATGAAGGAGATGGAGAGGCCTGATGAAGGAGGAGGCCGAGAGGCCTGATGGAGGAGGCCAGGAGGTCGAGGGGCATGATGCGCCAAGCTATGAGTCAGGCGGCAAATGGCCGAGACTTCTGGAGTTTCTCGGTGGACATCTCTGGATTGTGAGCAAGACGGTTGTAACCGAGAGGATGGATGAAGGAGGTCGGGAGGCCTGATGAAGGAGGCTAGTAGGCCTGATGGAGGAGGCTGATAGGCCTGATGGATGAGGCCGAGGGGCCTGATGTGCCAAGCTGTAAGTCAGGCAGTAGATGGCTGAGACTTCTGGAGTTTTCCAGCAGACATCTCCGGACTATGAGCAAGGTGGCCGGAGCTGAAAGGCTGGCTAAGATTTGGTCTTGAATGCCGAGCTTCGAGAGTTTCCAGGCTTAGAGTGCCAGGCTTCGAGAGTTTTCGGGCTCAGAGTGCCGGGCTTCGGGAGTTTCCAGGCTTAGAGTACTGGGCTTCGGGAGTTTTCGGGCTCAGAGTGCCGGGCTTTGTGAGTTTCTTGGCTTAGAGTGCCGTGCTTCGAAAGTTTCCGGGCTTAGAGTACCGGGCTTCGTGAGTTTCTAGGATTATAGTGCTGGGCTTCATGAGTTTCCGGACTTAAAGTGCCAGGCTTCAAGAGTTTCCTAGCTTAGAGTACCGGACTTTGGGAGTTTTAGAGCTTAGATAGGCTTGAGGTCGGCCAGATGAGTGCCTGCATAGACAGAAGATGAGGTTGCACTAAAAGTGAGTTTTAATAATCAAAGAACGAGTCTTACATCCTTGACAGGATGGTGGACTGCTCTGATCTCAAAGCTTTGATACGGGCCCATCGAGAGGGCTCGGCTCATCGGTTGACCATACTGCGAGTCAGGTGGTGGAGCTTCTGGCATCTCTATGGATGTCTCAGGATCGTTAGTGCAATGGGTGCCAGTTTGCAAGCCAAGCGATGGACAACGAGATCGTCGGGGTTCCCTGCGAACATCTTCGGACTGTGAGCACAGCAGATGCCAAGCTGTGAGCCTCATGGTAGATGGCAGGACTTCGCTGAGTCACCACAGACATCTCCAGACTGTGAGCAAGGCAAGAGCTGAACTAAGAGTCTGGTTGTAGATGGTGGTGCCCCTCAGGCTTCCTGACTGACATCCCTTGACCGTGGGCTCAGCGGCTGGTGTTAGACTGCAATACTTGCCATCGGTGGCAAGATAGGTCTTCTCCTGCGAACCTGTCACACAACTCTTCATATTGTGAGGATAATAAGGAAAGAGAATTACCTATCAGACTCTGGTCGCATGGACGGGAGTGTGCTACTCCTTCGAGGGGCTCGGGTCGAACTCGTTGACCATCATCCTAAGGAGAGATGGATGGAGCCGGCTCCCACCGGAGGGTGCTGTGGAAGGTGGCTGTCATTTGGGGAGGCACGGTCGTCTTCCCCTCTTGTGCCCTCGGTCTGCCCCCCAGGGGTGAGGATGGTTGCCGTTGTTCCTGGCACGCCAATCTATTGGTCGCCAAGATCTTGAAACTTATCCTTACCTGGCGCGCCAATCTGTTGCCACCAAGATCGTCATGGCCTGCAGTTCGGTCGCCCCAGGGTGCTCCTCCTTTCCTGCCGTCGCGTATCCTTCCTTCCTTCCTACAAGACAGGGGAGACCTGGGTCGGGGATTCTGGCAAGGACACTCTGACGATCAAATCAGTGGGATGATCGAGGGAAACAGAAAAGACCTCCACAATATAGGACTTGGGGGACCCGTCCACCAGGAGGGTGTGACTCGATACAGAAATGTAAGTGAAATGGAAAGAGTCGAGATCGAGAGTGGGGAACGGGGAATGAGGACTTACCTCTCCCTTACCTTTCCCCACGTTCTTACCTTTCTTACCTTCCTCCCTCTCCTTGGTGGAGGGGTCGTGGACTCTCTCTGAGAGGGGGTCTCTAGGAGCCTAGAGGAGCTCCCTGGATGCGCCAATCTGTGGACATCCCCCTCCTAGAAAGGAAGAGACTCCTCTTCCTTCTCTAGGGAAGAAAACTCTTCTCTCCCTCCTTTTCTTTATTTCTCCACTTCTCCTTATAGGAAGGGTGCTTCTATTTCAGGAGGGACCGCCCAGGCATTGCAGGTCCTGGGGCCTTGGCTGGATTCCTCTATTGGAGAGGTTTCAGGTGTCATGCCATGGTGGTGGGTGACTGTTGGTGGTACGGCTATGGGCATGTGATGCGGGATGACTCTAAGACTGATAAACATGCATGTAAAATAATAAAATATTTTTTTTGTGATTTTTTTTATTTTATTTGCATGCTAGATTCCCAAAATGAAGTAAGAACTAGAGGAAAGACTAGCAATGCAAAGAATCATTGGGTCGCAGGCATACTCATGCAAACCAATGAAATATCCAGGACTGGAGAGTTGAGAAACTCCTGGTTTAGGATAGCTTTTCTTCATTAAATTAGATAATAAGAGAAGGGAAGGTTTCTTACCGGTGGAGATTGAAATTCAGTAGCAGAAGAGATCACTCACAACTCTGATCGGAGCCTGGAAGAAGAAGCCTTGTTTCTCTTGAATCTGATGGCAGATCTGGATGATCTGGGCAGCAAAGTTGGCCCCCTCAGGGGAGGGGAAGCACCTCGAGGATCCTACAAGCATCAGGGTTAATCAAAACATCAATTAAAAAATAAGAAAAGGAACTATGGATTGAAAGGAATCAGGATTAGGGTTAGAAGATGGCTGTTCCAAGCTTGTTGAAGATCTCCTTGCTTGGTGGCCTAGGGCACTCCTTCTTGGACGTGTGAAGGCTTGGATGGTGGTGAGTTAGGGTGTGGAAGGAATCTAGGGCAGCAAGGAATTCGTCCAAGCACAAGAACACAAACCAAAGAACCAAAACAAAACACCAACACAAGGTAGTAACTCAAAATTTCAGCAAGTTGTATTCATAAGAATGAGATGCTTAAAAGAGGGGGAGGGGTGGGGTATTTATTGAGTTCCCATACCCTCACTAACCATGGTTACACTTGGGTTACAAGTTCTCTTTCCAATTAGAATACAAGTTCTTTTTTAGCTAGGTTAGAAAAATAAATCCCCGTTAGGTTAGGAATTGACCTAGTCTTCTCCTTTTTCCTTCATGCTTTGACTATTCCACTTAAGGACACCTCTTGGACTTGGTCAACACTTCAAGGATGCCTAAGGGGGTGTGTTGGGCCTCTAGGAACAGCAAGGGTCCGGCCCAAAGGGACTTGGGTGCATGGGTTGGGCCTTTGGAAGCTAGGGTGGCCTATTAGCCTGGTAGCAGGAATATTTCCTGGAATCTTGCTTCTTAAGGGCTTGGGCTTGGCACCTGGGCTTAATTTCTTTGGGCTTGGATGCAGGTGGACCTCTAGAATCATGGGTGCCCTGTTCTGAGAATATGCTCTGGCATCTGGAAGGGAATCTGGGCATCTGGAAGGAATCAAGGTTTCTGGAAGAATCTTGGATCCTAGGTTGTCATACAAAATCCAATGGACTAATGTGGTGGCCTCTGACTCCTGGATGTGGCCTGGTGGAACTCCAAAATATGGTAACCTCCTCTCTTGTACAAAAATTAAGCTCATATTGGACTCATAACTAATATACAGGTCTCAAAATAATGACTAGGTTGAGGGTTGAGACAAATCAACTAACCTCAACTTATTACAGGACTCAATTCTAGTTGATTACAAAATTTGACACATGGCTAGGTAAACCAAATAGGGCCCAGTAATCTGTGTCTGATCCTGGTGCCCCCACCAATTCTCCCGGGGTGGAAGGAACTCGACCCCGTCGAGTGTGGGATAACTTGGCTCTCATAATGCTCGAGTAAGTCTGGGTTGAGGCGTTGCAGATCCTCACAGGTGATTCACGAGTCCTCAGATTCTAGCCGACCTTGCCACCGGACCAAATACCTCTGATAGCCATGATTCTGGGTACATATGGCTTAATCGTCCAGGATTCTCTCGATCTTTTCCTCACTATTTGACCAATTGGTTGGTGGACACTCTGAGATGGGTTCTCTCTCAAAGGGAGGGATAGGCTCAAAGTGCTCGCTAGGTATCACTACTAGCTCCCTATACTCTATAAGACCTAAGATGATGAAGGTGGAGCTAATACCTAAATCAGGTAGTATCTCATGCTCATAGGCATTGGGTCCACAGATATTCATTATCTTGGATTGGCCAGCTTCACGAGTAGAAAATTCTTTACAACTACAAAATTCCTTGCAAAATCCTTTATCTCTCTTTTGAGAATTAGCCAAGTTGTTAGTTGGTTCATTAGTTACGTTCAGCTTTTGACTAATTTCCATATGCATATGCTGTGCAGAGGGTAGTGCAGGTGTAGACATGTAATTTAGGACTATGAATTTTATTGGACTCAACTAATACCTATTAGACTCGACTAAACTTTCCTATCGAAAGAAATTTTATTGGACTTTCTAGGGTCTAACCTAACACACTATAGACTCTCTAGGTTTAACCCTAGCATGACATGCACATGAAAACTTACTATGTGCTTCTAGTAAATGCCAAAGGGTATGCAAGAAGTCTGATGCAAACCTAACATGTGCAAGGAATGAATGTAACATGCAAACCTCTACATGATGCAGGTGAATGGTTAAAGAAATATAGAAAAACTCATAAAAAAAAAAAAAAAAAAAGAGGTGGATTCAGGGTTAGTCTAGCAGGAAAAGGGTTCAGGATTGATTGGATAGAATGGAATGCAAAAAGGTGTGTCATGAATTAGTCCTAGACTAATGAGGTTTACCTTATGGGGTTGATGGGTATCTACAGGGTTTACAGTATGGAAGAATGGATCACTAATCTCAGGGAAGAGATCGTCAATGGGAACTATAGGATGAGATTCTTCCTGAGGATACTGATCAGCCAAATCCTTAATAAAGTCATCGAGTTCAAGAAATTTAGGACTGGGCTCTATACTTGGACTTTCGTCTAGTGGCTCCTCAGGTAAGATGCTAATTGTAGGATTGGATTCCTCATGGTCTTCTCCCTTTAAAGGTTCTTCCATTACAGGTTGGATGTGGTTAAAGTCAGCTAACTTTAGGATGGCTTCTACCTAGGTTTCTACTGGATCAACTAACACTAGGTTGACTTCTAATTGGGTTTCCACTGGGTCAACTAATTCTGGGTTGACTCCTAACTCCAGGTCACCTATAGGTATCGCTTCTTCTAAATCTTCAATGGACTCATTATCCTCATATTCCTCTACCAAACTTGGATCAGCCTCATATATTTCTTCTTCTAAGTCATCTTGGTGAACCAATGGGGTGGTAAGAGGGGTTTGGTTAATGGAAAATTAACTAGGGTCTGGGGTAACAGGGTTGGGTAAACTAAGGGTTATGGGTTCAAAGGTTATGAGTTTAAAGGTTATGGGTTCTAATTTAGGGGTGTCAATTCTATAGGGTTTAGGTTGACTGAGGGATAGTGGGTTACTACTGGGTTCATATCTAGGGACTATGGGTTCCTGGGGTTCAGCTCTATAGGTCTTGCCTAGGGTTCCTACTTGGTTGAATCTTTGGTTCATTCGGTCAAGCTTAGAATCGGATTGGTCAAACCTATGGTCTATCTGGGCTAACTGATTTTGAGATTGGACATTGGCTTGGTTCAATTGGGTAGTTAACTGGGCAAGCTGGGCTTGGGTTTGAGTATTGGCTTGGTTCATTTAGGTAAGCTGTGCTAGGATGGCCTCCAAAGTGGGATTCATGGTTGGGCTAGGTTGAGGTTTGGACTTTTGATATTGGGTTCCTAATCTAGTGGTCATATAACAAATCAAACAATCAAAATGAAATGATGCAACCAAGCATGCAAAAAGAGAGAAAAGGCTAGTATAATCTAGGGTTTCCTAGACCTAGAGCCAAAAACTGGGTGGGTCAGCTCAACTTACACCTAGCCCAATAGCTAATCCTTCCACTGGCCAGGTAGGGGTGGGAGAGTGGGAGGCCCCCCTACTTTCGCAGGGACCCAAATAAAAACCACAGCACCACTTAGGTCGTTTGACTCTGGACCCCCAACCTTAGACACCAGCTTTCAGTAATAGCTAAAAGGTTAAATGCACTAGTTAGCCCACACAGCTCGGACCCGACCTATTGATGTCTCCTAGCCCACTAGGGCAAATTAGATCTAATTGATTTTAATTAGGCTTGTGTTAGTATGATGATGGTGGTTTTGGGCTCAGGATAGGTGATGAAATCCTGCCCTGATCTGAGATAGAGAATTCCCCTTAAGATTAGGTTAAGAATGATGGCAATCGATGGCCCTGATGCAATCTAAAAATAATCAGAAAAATAAAATATTTCTTAAATTATTTTATGATGTGTCAAATTAAATTTAAGTTAACTGGGGTTAGCAAACAAGGTTTGGCTTAGGATTGGGGGTTTGGAAGTTGATTAGGTTAGGTTGAGTTAAGTATACAGAAATAGCATAAATCAAAAAAATTAGGGTTCAAATGATACAGAATTTGACACAGATCTCGATGCAAAAAAAATCAAGAAAAATCTGAAACAGAGGATGGACGGTGTTAATGAAACCTACCAAATTTCATATAGAACAAAAATCATATGATAATGGAAACCTAGGCTTTTTTTGGACTACTACAGAAATTATCAGGATTTTGTTAGGATTTCTAATATGCCAAATTTTAATAATTTATGTTTTCTATAAAATTAATTAAAAATTTTGATTAAATAGAGGACTCAAAGAGAGAACAATTCATACAAGTCTCAAAGAAAAATAAAATTCTTAGATGGTTTAAAATAGATGCAAAACTGATACCTAATGCATTGGACAGAATGCTGAAATTAGTGATTGTGAATGCAATGCAGATAAAAACTATCCTAAACCTGCTCTGATACAAAACTGATTTGGGATGACTCTAAGACTGCTAAACATGCATGTAAAATAGTAAAATATTTTTTTTGTAATTTTTTTAATTTTATTTGCAGGCTAGATTCCCAAAATGAAGTAAAAACTAGAGGAAAGACTAGCAGTGCAAAGAATAATCGGGTCGCAGGCATACTCATGCAAACCAATGAAATATCCAGGACCCGAAAGTTGAGAAACTCCCAATTTAGGATAGCTTTTCTTCATAAAATCAGATAATAAGAGAAGGGAAGGTTTCTTACCAGTCGGAGATTGAAATTCAGTAGCAGAAGAGATCACTCATAACTCTGATCGGAGCCTGGAAGAAGAAGCCTTGTTTCTCTTAAATCTGATGGCAGATCTGGGTGGTCCGAGTAGCAAAGAAGGCCTCCTTATGGGAGGGGAAGCACCTCAAAGATCCTACAAGTGTCAGGGTTTATCAAAACAGCAATTAAAAAATAAGAAAAGGAACTATGGATTGAAAGGAATCAGGATTAGGGTTAGAAGATGGTTGTTCGAAGCTTGTTGAAGATCTCCTTGCTTGGTGGCCTAGGACACTCCTTCTTGGACGTGTGAAGGTTTGGATGGTGGTGAGTTAAGGTGTGGAAGGAATCTAGGGCAGCAAGGAATTCGTCCAAGCACAAGAACACAAATCAAAGAACCAAAACAAAACACCAACACAAGGTAGTAACTCAAAATTTCAGCAAGTTGTATTCATAAGAAAGTGATGCTTACAAGAGGGGGAGGGGTGAGGTATTTATAGAGTTACCATGCCCTCACTAACCACGGTTACACTTGGGTTACAAGCCTTCTTCCCAATTAGAATACAAGTTCTTTTCTAGCTAGGTTAGAAAAACAAATCCATGTTAGGTTAGGAATTAACCTAGTCTTCTCCTTTTTCCTTCATGCTTTGACTATTCCACTCAAGGACACCTCTTGGACTTGGTCAACACTTCAAGGATGCCTAGGAGGGCATGTTGGGCTTCTAAAAGCAGCAAGGGGCTGGCCCAAAGGGGCTTGGGTGCATGGGTTTGGGCCTTTGGAAGCTAGGGTGGCCTGTTAGCCTGGTAGCAGGAATATTCCCTGGAATCTTGCTTCTTAAGGGCTTGGGCTTGGCACCTGGGCTTGATTTCTTTGGGCTTGAATGCAGGTGGACCTCTGGAATCATGGGTGCCCTGTTCTGAGAATATGCTCTAGCATATGGAAGGGAATATGGGCATCTGGAGGGCATTTGGAAGGAATCAGGATTTCCGGAAGCATCTTGGATCCTAGGTTGTCACACAAAATCCAATGGGCTGAAGTAGTGGCCTCTGACTCCTGGATGTGGCCTGGTGGAACTCCAAAATATGGTAACCTCCTCTCTTGTACACAAATTGAGCTCATATTGGACTCATAACTGATATACAGGACTCAAAATAATGACTAGGTTGAGGGTTGAGACAAATCAACTAATCTCAACTTATTACAGGACTCAATTCTAATTGATTACAAAATTTGACACATGGCTAGGTAAACCAAATAGAGCCTAGTAATCTGTGTCTGATCCTGGTGCCCCCACCAGCATGGTAGCATGCCAACGGGCCTGGGTCCTGGGGGTGCCTGTATCGTACCTCTGGTGGAGCTGGCACTACCTATAGAAGGCTACGGGTGGCTAGGCTTTTGCTATGGCATGATTTGAACATCTGCTTTCTGGCGGGAACTCCATACCTGGGACTCCGTGTTGGGACACGAGCGTGGCCCCAATTGGGAGCTAACCTTGGACAGGGGCGCGCCTCATGAGCCCTGCTTTAGCTAGAAGCTTGACCTCGGTAGGGAGGCTGATCTCAGATGGGAGGGCTCGCCTATTAAGCCCGGCCTCGGTTGGGAGCTGGACCTCAACAAGGAGGCTGATCTCAGACGAGGGGTTTGCCCAATGAGCTCGGCCTCAGCTGGGAGCTGTACCTCGGCAGGGAGGCTAATCTCAGTCTGGGGGCTCGTCCAATGAGCCCGACCTCGGCTGGAAGCTTGACCTCGGCAAGGAGGCTGATCTTAGATGGGGGGCTCACCCAATTTGCCCGGCCTCGATTGGAAGCTTGACCTCGGCAGGGAGGCTGATCTTAGACGGGGGGGCTTGCCCAATAATCCTAGCCTTGGTCCTTCACCAGGTCACCACACCCGGATGGCGGGTCTCCTGTCACCCTGGCCATCCGCATGCTTCATGTTAGCGGATGTCGCCACATCACAACCCATAACAGCCTTATCCACCACTGAAGTGGAATCCATTAGCATTTTGGAGGCAACCAAGGAGGCATTATGGCTGAAAGGATTGACATGTGGAGATGGGGCTTGCACAGAAAGCTGTTAGGGTACACTATGATAGCCAAATTGTATTGTTCTTAATCTAGAACTCTATATATCATGCACGGATGAAGTATATTGATATCAAATATCACTGAATCAAAGAGCTCATGGAAGAGGGTGAGGTGGAGCTGGTCAAAGTTCACACCAATGAGAACCAAGTTGATTCATTGATGAAGACTCTTCCCTGGGATAACTTTTACAAATGTATGGTACTGATGGGTCTGATGGATAGATAGAACTTTGTAGCAACTTTGAGGCACCAAGGTGGAGATTATAGGCTTAAATATGGTATTCCTAAGCCTCTGGTGGCTAAGAAAAAGGTCAAGATTTAGACTCCATGGAGAAATCATGGAGGTTCTAGAACTGATTTAGGTCCTGGGATGAAAGTATGCAACCTTCACATCATTGAAGCCCGAGATTCAGAGGTTTTGATGGCCTAACTCATGTTTGGACTAGGTTTTACTTCAAGAGGGTGAGAATAT
This sequence comes from Areca catechu, assembly GCA_021397845.1. Taxonomy (NCBI): domain Eukaryota; kingdom Viridiplantae; phylum Streptophyta; class Magnoliopsida; order Arecales; family Arecaceae; genus Areca; species Areca catechu. The sequence continues at coordinate 148,425,245 of CM038039.1, read as the reverse complement.
ATGAGGCCATGGGTGTACATGGGCTTGGTGAGTGTTTGGATGGGAGTTGTTTGGATTAGGCTTGAAATCATGAAGAGGCCATGGGTGTATTGGGTTAGCATGGGAGTTGTTTGGATTAGGCTTGAAATCATGTGTATAGTCTAGATCGTGAAAGCTTTTGTATATTAGTTGATTCATTGTATTTCACTAGAATATATTGAGTCCTTTACTCCCAAACTCTAATCTTTTCTTCCTCTTTTCTCTCTCCCTCTCTTGCTACTACCCCAAACACTAGAAGCCACGTCCTTTCTTGGAAGCTTGAGAAAACCCTTGGCACTAAGGTTATTTCCACCCTCTCCAAATCTTATTCCAACTAGGACTTGGAGGCCACCCAAAGTGTTGATGTCCAAACCATTTTAGGATGTAATCTTGCTACCTAAGAGGAGTTTTACACATAGAAATTATTCTCCATTGATGGTCTTAAGGTCTCCATGTCACAAGGAAGAAAATTAGAAGGCAAATACCTAGTTCTAGTTGGGCTAGGATTAGATTGCAATTGGAATTGCTGGCCGGCCCTTTTTCAGTTCCTTTTCTCATTGATTTCAGGGGTTCCACATCTAGAAGAGAAGCCCTCTCATCATGTTTTTTCAAAAATTCTTAAATTTATTTTCCATTCAAGTACAATTTCATAAATCATATATAAATCAAAGATTAATTTTTGCTTTCAAAATAAATTATTTAAATAAAAATCTTAGTAAGATGGTTCATTACTTATCTTTGCAAAAATAATGAATGGACATATTCAATTAATCCTCACAAGACCCTTCAAAACCTTATTTCCAATGAGCATTGGCCGTGATTCTAGGGGGCACGATGAACCTAATCAATGACCTTTAGAGAAGAAGAGAGAAGAAAGAGAGGCAGAAACACATGTATGACTGGTTCGCTTCAAAGGAGGGATTAAACCCCTTAAATAGTGACCAAAAGGTGAGATTAACCTAGGAATTTGACTCCAAATCGAAGTTAGAGTCTCGGTTGGAGAAGGAAGAACTCTAGAGTTCTATTTCTTGATCAGCCTCCCCGACACGTGCTGATCAGCACATGCTTAACTTATTTTTTTCTTTTCTTTTGTTTTTTTTTATAACTTGGGCTTGCATTGTGTTCTTGGGCTAGATAAATGGATCAGGTCCAATTCTTTTTGGGTAGTTGGGTATTACAATTACACATTTTTCTATTTTGACAAAATTTAAATATTTATATGCAATCATGTTTCTAGTTATTTATCAAATTTATTTTAGTTAAGAAGATTGTAATAATAATGATTTTGGAGGATTGTTTCCATCATGAAGAACCAAAATTTAAAATAGTTCATTTTTTCTTAGAATTATTTCAATTACTACCAAACGAGATGGCAAATGGGTCGAGCTATTAAATAATTTTGATGTATGCAAAATAAGAACCGAAATATCTATCTATAGATTATCCAACCACATCCATATACCAACCGGTTAAGAATTAGATGAAGTAACTATCTCTCTATCATTTGATGTCAAAATTTCTAAAACATATAGGAGGTGTTTGGTTTGCGGTGATGACCCCAATATCAAGGATGATCTATGTAAAGGCGATAGAATCATGTTGTTTGGTTTCATCATAGTAATCTTACATGATAGTGATCTTGGATTATCTCATTTTTTATAATACTATCTAACATGGAAATTGGAAACCCACTCTTAAGGATGGGTATCCAACATCACCGTATCATGATGATCTTAGATTAAAATATGTAAACCAAAATACCTCTCGTAATCGCAGATCCCATGATAGAGAAAGCTATCATTCTTTTGTACCATGATAATTTTCTTCACGTAGGAGGGTGGGTGGTTGGGGTGTCATCTCTATGGAAGAAAAGAAATCTCCTCTTAACATCATCCTAGCCCATGAAACAAGAGAAAACCAAGTATTTGAAGAAATCAAGAAAGAGGAGAAGAAGAGAAATATTTTTGTATTTTAGTCAAATTTTTTTATGCAAGGTGTTGACGCTAAATCAACTATGGCTGAAGCTTCGACGGCATTGGGCAATCCCATTTGCTCTTTCAATAGGATGAGATCCTGCTCCTGGGCACTCTTCTCAGATAGAGACCTACAAAAGGTCCCCGGACTAGATTTCCGGCAGGAGACACTCCGACGCTCAAGTCATTGGGGTGGTCTAGGCAATAGAATGGAGAGTTACAAAAAAGAGAGATGGAAAAAGATAAATAAAGATCTGTTGATGCTAAATCACCTGTGGCTGAAGCTTCGATGGCATCGAGCAATCCCATTCACTCTTCCAACTGGATGAGATCCTGCTCCTGGGCGCTCTTCTTGGATGGAGACCTATAAAAGGTTCCTAGACCAGATTTCCAGTAGGGGACACTCCGATGCTCAAGTCAGTGGGGTGGTCTAGGCAACAGAATGGAGAGTTAAAAGAAAAGGAAGAGTCAAAGTGGCATAGTGTGGGCTTGCTTGCCTTAGACTTCTCTTACCCCTTGGAGATTCCCTCTTACCCTTTTTATAGGTGTAGCTATAACCGAAAGTAGTTATTATAACTGAAAGTAGTTGAGTAGTTATCGTAACCGAAAGTAGTTGAGTAGTTGCCATAACCAAAAGTAATTGCCATAACCGAAAGTAATTGTTGTAACTGAAAGTAGCTGTTGTAACCGAAAGTAGCTTTGCTTGAATAGCCACCTTCGTTATTACAATGAGGTCGAGTGATTGGGTCACAACATTGCCTTCCACTCTCGAGCTCGAAAAAATGCTGCCAATGAAATGCTTCGGCTTTGATTCCTTTTTTGGTGAAAAGAGTAATTTTATCTCTTTAGTCTTGATATTGGGATAAACAAATAACAGTCTTTGCACTTTGTTGGTTGGCTGATTAGGTCTGTCTATGTACTTTTTGTTGATCATAAGATAGGCTGGTCAGGCTCACCTTGGCACGTCATCAGATTTATCATTAGGGTAGGATGATTAGGTCATCCCTATGCCTTTTGTTGGTAATAAGGTAGGTTGGTCAGGCCGAACTCGGTACATCATCAGATTTACCATTAGGATAAGTTGATTAGGCTATCCCTGTGCCTTTATTGATATAAGGTAGGCTAGTCAGGCCCACCTTTTAGATCTCGAGGGATCTGGTGGGCTTCAATGGGCCCGTTTTAAGTTTCAATGGGCCTTGGAATCTGGTGGGCTTCAGTGGGCCTTGAAATTTGGTGGGCTTCAGTTTGTGCCTCCTGGGCATTGATCGGCCTTGCATATAAATGGCTTTGTGCGTTGATCGGCCTTGTGCCTCTTGGGCATTGATCAACCATACGCGTAGAAGGCCTTGCACCTCTTGGGTGTTGATGGCCTTGCATGACCTTACGCCTTTTGGGTGTTGATCGGCCTTGCGCATAGATGGCCTTGCACCTTGATCTGCCTTGGGTGTTGATCGGCCTTGCACGTAGGTGGCCTTGCGCCTCTTGGGCTTGATCGGCCTTGCACGTAGATGGCCTTGCACTTTGATCTGCCTTGGATGTTGATGGTGGCAACGTAGGCGTTCCACTGGCCGGTGATGGTCTGGAGCAGGAGCTGCATTGAAGGGGGCAATTCGAGCCGGGCACCAGAGCGTAATTCCAATTTGGCAGTGGAATTGTTGTAGCGAAGGGAGTAGAGAGACTTGTCAAGGAGCCTCAAGAACTCGGTCCAGTAAAGAAGGCCTGATAGGCCGAGGTTTTGGCTCTAGGGAACCATCTCTGGAGGTGCCTCTTCAAGATTGGGAGAAAGGGGAGCTTCTTCCTAGTTCTGAGATGGAATCTTAAGAGGGATCTCAGTAGCTTCTTCTTGGTTTTCAGGTGGAATATCGATGGCTTCTTCCTAATTCTCAGGTGGAATTTTGATGGCTTCCATGTCCTCTATGAATCTTTAGAGGTCTTAAGAAATCAAAGCAATGAAACAATGGAGCCCGAAGGAATTCTAAGGAGCCCGAAAGGAAGAAGAAAGAGTGAGAGATAGAAAGATAGAAAGAAAGGAGCTGAGGGTGGGAATGAGGAAAAATAGAGTTTGAAAGGAAACTCGGAGGGCTAGTCAGTCGTAGAAGATTAGAATCGTCCATCAAGGAGGTTCACCTTTTCACCATCTGGTATTTCTTGAAAGCTCTCATTTCCAAGAGAGGAATAACGGCCCCTTCCTAACGTGCCAATCTGTTGATGCTAAATCACTTATGGCTGAAGCTTTGGCAACGTCGGGCAATCCCATTCGCTCTTCCAACCAGATGAGATCCTACTCCTGGGTGCTTTTCTCGGATGGAGACCTGTAAAATGTTCTTGGACCGGATTTCCGGTGGGGGACACTCCGATGCTCAAGTCAGTGGGGTGGTCTAGGCAACAGAATGGAGAGTTAAAAGAAAGAGAGATGGAAAAAGGGAAGGAAGAGTCAATGTGGCATGGTGTGGGCTTGCTTGCCTTAGATTTCTCTTACCCCTTGGAGATCCCCTCTTATCCTTTTTATAGTTGTAGCTATAATCGAAAGTAGTTATTGTAACCGAAATAGTTGAGTAGTTGCTGTAACCGAAAGTAGTTGCCGTAATCGAAAGTAGTTGATATAACCAAAAGTAGTTGTTGTAACCAAAAGTAGCATTGCTTGAATAGCCACATTCGTTATCACAATGAGGTCGAGTGACTGGGTCACAACAATTGAAAGATCTAATCTTTTCTTGTTATCATTCTTGGTTGATCTTTTGGTTTTTTTTTTATAGAAAGGAAAAAAACAAGTAATAACAATTTTTTGATTTCTTTTATTTTGGCTTTGTGATTCTGTTGTCATGAGCAATGGCCATTGCTCCTTCCTCTATGTATCTTGTATGTTTTTGTTTGTTGGATTATGATGAATACAAGAGAATTATGTAATGCTTGTTAATGCTTGACTGGAAAATTATCTATTCCCTATCATTCCATGAGAGGTCTTTATTTTTGTTTTTCCTTGTAATTTGTTATCTCATTGTCATCTAAGTCTATGTATCTTGTATGTTTTGTTTGTTGGATTATGATGAATACAAGAAAGAGAATTATGTAATGCTTGTGTTGCAGCTAAATCACCCATGACTGAGGCTTCGACAGCGTCGGGCATCCTCTCCCTCTTCCCATCAGGCTCCTGGGCACGGATGGACACTTGCAAAAGACCCTGGACTGGGTTTCCAGCGGGGGACACTCCGATGCTAAAGTCAGTGGGGATGGTCTAGGCAGCGACAGAATGGAGATTTCAAGAATAGAATAGATGGAAAAAGAAGTTAGTAGAGTGGCCTAACTTGGGCCTATTGGTCTTAGACCTTGCTCCCCTTGGGAGGTCCCCTCTTACCCTATTTATAAAGGTTGTAATAACCAAATACGATTGTAATAACCGAATAACCAAAGTTAGTTATAATCGAATACCGAAGGTAGTTGTAACCAAATAACTGAAGGTAGTTGTAACCAAATAACCGAAGGTAGTTGAGGTGGTTATAATAAATAAGGCCAAGTGACAGGGTCATAACACTGCCCCCCACTCCCGAGCTGAAAAAATGTTGCTAGTGAATTGCTTTGGCTTTAATTCCATTTTTAGCAAAGGGAGTAATAAATAATAGCCTTTGCACTTTGTTGGTTGGTCGATTAGATCTGCCTTTGATAGTGATAGAGAATAAGATAGGTTGGTCAGATCATCACTAAGCTACTAAGTAATATATGTTGATTAGATGCAATTTGGTACATCACCGGATTTACTACAAGATAGACCATGAAGGTCATCCTTTATAATAAAGATTAAAACAAACTGGTCGGAGCCATTTCGGCACTTCATTGGATTTACTGTAGAGTAGACCAGTAGGTCATTCCTATGCTTTTGATAGAGAATAAGATAGGCTGATCAAGCCCACCTCGGCACTTCATAGGATAGATCATGTAGATCATCTTTATGCCTTTGATAAAGAATAAGATAGGCTGATCAGGCCCACCTCACTACTTCATAGGGTAGATCATCTTTATGCCTTTGATAAAAAATAAGACAAGCTGATCAGGCCCACCTTGGCACTTCATAGGGTAGATCATATAGATCATCCTTATGCATTTGATAGAGAATAAGACAGGTTGATCAAGTCCATCTCGGTACTTCGTAGGGTAGATCACGTAGATCATCTTATATCTTTGATAGAGAATAAGACAGGCTGATTAGGCCCACCTCGGCACTTCATAGGATACATCACATAGATCATCCTTATGCCTTTGATAATAAGATAGACTTTAGTGAGCCTTTTCTTGGGCTTCAGTGGGCCCTGATAAGATAGGCTTCAGTGGGCCTTTCCTTGGGCTTCAGTGGGCCCTACGCCTCTTAGATGTTGATCGGCCTCACACCTCTTAGGCGTTGTGTTGGCTCTACCCCATGATTTTGATGAATAGCAAAACATTGAGTACATATTTTGTACTAATGGTTAAATTATAGTTATGAGTTTTCAGGTTTCAAGCACCTCAAATTCTTAAAACTAGAGTATCATGGCTGCTTTAAAAGTAAAGCATTTTTCGTGATTTGAGAAGTCTTCTCCATTAAAAAATGACACAAACAGGTTCAATTATTGGTTTTATATGTTGCATTTAAGTTCCATTGAAAATCTTTATGTTTGTGGCGTGTTTGGCACTTGTTTTTGAAAATTGCAGAACCAAGTGTCGACACTTGGGAGCCCAAGTGTCAACACTTCAGCATTTAGCATGCAGAATTTTCCAGTGGCACACCAAGTGTTGACACCTAGAACTCAAGTGTCAACACCTGAAACTCAAGTGTCGACACTTAGGATCCCAAGTGTTGACTCAAGGCCTGACACTTTTTGAAAATATAGAACATGCCTCTGGAGAGTTTTTGTGTCAAGTGTTGACACCTAAAAATCAAGTGTCAACACTTAAAAGTTCAAGTATCGACACCTGAAAACCAAGTATCGACACCTGACAGCCAAGTGTCAACACCTGACAACCAAGTATCGATACTCGGGTTCTGAGCTTCAATGGATCTATTTTCTGATAGCCCGGCTTGATGTTTTTCAATTTCTAATGGCTAGTTTTTGATCCCTAACAGTCTTAAATGCGTCTTAAACAGTTTTTTGGATGTTTTTCATATATTTAAGCTTCACCAAACTCATTCATGAAGCAAGAGAACAAAGAGAAGCAAGAAAATATCCAGGAGTTAAAGACATTCTTCAAGAGCTCCACTTTCAAAAGCTAAAAAGGAGAGATTCCATGAAAAAGCCTAATTCCTTTCATTTCATCTTTCCAAAAGTGTTCTTTAGAAGATTCCAAGTCAAGTCACATCAAGCAATCATCAAAAAGCTTCAAAGATTCCTCTTTCCACTCTAGAAGAGAGTTTGCTTGTGTGTAAATTCTTGTATTCTGAATTTATTATTGTTTGACCTAGCTTTCAAGGATTTTGAAAGTAGGTTGTAAGGTTGTTGGTCAGCCAAACATACAAAACCAACTAGGATTTTACTTGTGAGCCCAAATCCAAAATAAGTTGTAAAGTTTGTTGGTGAGCTTAGGTGACAAAACCAACTTAGGTTTTGACTTGTGAGCCTTGGAAAACAAGTCAACTATGATATTTGAAGAGATTATAGTAAAAATTTCCAATGAGAGCTTGGGGAGTGGTCGTAGGTTCTTGGAGTGCACCAAACCACTATAAAACTTGGTGTTTGTGTGTGATCATCTCTCTTTATTTACTTGCACTTTATTTGCTGCACTCTATTTACTGTTTTTCGCTGCATACATTCAAGTGCATTAATCACATTGTTCAAAAACACTACAAGGCCTGCACATTATTGTTTTAATTTTTGAAAAACCCAATTCACCCCTCCTTGGGCTCCATTTATGGGCAACACGTTAATCGGCCTTTAAGAAGATATTAGCCATTTAAAAAGATATCGGCCTTCAAGAAGAAGATATCGGCCTTTAAAAAGATATTGGTCATTAAGAAGACATCGATCTTTAAAAAGATATCAGCCATTAAGAAGTCATCGGCCTTTAAGAAGTCATCGGCCTTCAAAAAAGATATTTGGCCATCAAGAAAAGATCGGCCTCTAAGACTTCGACCTTTAAGATATCGGCTATAAGGAAGGTATCGGCCATTAAGAAGGCATCAGCCTTCAAGAAGATATCGGCCTTGAAGACTTCGGCTTTTAAGAAGAGATCAGCCATTAAGAAGATATCAGCCTTCAAGAAGAATATATCGCCTTCAAGAAGATATCGGTCATTAAGAAGACATCGATCTTTTAAAAGATATCAGCTATTAAGAAGTCATTGGCCTTTAAAAGGTCATCGGCCATTAAGAGGTCATCGGCCATTAAGAGATCATCGACCTTCAAAAAAGATATTTGGCCATCAAGAAGAGAACGGCCTTTAAGACTTTGGCCTTTAAGATATTGGCTATAAGGAAGATATCGGCCATTAAGAAGGCATCAACCTTTAAGAAGATATCGGCCTTGAAAACTTCAGCCTTTATGAAGATATCGGCTATAAGAAAGATATCGACAATTAAGAAGACATCGACCTTTAAGAGGTCATCGGCCATTAAGAGGTCATCGACCTTTAAAAAAGATATTTGGTCCTTAAGAAGAGATCGGCCTTTAAGACTTCGGCCTTTAAGATATCGGCTATAAGGAAGATATCGGCCATTAAGGAGGCATCAGCCTTAAAGACTACGGCTTTTAAGAAGAGATCAGCCATTAAGAAGATATTAGCCTTCAAGAAGAAGATATCGACCTTCAAGAAGATATTGGCCAATAAGAAGACATCGATCATTAATAAGATATCGACCATTAAAAAGTCATCGGCCTTTAAGAGGTCATCGGCCATTAAAAGGTCATCGACCTTCAAAAAAGATATTTGGCCATCAAGAAGAGATCGGCCTTTAAAACTTCAGCCTTTAATATATTGGCTATAAGGAAGATATCGGCCATTAAGAAGGCATCAACCTTTAAGAAGATATCAGCATTTATGAAGATATCAGTTATAAGGAAGATATCGATCATTAAGAAGGCATCGGCCTTTAAGAAGATATCGACCTTGAAGACTTCAACCTTTAAAGGTTCCTGCAAAATAAATTCCTGGTCGGGATTTCTCTAGTAGGAGACACTTCGCCACTTAAGTCAGTAGAGTTTGAACAATAAAATGGAGAACTCAATGATAGATGAAAGAGGTCAGAGTGACATGGTGTAGGCTAGTCTCAAATGGCTTACCCCGGAGGTCTCCTCTTACCTTTTCTCAAGACTGTCCAGTCATCGGATTTCTTGATTCTAGCGGATACTCACAGATTCGTTGGATGAGGTGGGCCGAGATTCTAGCTGAATGGTGAGTCCGATAAAGTCCTTGGACCAATTTACTCTATGCAAGGAATTATTGTGGAAGCATCATTGGCTCTTCTATTTTTTGGGATGAACAAAATTCCATCCTCCCTCTACCTTCATGGGCTTTAATAAGTAAGCTTTAGTGGAGCTAAACAGCACGGCTTGAGTAAGGCATGGCACCAGGCAGCACGGTCCCATGTGGCACTTCTTCAGGCGGCACGATTCTAGTGGGATGGCGTGGCACTGGCAGCATGGAGCTGACGCAGACAGTGATGTTGCTGATCTTGAGGGCTCAATTGATGAAATTGAAACCGGCACAGCTGGTAGTGGTGTGCACGCTATCAACAGAGATTGCAGAAATGGCATCCAATCCGGGGGACCGTGTTGGTCCGGTGACCAATCATTTTGAGGCACTTGAGCCAGATCTCGATGATGGTGAGGTCGGGGTTGCCGAGGAGGACATTGAGCGCCTTGGGGCTGTGATCGTCGGTGATGATCATCATCCTGGTAGATGAGACATTTGTAGTCTTTCTATTGGAGCTTTGGAGCTTAGATCGATGGAGAAGAAGCTTGATGGGGCCATCAGCATTGCCCTTCTTGTCACCTTCTCCCTTTCGTATTTCTTGAAATTCTCCTTTCAAGAGAGGATTGATCGACACCCCTACCTGGTGCGCCAATCTGTTGTGACTAAATCACCCATGATTGAGGCTTTGACGGTGTCGGGCATCCCGCTTGCTCTTTCCATTGGGCTCCTGGGCACGGATGGACACCAGCAAAAGACCCCGAACCGGATTTTCGACTGGGGACACTCCGATGCTCAAGTCAATGGGGATGGCCTAGGCAGCGATAGAATGGAGAATTCAAGAATAGCATAGATGAAAAAGGGAGTGAGTAGAGTGGTCTAGCTTGGGCCTGTTGGCTTTAGACCTTGCTCCCCTTGGGAGGTCCCCTCTTACCCAATTTATAGAGGTTGTAATAATCGAATACGGTTGTAATAATCGAATAACCGAAGTTAGTTATAACCGAATAATCGAAGGTAGTTGTAACCAAATAATCGAAGGTAGTTATAACTGAATAACTAAATAACCGAAGGTAGTTGAGGTGGTTATGATAAATAAGACCAAGTGACAGGGTCATAATAGCTTGTTAATGCTAGACTAGAAAATTATCTATTCCCTATTGTTCCATGAGAGGTCTTTATTTTCATTTTTCCTTGTAATTTGTTATCTCATTGTCATCTAAGGAAAATGATCACTAAATGCATTAAGGTATTGTTAAAACACACCTAATCATGCCACCTGCAATAGTTCCATGCGGGGGATCTTGCCAAACTTTAAACAGATCCTGGATCAGCTCTTGCCGAAGAGCTTGTGCACTAACCAAGCCAGCATATTTTGCTATTTCTAGCTAATCTTGAGATGCAACAACCTGCAGCAAGCCCTTGACTAATCTAAATTTTCTTTTTCCACTAAAAATGCTATTTCTTTTGTCAAACCTATAATCATTAAAATATTCAATCTAGTACTATTGTTTTGGCCTTCTTTTCATTGAATGATATAATCTTGCTCCTAAAATATTCAATCTAATACCGTTACTTTTCCATAGCAAATACTAAAATCTAAATTCATAACTAGAATGAGAAAAGAGTTCAAGATAGATATTGTTTATTAGCTTTTAGCATGTGAAGTTTAATTATTTGAAAAATTATGTTTAAATATCAACGTGTAAATGTAATTGTTTGTATTATTATTTGTAGTAATGACTTGATTTCCAAGGTCAAAACATTTGCAATTAGCTGGTATCTTAAGCTTTCAAATAAAAATTATGGAGTATAATCTTATATTTAGAAATCAATTTAATTTGAGATTAAGATGGAAAGAAATTTAGTTAATACATTGTATATAAGGTCTATGAATTTTATTTGGTTTCATCTTTTGTTTTGCTTAGTGTCATTCTTATAGTTCATTTATTATGGATATTTGTAATGAAAAAGAATATTTTTGATCATTATAAATCTTGAATTTGGATGTTTATTATTTTTTAAAATTCAGGTGTTATAATTCTTAGTGTTATCCCATTTTATTCATGATGTTGAAAATATAGATATTATACATATAGATAATATTCAATAGAACTAGTATACTGATTTTTTTACATTCATTTAAGTTTAACTTTGTTAAATGAATTTGCTAGGGATATTTTTAGTATTATATACTTTGCGATCTTCTATTCCTATAATATACTAAACAAGTTAGCCGTACATACTTGAGAATCTTTAATCACTATACTATGACCGACTAAACATCGTAATCTTAGATCACTAGGGATCGAATCATCCCAGGATTTAAATCATCAGTGATCTTGATCACCATGGTGATCTCATCTAGGTTACCAAATGCTTCCATAGTCAGTTTCCTTATCTAGATTTGTCAATTTTAGATAGTATATCTATTTTTTTATTTTTTAAAGGTTCAATTAAAAATAAATATTTTTTCTTATATTCTTAAAGATGATATTAATAGTGAGTATTTTCTCAATCTCTTATTTTATCCTTTTTAATATTTTCAATAATTAGGTAGATGATTTAATTTGGTATAATTTTAATATCAAATTTATTGCATGGTTTATATAGAAGAAAGATATGAACTAAAAATAAAATTTAATTTACTAATTATTAAAAAGCCTACTTTTAAAATATTGACTAAATAAAATATAAATTTAAAAAACTATTTTTATAAAAAAATATGTATGATAGGATATAGGAATGGTAAAATATAACTTGACCTACCAACCCAACCAACCTATATTTAGCTTGTCTCAAATAGATTTGGATTTGGCCTAAATAGATTTGGATCATAAATAGATCAACTTATTTAATTTATTTAATTATTTGGATCGAATTTAGATTTTTGATTTTTGACATATTTAATATATTTAATTTATTTATTAAATAAATTCGGTCAAAATCTAAATTTCTATCTAAAATAAATTATAAAAATTTAATAAACTTTGAAACCCATTTAAGATACCTACTTACAAGTTAAAGGTTTTTATTGACGTGGAACCTTCGTCGACCGGGCAGAGCCGCTGGATTGCCGGTTCGCTCCGCTGGATACCTGCAAAATATGTCCCTGACCAAATTTTCTTCGGTGGGGGACACTCCGATGCCTAAGTTAGAGATAGGTTCCAGCCACAGAATGGAAAGTTTTCTGAAAAGGAAAGATGGTGAAAGTATTCTCTTTTCCAGGCTTGCATAGCATACCTTGAATGTCCCCTCTTACCAGTATTTATAGTTGCAGTCCCAGTATGTAGTTAGGCTTACCCACCTATGGTTAAGATAGGGTTGATTAACTTTATCCTGCGTATAACCATAAGTGGTTGCCAATTGATTTTGGCCAGTCTGGAATCGTTGGTGTTGGAGTTAGTGGCTACGTGGCCACCCCGATGTGGTTATGATTGGAGGTAGTGACCATGCGGTTGATCGTAACCATGGTATCCACATTCGAAGATTTGAGATCAATCGGAGATTCACTTTTGGGCCTCTTCTTCAGGAGGGATCGGTAATGAATTGGCGAAATGTCTTTGGTTTGTCCTCTTTGGGACAAGCTGAAGACATCTCTATCATTTACGACGGAGTCTTTCCCTTCGGAATAGATTGTGGAGAGAAGATGGCATCCTCTTCAGACCAGTCTTCTTTGGATCAGCCTTCTTTAGCCGGTGTGCAGGAGACTGGTCAATGGTTGGTCATGGTAGAACTCTTCTGGATTAACGTCTTCGACAAGGCCGAAGATTGACCCTACGATGTGACGAAGGCAGGGTCATCGCTTTGTCTACCCACATAGTTTCCTACTGGTGCTTCGGTTTAGATGTCTGATTCAAAAGGAACTTGGTGAGCAGTTGAACTGGTAATTGGCCTGTGCTGAACCAACATATCACAATAGTTGCCCCCCACTCTCAGTTTTTGAAGCAATAATTTGCCTTGAAGAGTGAGAGTATTAATGGATTGTCGCATTTTGCCAGAAAAAGCGCAACCAATGATGGTGAATCTTTGGTCCGGTCGCTCACCATAACTGACATCTGATTTGAAGATCAAGTTGAGGACAACTGTCACTTTTCTATTAGAACATGAAAAGGAAAGAGTCAGTCGACGGGTCGTGTCTTTTCTTTCTGTTGCGATGATTCAACCGATTTTTTAATTAGGATCTAGGTAGAGGACGTGGCCTCATCCCATCCCTTGGAAAAGGTATGGGCTTCATCTCCATCGTTGGATGAAGTCATGTGGATCATGACTCTTAGTTCTTCCCGTGTCGAATCAGCTTGTCATCGCTTAGAGTTTCACACCCGTCCTCGGCATCTACATACGTGTCACATTCAGAGGGAGGGTGCCTCTTCTTTTGAGAAGGAGCTCTAAAATGCTTCTGGTCCCCTTATAAAGGGAGAGGGAGGACTGGTCAAAAAAGCTTCTCCGCTCTTGTTTGCCTTTACTTTTTGCTCAGCTTTTCTTGCTTCTAGTCTCCAGTTTCTTTTGTAGATAAGGTTTCCCTACTCCTTCCTCCCTTTTCTTTTTCAGCATGGTTAGGTATCTAAGAGTTCGCACTGCTAGTGAGGGGAGGCTAGGCCTTTAAGTTCTGTTAGGGATGCTATTGCCGAAATTAGGCCAGAGCTGGTTCCCAGTTCTGTTTCTCTTAGGAAGATAGCCCACCTTTGGGAACGTTATCACATTCTTGAAGGTTTCCTTCTAGTGCTCCCTAAAACTGAAGAGTGGGTAAATAGACCTCCCACCAAGCGCATCGCCGTATAAGAAGACCATTTGAAAGTCGGTCTTTGTTTCCCACTTCATCCTTTTCTCATTAGGATCTTTAGCATGTATCAGATTGTTCCCATGCAGTTGGCTCTGAACAGTATTCAGAACATCTGTGTATTTCTGGTCCGATGCCATATAGCTAATGTAAGGCCTAGGACTAGTTTATTCACTTCCCTCTTTGTGTTAAAGAGGGATTTCCATGGCTATGGATGGTGGGTCATTGGCCCTCATCCCGATCGTAAAATAATGAAGGACATGCCTAGCGCCATCCATAGGTGGAAGCTCAACTTTGTCATTGTCTCCTCTACTCAACCATGGGGTTTCGATAGTGAGTGGAGAGAGCCTTGTTTGGATGCTAATGTTGGCAAGAAGGTTCTGGTGGCCGACCAACCTGACTATACCTTGTTGTCTGGTTCGGAGGCCATTTCCATTCGAGAGCTTTTAGAAGAGATGAACCTTCACCTTGCTGGGATCAGCGAGTCCTCTACGTTAGGAATAGATGATAGAAGACTTCGGCTCCTTCTTGTTTCATGGCTCTTCTGTCCAACTAATTCTGAAATCTGCTTTTATTTGCAGATGGCAGGATGAGGCCTGATCTAGGCTTGCTTCATCAATCTACCAAGAGGAAAATGGCTCAGGCCCCTTCTTCGGGATCTAAGGTCCCAAAAAAGGCTCGAGAGGAGAGAATCAGTAGAAGTGCTACATCCTCCAGGGAGACATCTTGGGGGACGAAGTCCTGCCAATGGAGCTTTCGACAGAACTCCCACCAGCTGAGCCTTTATCGAGGGCTAGCTCTCTGATCCAAATCATGGAAAGCACAACTCCGGCAACTGATGAGCCACTGCCTTGCCCCTCTGCGATGGACAAGGGCAAGGCACCATTGAAGAGGGATTTGTGGGGAATACTCCTCTAGATAGGGACTATGAGGTAGACCTCTCAAAGTTTCCTGACACGAGAGGTCTCGTACTCCCTGATGTAGCTAGGCAGATACTAAAGGGTGTTTTGCTACCTCGTGACTGGGCAGTCACTCAGAGTCGATGCCTTGCTAAAGTATCTGATTTCGATTTTTCCTCTTTACTGCAGGTAAGACAACTACTGCTTTTTCTGTCCCCAGTTGGCTATTTATATCATAATCAGTCTTATATTTTAATCCATTGATATAGCTAGTCCAAGATGTCACCTTTTTAGAGGAGGGTCCGGAGGGCATCGAATACTTCCTCCATAGCTTAAAGGAGGAGCTTCAGATGGCTAAGGCCAAAAAGGAGGTGGCCAAGGAATTAAAGCTGTCCATGGAAGAGAGGCTCACCTGCAAAGATGCCGAAGTCCAGGATTTGAAAGGCAAGCTAAAGAAGGCTCAACTAAAGATCTCTGAACAGGAGGCGAAGCTGAGGAAGAGAAAAAGGTAGGTTCATTCGTTGGAGCATTTTGCTAAGGAAAACCAGAAGAAGGCCAAAGATATAGCCAAGATGACTGATGAGGCGATCAAGAGAGCTGAAGAAGCAACTCTGAAGGCCGAAGCAATAGTGAAGGAGTCCGAAGCCTTACAAGAACAGGCAGCCAAGGCAGTCGAAGACTTCAAAAAGTCTTCACAGTTCAAGGAGGATGTGACTGAAGCAAGTTTGTTCAGTTACAAATATGGCTTTAATGACAGACTCAAAGGGGTCGGCAAAGTTTTCCCTGACCTCGACCTCTCCGGCATCCCAGCATATGAGATTGAAAAAGAGGAAGAGGAAGTCTTTGTGGCCCCTACTGAGACTGAAGAAGTGCCAGGTCAGACTGAGAAAGTCTCGGTTATGGCAAAAGAGTTAGCCATGGCGAGTCTGGTAGCCTTGGTCCAAGCTGAAGAGGTCCAAGCTGAGGAGGCCTTGGCTCCAGTGTAGATTGAGGAGATTCTTCCTTCCGCTGACATAGAGGCTTCTACAACTGTTTGATAGAGTCAAGCAGGCTTTATGCCTTGTACCTCTTGCTTTTTCTTTTGTAAGAGGGATGATATGTAATTAACAACCTCTTCAATATTAATGAAGGCTAACTTTCTCTTCTAACAAGTAATAGTTTTTGAACTGGAATGCTCAATGAAAAATCTTCTAAGTATAAAGTCTTTGGATAGGTTATAGCCTTCAAGGTAGGAAACCGTTTGCTGACTCGAATATGAGTTTTTTCATTGCTGGAAGTCTTTAGACTTGGCTTTGACAAGGCCATTGACCTTAGTGGTAAGCTGAACAGTTCGACTCTTCGTCAAGTCGGCTTTCTCCGATCATAAATTCATTCCTTTGGCTTCAGGACTTATAATTAAGGAATCCCATCTTCAAGGGCAACTTTTGGTTTACCAATGGCTTGCCAGCTGTCACGCCATCACTGGGGAGGGAGTTATTGGACCATGGGATCATGGCAATCAGAATCGTTAAGGCTGCGTACGTCAGGGATTAGATCGGTCACAACCTTTCAACTTCCAGTGGTACCCCCACGTAGATCGAGACCCTTATTAGCTAGGGCCGGTGTACGAGGCATGATCGGAGACTCACTTGGAATATGAGTGTTTAATCTGAGCTTCTGGTAGTCATGGTATAAGAAATGGGGGCTCTTAAAGGTCAAACTTTTACCTGCTTTTGGCAAAGTTGCTCTTTGTGCCATCTTTCTCTCCTTTCCCCTACGCCACCCGAAGAGCTTATCAAAGCATGAAACCAGACGTGGCGAGGCTTAGGCAGGCGGCGAGGAAGCGACCAGTGATGGGCCCTCTGGTAAGGAGATCATATCAGCAGCAAAGTTATGTCTTGGTGATGCCACGGGTCTAGATTGAGGGTGACACCCCAATCGAAATGGTTCTTCCTCAGGAGAAGAACATATATCTCCGATGAGAACCGTTTCAGTGGGACCATCAAAGGGGACTAGCCCAACGAACATCAGCAAGACTCCTTCATGCACTGGAGGTGTCAAGCCCACAGTCCCAGCCACAGAAGGGAGGAGCTCTGGAGGGTGCGAAACACCCGCCACCATCCTTCCCAAGATATTGTAGGTAAATGTTAGTGTGTGCATAGTATGTCTATCCATGTCAGTCGGGCTGACCTTATGCACATTATTCTTTGACAGATCTCTCATGACATTTCTCTATCGAAGGAGAATATTCGTGAGTCCATCGACTTTGATGAAGGCCTTCAGAGCCGGATGGCTTCGACCGTAACTGAGAGAGATGTTGCTGAAGGGCTCTGGATTGTCACTGAGGAGGAACTGGGCAAGGTTGTCGCCTCCAAGGGTGCCTTAGAAAGGCAACTAAGGATGCTTGAGGTACAAATGATCGATGTAGTGGCTGATTTACAGAAGAAGAGGAAGATAATCTCTACCGAGCTACTACTGGGAGATTGCCTTCGGGATGCTGAGGAGATGAAGGCCCAGAAAGTCGTGTTGGAGAAGAGAATCGGTAGGATGGAGATGGATCTTACATTGGCCAATCAAAGGGCAGTGCAGGCTGAGGAGAGATCTTCCCAGGCTATTGAGGCTTACAAGGGATCCCAAGCCTTCAAAGATGAAGTACATGAGGCTGCGATGGAAAGCTACCTTCTTGGCCATTCTGACTGCCTGGACAAGGTCATGAAGCTTTATCCTAGTTTGGATTTCTCTCTGGCTGCCGTTCCGGATGACGGGGTAGAGGAAATGAAAGCTTCAACTGAAGAGACATCAGCACCTCCTGTTAATGAAAGGGGGGTGGCCGCCAAAGAAGCCTTCATCCCCATTCTAGCTACTGGACTAGCTAATGAATAATAGAACTGTTATTTTCTTTCTTCTCTTTTTTTTAAACAACCAATTATACTGCTTCTTTTTGAATGAAAGCTTTTCTTCTTTGGAACAATTAGATAAACAAAGTGATCATCTTCTTTGGACTTTCTTCATATTAATCTTCTTTGAATTGGTCTTCTTTGGACTGATGTGAAGAAGACCGACCAGCCACTCGATGGTGAATAGCTAAAGGCAGGATTCGGGGATAGTGTCTTTGGCTTAGGCCGAAGATCGACCCTAAAGTGGTGTTGTAGCGCCGTTAAATCGTCTTCGATTCTTCTAGCACAGTCGAGCAGTTCAAAAAAGACCTGACCGGACCTTTGAACCGGGGGCTAGCTTTAGTCGAGCCGGCATATCCCATCAATCAATCATCCATCGTAATGCCCCCCAAATTCAATGATCGTGCGAAGGATAGATGTCACCCTATTATTGGCGCCTGGATGGAAAATGTCAAGCATACCCTTTATTGTCAGTGCCAAACATGCTAGCATTCGAGAGTGGCTGCACTTCCGTACCTTCTGGGTGCCACCAAGTCTTCATTTCTCGAAGGTGGTTATTAATGTCGTATCTGCTTTTAAAAAAGCTGCTCAGGATTTGAAGCATCACCTTCTTTTTTCGAAGGTGGTCATTAATAACCGTATTGGCTTCAGAAAAGCTCCAGGTTCGAGGCGTCGCTTCAGCACGTGGCGCTTTCCAGTTGGTTTGGCGTGAGGCATGCGACATGTCCTCCATAGGCATAAAGTGCCATTAAATAGGATTCATCTTCCTAATTTCTGAAGGCTCTTCAAGTAGTAGAGAAGTGAGTCCTTTGCCCCAGAGTTACTCTTCCCCTTCTTCTCCATACCATGAAGATGAAGTTTAGCCTTGAGGACCTCCGGGAGATGGCCCGGAAGAGAGCTGCCACCATAGAGCTGGAAGGGGGGCCTAGCGTGAAGGTCCCCAAGTGCGATGACAATACTTTTTGGTCTGAGGAAACGGTCCACCTGGGATGAAGGGTATGTGTTGATTCTGATCTTGATTGTGATGATTGACAAAATATTTAAGTATATATGAGTACTAATTATATTTTTAAGTGTGCTTATCAGATCTTAGTACTCATCCATGTTGAATTAAGAAATTCATGTTTTTAGTTGAAGAAAGACCTTAAATTAATGAAAAATCAAGTATATAGACTTTGGAATTGATATGGAAGAACTTAAAGAGGCTAAAAATTAATTTTAAAAAAGTTTCAGCAAGTTTCAGCACTGGCACAAGCAAGTGTCGACTCACAAAAAAGTTTAAATGTCGACTCAAGGCCTGAGAACAAGAAAAATACAAAACAGTGTCAAACCAAAATTTTTGCCTTGAGCTGATCTAAGTGTCAACTCAAGAGGTTGACTCATGGCGAAGTGTCGACTCAAGAGGTCGACTCATAAAAAAAATTCAAAAAATTCAAGTGTCAATGTAACAGCTAGTTTTTCAGAAGTGCAAAATTGACTCTAACTTGCTTCAAACGGCTAGTTTTTCATCCCAACGGTCATAAATGATCATCTATGTTTGGAGAGCTATATAAACATCAAAAATCAAATAGAAAAGCAATCCTTTGGTGTGATCATTGAATATCCTTCGAGGATTTAAGTGTTGAGTGGTTCAAGCCTTCAAGCTTCCAAAGATAAGAGAGTTGATCCAAGTCCACAACATCAAGCTTCATTCAATGTTTCAACAAATTGAAGGCAAGCTTCTTTATCAACAATCAAGGGCTTCAAAGAGATATTTGCTTTGTTTAAGAAAGCTTTTATTGTGTTCTTTTCATATTGTGCTTACTTTGTTTATTAAGATTTTTGGTGAGCCTTGAAAAATTAAAGAGATTTTTGGTGAGCCTTGGAAAACCAAAAACCAACATAGGTTGTTGGTGATCCCATAAAACCAACATTGGTTGTTGGTGATCCCGTAAAACTAACATAGGTTGTTGGTGGGTCCATAAAATCATCGAAGATTATTGGTTAGCCTAAGTTATAAAACCATCAAAGGATTTTGACTTGTGAGCCCGGTAAAACAAGTTGGGTTTTGATTAGTGAGCCTGAAATACTAATCAACTATAATCTTGGTGATTATAGTAGAATTCCCAAGAGGAACTTGGAGAGTGGATATAGGTGCCTTGGAGTGCACCGAACCATTATATATTCTTGTATTTGTGATTGCTCTTATTTATTGCTTATTTACTCTTGCATTTACTTTGTTAATTCCATTGCATATTTTCATTAAGCACAAAAATACTTTGGAAAAACACAAGTACTTAATTGTAATTAGCACATACTTGTTGAAATAGTTCAAAAAGTTTTATAAAACCCAATTCACCCCCCCTCTTGGGTTGCTTCATCACTAGGGCAATGGTATGGACCTTGCAGACCCAGTTGGAGGAGGCTAAGGATTAGGCCACAGTGACAGTCATGGCAGTGGAGTTGGCCAAGAAGGAGGCTGCAAAGGTCATCGCCAAGTTCCTGATATCGCAGGCCTTTAAGGATGAGGTCGCTGAGGCTGTCCTGGACTCTTACCATCGGGGGTTCCAGGAGCACAAAAGCAAGGCCTTACGTTTCTATGACCTGAAGGGGCTGGGAAATATCAGGCCTTCCATTCTGTATCCTGGGCAAGAGTTCGATTCTGACTTTAAGAAGGAGTCAGAATCAAAGGAGATAGAAATGAAGCTCGAAACCTCCCCGAGCATCTCCCGGGAGCCTGGTGTCATCCGTCGACTTGGAAAGGGACCGGTGGCCGATTTTTAGATCTGCCTTTCCTGTTACCCTTTCTTTTCTTTCTCTTTTTTTTTATCGATTGTATAGTTCTTCCTTCAATGAATGGAGATACTTTATTTCTAAAATGATGTTAAGTGTGAACTCTTCGATGTAGCAGATAGTAGAAGAGTCTGTACGATCACTTAGATCGGATTTGCTGCTAGGATAGGCCAATTAAGCCATCTTCAAGGCATCTGTTGATAACAGAGTGGGTTGTTTAGACCCACTTCGGTATGTCTGTGGGCTTACCATAGGGAAGGATGCTTAGACCATCTTTGTGCCTTCAATTAATGTTAAGGCAAGCTGATTAGGCCCATCTCGGCATGTTTTCGGATTTACCATAGGATAGGTTATGCAAATCATCCCTGCACCTTCAATTGATGTTAAGGCAGGCTAATTAGGCCCACCTCGGCACGTCTTCGGATTTACCGTAGGATAGGTTGTGTGAACCATCCCTGCACCTTCAGTTGATGTTAAGGCAGGTTAATTAGGCCCACCTCGCTGCATCTTCGGATTTACCATAGGGTAGGTTGTGTGAACCATTCCTGCACCTTCAGTTGATCATAAGGTTGCTTGGTTGGGCTTTCCTTTGCGCTCGTCGGACATACCAATAAGGTGAGTGGATCAGACCCACCTTTGAACTTTTTTGCCAGTCTCATCGGGCGGGTTGCCAAGACCATCCTTGTGTCATTGATTGATGATAAGACAGGCTAACCAGATCTATTTTCAAATGGACTTTTATTGAAGTCTTCCTTGATGGGAACTATTAACTCTAGTCTTGATTTTGATGATTAACAAAATATTTAAGTATATATGAGTACTAATTATATTTTAAGTGTATTTATCAGATCTTAGTACTCATCCATGTTGAATGAAGAAATGCTTGTATTTTAGTTGAAAAAGTCCTTAAATCAATGGAAAATCAAGTATATGGGCTTTGGAATTGATATGGAAGAACTTGAAGAAGTTAAAGTTTGATTTTCAGCAAGTTTCAGTAATGGCATGCCCAAGTATCGACACTTGGAGGTGAAGTGTCGATATTTGAGAATGAAGTATCGACACCTGGAAATGAAGTGTCGACTCAAGGCCTGAGATTTTTTGAAAATATAGAACTATGTCATCTAGAGGTTTTTGTCTCAAGTATCGACTCATGGGAATGAAGTGTCGACACTTGAAAATAAAGTATCGACACCTGGAGGTGAAGTGTCAATACTTGAGAATGAAGTGTCGACACCTGGAGGTGAAGTGTCAACACTTGGACTATAACGGCTAGTTTTCTGGGCTACAGAACTTCTCCAACTTGCTTTCAAATGGCTATATTTTTATCCCCAACGGTCATAAATAGTTATCTATGATTTGGAAGGCTATATAAACATCAAAAATTAAATGAAGATGTAATCCTTTGGTGAGATTATTAAATATCCTTCAAGGATTCAAGAGTTGAGTGGTTCAAGCCTTCAAGCTTCCAAGTTTCAAAGAGAGCATCCAAGTTCAAATTATCAAGCTGCATTCAAAGGCTTCAATTATTTGAAGACAAGTTCTTCATCAACAATCAAGGGCTTCAAAGAGCTATTCGCTTTATTTTAGAAAGCTTTAATTGTATTCTTTCATATTGCTCTTATATTATTTTACTTGAGATTTTTGGTGAGTCTTGGAAAACCAAAGATGTTTTTAGTAAGCCTTGGAAAACCAAAGTGGTCGTTGGTGAGCCTTGAAACCAACTAGGATTTTAACTTGTGAGCCCGAAGTCAAAATAAGTTATTTAGGTTCTTGATTAGCCCGTAAAACCAAGGGTGGTTGTTGGTGAGCCTTAAAACCAACTAGGATTTTATTTGTGAGCCCGAAGACAAAACAAGTTATAAAGATTGTTGTGAGCCTAAGTTACAAAACCAAACTTAGTGAAATTCCAAAAGAAATCTTGGGGAGTGAATGTAGGTGCCTTGGAATGCACCGAACTACTATAATTTTTTTTGTATTTGTGTGATTGTTTTCTTTGTGCATTTACTTTGTTAATTCCTCTACATATCTTTTTGAAGCATATAAATACATTGCCAAAACACAAGCTTTGAATTGATCTAGCACATACTTGCTTTAGTTTATCAAAATAGTTTGAAAGTTTTATAAAACCCAATTCACCCCCCCTCTTGGGTTGCATCCTTTTCTAGGCAACAAGTAGTATCAGAGCCCGGAACCTAAAATTGTTTGTATCTCTACTTGGTGCTTTGCAAAGAATCCAATAGTTTTGAGTTAAAAGATCATGACAACCCTTGTAAGTATTAGTATTATACCACCATTTTTTAATGGCACAAATTACACATTTTGAAAAACTTGCATGCGCATCCATATTCAATCTATTAGTTATCATCTTTGAAAAATTATTGTTAATGGTCCTCATATTCCTTCTATTTTGGTTAATGGTATTTCCATTCCAAAGCTCGAAGAGGATTGGAATGAATATGATATTAAGCAATCTGAAATTAATGCTAAAGCAGTAAACTTGCTTTATTGTGCATTGGACTTTAATGAATTTAATAGGATCTCCATATGCACATCAGCAAAGGAAATATGGAACACACTTGAAGTTACTCATGAGGGTACTCTTCAAGTGAAGAATACTAAAATTAATTTGCTTATACATTCTTTTGAAATCTTTGAAATGATGCACTATGAATCTATATCTGATATGTATACTAGATTTATGACTATTATTAATGAATGGAAAAGTCTTGGCAAAGTCTATACTAATGCTGATTTGGTGAATAAAATTCTTAAATCTTTGCCAATATCATGGGATCCAAAAGTGATGGCAATCCAAGAAGCTAAAGATGTAGAAACCTTACCTTTGGAGGAGCTTATTGGTTCACTCATGACCCATGAGTTGAATTTGTAGCAAAAGGTAGTGGATGCTGATATAAAGAAGAAAATAATCGCTTTTAAATCCACTACACATGATGAGTCTTCTAGTGAGGAGTCGGAAGACAGTGAAGATGAAGATGAGATGGAATTTTTGGCTCATAAATTTCAAAGATTCATGAGAAAAAAGACCAAAAAGAAATATACAAAGAAGGCAAGGATGGCTACATGGAGCAAAAGTGAAGACTCCAGTTCAGAAGAAGAACAAATTCAAAAATCAGCTCATCTTTGCTTCATGGCAAATGAGAAAAAGGTATGTGCTGAAAATGATTATGATTTTATCTTTGATGAAGTACATGATGCATTCAATGATCTTGTGTATGAATATATATTGCAAAAAATTAAGCACAAGAAATTAAAAAGGGATGTAGACTCCTTTTCTCTTGAGAATATCAATCTTGCCAATAAAAATGATGATTTAATTGTCAAGATTGATATTTTGGAAAATGAAAAGAATAATTTTTCTAAAGAAAAGAATTTTTTAGAAAAAGAAAATGATGTTTTGAAAGATTTATGTGATAAATTTTTGAATAACAAAAATATTTTGATTGAAGAAAAGAAGCAAAAATTTTTGAAGAATTTGCTTATTCCTGCTTCTTCCAATATGACTTGTAGATCTGGATTTAATGCATATCCTTATGGATCAAGAAAGGTTTGGGTTCCAAAAGGAACCATATTTACTAATCTTAAAGGATCCAAGAAAGCTTGGGTACCAAAATTGTCCACTTAGTATGTTTTGTAGGAATGTCTTGCAATCCAACATAAAGAAAGAATGTTTATGGAAGATGGCTGTACAAGACAATTTAAAGAAGTATACCTACTACATTTTGGACAAAATGGTAAAGGAAAGATTATGTATATTGATAAATTCTAAACATTTCCTTCCATAATAAAAAATATAGTTGAATATTTGTTATAAATATTGCATCAATTATTTTGAAAAATTATTTTAAAATATTTTAATTGATTAATTAGAATCAAGCTTAGACTAATAGTCATTAGTTATGATCATGAACTTTTTGATATTGATGAATTTCATGCTATCATGATTAAACTTGTGATTGTAAGAACTACACTTGATTTTGATTAATGTATCTTAAATTATTTCATGAAAAATACTTTTAAGGATATATATTGCTTTGAAAATGTTTTAATTGATTAATTAGAATTAAGCTTAAAATAATAGTAATTTGTAGTAATCATGAATTTTTTATGTTAATGGATTTCATGCTCTCATGATTAAACCTATGATTATTAGACTTTCACTTGATTTTGATTAATATAGTTTTAAAATTATTTCAAGTGAAGTATTATGATTCATGTGTTTTCATTTTTGGTATCTATGCTTAAGCTAGAAATGATTTGGATCAAGTATAGAACTGGTAGTTAAGGGTTACATTTAAGAAGAAGGTATATATATTGATAAATCCTTTCTCTAGTAGCTAGACTTGCTATTAAATTATTTCTAGCATTTGTATGGATATCAAATCATTTTAAATGAATTTGTAAATCATGCTAAAAAATTTTTAAATCTTTCAAATCTTGATGCATGTGCTTTCATGTTTTATTCCTCAAATGAATGCATATTTTTAAGGAGGAATAATATTTAGAGGGAGCATCTAAAGATTTGTTATCATTATATATATATGCTGCTTTCAATATTTTTGATATCATGCTTTACTTATATTGCTCTGATACTCCTTGTTTTCAAATCTAATCCTTTAAAGGGAGTTACATTCAAGTGGTATCAAAATTTATTTTTAAAAGAATTCCTAGTAACTACTTTGGATTGGGTTAGTCACCATGGCCGTCTGGTCATAGGAGCTAAGTAGGGTTTAAAGACCCTCTCTTCCCATTCACTGAGATCTCTTATGACATATTGGGGTGCCGTTGTGACCTTATCCCATGAACGAGTAAGGTGAATGGATAATTTGCTTATCAGAGTTTATATATATTCAATTATTTTTTGGCATGTGCATATCATTTTTATGGTATCATGTTCAATCGTATCATATTTCAAGTGATATCATATTTTAAGTACTATATCATGTTCAATCTATAACAATTTCAAGTAGTATCATGATTAATTAATTTCATGTATTGATTTTGAAGATCTACTTGCTATTCTTTCCACCTTCATTTCCATTTTGTATTGCCTTTCATCCTTTTTCATGATGACAAAAAGGGAGAGAAAAATGTTAAGTATGAAAAGGAAAAGATTGGATAAACATATAAAATCATATGAAAAATGAAAGAAAGTACAAAAGGGGGAGAAGAAAGTAATAAGTTTTTATCTTAAGGGAAGAATCAATAAGATAGAGAAAATTTAAAAATTTTGCATATTTTGAAAAATATTTTGAAAAGTTTTTGAAAATTTTGTGGATCATATATTGAGGGGAAGCTTGATGCTTATTGATTTTGAGCTTACATGTTTATACTATTGTTAATCTTTTTAAGCTTTCCCTATTCATATACTTAAAGATTTTGTCATCATCAAAAAGGGAGAGATTGTTGACTCTGGTCTTGATTTTGATGATTGACAAAATATTTAAGTATATATAAGTACTAATTATATTTTAAGTGTGTTTATCAGATCTTAGTACTCATCCATGTTGAATGAAGAAATGCTTGTATTTCAGTTGAAAAAGTCCTTAAATTAATGGAAAATCAAGTATATGGACTTTGGAATTGATATGGAAGAACTTGAAGAAGTTAAAGTTTGATTTTCAGCAAGTTTCAGCAATGACACGCCCAAGTGTTGATACCTGGAGGTGAAGTATCAACACTTGAGAATGAAGTGTCAACACTTGGAAATAAAGTGTCGACTCAAGGCCTGAGATTTTTTGAAAATACAGAACTATGCCATCTGGAGGTTTTTGCCTCAAGTGTCAACTCATGAGAATGAAGTATCGAAACTTGAAAATGAAGTGTCGATACTTAAAAATGAAGTGTCGACACCTGGAGGTGAAGTGTCGATACTTGGACTGTAACAGCTAGTTTTCTGAGCTGTAGAACTTCTCCAACTTGCTTTCAAATGGCTATATCTTCATCCTCAATGGTCATAAAGTCATCTATGATTTGGAGGGCTATATAAATATCAAAAATCAAATGGGGATGTAATCCTTTGGTGAGATTATTGAATATCCTTCAAGGATTCAAAAGTTGAGTGGTTCAAGCCTTCGAGCTTCCAAGTTTCAAAGAGAGCATCTAAGTTCAAATCATCAAGCTGCATTCAAAGGCTTCAATAACTTGAAGACAAGTTCTTCATCAATAATTAAGAGCTTCAAAGAGATATTTACTTTATTTTAGAAATCTTTAATTATATTTTTTCATATTATACTTATATTGTTTTACTTGAGATTTTTGGTGTCTTGGAAAATCAAAGAGGTTTTAGGTAAGCCTTGAAAAACCAAAATGGTTGTTGGTGAGCCTTGAAACCAACTAGGCTTTTAACTTGTGAGCCCGAAGTCAAAATAAGTTATTTAGGTTCTTGGTTAGCCCGTAAAACCAAGGGTGGTTGTTGGTGAGCCTTGAAACCAACTAGGATTTTACTTGTAAGCCCGAAGACAAAATAAGTTATAAAGGTTGTTAGTGAGCCTAGGTTATAAAACTAAAATTAGTAAAATTCTCAAGTTGATCTTGGGGAGTGGATGTAGGTGCCTTGGAGTGCACCGAACCACTATAAATTTCTTTGTGTTTGTGTGATTGTTTTATTTGTGCATTTACTTTGTTAATTCTGTTGCACATCTTTTTGAAGCATACAAATACATTGCCAAAACACAAGCATTGAATAGATTTAGCATATACTTGCTTTAGTTTATCAAAATAGTTTGAAAGTTTTATAAAATCCAATCACCCCCCCCTCTTGGGTTGCATCCTATTCTGGGCAACAGGAACTTTCATTGATAGTACTTGCAAAGATTTTGTACATTTCAAGGCTGAGGTAGCACAACACCATCCAAAGTCTCGAGCCGATATGTCCCTGCATGTATGACTCCTTTGATTTGGTAAGGGCCTTCCCAATTAGAAAAAAGCTTACCTTGTTCCATCGGCCTGGATACTTCGAACCTTCGCAGCACTAAGTCTTCAGGATGAAAGATTTGCTCCTTTACCCTGGAATTGTAATATTTAGCGACCTTCTATTGATATGCCGCCATCTTCATTTGAGCCTGAAGTCTGGTGCCTTGTAGTAAATCCAAGTCTGCCCTTCGGTGCTCTGAATTTTTAGGTTTTTTGTACTTGTCAATCCTCAAAGATTGCAGCATAACTTTTATAGGAAGAATTACTTCAGTGCCATATGCCAAATTAAATAGGGACTCGTCGGTAGCCATTTTGGGAGTTATTCAATATGCCCAAAGAATAGAATATAACTCTTCCACCCAAAGTCCCTTGGCATCATTCAGTCGAGTTTTCAAGCCATGGAGGATAGTTCGATTCGTTACTTCAGCTTCTTTGTTGCACTGCGGGTGGCCGACATAAGTCAACTTGTGAAGCACATGATACTGAGTGCAGAAGTCTTTGAATTTCAGGTTGTTGAATTGCCTCCCATTGTCAGTGACTATGGCATAAGGGATTCTGAATCGGAATATAATACAATTCTTTACAAAACTTTCAACTTTTATTTATATAATGTGAGCTAATGGTTTAGCTTCGACCCACTTGGTAAAGTAATCGATAGTGATGATAAGGAATTTCCATTATCTATATACCTATGGGAACGGGCCAAGAATATCCATGTCCCACTGAGCGAAAGGCCATGGTACAATCAGCTGGATCAGCTGGCTTGTAGTCTATCTCTGGTCGTTAGCATACCTCTGGCATTGGTCACATCTTCGGACGAAGTCGACGGAGTCCTTTTGGATGGTTTTCCAGTAGTAACCCTGGCATATTATTTTATACGCCAGGGATCTGCCCCCCAAATGGTCTCCGTATATGCCTTCATATACCTCTTTTAAGGCATAATCGGCGTCCATCGACCCTAAACATTTCAACAGAGGCTGGATGAAAGATCTTTTGTACAAGGTTCCATCCAATACAATGTTCTGAGATGCCATCAAATGAACTCTCTTAGCCTCCACTTTGTCTTTCGATAATATGCCCTCATTCAGGAATTTGAGGATGGGGTCCATCCAACTAGGCTCATTTTCAATCTGATGTACCCTTAGGGTCTCTTCAGCTATACTTGGAACTTCGAAGTATTCTACGAAGGTATGACCAAGGGAGACGGGAGTAGTGGTGGTGAGTCTGGATAGTGCATCGGCTTAGAAATTCTCCGATCATGGCATATAGGTGATTTCAAAGAATTCTAACAGGAGGACAGGGCCAGCACTTTTTCCAAGTATTGGATCATTGTAGGATCCCTGGCTTCAAATTTGCCTTTGACCTGGTCACCACCAGTTGGGAGTCTAAAAAGATCTAAATCTTTTGAATCCCTAGATTTTCGATGATTCGGAGTCCCACAAGGAGGGCTTCATGTTGCCCAGGTGGCTACCCAAGAGGGAGGGTGAATTGGGACTTTTTGAAAAATTGAAGGCAAGTAATGTGCAATTCAAAATCCTTTGCAAGTGATAGGTGCTGTAATAGAATTATAAAATGCAGAAGCTGAACAGAGTCAAGAAAGCATAACACAAACACACCAAATTTATAGTGGTTTGGAGCAACCCAGCTTCTACGTCCACTATCCAAGATACCACTTGGAATTTTTACTATATTCATACCCGCATATAGTAGGATTGTTTTACAGGATCACAATCCAAAACCTCTACACTTTGGTTTTACGGGATCACCAAAGAAAACCCAATACCCTTTGATTTTAACAGGCTCACCAAAGAAACCCAACTTGGTTTTTACAGGATCACCAAGAACCTAACCCTTGGTTTTAACAAGGCTCACGAAGAACATATTTGGTTTTTCAGCCGGGATCACCAATAACCCAACAATTCAAAAATTGAATTGAAAATAAATGCAATAAGAATGACAAACTCAATTTGTCGGATAGTTACCGGTGCAGCTTGTTGAAAGTTCACTTGAATACACTTGAATAAGCTTTAATGACTTTAGTGGCTTCTTTCTAAAGTTGTTTCAAGCTTTAGATTGGAGTTGGTGAAGACTTGAATGCTCTTGTGCTCTTTTACTATTGGTAGGTAGGATATTCAATGAATCTCTCTTTTCTTTGAAGAACTCACTAATAACATGCTTCAAGAAAGTTCAAATCCTTCAAATTTAAAGTCTTCCATCATCCCAAAGTAGTTCTAGCTGTTGTAGACCATTGGGGAATGATTTGTGACCGTTGGAGCACCTTTTAGCATTCAAAAATAAATTTTGGAACTAGTCGTTGGATACCTGAAAGTGACATTCGAGTCGGCTTAGATTCCATCGAGTTGGCTTGGATCCTTCGAGTCGATAGGTCGAGTTGCCAAATCTTCAATGCAGTTGGCTCTTTGTCTCAGGGCACAAAACATCACTTTGGATGAGTCAGCTCTTTGTAGCTCGGGTCAGCTCGAACTTGAATCTTGAAAATCTTGAACTCGAGGAGTTGGCTCTTTTCAGCTTGGGTCGGCTCTTTTTCTCAGGTTCGAAAAACCTCACTCTGAAAGAGTCGGCTCGATGCAGTTCGGGTCGGCTCGCTTTCTCAGGCTTTCAGAATTAGGTATGGCAGAGTCAGCTCTTTTTGGTTTGGGTCGGCTCGCTTGGCTATTCTCAGAAATCTTCAGAAAATGGAACCTGGAGGAGTCGGCTCGGACTTATTCCAGTCGACTCGCATTCACTGGAGTCGGCTCGCTTTCCATTGAGTCGGCTTGGATTGCTGCGTTCCAGAATCCTTGCTGCGTGCCAGTAAGTAGAGTCAACTCTTCATCACTTGGGGTCTGCTCGAGTGTCTTCTTCAGAATTTTTACAATTGAACTTAAAGAAAACTCTGACCAACTCTTTTACAATTTCACACAAACCAACTCAATATAAAATTCATGGCACATACATACTCACAGAAGTAGCCCTTTTAATTGATTTTTCTTAGCATTTTTGATTGGGTTCTTCTTTACAAAAACATTTACAACATAACTCAACCAAGAAAACAGAAGTATAGGAGTTGAAGTTTGAATATGTTACTCATCCTACAAAATCTTGTCAAATACTTTAAGAGTTGTCATAAATAAATGTACATGCTCCAATGTTTGGTTAACATCAAAATCACTTATGGAGTCAACAATCTCTTCCTTTTTGATGATGACAAAATACTGGGCATGAAAAATTCTTTACACTTTACATGTATAATAGTATTTGAAAATTAAATATTCACATATATCAGAGCTAATGGAATTAGTAAATAAGTATCAGAGCTCAAGAGATGATATCATAGTATATCATCAAAGTATTGAACTTCTCAAGCTTCATGATATTATAATTAGCACAAAATATGGAGTATCAGAATTCCAAAAAGAAATTGACAGAATTAACATCAATTTGTAAATCAGAGCATGCAATAGTAATCAGAGCATTAAGATAATAATTAGAGCAAGATCATTTCAAGAGAATCTCCCCCTTTCTCTAGATTTTAAAGTAGTTTAAGCAGTGCTATCATTTTTGTGCTCCCCCTTTTTCACTATTTTTATGCACTTTAAGAGTAGTTGGTAGGAAGCTCAACATATATACTAATTTTTCATTCTTTTCATATTTCTCCCATCTTTCTTTTCACATTTTTCATAACTCTCATTTTTCATAATTCTCTCCCTTTTTGTTAATCAATCAAAAAGGTGATTTTAAATAAAGCTCGGATTTTAAAATAGATTGAGAAAGTTTTTAATATTTATTTGAGATAATTTCATATTCTCAACTTGGAAATTCTAATTAAAATTTCATTATAGTTGTACTATAATAAGTGAAAAGATTGAATCATTGTACACGACAATAAAGAAAATCAAAAGATACTTTATTGACAAGATTTTCATACAAGTTCAAAATGGAAGTACATTCATATTGGTGAATATAAAAAGTATAACATTGATAAATTCAAAAACAACCAAAAGACTAACTAAAAGATCTATTCTTCTTCTTCTTCATTAATAGAAGAGGAGCCTACCTCTTTAACTCTATCAGAGGTCTTAGTTTTTAGGGGTTTAAACCTTAAATCCCTGAATCTAGTTCAAACAGGGGCTCTGAGAACTTTAGTCTTCTTGGTTTTGGATTCTTTCTTGGTCTTAGTAGGTTTAGGTGGATCAGATAAAGGAACAGGAGCAGAAATGTCAAGTGATTCCTTGATGATCTGTTTAGAAGCATCTTCAGTGAGAATAGTTTTCTTTTGTGATTGCAGTATGATGCTTCTGATCTCTTCTTTGAAATCCTCCATTTCCTTTTCCACTTTTTGCTGGTGAAGCTCTTGTTCTGATCTTAATTTCTGCAATCTAATGTCAACTAACTTTCTGATTTCCTCAATTGTAGAATCCATATGATTAGTCAAAGATTTGGAGATAGTTTCTATCTTTTGAAATATCAGATTTTTTAGATTTGATGGAGTAACCATTGTTTCTTCAATCCCTTCTTCATCAGCAGCTTCATCTTCTTCAGAAATGGTAGCAGCAACCTGACTAGGCATTTTCTTTATCCATTCTCCTTCTTGCAACTTGTATCCCATTCTTTTTAGTGAATTGAAAGAGTAGATATCAAAGTGGTGTAATGGCTTGCCTATTTTATTTGATAAGTCAACTCCTGCTTCTTCAAATAACAAAGTGAAGACCATACCATAGGGTAGACAGGCTTTGACCTTTCTTGCTACTTCAATCATTTGGATCATCATTGTGTAGGGAAGGTTGAGAGGCTTTTCTTCAATTAAGTGTCCCATAACTATCATATCCTTCTTACTGACCCAATCAAAGCGACCATATCTTGGAAGAAATATCCTACTGATCATATTGTGTAGCAGCCTTATTTCCTTCGATAGTAGATTGGTTTGTACATGTTGGACTGTGCTCACATCTTCTTTTTCCAAAATTAATTTTAGAATGTGTTCCTTGTCCGGTAGAAGAAGCTCAGTAGCACTGTTCGTTGGCATTTGTAGTAATCTGCCCAATCTTTCTTCATCTACTATAACTATCTTCCCCTTGACTGTAGATTCCAAATGAAATTCTTTAATGATAATGTTTTCATAAAACATCCGTATCAGTGAAGGGTAGGTCAATGTAGCCAAAGAACAGAAATGCTTCCACCCTTGACTCTCTATCCAGTTTCCAATTTTCATTCCCATTTCTTCTAGGAATGCAAAGTCGATCCTTCTTCCACAAGTGACTGGATGATTGATCATTGAGACATGCTATCCGAGAGGAGAAGGAGTTTCTTCATCTTACTGGACTGAAGCAAACTTTTTCTCTTTTCCCCTCTTCCTCTTGCATCTATACTCCGAATGCTTGATTCACCGATTTGAAGAACCTTCTTCACAGATCTTCGAGGAGCCATTGCAAAGGGATTAAGGGATTTTAGGCTTTAGGGAATGATTTTTGGGAGAATGGTAAAGCTTCTGAGGGAAGTGGAGTGTGTTCAAAGTAAAGTAAAAGAGTGAAGTACTTAGAAAAGACAGTTCAAAACTTCTTAAACAGTGATTTCCCGACTTTCGAGTCGACTCGCTCAGCCCTAAAAATTTCTAAGTTGGCTCGACCAGAGCGAACTCAGAACAACCAGAACACCGAGTCGGCTAAGGAAAGACTTAGTCGGCTTGACTAGAGCAAGAGTACGAGACTCAAATATTCTAGTCGACTTGACCAGAGCAAAATTGCTCGAGTCGACTCAAACAGAGACTTTTCACATGAAATCAAATGGCCTAGAAATTGAATTCGATATACTGAATAATTCAAGGAAAGTTGTTCAAAAAATCATGAGTAATTATAGGAGGTTTTCTAGATAATTTTCTTAGTTCTTGAAGGAAATTAGGTTTACTAAGTCTAGAAAGGATAACATGGCCCTAATTCTCCTCTAAGTAACTCAAATCTATCCTGATTTAGTGGCTTGATAAAGATATCAGCTAGTTATTTTTCTGTTGGGATAAATTTTAGTTCTATGTCACCATTCAAAACATGGTCTCTAATGAAATGGTGTCTAATCTCTATGTGCTTAGTCCTAGAATGCTGAATAGGATTTTTAGATAAATTTAAAGCACTTGTGTTATGACACTTAATAGGAATTTTGTATTGAGAAACACCAAAATCTTCTAGTTGTTGTTTAATCCATAACACTTGCGCACAACAACTTCCTGCAGCAACATACCCTGCCTCAGTAGTAGAAAGTGCTGTCAAGTTTTATTTCTTGTAGTGCCATAAGATTAAATTCAACCCTAGAAACTGACAAGTACCACTGGTGCTTTTTCTATCTACTTCACAACCAGCATAATCAGCATCAGAAAATCCAATTAAATTTAAAGATGATTCTTTTGAAAACCAAAGACCTAGATTAATTGTACCTTTCAAGTATTTTAATATTCTTTTAACAGCAAGCATATATGTTTCTTTGGGATTACATTTTTCTTTGGGATTACATTGAAATCTAGCACATACACATACACTATACAAGATATCAGGTCTACTTGCAATTAAATATAATAAGGATCCGATCATACCTCGATATAGCTTTTGGTCAACATTGGATCCACTTTCATCTTTGTCCAATTTGCAGGTTGGGCTCATGGGTGTGTTCATTTGTTTGCTCATCTCCATACCAAACTTCTTGATGAATTCTTTAGTGTATTTGGATTGGTTAATGAAGATCCCTTTCTTTGATTATTTTACTTGAAGTCCGAGGAAGTAATTCAGTTCACCCATTAAGCTCATTTCAAATTCTCCCTGCATTAGCTTAGCAAATTCTTCACAAAAACTTTCATTAGTTGCACTAAAAATAATATCATCAATATAAATTTGTACAACTAATATATCATTGTTTTTCTTTTTAATGAAAAGAGTTTTATTAACATTTCCTCTTGAAAAATTATTTTCAATTAAGAAAGTGCTAAGTCTATCATACCAGGCTCTAGGAGCTTGTTTCAAACCATATAAAGCTTTATTGAGTTTAAACACATAGTTTGGAAAAGCATGATTTTCAAAACCCGGTGATTGTTCTACAAAAACTTGTTCAACGATAAAACCATTTAAAAATGCACTTTTCACATCTATTTCAAAACATTTAAAATTCATGTAGCATGCAAATGCAAGAAGTAATCTAATGGCTTCTAATCTTGCTACAGGTGAATAAGTTTCATCAAAATCTATACCTTCTTCTAGCTTTGTTTGCAATGACATTTCCTTGTTCATCTAATTTATTCCTATAGATCCATTTGGTTCCTATAATTGGGTGGTCTTTAGGTCTATCAACTAGTGTTCAAATCTTGTTTCTTTCAAACTGGTTTAGTTCTTCATACATGGCTAACATCCAATTTGGATCATTTTCTGCTTCTTCTAAGGTGTGAGGCTCTATTTGAGATAAAAGGCTAAGTAATCATGTGCAGTCCTATGTGTAGACCTAGTCCTTATACCTTGAGAAGGATCACCAATAATTAATTCTTTAGGATGGGAAGTAGCGTACCTCCATTCAGTTGGTAGATCGGTATGATCCTTACTTACCGTTTCTTCTCCTTCTTCAACTAGTCTTTCTTGAATACTCATGTCTTCCATCTTCCTTTGAATGGTACCTGCATCATTATCAATACACTCATCTTTTCTAGATGGTGATGGGTTAGTTTCATCAAAAATGACATGCATCGACTCTTCAATAGTAAGAGTCCTTTAATTAAAAACCCTATATGCTTTGCTATGTAGTGAATAACCAAGAAAAATAGCTTCATCAGATTTAGCATCAAACTTTTCTAGATTATCCTTACCATTGTTAAGTACAAAGCATTTGCATCCAAACACATAAAAATAATTTATATTGAGTTTCTTTTCATTCCAAATTTCATAGGAGATTTTTTTCAAAATAGGATGGATCAAAACGTGATTTAAAATATAACATGCAGTGTTCACCGCTTCTGCCCAAAAGTACCTTGAAAGATTAGCTTCACACAACATTATTCGGGCCATTTCTTCCAAAGTCCTATTTTTTTTCTCTACAACACCATTTTATTGTGGTATTTTAGGAGCGAAGAAGTTGTGATCAATGCCATTTTCAGTACAATAATCATCAAAAAATTAATTTTCAAATTCAGTCCTGTGATCACTCCTAATTAAAATTATAGAAAGATTTTTCTGATTTGAAACCTTTTTGTAAAATTTTTTAAATATTTTGAAAGTTTCATCTTTGTGTGCAATAAACAAAATCCATGTAAATCTGAAAAAATTATCTACAATCACAAGGGCATATTTCATACCTTCTAGGCTTGTGCTCCTAGTTGGTCCAAATAAATCCATGTGAAGTAGTTCTAAAGGTCTAGAAGTTGAAATCAGATTTTTGAATTTAAATCTCCCCCTAGTTTGTTTACCCATTTGGCATGCATCACAAACATGATCAAAATCAACTTTAAACTTAGGCATGCTTCTAATAAGATTTTTGGAAATCAACTTGGCAATTGTATGCATGCTAACATGATCTAATCTTCTATGCCATAATAAACATGACTCCTTGGTCTTAGCATTCATTTCTACTAGACTGGAACTACTAGACATGGCTAGATCATTTAGATCTACCATATAGATATTTCTGAGTCTATGGCCAATAAATTTGTTGCTAGAGTCAAGAGAGTTAGTTACTATACACATAGATGATTCAAAGATAACTTTGAAGCCTTTATCACATAATTGACTAATACTTAATAGATTGTGCTTCAACTTATCTACTAGCAATCATTTTCAAAAAAAGTACAGGGGATTATTTTGATCTTACCAATTCTGATTATTTTTTCTTTGTCATTATCTCCAAAAGTAACCATACCTCTTTCTTTCATTTCCAGGGTGATAAATTGATCCTTGTCACCCGTCATATGCCTTGAATAGCCACTGTCGAGATACCATCTTTTCTTTGATTTCTGGGCTACAAGACTTTCCTGCAAGAAAATCAAGGAGTGCTTTTAGGTACCCAAGCTAACTTAGGTCCTTTCAAGTTAGCTAAGGTGGTCCCTTTGGGAACCCAATTTTTTCTTGATGTACTATGGACATTTTTAATAATATTGCAATTGAAAGCTTTATGTCCTAATTTTTTGCAAGCAAAATATCTGATTCTAGAATTTTGAAATAATTTAGACTTTGAAGTTCTATATGCATGAAGTGCAGAAATAGCAGGTTTTGTATTTAAATTCTTAGAAACATATAAAGCAGGTTATGAAATGGAAATAGAGTCTTTTATAATAAAGGTTTTATGAGAAGTAAACTTGGGAACAAAATCTTTTTGTTTCATAAATGTAGTAGTTGAAACATAATTTGAATTTGAAGCATTAAAACCTATTCCAGCTTTATTTCCAGAAATTCTTTGATCTTTAAGAATTAACTCAAGCTTATTAGAAGATAAAGTTAATTTTTCAACAAGTGGCTTGAGTTTTTCAACCTCCTTTTTCAGCTCATTATTTTCTTTCATCAAAATATTGTTTTTGTCATGAAATTCTCTATTCTCAGTTTTCAAGGCATTACATTTTTCAAAAAAGGTATGAAGTTCTTTTTGCAATAAATTGTTCTTTTCTGAAATCTCATCTTTTTTTTTAAGTAAAGAATTATTGATATGCTTTAATGATCTAATCTTTACTCCTACCTTTTTAAATTCAGATAATAAATCATGGAATGCAAAATTTAATTCCTCAAAAGTAAATTCAATTTGTGTGTCGAGGGAATTTACCTTATCCTCGAGACCCATTAGATATAAATTTGCTATTTTTGTGGTCTCTTTTTCTTCAATTGAAGTGGAGTCTTCACTATCGCTCCACGTGGCAACTATCTCTTTCTTTTTCTTCTTTCTAAAAAATTTCTTTAATTGAGGACAGTCTGGATGAATGTGTCCCAGTTTCTTACATTCATAGCAGGTGGGGACTTGTTCTTTATCCTTGTCTTTGTCCTTGTCCTTTTCTCTTGATTGTTCTCCTTATTTATAGAATTTTCTGTTATATCTTTCTTTTTTCTTTCCCATAAACTTTCTGAATCTCTTCATGACCATTGCAATGTCTTCATCTTCAAGATCGTCTTCAGAGGAGGTAGAGTCATCTTCCATCTCTTCATCATCTTTTGATTTCGATGCAGCTTTGAATGCAATTATTTTCTTCTTTTTCTGATCATCATCCATTCTATGCTGCATGGCTAGTTCGTGTGTGATGAGAGATCCTATTAATTCATCCATTGATAGAATGTTCAAATCTTTAGCTTCCTGGATGGCAGTGACTTTAGGATCTCATTTATCAGGAAGTGATCTCAAAATCTTCTATACTAAATCAGCATTTGAGTATACCCTGCCAAGACTTTTCAAATCATTAATAATATCTGTAAATATAGTATACATGATAGAAATACTTTCATTATGCTCCATTTTAAACAATTCTTAGTTATGCACTAAAAGATTTATCTTTGAAGTTTTCACTTGTAAAGTTCCTTCATGGGTCACTTTAAGTTTATCCCAGATTTTCTTTGCTGAAGAGCAGATGGAAATTCGATTAAACTCGTTTGAATTCAAAGCACAGTAAAGCAAGTTCATTGCTTTGGCATTCAATTCCCCTAATTTCATGTCGTGTTCATCCCATTCCTCTTTAGGCTTAAGGATATCCATGCCATCAATTTTAGTCATGGGAACATATGGCCCTTTAAGAATGACCTTCCACAATTGAAAATCAACAGCTTGAATATAGATTTTCATTCGTGCTTTCTAATAGGAATAATTTGTGCCTGTGGAAAGTGGAGGCCTATTAGTTGACTGGCCTTCGGCCAAGGATGTACTCATGGGATGAGCCATCAATCTTTTCTCCAAGATAATCAGAGACACTACTTTGATACCAGTTGTTGTCCAGGTGGCTACCCAAGAGGGGGGGTGAATTAGGACTTTTTGAAAAATTGAAGGCAAGTAATGTGCAATTCAAAATCCTTTGCAAGTGGTAGGTGCTATGATAGAATTATAAAATGCAGAAGTTGAACAGAGTCAAGAAAGCATAACACAAATATACCAAATTTATAGTGGTTCGGAGCAACCCAGCTCCTACGTCCACTATCCAAGATACCACTTGGAATTTCCACTATATTCACACCCGAATATAGTAGGATTATTTTACAGGATCACAATCCAAAACCTTTACACTTTGGTTTTATGGGATCACCAAAGAAAACCCAACACCCTTTAGTTTTAACATGCTCACCACAGAAATCCAACTTGGTTTTCATAGGATCACCAAGAACCTATTTGGTTTTTCAAGCAGGCTCACCAATAACCCAACAATTCAAAAT
This sequence comes from Areca catechu, assembly GCA_021397845.1. Lineage (NCBI taxonomy): Eukaryota > Viridiplantae > Streptophyta > Magnoliopsida > Arecales > Arecaceae > Areca > Areca catechu. The sequence continues at coordinate 148,386,263 of CM038039.1, read as the reverse complement.
TTGAATTGAAAATAAATGCAACAAGAATGACAAACTTAATTTGTCGGATAGTTACCGGTTCAGCTTGTTGAAAGTCCACTTGAATGTACTTGAATAATCTTTAATGACTTTAGTAGCTTCTTCCTAAAGTTGTTTCAAGCTTCAGATTGGAGTTGGTGAAGACTTAAAAGCTTGACTTGAATGCTCTTGTGCTCTTTTGCTATTGGTAGGTAGGATATTCAATGAATCTCTCTTTTCTTTGAAGAACTCACTAATAACTTGCTTCAAGAAAGTTCAAATCCTTCAAATTTAAAGTCTTCCATCATCCCAAGGCAGTTCTAGCCATTGTAGACCATTGGGGAATGATTTGTGACCATTGGAGCACCTTTTAGCATTCAAAAATAAATTCTATAACTAGTTGTTGAATACTTGAAAGCGACATTCGAGTCGGCTCGGATTCCATTGAGTCGGCTCAGATCCTTCGAGTCGATAGGTCGAGTTACCAAATCTTCAATGCAGTCAGCTCTTTGTCTCGAGGCACAAAACATCACTTTGGACGAGTCTGCTCTTTGTAGCTCGGGTTGGCTCAAACTTAAATCTTGAAAATCTTGAACTCGAGGAGTCAGCTCTTTTTAGCTTGGGTCGGCTCTTCTTCTCAGGTTTAAAAAACTCACTTTGGAAGAGTCGGCTCGATGCAGTTCGGGTCAGCTCACTTTCTCAGGCTTTTAGAATTAGGTCTGGCAGAGTCGACTCTTTTTGGTTTGGGTCGGCTCACCTGGCTGTTCTTAGAAATCTTCAGAAAATGGACCTTGGAGGAGTCGGCTTGGACTGATTCCAGTCGACTCAGATTCACTAGAGTTGGCTCGCTTTCCATCGAGTCAGCTCGGATTGCTGCATTCCAGAATCCTTGCTGCGTGCCAGTAAGTAGAGTTAGCTCTTCATCACCTGGGGTCGGCTCGAGTGTCTTCTTCAGGATTTTTATAATTGAACTTAAAAAAAACTCTCACCAACTCTTTTACAATTTCACACAAACCAACTTAAACTAAAATTCATGGCACACACATACTCACAGAAGTGACCCTTTTAATTGATTTTTCTTAGCATTTTTTATTGGGTTCTTCTTTACAAAAATATTTACAATACAACTCAACCAAGAAAACAGAAGTGTAGGAGTTGAAGTTTGAACATGTTATTCATCCTACAAAAACTTGTCAAACACTTGAAAAGTTGTCAGAAATAAATGTACATGCTCCAATGTTTGGTTATCATCAAAATCACTTATGGAGTCAACACTTCGTATTCGGCTTGATTATTTGAAGCATGGAAGGAGAAACAAAGTGCGTACTCCATAGTATGCCCATCCAGTTCGGCTAATATGAGGCCCGCCCCACACCCGATAGAGTTAGAAGCTTTATCTATATGAAGTACCAAGATAGACTCCTCATCTTTCGGGGCGGCTTCTATTGGGAATTGTGTTCCAAAGCCAATCGCCTGGGTTGTAGGCGGTTGAGCTCAGTATTGTACTCTTTCTTTGAATTAATAAAATATTTTTTTGGCAGCTCATCATATACTAAATTTTCCTGAAATGAACTCTTTCCATGTGATGAAGTCCTTAGGACTACATTGACTTCGATACAGAGAGGATGTATCGAGTGGTCTTTAAACCCTATTCACAACCAAAGGATATATTGTACTGGACGGCAATATATCAAGTATAGGTTGTTGTAGTTCACATCGTTTGGTTGTCCTCTTGACCAAATGAGTGTGGTGACACTGAAGTGATCTGCAAGTGGGATATGTGATATCTTATTGAATGTGACTCCGTGCAGCCCTTTTCTGCCAAAGAGATACTCACGATTGGATATGGGTATATGTGTCCCTCTGACCTGAGGTCATCACAGTAGCTTGCAAACAACTCCCTATGCTTTGGTGCTGGACTACCCTAATTTTTAATCTAGTGACGGAAGGTTTCTGGGTACAGGCAAGTACTTGTGGAGCAGTGATGGACCAAGATAGAATTGACCTGTCCAAACAGTTTGGATTGAATGTCTCGCAGTATCTCAATTTAGCAAATCCTCGGCCGGGGTAGTCCTAGTGAAGAGTCACTGGGCTTGCAAGGTTGAGACATGTAGTCGACTGACTCAGTCTGGGTTGGCAGCCCAATCTCAGTCGTCCTGAGCATTAGAGGTCAAAGGGATGAATTCTATGGTAACCATATACCAGAGGTTCGATAGTTTGCTCTCGCATCTTCGACCTATCCGGATGCCGGGACCCATTGCTAGATGGTTTCCTGTGCTGGTACTAGAATTGTTCTAATGCTACCGTTTAGGTTCGAACCTATGAGGTCACACGCCACAGAGGATTACTCTCTGATCCGGTTATCGATTACGATTGAGAATCATCTCGGTTTTAAGGTCACGATATTTTTTAAGCACTCTTTTCCCTGACTTGCCCTTGTCCGTGTCAACCAAAAATTGTTCCGGGCTGACCAGGACTGCACCAGGATTTTTCTGAATCAGTTTTGAACTGATTCGAAGCTAGTTTTGGCCTCCAATTGGTTGTGAACCAATTGAACCAATTTATTGGGCTCGGACCGGTTCAATTGGATTGAACCACCGTTGGTTTTTAATGAGATTGAACCAAGGTTTTGAACCAACGTTTCCTTTCACCGTGTAAACTGGTTTACACGCTAAGGAAGAAACCCAAGCGCTGTTGAAACCTCATTTGCTGGAAGCGTCCGAAGAAGGCCAATCGTCGCTGGGCGTTGTCCCTTCCTCTCCTTCCACCCGCTGCCATTCCTCCTTTGTTTATTGCTGTTTTAATTGGTGAACGGTAGCCTGTCGTCCTCTCTCCCTGCCTCTCCCTCTTCCCCTCTGCTGTCTTTAAATATAGCATGCTTTGTTCTTCGATAAAGATATAAATTTTTCTTTTGGCTGGGAGTTAATTTTCTTGGTGCTGCTTTGGGTTGAAAGCTGAGAGTTTTGAGAGGTAGATTAATCCCTGTGAGAGGCTTACTGAGTGTTTGGGAGTTTGTGTCCATGGTAGAGAAGAAGACTGCTCTGTTCTTCTTGTTGCTGCCTTCTACCGTGGCCTTTTTTGATCCTTCTAGCGGCTAGCACCGCTCGTGAGGGAGGTTCAGGGATCCCATGGCATGTCTCCCCTCTAGAGGGAGTACCCCTTTACTCCTGGGAGCTTGTGATTCGGACTCCACCTGCTGCTGCTGCTCCAAAACACTTAAGAAAAGGCTGCTGGTTTTCTGCAGCAAAATTTCTGGCAGCAGCTTTTGGGTGAATTTGTACACCCTTTATATTGTGTTTTCTTTGTAGATTTCGGTGGAAGATCGAAGAACATTCGATCACCTTGCTGCTGTTTCGATTCGGGAGCAAACGGAGGTCCGGAAGCTGCCTTTTGGACGATGTTTTGAAAACCCAAAACAGGGTATCTCAACGGTCCAAGGAGGAAGAAGACTAGAATAAGTTTATCCCACTTATTCCAGTCTATTCCAGCTTTATTCCAGAATTATTCCAGGTGGAATAAAGGTATGAAAAATTTTATTTTAATCATGCATAAATAGATGTATTTATTTATATATTTTACAAATATTTTATGCCTCATTACATTCCTACATGCAACATGAATAGGTTAGGTTCTGGGCGGAGCAGTTTTCCGCTGCAGTGTTTTTTAAAAATATTTTTAAAATCTATCCTGCTCCCGTAGCTGTTTGCATGCCTAGTGTAGGATCATGTCAAACCACCTGCACCGTTTCTCTTTCAGTGGTATCAGAGCCAGGTTGCATGTGTAATTTATTCCTGTATGCATGTTTATAGATTAAAATTTGTTTAATCTAAATATGTATCCTGATTTCTTTTTGGAACCTAGTTGGGACCTTCACCATGACCGTGTGTCTTTGACACGATGCGGATCGTCAATGTTGGCCTCTTCAGAAGGATCCTTAAAGAATATTAAAATTAAAAAAGTTTTAATTTGTTGATACATATTTTTAGGCATGTTTTATATTGGATATAAAATATTTGTAAAATTTTGAAACTGGATGCATAATTTTTAGTTATGTAAAATTGTTTTACATAGAGACTTGATTAAAAATTATTTTAATTAAGAGTTTGGATTATTAAAAAATTTTTTAGGTTTATGAAATCTAATCAAATTTGCATAAGCCATTTTGGGTTAATTGGGTTAGCTAACTAGTTGGGTCCATAACTGGGTTAGACCTAAGTTTAGTTGAACCAGATAACAAGAAGATTAAACAAAAGTTGTTTAAGGCCCTTCTTTAGAACTATCTAATAGTTAGATTAGTTGATCTGTTCATCTAAAATGGATCCAATTAGTGGCTCAGTGGACGCCCGAGTCTTTAGGCTAGTCTGATCGAGTCTGGTAAACCGACTGGTGTCAGGTAGGTTTGGCATTGTGATCATGGTTGTATGAGGCTACCTCTTTCCTGGCCAACCTGGTTTGTGTCTAGGAAAGATGGTTAATGGCGGTTACTCACCCATGATCTCACCTACCTGGCTAGTCGAGTTGACCGGAATTGATTGGAAAAGCTCAATGACTCGAGTTAACCCATGACACCCAGGTTGATCGGTCTGACTGATCTATAGGTGCCCATGGATCAATTTGTTTCAACCCTCCTGGAATCTGATTGATTCAGTGGAAGGATGATCCATGTCCTTGTCTTTTTCTTCCGTCACAACTAAAAAATTCTCTAAAATTATTAGGTCCTTAAAAAGACTAATTCAAGGTGTTGACAGTGTCTTAGCCTCCCATTAAGTCAGTTAGAAATGTGTCCACTAGCTTGGTGTGCATCGGCAATTCCATAGAACGGGTGTACATCTGGCGACTGGAATTTCTATCTGATCGATGATGGTTCAGTGCAACCTCCTTAACGGGACCAGGTGGGCCGGCCATAGTCGGGATTGGTCTTTAGTTAGCTGGAAGCATTGGATTTGTCATTTTAATGATTGGACCTAACCAGAGACCCGCAATAGGAGGCCCCTAGGCCGATTGGGGTGTTCTCTAGGGCAAAATAAAATACTGAAAATTGTTTAGGGAAACAATTGGTTTACGAACCTACCTTTAGGCTCGTATGGGTGAGCTAGCCATAGTCGGGCTCATACGAGGCCTATTGGATTTCAGTACCCACTTGAAAAAGTGTTTTCACGGATTAGAGTTAGAGGCTACCAATCTGAAAAATTAGTGGGAGAAACCTTTAGACTAAAGTCCAAGTCTTTTGGTTAAGTTATTAATTCATACACTAATTTGGTCTTATTTTCTTTTCAGATGTCTTCAAATTTATCGCTCTGGTCATTTCTCGATAACGAGAAGTTAAAGGGTCACAACTTCGATAGTTGGTATCGAAGATTGAGAATCGTTCTGGAGCATGAACGGATCCTCTATGTGATAACGGATCCGGCACCTGAAATCCCTTCCGCTAATGCACGGAGTGCGGTCAGAGACACTTATCTGAAGTGGGTCTCTGATCGGACTACTGTCCGATGCATTATGTTAGCGGCGATGAATGACGAGTTCAGTCATAAATTTGAGGAGGCCCAACCTGATGAAATTCTTCAAAAGTTTAAGGAATCCTTCGGCACCCCAGATGATGTAGAATGGTACAAAGTGTCTTGTGCCATCTACAACTCTAAGATGCCGAATGGTGGTTCAGTCACTGATCATGTATTGTACATGATCGAGCTGATTGAAAAGTTGGGCAAACTCGGATGCCCCTTGCACGAGCAGCTCGAAAAGGATGCGATCCTGAATTCTCTTCCCTCCTTCTATCTTGATTTTCTCGATCATTATAGAATGAATAAGTCTGTAGTTAACTACCATGGTCTTTTGGGGTTACTGCAGACTTTCGAGAAAGACCACCAACTGAATAAGGGGGTGGTGAATTTAGTGGGAGGAAGTAGAGGTCGTCGTCCCTTTAAGAAAGGGAAGAAGAAAACAAATAAAAAGGGAAAGAAGGTGCAGAATGCTCCTGGCCCTAGTCAGACCAGGAAGTATAAGGCTGATCATTCTTCTGCAGAGTGTTTCTACTGCAAGAAGAAGGGACACTGGAAGAGGAACTGTCCTCTTTATATTGCGTCCCTTGATCCGAACAGGCCGAGGAAGCAGAAGTCTGCTGAACAAGGTATTTATATGATAAAACCTTGTAATTACTCAATTGTTGATACTGCTAACTGGGTATTGGATACTGGTAGTCCAATTCACGTTTGTAATTCGTTATAGGGACTTCAAGTTAGTAGAAGATTTGAAGATGGAGAACAGTTTCTGAGCGTCGGGAATGGAAATCGTGTTCCAGTACTGGCAGTCGGAGTCTTGCATCTTGTCTTTGAATCTTGTACTGTCGAACTAGTCGACTGTCACTATTGTCCTAGTTTCATTATGAGCATAATCTCTGTAGGCCTTTTGGCCAATTGTGATTTTGAACTATCAATAAAAGGAGATTTTTGTAATGTTATTTTGAATAACTCTGTTATAATGAAAGCTAAATTAAATAATAGCATATACGTACTATCAAGGCCTGTTAGTGTAATGTACACTTCTAGCAAACGCCCAAGGTTAAATAATGTCAACGATTTGTATCTTTGGCACTGTAGGCTAGGTCATATTAACCAAAATAGGATAAACAAGATGCGAGAAGATGGACTCCTCGAGGTCAGTGATTCTGAATCATTGCCCACTTATGAATCCTGTTTACTTGGTAAAATGACCAAGTCACCTTTTACTAGAAAAGGTGAACAAGCTACAGAACTTCTAAGTCTAATACATACTGATGTATGTGGACCGATGACAGTTAGTGCCAGAGGAGGATACAAATATTTCATTACTTTTACAGACGACTTTTCAAGGTTCGGTTATGTCTTTTTAATGAGACATAAGTCTGAATCATTTGAAATGTTCAAATGATACCGTAATGAAATAAAAAAGCAAACTGGAAAAAATATTAAAACCCTTCGATCTGATCGAGGTGGTGAATACTTATCTGGTGAATTTTTGACATATCTTGAGGAGAATGGAATTCTCTCTCAGTGGACTCCTCCAGGAACATCATAGTTGAATGGTGTGTCCGAAAGGAGGAATCGAATCCTGTTGGACATGGTTCGATCCATGATGGGCTTTGCAACTCTGCCGCTATCCTTTTGGGGATATGCGCTTCAAACAGCCTGCTACTTGTTAAACAATGTTCCAAGTAAGTCTATTGTCTCCACTCCGTTGAGATGTGGAATGGACGTAAACCCTCAATCTCACACCTTCGGGTCTGGGGTTGTCCGGCTTACGTAAAGCGTTTAGACTCAGACAAACTTGGTCCTAGGTCTGATCGATGTTTATTCATTGGTTATCCTAAGGAAACCAAAGGGTATTTCTTCTACTTGGAGAATGAACAAAAGATGTTCGTTGCTCTTAGAGCTATCTTTTTGGAAAAGGAGTTCCTTGGAGAAGGAACCATAGCTTCTAAGATTGAACTTGATGAAGTTCAGCCAATAGAAGAACCTGCACACTCTAAGGACATCATAGAACCGGCTGTGATTGAATCACACCTAGAACCCATTAGGAGATCCGGTAGAATATCGCGTCAGCCAGATAGATACTACGGTTTCTTGGTCCGGGACGGCGATCCCATTGAGCTCGATGAGAACAACGAGGATCCGATCACCTATATGGATGCTCTTCAGAGATCTGACTCTGAGGCATGGCTTGGAGCCATGCGATCCAAAATGGAGTCCATGGAAATCAACAATGTATGGACATTGGTTGATCCGCCTGAAGGGATAAAATCCATTGGGTGTAAATGGATCTTCAAGAGGAAAAGGGGCGCAGATGGGAAGGTAGAGACTTATAAAACCTGTCTGGTTGCCAAGGTGTATCATCAGCGATATGGTATCGATTATGATGAGACTTTCTCCCCTGTGGCAATGCTCAAGTCCATTCGGATCATGCTTGCTTTGGTAGCATATTTTGATTACGAGATATGGCAGATGGATGTCCGAACCACTTTCCTAAATAGGGAGCTGGAAGAGGAGGTGTATATGATACAGCCTGAAGGGTTCACATCCACAGATGAATCAAAAGTATGCAAGTTGCAGAGGTCCATCTATGGACTCAAGCAAGCATCTCGAAGTTGGAACTTACGGTTTGATAGGTGTATCAAATCGTATGGCTTCGTTAGGAACGGAGAAGAACCGTGCATCTATAAATGGGTTAATGGTTCTGTGATTGTATTCCTAGTACTATATGTTGACGACATTCTCTTAATCGGGAATGATGTCACAGCATTACAAAGAATAAAGGTCTGGTTATCATCTCAGTTCTCCATGAAAGACTTGGGTGAAGCTTCTTACATACTAGGTATGAAGATTTATAGAGAAAGATCTAAGAAGCTTTTGGGATTGTCCCAGTCTACGTACATTGACACCGTGCTGAAACAGTTCAGCATGAAAAATTCCAAGAAAGGCTATCTCCCGATAGGTTCTGGAATTACTCTTTCCAAGAAGGATTGTGTGACAACTCCTGAGGAAAGAGAGCGCATGAGTAGAGTACCTTATGCTTCTGCAGTAGGCTCTATCATGTATACTATGACTTGTACTAGACCTGACGTGGCATACTCACTAGGAGTAGTGAGCAGATACCAGTCTGACCCAAGTGAGGCGCATTGGAAGGTGGTTAAGTCCATCCTTAAGTATTTGAGAAATACTAAAGATCAATGGCTGATTTATGGAAAACCTGACTTGAAACTTATGGGGTACTCTGACTCTAGTTTCCAGTCAGATAGAGATGATAGCAAGAGTGTGTCAGGGTTTGTATTTACCCTGAATGGAGGAGCGATCTGCTGGAAATGTTCCAAGCAGGCAACTATTGTAGACTCGGTATGCAAAGTAGAATACATTGCAGCATCAGATGCAGTAAAGGAAGCTATGTGGTTACGGAAGTTCCTTGGAGAGCTAGGGGTGGCACCTTCCCTAGATGGTCCTATTCCGGTGTACTGTGACAGCACTGGAGCCATTGCTCAAGCTAAGGAGCCTAAAGCTCATCACCACACCAAGCACATACTGCGGTGCTACCACCTCGTACGAGAGATTGTAGAACGAGACGACATCAATCTTCTGAAGATCGATGGAAAAGAAAATCTGGCCGACCCCTTCACTAAAGCCCTCAGAATAAAAGAGTTCGACTATTGTAAATGAGAAATGGGTATTAGATACCCTTCTGATTGGCTTTAGTACAAGTGGGAGTTGTTGGAAATTGTGTCCCAAAGCCAATCGCCTGGGTTGTAGGCAGTTGAGCTCAATATTGTACTCTTTCTTTGAATTAATAAAATATTTTTTTGGTAGCTCATCACATAATAAATTTAACTAAAATGAACTCTTTCCATGTGATGAAGTCCTTAGGACTACATTGACTTCGATACAGAGAGGATGTATCAAGTGGTCCTTAAACCCTGTTCACAACCAAAGGATATATTGTACTGGACGGCAATATATCAAGTATAGGTTGTTGTAGTTCACATCGTTTGGTTGTCCTCTTGACCAAATGAGTGTGGTGACACTGATGTGATCTGCAAGTGGGATATGTGATATCTTATTGAACATGACTCCGTGCAGCCCTTTTCTACCAAAGGGATACTCACGATTGGATATAGGTATATGTGTCCCTCTTGAAAATATACTGATGCAGGTAGTTTGATAAGATCCTACACTAGGCATGCAAACATCTGCGGGAGCAGATTGGATTTTAAAATAATTTTTAAAATTCGCGCAGCGGGAATCTGCTCCGCCAAAAACTAATCTAAATCTAGTTGCATTTAGGCATGCATAATCATATAAAATATTTATAAAATATTAAACAATTTAATATATCCATGCATGATTAAAAAATAAATTTTCCATATCTTTATTCCACCTGGAATAACTCTGGAATAAACCTGGAATAGACTGGAATAACTGGAATAAAGTTATTCCAGTCATCTTCCTCCTTGGGACCCTATTTTTTTTGGCTTGCGAAACGTCATCGGAAAACCACCTTCTGGACCTCCGTTTACTCCCAAATTTGAGCAGCGGCTTCTTGGACAAGTCTTCTTCGATTTGCCACCGATTTCTGCAATCAAATCTAAGCCAAAAAATTAAAATAAATCACCAAAGTCTGCTGCCAGATTTCTGCAGCAGAACTGGGTAGCAGACTTTGGCCTTCGTTTCGGAGCAGCTGGGGCGATCCCGGTCCGTGTGGTTTGCTCCTAGGAGTAGAATGGTACTCCCTCTAGAGGGGAGACATGCCCGGGGCTCTCAGATCCACCTCCACGCACGGTGCTAGCCGCTGGAAGAGGGCTTCACGGTCACAGGTTTTCTGCAGCTGGGCAGAACTTGAGCACTTCAAAACAATGGGATTTAAAGCTTGTTTCTCTCCCTCTAAAGCTCCTAAACCCAGCCCAAAGCTCTCTCCTTAAGCCTCTCAAAGAACAAGGATGGGACAAGCATTCTTTTTTCCTTCTCAAGTGATCTCATGGTGTAAGAATTTCCAACATTGAAAACTCAACCAAACAAACAGGGGAGGGATGGGTTGTATAAAAAGGCTGCAGCAGGGAGAGGGAGGTGGAGTGTCGGTGAGGTGGAGAGACGGTGGCTTTTAACCTAATTAAATAGCCATAAACACAGGATTAAACCCATTAATTCCAAACGGTGGAGGGAGAAGAGGAAGAGACGCGCGCGTTCGGCCTTCACTGGACTCGTTTGGCCTTTTGGACGTTAAGAAAAATTCTCCCAGCGCTTGGACTTCCTTTCCAAATACCGTGTAAAACGGTTCAAGGTGGAAAAGAAATCATAACATGGAAACCAGTCCACCGGTTCAAATAACCGGTCCAAGCCAAAAAATTGGTTCAAACCCAATTTTATTTAAATTTCATTAAACCAAACGGTTCAATCCAATTGAACCTGGTTCAAGGAATAAAATTGGTTCACAACCAATTGGAGGCCGAAACGAACTCCAAATCAGTTCAAAACTGATTCAGAAAAATCCTAGCACAGTGCTGGTCAACTCAGAACATTTTTTGGTTGACACAGACAAGGGCAAGACAGGAAAAAGTGTGCTCAAAAATACTGTGATCATAAAATCGAGACGATTCCCAATCGTAATCGGTATCCGGATCATAGAGTTATCCTCTGTGGCATGTGACCTCATAGGTTTGAACCTAAACGGTAGCACTAGAATAATTTCTAGTACCAGCATAGGGAACCATCTAGCAATGGGTCCCGGCATCCAGATAGGTCGAAGATGCGGGAGCAAACTATCGAACCTTTGGCATATGGTTACCGTATAATTCATCCCTTTGACCTCTAATGCTCAGGACGACTGAGATTGGGCTGCCAGCCTAGACTAAGTCAGTCGACTACGTGTCTCAACCTCGCAAGCCCAGTGACTCTTCACTATGACTACCCCGGCCGAGGATTTGCTAAATTGAGATACTGCGAGACATTCAATCCAAACTGTTTGGACAGGTCAATTCCATCTTGGTCCATCACTGCTCCACAAGTACTTGCCTGTACCCAGAAACCTTCCGTCACTGGATTAAAAATCTGGGTAGCCCGGCACCAAAGCACAGGGAGTTGCTTGCAAGCTACCGTGATGACCTCAGGTCAGAGGGACACATATACCCATATCCAATCGTGAGTATCCCTTTGACAGAAAGGGGCTACATGGAGTCACGTTCAATAAGATATCACATATCCCACTTGCAAATCACATCAGTGTCACCACACTCATTTGGTCAAGAGGGCAACCAAACGATGTGAACTACAACAACCTATACTTGATATATTACTGTCCAGTACAATATATCCTTTGGTTGTGAACAGGGTTTAAGGACCACTCGATACATCCTCTCCGTATCGAAGTCAGTGTAGTCCTAAGGACTTCATCACAAGGAAAGAGTTCATTTTAGGAAAATTTAGTATGTGATGAGCTACCAAAAATATTATTTTATTAATTCATAAAATGAGTACAATATTGAGCACAACCGCCTACAACCCAGGCGATTGGCTTTGGGACACAATTCCCAACACCTCTGACCTGAGGTCATCACGGTAGCTTGCAAGCAACTCCATGTGCTTTGGTGCCGAACTACCCGGATTTTTAATCCAGTGACGGAAGGTTTATGGGTACAGGCAAGTACTTGTGGAGCAGTGATGGACCAAGATAGAATTGACCTGTCTAAACAGTTTGCATTGAATGTCTCGCAGTATCTCAATTTAGCAAATCCTCGGCCGGGGTAGTCCTAGTGAAGAGTCACTGGGCTTGCAAGGTTGAGACACGTAGTCGACTGGCTCAGTCTGGGTTGGCAGCCCAATCTCAGTCGTCCTGAGCATTAGAGGTCAAAGGGATGAATTATACGGTAACCATATGCCAGAGGTTCGATAGTTTGCTCTCGCATCTTCGACCTATCCGGACACCGGGATCCATTGCTAGATGGTTTCCTGTGCTGGTACTAGAATTGTTCTAGTGCTACCATTTAGGTTCGAACCTATGAGATCACATGCCACAGAGGATTACTCTCTGATCCAGTTACCGATTACGATTGAGAATCATCTCGATTTTAAGGTCACGGTATTTTTTGAGCACTCTTTTCCCCGACTTGCCCTTGTCCGTGTCAACCGAAAATTGTTCTGGGCTGACCAGGACTGCACCAGGATTTTTCTGAATCAGTTTTGAACTGATTCGGAGCTCGTTTTGGCCTCCAATTAGTTATGAACCAATTAAACCAAATTATTGGGCTCGGACCGGTTCAATTGGATTGAACCACCATTGGTTTTTAATGAGATTGAACCAAGGTTTTGAACCAGCGTTTCCTTTCACCGTGTAAACCGGTTTACACGCTAAGGAAGAAACCCAAGCGCTGTTGAAACCTCATTTGCTGGAAGCGGCCGAAGAAGGCCAATCGTCGCTGGGCGTTGTCCCTTCCTCTCCTTCCACCCGCTGCCATTCCTCCTTTGTTTATTGCTGTTTTAATTGGCGAATGGTAGCCTGTCGTCCTCTCTCCCTGCCTCTCCCTCTTCCCCTCTGCTGTCTTTTAATACAGCATGCTTTATTCTTCGATAAAGATATAGATTTTTCTTTTGGCTGGGAGTTAATTTTCTTGGTGCTGCTTTGGGTTGAAAGCAGAGAGTTTTGAGAGGTAGATTAATCCCTGTGAGAGGCTTACTGAGTGTTCTGGAGTTTGTGTCCACGATAGAGAAGAAGACTGCTCTGTTCTTCTTATTGCTGCCTTCAACCGTGGCCTTTTTTGATCCTTCCAGCGGCTAGCACCGCTCGTGAGGGAGGTTCAGGGATCCCCCGGCGTGTCTCCCCTCTAGAGGGAGTACCCCTTTACTCCTGGGAGCAAGTGATTCGGACTCCACCTGCTGCTGCTGCTCCGAAACGCTGAAGAAAAGGCTGCTGGTTTTCTGCATCAAAATTTCTGGCAGCAGCTTTTGGGTGAATTTGTACACCCTTTATACTGTGTCTTCTTTGCAAACTTTGGTGGAAGATCGAAGAACATTCGATCACCTTGCTGCTGCTTCGATTTGGGAGCAAACGGAGGTCCGGAAGCTGCCTTTTGGATGACATTTTGAAAACCCAAAACAAGGTATCTCAACGGTCCAAGGAGGAAGAAGACTGGAATAAGTTTATCCCACTTATTCTAGCCTATTCCAGCTTTATTCCAGAATTATTCAAGGTGGAATAAAGGTATGAAAAATCTTATTTTAATCATGCATAAATAGATGTATTTATTTATATATTTTACAAATATTTTATGCCTCATTACATGCCTACATGCAACATGAATAGGTTAGGTTCTGGGCGGAGCAGTTTTTCGCTGCAGTGTTTTTTAAAAATATTTTTAAAATCCATCCTACTCCCGTAGCTATTTGCATGCCTAGTGTAGGATCATGTCAAACCACCTGCACCGTTTCTCTTTCAGCTTCTTCCTCCTCGATCGATTGTGCGCTATCTTCGGGCTTCCATGTACATTCGGCCAAGAAATCAGACAACAACTGTGCTTTCATCATCGATCAGGATTGAAAGTTGATATCAAATTCACTCAACTTAATAGCCCACTTAGTTATCCTTCCCAAAGTATCAAGATAGTGGAGGATGGCTTTAAGGGGCTGATGGTCAGGATCGTAATTGTGTGGGCATGAACATAAGGCCGCAGGCGCTTTGCCAGAATCATCAATGAGTAGATAAGCTTTTGCATCCTTGGATACCTCACTTCAGCATCGTGTAAGACTTTGCTGGTATAGTAGATCAGCTTCTAGAGATCATCCCTCTCTTTCCGGATGAGAATCGAACTAATGGTCTCATCTACAGTAGAGAGGTATAAGTAGAGAGTCTTCCCTTCTTGAGGTTTGGAGAGCAGTGGTAGGGCCTCCAGGTACTTTTTCAATTCCTCAAAGGCAAGACGGCAATCCTCGGTCTATTCAAAGCTTCAAGACTGTCAGAGCACCTTGAAGAAAGGGAGACACTTTTCAGCCGATCAGGAAATGAATCGACTTAAAGAAGTGATTCTTTCCATCAGTTGTTGCACTTCCTTCTTACAAGAAGGGTGTCTCATGCTTCGGATGGCCTCGATCATTTCGAGGTTGGCTTCAATCCCTCGTTTGGTCACAAGGAATCCTATGACTTTGCCTGAGGTTACCCCGAAAGCATATTTTGTTGGGTTTAGCTTCATTTGATGACATCGCAAAGCATCAAATCATTCTTCCAAATCTCTGATATGATCCTCTTTGAGGAGATTCTTCATAATCATGTCGTCCACATAGGCCTCCATGTTCTTTCCCAGTTGTTCTATGAACACTTTATTGATCAACCTCTGAAATATCGCCCAAACGTTCTTTAATCCGAATGGCATCATCTTGTAACAGTAGAGACCTTTTTCTGTAATGAAGGCTATCTTCTCTTCATCCTGAGGATCCATCTGTATTTGGTTGTATCCAGAGAAGGCATCCATAAAGTTCAATAATTGATGGCCCGCAGTGGCATCGATCATTTGGTTGATCTTTAACAAGGGAAAGCTATCTTTTGGACAAGCTTTGTTAAGGTCTATATAATCAATGCAGATTCTTCACTTACCGTTAGCCTTCTTTACCATTACCATATTAGCGAGCCATTCAGGATAGTATGCTTCTCGGATAAATCCGGCCTTGAGGAGCTTATTCACTTCCTCGTATATCGCCTTCTGCCTCTTAGGGACGAAATTTCTTCTCTTCTATCGGACTGGCCTATAATTAAGGGCTACTTCCAACCGATGAGTAATTATTTTGGCTAGAATCCCAGGCATGTCTGAAGCTAACCGAGCGAAGACGTCAACATTATCCTTGAGGAAGCAAATTAGCCTTGTTTTTGTTTCTTCATCAAGCAAACTTCCAATCTGCACAGTCTTGGAGGGGTCTTCTTCGGTTAATTATACCAAAATAGTTTTCTCCATCGACTCACCGCAGTCTTCGGCTGGGTCCCTTGGGTCCAATTGGTCCAGAGTTGTGGGATTAACCGATTATCTATCTTGTATCATTAGACATTGTTGTGCAATTCTTTGTCTCTCTTTGCTTCCCCGACTCCGCTCCTGGTGGAGAAACGCACTAGGAGGTAATAAGTTGACACTATGGCCCAGAATTTGTTTAAGAAGGGCCGTCCCAAAATCATATTATAAGCTGAAGGAGTTCAGACTACTATGAAGTTGATAGGGGCGTCTTCTGTCGAGGTTCGATTTCGAGGGTCACAGGCAGCACTATTTTGCCCTCGACATCAACTTGATTATCCCCAAACCTAGTCAGCGGCATAGGGGACCTTTGTAGCTTATTTTTGGACAAACACATTCTGGAGAACGCATCATAAAGTAAGACATCCACTGAGCTTCCATTATCAATTAAAATGCGTCTTACATCATAGTTGGCAATAACGACCGAAATTACAATTGGGTCATCATGTGGAAGCTGAACTCCTGCAAGGTCGTTATCGGAGAAAAGTATGGAGTTGTTATCCTTAAGCCATTTCAGAGCATCATCTTCAACTCTCCTCTAGTTGGTTTGCCGATGCAGCATTCCCACCCTTCCGTCAGTGGGTCTCTGATTTGGTAATTCAGCTTCTTTAGGGGCCCTCTAGGGGGCTGTGGCCTCAGGCCGGGATTCTGGGTGACCGACGTATCACCCCAAATAACCCCTCTTGATGAGATCTTCAATGGCTTCCTTGAGTTGGATGCAATCTTCGGTGTTGTGGCCGTGGTCCCGGTGGAATTTGCAATATTTGTTTCTATTCCTTGTGAAAGAGGACGCTTTCATGGGATACGGCCATTGGAGATAGCTTTCTTTTTCTATCTCTATCAGAATCCTCTCCCTAGGGAGATTGAAGGGGTGTAGGAGTCGAATCTCCCGCCTGGTGCTCTGGGTTTGGGACTTCGTTGTCGGGTAGAGTTGCTGTTGTTGTTATTGTTGGGTGCTGGGGGATCCAGCCCCTTGTTATTCTTCTTCTTCAGAATAGATTTTCCTTCAGCCAGTCATTGATTTGCCGCTTGTTCTTCAGCATCAGCATATTTCTAAGCCCTTAATAGGAGCTCAGCATAGCTTGTTGGAAATCTTTTATCCAGGGAAAAGGTGAGCCTGGATGACCGGAGCCCCTATTTGAGAGTGGACATGGCTACGTACTCGTTGAGATCGGGGATCTTGAGAGTAGCCAAATTGAATATAGAGATGTAATCTCGAACGCTCTCTCCCTCATTCTGGTGAAGGAGGAATAGAGTGTCCGTGTTCCGGGGCATCTTCCGGCAAGTCCTAAAATGCAAGACAAATAGTATTTCCAACTCAGAAAAAGAATCGATGATAACTGGGCATATGCTCGAATACCACATTCGAGCTGCCTTGTTCAGAGTAGCAGGAAAGAAGAGGTAATGCAGTGCATCAGAGGCCCCTTGAATCATCATGTGGGCTTTGAAGCTGCCTAGATGATCAAGCGGGTCGGTAGTCCTATCATAAGGCTCCATTTGAGGGACCTTAAAATGTTGAGGGACTATTTCGGCCATGATGCGATGAGTGAACGGGGGACACGAATCGTAAGCCACGAACTCACCATCCTTCTTCTGATCATTAAGCCTCGCAATGTGTGATTCGAGGACCCTGAGATTTTAATCGTAGTCAAGGCAGGCTTCTTTTGGTACATCCCTTTCTGGAGTAGAGTCTTCAGAGGAGAGGGAGAGAGATCATCTAGATCTCTTCCCCCTTCACAGGGCGCCAGTGCGCTTTGGGTGCCAAGAACTTCGACCTTCAGGAGAAAGCCGATCATGGAGAGAAAGTTGGATAGACCCATGACACTGATCTCCCCTCCCCCAGGATCGATGACTATGTCTGGAGGTGGCTAGCAGGTGCCCCACCTGGAAAGCTGCATCCTGGAAATTTTGAACCATGGTTATCAGAGCATCAACCCGGTTCAGAAGAGCCTCAAACTACTGTTGTCCCACCACAAATGTGATGGGGACATCAAAACCCATCAAGGTTTTTTTCTTTTTTCTCCTAGATTTTTTTATTTTATTTTATATTTTCTATCCCAGCTATTCCACTTATCCCCGCTATTCCCATTTTATTCCATGTTTATCCCTGACTTATTCTTTTGCTATTCCTATCATCTTCTTCCTCCATCCATCGCCCAGATCGCATTTGATCCACCATCACGGCCGATCCATCAACACCGCCACCACCCAACCCACGCAATCAGAGCCGCCCTACCACCGTCTTCGCCATCTCCACCCAGCACCACCGACCGTGCCACCCGGTCGCCCCATCCCTATGCCGATGCCCTCCTTCACGAGCAGGACTGCTGCACTTGGTCACTCCAGTCCGTCCGATCCATCATTTTCCCACTGGATCCTGATGGATCCCTGTACTGTCGCAATGCCCGACGCCTCCCTCTGCTATCGGACACTGGAATGAAGACTGTGCCGCCATCTACCTCCCACCGACGTCGTCCCACCACCCTGCTGCCATGGTGACCGCCATCCCGTTGGCCACCTGTTCCTCCGCCGGCGGTGACAATCTCCGCGCCGGTCGTCATCCCGTCCCTCCTTGCTGGATCTGCCCCAGCCGCTCTTCCCCATCCATCCACCATTCCCTCTATTCCAGGTTATAGGAGAAATCTACACAGATCTCAAAGCAGCAAAATAGCTTTGCATGAATCTCAAAGCTACACGCTTTTCAAAGGAGGGTCTTTTGCACATATTTCAGAGCTACTCAGCACGAATCCTGATATGAATTTTTTCAGCACAGATCTTGATGAATTTAGATTATATTTTATTTATTTTAATTTTTAAATCTGGATGTATTGATTAGTTTGAAGTTGTTTTAATTTCAAATTTGTTTTAGATTAGATTATTAGTTTGAAGTTTGTTAGGATTGGGATAGGTTTCATCTTTATCTTGTAAGAGGGTTGGAAAGTCTATAAATATCACCCTCAATCATTTGTAAAAAATTTGAGAATAAAGATGAGTGTTTAGAAAAGAGTGTTCTTTTTGTTCGCACCGCATGGGGGGGTGTGAGGCCCATTTTTCCTTTGCCATTAGGCTTCGAGGGGTGTGAGACCCTATTCCTTCGCTTTCGAGCGTCGAGGGGTGTGAGACCCTATTCCTTCGCTTTCGAGCATCACGGGGTGTGAGGCCTTTTTTCTTTGTTCTTCGGAACATCACGGGGTGTGAGGCCCTAGTTATCCCTTCTTAACCCTAATCCTAGTAGACTTCTCAGCTCTCCAATGATCCTCCTAGCATTGTCCCCCATCAATTTGGTATCAGAGCGAGAGAGGATTAGGATTAGAAAAAAAAAGAGAGAGTTGCAGCATCGAGCCTGACTCGATGGATTCGAGTTTTTCCAACCCCATAGGAGTGATGGGGACATCAAAATCCATCAGGATTTTTTCTTTTTTCTCCTAGATTTTTTATTTTATTTTATATTTTTTATCCTAGATATTCCACTTATCCTTGCTATTCCCATTTTATTCCATGTTTATCCCTAACTTATTCCTCTGCTATTCCTATCATCTTCTTCCTCCATCCATCGCCCAGATCGCTTTTGATCCACCATCACGGCCGATCCATCAACACCGCCACTGCCCAACCCGTGCAATCGGAGCCGCCCTGCCGCCGTCTCCACCATCTTCGCCCATCATTGCCAACCGTGCCGCCCAGCCACCCCATCCTACGTCGATGCCCTCCTCCATGAGCAGGACTGCTGCACCCGACCACTCCAGTCCATCCGATCCACCATTTTCCCATTGGATCCCGATGGATCCTCGTGCTGTCACAACGCCCGATGCCTCCCTCTACTGCCAGACGCTAGAATGAAGACTGTGCTGCCATCCACCTCCCAACAATACTATCCCACCACCTTGTTGCCATGGTGACCGCCGTCCCATCGGCCGCTCCACCATCCCATCCCACCTTGCCGGATCTGCCCCAGCCACTCTTCCCCATCCGTCCACCATTCCCTCTGTTCCATGGTCACAAGAGAAATTTGCACAGATCTCATAGTAGCAAAATAGCTTTGCACAGATCTCAAAGCTTTGCACACTTCTCAAAGTATGGTCTTTTGCATAGATTTTAGAGCCACTCAGCACGGATCCTGATACAATTTTTTTAGCACGGATCTTGATGAATTTAGATTATATTTTATTTATTTTAATTTTTAAATCTGGATGTATTGATTAGTTTGAAGTTGTTTTAATTTCAAATTTGTTTTAGATTAGATTATTAGTTTGAAGTTTGTTAGGATTGGGATATGTTTCATCTTTATCTTGTAAAAGGATTGGAAAGTCTATAAATACCACCCTCAATCATTTGTAAAAAATTGGAGAATAAAGATGAGTGGTTAGAAAAGAGTGTTCTTTTTGTTCGCCCTGCATGGGGAGGGATTGAGGCCCGTTTTTCCTTCACCATTGGGTGTCGAGGGGTGTGAGGCCTTATTCATTCGCTTTCGAGCATCGAGAGATGTGAGACCCTATTCCTTTGCTTTTGAGCATCACGAGGTGTGTGGCCCTTTTTCTTTGTTCTTCATAACATTGCGAGATGTGAGGCCCTAGTTATCCCCTTCTTGACCCTAATCCCAGGAGACTTTTTGTTGCCTAGGTGGCTTTCCAAGAGGGGGGGTGAATTAAGATTAAAATACTGTTCACAATTATGTGCACTTTGAAATTCTTTGGGTGTTGTGGTGCAATATGCAATACGGAAGTAAATAAGAAAATGCAATAAGCTAAAGTAAGTACAAACACAAACATAAAGAGATTTAGAGTAGTTCGGAGCAACCGGCTTCTACGTCCACTATTCAAGCACCACTTGAGATTTCTACTATATCTCCCAACCGGAATACAGTCGGATTATTTTACCAGGCTCATAATCCAAACCTATACACTTTGATTTTACCAGGATCATCAAAGAAATCCAAACTCCTTTGGTTTTGAACGGGATCACCGAAGAAACCCTAACACTTGGTTTTATACCGGGATCACCAAGAACCCAACTTAGGTTTTTACAAGGCTCACCTAAAAATCTTCAACCCTCTCTTAAGACACAGCCCCTTGCTGTTCTTAGAGAGAAAACAAAGATAGAGTGAAATAAACAAGCAACTATAACAAACTGAGTTTGTTTAAATGTTGCCGATGTAGATCAAGATGAAGCCTAGCTTTGAATGCTCTTTAATGCTCTTCAAGCTGCTTCTTTGCTTCTTCAATAAGTAGATTCAATAATGAAGAGGAGTTGGTGAAGCTTTTAATCATAACTTGAAAACTCTTGAAGTAGATAGGTGAAAGACTTGAAGGCTCTTCAATTTCTCAAGATAAATCAATAATAATGCTCTAATAATTGTTTAATCCCTCAAAAGCAATCCCTTTTATAGTTTTCCATGAGATATGGCCGTTGTAGGGCCTAGGGATTCGTGAAAGAGCTGTTGAAAATGAATTTCAATTCAAAAATCACTTCCAGTAACTAGTCGTTGGAGTACAAAAAATGACTACTCGAGTCGGCTCGAGGTTTACGAGTCAGCTCGAAGTCTCAAACAGCCCAGACCAAATTTCTGTAAGAGTTGGCTCTTCAAGCTGGAGTCGGCTCTTGCCTTCAATCAATTCAAAACAGAAAATTACAGAAGTCAGCTCTTCAGGGCAGAGTCGGCTCGAAGTCTTAGTTCACCAAAAAACATAAATATGGACGAGTCAGCTCTTGGAGCTCGAGTCGGCTCGAGATCTTAGACTTTAGAAACATGTATTCTTCCACGAGTCGGCTCTTGGGACAGGAGTCAGCTCAAGATACTGAAACTCTAAAATTTCTTCGTGCCGTGCCATAAGGAGTCGGCTCTTGGTCCATGAGTCAGCTTTTGCCAAAACTTCAATTAATACTTCAAACTTCTCCAAAACTCTTCAACACTTGAATCAAACAAGAGCTAATCTACATACTCTCAGTTTTACAGCCCTTTTTACAAGATTACAAGATTGGCAAAATTAGGGCTTTTACAAGTTAAAGTTCATAAAAGTCCATACATAATTGAATTACCTCTCAATCAATTTGAAAACCAATTTAAACTAAAGGTAACCAATTTCCTGCAAAAACTTCTCAAGTAATTGAAAGAATTAGTAACAAGTACATGCTCCAATATTTTATAATCATCAAAATCATTTCAGGGGTCAACAATCTTCCCCTTTTTGATAATGACAAAATACTGGGCATGAACAGAATTTAAAGATACTTTACAATTGCAGTGTATCATATCCACATGTATCAAATTATAGTAGACCTAGTGTGTATCAATCAATTGAGTATCAAGGTATCAAATTGTTGAACTGATAAGTATTAATGCAACGTATCATATGTATCAAATGTATAATAAGACTGAAAACTTATCAACACCAAGTATCATATATATCGATACAAAGCTTCATCTGTATCATATGTGTATCAAGTATCGAAAACATAATGTATCAAAACATAATATATCAAATGTATTTCATATTGAAACTTCATAGAATTTACTAGTATTTAAAGTAAATTTCTTGAAAAATTAGCAAACATAAGCTCCCCCTTACTAATGTAATCAAATTTTCATAAGTTTTCATACATATTCATGTTTTTATAAACATTCATGCACATTTTCATAAATTAACATTCATATCTTCACATTTTCATGCACGTTCATGTTTTCTCCCTTCTCCCCCTTTTAGTCATCAACAAAAGGTATACAAGATAGGAGAACATTCATTCACAATAAGTCATGAGTGTATCATAAGAAGATATGTAGCATAAAAAGTAAAATATATATATATATATATATATATATATATATATATATATATATATGTGTGTGTGTGTGTGTGTGTGTGTGTGTGTGTGTGTGTGTGTGTGAAAAGTCAGTACATTAGTGATACATTACAAATGTACCTTGGCATGACAAAATAGTATCACAACAATAAGATATAAAAAGTATAAAGTCCTAAAAACATCAAGATGAAAGACTAAAATATCAAAAGGATGGACTAAGACATCAAAAAGAAGGACTATGATCATCACCACTAAGGTCTTCCTCACTAGAGGAGGAACCGACCTCTAAAATGCCTAGAGCAGGCCTGAACTTAGAAAACCTAGGCCTAAGGTCCTTGAGTCTAGTCCTAATAGATATAGTAGTCCTAGAGGCTTTGGTTTTAGCTTTAGCTTTCACTTTGGACTCAAAAGAAATGACAATAGGAGTGGGTCTGGCAGTGGGAGAATCAAACGACAAGGCCAAAGTGATGGTGGTAGACAATATCTGTGTAGCTGGAATCTCTCCAATGTTAGATCCTAGAATCTCGGTACCAGCCTCGGCCTCAGCAAGAGTGGCCTCTGAAGGAATATCACTGAAATGTGCTGCCTATCCCTGCTCGCAATCAGTGCTAGTGTCAGGTGCTGCTGTGGAAGTAGTCGGTACAGACTGACTAGCTACAGTAAGCTATCGAAGAATAGTCATGATGTCCTAGAATCCCTAGTGCATCTCTGACTGAAGAGCAGAAATCTTGGCATCAGTCTCAGATCTCCCTTTGTGAAGAATCGAGATCTCATCCAATACACGCTGCAATCAGCCATCACCATCAGGTCCAACAGCTGTAGATCCTCTGACTGGTGAACGAGAAGTAGATGGAGATGGCTCTGAGGGTCTAGCCTTGTCAACATGTGCCTCTGTCTCTCCACCATGTCCCTCTACTGCCTGAATATCCTCATCAGAATCATCCTTAGAATGAGCCACTAGAAGACCTGAGCTCTTCCTAATCTAGTGACCCTCTACTTTAATAAATCCCATCTGAGTTAGAGATTTCAAGTTGTATCTGTCTATGTATAAAAGTGGCCTACTATCCTCACCAAACAAATCAACTAGGGCATCCTGAAATAGAAGTGTGAATACCATCCAGTATGGTAGACATGCTCGTGCCCTACGAGCAGCCTCTCTCATCTGTGATAGCATAATGAATGGTAGATTGAGGGCCTCCCCCTCAATAAAGCATCTTATAAAGACTAGGTCGCGCTCACTAACCCAGTCAAACCTCCCCGTCCGGCTTAAGAAGATACGACTAATGATGTTGTGCAATAATCTCATTTCCAATGATAATTGGTTTGCACTAACATGAATAACTCCCTTTACATTTGTTCTTTCCAGTACTAATCTCAAAGTTTTTTGCTTCTCCTTCAAAACTAGGTAACTTTCACCCTCTTTTAGAATGTGAAGAATACTTGATAATTTTTGTTCACTGATTTCAATGTGCTTACCCTTCACTGTACCTTCAATATGGAATGCACCTAAGGACATACATTCAAAAAATTGCCTAACAAGGTTTGGATAGGTGGGAAGATTAAGCATATAAAAATCTTTCCAATCCTGCTTAGCCAACCAATCACCAATGTGCAAATGCTCTTGCTCTAGAAAATTGAAATCAATGCATCTACCTGGTGTAACTTGTCTATTTTCCATTAAAATAACTTGCCTTGGTGCCTCTTGTTCTTCCTTATGATCTATTTGTTGTTCTTCTTCCAGATTTAAGGTATCCAAATGCCGCTTTGTCCTTCTTTCCTCCATAACTGACCGAACCACTCTCCTAGGTTTCTTGACTACGGCCTTACGAGGAGCCATCTAGCTTTGATTAGGACTTTGGAGGGTTTAGGAAGTGTTCTAGGAGCTTTTCCTAGGTTAGGGTTAGAAGTCAGCTAAGGGGAAGTGAGGAAAAAGGAAAGAAATAGTGAAAACAAACATATGGAGCCCTATTTAAAAACTTTCAGGCCGACTCTCGAGTTGGCTCGCTGAATCACCTGATAACTCGAGTCTGCTCGAGCCAAAATTTAGCCTAAAACTCGAAAAAAATTAAAATCAGTTTCTATGGGTTTTCTAGTCACTAAAATAGTCTGTTATAAGCTCTAGAAGGAAATTTGAAATGTCTAGATAATTTTTCCTTATTTTTCAGAAATTAGATCAAAATATTTAGAATGGATCACACAGGCCTAATTCGCCTCTAATCTTCTCAAATCTTTCTTGACTTAGGGGTTTAGTAAAATTGTCAGCAAGTGATCTTCAGTAGATACAAATTCTAGCTCAACAATATTATTTAAAACATGATCACGAATAAAATGATGTCTTATTTCTATGTGCTTAGTTCGTGAATGCTGAATTGGATTTTTGGATAAGTTAATAGCACTAGTGTTATCACATTTAATAAGAATTTTAGGTTGGACAATACCATAATCTTCTAGTTGTTGCTTGATCCATAACACTTGAGCACAACAGCTCCCAGCAGCCACGTCTTCTGCTTCAACAGTAGACAGTGCTACAAAGTTCTGCTTGCGACAATGCCATAAAATCAAGTTAACACCTAGAAATTGATAGGTGCTACTTGTGCTTTTTCTATCAATTTTACAGCCTCCATAATCAGCATCAGAATAACTAATTAATTTCAAGGATGTGTGCTTAGAATACCATAAACCTAGATTGCATGTACCTTTAAGATACTTAATGATTCTTTTAACAGCTATGATGTGTGACTCTTTTGGATTAGATTGAAAACGTGCACACATACAAACACTAAATAAAATATTAGGTTTACTAGCTGTCAAATAAAGTAAAGAACTGATCATACCTCTGTATAGCTTTTGATAAATATTTATACCATTCTCATATTTATGAAGTCTACATGCGGGATTCATAGATGTTCCAATTTCTTTGCTTGATTCCATGCCAAATTTCTTGATAATCTCTTTGATATATTTGGCTTGGTTTATCAAAATACCTTCCTTAGATTGTTTGATTTGAAGCCCGAGGAAGTAACTTAGCTTACCCATCAAGCTCATCTCGAATTCATCCTGCATTAGCTTAGCAAAATCTTGACACAAAGATTCATCAGTATATCCAAAAATAATATCGTCAACATAGATTTGAACAACTAGAATATCATTATCTTTTCTTTGAATAAATAGTGTGGTGTCAACACTACCTCTTACAAAATTATTTGCAATTAAAAACTTACTTAGTTTGTCATATAAGGCTCTAGGTGCCTATTTCAGACCATACAAAGCTTTATTCAATTTAAAAATGTGATTTGGAAATGAGTGATCGATAAAACCCGATGGTTGTTCGATAAAAACTTTTTCAGATAGAAAACCATTAAAAAATGCACTCTTTAAGTCCATTTGAAATAACTTAAAATTCATAAAGCATGCATATGCTAATAGTAATCTAATGGCTTCTAACACAGCTACTAGTGCATAAGTTTCATCAAAATCTATTCCCTCTTTTTGATTATATCCTTGTACTACCAGTCTAGCCTTATTTCTAATTACATTTCCTTTTTCATCTAATTTATTTCTATAAACCCACCTAGTACCTATAATAGGATAGTCACTAGGTCTTTCTACTAGGGTCCAAACATTATTCCTCCTAAATTGGTTTAATTCATCATGCATTGCTAACATCCAATTAGGATCAATTTCAGCTTCTTCTATAGTGTGTGGTTCTGCATGAAAAACAAAAGCAATTAAGTCATGTGTATCTCTATATGCAGCTCTAGTTCTAATACCTGAGATGGGTCTTCTATAATTAATTCTTTGGGATGTAAGTATACATACATCTATTCTTTAGGTATATCATCATGATTTTTACTTATCTCTTCTTCATGTGGTTCACTTGATTATTTGTCTTTGAGAGTTAAATCTTTCAGTCCATGTTCTAGTGTACCTGCATCATCATCAGCAAGATTTTCTTTTCTAGAAGATGTAATGTCAGATTCATTGAAAATAACATATATTGATTCTTTTACAGTCAATATTCTTTTGTTGAAAACTCAATAGGCTTTACTATTTAAAGAATATCCAAGAAAAATAGCATCATCGGATTTTGCATCAAATTTACCAAGATTATCTTTTCCATTGTTAAGAACAAAACATTTATAGCCAAAAATATGAAAATATTTGATATTAGGCTTTCTATTATTCCACAGTTCATAGGAGGTTTTTTTAATGATAGGTCTAATCAAAACTCTGTTCAAAATATAGCAAGCAGTATTTATAGCTTCTGTCCAAAAGTATTTTGGAAGATTTCCTTCACAAAGCATTGTTTGGGACATCTCTTTCAAAGTATGATTCTTTCTTTCTACAACATCATTTTGCTATGATATTTTAGGTATAGAGAAGTTATGGTCAATACCGTGCTTTGTGCAAAAGTGATCAAAATATTGATTTTCAAACTCAGTGCCACAATCACTACGAATTGAAATAATAGATAGATTTTTTAAATTTATAACTATTTTATAAAAATGTTTGAATACTTTAAAAGTTTTATCTTTATGTGCAATAAACAAAATCCACATATATCTTGAAAAATCATCTACAATCATAAGGCCATATTTTATACCACCTAGGCTTGTAGTCCTAGTAGGTCCAAATATGTCCATGTGAAGTAGCTCTAAGGGTCTAGTAGTAGAAACAATATTTTTGGATTTAAAACTCCCTCTTACTTGCTTTCCTAGTTGACAAGCATCACAAACATAATCCAAATTAACTTTAAATTTTGGCAATCATTTGACTAAGTCTTTTGAAATAAGTTTAACTATAGTATCCATACTAGCATGTCCAAGTTGCCTATGCCATAGTAAACTTGATTCCTTGCTCTTGTCATTCATTACTACAAGACTTGTGTTGCTTGACATTGCCAGATCATTAAGATATACTATATAAATGTTATGAAGTCTATGTCCAATGAATTTAGTACTAGAGTCAAGTGGATTAACTACTATACACATTAATGACTTGAAGAAAACATTAAAACCAATGTCACACAGCTAACTAATACTTAAAAGATTATGTTTTAACTTTTCTACAAGTAACACATTTTCAATAAATGTAGAAGGAGTAATTTTAATTTTATCGATATCGATTATCCTTCTTTTGTGATTATCACCAAATGTTACCATTCCACCATCTTTTTGTTCTAGGATAAATAATTGATCAGCATCACCCGTCATATATCTTGAACAGCCGCTATCCAGATACCATCTTTTCTTTATATTTGTGGCTGCATGACATCCCTGCAAAATAATCATTTAATAGATTTAGGTATCCAAGATTTCTTGGATTCTTGCAAGTTAGTAGAAATGGCTCATTTTAGAACCCAAACTTTCTTAATTTTCTTTTTGTCATTATGTTTCAAATGACACTCAAATGCCTTATGACCAATATTATTGCAAGCATAGCATACAATCCTTGATTTTGAATAATAAGCATGAGATGATGCAAATTTAGGTCTAACTTGTTCTGAAGTAATAAACTTAGGAGCATATGATGTAGATGCTGAAAATTTGTTTGAAATTAAATCCTTGTAACCAATTCCAAATTTGTTATTTGTTTCTCTTTGATCTTTCAAAATTAATTCAAGCTTGTTAGAACTTAGGATTAGTTTTTCAACCAAAGGCTTGAGCTTTTGAACTTCTTTTTTCAAATCATTATTTTCATTTTGCAAACCTTTGTTTTTCTAAAGAAGCTTTTCTTTTTCAAATTGGATGATCTTAAGTCTTTCACAAACTAGACTTAATTTTCTTTGCAAAATTTTATTTCTTTCACCAAATTTATTTTTATCCTTTTCACATGTATCACATTGATTTTTCAAGGTTTTCATTTTTAAACCAGCTTTTTTATATTCTACAAGTAATTCACAAAATGCATTATGCAGCTCATCAAATGTAAATTCTAAGTTAAGTTCAGAAGTAGTTACCTCGTCCTCCAAACCCATAATACAGATCTATGCAGTCTTTGTTATCTCTTCATCCTCTTCAGTGGATGTAGATTCATCGCTGTCACTCCATGCTGTAAGCATAGCCTTCTTCTTTTTGGTGAACATCTTTTTCTTTGCTTCAGGACAGTCAGGACAGATATGTCCCGGTTTCTTGCATCCATAGCAGATTGGTACTTGATCCTTATCTTTATCCTTCTCCTTTTCTTTGTCATTTTCTCTTTCTCTCCCAAAATCTCCTTTTCTAAATTGCTTCCTCCATCTATTTATTTTTCTTATGCCCATAAACCTTTTAAACTTTCTCATTACAAGGGCAATCTCATCATTTTCTAAATCATCATTATCTGATGAGTTCGAGTCTTCATTCTTGTCCTCTTCTATAGCTTTAAATGCTATAGCTTTTATTTTTTTTGGAATCTTCATCAATTCTTTGTTGCATGGCTAATCATGTATAATTAGTGAACCAAGCAACTCATCCAACGATAGAGTGTTCAGGTCCTTCGCCTCTTGAATAGCAATCACCTTAGCTTCCCATTTATCTGGCAAGGATCTCAAAACTTTTTGAACAAGATCAGCATTAGTATAAGTTCTACCAAGACTTTTGAGACCATTTATAATATCAGTAAAGCGAGTATACATAGCAGATATAGTATCACTAGGATCCATCTTATATAACTCATAGTTATACATAAAAAGATTGATTTTTGATATTTTAACTTATAATGTGCCTTCACGTGTGATTTCTAGCTTGTCCCAAATTTTTTTAGCAGAATTGCAAGTTGAAATTCTGTTAAACTCATTTGGATCCAAAACACAATACAACAAATTCATGGCTTTGGCATTCAGTTTAGCTAATTTCATATCATTTTCGTTCTAATCCTTTTCTGGTTTGGGAACCTCTACATCATTTACTCTAACAATGGGTGTATGAGGTTCTTTCAAGATAATTTTCCATAAATAAAAGTCTACGGCTTGAATGTATATTTTCATTCTTACCTTCCAATCTGTATAATTGGTTCCGGTGAAAAGTGGAGGTCGATTTGTGGATTGACCTTCGGCCAAAGAAGTGCTCATGGGATGTGCCATCTATCTTTACTCTAAGTAATTTTCAAAGACTTTGCTCTGATACCACTTATTGCCCAAGTGGCTTCCCAAGAGGAGGGTGAATTGGGATTAACAAATTTTTCACAATTATGCGTACTTTAAAATTCTTTTGGTGTTGTGGTGCAATATGCAATGCAGGAGTAAATAAGTAAATGCAATAAGCTAAAGTAAGTACAAACACAAACATAAAGAGATTTAGAGTGGTTCGAAGCAACCGGCTCCTACGTTCACTATCCAAACACCACTTGGGATTTCCACTATATCCCCCAACTGGAATATAGTCGGATTATTTTACCAGGCTCACAATCCAAATCTATATACTTTGATTTTACCGGGATCACTAAAGAAACCCAATCTCCTTTGGTTTTGAACGGGATCACTAAAAAAATCCTAACACTTGGTTTTATACCGGGATCACCAAGAACCCAACTTAGATTTTTACAAGGCTCACCTAAAAATCTTTAACCCTCTCTTAAGACAGCCCCTTGCTATTCTTAGAGAGAAAACAAAGATGGAGTGAAATAAACAAGCAACTACAACAAACCGAGTTTGTTTAAATGTTGCCGATGTAGATCAAGATGAAGCATAGCTTTGAATGCTCTTTAATACTCTTCAAGCTGCTTCTTTGCTTCTTCAATGAGTGGATTCAATAATAAAAAGGAGTTGGTGAAGCTTTGAATCCTAACTTGAAAGCTCTTGAAGTAGGTAGGTGAAAGACTTGAAGGCTCTTCAATTTCTCAAGATAAATCAATAATAATGTTCTAATAATTAATTAATCCCTCAAAAGCAATCCCTTTTATAGTTTTCCATGAGATATAGCCATTGTAGAGCCTAGGGATTCGTGAAAGAGCTGTTGGAGACGAATCTCAATTCAAAAATCACTTCCAGCAACTAGCCGTTGGAGTGTAGAAAATGACTACTCGAGTCGGTTCAAGGTCCACGAGTCAGCTCGAAGTCTCAGATAGCCTAGACCAAATTTCTGTAAGAGTTGGCTCTTCAAGCTGGAGTTGGCTCTTGCCTTCAATCAATTCAAAACAGAAAATTATAGGAGTCGGCTCTTCAGGGTATAGTCGGCTCGAAGTCTCAGTTCATGAAAAATCATAACTCTGGATGAGTCGGCTCTTGGAGCTCGAGTCGGCTCGAGATCTCAGACTTCAGAAACATATATTCTTCCACGAGTCGACTCTTGGGATAGGAGTCAGCTCGATATATTGAAACTCTGAAATTTCTTCATGCCGTGCCACAAGAAGTCGGCTCTTGGTCCATGAGTCAGCTCTTGCCAAAACTTCAATTAATGCTTCAAACATCTCCAAAACTTTTCAACACTTGAATCAAACAAGAGCTAATCTACATACTTTTAATTTTATAGCCCTTTTTACAATATTACAAGATTGGCAAAATTAGGGCTTTTACAAGTTAAAGTTCATAAAAGTCCATACATAATTGAATTACCTCTCAATCAATTTGAAAACCCATTTAAACTAAAAGTAAACAATTTCCTGCAAAAACTTCTCAAGTAATTGAAAGAATTAGTAATAAGTACATGCTCCAATATTTTATGATCATCAAAATCATTCCAAGGGTCAATACTTTTCATCTCTCCAACGATCCTCCTAGCATTGTCCCCTATCAAAGTGTGGGAGGTGGAAGATTATTCTCCACCGGGGGTTCGTTCCTCTGAGAGGGAGGACGACCCCTGCTCGTCGAAGCATTTTGAGTTTTTTCTTTTGCCATCAGGGCTTCTTCTCACTCTCCTTTCTCGAGCAGGGGAGCTACCAGTAGATGGTGAGTCCGAGCTACTGCAGACTGTCAACTCTAAGGCCCCCCTTCCTGGCACGCCAATCTGTTGATATAGAACTTTCATTGATCGGACGGAGCCGCTAGATTGCCGATTTGCTCCCCTAGATACTTGCAAAACAGGTTCCTGACCGAATTTTCTCCGATGGAGGACACTCCGATGCCTAAGTTAGAGATAGGTTCCAGCCACAAAATGGAGAGTTTTCTGAGGAGGAAAGATGGTAAAAGTATTCTCTTTTCCAGGTTTGCATAGTATACCTTGAGTATTTCCTTTTACCATTATTTATAGTTGCCGTGCCAGTGTGTAGTTTGGCTTACCCACCTATGGTTAAGACGGGGTTGATTAACTTTATCCCGCTATAACCATAAGTGGTTGCCAATTGATTCTGGCCAGTCTGGAATCATTGGTGTTGGAGTTAGTGACTACGTGGCCACCCCGATATGATTGTGATTGGAAGTAGTGGCCATGCGGTCGATCGTAACCACCGTATCTATATTCGAAGATTTGAGATCAACCGGAGATTCGCTTTTGGGCCTCTTCTTCAGGAGGGACCGGCATTAAATTAGCGAAATATCTTCGGTTTATCCTCTCTTGGACAAGTCGAAGACACCTCTGTCATTTGCGACAGAGTCTTTTCCTTCGGAATGGATTGTGGAGCAAAGTTGGTATCGTCTTCGGACCAGTCTTCTTCAGATCGTCCTTCTTTGGCCGGTGTGTAGGAGACTGGTCAATGGTTGATCGTGATAGAACTCTTCGGGATTAACATCTTCGGCCAAGGTCAAAGACTGACCCTACAATGTAACGAAGGCAGGGTCGTCGCTTTGTCTACCCATGTAGTTTTCTATGGGTGCTCTGATTTAAATGTCTGATTCAAAAAAAAACTTGGCAAGTGATTGAACCGATAATTGACCTGTACTAACCGACATATCATTACAGTTTTGAAGGCCACATCTGTTGGACCCATTTAAATTTTAAAACAATCATGCATGCCACGTGATTTACGAAGGCTTCAAGATGCTTCACAAGGACTCTTCACCTTTTCTATTTTTGAGTTTTTTTTTTTCTAATTAGGGTACCGGAGATCAAGGGAAGGGGGGATCGGGTCGAAAGAGTGTTGCGGCATTGCTCCATTGCCTTATCGAAGGAGGCCGGGGATGAGGGGGAGTGGCCAGAGATGAGAGAGAGTGGAGAGGCAACGACTGAAAGCAGCATGGGTAAAGAGACGATTGCCTTAGATAAATAGATTAAACTTGTCTTATTGTTTGATTGAATAATTGTTTAGTAAATAAAATAGATTTAATTTTTTAAGCCGACCTACTTATTTCATATCAATCGGAAGATAAATTGTATTGTAGACTGGATTATTATCTCTAATGTTATTCAGTATTTTACTTATTCATAATTTTATTTTTTTATTTTTTTATTTTTTTATTTTTCCGGTTTATTGGAATTGCTCTCGCATCATGGCCGAGTGACTGCCCGATTGTTCAATTAAAAAAAAAAAAAAAAAAAAAAAAAAAAAAAAAAAAAAAAAAAAAAAAAAACCTCGACCGACTTCCATTTACATACGATCGGATTGGGACCCCAAATCTCAAAAGGGTGATATTTTAACAAACAGTCTCAATTTATAAATAACTTTAAATTGATTGATAATATATTTTTACCATCTCATCCGTATCTTCCCTGTTCGGCTAGCCGCCGTCCGGAACGAAAAAACGAGAAGAAAAAATGGGAAAACATATGAAAGGAGAACAAAGAAAAGGAGGAAAAAAGTTGAAAGGTAAGCCTCCCTCCTGTCCGCCTCCCCTTCTTCCTCTCCTTCGGCCAGCCCTTCTCTTCCGATCCTTCTCCCGGATCCTCTCCGCCGCCGCCGAGCCCGTTTACGTTGAGCCCAAGCTCCTGTTCACCTGCATCGTCCCCCGCCTCGCCTACCCCATCTCAGCTGCGCACAGCCGTAACCTCGGAGCGCCTGGCGCTCGCCTCCACCGTTCGGGAGGAGGAGGGCGATCATGGGAGGATTTTTGTTTTGTTTTTTTTCTCTTCTGCCTACAATTGATTAGAAAAGGATCTATTGATCCTTTACAATTTGGGCCAATCCCATCCTGTCCAAATATGCTCTAAATCTTTCTTTCCGAAAAAAAATATAAGTGATTTGAAAATAAAAGGTTGAAATAATAGCATAGGTTTTTCATTTTTTGTTTTTGTTTTTGTTTTTAAAAATAAAAAAAAATAACAGCGACACCTGATTAAGATTTGGATTCACCATAGATGTTTGATAGGGATCAGACATTCGATCCCTCTCCTCTACCCTGGATGTTCGATAGAGATCAACCGTTCGATCCCTCTCCTCCGTTCCCACGGCGCTAAGGAAGGTATGCCCTCTTCTCTCTTTTCTCGTTCTCCTACCAAATTGGTTCCCATCGGCATGTAATTAACTCGCTTCATAAACGAAGCAAACGAAACCTCAACGAAATCCAATTCCAACATAGGAGAGATGGCGAGCAACAATGGAGAACCGAGCTCTGCCCCGCAGATGGACAGATGGTACAACATCAAATTGGGTTCCTCCTTCAAAGATCCTTCCTCCACCAAATTCTGCACACTTCGATGTGAGCTCTGTCGCATCTGTATTCATTGATAAAAAATCACATTTATCAATTTCTGATTATCTTTTCCTTTTTGTCTCCAGGATTCTGTTGAAAATTATGTTATCTTTATTGTTTTTTGTAGATGAATTCTTATCCACTTGAATAAGAATTTCTTTATTGGATTTTGCGTGAAAGTCTGGCATGAAACTGACTCTGAGGTATTTCTTATAAAAAAGTCTGTTGTGCTTTGGATTCTACTGGATCAAGTGCTCCTATTGTGCTCTGCCTGAATTTGCATCTACTTCCAGGGTCATTGAATGTCGGTTCCTGTTTGATTGGTTCCTTTGATAGATTTATGGTTAACATTAAGAAATACATAGGTAAAACAATTTATCTCTTTTATTCTACTATTAGTATTATTTTACAATTTTGCCAGGAAAAAATCTTGGTGTGATGAGAAAAAAGGAGAAAATGAATAATATACTAGTTGTGCAATAAAGACATGATAAGATGAACCCTCAAAAAAGATGAGCCTGATGCAAATATTGGAAAGAGGTGTTGCTCATATTAATTTTGTTTTAGCTAGTCAAACTTTGTCATATTTTAGCTTCCTCTTTTAATGGTCAAATGATGGTATCATGGACAAATCTTCTTGGAGTATGAAATTTCAGATATCGATGATGTGATTCCCCTGATAATTCTAGGCAGACATATCAAACCACTCTTAACAGGTCAAAAATTTTAAGTCTTATGCATTTATGCTTACTGGTACAACATTTCTAGTCTCATTTCAATTGATAATATTTGCTACTTAATGATGTTTGAACAAATTTTACCTGATCAGTTTACTAGTTTCTTTTTCTTGTTGTTGCTTTAGGTGGTGAAAAACTACACCAATGTGTTTTGAAACCTGACTTAGTCCCATATTTAGATGCTTGAGTTCATGTGGCATTCTTATGGGAGATTTGTCTCTATGAAGATATGTCAGAACTATGTTCCATTAGCACATTCTTCATGTCTACAGTCTTTGCTAGCATTGAATTAGATAACCTGCACTTCTTCTTGTACTTCGATGGATAAATTTATGGAACTCAAACTATCTACAAAATTATATTGGCTTTGCATCATTATATGTTAGGTGTTAGCACCCTTTCCAAATTTTGTGAAGTTTTTGGAACATGCAAGATTGGGATGTTAGTGAGCTGAGTCAAACTACTTTGCAAGCTTGAGTTTATTTATATAATGCTTATGGAACTACTTTGTCAAAGGCAGCAATATATTGTGTATGCGAGGAGGAAGAATGAAAATATGGAAGAGGAACAAGTGTCAGTTGGTGCATATTTTGAGTTTTTCCCTATTTTGGAGTTTCCTGGACTCCTAGTCTGCCTAGAAGTCTGATATAGCACACTCTTATAACGATTTGATTGGTCTTCTTGAGAAGTGTGATGTGGCCAGAACTAGGCATATTATTCCTTATATATTTTTTAGTAGGAATATTGCTTTGTTCAAATAATTCATTTTTTTAACTTTCCTTTCCTTCTGTTTATTTCTAATATGCCCTAATTGTAGAAATATTTTTTCTTTTTAGTTCGTTGTGAAATACTTAAAAGAGGAATTTAAAGTGATTTCCACCCTGTGGGAAAACCAAAACACCTTGTCTCTTCTTTGACTAGAATTCAATCATTCAGATGCTTTAGGATTTAAAATATGTTATGACAATGCCATTATGAAGAGTCTTCCTTTCATAACACTTTCATGGTGATGACCAAGGTTTGAGAACTTGTTTTTAATTTTGGTTTTGCTTAAAATAAGTAGTTTTAGTCTGGTTGCTTTGGCTCCAATTTCAATAGTTTTGGACTAAAATTCAAAAAGCATACACAAAGTCAAATTAAATTAGGGAAAATTAGAATAAAAAAAATCAAGCCAAAAATTGGAGTTTTAACATGTTGTTTCAAGCCGAGGTAATCAAGATTTTTTTTAGAAAAAAAAAATACAATGTTATAAAATCATGTTTGCAGTATAATATATCTACTAATATTTCCCTTGGAAAAGAAAAAAGATCTACTAATATATGTCGTGAAAGGTGCTGAGGCTAGCCATAGAGACTGAACCCTCCCTTTCACATGAAGCCCTGCATGGGGAGTAATGCTAAAAACAAAGTGTATCTCTCTTTTGGATCATCTCCTTAAATTCTGCTTGGGAACTATTATAATTTAAATGAGGATTGTGACATGCTTTCTTCTTCAACTTGAATTTTAGTGGGAAACTTAACCTGTCTCCTCCACAATTTAAATAGGAAAGTGCAGATCTGTTTTCATGTACAGTTCACTTTTAAGTTTCTGGTTTTCCTCTTTCTTGGGTAGGGAGGATCTGACTTGTGTTCTCTCTTCAGAAGGACTCTAACTGCTATATCTTAGATGATCAAGATGATCTGTCATGGAGATGGACATTCTAGCTTGTG
Source organism: Areca catechu (assembly GCA_021397845.1). Taxonomy (NCBI): domain Eukaryota; kingdom Viridiplantae; phylum Streptophyta; class Magnoliopsida; order Arecales; family Arecaceae; genus Areca; species Areca catechu. Next base: position 148,350,035 of record CM038039.1, on the reverse strand, counting down.
ATCTTTTTATTATCCTATACTACATGCATTGCACATGTCAAGATCCATTCTTTTTTCTCTTTTCGTTTTTTGTCTTTGCAAACTAATATTTGGCATTTGAGATACCTATGAGACCAAGTTTCATTTTTCAAGGCTCTAGGAAATGTAATGCTGCAATGCTTTCGAATCCTCTCAAAACTTTCATTGCTTAATTTAGATGAACTGCTTCTATGTATTACAGAAATGAAGACAATAAAATGGCATAAATAGCTCATGTAATATACCATGAATATGGAGAAAGATGAATTGCACATAGGCAAGGAAGCACTCCCACCATAACACCATCTTCCTTGACCTTTCCTAAAACCACGTCTCTGCCCCTTGGGGCTACAAAGTTTTCCAGCTTCGTTCCTACTACACCATCATCTTTGCACAGAAGTTTTTTTTTTTCTTTTTTTTTTTGTTGGGGTGAGGGGGGGGCAGGGGGCACCAATTTGCTATGATTCTCCACCATGCAATTAAGGCCCCTTCAATAGGAACTGCAGAGGAGATCACAAGACTTGTATATGTTAGATGCATGGATCAGTATCACAAGAAGGTTTTGTTAGTGCTGGAAGTGCTTTTGTTGCCACTCAAACCTTATCCTGTCCTCTTCCTAGCTTGCTTTTCTACCTACACTGCCTTTGGCCTGTTACATTTTTGCAATAATGATGGGTCTTCATTTTTTGTTTTATTATTTTTTTGGTGGTGGTTGCATGAGTGGCAGGGGGTAGAGAGAGGAGAGGCTGAACAAAGGGAGGGAGAAGAGGTTTTAAAATATGAGCTCTTTTTTTTAAAAAAAATTCTGAAGAGATGAGATCTGAGCCATCTATATTTGAATCTGTTGGTAAAAAAATCGGGAGTATTTGGGACCAAATAATGCTAATAGGAACCCAAACTAACTCTCATTCTCTCATACAAATATAACACATCTTCAGTCCACATTTTTCTTGTGTCAAATGCTTAAATCTAAAGCTCACTTATCAAGAGCCCAGTTTTGTAGAAATTTTTGTAACAACTTCCAGTTCCATGCTATCAGATGGAGAGAATAGAAAGGCATCACCCTTCTTTTTATTTTAATGTCAAACATTTTGCAGCATTTCTTTTCTATGGTAGCCATCAGCACTATGGTAAATCATGTTCATAGTAACTTACTAGTTACTCCTGTTTGAACCCAACATCACACATTTTAAGCTTGGCTAAATTAGAAAGTGGACTCCAATAGACTCCAAGCTGAGTAGACTAATTGAAGAAATCTCTGAGCCATCATTTTCATTATTATTGTTATTTAGTGACTTAAGGAGCAGCCCGTTGTTTTGTCTGTTGTTATAAAGAATAGGGGCAACAAACCCTCTGCTTGCTTCTATTTATGGTTTCCTAATTTTGTGTTTGGGGAAAACCAGAAAAGGCCTTCCTTTTTTTGAGTAATGTCTCTTACTGATGGTTTTCTTGAACTCCTTAAGCTGCACACTCTTGATTGTACTAAACCTTGAGGATTCTTGTATCGAGAAAGCCTTCCAACACATTCTCCTCAATGGTACATTGATTTTCTCTAGAGCTGATGCTTGTCAGATTGGTATATGATTGGATGTTGTTGGAATGGCTGATCACCAGATTGTCATCTTTAGGTTGATGATTGTGTTTTTATTTAACCTTCCATATGAGTGGCCACTTTTGTGTCATCCAGAGTTGTCTCAATTTTTCTATTTTGTCAAACAAGTTAAAGTTCTGGAACTTCTTGATTTCTGCGTTTGCTTCAACATAACATAGTTCTAGAGTCAGCACATTAAAATTGGGTTTATGGCTTTCTGAAATTTACAGATGAATTTAAGCCAGCCTCAATTGATAAGAGCCAAGCAGGATCGCTGCATAAGAGTAAGGAGAATAGGGTCACTGTGGAATTCCACAACAATCAGCCTGGGAAGCCAAAGGTGACCTTTGAGGGAAGCAGTGAGGACTGCAAGGACAATGACGGGGTCTTATTTTTTGATGGGGAGACCTTTCGGTTGGAAAGATTACATCGGGCTGTGAAGAGATTGAGGCATGTTCGTTTGCCTGGGGAGTCTGCTGCTGCAGCTAATATGGTATCTGCAGCTTCAACTGGAACAAGCATAGAGTCTCGCTCTCCTCCACTTGGAAAGATTGCAAAACCTCAGACATTGAGCAAAAGTGCAGTGCATTCAGTGCCTGTAAGTTCTGTTCAACTACTGAAACTAAGTTTGTAATTTATAATTCATTTATTTAATTATTTGTTCATAGTTATCTTTGTACTAGAATTACATAGTTGTAGAATGAGAATCTAAGATGGTGAAAGCATATGAACTACAACATTACCTTTTTTTTTGTTATTTAAACAAAGATTAGCATAAACATTTTTTACCTGCAGATTTCATGTCTATGTCATAACTGGCTGAAAAGACATGCTATATGCATGTGTGCATGCATGTTTATTGCTTTTCATTGACAATATGACATGAGTTTTTAACTTTGTGTTATAACCTGCAGATGACCCAGTCTTGTCATTTATAATGGGCTCGGTCTCTTTATATTGATTACTGAATGCTAGCTAGCAGATGGTAGCCTATTTTTTCTCTAGCTAATGATAAAGATAATAATAAAACTTGACTGCACCGAACTGGCAAATGAGATTGCAACCATGACATGACTTTTATGCTAAATTCCATGTGTATCAAGTTGGCATAAAATTTTTATCATTCATTTCTTGACATATTAAGCACCTGACAGACTGTTTTATTCATTCATGAGGTAAATAATCCGATTATTGGGCTTCATGTGGAAGCAACAATTTTATTTGATACCTCTCTTGTGAGGAAGATTTCCTGGGTTTGAACTGTATGGTGGCATTTTCACTTTTTTCAAAAAGAAAAATCTTATATCCCATCAATTTATCAGTCTGCAATGTAGATTTTTGAGGATGATGAATGGCAATTCTGTATCAACTTTTTATCTGCAATGAACCCAAGTTAAAGCTAGAAGGGAAAAAATGAAGATGAATATTTTGTCTGCTAGAAGGAAAAAAATGAAGATGAGTATTTTGTCTATGTTTACTATATCACTCATGTTTGTTTCTATAGATGGGTGGAAAGCAAACTACTGGGGACATGATGCACAATACTCTGCAAAATTGGAAATATAGAAGAAAGATTGTCCGCACACAGTCACGCAGTTCATCTCTCATGTATGCTTGGATTGTTTATTTAGGTTTCACTAGCTTAAATCTGACTTGGTCAAGGATTTCATAATATTTTTTTAAAAAAACTGTCAGAGTTTTCATATCTAACTCTAAAGGCAGCTTGCTTACTTCTGTTTGCTTCAGCTGCCTATTTATGCGATTTGGTCCTCATTCAATTGACTTACATTTGCGCTAGCATGTGGCTCCTTGTGAGGTCCAACTGAGCTTCTCATGGGCAATTTAGTTTGAATATTCATGTTTGAGTTTGTCTTCACCTTTCTCTTGTTCTGAATGAGCAGACTAAAACTTAAGAGAGAGATATTAATGTTCTGTATTGATGTCTAAAATATTCCTATCTACTGAAATTCAACATTTCATAAAGTCCAATTTCAGCATCGTATTGATGTCTAAAAGCTATCTAAAGACTCTTGCTGGAGTCTGAAGATTGAAGTATCTGGTATCTGTGTCAGAAGGAAACCATCTTAATTATATCATGGTTCAGATGAGAGTATTTTTCTGAAGCATCAGTTCAACCATCACTTTTGCAAAACACTTTGGTTTGGAGAAGATCTCTAGGGTCAAATTCTGAACACCTGGCTGCTTTAAATGGTGTTTTGGCCTTATATTTTCTCTCTGAAGTTTAGTTGATAGGCTATTAGGTTATGGCTTGACCTTGTCCATCTGCCAATGCTGACACAATTTAATAAACATCCAGCAGTTGTTTGATGAAGCCCTTGGTGAGAAGAAGACTGCTATTTCTGTGCTGATGACTTAAGATCTGAAATTGTCTTTGCTTTTTTTGCTGAAAACAGTTGGAAATTATAACTTTTTCTGGTTATCATCAGATTAATTGTGCCCTCTTTGAAACCCCTTTCATAGTTAAAAACACAAGTTCTACTTATTAGGACTCTAAAGCGAACTTGGTTAAGACTTTCTCCCAGCTAACAAAATATTTTTGACAAGCGAAAAACAATAAAATTCATCTCTCTATCAAACCAATGTAGAAATCCATCATGTTCAATTCAAAACACAATTTTAATGTTTTAAAATCTTTTCTAACCCAACCTATTCCTAAAGTAGGACCTGAAAACACCAATATATTCTAGAATAAGACTTCAACAAAATCCATCAGAAGTATAGCCCAAGAATTAAGAGGGAAAAAAATTGGAAATAAAATATAAGGTATCCAATTCACTTCTCCTTATACCAAGGACTTGTTTGGTTCGTAGGAAGAATTTTTCTTTCTAAGAAGTAACTTGGAAGTTATTTTCCAAGAATATGATTTTGGCATATCTGATTAATCATGGAAAAGTGGCTTATTTCATGATAATTTATGTTTGATTGAGTATTCACTTTCCTAGAAAAACTGTGTAAAATATCTATTATATCCTTAATAGATGTAAGATCATATCTTTTTTTGCTCCTAAACTTTATATAAATAATAATATTAGATTTGTATAAATATAATATAATATAATATTAATAAAAATATTGTATTAGTATAAATATTAAAATAATATTAATATATTAAAAATGTTATATTATATTAGTATAAATATTAGGATAATATTACTATTCAAAATTTCATCTTAACCATCTATTGATATTTTGTAAAATTTTAGCCGTGGATCTTAAAAAGATATTTTTGGAAAAAAAATGGCCATCACTTCTCATGCAATGGAAAGTGCCAAAACCTACCTCCCTCGTGGATTCCCACTTTTCATGAAATGTGGAAAGTGTCTTCCTATAGAAAGGTCTTTTTCTATTATCTCTTCTCTTAAAACTCCAACCAAAGAGGCTCCTCTCCACTTCCCAGAAAGTATCTTTTCCTTCCTCCACTTCCCATGGACCAAATGAGTCCTAAAAGTAAAAGCAAAACTAATTGAAAATAAATAAAGTAAACCTAAAACCAGTCAAAATCTAAACTTTGTTATTACTGGCAAGCCACAATTTGTTTCTGTGCTTCCCCTTTAGAATAGGCAATTTCTATATCAGTGATGAAAACTTATTATGAATTAGGTACAAAAGCATGAATTATCAACTGATAAACATGCTATGTAGTCATCTTTTAGCCTTAAAACCATTTGTTTATCATGAAAATTATGAACCGATCAAACTAAAATGATGTGTTATACTGATTCTATGAATTCTTAAATACTAATTTTCTACTATAAAAAAGAAAATTCTAAAATGAAAAGCAACACTTTTTTGAAAATATGTGAGAAGTTCCCATCAAGTTTATTATAGAACCATTTGAATATATTTCTTATTTCTATTACAGAAATTGATAGCAATTTGTGAGTTAATACCTGATCAGTGAAGTATTCAACTTCTTCCATAGAGCAAACTGTGGAAAATTCTGTGGCACATAACAATATTTGATAAAAATGGTTTTACTTTAAACAACGGCAAAAAACAAAATGTTAAGGGTTTCATAAGATACAACAATGTTAAGAAAGATGCAAAAAGGTTGGTAAGGCTAAATATATACCATCTGATACTTTATATGATAGATTGGGTTCAAAAGAAAGAAAGGATGAAATTTATAAAATAGCTAAAGCTAAATGAGCTGATCAAATTAGATGCTATTAAATTGAGGATAATAGGATATCTTTGAAAGATGAGAAAATTACAGAAAAAATAGAGATAATATTAAAAATGGTTAAACAGGGTTTCTACTAAAGAAATCTTTATTGGAAACTATGGTCAGGGAGAATTCAAATTTCTATTTGTACGATTCATAAAAGAGAAGGAAATATCTTTGAAAAGAATGCAAAAATTAAGGCATCAGGACCAGATAAAATATCGGTTGAGGTTTAGAAATCCATGGAAGATATTGGGTTAGATTAGCTTACTAATCTATTTAATGAAATTATGAGAACTAAGAAAATATCAGATATCCTTCTTCACAACCTCCATCTATGTTAATTTAGATCTTTCTCTTCTTCTGTTACAACCTTCAACACCAATTAAAATACCTCTCCTTATAAGAGCTGCCTCAAATTTTCATTGTGTATATCCATACCATCACAATCAATTTTTCATCACTTTGTCTTTAATTTGTGCTACTCCTATAGCTTCTTTAATGTATTCATTTCTTAATCTATCTTTCTAGTTTTACCATCTCGATCAATTTTCCATCACTTTATTAAGAAAAGATGGTACGGATTAAGAAAAGTGATTAATAAATTGAGATGGTATCTATCTGCAAGAACAACTATGATGTACGAAATTGTTCCATAATTCATGAATTATGGAAAAGTGAAATTGGACTAAGATTAAGAAAAATAACATCTATTTTAGATGACCATTTTGGATTTATGCTTGAAAAATTGACAATTGGGTCACTTAGATAATTGATAGAAAAATATAGACAAAAAGTAAAAGTCTACATCATGTCTTACTAATTTAGAATGCTTATGATAGGGTGCCAAGAAAAGTTACTTGGTGGGCTTTACGAAGGAAGGGTATACATAAACAATGTATTGAAATAATCCAGAACATGTATGATAGGACATTAACAAGTATTAGGAGTTGCTCCAGTACAAGTTTTTTTTTCCCCCCCATTTAGGGTGGACTTACATTAAGGATCAGCATTAAGCCTATAACTTTTCAGAGCTAATATTCAGGAAAATGTACCATCATGTATGTTATTTGTGGTTGATACTAGTATTGATTGATTAAAACAAAACTAGTTATATACTAATTTAGACATATGGAGGAACACTTTAGAGGATAAGGGTTTCAAAATTCATACAAAAGCACAATATATGGAATGTAAATGTAGTGAGAATGGAAATGAACATGTAAAAAGAGATACCGCTAAGTGATTGATTTCATTGTTTAGGATCTATTATACAGAATAATGGGGAGATAATTAAGATACATGTAAAAGAACTAGAGCTGGTTGGATGAAGTGTACGGTTGCATCTGGAATAATATTGATATTCGTATACCTTAGAGACTTAAGAGAAAATTTATCATTGAAAACCATTGAATATTATTGAATATTATTCTGGGCAACAATGAAAGTGCATGGATAATTGAGTGTGGCAGAAATGAAAGATGTTAAGATGGATGAATGGTAAAGCTAGAAAAGATAGATCAAGATATATATATATATATATATATATATATATTAAAGAGCTATAAGAGTTGTACAAATTAAAAACAAAGTGAGTGAAAATTGATTGAGATGGTATGGATTAAGAAAAGATTGATTAATAAATGAATTTATTGACGGCGCTATGGCAATTGCACAAATTAAATACAAAGTGATGGAAAATTGATTGGGATAGTATAGATGTATACAACAAAAAGTTTGAGGCTCTTGTAAGGAGGGGTACTTTAGTTTGTGTTGAAAGTTGTAACAAAAGAAGAGGAAGATCTGAATTAACAATGGATGGATGTGAATGTTGTGAAGAAGGATTTGGAGAAACTTAGAGTAACATAAGAAGTGGGTCTATGTGGGATTACTTGGTGAATGAGAAACCATTAAACCAATGGCAAAGAGTTGGGAAATAGATAGATGATTATGATTGTGAATAATATTTAGTTAAAAAAGACAAATATACCTTATTTTTGGCCTATTGTTCCTTATCCTTATTCATGTAAGTCCTTTGTTCTTCCCTTCTTTCTATAAATATAAACTAATGCTTCTAAGATCAGATGTAGTTTAGGTATACATCATAGTAAGGATCCTTACGGTTATTGCTTTTGCACAAAGATATATATTGTACATATAATATACATCGTTTTTGTGAGAAAATATCTGCCACACACACAAAGCTAATTTTTGTTAACCTTCTATTTTGGTGGTGATGCAGGTTGAGGTAGAACGAATTGATATTGGTGAGCCAGAAAGCCCAGGAACAACTTGTATTTTTATGCTACTCTCTCTCTCTCTCTCTCTCTCTCTCTCACTATGCATGTATCTTTTGATAGATCAGACATTTATTAATAAAAATACCATCAATGAATTTGGGGAATTGTCAATCCAAATTTAAATCTTCAACCAACATTCCATTCGGTTCCAATTTATGGTGCTGCTTCTGTGCCCCATCTTCAAACATGAAAGTACATGCATTTTGAAAGATCTTCTAAGAGAGTGTGCATCCTCAAGAGTTAAGCTTATGACCAAGTCTTGATGTTGAGTGCATATTGAACTCTCTGCCACCAATGGAGCTTAGTTCCAACAATAATATTATAAAGTCCTAACTTGATCCCTTAGCTCAGTCCTTCAGTGACAAATGCTTCAATAAATTTGGCAGATGTCACTTGAGCAATTTTCTTCAATATAGCTGTAATTAGCACACCTTTGTGGCCCAAGGAGTGGGGAACCCAACTCTGTTGAGTCTGGTAGTAAATCGGTGCACTACCACTCTGAAGTGCATTGCGATGCAGTAGTGAAATTTGCTGCATGTTAAGGCCCATATTTAACTTTGGCTTATTGTCCTTTTTTTAATAGTATATTGACATTTTCTAATCACATCTCATTTCATTCTGCTTGGCATTGATCATTGTCACAGGTCCAAAACCCACAAATAAGAGTACCAGCTATCAATCTATTCCTCCAAATTCATCATCAATGTCCCCTGATCCAAAATCTTATGAACCGGAGGAGAACCTGGATATACTTGGCGATGATGACAGAGGGACACCAAATAAGCCGGGTGCTGGAGGACAGCCAGCGGATGTTGGGTTTGATATCAACATTCCAAATCAGAATGAAACTGATGATGAGATTGCAGATGTGGATGTAAGTGATGAAGCAGATGAGGGGCCCAACGCTGCTGAAGCTCTGCGAGCTCAGGTGAATGCAGAGGAGGAGCAGCAACAACAGGAAACCTCCAGCTCCAGCAGCAGCAGCGGAAGTGGCAGCAGTGGCAGTGGCAGTGGGAGTGGGAGCAGCAGCAGTGATAGCGATGGTAGTGATGATGACTCGGCTAGCTCTGGTGGTGATATTGAAATTTGAGAACCATTCAGGTTTGATAGCATCTTGGTGGATATCGTCAGATGTGGCAAATGGAAGTTGTGTTTGTTAGATTATGAGCGGTTAGAGCAATACCGACTTTATAATTGGCTTCTTTACCATTATATGAGTGAGGAATTACAATGTCACTCCCATGTCAGTAATGCTATCCTCTTTTTACTTGTTACAATGGATTTTGACGAATACAAAGCACCAGCTGTGCAGCTAATTGTAATCTATTACTAAAAAGTTTCCCGAATAAGCCAATCCTCACCATTGACAAATTAAAACTAAAAACATAAAAAAGGGCTCTCTCTCTCTCTCTATATGTGATTTCTTTGGAGTTCATTTTTTAAGGTAAGAATAATTTGTCGTCTATTTGTTATTCATGGTTGGGTCATAATCTAGTCTCAATCCAGGAAATTTTACAAAATTGACTAGTTTATACTCTCTATTTACCATCTTCTTTGGTCGCATGCTCCTTTTGAGTTGGTTCAATTATTGGATGCCTATGGAACAGGAACTTTGAGATGCAACTTGTGGCCGGTTTAGCCGTTTGGATAATCCTGAAAGGGGGTCCAAACTAATGCTAAATTGTGGGCCTTGTAAATGAATTGCAGGAGAAGAAAATTTCCATATTGTCTTAGAATTCATTGTTGGAATAGTTCTTTTTTCTCTGTATAAATTTCTCATAAAAAAGTCATCATATCTCATATTTTCTTACTAAAATTTACCCATTGCCAAAAGGCCCTTATTAACTTCAAGTAAATTAATTGAGTTCTTTTTGTAATTGTAAAACATTTTTAAATTTATATAATTCCATTTATTGCATCAAACTTTTGCTAGGAACGGTGAAAATTCTTGAACCTTGTACCATTAGAACTCATTTGGTTTGGCTCACATGAGGATGTGGAGGGAGGAAAAGGATCTAGCTGGAAGATGGAGAGGAGTTTTGGAAAATAGAGAGGAGCCTCGAATAAAAAAAATGTCTCACGAGATATACTTTTCATATCTTTTCATAGATGAGATTAGTTTTGAAATTTCCCATCACATAAAAAATGATGCCCTTTTTTATTTCCAAAATTATCCCCGTAAGATCCATGATTAAAATTTTATAAAATATTAATGGATGATTGAAATGAAATTCTAAATAATAATAATATCTTAATATTTATATTAATATAATATTATATATAATATAATATTTATATCTATAATAAATTTATTACATTAAAATATTAATATAATAGTAATATATTAGCATTATTTTAATATAATACATTATTATAATATAATATTCTATTATAATATATTAATACTATATTTATATTTATATAAATATAATAGTATTATTTATATAAAATTTAGGAGCAAAAGGATATGATCTTTCTATTTATTAAGAGTATAATAGATAATTTTACATACTTTTTCAAAGAAAGTAGATATTTAACCAAATACAAGCCATTTTGAAATAAATCACTCTTTCATGGTTAGCAAAACAAGCCAAAATTTTATACCAAGAAAGTTATTTTCTAGGAAGAAAAGTTCTTCCCGCAAATCAAACAAGTCCTTAAAGAAGCTCAAGAAGATTAGTGGGGATTTTGAGAGGATGGCCATTAGAGAAATACATCGGCATCTGTTAACTCCATTAATTGATTTTGATGAAAAGCAAAATGGTTAAGTATAAGTTGGGGACTAATGATTTGCTTTGAGTATGCTTTTATTGAAAAGGTGCTTATAAATTTGAAGAAGCTTAATTATTTTAAAAAAGCCAAGTTTGAATGAAAAGTTTGCTCAAAGAAGACTTGGACACTCAAGAGATGGTTGATTGGATGGCTAAGTTAAATAGAAATATGTTTTAGCTAAAGTTCAGGCCTTTCTGTGAAGTTTTCAAAGAAGTGTCGACTCAAGGTATCGATACATGATATGAAATGTTGATATATGGAGATGAAGTATCGACTTAGGCCAGTACGCAGCAATGTTTCAAATGGCACAGATGAAGTGTCAACACATGGATCTGAAGTGTTGACTCAAAATGTCGACACATGGATTAACACATCGCCTGATATTTTCAAGCCACATAACTTGCAGAAGTTGAAGGAACAGTTGAAGTGTCGACACATGGAAGCAATGTGTCGACTCAAGGTGTCAACTCAACTGAGGAAGTGTCGATACATCTGAAATTTTCAGAGAATCAGAATAAAGTAATTTGAATTAGGTGTCGACTCAAGAAGATCAAGTGTCGACCTTATGTGTCGACTTACAGCTTGAAGTGTCGACACATGAAGTTCTAGCAATAGTAATGGCTAGTTTTTCAAATGTAGAACTCGCCCAAATTATCCCCTAACGGCTAGTTTTTTAAGTCTAATGGCTAGAAATCGGTTTTGAAGCCTTGGAAAGATATTTATATGCTCAAAATCAAATTAAAACACATGACATTGAAGACCATTAAAGAGTTTTGAGAAAAGAGAAGAAAAGTGAGCTTTAACTCCTATTCATTGAAGTTTCAACCACTCTCAAACTAAAGGAAGCCTCCAAGCATTCAAAAGCTTTCAAGAGCATTGAAGATCATCCATTCTTGGGCATTCAAGAAGCTTCTACAAGTTGAAAGCAACTCTACATCGAGCTACAAAGAGATATCAACTTTGTTTTAGAAAGCTTACATTAGTTCTTTACTTTTAAACCATATTTCTTGTAAGGGTTATTGGTTAGCCTATTGTAAAAGCAAGTTAGGTTATTGGTGAGCCTTGGAAAACCAATTAGGTTGGTGGTTAGCCCGTAAAACCACTAAGGTTCATGGTTAGCCCAGAAAACCAAGGGAGGTTGTTGGTTAGCCTTGTGAAAACTAATTAGGTTCTTGGTTAGCCCGTAAAACCAAGTAAGGTTTTGACTTGTTGGCCTTGTGAAAATAAGTAGGGTTTTTGATTAGTGAGCCCGCAAAACTAATCAACTGTAATCGGTGTGATTATAGTGAATTTCCAAGGGAATCTTGGGGAGTGGATGTAGATGCATTGGATAGCATCGAACCACTATATTTCTTGGTCTTTATGATTACTTGATCTCTCTCTCCTTACTCTTTACTTATTGCTCTTTATTTCCGCTGCACTTTTATTTTAGAGCATTACAATTGAATTGATAGTACCTTGCTAATATATTTACTGAATTGGATTGCTATTAAGCTTCAATTTTTAGAGATCCAATTCAGCCCCCCTCCTGGGTTGCTTACTGGGCAACAAGTGGTATCAGAGTCCTGTTCTCAGTGTATAGGCTTTACTGTCTTGAGTAAAGATCTATGGCAGCCCCAATTGGTACTAGTGTAGTTGAGGGACAAGCCTCAAATAGACCTCCATTTTTAATGGATCAAATTATACTTATTGTAAAACTAGGATGAGAATTTATATGCATTCTATTGATTACAATTTATGGAAAGTAGTTGATAAGGGTCCTCATATTCCTTCGGTAGTGGTTAATGGTGTTTCCATCCCAAAGCTCGAAGAGGATTAGGATGAAAATGACATTAAATAATTCAAGATCAATGCCAAGGCAATGAATCTTCTCTATTGTGCATTAGATCCTAGTGAATTTAATAGGATATCTACATGCATGTCTGTCAAAGAAATATGGGACACACTTGAAGTTATCTATGAGAGTACCGATCAAGTGAAGAACACTAAAGTAAATATGTTAGTGCACACTTATGAGATATTCCGAATGGAACCTAATAAATCAATCACTGATATGTACACAAGATTCACAAATATTGTTAATGGTATGAGAAGTCTTGGAAAAGTCATGTCTAATGCTGATCTTGTAAATAAAATTCTCAGGTCACTTCCAACATCATGGGATCCAAAGGTGACCACAATTCAAGAAGTCAATGACGTTGACAAGTTACCTCTTGAGCAGCTAGTTGGATCGTTTATGACTTATGAGCTCAATCTGAAACAAAAATCAATGGACATGGACAAGAAGAAGAAGGGGATTGCTTTCAAGTCAAACATACAAGAAGAATCCTCAATAGATGAGTTCGAAGATGAAGGGGAAGATGAAGGTGAAGAAGCCCTCCTTGCATGAAAGTATAGAAGATTCATGAAGAGGAGAAAATTTCCTTATAAGAAGAAATATCAATCCAAAGAAAAAGGAAAAGAAAAAGAGTAAGAAAAAGAAAAGAAAAAGGAGAAAGAAGTACCTACATGCTTCGAGTGCAAGAAGCCAAGACACTACAAGTTTGATTGTCCTCTCCTTAAGAAATCTAGAAAGAAATTAAGGAAGAAAGCCATGATGGCCACTTGAAGTGACAGCGAAGACTCCAGTTCTGAAGAAGAGCAGACCGAAGTTGCAAATCTCTGCTTAATGGCACATCAAGACAATGATGAGGTAACTTCCGACACCGATATCGATTTTACTTTTGATGAACTTAGAAATGCATTTGATGAACTCATGCATGATTTTAAGCTAGTTTTATCTGAAAACAAGAAATTGAAAAATCATGCAAATAGTTTCTCTTTTGAAAATAATTCTTTACTAAATGATGTTAGTATTTTGAAATCTAAATTAGATATTTTAGAAAAGAAAAACAATGCTTTATCTATGGAAAATGAAGTTTTGAAAAGACCTAAAAATGCTATTTCAAATAAGGAACTTTTAAAGAAAAACAAGAATTTAGAACTCGAAAATGTTAAGTACAAAAATGAACTTGAAAAGATAAAACCTTTTGTTGAGAAATTCACTTACAGTTCAAAAAAGTTAAACCTACTTTTGAACAATCAAAGAGTAGTTTTTAATAAGGCAAGATTAGGATATAAACCACAAAAGCAACAAAAGTATTTCAAAAACTTTTTTGTACCTGCATTATCCAGCATTACTTGTTTCTCTTGCATGAAGTTAGGTCATAAATCATTTCAATGTAACTTTAAAAAAATCAATTCTTTTGGTAAAGTGTGGGTTCCAAAAGGAACCATTTTGAATGCTAACCCTAAAGGACCCAAGTTGGCTTAGGTACCTAAAAATAAAGCTTGATTTTATTGCAGGTGTGTCTTGCAACCAAGAAGAACAAAAGACTTTGGTATCTTGACAGTGGTTGCTTAAGGCACATGATTGGAGATGTGAAGCAATTCACTTCTCTTGAAGCTTTAAATGGAGAGAGTGTGACATTTGATGATAATGGTAAAGAAAAAATCATTGATATTGGTAAGGTTCACATAACTCCTTCTAGTAGTATTAATAATGTACTTTTAGTCGATGGTTTGAAATATAATCTTTTAAGCATTAGTCAGTTTTGCGATAAAGATTTTCAAGTAGTTTTTAAATCATCATATTGCATGATTACTAGTCTGTATTTAAATGGAATACAATTCATTGAAAAAAGGTATGGAAATGTTTATTTGGTAGACCTAGATGATCTATCTTTGCCTGATGGAGAATGCCTTGTTGCAGTGAATTCTACTAAAGATGAGACTAGTTGGCTATGGCATAGAAGATTAGGGCATGCTAGTATGTATCTTCTTTCAAAACTTTGTAAAAAGAATTTAGTTAGAGATTTACCTGAACTTTGTTTTGAAAAGGATAGAATTTGCCAAGCATGTCAATTTCGTAAGCAAGTTAAAACTTCTTTCAAACCAAAAGGTTTTGTAACTACTAGTAGGCTACTTGAACTACTTCATATGGATCTTTTTGGAGCAACTAGAACATCAAGTCTAGGAGGTAAGAGATATGGATTAGTCATTGTGGATGATTTCTCAAGATTTACATGGATTTTCTTTTTGGCACAAAAAGATGAATCAGTTTCAGCTTTCATAAAGTTTTATCGAAAAGTTTCAAACGAAAAAGGTATTTCAGTTGTTTGCATTCGTAATGATCATGTAACTGAATTTGAAAATCAAGATTTTGAAAACTTTTGCAATGAAAAAGGAATAGAACACAATTTTTCTGCACCTAGGACACCTCAGCAAAATGGGGTAGTAGAAAGGAAAAATCGTACTTTGGAAGAAATGTCATGCACTATGCTTTGTGAAAATGATTTGCCAAGATATTTTTGGGCTGAAGCTATTAATATAGCCTGTTATATTTTAAATCGAGTTTTAATATGTCCTATTTTAAAGAAAACTCCATATGAACTTTGGAACCAAAGAAAACTAACTTTGAAATATTTTTGAGTTTGTTGCCCAGAAATGGAGCCCAAGAGGGGGGGTGAATTGGGTCTTTTAAAAATTTAACACAATAAAACAAATGGTCTAGTGGTGCTTGTGAGTAACAAATAATTAGATGCAAGATAATAGCACTTAATTAAAGAATGCAAAAAGAAAAGAGCAATCACACACAAATACAAGATATATAGTAGTTCGGTGCAAACCTAGCACCTACATCCACTCCCCAAGCCACCCTTGGAAATTTCACTATAATCCACACCAGATTACAGTTGACTTGTTTTTACAAGGCTCACAAGTCAAAAACCTAAGTTGGTTTTATCACTTAGGCTCACCAACAAACCTAACTACTTGTTTTGTCTTCGGGCTCACAAGTTAACCCTAGTTGGTTTTAACACTTTGGCTCACCAACTAACCACAATAACCTTCTTTCAAGACACCCTTGAAAGCAAGGTTAAAGCACAACAAATCAGATATAAAATTTAAATGTTACAACAAACTCTCTTCAAGAGTTGATTGGAATCTTTGAAGCCCAAGGATTGCTTTGACTTCACTCTTCTTCAAGTTGCCTCCTTTTGGAATGTAGTAGATTTGAGCAAGTAGGCTTTTTCAGTGGAATCAAGCTAGAAGAGGCTTTTGATTTGAAGTTTGGAGAGAATAAAGGCTTTTTTGGCTTTAGAGTGGACTTGAATGCTCTTGAATAGACTTCTCTCTTTTTCTTCTTGACTTCTTCTCACTTCTCTTGCTTTAAAATGAGGTTGGTGGAGATTAAATACACCAAAAACCTTCTAAAAATGGTTTGTGACCGTTGGAGCATTGGAAATAGCCGTTTGGAGCTTGAAATCCCATTTCTGCAAGCCAGAAAAATAGATCCGTTAGAGCTGTCAGGCTGCAAGTGTCGACACTTGGCTGTCAGGTGTCGACACTTGGCTGTCAGGTGTCGACACTTGAATTCTGGGAGTCGACACTTGATCATTCAAGTGTCGATACTTGATGCACAGGTGTCGATACTTGACACAAAAAATTCTCGAACCAACAAGTTCTGTATTTTCAAAATTCTCAGGCCTTGAGTCGACACTTGAAACCTAAGTGTCGACACTTGAATTCTAGGTGTCGACACTTGGCGTGCCAAGGATTTTTCTTCGTGCCAAATGCTGAAGTGTCGACACTTGTCTGTCCAGGTGTCGACACTTGAGACTGAAAACATCCAGAATCAAGAGTAAAAGCCTCGAAATCAAAATTAAAGTTTATAAATGCATAAACACATAATAGTTAAGCAAATATTAGCCCTTTTTCAATGAAGAGAATGTCCGGATATGTGAGAATTGCTTCGTGCCATTGCGTGCTATACACCATAAGTTTTTGGAATTTTGAGGTGCTTTCTTCCTGAAAACTCACAACTTGAAATTCACATTAGAATACAATATGTGCTCAATGTTTTGTTATTCATCAAAATCACTGGGTGGAGCCAACAATCTCCCCCTTTTTGATGATGACAAAACCTTGAGAAAAAGAGAGAACATAGTTCAAACCATGAGTTTTCTAATTAATAGGAAACAATCAATATAATGCATTTTTTCTTTTAAACAAGATACATGTCCTCAAATTCTCAAAAACAATTAAACATCCATTATCACTTTTTTTTCGTCATAACAATTACTTTTTAACATTACTTTTTCTCATTACTTTTTATTTCCCCCTTTTTGTCAATCATAAAAAAAATAACCTCCCCCTTTCAATTAGCATGTATACAAAAAGAGAGTATAGAAAATATTATAGCTGAAATTGTGCTTGTGTCAGAGTTAAAATATCCCATTATATCAGAGCTAAAATATGATAAACTGAAGTATAACAAACATATATATATGAGACAAGTTTTTAGTACAAACAAAACTGAAACATACATATATCAAACATAAAAAGAGATCTGAAACAGTCATCTGTGAGGCTAGTCCTCATCAGAAGGAGCACTAATCCTAGATCTGGTGGCTAAATCCTTAGGAGGTGCTAAAGCTCTAAGACTCCTGGTACGGCCGGCAGGACCAAAAGTGGGTACAACCCTAGAAGATCTGGTAGAAGGAGGCAAAAGATGATCAGCTGGCTCAATAGGATCCAGAACGAAGTCAACTAGTGCAGTAGAATGAGCAGGTGTAGTAGGAGGATCTCGACTGACCACCTCATAAGCATCAGCTCCGCCTACACTGTCGCTGTCAGTGCCTACCACCTCAGTGGCTCGATCAACATCCTGATCACCTCCATCAGCAATATCAGTATGGTCGCTCTGGTGATCGCCGCCGTCATCATCATCATCATCATCATCATATGGAGCAGGAGCAGGTGCAGCAGGAGGTATAAGTGATCTCAGAAGATCCTCAAGACGTGTAAAACCCTCCTCCATAGATCTGCGGATCTCAGCGTGCTCTGAGGTAGTCTGTGCTCGTAGAAGCTCGACCTCGCTACGCAGCTGAGTCACCTCTCCTCTGATCTGTGTGAACTGGGCTCTGGCATGCTCCTCAAAGGATAATCTGGTAGATGGTGGTGGAGGAACTGAAGCATCAGGTGACAGGTGCTCTGCCTGTGTCGATGGTACATCCACTGGAGGAAGGACTGCTGGCTCAGATGGTCCAGCCTCAGCCTCTCGAATCTCATCCTCCTCATCTGGCTCCTGGCCAGACTCTCTTCGAACCCATCGACCTCCAACCATCCTGAAACCCATGCGGTGCAATGACCTCTCATCATATACATCTGTGTGCAGTATCTCCTTGGGGATCTCCCCCTCCAATGATACTCCACAAGCTCTGAAAAGATGGGTCAGTGCCATCCCGTATGGCAAACAGTGTCGGCGCTGAGTGGCAGCATCATGCATCTGTGACAGCATCAAGGCCGGTATGTCAACTGGTCTCCTCTCGATCAGACTGGTCATCAACATCAGCTCTCTCTCTGTGATGAAATCAAATTTGCCAGTCTTCGGTAGAAGGATCCGTGCGGTAATGTGGTACAGCAGTCGCATCTCTAAAGATAACTGGTTCGCGGTAACTACTGAGATACCGCGAACATCCTCTCGCTCAAGGATGCATCTGAAAGCTGCCTCTCTATCATCAACTGAGAATGCACTGACTCCTCTCCAGGGTATCTCTCATACTCGGCTCAGCAACTCATCAGTCAATGAAATCTGTATACCTCTGACGGATGTCGTCCATAAGAGTCGTCGACAGTCCAGGGCACCGTAAAACTCCCTCACCAGGTGAGGATAGTATCTCTCCTGCATGGTGCAGAAGGGTACTAACCCTGCATCTAAGAGTATCTCTCTAATGCCAAAATGGTGCCTGTCAAAATAGTGTAGATCTACTCTCCTCCCTGAAGCTACTGACTTCCCTGCCATCCTCTCTGCAGGGGGGGAGCTCGGAGTGGCTGAACTGCTCTGCGGAGCGGGATCGAATCTGGCCTTTGACCTCCTCTCACTACCCTGACTAGGCCTTGCTCTAACTGCAAGTCTCTTCCTAGGACCCATATCAGCCAACTGACCAGGAAGAATGAAAAAGGTTCAGAACAAACGACTGGCCATAGGTGAGATTAGAGTTTAAATTGGTCTCAAAAACCAGAATTAATAAGTTTTGATCAAGATGAGAAATTTTGAGTAAAATTTGTAGGTAAAATTTGTGTTGGGTAGAGCACATTTGAATCCCAAAAATTATTTTTGAAGAAAAAAAAAATCATGGGATTTAGGTTTTAAGCATTTAGGGTTTTTGCAAATAGGCGAAAATATTCAAAATGCAATACTAGAAATCCTTCCTAATCATCAATAAAAGGATTTATTACATTTAAATTAGATGAAAACCCATTTTATTTTGCCCAAAATTGATGAAATAGTGATTTTTGTGAAAAAGGGTTGAAAAATACCAAAAAGATGAGGAAAATTCGAGGAAAACAAATCTAAAACAAGATTCCCTCAAATGGAGTTTTAGAAATTTACTAAAACACACAAAAATCCAGTTAGATTGAAGAAAAAAGTTCGGAAAACCTAAAACACGATTGTTTGGTTTAAAAACAATAAAGTTAAAAACATAGAGAAATAAAAACTAAATTAGAGAGGGAAAATACCTGATTTGAGACGGATTGAAGGGTGAAAAGACGGGTTTGGACAGGGGGGACCACTGTTCCAAGAAATTTGGGGAAGGAAAATTTTCAAAAAATCTTTCGTTCGGCCCGTTTTAAAACAGTTCAGATTCGCAAGTGTCGACACTTCGGATTTGTCAAGTGTCGACACTTGGTCAGGTGTCGATACTTGACACTTTCCAAGTATCGACACTTGGCCAAGAAAATTCGAGAAAATCTGAGAAAAAATAAAAAAAATTCTTGGGGTTTAAAACAATAAGTGTTGATCTTTTAGGACAAGGTAAAAAGGATACTAAGAGAGTCCTAGGAGAATGGATCAATTACACCTAACTCCCTTCTAATCAGACAGAACCTATCCTCACTCAAAGGCTTTGTAAACACATCAGCTAATTGATCATTGGTACAGACAAAATCAAGAATTATGTTTGAGTTTTGTACATGATCTCTTATGAAATGATGTCTTATTTCAATGTGTTTACTTCTTGAATGTTGCACTGGATTTTTAGATAAGTTGATTGCACTAGTATTATCACATCTTATGGGTATTATCACATCTTATGGGTGTCTTAGTTAGTTTTATGCCAAAGTCTTCGAGTTGTTGTTTGATCCAGAGGATTTGAGCACAATAGCTCCTAGCTGCTATATATTCGGCTTCTGCCGTAGATAGAGCAACAGAGTTCTGTTTCTTGCTACTCCAGGAGATCAAATTTACTCCAAGAAACTGACAGGTTCCACTAGTACTTTTACGATCAAGCTTACATCCAGCAAAATCAGCATCAGAATAAGCAATTAAATTACATAAAGAATCTCTAGAGTACCATAAACCAATTTTAATTGAGCCAGATAGATATCTAAATATGCGTTTAACAGCCAAAAGATGAGACTCTTTAGGATTGGACTATATCTAGTACACATACAGACACTAAACATAATATCTGGCCTACTGGCAGTAAGATATAATAACGAACCAATCATGCCACGATATAATTTTTGATCAATTGATTTACCTGATTCATCCTTGTCAAGTCTACATGTAGAGCTCATAGGGGTACCTAATGGCTTAGTGTTCTCCATCCCAAACTTCTTGAGTATTTCTCTTGTGTATTTTGTTTGGTTGATGAAGATCCCCTCTTTGGTTTGCCTTATCTGGAGTCCGAGGAAGAAATTTAGTTCTCCCATCAAGCTCATCTCGAACTCACCCTGTATTAGACTTGCAAAATCTTGACAAAGAGATTCATTAGTAGCACCAAATATTATATCATCAACATAGATTTGTACTACTAAGAGATCATCATTCTTTTTCTTTAAAAACAATGTTTTATCCACATTTCCTCTAACAAAATTATTTTTTAGTAGAAAAGAGCTTAAACGATCATACCAAGCTCTTGGAGCTTGTTTTAATCCATATAAAGCTTTATGAAGTTTATAAACATGATTTGAAAATTCAGAATTTTCAAAACCAGGGGGTTGTTCAACATAAACTTCTTCTTCAATTAATCCATTCAAGAAAGCACTTTTAACATCCATCTGATACAGTTTAAAGTTCATAAAACAGGAAAAAGCCAATAGTAGCCTAATTGCCTCAAGTCTAGCCACAGGAGCAAAGGTTTCATCAAAATCTATCCCTTCCTCCTGATTGTATCATTTGGCAACTAGTCTAGCTTTATTTCTAATTACTATTCCATTTTCATCAAGTTTGTTTCGAAAAACCCATTTTGTGCCAATAATTGATGTGTTTGAGGGCCTATCTACTAGTGTCCAAACATTGTTCCTTTTAAATTGATTAAGTTCATCTTGCATAGCATTTATCCAATTACTATCACATTCAGCTTCCTCAATAGTTTTAGGTTCAATTTAAGACACAAAAGCTAAGTAGTCACAAATATTTCTAAGAGATGATATAGTACTTACACCTTTAGATGGATCACCTATAATTAGTTCTTTTGGGTGTCCATGAGCATACCTCCATTCTTTTGGTAAAGGATCAACAGTTGAGGTATCTTCATCACCTTGTGCTTGATCTTTGTCGATGTTCTGATCATCATTCTGTTCCTTGGTAAGTTCATCATTATTATTTCTTTCTTCAGTCTTCTTGTTACCTGATTCATCAAAAAGTACATCTTCTTTTCTTGAAGATTTTTGGTTAGTTTCGTCAAATACTATATGAATGGATTCTTCAACAACAAGTGTCCTTCTGTTGAAGACCCTGTATGCCTTACTAGATGTGGAGTAGCCTAGAAAGACTTCCTCATCTAATTTGGCATCAAATTTACTTAGATTATCTTTACCATTGTTTAAGATGAAACAACGGCAACCAAAAACATGAAAATAACGGATTGAAGGTTTTCTACCCTTCCAAAGCTCATAAGGAGTTTTCTTTAAAATCGGTCGAATTAAAACACGATTTAAGATATAGCATGCAGTATTTATGGCTTCCGCCCAAAAGTATCTAGGTAAATCATTTTCACAAAGCATGGTGCGTGCCATTTCTTCAAGAGTTCTATTTTTTCTTTCTACTACCCCATTTTGTTGAGGTGTCCTAGGTGCAGAAAAATTGTGATTAATTCCATTTTCAATACAGAATTTATTGAAATCGGCATTTTCAAATTCAGTTCCATGATCACTTCTTAAGGAAATTACTGAAACACCTTTTTCATTTAAAACTCTTTTGTGAAATCTTATGAATTCAGAAAACGTTTCATCTTTGTGTGCTAAAAACATGACCCATGTAAAACGTGAGAAATCATCTACAATGACTAGACCAAACTTCTTACCTCCCAAACTAGATGTTCTAGTAGGCCCAAAGAGGTCCATATGAAGCAATTCTAAAGGTCTAGATGTAGAGATTACTCCTTTAGGTTTGAAAGAAGATTTTGTTTGTTTTCCAAGTTGACATGCACTGCAAATCTTATCTTTTTCAAAATTCAGTTTAGGCAAATCTTTTACTAAATTCTTTTTGCTAAGTTTTGAAATTAAATGCATGCTAGCATGTCCTAGTCTACGATGCCAAAGCCAACTAGCTTCATCGATCTTGGCTTCCATTGCCACTAGACATTGACCTTTCTAAATAGGGAGATCATCAAGATCAACCATATAAATATTGCCATGCCTATGACCGATGAATTTAATGCCATTGTCATCTAGACTAGAAACAATGCACAAAGAAGATTCAAAAATAACTTTAAAATTTTTGTCACAAAATTGACTAATACTAAGCAAGTTATGTTTTAAACCATCAACATATAAAACATTATCAATATAAGAGGTAGGGGTGATATGGATTTTACCAATACCAATGATTTTTCCCTTTCCATTATCACCAAAAGTTACATTGCCACCATTTTGATATGTGAGTGATGAGAACTGCTCCACATCTCCTGTCATAAGCCTTGAGCAACCGCTATCAAGATACCACATTCTCTTCTTGTTGGTTGCAAGGCATACCTGCAATAAAGATCAAGTGGAGACTTTAGGTACCTAAGCCATCTTGGGTCCTTTCTGGTTAGTGGCATTGGTTCCTTTTGGAACCCAAACTTTCTTAGTTTTTCTTAATTTTCTTTTGTTGCACATGTAAGATTTATGTCCTATAACACCACAAGTATAGCATGTAATTGAAGAAGATGCAGGTACAAAGAAATTTTTAAGGAGTTTTTGTTTCTTATGAGTTCTGAATCTTAAACCAGCTTTGTCAAATACTGCTCTTTGGTTATTTAATAGTAAATTCAAATTTTCAGAACTGTAAGTAAATTTTTCGACAAAAGGCTTTAGTTTATCAATTTCTTCTTTATATTTCTTGTTTTCCATTAAAATTTCTTTGTGTTGTCTTGACAATTTTTCATTTGAAACTAAGTTACTTTTCTTTTCAAGTATATTCTTTTCATTTTCAAGACCCATAATCTTATCATTTAGATTTTTATTTTTTATTAGAAGGTATTCATTCTCATTTGAAAGGTTGTTATTTATTTTAGCTAGTTCCAGATTTTGCTTCTTTAAGTCTTTATGTTTTGACTTTAATTTTTGAAATTCTATTACAGTTCATCAAAAATTTCATGAAGCTCATCAAAAGATAATTCATTTTCAGTTTCAGAACATACCTCTTCTTGATCGGCCATTAGACAGAAATTTGCTACTTCCTGTTGTTCTTCCTCAGAGCTGGAGTCTTCACTTTCGCTCCAGGTTGCCATCATGGCCTTTTTCCTTAACTTTCTTCTGCCTTTCTTTAGTAAGGGGCAGTCTACCTTGAAATGCCCTGGCTTTTTGCACTCAAAACATGTGGGCTGCTCCTCCTTCTTCTCCTTATCTTTTTCTTTACTGGGCTCACCCTTCAGAGGTTTCTTTTTATAGTTGAATTTCTTTTTCCTCATAAACCTTTTGAACTTCCTTGCCAACATAGCAGTTTCATCTTCTTCGTCATCCTCTTCAGAGTCTTCGCTTGAGTCTTCTCTGGTAGTAGATTTGAATGCTATTGTCTTTTTCTTTTTGTCCACCTCTCCGTTCTTCTGTTTGATAGATAGTTCATATGTCATTAAGGAGCCCAACAGTTGTTCCAGTGGGAGAGTGTTGACATCTTTTGCTTCTTCGATTGCAGTGACCTTTGCATCCCATGAAGCTGGTAGAGACCTGAGAAGTTTATTTACAAGTTCACCATTAGAAATTATTTTTCCTAAACTTCTCATGCCATTCACAATATTTGTGAACCTAGTATACATTTCACTGATAGATTCAGTAGGTTCCATTTTAAACATTTCATAAGTGTGAATTAGCATGTTGACTTTGGTGGTCTTTACTTGGTGTGTACCCTCATGGGTAACCTCAAGTGTATCCCAAATCTCTTTTGCGGAGAGACAGTTGGATATTCTGTTAAACTCACTAGGATCAAGAGAACAGAATAAAAGGTTCATTGCCTTTGCATTAAGCTCAATTTGCTTAATGTCACTCTCATCCCAATCATCTTCCATTTTAGGGGTGAGAATGCCATTAATCATCATTGTAGGCTGATGAGGACCTTTTACTATTGTTCTCTATAAATTATAATCAAGAGCTTGTATAAATATGCGCATGCGTGTCTTCCAGTATGTGTAATTTGTGCCATTAAACAGTGGGGGTCGGTTTGAGGCTTGACCTTCAACAATACCCATGCCTATTGGGGCTGCCATGATCTTTTACTCAAGATCCTTGGACCTACAAGAGAGTACCGGTGCTCTGATACCACTTGTTGCCCAGAAATGGAGCCCAAGAGGGGGGGTGAATTGGGTCTTTTAAAAATTTAACACAATAAAACAAATGGTCTAGTGGTGCTTGTGAGTAACAAATAATTAGATGCAAGATAATAGCACTTAATTAAAGAATGCAAAAAGAAAAGAGCAATCACACACAAACACAAGATATATAGTGGTTCGGTGCAAACCTAGCACCTACATCCACTCCCCAAGCCACCCTTGGGAATTCCACTATAATCCACACCAGATTACAGTTGACTTGTTTTTACAAGGCTCACAAGTCAAAAACCTAAGTTGGTTTTATCACTTAGGCTCACCAACAAACCTAACTACTTGTTTTGTCTTCTGGCTCACAAGTTAACCCTAGTTGGTTTTAACACTTTGGCTCACCAACTAACCACAATAACCTTCTTTCAAGACACCTTTGAAAGCAAGGTTAAAGCACAACAAATCAGATATAAAATTTAAATGCTACAACAAACTCTCTTCAAGAGTGGATTGGAATCTTTGAAGCCCAAGGATTGCTTTGACTTCACTCTTCTTCAAGTTGCCTCCTTTTGGAATGTAGTAGATTTGAGCAAGTAGGCTTTTTCAGTGGAATCAAGCTAGAAGAGGCTTTTGATTTGAAGTTTGGAGAGAATAAAGGTTTTTTGGCTTTAGAGTGGACTTGAATGCTCTTGAATAGACTTCTCTCTTTTTCTTCTTGACTTCTTCTCACTTCTCTTGCTTTAAAATGAGGTTGGTGGAGATTAAATACACCAAAAACCTTCTAAAAATGGTTTGTGACCATTGGAGCATTGGAAATAGCCATTTGGAGCTTGAAATTCCATTTCTGCAAGCTAGAAAAATAGATCCGTTAGAGCTATCAGGCTGCAAGTATCGACACTTGGCTGTCAGGTGTCGATACTTGGCTGTCAGGTGTCGACACTTGAATTCTGGGAGTCGACACTTGATCATTCAAGTGTCGACACTTGATGCACAGGTGTCGACACTTGACACAAAAAATCCTCGAACCAACAAGTTCTGTATTTTCAAAATTCTCAGGCCTTGAGTCGACACTTGAAACCTAAGTGTCGACACTTGGTGTCGACACTTGAATTCTAGGTGTCGACACTTGGCGTGCCAAGGATTTTTCTTCGTGCCAAATGCTGAAGTGTCGATACTTGTCTGTCCAGGTGTCGACACTTGAGACTGAAAACATCCAGAATCAAGAGTAAAAGCCTCGAAATCAAAAATAAAGTTCATAAATGCAAAAACACATAATAGTTAAGCAAATATTAGCCCTTTTTCAATGAAGAGAATGTCCGGATATGTGAGAATTGCTCTGTGCCATTGCGTGCCATACACCATAAGTTTTTGGAATTTTGAGGTGCTTTCTTCCTGAAAACTCATAACTTGAAATTCACATTAGAATACAATATGTGCTCAATGTTTTGTTATTCATCAAAATCACTGAGTGGAGCCAACAGAGTTTTTGGTTGCAAGTGCTTTATTTTGAATAATGGAAAAGATAATCTTGGAAAGTTCGATGCCAAGTCTGATGAAGGTATCTTTTTAGGATACTTTACATCAAGCAAGGGCATACAGAGTTTTCAATAAACAAACTTTGGTTGTAGAAGAATCAGTACATATTATTTTTGAAAAATCTACTAACAAATCCTCCAGAAAAGAGGATACATCTGATGAATGTGCAGGTGCTGACAAGCTTCAGAAGCTGATACTAAATGATCAATCTCAGCCAAGTGATGAAGATCAAGATAAGAATAAAAAAGTGATGACACTCTAAAGCATCAAGATCTACCTAAGGAGTGGAGGTATGCTCATGAACATCCTAAGGAATTGATCTTAGGTGATCCATTTAAAGGGATAAGAACTCGAGCCTCAATTAAAAATGAATATGATTATATAGCATTTGTATCTCAAGTAGAATCTAAATATTTTGAAGAAGCTGAAAAAGACATTAATTAGATCAATGCTATGCAAGAAGAACTAATTCAATTTGATAGAAATAATGTTTGGACACTTATAGAAAGACCATCTAATATTTCAATTATTGGCACTAAATGGGTATTTATGAATAAATTAGATGAAAATGGTATTATTGTTAAAAATAAAGCTAGGCTAGTTGCTAAAGGCTACAATCAGGAGGAAGGGATTGATTTTGATGAAACTTTTGTTCCTGTTGCTAGACTTGAAGCAATTAGACTATTATTAGCATTTGCCTGTTTTATGAATTTCAAATTATTTCAAATGGATGTTAAGAGTGCTTTCTTAAATGGTTTTATAACTGAAAAGGTTTTTGTTGAATAACCATCTGGATTTGAAAATCATGCACATCCTGATCATGTTTTTAAATTACATAAAGCACTTTATGGATTAAAGCAAGCACCTCGAGCATGGTATGATAGACTCAGCAAATTTCTGATTGAAAATGAATTTTCTAAAGAAAATATTGATAAAACACTATTTTTGAAAAAGAAAGATAATGATTTATTAGTAGTACAAATATATGTTGATGACATCATTTTTGGTGCTACTAATGAAATTCTTTGTCAAGAGTTTGCTAAGCTAATGCAGGGTGAGTTCGAGATGAGCATAATGGAAGAACTCAATTTCTTTCTCGGATTCCAGATCAAGCAAACCATAGATGGTATCTTCATCAACCAAGCTAAGTACATAAGAGAAATTATTAAGAAGTTTGGGATGGATACTACTAAACCAATAGGTACTCCTATGAGCCCCTCTTGTAGACTTGATAAAGATGAGCATGGTAAATTAGTAGATCAAAAGTTATACAGAGATATGATTGGCTCTTTATTGTATCTAACTACTAGTAGATCAGATATAATGTTCAGTGTATGCATGTGTGCTAGATATCAGTCTGAACATAAAGAATCACATATTTTGGCTATTAAGTACATTATTAGATATCTATCAGGTACTATTGATATTGGTTTATGGTATTCTAGAAATTTATCTGCTGAACTGATTGGATATTCTGATGTAGATTTTGCTGGTTGTAAATTGGATAGAAAGAGTACCTCTACGTTAGGCTCTTGGACCTGGCGGAGTGGGTCTAGGTGTTTCAGGCTCTAGATGGGTCATATGGGATTCTTCTAGGTTTCCCAGTCTCTCTTCCACTTGGTCAAACCTAGTATTGAGTTGCCTAAATTGTTCAGTCATAGATCTCATCAAAACTTCAATATTAGGGTCCATGGTGGGATTAGTTTGGATTTGGGAATGCTGATATGAAGTTCCTGATCTAGTGGCCATGCAATGCAATCCTAACTTTTAGGGCTCCTAGACCTAGAGGTCAAGTAGAATGAGTCAACTCAACTTACAACCAATTCAACAATTACCCTTTTCACTGGCCAAGTAAGAGATGGGGTTGTGGGAGGCTCCCCCTGCTTGTCGTAGGGTCCTAATAAGAAACCACAAGTCTACTTAGGGCATTTGCCTCTAGACCTCTAGTCTTAGACACCATATTCAAGAAATAACCGAAGGATTGAGTGCACTAGTTTTCTCACAATACTTAGAACCCAACCTTGTGGGTGTCCCTAAGCTACTTTAGGTTTCTAATTGATTTTAGTTAGGCTTGGGTTGATGTAGGGTGGCTATTTTGGGCCAAGGAAAGGTGATGAAATCCTTCCCTTATCTGACAAAGTAGAAGTGCCCTTAAGTGAGTTTAGTTATGCACACACATGAAACCCTAATGCAACTAAAATTCAAAAAAATAGGCAAAAAATAAAATCTTTTTTTTTATTGCAGATAGAATATCAAAGAAGGATTGATAACACCAATTAACAAAAAATAAAATTAAGTTTTGAAGGGTTTTAGTGTAAACAAATTTTAGCCTTGTACTAGATGTGCAAAAATTTCAGCAATGTATACTTGAAGTTCTCATGCAGATTTTTTTGTGTTTTTAGATCTGAAAATTAAAGAAAAATTTCAGAAGTAAATAAGACTAATTATATGATTTATATATGCAATAATTGTTGAAAAACAAATAGGTTTTGATGATAAACAATCCTAGGTTTTGACCACTAATGCAGATTTCAGCATGTAGAAATTTTAGCAACTAGCAATTAAACCTTAGTTTAACCTGCTCTGATACCAAAGGATGATGTGGGATGAAAGATACAAACTAATTATAACAAACCTAAAATTTTTTTAATATGAGCAATGATCAATTAGTTCTAGCAATTTTCAGAATAAAGGACTCAAAGAACCTAGATGAAATCTACTAGGCAACTAGTACGATACCCGCAATGTAAATTCACAAAACTAATTAAGAAAATAGGATCTAATGATTAAGAAATCACCTAAACTAGGATTAATGCTTTCAAGGATCAGAACTAAAGAGTTTAGGAGTGGTTTCACTTACCAACGAAGATTTGAAGCTTTCTTGATGTAGATCAATTTCAGCACTCTAGGATTCGCGGTAGAACTTCAAGATTATCAATCTTCGGGTTCCGATCTTCAACGTGGTTGGTTCCAAAGCAAAAAACCTTAAGTTCAGATCTTGGTCACCTGAAATTAGGCAAAGAAAAGGTTAGATGGCATGGAAGGTGGAAAAGATTGGAAGAAAGAAAGAAGAGAAGGAAGGATGGATGATTTAGGGTTTCTTGGATGGATGTATGATAGATAACTAGGCCTCATGCCCAAAGACCTCTCACCCTCTCCCTCTCGGAGTTTGATGCTCTCACAGCTAAGGATTGAAGAGAATATCTCAACTTTATTTCATGAAAAACTAATTGAATACAATGGGGGTTTTGAGGGTGGTATTTATAGACCTTCATGGACTACATGCAAGAAAAGTAAGGGTTACAACTTCTTGAGTTCTTGTTGGAAGGGCAAGAATCTCCTTGGAATTGGCTTCCCTTGGGCATCAATCACTTCTTGAATTCCACTTAGGTTTCATGACTTCTTGGCATTTGAGTTTTCTTGAGCTTCATTTATTTGGGCGACAAAGCTTGAAATAAAGTGGGCAGCAAGGACTCCTCTCTTCATACAATGGTTTCTTGATTTGAATTGTTGATGGGCAGCCAAGATGAATCCTTTATTGGGCATCCAAGATGGATTCTTGAATTTGAATAATAAGGAACTCTTAAATTTGTAGGACTCCTCAATTTGAATGATGAAAATTTTGTAGGACTCCTTGAATTCTTGAATTCTTGGATTCTTGGAACATGAAACTCCCTTGAATCTTGGAAACTTCGCTTCTTGAATTGGATAGACTTGGATTCTTGATGGGTATCCATATTGAACTCATGTGGCCGACCAAGAGGATGACATGGCATGTGACATGGCGTGTGATGATGTGGCATGACATGGTGACATGGCAAGATGATGTGGCATGACATGGTGACATGGCAAGATGATGTGACATCATGAAGTGGGTCACTTCTAGGCTTGCATTCTTGATTTGAACTTGATCAAGATACTAATGAACCCCCTAACTAATTACAAGATTCAATTGAAACTAACTAATTGAGGGTCTCAATTAAAACTAACTTCAAACCCAACTTGATCAAATTGAATCCAATTTGACCAAATTACATGACTAAGACATAATTGAATCATACTAGACTTTAATTACAAGTCTAAAACAAAAAAATTAAAATTGACTAGCCTTGTATAGACATGACTCAATTGAAATTGGGATTTAGGGCTTATTCATAGGTGATCCACAAGGGGCTACGATTAACCTGTCATTTCTTTCTAGCCCTGGTGTTTGCACCACCTCCTTGCCTCGGAACCATCTACATGCGAAGTCCTCTATCAAAGGAGTGTTGGTCTTCTAATCCAATTGCCATTCCTTGGAGTGTTGAGAGTAACCACCACCAAATGTTTTAGCACTCATTGTTGGTAAGAAAATCCATCCTAAACTCTTAAGGCCTAATTGATGAAGGTACTTGCCCTGGTTAGAATGGTTTCTTAACCATAAGGTCCTCTTTCTTTTGATTGAACAAGAACTACTTCATGGGTAATTCAACTTTAATCTAGTAGTCTCTTACATTGAATTTACTTGCCCTCTCTTATGCTTCAATTTTTCTAACATGTGTAAGAGTCCTTGCTCATTTTAAGTAGTGTGGACATCAGCAATTCTTCCAGGACCGCCCCAAGGTGCTCATTTTAAGAAAGAGTCCTTGCTTATTTTGGTTCTTTACTTTGAGTGCTCTCCTTGTGTGCCCTAGCCGAATCCCTGCTGCCCTAAGATCCTTTTGCATCCTTAGAGATCAGCCATGCCCAAGCAAAAGAAGCCCTACCTACCGTTCGAGATAAGAAGCTTCTTCCTCCCCAGCTTCCATCTCCTAACCCTAATCCCGATTCCTTCAAAACCCTAGTTTATTTTCTTTTTTTTTATTTGCTATTTTGATTGACCCTGATGCTTGCAAGATCCCCAAGGTGTTTCACCTCCCCTGAGGAGGTTTTGTTTGCTTCCAGGACTACCCAGATCAGCCATCAGATTCAAGGAAATCGAGGCTTCTTCTTCCAGGCTCCAATCAGAGTGTGAGTGATCCCTTCTACTGCAAAGTTTTCAATCTCTGACTGGTAAGAAACCTTCCCTTCTCTTGATATCTATTTTGATGAAGATAAACTATCCTAATCCGGGAGTTTCTCAATTCTCGAGTCCTGGCTATTTCATCATCTTGCATGAGTTATACTGCAATACGATGATTCTTTGCATTGCTTTTTTTCCTGCTAGTTTTTACTTTATTTTGGGAGTTTAGCCTACAAATTAAATTATAAAAATCACCAAAAAATTAGTTTACTATTCTTCCAGCATGATTAGCAATCTTAGAGTTATCCTACATCAGTTTGGTATCAGAGCGGTTTAGGATAGTTTTTATCTGCTTTGCATTCATAAACCCTAATTTATGCATCCCATCCACTACATTAGGTGTCTGTTTTGCATCTGATTTTGACCATCTAGGAATTTTATTTTTCTATGAAATTTGCAAGAATTGTTCTCTGTCATGTCCTCTATTTTATCAAAGTTTTTAATTAATTTTATAAAAAACCTAAATCATTAAAATTTGGCATATTAGAAACCCTAATAGAATCCTGAAAATTTTTTTAGCAGTCCAAAAATCCTAGGATTTGCATCATCATTTAATTTTTATTCTGCATGAAATTTTGTAGGTATCATCACACCATCCATCCTCTATTCCAGAATTTTCTTGAATTTTTTTTGCATCATTAACTTTATCAAATTTTGCATCAACTGAAACCCTAATTCTCTGATTTCTACTGATTTTGAACTTGACTAACTCAAACCTAATTAACTTCCAAAACCCCCAATCCCAAGCCAAACTTTGTTTGATAACCCTAGTTAACTTAAA
Organism: Areca catechu; assembly: GCA_021397845.1. Classification (NCBI taxonomy): domain Eukaryota; kingdom Viridiplantae; phylum Streptophyta; class Magnoliopsida; order Arecales; family Arecaceae; genus Areca; species Areca catechu. The sequence continues at coordinate 148,318,026 of CM038039.1, read as the reverse complement.
CTTAACTTGACATCTCATAAATTAATAAAAAAAATATTTTATTTTCTGCTGTGTTTTAGTTTGCATCAGGGCCATTGAATGTTCATCATTTTTTAATCTAATCTTAAGGGCAATCAATATAATATCAGGACAGGAGGTCATTACCTGTCCTGGGCCCAAAATAACCATCCAGCATTTTCACCCAAGCCTTAATTAAAATTAATTAGACTTAATTTGCCCTAGTGGGCTAGGTGACACCCAACAGGTCAGGTCCGAACCGTATGGGCCAACTAGTGCATTTAATCCTTTAGCTACTACTGAAAGCTGGTGTCTAAGGCTGGGGGTCCAGAGTCAAATGACCTAAGTGGTGTTGTGGTTTTTAATTGGGTCCCTGTGAAAGCAGGGGGGCTCCCACACTCCCACCCCCTACCTAGCCAGTGGAAGGATTAGTTACTGGATTAGGTGCAAGTTAAGCTAACCCACACAGTTTTGGCTCTAGGTCTAGGAAACCCTAGATTGTACTAGTTTTTTCTTTTCTTTTGCATGCTTGGCTGCATCATTCCACTTTGATTGTTTGATTTGTTGCATGACCACTAGATTAGGAACCCAATACCAAAAGTCCAAACCTCAACCCAGCCCAACAATGGATTCCAATTTTGAGGCCATCATGAACCAACTTGCCCAATTAACTATCCAATGAACCAAGCCAATACCTAATCCCAAGCCCAGCTTGCCTGAATAGACTGTAGGTTTGACCAATCCAATGCCCAAATTAATGCTAAACTTGACCAAACCTAAGATCAGTTAACTCAATTGACCCAATCCCAGAACCAAATGAACCATAGATTCAACCAAGTAGACCAACGATTTGACCAGGCAACCACTAGGATCAACCAGTTAACCACTAGTTTTGACCAAGTAGGAGATCGGTTAGGAACCCTAGACAAGACCCATAGGACTGAACCCATAAACCTTAGTCAGCCTGAGCCCAATAGGATTAGTATCCTTAGATATGAACCCAGTGTTAGTCAGGAGCACCTTAGCAAACCCACCCTTGTCACCCCAGTCATTAGTCAGTTTTTCTTTAGTCTACTCCCTCTTACCACCTCATTGGTTCACCCACATGACCTTGAAGAGGAGATATATGAGGCTGACCCAAGCTTAGTGGAATAGTATGAGGAGGAAGAAGAAGAGTTCCCCATAGAAGACTTAGAGCTAGTTGAATCAATAAATATCCAGGTAGAAGCCACCCTAGAATCAGTTGACCCTGACCATACCCACATAGTAATTGACCCAGAGTTAGATGGCCCAAATCACACCCAGGCAATAATGAAAGAGCAAGTAGAGGAGAAAAACCCAGATCCTATTACTAGAGCACCACCTGAGGAAACTTTAGAAGATGACCCAATTATAGAACCTAGTCCTAAATTTCTTGAACCAGATGACTTTATTAAGGATTTGGCTTATCAGTATCCTCAGAAAAAATCCCATCCTGTAGTTCCCATTGACGATCTCTTCCTTGAGATTAGTGATCCATTCTTCCATACTATAAACCCTATAGGTACCCATCAACCCCATAAGGTAAACCTCATTAGTCTAGGACTAATTCCTGACACACCTTCTTGTTTCCATTATATCCAATCAATCCCGAACCCCTTTCTTGCCAGACTAACCCCGAATCCACCTCGTATTTTTTATCTTTTCTTAAGTTTTCTTATATTTCTTTAACCATTCACTTGCATCATGTAGAGGTTTCCATGTTGCATTCATTCCTTGCACATGTTAGGTTTGCATCATACTTCTTGCATATCCTTTGGCATTTACTAGAAGTACATAGTAAGTTTTCTTGTGCATATCATGCAGGGTCAAACCTAATGAGTCTATAGTTTGTTAGGTTTTGTCCCTTAGAGTCCAATAAAACTTTCTTTGATAGGAAAGTCTAATCGAGTCTATTAGGTGTTAGTCTTGAGTCCAATAAATTTACAGACCCAATTCATCTATCCATACATGCACTAGCCTCTTCACAGCATTTGCATCTAGAAATTAGTCAAAAGCTGAACATAATTAATGAACCTTATAAGAACTTGGCTAATTCCTGAAAGAGAGATAAAAAATTTACAGAGGATCATGTGATTTTTAAGGAATTTCATGCTCGAGAAGCTGGCCCATCCAAATTAATGAAGAGCAATGGACCCAATGCCTATGTGCTTGAGAGACCACCTGATTTAGGTATTAGCTCCACCTTCATCATCTCAGACTTTCTAGAGTATAGGAACCCAGCAGAGATACCTAGCGAGCCCTTTGAGCCACTCCCTTTCTTTGTGAGTAAACCCACCCCAGAGTGTCCACAAATAATTTGGCCTTTTGGTGAGGAAAAGATTGAGAGAATCCTGGACGATCAAGCTATCGGTACCCAAGATAGAGGCTATCAGAGGTATTTGGTCCTCTGGCAAGGTCGGCCAGAATCTGAGGACTTGTAGAGCACTAGTGAGGATCTGCGGTGCCTCAACCTAGACCCTCCTTGAGCCAAATTGACATGTACTAGACGGGGTCAAGTTCCTCCCGCCTTGAGAGAATTTGTGGGGACACCAGGATCAGACACAGATCACTGGATCCCATATAGTTTATTGATTAGGGTTTTAAATTTTAGAACCTTAGTTATGTATCATAATTTTGTAATCAATTAAGATTGAGTCCTGTAATAAGTTGAGGTTAGTAGATTTCGCTCAACCCTCAACCTAGTCCAATACATTGAGTCCTGTACATCAATATGAGTCTAGTATGAGTCCACTTCTTGTACAAGAGAAGAGGCTACACTATTTTGGAGTTTTACCAGACCTCATTCTGGAGCTAGAGACAGTTACATCAGCTTAGGGGAGCTCAATTGACACCTAGGTGCCCTGATTCCCTCCAAATACCATTTCAGATACGAAATTCCCTCCAGATGCTTTTGGAATATTCCATATGCTAGGAGTCCATGTTTCCCAGGTTATCACAGCACTCCAGGCCTTCAAATTCAAGCCCAGGAAGCAAGGCCAAGCAAGAAGAACCAAGATTCTCTTTTGATACCAAGAATACGCTAGCCTAGGGAACCAAGCGCCCCAGCTTCCAAGAGGCCCAAGCCCATGCATCCTTGGCCCATGGCCGACCTCCCCTTGCTGCCCTAAAGCCTAACACACCATTCAAAGAGGGATTAGGCATCCAAAGATGTTGACCAAGTCCAAGCCTAAGTGAAAAAGGAGAAGACTAATCCTATTCTAACTTAGTTGGGATTCCTAATCCTTTTAAGCCTTGTAATTCTAACCTAGCTAGGAAAGGACATGTAGTCTAAATAGGAAGAGGACTTGTAACCTAAGTGTAACCCTAGTTAGAGAGGGTATGAGAACTCTATAAATACCCCACCCCTCCCCTTCTTGTAATCATCTCTTTCTTATGAATACAACTTGCTGAAATTTTTAGTCATTGCCTTGTGTTGGTATTTTTGATTTGGTTCATTACTTTGAGTGCTCTCCTTGTGTGCCCTAGCTGAATCCCTGCTGCCCTAGCATCCTTTTGCATCCTTGGAGATCAGCCACGCCCAAGCAAAGGAAGCCCTAGCTACTGTCCAAGATAAGAAGCTTCTTCCTCCCCGGCTTCCATCTCCTAACCCTAATCCCGATTCCCTCAAAATCCTATTTCCTTTTCTCTTTTTTTATTTACTATTTTGATTGACCCTGATGCTTGCAAGATCCTCGAGGTGCTTCACCTCCTCTGAGGAGGCCTTGTTTGCTTCCAGGATCACCCAGATCAGCCATCAAATTCAAGGGAACCGAGGATCACCCACACTTTGATCAGGGCATGGATGAAGAAGCCTCGATTCCCTTGAATCTGATGGCTGATCTGGGTGGTCCTCGAAGAAAAGAAGGCCTCCTCAGGGGAGGTGAAGCACCTCGGGGATCCTGTAAGTATTAGGGTCAATCAAAATAGCAAATAAAAAAAGAGAAAAGGAACTAGGGTTTTGAACGAATCGGGATTAGGGTTAGGAGATGGAAGCCGGGGAGGAAGAAGCTCCTTGTCTTGGATGGTAGCTAGGGCTTCCTTTGCTTGGGTGTGGCTAATCTCCAAGGATGCAAAAGGATGCTAGGGTAGCAGGGATTCAACTAGGGAACACAAGGAGAGCACTCAAAGTAAAGAACCAAAATAAAAACACCAACACAAGGCAATGACTCAAAATTTCAGCAAGTTGTGTTCATAAGAAAGAGATTATTACAAGAGGGGGAGGGGTGGGGTATTTATAGAGTTCCCATGCCCTCTCTAACTAGGGTTACACTTAGGTTACAAGTCCTCTTCCTAGTTAGACTACATGTCCTTTCCTAGCTAGGTTAGAATTACAAGGCTTAAAAGGATTAGGAATCCCAACTAGGTTAGAATAGGATTAGTCTTCTCCTTCTTCACTTAGGCTTGGACTGGGTCAACATCTTTGGATGCTTAATCCCTCTTTGAATGGCAAATTGGGCTTTAGGGAAGCAAGGGAAGGTCAGCCATGGGCCAAGGATGCATGGGCTTGGGCCTCCTGGAAGCTGGGGCGCCTGGTTCCCTGGGCTAGCATATTCCTGGTATCAAAAGGGAATCTTGGTTCTTCTTGCTTGGGCTTGCTTCTTGGGCTTGAATTTGAAGGCCTGGAGTGCTGAGATAACCTAGAAAACATGGACTCCTGGCATATGGAATATTTCGAAAGCATCTTAAGGGAATCTGGCATCTGAAATGGTATTTGGAGGGAATCAGGGCACCTGGGTGTCAATTGAGCTCCCCTAAGCTGATGTAACTACCTCTGGCTCCAGAATGAGGTTTGGTGAAACTTCAAAATAGTAGAGCCTCCTCTTTTGTACAAGAAGTAGACTCATACTAGACTCATACTGATATATAGGACTCAATGTACTGGACTAAGTTGAGGGTTGAGACAAATCAACTAAACTCAACTTATTACAGGACTCAATCTTAATTTATTACAAAATTCTGACACATGACTAAGTTTCTAAAATTTAAAACCCTAATTAATAAACTATATGGGATCCAGTGATCTGTGTCTAATCCTGGTGTTCCCGTATCAGCCATCAGATTCAAGGAAATAGAGGCTTCTTCTTTCAGGCTCCAATCAGAGTGTGAGTGATCCCTTCTACTGCAAAGTTTTCAATCTCTGACTGATAAGAAACCTTCCCTTCTCTTGATATCTATTTTGATGAAGATAAACTATCCTAATCTAGGATTTTCTCAATTCTTGAGTCCTGGCTATTTCATTATCTTGCATGAGTTATACTGCGATATGATGATTCTTTGTATTGCTTTTATTCCTGCTAGTTCTTACTTTATTTTGGAAGTTTAGCCTATAAACTAAACTATAAAAATCACAAAGAAATTAGTTTACTTTTCTTCCTGCATGATTAGCAATCTTAGAGTAGTCCCACATCATAAAGGAGACCCAATCATGATTTTATGGACCAAGATGAGAGAGCCATCAGGAACATTAGGTTAGAAGCACCTACATTTGATGACAGTCTTGACCCTAAGGTATACACTGATTGGGAAAGAGATATAGACTAGTACTTTGAGTGGTATGAAATGTCTGAAGAGAGGAAGTTTAAGTTTGCTAAACTCAGGTTAGTTCACTAGGCCAGACTATACTGGGGAAATGTTGAAAGGATAACTAAACAAAGAGGAGACATACCTATAGCTACCTAGAGAACCATGAAACTTAAGCTTAGGGAAAAGTATCTCTCCATATCCTATTATCAGAGACTTTTAGATCAATGGCAGAGGCTGAATCAGGGAAATAAGACTGTATTTGAGTACATAGCCAAATTTGATGAATATGTCATGAGGTGTAGCATAAATGAGTCTGAAGATGTGACCCTATCTAGATTTAGGGCTGGACTACATGAGGACATTTAGAGAGAATTATTTTTAAGAGAAGTCCATGATCTTGAAAAGGTTTATCAAATAGCTAGAGACTACGAGAGATTCCAAAGGGGACCCATAATCCATCGACCTGAACCCACTAGGAGTAGTACCCCTAATCAAAAACTAGGGTCTAGTCAAGTGCACCCATGCCGACCTAACCCTAGCACCCCATTGACCCGTAAGGAAGATAAGGGTAAGTCACCTAAAGTTAAGAGGAATCCTAATACTCCCTGTTTTAGATATCATAAATTGGGACATTATGCTAGTCAATGCCCAACCCGATCCCTACACATAGGAAAACTAGAGGAAGAAGATCCTGAACCCACTGATGAGTATGAAGAAGTGTATGAAGCTGGAGTACATTTAGTAGATGAATTTGAAGGAGATGAGGAAGTCATTGAGTCATCTGATTTATTGGGAGTTATTAGATGTATCTTAACCCAAACCAAAGAATAAGAGGATTGGCATAGGACCAATATCCTATAGATATTTATGAAGTTAGGGGAAAAGGTATGTAAGATCATCATAGATAGTGGGAGCTATGTTAATGCCATCTCGATAGTGCTATGAAAACCCTAGGTTTATCTACTGTTCCCCATCCCAATCCCTATAAGGTATCCTGGATAGACTCAACTTCCATCCCCATTAAACTTAGATGCCAAGTCATGATCTAACTACAATCCTATCAAGAAAAAGTGTGGTGTGATGTCCTTTCTATGAGAGTTAGCAGTATCATCTTAGGTCGACCTTGGTTATATGACCATGATGCTACCCTGTATGGTCGATCCAACTCCTATTCCTTTAACCACCATGGGAAGAAGTTTGTGATAAAACCAACTCCACCTAAGGATAACATTAAAAGGGGATCTAGTAGCCTAAAAGAGAAGAAACCAGGATTAAATATGATCAATGCTAAAGAACTAAAGCATGAGATCACTGAGGGTTCACCAGTTTGGATTTTAACTACTAAGAAAATTCATGATCAAACCCAGAAAAAACATCCTCAGGAAGTAGTAGAGTTTTTGAAAGAGTTCCAAGATGTATTTCCTGAAGCGCTTCCTGATCAACTACCACCTTTAAGGGACATACAACATGCTATAGACCTAATCTCTTTGCCCATACATGCACGAGTCTTTGAGTCAGCTGAATCATTTGCATAAAATGTTAAAGATCTGTATAAGAAAATTAGCCATAAGATTAATTTGAGTAATGATACTTATAAAAATATGGCTAATTCCTGAAAAAGAGTTAAAAATTTGCTAAGGGAGATTATGTGATGATTAGGCTTAGGCCTAAGCGATTTCCTCCGAGGACCATGAAAAAGTTACATGCCCGTAGAGCTGGACCCTTCAAAGTGATAAAGAAAGTTGGACCTAATGCCTATGTGCTTGAGTTACCACCCAAATTTGGTATTAGCTCAACCTTCAATATCTCAGACCTAGTTGAGTATAGGGAACCAGCAATGATACCTAGTGAGCCATTTGGGCCTGACCCTATTCTTGAGAGCGAACCCATACCTGAGTGTCCACGATAAATTTACCTAGGAAAGGAGAAAGGATTGAGCATTTCTCGGATAACCAAGCTATTACTACCTGGAACAAAGGCTACCAACATTATTTGGTTCGTTGGCAAGGTCGACCAGAATCTAAGGATTCATGGATCACTTGAGAGGATCTGCAGCACCTCGACCCAAACCTATTAGAGCAGTACCAGAGCTAGATTGACCCTTGCTTGATAAAGTCAAGTTATTTCCATCCCGGGAGAATTGGTGCAGACACCGGCATTTGGAAGAGAATTAAAGCAAACCTAATCAATACAAACTCCTTGTGGATTACCAGTGAATAAAACATAAATTGCAGTTGAAAGAAATCAAGATCAAAGGCCATTGGATGAAAGCATCAAGATTGCAGCCAACCACCCTAACCTTCTTCAACCACTTCAACTTCCACAAGTTGGAATGATGCCTTAACTTCCTCAACCATCATGTCAAATTGGAATACCACCTCACCCTCCACCAAGGGACGCCCATCATCAAGGCCACGTCACCTCCATCCTGGCGCCAACTTGTCATACTTAGTTACAACTAACAAACTACTTAGATACAACCAACTACCTACTTTGTTATTACAAATTACCTACTTTGTTACAACAAACTTAGTTACTTTGTTACAACAAAAATTAGTTACATCAGCCTTATCTCCTTGTTAACCAAATTTTAAGGAACTTGGGAGCCTACAAATACCCCCTAATCCCTTTTGTAAGATGATATGATATGATATGAATGAATGAAAGGTTGTGTTCTTCTTGCCTTTGCCATGTGCATTACCGCTCCGTGAGGGAGAGGGTGTAAGGCCCAAGCTTCTTCTTTTTGTTGAAGGTAAAAAAGCAGGTGAGCATGCACGATCAAAAGATATTTTAAAACTATTTTAAAATAAGCACAGCAGAAGGCTTGGTAGATCGATCAAAATGATCTACCAAACTGCCTGCAATAGGATCAAGTATGATAATGTAACATGCAATAAACATCATAAGCAGGAAAATAACCAAAGATATAAAGATACCTTACCGTTATACCTTTGAAGGATGTTGTGGAAAGAGCCCTCGAGCCACACACGTGTCTGGCCTCTACAAGTAGTTCACACTAGTGCTCGACTCTGATCAACTCCCTCAGAGTGCTATCTCCTTAGGATCCTTGAGGTAGATCTTTTTCTTCTTGGAAGACAAGGAGGAGAGGTGAAACCCTTCCTAACTAGCTCTCTTCCCAAGACCTAGCTTGAGTGCTAGGTATTCACACACCCAATACCCTAGTCCTCACAAGTCCCTATTCTCTTCCCTCTTAGAATCTCAGCAACAAGAAAACTCTTCAACATGAAAATAGTTTTCATCATCAAGCTTGGCAGTCCTAAAAAAACCCTTATTTATAGAGGCAGCCATGAGAGGGAGAATGAGGAAGGAGGAGTGATTGGGGGAGAAGGTTGAGGGCTATACCAAATAGGTTCCAAGCTTAAATGGCAAGAATGACCATCATTCCATGAAAGCTTGGAGCCAAAATCAGCCAGATTTTGAAATTCGAATTCAAAATTCGAAGTCAAAACCTTCCCAGAAATCTTTCCAAAATTTCTGCTCATCATAGCCAAGTGTCACTTGGAAGTGTCAACACTTGGAACATGGTCAATCACATTGACCTCCAGTGATGGCAAACGATTCTCAATCATCGATCAGCCTTTAGATCAGATAGAAACCCCTATGGTGTGTGACCCCATAGGTTCAAATACTAAGCCGGGAGCACTGGAACACTTCCAGTACCAGTCAAAGTCCTCATCTAGTAATGATACCCAATGTCCGGATAAGTCAAAGATTGCAGAGCAACTTTCTAGAATCTCTAGCATATGGTTATGCATAATTCATCCCTTTGACCTCACAATGCTCAGGATGACCTAGGGTTTGACTGCCAACCCTAATTTGGTTCATCCAAATCATGTCTCAACCTTACAAGTTTTGTGACTCCTCACAAAAACTACCCTGGCCAAAGTTTTGCTAGATTGAGCAACGAGTCATTCACTGTAAACTATTTGGAGTGATCAATTCCATCTTGATCCACCACCACTTCACAAGTACTTGACTGTACCCAGAAACCTTTTATCACTAAATTAGAAATCCATGTAGTCCGGCACCAAAGTATAGTGAGTTGCTTACAAGCTACCATGGTGATCTCAGGTCTGAGAGACACATATACCCATATCCCTTAGCGAGCAACCCTTTGACAGAAGGGAGCTCCACAGATGGTCACGTTCAGTAAGATGTCACACATTTAACTTGTATATCACATCAGTGTCACCACACTCCTTGGTCAAGAGGACAACCAATCAATGTGAGATACAACAATCTATACTTGATACATCATCGTCCTATAATAATGTATCATTTAGTTATGAACTAATTTAAGAACTACTTGATATATCCTCTCTATATCAAATATAATACAGTTCTAAGGACTCCATCATACAAGAGTTCCTTTCAGAAAAATGTACATGTGATGAACAGCCAAAAGAATAACTTTTATTCATTAAAAATTTATATACAATTACAAAATAGAATAACCATCTACAGCCTAGATGATTGGCTTTATGACACAATTCTTAACAACTCCCACTTGGACTAAAGCCAATTGGTACAGAATCTTAGTCCCATTTTTCATTTACAACTATCGAACTATTGAACTCCAATGAATTTAGTGAAGGGGTTAGCCAGGTTCTCCTTTCCATCAATCTTCTGAAAGTCAATGTCACCTCGTTCCACGATCTCTTGCATAAGATGATAGCACCGCAGAATGTATTTTGTGTAGTGATGAGACTTCGACTCTTTAGCTTGAGCAATGGCTCCAGTGCTGTCACAATACATCAAAATAAGACCATCCCAGGAAGGTGCCACTCCCAGCTCGCCAAGGAACTTCTGTAACTACACAACTTCCTTCGCTGCATCTGATGCGGCAAAGTATTATGCTTCGCATGCTAAGTCCTCCATAGTAGGCTACTTGGAACTTTTCTAGCAAATTGCTTCTCCATTTAGGATAAAGATAAATCCTGACACACTCTTGTTGTCATCCTTATCTGACTAGAAACTAGAGTCAGTATACCCCACAAGTTTTAAGTCAGGTTCTCCATAAATCAACCATTGGTCCTTAGTATTTCGTAAATACTTAAGGATGGTCTTTACCATTTTCCAATGAGCTTCACCTAGGTCAAACTGGTATCTGCTCACTATGCCTAGTGAGTATGCCATGTCTGGTCTAGTACATGTCATAACGTACATGACAGAACCCACTACCAAGGTATATGGGATTCTACTCATGCACTCTCTCTCCTCTAGAGTTATCGCACAATCCTTTTTGGAGAGTGCAATTCCAGTGCCTATCGGGAGATAGCCTTTCTTGAAATATTCTATGCTAAACTGCTTTAGCACAGTATCGATATACGTAGACTAGATCGGTCCTAGAAGCCTCTTAGATCTTCATACCCAGTATGTAAGAGGCTTCACCCAAGTCCTTCATAAAGAATTGAGATGACAACCAAACCTTTATTCCTTGCAGTGCTGGGATGTCATTCCTGTTAAGATCATGTCATCCACATACAACACAAGGAACACAATCACAGAACCATTAGCCCATTTGTAAATACAAGGTTCTTCTCCATTCCTAACGAAGCCATACACTTGATACACTTATTAAATCACACGTTCCAACTCCGTGATGCTTGCTTCAATCCATAGATGATGGACCTTTGAAGCTTGCACACCTTTGACCCATCTGTAGATGTGAACCCTTCAGGTTGTATCATATACACCTCCTCTTTCAGCTCACCATTTAGGAAAGCTGTTCGGACATCCATTTGCTAAATTTCATAGTCAAAGTTTGCCGCTAAAGCAAGCATGATCTGGATGGATTTGAGCATTGCCACAGGAGAGAACATCTCGTCATAGTCAATACAATAATGTAGACGATACCCCTTGGCAACTAGACAGGCTTTATAGGTCTCTACCGACCCGTCTGTGCCCCTCTTTCTTTTGAAAATCCATTTGCACCCAATGGATTTTATCCCCTCAGGTGGATCAACCAATATCCATACATTGTTGATTTCCATGGATTCTATTTTGGATTTCATGGCTCCTAGCCATTGCTTAGAGTCGAACCTCTACATCGCATCCATATAGGTGATCGGATCCTCATTATTCTCATCGAGTTCAATGGGATCACTGTCCTAGACCAAGAAACCATAGTATCTGTCCGGTCGACTAGGTACCCTACCGAATCTCCTTGATGGTTCTTGTGTGGGCTCTGGATGTGATCTAATGACAACCGGTTCTATGTTGTCCCTTAAGTGTATCGGTTCTTCTATTTGTTGAACTTCACTAAGTTCAATCTTAATGGCTACAGTTCCTTCACCAAGAAACTCCTTTTCTAAAAAGATAATCCTAAGATTGATGAACAACTTTTGTTCCTCAGTCAAGTAGAAGTAATATCCCTTAGACTCTTTTGGATACCCAACAAATAGGCACCGATCAGACCTAGGTCCAAGTTTGTCCATTTTTAAATGTTTTACATAAGATGGGCAACCCCAGACCCGAAGGTGAGAGAGTGTCAGCTCACGTCTAGTCCATATCTCATATGGGGTTTTGCTAACGGACTTACTCAAAGCCCTATTCAAAAGGTAACAGGCTGATTTCAGAGCATATCCTCGAAAGGATAGCGATAGAGAAGCAAAGCCCATCATGGACCAAACCATGTCTAACAGGATTTGATTCCTCCTTTCAGATACTCCATTTAACTGAGGTGTCCCTGGAGGTATCATTGAGAGAGAATCTCGTTCTCCTCGAGATAAATCAGAAACTCACCGAAAAGATATTCACCATCTCTATCTGATCGAAGTGTTTTGATATACCTTCCAGTTTATTTTTCTACTTCATTACGATATTGGTGAGGACACCTACACAAAATTTCAGAACTCACTGTGGATCTCGTAAGGAAGATCCAGACTCTGAACCATCCAGCAAATGCAACCCAGTAATTATTTTCGGGTTTTAAAGTATGAAGTCTTTTGTTGCCAAACATCAAGAGAAGCTAGCAAAGGAGGGAAATTTTTCCCAGTTTTAAAGCATGTGTCATGCATTTCTTGAGCTAGCAAAGGAGGGAAATTTTTCCCAGTTTTAAAGCATGTGTCATGCATTTCCCAGTTTTAAAGCAAGAGCATGCGCCGCCGTGCAGCCCCTTCATCATGATCCCTGCAGCTTTGTACCCATTTAAAAAAAAGAGAATTAAACTAATCTTTATATAGAGAGTTCTAGAGGGTGTTCTTGAGCCTATAAATAGGGATGGTTCTCTTGTATGAAAGAAGAAAAAAAAAGATAAAATGAAATACTGCTGGAGTGTTTTCTCTAGTGCCTTTGTTACAATTGTAACATTGAGGAGTGTGAGGCTCCGGCTGCCTTCGCTGCACCCGTAGCATCGAGGGACGCGAGGCCCTATCTATCCTACCATTTTCCAGCCGTCTAAGCCCCCCTATCATCCATTCCATCGTCCATAATTCTCACCACCGTGCTCCAGAAGATCGAAGATTTCAAGCTCGCCCGAATTTAGCCTTTCCACCTCGAATGGAGCTCCAGGAATTGTGATTGTCATTTTATTTGATGTCCTGGTACTCTTCTTGCTTTGATTTGGGTTTTGTACTTTGTAGGGTCTTTCTCCGGTAACGATCCCCCGAAGGAACCTTGCCAACATACATTTAGCACGATGCCACCCGTTGAGCAGCTGATTATTGATCATATAGGCCGCATCTTCCCAGGAAGAGTGACCCTAGTGCTTTGGGAATATTTATTTACTGTTGTGTCATTTTACCTCACCTCCTTATCCTCAAGATCAGTTTTATTAATTGTTTGCATGTCCTAGATCGGGGATTTCTCAATCTCTGAGTCCTGGGTCTATTATTCTGCTCACTTAATTTTGGGGTCCAGCATGAGAGGTTGTATGAGTTGATATCTTCCTTAAGTTGTTTTCTATCATCCTTGCTTGTTATGAGTCTCAATTTAATCAGATTTAAGGGTGATTTTCTTTGCATTGCATCTCTCATCATCTTCATGCCATCCTAGTCTATAGGTTCCCCATCATATTTGGTATCAGAGCAGGTTAGTTTAGGACTTGTTCCAGTCTCTGCACTTCAGGATTTCTGTTTTCGCTTATGACCTACCTGTAATCCATTTTAATTTCAATATAAGAGTAGTTAGTTTCTTTGTTTTGTATTTTTTTCCTTGTATCATTTTTAGGTAGCTATCTTAGTTTAAAATTTCGTTTTAGAAAAAAATTATAAAAAAAATTAAAATTCCTGCAAGTTGTTGCTGTCCTGTTTACTGTTTACTGTTTTTTCTGTATTAGTTACATTTTCTGCCTGTAATCTACTTAAATCTCTATATAAAAGTAGTTAGTTTATCTTGTTTATATTTTTTTCCTTGTAGCATTTTCAGTTATATATCTTTGTTTAAAATCTCATCCTCAGAAAAAAATTACAAAAAAAGTTAAAATTTCTGAAATCCTCTGCTGTCTGCATGCTGTTTTGCTGACTCTTCCATTTTAGTTAAGTTCCAAGACATGTTTAGAATAGCATAGGTTTTATTTGTCTAAATCCTTTCATCTGGTATGCTATTGATGTGTTAAGTGTCTACTGTGATTTTTCTGGAATTTTTTTTGCACCATTAGACTAGGGTTCATTGCATGTTTCATTCCATCTCATGATAAATCTATTTAAGGGCGGCAATTTCATAACAAAGGGGAGGATGTCATTACCTCTCCTTAGTCCACAACAACCACCCTCATTTTCGAACCTAAGCCTTTAAATTTAAAATCAATTAGCAACATACTGCTTTGCTCTAGAGAGCCATAGGGACACCAACACGGTCGAGTCAAGACTTCGAGTCTACTCCTTGTGTCAGTCTATCTTGTGTGTGCCACTATTCTTGGTGTCTAGGTTGGTGAACCTAGGGCTTGTGAGTTGGTCTGCCATACCTGGCCAATCCCCGATTGGTGTCTAAGGTTGGCAGAAAGGGACCTTCACTCCCCTACACCTACCTGGCCAAGGATAAGGGTTACTACAGGTTAGCCTGTTGCATTGAGTTAGGCCCCAGTTGAGATTCTAGGTCTAGTTACCCTTAGTTGAATTTTCTGCTTGTGTGCTTGATTCATGTCTACTAGGGCAGGGACATCATATCAGCCCGAGACACCTATGGATAACCCTCAAGAGGCTTTACTAAGAACTATGTCAGAGCATTTTGCCCAAATGTCAGCCCAGTTATCTGCCCAATTGACCAATCACTTAGATAACCGGTTGAATCAGTTTGAGGCTAGATTGGACACCATAGAGAGAACCCAGCAGCAGCATTCTGAGCCCGACCCTGGCACCCCAGCTTCGATGACACACCCTAGGAGGGATAGAAATCTTGATCCTTTCGAAGAGCCTAACCCTAGGAGAGAGAGAACTTTTGACCCATCCGAGAAACCGCATCCTAGGAGGGCCCAGCAACCTGACCCATACCGAGATCATCCTCCTAGAATACCCCATCAGGAGTTTGTTGATCTGGAGGATAGGGCTTTTAAGAGAATTAGACTAGAAGCCCCCACATTTGATGGCACCCTGGACACCAAGGTATACCTGGACTGGGAAAAGGAAATGGACCAATATTTCGAGTGGTACGAGATGACGGAGGGTAGGAAATTTAAGTTTGCCAAGCTTAGGTTAATTCGCCAAGCCCGGATGTATTGGGATACTATTGAGAGACTAATGAGGCAAAGAGGACAGGAACCCGTAGCCACCTGGGGAGAGTTAAAAGCTAGGCTTAGGGAAAAGTACATACCTGTGTCTTACCACCAACGCCTTTTAGATAAGTGGCATAGGTTGATTCAAGGAAACAAGAGTGCCACAAAGTATATTGCCCAGTTTGATGAGTTGGCCATGAGGTGTGGGATGAACGAATCTGAGGCCATGATTTTGTCTAGATTTAGGTCTGGTTTGAGAGAGGAGTTAAAGAGAGAGCTTTACCTGAGGGAGGTAAAAGATCTAGAGCAGGCCTACCAGGTAGCTAGGGATTTTGAGCAGTTCCATAAGACTCCCGCCTATCGAAAGATTGAACCCGCTAGGAGTCTATACCCTAGACCAGCCCAGCCTAATCCAGGCCGACCTTACCCTGCCCGTCCAAATCCGAGTCATCCTGACCAAAATCGAAATGACCCTAGTCGACCCGAGTCTAGTAGACCCAGTCCCAGCTGGCCTCAAGAAAATAAAGGTAAATCTGTAGAGGTCCCCAGAAAATCTGGCATTTGTTTTAGATGTCACCAGCCCGGCCATTACTCCAGTGAATGTCCTACTAGATCCCTCCATATAGGTGGTTTAGAGGAAGAAGAGAACCCCGAGACTGTTCATGAGTTGGAAGAAGAAGTGTATGAGGAAGGACTGACTTTAGCAGAAGAGTATGAGGGAGATGAGGAAACCTGTGACCCCACTACCTTGTGTGGAGTAGTTAGACGTATCCTTGCCCAATCTAAGGAACAAGAAGACTGGCGTAGGACCAACATCCTACACACTTTCATTAAGGTTGGAGAGAAGGTTTGTAAGGTTATCCTAGATAGTGGCAGTTGTATCAATGCCATTTCTGCTAGCACTGTCAAGACTTTAGGGCTAACCCCAATTCCTCATCCTAGCCCTTACAAGGTGTCCTGGATAGATTCCAGCTCCATTCCCATCAAGCTCCAGTGTCAAGTCCTCATCCAATTACAGTCGTACAAGGAGAAAGTGTGGTGTGATGTGCTGCCCATGGGGGTTAGCAGCATCATTTTAGGATGACCTTGGCTCTATGACCATGATGTCACTCTGTTTGGCAAGTCCAACTCCTATTCCTACAACCACTTAGGGAAGAAGATAGTCATTAACCCAGTGCCCCCTAAGGATGAAGTCAAGAAGGGAGCTAGCTCTTTGAAAAAGAAGACATCTGGATTAAATCTGATTAGTGCCAAAGAGTTAGAAAGGGAGATTGTGGAAGGTTCACCTGTTTAGTTAGTGTCCTCCAAGGAAGTTAAGAAACCAACCTTAGAAGACCCACCTCAGGGAGTCTTGGAAGTTTTGGAAGAATTTAAGGATGTATTTCAAGATGATCTGCCCGACCAACTTCCACCCCTTAGGGACATCCAGCATGCCATTGACCTTGTCCCGGGATCCACTTTGCCTAACCTGCCCCAATACCGGATGAACCCTAAGGAACATTTAGAGCTCCATAAGCAAGTTAGTGAGTTGTTGAATAAAGGTTTTATCAGAGAGAGTTTGAGTCCTTGTGCCGTCCTAGCCCTTTTGACACCCAAAAAGGATGGTACATGGCGAATGTGCGTAGACAGTCGAGCTATTAACAAGATCACCATCAAATATTGGTTTCCCATATCCCGCCTAGATGACCTCTTAGACATGATGGCTGGAGCCACAATTTTCTCCAAGATTGACCTTAAGAGTGGCTACCATCAAGTTAGAATCCGACCCGGGGAAGAATGGAAGATAGCATTCAAGACTAAGGATGGTTTGTATGAGTGGATAGTCATGCCTTTTGGATTATCCAATGCACCCAGCACTTTCATGAGAGTCATGACCCAGGTCCTTAGGATGTTCATCGGTAAGTTTGTGGTAGTCTATTTTGACGACATCCTGATTTACAGCAAGAATGAGAAGGACCACCTGGACCACCTTAGGTTAGTGTGTTCGGCCCTTAGGAAAGACAGCTTCTATGCAAATCCCAAGAAGTGCGAGTTTCTGACCCGTAGGGTTGTCTTCCTAGGATTTGTCGTGACCCCAGAAGGAGTAGCCGCTGATCCCGAAAAGATCAGGACGATAGTTGAGTGGCTTGTACCAACCTCTGTTACTGAAGTTCGTAGTTTCCACGGACTGGCCACCTTTTATAGACGATTCATTAGGGGTTTCAACACCGTTGTCTCACCCATCACTGATTGCATTAGGAAGGGAGCTTTTGAGTGGACCAAAGCTGCTAATAAAGCCTTCTTAGAGCTGAAAGAGAAAATGACCCAGGCCCCCGTCCTAAGATTGCCCGATTTTTCCAAAGTGTTCGAGGTAGCATGTGATGCCTCAGGGGTAGGAATAGGAGGAGTCCTAAGCGAAGATAACCACCCGGTAGCCTTTTTTAGTGAGAAGTTCAATGAGGCTAAGATTAGGTATTCTACCTATGACAAGGAATTTTATGCCTTAGTACAAGCACTAAGATATTGGAGACATTACCTTTTACCTAATGAATTTGTGTTGTACTTTGATCACGAGGCATTGAGGTATCTGAGTTCCCAAAAGAAGTTGAACCCTAGACATGCTAAGTGGGTAGAATATATCCAGGCGTATACTTTTGTTTTGAAACATCGAACGGGAACTGATAATAAGGTAGCCGACGCCCTGAGCCGACGATCTTTACTCCTGAGCACTGTTAGAACAGAGGTTGTAGGGTTTAACCAGATTAAAGAGCAGTACGATACCTGTCCTGATTTCAGAAAGATTCACCAAGCCTTGAGTATCGGACCATCTAAGGAACACAGTCAGTATACCTTGTTAGATGGTTACCTATTTAAGGAGAATAGGCTATGCATCCCAAGAACGTCTGTAAGGGAATTTTTGGTCTAGGAGACGCACGCAGGAGGCTTAGCTGGCCATTTCGGGAAGAATAAGACCATCCTAGCTGTAGAGGAACATTTCTTTTGGCCAAGTCTGAAAAGGGATGTTGCCCAAATTGTGGCTAGGTGCCAAACGTGCGTTGTTGCAAAACAGCGAAAGCAGAACACTGGCTTGTACACCCCTTTGCCCGTCCCTAGTTGCCCTTGGCAGGATTTGAGTATGGATTTTGTGTTAGGATTACCTAGAACCCAAAGGAAACACGACTCAATCTTTGTTGTGGTTGATAGATTCTCCAAGATGGCCCACTTCCTACCATGCAACCAATCTTATGATGCCTCTAAGGTAGCCAAACTATTCTTAGATGAGATAGTTAGAATTCATGGCCTACCTAAGACAATTGTGTCTGACAGAGATGTTAGGTTCACTAGTTACTTTTGGAAGACCCTCTGGCACATGCTAGGGACCAAGTTGAAATTCTCCACTGCTTACCATCCCCAAACTGACGGCCAGACTGAAGTTGTGAATCGAAGCCTAGGAAACTTGCTTAGGTGTCTTGTAGGCGAAAACATTAAGAACTGGGACTTGCTGTTACCCAAAGCCGAGTTCGCCTACAACAGTTCTGTCAATAGGACCACCGGTAAAAGCCCATTTGAGATTGTCCATGGGTACCGACCTAACAAGCCACTTGACCTGATTCCCTGCCATTACATGCTAGGACATCCGAGTCTGCTGAATCTTTTGAATAGCATATTAGGAATCTGCATAAGGAAATCACCCAAAAAATCACATTAAGTAATGAGGCTTATAAAATACAAGCTGATTCTAGAAAGCGATTCAAGGAATTTTTTGTAGGGGATTTCGTAATGATCCAACTCAGACCAGAACGGTTCCCCTCAAGAACTATTAAGAAATTACATTCTCGAAGTACTGGTCCCTTTAAAATTATTGAGAGAGTAGGACCCAATGCTTACGTGCTTGAATTACCTCCTGATCTAGGCATTAGCTCCACTTTCAATATTGCAGATCTAACTGAGTATAAGGAGCCAACAGTAATACCCAGTGAGGCATTCGTACCTGATCCATTACTTGAGAGAGAACCCACCATAGAGTGTCTACTAAAAAGGCCTGAGCGACGAGAGAAGATCGAGCGAATCCTAGATGATCAAATTATCAGTACTCGGTGGAATGGTTATCAACGCTACTTGGCAAGGTGGCAAGGACGTCCCGAGTCGGAGGATTCATGGGTTACCCGAGAGGACCTACAACGCATTGACCCGGACCTTCTGGAAGAATATCAAAGCCGGATGAGCCTTTACTCGACGGAGTCAAGTTCTTCCCACCCCAGGAGGATTGGTGAGGACACCTACACAAAATTTCAGAACTCACTGTGGATCTCGTAAGGAAGATCCAGACTCTGAACCATCCAGCAAATGCAACCCAATAATTGTTTTTGGATTTTAAAGTATGAAGTCTTTTGTTGCCAAACATCAAGAGAAGCTAGCAAAGGAGGGAAAATTTTCCCAATTTTAAAGCATGTGTCATGCATTTCTTGAGCTAGCAAAGGAGGGAAAATTTAAAGCAAGAGCATGCACCACCAAATTTAAAGCAAGAGCATGCACCACCATCCAGCAACTCCATCTTTCAGCAACCCTTCATCATGATTCCTGCGGTCCCGAATTTCCTGCAGCCCCAGATTTCCTGCAGCCCTTCATCATGATTCCTGCAGCTTTGTACCCATTTAAAAAAAAGAGAATTAAACTAATCTTTATATAGAGGGTTCTAGAGGGTGTTCTTGAGCCTATAAATAGGGATGGTTCTCTTGTATGAAAGAAGAAAAAAAAAAAATGAAATGAAATACTGCTGGAGTGTTTTCTCTAGTGCCTTTGTTACAATTGTAACATTGAGGGGTGTGAGGCCCTAACTCTGCCTTCGTTGCGTTGCAACGTCGAGGAGTGTGAGGCTCCGGCTGCCTTCGCTGCACCCGTGGCGTCGAGGGGCGCGAGGCCCTATCTATCCTACCATTTTCCAGCCGTCTAAGCCCCCCTATCATCCATTCCATCGTCCATAATTCTCACCACCGTGCTCCAGAAGATCGAAGATTTCAATCTCGCCCGAATTTAGCCTTTCCACCTCGAACGGAGCTCCAGGAATTGTGATTGTCATTTTATTTGATGTCCTGGTACTCTTCTTGCTTTGATTTGGGTTTTGTACCTTGTAGGGTCTTTCTCCGGTAATGATCCCCCGAAGGAACCTTGCCAACATACATTTAGCACGATGCCACCCGTTGAGCAGCTGATTATTGATCATCTAGGTCGCATCTTCCCAGGAAGAGTGATCCTAGTGCTTTGGGAATATTTATTTACTGTTGTATCATTTTACCTCACCTCCTTATCCTCAAGATCTGTTTTATTAATTGTTTGCATGTCCTAGATCGGGGATTTCTCAATCTCTGAGTCTTGGGTCCATTATTCTGCTCACTTAATTTTGGGGTCCAGCATGAGAGGTTGTATGAGTTGATATCTTCCTTAAGTTGTTTTCTATCATCCTTGCTTGTTATGAGTCTCAATTTAATCAGATTTAAGGGTGATTTTCTTTGCATTGCATCTCTCATCATCTTCATGCCATCCTAGTCTATAGGTTCCCCATCAGATATCGTTTGAACATTTCAAATGATTCAAATTTATGTTTGTTGCCTAGGTGGCTTACCCAAGAGGGGGGGTGAATTGGGTAAGTAAGATTTTTGCAAGTATGTGCTCCCATTTTAAGTTCTTAGTGTGGTAGGTGCTATTAATTAAATTAACTACTACAGAAGCAAGTAAGAACAGGAAACACGATCACAAACACAATAAATTTTATAGTGGTTCGGAGCAACCTTGCTCCTACGTCCACTATCCAAGATACCACTTAGAATTTTCACTATATTCACCCTTAGAATATAGCCAAATTGTTTTCACAAGCTCACAATCCAAAATCCAAACTTGGTTTTATCCCGGGCTAACCAAAAATTCAATACAATGTTAGTTTTAAATGGGATCACTAACAACCCACTACACTTGGTTTTCAAGGCTCATCAATAACCTTTACAAGTCCAAGCTATAGCTACTGCTATACTTGGAACAACTCAAATGAAGAGTTAGAAAAAAAAAGCAACAATATGACAAACCAAAGTTGTCGGATGGTTGCAGTTGTAGCACTTGAGAAGCCCTCTTGATTGCACTTTGAATACTCTTCAAGGCTTCTTAACTTCCTTAATGAATGCCTCAAGATTTTGATCAGAGTTGTTGAAGTCTTGAGTGCTTGCTTTGAATGCGCTCCTAAGTGTTCTTTCAAATATTCAGTAAAAGCTCATTTATCTCTCATTAACTTCTCCAAAAGTGATTCAAATCCCTTATTTATACTCTCTTCAACTGATTTTAGAAGGTTATAGCCATTATAGACCATTGGAATTTGAAATATGACCGTTGGAGACTGTTTTGGATTCAAAATAAGAGTTCTGGAACTAGCCATTACTCACCTAGAACAGTCATTCGAGTCAGCTCGGATAGTTCGATCCGGCTTAGTTCCTTAGGTAGGTCAAAACTTCACTCTAGTCGAGTTGGCTCTTCTACTTCGAGTCAACTTACCTGGCTAGTTCTTCATAATTGAGATTTTCAGCACTTTGGAAGAGTCGGCTCTTCAGTACTTGAGTCGGCTTGGTTGACTATCTAAGAAACTTCCACTCTAGTTGAGTTTGCTCAGATACTTCGAGTCAGCTCGAATTCTCAGAACTTTAGCAATCACACTCTACCAAAGTCGGCTCTTCAAACTTGAGTCATCTTGGATGTTTGCATGCCAGAATACTGCTTGCCATGCCAAACTTTGAGTCGGCTCTTCTGTAATGAGTCGGCTCTAGTGACTTGTCTCCAAAAACTTTTCAAACTTCTCAGAATTCTTCTAAAGGCATTCAATTAAGTCCAGAAGCTCTCTAATTCCATCAAACTTAATTCTAAGAGATTTATAATTGTAAAATACATAAAAATAGTCCTTTTTCATAAAAATGTAGGTGATTTTTCTTTGGGCTAAACATTACAAGATTCAGTTTTACAAAATGAACTTGTCATACAACAAGGTTATAGGAAGAATAGTCTTTCATTTAAAACATCCTACAAAAACTTAAAAAACACTTGGAGAGAGTTAGTAATCAAATACATTCTCCAATGTTTGGTTATCAACAAAATCATTCTAGGGGTCAACAATCTCCCCCTTTTTGATGATGACAAAATATTGGGCATGGAAAAACTTTATATTTAAACATATATATAAAAAAAACTTGTGTATGACTTCTAAACTAAGATATATTCATGTGTATCAGCAAGTTTCATGAATGTATTAAAAGTATCAGGGCTTATCAACAAAGTATCAAAGCTTTTGAATTAGATCTAATGTGTATTAGAGTTAATATCTATCAAAAGTTGCTTTTGCCTATCATGCATTAAAGTCAAAAATGTATCAGAGCTTTAAAAAAAAAGTATCAAGACAAAATGTATCAGAGCTTAGGCAAAAAATTATCAAGACAAAATGTATTAGAGCTTAGGTATTAGAGAATATCAGAGCTATTTCAAAAAGTATCAGATCTATTATATCAAGATTATATCAAAGCTATTAGAAATTAGAGATGAATCAGAGCAAGTTATGATCAGAGCAAAATTAACTTGATTAGAGCAATTTTTTGCAAAAAGTGAATAATAGGGATGACTCCCCCTATTTTATTCAATCCAAGCACAGTTTCAATGGATTTGCCAAAAGATTTTGCAATGCACAACCATTACATGCTATTGCTAAAAGATTTTGTAATGCACAAACTATTACATGCTATTTTTTCATGCACAACTATTACATGCTATTTTTTCATGCACACACAATTGCTCCCCCTTTTTGTCATTAATCAAAAAGGGTTCAAAAGCAAATTACATTCCCTTTTTAAATAAAATAAGAAAATCAATAATATTGTTTGAGATAATTTCACTTTCTCATAGAATTCTTCAAGTTGAAATTCTTCATTAAAATTCAAGTGAAGTGTTATTTTATCAGGTTAATTGGTGAGATCATTCAAAGAAGCAATAAGATATAACAATAAGAAGGCTCATCATCAATGAACACAATGATTTGCAAAAGAAAGCATTTCATTACTTTTTGAAAGGAAGTACAATATATCCAAAAGATACATCAAAAAGACACAAACTAGTCTTCTTACCAGATAGTAAAAACATACAACAACTAGTCTTCTTCCTCACTAGAGGAAGAGCCAATTTCTAAGACAACAGAGGAGGTCTTAGTTTTCATAGGTTTAAATCTAAGATCCCTATTTCTAGTCCTAGTAGGGGCCTTAGGAACTTTGGGTTTTTACTTAGACCTAGATTTTGGTTTTGCTCTAGAGGGTGTAGGCTCTATTTTAATATCAGTAGGTGGCACACTAGGCTCTGTTGAAAAAAGTATAGGAGGGTGTGAAGAAATAGGTGTAGGATCAAATAGTACTGTAGTAGGAGGTGGTGAGGGTGAATGTGCTGGTGGCTGCCTGGAGGTCTCAACTGTAAAAGAAAATCTAGATAGAAACACCCAAATTGTCCGAAGCTTAGTCTTAAGGCCTTCAACTCCCTGCTGTAAGCATTGTATCTCAGTTGTATGCTGGGCACTGAAGGCATCTACAGCTCCTCTCAGTCTCCCTAAGTCTGAGTGCAGGTCTCAAATGATAGACTGAAAATAACTCTATGACTTTGTCCTGGAGGTCTCAATTGCCACAACTCTGGATGATAACTGACTCAACTCTACTTCGATCTCCTATAAACTAGTGTCAACTGTTTGACAAAGGTTGCCAAGTATCGAAGTAAAAGTGCTAGTCAGGGACTCAAAGAGTAGTCTAATCTGCTGAGCAATAAATGCCTGGGAAGTAGTCGGAACTGAAGCAGATGGTCCTAGGGTATGTCCAACAGAAGGTGCAGGAGGTGTCCTGGGATTGTTAGGCTGTCTCTCCTACTCAATCTCAATCTATGTACAATCATCATCATCATCACCTCTAATAGTACCAGTCTCAGTGTCAGCAGCTGGGTGCACTGTATAATCATCCTCATCCTCATCTGAATAGTAGCAGCTCTCTGTCCAGACATCCTTTTCGACCAAATTCCTTCAACTAGGTGGTAACCCATCCTCTGAAGGGATTTTGTCGAATAAGTGTTAGTACGATGAAGAGGTCTACCATCCTCTCCAGTAAGATCTATCCCAGCCTCCTGAAAGAGTAGTGTAAAGAATATTTCATAGGGCAGGCAAGCTTTTACTTTCCTAGCTGCCTCCCTCATCTGTACTAACATAGTATATGGTAGATTGAGGGCTTCCCCCTTAATCAAGTGTCTCATAAACACTAGGTCCCATTCGCTTACCCAATCAAAGCACCCGATCCTAGGCAAAAAGATCCTGCTAATTATATTATGCAGCAATCTCATTTCCAAGAAAAGCATATTGGCCTACACATTCTTAATGGTGTCCACGTCAGATCTTTCTAAAATCAACCTTAAAGTTCTCTATTTATTCTTCAACACCAAGTGGTTCACACCTTCATTTGGCATTTGCAAGAGCTTACTGAAGATTTCTTCATCAACTTTTACCCTGACTTCTTTTACTATAGATTGAATGTGATATTCTCCCAAAGTCAAATTCTCAAAGAAATTTCTCACTAGATTAGGGTAAGTAGGGGTGTCTAATGAACATAAGTAGGTCCAACCTTGGTTCTCAATCCAATCTCCTATTCTTACTCCCAATTCCTCAAGAAATGAAAATATTATTCTTCTTCCATTAGTGACAGGTCGATTAGCCATTGAAATTATCTATCTTTGGGGTGAAGGAGACTCATTTCCAAGTTCTTCGTGTTGTTGCTGTGCTAGAGTTGACTTTTCTTCCCTTCTTTTGCTTCTTTCTCTTTGTTCACTCGATTCCACATGCCTTGCTCTCTTCCGTACATCCATTCTTGGAACCATTTTGGAAATCAAGGGTAGGAGAGGTTGAAATTCAAGGAAGGTGGGGTAGATGTAGTCCTTAGAAGAAATGGAAGAGCTCTATTCTTTGGTTAGGGCTCAAGGGTAAGATATTTGCTCTAAAACTGTTCTGCGGTTTTTATATAAAAGGACCTAACCCGACAATCGAGTCGGCTCAGCCAGAAGCATGTCTGCTCGAGTCGGCTCGAGCAGAAATGCACAAAAAGGTTCTAAAAAGCTACCAAAAAGATTTCTAAGGAAAGTAGCACACTAGATAAGGTGGTCATTGTCCTTAAATTGATGTAAGGGTCTTCTAGATAATTTTTCTTAATCTTAGAAAAAATTAGGTTAAAAAATCTAAAAAGGATCACATAAACCTAATTCACTTCTAATCATTTCAAATCTTTCTTCATTAAGTGGCTTAGTAAAGATGTCAGTAAGTTGGTTTTCAATCAGAATGAATTCAAGTTTAATATCTCCATTTTGTACAAGATCCCTAATGAAGTGATGTCTAATTTCAATATACTTTGTTCTAGAATGCTGAATAGGATTTTTTGTAAGATTGATAGCACTTATGTTATCACATTTGATAGGAATTTTAGTTTGAATAACACCATAGTCTTCTAGTTGTTGCTTAATCTATAATACTTATGCACAACAACTCCCTGCAGCTAAATACTATGCCTCGGCAATGGATAGTGCTACGGAGTTTTGTTTCTTATAGTGCCACGAAATTAAGTTCAACCCTAGAAATTAGCAAGTACCACTAGTACTCTTTCTATCAATTTTACATCCACCATAATCAGCAATAGAGAAACCAATTAGATTTAATGAAGATTACTTAGAATACCATAGACCAAGATTACTTGTTCCTTTGAGATATTTTATGATCTTTTTAATAGCAATTAAATGTGATTCTTTAGGATTTGATTGAAATCTAGCACATATGCATACACTGAACAAGATATTAGGCCTACTAATAGTTAGTACAACAATAATCCAATCATACCTCGATAAAGCTTTTGATCAATGTTGTTGCCATCTTCATCTTTGTCTAATTTACAGGAGGGGCCCATGGGTGTGCTCATTTCTTTGGATGACTCCATACCAAACTTCTTGATGATTTTCTTAATGTACTTTGCTTAGTTGATAAAAATTCCTTTCTTTGTTTGCTTAATTTAGAGTCCAAGAAAGTAGGTTAGTTCACCTATCAAGCTCATTTCAAATTCACTCTGCATTAACTCGATAAATTCTCTACAAAGATCCTCGTTAGTTGTACCAAAAATAATATCATCTACATAAATCTGTACAACTAACATATCATTTTCTTTCTTCTTGATAAACAAAGTTGTATCTACATTACCTCTAATAAAATTATTTTCAAGTAAGAACTTGCTTAATCTATCATACCAGGCTCTTGGTGCTTGTTTTAATCCATACAATACTTTATTAAGTTTAAAAACATGATTTGAAAAAGTATGACTTTCAAAACCTGGTGGTTATTCTAGAAAAACTTCTTCTAAAATGAAACCATTCAAAAATGCACTTTTTACATTCATTTGAAATAATTTGAAATTCATGTAGCAAGAAAATATAAGTAATAATTTAATGGCTTCTAATCTTGCTACAGGTGTATAAGTTTCATCAAAATCTATTCCTTCTTCTTGATTATAACCTTTTGCTACTAATCTTGCTTTATTTCTAATTACTTTTCCTTGTTCATCTAACTTATTCCTATAAACCCATTTGGTTCCTATTACTGGATGGTCTGAGGGTCTATTTACTAAGGTCCATACATTATTTCTTTCAAATTGGTTAAGTTCTTTATGCATGGCCATCATCCAATTGGGGTCATTTTCAGCCTCTTCTATAATATGTGATTCTACTTGTGAAACAAAAGCTAGATAATCATGTGCTTCTCTAAGTGATGACCTTGTCCTAACACCTTGTGAGGGTTCACCTATAATTAAATCTCTAGGATGTGAAGTTACATACCTTCATTCTCTTGGTAGATCACCATTATCTCTACTTACCATTTCTTCTCCTTCTTGAGTTGGTTTGTCCTTCAAGCTCATATCTTCCATTGCTTGATCAAGTGTGCCTACATCATTATCTATACACTCTTCTTTTCTAGAAAGTGAGGGGTTAGATTCATCAAAGATAACTTGAATAGATTCTTCTACTATAAATGTTCTTTTATTAAACACTCTATAAGCTTTGCTATTGATTGAATAACCAAGAAAAATAGCTTTATCAGATTTAGCATCAAACTTTCCTAGGTTATCCTTTCCATTGTTTAACATAAAGCATTTACAACCAAAAACATGAAAGTAATAAATGTTTGGTTTTTTATCATTCCAAAGTTTATAGGGGGTTTTCTTCAAAATCGGTCTTATCAAAACATGATTCAAGATGTAGCAAGCAGTGTTCACCGCTTCTGTCCAAAAGTACCTTGAAAGATTGCCTTCACATAACATTGTTCGGGCCATCTCTTCTAAAGTCCTATTCTTCCACTCTACAATACCATTTTGCTATGGTGTTCTAGGAGCGGAGAAGTTATGATCAATGCCGTGCTCAGTGCAATAATCATCAAAACACTGATTTTCAAATTCTGTGTCGTGATCACTTCTTATTGAAATAACTGAAAGATTTTTCTGATTTGAAACTTTTTTGTAATTTTTTTGAAAAACTTTAAATACTTCATCTTTGTGTGCAATAAATAAAATCCAAGTAAATCTCGAAAAATCATCTACTATCACAAGTCCATATTTCATACCACCTAGGCTTGTAGTCCTGGTTGGTCCTAATAGGTCCATATGTAGTAGTTCAAGAGGTCTAGAAGTTGAAACCATATTTTTCGATTTAAAACTCCACCTAGTTTGTTTACCTAATTGATATGCATCACAAACATATTCAAACTCAACTTTGAATTTAGGTAAACCTCTAACTAGATCTTTGGAAATCAATTTAGCAATTGTATGCATGCTAGCATGACCTAATATCCTATGCCAAAGTAAGCTAGACTCCTTGGTTTTAGCATTCATTGCCATAAGACTTGTACTACTAGACATGGCTAGATCATTCAAATCTACCACATATATATTTCCAAGTCTATTACCTGTGAGCTTAGTGCTTGAATCAATTGAGTTAGTTACAATGCACATTAAAGATTCAAAGACAACCTTGAAGCCTTTATCACATAAATGACTAATACTTAGTAAATCGTGCTTCAATTTGTCTACTAGCAATACATTTTTAATGAATGTAGAAGGGGTTATTCTGATCTTACTGATGCCAATTATTTTCCCTTGCCATTGTTGCCAAAAGTAACCATTCCTCAATCCTTCATTTCTAGGGTGATGAATTACTCTTTGTCACCCATCATATGTCTTGAACAGCCACTATCTAGAGACCATCTTTTCTTTGTGTTCTGGGCTACAAGACATTCCCGCAAAATAGTCATGAAGTTCTTTTAGGTACCCAAGCTTTCTTGGGTCCTTGCAGGTCAGTAGAAGTGGTTCCTTTGGGAATCCAAATCTTTCTAATCTTACTTCTAACATTTCTTTTGAAATTGCATTGAAATGACTTGTGACCAACCCCATTGCATGCATAACAAATAATTCTTGAATTTTGCACAGATACAAAAGTTGAAGCTCTAGATGCAGATGTAAAAGCATTTGATACAAATGATCTTTGATTTGAAAACTTAGGTACATATGCTTTTGAGGGTATAAACTTTGTTGCTGAAATTCTATTTGTTTGCAAAGAATTATAACCAATTCCAGTCTTGCTACTTGAATCTCTTTAATCTTTTAAAATCAATTCAAGTTTATTTGAACTCAATGTTAGCTTTTCAACTAAAGGTTTAAGTTTTTCAACTTTTTTTTGCAAGCCAATATTTTCTTCATATAAAGCTTTGTTTTTTTCAAGAAAAACATTCTTTTCAGTTTCCAAAGCAGTATATTTTTTAGAAAAGCTACTTAATTCTTTTTGTAAAATCTTATTCTTTTCTGAAATCTCTTCTTTTTCTTTAATCAAAATATCATTGCTATTTTTTAAAGACTTAATTTTCAAACCGGCCTTTTTGTATTCAGTTAACAATTCATAAAATGCATTATTTAGCTCTTCAAAAGTAAATTCATTATGAGGATCAGGGGACATTACCTCATCTTCGAGATCCATTAGATATATGTTCGCTGTTTTGCTAGTCTCTTCTTCCTCATTTGAAGTGGACTCCTCACTATCGCTCCAAGTCACAACCATAGCTTTCTTCTTCTTTTTGAAAGTTTTCTAAAAGTTCGGACAATCTGATCTAAAATGTCCAGGTTTCTTGTATTCATAGCAAATGGGCTGTTGTTCTTTATCCTTTTTTTTTTCCTTTTCCTTGTCCTTGCTGTATTCTCCTTTCCTATGGAACTTTCTCCAATGTCTTCCCTTTTTCTTGCCCATAAACTTCCTAAATCTCTTCACTACAAGTGCAATGTCTTCATCTTCAAGATCATCTTCGAAGGAGGGGCTTTCTTCATCGATTTCTTCTTCTTGTTTCTTCATCTCTGTAGCCCCTTTGAAGGCAATTGACTTTTTCTTTTTGATGTCATCTTCATTTCTATTCTACATAGTTAGCTCATGAGTAATTAGGGATCCTAATAATTCATCCAGTGATAGAGTATTCAAATCCTTTGCTTCCAGGATGGTGGTTACTTTTGGGTCCCATTTATCTGGAAGTGATCTCAATATCTTCTACACGAGATCTGCATTAGAATAAATCTCGCCAAGACTCTTCAAACTATTAATAATATCTGTAAAACATGAGAACATGGCAGAAATAGTCTCATTGGGTTCCATCTTGAATAGTTCATAATTATGTACAAGAAGATTAATCTTTGAGGTTTTCACTTGGGAAGTTCCTTCATGGGTTACCTCAAGTTTATCCCAAATTTCTTTTACTGATGCACAAGTAGAAATTTGATTAAACTCATTGGTGTCCAAAGCATAATATACAAGTTCATGGCTTTGGCGTTCAGCTCATCCATTTTCATGTCATGTTCATCTCATTCCTCTTCAAGTTTTGGGACATCCATGCCATCAACCTTTTTCACGGGTATGTGAGGTCCCTTAAGAATGACCTTCCATAATTGAAAGTCTATAGCCTAAATATATATTTTCATTCGGGTTTTCCAGTAGGTGTAGTTAGTGCCTGTGAACAGTGGAGGTCTATTTATGGATTGGCCTTCGGCCAAAGAAGTACTCATAGGGTTTGCCATATAACCTTTACTCTAATTAAAATTCAAAGACACTACTTTAATACCAGTTGTTGCCCAGGTGGCTTATCCAAGAGGGGGGGTGAATTGGGTAAGTAAATTTTTTGCAAGTATGTGCTCCCTTTTTAAGTTCTTAGTGTGGTAGGTGCTGTGAATTAAATTAACTACTGCGAAAGCAAGTAAGAACAGGAAACACAATCACAAACACATCAAGTTTTATAGTGGTTCAGAGCAACCTCCCTCCTACGTCCACTACCCAAGATACCACTTAGAATTTTCACTATTCACCCTCGGAATATAGTCAGATTGTTTTTACAGGCTCATAATCAAAAACCCAAACTTAGTTTTATCCCGGGCTAACCAAAAACCCAATAAAATGTTAGTTTTAAATGGGATCACTAACAACCCACTACACTTGGTTTTCAAGGCTCACCAATAACCTTTACAAGTCCAAGCTACAGCTGCTGCTGTACTTGGAACAACTCAAATGAAGAGATAGAAAAATAAAGCAACAATATGACAAACCAAAGTTATCGAATGGTTGTAGTTGTAGCACTTGAGAATTCCTCTTGATTGTGCTTTGAATGCTCTTCAAGGCTTCTTAACTTTCTTAATGAATGCATCAAGATTCTAATCAGAGTTGGTGAAGTCTTGAGTGCTTGCTTTGAATGCTCTCTTCAGTGTTCTTTCAAATATTTAGTAAAAGCTCATTTATCTCTCATTAACTTCTCCAAAAGTGATTCAAATCCCTTATTTATATTTCCTTCAACTGATTTTAGAAGGTTATAGCCATTGTAGACTGTTGGGATTTGAAATATGACTGTTGGAGATAGTTTTGGATTCAAAATAAGAGTTTTGGAACTAGCCATTACTCACCTAGAACAGTCATTCAAGTCAGCTTGGTTCCTCAGGTAAGTCAAAACTTCACTCTGGTCGAGTCATCTCTTTTTCTTTGAGTCGGCTCACCTGGCTGGTTCTTTAGAACTAAGATTTTCAGCACTCTAGATGAGTCAGCTCTTCAGTACTTAAGTCTGCTCGATTGACTATCTAAGAAACTTCCACTCTGGTCGAGTTGGCTCGAATACTTCAAGTCGGCTTGAATTCTCAGAACTTCAGAAATCACACTCTGCCAGAGTCATCTCTTCAGACTCAAGTTGACTCAGATGTCTGTGTTCCAGAATATTGCTTGTCGTGCCAAACTTTGAGTCGGCTCTTCTGTAATGAGTCAGCTCTAGTGACTTGTCTCCAAAAACTTTTCAAACTTTTTAGAATTCTTCTAAAGGCATTCAATTAAGTTTAGAAGCTCTCCAATTCCATCAAACTTAATACTAAGAGATTTATACTTGTAAAATACATGGAAATAGCCCATTTTCATAAAAATGTATTTGATTTTTTTTTGGGATGAACATTACAAGATTCAGTTTTACAAAATGAACTTATCATACAACAAGGTTGTAGGAAGAATAGTCTTTCATTTAAAACATCCTACAAAAACTTAGAAAATACTTGGAGAGAGTTAGTAATCAAATACATGCTCTAATGTTTGGTTATCATCAAAATTATTCTTGGGGTCAACAATGTCTTATCAAGAAGATATAATAATACCTCAAAAGGTCGTCTGTAAACGTAATGAAATAATTGTACCCACCTTTGGCACTAATATTCATGGGTCCGCATACATCAGTATGTACTAGACTTAGATCTCTTTGGCTCGTTCACCTTTTCCAGTAAAAGGTGATCTTGTCATCTTTCTAAGAAGACAGGACTCACAGGTTGGTAGTGAACCACTTTCACTAAACTCGAGGAGACCTCGCTCTTCAACCTATTTATCATGCTCTTGTTAATATGACCTAGCCTACAATGCCATAGGTATGCATAGCTAACATTATCTATCCTAGGGCATTTGCCAGATGTGTCCACTATACTAATAGGTTGCGACAGTACATAAATGTCATTATTCATATTGCCATTCATCACAACAGAATCATTCCAAATGATTTTGCAAATGTCATTCTTTATTGATAGTTCATAACCATACATGGCCAATTAGCCTACAGAAATGATATTCAAGATGAAAGATAGACAATAATGACACTCATTCAAAATGATTGTACAAGACTTGAAAACTAGTTTGAGGACTCCTAATGCCAGGATTGGAACTTAGCTTCCATTTTCCACATTTAAGAATCTCTCGCCATCCTCGAATCTTCTACTAACTTAAAGTTTTTACAAAGAATTGCAAATATGAATTAAATTTTCTGTATCCAATATCCAGTTAGTGGTATCGCAGATAGAGCAACTACAAGGTATTATCATATAAATACCTTGTCCAACACCGTCCTGCTGCTTTCTCTTCTTGAACTTGTTTGGGTCAAGGGATGCAATATAAAGAGAGCAGTTTCTCTTCCATTGACCCAGCTTTTTACAGAAGAAGCACTCTGCTCGGCTCTTATCAGCCTTCACCCTCTTGGCCTGACTGGGTCCAGAAGCATTCTGCACCTTTTTTTCTTTATTTTTCTTTTTCCCTTTCTTAAAGGGACGATGCCCTGCCGAAGATCCTCCCACTAGATTTACCACCCCTTTGTTCAGTTGGTGGTCTTTCTCATAAGTCTACAGTAACCCCAACAGGCCGTGGTAGTTAACTGCAGGCTCATTTATTCTATAATGATTTAGAAAGTTTAGATAGGAAAAGGGCAGGGAATTCAGTATCGCATCTTTTCTAAGCTATTCATGCAAGGGATATCTGAGCTTGCCTAGGCTCTCAATCATCTCGATTATATACAATACATGACCAGTGACTGAGGCCCCATCACACATCCATGTATTATAGATAGCACAGGAGACCCTGTACCTCTCAAAGTCATTTGGTGTACCAAAAGACTCCTTCAACCTTTGAAGGATTTCCTTCAGCTGGGCTTCCTCGAATTTGTGACTAAACTCAACATTCATCGTTGCCAACATAATGTATCGATAGTGATCCTATCAAAGAGCCACTTCTGATAAGTGTCTCTGACCGAACCCCGAGCATTGGGAGCAGGAGTTTAAGGTACTAGATCTGATATCACATATAGGATCCGTTCATGCTCCAGGACAATCCTGAGCCTTCAATACCAGCTATCGAAGTTGGGACCCTTGAGCTTCTCATTATCATGATGAGACCGGAGCGACAGGTTGGAAGACATCTAAAAGGAAAACCAAAGTTTATTTGTGTATATGAATTATTAACCTAAAGACATGGACTTCAGTCTAAAGGCCCCTCCCATTATTTTATTCAGACTGGTAGCCTCTACCTCCAATTCGAGGAATTACTTTAATTCCTTAGTGGGTACTAGAGTCCAATAGACAATACATGAGCCTGACTTTGGCCAGCCCACCCATGCATGTCTAAAGGTAGGTTCTTCAACCAATTACTTCTCCAAGTAACCTCTAGTATTTAGGTTTTGCCCCAAGGTGCACTTCAATCGGCCTTTGGGCCTCCTATTGAAGGTCCTGGTTAGGTCCAACCATTAACATGACAAAATTCAATGCTTCTAACTAACGAATAGTCAAGCCTGACTTTAGCCGGCCCACCTGACCACCGTTTAGAGAGTCGCACTGAGCCATCATATTAGGAACAGCAATTCCAATAGCCTGATGAACATCCGATCTTTGGTTCTGTCGATGAACACCCAACTATTAGATCCATTACCATCCCACTT
Source organism: Areca catechu (assembly GCA_021397845.1). Classification (NCBI taxonomy): domain Eukaryota; kingdom Viridiplantae; phylum Streptophyta; class Magnoliopsida; order Arecales; family Arecaceae; genus Areca; species Areca catechu. Next base: position 148,283,953 of record CM038039.1, on the reverse strand, counting down.
AATGGAAGGCTAGGACTTGGTTATCCCCATAACTTCATCCTTTTATGGACCTAATAATTTAGAGGGTTTAATTTTAATATGATAGAAGAAGAGATGAAAAGACATGGATCAACCTCCCATTGACCATATCAGTTAGCAAGGAGGGTTACACATAACTAATGATCCATGGGCACCTAAAATCAGTCAAGACTGATTAACCTTGAGTGACATGGGTTAACACGAGTCAATGAGCTATCCAATCAATTCAGATCAACCACATTGGTTAGGTAAGTGAGATCATAGATTGGGTTCTGCCATTAACCATCTTGCTTTAGACACCAACCGAGTTGGCCAGGTAAGAGGTAGCCCCAAAGAACCAAGATCAAACTACCAAACTTACCTTAGATACCAATTGGTTCATCAAACTTGATTAGACTAGCCTAAGACTCGGGCTGACACTGAGCCACGAATTAGGTCCATTTAGATCTATGGACTAATCAAAGTAACTATTAGAGAGATCTATAGAGAAAAAATCCTAACTCAATATTTGATTAGATTAGTTCTCTACATAGTCCAATGCATCTAAACTTAGGTCTAACCCAATTAAGGACCTAATAGAAGCTAACCCATGACCCTTAAGGCTTATTAAAATGACTTAAAATCTTTGAATCATATTCCTAGAGTTCTTTGTCATTCAAGGTAACTTAATTCTTAATTAAGTTCAATAGCCTTAATGAATCAAAATAATTTCAATTAATAATGCAAAACAAGTTTACAATCAATCAAAATTTGAATTCACTATTTTTTCAGCATTCTCATGTCAAGTGTCGACTAACTAGGGGCAAGTTTCGACACTAGGTGTCGACACTTGGGTTGATTCATGGCCTAAGATGGGAAAAAAATAGAATGCCATGTTTTTTGGCATGCACTCATGAGTCAACACCTTCAAGGCAAAGTGTCGACTCACGAGCCCAAGTATCGACACTTCCCGGTCAAGTGTCGATACTTCAGTTTTATGAGTCAACTCAAGGATCGACTCAAGCCCTGTCATAGGGCAAAAAATATTGATTTCAAATCCAAAGTTTTTCCAAAGTTTTAATCAAAGCCGATCAAAACAAAACTCTTAGATCTCATCTAAATTTATTTTTTTGATCATAACAATCCAGATTTGATTAAAACACTTTTAATCTATAATCTCTTTACCTTTCTTCTTCATGAGTCAAATCACAAGCGGCACCCCTACATGCCATAGGAGATCCCATTGAATGGGAAGAGAGGGTCTTGCAGCCCTACTTCTCTCCTATGATCGGACGGCCATGGTGATGCACTCAATCCTTGTACTTTGAAAAAGAACTATGATGTTAAAGCATGCTAGTATTATTATACTACGAAGAACCTGGCTCTGATACCATTGAAGGTGAAAAAGCAGGCAAGCATGCATAGCAAAAAGATATTTTAAAATTATTTTAAAATAAGCACAGCAAAAGGCTTGGTAGATTGATCGAAATGATCTACCAAACTGCCTGCAATAGGACCTAGTATGATAATGTAGCATGCAATAAACATTATAAACAGGAAAAGAACCAAAGATGTAAACATACCTTACCATTATACCTTTGAAGGATGTGGAAAGAGCCCTCGAGCCACACACATGTCTGGCCTCTACCAAACTGCCTGCAATAGGACCTAGTATGAAAATGTAGCATGCAATAAACATTATAAACAGGAAAAGAACCAAAGATGTAAAGATACCTTACCATTATACCTTTGAAGGATGTGGAAAGAGCCCTCGAGCCACACACATGTCTGGCCTCTATGGAAAATTTACACCAGGGCTCGACTCTGATCAACTCCGTCGGAGTGCTAGCTCTTTAGGATCCTTGAGGCCGATCTTCTTCTTCTTGGAAGACGAGGAGAGGTGGAACCCATCCTAACTAGCTCTCTTTCCAAGACCTAGCTTAAGTGCTAGATATTTACACACCCAATACCCTAGAACTCATAAGTTTCTATTCTCTTCCCTCTCAAAATCAGGGCAGCAAGAAAACTTTTCAACAAGAAAATGATTTTCATCATCAAGCTTGGCAGCCCTAAAACAACCCTTATTTCTAGAGGCACCCATGAGAGGAAGAATGAAGGAGGAGGAGTGATTGGGGGAGAAGGTTGAGGGCTATACCAAATAGGTTCCAAGCTTAAATGGCAAGAATGACCATCATTCCATGAAAGCTTGGAGCTAAAACTAGCCAGATTTTGAAATTTGAATTCAAAATTTGAAGTTAAAACATTTACAGAAATCTTTCCAGAATTTTTTATCGTCACTTGTATGTGTCAACACTTGGAACATGGTCAATCACATTGACCTCCAGTGATGGTAAATGATTCTCAATCATCGATTAGCCTTTAGATCAGATAGAAAACCCTATGGTATGTGACTCCATAGGTTCGAAAACTAAGCCAGTAGCACTGGAACACTTCCAGTACCAGTCAAAGTCCTCATTTAGCAATGATATCCAAATCCAGATAGGTCAAAGATTATAGAGTAACTTTCTAGAATCTCTGACACATGGTTACCGCATAATTCATCCCTTTGACCTCACAATGCTCAAGATGACCTAGGGTTTGACTGCCAACCTTAATTTGGTTCATCCAAATTATGTCTCAACCTTACAAGTTCTGTGACTCCTCACAAGAACTACCTTGACTAAGGTTTTGCTAAATTGAGATAGCAAGTCATTCACTCCAAACTATTTGGAGGTGTCGATTCCATCATGATACACCATCGCTCTACAAGTACTTGACTGTTCCCAGAAATCTTTCATTACTGGATTAGAAATCTAGGTAGTTTGGCATCTAAGTACAGTAAGTTGCATGCAAGCTACCATGGTGACCTCAGGTCTGAGGGACCATATATCCATATCCCTTCACGAGCAATCCTTTAGTAAAAGGGAGCTTCCAAATGGTCACATTCAGTAAGATGTCACATATTTCATTTGTATATCACATCAGTGTCACCACACTCCTTGGTCAAGAGGACAACCAACCAATGTGAGATACAACAACTTATACTTGATATATCGTCGTTCGATAATAATGTATCCTTTGGTTGTGAACCAGTTTAAGAACTACTTGATATATCCTCTCCATATCAAATATAATGGAGTTCTAAGGACTCCATCACACAAGAGTTCTTTTCAGAAAAATGCACATGTAATGAACAGTCAAAAAAATAACTTTTATTCATTAAAAATTTAATACAATTATAAAATAGTACAACCATCTATAGCCTAGACGATTGGCTTTGGGACATAATTCCCAACACTTGTTTCTTTTCTTCCTTTGACATGAGCATTGCCACTCCGTGAGGGAGAGGGTGTGAGGCCCAAACCACTTCATCAAGCTCCTTCCATGGCCATATGAAGTGCCACTCCGTGAGGGAGAGGGTGTGAGATCCAAACCAAGTCTTCCAAGCCCCAAGTGGTTTCCTACAATCCTTTCTCTTCCCTTTCTTCCTTCAATTTCTTTCTTCTCCTTACCTACATGCCCCTAATGATCTCATTTGTAGGTTCTCTCTTTGTTCTCAAGTTAAAGATGAAGACCTCCTTGCCTCGGAACCATCTACATACAAAGTCCTCAGTCAAAGGAGTGTTGGTCTTCTAATCAAATTGCCATTCCTTGGAGTGTTGAGAGTAACCACTACCAAACATTTTAGCACTCATTGTTGGTAAGAAAACCCATCCTAAACTCTTAAGGCCTGATTGATGAAGATACTTGCCCTAGTTAGAATGGTTTCTTAACCATATGGTCCTCTTTCTTTTGATTGAGCAAGAACTACTTCGTAGGTAATTCAACTTTAATCTAGTAGTCTTGTACATTGAATTTACTTGCCCTCTCTTATACTTTAATTTTTCTAATATGTGTAAGAGTTCTTACTCATTTTAGGTTGCTAATCTCCTAAGCTAAAATTTTCATCTAGCATCCCACATCAAATAGGATGGGGCGAGGCTCGATAGGAGGCTCACCTCAAGCCTTGCCTCATACTCTGGGTTGATTGCCTCACTCGGGGGGCTTCTGGCTTGGTAGTGGGAGTGACCCCAAGCTTACCTTGCACCCTAGGTTTGTCTTGCACTCTAGGTTGATAACCTCGCCAAGAGGAGGATGGGTGCACTGAAAATGGGTGGTGGGCTGGCTCTGCCTCCAACCTTAGTGGGGCTTGCTGCAAGCCTTGCACTAAGGTTATCAGTGTTGGGAATTATGTTCTAAAGCTAATCGCCTAGGCTATAGGTGGTTGTCCTCAGTATTGTAATTTGTATATGAATTAATACAACTTTATTTTGATAGCTCATCACATTATTCATTTTCCTGTAATGAACTCTATTTATGTGATGAAGTCCTTAGGACTGCTCTGACTTCGATATAGAGAGGATATATTGAGTGGTCCTTTAAAAAGGTTCACAACCAAAGGATACATTATACAAGATGGTAATGTATCAAGTGTAAGTTATTGCGGTTCATATCATTTGGTTGTCCTCTTGACCAAAGGAGTGTGGTGATATTGATGTGATCTGCAAGTGGGATGTGTGACATCTCATTGAACATGACTCTATGGAGCTCCTTTCTGGCAAAGGATTGCTCACGATTGGATATGGGTATATGTGTCCCTCCGACCTGAGGTCACCATGGTAGCTTGCAAGCAACTCCATGTGCTTTGGTGCTGGAATACCCGGATTTCTAATTCGGTGATGGAAGGTTTCTAGGTATAGGCAAGTACTTGTGGAGGAGTGGTGGACCAAGATGGAATTGACCTGTCCAAATTATTTGGATTGAATGTCTCGCAGTGTCTCAATTTAGCAAATCCTCGACCGGGGTAGTCCTAGTGAGGAGTTACTAGACTGCAAGGTTGAGACATGTTGTGGATCGACTCAGTAAGGGTTGGCAGTCTAACCCTAGGTCATCTTAAGCATTGGTGATCAAAGGGATGAATTATACAGTAACCATATGCCAGAGGTTCGATAGATTGCTCTCGCATCTTCGACCTATCCAGATGCCGAGACCTAATGCTAGATGGTATCTTGTGCTACTATTGAAAGTGTTCCAGTGCTACCATTTAGGTTCGAACCTATGAGGTCACATGCCATAGAGGATTTCTTCCTGATCCGGGAGCCGATCAATGATTGGAAATCATTTTGGTATTAAGGTCAAACGGTATAATTGAGCACACATTGGATTTTTTCTGATCAATCTAGTCTGATTTGGATCGACCAGGATTGGTTTAGGTCAACCAGGAACTGTTCCTAGTAGACCAGGACTAGACCCGATTTTTTTACTGATCAGGTTTGGTCAGACCGGGTTTTTATGAACCTGTTTTTGGGTCTTGATGAATCGATTTAAAACTTGCATCTTTACACGGTGTTTTCTCCCTCTTCCCCTGCTATCCATTCCCTTGTTTTTATCGTGTGATTGGGAAAAGAACAACTGTTGATCGTTGCAGCTTGGGATTTCTGATAATGATCCTTAGCACTGGAAGGGGTCCCATGTGTTTTTCTCCCGCACATCATTCCTTTCACTCACTCTCTATTTTTCACGGTGATTTACCCTTTGTTCTTTTCCAGCCTATTTTTTCCCTGTGTCTTAAACCGATTCAAGAGCCCATTCAAAATGAGTTTTGGATTTTATCTGATCTTCTCTCTCGATGACTTGCTGGCCTTCACGGGTTTTCTCAGCATCTTATGTATTTTGGTTGATGGCCATGAGAGATTTTTGAAGAGGGGAAAAAACAGGGTATGGGATAAAGAGGAGCAAAGAGCAATTTATTTCTATCTGTGAGAGAGTTTTTGGGATGGTTTTCTGAGTGCAAAAAATTCATAGGGGGCCCGTGTAATCCTTCCCTATTCTTCACGATCTCCATTGTGTGTTTTAGGTGGAGTAAGGGCGGTCTTGGAGAAGACCATCCATAAAGATCTCTTTGGCTTTCCCTGCTCCACCTATTCATGACCTGTTGATTGATTCCTGGAGGACTAGCATCCATCCAAGAGTTGGATCAGCGAGAGCCCGTGCATGGATACTCTAGAGGGTAGACATTTGGACACCTTGAGAGATTGGACCAATCCTTTCTTCTTCTTGCTGTTGCAGATCAATAGGAAGCCCTGTTTGTAGATCTGTTCTGAAGACTACAGGAGTTTTACCAGCTGCCTTTGTTTTGCTTTTGGAGTGCAACCGGCTGCCTTATTTTGCTATTGAAGGGAGTCAGCTTCTTCCTGCTTCGATCCAAAATTCAGAACAAAAGGAAGCTCTATAAAGTATGTTATTCCCTTTTTTTATCATGCATATTTAGATCTAAATTTTATCATATTGTTTATAATTATTGCATTTGCCTATACATACATGTGTATTAGTTACATGCATCATGTTTATGTTAGATCCTATGCATGAGTAGGTTTTTCCGTTTGCATGCTTAAAAAAATTTTAATTATGCAATACCTACTCCTTAGTGCAGCATGCCTAGGGAAGGCATCCAATGCACTGATTTTCTTTCAATCAGCACCTGGACTTATTGGAAGAGCTATTGGAACTGATCGATAGTAATGGTAGGAGCAATTAATGGTCCCACCTCTCCTCCCTTTGGAGGAACCGAAGATAAGATAGCCAAGGTTGTGGATGCCTTAATGGGAGCAGACACAACTATCTGCTTTTCCTTGGCCATGGCATGAACTAAAGGTCAGAAGAAACTAGTGACAAACTCTAAATTTCAATGAAGTTTACGGGCACGTTGGCTCTTCCTCTAGCATTCTTTATTTATTGGATCAAAAGATAGGCTGACTCAAGCTCGACTTGGATAAGGCTGGAGTTGATATGGCTACTAATGTAGAGCTGAGTCTCGCAAGGTTCTATACTGGGAGTCAGGTCCTAGAAGATAGAGAAGACCAGAAAGTTCACACATGGTGGAAAGTTTTCCTATGGTGGACCCTCCGATACCTAAGTCAATCTCCTAGAAAGGCAAATAGAGAAGGTTTAGAAGTCCCCTTTGGGTTTAGAGAGTAGAGTAGAGTTGAGAGGAGCTAGAGAAGAAATGAAGGATGGAGACAAAATAAGCTTTATGAGAGAAGGGGTTCTCAGTACATATGAGCCCACTTCCAAGAAGATGGCACACTAGTGAATGGAGTTACAGAGACCAAGACACTCCATGAAAAATGGAAAGCATGTAAGGTGGCCTGCAAATATCTTGATGAATATTCAGATGGATGCTCATAGAATCAAAGAGCTTTATGGTGTGATTTGAGAAGAGGGTTCCTTTGTCTGAAAGGAAGGTCTCTTAAGAAAGGAGAGGTCTCTCAGTTCCTCTTTGCCTTGCATCCTTATTCTTCTCCATTTAGCTTTCTTCACCTTTTGGCTCTCTCATATTCCACTTACTGGAGGGTCTTAGGGAACAAGTATATAGGCATGTACCTGATGCCCAAAGAGGAATGATGTGTGATGCAGGGGAGTGGCATCTAGCATGTCCTGATTATTATATGCACAGTCTTAATAGGAGCCATACCATGGTTGGTAGAGAAGAGAGTAGTGACTAGCACAGCATGTCCCTATGGTGAGCATCCCTCAGATGTCGAGCATTAATGGCCACCACTTCTAGAGCATGCATGACTAGAGGGATAGAGACAGGCCTAGCAATGTTTGACATCCCCCAAAGGATTGGTGAGAACACATCTTAATGTCTAGGTGTCCGGTTAGATTGGTGCTTCAGCGCCATGCTGGACCAACCAAATCTAGATGTATCATATAGTACACCGACTTTTGTATTCGTTCCACTTCTTGAATAAGGACGGAGCCAATTACTAAAGGAGAGATCACTAGGTATAAAATATTACTCCTCACTTGGGTTGGTTTTGCTAAGGAGTGGAGGTGTGTCGAGGTAGGCTTTAAGCTCTTCGAATGTCTTTTGGCATTCCTCGGTCCATTGAAAATCATTCAACTTCTTCAATGTTTGGAAGAAGGGTAAGCACCACTCAGCTGATCTAGAAATGAATTGACTGACGGCGGTGACCCTCCCAAGGAGCCTTTGGAACTTCTTTACTATTTTTGGTGCAGCCATCTACCTCATAGCCTATATTTTGTCTAGATTGGTCTCAATCCCTCAATTAGATATCATGAACCTAATGAACTTCTCATATGTGACTCTGAATATGCATTTGGCTGGATTCAACTTTATTTGGTACTTATGCAGGGTGGTGAAGGTCTCCTCTAGATCATCCACATGACTGCTAAGTCATGGTTTTAAGCTATCATATCATCAACATAGACCTCCTTGTTGTGGTCAATGTAGTCCTTAATGATCTTGTTCACCAATCGCTAGTATATAGCCTCCATATTTTTTAGGCTAAATGGCATCACTCTATAACAAAACAATCCATGGTCAGTAATAAAAGAAGTGTTTTTCTCATCCTTGAGTGCCATGCAAATTTGGTTGTATTTCGAGAATGCATCCATGAAGGTAAGGAGCTCATGGCCAACCATCGTGTCCACTAGCTGGTAAATGCAGGAAAGTGGATAGCTATCCTTTGGGTAGGCTTTGTTGAGATTTGTGAAGTCCATGTACATCCATCACTTTTAATTATGTTGACTCCTATCTTGATTTTGATGAATAACAAAATACTTAAGTATATTTGAGTACTAATTATGTGTTAAAAGTCTGTTTATCAGATTTAGGTAGTCATCAAAGTTAGAGTGTGTTATAAGATCAAAATGCTTGTCAGTCTGTTGAAGAAGTCACTTAAGTTAATGGATTTTAAAGTTACATAGACTTTGGAACATGAGAAAGATTTTTAAGAGCTCAAAATTTTAGTTTGGACAAGTTTTAGCACGATTTCAGTTAAGTGTCAACTCAAGTGTCGACTCACAGAGGCTTGAGCTGATATATAAAAAAAGTTTCAGTTGGCATGTAGAAGTGTCGACTCATGAATAGCCAAGTGTTGACTCATGTGTCGACTCAAGGCCTATGACCAAACAGGATACATAACATGCCGATTTCAGGAGTTTGGTCAAGTATCGACTCATGGAGATGAAGTGTCTACTCAAGTGTCAACTTACCAGAAGAAGTATCGACGTACCAGTACATTCCAGAGAGCCTTAGAAGACATACTTGACCTAGTGTCGACTCAAGTGTCGACTCATGGTCTGAAGTGTCAACACTTATGGATCGAACAGCAAAGCAACGGCTAGTTTTTGAAGTGCATAACTTTTCCATTTCGTGTCTAATGACTAGTTTTTCCTCTCCAACGGCTATAATCAAATTTTTAGGGGTTGGAAAGGTATTTAAACACCACCAAACATAAGATGGATAAATCTTTTAGGAAACCAATGAGAGCATTCATTGAAAACCTTCAAGTATCCAATACTTTGAGAGATTTGAGCCTTCAAGCATACTAAGTTCAGAAAAAGCTTTCAAGTCCACATCTTCAAGCATTGATTGAGGCTTCAACAACTTGAAGACAAAGCCTTTCAACCACATTCAAAAGCTTTATTGAGTTTTATTGGCTTTTTAAGAAAGCTTATTGTATTTTTATATTGTATTTGAGTCATTTTATTGTTACTAGTTTTAAGGAGATTAAAACTAGTACTGAGGTTTGTTGGTTAGCCTTGTGTAAAAATCAATTAAGGTTGTTGGTTAGCCTTATGTAAAAACCGAGGTTGTTGGTTAGCCTTATGTAAAAACCAATTGAGAATGTTGGTTAGCCTTGTGTGAAAACCAACCAAGGTTTGTTGGTGAGCCTTGAGAGAAAACCAACTTGGTTCGTTGGTAAGCCAAGAGTGAAAAACCAACTAGGTTTTTGGTTAGTCTTGTGAGTAAAAACCAAGGAATTTTGATTAGTGAGCATAGAAAACTAATCTACTGTAATCATGGTTGGATTATAGTAAAACTCCCAAAGGAAGCTTGGGGAGTGGATGTAGGTATTTTGAGATACACCGAACTATTATAAATTTTCTATGTTTGTGATTGCTTATTATTCTTTCTGCATTTACTTCATTACTTCTACTACATATTATTATTGAGCACATAAACATCTTGGAAACACACTAGCACCTGATTTTTAATTCATTCAAAAAAATTTTAGAAACCTAATTCACCGTCCCTTTTGAGTTGCTTTAGCTGGACAACAAATGGTATCAGAGCCTGGTTCTTAACTAAGTAGGTATAACCACCTTGAGTAAAAGACTATGGTAGCCCCAATAGGTACTAGTGTTGTTGAGGGTCAAGCCTCAAATAGACCACCATTTTTCAACAGCACAAACTATACATATTGGAAAACATGCATGCACATTTACATGCATTCTATTAATTATAATCTTTGGAAAGTGGTAGTTAGAGGTCAACATGTTCTTTCAATTATGGTTAATAGCATTTCTATTCTAAAGCTTGAAAAAGATTGGGATGAAAATGATACTAAGCAATCTGAGCTTAATGCCAAAGCAATAAACTTACTTTATTGCATATTAGATCCTAGCAATTTAAATAGGATTTCCATATGTGCATCGACAAAAGAAATATAAGACACACTTGAGATTACACATGAGGATATCCATCAAGTAAAAAATATAAAAATAAATATGCTTGTGCATACATATGAAATATTTAGAATGGAGCATTATGAATCCATAACTAATATGATACAAGATTTACTAACATTGTAAATAGTATGAGAAGTCTTAACAAAGTTATGTCTAACATTGACCTTATCAATAAAATTCTCAGGTCTTTGCTATCTTCTTGGGCATTCAAGAAGTGAAAGTTGTTGAAACCCAAGCTTTGAAGCAACTCATCAGTTCACTCATGACTTATGAGTTAAACTTAAAGCAAAAGGAAGCAAATGCTAATGAGAAAAAAAAATAATTGCCCTTAAGGCCTCGATAACTAAAGAAGAATCAAGTTAGAATTCGGAAGAGGGAGAAGAAGAAGTTAAGAAAGCTCTTATAGCTAGAAAATTTAGGACATTCATGAGGAAGAAGGCTAAAAAGAAGTTCAAGAAAAAGGTAATGATGGCAGCTTGGAGTGAGAGTGAGGACTCAAGCTCCGAGGAGGAACAAGCACAAAAAATAGCCAATCTTTGTCTCATGGCAAATGAGGAAGAGATAAATTTTGAACTTGACTTTACTTTTGATGAATTAAGAGATGCTTTTGAAGATCTTTGCATGAATATAAAATATTAAAAATTAAGCACAAGAAATTAAAGAAGCAAGCTAATTCTTTTTCTTTTGAAAATAATAATCTTAGAAATGAAAACAAAGAATTAAAAGCCAAGGTTATTATTTTGGAAAAGGAAAAGAATGATCTCTAAAAAGATCCAAGGTTGTTGTTTCAAATGATGAGCATATGAAGAAGAATAAAGATCTTGAGTTGGAGAATAAAAAGTTTAAAGAAGAGCTTGATCGAGTCAAGCCTTTTGTTGAAAAATTCATGTTTAGTTCTGAAAAATTGAATTTATTGTTGAATAGTCAACGTGCAGTTTTTAACAAACCCAGTTTGGGGTATAAACCTAAAAAATAATAAAAGTATTTCAAAAACTTCTTTATTCCTGCATCTTCTAGTATTACATGCAATTGTTGTGGAAAATCGGGACATAAAGCATATATGTGTAACAAAAGAAAACTGAATACTTCTAACAGGATTTGGATTCCAAAAGGAACCATGAACACTAACCTAAATGAATCCAAGAAAGCTTGGATACCAAAACTATCCACTTGATATATTTTGCAGGAATGTCTTGCAGCCCAATAAGAAGAAAGGAAGATGGTACTTGAATTATAGCTATACAAGACATATAAAGAGTGGACCGGCAACATTTTGGACATAATGGTAAAAGAAAGACTATCTATATTGGTGAAATCTAAATATCTCTTTCCATATTTATTGAAAAAGTATTAGTTTAAACAAAACTTATTAAGTATAAGTCATTTTATGATAAATATTTCAAGGTTACATCTAAAGATTCTCTGTGTCACTAGTAGCTTTGATAATTGTCTTAACTTCTTAACTAGAATCAAATCAAGACTTATAGCTAATGGATGTGATCATGAACAAGAGATTGATTTTGATAAATCTTATGTACACATGATTAAACTTGTGGCTATAAGACTTTCACTTGCTTTTGGTTAATATATTTAAACTATTTCAAGTGAATGTGATGATTTCTACTTCTAGACTCTCTTCTCTATGTTTATGCCAAAATTATATGGTTTTTATGAATTCTACTCAATTTTGTATTGTATGATATCTATGCTTGAGCTAGAAATGGTATTATAATTAGGAACAAGGCTAGACTGGTAGCTAAGGGTTACAATCAAGAAGAAGGAATTGATTTTGATGAAACCTTTTCTCCAGTTACTAGACTTGAAATATTATACTTTTACTTGCATTCACATGTTTCATGGATTTTAACTTATTTCAAATGGATGTTAAAAGTGTATTTTTAAATGGATACATAACAGAAGAGGTATATGTAGAACAACCTCCTGGTTTTGAAAATCATGCATATCCTGACCATATTTTCAAATTGCATAAAACTCTTCATGGTTTAAAATAGGCCCCATGTGCTTGGTATGAAAGATTAAGCAAATTTTTGATTAAGAATAGCTTTACTAGGGGACATGTAGATACTACTTTGTTTTTAAAGAGAAAAGTTGATGACCTCCTAGTGGTACAAATCTATGTCGATAACATTTTATTTGGTGCTACTAATGAAGCTCTTTGTCAAGAGTTTGCTAAGCTTATACAGGGTGAGTTTGAGATGAGCATGATGGGAGAATTAAGCTACTTCCTCGGACTCCAAATCAAACAAACCAGAGAAGGGATCTTCATCAACCAAGCTAAGTACATCAAGGAAATTCTGAAAAAGTTTGAGATGGAGAAGACAAAACCTCTTGGCACACCAATGAGCCCTTCATGCAAGCTTGACAAAGATGAATCTGGTATGAGTATTGATCAAAAACTTTATAAAGATATCATTAACTCCTTATTATATTTAACTGCAAGTAGACTAGATATCATATTTAGTATATGTATGTGTGCAAGGTATCAGTCTGAACCTAAAGAATCTCATTTATTAGCTATCAAATGCATACTTAGATATCTATTTGGCATTATTGACATTGGTTTGTGGTACTTTAAGGACTCTGTAATAGAATTGATTGCTTATTCTGATGCTAATTTTGTTGGACGTAAACTAGATAGAAAAAGCACATCAAGAACCTGTCAATTTCTTGGAGTTAATTTAATCTCCTGGTTTAGCAAGAAATAAAATTCAGTTGCACTATCTATAGTTGAAGCTGAGTATATTGTAGCTGTAAGTTGTTGTGCTCAAATCTTATAGATTAAACAACAACTCGAAAATTTTAGTATTAAATTAACTAAAACACCTATTAGATGTGACAACACCAATGCAATCAACTTAACTAAAACCCTATGCAACATTCTAGAAGTAAACATATAGAGGTTAGACATCACTTTATTAGAGATCATATTCAAAATAATGATATTTTGCTTTAATTTGTCTGTACTAGAAAGCAACTAGCTGATATACTGACCAAGCCACTCAATGAAGATAGGTTTAATTTCATTAAAAGAGAATTAGGGATCCTTGATCCTTTTGATTAGATCTTGATCATTCTTTATAACCTTTGGAATTCCCTTTAAAAATTTCTTGACCTTATGATCTTGAAACTCGTTATCAATCATAATTGACCATTCAAATCATCTCTCTTGATTTTTATATGATTTTTTTTATTTTTCTCTGATTTTCTTCAGGTGTCGACACCTGAAAGTGTCAACTCACTGATGTGTTGACACTAGACACTAGCTGAAGTGTCGACACTTGATCGGCGTGAACTATTTTTAAACAAAACTAGCGATCTTTTTCTTCTCATCTCCTCTGAGCCGACACTTGCCCTCATTGTGCCCTAGCTTTTGTTAACCCCTGTTTAGGGTTCTAATGCTTCCTTTTTAGGTTGGATCCCATTTTCCTCTCACATCCCTCTATTTCTCATGGTTTGACCATGATTCCAGCTGTTGTTTCCCTTTCCCTTTCGTATCTCTTTGATTTATGGATTATGGGACCAAGGAAACAAGTTATGAGGAGACCACATTATGCTTCTCAAGGTACAAAGCACCGTACCAAGGCAAGGCTTGATGCTTCTTAGCCAATAGTTGCTCCATCGTAGCATGATGTTCCCGCTCAACCACCAACTATCTCAAGAGTAAATCGCATGGCCTCCAAGGCCATTATAGGTAGATGTTGGGTGGATTTTGACTTCCTTGATCTACAGCATTTTTGGATAGGAGACTGGTTGAGGGATGCTGGACTGGTTCAGTTCTGCACTCTTCGATAGAGATTTTACCTAGACTTGATGAGATAGTTCTATGGGACTTTGGCCAAGGGTGCTGATGGATGGATTGGAGAGGTCAGAGGTGTCTCCATTCCATTGTCTGCTGAGATTCTGAGTTGCATCTGAGAGATACCCATGAGAGGCACTATAGCCGATTCACTTGGAGATCGAATCAGCAGCTTCAGATGTATTATGAAGAGAAATGACTTGGGTGAGGGAGCCACTATCATCACATCACAGCTATCTGCAGAGATGAGACTCCTTCATTGATGGGGGACAAAAATAAAATGATGAATGGAGAGTGTTAGCAAGCTAACCAGCAAGCAAACTTGAGCAATTAATTATCAAATAAATGGTCTAAATTAATCTAAGAAAAGAATCTTCATAAGGAGACTAGTTGATCTAAATTACAATACCCAAAATGTAGATCTAGTTCAAAATAGAGATTAGGATCTTCATGGCAAGGAAATCATCACTACTAGGGCAAGTTAACCTTCAAATGATCATATTTAATGAAGCTTAGGAAGAGTTTTCCAACCAAAAATGATGGCTAATTATTTGGTGGAAGAAGGAGCTCTCTTTACTCAAGGATTGAGGTCTAAACTATAAGACTAGCACTCCCTACCTTTAGGACTCACCTTGGCCATGATCCTTGGCTTGGAGACCTTCATCTTGGACTTGGAAAGTCAGAGAAAACCTGCATCAAATCAGAGATTAGGCATGGAAAGAGAATTCAAAATTGGAATGGAAATAAGAAGAAGAAGAAAGGGAAAACAAGGAAGTAACGCCTTCAAGGAATGATGCATGGATCTTGGATTAAGCAAGGAGCACTCCACCTTTCAATCACTCAAAGGACCTCTCACTCCCTTCTCAAACATGAATTTAAACATTCCAACTTAAAAGACTAAATCACTCCAACTAGAAGAACTAAATCACTCCATACAAGAAGAACTCAAGATAGAACTCAACAAGAAAAAAACCTTCATTAATTCTCAAAATATTTCATACATGGAATGCCTTACAAGGAGTCATCCAAAGTAAGGAGGGGAGGTGGAGTTAGGTTAGCTAACCATTTCTAGTTAAATTTAACTCCTTTGGTTACATAGTTGCAACAAGAAACAACTTCTAGGTAAGAGGTTGTAACAACTTGCTATGTGGCACCTAGGTGGCTTTGACATAGCTTCTAATTGCTGATGTGGAGCCCTAGGTGTCTTGTGATCTGGCATCCCATATAGCAAGTTGGTTGGAGGGTTGTTGGATGAGTGAGGAGTGGTCCCATGCTTTCCCTCAAAATGCTTGATGTGTTGTTTCTCATGTCTCCCCAAAAATGTGTCCCATGTGAAGAATAAAATGGACTTCTAAGAGGTGGCATCATGGGCTTCAAAAGGTGGTATGTTGACTTGCTTGGGCTTTGACTTGGTCATGCTTGAAGTTGGTCTTGATCTGGATTAAGTCGACTCAAGGGACTGGCTGCCTTCTTCATGAGTCGGCTTCATGAATTGGTCTTTGTCTTCAAGGGTCTGGTGGGCTTCATTCCAAGGTTCTCATTAATCCTAAGTACAATATTTTAGCTAAAAAAAATATCAAGAGAATTAGTTGAAAAAAAAAATAATTTTTCTTATTGATGTCCCATCAATTCTCCCAGGGTGGAAAAGAGCTCAACTCCGTCGAGTAGGAATCAATCTGACTTTGGTAATACACTAGTAGGTTTGGTCGATTCTTTGTAGGTCTTCTCAAGTAATCCATGAGTCTTCAGAATCAGGGCATCCTTACCAATGAACCAAGTAGCGTTGATAGTCCCTGTTTCGAGTAGTGATAGTCTTATTGTCTAAGATTCGCTCATCCTATCTTACTGCTTTGGTAACTTGGCTGGTGGACACTCATGGATTAGCTCACTCTTAAAGATAGAATCAGGCTCGAAAGGCTCACTAGGTATCATTGTTGATTCCTTTAACCTCCTAGATCTGAATTGTTGAAAGTAGAACTGATACCAAAGTCGGATGGTCAATCTAGCACATATTAGGTCCAAATTCTCCTTACTATTTTGAAAATGACCTACACCACGGGCTTATAATCGTTTAGGTTTGGCCTTACCATGACATAGTCTCCTTCCTGAAATTCTTTGGCTCTTTTATGTGAGTTGATCATATGCTCGTTAATTTTATTGCTCAATTTTTTTTACTAATCATGCATGCATATGACTCTCGCAGTCATTGACACTTATGCATGGGAAAGTCAAATGACATCAAATGATAAAACATAAATGACACCAAAACAAAATAAGCTCTAATGGACTTTATTATCTATGAACTAAACTTTATTGCTAGGAAACAAATGTTCTTAATTTTCAATATTCCACTAAATGGCTTTGAAAACTCTGGTACACAACTTTAGGTAGGTGGCAGTGAATCTTAATTTGGTGCCCAATAAATGCCATAATGTCTTCCAAAAGTAACTGTTGAATATTACTGGGACCTGATCAATAGTATGGTAGATGTCCTAGCTAGGTGGATTAGGATTGGGGATGTTCTAGAAGGGTGAACCAAGCTTTGGGCAATTATCAGGGAATTCAATTTCTATCTTCCTTCTCTTACACTTTCATCTTTCAATTCCTACCATCTCTTCACTTCTAATCTTCATGTTAAATTCTTTTGCAGGTTCTACAATTTCTTGGGGTTGATCCTTTGAACTTGGTTCTAGATTTTTTTTGATGGTCAATACCTCATTAGGTGATCCTTCATTAATCTCTAGATGTAAATCCTCAACAGTGATTAATTATGGGTCCTCTATTATCTCCTCGAATTGTTCTTCATGGCTTTGTTCTTGGATCTCATTTTGATCATCCTCGTTGTTAATTTCTTTAGGCTGGGTAATTATTTTATCTTCAAATAATTGTTCTTGATCATATTCATCTATAAGGTTAGACCCAGCTTCATAAACTTCTTCTTTAAGTTCTTCAATGGGTGTAGGATTTTCTCTTTTTAGCCCTTCATTTGGACAAAACTTTAATTATATTTCATCCTTAAATTCTTCAATAGGTTCAGGAGATTTTTTCTCTGATTTTTCTATAAGTTTGGTCTCTTCTTCATCTCCCTCATACTTATTGAGTTTAGCAATATAATTAAATATAGGTGTATCATCTTGTCTCAATTTGTACCATTGGTCTAAAAGTTTTTGCTCATACTATTTACCTAGGTACTTTTCCCTCAGTTTACTCTTCATTTCTCTTCAAGTATTTATTTTATCCCCACTATAATAACCTTTTCGCTCAACTTCTCCCCAATATGCTTTAGCATGTCAGACTAACTTTGATTTGGCAAATTGATACTTTGTTACTTCTGACATTTCATCAATTTCAAAGTATTGATCCATTTTCTCTTCCCAATCGACATACACATCAGGATCTAAATTTCCATTGAAAGTGGGTGCATAGGATCGATTGCTCCTAAAGACTCTCTTCTCCTGATCTACAAAGTCTTGGTAAGGGTATCCAGGGTTATACTCAGGGGTGAGATCATGACATTGGGCTCTTGGACCAAGGGTAGGTGGACTAGGTGATTCAGTCTCAGCATGGATCCTATGGGCTTCTTCTATGAAGTCATGGTGAAGTCGTCTTGAATTGTATTCGGTAGTGAATTCATGATGATGGACTCTTAGACCTCGAGGAATTGACCTAAGTGACTCAAGTTCGGTGGGGTTCATTGGGATCTCTTCAAGTGTCCCAACATGGTCCTTCACTTGACCTAATTCCTTTCTCATTTGCCCTAATTGCCCATTTATGGTATCAAACTGTTTAGTCAGGGTTTTCAAAAAGAATTCAAGAATAGGATCCATGGGTAAAAATAGACTGAGTGTTGGACTATTGATATGGAGCTTCAAGCAGTACAAACCTAATTTCTAGGGCTTATAGACCTAAAAGTTCAAAATACAAGACTTAACTAGGTACTACTTAAGTATGTAATTACCCTGTCCACTGGCCAGGTAAGAGGTGGGGTTGCGGGAGACTTCCCTCGCTTTTGTGAGGTCCTAATTAAAAATCACAAGTCCGCTTAAGGCGTTTGCCATTTGACCTCTTGCCTTAGACACGAATTTCAAGAAATAAGTACAAACTCAAATAATACTTTGTCTTACCTTGTACTTGAACCTGACTTGTGGGAGTCCCTAGCTTTAGGTTCCTACTCAATTTCAATGATGGTTTAGGTTAATGCAAATGTGGGTGATTGTTTTGGGCCAAGGAAAGGTAATGACCTCCTTCCCTTATATTATGATTTAATGCCTTTAATTAGATTTAGGAATGGATGCACAAACAATTCACCAACTAGTTAACACAACAACTAGTATTAGCACAAACATGTGATTCAAACCCGAATTTTAAAAAATCAAAATTCAAAAAATTAAATTGAGAAATTTATATTTTGAAGTCCGAATTTTAGAAATCAAATTTTAAAATTTAAATCTCGAATTAGGATTAAAAAATCATTCTAGAAGTTAGAGTTGTTGCAAGATAGTTTCAGCCCTAACAACTTCTAGTCATCTAGTTTTAAACAAATTCAAAATTAAAATTTTAAAATTTCAAAAAAATAAAAATAAAAATTTGAATTGTTAGATCCCTTAGTGAAGATTCCATATTCTAGATTTTGAAGTTTAATTCCTGGAATTTGGTTAAGAAATTCATTTTGAAAGCTAGTTGTAAAAAAGATTTCAGCAGGAAACAACTTTCAACTAGCTAGTTTTAAAAATTTAAAATTTAATCTTTTCAAAAATCCAAAAATTTAAATTAAAATTGATTTGATTAACTCTCAGATAGAAATTCTCAGATTCTAAAGTTTTGACTTCAGATTAACACGAATTTTGGTTGAGAAGGTAGTTTGAAAGCACATGCTAGAGGTTCAGGCAGTTTATCTAACTCTTGATAACCTAAATTCAAATTTTGAATTCCTAACTCTAGATCCTTCTAAAATTCAAAGATCTGATGGGAAATAACAAAACTCGAAGTCTAGATCTCAGATCTAAAAATTAAAAATTTTAAAAAAATATTTTTATATTTTTTTGAAAATTAAATAAAATAGAAGGCAGAAACAGAATTCTGGACAGAACTTCAGAAATGATCTAAGAACTCATATTTTTAAATCTAGAGATAAATAAAAAAATATTTTTTTTGATTTTAAATTTAGAATCCTAACATACTAAGGTACTAGAAAAGTATTTTTTTGAATTTTTTTTTATTTATAAAAATTACTAAAATTCATGAAAAATTCAGGTGAATACTAGAACAGAAATTTCAGCAATCAAACACTTGACCTAGTAAAACCTTAAGCTCTTGATACCAAAAAATTGATGGGGGACGAAAATAAAATGATGAATGGAGAGTATTAGCAAGCTAAACAGAAAGCAAACTTGAGCAATTAATTATCAAATAAATGGTCTAAATTAATCCAAGAAAAGAATCTTCATAAGGAGACTAGTTGATCTAAATTACAATACTCGAAATGTCGATCTAGTTCAAAATGGAGATTAGGATCTTCATGGCAAGGAAACCATCACTACTAGGGTAAGTTAACCTTCAAATGATCAGATCTAATGAAGCTTAGGAAGAGTTTTCCTACCAACAATGATGGCTAATTATTTGGTGGAAGAAGGAGCTCTCTTTACTCAAGGATTGAGGTCTAAACTATAAAACTAGCACTCCCTACCTTTAGGACACACCTTGGCCATGATCCTTGGCTTGGAGACCTTCATCTTGGACTTGGAAAATCAGAGAAAACCTGCATCAAATCAGAGATTAGGCATGGAAGGAGAATTCAAAATTGGAATGGAAATAAGAAGAAGAAGAAAGGGAAAACAAGGAAGTAGAAACCGGCGCCTTCAAGAAACGATTCTTGGATCTTGGATCAAGCAAGGAGCACTCCACCTTTCAAGCACTCAAAGGACCTCTCACTCCCTTCTCAAACATGAATTTAAACACTCCAACTTAAAGGACTAAATCACTCCAACTAGAAGAACTAAATCACTCCATACAAGAAGAACTCAAGATAGAACTCAACAAGAAAAAAACCTTCATTAATTCTCAAAATATTTCATATATGGAATGCCTTACAAGGGGAACCTTGGACCCTATTTATAGCCTTAGGGGTCATCCAAAGTGAGGAGGGGAGGTGGAGTTAGGTTAGCTAACCATTTCTAGTTAAATTTAACTCCTTTGGTTACATAGTTGCAACAAGAAACAACTTCTAGGTAAGAGGTTGTAA
Organism: Areca catechu; assembly: GCA_021397845.1. Lineage (NCBI taxonomy): Eukaryota > Viridiplantae > Streptophyta > Magnoliopsida > Arecales > Arecaceae > Areca > Areca catechu. The sequence goes on along the minus strand of CM038039.1, from coordinate 148,263,359 downwards.
CAACTTGCTATATAGCACCTAGGTGGCTTCGACATGGCTTCTAATTGCTGATACGGAGCCCTAGGTGTCATGTGATGTGGCATCCCACATGGCAAGTTGGTTGGGGGGTTGTTGGGTGAGTGAGGAGTGGTCCCATGCTTCCCCTCAAAATGCTTGATGTGTTGTTTCTCATGTCTCCCCAAAAATGTGTCCCATGTGAAGAATAAAATGGGCTTCTAAGAGGTGGCATCATGGGCTTCAAAAGGTGGTATGTTAACTTGCTTGGGCTTTGACTTGGTCATGCTTGAAGTTGGTCTTGATCTAGATTGAGTCGACTCAAGGGACTAGCGGCCTTCTTTCATGAGTCGGCTTCATGAATTGGTCTTTGTCTTCAAGGGTTTGGTGGGCTTCATTCCAAGGTTCTCATTAATCCTAAGTACACTATTTTAGCTGAAAAAAATATCAAGAAAATTAGTTGAAAAATATTTTTTTTCTTGTTGATGTCCCATCATTCATCACATTGTGGCCTGGATTCTATTGCCGAATACTGGGTGATTTAACTTTATCACAGAGAGGGATTTCTTAGTTAGGTGTCACTGATTCGGAGGACGCCCCTCTGCCTGACAGTGCTAATGATTCACTAGATGACCGAGGTGGTGACCAGCAGGCGACTCTACTTGCCTTATGGCATGGGACTCACTAGACTATTCCGAGTTTATGGAGTTAATCTTGTCGGTGAGCAGTACAGAGAGCTTCTACATACTGACATATATGATGAGAGATCCTTATATCAAATGGGATACTAGAGACACCGAGGTCACTGGAGGTGTAGAGTTTCTAGATAGGTGCCTGACTTGGATGAGGATGCTGCTATAGAGGAGGAGGAGATATAGGGAGACGAGGCCAGGCCTTCTGAGCCACCTCGAGATTTATCTGAGTTACAGCCTGAGCCTTCTACTCGGCACACACTGAGGTGCCACCTCCAGCAGATGTTTTAGTGGATAGGATTACTCACTTGGAGATAGACATGCAGACCTTGAGACAGCGAGTTGATCAGATCAATGTGGAGATGAGATCTAGTTTTCATGAGATGAGAGAGGGGTTCACTACCATGATGGTTGTTCTATAGAGATTGACACCTGGCAGACCATCTTCCCCTCCACTGTCATCAGATTCTCCACCAGCACCACCAGCAGATGATCCAGAGATGGGAGCAGATCAGGATGATCCATTAGGACATTTTGATATTGATGATCTTATAGTGGAGCCCGAGCCAGAGATGGGAGCTAATTAGGACAGGGATTCGATTGAGCCTGCTGCTGTTGATGACATGCTAGCACCTGAGGCTGTTCCAGTTCCATTGAGTCCTGTCCTTTTGAGCCCTGTCTTACCCAGTACTCCTATCATCTCTAGTCATTCTGACTCTTTTTTTTAAGGCACATCCATTGTATGCACACCCATTCTGTCTTCCAATCATTATGATACTTCCATTGATGCCATTCAGATCACTACTACTATCACTCTACCTGATCCATCTGATGCTTTACCTACACCATCTATTTTTGTTCCCCCTACCTTTTTTGATAGGACACCCTTAGTATATTTTGCTTCCTTACCTATTTCTTCCTTATCCAGGGAGTTAGGTTTCTATATTCTTGAATTTCATATCATTTTTACTTTATCTGGATCCATTTTTGAACATACACCAGCTGATACTCCATTGGATTTCCCAGACTTTGACATTACACCTTTTGACACTGATTATATTATTGCTGACTCCAACCCAGTTCCCGTCCCTATCTCTATTCCTAACCCTGTTCCTGACACTGTTTCCCCTCCAGCACGAGCCAGAGGGAGAGCACAAGCCAGAGGCAGAGGTCGAGGATGTGGAGACACTCTTAGAGCGGTCCATACTAGATTGGTAGATCTTCAGCCCATGTGGCCACGATCTCATCCTTCTAGGACTACTGGACCTATTGTATTAAAAATTTGATCTTCCTTTGATGAGGACTAAACCCACTAAGAGTGGTCAGTATGTGAGTTAGTTGTACATGTGTTTTGTATGTATGATGAGTCTGTATCAATGTATCAGATTTAGTATGTACATTTTGTATCAGTGTATCGCAAAATATTTGGAGTTATATATACATATATGATGTTTTCAGTGTTTTCACTTGTATGTTCATGCTTCATTTTTTATTTGTATTGCTTTTGATACTCTTCTTACTATTTTCTCCACTTTATCCCTACCTTAAGGGGGAGGTTTGTTACTTATTTTTCTACTTTGTTTTGTTTTTCACCTTTTTCATGATGATAAAAAGGAGGAGAAGAAAGTACAAAAAAAAAAGGGGAGAAGAAAGTACAAAATGGGAAGAGAAGAAAGTGATAAGTATAAACATAGAGGAAAAAATAAGGGGAGAAAGTATTAAAGAGAGAAATTTCTAAACCTTTTGAAGATATTTTTGGAAAATGCTAATACATATTTGAAAAGTTTGAAGAATATTTTCAGATCATGTGTTGAGGGGGAGCTCTATCTTTATATTATTTGCTCTAATACTCTTATTCCTTAAAGAGTTTGTTCTAACACTCACATCTCGTTTCAAACCTAATTTTGCTCTGATACTCATTCCTTCAAATCTATTTTAGCTCTGATACATGCTTTTCCAAAAACCATTTTGCTCTGAAAATCTTTAAATAGTAAATTTTATCACTCTGATACTCTTTGACTCAAAAATTTACTCAATTTCAAACTTGCTCTAACATCAAATGATTTTATAACTCTCTATTGTCTTGATACATGTTGAAATTTAGTCTTTTGATGTTTTTTTTTGGAAATTTAATTTTATTACAAAACCAATTTGCTTTGACTATGCATGATTATTATCTATCTTGGTCTGAGTGAAAATAATGTTCAATCAACTCTGTTTATGTAAAATTTTGATACATCATTGCATTTGCTCTAACTATGTTCATTGCTATTCTTTTTGCTCTGAATAAAGCTAATGAACATTCCACTCTTATATATGCTTATGTTATGATACATTCTTACCCTAGATCTGATATGCTAGGTTAAGTATCGACACATTGTAGTTATATGAATTGAATTTATTTAAGTTATATGCTAAATGATGATACTTTGCTCTATGATAGTCATTACAACATTACTCTGCTACTTATAGCCAATTGCTCTCAACTTATTGCTAATCTTTTGAGCTTACCATGTTTATATACTTAAAGATTTTGTCATCATCAAAAAGAGAGAGATTGTTGACTTCTATCTTGATTTTGATGAATAACAAAATACTTAAGTATGTTTGAGTACTAATTATATGTTAAAAGTGTATTTATCAGATTTAAGTACTCATCAAAGTTAGAGTGTATTATAAGACAAAATGCTTGTCAGTCTGTTAAAGAAGTCACTTAAGTTAATGAATTTTCAAGTTACATGGACTTTGAAATATGAGAAAGACTTTAAAAAGCTCAAAATTTTAGTTTGGACAAGTTTCAGCACAGTTTCAGTCAAGTGTCGACTCAGGTGTCAACTCACAGAGGCTTAAACTCATATGCATGAAAAGTTTTAGCTGGCATACAGAAGTATCGACTCATGAATAACCAAGGTCTACTCAAGTGTTGACTCATGTGTCGACTTAAGGTCTGAGACCAAATAGGATATATAACATGCTAATTTCAGGAGTTTGGCCAAGATCGACTCATGGAGATGAAATGTCAACTCAAGTGTCGACTCACCAGAAGAAGTGTCGATGCACTAGTACATTCTAGAGAGTCTGAAAAGATATACTTGACCTAGTGTTGACTCAAATGTTGACTCATGTGTCGACTCATGGTCTGAAGTGTCGATACTTGTGGATTGAACAGCACAACAATGGCTAGCTTTTGAAGTATAGAACTTTTTCATTTCATGTCTAACGGCTAGTTTCTCCTCTCCAATGGCTATAATTAGATTTTTAGGAGTTGGAAAGGTATTTAAACACTGACAAACACAAGAGGGATGGATCTATTGGAAAACCAATGAGAGCATTCATTGAAAACCTTCAAGCATCTAATACTTTGAGAGATTTGAGCCTTCAAGTACACTAAGTGCAGAAAAAGCTTTCAAGTCCACATCTTCAAGCATTGATTGAGGCTTCAATAACTTGAAGACAAAGCCTTTCAACCACATTCAAGAGCTTCATCGAGTTTTATTTGCTTTTGAGAAAGCTTATTGTATTCTTATATTATATTTGAGTTATTTTGTTGTTACTAGTTTTAAGGGGATTGAAACTAATACTAAGATCTGTTGGTTAGTCTTGTGTAAAAACCAACTGAGGTTGTTGGTTAGCCTTGTGTAAAAACTAACTGAGGTTGTTAGTTAGCCTTGTATGAAAACCAACCGAGGTTTGTTGGTGAGCCTTGAGTGAAAACTAACTTGGTTCGTTGGTAAGCCAAGAGTGAAAAACCAACTAGGTTTTTGGTTAGCCTTGTGAGTAAAAACCAAGGGGTTTTGATTAGTGAGCCCGAAAAACTAATCTGCTATAATCAAGGTTGGGTTATAATGAAATTTTCAAGGAGAGCTTAGGAAATGGACGTAGGTATTTTGAGATACACCGAATCATTATAAATTTTCTATGTTTGTGATTGCTTATTATTCTTACTGTATTTACTTCATTACTTCTGCTACATATTATTATTAAGCACACAAGCATCTTAGAAATATACTAGCACCTAATTTTTAATTCATTCAAAAAGTTTTTAGAAACTCAATTCACCCCCCATCTTGGGTTGCTTTAGCTAGGCAACAAATTAGCTTTCTTCACCAACACTACATTGGCTAAGCACTTAGAATAGTTGACTTTTTTAATGAATCCTGCATCAGTCAGCTTTTATACTTCTTCAACCATGACCTTTTGTCTCTTTAGAGTGAAACTTCTTTTCTTTTGTTTCATCGATTGGGGATTTGGATTCACCTTTAGATGATGCACCATCATTTTAGGATCGATGCCTAGCATATATATATGCGACTAAGCAAAAATATTAGCATTATTCTAAAGAAAGGTCATTAATTGTTGCCTTTTAGCCTCATCTAGTTTAGAGCCAATCTAGACCTATGTGCTGGGGATTCCCATCATGCATGGGGATGACCATAAGGTCTTCAATAAGCTTCCTTCGTTCTTGGTCTATTCATCTCTAGCATCCAACCCTTCAACCAGGAGAGCATTTAGGGGTTTAGTTTGGCTAGCCACCAGATAGCATTATCTCACCAGAGCTTGGTTCCCATGCACTTTCCCTACTCTTCGCAGGGTGGGGAATCTCATAAATAGATAATAAGTTGATACTATTCTGCAGAAAGAATTTAGCCCCAATTGATCAAAAATGGCATTGTTAGCCGAGGGAGTCTTTACAACTATGAAAGTAAGGCACACTTGGGACCATCGAAGGGCACTTCCCGCTACCATGGGCAATGCAATGGTTCCTTCGACAGGAACTGGCTCCCTCGAGAATCTTGTTATAGGTGCATCTAGCCTTTTCAGTCATTTAGGAGAAATATCCATTTTTAAAAGAGCATCTAAAATAATATATCCACCAAGCTTTCACTATCAACAAGTATGTGATGTACATTATAGTCATCAATGTTGAGGGTTACAACCATAAGATCATGGTGGGGATATTGCACCCCCTCAGCATCAACTCAAGTGAAGGTGATGACTTCATCAAAACTCTATCCTTGACTAGCTTTGGCTTCTCCCTCTAGCCCTCCAACAATGGTGTTGACATCTTTGGTAGGTTGGTTGGCTGGTTCCTCTACCCTCGATAATGGTTTTGGCAAGCATGGGACTAGAACATCATGCTGCTCTTTCTAGTCCTGGACGAATCAATCTAACCAGCCACTATGGATAAGCATCTTGATTTCATCTTGCAGCTATATGCACTTGATAATTATATTATATACACATATAAAAGCATTAATTTAATAATCAAACTATCTTTATTTATATCAAATTGATACTTTTATACATTAATTTTAGGAAAGAAGACTATCATTGCAAAGAGCTCGATTTTTGGAATTTAACAGTGTAGATGGCACTCAAATCGGAATTCAAATAGGCCCAGAATCAGAGTTTCAAGTTTATTAAATAAATTACATGAATATTAAAGTAGGCAGTCCACCATGGACTGACTGTTGGGTTCACAAACTCCCGCACGGTCCATCGGTAGCTATTATTGTCAGTCCATATCCCTGCCCGTGGACCATAGCCACTGTCTCAAGCCATCTGGCCACCTGGATTGTCCACCACCTTCCCCCACTCCATCAAGATCCTCCTCATGGCCGGGAGAAGATGTCAAGCCACCAGAACACCACCGCGAGACCCATCTTTCTAACCGAACACTTCTCTTCTCCGTTCGGCCACCACCATCTCCCTACCACTACTACCGACTATCATCGTCCGCCACCTGAGCCATCCCGTGATACCGGTGCGGTATGCCGGAGAAACCCCCAAGGTGCCAGCATCTACCCTCCTTGATTAGTGCCTTCTTCCCATCTTTTCTTTACCAACACCACTACCGTCGATCGTTGTCGTCCGATGCCCATCAATGCCACCACTGAATTAGGAGAAGCACGGCTCAAATTCCAATCAAGGAAGGAGAGGGATTTAGGGATGTGATAGGAGTCTGGATCGGACTCTATTTCTCAAGAAAGAAGGAGATCTTGATCAGCCCATCAAGATGCACATCGGATGGTTAAAAATTTTCCATGCGATATCTAGCCGATCTGGAGCTTGATTGAGTCCAATTTGATTGGGAGGAAGCCTTAGATGAGCTCTATTTAAAGGACCCTATGCTACAATAGAAAGGCATCCTTAAGAGACGATACGGTATAGGGTAGATGGCATAGCTTGGGTTGCGAGTTGGCCTCTAAGAGTGAGATTTTTTAGAGGAGAGTTCTGCCCCCTACACCATCTTTAAGCCTACTTCATCTCCAAGATTAAGATCCAAGGAGAAAGAAGTAGAAAAAGTCAGTTTGCTCCGAGGAGTATGAAAGAAGAAGGGAGTTTGTTGACCATCTTTCGAACAAAGCTGTGCCAATCTACTTCCAATCTTTATTACTATTTTTCTTATAGTTTTTCTTAGTTATTAAATTACCCTTTTTAATTTCTTGTCATAGAATTCTCCTTTTATTTAATGCAATAAAATTATTTTCATGTGATTTAAATTCATGCTTTTTATTTTTATTGCAAATAGAAGCTAGGATCTAAATAGTAGATACTAGTACCCAGTCATTTATTTTTCATACTTTTAATTTTTATTTTTCTAACTTCGATCTGTTTATTTTTTTAAATTAAGGATTTCAAAATATTCAATATACTACCTTCCCTGTGGATTCAACCCAACTCATCCTTTCTATATATTCTTAATTTAATTTAGAAGTTGTTAATTAAATTGATAGCCTTGGTGTCTTAATGAAAATATCGTAACCTATCAAATTTTTAGCACCGTTGTCAGGGAAGGCATGAATGCTAACACTTTTGATCTTTTTGATTTCTTGTAAATTTGGTATACTAATTTTTCTTTTTTTTTGCAGAATCGAAAAAAGCCAAAAAAATAAAAAAAGGAAAAAAGGAGGTGAAGGGATTCTTTGCGATTTTGGTGAGATCAATCCTAATCCAAAATTAATTTTTTGTTAGTTACTTCTAATTAATTTCTAACTTTTCATATTAACCAAAAAAAATTTCCTTTTTTGTTTCCTTTTATTAGTCTCTTTTTTAGAAAAACCTACCTAATTTTTTTAGATTTGTTTCCTTTTTTACTGTTATCCTCTTTTTCAAATTGACATTAACAAATTATTTTTTTGGTTTCTTCCTTTTAATTAGTTTCTTCCTTTTAAAAAAATTAACCTAAAAAAAATTATTACTTAACTTTTTAATTAACTACCCTAAATATTGCTTTAATTTCTTGCCATAATTATAAGATCTGTAGTTTCTTTATTTGCTCAACCTAATTTTAGTTTTATTTTTCATACATATAATTAACCAAGATTAAAAGCTACCTTTTACCTCTCTTTCTTGAAATAATATAATAAAAAAAAAATAAAAACACCACAAAGTACTTAACTAAAATAATATAACTAATTAAAACTTAAAAGATTATTACTTGTTTGGGATATCTTTCTTTTTTGCATTGTATACTTCTATAAAATATCTTAAGGGCATTAACCCATAAACAACATAAGGTGGGGAGTTGATAACCATTCCTTGGCCCACGAACCACCACCCTGTATCTTGCATTGATCTAAGCCTATTAATTAAAATCAATTATATGCTAGCCCCTAAGGAACTTGAGCTCAATAGGACAAGACATCTAAAAGAGTTGGATCGAGCCTGGATTTGCTGATTAATTGGTGTTTAGGAAAATGGTTCAAAGATGATGTAGCCCTGAAGAAAGGTAGTTTTTAATTGGTTCCATTGACTGACTTACCAATCAAATTGGTGTCTAAGGAAAGCAATGAGCAGACCCCCACCGATCTTATCCTTACCTGGCCAGTTGATTAGTTATTTATAACTTGGATTGCTCCAAGGTTGCCTTGGTAGTTAGGAACTATCTAGACTTAGGATAACCTTAGGAAAGAGAGTCCACGTATGCTAACTTATTTGTAAGTACACCAAACCCTAACTAATTCTTCTTCTCTCTCTTAGCTCTAGGATGCCTTAGGCCCTTTTCTTTAGAAGTCTTCTCCTTCTTCATCTCACCACTCCTCTTAAAATAATAATAATAATAATAATAATAAATAAATACATAAATAAATAAGTATTACTCTAATCTAAAACTTTGATTGCATATACAAATAATTAGAATAATGCGATATACCGAATCAGTGCTAAGAGAATGAATCCTTATAGTAGAGTACCCTTTCTCCTGGCATACCAAGTTTAATCGAGTCTCACTCACTTTAAGAGTGAGTTCCCAACCATGTACCAACCTTTGGAATCTATGTATGATCAAGTTTATCAAGATCAAACCAAAATGGCTTATAGCTCAGGAAGTAACCTATATCTTAATGCCTATAATTCAAGTTGGGGGGCTCAACCAGATTTTTTATGGCAACCACACCTAGTGGTTACCCCGGCAACCCAAGGATCCATATTCATAGAGACATCACATTATGATCAGCCCTATCCCCATTACAACCTTCTCCAACTAATTATAGCCCATTATTTGAAGAGAAGGTTTAGCAGTACCATCCACACCTCCCCTATAGACCAACCTAAATGTCGATAGGTTTGCTCAATTTCAACAAATGATTATAATCTAATAGCAAGCTATTAATAAGCTAATAGATCAAACTGACCAACGATTAAGTGAACTTAATAGAGAAAAGGGAGGTGAACAGCCTAGTCAATCCGAGAGTAACCTAGAGGAACCATACCTAGCTCAGGACTTTAATGACCCTCTATCTTTTCCTAAACAATCAACTCTGACTCCTGGGAATGAGCTAGTCTTTGAATAACTTTGCACAACCATAAAGACTAATATAGATAATTTGGCTAAGATAGAAAAATATATGGAGAAATTAAACTTGTGGGATGAACCAATTCTATCATTATCCCACTCTCCTATGGCCCTATTTTCTAGTAACCTAGAATCATCCATGCCTTTTAATGGGATGGGAGAACAAATAGATGCAATGATGAAATTAGTAGAGACCTCCCTAGAACCACAAATGCATAACTTAATAGAAGAGGCCATCCCCACAATTCTCTCCCAGGATTTGTTGGATCGCTATCTGGTTCAGCTTAGGGTAGATGATTTTAATGTAGATGGATATATCTCACAAGTGACTAACTTAATACAAATACACTACTTTGAAATCATCCCACTTTTGATTGATGAACAACAAGAGCCATCACCGAGCCCACTAATAGCTCCCTTATTAGAATTACCATTTGATCTAGAACTGAAGCCATTTCCTGATGCACCCATTGAAACTCTTCTAGTAAATCTTTTCTAGGAAGCCCAACTTAGTGATATTCTAAAAGCACATAAAGAAGCTATCGAGTGGGATATTACTGAAATAAGGGATCATGATCTTAAAAATTCTATAACTGATTTCTCCATTTTTGGCACTAATCTTGAGGACTACCTTCAAAATCTTTCTATGATATTAAAATAATGTATGAAGACAGGTCTAATATTAATCTAGAAAAGGTGCCTAAATTTAAAATGAGAAGGGACATTGACCAAATACATCATACCCAAGAAAGGGAGTAGGGTAAATCAACTCAGAAGTGAAGAAATTCTTAAACTACCATCTCTAATCTCGAACTAGCAAACACAATCCCTTCCTAGTTATTATATAAGCTATAATAATATTTTTAAATCCTGGAATAATATGCTTGCCTAGTATACTTTATTGAGTCGAGCTAATCATCATAGAGTACTCTATGAATATCTTTCTACCATGATGACATAACCTCCTGATTGGCCTTATTCTTTTGATGTTATGAGGGATACAATAAAGTTAATTATCTATCGGACTCCCTCATAATGTTCGGCTGAAGACATTAAACTTAGTACTTGTTGGGAGGCAACCCAATAATCTCATATTTTTTAGCATAATTATAAGAATTTAGATAGAAGTACAAGAGCCTGCTACTTCACAAAGCCTTCTTTAACTTCCAAAGCACATTCACTCCAAGTGTACTCTTTCCTATTCCTTTTTATATATTATATCCTTTATTTTTCTTCTCCATTAAAGACAATGTTGATTAAGTTTGGGAGGAGAATAACTAATCTAATTAAGTCCTCAAGTATGACCGGAAGTAATTAGTTTTGTATCCAAATTTTATCTCGATTTGAAGTTAATTAGGCACCCTAATAAATGATTGATTAATGATCCTGATAGTTTTAAAGATACCAAGGGGCAAATCACTAAGAAAATCCAATAAATGGTAGGGTGTTGACCAAGTTAGTTTTGGAAGTGATTCCAGAACTCTCCCCTTCTTATCTTAATAAAGAATATGTTTATTAAGAGTAGGGATGGAAATATTGAGATATATAAAAAGTCCTTTAAAAAAAATTAGAAAGTCAATCTAACCTCATAGCTCTTCTTGAACTCTTATTAAGTAACCCAGTCCCTTTACCTAAGTAAGCATTATGGTTCATGTCAAAAGGTGAAGTCAAGAGATCTGTTAAGAAATAGCACCCTACTGAGTAACCGTGCCCCTTCACCTAAGTAAGCGTTGTGGTTTGCGTGAAAAGGTGAGAATGCTAATACTTAAGAGGTCAAGACATTGCACTAGACTTCTCAAAAAAAAAGATAACAAACCTGACTCAAATTAAGTTAGAAGATTTAAAGAGTAAGTTGAAGAGATAGTAAAGAAGACCTCTAAAGATTTCTATGGTCAATACTCAACTATTAATTGGGTTGATTCAGTAATCCATTAAAGTACCTTTTTAATGGTTTGGCCAGGTATCAACTGCCTTTAGGACTGCCTAAGTCAACTTTCAATTTAAGGGTAAGTTTATATACGTAGCTAATTCATCTACTTTACTTGAGGATGAGCAAAGTTCAAATTGGGGTGTGTGATAATTATATTATATACACATATAAAAGAATTAATTTAATAATTACACTATCTTTATTTAAATTAAATTAATATTTTTAAATATTATTTTAAGGAAAGAAGATCGTTATTGCAAAGAGCTTGATTTTTGAAATCCAGCGATATAAATGGCACTCAAATCGGAGTTTAAATAGGCCCAGAATTAGAGTTTCAAGTTTGTTAAATAAATTGCATGAATATTAAAGTAGTTGGTCCACCATGGATCGACTATTGGGTTCATAAACTCCCATGCGATCCACCAACAATCATTACTACCGATCCATGATCCTTCCCCGTGGACCATAGCCACCGTCTCAAGCTATCCGGCCACCCAGATTGTCCCCCACCTTCCCCCTCGCCCAGGAACCTCCTCACAACTGGGAGAAGCCATCAAGCCACCAGAATGCCACCAGGAGATCCATTTTTTTGACTGGACACTTCTCTTCTCCATTTAGCCACCATCGCCGCTCGCCACCGTCGTCCGCTGCCTGAGCCATCCCATGATGCTGGTGTGGTCTGCTGGAGAAACCCCCAAGGCATCGACATCTACCCTCCTTGATCAATGCCTTCTTCCCATCTTTTTTTGACCAACACCACTACCATCGCTTGCTACCACTCATCGCCATTCGATGCCCGTCAATGCCATCATTGAATTGGGAGAAGCACGGCTCGAATTCCAATCAAGGAGAGGGATTTTGAGATGCGATAGGAGTCCAGATAGGACTCTATTTGTCAAGAAGGAAGGAGATCTTGATCGACCCTTCAAGATGCATATCGGATGGTCAAAAATTCTCCACATGATATCTAGCCAATTTAGAGCCCAATTATGCCCAAATTTGATCGGAAGGAAGCCCTAGATGAATACTATTTAAAGGACCCTATGCTACAAGAGCAAGGTATCCTAGAGAGAGGATACAGTATAGGATAGAGGGCATAGCTTGGGTTGTAGGTTGGCCTCTAAGAGTGAAGTTTCTTAGAGGAGATTCTATCCCCTACACAATCTTCAAGCCTACTCCATCTCCACGATCAAGATCCAAGGAGGAAGAAGAAGAGAAAGCCAGTTCACTTCGAGGAGTACGAAGGAAAAAGAGAGTTTGTCGATCATCTTCCTGACAAGGCCGTGCTGATCTACTTTCAGTCTTTGTTACTATTTTTTTTATAGTTTTTCTTAGTTATTAAATTATCCTTTTTAATTTTTTGTAATAGAATTCTCCTTTTATTTAATGCAAAAAAATTTATTTTCATGCACTTTTAAATTCATGCCCTTTATTTTTATTATAGGTAGATGCAAGGATCTAAATAATAGATCCTAGTACCCTGTCATTTATATTTTGTACTTTTAATTTTCATTTTTTTGAATTTGACCTATCTATTTTCTTAGATCAAGGATTTCAAAACGTTCAACATACTACCTTCCTTATGGATTCAACTCGACTCACCCTTTTTATGTGTTCTTAATTTAATTTAGAAGTCATTTAATTAAACTGATAGCCATGGTATCTTAATGACAACATCATGGCCTATCAGCACTCCTCCGTATCATAGTCATGGTCTTAGTGATAGAGGCAGTACTTGTTTAGTTACACCTTTTTGGCTTTGCTTGCATCTTCCAAGTCTTAGGCAATTTCCCCTTAATCTATATCAAAACATAAGCACATGGGGCATTCAAAGGAGTATACTGACCGAACTACCATGGTGGCAAGGCATCTAACTGGTTCAAGCTTTGATGGTGTTGAATCCGAGGGGGAGTCCTCTAGCATCACGGGGGCAATCAGGTTCTTGGCCTCTTCCCATGATCATCCTTCCTTGGCTAGAATTCCTAAGCTAAGTGTTACTCCTTAAGCATTGGAGCACACAATGGGACAAAAAGTAGAGCAAGTAATGGAGTAAAAGATGGAGCAGGTGATGGAGTGGAGGGTACAATCAAAGAGACATGAGCACCATATGTTTCTTCAATGCATGCATACTTCTCTTTGGTGAGCATTTTGGAGAAGTCTATTTCTAGTCTTTTTCCATGAAGAAAAGGAAAGAACATTGCTAGAGACTACTCTTTAAGCAGTCATAGCAATAGAGTGGTTCAAGTTATATACTTCCAAAGCTACCTTATTAAACCAACTCACATAAGATCTAAGGGGTTCTTTCTCCCCTTGTTTAATGTAGATCAAGGAGAAGGAACTCTGGTGCAGCTTTTTGCTACTAGCAAAATGGGCAACAAAAGATCTACTTACCTAGTCGAAGGAGTGGATAGAACCTAGACTCAAACTAGAATACTAATATCAGGCTAATTTTCTGAGAGTAGAGGGGAAGGCTTGGCATAGTACTCCATCAATGGTCCCATGAAGAAGCATCAAGGACTTGAAGCTTTCTAAATGGTCCATCATGTTGATGGATCCATCATAAATCTCTAACTATGGCATCTTAAAATGCTTTGGCAATAGCTTCTGCATGATCTGGGCTCCAAAAGGTAGATCGGTAGTGAAGTTGAGGCCCTCATCTCTAGATGGGGCTAGACCTCCCAAAGCTTCAATGTGCTGGTCCAACTCTCATAGTTTTGGTCTATCTCAGCTTCTCTAACAGTATGTGCCTTGCACAATCATGGGGGTGATCAAGCTGGTGTCGACTCCTCATTCGATCGAGGCCTAGGAGAGCATCTTCTTGCATGTTTGGGACTCCCTAGTGTGCTTTGAGGAATATGATCCTCCCGTTAGTGCCCCATAAAAGAAAAAGTTGCCATGGCCCCAAGCATACTACCCCCAATGGTGTTGGGGACTTTGGTGGTATGGCTTGGTCCGTCTACAATTATTGTACAATTATCGATGACACTAACACCGTTGGATGCTAGATTGCCTAGACCATAATTGCTAGTGCAAGGATCTACTAAAAAAGCTACTCCAGGCAATCAAGCTGGTCTCCTTGTTGGGTGGTGCTAGCTTGGAGCTTTAAAGCAAAACCCCTGGTAAGCTGACTACCTCATTAGGAGGTGGTGGTGCCGAAATGTCACGTGGACATGCCTTTGGATGGCATGAAAAGCACCACTTTGTATCTCTTCCTACAAGTAGACCAACAAAGGCCCTTCTTCTATCTGATGGCACTAGTTCCACTTGAATGCCGGAGTATGCTAGAGGAGAGGTGCTTGTTGGGTTTGGGCTAACACAATAGAAGACTAGGTTTCAAAATTATCATTATTGAAACCCTAATCGACCGGAACCCTAAACCCTAAGACCACTTGACTATGATAATTAATAAATTATAACTTTAGGATTATAGAGGAATACCTGGAGTGCTATACTTTTTAATTTTCATAAGGCATACAAGTATATTCCCTCTAGAGATAATCCACATAGGAACCGAACCAAGGAAACACTAATATCGAGCTTGCTTATTTAACAAGGACTCTTCCCGGCAACCTTTCTTCCTTTGATGGAACACCTACCCTTCTATAGGACACTCAGAGACCTCTTTGAATCCTCTCTTAAAATCCAATTATCCCTCCTATATCTCTTTCAAGGCTCTTGTCTTAAAATGACACGTCTTGTCTTAAAAAGACAAGCCTTGTCTTGAAAGAGACCTTTATCCTAAGACAAGGAAGAGAAAATGGAAAGGACTTCTTTCGAATGTTTTTGGATACCCTGGCATCAGATTACCAATGCCTATTTATAAAGAGTGAGGAGGTGCCAGATAAATCTTTTCTTCAGCCCTTGATAAGACCCTTTAAGTAGAAGGAGTCCCTTGGGTGAAAAGACTTATCTTGACATGTCATATCATGCGCCAAGAGACATATACATGTCTCTTCATTTTTCTAGCATTATTCCCACTTGCCATGTGGCATGAAATTGATCATAAGTTGGCTAAGGGGTGTGGGATTCCAAGGGATGTATCAGAGAAAATAGAAACCTTCAAACAGAAGGACTTCTAGATTTTAAATATGTGCCAAGTATGAAGGGGCGCATCCCTTCATTGTGCGCACCATCCAATTCCATGCCAAATCCTTTTTTTAACCGATCAAGTCCAATCCAAATAGGCATGGAGATAAGGGAGAGGGTCCTTGTGTTTATCTGAAATAGGTGATTAAGCGGCAGAAGGACTCTTGGTCCTTCTGTGCACCTTAATCTTAGCACACACCAAGCTTGGCACCAAGAGTCTAATCCCACTTGGACTCTTTTATAATTCAAGGATAAATCTCCAAATCATTCTAGATAAATGAAGATAATTGCTGCCCCAATTATGACTCAACCTAATCTAAGTCTCACTTAAATTGGTTAGCCCAAATAGCAAGCTAATTGACCCAATCTAATTGGGTTAGGAGTTGGGCTAGCCAACATATGCTAGTATGTTAATTAGCTAGCCAATTAGGATCCTATGACCCTAATTAAAATTCAATTAACTTTCGTTGTCAATTCCATAGCATGTGTGACCCTCTAGAATCCACATCTAGCCAGCAATAGGTCCAGGTCCAAGCTTTTTCAATCCAGTCAAAATCGATTGACCTAATTAGGTCAAATCGAGCTGACCCAAGTTAGCCAATTCAAACCAATTTTCAAATTGACTCATGAATCCCTCCAATTTGATTCATAAAAACCTATAAGACATGATTGATGTCTAACAATATATCATGCCTACTCGAAAGATGAAGAATTTGATGGAAATTACTAAAATACCTTTTTAATGGAAAGTTTCCTTGCAATTCAATCCTTCGATCTTCCTTTATCCTGAATAAGTGATGGGTATGGAGAATTGTCAAACCCTAGCACTTAGTTTTTTTTTAATCTCAATTTGATAAGGAAGACTCGATCGATAAAAAATTAGAAACCCTATCTAATCTCATCCTACTTTAATCAAAGACTTCTTGAGTCAACAATCGAAGAGATTACATGAGATAAGTCCTCTTACTAGGAGTGATCGATTTCTTGTTGATCCATTCACATCCTTCATACATAATCCACCATATTCGAGAACACCCCATACATGACTCTTTGTCATGAATGAGTATGAACCAAAAATATGGCTTTATGTGCATAAGGAACCATGGTGATCTCAGGTCTAAGGATGACTTGCACAACTCCTACTATGAGAACCATCTTTTGACAAGTAGTAAGACCTCCCTAAGATGTTCTCGAGGTGGATCAGTTCAATGAACTCATATTCTAATGAGCACCCATATCCTTGTATTAGTGTCTCTACATAAGTGGCTATGAGACTAACCACCCTCTCCATCGAGCATACATAGGATGTGCTAGTCTTTTCGAGAACATCGATCCCTGAATCGATGATCCAACAACTAAGAATATTTTAGATTAGGGTTTATAGGAATTTAGGTCTCACCGTTATGATCTCCATCATAACCCTTATTTCATTGCCCTAACCTATGGGGTTCATCATAATCTTGATAAGATGTAACAGTATGATGAATTAATAATTACTTTTTATTAATAAATAATATCATACATGAGTGGAAAGATTATAGAAATGCCCATGCAAAGATTGGCTTTTAGGGCATAATTATTTCAATCTCCCACTTGCACCAAAGCCAATCATCCTTGTATCTTATACCCATACAATCTAAGTGGTGATCAAACTACTACTGTAGTGGTGCTTTAGTGAATAGGTCTGCTATGTTGTTCTTTGTATCTACTCGTTCGATGACAACATCTTATCTTTTTATGATCTCTCGAACGAGATGGAAGCATCTTAGGATGTGTTTGGTCTTTTGATGAGACCTCAATTCCCTAGCTTGCACAACAGGTCTAGTGTTATCACAATAAAGTTATACCGGTTGTTGTATAGCAGGAACCATGTCTAATTCCGTGATGAATTTCTTCATCTACACAGCTTCCTTTGTAGCTTCACTTGTAGCATGTACTCTGCCTCAATAACTGAGTCAGCTACAATTTGCTACTTTGTACTCTTCCAACTCACTACACCGCCATAAAGGATGAAGACATATCCTGATATAGTTTACTATCATCTTGATCTGATTGAAAACTAGAATCTGTATACCCTTTTAGTTTCAACTCTGATCCACCATATATTAAAAAAATATCTTTATTCTTTCTCAGGTACTTAAGAATATTTTTCACAGCTTTCTAATGATCCTTTCCTAGATCAGCTTGGAACCTGCTTACTATGCCCAAGGTATAAGCAACATCAAGCCTGGTATATAACATGGCATACATAATTGATCCTACAGTCAAAGCATAAAGAATCAAACTCATCCTCTCTCTTTTCTAGTGCCTTAGGAGACATCTTCTTGGAGAGATATATGCCATGACTCATGGGCAAGTAACCTCTCTTAGTTCCCTCTATGTTGAATCTCTTCAACACTAAGTCAATGTACCTAGATTAAGATAAGCCAAGCATCCTCTTAGATCTATCTTCGTAGACTGTATACCTAATATATAGGATGCCCTCTCAAATCCTTCATGGAAAACTGCTTTGATAGCCAAGACTTGACCGATTTCAACATTGGTATATCATTCCCAATGATGAGTATGGCATCAACATACAAAACTAAGAAAATAAGGGCACTCCTACTTGTCTTTTTATACACACACGGTTCATCCATATCTTGATGAAACCAAACTCTTTGATCGTCTCATCAAAATGAATGTTCCAACTCCTCGATGCTTGCTTCAATCCATAAATGGATTTCTTAAGCCTATATACTTGCTTTGGTCTCTCACTTGAGACAAACCCTACTGCTATGACATATAGACTTTTTCCTCAAGATATCCATTAAGTAAAGTAGTCTTTACATCCATCTACCAGATCTCATAGTCATAGTATGCAGCTATGGCAAGCAATATCCGAATATACTTGAGTATGGCTACTAGTGAAAAAGTTTCATCATAATTAATACCATGTCTTTATCTGAAACCTTGTGCCACCAGCCTGGCCTTGTAGGTTTCTACTTGACCATCTACTCCTATCTTCTTCTTGAAGATTCATTTACACCAATTGGGTTTACTTTCTCAGGTGGATCAATTAATGTCCAAACCTGATTAGAGTACATGGGGTCCATCTTAGATTTCATGGCTTCCAGCCATTTGTCAAAGTCTCTACTTATGATAGCTTCCATATAAGTCACAGGATCATCATCCTGAATAATATTGCTTCATTATCATTTCCAATGACAAAGTCATATCTGAGAGGTGCACTTCACACTCTCTCTGACCTATGGAGAGGAGGTGTGTGTTGTGGTTATCGTTGAACCTTAGAAATATTTGGTTGAGAAATTGCTTCAGATGTAAGTTGAACTTCTTCAAGTTCAAATATCCTTCCACTGTCCCATTCTTGGATAAACTCCTTTTTTAAGAATGTAGCATGCCTACTGACAAAGACCTTTTACTCAGTAAGGTGGTAGAAAAGGTATCCCATACATTCTTAAGGATATCCTACAACCTGTACTTATCAGCCCTAGCACTTAGCTTATGTCCAAAAACATTCCTGACATAAGTAATGCAACCCCAAATCTAAAAATACTTAAGACTTGACCTTTTTCCTTTCCATAATTGACATGGAGAGCTTTTAATTGTCTTTGATGGCATCCTATTTAGTATGTAGGCAGCAATCTCTAGGGCATAATCCTAGAAGGATACTAAAAGATCCATGAAGCACATCATGGACCATACCATGTCCATTAAGGTACGATCCCTCCTTTCTACTACACCATTTAACTATGGTGTGTATAGAGGGGTCCATTCAGAGAGAATGCCTTTATCTTTAAGATGATCAAGAAATTCACTAAACAAGTATTCTTCTCCTCGATCAAATCGAAGGATTTTAATACTATGCCCAGTTTATTTCTTAACCTCACTTTGATACTCTTTGAATTTATCAAAGGCTTCAGACTTGTGTTTCATAAGATACACACATCCGAACCTTGATAAATCATCAGTAAAACTGATAAAATAAGATTATCCTCCTCTAGCTTGGGTTGTCATAGGACTATACATATCTATGAGTACTAGACCTAACAACTCAACTACCCTTTCTCCATGTCTAGTGAATAGAGACTTGGTCATCTTATCTATGAGACAGGACTCACAAGTTCCTAATGACTCATAATTAAAAGTTTCAAAGAAATTACTTTATATAACTTGTTTATCCTATACTCACTGATATGACCCAAATGGCAATGCCAGAGATAAGTGACATTCACATCATCTCTCTTTCTTTTCTTATTCTCAACAAGCATAACCTTATCATTGAGTGACAGAATCAAAAGATTATTAAAGAATATACCATAACCAAAGAATTTCTTTGAAAAGAAAATCGAGCACCCATGGCTCACCAAATTTATTTCATAACCTTATTTCAACAATGGTATAGAAATAATATTTTTTATAATATTGGGTACATAATATCAATCTTTTAATTCAAGAATATTGTCCGATGGCAATAACAACAGATAGGTGCCAATAGTTTCAGCTTGAATGGGTACACCACTTGTGCCGAATAGCTCGAAGTCACCCTTTTTCAAGCTTCTAGGTCTTTATAACCCCTATAATGACTTGCAGATTTGAGATGCACATGCGGTATCTAATACCCATGTATCAAAAATTGAAGAACTCAATGATAGGTTTGCTTGTATCAAGATAAACCTTTAGATGCTCCACCAGCATCATGCTTCACACTTGCAAAATATAACTTGCAATTCTTCTTCTAGTGCCCTTGCTTCCCATAGTGATAGCAGGTCCTATCAGCAGAGGACTTCCACATCTTCTTCCTCTTCTGGAAGTTACTCTTAGGGTTCCTCTTCTTCTTTGAACCCTTCTTCATTGCCTGCTTCTTCTTTCCATCAACCAGAAGAAGCTGGGCCTTATCACCTTTGAAGTGGCTCTCTACTGTCTTGAGCATATCAGCAACTCATGCAATGACAAATTTAGTTTGTTCAAATGGTAATTCATGAAAAACTATGAGAAGGAATCCGGGAGTGACTATAGGATCAAGTCCTAATTAAGCTCTTCATCCATGACAAACCCTAGTTTATCTAATCGAGTGATCAAGTCAATCATCTTGAGGACATGTGCCTGAACGGAAGAGCCCTAACTCATGCATGCTCAAAATAATTGCTTCGATGTCTCATATTGAGCAGTCTGACTATGCTCTCCATAAAGCTCTTTAAGATTGAGCAATATGGACAGGTTCCATTTCCTCATGTTGCCCTGCAACTCATTTTTCATAGAGGCCAACATGATGCACTTGATAGTCATGCTATCATTCTGTCACATTTTACATGTGGCCCTTTCCTCCTCAGTAGCATCCTCTCCTACCGGATCTGGGTCAGGAGAATCGAGGATATAGGCAAGCTTTTTCTGAGCTAATACAATCCTCAGGTTCCTCAACCAACCCACATAATTTGAACCGGTCAACTTGTTGGCATCCAAGATACCCTGCAATGAAAGAATAGAAGCCATAATGTAAAATCTATATTAAATAAAGAACAACTATAAGTAGACCACTCATGAAGATATTCATAATTAGACAAGGACTTTTGCATCTAATTGTGTCTCCCACTATTTTCTTTCAAATGCCATAACCCTTAACTATGGTAAGTGGGAAAACCCTCCCAGGGCTTTCTTAGTGGGGTTAAGATCCCAATTCCTCATGAATGCCTTGTGTTAAACATAACAAACACCCCTGAGTTCAAGGGTAGGAAAATCTCTTTCAATTGCAATCCATGCAACTCTCGACATAACACCTACCTCTAAGACACTTATAGCCTTGTATCAATCACAACAAACTATAATATCTTAGTTTAGTCAGATCCTTCATTTCCATATAGCCATGTTTGATAAATTTTGTCCTTGTGTCAATCACAATAAAGCAACATCACCAATCATGCCATAAAGTATAAAATGCACCAAGACAAATGTCATATCAAATCCTAGAGTAGGCCTTGTATTAATCACAATAAACCTACTATAGTTTTTGATATGGATTTGGCTTAGCATGAAGGAAGGTAATTTGTAATGTACTTAATCAATTAGCATTTCCAATTTAAGGTCTAAATACAACCAAATTGGCCAGGTAAGTGGGAGAGATGAGAGGGTCCCCTCGTTGCTTTCCTTAGACACCAAATGAGTTGGCCAGGTCGAACAACGGAATCAATTAAAAATCTCATTTCCTTTACCTTCCTAGAACTACTTGCCTAGACACCAATTGGTTAATCAAACCCTATACGGATTTGTATCATGATTAACTTTTACTATGACTAAATATAATTTTTATGAGGGCTTTGATGGTCTAAAATACATGCTAATTAAATATGACAACATGACACATATTCTAGCAAATAAGCATATTAACCCTAATATGCATAACCAAAGTATGATTAAAATAACTATCCATTCACCTCACTTGTTCATGGGATAAGGCCACAGCGACACCCCAATATATCATAGGAGATCCCATTAAATGGAAAAAAGGGCCTTTAAACCCTACTTAGCTCCTATGACTGAATGTCCATGGTGACTAACCCAATCCGAAGCAGTTACTAGGAGCATAACATATCACATATATAATATAAACTAATCATGCAAGAGTCATAGCAAAGCAAGTAATTAACACTAAAAATGACTATAATTGCATGAATCAAGCTTGCTCTGATACCACTATTGGGTTCAGGCTAAAGCAACAAAAGACTGGGTTTCAAAATTATCATTATTGAAATCCTAATCAGTTGGAACCCTAAACCCGAGGACCGCTTGACTATGATAATTAATAAATCATAACTTCAGGATTATAGATGAATACCTAGAGTGCTATACTCCTTAATTTCTATAAGGCATACAAGTGTATGCCCTCCAGAGATGATCCACATAGGAACTGGACCAAGGAAACACTCCTATCGTGCTTGCTTATTTAACTAGGACTCTTCTTGGCATCCTTTCTTCCTTTTCCTTTGCTGGAACCCCTACCCTCCTATAGGGCACTCAGAGACCTCTTTGAATCCTCTCTCAAAATTTGATTATCTCTCTTATATCTCTTCCTAGGCTCTTATCTTAAAATGACAAGTCTTATCTTAAAAGGATAAGCCTTGTCTTAAAAAAGACCTTTATCATAAGACAAGGAAGAGAAAATGGAAAGGACTTCTTTCAAATATTTTTGGATACTTTGACATCAGATTATCGATGCCTATTTATAAAGAGTGAGGAGGTGCTTATAAATCTTTTTTTTAGGCTTTGATAAAACCCTTCAAGCAGAAGGAGTCTCTTGGGTGAAAAGACTTATCTTGACATGTCAAATCATGTACCAAGAGATATATATATATATATATCTCTTCATTTTTTCAACATTATTCTCACTGCCATGTGGCATGTAATGGTCATAAGTTGGCTAAGGGGCGTGGAATTCCAAGGGATGTATCAAAGAAAATAGAAGCCTTCAAATAGAAGGACTTCTGATTTTAAATCTATGCCAAGTACGAAGGGACGCATCCCTTCATTATGCATGCCATCCAATTCCATGCCAAATCCTTCTTTTAATCGGTCAAGCCCAATCCAAATAGGCATGGGGATAAGGGAGAGGGTCCTTGTGTTTATCTAAAATAGATAATTAAGTGGTAGAAGGACTCTTGGTCCTTTTGTGCACCTTAATCTTGGTGCACGCCAAGTTTGGTGCCAGGAGTCCAATTCCACTTGAACTCTTCTATAATTCAAGGATAAAGCTCCAAATAATTTCAGATAAATACAGAAAATTATTGTCCCAATTAGGACTCAACCCAATCTAAGTTTCACTTAAATTGGTTAGCCCAAATAGCAAGCTAATTGATCTAATCCAATTGGGTTAGGAGCTGGGCTAGCCAACATATGCTAGTATGTTAATTAGCTAGCCAATTAGGATCCTATGACCCTAATTAAAATTTAATTGACTTTTTTGGCCAATTCCCTAACATGTGTGACCTTTTGGACTCCACATCTAGCCAGTAATAGGTTCAGGTCCAAGCTATTTCAATCCAATCAAAATCAATTGACCTAATTAGGTCAAATTGAGCTGACCCAATTTAGCCAATTTGAACTAATTTCTAAATTGACTCATGAATCCTTTCAATTTGATTCATGAAAACCTACAAGACATGATTGACATCTAACAATATATCATGTCTATCCAAAAGATGAAGAATTTGATGAAAATTATCAAAATACCCTTCAATAAAATGTTTTGTATAATTTAATCCTTCGATCTCCTTTTATCCCGAATAAGTGATGGATATGGAGAATTGTCAAATCCTAACACTTAATCTTTTTGAATCTCAATTCAATAATGAAGACTTGATCAATGAAAGATTAGAAACCCTATCTAATCTCATCCTATTTTGATCAAAGATTTCCTAAGTCAACAATCGAAGAGTTACATAGGATAAGTCCTCTTACTAGGAGTGATCGATTCCTTATTGATCCACTCACATCCTTCATACACAATCCACCATATCTGAGAACACCCCGTACATGACTCTTTGTCATGAATGAGTATGAACCAAAAACATGGCTTTATGTGCATAAGGAACCATGGTGATCTCAGGTCTAAGGATCACTTGCACAACTCCCACTATGAGAACCATCTTTTGACAAGTAGTAAGATCTCCATAAGATGTTCTCAAGGTAGATTAGTTCAGTGAACTTATACCCTAATGAGCACCCATATCCTTGTATTAGTGTCCCTATACAAGTGGCTGTGAGACCAACCACCCTCTCCATCGAGTATATATAGGATGTGCTAGTCTTTTTGGGAATATCAATCCTCGAATCGATGATCCAAGGACTAGGAATATTTTAGATTAGGATTTATAGGAATTTAGGTCTTATCATTATGATCTCCATCATAACCCTAATTTTATTGCCCTAACCATGGGGTTCATCATAATCTTGATAAGATGTAGCAGTATGATGAATCGATAATTACCTTTTATTAATAAATAATATCATACATGAGTTGGAGGATTATAGAAATGCCTGTACAAAGATAGGCTTTTAGGGTATAATTCTTTCAGTGATCATGGCTATCCCTATTAAACACCTTGGCCGGATGCCCTAGTCAGTATTTTAGGCCACAGAGAGGAAGAAAATGGAGTATAGTTATGAGAAAGAGATTTTATCATGGGAGCTCTCTTCTATAGGCGGCACAAGGGCATTTTTGAAATATATGAAATGTCTTAGTGGGTTGGTGAGGATTGACAGGGTACCAAATTCTATCAGAATATCTAAAAATGAATCATTTCATTTGTCTAGAATGTCTACCTCTCATTAAAAAATCTGTCTCATTCACGTGGCCAGTTGGCTTTCCTTAATGGCGATGGAGACTGTAGCATGAAATGGGTCATATTTTCTTAATTGTCAGGATTTATCATGGATTATGAGATTTATCTGCATATTTTTACTAAGAGATGAATTGAAATAAGCATTGATGGATTCCCTCTTGGGTTGCATCATTGAGTGTCACTTAGGAGCCTTATTTGTCCTTAATGCAAAGGGTTTAGGGTCAGCTTGGGGGCCTGTATCAGGGTCGAAGGTCTACAGGATCAAGAGGCTCAAAGAGTCAAAAGTTTATTTAGTTACGAGGTTTTTGGGCATGCTTTTGCCTATTTTGAGGGTCGCACTATCGGTGGGAATCTCAATCTCTGTCGGCCCTATGAATAAAAAGGGCTTCCTTTAAGAGCCAATGGTTTTGGTAAAACTATTGATGTGCCGAAGCTCAAATAGGCAAAGGGTCCTCTAGGCTGAGGGTCCCAAATCATTATTCTTGACTCGTTCAGAGGGAATTCCCCTCAATGTTGAAATGGTGAAGGTCACTTATCAAGACCAAAGAAATTCAATGGCATGGCATGGCCTTTGAGTGCCAAGGACAAATTTTAAATGAGGCATCTTGTACGGATGACATGCAACTGGTGTTATTCTACCAGGAAACTCAAGAAGTAGTTATGATCATATTGCTCTATTTTTATTGTAGATATTTGGTTAATGTTCTATTTGAGCAAATGCTTTGCATATAAACATCCCAATGATACAAGGCCCAACATCAAGGGTCGGTAGTGCTGAGGAAGGCTGAAATATGGCTTTGTTTTACCTAAGAGATAGACGATGACTACCTATACCTTCATCTTTCCTAAGGATCCTCAGGATACCAAGGGTGGGGGGTTTCCCCCCATATCAAGCAGTCATGCATATTTTAAAGAATATATACATTTGCAAATGGACATTAGAGGATAATTGGAGAACTTTTTATAATTAAAATAATATATATTAAAAAATCTAAATTCAATGATAAGAATAGAAAGAGAATTTTATCTTAGAGGTAAAAGTTCTAGATTGCAAGTCCCCCTCCATTGCAAACTAGACAATTGGGATGAAACCCTGAGCCTTATGAAGGTAAATACTGGAACAAACAATTTTGCAATTGCATTTATGATTAATATCATGGATTTTCATAAATATTATTAGTGCAATGTGTCCTCTCCCAAGCTTTGGGAGGCCAAAAGATGAGTCATAGTGATGACTATAGAATTCTTAAACCGGTTTGTATCTAGGGCTAGGACCGATTTGGTCCTAGGGTAGAGGTTCAGCCTTTCATAGTCTTATGGCCTAAGGTTTGGGACCTTGAGGGCTTGAGACCCAAAAGAATTGCATCTTGAGGGGGCTAACTTGGATTTGGACAAGGTTTGGGTCCATAGGGATAAGAGCATGCAAGACTTGGGCTTGGGCAAGTGCTTTCATATATGGTTTAGCCTAAAGAGTTTTGGGCTAGGATTTTTTGGTCAATATATATAGGTATATATGTGTTAGGAAAAGTATCCTAATGCTAATCATTTGGATTGTAGATGGTTGACTATTCTTATAAATATATATTAATTATTATTAAAATAAAAGTTATTTTTGGTAGTTCAATACTATTTGTCATCTTTCTGTGAACTCTAAAGTTTGAAGTCCTTATAATTACATTGATTCGATAAAGGAGGATTTATTAAGTGGTTCTTAAATCGGTTCACAACCAAATGATACGTTGTTACCTAGAACAACAATATTTATCAAAAATAGGTCATTGTATAGTAATAGGTTGGTTGTTCTCTTAACCAAGAAGTGTGGAGATACTAGTATGGCATGCAGGTGAGTGTAAGAGTACATCTCACTGAACAGTGACCAACTCTGTGGAGTATTCTACTACTAAGAGTATCTCATAGAAAGGGTATGGGTATAAATTTCCCACTCACCTAAGACAATCATGGTGACTTGGCAAGCAACTCACTATCTTTGATGCCAGACTACCTAGATTTCTAATCCATTCATGGAAGATTTCTTGGTGTAGTTAAGTACTTGTTAAGTCGATATTGAGTCAAGAAGGGATTGACCACTCCAAGTTACTGAAACAAATCTCGGTAGTATTTCAATTTAGCAAAACCTAGACCTAGGTAATCCTAAGAGGAGTCATGAGATTTAGCACATTGAGATACATTCGGATGTACTTATTTAGAGTTGGTAGTAGACTCTAAATTATCTTGAGTATTAGGTTAAAGGAATGAATTATACTGTAACCATAACCTGGGTTCTTGAATGTTGCTTTGCCATATTTGTTCTATCCAAATATCGGGCACCATTGCTAGATGGCCACATCAATTAATTCAAAAAATTATTTCTAGGCTAATAGCTTAGGGTTCAAATCTATGAGATCAAACATAATAGAAGTTTTCAATTGATCATGATGATTGATCGATGATTGAGAATCATTTAATGGCAAAATTATAAATATGATCAATAATTTTGTTAATTAATATTAGAAGGATTAATTAGTAATTGGATTGTTAATTGGGTCATTTTATTAAGCAAAAAGATTTAGTCAAATCTATTTGACTTTGGTTCATTAGATTTCACCCGATTAGGTTATTTGATGACCTATTAGCTAAGAAATTTTAATATAAATTTAATTTAGATTTAAACTTGATTTTTTTAATTAATTAAGTTTAATTAGAGTCTAATTAGATTTTGTTTAAGCTATTTGAATTGGTGAAACCAAATTAAATTGAGATTAAAATTAAGGTTGACCAAGTCAAACATAGGAACCTAGTTTTTTTCTTGTGTCATTTTGTTCTCCATGAAAAATGAATTTTTTCATGAAGAATATCCATGCCAAAACATGATTAGCACCCTCCCTATTATTCATTTTATTTGGGATTAAGCCAAGATAATTTCTAAAAGGAGTTTTAATATAGTTTTGTATCTGGTTTGACTGAGTCAAAACTGATTCTTATGCCTTTAGCTTTCTTCATAAATTTCTAATTTTTTGCATGAAGTTTTCTCCATGCAAAATAGGTTTGGGTTAGGATAGGTTTAGATAAATTTTGGATTTTATTTGAATTGATTTGAATTTAAATTGAATGGGTTTTGAATGAATCAAACTTCTAGTCGTAAAAAAACTCTATCCTTTGATCCAATCCTAATCTAAAAGGAGTTTTAATATAGTTTTGTATCTAGTTTGACTGAGTCAAAATTGATTCTTATGCCTCTAGCTTTCTTCATAAATTTTTGATTTTTTGCATGAAGTTTTCTCCATGCAAAATAGGTTTGGGTTAGGATAGGTTTAGATAAATTTTGGATTTTATTTGAATTGATTTGAATTTAAATTGAATGGGTTTTGAATGAATCAAACTTCTAATCATAAAAAAACTCTATCCTTTGATCCTATCCTAATCCTTTTCTCCATGCCTATTTGAGTGGATTTTTAACTGAAATTGTGTGACACTTTGAAAAGCTTTTACTATGAGAGAAAAGATTAAGAGAGTGGGCAAGAAAGATAAATTGGCATGGGGACCTTTCTTCTTGGGACTAGGGAGAAAAGAAAAGAGAGAAAGAAAGGAAGAAAAAAATAAGGAAAATTGGTTTTGTGATTTTGTTTCTTCAATGACCTGATCCTTCTCATTCTTTATCTCCTCATCTTCTTGGAGGACTCAAAAAAATTTCAAAGGAAGGTTTTTAGATCAGCCATCCATGTCTTTACACAAAGCTAGCACTCTAGGAAAGATGATTTCTCGAGGCCTCTTATGGACTTTTGGTATCAGCCGAACATCTTGTATGGCTACAAGGTAATGTCTAGACCTTCTACCACACTCTGTCAATAGTAGTGTTCATCGACCCATGATGAGATATAGGATCTAATCCTATTTATATTTATAGATTGAATCTATAGCATGCATTAGTTAGATCAATACATGTTGATTTTAATTTTAGTATCTATACTCTATTCATATCCTATTATGATCCTGTAAGATAAGTTTTTAGAATTATTCTAATGCATGATTTAGTAATTAAAATTATTTTTAATCTAATATGTCTCTATTGGTTTTTAAAAAAATCCATGCATGAAACCCTGCTATGGTTTTCCAAAGCGGTATTAGAGCCTCAAGTTCTTGACATGATTTGATTAGATATAAATCTGAATCTTAATCTAAGTAACTGCTTCAGATTGGGTTGATCACCATGACTATCTAGTCATAGGAGAAAAGTAGGGTTTTAAAGACCTTTCTTTTCATTCAATGAGATCTCTTATGGCATGTAGGGGGTGTTGCTTGTAGTTATATCCCATGAACAAGTGAGGTGAAAGGATAATTTTATTAAAATTATTTCAATAATTTAGATCTATTTTTTGATAGTTTAATCTTGATTATTTTACTATTATCAATCTAAAATTAAGTTATTTACATCAGGTTTTATATTTAGAATATAAATTATAAACTTAATTTTCATAATTGCACTAAAATGTATAGTCCAGATCTAAAAGTATTTTATCAGTATATGATACATATAAAAATATTTAGATCACATTTTAATAAATTAAATAATGATTAATTACTGAAAATAAGAGTTGATTAGATCTATAATTGTAAATTAAAGATCAAAAGTCAATTTATAAAACTTGGATTTTGGGTTAGCTCAAACATGTTAAGTTACTGGATTAAACCTAGGATTAGAATTTGATTAATATGGATCTTAGAGAAATTGATTTAAACTAATCAAAAGTTGATTAGGATTAGGTTAAAAGGTCTCTAGATCAATTCTATAGTAATAGGTTGATCAAGTCTATATTATCAAATGGATCTGATTTTGGATTAGTGGTTAGATCGAGTCCTTAGGCTAGTCTAGTTGAAATCGATGAACCAATTAGTATCTAAGGTAAGTTTGGCATTTGATCATGATTATTAATTGGGACTACCTCTTACTTGGCCAACTCTATTGGTGTCTAAGAAAAGACGTTAATGGCAGATCCCTCCCACCGATCTCTCTTATATGGCCAATTTGGTCAATCAAATTTTGATTAGACAGCTCATCACTTATGTCGCCAATTTGGTCAATCGAATCTTGATTAGATAGCTTATCGATTTGAGCAAACCCATGCTAGTAAGGAAGATTAGTTTAACTAATCTAGGTGCCCTTGGACTAATATGATTCGACCCTCATCACCTGATGAAGTTAGTGAAAGGATTGTTGATTAGTCCATATCTTCTTCTCCTTTCTCTAATTAAACTCTTTAAAATTATTAGGTTCCTTAAGTGACAAAATTATGGAATAACTGAGTCATGGCCTCCTATTAAGAGAGTGATAATAAGTCCAATAGTTAAGATGAACATTGGAGGTCCAAAGACCTAGTGCTCATCTGGATATTAAAACTTTTATTCATATTATGATGACTTAGTTGCTTCTTTCTAAATAATGGTCAAGAGGGTTGGCCATAATCGAGCTTGGGCATTATTGGCTAAAAGCACTCAGTCTTGTCATGTTAATGGTTGGACATAACTACGATTTCTAGTGATAGCCTAAAGGCTTACTGATTAGTTCTTGGGGCAAAATTATTACCAAAATTTTTTTAGAGAAATAATTAGTTAAGAACCTACCTTTAGATACACATGGATGAGCCGGTTAAAGTCAGGCTCATGTGCAGTCTATTAGATTCTGGTACCTACTAAGGAATTAGAGCAATTCCTCGAATTGGAGATAAGGGCTACTAATTTGATAAAATAGTGGGACAACCTTTAGACTAAAGTCCAAGTCTTTAGGATTAAATGATTCATATACTAATCAAGTCTTGTTATATCCAATTTTGATAGTTGGTATCAAAAATTAAAAATAGTCCTAGAGTACGAATGGATCCTGTATGTGCTGATAGATTCGACACCTGAGGAGCCTGCTTAGAATGGTTATGATGCAGTTTGAGATACTTACCAAAAGTGGCTCAATGATCGAATCACGGTCTGTTGCATTATGCAATCATCCATATCCATGAATGACGAATTAATCACAAATTTGAGGATACTTAGCTGGAGGATATACTTTGAGTGTTGAAAGTCCTTTAACACTCTCAATAATGTTGAAAGGTACAAAATATCTTGTACCATTTTCAACACCAGGATGAGGGAAGAGATGTTGGTCACTGATCATGTATTGTACATGATCGAACTAATTGAGCGCATGAGCAAACTTGATTTTTCTCTACATGAATAGCTGAAAAAGGATGCAATCCTCAATTCTTTGTCGAAGTCCTATATAGATTTCTTGATCATTATAGAATCACTAGGCTTGTAGTAAATTACCATAGTCTGTTGGGATTACTGTAGACCTATGAGAAGGATCATCAGCTCTATAAGGGGTTGGTGAATGTAGTGGTAGGTTTCATAGGGCATCGTCCTTTTAAGAAAGGGAAGAAGATAAATAAAAAAGGGTGTAAAGTGCTCTAATGACTAAGCAGGTGAGACCAAGAAGTTGAAAGCTGACCATACTTAAGCTGAATACTTCTATTGTAAGAAACAAGGACATTAAGAGAGGAATTATCCTCTTTATATTGCCTCACCGGACCCGAATAGGCCAAGAAAGAAGAAGAAGAACTAGCAAGGCATTGCTGTGTTGAAAATTGTGTCCCAAAGCCAATCGTCTAGGCTGTAGACGGTTGTGCTATCTTTATATTTGTATATGAATTCTCTTTTAATAAATAAAAGTTATTTATTTTGGTTGTCCATCATATTTAGTTTTTCTGTAAAGAACTCTTATGTGATGAAGTCCTTAGAACTACATTATTTGATATAGAGAGGATATATCAAGTAATTCTTAAACTGGTTCACAACCAAAGGATACATTATTATAGGACGATGATGTATCAAGTATAGGTTGTTGTATGTCGTATTTGTTGGTTGTCCTCTTTACCAAGGAGTATAGAGACACTAGTGTGACATGCAAGTGAAATATATGATATTTCACTGAACGTGACCATCTATGGAGCTCCCTTCTTCCAAAGGGTTGCTCGTAAAGGGATATGGGTATATGTGTCCCTCAGACCTGAGGTCACCATGGCAGCTTGCAAGCAACTCACTGTACTTTGGAACCAGACTATCTGGATTTCTAATCCAGTGATGGAAGGTTTCTGGGTGCAGTCAAGTACATGTAGAGCGGTGGTGGATCAAGATGGAATTGACCTCTCCAAATAGTTTGGAGTGAATGACTAACTATGTCTCAATTCAGCAAAACCTTGGCTAGGATAGTTCTTGTGAGGAGTCATAAAACTTGGGAGGTTAAGACATGATCTGGATAAACCAAATTAGGGTTGGCAGTCTAACCTTAGGTCATCCTGAGCATTGTGAGGTCAAAGGGATGAATTATGCGGCAACCATATGCTAGAGATTTTTGTGAGGTGCTCTGCATCTTCGACCTATCCGGATATCGGGTATCATTGCTAGATGAGAACTTTGACTGGTACTGGAAATGTTCCAGTGCTACTAGCTTAGTGTTCAAACCTATGGGGTCACACACCATAGAGGATTTCTATCTGATCTTTTGGCTAATCGACGATTGAGAATCATTTGATGTCGCCGGAGGTCAATTTGATTGACCAGGTTCCAAGTGTTGACACTTAGAATTTTGCAGGTGTCGACACTTGGTGAAGTGTCGACACTTGGCAATTTTCGTGTGTCAACACTGACGAACAGAATTTTAGAAGGATTTCGTTGGAGGTTTTTGAGCAGGTTTTGACCTGGTTTGAATTTCGAATTCAAACCAGTTTTGGCTCCAAGGCTTTATGGTATGAAAGTCATACTTACCTTAATGGGTTGGACCCATTTGGTATAGCCTTGATCCTCTCCCCCATTCTCTCCCCTCATCTCTCCTCCTTCCTCTTTCTCCCTCTCCCTGCTGCCACTACAAATGAACGTCATTTTCAGGGGCTGCCAATGGTTAATCCACAAATTTTGAGAAAAGCTTTGAGAGAAGAAATAGAGAAGGGGTGTGAGAGGTTTTGGGATTGGGTATGAGTAACCTAGCACTCTAGCTAGGTCTTGGGAAGATAAGTTTTGGAAAAGGGTTCCTGCTCTCCTCTTAGTCTTTCCAGAAGAAGAAGATCGGCCAAGGATCCCGAAGAGCTAGCACTCCGAGGGAGTTGATCAGAGTCGAGCCCATGTGTGGATTTCCTGTAGAGGCCAGACACGTGTGTGGCTCGAGCACCCTTCTCCTCATAGCACTTCCATTACTTCTCTCTTGGTATAAAGGTATGGTAATTTTATATTTATGTTCCTCTCTTGCTTTTGATGTTATATGCATGCTAGATCTTTATGCTAGTTCCTATTACCAGCAGATCGGTAGATCGTTTAGATCTATCTACCGAGCCTTCCGTTGTGCATGTTTTAAAATTATTTTAAAATACATATCTTTTTGCCCTCTTTTCTTGAGCGCCTAGACAAGCTCGGCTATCCCTTGCATGAACAGCTTAGGAAAAATGCGATTTTGAATTCTCTCTCCTCCTCCTATCTAGACTTTCTCGGTCATTACAGAATGAATAAGCGGCAGTCAACTACCATGTTCTGTTGGGGTTGCTGCAGACTTATGAGAAAGACCACAAGTTGAATAAAGGGGTGGTAAATCTAGTGGGAGGTTCTTCGGGAAGGCGTGGTCCCTTTAAGAAAGGGAGGATGAAAAATAATAAAGGGAAAAAGGTGCTTAGTACTTCTGGGCCCAATCAGGCTAAGAAAGTGAAGGCTGACAAAGCCAAGAATAGTGCTTCTGCAAGAAGCGGGGTCATTGGAAAAGGAATTGTCCTTTTTATATTGCATCCCTTGACCCAAATAGGTCCAAGAAGAGAAAGCTGCAGGATGGTCCTGGACAAGGTATTTATATGATAACACCTTGTAGTTTCTCAATTTGCGACACTACTAACTGGGTATTGGATACAGGAAGTCCAATTCACATTTGCAATTCTTTGCAGAGACTTCAAAGTTAGTAGAAGATTCGAGGACGGCGAGAGGTTCTTGAACGTGGAAAATAGAAGCCGAGTTCCAGTTCTGGCATTGGGAGTCCTTAAACTTATTTTTGAGTCCTGTACTATCATTTTGAATGAGTGTCATTTTTGTCCTTCTTTTATTTTGAATGTCATTTCTGTAGGCCAGTTGGCCATGTATGGTTATGAATCATTAATAAAAAATGATATTTGCAAAATCATTTTGAATGGTTCTGTAATTTTGAATGGACAAATGCGTGATGGCATCTATATCTATCGCGACCTGTTAATGTAATGTACACATCTAGCAAATGCCCTAGGATTGATAATGTCAACGAAGCGTACCTATGGCATTGTAGGCTAGGTCATATTAACATGAACAGGATAAACAGGATGAAAACCAAGGATCTCCTCGATTTAGTAAAGATAGTTCACTTCCAACCTGTGAGTCCTGTCTTCTTGGAAAAATGACAAAGTCACCTTTTACTGAAATTCTAAGTCTGATACATACTGATGTATGCAGACCTATGAATGTTAGTGCCAGAGGTGGGTATGATTATTTCATTACTTTACAGATGACCTTTCAAGATATGGTTATGTCTTCTTGATAAGACATAAATCTAAATCGTTTGAAATGTTCAAACGATATCGTAATGAAGTAAAAAAACAAACCAGAAAGTGTATCAAAACCCTTCGATCTGATTGAGGCGGTGAATACCTTTCAGGTGAGTTTTTGACATATCTTGAGGAGAATGGGATTCTCTCAGTGGATCCTCCAGGGACACCCTAGTTAAATGGAGTGTCTAAGAGGAGGAATCGAACCCTGTTAGACATGGTTCAATCCATGATGGGCTTTGCTTCTCTGCCGATATCCTTTTGGGGATATACTCTAGAATCAGCCTGTTACCTTCTGAATAGGTCTCCAAGTAAGTCCGTTAGCAAAATACCATATGAGATGTGGACTGGACGTAAGCCAACACTTTCACACCTTCGGGTCTAGGGGTGCCTAGCTTATGCAAAACGTTTGGAAATGGACAAACTTGGACCTAGGTCTGACCGGTGCCTATTTGTTGGATATCCAAAAGAGTCTAAGGGGTATTACTTCTACTTAGCTGAGGAATAAAAGTTGTTCATCAGTATTAGGGTTATCTTTTTGGAAAAGGAGTTCCTTGGTGAAGGGACTGTAGCCACTAAGATTGAACTTAGTGAAGTTCAACAAGTAGAAGAACCATCACACTTAAGGGACAACATAGAACCGGCTGTGATTATATCACACCCAGAGCCCACTCCAGAACTATTAAGGAGATCCGGTAGAGTACCGAGCCAACCGGATATATACTATGATTTCTTGGTCTAGGACGGTGATCCCATTGAACTCAATGAGAATAATGAGGATCTGATCACCTATATGGATGCATTGCAGAGGTCTGACTCTGAATCATGGCTAGGAGCCATAAAATTTGAAATGGAGTCCATGGAGATCAACAATGTATGGACATTGGTTGATCCACCTGAAGGGATAAAACCCATTGGATGCAAATGGATTTTCAAAAGAAAAAGGGGCATAGATGGAAAGGTGGAGACCTATAAAGCCTGTCTGGTTGCCAAGGGATATCGTCAACATTATGGTATTGACTATGATGAGACGTTCTCTCCTATGGCAATGCTCAAATCCATTCGAATTATGCTTGCTTTAGCAGTGCACTTTGACTATGAAATCTGGCAAATGGATGTCCGAACAGCTTTCCTGCATGGTGAGCTGGAAGATGAGGTGTATATGATACAACCTGAAAGGCTCACATCCACAGACGAGTCAAAGGTGTGCAAGCTTCAAAAGTCCATTTATGGACTGAAGCAAGCATCAAGGAGTTGGAACATGCGATTTGATAAGTGTATCAAGTTGTATGGCTTCGTTAGGAATGGAAAAGAACCTTGCATTTACAAATGGGCTAATGGTTCATGATTGTGTTCCTTGTGCTATATGTGGATGACATTCTCTTAATCGGGAATGACATCACAGCACTGCAAGGAATAAAGGTTTGGTTATCATCTCAGTTCTCTATAAAGGACTTGGGTGAAGCCTCTTACATACTAGGTATGAAGATCTATAGAGATAGATCTAAGAGACTTCTAAGACTATCCCAGTCTACGTACATCGACACCGTGCTGAAATGGTTCAGCATAGAAAATTTCAAGAAGGGCTATCTTCTGATAGGCACTGGAATTGATCTCTCCAAAAGAAATTGTGCGACAACTCCTGAGGAGAGAGAGCACATAAGTAGAATCCCATATGCTTCGATAGTAGATTCTATCATGTACGCCATGACATGTACTAGATCAGACGTGGCATACTTACTAGGTATAGTGAGCAGATACCAGTCTGACCCAGGTGAAGCTCATTGAAAAGTGGTAAAAACCATCCTTAAGTATTTATGAAATATTAAGGACCAATGGCTCATTTATGAAGAATCTGACTTGAAACTTATGGGATATACTGACTCCAGTTTCCAGTCAGATAAAGATGATAGCAAGTGTGTATCAGGTTTTGTCTTTATCCTGAACGGAGGAGCTGTCTGCTGGAAAAGTTCCAAGCAGCCTACTGTGGCGGACTCAGTATATGAAGCAGAGTACATTGTAGCATCAGATACAGCGAAGGAAGCTATGTGGCTGTGGAAGTTCCTTAGCGAGCTGGGAGTGGCACCTTTCCTAGATGGTCCTATTCTGGTGTACTGTGACAACACTAGAGCCATTGCTCAAGCCAAAGAGCCAAAGTCTCATCACTGCACAAAACATATTCTACGGTGCTATCACCTTGTACGAGAGATCATGGAACAATGTGACATTGACCTTCAGAAGATCGATGGAAAGGAGAACCTGGCTAACCCCTTCACTAAAGCCATCGGAGTTCAAGAGTTTGACTATTGTAAAAGGAAAATGTGAATGAGATTTTGTATTGATTAGCTTTAGTCTAAGTGGGAGTTGTTGGGAATTGTATCCCAAAGCCAATCGTCTAGGCTGTAAATGGTTATGCTATCTTTGTATTTGTATATAAATTCTTTTTTAATAAATAAAAGTTATTTATTTTGGCTGTCCATCATATTTACTTTTCTTGTAAAGAATCCTTGTGTGATGGAGTTCTTAGAACTACATTGTTTGATATAGAGAGGATATATCAAGTAGTTCTTAAACTGGTTCACAACCAAAGGATTCATTGTTATAGGATGACGATGTATCAAGTATAGGTTGTTGTATGTTGCATTTGTTGGTTGTCTTCTTTACCAAAGAGTGTCGAGATACTAGTATGACATGCAAGTGAAATGTATGACATGCAAGTGAAATGTATGACATGCAAGTGAAATGTATGACATTTCACTGAACATGACCATCTGTGGAGCTCTCTTTTGCCAAAGAGTTGCTCGCAAAGGGATATGGGTATATGTGTCTCTCATACCTAAGGTCACCATGGCAGCTTGCAAGCAACTCACTATACTTTGGTACTGGAATACCTGGATTTCTAATCCAGTGATGGAAAGTTTCTAGGTACAGTCAAGTACTTGTGGAGCGGTGGTGGATCAACATGGAATTGACCTCTCTAAATAGTTTGGAGTGAATGACTTACTATGTCTCAATTCAGCAAAACCTTGGCCATGATAGTTCTTGTGAGGAGTCACAGAACTTTTGAGGTTGAGACATGATATGGATAAACCAAATTAGGGTTGGCAGTCTAATCCTAGGTCATCCTGAGCATTGTGAGGTCAAAGGGATGAATTATGCAGCAACCATATGCCAGAGGTTCTTGTGAGGTGCTCTTCATCTTCGACCTATCCGGACGTCGGGTATCATTGCAAGATGAAGACTTTGACTGGTACTGGAAATGTTCCAGTGCAACTGGCTTAGTATTCGAACCTATGGGGTCACACACCATAGAGGATTTCTATCTAATCTTTTGGC
Source organism: Areca catechu (assembly GCA_021397845.1). NCBI lineage: Eukaryota > Viridiplantae > Streptophyta > Magnoliopsida > Arecales > Arecaceae > Areca > Areca catechu. The sequence goes on along the minus strand of CM038039.1, from coordinate 148,225,593 downwards.
TAATCGATGATTGAGAATCGTTTGACGTCACCGGAGGTCAATTTGATTGACCAGGTTCCAAGTGTCGACACTTGGAATTTTGCAGGTGTCGACACTTGGTGAAGTGTCGACACTTGGCAATTTTCATGTGTCGACACCTCCTGTGATGAACAAAATTCTGGGAAGATTTTGTGGGAGGTTTTTGGGCAGGTTTTGACCTGGTTTGAATTTTGAATTCAAACCAGTTTTGTCTCCAAGGCTTTATGGTATGAAAGTCATACTTACCTTAATGGGTTGGACCCATTTGGTATAGCCTTGATCCTCTCCCCCATTCTCTCCCCTCATCTCTCCTCCTTCCTCTTTCTCCCTCTCCCTGCTGCCACTACAAATGAACGTCATTTTCAGGGGCTGTCAATAGTTGATCCACAGATTTTGAGAAAAGCTTTGAGAGAGGAAATAAAGAAGGGCTATGAGAGGTTTTGGGATTGGGTGTGAGTAACCTAGCACTCTAGCTAGGTCTTGGAAAGAGAAGTTTTAGGAAAGTGTTCCTGCTCTCCTCCTAGTCTTCCTAGAAGAAGAAGATCGGCCAAGGATCCCGAGGAGCTAGCACTCCGAGGGTGTTGATCAGAGTCGAGCTCAGGTGTGGATTTCCTGTAGAGGCCAGACACGTGTGTGGCTCGAGCACCCTCCTCCTCCTCACAGCACTTCCACTGCTTCTCTCTTGGTATAAAGGTATGGTACTTTTATATTTATGTTCCTCTCTTGCTTTTGATGTTATATGAATGCTAGATCTTTATGCTAGTTCCTGTTGCAGGTAGATCAGTAGATCATTTAGATCTATCTATCGAGCCTTCTGCTGTGCATGTTTTAAAATTATTTTAAAATGCATATCTTTCTGCCCTCTTTTCTAGCATATTGTATACTAGGTGTAGGTGTTTTTCACCTTCATGCTGGACAAGGTACTAATATGATAATACCTTGTAATTTTTCTATTTATGATACTACTATATGGATATTAGATATGGGATGCCTTATCAATATGTGCAATTTATTACAAGGACTTCAAGTCAGTAAAAGATTCAAAGATGGCGAGAAATTTCTGAACATTGGAGATGGAAGATCTGTTCCAGTTCTAGCTTTAGGAATTATCAAGTTTGTTTTTTATTCTTGTATCTCTACTTTAGGTCGTTGTCACTATTATCCTAGTTTTTTATTAAATATGATCTCTATAGATCTTTTGCCCAAATATGGTTATCATTTATCAATAAAAGATAGTTATTGTGATATCATTTTGAATGGTATTACTATAATGGATGGACAATTGAAGAACGACATTTATGTTTTATCATAACTTGTGAATGTAATGTACACGTCCAACAAATGCCATAAAATAGAAAATGTGGTGCGGACACCAAAGGCACCAGAATAAGGCAGAGGCTTCTCAACCCTCTGTAATTGATCAATAATTTATGAGTCCATCTGTAATAAGGGCTTAGCTCATCTGAGTCCATTTTAGTTGTTATTTGAGTATTTTTAGTTGTTATTTCACTTCTGTACTAGTCAGCTCATGTTGAGCTAATTCAGTCCAATGCTAGTTAGCTCATGTTGAGCTAATTTTATTTTTTTTGAGTCCTGTCCAAGCATACTGAGGACTCAAGACTATATTATACAAGTGAAGACCAAGTCCAGCTAGATTGAAGACATGGAAGTTTAGCCCAAGTCCAACCCAGCTTGAAGATTTGAAGACCCCAGGAGAAAAATCAGAAACCCTGATTCCTTGCAGATGCCCTCCAGATGCCCAGATTCCCTTCCAGATGCCAAAGTATATTCATAAATAAGGGCATCCATGATTCCAGAGGTCCATCTGCATCCTAGCCCAATGAAATCAAGCCCAGGTGCCAAGCCCAAGCCCCTAAGAAGCAAGATACCAGGGAATATTCCTGCTACCTGGCTACCAGGCCACCCCAGCTTCCAGAGGCCCAAACCCATGCACCCGGGCCCCTTTGGGCCGGCCTTTTGCTACTCCTAGAAGCCCAACACGCCCCCCTAGGCGTCCTTGGAGTCTTGACCAAGTCAAGAAAAATTTTAGGGATTTTTCTACCTAATATTTCATTATTTTCTAGCTAGGGTTTGAGAGGGAAAAGGATTCTTATGTAAAGACTTATGTACCCTTACTTGGGGCCCAAGGTTAAGGGTCTATTTAAGGGACCCTAGCCTCTTGTATGAGGGGAAATTTTTTGATGAATGAAAACCTTGAGTTCTTCTATTGAGTTGTGTGATACCCTGCTGTGTGCATAAAGGGGTTTGCGAGAGTTCTTCTTCCCAGTGCTGCAATCATCTTCCTGCTACCAACAAGCATCTCAGATCCCTGGACGCCCACTCCAAAAGAAGCCTTCCCTTGCTGTTTTTCCTTTATTTTCTTGTTCCTTTGTGAGTTTTCTAACCCCTGACAGGTCGTTTGCAGGTCCCCGAGTTCCTACGAATCCAACGACTCCAGCCAAGCCTCAATCGGATCACCGAGCAGAAAGCCGGGTATCCGCGAGTCTTTGGCTCGATTTTCCAGGCCGCATCCGTCGAGGAATGAGAGACCCTTTTGCTGCGATCTTCACAGACATTGTCAGGTACACCCCTCTACCTCCAGTAGTTTTATTGTAGGAGAACTTGCCCTAACCGAGGCTTCTCAGCCCCGGCGATCCTTCTTTTCTACTTTTCTAGGTCCTAATCTGCATGCTGATCTTCTAAAATTCATATAAAATTCCCTATAACTTATTTTAATCTGAAATTTGAGAATTAATCACCCAACCCCACATATAAAACATATAAAAAAAATTGCATGCATATTAGTTCCGCATCAAAATGTGTCTAATATCTACCTTTGACATTGTAGACTAAATCATATTAACAAGAATAGGATGACAGGTTATCTAAAAAGGGAATCCTCGAGGTTAATAATTTTAAATTATTACTGACCTATAAATCCTACCTTTTTGGAAAGATGACTAAGTCACCTTTTATTGGAAAGGGTGAAAGAGCCAATATGGTTTTGAGTCTAATACATAGTGATGTATGTGTACCTATGAATGCTTTAGCCTAGGTGGATATCACTACTTCATCCATTTACTAATGACCTATCGAGGTATGAGTACGTCTATTTAATGAGATATAAGTCTGAGTCATTTGAAATGTTCAAATAATTTTGTAATAAAGTAAAGAAATAAATAGGTAAGTATATCAAAACATTTGATCTGATCAAGGAGGTGAATATCTTACCAATGAGTTTATAACATATTTGGAAAAGAATGTGATTCTCTCATAATAAACTCCTCCCGGGTACCTTGGCATAATGGAGTGTATGAAAGGAGGAATCAAATTTGGTTAGACATGATTTGGTCCATGATGGAATTTTGCAAGTTTACCTATCTCCTTCTGAAGATATGCACTAGAGTTGGCTTGTTACATTCTAAATAGAGTTCTTAGCAAGTCTGTAGATAAAATGCCATATGAAATATGGATAGGGCATAAGCCGGTATTCTCATGATTTAGGATCTAGGGATATCTGGCTTATGTTAAATTGATTGAAAATAGACAAGCTTAGGCCTAGGTTTGATAGGTGCACATTTATAGGGTACCCAAAAGAAACTAAGGGTTATTTCTTCTATCATACTAAGGAACACAAAGTATTTATTAGTAATAAGGTAGTCTTTTTGAAAAAAGAGTTCCTCAAAAAAGGAACTAATGCTTTTATGGTTGAACTTGAAGATGTTTGACAAGCAGAAGAACTGACACAATTAACTAAGCCAATTCAATTGAATTTGATTAGTTCAAACTTGGAGCCTGTTGTAGAGGCAACCTTAAGAAGATCTGGTAAAGTACCATATCAACCAAAAAAATACTATAGTTTCTTGGTTTGGGATGGTGATCCTATTGAACTTGATGAAAATAATGAGGATTCGATCACCTGCATGGATGTAATGCGGAGTTCTGACTCTGAGAAATAGCTTGAAGCCATGAAACCCAGAATGGAGTCCATGGAGATCAATGGTGTATGGATACTAGTTGATCCACCTGAAGGGATAAAATCCATTGGATGCAAGTAGATTTTCAAAAAGAAAAGAGGTGCAAATGGGATGGTGGAGACCTATAAAGTCCATTTGGTTGCTAAGAGATATCATCAGTGTTATAATATTGACTATGAGAGATGCTTGCTCCCATGGCAGTGCTCAAGTCCATTCAGATTATGCTTGCGATAGCAGCGTATCTTAATTTTGAGATATGGTAAATAGATGTTAAAACCACTTTTCTAAATAGAAAAAAAAGACATATATATGATATAACCTAAAGGGTTCACATCCATAGATGAATCAAAGGTGTGTAAGCTTCAATGATCCATTTTTTGATTGAAGCATGCATCTCGAAGTTGAAACATACATGTTGATAAGGTGATCAAAATGTATGGCTTTGTTAAAAATAGGAAAGAGCCTGTAAATACAAATAGGCTAATAGTTCAGGAATTGTATTTCTTATTTTATATATGGATGACATTTTCTTAATCGAGAATGACATTCTTATAATACAAGGAATAAAGGTTTGGCTATCATCCCAATTCTCCATGAAGGATCTAGGAGATGCAACCTACATCCTTGGGATGAAGATCTATACAAATATATCTAAAAGGTTGCTAGGGTTATCCAAGTCAATGTACATTGATACTGTGTTGAAGTGGTTTAGCATGACAAATTTCAAGAATGGCTATCTTTTGATAGGCCATGGAATTACTGTTTTTAAGAAGAATTGTCCGCAACTCTTTAAGAAAGAGAACGTATGAATAGAATTCTATATGTCTCAATAGTGAGATCCATTATGTATGCCATGATATGTAAGTAACCAGATATGGACTAGGAGTAGTGAATAGATACCAATCTGATCCATGTGAGAATCATTGGAAGGTTGTAAAAACTATCATTAAGTATTTGAGAAATACTAAGGACCAATGGTTAGTTTATGAAGTCCTAACTTGAAACTTGTCTGTTATATTGACTCAAGTTTTCAGTCAAATTGGGATAATAGAAAAAGTATGTCAGGTTATATCTTTATCCTTGACAAAGAAGATATTTGCTGGAAAAGTTTCAGGTTGCATACTATGGCTGATTCCATATGCAAGGTGGAGTACATTATGGCATTTGATGTCAAAAGGAAGTTGTATGGTTGGTGAAGTTCATCATCGAGCTTGGAGTGGCACCTTCCATATATGGTCTAGTTGTTCTACATCATGATAGCACTAGAGCCATTACTCAAGCAAAGAAATCGAAGGCACATCAATGGACTAAGCATATTCTGTATTGCTACCACCTAGTCCGAGAGATTATAAAACAAGGTGACGTCGACCTACAAAAGATCGTTGAAAAGGAAAACCTGTTGATCCATTTACTAAAGCCCTCAGAATCAAAGAGTTCGATGATCACAATTGGAAGATGAATATACGATACTATTCTAATTGGCTCTAGTCCAACTAAGAGTTGTTGGAAAAAATATCTTAAAGCTAATCATCTAGGTTGTAGATGGTTGACTTTTCTTATAAATGTATATGAATTATTATTAAAATAAAAATTATTTTTGCTACTTCAACACTATTTGTCATCTTCCTGTGAACTCTAATTTTTTAAAGTCCCCAGAACTATATTGATTCGATAAAGAAGGATTTATCGAGTTGTTCTTAAATTGATTCATGACCAAATGATATGTTGTTACTTAGGATGATAGCATTTATCAATAATAGGTCATTGTATGCCATATAGTTTGGTTGTCCTTTTAATCAAGGAGTATGGAGATACTAGTATGGCATGCAGGTGAGTATAAGAGTATATCTTACTAAATAGTGACCAACTCAATGGAGTACTCTATTGTCAAGAGTATCTTGCAAAAAGGGTATGGTATAAATATCCCTCTGATCTGAGACTAACATGGTGACTTGGCAAGCAACTCACTTTACTTTGGTGCCTTCTAATCCAGCAATGCAAGGTTTATGAGTACAGGCAAGTACTTGTTAAGTAGGTGTTGAGTCAAGAAAGGATTGACCACTCGAAGTTGCTAGAGTAAATGCTTGGCAGTATTTTAATTTAGCAAAACCTAGGCTTAGATAATCTTGATGAAGAATCATGGGATTTAGCACATTGAATAAACTTAGATGCACTTATTCATAGTTGGCAGTAGACTTTGAATTTATCTTAAGAATTAGGTCAAAGGGATGAATTATACGGTAACCATAGCATGGGTTCCTGAATGTTGCTTTGCCATCATTCAACCTATCCGGACATCAGGCACCATTACTAAATGGTCGCATTGATTAGTTTAGAAAATCATTCCTAAGCTTTTGACTTAGGATTTGAACCTACAAGGTCACACATAATAGAAGTTTTCGATTGATCACGATGGCTGATCAATGATTAAGAATCATCAATGATAAAATTATAAATATAATCAATATTTACCTTATACAAAAGTTGTAAATAAATAAATAATAAATTATTAATTAATATTAGGAGGATTAACTAACAATTAGATTGCTAATTGGGTCATTTTATTGAGCAAAAAGATTTGGTCAAATCTGTTTGACTTTGGTTTAATTAGATTTTAACCAATTAGATTATTCGATGATCTAATCACTAAAAAATTTTAATTTAGATTTAATTTAGATTTAAAATTGATTAATTTTTTGGTTAATTAAGTTTAATTGGAGCCTAATTAGATTAGGTTCAAGCTATTTGAATTGGTCAAACTAAATTAAATTGAGATTAAAATTAAGGTTGACCAAGTCAAACCTAGGAACCTAGATGTTTTCTTGAGCCACTTTGTTCTCCATACAAAATAAATTTTTGCATGAAAAATCTCCATGCCAAAAAATGATTAGAACCCTCCCTATTATCCATTCTGATGAGAATTAAGCCAAGATAACTTTTATAAGGAATTTTAATATAGTTTTGTATTTGGTTTGACTGAGTCAAAATTGATTCTTGCACCTTTAAATTTATCCATGAATTTTTAATTTTTTTCATAAAGTTTTCTTCATGAAAAATGGGTTTTGATGCATTATCTCAATCTCTTTTTGGTTATGATAGGTTTATATAAATTTTTGAGTTTTTTTGAATTAATTTGAATTTAAATTGAATGGGTTTTGAATAAGTCAAACTTCTAGTCGTAGAAAAATTCTATCCTTTGATCCTATCCTAATCCTTTTCTCCATGCCTACTAGGGTAGATTTTTTGCTAAGATTGGTGACATTTTGAGAAGCTTTTATCATGAGAAATCAAGAAAAAAAATGTAGAAAAGATTAAGGGAGTGGGCATGAAAAATAAATTGGCATGGGGACCTTTCTTCTTGGCACTAGGAAGAAAAGAGAAGAGAGAAAGAAAGAAAGAAAGAAATAAAAGAAAATTGGTTTTGTGATTTTGTTTCTTCCATGACTTGATCCTCCTCATCTTCTATCTTCCATCTTCTTAGAATACTCAAAAAAATTTTGGAAGAAGGTTTTTAGATCAGCCATTCATAGCCTTCACACAAAGCTAGCACTCTAGGAAAGGTGATTTCTCAGGACTTCTTGTAGAGTTTTCGTAGAGGCTCGACATTCTGTGTGGCTATAAGGTAATGTCTAGACCTTCTACTATGCTCCATCAATAGTGGTGTCATCGACCTGCAATGAGGTATGGGATCTGATCCTTATTATATTTATAGATTAGATCTATAGTATGCATCAGTTAGATCGATGCATGATGATTTTAATTTCAGCATCTATCCTCTATTTATATTCCATCATAATTTTATAGGATAGATTTTTAGAATTATTCTAATACAAGATTTAGTGATTAAAATTATTTTTAATCTAATATGCTTCTACAAGTTTTTTAAAAAAATTCATGCATGAAATCTTGTCCTAGTTTTCTGACAATATGTAGATTGTAACCCTAATTGATAAGAATTAAAGTAACCACTTTCTCCCTAATCTCTCTCCCTCTCTCCCTAGTTTGCACACCACCTAAGGCAGTAAGGAGCTCTGCCAAGAGGAAGCAAAAGGTGGGCGCGCATAGATACCTTGCTTGTGCCCCCCTTTAGAGCACCGAGAGTCCCTTGCTATAGGGACTCTCTTTCTTCTACCTAGGTTTAAAGTTTTGCTGATCAAAACTCTAGAAAAGGGGAACCTCCTAATTCCTTCAAAGAGAAGGACTTCTGGTTCCAAAGTTAGTGTGAACATGGAGAAAGTTTTGGCAGTCTTTCTTTGTTGCACTAGAACATGGAAACTAGCCGATTAGGAATTCCTAGTCCTAGTCCAACTAGGATTCCAACATTTCTAATTCTTAGAACCAAGGTTCCACATCCCAAGTAAAAGCGCATGTCCTCTGATTTGAAATTAGAGGAGTTGTGGAGGGGTTTTGAGGTGGGTGTCCTCTGATCTGAAATTAGAGGAGCTATGGAGGGGGTTTTGAGGTAGGCACAAGTGAAGGAAGCAAACAAGGTGAAGAGCATGGCAAAGGCTACGAATATGAGATATTGTCATAGAGTCCCAATTGCACAAGAACTCTCCTCATCCATGGTTTTAGGTCCAGATCTCCAATCCCCAAGGCACCACAACCCTAGCCTAGGTTTCTAGGGTGTTAGGCATGGGATTTCAGATTTAGAAGCGCATCACATGTCCATGGAAGTGGGGGACATAAACTAAGTTATTGTATCAACTTTTTTGGATCACCATGGACTCTTGCAGAGAGTTCCTTATTGGTCTCCTCAGGTCCATGCAAGTGCATCATGGTCTTTCAATAAATATAACCATTGTTATTATTGAGATGGACTTGTTAGACCTTTTGACAACTAAATTGCACACATAATGGATTGCTTTACATACTCACATGTCCCTATGCTATTTTATATATGTTTCCTAGTTTGTCATCATTATAACTAGATAATAGAAATGATTGAAAACACTCAAGGGAGGTATAATAAATATATTTTGGTTTTTGTCCACAATATGGTTGTAAATTCAATTTTTTCAAGTGTGATAATGAATGATGTCTTATCTCAACTTGTAATATATTGAAAAAATATATCTAGATTTGAGATCATATAATTTGGGAGTGTAGGATGTTATGTTGTATCAATTTGCTCTTTAGGTTACTACCTTAGATGGATGACATTGCAATGAGATAAGTCCTAATAGTGGTAAATCAAATTGAATTAGCCTCATTAAGATAGCTTTCTTAATTGATGCAGAGCGAAATTGTGAGTTGTTTTCTTAATTGATTGTGTAAAATAACTTGTGTAACATGTGAATGCTCTAAATATATGCATTCATATTCTATGAACCTATCCTTCTAATAAATATACTCCAAAATATACTTCCATTAGGATATGAATTGGATCGTCGTTCAGTCTATAACTTTTGGTAGAATTAATATGGAAAACATATGGGTACTCAATTAAATTATGCACAAATAAATCATATAATAAAGCTTAGATATGAAAAAAGCTTGCCCCAAGGATTTATCCAATGATCTAAATAATAATTATGTTTAATACAAAAAAATGCTAACATTTGAGAAACTAAGATAGGGCAAAAACCTAAAATTGATAACAATATATGTATCATGTATGACATACAAATAACCAACTATCATTGCCAAACACCACCCCACTTCCCAAAACATCGAGGGAGAGAAACTCCTAATCTTTCTTTAAACTAATTGAAGGAAAATAAGTAAGATAAAGGTTGTGCTATCTTTATTAATGAACTAGGAATGTGAAACAAAAATGCAAACTGAATGCACTTCCAAGCAAATTAAAGAGCAAACATCTATCTTAACAAAGTAAAAAAAATAAAGAAAAAAATAAAAAATGCAAAAGGAGCATGCAATTGTGAAGGATAAAAAAAAAATTGTGGATCAATTATCGTCATATTTAATGAGTCATACTAGTGAGATCCATTTTCTATTGGTTTTTGTGGACAACAACAGTAGTGAATTACAAGTTGTTGCAACCTCCATTAGGTACCATCAAGCAAGATAAAGAAATACATACATACATGCATATATGCATATAAATAGACACACATAGAGACATGCACAGATGAATGTATAACTAATATGTCCAAGGAATATAAATGGTAGAATAAAAAATACCTTAATATATGGGACTGCTTATTTACTTAATTTGGTGAAAGCAAAGGATGGCATAACAAGGAAAAATAAAATAAAGAGCTTTTAGTAGATTTTGTTTTCTCAAAGAATGTGTTGCTTCCTCAAATTGGATAATAAGAAGTCAATCCAAATATGTTGCCCAGCGATGAAGCAACCCAAGAGGGGGGATAAATTAGGTCTTATAAAACTATTTGGAATGATTTATGATGAACTAAACAAGTATGTGCTAATTGCAATTAAGTGCTTGTGTTTTGTCAAAGTGTTTGTGTACTTCAAAATAATATGTAGCGAGATTTATAAAATAAATACACAAAAAAACAATCACTCAAACACAACAAAATTATAGTGGTTCAGTGTACTCCATGGCACCTACATCCACTCTGCAAGTTTTTCTTGAAAATTCACTATAATCACCAAGATTATAGTCGATTAGTTTTCTGGGCTCACTAACCAAATCCAATTTGTTTTCACCGGGCTCACAAGTCAAAACCCTTGTTGGTTTTCTAACTAAGGCTAACCAACAACCTCTTGGTTTTCATGGCTAACCAAAAACCTTGTTGGTTTTGCGGGCTCACCAACAACCTATGTTGATTTTATGGGATCACCAACAACCTATGTTGGTTTTACATAGGCTAACCAACAATCTCTTTAGTTTTCTAAGGCTCACCGAAAACCTTGATACAATAATGTAAGAATGAAAGTAAAGATATAATAAAGCTTTCTAATAAAAAAAAATATCTTTTTGAAGCTCTTTGAATGTTGATGAAGATCTTGTCTTCAAGTTGTTGAAGCCTTTGATTGCAGCTTGATGATGTGAACTTGGATGCACTCTCTTATCTTTGGAAGCTTGAAAGCTTGAATCACTCAACTCTTGAATCCTTGAAGGATATTCAATAATCTCACCGAAGGATTGCTTTCCCATTTGATTTTTGTTGATTATATAGCTTTCCAAACCTTAAAAGATCATTAGAGATCGTTGGAGAGGAAAAACTAGCCATTATAAATATTTTGAGAAAGTTCTGCTCTTCAGAAAACTAGCCGTTACAGAGCTGTTGTCCGTTCAAGTGTTGACACTTCAGGTCATGGTCGATATATAGGGTCGACACTTGACCAAAAAATATCTTCTGAAGCCTTCTGTTCTGTACTGATGAGCCGACACTTCATCTGATAAGTTGGAACAGTGAGTCGACACTTGGAACAGTGAGTCAATACTTGAAGAAAGTCTTAAAATTCAGCATGTTCTGTATCATTTTTGTCCCAAGCCTAGAGTCAACACTTGCTATTCATGAGTCGACACTTGCTATTCCATGAGTCGATACTTGGTTGAAACTCTTTTGAAACTCTACTAAAACTTCTCCAAAATCAAACTTTAAGTCCTTCCAAGTCTTTGTTATATTCCAAAGTCCTTATAACTTGAAATTTCAGGAATTTGAAGGACTTCTTCAACTGAAATACAAGCATTTTGTTCTTTCAACTGATATGAGTACTTAATCTAATAAATACACTAAAATACATAATTAGTACTCATATATGCTTAGGTGTTTTGTCAATCATCAAAATCAAGACCAAAGTCAACAATATCTCCCTTTTTAATGATGACAAAACCTTTAAGTATATAAGCTTAAAAAAATTAATAATAAGATAAACATGTAAGCTCAAAATCAATGAGTATCAAGCTCCCTCTCAAAATATGATTTTAAAAATATTTTCAAAAATCATTCAAAATTTTTAAACATTCTCTCCCTTGCTAATTCATCCCTTAAGATCTAAACATTTTGCTTTCTTCTCCCCTTTTTGCATTTTCTTTCATTTCTTATATAACTTTTTTTATGTTTATCAAATCTTTTTCCTTTTCATACTTAACATTTTTCTCCCCCTTTTTGTCATCATGAAAAAGGGAGAAAGGCAATACAAAATGGGAATGAAGGGGAAAGGATAGCAAGAGATCATCAAGATCAATGCATGAAATCAATTAATCATGATGCCAATTAAATATGATACTAATTGAACATGATACCATAAAATAATAAGCACATGCAAAAAATAAATTAATTTCTCCCTTTTTTGAAGATTCTTAATGAAATAAATTTTGATACCAATTGAATGTAACTCCCCGCAAAGGATTAGATTTGAAAACAAGGAGGAGTATCAGAGTAATATAAGTATGATATCAAGAGAACATTGAAAGCATCATATGTATATAATGACAACAAAACTTCGGATGCTCTCCCTAAATATTATTCTTCCTTAAAAATATGTATTTATTTGAGGAATAAAACATGAAAGCACAAGCATCAAGATTTGAATTTTCAAGATATACATGATTTTCAAAATATAAAGAATTGATCATTTAGAAACTTTTAGCATGATTTCAAATTTATTTGAAATGACTTGATATCCATACAGATGCTAAAAATAATTTAATACCAAGTCTAGCTACTAGAGCAAGAGTTTATCAATATGTAAATCTTCTTCTTAAATATAACCCTTAATTACCAGTTCTATACTTGTTCCAAATCATTTCTAGTCTAAGCATAGATACAAAATAGAATACATTTCATGAAAACCATATGATTTGAAATGATTTTGATTACCCATACAAAAGTTAGAAGTAATTTAGTACCAAGTTTAGCTATTGGAGCAAGGATTTATTAATATGCATACCTTCTTCTTAAATGTTATCCTTAACTACCAGTTCTAGTCTTGATCCAAATCATTTCTAACTTAAGCATAAATGCCAAAAATGTATACATTTCATCACAACATTTTACTTGAAATAGTTTAAAACTATATTAATCAAAATCAAGTGAAAGTCTAATAATGCAAGTTTAATCATGAAAGCATAAAATCCATCAACATCAAAAAGTTCATGATCACAACAAATGACTATTAGTCTAAACTTGATTCTAATTAATCATTTAAAATAATTTTCAAAGTAATTGATGCAACATTTATAATAAATATTCAACTACATTTTTAATCATGGATGGAAATGTTTAGAATTTATCAATATGTATAATTCTTCCTTTACCATTTAGTTCAAAATGTAGCTTGTCCACTCTTTGTATTGTCTTGTATAGCCACTATTCAATTGTTTTCATTTCTTCTTGTTGGACTGCAAGACATTCCTACAAAGCACACTAAGTGGATAATTTTGGTACCCAAACTTTCTTGGATCCTTTAGGGTTAGTAAATATGGTTCCTTTTGGAACCCAAATTTTTCTTAATCTACAAGGATATGCATTAAGTCTAAATTTTTCATATTTAAAGTATGCAATATCGAAAGAAGTAGCAACAAAGAAATTCTTGTTTTTCAACTCAATTTTTGTTTTTCTTTAAAACCTCATCATTTGATATAAAAATCTTGGATCTTCTTAGAATTTCTATTTCATTAATAAAATATTTTTTTATTTGAAAACTTATTGCATAACTCTTTCAAATCAAAAATTTTTTTTCTAAATTTTTTTTTCTTTAGAAAGATTATTCTTATCATTTTCTAAAATATCAATCTTTATATTTAAATCATGGCATTTATTGGTAAGATTGGTGTTCTCAAGAGAAAGAGAATCTACATGTCTTTTTAATTTCTTGTGCTCATTTTTTAATACTTTGTATTCATGCACAAGATCATTGAATGCATCATGTAATTCATCAAAGGTAAAATCATATTCATTTTCAGTACATACCTCTTCCTCATTTGCTATGAAGCAAAGATTGGTAACTTCTTGTTCTTCCTCTGAACTAGAATCTTCACTATCGCTCCAAGTTGCCATCATTGTCTTGAATTTCTTTTTGGCCTTGAAGGCTATTATCTTCTTTTTCTCTTAATCAGCAACCACTTCTTTGTGCCATAAATTTAACTCATGGATTATGAGTGAACCAATAAGCTCCTCCAAAGACAAGGTATCAATATCTTTAGCTTCTTGGATTGCTGTTATCTTTGGATCCCATGATATTGGCAAAGATCTAAGAATTTTATTAACCAAACCAACATTAGTATAGACTTTGCCAAGACTTTTCAATTCATTAACAATAGTCACAAATCTAGTATATATCAGATATAGATTCAAAATGTAGCATTTTAAACATTTCAAAAGAATGAACAAGCATATTAATTTTAGTACTTTTTACTTGAAGAGTACCCTCGTGAGTAATTTCAAGTGTATCCCTTATCTCTTTTGCCGATGTGTATATGGAGATCTTATTAAATTCATTAGAGTCCAATGCATAATAAAGCAAGTTCATTGCTTTAGCATTAATTTTAGATTGATTAATGTCATATTCATTCCAATCCTCTTCGAGCTTTGGAATGAAAATGCCATTAACCAAAATGGAAGGAATATGAGAATTATTAACTATAACTTTTCAAAGATAATAACTAATAGATTGAATATAGATGCGCATGCGAGTTTTCCAAAAGTGTAATTAGTGGCATTGAAAAATAGTGGTCTATTAATTGCATGTCCTATAGCACAACAAATACCTTCTAGGGATGCCATGATCTTTTAACTCAAAATCATTGGATTCTTTGCAAAGTACCAAGTTTAGATACCAACGATTTTGGGTTATGGTCTCTGATACCAATTATTGCCCAGTGATGAAGCAACCCAAGAAGGGGGGTGAATTGGATTTTATAAAACTATTTGCAATGATTTATGATGAACTAAACATGTGGTAATTATAATTAAGTGCTTATATTTTGTCAAAGTGTTTGTGTGTTTCAAAATAATATGCAGCAGGATTTATAAAGTAAATGCACAAAGAAAATAATCACACAAACATAACAAATTTATAGTGGTTCGGTGCACTCCAAGGCACCTACATCCACTCTCCAAGTTTTTCTTGGGAATTTACTATAATCACCAAGATTATAGCCGATTAGTTTTCTAGGCTCACTAATCAAACCCAACTTGTTTTCACCAGGCTCACAAGTCAAAACCCTTGTTGGTTTTCTAACTTAGGCTAACCAACAACCTCTTGATTTTCACGGCTAACCAAAAATCTTGTTGGTTTTGCAGGCTTACCAACAACTTATGTTGGTTTTACAGGATCACCAATAACCTATGTTGATTTTACAAAAGCTAACAAACAACCTCTTTGGTTTTTTAAGGCTGACCAAAAACCTTGATATAATAATGTAAGAATGAAAGTAAATTATATAATAAAGCTTTCTAATAAAAGCAAATATCTCTTTGAAGCTCTTTGAATGTTAATGAAGATCTTGTCTTCAAGTTGTTGAAGCCTTTGATTGCAACTTGATGATGTGAACTTGGATGTACTCTCTTATCTTTGGAAGCTTGAAGGCTTGAATCACTCAACTCTTGAATCCTGAAAGGATATTCAATAATCTCACCAAAGGATTACTTCTCCATTTGATTTTTGTTGATTATATACCTTTCCAAACCTTAAAAGACCGTTAGAGAGAAAAAATTAGCTATTACAAATATTTTGGAAAAGTTCTGCTCTTCAGAAAACTAGTGGTTATAGAGCTGTCGTTCGTTCAAGTGTTGATACTTCAGATCATTAGTCGACACCTAGGGTCGATACTTGGAACAGTGAGTCGACACTTGATTAAAAAATATCTTTTGAAGCCTTTTTTTCTACACCGGTGAGCCGATCTTCATCTGATGAGTCGACACTTGGAACAGTGAGTCGACACTTGAGGGAAGTCTTGAAATTTAGCATGTTCTGTATCATTTTTGTCTCAGGCTTTGAGTCGATACTTGCTATTCATGAGTCGACACTTGTTATTCCATGAGTCGACACTTGCTAAAACTCTCTTAAAACTCTGCTGAAACTTTTCTAAAATCAAACTTTAAGTCCTTCCAAGTCTTCCTTATATTCCAAAGTCCTTATAACTTGAAATTTCATGAATTTGAAGGACTTCTTCAACAAAAATACAAGCATTTTATTTTTTCAACTAATATGAGTACTTAATCTAATGAACACACTAAAACATACAATTAGTACTCATATATACTTAAGTATTTTGTCAATCATCAAAATCAAGATAAGAATCAACAAAATATATTGAAAAGATAAAGGACATTATTATCTTTTGTGTGAGTGTGTTTATTGGATTCCCTAATTGTTTTGAGATTGGGTTTTGCATGATCAAATAAAATAAACCATAAAAATCTATCAGCCTCAAACTAAACAAGAGTTTTAAACAAATCATAACATGTCTTATATTCAATATCTTCTTCAACACGATGAGGAAAAGATATCAGGCATCTCCCTCTCTACTCCATCACTTTTTGCTACCATTCACATTTTTCGAACACCTCCAATTATCCCCTTTTGCTTCTCTGACCCTCCATATTGTAGAACACTTTTCTCTGCTCCTTTTCTACCATCCATACTATTAGACTCACCCTTTCCCTTGTCTCTTCCTCCTCTTCTCCAAAGATCCTTACTAAAAATTATGATTTTGTCGAGCTTGTTGTAAATTAACTCTACACCCTTCTTTGGATATTTGATTATAAGTTCAAATTCATCATGGACCTACATGTAGTATCTACTTTGTGCACCTTAGAAAAGAATGACATTACATGGATAGATTCCCCTACTATCGGTACCCCACATGGGGCACAAGTCATCACTAATCTTTATCATTGAAATTGGTTAAGTTTGATAAGATCATATTCGAATGATATCAAAAAATCATTCAAGAATATGTTCATGTGAACCTTCAAGGATAAGATAGTTTTCTTAGCAATCTAGTGAAGACAATCTCAATTTTTAATTAAAAAATATAGCCCTTTTGTCAGATCAATTTTGATGCTAATAAACTTGTTTTCATTCCATTTCGAAAGGAATAACTTATAATCATTTAGTTCTTTAGTCCTTAATTAACTTTGGAGTAATCTAATAGTGATTAAGATATCATCCTATCAATCCAATATGACTTAAGTCATCGTTGGATTAGTTTTAGCACCTAAGGTAAGAGACTTCTTTTTAGAAGTCACTTTTGACATATTTTAAGTTGAACTAGATGAATTACAGAGCCAGGCATGAATTATAGTAATTGTAAGAGTCCTTAGAAAATATAAATACCCTATATAGTCATTTCTTTACATTATATGACTAGTGAATTGAAATTTTTGAAGCTCTTTATCAATATCTTGATGATATAACTCCACCTTGCTATGACATAACTCTATGGAAAATGTCTTCAAACTTGAAGGTCCTGGGTGTCAATGCAGATGTGGGAAACCCAAGTGATGATCAATATGATTTGATTGGATCAAAGGATTAGAGTGATTTACCTTCTAGTTAATCTTATATTACTAAAATAAGAGAGCCAAGAACCACCACACCGCACCCCACCTAGGTCCTAATCTAGACTCTAGGGAAGAGTAAGCTCGTGCTTATGGAATTAGTTCCTTTAGTTGGGCTTAAATATTGAGGGATGGTGCCAATCAAAGTCGAACCCCCATACTCTTGATCGAGAGATCAAAGGGTGCATCATTGAGTTATGAACTCAAGTCAAGTTATTTTTTTCTTCTTTGTGAGCAATATAGTTATCCTTTTGTATTTTGTAGTTATTCTAGTTTAGATCTAGCTTTCTAGCTTTTCTTTATCTTTCTTACTTACAAGTTAATGTTTAGATCAAGTTTTCTAATTATGTCTTGCCTTTTATAAAACCTCAATGCCTTTGGTAAGATAGCCTATGCTTAGGTTCCATCAAGTTTATTGTAGCAATCTACACCCCGAATTGTACTCTAATTTATGAGATTCCTTAATCATCACTTCTACAACTCCAATTAAGACATCAGTTTATGTCCTTGTGCATACCCTAACTTCATGTAGTTGGATCCACTATACATCTCAATCTTGTCTCACATCAAATAGTCAACACTAGTTTATTCTTCCATAATTTTTCCTTTTAAAAACAATAATTGTATGTAAATTTTTAATCATTTGAACCATCTTGGACTAGCCTATAGTTCATATGCTAAATAATTAAAATTTTAGGTGCAAAAAAAAAGGTTTTTAGGCTTTAACCAAACCATGGTGACATATTTTGTTGAGGGGCCAAACCTAAAATGAATTATTTATAATTAGATTAGTCTTCACCAACCCTAACTTAATCTAATTATTAAAGTACCTAGTTATCCCCGGTAAGTTGGGTTGTGATATGGCTACATTGCTGACATGGAACGTGTGTCAGATCCAGCTGGAAGTCGCAGGTGCCACGTGGATTTTTCTTTCAAGATTTTTGCTCCTTCGCCAGGTGACACCCCAAGACGGGTCCACCTCGGTCGAAGTCGAGCACCTCTCTGCCACCCAGGAGGGGTCCACCTCGGCTGAAGCTGGCGGCCTCCTGCTCCCTCGCCAGGTGGCACCCCAAGATGGGTCCACCTCTGCCGAGGTCAAGCCAGGCCCTCCTGCTCCTTTGCCAGGTGGCACCCCATGACGGATCCACCTTGGCCGAAGTCGAGCACCTCTCTGCCACTCCACCAGGTGTCCACCCAGGAGGGGTCCACCTCGATCGAAGCTGGCGGCCTCCTGCTCACTCGGTAGGTGGCACCCAAAGACGGGTCCACCTCTGTCGAGGTCGAGCCAGGCCCTCCTTCTCCTTCGTCAGGTGGCACCCCATGATGGGTCCACCCCGGTCGAAGTCGAGCACCTCTCTGCCACTCCGCCAGGTGTCCACCCAGGAGGGGTCAACCTCGGCCGAAGCTGGCGGTCTCTTGCTCCCTCGCCAGGTGGCACCCCAAAATGGGTCTACCTTTGCCAAGGTCGAGCCAGGCCCTCCTGCTCCTTCGCCAGTTGGCACCCCATGACGGGTCCACCCCGGTCGAAGTTGAGCACCTCTCTGCCACTCCACCAGGTGTCCACCCAGGAGGGGTCCACCTCGGTCGAAGCTGGCGGCCTCCTGCTCCCTCACCAGGTGGCACCCCAAGATGGGTCCACGTTTGTCGAGGTCAAGTCAAGCCCTCCTGCTCCTTCGCCAGGTGGCACCCCATGACAGGTCCACCCCGACCGAAGTCAAACACCTCTCTGCCACTCCACCAAGTGTCCACCCAGGAGGGGTCCACCTCGATCGAAGCTGGCGGCCTCCTGCTTCCTCGCCAAGTGGCATCCCAAGATGGGTCCACTTTTGCCGAGGTCGAGCCAGGCCCTCCTGCTCCTTCGCCAGGTGGCACCCTATGACGGGTCTACCTTAGTCAAAGTCGAGCACCTCACTGCTACTCCACCAGGTGTCCACCCAAGAGGGTTCTACCTCAGCCGAAGCTGGCGGCCTCCTGCTCCCTCACCAGGTGGCACCCCAAGATGGTTCAACCTCTACCGAGGTTGAGCTAGGACTTCCTACTCCTTCGCCAAGTGGCACCCCATGATGGGTCCACCTTGGCCGAAGTTGAGCACCTCTCTGCCACTCCGCCAGGTGTCCACCCAGGAGGGGTCCACCTCGGTCGAATTTGGCAGCCTCCTGCTCCCTCGCCAGGTGGCACCCCAAGATGGGTCCACCTCTACCGAGGTCGAGCCAGGCCCTCCTGCTCCTTCGCCAGGTGGCACCCCATGACAGGTCCACCTTGGTCGAAGTCGAGCACCTTTCTGCCACTCCACCAGGTGTCCACCTAGGAGGGGTCCACCTTGGCCAAAGCTGGCGGCCTCCTGCTCCCTTGCTAGGTGGCACCCCAAGATGGGTCTACCTCTACCGAGGTCGAGCCAGGCCCTCCTACTCCATCGCCAGGTGGCACCCCATGATGGGTCCACCCCGGTCGAAGTCGAGCACCACTTTACCACTCCGCCAGGTATCCACCCAAGAGGGGTCCACCTCGACCGAAGCTAGCGACCTCCTGCTCCCTCGCTAGGTGGCACCCCAAGATGGGTCCACCTCTGCCAAGGTCGAGCCAGGCCCTCCTGCTCCTTCGCCAGGTGGCACCCCATGACGGGTCCACCTCGGCCAAAGTCGAGCACCTCTCGGCCACTTCGCCAGGTTTCCACCCAGGAGGGGTCCACCTCGGTCCAAGCCGGTGGCCTCCTGCTCCCTCGCCAAGTGGCACCCCAAGATGGGTCCACCTCTATCGAGGTCGAGCCAAGCCCCCCTGCTCCTTCGCCAGGTGGCACCCCAAGACGGGTCCACCTTAGTTGAAGTCGAGCACCTCTTTGCCACTCTGCCAGGTGTCCACCCAGGATGGGTCCACCTCGATCGAAGCTGGTGGCCTCCTGCTCCCTTGCCAGGTGGCACACCAAGATGAGTCCACCAATGCCAAGGTCGAGCCAGGCCCTCTTGCTCTTTCGCCAGGTGGCACCCCATGACGGGTCCATCTCGGTCGAAGTCAAGCACCTCTCCGCCACTCTGCCAGGTGTCCACCCAGGAGGGATCCACCTTGGCCGAAGCAGGCAGCCCCTGCTCCTCCGCCAGGTGGAGCCCCCTAAAAGGTCCACCTCGATCGAAGTCAGCCCTACTCTACAAAGCCTCGGAGAGGCAGAGACATGGGTCGCGAGGTTGCCACTAGGGCTGGCGCGCGCCGCACTCCATACGGAGCGCCAGTATGGCCTGTAGTGATATGCGAAACCTCGTTTACATCAGTTAAATGGGGCCCTGCAATCGAGGAACGAAATCCTTGCGGGTAGGGGCCTGAAATGGCTAGAGGCCCATCGTCAACGCCCCGAAAGGAGAGCTCCCGCACTCAGCCCAAGGTCTCACCAGTCTTCCCCCTTTCGTGACACACGATGGACGAGGCATGCCGGCCACTTAACTCCCGGACTCGAAGGAGAAGGGAGGGGAGGAGACCCGAAGATTTCAGGAAGCTCCCAGGAGGAGATGGGCTGAAGATGGTCTAGTGGTATAAAGGGGATGGTAAAAATGAATGGAAAGGTAAGTCGGAAAGGGAGGAGAACACCGAGAGAACGATCTAGGGGACCCCAAGAAGTCCTCAGGCATGAGCTCGGTGAACCCAGCATGGGAAGCTGGGCTTCAGCTCCTCTCTTCCCCACACTTCTTTCATTTACATCTCTTCTAAGCATGGGAATCCTTTGGGAACCCGCTTTAGAGGTCCTGTTCCATATTGCTGCTCTCTTACTTGACCGTCGGAGTGCCCCTACCGGAATCCTCGGCCCGGGTCTCTGACTTTGTTTTGCAGGTCCGGAAGCTTGGAGATCTCGAGGTGACAGAGTCTGAGAACCAGCACCAGCTCACGAGCTACAGGCCACTGCGGTGAGATCGGCAACATATTGGCGTGCTAGGTAGGGGACGCAGAACAGTGACCCCTGTACAAGCAAGCTCTCCGTGGGCAAAAGCATGCTCCGACCATGGTGGTGACGCGTGGGCGCGAAGCATCCACCAGCAGAGCAGGAGAGGTTCTTGCCCCCTAAGGGCTGCGCAGCCCGGAGAGGGAACTTCCTGCTCCACCTCCTCCTCCTCAGCCATCCTCGGTGGACGTTCCTTTCGTAGCTGTCATCTAGTAGTTGCAAACTTTGACTACTGCTGTGCGGCAACTACAGCACTAGCAGTGCTCCCTGACCACTCAGCCCCAGCCAGGGACCCCCGCGGCTCGAGCCACAGGCCCCCGCGAAAGCCTGCGCTCCATCCAAGGCAGGCCCTCCCATCCGCAGGCAGTTTCCAACCCCCACGGGAGCCACCAGACTCCCACAAAGAGGAACCACTCTGGTTCGACGGATCATGAGAGTCGATCCCCGGCCAACGATGCTGAAGCAGTGCAGCACAGCAGGCACCATCGGGGCAAGGCCCCTCATCGAGACTGATCGGCACCCCCTTCTCCAGTGGCCTCGATGGAGGATTCCATCGATGGGCCATCAGGCGCCAGGCCGAGAGGCCCCTGGAGGAGCACGAGCGCAAGCTAGCAAAGTTCTCCCACCGCTTTGCCGACATGCAGAGCTCCCCGACCGATCCAATGGGCTATAATGCCCAGCCACCCTTCTCCCAGGAAATCCAAGAGGAACTGATCCCGAATCGGTTCCGTATGCCTCAAGTGGATCCCTACAATGGGACTACCGACCCCTTGGACCACCTAGAGAGCTATAAGGCTCTCATGAGGGTCCAGGGAGCAACGGACGCTCTTCTATGCATCGCCTTTCCAGCCACTCTCTGGAAGGCTGCTCGAGTTTGGTTCACCTGCCTCGAGCCGGAATCCATCAGCTCTTTCCATCAGCTGGAAGGAAAGTTTGTGGCATACTTCGATGCTTGCTAGAAGGTGCCAAGGGAGGTGGATAGCCTCTTCTCTATCCACCAACAAGACTAGGAGCTATTGTAGGACTACATCACCCACTTCAAGACTGCCGCCCAAGAAATCTATAGCCTGGACGAGCCCGTCGCCATGCTGGCATTGAAGCGCGGGCTCAAGACCTCCCATCTGACGTATTCCCTGGACAAGAAGCCCTCCAAGACATACTCCGAGCTTATCCTCCGCATCCACAAGTACATCCGAGCTGAGGAGGCCGACCATACCAGGTGAGAGCTGGATGGGAAGCCTTCAAAGAAACCTACACCGAGGGATGTCCCTGGGACCCAGAGGCCTGGACCACCTGTGGACTTTCGTTCGGGACTGAAGCTGAAGAATGGTGCTACCCCGGAGTGAACTTTCACCCCTCTCCTCGCTCCCAGACTGAAGATCCTCATGGAGATTGAGGGTGAGTATTACCTCTGCCGACCTCCTCCTCAAAACCCAAGGAACATCTATGACAAGATGAAGTATTGTCAATTTCACCGTGAGCACGGCCACAACACAGAGGAGTGCCGCAACCTAATGTGAGAAATCGAGGAGCTGATCAAGAGGGGCTACCTCAGGAAGTTCATGAAGAACGAGGCCCCGGTAGAGGGTCAGCCGCTCGTGGCCCTTTTTCCCGTCCCTGCAATTGACAACCGTCTAACGGAGAAGCCGGTGGGCATGATTTCCTAGGGGATAGGGCGCGCGCCGAAGAGAGCCCGGGAGGCGGGAGACCTGGAGAATGTACTCCCCTTTGAAATGAGAAATAAAATAAAAATGTAAACAACGATGCAGTGGTGGACGAGATGACCGTCGCAAAGCATCATGTACATCGTATTATGGTGGATAGTGGGAGCTCTACTGATGTACTTTTTTACGATGCTTTCTCCTGAATGAATTTGTCTCATGATGAATTGAAGCCGGTGCACACCCCTCTTGTGGGCTTCACTAGAGATTCTGTGGGGGTCGAAGAAGAGATCACTCTTCCTGTTACCGCCGGATCGCCACCTCGATAGAGCACGGTCATGATGACATTTACTATCATCAGACTCCCATCACCTTACAATGCTATAGATGCGGCATGCATATGATTAATGTTTTGAATATGGTTTGTAGAGCAATGAAACCTAATTATACTAGCATTATACTCATCATAATAAGACTTAAGGATTATAAGAAATTGGACTTTTACTTGATTAGACACAATCCTAAACTAAGAAGGAAGAAGATCTAGATAATAGGGGTTAATGATTGTGGACTTACCTTGATGAGCTTTCCAACCTTCTTTTGATTCATACCTTGAAACTACCAATGCTCAGAACTGAAGAACCTGGATAACAGAGATCAGAACCCTGGACTTGGGGCTTCAGCTTGTTGGTTCTTTGTCAAGGTGAACCCAGCCCACAACTCAAAGACTTCGAAGGACCCTGCAATGAAGATCAAAGTTAAGGAAGAAGGATAGGAACATATAGAAGGGATGGGAGAGTTTATGAACTAAGAACAGAATTTTGAGAAGATCTGGCTGACTCCAAAGCCTTCACTTGATCTTGGAAGATGCTTTGCTAGGGGAAAAGAATGGCTTTGGCGTGGAGGAAGAAGAAGATAGGAAAAATTTCACACATAAAACTCAAGACAACTTCACTTCAAACTTCATTCATTTCCAAAATCAATCTCTTTTACAATGGACGTCCAAGGCTTTTAATAGCCTCACAAAGCTAGCTTTTGAAATTTAAAAACTCCCCAAATCGAGGAGGATTACAAGGGGGGTTGGAGGATTTGGTGGAGAGTTTGGAGGGATGTGGGGGGGGTTGGAGGATTTGGTGGAGGACTTGGAGGGATGTGGCCAACCTCCTTGAATTTGAATCTCCCTTGTTGGCGCCCAAAGGGTGATGAGGTGGCTGATGAAGTGGCACCTGATGACGTGGCATGGTGAGGTGGTCTTCTACTTGGATAAGAATGACATGTGGCGCCCAGTGGTCCTAGTTGATAGTCCTTTTCTCTTGCTTGGTTGATGTGTCTTCTCTTCTTCATGTGGTCAAATTCTGGGGTCTAGAATTTGAGTCTTGTTGCTGGCTTTCATGACTTTAAGACTTGATTAGACTTAACTCAACTGAATTAGACTTAACTCAACTGAACTGACTTGACTGACCTAGACTTTAAAACTTGAAATGGACTTACAGGAAATGAAATTTTAAAAGTAATTACAGGACTTAATAAACACTCTTGATTTGAAACTCAAAATTAATTATAGGACTCTTGAAAAGGAAATGACTCTTGAAAATAAAATATTTTTGAACTAAAGGATACAAGGTAACCTAATTATCTTCGATCCAAATTGGGATAAGGCTAACCTTGTTGGAGTGAAGTTTCTTTCGGCTTCTGGTGTCCACACCAATTCTCCTGGGGTGGGCAGAACTCGACCCAGTCGAGTATGGTTCAGTTTTGCCCTGGTAATGCTCGAACAAGTCTAGGTTAAGTCTTTGCAGGTCCTCTCGAGTAATCCAAGAGTTGTCGGACTCAGGTCGACCTTGCCATTGAATCAGGTATCGCTGATAGTCCTTATTCCTGGTAGTAATGATCTTGTCATCCAGGATTCTCTCAATCCTCTCTCTCTGCTCAGGTAAGGTTGGTGGTGGACACTCGGAAATATGTTCACTCTCAATGAAAGTTTCTGGCTCAAAAGGCTCACTAAGTATTAGTAGTGGTTCTTTGTATTCTACTAGGTCTGAAACATTGAAGGTTGTACTAATACCCATATCAGGTGGAAGTTCCAAAAGATATGCATTAGGCCCTATTTTCTTTAAGATCTTAAAAGGTCCCGCTCTGCGAGCATGCAGCTTCTTTATGGTTCCAGGGGGAAACCGTTCAGGGTTGAGCCTAATCATCGCATAATCCCCTTCACAAAATTATTTAGCCCTCTTATGTGAGTCAGCTAAGTGTTTGTAAGTTTCATTGCTCAGGTTGATCTTATTACTGATTTCTTTATATAGATTTGTGACATGCTGTGCAAAAGACTCAGCAGACTCAGAGACTCGTGTGTGAATAGGTAGTAGGATTAGATCTAAAGGCTTCCTAGGCTTGCAACCATGGACTATCTCAAAGGGACTTTTGCCCGTAGATCGATTGACCGAACTGTTGTAAGCGAACTCAGCACGTGGCAATAACAAATCCCAGTTCCCTAGACTTTCTCCCACTAGGCATCTCAGCAAGTTCCCTAGACTTCTATTTACAACCTCGGTTTGTCCATCAGTCTGGGGATGGTAGGCAGTGGAGAATTTCAGTCTGGTTCCTAATAGGTACCAAAGGGTTTTCCAGAAGTAACTTGTGAAGCGGACATCCCTATCAGAAACAATGGTTTTTGGTAACCCGTGGAGTCTGACTACTTGATCAAGAAAGAGTTTGGCTATCCTAGAGGCATCGGAAGTTTGGGAGCAATGTATGAAATGGGCCATTTTTGAAAACCGGTCGACCACCACAAAGATTGAATCATGTTTACGAATGGTCTTGGATAATCCTAGAACAAAGTCCATGCTTAGATCCTGCCATGGACACTCAGGTACAGGTAATGGATTGTATAGCCCGGTATTCTTCTTTTGTTGCTTTGCAACAGCACATGTCCTACATCGGGCTACAAGGTTTGCTACTTGTTTCGTAAGACCTGGCCAGTAAAATTGTTCCTCAACAGCCAAGATAGTCTTGTTTCATCCGAAGTGGCCAGCCAAACCTCCCGCATGTATCTCCCAAACTAAAAAATCTCTTAAGGAGGTTCTTGGGATGCAAAGCCTATTCTCTCTAAAAAGATAACCATCTAGAAGGGTATAGTCACTATGATCACTAGATGGTCCTTGATGCAAAACCTGATAAATTTCACCAAAATCTGGACAGGTTTCGTACTGCTCCTT
The DNA here is from genome assembly GCA_021397845.1 of Areca catechu. Taxonomy (NCBI): domain Eukaryota; kingdom Viridiplantae; phylum Streptophyta; class Magnoliopsida; order Arecales; family Arecaceae; genus Areca; species Areca catechu. The sequence continues at coordinate 148,199,355 of CM038039.1, read as the reverse complement.
AAGTCTTTCAAAACCTATGACTTCAGTACTGACTAAAGTTAAAAGTAACATTCTACGACTTAGGGCATCAGCTACCTTATTATCGGTTCCTGATTAATACTTTTGGACAAACGTATAGGATTGGATGTACTCTATCCATTTGGCATGCCTAGGGTTTAGTTTCTTTTGGGAACTCAAAAACCTAAGGGCTTCATGGTCTGAAAATAAAACAAATTCTTGCGGTAGGAGATAATGCCTCCAATACCTTAATGCTTGCACTACCGCATAAAGCTCCCGATCATATGAGGAGTATTTTTTCCTGGCTTCATTCAATTTCTCACTAAAGAATGCTACGGGATGGTTCTCTTGACTCAGAACTCCACCAATACCTACTCCCGAAGCATCGCATGCTACTTCAAAGACCTTAGAAAAATCGGGTAGTCTTAAGACTGGTGCTTGGGTCATCTTATCTTTGATGTGAAGGAAGGCCTTATCAGCTGACTTCGTCCATTCAAAGTGGCCCTTCCTAATACAATCCGTGATAGGAGCAACTATGGTGCTAAACCCTCTAATAAATCTTCGATAAAACGTAGCGAGGCCATGAAAACTTCTTACTTCGTGAATATTATTGGGTGTTGACCACTTTACAATTGCCTTAACCTTCTCAGGGTCAGCGGATACTCCTTCAGGAGTCACAACAAATCCTAGGAAGATAACTCTAGTAGTCATGAAAGCACATTTCTTTAGATTGGCATTGAGGTTATCTTTCCTAAGTGCTAAACATACCTGCCTCAGATGTTGTTGATGATCTTCTCTATTCCTACTATAGACAAGTATGTCGTCAAAGTAAACGATAACAAATTTTCCAATAAAGGCTCGTAGGACTTGGTTCATGATTCGCATAAAAGTGCTAGGGGCGTTTGATAACCCAAAAGGCATGACTACCCATTCAAATAACCCGTCCTTAGTTTTAAAGGCAGTCTTCCATTCATCCCCTGGTCTGATCCTAACTTGGTGATAGCCTCTCTTCAGGTCAATCTTAGAAAATATAGTTGCACCGGCCATCATATCTAACATATCATCCAAGCGGGGGATGGGAAACCTATACTTCACTGTGATTTTATTTATGGCACGACTATCAACACACATTCTCCATGTGCCATCTTTCTTAGGGGTAAGTAAGGTTGGGACTGCGCATGGACTCAAACTCTCCCTAATGAATCCTTTCTTTAGGAGTTCTCCTACTTGACGTTGTAATTCTTGGTGCTCGGTAGGGTTCATTCTATAATGGGGAAGGTTCGGTAGGGTTGCTCCAGGGACTAAGTCTATCGCATATCGTATATCCCTAAGAGGTGGGAGTTGGTCGGGCAAGTCATCGGGGAACACGTCTTTGAACTCCTCTAGCACTTCATTGACTTCTTGAGGTTGTTCTTTTGAAAGAGGTTCTTGATGATCCTTAATGGTCAAAATCCAAACAGATGACCCATTGTTAATTTCTTTCTCCATTTCTCTAGCAGTGATCACGTTTATCCCCTTTTTCTTATCACTCAATTGGCTTGATCCTCTCTTAATGGGGTTCTTAGGTGGAGAAGAATGGATTACAATCTTCTTTCCATTATGAGTAAACGAGCACGAATTAGAACGATCATAGAGTGTTACGTCAAGATCGTACAACCATGGTCGGTCTAAAATTATGCTACTTACTCCCATTGGAAGTACATCACACCATACTTTCTCCAAGTAAGATTGGAACTGAATGGTTACTAGGCACCTAGACTTAATGAAAATCGTGGTTGAGTCTATCCATGATACCTTATAGGGATTAGGATGGGGTACGGTGGGCAATCCTAGGTTTTTAACTGTGTTGGTGGATATGGCATTGACACAGCTACCGCTATCTAAAATGACTTTGCATACTTTCTCACCTATCTTAATGAATGTCTGTAGGATGCTAGTCCTACGTCAATCTTCTTGGGTTTTAGCTTGGGTGAGAATACACCTAACCACTCCTAACAGATCTTGATCTACCAGGACTTCCTCATCCTCATACTCTTCAGCCAAGTTCTCATCTGCCTGGTATACTTCCTCCTCAAATTCACCTTGGGATTCTACGGCTTCCTCTTCTACTTCCCCTATGTGTAGGGCTCTATTAGGACAGTTGCTAGAATAGTGACTCACTTTGTTATACTTGAAACATGCGTTTGGAGTTCTTTGGGTCTCAGGTGTTTTCCCCTTGTCATCTCTACGGGTCACAGGCACATTAGGATTGGGTCGGTTGAATCTAGGCTGATTGGATCCTGACTGCTGATAAGGTGCACTAGTCCTAGGGGCTTCGGGCCTACGATAGACTGGACCTCTATGGAATCTCTCAGCATCCCTAGCTATTTGATAGGCCAATTCTAGGTCATGTACCTCTCGCATGAACAATTCTCTTTGAATTTCTTCCCTCAGTCCGGCTCTAAATCTAGACAAGGTCACCGACTCAGATTCATCAACATTGCACCTCATAACGAATTCGTCAAACTTTGCTATGTACTCTGCGACACTCCTATTTCCTTGAGTAAGTCTTTGCCATTGATCTAGGAGTCTTTGGTGGTAGGACATAGGAAGGTATTTCTCCCTAAGCCTAAGTTTCATAGCTCGCCAGGTCACTATGGGCACATCACCTCTCTGTCTAGTGAGTCTCTCAACGTTTCCCCAATATAACCTAGCTTGGCGCACAAGTTTAAGCTTTGCAAACTTACACTTGCGCCCTTCACTCATCTCAAACCAGTCAAAATACTGGTCCATCTCATCTTTCCAATCAATGTAGATCTTTGGATCTAAAATTCCATCAAAGGTGGGAGCTTCTAGCCTAATGTTCTTCATGGTTCGGTCATCTTGATCAAAGTGAATTGGGGTGGGTCTCCTGACATTGGGTTCATAATTAGGCTCATGATGGAATCTCCTTGGGTTGGGCTCGATGGTTTGACCAGGGTGGGGTCCTCTAGGAATTGGATCATAAAACTGATCTTGGGGAGCTCTCCTAGGGTTTGTTTCGTAGAGAGGGTTTTGATATGGAATCCTTCTAGGGTTCAATGGGGTCTCGAGTTCAGGTGCAAGACTTGGCTCAGGCCCAGTCTGGGCTTCATGATTGCTTTCAGGGGTTCTAGCCTCTAACTGATCCAACCTAGTAGTGATGTGGGCTAACTGCTCATTCATGTCTTGGTTGGTTTGTGCCACATTCTGATTTGTTTGGGCCAATTGCTCAGTTAAACTCTTAGTCAGTTGGGCCACTTGATCATTTAGGCCTTTGATCAAATTCCCTAAGTTTTGGTCCATGGCTACACTTAACTGGGCTTGGATTGGTGAATACGGTGTCCCTGCTCTAGTTGTCATGCATGCAAATGGACTCAAGTTCGAGCTAAGATTTCCTAGACCTAGAGCACAAATTAGAAGTCTAATTAAGTGAACCAACTAGCTAGTAGTACTTATGGGACTTAGCCAGGTAGGTGGAGGGGAGTGTAGGTCCCTGATTGCCAACCTTAGACACCAATCTGAGATTGGCCAGGTAGGCGGACCAAATCACAAGCCCTGATGCACCAATCCTAGACACCAAGCCAGTAAGCACACACCAATTAGCTGACACAGTTAACTTGACCCTAACCTGAACCCAACTTGTTGGTGTCCCTAACCCACTAGGGCAATTAACGTTCTACTCAATTTTAATTAACGGGCTGGGATCGAAATGCTAGTTGGTGATTTTTGGGCTAGGGGCATGTGATGAAACCCTGACCCTATGTCAAATTGATGCCCTTAATTTGATTTCTCATGAGATGAATGAAATGCAAAGGTGCTGCAGAAGTGTGTTGCAATTTGAAAGTGGTGTGGAAAACGTGATGAAAAAAATATCCAAAAATTCTGAAAAATTCACAGAGGATTCCTAACTTATATGTTTCAATGTAGATTAAAGGAATTTTAAAACTAAAATCTATACTAATCTAAGCAGATCCTACAAATGAAGATAAATAAAAAGGACAGAACATAACCCTAATGATAGTGTCGAACTGCAGCAATTTTCATTTTTTTTATAATTTTTTTCTGATGATAAAATTTAATATGGTCATAACTGACTTAAAATGGAACAAGAAAAAAAATATTTCAATAAAAAATTAGTGACTTGCCTTTGGAGCTGCAGACGGATTACAGTAAATAGATGCAAATTTTCAGAAAACAGAACCTAATCAAACAAGTGCAATAGCTTACCCAAAACTTCAATCTAAAAACTCACGTCCGGCCAGGGGCTCATTATTCCCATGGGTCATGACAGTGTACTGGAGTACACCCGCTCAGGAGGCGTGAATTTTAGATCTTGCTTGGATTTAAAGAAAACTATTTTATCCTAATGCAACCATGCTCCGATACCAATTTGATGCGGCACGCATATGATTAATGTTTTGAATATAGTTTGTAGAACAATGAAACCTAATTACACTAGCATTGTACTCATCATAATAAGACTTAAGGATTATAAGAAATTGGACTTTTACTTGATTAGACACAATCCTAAACTAAGAAGGAAGAAGATCTAGACAATAGGGGTTAATGATTGTGGACTTACCTTGATGAGTTTTACAACCTTCTTTTGATTCATACCTTGAAACTACCAATGCTCAGAACTGAAGAACCTGGATAACAGAGATCAGAACCCTGGACTTGGGGCTTCAGCTTGTTGGTTCTTTGTCAAGGTGAACCCAGCCCACAACTCAATGACTTCGAAGGACCCTGCAATGAAGATCAAAGTTAAGGAAGAAGGATAGGAACATATAGAAGGGATGGGAGAGTTTATGAACTAAGAACAGAATTTTGAGAAGATCTGGCCGACTCCAATGCCTTCACTTGATCTTGGAAGATGCTTTGCTAGGGAAAAGAATGGCTTTGGTGTGGAGGAAGAAGAAGATAGGAAAAATTTCACACATAAAACTCAAGACAACTTCACTTCAAACTTCATTCATTTCCAAAATCAATCACTTTTACAATGGACGTCCAAGGCTTTTAATAGCCTCACAAAGCTAGCTTTTGAAATTTAAAAACTCCCCAAATCGAGGAGGATTACAAGGGGGGTTGGAGGATTTGGTGGAGAGTTTGGAGGGATGTGGGGGGGGTTGGAGGATTTGGTGGAGGACTTGGAGGGATGTGGCCAACCTCCTTGAATTTGAATCTCCCTTGTTGGTGCCCAAAGGGTGATGAGGTGGCTGATGAAGTGGCACCTGATGACGTGGCATGGTGAGGTGGTCTTCTACTTGGATAAGAATGACATGTGGCGCCCAGTGGTCCTAGTTGATGGTCCTTTTCTCTTGCTTGGTTGATGTGTCTTCTCTTCTTCATGTGGTCAAATTTTGGGGTCTAGAATTTGAGTCTTGTTGCTGGCTTTCATGGCTTTAAGACTTGATTAGACTTAACTCAACTGAATTAGACTTAACTCAACTGAACTAACTTGACTGACCTAGACTTTAAAACTTGAAATGGACTTACAAGAAATAAAATTTTAAAAGTAATTACAGGACTCAATAAACACTCTTGATTTGAAACTCAAAATTAATTACAGGACTCTTGAAAAGGAAATGACTCTTGAAAATAAAATATTTTTGAACTAAAGGATACAAGGTAACCTAATTATCTTCGATCCAAATTGGGATAAGGCTAACCTTGTTGGAGTGAAGTTTCTTTCGGCTTCTGGTGTCCACACCAATTCTCCTGGGGTGGACAGAACTCGACCCAGTCGAGTATGGTTCAGTTTTGCCCTGGAATGCTCGAACAAGTCTAGGTTAAGTCTTTGCAGGTCCTCTCGAGTAATCCAAGAGTTGTCGGACTCAGGTCGACCTTGCCATTGAACCAGGTATCGCTGATAGTCCTTATTCCTGGTAGTAATGATCTTGTCATCCAGGATTCTCTCAATCCTCTCTCTCTGCTCAGGTAAGGTTGGTGGTGGACACTCGGAAATATGTTCACTCTCAATAAAAGTTTCTGGCTCAAAAGGCTCACTAAGTATTAGTAGTGGTTCTTTGTATTCTACTAGGTCTGAAACATTGAAGGTTGTACTAATACCCATATCAGGTGGAAGTTCCAAAACATATGCATTAGGCCCTATTTTCTTTAAGATCTTAAAAGGTCCCGCTCCGCGGGCATGCAGCTTCTTTATGGTTCCAGGGGGAATCTGTTCAGGGTTGAGCCTAATCATCGCATAATCCCCTTCACAGAATTCTTTAGCCCTCTTATGTGAGTCAGCTAAGTGTTTGTAAGTTTCATTGCTCAGGTTGATCTTATTACTGATTTCTTTATGTAGATTTGTGACATGCTGTGCAAAAGACTCAGTAGACTCAGAGACTCGTGTGTGAATAGGTAGTGGGATTAGATCTAAAGGCTTCCTAGGCTTGCAACCATGGACTATCTCAAAGGGACTTTTGCCCGTAGATCGATTGACCGAACTGTTGTAAGCGAACTCAGCACGTGGCAATAACAAATCCCAGTTCCCTAGACTTTCTCCCACTAGGCATCTCAGCAAGTTCCCTAGACTTCTATTTACAACCTCGATTTGTCCATCAGTCTGGGGATGGTAGGCAGTGGAGAATTTCAGTCTGGTTCCTAATAGGTACCAAAGGGTTTTCCAGAAGTAACTTGTGAAGCGGACATCCCTATCAGAAATAATGGTTTTTGGTAACCCGTGGAGTCTGACTACTTGATCAAGAAAGAGTTTGGCTATCCTAGAGGCATCGGAAGTTTGGGAGCAAGGTATGAAATGGGTCATTTTTGAAAATCGGTCGACCACCACAAAGATTAAATCATGTTTTCGAATGGTCTTGGGTAATCCTAGAACAAAGTCCATGCTTAGATCCAGCCATGGACACTTAGGTACAGGTAATGGATTGTATAGCCCGGTATTCTTCTTTTGTTGCTTTGCAACAGCACATGTCCTACATCGGGCTACAAGGTTTGCTACTTGTTTCTTAAGACCTGGCCAGTAAAATTGTTCCTCAACAGCCAAGATAGTCTTGTTTCGTCCGAAGTGGCCAGCCAAACCTCCCGCATGTATCTCCCAAACTAAAAAATCTCTTAAGGAGGTTCTTGGGATGCAAAGCCTATTCTCTCTAAAAAGATAACCATCTAGAAGGGTATAGTCACTATGATCACTAGATGGTCCTTGATGCAAAACCTGATAAATTTCACCAAAATCTGGACAGGTTTCGTACTGCTTCTTAAGTCTTTCAAAACCTATGACTTCAGTACTGACTAAAGTTAAAAGTAACGTTCTACGACTTAGGGCATCAGCTACCTTATTATCGGTTCCTGATTAATGCTTTAGGACAAACGTATAGGATTGGATGTACTCTACCCATTTGGCATGCCTAGGGTTTAGTTTCTTTTGGGAACTCAAAAACCTAAGGGCTTCATGGTCTGAAAATAAAACAAATTCTTGCGGTAGGAGATAATGCCTCCAATACCTTAATGCTTGCACTACCGCATAAAGCTCCCGATCATATGAGGAGTATTTTTTCCTGGCTTCATTCAATTTCTCACTAAAGAATGCTACGGGATGGTTCTCTTGACTCAGAACTCCACCAATACCTACTCCCGAAGCATCGCATGCTACTTCAAAGACCTTAGAAAAATCGGGTAGTCTTAAGACTGGTGCTTGGGTCATCTTATCTTTGATGTGAAGGAAGGCCTTATCAGCTGACTTCGTCCATTCAAAGTGGCCCTTCCTAATACAATCCGTGATAGGAGCAACTATGGTGCTAAACCCTCTAATAAATCTTCGATAAAACGTAGTGAGGCCATGAAAACTTCTTACTTCGTGAATATTATTGGGTGTTGGCCACTTTACAATTGCCTTAACCTTCTCAGGGTCAGCGGATACTCCTTCAGGAGTCACAACAAATCCTAGGAAGATAACTCTAGTAGTCATGAAAGCACATTTCATTAGATTGGCATAGAGGTTATCTTTCCTAAGTGCTAAACATACCTGCCTCAGATGTTGTTGATGATCTTCTCTAGTCCTACTATAGACAAGTATGTCGTCAAAGTAAATGACAAAAAATTTTTCAATAAAGGCTCGTAGGACTTGGTTCATGATTCGCATAAAAGTGCTAGGGGCGTTTGATAACCCAAAAGGCATGACTACCCATTCAAATAACCCGTCCTTAGTTTTAAAGGCAGTCTTCCATTCATCCCCTGGTCTGATCCTAACTTGGTGATAGCCTCTCTTCAGGTCAATCTTAGAAAATATAGTTGCACCGGCCATCATATCTAACATATCACCCAAGCGAGAGATGGGAAACCTATACTTCACTGTGATTTTATTTATGGCATGACTATCAACACATATTCTCCATGTGCCATCTTTCTTAGGGGTAAGTAAGGTTGGGACTGCGCATGGACTCAAACTCTCCCTAATGAATCCTTTCTTTAGGAGTTCTCCTACTTGACGTTGTAATTCTTAGTGCTCGGTAGGGTTCATTCTATAATGGAGAAGGTTCGGTAGGGTTGCTCCAGGGACTAAGTCTATCACATGTTGTATATCCCTAAGAGGTGGGAGTTGGTCGGGCAAGTCATCGGGGAACACGTCTTTGAACTCCTCTAGCACTTCATTGACTTCTTGAGGTTGTTCTTTTGAAAGAGGTTCTTGATGATCCTTAATGGTCAAAATCCAAACAGGTGACCCATTGTTAATTTCTTTCTCCATTTCTCTAGCAGTGATCACGTTTATCCCCTTTTTCTTATCACTCAATTAGCTTGATCCTCTCTTAATGGGGTTCTTAGGTGAAGAAGAATAGATTACAATCTTCTTTCCATTATGAGTAAACGAGCACGAATTAGAACGACCATAGAGTGTTACGTCAAGATCGTACAACCATGGTCGGCCTAAAATTATGCTACTTACTCCCATTGGAAGTACATCACACCATACTTTCTCCAAGTAAGATTGGAACTGAATGGTTACTAGGCACCTAGACTTAATGAAAATCGTGGTTGAGTCTATCCATGATACCTTATAGGGATTAGGATGGGGTACGGTGGGCAATCCTAGGTTTTTAACTGTGTTGGTGGATATGGCATTGACACAGCTACCGCTATCTAAAATGACTTTGCATACTTTCTCACCTATCTTAATGAATGTCTGTAGGATGCTAGTCCTACGTCAATCTTCTTGGGTTTTAGCTTGGGTGAGAATACACCTAACCACTCTTAACAGATCTTGATCTACCAGGACTTCCTCATCCTCATACTCTTCAGCCAAGTTCTCATCTGCCTGGTATACTTCCTCCTCAAATTCACCTTGGGATTCTACGGCTTCCTCTTCTACTTCCCCTATGTGTAGGGCTCTATTAGGACAGTTGCTAGAATAGTGACCCACTTTGTTATACTTGAAACATGCGTTTGGAGTTCTTTGGGTCTCAGGTGTTTTCCCCTTGTCATCTCTATGGGTCACAGGCACATTAGGATTGGGTCGGTTGAATCTAGGCTGATTGGATCCTGACTGTTGATAAGGTGCACTAGTCCTAGGGGCTTCGGGCCTACGATAGACTGGACCTCTATGGAATCTCTCAGCATCCCTAGCTATTTGATAGGCCAATTCTAGGTCATGTACCTCTCGCATGAACAATTCTCTTTGAATTTCTTCCCTCAGTCCGGCTCTAAATCTAGACAAGGTCACCGACTCAAATTCATCAACATTGCACCTCATAACGAATTCGTCAAACTTCGCTATGTACTCTGCGACACTCCTATTTCCTTGTGTAAGTCTTTGCCATTGATCTAGGAGTCTTTGGTGGTAGGACATAGGAAGGTATTTCTCCCTAAGCCTAAGTTTCATAGCTCGCCAGGTCACTATGGGCACATCACCTCTCTGTCTAGTGAGTCTCTCAACGTTTCCCCAATATAACCTAGCTTGGCGCACAAGTTTAAGCTTTGCAAACTTACACTTGCGCTCTTCACTCATCTCAAACCAGTCAAAATACTGGTCCATCTCATCTTCTCAATCAATGTAGATCTTTGGATCTAAAATTCCATCAAAGGTGGGAGCTTCTAGCCTAATGTTCTTCATGGTTCGGTCATCTTGATCAAAGTGAATTGGGGTGGGTCTCCTGACATTGGGTTCATAGTTAGGCTCATGATGGAATCTCCTTGGGTTGGGCTCGATGGTTTGACCAGGGTGGGGTCCTCTAGGAATTGGATCATAAAACTGATCTTGGAAAGCTCTCCTAGGGTTTGTTTCGTAGAGAGGGTTTTGATATGGAATCCTTCTAGGGTTCAATGGGGTCTCGAGTTCAGGTGCAAGACTTGGCTTAGGCTCAGTCTGGGCTTCATGATTGCTTTCAGGGGTTCTAGCCTCTAACTGATCCAACCTAGTAATGATGTGGGCTAACTGCTCATTCATGTCTTGGTTGGTTTGTGCCACATTCTGATTTGTTTGGGCCAATTGCTCAGTTAAACTCTTAGTCAGTTGGGCCAATTGATCATTTAGGCCTTTGATCAAATTCCCTAAGTTTTGGTCCATGGCTACACTTGACTGGGCTTGGATTGGTGAATACGGTGTCCCTGCTCTAGTTGTCATGCATGCAAATGGACTCAAGTTCGAGCTAAGGTTTCCTAGACCTAGAGCACAAATTAGAAGTCTAATTAAGTGAACCAACTAGCTAGTAGTACTTATGGGACTTAGCCAGGTAGGTGGAGGGGAGTGTAGGTCCCTGATTGCCAACCTTAGACACCAATCTGAGATTGGCCAGGTAGGCGGACCAAATCACAAGCCCTGATGCACCAATCCTAGACACCAAGCCAGTAAGCACACACCAATTAGCTGACACAGTTAACTTGACCCTAACCTGAACCCAACTTGTTGGTGTCCCTAACCCACTAGGGCAATTAACGTTCTACTCAATTTTAATTAACGGGCTGGGATCGATATGTTGGTTGGTGATTTTTGGGCTAGGGACAGGTGATGAAACCCTGACCCTATGTCAAATTGATGCCCTTAATTTGATTTCTCATGAGATGAATGAAATGCAAAGGTGCTGCAGAAGTGTGTTGCAATTTGAAAGTGGTGTGGAAAACGTGATGAAAAAAATATCCAAAAATTCTGAAAAATTCACAGAGGATTCCTAACTTATATGTTTCAATGTAGATGAAAGGAGTTTTAAAACTAAAATCTATACTAATCTAAGCAGATCCTACAAATGAAGATAAATAAAAAAGATAGAACATAACCCTAATGACAGTATCTAACTGCAGAAATTTTTATTTTTTTTATAATTTTTTTCTGATGATAAAATTTAATATGGTCATAACTGACTTAAAAAGGAACAAGAAAAAAAATATTTCAATAAAAAATTAGTGACTTGCCTTTGGAGCTGCAGACGGATTACAGTAAATAGATGCAAATTTTCAGAAAACAGAACCTAATCAAATAAGTGCAATAGCTTACCCAAAACTTCAATCTAAAAACTCACGTCTGGCCAAGGGCTCATTATTCCCATGGGTCATGACAGTGTACTGGAGTACACCCGCTCAGGAGGCGTGAATTTTAGATCTTGCTTGGATTTAAAGAAAACTATTCTACCCTAATGCAACCATGCTCCGATACCAATTTGATGCGGCACGCATATGATTAATATTTTGAATATGGTTTGTAGAGCAATGAAACCTAATTACACTAGCATTGTACTCATCATAATAAGACTTAAGGATTATAAGAAATTGGACTTTTAATTGATTAGACACAATTCTAAACTAAGAAGGAAGAAGATCTAGACAATAGGGGTTAATGATTGTGGACTTACCTTGATGAGCTTTCCAACCTTCTTTTGATTCATACCTTGAAACTACCAATGCTCAAAACTGAAGAACCTGGATAATAGAGATCAGAACCCTGGACTTGGGGCTTCAGCTTGTTTGTTCTTTGTCAAGGTGAACCCAGCCCACAACTCAAAGACTTCGAAGGACCCTGCAATGAAGATCAAAGTTAAGGAAGAAGGATAGGAACATATAGAAGGGATGGGAGAGTTTATGAACTAAGAACAGAATTTTGAGAAGATCTGGCCGACTCCAATGCCTTCACTTGATCTTGGAAGATGCTTTGCTAGGGGAAAAGAATGGCTTTGGCGTGGAGGAAGAAGAAGATAGGAAAAATTTCACACATAAAACTCAAGACAACTTCACTTCAAACTTCATTCATTTCCAAAATCAATCTCTTTTACAATGGACGTCCAAGGCTTTTAATAGCCTCACAAAGCTAGCTTTTGAAATTTAAAAACTCCCCAAATCGAGGAGGATTACAAGGGGGGTTGGAGGATTTGGTGGAGAGTTTGGAGGGATGTAGGGGGGGTTGGAGGATTTGGTGGAGGACTTGGAGGGATGTGGCCAACCTCCTTGAATTTGAATCTCCCTTGTTGGTGCCCAAAGGGTGATGAGGTGGCTGATGAAGTGGCACCTGATGACGTGGCATGGTGAGGTGGTCTTCTGCTTGGATAAGAATGACATGTGGCACCCAGTGGTCCTAGTTGATAGTCCTTTTCTCTTGCTTGGTTGATGTGTCTTATCTTCTTCATGTGGTCAAATTTTGGGGTCTAGAATTTGAGTCTTGTTGCTGGCTTTCATGGCTTTAAGACTTGATTAGACTTAACTCAACTGAATTAGACTTAACTCAACTGAACTGACTTGACTGACCTAGACTTTAAAACTTGAAATGGACTTACAGGAAATGAAATTTTAAAAGTAATTACAGGACTCAATAAACACTCTTGATTTGAAACTCAAAATTAATTACAGGACTCTTGAAAAGGAAATGACTCTTGAAAATAAAATATTTTTGAACTAAAGGATACAAGGTAACCTAATTATCTTCGATCCAAATTAGGATAAGGCTAACCTTGTTGGAGTGAAGTTTCTTTCGACTTCTGGTGTCCACACCAGCTATCCTCGGCCATCCAGGGCTCTACCAGATGGATACTATTATTTCCACCAAGAGGTTGCTGGTGCAGTTCCCTACCGCCTCTGGGATGGGAGTGATGAGAGGGACGGTCCAACCCATCCCGCATTGCCTGCAGACGGTCCCAGGGGCCCGGAGTGCCGAGCTCGGATCCGACATGGACGACCTCAACTTAAGAGTGCATGACCCCAGGGGAGGCCCTATGGAATGCTTATTGACGTACCCTCTCGGCTCGGACCCCTAGAAAATGATGCAGATAGGAGCCCAACTCCCGGAAGAAGAGCGGGCTCATTTGCTAGACTTTCTCCAGGCAAACGCTGATGTGTTCGCCTGGTCTGCTGCAGACATGCCTGGTATCCCCTCGAAGGTCATCACCCACCGGTTGAACATTGATCCAAGGTGCCGCCTTGTCCACCAGAAGAAGAGGAGTTTTGCTACGGAGAGACAGAAGGCCATTAATGAGGAAGTAGAGAAGTTTCTTGCCGCCGGCTTTGTACGAGAGGTACAGTATCCCAGTTGGCTGGCGAACGTGGTCATGGTGAGGAAGAGCAACGGCAAATGAAGGATCTACGTGGACTACACCGACCTCAATCGAGCTTGCCCAAAGGACAGTTTCCCTCTTTCAAAGATCGACAACTCGTGGATACTACTTCACGGCATCACCTCCTCTCTTTCATGGATGCCTTTTCCGGGTACAACTAGATCCAAATACACCCGGAGGACGAGGAACACACCACCTTTGTCACTAATCGCGGGACCTACTACTATAAGATGATGCCGTTCGGCCTTAAGAATGCTAGTGCCACGTACCAACGGCAGGTCAACAAGGTCTTCAAAGACCAAATTGGCCACAACATGCAGGTGTACGTGGACGACATGCTAGTGATGAGCAAGCCCACTTTGGACCATGTCGGCGACCTGGCGGAGACATTCAGTAATCTTCGGCTTCACCAAATGAAATTGAACCCGGCGAAGTGTGCTTTCGACGTATCCGTCGAGAAGTTCCTGGGGTTCATGGTGACCCAAAGAGGGATAGAGGCCAACCTGGAGAAGGTCCAGGCTATCCTGGACATGGAGCAACCCACCTCCAAGAAGCAAGTGCAGTGGCTCACCAGCCGGATAGCCGCCCTGAGTCGATTTATTTCAAGGTCTGCTGACTGCTGCCAGCCCTTCTTCAAGGCACTGAGGAAGATGAACGACTTTACCTGGACGAAGGAGTGCCAGGAGGTATTTGATGAGCTGAAGAGGACACTGGCATCCCCGCCGCTGCTTTCCAGGACCGAGGAAGGAGAGGAGCTCCTCATGTACCTGGCGGTCACCCTGGAGGCCATCAGTTCGGTCCTGATTTGGTTGGATGACAAGGGGATGCAAAGGTCGGTGTATTACACGAGCAAACTCCTCCGCGATGTGGAGCTCAGGTATTCCCGGTCTGAGAAACTGATTTTTGCGCTAATCGTATCCGCTCAGCATCTCAGGCCTTATTTCCAAGTGCACCTCATCGCGGTCCTGACGGATCAGCCACTGAAGGCGGTGCTCAATCGACCTGACACGTCTGGGTGCCTGGTGAAGTGGGCACTCAAGCTCAGCAAGTTCGACATCACCTACAGGCCGAGGTCGGCCATGAAGGCACAGGTACTCGCTGATTTCTTGGTTGAGTGTGTAGGCCTAGGTGAGGGGCCGGAAGAAAGCCCCCGAGACTGGCAGCCGGAACCAGGACCAGAGGAGGACATCTGGATCCTTCACGTTGATGGAGCCTCGAACTCCGATGGGAGCGGAGCGGGACTCATCCTCGCCAATGGCGAGGGGTCATCGTCGAGTGTGCACTCCGCTTCCAGTTCGCCGCCACCAATAACCAGGCGGAGTACGAAGCGCTTCTCGTGGGGCTAAGAGTATCCCGCGAGTTGGGCGTGGCCTGCCTCAGAGTCTTCACCGATTCATAACTAGTGGCCAGGCAGGTCTCGGGGGAGTACGAGGAACGGGACCCCCAAATGGCGAAGTACTTGGAGCTCGTGCGATCAAACATGGTAGGATTTCGGCGCTTCAGCGTCTCCCATATCCCTCATAGAGAAAATGCCCGCACGGATGCCCTCTCCCGCCTGGCAACCCTGCCAGACTTATCACTGGGCCGTGCCTACATCGAGCACCTCAAGGCCCCGAGCTACGAGATACCCATGGAGGTCCAACAGGTCAACCAAGAACCCAACTGGATGGAAAAGTACGTCGAGTACATCACCAACGACACCTTGCCAGAGGACCGCGTGGCGGCTAGCCTCATTAAGAGGAAGGTTGCATGGTTCGTTTTGATGGACGGGCTGCTATATCGGAGATCCTATTCCTACCCGCTCGTCAAGTGTCTGAGACCCACAGAAGCCGCACTCGTGCTCCAGGAGATCTACGAGGGCATCTGTGGGAATCATGTGGGAGGCAGGATGTTGGCGTATAAGGCCCTCCATCAAGGTTCCTTCTAGGAAACAATAAAAGAAGATGCAGCTGACTTCGTGAAAAGGTGCGACCGGTGTCAGCGGCACGTTGTGGTGCAACGTCAGCTCGCTGCCCCACTTGCCCAGCTCTCCGTCCCATGACCGTTCGCTCAATGGGGCATGGACCTCCTAGGACCTTTTCCTCTGGCGTCCGGGCAACGAAAATTCTTGATCATGGCTATCGACTACTTCATGAAGTGGATCGAGGCTGAACCCTTGGCCCGGATCACAGAGGCGAACGCCACCAAGTTCCTCTAGAAATCGATTGTCTGTCGCTTCGGCTTACCACATACCATCATCTCCGATAACGAATGCTAGTTCGACTATCGGGAGTTCGAGGAGTTTGCAACGACCTCGGCATCCACCATCGTTTCACCTCGGTGGCGCATCCTCAGACAAATGGAGAGGCCGAGGTAACAAACAGGACCATCTTGCAAGGCCTCCGGACAAGACTGGACCAGGCCAAGGGGAGGTGGGCAGAAGAGCTCCCGAGCATCCTTTGGGCATATCACACTACCCCAAGGATGGCTACGGATGAGACCTCATTCAACCTTGTCTTCGGGGCGGAAGCGGTTATCCTAGTTGAGCTCAACCTACCAAACCTGCGCATGGAACAGTATGATGAGGCGGAGAACCCTGCCAGGATGCTGCTGAACCTGGACCTCCTTGAAGAAACGAGGGACAGGGCACGAGCTTGGAGGGTGGCTTATCGACAACGAATGGTAAGATATTACAACTCCAGGGTGCGACCGAAGTCCTTCTGCCAGGGAGACCTGGTACTACGTCGTGCTGAAGCTTCCCGCCACGGGAGTGCAGAAAGCTCTCCCAAAATTGGGAAGGCCCTTATAGGGTGGCGGAGGCACTCCCCCACGAGGCATACTACCTGGAGGAGCTAGGCGGATCCCGGTTCCCTCGGACCTGGAATGCCTCAAACTTGAGGATGTACTACCAATAGTGTAAGCCCCTCAAACTTTAGCAATAAAATTTTTTTCATCAAATGCCTACTCTCGTCTCGTAGGACAAAGGCCATCCAACTCTAAGTTCGGCGAGCATGGACATGACGAAAGATCCGCGAAGGCATGAGATCCCTCTCATAAGAATCCTGGAGTTCAGTCTGGAGTGTCACATGGAATTAAATTCCGAAATGCAGCCCCGGAGTTCAGTCCAGAAGAGATCCCGGTGACTTAGGTCCCGGTCCTACAAAATCCCGGAGAACAGCTTGGCAAGCCGTGCAAGGCTCAAATCTGGCCTGCGGCCCCGGGGTTCAGTCTGGAAGTTCACGAGAAACCTGGTTCCAAAACGAAGTCCTGGACTTCGGTGTGGAAGGAGGAGCAGAATCCAGTTCACCCACGCAATCCCGGAGTCCAGCTCGGAATGCACTACGGGACTTAGTCCCAATAGCTAGCACCGGGGTTTAGTCCGAAAGATGCACAAAAAAAAAAGAAGAAGAAAAGAAGAAGAAAGCACACACGTCAAAACAGGTTGATGGAAAAAAGGATTTTTCATTTATCTCAGTTCCTTACAAAAAGGAGCTCCGACAGGCCGAAAGACCCCAAAGAAAGAAAAGGAAAACATGACAAAGAGAAAGAGGTGAAGCTGCAGAGCTACTTCGATGCGGTCGTGTCCTCCTGGGGCTGGGGGGCATCCTCTCCACTGGTGGCGTCGTCAGAAGGCTGATCGGGAGCCTCCACCTCAGCAATCATCGTAGTCGGAGCTCCTTCGGTGGGCTCTTCCCTCTAGTCACCCAGAACGACTCTGCTAAGGTCGAGCTCGGGATAAAAGGAGCTCACCTTCTCCCGGCACACCTAGAAGCCCTTCAAAAAGGAGTCCATGACCGCCTCGTGCACCTCCATAACGTATTCTTCAGAGGCCCGAAACTTCGGCACGGCCTCCTGTGCCTCCCTCTTGGACGCTTCCAGTAGCCCGTGACGTAAGAGTTCTTCTCCTTGGCTGCACTCAGCTCCTTGAGGACCTCCTCGACCCGGCGCTCCAACGACCGGGACTGAGCCTTAAGGCGAGTCTTCTCCGCCGCATCTTCCTCCACGTGGTGCTGATTCGAGATCCTCTCCTCCGACAGAGAGATCTCGAGCTCCTTCACACGCCCCTCGGCGCGGCCCAGGTCTGCTTGGATGGCCTGGTTGTTCGCTCGCAGCTCGACCCCCTTCTCCATGAGCTCCTTGACGTCGGTTGTGAGTTTGCCGAGCTTCTCCTCCTTCTCGGCATCCTTCTTGGCATAGCTGGCGAGGAAGTTCCTTAGCAAGAGAACGTCTGTCCCGATCTGCATCGAAAAAGACACAAGACGTTAGTAAGATCCAACTGAAACTTTAAAGGGTCAGAGCTCGGAACTTACCGTAAAAAGCAGTGGGAGGATCCTGAGCAGCGGCTCAGAGTAATCCCGGCCGTCCCTCAGACGGCGGTCCTGGGAGGTGCTCGCAAACTCCATCACCCTCTCCGCGAGCCCATGATCACAGATCACGGAGCAGTGGCTGGTGAGGCTCAGTGATGAAATGAGGTCATCTGCAGCGGGCTGGGCGGCCATCCCTTCTCCAGGTGGTGCAGCCGTCGGTAGAGCTGCCACCGCCCTGGTGGCCACCGTGGAGATGACCGGCGCAGTAACAGGAGCAGGCATCGCCCGGGGGGGTTCCGGCCTCCTCTCACCCCCGATCCTGTCGAGGTCAACGATAGGGACGTCGGGCGCCCGGGCCCGGGGCAACCTGGGAGCAGGAGCCGTTGCCCTGGGACCGGCGATGGCTGAGGTGGGCGTAGGCCCCCGGCTCGCCTCAGTGTGAGCCCTCTTCGCTGGGGGATCCTCAGTCCCTTTGGCAGTGTCCCTCTCCAGGATGCCCTCCATCAAGCTTTCTATGGAGAACTTCATACCTGAGAAAAAGAAAGGGGGGGTCAGTTAGGCCGGCATAAAAGAAAGGAAGTGCAAAGCAAAAAATGAAGGTAGAGGGGGAAGATCCGGGTGCCTCACCCAACTCCCGGATGGGACTGATCCCTGCCTCGAATAAATTCTACTCTGAGAGCAGAACATCAAGGGCTGGGATCGCGTCACCCAGCAGCAGTGCATAATCATCCTGATCCACCGGCTCGACCTGGGAATTCCGGTTCGGGGATCGGTCCGGCTCACTCCAGGCCCAGTCGACGTCCTCGACCGAGACGAAGAAGAAGCGGTTCTTCCAACCCTTAACGATGAAGGGAGGTCGAACCTAAGACACCTAGGCCGGGGTGAAATGTACCACCAGCCATCATCGGTGGAGTAACGCTTCAGGATGAAGAGAGCCCTGAAGAGGGAGAAACGGGCAACGAACCCGTGGAAGTGGCAGAAGACGATGAAAGCGAAGATGACCCGGATGGCGTTAGGAGCCAACTGGGCCGGGACAAGACGATAATGACTGAGAAACGAAGGAAAGAAGGGATGAAAGGAAAAACGAAGATCCCCAAGGAGGAAGTCCTCGTAGAAGGTGACCCTCCCAGGGCCACTAGAGGTTACTCGATCTCTAGGCCGTGGGAGGGAAAGACGGACTGATTCCGGGATCCCATAGGTATCCCGGATCAAAGAAAGATCGTCTCCGGTCATCATCGAGGTATAACCGGAGGGACCAGAGGAAGAGGCCTCCAGAGGAGGAAGGGAAGAAATGGGACGTGCAGAAACTATGGGAGGAGACCTAGGACCCCTAGAGATACCTATGGTCACGGCCCCAGGTTGGACCTGCCTTCGGACCTCGTCCGGAAGCTCTTCCCCCTCCGAGGAAGAAGACGATGGAGTCCTCAACCGGGAAGAACCGGCCTCGTCCAGGTTGGAAGAAACATGACAGCGACGCGCCAAGAAGGAAGAAGAAGCAAGAAAAACTAGCACAATGATTGGGAGGCGGAAAAGAGAAAAGGAGACGCAGGCACTCATCGGGATGTTTTGAACCGAAGGAGTGGCAACCCTGGAAGATGAAGGGAGACCACTCCAACCACCAGCGAGGTGTGAGAAAGCGGAGATACCTCATTTCCGAAAAGTCCCCCTCCTTTTCAAACTCAATCAACAGCAGCCGTACGCCTTTTTCCATTCCAAGCCATTAGATGACTGCCACGTGGGAGCATGCCCGACATCGATGCTTCGGTTCGAGAGAAACTACCTCGATTTTGAAACGGTGCATTAATGGCCCGTCAGACGCGCACACGTGGCATCCTCTCACAGGGTTTCGGGCGTAATGGGAGCGGCGACAGCAATCGTGGCAATTATGGCACAGGATTTTCATCATTTCCACGTCATCTCCGAATTAATTCCCCACGTCCCAAGCCACGACGCTTCCATGGGACCTGGGGATGGGGGGCAACTGATATGGCTACATCGCTAATGTGGAACGTGTGTCAGATCCAGCTGGAAGTCACAGGTGCAACGTGGATTTTTCTTTCAAAATTTCCGCTCATTCGCTAGGTGGCACCCCAAGACGGGTCCACCTCGGTCGAAGTCAAGCACCTCTCTGCCACTCTGCCATGTGTCCACCCAGGAGGGGTCCACCTCGGTCGAAGCTGGCGGCCTCCTGCTCCCTTGCCAGTTGGCACCCCAAGATGGGTCCACCTCTGTCGAGGTCGAGCTAGGCCCTCCTGCTCTCTCGCCAGGTGGCACCCCATGACGGGTCCACCTCGATCGAAGTCGAGCACCTCTTTGCCACTCCGCCAGGTGTCCACCCAAGAAGGGTCCACCTCGGCCGAAGCTGACGGCCTCCTGCTCCCTCGCCAGGTGGCACCCCAAGATGGGTCCACCTCTGCCGAGGTCGAGCCAGGCACTCCTGCTCCTTTGCCAGGTGGCACCCCATGACGGGTCCACCTCGGCCGAAGTCGAGCACCTCTCTGCCACTCCGCCTGGTGTCCACCCAGGAGGGGTCCACCTCGATCGAAGCTGGCGGCCTCCTGCTCCCTCGCCAGGTGGTACCCCAAGATGGGTCCACCTCTACCGAGATCGAGCCAGGCCCTCCTGCTCCTTCGTCATGTGGCATCCCATGACGGGTCCACCTCGGTCGAAGTCGAGCACCTCTCTGCCACTCCGCCAGGTGTCCACCTAGGAGGGGTCCACCTCGGCCGAAGTTGGCGGCCTCCTGCTCCCTCGCCAGGTGGCACCCCAAGACGGGTCCACCTCTGCCGAGGTCGAGCCAGGCGCTCCTGCTCCTTCGCCAGGTGGCACCCCATGACGAGTCCACCCTGACCAAAGTTGAGCACCTCTCTGCCACTCCGCTAGGTGTCCACCCAGGATCTCTGCCACTCCGCCAGGTGTCCACCCAGGAGGGGTCCACCTCGGCCGAAGCTGGCGGCCTCCTGCTCCCTCGCCAGGTGGCACCCCAAGATGGGTCCACCTCTGCCGAGGTCGAGCTTGGCCCTCTTGCTCCTTCGCCAGGTGGCACCCCATGATGGGTCCACCTCGACCGAAGTCGAGCACCTCTCTGCCACTCTGCCAGGTGTCCACCCAGGAGGGGTCCACCTTGGCCGAAGCTGGTGGCCTCCTGCTCCCTCACCAAGTGGCACCCCAAGACGGGTCCACCTCTACCGAGGTCGAGCCAGGCCCTCCTACTCCTTCGCCAGGTGGCACCCCATTACGGGTCCACCCCGGCCGAAGTCGAGCACCTCTCTGCCACTTTGCTAGGTGTCCACCCAGGAGGGGTCCACCTTGGCCGAAGCTGGTGGCCTCCTGCTCCCTCGCCAGGTGGCACCCCAAGATGAGTCCACCTCTGCCGAGGTCGAGCCAGGCCCTCCTGCTCCTTCGCAAGGTGGCACCCCATGACGGGTCCACCTCGATCGAAGTCGAGCATCTCTTTGCCACTCCGCCATGTTTCCATCCATGAGGGGTCCACCTCGGCCGAAGCTGGCGGCCTCCTGCTCCCTCGCCAGGTGGCACCCCAAGACGGGTCCACCTCTGTCAAGGTCGAGCCAGGCCCCCTTGCTCCTTCGCCAGGTGGCACCACAAGACGGGTCCACCTCGGTCGAAGTCGAGCACCTCTCTGCTACTCCGCCAGGTTTCCACCCAGGAGGGGTCCACCTCGGCCGAAGCTGGCGGCCTCCTGCTCCCTCTCCAGGTGGCACCCCAAGACGGGTCCACCTCTGCCGAGGTCGAGCCAGGCCCTCTTGCTCTTTTGCCAGGTGGCACCCCATGAGAGGTCCACCTCGGCCAAAGTCGAGTACCTCTCTGCCACTCCTCTAGGTGTCCACCCAGGAGGGATCCACCTCGGTCGAAGCTGGCAACCCCTTTTCCTCCTCCAGGTGGCGCCCCCTGAAGGGTCCACCTCGACCGAAGTCAGCCATACTCTGCAAAGCCTCGGGGAGGCAGAGACACGGGTCACGAGGTCGCCACTAGGGCCGATGCGCGCCGCACCCTATACGGAGCGCCAGTACGGCCTGTAGTGATACGCGAAACCTCGTTTACATCAGTTAAACAGGGCCCCGCAATCGAGGAACGAAATCCTTGCGGGCAGGGGCCTGAAACAGCTAGAGGCCCATCGTCAATGCCCCGAAAGGAGAGCTCCCGTGCTCGGCCCGATGTCTCACCAGTCTTCTCCCTTTCGTGACACACGGTGGACAAGGCATGCAGGCCACTTAACTCCTAGACTCGAAGGAGAAGGGAGGGGAGGAGACCTAGAGATTTCAGGGAGCTCCCAGGAGGAGACGTGGGCTGAAGGCGGTCCGGTGGTATAAAGGGGACGGTAAAAATGGACGGAAAGGTAAGTCGAAAAGGGGGGAGAACACCGAGAGAACGATTCGAGGGACCCCAAGAAGTCATCAGGTGTGAGCTCGGTGAACCCAGCGCAGGAAGCCGGGCTTCAGCTCCTCTCTTCCCCACACTTCTTTCATTTACATCCTTTCTAAGCACGGGAATCCTTCGGGAACCCACCTTAGAGGTCCTATTCCATCTTGCCGCTCTCTTACTTGACCGTTGGAGTGCCCTTGCCGGAATCTCCGGCCCGGGTCTTTGATTTTGTTTTGCAGGTCCGGAAGCTTGAAGATCTCGAGGTGACAGAGTCCGAGAACCGGCGCCAGCTCACGAGCTACAGGCCACCGCGGTGAGATCGGCAACAGGTTGGATTGGCTGTTTATATAAGAAATCACCACCCCTGATAACAATATTATGATCTTGTAATATAAGAGCCTGTATATATGATACAAACAATATAATTTATAATTAAATGGTATTACCATTATCAACATAAATTTCATAATATTAGCAATATATTTTAATATAATATTTATATTATTTATTATTGATGTAATGATAAAATAATAAAAATATGTTCACATAATATAATGTTATATCTACCATTATATATTGTTATCAATATATATATTAGTAATTTTAAAGTGGTATATTATTTTTACAATATTAGCGATAACTTACCATGTAATGAGATATATAATAGTTTGTTAACATATTATATTGTATAATCATGCTAGAAATACTATGGCAATATAAGCAATTTAATATATACAATACTAATCGTGTACTATGTACTCGTAATATATGAGCTAGACTAGAAGATCTTAAGTGCATTTGATCTTAAATGCTTCCCAACAAAATTTATTGAACAACCTTAAAAAAAAAAACCCTCACCATTGGTCATGATCTAAGACATCCAAATTGGCTAGAAAGAAAAGATATCATTACTGGTCTTTAACCCATGTATTAGATAATGAAAAACTTTAACATTATGATACCATGTTTTGGTTCAATCTATAGTCTATACATACACAAACCAGATCAAATAATTGATATTTATATGACTTAAAATATTTAGATCATGATCAATGGCTTGGATTTGTAAATTATATAGCTTATGTTATATATTTGCTCTCCAGATATATTTCTTCAATTTTGTGCTTGCTTAAAGCATAAGCAATAGTCTTTTACCATGATTGATGTTTAATCTTTAAATATATTATATGAAATAGATCATGAATAATGGTAAGAGGCTTGCCATCAGTTTTAATAGAAAGCGTTGGAAGCTGAATATGTTTAAGAGCATTCTAGCCTAACTCCAATATATAATTCAACATACAATATGATAATCATGGTATGCTAATATATAGCAAATTATGGTATACAATATGTATGATGATATATAATGTGTAAAATGATATGAAAACGAGAGATTAACATTCCAAAATATATGTTATGTTAATAATTTAATATATAATATTAAATAATCATATTCATATTTTTTTACTATAAAAATATATTATATCATAGTAATTATTAAGTAATTTGTTTGGTCAATTGTACTGAAAATAAGTAAATAAGTTACTATTAATTTGTAAAGTCCGTAAATTTGTGGGCATAGATATAGGACAAAAAACACTTGGGTCATTATATCTAGGTTTCCTAAACAAAAAAAAAAAAAAAGGAGATTTTCACAACTGAAAGTGAAATCCAAAAATAAAACTACAAATCAATTCATAACATTGTGAATTGCAATTTCAAGTGAACTTATAGGAAAGTGGAAACATATTTAACAAAATATTTTTTAAATCAACTAACACTAAATGAAAAAAAAATTCTCTAGGATAATTATACTTCTTTAACAACCAGAAAGCAAAAAGATAAATCACTTGTGTTTTTTAACGAAAAAAAAGGAGATTTTCACAACTGAAAGTGAAGACAAATCCAAAAATAAAACTACAAATCAATTCATAACATTGTGAATTGCAATTTCAAGTGAAACTATAGGAAAGTGGAAACATATTTAACAAAATATTTTCTAAATCAACTAACTCTAAATGAAAGAAAAATTCTCTAGGATAATTATACTTCTTTAACAACCAGAAAGCAAAAAGATAAATCACTTGTGTTTTTTAGTTGCAGCCTTTGAGCATCCAAGCAAAATGAAATAGTTTCTTGCTGAAATTACGAGCAAATTAGCTAAACAATTATAAATTAAACCATAATATTTCAAATTGCAATGGCAATTTAAATTACATAAAAGTAGAAACATGTACGAGCAATCAAAAGGATTCTAATTGGACTATTCTTAGAATAAAAAATTTTGTATGAATTGGATTATTGATTTAAAAAAAAAATTATTAAGAAGAGCAATAATTTCATACATTTGCAATATTAGAAGAGATAACAAAATGACTTTAGATCCTAGAAACTCTATTGGTCATTTTAGAAGTGTGATATGTTATAATAAGGTAATTTTGTTTAACTAATTTCTGCAAGCAATTAATTAATTCTAAATTCTTCTAGGAGGATTAAATGAATTAGGAGTGTAATATATTATAGTAAAAAAAATTGTTAAAGGTGGTTCATGCAAGTAATTAATGATATTAGGAACTTTGCCACATTATTGACGTTATCCATTCAGTTAAACATTAAATATTAAATATGGTTTGTTACTGAAATAATTTCTTTTCGCACATTATTACTCCCATTTTTAATTACATACCAATTTTTGTGCATACATTTAACCAAATTTACACCCGAGAAAAAGGAAAGGTAATCTTTTCTTTTACCAAGAAAAGGAAAGATAATCTTTTTAACAATAAATTTTAGTTCAGAAAGAGATGAATCCAAATTAACTTTCTATTCTTGTCCTTAGATGCATTGCCCAGGAAAGTGAACCAAAGATAGCCACACTATGAACGATGGCCCATTCTCTCTAACGTCTTTTGTCTGTGCCGCACCCGGCCGTTTGTTTATCACCGTTACATCAGGCTCAACGCACATGGCGCGGTAGTTTTGAAGGAGGCAAACTGAAACTATTCTGCATCCAATCACTGTCCACCACGTATACTACAGGCCCTTGCTAGCCCGGAAAGAGAAGCGATGCACGCGGACGCCAAAGTCACGGTTCCAATCCGGCTCTGGATTCTTTGGGGCCCGATGTTTGCCTGACGCCGTTTGCTAGCGAGGAGGGCACCGGCTGAGACCCCGCGGTCCTTTAAACCGCTTCTTATTTCTTCCCCCCATATATAAATATATTAATATTTTCCCCCGAGCCCGTGCCCATTCGTTCGAGAGCGGGAACTCGTCCACTCCAGCGAGAACTCGAAAACAGAGCAGATGGCAGCCAACGACGCGGAGAAGAAGGTAGTGGAGGAATCGCCAGCTGAGAAGGATTGCGGCACGGCGGAGGTCGTTGGCAGGGAGCTCACGGCGCCACCGGGCTGGACGAAAAAGGTTTGATTTCGATTCTTTCCATCTCTTTTTTGGGGACCTCTGGTTCGGTCTTCTCTTCTCCTGCGCTAATTTCTTGTTTCCTGTGTGTTTTCCTGCTTCTGAGATGACCTGTTGGCTCGTTTTGTCTTTTTGAAGTTCTTGCTTTGCATGCTAGGGTTTCTGAGCTTTTCTTTGGCTGTTTCGCGTGGTTTCTTGATCAAGATTTGTTTTGGAGTTGTTTTGGTTAATATTAGGCTTTTGAGGCTGTGTTTGGTATGGAGTTTAGGAGATCTTGAGGTTCTAGGTGCTTGATCGTGGCGAATTATAGTGTTTCCCTGTTGAATCGGCTGGATGAAGTGCTTCGGTGTTGTGGTGTTCTAGGGTTAGGTATGGGTTGTTTGTTGATGGTAGGTGGTTCCAGACGATGAACCTGTTTTGCCTGAGTTGATCTTTTTGATTCTCTGTACTGGCTATAAGACTGCAGATGAAAAGACCTGTGATGTTTTGTGCAAGTGAGGTGGAGGGAAATACTCCTAAACATAATTTTCGGACTAGGGTTGAATTCTTTTTCGCACTAATGAAATATTTTCATGCCTGCTGAAAACTTTTTTTTAATTTTTTTTTTTCTGTTTTTTATGCGTGAGTGCGTGCATACGTGCGTGTCTGATAGAAAGTCTTACATCTGGTTACAGAAAATAGGATATTTGAAGTAGTTGAAGCTTGATTACTTCTTTTATAGTACAATACCTACCCTATGCAGTCATTTGATTTGCACTTGTGAATTTTCCAGTTCTCTATGCTAGGACATACTGGAATGCACATGAACCCATGATGCACTTATCCTGTAATACTTTCTAGTTCTATTTTTTTTCGATTTCAAAATGTCTACATGGTACTTAGATTATACTCATCAGTATGGGATATTTCTGAAAGCAGGTACATCCTATATATTATTCATCTGAATGTGTAAATATAAATAGCAAATGCTATTAAAATTACTGGTAAGGCTGCTTTCTGGACTTTATGATTTGTTTATGCTATCAAATGTCTGAGTTTTATGTTAGAATAATAGATATGTTTTAACATATTTAATTGCATGAAAAGTAGTTTAACTGATGGTTTGAAATCGTATGCTTATCATTATTCCCCACTAAATTTTCCTTTCTAGCTTCTATGGTTGTGATGCATATTTGACTATGTAATCACTGCTGATTAATCACATTCTACCATAAGATTTGGGAAAAGAAATAACTTTTTGTCTCGTTTATGGAACCATGTTTAAAGTATTTTGCTTCAGATAATTATTGGCATGATCAGTTTTACTAGATGTTGCTGCTATAGCCTGTACATGAATAAACACACTCTTCTCCATATGAATCAATTTCTGTTAATTTCTGGGTGGACTAGACTTTAGGGACCTTATCATCAATTTCCTTTAGATGGATCAGGAAACTTCTTCCTTGTCCCCCAAAGTCACAAATGCACCCACTTGTGATAAGAAGACCTTTAATTAGTAATGTGCTTCCGTTCATGGTAATTATGGCCAGCCTACACCACATACCACAAGTATGTGAATTTGCAAAAATCATACCATGTCATGTTACTGACATGCTTCTTTTCCTACTTGGGGTTGCAAGGAGATTGGCTTTCAGGCCTATTTAGGCTGGAATATGTCCTATTTGAAAGCTTTGGAGATGCTCTGCTCAATGTGCTACAATAAGATGGAAATTCACCACTTGAATCCACAAAGTGAAATGATGATACAAAAGCAATAATGTAACTAGACAAAAACCTCCAGATGTTGTCCTAGTATTTATAACATCTAGGTATGTGAAAACTGGTTTATAAATAGAAGTTCAACATCAAATTGCACACAATTGAGAAAATAAAACCCTTTCCCTGATGCATCTGATAATACCAATTGCTGATTAGCTTATATATTATCCTCTCATTTTTAACTCTTTCTTCAGAACCATTATGTAGTGTAATTTTTTTACTAAAACTTGAGATCCTTATTCTGTTTCAGTTTATTTACTTAAGTCTAACATTATTGGATGTTAGTTTGTTAGAATTTATGATCTAACATTTTTTGAGTAGAGTATGCATATTGTTCATGTTATGCTTGTCAATATGAAATTCATGTTTATTTTATTTTAAGAGCTTAGATCTATTCAAATGGGTAAAACTTTTTGTCAAATTGTTCTTGTCTATATACCCCTGTAATGCATGAAGAAGTATTCTACGTTCAAAAATGGACTACCCTTTGGATGTGAGTGACTGCACCCTGCAGCAATGTGGCATCATTGCATGTTGAGTCACAAAGTATGCGATATTGAGTCAACCTTGATACGATGCATGACGGATTGTAATTAAAATGAGAAAGATGATTCTTCGACACCATGTTGGACTCTATGATGGAATACCCCCCACCCCCAACTGAAACCAAGAAAAAAAAGTATAGGCTTTTTGGTCTTCCATGTACATAACTTGGATACTTAATTCAATTGCACTTCGGATTATGAAACATGATGACATTGTCTTTACATGTCAATGTGACACATTCGCACAGTCCTATAAAACATGTCGATTTCAATATGGGTAAATTACAAAAACCTCCCTGAGATTAAGGATAAATTACACTTACACCCTTGTGGTTTATTTTTAGCCTACACTTTAATCCATGTCATTTGTCAGATTGTTACTTTTACATGGGATCCAAATAGCATGTTAGAATAAAGTTATAAAATGACAAAAATAACCTTGAATAACCATATGGTAATGACATCAAATTCATGATGGCGTTCTCATATTTTTTTCTAAAATGCTCAACTATCGGTTAATCCCCATACCCAAATAAAAGCCCCAACCACAAAACTCTTTTCTCCTTCAAGATAAGGCTAGGCCTTCCACACATACACATGCATGCGCGCGCACACACAGAGAGAGAGAGAGAGAGAGAGAGAGAGAGAGAGAGAGAGAGAGAGAGAGAGAGAGAGAGAGAGAGAGAGATGAAAGTAGCGATCTTGGATGGCTCTACAATTTGGCATTCCTTGGTGATGAGGCGGCCTTCCAAAAG
Organism: Areca catechu; assembly: GCA_021397845.1. Classification (NCBI taxonomy): domain Eukaryota; kingdom Viridiplantae; phylum Streptophyta; class Magnoliopsida; order Arecales; family Arecaceae; genus Areca; species Areca catechu. Next base: position 148,170,724 of record CM038039.1, on the reverse strand, counting down.
AGTGTCGACGAGCAGTTTGCCTCCTTGGACCTCAACGGTGATGGCATGCTCTCCTGGGCAAAGCTTTGCCATGCTTTGGAGACATTCTGACTCCTAGAGGTTACTTTGGGGTGGATGTGGTGATCCCCCAGTGGAGATTGCCATCCACTATAACTCCATCTTTGTGTAGTTCAACTACAACCATAGCAGCATTGCCAACTTGGAGGAGTTTTGGTGAGAGATGTAAGAGATCATGCTCGCCATTAGTGACGGCCTCAACTCATCTCCGATCTAGCTTGCCATCAAAGATGATGGCCTTGGCTTGTGCACTGCCGAGTAGCCATACAACACCAACTCCACCGAGCTCAAATTCTCGTCATCGCTTATGATCACGTCCTTTGACCTATCCTTGATCTCTAGGTACTGGTCCACATGCAAGACGCTAACATTGTTGGTGTAGAACCACTCGTCCTAGGCAGTCGCCACCTCATCTTTCAAGTAGCTGAGTATCATGAACCTGCCACGAAGGACTATCTTGGTCATGGTGGTGTCATCTCGCTTGACCTTCGCTGATGGTGCCATTGATAACGTAAATGTTGGCCATGCCTAGAGTTTGAGCACCTTGTCGTTCCTTGAGCTTGGCTTGCTCCACTGCTGACAGTAGGTCCTATTGCCCCTTCCATGCGTATGACACCACCAGCCCTCTATGTGGTGGAGCAGCATTGTTGGTGGTCGCGCACTGGCTATGAGGATTTGGATTGGATCAGGTAGCAGTTTTCTCATGGAGTCCTATGCGTTGTCTAACATGTTGAGGATGATGGGTGGGTGATGTGGTGGGCGGCATCGAAATAGTGGAGATAGATGCCAGTGTTGCCAATGGGATGGGGGAAGGAGATAGAGGGCATCATAGAGAAAGGGAAGGGAGGGGTGATTTACAAGACAAGCTTGGAGATGCTACGGTGAAGGAGAATAGAGATGGTGTGCACATCAAGGTGGAGGTTGATGTTGTTGAGGATGGCGAGGGGAGGAGCATGAGATAATTTTTCTCGCATTTTATAGGGTGAAGTCATTAATTTATGTAAGTGTAATTGTAGAGACCTTAGGGTTATTTTTGTCTTTTCATATTACATAAATAGTTCGACTAACATTGCTAATTTACATGGGTGTAATTGTAGGTTTTACAAATTATTGGGTATAAGTGTAATAAACAAAAAGCTCAGGGGGGTTTTGGTAATTTACCCTTTCAACATTATATTGAGTTCTTGTAGCTCTTGTTAATATTCTTAAATTTAACATGTTGGTCCTTTTGGTTATTTGGACATCATGATGCTTGATGTGGGGTCAACTCCTCCCTCGATACCCCGAGGCTTTGCAGGTCGAACCCCGCCTCCGGCAACCAGAACACGCATCCTTCTTGGCAAAGTAGAGTCATACCTTGCACCCCTTGGCTTGACCGACCTTCGGCCTTAGTAGAAAGCTTGGATCGACCCTAGACCCTTGTGCCTAGTCATGGTGGGAGAAGACTCTTAAGTTGTGCACCCTCGGATAGTCCAAATGATGGTTTGACTGGTGCTCTTTCGCATGCATGATTGTGTGACTAGAAGGCCATATCAAATCTTGTGATATCACGAGCAAATCCTCGTAATTGAGGGGCATGACTGGTTCCATATAATGGTCAATGTCATAATTAAAGGGTATTGTTATTTTCACATAAAAGACAAAGATCCCATTTAAGGAAAGGCAGACATTCTGTATGAAGCGGAATGATTTTTTGATAGCCTTATGTGATAGGATTTTCAACCTTGTCACTTCTTACCAACCCCTACCGAGGGCTTTTTATCCTGAAAATACCCTTAGGGTCGCATCTATAAAAGGGGCTCCTTGAGAGTTCCCAAGGTAAGCACAAAGAGAACAATAGCATCTCTCTTTCTCTCAACTCTGCTCTCTCTCTCTCTTCCTTCTATTCCCGGTTCCTGACTTGATGGTTGAAGGGTCCACGTCTGAGCCATCTTCGATTGGAAAATTTTTATAGGTACAGCTCGTGAGTGCCATCTCTCCAGTTGTCTTCAACACCCTGCCGAGAATCAGCGGCAACAATGCTTAACATTAGCATGGATTTCATACATTCAACTAAAAGTCCTGGTGTAATGCAGAAATCAAAAAAGGGATGACTTGCCATCAGAAACCAGATATTATTATTTTGATTTCTATCATCTCCTCTTTAACTATATGTTCCTACTTTTTGGATTTTTAGAGCTCTTGTCAAGTCATTGGACAACCTTTTTATACTTAGATCTTCCATATTGGATTACAGATGATTGCAAGAATTTAACTAGTATCAAATGCTTTATTTGGTTATTTTAAAAAATGGAAGGACAACAATGCCAAAGGCTCTTCATGAGATCACAATAAAGTGGATGGAAATTAGATTCTCCTCCATCATCAAGGCACAAATCATTCACATTTCCTCCCTATTTAGAAGGTTCCCATCTTTTGTCTTATCCTCCATGGTTATCAATTCCATGAGAAAGGACTATTTTACTGCATTTCTTGCTTTTCCATGATATCTCAAATTAATAGACTTGTTTTTTGACTTTGTGAGGAAGTTCAATTTTCTTCTGTGGATCTTCGGACTAGGTCTGTCTCCAATTCCATATTGCTTCCTCTAGAACAGAACCTAAACCATATCCTTAACCCTTGCAGCATATTAGAGGCAAGTCAAAACAAGTGAAGGAATCACCCAGCTAATTACCCTCTCAATAGAAAATCATGTAATCTAATTTTAAATTCCAAATGCTATTAGATGCCCTCTTGTAAACAAACATTAGATATCTGACACCACATTCCTCTATTATTTCTGGATTTGTTTTGTTATGCAGTCTAAAAGTTTTATGTCAACAATTCCTCTTGGGTCAGATTTTTTTATATTATGATTGTGTAATAATTCTCAATGTTTTTGCTAATTTCAACTTTGACCAAGATTCCTTGTAAATGGACTAATCTAAGAAGAAGTTGGATGTTAGCTTTAAGATAGGCCTGAAAAATAATGAAGTTTTTGTTTTCCCCAAGTCCATAACTCAAGGTATGTTGTCTCGGTACCAAGCCCCATACCAGTGCCACCTTGTCACTTTGTTAGTACACCCGGTATAGGGGCTGTTTTGGTATATTGAGTGTCGGTATGCCCCCCTACCATGTACCAATATCGAATTGGTACGATACAGTATACCTCTTACTATGTGGTTTGGTACAATATGGTGTATCTTTCCATAACTTCATTTAGTGGCTCTTAAAATAACTAAATAGATCCGCTTATCAATAAATAAAACTAATCTAAGAATCCTTTGCATAACTGTCAACTGAACGCCTTTCATATGCTCATACCCACCAAGTCAGGTTTCAAATTTATCTTGATAAGGAGTGATTTTATCATCTAGTAAAAGTTTAGAGAAATTGGGGGCATTTGGTATTTGAAACTACAAAAAGTAAATGTGAACAAAATTTGTGTATTTATAGCATATGCTACTTATATATGTGCCATATGCAATTTTAGTTAAGGCATTTTATTTAACTATAATCAGTCATTTTATATCTCAAAATTTTTAATTGTAGAAGTACACATATTTAGTGCATATTTGTGAACAAAGTTTGAAATTTTTGAATAATTTGACATTGGGAAAGTTGGAAAAAAGATGAAATCAGTATAAGTATGGATGGAATGCAATTGAATGAAGCAACTTTTAGATCTATTTGAGGGATTCTTCAACTTTCTCTTTTAGTATAATTTAAATTAACCTCATGAATAAGAAAAGCCTAGGTAAAATTATGCTGAAGTGAGGGTGGAATCATAATGAAAAGAATGATCAATATACTGATGAAGTGGATATCTTTATTTTCATTTATATTTAGGAAGTAAACAAGCAATCAGGATACCTGTTTTATAATTATAAATTAAGATTACCATGGTATTAGTCTTGTTTAAGGGTTTACTAGAGGAGGGAGTAAAACTAAGGTCTGGGACCTTTTCATTTGTGGAATAAGATGGAAAATGCTTATGAGGAAATGAATTTTCTGATTTGATGATTGTTGGGAAAATCATAAATGGTTCCATATGATCTATACTGGAGATTTTGGAAGAGATGCTAAGGTGTGGAATGAAGTGGGCTGTCTGAAGTTTTTTGATGGAGTTAAAGGTTATTTGGCTTTCTTTTGAAAAGAAATGGGGAAGTGGCTGATTAATTGACTGATTTCTGGAGTTTGTCCAACCAAATAATCTTTTGCAACCACCATGAGAAAGAGTATCAGATACATAGCACACATTATTCAAAATCAAAACCTTACTTTTCACTTATGGAAAATGCTTATGAGGAAATGAATTTTCTGATTTGATGATTGCTGGGAAAATCATAAATGGTTCCATATGATCTATACTGGAGATTTTGGAAGAGATGCTAAGGTGTGGAATGAAGTGGGCTGTTTTTTGATGGAGTTAAAGGTTATTTGGCTTTCTTTTGAAAAGAAATGGGGAAGTGGCTGATTAATTGACCGATTTCTGGAGTTTGTCCAACCAAATAATCTTTTGCAACCACCATGAGCAAGAGTATCAGATACATAGCACACATTATTCAAAATCAAAACCTTACTTTTCACTTATGGAAAATGCTTATGAGGAAATGAATTTTCTGATTTGATGATTGCTGGGAAAATCATAAATGGTTCCATATGATCTATACTGGAGATTTTGGAAGAGATGCTAAGGTGTGGAATGAAGTGGGCTGTTTTTTGATGGAGTTAAAGGTTATTTGGCTTTCTTTTGAAAAGAAATGGGGAAGTGGCTGATTAATTGACCGATTTCTGGAGTTTGTCCAACCAAATAATCTTTTGCAACCACCATGAGCAAGAGTATCAGATACATAGCACACATTATTCAAAATCAAAACCTTACTTTTCACTTATGGAAAATGCTTATGAGGAAATGAATTTTCTGATTTGATGATTGCTGGGAAAATCATAAATGGTTCCATATGATCTATACTGGAGATTTTGGAAGAGATGCTAAGGTGTGGAATGAAGTGGGCTGTTTTTTGATGGAGTTAAAGGTTATTTGGCTTTCTTTTGAAAAGAAATGGGGAAGTGGCTGATTAATTGACTGATTTCTGGAGTTTGTCCAACCAAATAATCTTTTGCAACCACCATGAGCAAGAGTATCAGATACATAGCACACATTATTCAAAATCAAAACCTTACTTTTCACTTATGAAATAATTTACTGAGATTTGTATGTTTCTATTCCATTGAATCCTTTTTATATTTCTCCTTTGTGTTGCTGATTGATTGCAGTAAGGTAACACAGCTGAAAATATATGATTGAAGGTGTGGAAAATGAAAATTGTTCTGGCTAGTGGAATCTAAATAGATTTTGGAGAAGGAGATCTTGATAAGGAAGAGATTAAAAGGGGAATATTGAAATAGGTACTTCAAATGGGCTTTGATGGGAGGAAATGTAGTCAAGACCTTAATAATTTTGCCAAGGTGATATGGGTGTCTATGATATTTCAGAAAATGCCATACAAGAGAAGGTGGTTTCTAATGAAGGCATTTAATTTATAAGAAAGTAATTATTAATTGTGGGTTTTCTTTTAAGGTTACTAATTTTTCTTATTTTAAATGATTGTTGATAGATAATTTCGTGGCATTAGCCTACGATGCTGGATTCTGAGGTGATAAAGAAGGTGGGAAAAGGTTGTAGAATTTCAGGATGAAGTGGTTAAACATGGGGTATTGAGGATGGAAAAAGGTTCTTGCTTCAGATGGTTTCCTTTTTATTGAAGGTTTTGGCTGATTTTGAAGGGTGATGTAATGAAACTCTCCCATGAGATCAACCAGCATGTTATTTTTTTACAGGAGTTAGTTCTGCTTTTGCTTCTTCTTGTTTTTTTTCTAAGGAAGCCATTACAAAAAATAAGAACAGAGAAGTGATAGATCTTGATCTTTTAAGAGCAATTGAGTTGTTGAGCGGATTTGTTTGCAATTCTTGAACAAATCAAATACCTAAAAGGTTGAAAACTCTTTATGTTTGATTGTGCTATGAACAGAAATGAGTGAGTTCTTTACGAAATTTTATCTCCAAGTAACAGAAAAGGTGATGTTTCTCAAACTATGATGTGCTTACAGATTAGTTCCCTTCTTAGCACTCTCATCCAAGCATTCTTTTCTTACCCTCCAATCTGAATTTGGGCCTATAATGCTTGTTGCCGTCTCTGGAATTTGCTAGATGAACCATGTTAAAAAGTTTTTGCAACACAACTAAAAGAAAATACCATTAGAAAACAAAGGGAGACAGTTCTATCTTCCAAGGTTTTTTTTGGAAAGAAGGTTTGATGAGCAATGTGAAAGTCAACTGCTTAAATTTTTATCTTAATATCCAAGCATACGAACCAAGATCTAGTTTGTCCACCTGTTTAAGTCCATGTAGAACTTAAGCAATCCTAAAGCAACTGTCCTTCACGGCCTCTGCTTTTGAGTCTGATGAGGACTCTGTTAGATGCTTAGCCAAGCTTACTTCCCCCTTAAACAGATGGATGTTGAATAATTTTAGATAATGACAGAACTAGTTAAAATATACCACTAACTAATGGCTATTAATGTTCACAGTAATTCCTATTTGAATTGAAACTGACTTATTGTACACCTCAATATGCCATCTTGCAACTCAGTCTGATCCTATCAGACCAAGACTGACCATTTATACTTCGTTCCGGTACATATCATAATGCATCTGTTTTTCTCTAGTTGATGATCCACTGCAATTGATCTTATATTGCTGTTACTTTTTCAATCAGAACTTATCTCTATCTTTATTCTTCCTGATTTAAACACACATTGACCTCAGCTTCCTCTTCAAACCACAATATATAATGATCCACTAAACATTCTATCAACATAATGTGCATTGAGTAAAGCCTTAAACCAAGAAACCTTATCCAGCTTATATGTAACTAAATGCAGACAGAGTTCTTATACTGTCAACATACAAAAGTAGCCCATGAGAGTCAGAGTTGAGATGCTTATATTGTTGCATTTAGTTACCTTGATATATATTTGAGATATGGGTCATGTATTTTGTTGGGTCATGTACTTTGTCCAATCACCATTGCTCAATGCTTTTTTGTTTGAAATGGATACTAGGCATTGTTATTTAATCTCTGCCAGTGTCTTCTGCAGGAAGATTATGAATCAATCCCATCTTGTTTACACTGTCAATTTTGTTTCGTTCAAAATTTTGATGGTCATTCCATTGAAATAAGGTTTCATCAGACCAATTCTAACAAACAAATTCTCAAGGCATGTGATGTTTATATATATAATAGACAAAAGTCTCTGATTCTTCATAGCCCAGTTTTGTTAGGTCTTCCTTCACATAACCACTCAACTGTTCAAAATTTTGATGGTCATTCCATTGAAATAAGGTTTCATCAGACCAATTCTAACAAACAAATTCTCAAGGCATGTGATGCTTATATATATAATAGGCAAAAGTCTCTGATTCTTCATAGCCCAATTTTGTTAGGTCTTCCTTCACATAAAACCACTCAACTGACCCTGCATGCATATATGGAAATCTGGCTAGACATGGTCAAGCAAGATAAATATGTACTTCTATTAGGAAAAGTGAATTAGTAGTCTTTTTTGCTTGAAATTTGCTTGAAATTTGTTGATATTAGTGTTAGTAGTCTTTACTGTGGACATCTAAAACAAAGAAAAAAAGCAAAATAGGGATGGCCTCACCCCTATTTTGATCCATGAATGCCGTGGGATTTTTTGCCATTTGGGATCCTCAGTGGCCTCCTCGCTACCTTTCCCTCAGTCTGCCCTCTCTCTCCCCCCCTCTCTATATATCTCTTTCTATTCTTCTCTTGTAGAGGAGGCAGAGCTTTGTAGGCCTCCATGGCCCTCTGTTGTCCATCACCGGCCTCTCTTTCCTTCCATTCCTATCCCTCCCTCCTCTCTCTTTCTCTTCCTCTCTGGTTCTCCCTCTCCCATGCATTTGTTCTTGTGTTGATTCGGGTACAGTCTAGTATGGGGGCACACCGACCTGTACTGCCGGCTGGCCGACAAGGGGTTTGGTTCCAAGTTGGTGAATCTTGATTAGGAGAGATAGGGGAGAAGTTTTAAAATTAAAATGTGTTGCACTTGTTGAATTTGGGCATGTTTTTTGAATATTAATGCACCTGATTTTCACACTTGCTGAGGTATGAAATTATCTGCGCAATGTACAGCTATGAAGCATTTCTGTCATATATGTACATGTTAAGTTTTGTCTTGGAAGAAGACTGGCAAAGTATGACTGATGTGATAAAGGTATTGGGAAATTTAATCTATTGTTTAACTTTTTGGAAGGTCTTGAAGACAGCAAATGTTGTTTGGTCAACTTTCTGGCATTTGAAAAAAAAAATGTTGGTGTCTTAGAACTCCACTCGACTTGTGAATGATAAATGCAGACACGATAAAACTAAAGAACATCAATTCAATCTACCAGAATAAAATCATGTTTTTGTATAATAGTCATAACTGCCAATAACCTTTTCCTCGGTAGTTTACAGAGATTTGCTATTGATTAAAAACTGTGGAACTAGATTTGCTTAAATGATTCCTGAATGAAGTACATCACTTTTGACTCACAAGCTTATAAGGATGATACTTTAACACTTTCATGTTTTGTCTAAATTATATTTGAAAATTCTAGTGAATCTTCAACACTTTTTTGCTAATGCTTAGTTAAGGGCCTCAAAATAATATCATAAATTGTGGGACATTCACTCTGATGAGCTGAAGATCTTTAAATTCTACATCTAAATATTGGGTTTGGACCTTTTGCAAAGTGTTCAAAGTCTCAAACCTGTACACACTTCCTAAGCTGTTCCTTACTAAATGTGTTTCTAAAATATCCTCTTCCCCACACTTGCAACCACTTTTATTCTTGCACTTGCTACCAATTCTGGCAAGTGGCAACTAAGTGTAGGTCTTAGTTTGAAAAAGGAAAAGCCTTAAGTTCTCTCCTGTGTTAATGTTATCTATTATCGTCAACTATTCAACATTTTATTTTATTTCTTGTTGTGCCCATGGTGGGGACAATGTTACCAGGGCATTCGAAATTTTGGGTCTTCCGATGTGTTGGGCACTTGGGACATATAATGATACACATTGACATTTTATACTATCAAGTCATGATACATCACTGTTTCTGTCTAAATTTGTCAGTTCTAGACAGAAGGTCTAATTCTAATATAACAATTAGCCAATATTTTATTAATTTTTATTGCATAGTTTCAGCTCATCATTCATTACATGCATACATCAATGCATATTTAAGCATGATTGTCTAAAACACAAACTTGCCCCCTTGTCCAATTTTCAAAAGATTCCTGCACCGATTTCTTTTGGACATTTGACACTCATGTCAGATGTCCAAGTAACATTTGGGGTAGGTGGTTATAGGAAGTTGCTATCACATTAGGAACCTTTTTTTTTTCCCTCACTCAATGACAGGTCTTGCATAATCTCTCCTTGGATTCGATTCTTTACAATCTTGTCATATTATATTTACAAGAAACATTATATCTGTAGTTGCATTCTTATTCAACTTTCCCTAACTTTGCCATACTCAATGTTGACAAACTCTTCAAATTATTTTTGGATGGCTTTGGCCCTTTTTGCACTCTCCCTGTTTCTGCTGTTTAACCAGATCAAGTCTTTGTAATCCTTTTCATTCCCACATTCAGTTTTTTGATGCAATGGCAAGTGATCCCTGTATGAGGAGATTCTTTCAGTCCTCCTCATTGTTCAACCTTCAAGATGGAGTAGACTCTTCCCAGCATGTTCCCACCAGATGAAAATTCCCATTTTCGAGGAGAGGATGTTATTCCCCTGAAACCCTACTAGTTTTAAATTGATTTTGTCAGATTTTGCTAATTCTTCTTCCAATGGGTTTCAATTATTACAAAGTGACTGGTCCAGATACTAAACCGAGGGGTACCCTGCTGATATGTTTGCTCAGGGAAAAACAATATAGATTCAGCTGTGCAATTTTTCCATCCATTTTTTTCTTCTTTCAGTTGTTGATGCTTCCTTTTTTACAATTTTCTCCATTGTTTTCCACATTTACTTGTCTGATGAAAAAACTGTGCACTAATGAGATCTAACCTCAAACCCCTAAGAATGCTGCATTTTTAGTGTCTGCATGAAACTTAATTTCCATCCCTGACACTAGCCATAAAAATTGAGGAAAAGAAACAAAAAGTACCTGTTGTTAAAAATACTATTTTCCCCTTTTGTTGCTACTTTTTAAAGTGGTCCAGCTTCAAACCTGCCACAACTAGCCAAAATCTTGCAATTAACTATTGTTAAGGATACTGTTTTCCTTTTTTTCCTGCTACTGCTTGAAAGAGACCAGCTACAAACCTGCGTCAGCCAGCCAAAAAAAGCTTGCAATTAACCATCTGTCTAGCCCTTTAGTCAAAAGCAAGATCTTTATAAGCAAGTATACTCTACTCCATATAACCTATAATTTCTTTCCATTCTCCTCTGCGTTTTATTCAATTCATCATATCATCAGATCTGATAAATCTTGCAATAGAATAGCTGAATGTGTATTTGGACCCATCCAAACCCCTACACAAACTCATCTACCATATCCTGAAACCTAACTTCAAGACCTTCCAGTGCACTTTCGTGTTTATTGTCTATAGCTTCTTTCTTCCAGATACATTTTACTTGCTAGGTTCACATCAAACTGGCACCTGAAGCAAGTAGGTCTTTTTCTCCGGTTTGTTGATCCCTCTTTCATGCACTCAAAAGCTGACTAGATTACAAAAATGGAAGAGCAACAACCATGGATTCACATAAGTCTCTTGAGAATGAATGGACAATGTGTCAAATAATTTTAGCTATTGATTTGATTGCTTTGACACTTGGATGGACGAAAGCTTCTCATAAATAAGAAGATTCTTTGCTTCTGTGCAGTCTTTGGTTGAAGGACAATCTCTGAAAGAGAAAAGAATCACAAGTTCAAAGTTGACCTGAGGTGTTAGCAATTCCTACCAATTCTTAGCATGGCATTAGTCTAGTTTTGAGCATATTTTTATACCATGGATGGATAAGCCTCATATGTCTTAACTCCAAAGGCACATAGGCAGGCACAGTTGCATGGCCATTCAAGGTGCATGAGATGGATTCTAGGGTTTTCAACTCAACTTATTGCCTAGGTGATCAAACAAGAGGTGCACAACCCAATGTCCAAGAGCCAACCCATGCAGTGATTTAACTGAATTTTATTGTTGCTAACAATAGACTAGTTCTTTAGGCCTACTGTTGGGTATCAAGTTATTCAGATCCTATTACTAACCTGTTTAAAATGGACTCAATTATAAGTATTTGGTGCAAGCAAATATCAAAGCCTCTGATTGTTTTGTTCCTAAGAAATTCCTCTTGTGAATTCATAGTGTCATTGACCATGCCAAGTCTGTAAAAAGTGTCATATCCATATCCATGTCTATGTTTTGGGTGTGGGTACTGCAGGGCAAATTGAAAGGTCAGGTAAGACATACCTAGTGTCCTATGTATTTCTTTTTAAAATTATTTTTCTTTTAATTTTTAGGGCATACACAATAGATTGGATGATATTTGCAAGTAATGCTACAGATTTGGAGGCCTCCTTTAGGCTGTCCTTGACTACGAGTTCCTTTGATACTTAATCTATTTCAGATTAATTTGCTTTTTCTATATTTACCTAATTGTTATGATCGTTATTCTCTCAACTCTCAATACTAGAGCTTGGTCTACATAGGCATTGCAATATTGTCATAGAATGTCAATTTGAGTCTGAAAGGCCTCTTACATGGGCCAAAGTCATTTCTTAGCTTAGAGATCTTAAGGATGAAAACTTTTACGTTCTGAAATCTGTAGTGTCTGTCAATTAGGCTATTGAGAACATACATAATATTTAAACTACTATAGAAATATTGTTGCAGATATATGCATATGGAACATGTTTAAAAATTTAATCATGATGTTTATATCTGTTGTGTCATTCTTTTTCAAGAATATCACATATTCTGGTCCTTGTTTGGTTGCAGCAACCCTCTATGCTTGCCCAGTGAATACCTTAATGAACATAGGATGACTCATCTGAATTTTGGGCTTGACCAGAAAATTCCTTCCATTGTTGAAAAACTCTTCAACAGCTTTAAAACTCACTATCTTTCTATGAAAAATAATTTTTAACTTTTAACATAGCAAGAATCATCTGACTTTTGGGCTTGACCAGGAAATTCCTTCCATTAGTTAAGAACTCTTCAGCAGTTTTAAAACTCACCATCTTTTTATGAGAAATAATGTTAAACTTTTAATTCTCACTGTCATCATTTACTACATTAGTTTTTTATTATTCTAGATTTTGGAAGCACTTTTGCTTTATACTAAATATATCTCAGCTGTAATGCTTATATTTTTAGTTACTCTTAATAATTTTGTAATAGCTGATCTTCCTTCTTACATTATTTTCCCAAAATACAAATTCTTGTCCTATTCAAGTTATTTCAAATATGAAAAGATTACATGGTCATGCTTTTGTTAATAATTCCTATCCCTATATTATCATTGCAGCCATTCAAGTCTCTCATTGTGCAGTGTCAAATTATAAATTTTCCCACCATATATGATGCTTCAGTTGCATTCAATTAACAATTTTTTGGACTTTTATTCAAGAATATTGTTTTTATCCATGATATTTGGAGAGTGACATAAGATTTTTCTTATGAGCATTTTGGAGAGTGACATAAGATTTTTCTTATGAGCATTTATCACATGCCATGGGTGCTGTGCAAAGCAATCTGTCATGATCAGCTCGTGTTTGGCTTGAAATTCACTTTGAAATCAGTTTGCTCAATCAGTACATGGGCCAAACCCAGCTTGCTTGTGTTCAACTAGAATATCTTGAATATATAGATATATATGTGACCATATATGCTTATATGTGTAGGAAGACAATTAGGAAGGCATCTCAGCTGACCCTGATGAGGCAGGAATTCACCAGAAAATGCTCAAAAACATATGAGCATAGATATGTTTATCATTACTATATTCTTGTTATATCTTTTAACTTATTTTACAGAAAATTTAGTTTTGTTGATGGATAAAAAGTTAGTAAACTTGGCAGTCAGATCAAATCTAATGATTGAAATGAATATTTGATGATAATGGAGATGTAGAGGGGCTAAACCGCCACCACCCTAGCTTTTTCCCTACATATTGACTCTCCCTTGGAAACCTATTCTTCTCTCCTCTTCCCCTCTTTCTGTTCAGCTCCTTCTCACTCCCTCTTTCCATTTGAAAATAATGGTTACATTCAAGGTTTTAAATCCTGTGGGATGGGGCTGTCTTGGTTTTTTGATAGAACGGGATGCATTGGTGTCCCATCCCATCCTGACATTCAGGATAGGGGATGTCCCAAGGTGTCCCGATTGGGATGCTGGCGGGACATCCTGTCCCAATATATGGGATGGTACCCCATTCCGGTGTCCCATGGGGACGTCCCGTCAGGACCTAAATCCTTGGTTACATTTAAACCTATCCATCCTCACCTAATTTCTTTGGTACATTCTTTGTTGCCTCTGCCGCCACCTCATGCTAGTCATCATGATGCTTGAAACCACCCAATTCTGTCCATATCTGTTCCACCTACCTTATCCACGTCACTACCAACTCCCATCAATCCTCAAACAAGGAAGGAGTTGGCTTAAGTTGAAACAAGTATAGCTTGAGTTGGACCTAGCTCGCTCTAGTTTGGCTTGTTCAAACACCCTTACATGCTGCCCCTCCTGTCAAAACTAAAGCTAAATAATTCTTTTTTGTTTTGTTGGACTGAAATAAATTGTTCTTGAATGAGATGGTGTTGGGTTATAGTTGTGCAGCGAAAGACCGGATTTCAAAAATTTAATCCTTGAAACCCTAGACCCATTATATCAATTAACAAGACAAAATAATAGGAAATAGAAGAATACTTGTAACGCTGATATCTCTTATTCCATTAGTCACACAAGCATATGCCCTCCAGAGGTGATACACACAGGAACTGGATCAAGGAAATATTCTTATTTCTTGCTTGACTTTTCTCAGCAGCTTTTCTTCTCTTCTAGAACTTTTTCCCTTTAGAAGAGTACCTCAAAACCTTTCCGAAAAATCTTTTACTATCCTATTGTCCTTTCTAATTCTTTCCTAAGTCTTTGTCTTAAAATGGCGGACTTGTCTTAAAATAAAAGACTTGTCCTAACAAGGAAAGGAAAAGAGTTGTCAGGACAAATTTCGTATGCTTTGGTTTCAATCACCGAAGCCTTTAAATAAGAAGAGAGGAGGTTCCTAATACACCCTTTCATCAGTCCCTAATCTGATATTAAACATATTAGATAAGATCCTTTAAGCAGAATGAGTCTTTTGACAGAAAGATGTAGAGTGAAACGTTGTTTCACCTAATATTTTGCGCCAAGAGTTTCTTATTGCAACTTTTCGGAAAAAACTGATAATTAGTCTTTAATTTTAAAATTAAAGACTTGGTCTAACACCCCAATAGGTGTATAATTGGAAAGGCTTATCTAGAAAAAATGTGATTGATAAGTAGGACTCTAGTCCATTTCATGTACCATGTATTCCAATCGTCGCATCCCTTCATGAATTCATGCCCATTATTACATATTTTGACCGGTCAAATTCAGTCCAAATGGGCACCTATTAGAGAGGATAGGGGCTAAGGCTTATCACCAAAAATGTGATTTAATTGCAAAAGGACTCTTGGTCCTTCTGCGCTCCTTAAAAATGCGTACATCATTATTGACGCCAAGAGTCGCAAGCCCTTGGGGCTCTTGGTTTAATTAATGGATAAATGCTATAAAATCAGGATAAATCCCAATTTGGCTGCCCTACTTTAGGCTCAACCCAATTTAAGTCCCACTTAAATTAGTTAGTCCAAATAGCAAGCATTTAAACCCAATCCAATTAGGTTAGGAGTTAGGCTAGCCAACAAACTTATGCTAGTTTGTTAATTAGCTAGCAAATTAGGATCCTTTGATACTAATAAAAATGCGAATGACTTCCTTGATCAATCCTTAATGTGTGTGACCCTTTTACTTCTCATCTAGTTAGCAGTAGGTCTAGGTTCATGTTGATTTAGTTTGATTAGAAATTAACTAATCGAATCAGGTCAAATTGAGCTAACGCTAGCTATCAATTTGAACCATCTTTCAAATTGACTCATGAATTTAATCAATTTAATTAATGATAACCTACAAGACATGATTGACATCTAGCAACATATCATGTCTATCCAGAAGATGTGGAATTTGGTGAAATTATCAAAATATCCTTCAGTGGCAAGTTACAATGCAATTCAATCATTCGATCTTCCTTTATCCCAAATAAGTGATGGGTATGGAAAATTGTCAAACCCTCATGCTTTATTCATTCGAACTTTAAATTACTAATGAAGACTCGACTAATGAAAGATTAGAAACCCTTTTTTAATTTCATCCTACTTTGATCAAAGACTTCCTGAGTCATCATTTGATGAGATTGCATAGGATAAATACTCTTACTAGGAGTGATCGATTCCTTGTTGACCTACTCATAACCTTCATATACAATTTACCATATCCATAAACATCCCGTACGTGACTAAGTCATGAATGAGTATAAACCAAAACATGGGTTCATATATATAAGATGCCATGGTGATCTCAAGTCTAAAGTTCACTTGCACAACTTTCACTAAGAGAATCATCTTTTGACAAGTAAGACTTCCATAAAATGTTTTCATAATGGATCAATTCAGTGACTCATACCCTGATAAGCACCCACATCCTTGTATTAGTGTTTCTATACAAGTGGTCGTGAGACCAACCACTCTTTTTATCGAGCATACATAGGATGTGCTAGTCTTTCCGGAAACATCGATCCCCGACTCGATGATCCTATAACTAGGAATATTTTAGATAAGGATTTATAAGATCTTAGGTCTCACTATTATGAACTCCATCATAATCCTAAAATCATTGCCCTAATTTATGGGGTTCATTATAATCTTAAAACAACAAAGTATAAGACATAGCATATGATGAAACAAAATATCTTTTATTAATATCATACATGAGTCAGAAGAATTGTACAGATAAATCCCTATTTTATAAGAAATATGATTGGCTTTTAGGACACTATTCATTCAGATGGAATTTTTGGTTAGTTAACATAATGCAGTAGAAAACTATTAGTCTGTATAAGGAATTTCATTTGATGGATGATATATAAAAGATTATCAGTATTCTATGGGTCAAGATTGTCAAGCAGATTGCATAGACATTTAATTGCATTATCTTCAAAGTAGCTTTAATCATTTAGTTTTAAAGAAATGGCTTGGTCATTTTTTTCTGGCTTTTGATGAAATTTTGTATGTGCCCTGTTGCTTGTTGAATTGATGTTTTTTTACCATGTTGGTGCCATATGACTATGGTAAGTGCACCAGTTCTATGTGCCTTGTTGCTTGTTGAATTGATGTCTTTTACCATGTTGGTGCCATATGACTATGGTAAGTGCACCAGTTCTATGTTTTTTTTTAAAAAAAACTTTTCTGCCAATAATGTGTGCAATCTTAGAATTTCTTTTTGCATGTGTTGTAGATTTTATGTGGCCACTTTTTTGGAATTATAATCACCTGGTAAAACAATTGTTTGGTTAATACTTAATTTGATGTTGGTCATTTTCTCTTGAAGTCTTGAATTTGTCAATAAACTCCAGATATTCCATTGTGCTTATAAGTCAAAAAACGATGAGCCTCCACCCAAAGTAACATAAGTCACATTATTGTATTCTTACTAATGTGTATCATGGCATCAGAGCTGTCCATGGACCAATCATAAAGAATTAAAGAAGTCTATCGAGGGGCAACACCAAGGTGGTCATGGGTGGCACCTGGGCATTTGGACAACTCAATCTCCTAGGCACTTAGCATTTTCTAGGCCTTTAGGCATTGTGGTCGCCTAAGCACCTATGTTAGCACCCTAAGTAGGTGCCTAGCTACTTAAGGCCCTCTTTTTTTCTTGGTCAGTATATTTTGTTGCTTATTTAAGGCATTACATTTTTTCTTAACTTATTTCTTATTGAGTAAAAGAATTATTAATTTCAAGAGAACAAGAAGTCAAGTTCATTTATAACATAGGGTTTTGTTATGGTGCTTGAAAGGGTAAAATCATCTTTACTAAAATCAAAATTCTAGCTGTTGGATCTAATATGAATGGTCAAGATTTATCCATCAGTAATTTCCTGTAGCTAGTCATGTGCATGGCTAGTGCAGTAATTTTGTTGAAGTCTAGGATTATAATTATAATGAGATGAATGACGGAGTGTAATTTTTGTAAAGTTGAGGGGCTCTTTTCGAACAATCTCTCTCTTTCGACCCTATCCCTAGACTCTTACTGTGGAGAAGGCGAAGGAGGAGGGGGAGGTTGAAGATGGAGGAGGGACGAGTTGAAGGTGTAGAGGAGAGGCGGGTTGAAGATAGAGGAGATGGAGGGGGGGTCTGTTGAAGATGGAGGAGAGGAGGAGGAGGTGGGGTTGGTTGAAGATGGAGCAGAGGAGGAGGCCGAGTGGTGGGTGGTGGCGGGGAGGCAAGTGGCGGTAGGGAGGAGGAGGGACAAGTTGAAGATGGAGGAGAGGAGATGGGGTGGGTTGATGATGGAGGTGGTGGGGTGGGTTGAAGTCGAAGTAGGTGGCTGAGAGGTGTGCAGCAGTGGGGAGGCGAGTGGTTGGTGGTCACGGGGAGGCCAGTGGGAAGGAAGAGGAGGTATGAGTTGAAGATGGAGTAAAGGAGGAAGTGGGGTGGGTTGAAGATGGAGGAGATGTGAAGGAGAAGTGGGGTGGGTTGAAGACGTAGGAGGAGGCCAAGTGGCATGCTGCGGTGGGGAGGTGAGCATCATGTAGGAGGAGGCCAAGTGGCATGCTGCGGTGGGGAGGTGAGCATCATGTGGCGGCGGGAAGGCAAGTGGTGGGGAGGCAGATGGCGAGAAGGAACTCCATTTAGGAGTTGATTGAGAGGGTTGAAAAAGTAAAAAGCCGGATTATTTTGACAGCATAGAATATTTGATTTGGTTCTGCCAAGTCAGAATATCTTAAATACCTTAAATACCCTTTATAATAAAATTTCATAAAGGAGCATCTTAGCAAAACCCTAATAACATATTACCTTGAATAGTAATTGGTGCTTGAACATATTAGTTTTTAAAAAAGTTTTAAATCATTTAAATCACTTAAGTAAAAAACTATTAAGTAAAACTAAAGTAGGTATACCAAAGAATTTTATTATTGCATATCTTAAGTAATTGACAACCTTACTGATTATATGTATGTGTATCTATATATGACTATATATAAAATATATGATTTTTTAAACTCTAAGAAATATGTTTTATGTATGCACCCACTTGGTTGCATAGGCATAGGCCTAGGATTTTAAAAGGATCAATGATTGGGACAACCTAGGCAATTTGACTACCTTGGGCAGCCAATGGCCTAATCATGGACTATCGTACCACCTCAAATTGCTCGGTATGGAGCATACCATACTGTCCTAGGTTGGACCCAATACAAAACTCATATTTGGGTTAGTATAGGCCCTGTATTGAGGCACACCAAAGTGTACTGAGGAGCGTACTTATCTGTACCATGGCATATCAAAATAAAAAGTGAGGAAAATCATTTGAAAGCTATTTTGGTATAGGGTGCGTACTGTATACCAACCTGTATCATATCAAATCAATAACGTATTGGCATGGTACTTGGTATCGAGATTGCAGACCTTGGCCCAATTGAAGTAGAATAGTTGGTTTTTTCCCTAGCAATGAAGACCTTGTTGTGAAGCACATTTCATTACCTTATTTTTGATGTTGAATATTTTGGTTGGTTCACATTTAAGGGTAAGGCTAGTTGTTGCAATTAATTTCTAAAAGTTAGAAGTTAAGTTTATAGTTACTAGTTTTGTCCCCCTCAAAAATTTGGAGTGATTATATTGGAAACTTGTTTCTAATTAATGCTTAAAGATAGATACTTGTTCCTTCCTGTGGTATCCAATCTTTATACTCATTCCCTCCTATAGTATAAAATCTTTATACCATGTATGGCGAAGGTAAAAACTTTCTTTAGGGAGTTCTTTTTTCTTGCTTCTCCATATGATGGTTTATTCCATAAGGGTGCAAGTGCTTATCCGACATCTCTTTTGTGTTGCCTCTCCTCTTTGCCTCCCACATCAAGTTGATATTGGATCTTGGGTGATCGTGATGGCCGATCATTGTAGGCATGGATTGGACATGGATGAACCGATGAAGCTTTGATCCATAAACTACTCTAGCAAGACATCGAAGAGAAGACAAGTGCGACATCAAGAAGAACATCTTCACTTTAAGAAGTCTTGTAGCATGATGATGCTTTTCATGATTTGAAGGAATGTAATGATGATCATCTTTATTATAGTGAGATTCATGATCAACAAATTATTGCTTGGGTTTGCCTCCAAATTTTGCCTTTTATTTAGATGAAGTTTCCTACAATTCATGTGAACTCATTTTTTTTAGTGATTATAATCTTAACAAAGATAAACCTATATTTGTTGATGAAAATAGGGTGGGCCAATGCATGAGACTCCTGCAATTGTAGGGAGGGTTAAATATACGCAGCCATTCCCCTGCATGTAGAGAGGAGTTTCGAACAATGATCCCATATCACATTGAAGCAACTTTATCGTTGAGTCAAGGATAAACGAGTCAAGGCTCACCCTCATAAACCTATCTTTATTGCAGAAGCTAAAAATTGTGAAGGGGGTGATGTCCAATTCTTAAATGATGTTTTAGTTCACTTTGAAGAATGTTTCCTTGTAAAATTAGTTCTCAACCATGATTGTCAATCATGTAGTAGAGTTGAAGACATCCATGGTGAAGAAATATGTCTCAATTATTCATGAGAATTAATGGTTTGCTCTCTTGAAAGTTTTGGTTAGAAAAGAAGAATCACCATTGTCAGGAAGTCGAAGAACAATACTTAATCACTTTCTCTTCCTGTCATTTATTCAAAGAAGATAAGCAAGGTTTTAGTTATTGTGGTATGGGGCCCTCCCTTTCTCTCTCTTGGAATGGGATGCCCGTGTACCAACACTCGTGTGATGATTGATGTGCCATCTTGTTCTATTCATTTCCTAACTTGTCTTGATGCTTGAAACAATGGGATGCTCTATTGTCACACCTTTATTTAAAACCATGAATACAAGGATCCTACTTGGGGGAGGATTAGCATGCTCGTCATATTATTAAACTTTTATTAAAATGAGTAAAAGCATATGGAAGGAAAGTTTTTAAGATGTCATTAAACATAATTTTATTGGAGTTTCGCCAATAATTACAAAAGAAATTATTGATGAGAAAATTATGAAAAACAATCAAAGTGGCATAGCAAAGTGTTCTTTTGTTTGCATCATCAAATCCTTGATGAAGAGTTGGAATCGAGGGCAAGTTCTTATTGATTATAGGAGCATTACATTGGAGGTTCAATGCACCAAGATCAAAGTAGCCTTCCAAGAGGCAAGCCAAAGTTTGGTTAAAGTAGGCCTATACCCAAGGGGAGTCCACGGGAAGATGCATGCTTTATCACCCTTTTTGAATTTCAAATATATGGGTTACTAATGTATTTGAAGTCACCGTTAGTTTTGATTATTTAAATTCTAAATTTTCTATGGTTACTTTTATTGTCTCTCAATCATAGTTGTCAAATCGGGATTCGAGTCGTGAATCGCCCATGACTTGAATCGTGACTTGACTCGTAAGATTCATTAACAAATTCAATTTATTTATAAGATAATAGAAATAGTATAAAAACAAAATTTACAAGTTAGATCCACAGTCTTAGCTTTCCTTTTAGGTAGCATGATTCAATAAAAAAAGTGCTATTGAAAACAAAAAAATAAAATTAAAAGATAATAAATTATTATAAAAATAATAAATAAATAAAAGAATTATTAAATATTTAAAAGATTAAATATTATCTTTAAAACTTTGGATTTTAGAGATAGTGGACGATGGCCATTGTCTCTTGATCGAACTGGCATCAAGAGGAAGCAGGTCAGAGAAAAAACCCTCGCCCTATCCCTTAAAGCCCTTCTAGCCCCCACTCGTTCATTTCTCTCTCGGTTGAAGACGGCGATTAGGGCTTTAGGGAAGACGGAGAAGAGGGGCTTTGATCATGCCTCTTGGTGAAGACGAAGACAGTGAAGCTCAAAAAGGGCCAACGGGCCTCCTTTTCTAGCCATTGAAGCTCGAAGAAGCAACGGAGAGAGAGAAATTGAAGAAATGGGAGAAGAGAAGTCAAATAGGTGTTGAAATTTTGATTTCCTTCAATGGAAGGATTTTCAAGGGATTTTGACTTGGCTTCCAAAGTCTACCTTTTTCAAGGGATTTTTGACTGGAAACCTACCTTTTTCAAAATCCACGAACCTGGAGCAACAATGATGATTCACCCCACAAGTCGGCGATCCAGGTGTGATCCATCTTATTTTTTGATTCTTTTCAATAGTTTGACTCGACCACGGGTTGAATCAACTCGAATCGGACAAGTTGAATCATGACTCGCATGATTCTAACAACAAAGCTTGCAGTAACTTGGATGGCTATTTTGCAACTTGTTTTGATTGAATGCGTAGAGTTTGAGACTTGTTCCTCATATGCTATATAATCTTTAATCATGCATGATGGTGGATTACTGTTTTATATTCAAAGAAGAAAGTTATCTCTTGAGGAGTTGCCTAGGTATGCCTTATTAGATCAAATTTAGTACGGGATGTACCGTACCATAGCTTACTTGTTTGGTATCGATATATGGTATGGGAGATGTATTGACACTCGGTATGCCAAACCAGCCCTTATACTAGGCATACAACATAGTAATAGTGTGGCACCGGTATGGGGGTTGGTATCGAGATGGTGTTATCTTGTGAGTTGCTATATTCTAGCTGCTCATGGTGGATTTTGTAAGGGTATTAATGCTTATCTGGCAACTTACTTGGTACCACCTCTACTCTCCATTTTGTGGCATTATCTTGGATTGTTAACCAAGATAGTTTGAAGTTGTAAGAATGATTAGGTGTGAATCCATGTGAAGGGCAAGGAAAATTGGTAATGCCCATCAATTGTTGGAAGACTCAATCTGATGGAGATGGAACTCTTTGGAGTCCTCTTGTAATATAACCTATAAGTGCCTGTATGATGGTGGAGTTGTTTTCCTAGTTGCAAAAGATCTTTGGAGCTGCCCTTTTCTTGGGAAGCTTAAAATCTTATTTGGATGTTATTTTAAAATAAATTGCTTACAATTGACAAATCTTAGAAAGAGGATCCTAGCTTGATTTGATAATTGTCTTTTGTAAAAGAGTGGAGGAATTTTCTAATCATCTTGTTTTGAGGTGTCGATTTGTTTTACCAATCTAGAAATGGTCTCTCTACAAAATAGGAGTCTGTGGTTTGTATTTTCTTTAGATGGGATAACGGTTCTTTGGAGGGAGGATAATTTCCTAAAGAAGCTTATCACGTAATCCTACGATTTCATAGACTAATAAGTTCATGAAATGAATTATAATCACAATTGAAATGATCGAAAAAGAGATATGAGTTAATATATGTTCTAAAGTCACAAATATCATAAAAAAAGTGTCCCATTACAGAATTGAAATCGGAAATTGAATACATTATAGGATACATTGTGTCTCTTTTATAGGATGCCGCCACTTGGACTCGAACCGAGATGCTCTAGCACTGCTTCCTAAGAGCAGCGTGTCTACCGATTTCACCATGGCGGCTTACTTGAAATAATAATATTCAATTCATGTTGAATCGTCAAGAATCAAGGATTCAATATAGTCTAGGAAACATTAGAATCGGTGAAAAAAGACTCGTTTAAATTCATATTTGAATCTTCATTCAATAAAATAATCTCCGGATCAAATATGGTTTCAGTAGTTATTTATCAAAAATGTTGGTCAGAATGAAAAGCTTGGATCGTCAGGAATGACAAGCACATTGTAATCCAAACAATTAGAAGCATTCTCATATTGTTCAAGTCAAGGATTTAAATCCCGACAGGATATTCCACAGGATGTTAGGACAGAGTACCATCCCATGTGTTGGGATAGGGCTGTCCCACTACCATCCCAGCATCCCGATTGGGACATTTTGTGATATTCTGCCTCAAGTGTTGGGATGGGGCAGGATAGTGGCGTGTTCCATTCCATGGGAAAACTAGGACAACCAAGTCCCACAATATTTAAAACCTTGGTTCAAGTGCTACTTGTACTTTTCGAAGAAGAAGAATGTAAGTGGGCATGTCTACAAGTCTGAGGAAATTCGGAGTTCTTGTTATTTATTGAGTTTTAGTCCTCTTTCTTCTTTCCTACTTCCCTGTTTTCCTATTTTATAATCTTGTGTAATCTACTTCCTCACAATCTCTCATACTCTTCCTGTACTGTTTTTCTATAAACTTCTTTTATAGTCGTCTTTTGGTATTCCATAGAGTAGCTTGGTGCCTAGCCTAATTAGCCTCTCAAAAGAAAACCATTAAAGGAAACCGTGAATGCAAAATAAAGGGGTAACTATCATTAATGTCTAGACTCTAGGTATTCCATTGTTCACGCTTGATGGTATTGGCCAGATTTCATTGTGGTATGTGGATACTGGTAGAGAAAAAATCTATCCAACAGATTAGTAGGCACAAGAAGAAAAATCATGTGATTTGTTGCTTCATCATTTGCATAAATATAGTCGGAGTACATGTACATTCCATTTTCTGCAAGTTATATGTGATACGTCATCTTGCCTTTTATTTGAAACAAAAACAATAACACAATAATGATATTGTCCTTATATTTTTCTTTCTATTTATGTTTCCTTTTCCACCATTCATTTTTCATGGCATTCGGTTTATATTAGGTACATAGATTTGTCATCACCTGTAGCAAGCTAGCTCTTTAGGATCACAAGATGCTTGTCATTTGACTTTTTTTATTTAAATATCCTACCATGTTGATCTCAGAGCTAGACTTCATTTTCTTTTAACTTGAGAGAGGAAGATGGAGCTTGTCCATTACCTTTACATTTTCTTTAAAAGGGTACTTTACAGGAACAAGAAATGAATGTGCTATAACAGGAAATTACTTGACTGAAACATGGTTGCATGTAGTGATGGTATCCTTGTATAGGGCTGAAAAAATGATGATATACAGATAAGATAGCAGCCTATCCATATCCATATCCATATCATTTTTTTGTTTGGGAAATATGAATATGGATATGGATATTAGTTGATGCTAAACTTTGTGTCCATATTTTTGTTAAAATTTATGGGTAGGATATTCCTCTGCTTTACATATAATGATTGAAGAAACAAAGATGTTTGCCAAAATCCACTTAATCACTGACTCTTTAGTGGATCTTGATAATTCCACTAAGTTGCATGCTTTGGATTAAAAAATAGTATTAAGTATGCAACCCATCAAATCAAAGATATTGCTATGTGAACATAAAGTTAAATTAAAGACATATTGATGACTACAAGGACACAATCCATCAAATCAAGGGTGTATCCTTATGAAAAGAAAAGTATAGACATGTTGATGTTCTGATTTGTTTCCCTTTGAAGTTTATGAAAGCTATATAAGATTAAATGGAAGTGCAAAAGGAATCATGGATTGGATATGTGTGTATCCTTATGCTTTTCTGCTTTTATTTGATGGATATTATTAAAATTATGCTTTATTCAGTAAGTCCTTATATAAGAAGGATATATTTAGTATGTCTCTAAATATAGTATGCACTTGTATTCCATGTATCCCCATCTATTTAAGGAGATGTTATCTCATTAATAAGGAATATTATCACTTTCTACAACTTCAACAGATACAATTACATATATGGATATTCGCTGTAGGCTAAACTGTATATCCACATCTGGATGGATTAAAATATGGAAACATGAATTCTATTCCCTCCATTTTCACCACTACATAGATGTTATTGCAGTGCAACCTTTTAGGCATGAGGGATGATATCCATGTACAATTAGATCAAACTAGATGATAATGTATATTATATTTAATGAAAGAAGCCTTCACATCTAGATTTTCATCTGTGGCTGAGTGCTTTGGTGTAGCCAAACTTTTGTAATTTATTATAATATTTAAACCCAACACTATTTGGAGTGTGAAAGTTTCAAGGATTTGTGCTCTGTTTCAACATGCAAAGGCATTGGGTTGTGTAGTTTTTTTTCCAGCATTCTCTCTTGGGCCTATCCTAGAAAGCATAAATGGAGGAAGCCTCTAAGCTAGAAAATAGGAAAACTAATTTTCTGCAAAAAATCATAGCCATCTGAGAAGACCAGCTTACCTCTGAAGAATCTCAGAGATCTCAATAGAGGAAGTAAAAGACGATAGCCATGTACAAAGAACCAAACTGTATGATAATTATTGTTAAATTGGTAGAGGTGAACCTTACCTTGGTTAAAAGGAGTAACTGCGAGGATGTGACCACCATATTGAAATCTATCAGGGCACTCCTCTGTGTGTTTGTATGTGTAAGCATGCACAGAGAGTATGCATGCTTGGCATTGGCATCACACATGTCATAACACACTGCATGCTAGTTTTTGCCAACATATGGTATCTGACTGGCTCCATGTAATGCTGCTTGTCAATCAGGTGCTAGCATAGTATGTCATGTCTCATGTTCATTGTCATGAGTGATATTTAAATCCACGAGCATGCACATCTATACTATGATTTAAAGGGTCTTCCTAGGTGGAGAAACTATTTGATTGATCTTATGAACCTTTTATTTGTCAACTGTTCTCGTTAAGTATACCCTTTGCTGCTGATTTTAATCTTCCTAAAATTTTTCATAGTTTCCATCCAGGTCAGCCTACTTTGTTATCCTCTTTCTAGATTGTTTGTCATGAATTGCTAAGTTAAGGCTGTTGTAAATGTACAGTGTCTTTTGAGTGCTTACATGTAGAAATGAGGTAATGATCTGCCATTTGTGTTTATTAGTAATAAAGGAAATAGAGGACGGTAGTTTGGTCAGTTAACCAATGTATAAATCAGTATAGCTGAAGGTTTTAGAATTCTTTTTAGTTGCTGCAGTACATCCTATGTGTATTGTCCTCTACATGTGATGACGATGATGATCTTAACAATATAATTTTTGGTTGTGTTTTGGATTCTTATTTTCCCAATCAATCTTTACCACAAACTTTACAGGATACTTTCTCACAAGCTCTGCCACTAATGTTGTCTTGGGTCCTTTCATCCTTGTTCCATACCCTTAACAAAAAAAAATTGAACATCTTGAATACCTTGTTAAATTTCCCGCAGGTGTAAATCTGTGCACTTATGTATATTCATGTTAGAACTCACTTTCCAGATTTGTTACATATTATTGAACCATTTAACATAACTTTTTTTTTGTTTTTTTTTTTGCTGAAGGAGTGGTGCTATCATATTTGCTTAGGACCATTTTCCCCACCATTGTGGGGTCTGGGTAAACAACTAACTTATTATAGTTTTTTATCATTCTTGTACAAGAAGCACTATTCATTGATATGGTTTTTGGTAGATGATAGTCCCATTTGTGCAAGTTGTATAGTTGTTTATTAACTTTTGTTTACCAAAGCTTTTGTTATTTCATAATATTAGATACCATGCAGAAATGTATCATGGATTGGAACTCACTCTAGACCATAGGTGCCTGATGTGATCTTGTACGTGGTTTACTAGATGCCAGATCCAATGCCCTTTTTGGATATTATTTAGACTGAAATATAATTTCAAAAGAAAGGCCTGCTAGTTGCTATTTCAGCTATTCATACATTTTCCATGTTGAAGAAATTCCTGAATCAATGAGATATATTAATTGCTCTAGGAGATATTTCTATACCACAAAATGCATAAGGTATCCTAACATTTGAGTTTTTTCAGTTTTTTTGTTCTTGTTAAGAGTCAAGGTCCATTGCATCAAAACTGGGTACTGTATTGGTACCTTTTTTTTTTTTTTTTGATGGAACAAAAGGGGGGGGGAGTTAGACCCCGGGCGTGGCCACCCCCAGACGGTCCCCCAACCTTAGCCAGGGAATGTTCGATATACGGCGCATATTAATTTTTCCGCAGCCATTCCCCATCCGAAGGTGAGTACGTCAACCTGACTACCACTGGCGTCAGTCGAGTGAATGGGATTTATTATATATATCTCTAACTTTTTCACTACCACCAGCCAACAGGGGCTCTAGGGTTATTTTATTAATTTTTTCTTTTTTTGATTTTACTCCCGGACTATTTTTTTATTTTTATTTTATCCCCGGACTTTCCGGTCGGAAGATGTCCAAACCAGGACTCGAACCCCTGCCAGCTGGTTGTGAGAAAAGTCTCACAACCAACTGCACCACTCACCAGTGGCTACTGTATTGGTACCTTACTGGTATGTTGTACCAACAGTTTTGGAGATCCTTTTCTCACCCCAGCTATGTTATCGCCCAAAATTGGATGGTATAGGTTGATACAACAGAATGCCATGCAGAGCGGTCTAGCTCTGCATGGTATGGACTGGTTTAGCCCATGGTTTGCGGTACCATCCCGTACTGCCTGGTACGGGGCGTACCGTACCGGCCAAGAGCTGGTACGGTTCATATATAAAAAAATAATCCGGTGCTCCGGACCATTAAAAAAAAACCTTTCTTCACCCCAGCTATGTTATCGCCCAAAATTGGATGGTATAGGTTGATACAACAGAATGCCATGCAGAGCGGGCTAGCTCCGCATGGTATGGACTGGTTTAGCCCATGGTTTGCAGTACCATCCCGTACTACCTGGTACGAGGCGTATCGTATCGGCCAAGAACTAGTACTGTTCATATATAAAAAATAGTCCAGTGCTCCGGACCGTTAAAAAAAAATTAAAAAATTATATTTCGTATGGTATGGTATGGTACCGCCCGATTTGGATCCGGTTCGTGCCTGATTCAGGTTAAACAATTTTTTGATAGGGAAGGAAGATTTTTTTAAGGTTTTATGGACCCGGTCGGTATGGTATGGTACTGTACCATACAACCGGTATGGGGCCCGGTACTGGTTCCGAGTTCCTTGGTTTAGCATCTGCGCTACATCAAACCTCATTACCATAATGGTACCTTACTAATACAGTACAATATCCTCATTACTGGGCAGTTTGGATTAGTATGGCAAACCATGTTAAGAATCTAAAAAAGAAAATCTAGGAATTAGAGTTGGCTTGTTTTTGTAAATTAGCAAGGGATGATTGGTTGTTTGTAGGGAGAGTCAATAAATAAGCTATTTTGATAATAAAATGGTGATTATCTCCTTTCAAGTCATTTCTTTTTCCTGGTCTTTCTCATCCCTTCTTTGTACTTTTCTAATGCTATTCTGTTTCATAAACAACTTTTACTCCTGCTTAAGTCAGAATTTGCCATACACTGCATATCTGTAAGAACCTATAACTGATGCCCTTAGTTTGATAGGATTGTTCAAATCCATTTTTTCTCCCTGCTGTTTCTTCTCTGTATTTTTCTATTTTTTTATGCTTTCTTCAATTTTCAATTATGATGAGTGTAGAATTAAAATTTATTGCTGAGCCTGTACCTAAGATCAGATCTGATCAATGATTTTCTCAATCGAAAAGTTGACATGAATTCTTTATTACTTTTTTGTCAGTGAACTTTAATGTTATTATTAGATTTCATTTCAGGTATATATACCAAATCTACAGATCTCTGCCCTGGTATCTCGAAAACCTTCCATGTAGCTTTTAAATAAAAAATGAACCTTAGCCCATGGAATCCCCATTTTCGGACGACCTGTTTCTCTTTCCTATAATAATATTTTCTATAAAAAACCTGAAAATATTTCTGAATAACTGTTTTTAACCTTACGCTCATTTATCCCAATAAATGGAGACATAAACAACCTGTCAACCTTTCTAACATCCTCTTATCTGGTTTCTTTGTTTAATCATTCAAACAAGCGTTCTGAATGGAAAATGTTTGTCTTGCAGTCCTGATGTGCTCTTTCATTAGGTTTTGGTGTCCTAGCAGGTTTTTACATGTAAACATCAAACGAAGATTTTATCCTAGCTTTATTACTATGTAAACATCAAATGAAGATTTTGTTGGCCCTCATTGTAAATCCCTTAGTATTTTGGACCCATTCTTACATGTTGAATTGGAAATTTTTTTGATTTATTTTGTTTCACTGGGAAATAGTTCATCTGACAGCATCCTCACCATGGAAACTGCAGTTACGGTGTTGCCTGATGAAACTTGTACACCACATTCCCTATAAAACTCTGTCAAATAAACTTAGTTATGGTGCAGTTGTGGTTTTTGATATTTTGAATGTTTTGGGCAAAGATGTTCAATTTAATTTTTCAACTTTCAGTTGTTCACTGCAATCTTCTTATGGATACTTTGTACTTGACTAAAAATTATGTTAATCAATCTTAAGATTGTGTATAACACAACATATTTTAAATGGCATATGCTGTACAAAGGTTTTACATAGTCAAAGTTATTAATCCTGAGATCATGTAAAACGATGTATCTGAATTGGCATATGGTGTGTAAAACTTTTAAATAATCAAAATATTTATTTTTTTTGTTGATTGGAGTTGGTCATCCTCCATCCTCTTCATTCTGGTGTTTCCCACATTCTGTTTATTCTGACATCTTGTGGTGCTAGTATAACATCCTGGGAATGTTCCTATCTGACCAATCTTAAATGCACTAGGAACATATCTGCATTACGTCATTATCTGACCAATCTTAAATGCACTAGGAACATATCTGCATTACTTCATGGTCATATGACTCATATCCTTCCTTATATGGTAACATTTGTTGTTTGCTCTCCTTTATCTGGCAAAATTACTCATTTCATAATCTTTTTAGGAGCATGCACCAGAAGCATGTATTCTTCTAAGACAGAGAGATGTATAATTATAATATATGTGACATCTGGGATAATATTAAAAGGAATCATTGTATTCATTCTTTTATAACTGTGGAAATCCACTAGACCTGAAATATGTGTGGATTTTCTTTAGTTTCATAAGAAGGTTAGGCTGCATTAAGCTATAATAGAAAATGAATAAATTTTAATACTGCTTTATCATAGATATCTATGCAGCACTCCATGGACATATCCATTATACAATAGATTTGATATCATTTCTGTCCTTAAGTTTTGGAAATTGTTTGATTTTTATAATTACAAAAATCTTTACTATAATTTACTTTTATGATAGTGAACAAACCAAAATATGGACATGTTTGCTTCTATTTCAACAAGGTTTGCTTCTTCAGAAGATACCTATACCAGCCTTCAGTTATTGATATGACATCATTTTTATGTAAATCTGTGGATACATGTACACACAAACATGTGTTGGAGATGCTTGGGAAGTGTTCAGAAGCTCCCCTTTTTTCTTTCCTTTAATGTACTACAAGGGAAAAGGGTGTAGTCGTATTCTGTGGTAAGTATGATTCCCAAATATATCTTTTTAACATAGAACTTTGTCAGTTGGAAATTGCTCAACTTCTTTCTACAGTATTTTCTTGTGAAGTAAAAGCTGGCACTTTGATGTCATATTTGGAGAAATATATGTTACTTGTTGACACATGGAGAGAACACAGCATGTGAAGTAAAATCTGGCACTTTGATGTCATATTGAGAGAAATATTTGTCACCTGTTGACACAGAGAGAACACACATAGCACTTTCTTATGTTTTCATTTTCTTGGCTTAATAACATAAGTTGTCTTTTCCTGCATTCGCAGTTGATGCCCAAGAAAGGTGGAACTCCCCGCAGAAATGATGTAGTTTTCATATCACCAAATGGAGAAGAAATTAAAAACAAGAGACAACTGGATATTTTCCTACGTTTGCACCCAGAAAATCCACCATCCTCTGAATTTGACTGGGGAACAGGTCTCTCTTTCTCTCTCTCTCTCTCTCTCTCTCTCTCTCTCATGCTTGCCTGCGAATCCTCCATCTCTTCCATGCATATGCACGAGCTTTGCATGCATGTTCAAGCAAACATGATTCCTTTGTTCACTCATTTTTTTGACATGGATTCTAAACAGGACAAACACCTAGGCGCTCAGCAAGAATAAATCAAAAGGCAAAGGCAACAGAAAACCCTGAAGGTGAAAAATCAAGAAAACGGGAAAGAAAAGCAACAGTCAAAAAAACAGAAAATGAGAAAAAAGATATTGATAGTGTGACTGAAGCTCCTGCAGCTCAGGAAGATGCAACAGTTGAAGACACGGGCATGGTTGATGAAAAGAAAGAAGCTGAAGATGTTGAGGAAAAATTCAAAGCAGAGGTTATTTCTGCAGAAACTGCTGTAAAAGAGGGAACAGAAAACATTGAAGAGAAAACTGGAGAATTGGAAGAAAGCAATAAGGTTAACCCTGCTGATACTGGAATGCTGCCTCCAGCTACTGATTCAGCTGAGAAAGAGATGAACCATAGCCAGGTTCCAGAAGATGGAACCCCCCAAAATTAATGATGCAGCAGTTCCTTAGACCTCCCCAGATAATTGCTGAGACTGTTTCAATCTATTTACTTGGTTTTAGTCTGAACATATAGTTGGTGGAGGTCATTGAGAGTTAATGCTATATCCTGTTTGAATCTCCTGAGGTGTAATTTAGGAATATCTTCTGATGCCATTTACCCTATCATGTGAGCATATTCTTGAAATATTTGTATTTTGTTTTTACAGTAGTATGTCACAGGCTTCGAAGTGCATGAGGCCAGACTTAAATTCACTGTGGTAACTTTCCTGACTGCTAAGTTTGTTTTCATTTAGCAGGTTTGTTCCTTGTGATTTACTGGTTATTACTTATCGTTCTTTATATGCAATTTAATGTCTCTTTGTAAAGTATCTGTTGAAAACTTGCAGGCATTCTGGGTAGAAATCTTGTTAGTGCACAATGTATATGAGTTATTCAGTGTTTTATTGCTAAAGATTGAATGGAGTCGACATTTTCAATGGGGATGGGCGTTTGTTTTTCTTTTCAGTAAAACGTATTCGCAGTGTGAGGGAATATGTTTTGAGTTAAACATGCCACGGCCTGCTTGATGATGTCTGCCTTATTTAAACCCAAATTGAAGTATTATAGTTCATTCCCAAAAAATAAGCTGCGGCTATTGTTGGAAGAGCCGTGAAATAAGGGAAAAGCACATGCTTTGTTCCTATAATAATCACGTCTAAAATAAATTTCAGTTTATTTGAAAAGAACCATCTGCAAGAAAAAGAATGGACTTCTGTTAGAACATTGAAGAATACAGAAGAAAGAATTTTTTTCCTTAGATATGAAGGGGGGTAATCTTTTGATGGTTATGTTTCTAATCTTTTGATGTGTTACTTTTATAAGAAAACCTACATCATTCTATTAAATCATGGATTGCTCCTAATTATTATATCCATATTCTTTTGGGGATCTGGTATCTCATTTCAGGTTCTTTTTCTATTTGGGCTTAAAATGGGGCTCAAAACAGAATGAATTAGTCAGCGTAACTGATGTTTGTGTCTTAATCAATTAAATTTCATCTTAATTGTCCAAGGTTGAGGGGCACCCAGCCTGTTTCTACTTCCTAGGGTATCATTCGCGGCCACCTTCATTTTTGTTTTTTTTTTTGGGGTAAAGATCAAATTTGTTTTCCGAATCTAATTTTTCTTCCATTTTTCTTTCCTCTCCGGGTTCTGGCCCTTATACTGACCTAAAAAAATAAGAGTTGGGGTATGGGAGAGGGTAGCAAGTAGCGAACTCCGATTGAGAAAGTACGTGATGCATTCTGTACTCCACTTAGGCAAGATCCGTTGGGCATATTCTCCCAAAAATGTGACATGAAAAGGGAGTGCCATACCTTCAAAAAAAAAAAAAAAGTAAAAAAAACTACGGCACATGCAATACCTGCCTACCATTCTTGGAGGCTGGAGAATGTAGGATCTGTGGTTTGCTTAGAATTTCCCTGATAGACAGGATCATGGAAGATTCATAGGCAATGTTTGTGATTTGATTGGCCATCTCACTGATGAATTATTGATAGCTGAAGAGTAGGAACCAAAAATGGAAACAATAGGAACCAAAAATGGAAACAATAGGCTGACAAGAGTACAGACCCGATGCTTCCTTGTTATCACCGAATCGTCGGACGGTAAGACCTTGGGTTCGAATGGTACAACCCTTGCCAAGTGGCAAGGAAGGGAACGGGTTCGATTCCAAAGAATGTTTATGCTTGCCACCGAGCCGATTGGCATGTGAAGCATTAAAAATGGCATCAAGAGTAATTCTTTTTGCATCGCGTGCGGTGCAGCAAATTCAGTGTGGCCTATATCGCACGCAGCTATTGGTTCATGCTGGCATGATGGATGGGATGGGATATGGCACGACGGGATGGATGGGACGGGATATGGCATGACGGGAGGGGTATAACAGGTTTTTAAGTTGAGGATGACTAGCATTAATTAGGATTCAACTTTTATTTGAAATATTCATCTAGTTCTTTCCCTCCAGTCCCTTTTTACCCGCCATTTTTCTTGGATTTATGGAAATGTTTCAGTCTGAAACATTCTGAAACATGCTCTAGCTTTTGTCCAAAAAATCAATAAAGGTTGAAGAAGAATCTTCCTCGTGCTAACATGTGTTCTGAGAGTTCTGTTGCAGAAATCAACTTTCAAATATAAATACTAGCTTCTTCTTCTTCTATCTGGAAAAGTACTCTATTTTGATCCGAGGTTGGAATAAGGCATCAAAGACTTCCTTTGTTTTGATCCGAGGTTGGAATAAGCCACCGAAGAGTTCTTCTATATGTTCAATATAAAATATCATCTCCAACAGGAAGTAAAACATCTTTTTTGGTTTTCTTTTTATATTTCCTTTATTGTACCAACTATTTTGTTAGTTAGAGAAAGTTAATGGCACTCTGGGAGTCATAACTCAGTCCACAGGTTATAGGTATTCCTAGTAGGAGGGGATAACAAATGTAGTTTATGTTTTTGTACAGGGATGTCGTAGGTTTATAACTAGGGTGTCGTAGTGTTTGAACTGGGGTATTGTAATACTATTTTAGCATATATTTATGAGTTTTTGCATCCATGTCATTGTTATGATATCCTAGGAGTCATAACTCAGTCCACAAGTGATAAGTTCTCGAGGTAGCAGGGGTTAGTATATTTAGTTTCATATTTCATGATCGAGTGTCGTAATTTTTTAACTAGGGTGTCGTAACTTCTGAACTAGGATGTCGTAACTTGAAAACTCTTTTTTTAAAAATATTTTTTCTTCTTGGTCTTTTTATCACAATCCAACAATCTTATTCAAGCCAATGCATAGTTGAAATGTCCCATGATGGAGGATAAAAGCTTTCATTTTCTATTTTATACCGATATGTTCATGTTTCGATATTTTTAATACCCAAGTTTTTCTAGAAGCATTTTACTATATTGGGGGTATCATATATCATCAATGCATACCGAAACACTTATGTTACGGAGGATCAAAACATCTGGTTTATGTTTTTGTACAGGAATGTCGTAGGTTTATAACTAGGATATTGTAGTATTTGAACTGGGGTATTGTAATACTGTTTCAGCATATATTTATGAACTTTTTGCATCTATGTCATGTTATAACATCCTAGGAGTCAACTCAGTCCACAAGTATTAGGTTCTCGAGGTAGTAGGGGTTAGTATATTTAGTTTCATGTTTCATGATCGGGTATCGTAATCTTTTAACTAGGATGTCGTAATTTCTGAACTAGGGTGTCGTAACTTGAAAACTCTTTTTTTTTTAAATCTTTTTTCTTCCTGGTCTTTTTATCATAATCCAACAATTTTATTCAAGCCAATGCACGGTTGAAATATCCCATGATGGAGGATAAAAGCTTTCATTTTCTATTTTGTACAGATTTATTTATGTTTCGATGTTTTTGATACCCAAGTTTTTCCAGAAGCATTTTACTATATTGTGGATATCATATATTATCAATGCATACCGAAACACTTTTGTTACAGAGGATCAAAATATCTGGTTTAAGTTTTTGTACAGGGATGTCGTAGGTTTATACTAAGGTGTTGTAGTGTTTGAACTAGGGTGTCATAATACTATTTCAGCATATATTTCTAAACTTTTTGTATCCATATTATGTTATGACATCCTAGGAGTCATAACTTCGTTCACAAGTGATAGGTTCTCGAGGTAGTAGGGGTTAGTATATTTAGTTTCATGTTTCATGATCGGATGTCATAATATTTTAACTAGGGTGTCGTAACTTCTGAACTAGGGTGTCGTAACTTGAAAACTCCTTTTTTTTGAAATCTTTTTTCTTCCTGATCTTTTTATCACAATCCAACAATCTTATTCAAGCCAATGCACGGTTGAAATGTCCCATGATGGTGGATAAAAGCTTTTATTTTCTGTTTTGTATTGATTTGTTCATGTTTCGATGTTTTTGATACCCAAGTTTTTCTAGAAGCATTTTACTATATTGGGGGTATCATATATCATCAATGCATATCGAAACACTTCTGTTACGAAGGATCAAAACATCCGGTTTATGTTTTTGTATAGGAATGTCATAGGTTTATAACTAGGATGTCGTAGTGTTTGAACTAGGGTGTCGTAATACTGTTTCAGCATATATTTCTGATCTTTTTGCATCCATGTCATGTTATGACATCCTAGGAGTCATAACTCAGTCCACAAGTAATAGGTTCTCGAGGTAGTAGGGGTTAGTATATTTAGTTTCATGTTTCATTATCGAGTGTCGTAATCTTTTAACTAGGATGTCGTAACTTCTGAACTAGGGTATCGTAACTTGAAAACTCCTTTTTTTTTGAAATCTGTTTTCTTCCTGGTCTTTCTATCATAATCCAACAATCTTATTCAAGCCAATGCATGGTTGAAATATCTCATGACGGAGGATAAAAGCTTTCATTTTCTGCCTTGTACCGATTTATTCATGTTTCGATGTTTTTGATATCCAAGTTTTTTCAAAAGCATTTTACTATATTAGGGGTATCATATATCATCAATGCGTACTGAAACACTTCTATTACAGAGGATCAAAACATCCGGTTTAAGTTTTTGTACAGGGATGTCGTAGGTTTATAACTAGGATGTCGTAGTATTTGAACTAGGATGTCGTAATACTGTTTCAGCATATATTTCTGAACTTTTTGCATCCATGTCATGTTATGACATCCTAGGAGTCATAACTCAGTCCTCAAGTGATAGGTTCTCGAGGTAGTAGGGGTTAGTATATTTAGTTTCATGTTTCATTATCGGGTGTCGTAATCTTTTAACTAGGGTGTCGTAACTTCTGAACTAGGGTGTCGTAACTTGAAAACTCCTTTTTTTTGAAATCTTTTTTTTCCTGATCTTTTTATCACAATCCAACAATCTTATTCAAGCCAATGCACGGTTGAAATGTCCCATGATGAAGGATAAAAGCTTTCATTTTCTGTTTTGTACCGATTTGTTTATATTTCGATATATTTGATACCTAAGTTTTTCCAGAAGTATTTTACTATATTGGGGATATCATATATCATCAATGCATACCAAAACACTTTTGTTACGGAGGGTCAAAACATCCAGTTTAAGTTTTTGTACAGGGATGTCGTAGGTTTATAACTAGGATGTCGTAGTGTTTGAATTGGGATGTCGTAATACTGTTTCAGCATATATTTCTAAACTTTTTGCATCCATGTCATGTTATGACATCCTAGGAGTCATAACTCAGTCCACAAGTGATAGGTTTTCGAGGTAGTAGGGGTTAGTATATTTAGTTTCATGTTTCATGATCGGGTGTCGTAATCTTTTAACTAGGATGTCGTAACTTCTGAACTAGGGTGTCGTAACTTGAAAACTCCTTTTTCTTGAAATCTTTTTTCTTCCTGGTCTTTTTATT
The DNA here is from genome assembly GCA_021397845.1 of Areca catechu. Classification (NCBI taxonomy): domain Eukaryota; kingdom Viridiplantae; phylum Streptophyta; class Magnoliopsida; order Arecales; family Arecaceae; genus Areca; species Areca catechu. Next base: position 148,133,647 of record CM038039.1, on the reverse strand, counting down.
ATAATCCAATAATCTTATTCAAGCCAATGCACAGTTGAAATATCCCATGATGGAGGATAAAAGCTTTCATTTTCTGTTTTGTACCGATTTGTTCATGTTTTGATATTTTTGATATCCAAGTTTTTCCAGAAGCATTTGACTATATTGGGGGTATCATATATCATCAATGCATACCGAAATACTTTTGTTACGGAGGATCAAAATATCTGGTTTAAATTTTTGTATAGGGATGTCGTAGATTTATAACTAGGGTGTCGTAGTATTTGAACTGGGATGTCGTAATACTGTTTCAGCATATATTTCTGACCTTTTTGCATCCATGTCATGTTATGACATCCTAGGAGTCATAACTCAGTCCACAAGTAATAGGTTCTCGAGGTAGTAGGGGTTAGTATATTTAGTTTCATGTTTCATGATCGGGTGTCGTAATCTTTTAACTAGGATGTCGTAACTTCTGAACTAGGATGTCGTAACTTGAAAACTCTCTTTTTTTGAAATCTTTTTTCTTTCTGGTTTTTTTATCATAATCCAACAATCTTATTCAAGCCAATGCATGGTTGAAATGTTCCATGATGAAGGATAAAAGCTTTCATTTTCTGTTTTATACCGATTTGTTCATGTTTCAATGTTTTTGATATCCAAGTTTTTTCAGAAGTATTTTACTATATTAGGGGTATCATATATCATCAATGCATACCGAAACACTTCTGTTACGGAGGATCAAAATATCCGATTTAAGTTTTTGTACAGGGATGTCGTAGGTTTATAACTAGGGTGTCGTAGTATTTGAACTGGGGTATCGTAATACTGTTTCAGTATATATTTCTGAACTTTTTGCATCCATGTCATGTTATGACATCCTAGGAGTCATAACTCAGTCCACAAGTGATAGGTTCTCGAGGTAGTAGGGGTTAGTATATTTAGTTTCATGTTTCATGATCGGGTGTCGTAATCTTTTAACTAGGATATCATAACTTCTGAACTACGATGTCGTAACTTGAAAACTTCTTTTTTTGAAATCTTTTTTCTTCCTGGTTTTTTTATCATAATCCATCAATCTTATTCAAGCCAATGCACAGTTGAAATGCCCCATGATGGAGGATAAAAGCTTTCATTTTTTGTTTTGTACCGATTTGTTCATGTTTCGTAGGTTTATAACTAGGGTGTCGTAGTGTTTGAACTGGGATGTTGTAATACTGTTTCAGCATATATTTATAAACTTTTTGCATCCATGTCTTGTTATTGCACTGTCGTGTCATATTCTATCAAATGCATAACTCATTATTTATTATGTTGTAGATAAAATATCATCTAAAACTATGTTTATCAATATTTATAATTTTTTATGTAGATATTTCTACATATGGCACTGAAATTAGAAATTTGGATGAGGTTGTTGATGTTGTTTAGAAGAATGCACCTTTACCTTTTACCCCGATCGCAGAGAATGAGTCTGTTGATCCTAAAATTGGTATGGAGTTCAATTATGCAAATGATTTATACAATTTCTACAATGGATATATAAGGAGAATAGGTTTTGGAATCACAACAATGTGTAGTAGGTCCAGCAATAACAAATAAATATGCTTCAAGCAATTGGCATGTTGGAGGCAAGGAAAATCTAGAAAAATCGATAACTCCATTAATCCTAGGGATACTAGCAAAATTGATTGTAAGGCTTCGATAAAAGCAAGACTACATTCTAAAAATGGTAAGTGGATATTGGTTGATGTTTTCCTAGAACATAACCATGAGCTGTCCATATCATCAGCTGATTATCTACGGTCCTATAGGAGGATCAGCACACTAGAAAAGGTAGAGATCAACAATTTACATGTCGTGAATATTACCACAAGTCAAATATATTCTGCCATGGCTAGAAGGAAAGGGGATAGAAGACAATTAGATTTCACAAAAAAGGATGCTCATAATTTTATCTGTCGAGAACGTCAGAGTCAGTTGAAAGAAGGAGATGCATAGTCAATGGTAATCCATTTCACACAAATGCAAGTTAAAAATTTAAATTTCTTTTATACTTTTGACCTGAATGATAATGGACAGCTCAGGACTGTCTTTTGGATCCATCCTAGGTCAAGATTGGCATGCACTTACTTTAATGATGTACTGACATTTGACTCAACCTATTTGATAAATACATATCAAATATCCTTTTGTCCATTTATCGGAGTTAACCATCATGGACAGTCCACATTACTTGGTTGCGCATTGTTATCAGCTGAGATGACTAAAACATTTAAATGGATATTCCAATCATGGCTGGATGCAAATGGTGGTCAACCACCTAATGCCATCATAACTGACCAAGATAAGGCAATCGAGGTTACTGTTAGGGATGTTTTTTCCAATGCATGATATAGATTTTGTCTTTGGCATATTTTGAAAAATATTCTTGAAAAGATTAGCCATATTTGCAATGCAAATCCTAAATTTATGGTTGAGTTTGACGAGACGATATATGATTCAGTTATCATAGTATCTTTCGAGAAAAGATGGACACATTTAATGGAGAAATATGTAGAATGCAAGGCCATATATTGGTTAAATGATATATATAAATGTTGAGATAAATGGGTTCCAGTTTATCTTAAAGATATATTTTTTGCAGGTTTGTTAGTCATTATGAATGATTAATGTTCATTTTTTAAAGTTTTGAACAAACTTTTTATCTTATATGCTTCTATTTTTTGAATATTTATGAATAGGGATGTCAACTTCACAAAGGAGTGAGAGCATCAATCACTTCTTTGATGGGTTTATAAACTCGAAGACTACGCTCAAGAAATTCATCGATAAGTACGAAGATGCCTTGAAAAAAAGATATGAAGCAGAAAATAAGAAAGACAATAAAACGTTGCAAACAAGTGCTTTCCTAAAGACATCCTCTCCTTTTGAGAGGCAAGCAGCAGGAAAATATATATAAGGCGCATATTCAAAAAATTTCAAAATGAGATCCTTGAGAAATGGCTGCATCAAATACCATATTAGTTAAAGAAGTTGATAATCGTGATGTATATTCTGTTAAATCATTTGAAAGAATTGAAGTTAATGGAATCAATAAAGAGATTATTAAAAATTATGATGTTTCATATGATAAAACTTTGGAGGATGTTAAATGCCAGTGTGGATCCTTTGAGTACAAGGGTTACTTGTGTAGGCATGCCTTATTGGTTCTTCATCAAAGCGACATATTTCGTATCCCAGATAAGTACTTTTTGAATAGATGGTGCAAGGACATGAAATATCAATTCGATAATCTCGAATGTAACACTCAATTTTGTGATAAAAGCACGCGAAAATCACGATACGCACTCAAGGAATTATTTAAATTCAAATATCTTATTTTAAGTTTACATTAACCTATCATATGTCATGAAATCCTAATATAAATATTATATTTTATTGATTGTAGATATGCTTTGATGAGTCATCGGATGATGAAGCTTACAGAGATAATTAAGAGTGGTGATGGAAGATCTTACACCATTATTCAGAAGAGCTATTGATGTTAATTGTGCAGCTAAGCAAAGCAGAGAACTTCTAATCCAGGATCCTGACCAACTTACTACAAAAGGTCATCCACGAGAGAATAGAATTAAGAGTGGAGTCGAGAAGAAATCAAATGGATCAAGGAAAAAATGGATAAGGCTTCTGTTGACACTCTTGTATAAAATGAGAGAAGAGGTAGTACTAGCAAAAGGCAGACTTCCCATATTGTAGTGGAAGTACCAGAAATAGTAATTGAACCCACTTTACCTTCTTCGGACCCTTTTTTAGATAAATTTGATGCTTATGTATGCAGTCAACTAACACAGGATAGGATATAAAATGCTGAATTATGGTATAGTCCTATATATGTACAGTTCTATGTTTATTTAGATTATCGGATAAAATCTCAAACAGGATGTATTGGACATTTTATAGAATCTACTTATTTTCCCAAATTGTCAAAATTATCCCTGGTTGCTTAAAGATCAATAAAAAATGCTGAAATAGTATTACGATACCATAGTTCAAAAGCTACGATATCCTAGTTCAAAAACTACAACCATGTAAAAAATATAAGATAAAACGTTTCTAATCCATCCTACCTATGGTACATATCATCATTGGTTTGGTTATTACTCCTAGATTATCATAAATAGTGTCACACCCCGAATCCAGTATCGGAATCAGCTACGCGACCGGCCGCACAAACTCTAGGTTTTACCTTAAAGATCATGCAAGGCCTAGGTATACCAAAAGTCAACCATATCAAATTAAAACTATATTATATAAACAAACAAGTAACAAGTGTACAATCCATTTATTAAGTCGATATTACTAATTGGTCTACTGATTCACAAACATCAGTAACCGAAATTAACTCTAACTAACTCAGCATATATGAAACTTTATCTCACGCTTAGCCCAAATCCTGTCACGCATCCTGAGTCTCTGAAAAATCAAAAGGTAGGAAGTGAGCTTAACAACCCAGTAAGGTATCCATAAGATCACTCCAATCAATAATATAAATTTTTGAAATAATAAAGTACCAGTATATTATGTCATGCAATCAAATGATTTAGGCATCATGTATTACACACCTTGATATCTTTATATTTTTCCTTTAGAATTCTCATTATTGAACCTTTATCTTTAGGGTTCTGGACTAGCCACGGTCATGTACCAGCCCATGACTGGCAACCACAAAGCAACCATGCATACTATGGTCGGTCCTGCTCACGTACTAAGTCCGTGGCTTGGCTGTCCTACGTACTATCTGCCCGTGGCCGGCTTCCACGTACAAAGCCCATGGCTCAGGCTGTATAACCACGGTGCTACCGTTGCATGGCTAGACCAAATACCATATTTACTTCATTAACACTTGTCAAAATATATCTTTTATGACCTGTCGATAACCGGTATCGTGATCCAACCCACTCGATAACTGATGTCATGGTCCAACCCATTTTAATAACCGATATCGTGGTCCAACCCACTCGATATCCGGTTTCATGGTTCAACCTATTTAGCAATCCGGTATCATGGTCCAACCATTCGGATATCAATTTTCTTTATAACATCATGCATGAAAATAACGACAATAAAAATGATAAAACCATAATGTCTATCACAAGAAAATAACTATGCCATGTCATATAGTACCACACGTGCAAATACATATAACATATATGCTTAAATCAAGCCAGGCCATAATAAATTCATGCATAAAGGAATAATCAATATAGAATTTCCTTCCCTTAACGCGCTATTCCTAGTATATCCGATATTAGTCAGTACCCAAAATTTGCATAACGTTTTCCTGCTCAAAGGGTTGATTTCCTACAATTACATAATTTTATTCAAATCAAATCTCTAATTGCACGAATTTTGAGAAAAACTTCCCGATCCTCTCTCTCCTATATTAATACATTATTATTATAATATTTATTTTCTCTCTTCTTCCTCTCTCCTTCTTCTCTCTCCTCCTTCTCTCTCCTCCTTCTCTCTTCCCTTTCTCTTTCCTCCTTCTCTCTCTACCTTCTCTCTCTTCCTTCTCTCTCCTCTTTCTCTCTCCTCTTTCTCTCTCTTCCTTCTTTCTCTTCCTTCTCTCTCCTACTATTATTATTATTATTATTATTTTATTTTATTTTTTTACTGAACCGGCCAAACTCCCTTCTTCTCTTTTCTTTTCTTTTCACCCGAACAACTCCCCCCTGTTCTCCGTTGATCCGGCCGATCCGGCCTTTTCCCCCTAGTTGGGCAAACTCGAATGCCCCTTGCACGAGCAGCTCGGCAAGGATGCGATCCTAAATTCTCTTTCCTCAACCTATCTTGATTTTCTCGATCATTATAGAATGAACAAGCCTGCAGTCAACTACCATGATCTTTTGGGGTTGCTGCAGACTTTCGAGAAAGACCACCAACTGAATAAGGGGATGGTGAATTTAGTGGGAGATAGTAGAGGTCGTCATCCCTTTAAGAAAGGAAAGAAGAAAACAAATAAAAAGGGAAAGAAGGTGCAGAATGCTCCTGGCCCTAGTCAGACCAGGAAGTATAAGGCTGATCAGTCTTCTGCAGAGTGTTTCTACTGCAAGAAGAAGGGACACTGTAAGAGAAATTGTCCTCTTTATTTTGCATCCCTTGATCCGAATAGGCCGAGAAAGCAAAAGTCTGCTGAACAAGGTATTTATATGATAAAACCTTGTAATTTCTCTATTGTTGATACTGCTAACTGGGTATTGGATACTGGTAGTCCAATTCACGTTTGCAATACGTTACAGGGACTTCAAGTTAGCAGAAGATTTGAAGATGGAGAACAGTTTCTGAGCATTGAGAATGGAAATCGTATTTCAGTACTGGCGGTCGGAGTCCTGCGTCTTGTCTTTGAGTCTTGTACTATCGAACTAGTCGACTGTCACTATTGTCCTAGTTTCATTATGAGCATAATCTCTGTAGGCCTTTTGGCCAATTATGGTTTTGAACTATCAATAAAAGGAGATTTTTGCAGTGTTATTTTGAATAACTATGTTATAATGAAAGCTAGATTAAATAATGGCATATACGTACTATTAAGGCCTGTTAGTGTAATGTACACTTTTAGCAAACGCCCAAGATTAGATAATGTCAACGATTTGTATATTTGGCACTGTAGGCTAGGTCATATTAATCAAAATAGGATAAACAAGATGCGAGGAGATGGATCCCTCGAGGTCAGTGATTCTGAATCACTGCCCACTTGTGAATCCTGTTTACTTGGTAAAATGACCAAGTCACCTTTTACTGGAAAAGGTGAACGAGCTACAGAACTTCTATGTTTAATACATACTGATGTATGTGGACCGATGACAGTTAGTGCCAGAGGAGGATACAAATATTTCATTACTTTTACAGACGACTTTTCAAGGTTCGGTTATGTCTTTTTAATGAGACATAAGTTTGAGTCGTTTGAAATGTTCAAACGATACCGTAATGAAGTAGAAAAATAAACTGGAAAAAGTATTAAAACCCTTCGATCTGATCGAGGTGGTGAATACTTATCTGGTGAATTTTTGACATATCTTGAGGAGAATGGAATTCTCTCTCAATGGACTCCTCCAGGAACACCATAGTTGAATGGTGTGTTTGAAAGGAGGAATCGAACCTTGTTGGACATGGTTCGATCCATGATGGGCTTTGCAACTCTGCCGCTATCCTTTTGGGGATATGCGCTTCAGACAGCCTGTTACTTATTAAATGATATTCCAAGTAAATCTGTTGTCTCCACTCCGTATGAGATGTGGAATGGATGTAAACCCTCAATCTCACCTTCGGGTCTGGGGTTGTCCGGCTTACGTAAAGCATTTAGACTCAGACAAACTTGGTCCTAGGTCTGATCGGTATTTATTCATTGGTTATCCTAAGGAAACCAAAGGGTATTTTTTCTACTTGGAGAATGAATAAAAGGTGTTTGTTGCTCTTAGAGCTATCTTTTTGGAAAAGGAGTTCCTTGGAGAAGGAACTATAGCCTCTAAGATTGAACTTGATGAAGTTCGGTCAATAGAAGAACTTGCACACTCTAAGGACATCGTAGAACTGGCTGTGATTAAATCACACCCAGAACCCATTAGGAGATCTGGTAGAATACCGTGTCAGCCGGACAGATACTACGGTTTCTTGGTCCGGGACGGTGATCCCATTGAGCTCGATGAGAACAATGAGGATCCGATCACCTATATGGATGCACTTCAGAGATCAGACTCTAAGGCATGGCTTGGAGCCATGCGATCCGAAATGGAGTCCATGGAAATCAACAATGTTTGGACATTGGTTGATCCGCTTGAAGGAATAAAACCCATCGGGTGTAAATGGATCTTCAAGAGGAAAAGGGGCGCAGATGAGAAGGTAGAAACCTATAAAGCCCGTTTGGTTGCCAAGGGGTATCGTCAGCGACATGGTATCGATTATGACGAGACTTTCTTCCCTGTGGCAATGCTCAAGTCCATTCGGATCATGCTTGCTTTGGCAGCATATTTTGATTATGAGATCTGGCAGATGGATGTCCGAACCGCTTTCCTTAATGGGGAGCTGGAAGAGGAGGTGTATATGATACAGCCTGAAGGGTTTACATCCACAGATGAATCAAAAGTATGTAAGTTGCAGAGGTCCATCTATGGACTCAAGCAAGCATCTCGAAGTTGGAACTTACGGTTTGATAGGTGTATCAAATCGTATGGCTTCGTTAGAAATGGAGAAGAACCGTGCATCTATAAATGGGTTAATGGTTCTGTGATTGTATTCCTAGTACTGTATGTTGACGACATTCTCTTAATCGGGAATGATGTCACAGCATTACAAGGAATAAAGGTCTGGTTATCATCTCAGTTCTCCATGAAGGACTTGGGTGAAGCTTCTTACATACTAGGTATGAAGATCTATAGAGATAGATCTAAGAAGCTTTTGGGACTGTCCCAATCTATGTACATTGACACCGTGCTAAAATGGTTCAGCATGGAAAATTCCAAGAAAGGTTATCTCCCGATAGGTTCTGGAATTACTCTTTCCAAGAAGGATTGTGTGACAACTCCTGAGGAAAGAGAGCGCATGAGTAGAGTACCTTATGCTTCTGCAGTATGCTCTATCATGTATGCTATGACTTGTACTAGACCAGACGTGGCATACTCACTAGGAGTAGTGAGCAGATATCAGTCTGACCCAGGTGAGGCGCATTGGAAGGTGGTTAAGTCCATCCTTAAGTATTTGAAAAATACTAAAGATCAATGGCTGATTTATGGAGAACCTGACTTGAAACTTGTGGGGCACTCTGACTCCAGTTTCCAGTCAGATAGAGATGATAGCAAGAGTGTGTCAGGGTTTGTATTTATCCTGAATGGAGGAGCGATCTGCTGGAAAAGTTCCAAGCAAGCAACTGTTGCAGACTCGGTATGCGAAGCAGAATACATTACAGCATCAGATGCAGCAAAGGAAGCTGTGTGGTTGCGGAAGTTCCTTGGAGAGCTAGGGGTGGCACCTTCCCTAGATGGTCCTGTTTCGGTGTATTGTGACAGCACTGGAGCCATTGCTCATGCTAAGGAGCCTAAAGCTCATCACCGCACCAAGCACATACTGCGGCGATACCACCTCGTACGAGAGATCGTGGAATGAGGTGACATCAATCTTCTGAAGATCGATGGAAAAGAAAATCTGGCCGACCCCTTCACTAAAGCCATCGGAATAAAAGAGTTCGACTATTGTAAATGGGAAATGGGTATTAGATACTCTTCTGATTGACTTTAGTACAAGTGGGAGTTGTTGGGAATTGTGTCCCAAAGCCAATCGCCTGGGTTGTAGGCGGTTGAGCTCAGTATTGTACTCTTTCTTTGAATTAATAAAATATATTTTTTGGCAGCTCATCACATTTTATATTTTCCTGAAATGAACTCTTTCCATGTGATGAAGTCCTTAGGACTACACTGACTTCGATACAGAGAGGATGTATCGAGTGGTCCTTAAACCCTGTTCACAACCAAAGGTATATTGTACTGGATGGCAATATATCAAGTATAGGTTGTTGTAGTTCACATCGTTTGGTTGTCCTCTTGACCAAATGAGTGTGGTGACACTGATGTGATCTACAAGTGGGATATGTGATATCTCATTGAACGTGACTCCGTGCAGCCCCTTTCTGCCAAAGGGATACTCACGATTGGATATGGGTATATGTGTCCCTCTGACCTGAGGTCATCACGGTAGCTTACAAGCAACTCCCTGTGCTTTGGTGCCGGACTACCCGGATTTTTAATCCGATGACGGAAGGTTTCTGGGTATAAGCAAGTACTTGTGGAGCAGTGATGGACCAAGATGGAATTGACTTGTCCAAACAGTTTGGATTGAATGTCTCGCAGTATCTCAATTTAGCAAATCCTCGGCCGAGGTAGCCCTAGTGAAGAGTCACTGGGCTTGCAAGGTTGAGACACGTAGTCGACTGACTCAGTCTGGGTTGGCAGCCCAATCTCAGTCGCCCTGAGCATTAGAGGTCAAAGGGATGAATTATACGGTAACCATATGCCAGAGGTTCGATAGTTTGCTCCCGCATCTTCGACCTATCCGGACACCGGGACCCATTGCTAGATGGTTTCCTATGCTGGTACTAGAATTGTTCTAGTGCTACCGTTTAGGTTCGAACCTATGAGGTCACTCGTCATAAAGGATTACTCTCTGATCCGGATACCGATTATGATTAGGAATCATCTTGGTTTTATGGTCACGGTATTTATTTTTGAGCACTCTTTTCCCTTTCTTGCCCTTGTCTGTGTCAACCGGAAATTGTTCCGGGCTGACCAGGACTGCGCCAGGATTTTTTCTGAATCAGTTTTGAACTGATTCGGAGCTCGTTTCGGCCTCCAATTGGTTGTGAACCAATTGAACCAAATTAAAATGGGTTTGAACCAAATGGCTTGGATCGGTTTTTGAACCGGTGTTTTCTCCCTTGGACCGGTTTCTACATTGGAATACTTCTTTACACTGGAAAGAAGTATTAGCGTTTGGAGAAAACCAAGCGTCCGAAGGCCAAACAACACAGTGCGCTGGCGTCCCTTCCTCTCCTCCATCGGCTACCTTAAATCCCTGTTTATTGTGGGTGTAACGCAGCCTTTAGCCCTTCCCTCTCCCAGCCTCCCTGTCTCCCTCTCCCAGCTGCCTTTAAATACCAATGCCCAAGCCCTATTTCAGCGCAGCTTCTTTCACCGTGCAACAGCAATCCAAAAATTTTCTAGGGCAAGGTTTCTCCTGTTTTTGAGAGCTTAGTGTTTGTACGAGTTAGGCTGAGATTTGGAGAGTGTGAGAGAGTGTTTTGAAGGGCCATTTCTTTGCTCCTTTATTGTGCTCAACTCAAGGACTGCAGCAAAACAGAGTTGCGGCAATCCACCGTGATCAACTCTCTTCCAGCGGCTAGCACCGCGTGTGGAGTGGGATCCGAGAGCCCCCGGCGCGTCTCCCCTCTAGAGGGAGTACCATTCTACTCCTAGGAGCAAACCACGTGAGCCGGGATCGCTCCAGCTGCTCCAAAACAAAGGCCAAAGCCTGCTGCCCAGTTCTGCTGCAGAGAATCTGGCAGCAGACTTTGGTGGATTTTTATAATTTTTGGCTAACATTTTCTTGCAGCTTTCGATTGAAGATCGAAGACCTCTTGTCCAAGTTACCGCTGCTGAAATTTGGGAGCAAACGGAGATCCGGAAGGTGGTGTTCCGACGCCGTTTTTCAAGCCAAAAATAGAGTTTGTTTTCAGCCCAAGGAAGAAGAAGGCTGAAATAGTTTTATTCCAGCTATTCCAGACTATTCCAGCTTTATCCCAGAGTTATTCCAACCGGAATAAGGTATGAAAAAATTATTTTTTAATCATGCATGAATCGAATTTTTAATTCAAATATTTTGCAAATATTTTATATCATCATACATGCCTATTTGCAACTAGAATTAGATTAGTTTCTGTGCGGAGCAGATTTCCGCTGCGTGGATTTTTTAAAATATTTTTAAAATCCATTCTGCTCCCGCAGCTATTTGCATGCCTAGTGTAGGATCATGTCAAACCACCTGCATCATTTTCTTTCACCCACGACTCTTCCCTCCGAGTCCTCCGGCAAAATCTTCGGCAAGCTCCCCTCCCCTATTACGGTCTCCGTAGTGTTGTTTTTTTTTTAACTGCTTTGGGTTGAAGTCGGCTGGGCCTGCCGACTTCAACCCAAGCCCGTGTATTATAAATAGTCTCGGCTGCTTAAAAATTAATAAAATAACCTGAAACAGCATTAAGATATCATAGTTCAAAAGTTACGACATCCTAGTTCAAAACCTACAACACCCTAGTTCAAAAACTACAACAATACAGAAAATATAAATTAAAATGTTCCTAATCTCTTCTCCATATTTCATATCATCTGTGGCTTGGTTTATGACTCCCAGATTGACAAAAAATGCTACGGGTGGTATAAGATCATCAAAATAACCTGAAACAGCATTATGATACCCTAGTTCAAAAGTTACGACATCCTAGTTCAAAACCTACGACATCCTAGTTCAAATGCTACGATACCCTAGTTCAAATGCTATGATACCCTAGTATAAATACTACAATACCCTGTCAAGAAACATAATATTCCTTTATATCATCATCACAGCAATGAAGAATTATAAAATATTGATTGAATGAATTACATACAACTACATGTAATAAGACAATGATATTCATAACAATACTGGTTGAATGAATTATATAATTTTCTTTTGAGAATGATGCTTAAAATATAATCCTTGAGTTAGTTACAAATTTGTGTAATATATTACAGAAGTGAATGAATCGAAAAGAAAGAGTACATAACAAATAATTTGCTTTTATAGGCTAATTTTAAATAGCACTTTCAATCTTTTGATTCAGACTCTCTTTTAAAATTCTTGCTGCTAACTGGCAGCGATACACGCTGATATCTTTTTCTATGAAATCCCAAGTATCAGGCCTATCCCTACGAGCAATAAAATTCATGTATTTCAAGCAAAACAAACCGCAGTCCAATGATCCTGCAGCTTGGGAAGTGCATTCACTAATCTCTCTCATGGACCATTTGGATACCTTACTATTGTCATAGAATATATGGAACATTGCACCTACTATCTTGTACCACTTCCTTGCATTTGCCTTGTACTTGGAATTTCATTTTATTGAATTTAGATGTATCAAAATCTTCTCTTGCATGTCAACCACTACCAGGTGCCAGTGGGAATTTTCCGAGTTTATGATAGTGAAGAGAAATCAAAATTCTTTCTTATCTACATCACTAACTCCATCAAAAATCATATTCCCGGCTGTTCCAGCAAGTTCATGATACGGTGATGCTGATGTTAGGCACATGCCAGAGGTCATTACAGGTGCAACTATACTCTTATAATATCTCTCTGTATTCTCAGCCCAGTTCTTTGTAATGAACTCCTGCCCGGCATCAATTATATGTCAATACAATATAAACTGATTAATTATAAACTGAATATAATAATTATCAGAAAATTTATCATTACATACATAAAGATTAACAACAAAAATGATGTAATACTCCATTACTTACATCATCAACTATCATGTCATTGTTTATCGGATCAAAATTTTTTTTCCTAGTGATAGTGCCTTCGAATTTGTTGTTATGGATGACATCTCTGAAATTAATAAACATGAATGATATTATATATTCTCGACTATAAATTAGCATACATATTAGAAAAAATAGGTATAACTTACGAGTTCACCTTTTCTTTCAAAAATGTATTGATCAAATTTTCATCATTTTCAATTTGAAGATTCAAATTTGATTCCTCGGGCTGAGATGTGCCCTCTATCTTCATTTTTTTTTTCGATGGACATGTTTCGAAAGCAGAATCAGCTACGATTTGGAAGGCATTTCGCAGCCTAGGTTCTTTTTTACCCTCTTGATAAGTGAAGGAATCTGGATTTCTTTTTTTTCTCCCTTAGCTTTCTCACTTACATGGATATCCTTCAATTTTTCATCAAAAATTTCTTCCACCTCAATCTCAGTATCTTCAGTATCCTCTCCCTCTGCCTCTTTCTGCCCTTCTTATAGGCATTGGTACCTTTATTTACTAATGAACTAAGAAGAGTTTCAACTATCGCAAGTCTCTTCTTTATTACTTCAACTTCAGCCTTTACCTGTGCATAGCTTGCACAAGTTTTTTTTTTTTCGGAGGATGCTGCTGTTACTGTTTCTTCAGGAAAAAGCCATTGTTCCGTTATCATTGGCTCAATATCTCCCTCTACCTGCAAGTCAAGAATAATAACAAAATAAGCATATATTAATCATAATAATATATTGTTCATTAATATTATAATAATAAATTTTTTTTATTTACTAACTCATGAGATTTCAAGTTTATAAGCTCAACAATCTTTATCTTCACCTGGCTGTCATACCATTTTAACAGCCTAGATAATTTATTTGGATATGCTGGGATTCTTAAGATACTATGCTCAAGGAATCAAATATATACATAATAATCATATATGTTAAATTCTCTCTAGACTCGATAGAGTGATAGCAAACTGTTCCTCAGAAGTCTCACACTCGTCTTGTGCAGCGACATAAGGATATACTACCACTTGTTATCCGATTATAAGATAAGAGGAGGGGAATAGAAAAAAACAAACAAAATCAGAGAAAGAGGTCCAAATTTCATGGCCAAGGTTTCCAACAGTGAATTATTGACAACCTCAAGCCCTCTTATATGTTTGCAGCAACAGCAACCACCATCTAGCAAAACGGCTACCAACCATAAATCAGAAAGGACAATGAAGCAACTCTCTGAAAATGTAGTTGGAAGATGTAGCAATTTTTTTGAGCGAAAGTAGATCAAGCAAAATTGCAGTACCAGTACAAACAAACAAATACAAAAACCTTTGCACATAACCCACAAAGAGTACAGATGATACAGAAAGATGACAATCAAAAGAATTTAGGAGTTTCGCAGCACAACGAATCTCTTGCAGGAAAGGAGATCTCCGAAGGCAAGAAAAAGCAGAGCATGTTTAGCAACAAAAGGAGCATGGTATTAAACCATTCTCATTGCAATGATTGCATTGGATGTGCATCAACTTCTCATCATGATAGAGCTTGCGACTGCCACTACACTCGGAGCACATCATGAATCTCACCCCCCCGCACCCCTCGCAGGCCGCTCCACCCGACCGGTCGAGCGGCAAGCCCTGCACCAAAGGCAGCAGCTTCCCCTGCTCATGAAGCCCCAGCACCTCATCAGCCCCTCCTATATATCTCCCCTTTATGAAGAGCGTTGGGGGGATTGTCCTCCCCCCAAACACTCTCCAAAGCTCCTCCCTGAATTCCATGTGCATCGATACATCTCTCTCCAAGAACAACAGTTTCAAGCTCCGAAGCAGAAACCTGACGCTGTTGCAGTCCTCAAAGGTCTTCCTCACTCCTCGGAGGGTTGTCGTGTACAGAACTATAGCTCCTATCCCTCCTGGAGGGCACCTCTCCTCGAGTTCCATCGCTGGATCCAAGTAGTCCTCGCTTTTGCGAGGAACTTTTGATGGAGGCTCTTCATCTATAAGGGATTCTTCTTCTTCTTCTTTTGGTGCCCTGGCCCTGATCCTAGCTTCCTCGTAGCTTCGTATATGGTCCATCACTGCCTGCTCGAATGCAGCGAGAAGGTCAGGATCGAACAGGGTTTCAGAATTGAGGTCGGGTCGTCGGAAGGTGAGCCTGTCGATATCGGAATCATAGTTTTCGGTTTCGGACTGGATGGAATTCTCTGGTTTCTTCTTCCATGAAGCTGGGAAATTAGGTCGTAACACCGGTCTGATGTTCTCTTTATTTCCACTGCTGAGCTCCGGTTCCTCGTCTTCGAGATCTCTCATGAGCTCATCAACATCGATGATTTCAGGCTGGAAGGTTGTGGTGGGGTTGGAGATCTTGGAGTCAAGATCTTCTTCTCTGGTAACGGGGAGCTTGTGGAGAATCCGGCTGGGGCTGGGAGGAGGGAAGTCGTCGAGCAACCCATCGGAGGCATTCACATGGAGGACTCGGCCTTGTTTGAGATATCCGACATGGGGGATGGACTTGAGCTTCTTCAGGATCCTACCTTTCATTCCCTTCATCTCTACTTTCTCCACTAAAAACCACAATTTGGTAGTGTGAGAAGGCGAAGATTTGGAAGAATGAGAAGGAAAGAAGGAAAAGGAAGGAGGGTTGTGTGGATGCACTGTATATTAATTGGAAATAAGTACACGAAATGATTCAATTTGGAGATTGGAGTGAGAGGGAATTGGGAGGTATCAAAAGGAGCAATGCCGAGCTTTTCATTAATCTTTTTTCTCTTTCTCGAAGTTTGGATGCCAACGGCCATAAAATTATGGCGTTTTTAAATTTGAAAATAATTGCCGCTAAAGGGGCTAAAGCTGGGCGCTGTGGGCAACGGTCATAATTCCTGGTGGGGACGCCTGGTGGAAATTGGTCCCAGAGAACGTGATGGGACGTGATGGATGCAGTGCGATTTGCCGGAAACTTTTGGCCTACCCGAAGTTTAAGGTGACAGAGAGGACAACAACCAGGCAGCATTGTTCCTTGTGGAAGAACAAGCATGCGAATGCGATAAAGCATCCAGCAAATGTCTATGTATTTACCAAGACATGATGTTTTATAATAACACAAATCTCACGGCGAAAAAATCCTTAGCAGTCAGAAGAACGGATCAGTACAGGAATCACACGTACTTGTGAGACATTTTTGCATAAATTAACTATTTATAATAGATATTAGGATATCCTGGTTCAACTACGAATCAGGTTCTGGTTCGACTTATCGAAACTCCGGTTTTTCGGACTACGAATTTTGGACTAAGTAAAGGCCAACCATAAGCAATTCAAGGCTTCACACCGAACTACAATATCTGAAGGCCAGTCTTTCGGGTAGCACCTTCGGTCTCGATCGAAGTCTGAACTACTCATCGGCTTCCGAAGATACGAACTTCGATCCCCGTCGTAGACATGATCTCCGGTCTTGGGAAAATACCAAGCTTTCAGCCCACGCAAGGAGAAACCCAAAGCTTGAACCACAATCTATTTCAAAAAGAAAACTGTAACCAATGATTACAATCGACACTCATCATGCCATGATCACGGCGCGCAATTCCTGCAGGCACGCCTCCGATCTGGTCGGAACCGCTCATTGACAACCCACGATCGCCAATCATGGGAGAGATTGGCTCCCTATGATCTCTAGGAAAAGAACGGGCCACAAACCGGAGGCCATCTTTTAAATATGGATAAGAAGGAAAGCTCAAGAGGTACACGTGAAGAATCTCGCACACATATATTTTCAATCTCCAAGAACTCTTTTTCTCTTCCACTCTCGACATCTTCCCCATTCTATGGCTGGAATCCGCCACTGACTTAGGCATCGGAGTGTTCTCCGCCGGAACAACTCCGGCAAGGGACCTGTTTTGCAGGTGAACCAGGGAGCGGTCCTGCGACGCAGCGGCTTCGACCGGCCAATCCAGGGACTCCACGCCAACAGATTGGCGCGCCAGGTAGGGGGAGCGTATTATTAACATTTATTAAGCTCCCTCCCAGACAAGGGGAAGAAAAAAAGAAGTTTTTGATGGCAAGAGAAAAAGCTCAAAATGCTTCTACAAGCCGGAGTCGTGCTCCGTCTCAGGGGGGTGCACCCCCGGAGGAGAACGAAGTTCCACCTCCCATGGTTATGGGAGCGCAGCAATTCAAAGCTCTTATGAACCAGGTCGCCAACCTGATGGTCATGGTTCAAGAGTTCCAATACAGAGCCTTTCCGATGGCAAACCCACCGGCTATTTCTAGACATAGTTCTCGATCCCGAAGAAGGAGAGCACCACGGGAGGATTCAGCACATCCCTCCCCCCGTTCTCGGCCCTCTCCCGAAGGCCGAACTTCGAGACTACCTAGGTCTGCCGATTCCCTACAAAAAGGAAAAATGTCTAGGCAAACTTCCTCCTCCTCCGAAGACTCCACTCCAGTGGAGAGAGCGCCCAAGCAGACTCCTGATTATGACGAGAGGTTCAGAACCATCGAATCAAAGATGGCAAGGGCGCGAGAATAGAGAATGCAGGATCAGAGAGATCCCGATGACTTGATTGTGGGTGATCTACGCCCACCCTACACCGACCGCATCATGGCTGAGGACATTCCTCGGCACTTCAGGGTTCCCTAGATGGAACCCTACGATGGCACATCTGACCCCCTCAACCATTTGGGCAGCTTCAAAGCCCATATGATGATCCAAGGAGCTTCGGATGCAATGTACTGTTTGGCATTCCCGGCTACCTTGAAGAAGTCTGCTCGGATGTGGTACTTGAGCCTGTGCCCAGGTACCATCGATTCCTTTTCCGAGTTAGAAAATTTGTTTGTTTTGCATTTCAGGACCTGCCACAAGACTCCTCGGAATACGGACACACTCTTCCTCCTTCACCAGAATGAAGGAGAGAGCCTGAGAGATTACATCTCCAGGTTCAATGCGACCACGCTTGAGATCCCCGATCTCAACGAGCACGTGGCCATGTCAGCACTGAAGAAGGGGCTTCAAACCTCTAGGCTTACTTTTTTCCTGGACAAGAAGTTTCCTAAAAGCTACGCTGAGCTCCTATCAAGGGCTCAGAAATACATCGATGCTGAAGAGCAGGCGGCGAATCGACGTTTGATTGAAGGAAAACCCTCTTCAAAGAAAAAGAATAACAGGGGGCAAGGATCCCAAACTTCCAATAATAACGGCGGCAGATATGCAGACCGCCGGAGAAGCCCTCCCAAGCCCAGAGCATTGGGAAGAAGATTCGACTCCTATACCCCCCTCAACCTCCCTCGAGAGAAGATCCTCATGGAGATAGAAAAAGAAAACTATCTCCAACGGCCTCGTCCCATGAAGGCCTCCTCTTCTGCAAGGAATAGGAACAAATTCTGCCGATTCCACCGGGACCACGACCACAACACAGAAGAATGCATCCAGCTGAGGGATGCGATCGAGGATCTCATCAAGAGAGGATACATGGGGCGGAACATCGGTCGCCAGGGACCCCAGTCGAAAGCAACTGTTCCCCAGCCACCTCTCGAAGAGGTCGAATTGCCAAATCAAAGGCCCACCAACGGACGTGTAGGGATGATACACCGGCCCACCAACTGGAGAAGGGATGAAGATGAAGCTTCAAAGCGACTGAAAGATAATAACTCCATCCTCTTCTCTGACGACGACCTTGCGGGAGTTCGGCTCCCGCACGACGATCCTCTTGTAATTTCGGCCGTAGTGGCCAATTATGATGTACAGAGAGTTCTTATTGATAATAGAAGTTTGATTGATGTCTTGATGTACGATGCATTCTCCAAAATATGTTTGCCTAGACATCAACTGCAAAGATCCCCCATACCACTCTTCGGTTTCGGGGGCAACCAAGTTTATGCCGAAGGGGAGATAGTGTTGCCTGTAACCCTCGGCTCCGAGCCTCGACAAAAGACATTGCCGATCAACTTCACGATGGTCCAGATCCCCTCAGCATACAACATTATTCTGGGGAGGCCCGTCTTGAACAGGTTCCGGACCGTGATCTCCTCTCACTACCTCTTGGTACGCTTCCCCACCAGGAATGGTGTTGGAGAAGTTAGAGGGAACCAGAGGATGGCACGGCGATGTCTAATGATTGAAGACAGGCATTTCAAGGATTCGACTACTCCGGATCAGCTGGATCCAAGGGATTCGACCACAAACCTTGGTGAACCCATGGAGAGGACCATCCCGATACCTTTGAAAGAGGTAGATCCCTCCAGAGTTGTGTAGATCGTGAGCACCCTTGATGAGGAAACCAGAACGAAGCTAATCCATTTTCTCAGGGACAACACCGATGTCTCCGCTTGGTCGGCTTCGGATATGCCTGGGATTCACGTCGAAGTGATTACTCATCGGCTGGAAGTAACCCCTGGGTACAAGCCGGTGCGACAGAAGAAGAGGAGCTTCGCCCTCGAAAGATATCAAGCTGTTAATGAAGAGGTTGGCAAGCTCCTCAAGGAAGGGTTCATCAGAGAGGCCCTCTACCCCGAGTGGTTGGCCAATGTGGTAATGGTGAAGAAAGCTAGCGGTAAGTGGAGGATCTGCATCGACTATAAAGACCTCAACAAGACTTGCCCAAAAGAAAGCTTTCCTCTCCCAAAGATTGATCAACTGGTCGATGCTATCGCCGGCCACCAGTTGCTGAGCTTTATGGATGCCTTCTCCAGCTACAACCAAATCAGAATGGATCCGCAAGATGAGAAGAAGATGGCATTCATCACTGACAAAGGTCTCCACTGCTACAAGATGATACCGTTCGGCCTCAAGAACGCCGGAGCAACATTTCAAAGACTCATCAATAAGGTGTTCGAAAAGCAACTGGGAAGAAATATGGAGGCCTATGTTGACGACATGATCGTTAAGAGTCTCCACCAGAGAGACCACATCCATGACTTGGAGGAATCATTTAGCGCTCTCCGGCGCTACCACATGAAGTTAAACCCGGTGAAGTGCACCTTCGGGGTCACGTTAGATAAATTCCTAGACTTCCTTGTCACCAAACGAGGGATTGAGGCAAACCTCGAGAAGATCCAGGCCTTGAAGGATATGAGACATCCCTCCTGTAAAAAGGAAGTCCAACAGTTGACAGGGAGGATTGCCTCCCTAAGCAGATTTATCTCTCGGTCAGCCGAGAAACGTCTTCCATTCTTTAAGGTACTTTGACAATCAAAGGGCTTCGAATGGTCCGAAGACTGTCGCGTTGCCTTTGAAGAATTGAAGAAGTAATTGGAAACCCCACCATTACTCTCCAGGCCAAAAGAAGGTGAGGTCCTCTACCTGTACCTCTCTGCTTCAGACGAAGCAGTGAGTTCGGTTCTTGTCCGGAAGGAAGAAGACGGTTCCTATAAGCTGATTTACTACATCAACAAGATCCTGCATGATGCAGAAACACGATATGCAAGGATGCAGAAGTTGATCTACTCTTTAGTGATTGCAGCAAAGCGACTACGGCCATACTTCCAGGCCCACGCTATCGTGGTGCTGACTGATCAACCTCTCAAGGCCATTCTCTGATCTCCAGACACTTTTGAAAGGATAGCCAAGTGGGCTGTGAAGCTAAGTGAATTTGACATTAGCTTCCAGCCCCGAGCGGCTATGAAGGCCGATGTGCTCTCCGATTTTCTGGCCGAGTGCACCTGGAAGTCCGAAGATGAAGTCTCTTCGGAAGAAGAAGAAGTCCCGAAGGAGACGAAGTCCGTTTGGGTGCTTCATGTGGACGGAGCTTCCAATGCTACCGGGTGCCGGGGTGGACTCATGTTGGCCGAACCTGATGGCCAAATCATAGAGATGCACTCCGTTTCTCCTTCCACGCCTCCAATAATCAGGCCGAATATGAGGCCCTACTCGTCAGACTTCGGATCGCCAAATATCTGGGAGTCCGGCAACTCCGAACCTTCTCCGATTCTCAACTGGTTATGAATCAAGTCAATGGAGAGACGCAGCCAAAGATCCAACCATGGTGTAATACCTGGAGAAGGTTCAGGCTTTATCCTCCCAAATGGAACATTTTGAAATTATTCATGT
Source organism: Areca catechu (assembly GCA_021397845.1). Classification (NCBI taxonomy): domain Eukaryota; kingdom Viridiplantae; phylum Streptophyta; class Magnoliopsida; order Arecales; family Arecaceae; genus Areca; species Areca catechu. The sequence goes on along the minus strand of CM038039.1, from coordinate 148,112,507 downwards.
TTCCCGATCAGAGAACTCCTGGGCGGATGCACTATCTCGACTGGCAACTACAACACTGGAGTCTCTCGGGCGCACCTTTGTTGAACATCTTGAAACTCCAAGCATTGCTAAAGAGGCTGCAGAGGTGTACCAGATTGATACTTAGCCAAGCTGGATGGATCCCATCATCAGATTTCTGAATGAAGGAGGACTGCCTGAAGATAAGGCAGAGGCCAAGAAGATTCGCTGGATGGCGTCTCAATACGTCATCTTAGACGGAACCCTCTATAAGAGATCGTTCTCCCAACCACTGTTGAAATGTCTCGGACCCACCGATGCAGATTATGCATTGAGAGAGGTCCACGAGGGCATATGTGGGGATCACTTGGGAGGCAGATCTCTAGCATACAAGATTATTCGACAAGGGTATTACTGTCCCTCCATCCAGAAGGACTCAGCTGATTTCGTGCGGAAGTGCGACCAATGCCAGAGATTTGCCAATGTGCAGAAATAACCTGCGAGTCACCTGACTCAGTTGGCAGCCGCATGGCTCTTTGCCCAGTGGGGGATGGACATTCTTGGCCCATTCCCACCAGCATTATGGCAAAGAAAGTTTCTCCTAGTGGCCATCGACTATTTCACGAAGTGGGTGGAAGCCGAACCATTGGCCCAAATCACAGAGGGCAAGGTGGAAAGTTTTGTGAAAAATTCCATCATCTTCAGGTTCGGTATCCCACATGTCATCATCATGGACAACGGGAGACAATTCGACAATCCAAAGTTTAAGGACTTCTGTGCTTGGTACCATATTCAGCATCGGCTAACATCCGTTGCTCATCCACAGTCCAATGGAGAAGCCAAAGTCACCAACCGGACCATCCTCCATGATCTGAAGACAAGGTTGAACACCGCCAAAGGGCTTTGGACCGAAGAACTAACCTCTGTTCTTTGGGCATATCGAACTATCCCAAGAACAGCCACCGGTAAATCTCCGTTCAACCTAGCCTACGATACCGAAGCCGTGCTACCTATCGAAGTCTCCTTACAGTCCCTAAGAATTGACAACCATGAAGAACCTGAGAATTCTGATCGTAGAAGGATTGATCTGGATTTGCTATCAAGCACCAGGCTATAGGCCCAGATAAGAATAGCGGCATACCAGCAAAAGGTTGCCAAGTACTATAATGCAAGGGTGAAGGAGCAAACTTTCTGTAGGGGGGACATGGTATTGCGAAGAGCAGAGGTGTCCAGGCCAACGGAATAGGATAAACTCTCCCCCAACTGGGAAGGCCCATATCAAGTCAAATGATTTATTCGACCAGGGACATATCGACTTAAGACCCTGGAGGGGAAGACCCTATCCCGGCCATGGAATGTACAAAATCTTTGCAAATACTATCAATGAAAAAGTTCCAAAAAAAAACTCCTGTGCAAAGCTCCTCAATCCTACTCAACTCAGAACGGCTAGTTGCATCGACTGAACGACAACAGCCCGAATGACCCGATCTGAAAAATTGATCAACTGCGCAATGGAGAGTATGATCCACTCACCTTATCGGTATACCCGACGAGCGTAATGGATGGCCTAACCAGGCCACTAAAAAGATCAAAGGCACAGGGATGGTTTTCGTAACCTACCCTATGGTGAATCCGAACACGCGCCGAGGCGGGCCTGAATAACCTACCTTAATCATGACAGAAAGTGTACGGGGATGGTGTAAACACCCTATCCTACAGAAAATCCGAACACGTGCCTAAAAGGACCACTGTTGTCCTCTTTGTTAACAACAAACACTCTCAGAATAGTCCAACGGACCCTACTTCTTCCGTACAGACCGCAAGTGGTCTACGGAGTCTACATTATGGACAAATCATGATGCAACACATCGTAGAAAATACACGGAAAGAGGTAAAAGAAAAGATCTTTCATTTCTTTCAATTTTTTATAAAAAGAAAAGAAAGAGAAAAGAAAGAAAGAAACTCTCCTAAAAAGAGAGTAAGAAAAAAGAAAAGAAACTCTCATAAAGAGAGATATAAAAAAAAAAGAAAAAAAAAAAAGAGCAGCAACAACAACAGCAAGGTTGGAAAATTTGCATTAACTTCCCGATGGATTTTTCCCGTACCGTCGGGGAGAGACCATATAGGACGACGAAGGGCCCCCGGGGTTCCCGTCCGAACTCGAGTCCGACCCCTCATCGGAGTCAGAAACGAATTCGTGGCCGGGGAAGGGAACGGAGGGTTTGATATTATCCAAGCCCTTCAAGTTATAAAACTTAGAGGCTTTCCTCCGGCACTCCCAAAATCCCTGGTGGAAGGAGTCCAGGGCCACCCCGATGAGCTCATCCTTGAATGCGGCAGAAGCTCTGAAGTTTGCAATGGCATCCGTCACCTCCTTCTTCGCCTCCTCTGCCACCGTGGTCGCTACCGTGACTTGGGCCCAGGCCTCCCTCAACTGAGCCTCCAGAAGGCGGACCTTCTTCTCGAGACGGTCCACCAGAGGCTCCTCCTCTTCGCCTATAGGCCTAGATGACTTCGGACTTGGCTTCCTCTTGGGGTCAATAGCCCTCCTCTTCGCTGCACGATGGAGCTCAGAAGTGCTAAACCTCATGGCTAATGGAGGGAAGACACCAACGGGAATAATGGCCTTCGATAGCATGGGGGCAGGGTCTTATTTATAGAAACTCTGCACCCACGACCGACTGTGGGGAGGCGCATCCCACATCCTTCCCAGTCGTATGAGAAGGCGCCACATGTCTGGGTGATTCTTCGAGAACCAGAAAGTCTCTCGAAAGCCATCCCTAGGTCCGCAACCGCCATCGCTACGAATCCGGAGAAATCCGCATCGTGCGATGGCATCATTAATGATCTCTTTTTGGGAAAAAGAGGCCCGGCGACTCATAAGATGCAAGAGATTACAACTGTACAAATTTTGATGTGCCACGTGGACAATGATGGTCCTAATCAAATCCCCCTAATTATTGATTAACGGGGAGATGACTCCTGTCCGCCCCAACATACAAGCTCAACATCCGAAGAAAGGCAACGCAACGAAGTTTTGGTCCGTTCAAGGGCTCGTCCTCACCAACTGAATGGCCTTCGGCCATGACTATTCAACCAAGCAGAAAAGAGAATGGTAAAACTGATTCTTATCGACTGAACGGCCTTTGGAGGCTATCGTTCGACTAGGCAAAAGGAGAAATGATAGAACCGTTTCAGGCTACACATGAAGCACAACAATGCATATGCAAAGAAAGGAGAATTCATTCTAAAATCTGGGAAAATTGCAATACAAAGTTCATTGGCAATACAAGTAATGAAGGAAGAAAATACATTCAGAGTGATCCAGGTCACTCAACATCAGCAAGAGAAGGCTCCACACCACAGGACTGGAGCAACTTGTCAACTTGCTCGGAGAGGATCTCATCAATCTGGGCTGGGATGGGAGAACCTTCAGCCTGGACTCCTCCAGCCTGAGTCGCCTCCTAGGCCGAGATCAGAGCTGGGATCATCTCCAGATTTTTGACTGGGGTAGCAGCCTCCTTCGTCGGACATGGCGACTCCTAGACCTCCCCTGTGGCTTCGGCTTCCTCCACTTCTTCTCCTTCCTCTCCAATTATATTGTAGGAGGGTTTCATCGAAAGGTCGAGGTGAGGGAGGGTTTCCTTTACCTTGGAAAGCCAGTCGTTGAAGCCGTGCTAGTAGGCATACAATGATGCTTCATCAATCTCTATCTGAAATTGCTAAGACATCTTGAAGTCAGCCACATCATTGTCTATTCGCTTCCTTAAAGCTTCGGACTCCCTCTTGGCGGCTTTGGCCTCCCTCTTAGCAGCTTCGAATTCCAGGATCGCCTCTTCGACCCTCCTAGAAGCCTCCTTCGCCACCTTGGACAGGTTCTCCATCCTCTCCTGATCCTCCCTGGCAGTGCGCTCCAGGGATTCAACTTGCTTCCTGCTCCTATTCCACCCTGCCTCTTGTCCCGCTATCCTCAAGTGGGCGCTCTTCAGTTCGCCCTTTAGGTCACGAACTTCATCAGTTACCCAGACAAGACGGTCCTCCATGGATTGCTTCAGCTCTTCGGCTACTTCCCTGGCAGCCCTGGCAGTCTGAAGCTCCTCCTTGAGGTCGTAGATGAGACTGTCCACGTTCCCCAGGCCTTCCTCCATGAAGGTGAAGTCATAGACCAACTACATAAAAAAAGAATAATCGAGGGTCAAATAACTCTTAAGGCAAAGAAGGCGATGATAGTCATACCTATTGTAGGGCGGCGAAGCCAGAATCGGACATCTTGGGAAAGCTCTGGTTCTGGAGAATTGACAGGTTGTGGGGCTGTATCGTACTCTTTAATGCCTGCCTGGCTTCCTCCAGAATCAGCAGCTCTCCCATAGGCGGGAGCTCCGAAGGGTTCGTCGAACGGCCTCCGGTTGAAGAAGCCCCGTAGACGGACTCTCCTTTGACTTGCTGTGCTTTGCTCCTATCGGCAGCAGAGGGGCAAACCGGTGGCACATCCACTTTTTGAGGTGGGCCCCCCGTTGTGTCGACTGGGGAGGCGACCGCCGGTGGAGTCTCGATTGGACAGGGCCTCGCTGGAACCCCTTCCGTAGCTGCTGCATTTTCCCCCGAGGCGCCTTGAGAGGATGAAGTGCTTTGGTCCCCTTCGGGACCATCTCTTCGAGCTTTCTTCCAAGCTGCAGACCTGGTGGAAGGGGCCTGTGCAACCCTCCTCTCCGAAGTCTGGCGAAGCCAGCTCAAATTGCGCTTCATCCCACCACCTGCAGGCAAAGGGGATCACCTCAGTTAAATGAACTACAACAAAACCTAAAGTAGAGGAGCAGAAATTTCCACTGCTATACCTAGTGAGGGGAATTTACTGATTCTCACTTGATGGAGGTTCCTCTCCTCCAACAACTCTCGGATAGGGGCAACTTCCGAGTTGGTCAGAAGATCATAATCCAACTCATCGGCCGCCAAGACTTTCTTTCTGTTATTGGCGGTCAGGTGAGGCTTCTTCCATACAGTGTCGAAGCCCCATGGGTTGAAAGACAACACAAATACAAAGACAGGTTTCCATCCATGGATGGCACTGGGTATGTCCTTAATCACCCTGCAGCCCGATCTGTGACCGATCACCCACCATCCGTTGTTGTGGAAGTCCCTCTTAAGGACGAAAAGGGTCGAGAACAAGTTGGTCCTAGGCTCTACGTTGGCGATGCTGCACATAACCAGGAACCCGCAGATGTTCCTGATGCTGTTTGGGGTCAACTGCGCTGGCACCACTTGGTACAAGCGAAAAATCTTAACAAAGAAGGGGTGCAGGGAAAACCGAAGACCAGCCTTCAGGTGATCTTCGTATACAGCTAGGCACCCAGGGGGAGCTTTGTTTGCCCGCTCCTCGAAAGTGGGGAGGACAAAGAGAAATTCCTCAGGAATGCGGGAGCGTTTCCAAAGAAGGGTTGCCTTGCTCTGAGAAACCGAGCTAGGGACCGACTCCGGACCTACTGCATCTCCAGCCCCCGAGGGCCCAACCTGCTTCCCCTGACTCTCTACGGTCTCTTCCATGACAAAGGAATGAAGCAAAGGAGCGGAAAGAGGATTCTACCTGAAGAATAGACTGGTAGTCCAGAACGGTTTGGGCGGAGAATGAGACGAGATTGAAGAAGCTTCCTTGCCCAGACTTTCACCCTTTCCTAAAAGAAAAGTAAGTGTCTCTGGACCCCCACTGAGGGTTACTTTGACTCAAGGTTATCCTGGAAGGTAACCCATTTGCGACTGACCGACAGGATAAGATCTATCCTTCATCCAACGGGCGAAGAACAGCCACCACAACTATCCAAATCCCAACCAAAAGATTGTCTCAACCACTGTGCAACGGGACGAGAAGAGATAGCCTCAGGGCCACCTACTTTTTCCTAATCTGGGAATGGCACCTGTCCATCATCTGATTCTCAAATCGTGATGGACAGCCCAATAGAGGTCCCGTAATCATTTACTGTGCCGTCTCTCAGGAAGAAAGCGACAAGGCCATAATACTCTCACTTATTGAGGCAGATCTTTGCTTCGACAACTGAGAATAGGGGGCAACTGTTGGGATATCCTGGTTCAGCTACGAACCAGGCTCCGGTTCGACTTATCGAAGCCCCGGTTCTCTGGACTACGGACTTCGGACTAAGCGAAGGCCAACTGCAAGCAACTCAAGGCTTCACACCGAACTACAACATCCGAAGGCCAGTCCTTCGGGTAGCACCTTTGGCCCCGGCCGAAGTCTGAACTACTCATCGACTTCCGAAGACATGAACTTCGGTCCCCACTGTAGACATGATCTCTGGCCTCGGGAAAATACCAAGCCTTCGGCCCATGCAAGGGGAAACCCAAAGCTTGAACCACAATCTGTTCCAAAAAGGAAACTGCAACCAACGGTTACAATCGATACTCATCATGCCATGATCATGTCACGCAATTCCTGCAGCCACGCCTCCGATCTGGCCGGAACCGCTCATTGACAACCCACGATCGGCAATCATGGAAGAGATTGGCTCCTCATGATCTCCGGAAAAAGAGCGGGCCACAGACCGGAGGCCATCTTTTAAATATGGATAAGAAGGATGGCTCGAGAGGTACGCGTGAAGAATCTCGCACACATACATTTTTAATCTCTAAGAACTCTTTTTCTCTTCCACTCTCGACATCTTCCCCATTCTGTGGCTGGAATCTGCTACTGACTTAGGCATCGGAGCGTCCTCCACCGGAACAACTTCGGCAAGGAACCTATTTTGCAGGTGAACCAGGGAGCGGTCCTGCGACGCAGCGGCTCCGACCGGCCGATCTAGGGACTCCATGCCAACAATAGAATATCTTAGTCCGACACTCTGGAAGGAGATCCGGCAGTTTTCTTTTTCTTCTTCTTTTTTTTAAATTTTTTTATTAAAAAAAAGAAGAGATGGATAAATTTTGGTGTAGCTATCTTTACTAGGCCCAATTCTATCAGGCTATGTTCAATTCGGACCATAATTTTTTTGCATATCCTTTCCATCATCAGTGAGTAGGTCAGCTTAACACCACTAAGATAGAATAGTGCACTTTCTTGCTATCCTGATCGCGTGTCCCAGAAAAATTCTTGGATTTAATCGAATCATCCGCGAAGATAACGATGGGCGATCCTATTTTAGCTACATTCTTAATCACCATGGATGGCGGGCTTAGAATAGACTTTTTTTAATTCAGGAATTTGCTTATACTTTCCTGGACCATTAGCACACTAACTCACACCAACATGAATAAATCAATAAACAATCATTTTCTGGAAGGCAGATCGACAGTTGACTCTGCTAAAACCTAACCATGTTTCATTTTATATAACAAACTGAATCTTGATTAGATAGAAGCATAAGCTAGTAATGGCACCCAGACGGCGTTAGCCTTCAGGAAAAAGCATAGCAAATTAACCACTTTATATCGGTTTAGACCCCAATATCCTTTAATAAATTTCCCCTCGCCTTCTCCGATAATTGTGGCTCTGAATATAATTGCTTCTCTGATCAACGCCGTTCTCATCCTCACGCACGCTAGAGAGAGGTTTCATAACCCATGTCTAGCACCGGAAACAAATGAGCTACTACAAGCACAAATTATGGAAATCCAGATCCGAATTACCCGATGTTAAGATATGCGTGCAGCAAATGCAACCTAGCCGCATTTCTACCAACTAGATCCGTTAAACATTCTCCCTTCCATGGCAGAATAACAACCGTAACCGATAATACAGGATAGGGAGTTTTCATGCAATCCATTTATAACAAAACTATCTTTATAAAAAATAACGTACATTCTCCAAATCTACTAAACTAGATAAAGAGACGTAGACATGTATAATAATAAATAAATGTATGTATATATTTATCATGTGTTGCTGCTGAATCTCCCAGATCGGGTTCTCTCGACCTGGCTGGAGTGTGCATCTTCCCGGTTCTTGCAAAAATGTCCCATGAGCTAGTGGTGTTCCGGCGGGGACTCTCCGATGGCTAAGTTAGTGGGAGCCTTAGAGCAACAGAATGGAGGAATCAAGGGAGATAGCTCGTAGGGAAGGAAAAAGCTCTCTTACTGCTCGGGGTCCCCTTTTTCCTTATATAGGCGCGGAACTTCACCAGAATTTGTTAGGGGCCAGGCTAGGAATGGCCAATCTGCCCCTAGAGAAATCTTGGTAGTGGCCAGGTGGCACCATATGATGGGACCTGCAGGGTAACGGTGCCGAGATTGTGGGATCCACAGAGTAATGGCACCGAGATGTAAGGATTCTATTGTAACGGCATTCTAGTACCAGCTGGAATGGGCCTCTAGAGCCTCCAGGCCATCCTTGGAACGGCTCACCTTGGGCCGATATGGGCCTGGCTGAAGTGGGTCGGTCAGACCTCTGGTGGGTCGGTCGGACCTCAAGTGGATCGATCGAACCCCTATGAGTCGTCATACCTTGGGCGGGTCAGCTGGACCTTTGGTCCGACCCGGCCGAAGGGCCGTCGGCTCCGGTCTAGTTTGAAAGAAAGCCGATTGGGTATAACGGTTGTCCCCTTGCTCTTGGCCTTCGAGAGGGCTTGTAGCTTCGAAAGGAGAGAGCATCATTCTCGCATTGAATGCATGTATCCTTGAGGTGATTACGGATCAATTGGGCATGCTGTGTCTAGTCGTTTCCCACTCCGGAAACTCGCGCTTAGGATAAGTGTCGACATCGCATTGGAGGTGGAGGAAGCAGCAGTTAATGCAGAAGGGGCGCAATGATGAGTGGCCAACCTGGCCTGCTCGACCGTCGGGCTTCGGAGGTGACTTGAGTGACGTGGTGACATCTGGACGGTTGGTACCTTGTTAGGGGTGATCCCTCTATCGTTGATCTGACGATCACGTGGATCGTGGCTTGAATGTGCTTCTTTCCGTCGCATCGGCTTTCGCTGCATGGGGAGTCGTATCGCCTGACACCTGGGTCGTGGCACTCGAGGGACGGTGAGAACTGGTTCTCCCAGGGGCTATAAAAAGGAGGCGTTGAGACTCTAGGTGGAGTTTCTTGCTGCATCCACACTTGGAAAGAGAGCACCACATTCTACCATCTCCGTCCTCTTAGGAAACCAGTCGTCAGGTTAGTCCTCCTTCTCTTCAAGCCTCATAGTAATGGCCTCCAACCGTAGGGAGAAGGAGCTAGCTCCCAATCAGGTCCAATCTGAATTGACGCGGGATCGGGTAGAGGCCCTTAGGGTTAGATACAACATTCCCTCCACCCTGCACCTCACTATCCTGGACCGGGAAGGGAGGGTGACTGGGCCACTGAGCCCCGGAGCCCTCCCGGTATACAAGGATCACCTAAAGGCTGGCCTTAGGTTCCCCTTATATGACTTTTTCATCGAGTTCTTCAATCTTTATAGAATTACCCCTGCACAGCTGACCCCGAATAGTATTCGAGCTGTCAGCTGCTTCATGGTTCTATGCCAGAGAGCTGGAGCAGAGCCTAGGACCTCCCTCTTTACCACCTTCTTTGTTCTGAAGAAAGACTTTAGGAGCAAAGAGTGGTGGGTGCTTAGCCCTCGTCCCGGGCGAAAGATACTCAGAGGTCTTCCGTCGGCCATCCATGGATGGAAATCCAAGTTCTTCTTCGTGCACATCCTTCGGCCTTGGGGCTTTGACCTGTCATGGGAGAAACCAAGGCTAAAGGCTAATGAAGGGAGGGCGGTGCTGATGGCCGACCAAGCTAACTTCAATGAGATGGAGGCGGTCGGCATCACAATGGTGCCGGAGTTGCTTCGGGAGGATAGCCTCCATTTGGCTGGAGTCAACTGCCATGAACACTTAGGTAGGGTAGAAGTAGTTTCCATCGATCCCTTTTTCATTCTATAGGCTTTATTTTCTTTTTTACTTACTTCGGTCTTGCCCTTACAACAGGAGAGAGGATGAAGCCCGATAGAATGAGGGTAGTAGAGCGGGCAGCAAAGAAAAGGGCCGTCCAGTTCATGGAGCTGACCGTGGACAAGCCAAAGAAGCAGCGGGCGGAGGAACGGCCCGCGATCATAGTGGCATCGAAATTTGACGAGGATAATGTACCCTTGTCGGAGCGGATGGCTGCGAAGGTGTCGGGACCTCCACCCACTGCCGGGGAGTTGGCCGTCCGACCGGAGCCAACCGCGTCAGAGCTGACCGAAGAGGGGAGGCCCCAGCCTCACCATTGGCCGAGCCGACAGAGGCAGTTCATCCCGCGGACAAGGGGAAAGGTGTAGTTGGAGGAGTGAATGCCGATGAGGTTAGCTATGACACCTTCAAATGCTGGCATGCTCTTCGTAACCCCCAGTAGGCCAGGGATCTGCTCAAAGGGGTTATCACTGAGGCCGACTGGGAGGAGTCCAGTCGGTGCAAGCTGAACGAGGTGGCGAGAGGCACCTACCTCAACCTGATGAAAGTAACTTATTATTCCTTCATCTTCTTTTCTCTTCTCCTTTTACCTTGTGTGTGACTAACACAGCTTATTGTTTGCAGCTTCTCCAAGACATCTCATTGATGGACAAGGGCCTGGGCGAGATGGTTCACATGACAGAGGCCTCGACCAAGAAGGCCAAGGGGTTGGAGATGGCTAGAGTGGTAGCAAAGGCATCGCGGAAGGCCGCGAAGGAGAGGCTATCAGCCAGTCTGGCTGAAGCTGAGTCCTTGAAGAAGCAAGCAGAAGACCTGCAGATTCAGCTGGCCAAACGGGAGGCCAAGTTGAAGAAGAAGGCAAAGGTTACCTCCTTAGTCCGTCGACTGAACGAGGAGGAGGAACGGTCTACTGACTTCGAGAGGAGCGCACGAGCCCTCCAGGCAGTGTTGGCGAAGTACATGACCCAGCTAAGAGAGGCGAAGGAGCAGGTTCGTGATGCTATGGCAGAATACAAGGCTTTCGCTAGCTTCAACGATGAGATGGAGGAGGTCGGAGCGGCGAGCTACGAGTACGGTTTCGACGACTGCCTGAAGAAGGTAGCCGAAGCCTTTCCGGAGCTTGACTTATCTACCATACAATTGAGGCAACCAGTGAAAGAAGAAGGGGGGCCGACCGACATCGGGGCCGACGCCTAAGCAACTGCCGACACGGGGTCGACAGAGGCATCGGCGAGACTTCAAATGCAGTGCAGGAGGCTGAAGCCGAAGCTCCTCCAACCATTCCCCCCTTATACCCACAGGGCAAGACTTAAGATTGATTGTAAAAGTATGCCCACTCTTGTACAAAAACTTTTTTATCAATGAATGAAATGACTTCTTCTTTTGGTATATGTCTCCGACATTTATTTTTCTGAATGTGGAACGGTCGGCTTAGTCCGAACTCATCTCTTTTAGAAATATTTCTAAGTGTCGAGAGGCTGGTTTAGCCCAAATTCATTTATTTTAGAAATATTTCTAAGGAACCTTTGAATCGGTCATTTATAGGGAAATCCCTCAAGTATTTAAGGATCCCACAAAGTACTTCCCAATCGAGGTCAGATTCTGAAGGGGCTATGCTAGAGCGTCGCCGATCGGGATCGGACTTTGAGTGGGCTGCCCTAGAGCCTTTGCCGATCAGAATCAAACTTGAGTGGGCTACACTAGAGCCTTTGCCGATCGGAATTGGACTTGAGTGGGCTACACTAGAGCCTTTGTCGATCGGAATCGGACTTGAGTGGGCTACATTAGAGCCATTGCCGATCGGAATCGGACTTGAGCGAGCTACACTAGAGCCTTTGCTGATTGGAATCGGACTTGAGCAGGCTACACTAGAGCCTTTGCCAATTAGAATCAGACTTGAGTGGGCTATATGAGAGCCTTTGTCGATCGGAATGGAACTTGAGTGGACTGCACTAGAGCCTTTACCGATCAAAATCAAACTTGAGTGGGCTGCCCTAGAGCCTTTGCTGATTGGGATCGGACTTGAGTGGGCTACATTAGAGCCTTTGCCAATCAGAATCAGACTTAAGTGGGCTGCCCTAGAGCCTTTGTCAATCGGAATCGGACTTGAGTGTAGTGTAAATTGCTATCTTTATTGATAATAATTGCGAAGGTTATCTACATTCCAAGGACATGCCACCTACCATCCATCTAGATGCTCGAGCCAATAACATCCAGCCCAGATCACTTCGACCACCTGATAGGGGCCTTCCCAGTTGGGGGAGAGCTTTCCTTGTTCAGTTGGCCTGAATATCTCTGATCTCTGCAAAACCAAGTCTCTGACCCAGAATCTTTGAGCCTTGACTCGAGAATTGTAATATTTGGCCATTCTTTGATGACAGGTCACCATCCTCAGGCCCGCCTGGAGTCTGGTCTCCTCGAGTAAGTCAAGGTTGGCCCTTCTCTACTTAGAATTGGCTGGTTCGACGAAATGATCAATCCGGAAGGATTGCAAGGAGACTTCCATTGGTATAACTGCCTCACTCCCGTAGGTGAGATTGAATGGAGTCTCTCTAGTCACCGTTCGAAAGGTAGTCCGATAGGCCTAGAGCACCAAATGAAGTTCTTCCGCCCAGAGTCCCTTGGCGTCGTTCAGTCAGGTATTCAACCTATGTAGGATTGTCCGATTGGTGACTTCGACCTCCCCGTTGGATTGGGGGTGCCCGATTGAAGTTAACCAATGGAAGACATGATACTGCTGCATAAATCATGAAACTTTGGATTGTTGAACTGTCTTCCATTATTGGTGATAATCGCCAGCAGTATGCCAAACCGAAAGATGATGCAGTTTCGGATGAAGTTCTCTACTTTGGCTTCGGTGATCTGCGCCAACGGCTCAGCTTCCACCCACTTGGTGAAGTAGTCGATAGCTATAATCAGGAACTTCCATTATCCAGACACTGGGAGGAATGGCCCGAGGATGTCCATTCCCCATTGCACGAACGGCCAGGGGTTGGTCAGTGGATTTAGCTGACTAGCTGGTCGTCTTTGAATATTGGAATACCTCTGGCATGTGTCACATTTTTTAACAAAGTTTGAAGCATCCTTCTGAATGGTCAACCAGTAAAAGCCTTGATGGATGATCTTGTAGGCTAAAGATCTACCTCCTACGTGATTGCCACATATGCCTTCGTGTACTTCTTTGAGTGCGTAATCGATGTCCGATGATCCTAGGCACTTCAGCAATGGTTACGTGAATGACCATTTGTAGAGAACTCCATCGAGGATGATGTACTTCGAGGCAGTCCATCGCACACACTTGGCTTCGGTCTTATCTTCTGGTAGGGTTCCTTCATTGAGGAATGCAAGGATGGGATCCATTTAAGAGGCTTCTCTCTCCACTTGATGAATTCTTGATGTCTCTTCAACAATGCTTGGGCTTTGTAGGTGCTCCACGAAGGTTTGGTCGGAAGGGTTAGTGATGGCAGTGGCTAGCCATGACAAGGCATCCGCCTGAGAATTTTACGCTCGAGGTATATGGAGTATCTCGAAAGACTTAAGTCGAGTCACAAGGCTCTGTACCTTACTCAAGTACTTGGCCAGGGTCAGATCTCTCGCCTCAAATTCATCTCTCACCTGGTTTACCACCAATTAGGAATCAGAGAAGGCTCTGATCCGACCGATGCCTAGCTTATCGGCTATCTTTAGTCTCATGAGGAGGGCTTCATATTCTGTTTGGTTATTTGATACTTAGAATGCGAAATGCAGGGTATATTTCAAGCTCTATCCGTCAGGGTCGGCCAGGATCAAGCCTGCTCCACAACCAGCAAGATTAGATGCCTTGTCCACATGAAGTGTCCAGGCGGGGTCTGACTCTCCAGCAATATCATCCTCAGGTTTGTCGACCATTTGCAGAGGTATCTCATGTCTTCAGGTACACTCTGCTATGAAGTCAGCGATCGCTTGAGCCTTCATGGCCGACCAAGGCCGGAAGGAGATGTCGAATTCGCCAAGCTTGACGGCCCACTTGGCAAGTCACCCCGAGGTATCTTGACTTCTAAGGATCGCCTTGAGAGGTTGATCAGTCAGGACGATGATTGGATGCACCTAAAAGTAGGGCTGTAGTCGCTTGGCTGCCATAACCAGGGAGTAGACAAGCTTTTGCATCTTGGGATACCTTGTTTCGGCATCGTGGATTACCTTGCTGATGTAGTAGACCAGCTTTTGTTGGTTGTTCTCTCCTATCCGGATGAGGATGGAGCTCACTGCCTCATTCGATGCCGACAGATACAGATATAGGGGCTCTCCCTCCACAGGCTTAGCAAGTAAGGGAGGCATCTCCAAATATGCCTTTAGTGCTTCGAAGGCCGATCGACATTCGTCGGTCCACTAGATGCGATGAGAGTTTTAAAGAAAGGGAGACATTTTTTGATCGATCTAGAAATAAAGCAGCTGAGAGAGAAAATCCGACCTGTGAGTTCTTGCACTTGTTTCTTGCTGGTTGGATGCCCCATGTCGATGATGGCCTTGATTTTATCAGGGTTGACCTCAATTCCTCGTTGTGTGACCAGAAAGCCAAGAAATTTTTTGGAGGTCATCCCAAAAGTGCATTTGGCTGGGTTCAACTTCATTCGGTGGCACCTCAGGATGCTAAAAGATTCTTTTAGATCCTTGATATGGTCGGCTCTTCGGAGGTTCTTGACTATCATGTCGTCAACATATGCCTCCATGTTTCTTCCAAGTTGCCCCTCGAAGATCCTGTTGATCAGCCTTTAGAAAGTGGCTCCGTCATTCTTTATGTCAAAGGGCATCATCCTATAGCAATACAGTCCTTTATTAGTGATGAAGGCTATCTTCTCCTCGTCTTCTGGGTCCATGCTGATCTGGTTGTACCCAAAAAAGGCATCCATGAAGCTCAGAAGTTGATGACCGGCAATGGCATCCACCAGCTGGTCGATCTTTGGTAAGGAAAAGCTATCTTTCAGGCAGGCCTTATTGAGGTCAGTGTAGTCTACACATATCCTCCACTTCCCGTTGGCCTTCCTCACCATCATGACATTCGCCAGCCAGTTAGGGTAGTGGGCTTCTCTGATGAAGCCAATTTCGAGGAGCTTCTTGACCTCCTCATCAACCGCCCTCTGTCTCTCAAGGGCGAAGTTCTTCTTCTTTTATCGGACAGGCTTGTAGGTGGGGTCCACCTTAAGCTAATGGGTTATGACTTTCGCTAGGATGCCTGGCATGTCTGACACCGACCAGGCGAAGATGTTGGCATTGTCACGTAAAAAGTTGATTAGCTCTGATTGGCCTCTTTGCTGAGCGTGCTCCCGATCTGCAAGACCTTAGTGGGATCGTCCTCCCAGAGGGGTACGAATAGGATCCTCTCGACCGGTTGTCCGTAGCAGTCGGTTTTGGCACTGGGATCAAGTTGTTTCAAGATGGAACGATCTTTTGATTGCCTGTCCTGAATGGTTAAACACTGTCTGGCCATCCTACGATCCTCTCTCATCACTCCAACCCCATTCCGAGTCGGAAATTTTGCCAGCAAGTGGTAGGTAGACACAATGGCTCATAATTTGTTAAGGACCGGTCGCCCCAATATGGTGTTGTAAGCCGATGTCGTGCGGACGACCACAAAATTGATAGGGAGGGTCTTTTGATAAGGTTCTGATCTGATATTCACAGGCAGAGTTATTTCTCCTTCTACGCCGATAGAGTTCTCCCCGAACCCAGTTAGCGGCATTGGGGATTCTTGCAGTCTGGTTCTAGGTAGGTTCATTCTGACAAAGGCATCATATAGCAAAACTTCAATGAAGCTTCTATTATCAATGAGGATCCTTCTTACATCATAGTTGGCAATTACTGCCGACATAATAACGGGATCGTTCCTGGAGACCTGGGTCTCTAAGAGGTCTTCGTTGGAGAAACTAGTTACATTAGAAATCCCGAGGCCTCTTTGAGATGTCCCGACCTCCCTCATCTCTCCAGTCGGACCGGTGGTGGAGCATGCCAATAGTTCTGTTGGTAGGGTATTGGTTGGGCAGCTCTGTTTCCTTCGGGAGGTTTTGGTGATGGAAGTTTCAGTTCGACTCCTTTGGGGTGTGATGTACTTGTGTAGATTCCCCCACCTGATCAGGTCTTTGATCATGTCCTTTAACTGGAGGCAATCTTTTGTGCTGTGCCCGTGCTCGCGGTGTAACCGACGGTACTTGTCATTGTTCCTTGACATGGAGGGACTCCTCATCGGGCAAGGTCTCTATAGGAAGGTCTTCTTCTCTATCTCCATAAGGATTTTCTCCATCGGGAGGGAGAGAGGTGTGCAAGTCTTGAACCTCTTGGGGAAGTCCTTCGACTTAGGGCTATGGTGTCGGGCCAAATTGGTGCCATCGCTGGGAGGTTGGACTTCGGGAGCCCTATTGCTCCTCCGCTTGGGAGCTGACCTCCCTTCAGCTCGACATCGGCTTGCTACTTGTTCTTCTGTCAAGACATATTTTATGCCAGTAGTTCGAAATAGCTTGTCGGGAACTTTTTGTCTAGTGAGAAGGTGAGCCTGGATGATCGCAGCCCCTTCTTGAAAGCCGACATAGCCATGTGCTCGTTGAGGTCCGGGATCTCCATGGTCGCTGAATTAAATCGGGCCATGTATTCCTAGAAGGTTTCTCCTTCTTTCTACTGCACGAGGAAGAGACAGTCCGTGTTCCTCGATGTCCAGCTGTAGGTTTTGAAATGGGACAAAAAAATCTTTTCCAGCTGGGAGAAGGAGTGAATCGTACCTGGTCTGATGATGGAAAACCACATCCGAGCTGCCGTCTTAAGTGTTGCAGGGAAGGCGATGCAGTGGAGGGTGTCGGAGCCATCCTGCACCATCATGTGGGCCTTGTAAGTACCCAGATAGTCTAGAGGGTCGGTGGTGCCATCGTAAGCATCCACCTGGGGGATCTTGAAGTGCCGGGGGATAATTTCCCCCATAATTCTGGTGGAGAATGGCAGGTGGTAGTCGTACACCAGCGCTTCTTCTCCTTTTTGTCGATCGACGAGTTTGACAATCTGCTCCTCCATGCACTGGAGCTTGCTGGTGTAGTCTCTCGGGTCTTCATCTCATTGTTGGTCGTTGTCGAAGATCGAATTCGTGGAAGATTGTGAGGCGGACCTCACTCTTTTCCTGTCGACACGAGTCCTCAATGACCTTTGGGGCTCTGGGGTCGTGTGGGAGTGGTGTCGAGGGACTCCTTGCTATCGACTCCCTTCGACAACAGGTGGATGACTGGCTCTAGATGCCACTGGCAGCTGTTGTCTATCATTTGCCGTATCTTGAAGGTTCTGAACCGTGATGGCAAGAGTATCGATGCGGTTCAGAAGAGTCTGGAACTGCTGCTGTCCCACGATGATGGTAGGCTGGGCGGCGTTGTTCTCTCTGAGAGGCTCTCCCGAGCTTGCCTGGGAGCGGCCTCTTCTATTTGAGGTATTCTAAGCTCTTCCCTTCACCATCATTTTACTTGGCAGTGGATTCCTCCTTTTAGAGAAGGAAAACCAAAATGAAGGTTCAAGCCCTTTCTCTAGCACCAATCTGTTGCCGTTGAATCTTCCGGACCGGGTTCTCTCGACCTGGCTGGAGTGCGCATCTTCCCAGTTCTTGCAAAAATGTTCCACGGGCTGGTGGTGTTCCGGCAGGGGACCCTCCGATGGCTAAGTTAGTGGGAGCCTTAGAGCAACAGAATGAAGGAATCAAGGGAGATAGCTCGTGGAGAAGGAAAAAGCTCTCTTACCACTCGGAGTCCCCCTTTTACCTTATATAGGCACGAAACTTCACTAGAATCTATTAGGGGCCAGGATAGGAATGGCCAATTTGCCCCTAGAGGAATCTTGGTAGGGGCCAAGTGGCACCAGATCGTGGGACCTGCAGGGTAATGGTACCAAAATCGTGGGATTCGCAGAGTAATGGCACCAAGATGTAAGGATTCTATCGTAACGGCATCCTGGTACCAGCTGGAAGGAGCCTTTGGAGTCTCCGGGCTATCCTTGGAACGGCCTGTCTTGAGCCGATATGGGCTCGACTGAAATGGGTCGGTCGGACCTTGGGTCAGCAGCCGGACCTTTGGTCCGACCCAGTCGAAGGGCCGTCGGCTCCAGTTTGCTTCGGAGGAAAGCCGATTGGGTATAACACCATGAATATTTCAACACCACTGCATGTCTTTACTAGAGAAAGTGAGAGCTGTTATGATGGGAATAACTATGCATAATTAAACCATTTATTGCATAATCTAGCAAATATATGGAACATTCACACTGATTTGGATTGTATTAATATACCAGGCTATAGATGGATACCGAAGAGTTTGACCATATGAAAATCTATCCAGTGCAGTGATGTCAATGAATCATAGACTCGGCATGATATATGTTATACTATTGATAGCTCATATTTGAATCCATTCAGATATCAGCTACAGATGAGAATCCAATGAAAAAATGAAAGGTGATGCATATCTGTTGCTTTCCATCTTCTCCTGTCATTGTCATTGTAAATGTGTAAGAGCTCTGTAACAAGAATACATCATCAGAAGGTTTAAGAAAACAACACTAAAATAATTCTGCATTTATTTTTGTAGTAAAAATGATCCCCATTGATTCAACTTCCATTTCCAATTCTTACCATGCACTTAAGATATCATAAAACCACATGGACATAAATGGCAAGGGAAAAGGGGGTGGTGGGATGAAGCAGGATAAAAGAAAACATACTTGAACTCACTCCATTTATTGCAATTAAATATATTTAGATAGCCATCACATGCCATATAGTAAGCAAAAAACATGAAAAAAAGAAGATTTTCATATAATTTAATAGAGAGGCAAACTTATATAATATATACTAGTTTTAATAAATAATCAAAGAGAATATCTTTAGAACGTATATCAAGTAAAAAACACAACTTGTGAGAACCTCAAATTAAATTGCCATTTTTGAATATAGGCTACAATTGGTATCTCATTAGTTAATAATTTGTACAGTTTCTAATTCGCATAATTTTCTAGAACATTGACTCATTCCAGGCAAACAATCTTACATACAAAATAATTCACCGGGACATAGAATATTCTTTAAAGTTTAAAGAAATGGATAATACAATATATCGATAGTAGCTTTTCATGCAATCCATTTATAACAAAAACAACCTTCATAAAAAATAATATAGTTCTCCAAATCTACTAGACCAGATAAAAGGATTAGACATGTATAATAGTGGATGAACATGTATATGTATTTAATATGAACATTTTAATATATTGCATGCCTTTACTAGAGAAAGCCAGAGCTGGTGTAAAGGGAAGAACTATACATAACTAAACCATTTATTTAATAATCTAGCAAAAATATGGAACATTCGCACTGATTTGGATTGTATTCATACATGAGGCTATAGATGGATACCAAAGGGTTCAACCACATAGAAATCTATCTAGTTCAGTGATGCCAATGAACCATTAATTAGGCATGCTACATATTATACTATTGATAGCTTTTCTTTGAATCCATTCAGATATCAGCTATAGATGGGAACCCAATGTAGAAATCAAAGGTAATACATGTCAATTGCTTCCCATCTTCTCCTATCATTGTAATTGTAGGTGTGTAGGAGCCCTACAATAAGAATTTTTCATCAAAAGGTTTAAAGTAACATCACTAAAAGATTCCACACTTATTTTTTGCAGCAAAAATGATCTCCCACTGGTTCAACTTTCATTTCCAATTCTCATTATGTACTTAGGATATCATAAAACCACATGGAAATCAATGGCAAGGTAAAAGGGGGTGGTAGGATAAAGCAAGATAAAAGAAAACAGACTTAAATTCACCCCATTTATTGTGATTAAATATATTTAGATAGCTATCACATGCCACTGTAAGTGAAAAGCAAGAGGAAAAGAAAATTTTCACATGATTTAATAGAGAAGCAAACTTGTGCAATATATGCTAGTTTAAACAGATAATCATAGAGAACATCATTAGCAGATCAAGTAAAAAATATAACTTGTGAGAGTCTGAAATCAAATTGCCACTTTTGAACATAAACTACAAATGGTATCTAATGAGCTAATAATTTGTGGTCATACATTTTCTAGTTCACATAATTTTAAAGAATTGACTCATTCCAGACAAACAATCTTACATATAGGACAATTCAAAGGGATATAGAATATGCTTTAACATTTAAAGAAATGGATAATATGGTACATTAATAGTAATTTTTCTTGCAATCCATTTATAACAAAGTTACTTTCATAAAAAATAATGTACATTCTCCAAATCTACTAAACCAGATAAAGGGATGTACACATGTATAATAGTGAATGGACATGTATATGTATTTACTATGAATATTTCAATACCATTGCATGCCTTTACTAGAGAAAGAGAGAGCTGGTGTGAAGGGAAGTACTATGCATGACTAAACTATTTGTTTCACAATCTAGAAAAAATATGGAACGTTCACACTGATTTGGATTGCATTATACATGAGGTTATAGATGGATACCATAGGGTTTGACCACATGGAAATCTGTCTAGTTCAGTGATATCAACGAACCATAGACTAGGCATGATACATATTATACAATTGATAGCTTATATTTGAACCCATTTAGATATCAGCTTGA
Organism: Areca catechu; assembly: GCA_021397845.1. NCBI lineage: Eukaryota > Viridiplantae > Streptophyta > Magnoliopsida > Arecales > Arecaceae > Areca > Areca catechu. The sequence goes on along the minus strand of CM038039.1, from coordinate 148,092,011 downwards.
GATGAAAACCCAACGTAGAAATCAAAGGTGATGCATTTTAGTTGCTCCCATCTTCTCCTGTTATTGTCATTACAAGTGTGTAGGAGCCCTGCAATGAGAATGTATCATTAGAAGGCTTAAGTAACATCACTAAAATGATTTTATGCTTAGTTTTGCAGCAAAAATGATCCCCCATTAGTTTAACTTCAATTTCCAATTCTCGCAATGTACTTAGGATATCATAAAACCACAAAGACATCAAAGACAAGGAAAAAGGTGATGGTGAGATAAAGCAGGATAAAAGAAAACAAACCTGAACTAGCTATTACATGACACACTAAGAGAAAAGCAGTGGGAAAAGAAAATTTTTACATGATTTAATATAGAAGCAAACTTATATAATATATGCTGGTTTTAGTAGAAAATCATAGAGAATATCTTTATCAGATCAAGCAAGAAATATAAATTGTGAGAGCCTAAAATCAATTGCCGCTTTTGAATATATGTTACAAATGGTATCCCATGAGTTAACAATTTGTGACCATACATTTTCTAATTTGTATAATTTTTCAAAACATTGACCGCAAACAATCTTACATACAGGATAATTCACCAGGATATAGAACATGCTTTAATATTTTAAAGAAATGGATAATATAGTATATCAACAGCAACTTTTTATGCAATCCATTTATAACAAAGCCATCTTCATGAAAAATAATGTACATTCTCCAAATCTACTAAACCAGATAGAAGGATATAGATATATACAATAGTGAAAGAACGTGTGTATATATTTTCTATGGATATTTCAACACCACTGCATGCATTAACTAGAGAAAGAGAGAGCTGGTGTGAAGGGATGAACAATGCATAACTAAACCGTTTGCTTCATAATCTAGTAGAAATTTGATGCATTCATAGTGATTTGGATTGTATTCATATATGAGACTATAGATCGATACCACAAGGTTAGACCACATAGAAATCTATCTAGTTAAGTGATATCAATGAACCATAGGCTAGGCATGATATATATTATACTACTGATTGCTCATATTTGAGACCATATAGATATCAGCTACAGGTGAAAATCCAATGTAGAAATCAAAGGTAATGCATGTCAGTTGCTTCCCATCTTCTCTTGTCATTTTCATTGTAAATATGCAGGAGTCCTGCAATGAGAATGCATAATTAGAAGGTTTAAAGTAACATCACTAAAATGATTTCACACTTATTTTTGCAGCAAAAATAATCTCCCACTAGTTCAAATTCTATTTCCAATTCTCGCCATGCACTAAGGATATCATAAAACCACATGGACATAAAGGACAAGGGAAAAGGGGGACGTGAGATAAAGTAGGATAAAAGAAGACAGACCTGAACTCACTCCACTTATTATAATGAAATATATTTGGATAGCTATAACATGCCTCAGTAATTGAAAAGTGGGAAAAATAAAATTTTCTCATCTTTTTTGGTAAGTTTTTTCATGATTTAATAGAGGAGCAAACTTGTGCAATATATTCTAGTTTTAACACATAATTATAGAGAATATCATTAGTAGATTATGCAAGAAATACAACTTGTGAGAGCCTGAAATCAAATTGCCATTTTTGAGTATCTCATGAGTTAACAATTTATGGTCATACATTTTCTAGTTAGCATAATTTTTTAGAACATTGACTCATTCCAAGCAAATAGTCTTACTTATAGGATAATTCACTGGGATATAGTGCATCCATAGTAACTTTTCATGCAATCAATATATATCAAAACCATTGAAATGGGATAAAAACCCTACCCTCAGGATATTCTAAGGATCCCATGGAATTGATCTCCTCAATAAGCTAATATTTACTATGGCAGAGCCTTGGCCTTATTGAGCTCTCGCATAAATATGCCTCGGCCTACTGATCACTATCATGGATGGTCAAAAATAACTCACCAACTCAAACTCTATAGCTAGAGTGGGTAGAGATCGTATCCTCAAGGACCTTAGGGCTAAGTTATAATTTTTAAAGAAAAAGAGAGTGATTGTTGTTACATAAAAATAAAAGTAAATAAAAAGTAAACAACACTTAAGAGTGAAGCAAGTAAAAAAAATTATTTCAAGAGTTATAAATTGATCTTGCACTAACAAAATTATATTTCTTTAATAATTAAAATATAATTAATTCTAGAGAATTACCTATCTTTCCTTGGCATGTTCCATATCTATAGATCACAACGCATCTCTGGGAGGCATTAGATATTCAACTTTTCTTTTCTCAGCATGCCCCGTACCTATAACAGATTACGGTGCATCTCTAGAAAGTAAGAGTTATCTATAAACTTAATTTAATATTAAAGCATAATAAAGAGAAAATAAAGAACTCATAATTAAAAGTATAATCTTTTATTGCATACCAAAAAAATATAAGAGATTGATAAAAGAACCATGCTTTGCCTTATACAAAATCTTCTCTTCCTCCTGAAATTCTGCTCTTAACTGCTCCTAAGTTGATCCCTTTCTATCCTCCTATACAAAAGCTCTAAAAGGATTGCAGGGAGTGATACCTCCATATAGAGATATAGGAACCTTTTTATAGATTTTAACAGGAAGAGGTCTTTATATTTTTTTGATATGGGACTAAAGAAAAGAATACATGAGCAGCTAAGATTTAATTTCACAATAAATCAATGGTTGGATGCATGTGGTTAAGCTTAATCCATGTCAAAATTGGCATCCAATTCCTTCTTTGATTGATGTTTGACTGTCTGATCTTCTTGCAGTTTAGATCACTCCATCAAAGCTTTTATCAAGTGGGAATAGCCCTTAGCTATTGGATTTTTTTTAGGTTTATGCTTGGTCATTAGATTGAGATCCAATGGTTGGATTGTGCTTGTCTTCTTCCTTCCATTAGCAGATCCAATTGTCATTGCCCTTGCTGCTAAATTCCTTGCCACCACCAATATCCTTGCTGTCACCATCAAGATCATTGCCAAGATGGTGGCCGGTGGTGTTGATCATGGTGAGATCAGTATTGGGGAGGAGCAGGGTGCAGCAATTGATGGATATTCGATCAAAATGAGAGGAGATGGTGGATTGGATCAAGCAAAGATGGTGGCACTGGGCGGTGGCCATGATGTTGATCACGATGATGGTCAGTGATAAGAAGAATGCTTGATAACTTGGGTGAAGGCAGGTGATGGCAAAACAGTAGTGCCTGGCAGGGGATGGGTTGAGAGGAGGCCGCATGGTCAACGATAGTGATGATGGCATTTGGGGAAGAAATCAAGTAGTGGGATGGCTAGATTTTGGCAAATCGAGTCAGAGATGAGGTGCACGGTGACTTCCCGGCATCTCAGGTCAGCGATAATGATGTTCGGTGGACAGCGACAGCATTTAATAGCATAAAACCTTCCACGGTCTACTATTTTGAGCCATGGATTGATAAGAATAGTTGTCGGTGGACCGCTTAATATTTCATAAACCAAGTGGCCGGTCTATGATGGACCAATTGCTTTAAAATTCATGTAATTTATTAACAATCTTTAAACTTTGATTCTAGGCTCATTTCAAGTCCGATTCATTTCCAACTTATTTCATTTGAACCTATAAATCGAGCTCTTCACATTGGCGAGCTTCTTTTCTACAAACAATATATAAAAATATAAATTTTAAATAAATAAAGATAATTTAATTCTTAAATTAATACTCATATATATATGTATAATATGATTATCACACCCCCCAACTTGAAACTTGAACTTTGCTCATCCTTGAGTAAAGCAGATAGTTAGCCATGTATACAAATCAAACCTTGAATTGAAAGCTAACTTAGACAGTACTAAAAGTAGTTGATACCTGGCCAGACTATTTTTGAGATACTTTATTGGATTATTAATTCAACCTAATTAATGGTTGAGTAAAGTCCATAGAAATTTCTAGAATTCTTCTTTTGCCAACTTTCCACCTCACTCTTCGAATCCTTTAACTTGTCAAGGAGTTGGTGAAATGTCTTTTTGCCAGTTGGTTCCCCCCTTTTTTCTAATCTTAGAAAAATTTAGTGCAATGTCTTGGCCTCTTAAGTATTAGCATCTATACCTTTTGACATAAACCATAATATTTACTTAGATGAAAGGGCCCAGTTACTTAGTGAGATATCATTTCTTAATAAATTTCTTGGCCTTCTTACCTTTTGATGTTAACTACAATACTTACTTAGATGAAGGAGCCCAGTTACTCAGTAAGAGTTCAAGAAAAGTTATGAGGCGAGACTAAATCTCTCTTTTTTTCTTTCTCTTTCTTTTTCATTTTTTAAGAAAAAACTTCAGAATATTTAACCTTTTCATTTAAACCCCTATAAGATAGATTCTTCATTGAGATCAATGGTCAGAAGGTTGTATTTCTTCATGAAATTTTTTTGAGTCTAAACCCTATCATTTATTGAGTTTCTTTAATAATTTATTTCTTAGCATCTCTAGAATTATCTAGACCATTAATTAATCATTGATTAGGATGTCGATGTAACTCCAACTCGAGATAATAATTAGGTACACACAATATAATTATTTCTAACCACACTCGAGGATCTAAGCAAGTTATTTATCTTCCCGCCCCCCAACTTAATCAACATTGCACTCAATGGAGTAGGAAAGAAAATAAGCATATAAAAGAAAAGGAGAGAATGTACTTGAGGTAAGTGTGCTTCAAGAGTTGAAGAGGGCTTTATAGAGTAGTGGGATTTTATTCTGGTGCGGGCACCAGACTCAGAAGAAGACTTCAGGGCTCCATCTGGAGCTCTGATTGACCTTGCCCAAAGAATTAGGATTTTCTAATAAGGGTTGACCTGATCAACTCAATTTTGAGTCTGTAATTTTGTCATTTTAATTTTTGTTGGGTCATGTTGACTCAGTCCAAGTCCAAGGCCCAGGTAGGTGTCATTCCCTTTGCCATAGGGCACCACATTTTCCAGCTACAAGTGGGTGCCACACTCCCTGCCACATCTCCATCCAGTGTACCTTGGTCCCCACGCCTCAAGTAAGCAGGTTCTTTTTTTCTTGCACCACTTGGGGGAGAAATCCATCAAGATACCTCAATCCAAGGAGGAGCCAACTTCTTTCCAGATAAACCCAAGCCAGGATGGCAAGAATTTTTCTTGAAGAGAGGATCAAGGAGGTGCCCCACAATGTTCCATAAAAACCCAAGTTATAAAAGGGAAGAGAGCATGTCTTGGGGAGAAAATCAAGGAGGCACCCAAAAGTTTCCTAAAGTGCCAAAGCCATGAAAGGAAGAAGCCTAAACTTGTGGAGCAAGACTAGGAGGTGTCCAAAAGAGCCAAACCATGAAGTGAAAATTCTTGATTCATGGAGAGATACTAGGAGACACCCCCATAACCTGCCATTTGGAGATGATTTTCAAGTTTTCTTGGAGTTTTTGGGCTGCCCACTCATGGAAGGAGTCTTGAGAAGAGAATTTGATGCCTAAAGTGTGGGTTAGTCCTATTAGTCCCACATGGAAAGTGTATAAAATTTTATTTCTTTGTTATGTCTATATATTCAACTCTATGTAACTCTTGAAAAAATCAGATGAATGAATTCAAATTTTTTTGTGAGTAAACTTTGTGTTTTCTCTCTTCCGCACTTGCAACCAGGTGTTGAGCTCCGTGAGGGAGTAAATCCGGGTTCCCCAGGAACCTTGAGGAGGTGTGAGATCTCCAAAACCCAAACCCTAGGTTAGCCACTTCTACTCCAAAACCCTAGCCGCCCACCATCCACTTCAATCCACTAAACCCTAGCCCATCCCACTTCTCACGGCCTCTCTCTCCAAGTCCAGGCCGACCACCAGCATCCAGCTACAGTCCGGGTACTTCAGATCCAAAGCTCTTTCCAGAGGGAGTCGAATCAGCCTTCAAGAGAATCCTGATTTTAGCAACTTCAGCTTTCAAGTTCTTCAACCTGGTAAATCTTTTCTTGAGTATCTGAATTCCATCACTTGTTCCTCTTCTTTCCAGATCTTGAGTCCAGGAGAAGCCGACCAAACCACAGACCAGTATTGGAGGATCCATTGCGAAGATAGCTGAATCCGAGGATCCAACAATCTGCTCGAGAGAGTTCTTCTACCAAAATCCTGAGAAGATCACTGTCTGGTTAGTAAACCATCTCTCCTCTCTATTTCTGTTCTGTTGAAAGTTCAGAGCGAAACCCTAGGTCTGGGAGTTTCTCAACCCCCAGCGATCCGTTACTTCTGAACTGCTCTGATAATTTAGTTTCATCTAAATTGTGCTTTCGATCCTTACCTAGTTTCCTTCAACTTAGTTTAGCTTTACTTTGAGTCAAAGCCAATTTCTGAAATAAAAAAAAAAAAGACTTAATCTTAAATTTACTTCCGCATACGCTTCCATGTTCTTTGTTCTGCATCATTTTTGGTATCAGAGCTCCTGTTCTACATCATATTCTTTCACCCAAGTTCCTATAACTACACTAAAAAGAAAATGAGATATTGGGTTGCCTCTCAACCAATGCTAAGTTAAACATCTTCGACTAGACATTCAGCTCATTATTGATTATAAACTGGATCCATCAGATAGATGGTATCAAATCATTCCTTGTGTGCAATTTCATATATATATGGCTTCAAGCATTGGCCATTTACCTTAAATGTGTTGCTATTCTAAGGATCTTTTTTTTCTATTGCTCCATGTAGGAATACCTGTATGACAATGAATGGTCCATCCCATCGAGAGTGGAGTTTGCTGGGGAAGAAGCATAGTGTAGAATTGAAAAGCCATACTTTTTGGTTTGGCTCGAAGGACCTTCAAGAGACGTGCTTGTCATGAAATGCTTTAGTTCAAGATTTATAGATCTGTGAACTTTCATATGCATCATTACGTAACTCTTCGAGTTCAATAAGTTGTAACCTTTGATTAGAATATGCATTCTGCATGTCAAAATTGAATGTTCGAATGGCCTAAAATGCATAATGTTCTAATTCAACCAGTAGATGGCATGCTTTACTGTAGACTAATCAATCGGGTGACATGCCAATAAGGGTTTTGAAGGCTATACGGTAGGCCCATAATGTATCATCTAAGCACAGGGACCAGTCCTTTCTATTGGGCCTAATAGTCTTTTTCTAAGATGTGTTTAATCTTCCTATTTGACACATCTACATGACCACTAGCTTAGGGGTGATATGGTGTAGTAACTTTGTGTGTGATATTGTATTTTGTCATTAGTGCTTCAAATTGCCTGTTCGTGAAGTGAGTCCTCCCATCACTAATGATCACCCTGGAAAAATTGAATCGACTAATGATATTTTATTGGATAAATCTAATTATAACTTTATTATCATCAGTCCATGTGGCTATCGCCTCCACCTATTTAGACATGTAGTATATCGCTATTAGATATACTCAAATGCGAATGAGATCGAAAATGGTCCCATGAAATCAATTCCCCAAATATTGAAGATTTCTATCACTAATATGAGAATTAATGGCATCATGTCCTTTCTCAATATATTTTCTGTTTGTTGGCACCGTAAACAATGTTGGCCAAACTCACATGCATCCTTAAAAAGTGTTGGCCGGTAAAATCTACTTTGCAACACTTTTGCTAGAGTTTTTCTTCCACTAAATTATCCCCCACATGTTGAGAGTGGCAAAATATGAGAATGTTCTGGACTTCACTCTCGGGGACACAATGATGAATCACCTAGTCAAGATAGTATTTAAATAATTCAGTTTCCTTCCAAAAATAATGTTTTGTTTATGAAAAGAATCATTCTTTCTTCTGTTTTGTCCAATGGCAAGGTATTTATCCTGTTGCGAGGTAATTAACGATATGGAAAAATCATGGGACTTGGCTGGAGGAAATTGCAAATAGCTGTTCATCAAAAAATCTCTCCTTGATCTCATATATGCCCGTTGTGTGTTCAACCAAGATTCTAGATACATAATCAGCTACCATATTTTAAAAACCTTTCTTGCCATGGATTTCTAGATCAAATTCTTGTAGAAGAAGGATCCATCTGATCAATCATGGTTTAATATCTTTCTTTGAGAGCAAATATTTCAGAGCTAAATGATTACGTGTGGCTCTTTATTGAGTTTTTGACCTAAGATGGTACCTATTGCAAAATCGAAGGCATCACACATGATCTTAAATAGTATGACCAATCAAGGGATTTTATAATTGGTGTTGTTATGAAAGCAGTTTGTAATATGTTAAAGGCTTTCAGACAGTCTTCATGAAAGATAAATGGTGTATCTTTGGTTAGTAGATTGCACAAGGGTCTCGATATTTTGCTAAAGTCCTTGATGAAGCACCTATAGAGTCCGACATGATTTAGAAAAGATCATACTTATCGAATCGAGGTTGAGGGTGGCAGTGTTGATATTACCTCCACTTTGGCTTTATTTATCTTAATCCTCCTTTTAGATATAATGTGCCCCAAGATGATCTCTTCTTGAACCATAAAATTTTTCTTTTTCCAACTAAGGGCAAGGTTTATCTCCTAACATTATTCTAATATCTTGGATAAATTCTAAAGACAATTCTCAAACATGGTACCAAATATAGAAAAATCATCCATAAAAATTTCTAGGAACTTATCCACCATATCGAAGAATATGGCTTATACACACCACTGAAATGTAGCAAGTGCATTTCAAAGGCCAAAGGGCATGCATCGATAAGCAAACATGCCAGAGGGATAGGTGAAGGTAGTTTTCTCTTGGTCATCAAGAAAGATAGGTATTTGATTGTATCTTGAATAGCCATCCAGAAAGCAAAAGAAGCTTTGCCCTGCAAGTCATTCTAAGATTTGATCAATAAATGGTAAGAAAAGTGATCTTTCCTAGTGACAGAGTTCAATTTATGGTAATCTATACATACCTGCCAGTTAGATGCTGCATAGGTAGCGAGCAGTTTACCTTCTTTATTTTCTATCACAATAATACCTAATTTATTAGGTACTACTTGTATGGGGCTGACCCATTTACTATCCAATATGGGATAGATGATTCCTACATCTAGTCACTTAATAACTTCCTTCTGACCACTTCTTGCATATTAGGGTTCAGTCTCCTCTGCATGTCCCTATGTTGTTTGGCATTTGCCTCGCAATGAATGTGGTGCATGTAGATGGAGGGGTCAATTCCTTTTAGATTAGTAATAGACTAGTCGATAGCCTCTTCATGTCTCTTTAGAATCCCAACCAATTGTCCTTCTTGGTTAGGGGTCAAGTCTAATGCAATGATCACTGGGAGGGTATATTGGGTCTGAGAAATATGTACTTAAGCATGGCAGGAAGTGGCTTTAGTTCTAGTACTGGCGGTGATTCTAAAGATGGGACTATAGGTGTACTGGCTAATAGGAGCAAGGGCTCATACTTGACATCCATGGAGGAATAGTTTTGGTATGGGGTTTATCTAATAAGGCATTAATCTCATGAATATATCCCTATATATCAAAGTCATCTCCTCTAATAAGAGCCATACAGGTATTTAGGGGATCTTGTATAAGAATTGTGGGTGTTGCTTCCTCTATGATATCTTCTAGTGTATCGATTTCAAAGCAACTATCCATTGATGGCCCCTAAGTAGCACCAAACACATTTAATCTCAATTTCTTATTCCCAAATGATACATCCATGACTCCTGTCCTACAGTTGATGCATGCATTTGCTATAGCTAAGAAGGGTTGCCTAGGATAATGAAAATTTATCTTGGGTTGCTACTTAATTCTATATTGAGGACTAGGAAGTTAATTGGAAAATAAAACTCATCTACCTTAACCAAGACATCCTCGAGCATCCCATGTGGTACCTTGATTGATCTATCAGCTAACTGCAAGGTGACTGATATAGGTTTCAATTCTTCAAGTCCAAAGAGTTCATACACTGAACTAGGTAAAAGTTTTATACTTGCCTTAAGGTTTAGAAGAGCTTTTTCAACATGAAAGTTTTCTATGACATAGGAAATAATGGGAGCTTCTGGATCCTTAAATTTTGGAGGGGTAGTATATTGGAAGACAGAACTAGCATGCTCAGTAAGGCATACTTTCTTTGAGATTTGTGATCTAGATTTATGTTTCTGGGTACACAAATATTTTAAAAATTTAGTATACACCAAGACCTATTTGATTGCATCTAGGATGGGGAGATTAATTTGGACATGCTTAAACAATTCTAGCATCTTATCGAGTCCTCCTCCCTTATTCTTAGTAGGAATAGGGGCTTTTAGGGCATCTAAAAATGAAACTTTGGGCAAGTAAGGTGGTTTTAGTGCAACCAGTTCATCTTCTCTTTTTGGATCCTCCTTATCCTTAGGTGAGTCTAATTCAGGTTGGGTCAGAGGTTTAGGGTTGGTCTCATTGGTTGTGCTAGTTTGTTCGATGACCTTTTCGTTCTTGAGAGTCATGACTGATTTAGCATGTTCAAAAAATATTTCTAGGACATTAGTGCTTTCAGCCATGAATTGCCCTCTTAGATTACTTTCAAGTTGGGATGGTAATTTACCTCCTTCCCTTCTACCCAGATTTGCTGCAAATTGCCGAATTTGGGTTCTAATCTAGTGATGGATTGTGTATGAGAATTGATAGATTGTGAGTGGGAGTTGAGGGTCTGAATGTTGACTTCTATTTGGTCTAAAGCCTTCAAAACCTTCTCCTTAAAGGTTGAATTATAGCTAGTGGAGGACGGTTGAGAAGGATTTTGATATTGCAGATAAGGTATGTTCCTATAGTTGGTTTCTTGGTAGTTTGATCTTAATGAAACTAGGGCAATAGGTGGCTATGGTTTCCACGAAAAATTAGGATGATTTCATCAACCTAAGTTGTAGGTATTCGAATAAGGGTCATTTTCTGGTCTACGAGATTTTTGGGCTTGAGCTTGCTGGACCTGTTCATGGATAAATTCAGGAAATTGGGTTGCAGCTGGACAGTCAGTTATATAGTGGGAGGGGCTAGAACAAATTGCATAGACTTCTTGTTGCACATCGGGTATTGGTGGAGTAGGAGATTGTCTCATATTAAGCATGCGATCTATCTTTTGGGATAACTCTTCTACGCTGCGATCCATCTTTTGTGACATCTCATCCATTTTGCTATGGATATCCATGTTACGACCAACTTGATAGATTTCATCCCTTTTTTGAGGAACGATGAGTCTATCATTATACGAGGCAGATATATGGTATAAAGAATTTTCACTTAGTATCTCAAATAATTGCCATGCCTCATCCTTACTTTTCAGCGTAAAAGTTCTTCTACATAAGGCATCGACCATTTGCCTGTGTTTCTCTAATAGACTATCATAGAAACACTGGACTAGTTGCCACTTTGGAACTGCATGATGTGGGTACTTTCGAATTAGGTCCTTTAAACTCTCTCATGTTTCATAGAACATTTTCCCATCTATTTGAGAAAAATCGATGATGGCTTTTCTAATCTAATTGATTTTTTCTATGGGGAGGTACTTCTTGAGAAATTATCTTTGGAGTTGGTCCTAGGTTAATATAGTTACTAAATCTAAGGAGTTCAGCCAATATTTGGCTTTGTCCTTAAGTGAAAATGGGAAAGATTCAACCTAAGGGCATCGCTAGAGAAATTTTCAATTTTAACCATAGAGCAAATCTCAAGAAATTCATCTAAGTGCCTATAGGGGTCCTGATTACTAGTCCATGAAAAGATGGTAGTATCTGAATAATGCTAGACTTGATCTCATATCTATGGGAGGTGCTTGAATGCATGACGAGTATAAGTACGAGGATGGGATAAAATATTTCTTTAATGGGTGTAGAGGGTTAACATTGCCACGTTCAACCATGTTTGTAGCCCGGATTGACCAAAGGGTCTTTTCTAGCACTTTGTCAAGTAGTTGCAAGTTGGGTTGTAGTGATCGTAGACCTAGCATGTAACCAAAAGGTCTAGGTAACGCAATCCTAGGCTATTAAGCTTGTTTAATTTTATTAGAGAGGAGAAGAGAGAAGAAGAAAGATAGAGAAAAGTTTAAAGATGCGAGCCTAAGGAGTCCTAGAGTTAAAAGGGATAGAGAAGAATTATTAATTAAAGTTTTATGTTAATTGCAATTAAGTTAGCGTACATTGGACTTCTAAAAAGCTCCTAACTATTCCAAGGTTGCCTTCGAGCCCTCCAAGTCAGGGGCTAACCAGCCAACTAGCCATATAAGTATAAGGTCTGTGGGGGTTCCTCTATTGCTTTCCTTAGTATCAAATAAATTAGCTAGCTCATACAACAAAACTAATTAAGTAACTACTTTTCTTCAGCATCTTGTTCCTTAGTATCAAATAAATTAGCTAGCTCAGACAACAAAACTAATTAAGTAACTACTTTTCTTCAGCATCTTGTCCCTGAACTACTTTCCTTAGACACCGGGTAACTGACTAACCCTAGCCTGGTCCAACTCTTAGGGTCCCTTATCTTAGTGAGCTAAAAAATTCTTAGGGGCTAACATCTAATTGATTTTAGATTAAAGGCTTAGGTCAATGCATTATGCAAATGGTGGTTTATAGACCAAGGAAGGGTGATGAAATCCGTACCTTATATTATTTAGGATTTAGTGCCCTTAAGATATTTTATGAAGTATGCAACGCAGGAAAAGAGGATGTTTAATACAAGTGAAATGTTTTTAGAGCTAATTAGTTTCTCTATTTTAATTATGTGTTATCAGGTGTCCGTGTTTTCTTTTTATGTTAGGCTATTTTTAGGTAAGTTTTGATTTAGTTAATTAAGTATGAAAAAAAGCTAAATTGAATTAGGGTTATAATGTAGTTAAATAGTTTAAAAATAAAATAAGTAGAAATTAGTAATTCAAATTTGAAAAATAGTAAAAAGTGGTAAATTAGTTATGATGGCAGTTAATCAAAAAGCAACAATTTTAAAATTTTTTGTAGATTTTTTTTGATTTTTAAACCATAACTGTGCCTAGGGTCCCCAGCAATGGTGCCAAAATTTGATTACTATCATAGACAATCAAAAATAATTCATCAACTCAAACTCTATAACTAGGATGAGTTGGGATCGTATCCTCAGGAACCTTAGGGCTAAGTTATAATTTTTAAAGGAAAAAAGAGTGATTGTTGTTGCATAAAAATAAAAGTAAATAAGAACTAAACTACTCTTAAAAGTAAAGCAAGTAAAATATATTATTTTAGGAGTTATAAATTGATCTTGCATTGAAAAAATAATATTTATTTTATAATTAAAATATAATTAATCCTAGAGAATTACCTATCTTTTCTCGGTACACTTCATATCCATAGATCATGGCACATCTTCGGAGGTACTAGGTATTCAACTTTTCTTTTCTCAACATGCCCTATACCTGTAATAGATTACAGCACATCTTCGAAAAGCAAGAGTTTCCTCTAAACTTAATTTAATGTTAAAGCAAAACAAAGGATAAATAAAAGAGAGCAAATAAAGAACTCATAAATAAAAGTATAATTTTTTATTGCATACGAAAGAAATACAAGAACTAAAGAACAAAAGAACCGCGCTCTGCCTTGTACAAAATCTTCTCTCCCCTCCCAAACTTTTGCTCTTAACTGCTCCTAAGTTGATTCCTTCCTATCCCCCTATGCAAAGGCTTTAGAGAGATTCCAGGGAGTGATACTTCCAGGTAGAAGTACAGGAGCCTTTTTATAGGTTTTAACATGGGAGAGGTCTTTATATTTTTTCGATATGGGACTAAAGAAAAGAATACATAAGTAGCTAAAATTTAATTTCATAATAAATCAATGGTTAGGTAGATGTGGTTAAGCTCAATCCATGTCAAAATTGGCATCCAATTCTTGCTTTGATTCATGTTTGACCATCTGATCTTCTTTCACTCGTATATCACTCCATCAAAGATTTAATCAAGTTGGAATAGCCCTTGGTAGTTGGATTTTTTCTAGGTTTATGCTTGGCCATTGGATTGAGATCCAATGACTAGATTGTGCACAAGTCCTCTTTCTTCCATCAACATATCCAATCACCATTGCCCTTGTTGCCAAATTCCTTGCCACCATCGAAATCCTTGTTGTTGCCATCAAGATCGTCGTTGAGATGGTGGTTGGTGATGTTGATCATGGTGAGCTCGGCACCATGGAGGAGTAAGGTACAGCAGTTGGTGGATATTCAACCGGAATGAGAGGGATGGTGGATTGGATCAGGTAGAGATGGTGGCACTGGGTGGTGGCCATGGTGTTAATCACGATGATGGCCAATGATGAGGAGAATGCCCGGTGGCTTGGGTGGAGGCAGGAGATGGTGAAACAACGGTGGCTAGCGGGGGATTAGGCTGAGAGGAGGCCACATAGCTGATGATGATGATGATGCCATTTGGGGAAGAAATCGAGTAGTGGGGTAGCTAGATTTTGGAAAATCGAGCTGGAGATGAGGTGCATGGCAGCTTCCCAACATCTTAGGTTGGTAAAAATGATGTCCAGTGGATGGCGACGGCATTTAATAGCATAAAACTTTCCACAATCCATGGTTCTAAGATGTGGATTGACAGGAATGGCTACCGGAGGATAGCTCAACATTTCATAGACCAAGTGATTGATCCATTATGAACTGGTTGCTTTAAAATTCATGTAATTCATTAACAATATTTAAACTTCAATATGGGCTCATTTTAAGTCTGATTCGCTTCAAACTTATTTCATTTGAATCTATAAATCAAGTTCTTTGCATTGACAATCTTATTTCCTATAAATAATATATAAAAGTATCAATTTTAAATAAATTAAGATAATTTAATTCTTAAATTAATACTTATGTATATGTATAATGTGATTATCACCTACATATCCTAGTTCTGCAAGTTATGGCTAAGTATAGGATTTGGCCTAAATGTACCTTAGCCTAGCATACCCTAGTACTACATATCCTGGCTAAGTATAGAGATTCGACCTAAATCTACCTTGCCTGGCATATCCTAATTTTGTGTATTATGGCTAAGTATGGAGATTCAGTTTAAACATGCCTCATCCTGGTAGATCCTAGTTCTACATATTATGGCTACATATGGAGATTTGACCTAAATATACCTCAGCCTGGCAGACCCTAGGTCTACATATTATAGCTAAGTATGGAGATTTGACATAAACATGCCTTAGCCTGGCAGATTCTAGTTCTGTATATTATGCTTAAGTATAGAGATTCGGTCTAAATGTGCTTCAGCCAGGTAGATCCTAGTTTTACATATTATAGCTAAGTTTGGAGATTTAGCCTAAATGTGCCATAACCTAGTAGAACTTCATTCTGCACATTCTAGTCAAGTATGAACCTTTGGCTAAATTGACCTTCGACCTAATTTATCCTCGGCCTAGAGAACTCTCAGCATGGTTCATATTCAGTCAGCATAGTTCATACTTAGCATGGTTCATATTTAGCCAGTATGATTCATACTCGGCAATGTTCATACTTTGCTTGATTGACCTTTAGCTTGATCAACTTCAACCCCTTCAAAAGGCTCATCAATGACAGTATACTGATGTGACAATTAAATATTCCAATTTAAATATTAAAATAAATATTAACTAATCTATATTTATTAAGAATTGATTTTTTTATTAGAATTTTATAGAAAAGGAGTTCATGAATTGAAAGAGCTTGATTTTTGGCATCCAATAGTATAGACGGTACTCAAATCGGAGTTCAAACGAGTCCAAAATCAAATTTTAAAATTTATATGAAATTTGTTGTCCAGTTGGCCAACCTAAGAGGGGGGTGAATTGGGTTTGAAAACTTTTTAATAAGTATGTGCCTTTTGAAATCTTTGTATAGTGAGTGAAGTGTATTAAGTATTGTGTGCAAAAGCAAATGAATAAGCAAAGATAAGAACAATCACAAACTATTGACCCTTTAAGTGATTTTGATGATAACAAAATATTGGAGCGCATTACAAGTTTTTGTAGGATGATTTTAATGCTCAATTGCAACTCCTACAACCTTTTTATATGTCATGTGCAGTGTTGTAAAAGTTTCATGTAAAGAAGAATCCAAAGAAAAAAATGATGTAATATTCATGAAAATGGGTTGCTTTCATCTGTTTTTCAAGTTTAAATTCTTTAGAATCTATTATTAGTTTAGTTGGGAAGAGTCTTGAATGATTAAGAGTCGCTGGATGAATTCTGGAGAAGAGTTGAAGATTTTATTGAAAATTCACTCCAGCCGACTCGTGTAAGGAAAGCCGACTCTAGTCCATGGCACGATTGAAGAATTCTGGCATGCAGAGATCCGAGCCAACTCGAAGGGACCCGAGCTGACTCATCCAGAGCTTCATTTCTTGAATCAGACAGGTGAGTCGACTCGAAATCAATCTGAGCCGACTCAACAATTCAGTTAGGGATCCGAGTTGATTCTTCAGTAATTCGAGCTGACTCCTCTAGAGTACAACTTCAAAGACCTGAGAATTCGAGCTGACTCGACTAAGGTGAGCCAATTCAACTAGAGTAAGGAATCATCGACACTGAGGATCCGAGCTGACTCGACTGTGGTGAGCCGACTTGACTAGAGTGAAGAATCAACTCTTTGAGGATCCGAGCCAACTTGAAGCATCCGAGCAAACTCGAACATCGATTCTAGGAAAGTAACGGCTAGTTCTAGAACTTCATTTTTGAATTTAAAAAGTACTCCAATGATCAAATATCAAATTCCAATGGTCTACAATGACTATTTCCACCTAAGAAGAGTACAAGACTTTATAAATGAGGGATTTGGACAACCTTTAAAGAAGCTAATGCATAATTGAACATTAAATAAGCTTGTGAGAAAGAGAGCACTAAAAGAACATTCAAGTCAGCCTTCAAGTCTTCACCAACTCCAATCAAAAGCTTGAAGCACTTATTGAAGAAGAAGAAGAAGCCATTAAAGTGCATTAAAGCACATTTAAGAAGGCTTCTCTTGAGCTGCAACTGCAACCATCAGACAACTTGGGTTTGTCATTAGTTTCTTACTTTTTCTTAACTCTTTTATGAGTTTGTGGGTTATTGGTAAGCCCAGTTGAAAAACCAAGTGTAGGTTTTTGGTGAGCTTGATTAAAAACCAAGTGTGGGTTGTTAGTGATCCCATTTTAAAACTAACATTGTAAGGGTTTTTGGTGAGCCCGGTCAAAACCAAGGTTAGGTTCTTGGTGATCCTGTTGAAAACCAAGAGTTGGATTTTTGGTGAGCCCATTTGAAAAACCAAGTTGGGTTTTGGATTGTGAGCCCGGTAAAACAATCCGACTATATTTCGATGGTGAATATAGTGGAAATCCCAAGTGATATCTTGGTAGTGGAGGTAGGAGTGAGGGTGCTTTGAACCATTATAAATTTTTTGTGTTTGCATTATGCTTTTTCTGTTTGTGTTTGCTTCTGCTTTTAATTATTTAAAACACAGTACCTCCACACTAAAAAAGAATTAAAAGAGCACATATCAGCTCAAAATTTTCAAATTTTCAATTCACCCCCCTCTTGGAAAAGCTACCTGGATAACAACTGGTATCAGAGCTGTGTCTTTGAACTTATTTAGAGTAAAGATTAATGGCTCATCCCATGAGTACCTCCTTGGTCGAAGGCCAATCCACTAATAGACCTTTATTGTTCATTGGCACGAATTATTCTTACTAGAAAGCTAGAATGAGGATATACATTCAAGCTATTGATTTTCAACTGTAGAAGGTCATTCTTAAGGGTCCACAAACATCTACGATTAAAGTTGATGGTGTGGATGTCCCAAAACCTGAAGAGGGTTGGGATGAACATGACAAGAAAATGGGTGAACTGAATGCCAAAGCTATGAACTTACTATGTTGTACTTTGGATGCAAACAAATTTAACCAAAATTTCACATGCAACCCAGCTAAGAAAATTTGGGATAAACTCGAAGTGACCCATGAAGGAACTTTCCCAGTGAAGACCTCAAAAATTAATCTTCTAACACATAACTATGAATTATTTAAATTGGAGTAAAATGAAACCATCTCTGCCATGTTTTCATAGTTTACAGATATTATTAATGGCTTGAAAAGTCTTGGCAGGGTTTATTCTAATGCAGACTTAATATAGAAGATTCTAAGATCACTTCCAGACAATGGGGCCCTAAAGTAACTGTCATCCAGGAAGCAAAAGATTTAAATACACTACCTCTGGATGAACTGCTGGGTTCTCTCATCACACATGAACTGACCATGCAGAATAGGAATGAAGATGATTAAAAAAAGAAAAAAACTATTACCTTCCAAGCTGTGGACTCTGGTCTTGATTTTGATGATTGATAAAATATTTAAGTATATATTAGTACTAATTATATTTTAAGTATATTTTTCAGATCTTAGTACTCAACCTTGTTGAATGAAGAAATATATGTTTTTTAGTTGAAGAATGTCTTTAATTTAATTGAAAATGAAGTTATAAGGACTTTGGAATATAAGGAAGACTTGGAAGGGCTCAAGGTTTAAATTTGAAGAAGTTTCAGCAAAGTTTCAGCTTGGCACAGTGAAGTGTCGATACTTAGAAATGAAGTGTCGACACCTGAGGATCAAGTGTCGATACTTGAAGAGTGAAGTGTCGACTCAAGGCCTGAGATAAAATAAAAGACTGCAAAAAGTACCTTCAGTCAAGTGTCGACACCAGGAGCTGAAGTGTTGATACTTAGAAGTGAAGTGTCGACACCTAGAGAATGAAGTGTCGATACTTGGAAGTCAAGTATCGACTCACGAGGGTCAAGTATCGACACTTGGACCATAATGGCTAGTTTTTCTGAAGTGCAGAACTTCCCCAACTTGGCTCCAACGGCTAGTTTCTCCTTCCTAACAGCTATAAATGGTCATTTAAGTGTTGGGAGGCTATATAAATATCAAAAATCAATTGGAGAGGTAATCCTTTGGTGAGATCATTGAATATTCTTCAAGGATTCAAGAGTTGAGTGATTCAAGCCTTCAAGCTTCCAAGTTTCAAAGAGAGCAATCAAAGTCTACATCCACAAGCATTAATCAAAGGCTTCATTAACTTGAAGACAAGATCTTCATCAACATTCAAGAGCTTCAAAAAGATATTTGCTTTATTTTAGAAAGCTTTTATTGTATTCATTTATACTTGCTCTTACATTGTTTAACTTAAGATTTTTGGTGAGCCTTGGAAAACTAAAGAGATTTTTGGTAAGCCTTGAAAACCAAAATGGTTGTTGGTGAGCCTTGAAACCCACTAGGATTTTACTTGTGAGTCCGAAGCCAAAACAAGTTGTGTAGGTTCTTGATTAGCCCGTAAAACCAAGGGTGGTTGTTGGTGAGCCTTGAAACTAACTAGGATTTGACTTGTGAGCCCGAAGCCAAAATAAGTTGTAAAGGTTGTTGGTAAGCCTAAGTTATAAAACCAATCTTAGTGGATTCCCAAGGAGATCTTGGGGAGTGGATGTAGGTGCATTGGAGTGCATCGAACCACTATAAATTTCTTGTATTTGTGTAATTATTTCTTTGTGCATTTACTTTTTTTACTCCGCTGCATATTATTTTGAAGCACACAAATACATTGCCAAAATATAAGCACTTGATTTGCAATTAGCACATACTTGCTTTAGTTTATTGCAAATAGTTGAAAAGTTTTATAAAACCCAATTCACCCCCCCTCTTGGGTTGCCTACCTGAGCCTTCAAAAGCTGCATTAGAATCAATGAAACAAGATAAAAAATTGGAAGATGACTGCTCCTCCTCCGAAGATGACTTAGAAGATGAAGATATAGCTATGGTCATGAGGAGATTTAGAAGGTTTATGGGAAAGAAGAAGGGAAGGTACTTCAGAAAATTTCACAAGAAAGGTGAACACAGTAAGGACAAGGAAAGAGAAAAAGAAAAGGATCAAATGCCCACATGTTATGAGTGTAAGAAACCTGGGCATATCCATCCTGATTGTCCTTTGTTAAAGAAAATATTTAAGAAGAAGAAGAAGAAAGTGATGGTTGCGACTTGGAGCGATAGTGAGGAGTCGACTTCAACTGAAGAGGAAGAGACCACAAAAACTGCCAATCTATGCCTTATGGGTCTCGAAGATGAGGTAATGTCCCCTGAACCTCAAGTTGAATTTACTTTTGATGAACTAAATTTTGCATTCCATGATTTGCTTTCAGAATTTAAAAAGGCTGGAATAAAAATTAGAGCTTTAAAGAACAAAAATGATTCTTTGTTAAAAGAAAAGGAAGAGATTTCAGAAAAGAACAAGTTATTGCAAAAAGAATTAACTGTCTTTTCTAAAAATAACAAAGCTTTGGAAATTGAGGAAAATCTATTTCTTAAGAAAAATAAAGCTTTGATCGATGAAAATACTAATTTGAAAAAGGAGATGAAAAAACTCAAGCCTTTGGTTGAGAAGCTTACTTTAAGTTCAAATAAGCTTGAGTTGATTTTAAAAGAGCAAAGAAATTCAAGTAACAAGGCTGGAATCGGTTATAACTCTTCAAATACAAATGTAATTTCAGCTACTAAATTTATATCTTTAAAAGCATATGAACTAATATCTATACTTCAAAAAGCTTTTGTATCAAATGCTTCCACATCCATTTCAAGAGCTTCAAAGTACATACCTAAGATTTCAAATCAAAAGTCTTTTAAGTCAAATGGTTCTACATCTGCATCACATGGTTTTACATCTAGAAGTTCAAAATTTACATCTTTTCAAAATACTAGAATTGTTTGTTATGCATGTGATGGGGTTGGACACAAATTTTTCCAATGCAATTTGTTAAAGAAAAATGAAAATGCAAAGAATAGAATTAGAAAGATTTGTGTTTCCAAAGGAACCACCTCTACTAACTTGTAAGGACCCAAGGTAGCTTGGGTATCTAAAAGAACTTCTTGATTATTTTGCAAGAATGTCTTGCAGCCCAAAAAAATAAAAAAAAGATGTTATCTGGATAGTGGCTGTTCAAGACATATGACAGATGACAAGGATCAATTCATCATCCTAGAGATGAAAGAAGGAGGTTTGGTAACTTTTGGAGATAATGGCAAGGAAAAAATAATCGGAATTGGTAAGATCAAAATAACCCCCTCTACTTTTATTAAAAATGTATTGCTAGTAGACAAATTGAAGCATAATTTGTTAAGTATTAGTCAATTATACGATAAAGGCTTCAAGGTTGTCTTTGAATCATCTATGTGTATAGTGACTAACTCACTTGATTCTATAAACAAATTTATTGGACATAGACTTGGAAATATTTATTTGGTAGATTTGAATGATCTAGCAATATCAGTAGTTCCAGTCTAGTAGCAATGAATGCCAAGACCAAGGAGTCTTGTTTATATTGGCATAGATGATTAGGTCATGCTAGCATGCATACTATTGCCAAATTAATTTCTAAGAATCTTGTTAGAGGTTTACCTAAATTTAAAGTTGATTTTGAACATGTTTGCGATGCTTGCAAAATAGATAAACAAACTAAGGGGAGTTTTAAATCTAAAAATATGATTTCAGCTTCTAGACCCCTTAAGCTACTTCACATGGGCTTATTTGGACCAACTAGGACCATAAGCTTAAGTGGTATGAAATATGCACTTTTGATAGTAGATGATTTTTCAAGATTTACATGGATCTTGTTTATTGCACATAAAGATGAAACTTTCAAAGTTTTTCAAAAATTTTATAAGAAAGTTTCGAACCAGAAAAATCTTTCAATTATATCTATTAGGAGTGATCACAGCACGAAATTTGAAAATCAATTTTTTATTGATTATTGCACAGAAAATGGCATTGACCATAACTTCTCCGCCCCTAGAACACCACAACAAAATGGTGTTGTAGAGAGAAAAAATAGGACTTTGGAAGAGATGGCCCGAACAATGCTATGTGAAGGCAACCTTCCAAGGTACTTTTGGACAGAAGCGGTGAACACTGTTTGTTATATTTTAAACCGTGTTTTGATGCGGCCAATTTTAAAGAAAACCCCTTATGAGCTTTCGAATAAAAAGAAATCAAATAATAATTATTTTCATGTTTTTGGTTGTAAATGCTTTGTGCTGAATAATGGAAAGGATAACCTAGAAAAACTTGATGCTAAATCAGATGAATCTATATTCCTTGGTTATTCAATACATAGCAAAACATATAGAGTATTTAATAAAAGAAGATTAACTGTAGAAGAATCAGTACATGCTATATTTGATAAAACTAACTCCTCACCTTCAAAGATAGAAGAGTGTATATATAATGATGTAGGTATACTTGAAAAGAAAATGGAAGATATGAGCATATAAGAGAAACCAACTCAAGAAGGAGAAGAAGTGGTAAGCAAAGATCATGCTGATCTACCAAAGGAATAAAGGTATGTAACTTCTCATCCAAGAGATTTAATCATTGGTGATCCCTCTCAAGGTGTTAGGACTAGGTCATCACATAGAGAAGTACATGATTACCTAGCATTTGTATCACAAATAGAGCCACATAGTTTAAAAAAAGCTGAGAATGACCCAAACTGGATGATGGCCATGTATGAAGAACTAAACCAGTTTGAAAGAAATAATGTGTGGACTCTAGTTGATAGACTATCAGACCATCCCATTATAGAAACCAAATGGGTCTATAGAAATAAACTAGATGAATAAGGTAAAGTAATTAGCTAATGGATACAACCAAGAGGAAGGAATAAACTAGATGAACAAAGCAATGTTGGTAGCTAATGGATACAACCAAGAGGAAGGAATAGATTTTGATAAAACCTATGCACCCGTAGCAAGACTAGAGGCCGTAAGATTACTACTTGCATTTGCTTGCTATAAGAATTTCAAACCTTTTCAAATGGATATAAAAAGTGTATTTTTAAATAGTTTTATATCTGAACAAGTTTCTGTAAAATAATCACCAGGTTTTGAAAGTCATGCTTTTCCTAATCATGTTTTTAAACTCAATAAAGTATTGTATGGACTTAAACAAGCACCTAGAGTATAGTATGATAGATTGAGCAAATTCTTAATTAAAAATAATTTTATAAGAGGAAATATAGATAAAACTCTTTTTATCAAAAAGAAGAACAATGATATGTTAGTTGTACAAATTTATGTTGATGATATTATATTTGGTGCAACTAATGAAATTCTTTATAAAGAATTTGCTGAGTTGATGCATGGTGAATTTGAAATGAGTCTAATGGGTGAACTAAATTACTTCCTTGGACTTCAAGTGAAATAAACAAAGGATGGGATCTTTATAAACCAATCCAAAAACATCAAAGAAATCATCAAGAAGTTTGGTATGGAGATAAGCAAAGAAGCAAGCACACCCATGAGTCCTACCTGCAGATTAGATAAAGATGAAGATGGCAACAACATTGATCAAAAACTATATCGAGGTATGATCGGATCACTGTTGTATTTAATTGCTAGTAGACTTGATATCTTGTTTAGCGTATGTGTTTGTGCTAGATTTTAATCTAATCCTAAAGAATCACATATGCTTGCAGTAAAAAGAATTATAAAATATCTAAGAGGAACAAGTAATTTAGGTCTATGGTATTTAAAGCAATTTTCATTAAAATTAAATTTAATTGGTTTTTTGGATGCTGATTATGGTGGATGCAAAATAGATAAAAAAAGTACTAGTGGTATATGTCAATTTCTAGGGTTGAATTTAATCTCATGGCACTGTAAGAAACAAAACTCTATATCACTATCTACTGCCGAGGCAGAGTATATAGCTGCAAGGAGTTGTTGTGCACAAGTACTTTGGATTAAATAACAACTAAAAAACTTTGGTGTTACATAATCCAAAATTTCTATCAAATGTGATAACACAAGTGCTATCAATTTGTCAAAAAATCTAATTCAACTTTCTAGAACAAAGCATATAGAGATTAGACATCATTTTATTAGGGATCATATTTTAAATGATGATATTGTGCTTGAATTTGTTCCTACTGAAAATCAACTTGCTGATATTTTTAATAAACCTCTTAACTTAAGCATTTTTTGTTTGAGCCGTAGGACTTAACCTAAGCCCTTATACTTTGTTATTTCATTCCTATTGGCTTAGAACTCTAGTTTCCAACCTAAGAACTCCTTCCTTCCATCTTGACTTACCTTTTCTAGCTTAAACCCTTGCAATCCTCTTGAGCTTGAGTAATGGCACTGAAGAAAGCTATCGCAAAACACCCCCGAGCCAATAAAGAAAGCTCTCTAAGAGAAAGAAGATCAAAAAGAAGAGAAGATGAGTTGACTCGAAGTCGACAACAGGTAGAGGAACAAGAGGCATCACCTTCTCCACCAAGACAAGTAGTTTCCATGGCAATTCGTTCGGTCACAAGTGGAGGAAGGATAATTTTTTCATTCTTAAAGGACCTAGGGCTTCGGATTGGTAACATGATTGAAGATCAAGGTTGGTCATTCTTCTATTCTTTGAATGTTCCTACATATCCCAACCTGGTACAAAGTTTTTATGAGAATCTAATTTTGGAAGAACATCACATTGGATCCACTATCAAAGGAAAAAGAATAATTATGATAGAAGAAAGGTTGAGCAGTTTGCTTGAAATGCCTAATAAGGGTGTTAACCATCTAGTTCTAAAGGACAGACAAAAAACCCTCAGAAATCTTGGAAAGGAGTGGAAATGTAAAAGCTAACTTCCTTTTCTTAGATATGAGACTACTACACAACTTCATCCGCAGGATTTTTCTCCAAAGAATAGGTCGATTTGACTGGGTGAGTAAGAGAGACCTATGCTTCATGGGACACCTGATTGAGGGGGAGGCTCTCAATTTACCACATATTATGTTACTATAGATGAAGGAAGCTATAAGGAAGGTGAAGGCCTGTCTCTTATATAGAATGGTTTTCTGGTGGGGGCTCCAGGATCAGACACAGATTACTGGGCCCTATTTGGTTTATTTAGTCATATATCACAATTTTGTAACCAAGAAAGATTGAGTCTTGTATGAGTCTAGTGAGAGTCAAAAGGAAAGGATACACTACTTTCGAGTTCCACCAGGCCTCATCTAGGAGCCAGAGGCCTCTACATCAGCCAAGTGGACCTTGTATGCCAACCTAGGGTCCAAGATTCCTGCAAGATGCTCAGATGCCCTCCAAATAATTTCCAGATGCCAAGGAATATTCCACATACCAGGCCACCCTAGGATCATAAAGACATACCTGCGCCTTAGCCCAGGAGAATTCAAGAACCAGGTCCATAAAGAACCAAGATTCCATATTGATTCCAGGTATATTCTAGCCCAGGGCATCCCAGCTTCCAAGAGGCCCAAAGCCCATGCGCCCAAGCCTTTGGCCTGCCCCCTTGCTGCCCCTTGAGCCCAACATAACATTCAAAGGAGGTGTCCCCACTTGTTGACTTGGTCCAAGCTAAGAAGAAGAATTCAAATGGAAGAAGGAAACCTAGTTTCATTCAACTTGTATACTCCTAGTTTTAGGTTTATTTTGAAGTCTTTCTCCCACTTGAATTATGTTAACCTATTCTAACTAGGAGAAGACTTGTAATCCCTTTAGGAGAGGGCATGGGACTCTATAAATACCCCACCCCTCTTCTTCTTGTTATCAATCTTTTTTCATATGAATTAAACTTTGTTGAATTTTGCTTTGAGTTATTCTTGTGTTGGTGTTCTTGAGTTATTGGTGTGTTCTTCTTGTGCTTGGCCGAACCCCTACTCCAAGTTTTCATCCACACCCTAGCTTACTGCCTTCCAAGCCTTCATACGCCCAAAAAAGGAGTGCCATAGGCCACCTAAGCAAGGAGTCCATCATCCTTCACCAAGCTGCCCACTCCAAACACTGATTCCACCTTCTTCTAACCCTAATCTCCTTTTATTATTTTGTTGTTGCTTTCTAACAATCCTCTGATACTTGCAGGATCCTCGAGATGTTTTACCTCTTTAGAGGAGGCTTTCTTTGCCTCCAGGATCACCTCGAACATCCATCTACTTCAAGGGAACTGAAGCTTAATCATTCAGGCTCCAATCAGAGTGTGAGTGATCTCTTCAATTGTAGATTCTTCAATCTCTGTCTGGTAACATCCATCCCTTCTCTTGATTTCTAATTTGATAAAGATTAGCTATCTTAAGCCAGGAATTTTTCAATTCTCAGGTCCTGATTCTTGTTATTTTGCATGAGTATGCTTGCGATATAATGATTCTTTGCATTGCTGATTATCCTGCTAGTTCTTACTTAATTTTGGAAACTTAGCCTACAAATTTAATGTTCAAAAAGTATAAAAAAATTAGTTTACTATTTTGTCTTATATATTTAGCAATCTTAGAGTCGTCCCACATCATTTTGGTATCAGAGCGGGTTTAGGATAGTTTTTATTTGTATTATTATCACAAACCCTAATTTCTGCATCCTGTCACCTGCTTTAGAGGTCTAGGTTTTGATCAATTTTGGCATCTTAAACATTTTATTTTTCTATGAAATTTGCATGTCATGTCTTTTGTTTTGTCTTGATAACTTTCATAATTTTAAATTAATTTTATAGAAACTTTAATTCACTAAAATTTGGCATATTAGAAGTCCTAACTAAAATCCTAATATTTCTATATCAGTCAAAAAAGCCCTAGGATTTGCATCATTATATAATTTTTTTAATATAAAATTTGGTAGAGTTCATCATCACCATCCATCCTCTGTTCTATAATTTTCTAGATTTTTTTCTACCTCAGTAACTATATCAAAACCTGCATCATCTGAAACCTTAATTTCTTGAATTCTGCTATTTCTACACTATTACTTAACCAAACCTAACCAACTTCCACACACCCCAATCCCATGCCCAATTTGTTTGCTAACATAATCAACCTAAACTTAACTTACCACCTCATAAAATATACATAAAATATTTTATTTTCTGATTATTTTAGATTTCATCAGGATCATCGATTGCCATCATCTACATTAAACTAATCTTAAGGGTACTTTCTCTATCTCAGATCAGGGCAGGAGGTCATAACCTGTCCTAGGCCCAAAATAATCTCCTTGCATTCTCACCCAAACCTTAATTAAAATTAATTAGACTTAATTTACCCTAGTGGGCTAGGTGACACCCAACAGGTCGGGTCCGAACCGTGTGGGCCAACTGGTATATTTAATCCTATGGCTATTATTGAAAACTGGTATCTAAGGCTGGGGGTCCAGAGTCAAACGACCTAAGTGGACTGGTGGTTTATAATTAGGACCTTATGACAAGCAGGGGGAGCCTCTCACCACCCCACCCCCTACCTGGTCAATAGAAGGATTAGCTGCTGGGTTAAGTGTAAGTTGAGCAGACCCACTCAGTTTTGGCTCTAGGTGTAGGAAACCCTAGCTTGTAATAACCTTTTGCATGCTTGATTACATCATGACACCTTGTTTGATTGTTTGCATGATCGCTAGATTAGAAATCCAATACCCATAGCCTCAACCCAACCCAACCTAGTGTAACCATGGAGCCCAACCCTAGGAGAGTCACTAGGTACATTGTGTTACAAGTAGATAAATTTGGTGGTGATGCTAAGTTTGACGATTATCTTAGGTGGGAAAGAGTTATGGATCTGTATTTTGAAAGTCATAATGATTTCTATTATGACAGAAGCTAATTCAATTTTGCTAAACCTAAGTTAGTTCGCCAAGCTAAGATATATTGGAATGAAGTTGAGAGAATGACTAGACTAGAAGGAAAACCCATAACTACTTGGACAACCATGAAAAGCAAACTTAGGGAAAAGTACCTACCCAGATCCTATGACTCTAGATCTTTTTACTCTAGAACCTATGAACCCATATCCCATGAGCCCAGTAGACACATGACCCATAGAGATGAACCCTGGCCCTATGAGCCCAAGGAACCCATAACTTATAGAACTGAACCCAGGAGACCTACAACCTATAGATCTGAGCCCACATCCTATGAGCCCAACAGGATTAGTACCCCTAGATATGAACCTAGTGTTAGTCCACTTTCTCTTAGTCAACCTAAACCCACTATGATAAGTGCCTATAGTTAGAACCCTAGTATTAATCAGGAATACCTTAGTCAACCCATCCCTCCATAATTAGTTGACGATGACCAAACCCAGATAGAACCAACCCGGAGTTAGTTGAGTCGGAAGTCCAATACAATCAACCCAGCTCAATTATGGAACCCAATCTTAAAGCTTTCATGAAGACCATGATTGAATGATTCGATCAAATGATCCACAAGCTTGACCAAACCAATACCCAACTCCAAACCTAGCTTGCCCAGTCGACCACCCAAACCAACCAAATGACCCAAACCAATAACCAAGTAAGCAATAGGTTGGACCAGGTAGAAGCCAATCCAGTGTAGTTAATCCAGTAGATACCCAGGTAGAAGTTGACCCAGAGTTAGATGGCCCAGATCACATCTAAGCAATAATGCAAGAGTAGTTAGAGGAAGGGAACCTAGATCCTATTACTAGAGCACCACCTGAGGAAACTTTAGAAGAGTACCTAATTATAGAGCCTAATCCTGAATTTCATGAGCCATAAGAGTTTATTAAGAACTTGATCTCTTTAAATCAGTACCCTCAGGATGAAGTTACTCCATTGCCTCCAATTGATCTTTTCCCGGAAATTAATGACCCATTCTTCCATAATGTAGACCCTGTAGGACTACCTCAAACCCATAAGATTAATCTCATTAGTCTAGAACTCATCCCTGAAGCCCCTTCTAGTATTCTACTCTTTCTGATTAACCTTGAACCATCGCCTTGTTTATCATCCTGCCAGAGTAACCCTGAACCCACCTCTTATTTTCTATCCTTTTTTGAAACTTCTTCTATTTTTTTTACTATTAGGTTACATTTTATAGGAGTTTTGGTGGGGACACCGGAGGCACCAGAATAAGACAGAGGCTTTTCAACCCTCTGTGAATTGATCAATAATTTATGAATCCATCTGTAATAAGGGCTTAGCCCATCTGAGTCCATTTTATTTGTTATTTGAGTCTTTTGAGTTGTTATTTCAGTTCTGTACTAGTCAGCTCATGTTGAGCTAGTTCAGTCCAGTGTTAGTTAGCTCATGTCGAGCTAATTTTAATTTTTTGAGTCCTGTTCAACCATATTGAAGATTCAAGACCACATCATACAAGTGAAGACCAAGTCCAGCCTGATTGAAGACATGGAAGTTGAGCCCAAGTCCAACCCAGCTTGAAGATTTGAAGACCCCAGGAGGAAAATTTAGAAAATCCTGATTCCTTGTAGATGCCCTCCAGATGCCCAAATTCCCTTCCAGATGCCAAAGTATATTCATAGACCAGGGCATCCATGATTCCAGAGGTCCATCTGCATCATAGCCCAAAGAAATCAAGCCCAGGCACCAAGCCCAAGCCCCTAAGAAGCAAGATACCAGGGAATATTCCTGCTACATGGCTACCAGGCCACCCCAGCTTCCAAAGGCCCAAACCCATGCACCCGAGCCCCTTTGGGCCAGCCTCTTACTTCTCTTAGAAGCCCAACACGCCCCACTAGGTGTCCTTAGAGTGTTGGCCAAGTCAAGAGAATTTTTAGGGATTTTTTCTACCTAATGTTTCCTTATTTTCTAGCAAGGGTTTGAGAGGGAAAAGGATTCTTATGTAATGTCAATTGTACCCTTACTTGGAGCCCAAGGTTAAGGGTCTATCTAAAGGACCCTAGCCTCTTGTATGAAGGGAGATTTTGATATATGAAATAAAACTTGAGTTCTTCTATTGCTTTGAGTGTTACCCTGCTATGTGCATAAAGGGGTTTGAGAGTTCTTCTTCCCGGTGTTTGCAACCATCTTCCTGCCGCCAACCATCCTTCCAGCCCCCTCAAAAACTTTCTTTCTTTTGTTATTTTTCTTTGTTTTCTTGATTTTATTTGAGTTTTCTAACCCCTGACAGGTCATTTGCAGGTCCCCGAGTTTCTATGAATCCAACGACTCCGCCGAGCAGAAAACCGGGTATCCGCGGATCTTTGGCTTGATTTTCCAGGCCGCATCCATTGAGGAACGAGAGATCCCTTCACTAAGATCTTCACCGGGCACTTCAGATGTTGTCAGGTACACCCCCTCTATCTCCAGTCTTTATATTGTAGGAGAACTTGCCCTAATCGAGGCTTCTCAGCCCCGGTGATCCTTCTTTAGTACTTTTCTAGGATCTAATCTGCATGCTTGTCTTCAAAAATTCATATAAAATTTCCTACAATTAATTTTGATATAAAATTCGGTAATTAATCACCTAACCCCACATATAAAACATATAAAAAGAATTGCATGCATATTAGTCCCCCATCATTTGATATCAGAGCTTAGATTAGGGCTTGTTTTCTGTAATTTTTCAATCTATATATACTCTGTTATTTAAATTATTTCTCCCTGATCAGAACTCCAAAATTTCTGAAATTTATTTTTCTGGATTTATTATAATTCAAAATAATTTTCAGAATTTTTTCAGATTTTATTTCAGCCTGTGAATCTTCTTCAAGCCGAAATACAGCCTGTAAATTTTTGGCTCTGTTTTTTCAGCAAGACAAGTTTGGAAGTTTTAGGGTTTTGTTTAGCATCTTTTGCATATCTTTTAATTTTAGTATATTTCCTGCATATTAGGACATAATTTGCAAGTTTTCTTCTATTTAAGAAAATACCAAAATTAAAAAAAAATACATATTCTCTAAAAATACAAAAAAAAAAAAACATCTAAACCCTAATTTGTATCCTCATTTGCATGCCATCATTGTATAATTTACTTTTAAGGGCACTCTTGCTATATCAGATGGGGGGAGGATTTGATCACCTCTCCTTAGCCCAAAACCACATCCCTTGCATTCGGTCCCAAGCCTTAACCTAAAATCGATTAGACTTAATTTGCCCTAGTGGGCTAGGGACACCAACTGGTCGGGTCCGGGCTAAGTGTCAGATCATTGTGTCAAGCTAACCTATATGTGCCTTGTGTTCAGTGTCTAGAATGGTGGTTTAGGGATTCAATCCCGAAGGGCTTGTGTGTTGGTCCGCCTACCTGGTCAATCTCTGATTGGTGTCTAGGATTGGCAATCAGGGACCTAACACTCCCCTTACACCTGCCTGGCTGAGTACAGGGTTACTATAGACTAGTTTGCCACCCTGATTGAGCATCTAGTTTGGACTCTAGGTCTAGTCAGCTGTAGTCGGTCTAATCGAGTCTTGCATGAGCACTAGATCAGGGGTTTAATATCACCCACCTCCTTCACAAATGTCTGAACCCATGGAAAATTGTCTGAACCCATGGAAAATTTGCAAGCCCAAATAAAAGCACTCACTGAGCAACTAACCCAATCCATGGCCCAGTTAATTCAGTCTGGTACCCAAACTAACAATAGAATTGACCATCTTGCCAATAGGTTTGACCAGTTAGAAGGCCGTGTAGGGACCATACAAAGAACCCATGGGTCACAGTCTGAGCCAGATCCCGAGTCCCCTCAACATAGGAGGACCCCAAACCCTGATCCATACCATGAGGTCGAACCTAGGAAAGCCCCTTATCCTGACCCGTACTACAATCCTCAACCTAGGAGGACCCCAAACCCTGATCCATACCGAGAGGTTGAACCTAGGAGAGCCCCTTAGCCTGACCCATACTATAATACTGAACCTAGAAGAACTCCTTACTATGACCCTTATTATGATACTGAACCTAGAAGAACCCCTTACCATGACCCTTATTATGATACCGAACCTAGGAGAACCCAATACTCTGACCCATATAGGGAGTCCAATCCTAGGAAAACCCAATACTCTAACCCATATAGGGAGTCCAATCCTAGGAGAACCCAATACTCTGACCCATATAGGGAGCCCAATCCTAGGAGAACCCAATATTCTGACCCATATAGAGAGTCAAACCCTAAGAGAACCCAATATCCTGACCCATATAGGGAGCCCAACCTTAGGAGGACCCCATACCATGATCCATCCTTAGAACCTGATCATAGAGCTGACCCAAAATCCTATGACCCCAGATCCTATAATCCCATGATCCATAGATCTTCACCGTTGTCCTATGAGCCTAGAGAACCCATAACCCCTAAGTATCAGCCTAGTACTAGTCATGCTTTCCCTAGTCAACTTGAACCCCATAGGGTTAGTATCTCTAAATATGAACCCAGTAGTGAGCCACTACCCCTTATACAACCTGAACCTACTAGGAGTAGTACCCATAATCAGAGACCAGAACCTAACCAATTTCCTGCTAGCCGACCTTCTCCAACCATTCCTGAGATTCACAAGGCTTACATTAACGCGGAAGTGTATGAAGCTAATGTGAGCCTAGTGGATGAGTATGAGGGAGAAGAGGAGACACCTTTAGTAGACCTCGAATTAGCTGACCCAGTAGATACCCAGGTAGAAACCAACCCAGAGCTAATTGACCTTGACCACATCCAACCTTAAGCTATAGTGGAAGAACAACTAGAGGAAGAGAACCTAGGTACTGCTGCTAGAGCCTTACCTGAGGAAACCATAGAGGAGAGCCAAATTATAGAGTCTAGTTCTAAAATACAAGAACCTGAAGAATTTATTAAGGACCTGATCTCTTTGAATCAGTACCCTCAGGATGAGCCTCCTCCTATAGTTCCCATTAAGGACCACTTCCCTGAGATTAGTAACCAATCCTTCCATTATGCAAACCCTATAGATATACCGCAACCTCATAAGGTTAGCCTCATTAGTCTAGGATTAGTCCCTGACATGCCTTCTTATATTGAACTTTACCCAACTAACCTTGAACCTTTTTCCCTACCCTACCAAACTAATTATGAACCCACTTCCTATTTTCTGCCCTTTCCTGACACCTCCAGCATTTCTAGGATTATTAGATTGCATTTAACTGAGATTAGCATACTGCATGCATTCATCACGCATGTTAGGTTTGCATCTTACTTCTGGCATACTCTTTGGAATTTGCTAGGAGTTCACTGTAAATTTTCATGTGCATGTCAAGCTAGGATCAAACCTAGGGAACCTATAATCTGTTAGGTTTAGATCCAAAGACTTCAATAAGATTTCCTTCTATAGGAATGCATAGTCAAGTCTGTTAGGTGTTAGTATGAGTCCTTTGAATCATTTGTTAGGAGTCTGCATGTGCCCAGCATGTTCACTACCTACACTAATTATAAACAAACTGGCTAATTCCCGAAGATGGATCAAAGAATTTGATGTAGTGGATTCTATCTTGGTTAGGCTTAGGCCTAAAAGAAGCTTCATGCTCGCAGAGCCGGACCTTTTAAAGTGATAGAGAAGGTTGGATCAAATGCCTAGGTGTTAGACATGCCTTCAGATTTGGGCATTAGTTCTACCTTCAATATTATAGACATGGTTGAGTACAGGGAACCGGCAGCGATACCTAGTGAGGCTTTTGAACCTATTTTTTTTCATTGTGAGTGACCCTAACCCAGAGTGTCCACTAATAAATTTGGCCTGAGAGAGGAGAACGGATCGAGCGTATCCTGGACGATCAAGCCATTATGACCCGGGGCCACGGTTATCAACGTTTCCTGGTTCGATGACAAGGCCGGCCAAAGTCGGACGATTCATGGATTTCTCGAGAGGACTTGCAGCACCTCAACCCAGACCTCTTCGAGAGATATGTGAGCTAGCTTGATCTTCACTCGACAGGGTCAAGTTCCTCCTACCCCGGGAGAATTGGTGGGGACACCGGAGGCACCAGAATAAGATAGAGGCTTTTCAACCCTCTGTGAATTGATCAATAATTTATGAGTCCATCTGTAATAAGGGCTTAGCCCATCTGAGTCCATTTTATTTGTTATTTGAGTCTTTTGAGTTGTTATTTCAGTTCTGTACTAGTCAGCTCATGTTGAGCTAGTTCAGTCTAGTGTTAGTCAGCTCATGTCGAGCTAATTTTATTTTTTGAGTCCTATTCAACCATATTGAAGACTCAAGACCACATCATACAAGTGAAGACCAAGTCCAACCTGATTGAAGACATGGAAGTTGAGCCCAAGTCCAACCCAGCTTGAAGATTTGAAGACCCCAGGAGGAAAACTCAGAAAACCCTGATTCCTAGCAGATGCCCTCCAGATGCCCAAATTCCCTTCCAGATGCCAAAGTATATTCATGGACCAGGGCATCCATGATTCCAGAGGTCCATCTGTATCCTAGACCAAAGAAATCAAGCCCAGGCACCAAGCCCAAGCCCCTAAGAAGCAAGATACCAGGGAATATTCCTGCTACATGGCTACCAGGCCACCCCAGCTTCCAGAGGCCCAAACCCATGCACCCGAGCCCCTTTGGGCCGGCCTCTTACTGCTCTTAGAAGCCTAACATGCCCCCCTAGGTGTCCTTGGAGTGTTGGCTAAGTCAAGAGAATTTTTAGGGATTTTTTCTACCTAATGTTTCCTTATTTTCTAGTTAGGGTTTGAGAGGGAAAAGGATTCTTATGTAATGTTAATTGTACCCTTACTTGGAGCCCAAGGTTAAGGGTCTATCTAAAGGACCCTAGCCTCTTGTATGAAGGGAGATTTTGTTATATGAAATAAACCTTGAGTTCTTCTATTGCTTTGAGTGATTACCCTACTGTGTGCATAAAGGGGTTTGAGAGTTTTTCTTCCCGGTGTTTGCAACCATCTTCTTGCCGCCAACCATCCTTCTAGCCCCCTCCAAAACATTCTTCCCTTTGCTATTTTCTTTTGTTTTCTTGATTTTCTCTGAGTTTTCTAACCCCTGACAGGTCGTTTGCAGGTCCCCGAGTTCCTACGAATCCAACGACTCCAGCCAAGCCTCAATCGGACCGCCGAGCAGAAAGCCGGGTATTCGAGGGTCTTTGGCTCGGTTTTCCGTGCTGCATCCATCAGGGAACGAGAGATCCCTTCGCTGTGATCTTCATCGGGCACTTTAGACGTTGTCAGGTACACCCCCTCTACCTCCAGTTTTTATATTGTAGGAGAACTTGCCCTAACCGAGGCTTCTCAGCCCCGGCGATCCTTCTTTTGTACTTTTCTAGGTTCTAATCTGCATGCTTGGCTTCAAAAGTTCATATAAAATTCCCTATAATTAATTTTGATCTAAGATTCAGGAATTAATCACCTAACCCCACATATAAAACATAAAAAAAGAATTGCATACATATTAGTCCCCCATCATTTGGTATCAGAGCTTAGATTAGGGCTTGTTTTCTGTAATTTTTCAGTCCATATATGCTCTGTTATTTATTTTGCTGGATTCATCTTAATTCACAATAATCTTCAAAATTTTTGCAGATTTTATTTCAGCTTGTGAATCTTCTTCAAGCCAAGATATAGCCTACAAATTTTTGGCTCCATTTTTTCAGCAAGACAAGTTTGGAAGTTTTAGGGTTTTGTTTAGCATCTTTTGCATATCTTTTAATTTTAGTATATTTCCTGCATATTAGGCCATAATTTGCAAGTTTTCTTCTATTTAAGAAAATACCAAAATAAAAAAAAAATACATATTCTCCAAAAATACCAAAAAAAAAAAAACATCTAAACCCTAATTTGTATCCTCATCTGCCTGCCATCATTGTATAATTTACTTTTAAGGGTACTTTTGCTATATCAGATGGGGGGAGGATTTGATCACCTCTCCTTAGCCCAAAACCACATCCCTTGCATTCGGTCCCAAATCTTAACCTAAAATCGATTAGACTTAATTTGCCCTAGTGGGCTAGGGACACCAACTGGTCGGGTCTGGGCTAAGTGTCAGATCATTGTGTCAAGCTAACCTGTATGTGCCTTGTGTTCAACGTCTAGAATGGTGGTTTAGGGATTCAATCCTGAAGGGCTTGTGTGCTGGTCCGCCTACCTAGCCAATCTCTGATTGGTGTCTAGGATTGGCAATTAGGAACTTAACACTCCCCTTACACCTGCCTGGCTGAGTACAGGGTTACTATAGGCTAGTTTGCCACCCTGATTGAGCCCTTAGTTTTGGACTCTAGGTCTAGTTAGCTGTAGTCGATTTGATCGAGTCTTGCATGAGCATTAGATCATGAGTTGTTTTCTATTTTTGAAATCTAAAAGTGTTCCAATGGTAACCTGTCACTTCCCAATGGTCTACAATGTTCAAAATCAAGGGAAGTCAGTTGAAGTCTCTATAAATGAGGTATGAGAACATCCTTAGAGAGACTAATGAGTTATTAAACATTTATTGAATATTTATTGAAGTAAGAAGAGAGAGCCCTTGAGCTTTGAAGTCAGTCTTCAAGTCTTCACCAACTCTTATCAAAAGCTTGAAGCATCTTTTAAGAAAAGCAAGGAAGCCATTGAAGTGCATTGAAGAGCACTCGCTTCAGCTTCACTGGAGCTGCACTGGCAACCACCAGACAACTGAGTTTGTCATTTTTGTTGCTTTTTTATTCTACTCTTAGAATATTTGGGTTATTGGTGAGCCCGGTTGTAAAAACCAAATAGGTTTCTTTGGTGAGCCTTCTTAAAACCAAAGTGTAGAGGTTCTAGGTAAGCCTGTGAAAACCTAGTATGGGTTTCTTCGGTGAGCCCGGTTTAAAAATCAAAGTGTAGAGGTTGGGGTTGTGAGCTTGTAAAACAATCTGACTGTATTCCGGTTTGGAGGATATAGTGGAAATCCCGAGTGGTAAACTTGGGTAGTGGACGTAGGAGCTGGGTTGCTCCGAACTACTGTGAACTTGCCTTGTTTGTGTTGTGCTTTATTTACAATTCAGCTTCCGCATCTAATTCTGATTAACACAACACTCCACCACTAAAAGAAATTATTTGTGCACATATTTGCAAGAAATTTTATAATTCCCAATTCACCCCCCTCTTGGAAAAAGCCACATGGGCAACACCCTACAAAAACTTCTCAAACACTTAAAGATCATTAATATCAAATACATGCTTCAATATTTTGTAATCATCAAAATCATTCCAAGGGTCAATAAATTGCACACATTTTAAAGTAGTCATCCACCATGGACCAACCACTGGGTCTATGGAACAAAGGCTGGTCCATCAGCCAACACCTCTTCTCCATTGCTGTCCTGCTTGCCGAAGAAGCCACTACCACCTCCCATCATCACTAACACCATCGGCCACCATTCTTCATTGGCCCCTTGTTGCCCAGGTGGCTTCCTAAGAGGGGGTGAATTGGGATTAAAAACTTTTTCATAATTATGTGCACTTTGAAATTCTTTTAGTGTTGTGATGCAATATGTAATGTGAAAGTAATTAAGTAAGAGCAATAAAGCAACAAGAACACAAGCACAAACACAAAGGATTTAGAGTGGTTCGGAGCAACCGGCTCCTACATCCGCTACCCAAGCACCACTTGGGATTTTCACTATATCTCCTAACCAGAATATAGTCAGATTGTTTTACCAGGCTCACAATCCAAACCTATACACTTTGGTTTTACCGGGATCACCAAAGAAACCCAAACTCCCTTTGGTTTTAAACAGGATCACCAAAGAAAACCCTAACACTTGGTTTTATATCGGGATCACCAAGAACCTAACTTAGGTTTTCACAAGGCTCACCTAAAAACCTTCAACCCTCTCTTAAGACACAGCCCCTTGCTGTTCTTAGAGAGAAAACAATGATAAAGAGTAGATAAACAAGCAACTACAACAAACCGAGTTTGTTTAAGTGTTGCCAATGTAGATCAAGATGGAAGCCTAGCTTTGAATACTCTTTAATTCACTTCAAGCTTCTTCTTTGCTTCTTCAATGAGTAGATTCAATGATGAAGTAGAGTTAGTGAAACTTTGAATCCTATCTTGAAAGCTCTTGAAGTAAGGTAGGTGAAAGACTTGAAGGCTCTTCAATATCTCAAGATAAATCAATAATAATGCTCTAATAATTGTTTAATCCCTAAAAAACAATCCCTTTTATAGTTTTCCATGAGATATAGCCATTGTAGAGCCTAGGGATTCGTGAAAGAGCTGTTGAAGATGAAATAGGATTCAAAATTCACTTTCAGCAACTAGTCGTTGGAGTGCAGAAAATGGCTACACGAGTTAGCTCGAGATCTACGAGTCGGCTCGAAGTCTCAGACAGCCCAAAACAAATTTCTGTGAGAGTCGGCTCTTCAAACTGGAGTTGGCTCTAGCCTTCAGTAAATTCAAAATGACAAATACCCAGAGTCGGCTCTTCAGACTGGAGTCAGCTCTAGTTCTCAGTTCACCAAAAATCCTAACTCTGGACGAGTCGGCTCTTGGGGCAGGAGTCGACTCGAGTTCTCAGCCTTCAAAATATGTATTTTTCCATGAGTCGACTCTTAGGACAGGAGTCGGCTCTTGCTACTGAAACTTTGAAATTTTCTCCGTGCCATGCTAGAATGAGTCGGCTTTCGATCCACGAGTCAGCTCTTGCTAAGTCTTCAATTGATGCTTCAAACTTCTTCAAAACTCTTCATCATTTAAATCAAACAAAAGCTAATCTACAAAATCTTAATTTTACAATTTTCAGCCCATTTTACAAGATTACAAGATTGATAAATCTAGGGCTTTTACCAGTTCAAGTTTATAAAATTACATACATAATTGAATTACCTTTCAATCAATTGGAAAACCATTTCAAACTAAAGGTAACCAATTTCCTGCAAAACTTCTTAAGTAATTTGAAAGAATTAGTATCAAATACATTCTCTAATATTTTGTGATCATCAAAATCATTTCAGGGGTCAACAGCCCTCTTCTTCATTTGAATGGTCATAGTGCCACCTGCAATAGTGCCGCCAACACCACCATCCACTGCCATTTGATCCTTGTCACCACCCATAATGGAGTGGGAGAAGCTAGTAATGGAGTCCAACTGGGAGAAGGAGGATCTGGGATTCGACAGGGAGTTAGGGTTGGGACTTTGTTCACCCAAGAAGGAAGGAATGCCGATCACTCTATCAAACTACACATCAGTTGACCCAGATTTCTCCTCATGTTATATGGATGATTTTAAGCCTGATCGACTCCAAATTTGAACGGGAGGACGAGCTCTATAAAAAGAGGACTCCAAGAATTCCACCAATAAAAAATTATTTTTATTTTTCTTCATATAATTAGTTTAGGTTTTGAGAGAGAGGGAGAGGATTAGAATAAAGAGATTCTTAGGAGAGGAGGAGCGATGATAGAGCCCCGAATCTCTAGGAAGATGTATTTAAGAGCCATGCTCGACTGAGATACAGTCTGTAGAGAAGTATAGGGATCCTTTCGTTAAATTTATAATTATATTCTCTTCTATATAGTTGAATAAATACTTTCAATTCTCTTTTGTTT
The DNA here is from genome assembly GCA_021397845.1 of Areca catechu. Lineage (NCBI taxonomy): Eukaryota > Viridiplantae > Streptophyta > Magnoliopsida > Arecales > Arecaceae > Areca > Areca catechu. Next base: position 148,052,877 of record CM038039.1, on the reverse strand, counting down.
AATCTCTTATATTAATTACATAAGGGGGATGGATCATGATCATGATAAGATATGGTCCATGCTCAACATAGATAATTAATTTTAAGATTTTTATTTACATGTCTTATTAGGATCTTTTCAACTAAGTGTTGGATAGCCTATCTTATGGGATGGGCCATGATCTGATATGATATGGTTCGTACTCAGCAAGAAAGTATATTAAGGGTTAGTTTGAAAGGTTCCGATATATAATTACAGACTTTGATTATTTAGATTAGAATATTTGTATATTTTATATTGGTGATTACCTGGAAACCTGAAGATTTCTTTTTATCATATAAATCCCTCGATCTCATATTTAGTTTTATTTGATTAGTTTTAATTAACCCATCATCTATTTTTTAAACATCTAATAATTATCTTTTTTCTTTATTTTTTTTATGAAATAATTACTCTTGATCCCCGAGGATATGACCCGACTCACCCTAGCTATAGTGGTGAGTAGGTTTTATTTTTGATCGCCTATGATAGTGATCAAATTTTAGCACCATTCCCAGGGATCCAGGCATGATTGTTTCATGAATTTTTTTTTTTAATTTTTTTTTTATAGTTATTGCTCTCTTTAGTTTATTGCCTATTTTTTTAGTTGCCTTAATTATTAGATTTCCTTATTTTCTTTTTAACAAAACAAAAAAACTTTTTTCTTCTTTGTACAAATCCACTTCTAATCTAATTAACATTTCCTTTAAATTAACTTACCTTAAAGAACCTACAAGAAAATCCTAAAGCACCTTCCATAAAATATAATTAATTTAAAGAAATAAATAATAAAATTTAAAAACTTCTTAACTAGGGATGGCAACAAAATCCAAACCAATGGGTACCTGACTCGGCCCGACCCGATTGGGCCGGGTAGTCAATGCTTTGACTGGGTTTGGGTAAAACCCGAATGCTTAACTTTGGGTTTGAGCTGGGACTGGGTAGATATACACCCGACCCAAACCCAGACCAAATTATTTTAATATTTAAATATATATAATTAATATATATATATATTATATTAAATATATTATATTAATTATTAATTATTAGTTATTAAATTTTAAAATACTTAAATCTTTTATCCTAATCATTATTTTTCATAAATAAGGGAATTATAAATTGTAATTTGTAATCGGTGATCCTCGATTAATCTCTAGCTCCCCTCTTCCTCTTTGGTTGCTCTTTCTCCTCTCGAATCGATGTTGAACTAAAAATGTAGTTAAATTTTATTTATTTTATATATATATGATTTATAAAATGATAGATGATTTTAAAGCTAACAAAAATGAAAAAAATATTTAATATGACTCAATTGGGTTTGGGCCGAATAAACCTGAGTTATCCAATACCCGATTGAGATGGGTTTGGATAAAAAAATCCTGTCCCGATAGTGTTTGGGCTGGGTTTGGATAGTTTATTGAGTATTAGGGTTTGGGTTTGGATAGTTATGCACCCGGCCCGAACCCGGCCCATTGCCATCCTTATTCCTAACTTGTTGGACATCTTGTTTGATTTGTATTGCATTTTCATAAAATACTTTAAGGGCATAATCCCTAAACAATATAAGGTGAGAATTTCATCATCCTTCCTTGGCTCATAAACCACCACCTTGCATGCTAGATAATCCAAGCCTTATTTTAAAATCAATTAGACATTGGCCCCTAAGAATTTTTAGCTCATTAGGACAAGAGATCTTGAGAGTTAGACTAGTTCATAATTAACTGGTTAACTGGTGTCTAGAAAAGAGATTCAAGGATGGTGCAGCTCTAAAGGAAAGTGGTTCTTTAATTTGTTCCATTGTTTGACCTGGCCAATTAATTTGATGTCTAAGGAAAGCAACGAGGTGACCCCCATCGACCTTACCCTTACCTTGTCAATGGCTAGTTAATATCTAATTTCAAAGGCTCAAAGGCAACCTTAGTAGTTAAGAGCAGTTTAGACATAGGGAAACCCTAAGATAGAGAGTTCATTGTATAACAACTTGTTTGTGCTAACAAAATTTTAACCTAATTAAACCACCCTCCTTTATCATCTTTAGATTTAGAACTCCTTAGGCCCTCACCTTTAGACTTATTCTCTCTCTTTCTTCCTTCTTCTTCTCTCCCCTCTCTCCATATAATAAAAAAATAAAAGCTAAAAAAATCAAAAACAAAATTCCTGCTGAGGCAAAAAGATGATTGGTCAGATGCAATCTAAACCATACAAGATTAAAAGGTCATGGATTCTATTGGATGACCAAAAAGCTTAATGGAATATTGTTATCCTAATCCCATTGAACGACCTCAAATCCAACAAGATTATTGGTACAAGATTAACTCTAACCGATCATTTAAAATGAGAGCTCAAATTAACAATTTCATAAATTGACCAAAAGAGATTGATATGTATCCTAATTTCATGAGATTTGAAGATACATACAATCATGCACAGGAACCTGTAAGAACTAACATGGCATCATTGATCCATAGGATTGAGGAAGTTCGAGAATGTAGAACATATACCCAATTTCACCATGTGCCAATATCTATGTGCATGGCATGTGACACACGAGACCATATTATAGAGGAATGTCCTTCCTTGATGCACCGAACATAAAATGGGTTTACATAGGGGATTGTAGCCAATAACATATATATGACTGAAGCTTATGCCCTAATTTATAACCCAGGGTAGGATCATCACTCCAATTTTATGTGGTCACAAGATGCAATATTAGGAGCCCCTAATTTTGACCAACTCTATCCTTGGCCTAGCTAAGTACTGAATGATCAATCAAGATTAGATCTTGAGGAAGAACCCAGCCCCCTAAAAAAAGTCCTAGAAGCTTTGGCTAAATCCCGTGCTAATCTTGAAGCTACAATTAAGAGCACTAATACCACCAAAAATAGTTTAATGCAGACCATGGGCCAATGTATAACTCCCAACACCTAGCCTTGTGGCCATCTAGAGATGAAATTGGAACCATTGGCCATAGCTACAAGTTAAGAAGACCTGCTTAGTCAACTCGAGAGTTATCCTGAGGGACAATACCTAACTAAAAATCTTCATATCGGTGTGACTATCCTTAACCAATTGATTATGACTCCAGGGAATGAATTGATTATAGAACAACCTTGCACAACCAAATAGACCAACCTAGATAATTTAACTACAGTAGAAACATATGAAGAGAAATCAAAATGAAGGGACAAATCACTTCCATCATTACCTAACTTACCTATGGCCCTAATCCCAAAAATCCTAGAAACATCCATTACTTTCGATGGGAAGGGAGAACAAATGGTGTAGTGATAGAATTAATTAAGACTTCCCAAAGATCACAAATATATAATGTAATAAAGGAAGCCATGCATGAAAATTCCCTCTATGATTCGTTAAACCCTAGGTTGGCTCACTTTAAGGTGAATGATCTTGATATAGAGGGGTGTACCCTAAAGATGAGTGACCTAGTAGAAATACCCTACCCCAATACCACCCTCTTTGGAGCAAGCAATATGAGCTATCACCCAAACTTCTAATAGCTCCCTTGTTAGAATCACCACCTGATTCAGAATTGAAGCCACTTCTTGGTGCATCCACTGATCCCTTACTAGTAATACATATTAGGGAAGCCCAAATTGTAGGTGTTCTAAAAGTATATAAAGAAGATGTTGGGTGGGACATTGCACATATGGGGGTTAACAAATTAAAAACCTTTATATCTGATTTTTTTTACATTTGGCACTACTTTTGAGGATTGCCTCCAAAATCTATCTGTAGTATTAAAATGATGTATGGAGATAGAGTTGATAGAAAAAAATGCCAAATTATAAATTAGAAAGGGCTTGTACCAAAATCTAGATTATTAGCTGAACCCCTCATGACTCTGGTTGAACCTTGGCCTATGAAGGAAGAGGCATCACACAGGGATCTTGAGGTAACCCCTTGGCACATCAACCATATAGATCTAGGCCTATTAGAACCCTGACTAGTATTGAAGCTATACCTAGATCTAATTATAAAGAAAAAAATATTAGCTATAAGAGGAACGAGCAACCTAATTGTCCCATGTAGGAAATATTCTAAAGCTGAACCCAAATCACATAGGAAATTACAAACCATATCAAGATACAGGCAGGAATTGGATGAGTACCTTAAGAGGTCTGGCTGAAAACGTTAAACTTAGCACTTGTTGGGAGGCAACCCAATCTTTTTATTTTTTTTTTGCTTTAGTGATTTTCATTTTTGTAGGAATAATGGACCACTCTTTATAGATGCACCTAGCAACTCATGATATATATCTAGTCCAGGTGGTACCTTTCCTTGTCTTACTTTCATATCCTAAATTTTTTTACTCCATTGAGGATAATGAAAATTAACTTGGGGGATAAAGAAAAATCTTTTAAAAGATTTTAAAAATTATTTTGAAAATCTTTTGAAAAATCTTGAAAATTATTTTGAAAATCTTTTAAAAAAATTTGAAAAAGAATTTTGAAAAAAACTTTAAAAAAACTTTTCAAAAAAAATGATGAAATTTTTTTTTATAAATCATATGCCATGAAAGAAATTCTTGAGCCAAATAGACTAAGAAAATGATAATAGACTTAGAAAGCATTCACTAATGACTATAGCAAGTCAAGAAGTAGACAACTGGTCAGACTTTTAGTGGCTTACTTAGGTTACCTAAAGGCTATTAACACTTCCATCATATATGCACACTGATGAGATAAAGTAGGTATTAGTTGTAAGATCAATTAAAGATTTAATTATTACTAAAAAATTGGTAATTGATATATACCCTCCATTTAACTCGAATCTGAGGAAAGAGCTAAAAGAAAACAAGTGCATCGAATGCCTAGCCTAGGCATGCTATACTAAGGAGTAGGTATTGCATAATTAAAATTTTTTAAACATGCAAACGGAAAAACCTACTCATGCACAGGATCTAACATAAACATGATATATGTAACATATACACAGGCATATAAAGGCAAGTGCAATAATTATAAATAATATGATAAAATCTAGATTAAACATGCATGATAAATAACATACCATATAGCTAGCGCTTCCTTTTGTTTTGAATTTTGGATCGAAGTATGAAGAAGCCGACTCCTTTCAACAGCAAATCAATGTAGCCGGTAGAACTCCATCAGTCTTTAGAATAGATCTATAAACAGAGCTTCCACTTGATCCGCAACCGCAAGAAGAAGAAGAGAATCGGTCCAATCTCTCGAGGTGTCCAAATGTCCACCCTCTAGAGTATCCACGCGTGGGCTCTCGCTGATCCAACTCCTGGATGAATTCTAGTCCTCCAGGAATCAAAGAAAGGTCACGGATAGGTGGAGCAGGGAAAGCCAAAAAACTTCATGGACGGTCTTCTCCAAAATCGTCGATACTCCACCAAGAGCACACCAAGGAAACTAAAAATCAGGGAATGGCTTCATGGGATCTCCACGAATTTCTGCACTCAAAAATTCATCTCAAAAAGCTCTCTCACAGATCGCTCTCTGCTCTTCTCTTTCTTTATCACATGCCCTATTCCTTCCTCTCTCTCATACCCTGTTTCTTCCTCTCTGGCATGCCCTGCTACTTCCTCTCTCGCATCCCCTATGGCCTTCAACCAAGATGTATCTGAGGCTGAGATAACCCGTGAAGGAAAAGGAAGACATCGTGAGAGAGTCCAAACAAATCCCGAACTCCTATGGTAGGCTCTTGATCGGTTTCAAATGTTGGGAACCGCTGGAAGAGAACAAAGGGGGCAAAACATCGTGAAAGCAGGGACCGAAGCAAGTAATGACGTGCATGAGAGACCACCGAGAGACCCCATCTAGATTGCTATGCAATGGATAATTTTCAGATCTCCCAAGCAGTAACCGATCTCGAGCTATTCTTATCCCATGCGGCATCTGATCAACATGCAGTTCAAACCCATTCAAACGGTAAAATAGGGGAAGTTTGGATAAAACAAGCAACATGAACCAAGGGGTTCATCGAGAGAACCAATTCTAGCAATGGGGCGGTAAAATCGTGTGAACAGGTTACTGAATAGGGCAGCAAACCGAGAGCAGGGAGTCCAAGCAAATCTTCAAACCGGTGATTTAAAATTCTGGGAGAAAAACCATCGATCTGACCAAACCTGATTAGTAAGAAAAATTGGGTCCAATCCTGGTCTACTAGGAACAATTCTTGGTTGACCCAAACCAATCCTGGTCGATCCAAATCAAACCAGGTTGACCAGAAAAACTCCAATGTGTGCTCAATTAGACCATATGACCTTAATACTGAAACGATTCCCAATCATTGATCGGCTCCGGGATCAGAAAGAAATCCTCTATGGCATGTGACCTCATAGATTTGAACCTAAACGGTAGCACTGGAACACTTCCACTACTAGCACAAGATACCATCTAGCAATGGGTCCCGGCATCCGAATAGGCCGAAGATGTGAGAGCAATCTATCGAACCTCTGGCATATGGTTACCGTATAATTCATCCCTTTGACCTCCAATGCTCAAGATGACCTAGGGTTAGACTGCCAACCCTTACTGAGTCAATCCACAACATATCTCAACCTCGCAAGTCCAGTGACTCCTCACTAGGACTACCTCGGCCAAGGATTTGCTAAATTGAGACACTGCGAGACTATCAATCCAAACAATTTGGATAGGTCAATTCCATCTTGGTCCACTATTGCTCTACAAGTACTTGCCTGTGCCCAGAAACCTTCCATCACCGGATTAGAAATCCGGGTAGTCCAGCACCAAAGAACAGGGAGTTGCTTGCAAGCTACCATGGTGACCTCAGGTCGGAGGGACACATATACCCATATCCAATCACGAGCAATCCTTTGACAGAAAGGAGCTCCATGGAGTCATGTTCAATGAGATGTCACATAACCCACTTGCAGATCACATCAGTGTCACCACACTCCTTTGGTCAAGAGGACAACCAAACGATGTGAACTACAACAACCTACACTTGATACATTACTGTCCTGTACAATGTATCCTTTGGTTGTGAACCTTTTTAAAGGACCACTCAATATATCCTCTCTATATCGTAGTCAGTGCAGTCCTAAGGACTTCATCACATAAATAAAGTTTATTACAGGAAAATGAATAATGTGATGAGCTGCCAAAATAAATTTTTATTAATTCATATATAAATTACAATACCGAGCACAACCACCTACAGCCTAAGCAATTGGCTTTGGGACACAATTCCCAACAACTCCCACTTGTACTAAAGTCAATCAGAACTGTATCTAATACCCATTTTCCTTTTATAATAGTTGAACTCTTTGATTCCGAGGGCTTTAGTGAAGGGGTCAGCCAGATCTCTTTTCCATCGATCTTCATAAGATTGATGTCGCCTCGTTCCATGATCTCTCGCACGAGGTGATAGTGCCACAGAATGTGCTTAGTGCGGTGATGAGACTTTGGCTCCTTAGCTTGAGCAATGGCTCCAGTGCTGTCACAATACACTGGAATAGGACCATCTAGGAAAGGTACCACCCCTAGCTCTCCAAGGAACTTCTGTAACCACACGGCTTCCTTTGCTGCATCTGATGCTGTAATGTACTCTGCTTCGCATACCGAGTCTATTACTATTACTTGCTTGGAACTCTTCCAGCAGATCGCTCCTCCATTTAAGATAAACACAAACCTTGACACACTCTTGCTATCATCTCTATCTGACTGGAAACTGGAGTCAGTATACCCTACAAGTTTCAAGTCAGGTTCTCCATAAATTAGCCATTGGTCCTTAGTATTTCTTAAATACTTCAGGATGGTCTTAACCACCTTCCAATGCACCTCACCTCGGTCAGACTGGTATCTGCTCACCACTCCTAGTGAGTATTCCACGTCTGGTCTAATCATGTCATAGCATACATGATAGAGCCCACCGTAGAAGCATAAGGAACTCTACTCATGCGCTCTCTTTCCTCAGGAGTTATTGCACAATCCTTCTTGGAAAGAGTAATTCTAGAACCTATCGGGAGATAGCCTTTCTTGGAATTCTCCATGCTGAACCATTTCAGTACAGTATCAATGTACATAGCTGGGACAATCCCAGAAACCTCTTAGATCTATCTCTATAGATCTTCATACCTAGTATGTAAGAAGCTTCACCCAAGTCCTTCATGGAGAACTGAGATGACAACCAGACCTTTATTCCTTGCAATACTGCGATGTCATTCCCGATTAAGAGAATGTCATCAACATACAATACCAGGAATACAATCACAAAACCATTAACCCACTTATAGATACAGGGTTCCTCTCCGTTCCTAACGAAGCCATACGATTTGATACACCTATCAAATCGCATGTTCCAACTTCGAGATGCTTGCTTGAATCCATAAATGGACCTCTATAATTTGCACACTTTTGACTCGTCTATGGATGTGAACCCTTCAGGCTGTATCATATACACCTTCTCATCCAGCTTCCCATTCAGGAAAGCGGTACGGACATCCATCTACTAGATCTCATAGTCAAAATGTGCTGCCAAAGTAAGCATGATCCGAATGGGCTTGAGCATTGCCACAGGGGAGAACATCTCATCATAATCGATACCATATCACTGACGATACCCCTTGGCAAGCAGACGGGCTTTATAGGTCTCCACCTTCCCATCTGCGCCCCTTTTTCTCTTGAAAATTCACTTGCACCCGATGGGTTTTATCCCTTCAGGTGGATCAACCAATGTCCATACATCATTGATCTCCATGGACTCCATCTCGGATCGCATGGCTCCAAGCCACGCCTCAGAGTCAGATCTCTGAAGTGCATCCATATAGGTGATCGGATCCTCATCATTCTCATCGAGCTTAATGGGATCACTGTCTCGGACCAAGAAATTGTAATATCTGTCCGGTTGACGTGGTACTCTACCGGATCTCCTATAAATGGGTTTCGGGTGTGATCCAATCATAGCCAGTTCTATGATGTCCTTAGAGTGTGCAAGTTCTTCTTCTACTGGTTGAACTTCACCAAGTTCAATCTTAGAGGCTACAGTTCCTTCTCCAAGGAACTCCTTTTCTAAAAAGACAGCCCTAAGAGCAACGAACAGTTTATGTTCATCCTCCAAGTAGAAGAAATATCCTTTTGTTTCCTTAGGGTACCCAATAAACAGGCACCGATCAGACCTAGGACCAAGTTTATCTGAGTCTAAATGCTTTACATAAGCCGGACAACCCCAGACCCGAAGGTATGAAATTGAGGGCTTACGTCCAGTCCATAACTCATATGGAGTGGAGACAACAGACTTACTCGGAACATCATTCAGCAAGTAACAAGCTGTCTCAAGTGCATATCCCCAGAAGGACAGCGATAGAGTTGCAAAACCATCATGGATCAAATCATGTCCAACAGGATTCAATTCCTCCTTTCGGACACACCATTCAATCAAGGTATTCTTGGAGGAGTCCACTAAGAGAGAATCCCATTCTCCTCAAGATATGTCATGAACTCACCAGATAGGCATTCACCACCTCGATCAGATCAAAGAGTTTTAATACTCTTTCTAGTTTGTTTCTCCACTTCATTACGATATTGTTTGAACATTTCAAAAGACTCAAATTTATGTCTCATCAAAAAAACATAACCATACCTGAAAGGTTGTCTGTAAATGTAATGAAATATCTATATCCACCTCTGGCACTATCTGTCATGGGTCCGCATAATCAGTATGTACGAGACTCAGAAGTTCTGTAGCTAGTTCACCTTTTCCAGTAAAATGTGACTTGGTCATTTTACCAAGCAAACAGGATTTACAAGTGGATAGTGAGTCAGAATCACTAACCTCGAGGAGGCTTTTCTCCTCGCAACTTGTTTATCCTATTATGGTTAACATGACCTAGCCTACAGTACCATAGATACAAGTCATTGACATTTTCTATCCTTGGGCATTTACTAGACGTGTACATTACATTAACAAGCCATGTCAAAACATAAATGCCATTATTTAACTTAGCTTTCATTATCACAGAGTTATTCATAATAACTTGGCAAAAATCTCCTTTTATTGAAAGTTCAAAACCATAATTGGCCAATAGGCCTACAGAGATAATGCTCAAAATAAAATTAGGACAATAATGACAGTCAACTAATTCGATAAAACTAGACTCAAAAACAAGACTCAGAACTCCGACCGCCAGTACTAGAACACGATTTCCATTTTCGACGCTCAAGAATTGCTCCCCATTCTCGAATCTCTTGCTAACCTACAGTTCCTGCAACAAATTGCAAACATGAATAGGACTACCAGTATCCAATACCTAATTAGCAGTGTCACAAATAGAGAAATTACAAAGTTTTATCATATAAATACCTTGTCCAGCACCCTTCTGCTTTCCCTTCCTTGGCTTGTTCGGGTCTACGGATGCCTAATAAAGAGGACAGTTCTTCTTCCAGTGTCCCTACTTCTTACAATAGAAGCACTCTGCACCAGTTCGATCAGCTTTCACTTTCTTGGCCTGACTTGGGCCAGGAGCACTCTGCACCTTCTTTCCCTTACCTTTCTTCTTCCCTTTCTTAAAGGGATGACGATCTCTAAAACCTCTCACTAAATTTACCACCCCCTTATTTAGTTGGAGTTCCTTCTTGTAAGTCTGCAGCAACCCTATTAAACTAGGGTAATTGACTGCAGGCTTATTCATTCTATAATGTTCGAGAAAGTCAAGATAGGAGGAGGGTAGAGAATTCAGGATCGCATCCTTGCCGAGTTGCTCGTGCAAGGGACATTCAAGCTTGCCCAATCATTCGATCATCTCGATCATGTACAATACATGATTAGTGACCGAACCATCATTCCATATTTTGGCATTGTATATGGCACAAGATACTCTGTACCGCTCCATATCGTCTAGTGTGTTGAAAGATTCCTTCAACTTTTGAAGAATCTTGTCTGGCTGGGCTTCCTCGAATTTATGACTGAACTCGTCGTTCATCGCCGCCAACAATATGCATCGGATAGTAGTTCGATCAGAAACCCACTTCAAATTAGTATTCCTGACTGAACTTCGAGCATTGGCAGGAGGGATTTCAGGTGCTAGATCCGTTATCACATAAAGGACCCACTCGTGCTCTAGGACTATCCTCAATTTTTGATACCAACTATCGAAATTGGGATCCCTTAACTTCTCGCTATCGAGAAGTGATCGGAGCGAAAGGTTTGAAGATATCTGAAAGGCAAATTAAGACCAAATTAGTATATATATTAATCAATTAAACCAAAAGACTTGGACTTTAGTCTAAAGGTCCCTCCCACTAATTTTTCTGATTGGGAGACTTTAACTTTAATCCATGAAATCATCATTTCATAGTGGGTACTGAAATCCAATAGACCACGTATGAGCCCGAGTTTGGCCGGTTCCCCCTACGCGCCTAAAGGTAGGTTCTCTAACCAATTGCTTCCCTAAGCAACTTCCAGTAGTAAATTTTGCCCCACAGAACCCCCAATCAGCCTTGGGGCCTCCTATTGCAGGTCTCCGATTAGGTCCAACCATCAATATGATGAATCCTATGCTTCCAGCTAACAAATGACCAAGCCCGACTTTGGCCGGCCCACCTGATCACCGTTAAGAAGGTTGCACTGAACCATCATCTATGGGAGAGTAATCCTAGTAACTGGATGCACACCCATTCTTTGGAACTATCGATGTACACCAAGCTAAAGAACTCATTACTAACCCACTTAATGGGAGGCTAAGACACCATCAACTCATTGACTTAGTCTTTTTTTAGGACCTCATAATTTTAGAGGATTTTAATTAAATTATGATAAAAGAATAGAGAGAAGAACATGGATCAACCTCTCACTGATCAAATCAATTCTCAGGAGGGTTGAATTAAATTCAACAAGTTGGTCCATGGGCACCTAAAGATCAGACAAGCTAATCAACTTGGATGACATTGGTTAACTCAAATCAATAAGCTCTTCTAATCAGTTCTGGTTGACCGGATTGGCCAGGTAGGTGAGATCATGGGTGAGTATCCGCCATTAACCTTCTTTCCTAGACACTAACCAAGTTGGCCAAGAAAGAGGTAGCCTCATGCAGCTATGATCAAAACTGCCAAACCTGCCTAGACACCAATCGATTTACCAGACTCGATTAGACCAGCCTAAGAACTTGGACTTACCACAGAGCCACTAATTAGATCCATTTTAGAAGAATGGCCTAACCCATCTAACTATTAGATAAATACTAAAGAGAAGGTCCTTAATCAACATTTGATTAGTTCTCTTAAGTCCAATTCAACTAACCTTAGGTCTAACCCAATTAACGGACCCAATCAGATAGCTAACCCACTTAACCCATATGGCTTATTCAAATGACATTAGGTTTCATAAACCCTAATCTGGCTTGTCATTTAATTAATCTTACAATTCATAATTGTCAGATTATAAGCCAACTTTTAATTAAAACATTTTTAATTAAATTCATGTAAAACCCTTTTACATCTTTCATGCATTATATCTAATCCTATCATATCAATTTATAATATTGCAAGCCATAAAATCTTAGACATGCCAATGTATAATCATGTATCAAGATTAAAACATTTTTAATACCATAGGTTTCCTTTAAGGATCCTTCTGAAAAGGCCAACAGAGACGAACCGCCTCGTGCCATAGAAACTTAGGGGTTTTAAACCCTGATTAATCTTGACACACGGCAATGGTGAAGGTCTCATCTAGGTTCCTAAAAGTAATCCCTAATCTAGATACAGATCCAAAACTAACAATACATGCAATCATGATATGCTACACAGGAACCTGCTTTGATACCACTTAAGGAAAAAACTAGTGCATCGGATGCCTACCCTAGGCATGCTATACTAGGGAGTAGGTATTGCATAATTAAAATTTTTTAAACATGCATACGGAAAAACCTACTCATGCACAGGATCTAACATAAACATGATGCATGTAACAGATACACAAGCAAGTAAAGGCAAGTGCAATAATTATAAATAATATGATAAAATCTAGATCTAAATATGTATGATAAATAACATACCTTATAGTGCTTCCTTTTGTTCTGAATTTTGGATCGAAGCAGGAATAAGCCGACTCCTTTCAACAGCAAATCAATGCAGCCGATAGAACTCCAACAGTCTTCAGAATAGATCTGCAAATAGAGCTTCCACTTGATCTGCAACAGCAAGATGAAGAAGAGGATCGGTCCAATCTCTCGAGGTGTCCAAATGCCCACCCTCTAGAGTATCCACGCGCGGGCTCTCGCTGATCCAACTCCTGGATGGATGCTAGTTGATGGGGACCGAGAGTCTGTTTTATTTTATTTTATTTGAATCCATTAGTCCTGTGTCACTTGAGTCAAAGTGAGCCAATTAAGTCCTGTAATAAAGTGAGACAACTGAGTTAGTTAAGTCCACTTAGTCGGGTCCAGTCTTTTAGTCCAGTCAAGTCCAGTTGAGTCGTTCAAGTCAAGAGGAGAGTCAGCAGCCAGAAGATTCACCAGACCCGTCCAACCAGAGCCAGCCTTCATGCACCCGAACCCTTTCATGCTGCCAAGCCCGCAAGAGAGAGCTCTATCACAAGATAGGCCCATTGTTGACCAGTCTACCAGGATTTCTTGGCCCATAAGTTAGGATTTCTTAGCCCTCAAGTTATGTACCCTGGGGTGAATCTATAAATACCCCACCCCTCTTGTATTTTTTGAATGATATGGAGGAATAAAAAAATTTCTTGAGTTATGTGTGAAGGATCTATGTGATCCTGGGGTTTCTGTGTGATCCCTGATTCGGGCATCTATGTGAGCCCAGGGTATCTATGTGATCCCTCCTTCTTCCTAGGGTTTCTGTGTGATCCTTGATTTGGGCATCTGTGTGAGCCCTTTGCTGTGTGCTTGTCCTCCACGGGGAATCTATGTGAACCTCAGTATCTCTTTCTTCTTCCCCGCAAACCCTAATCTTTGGTGACTTCTATGCTTGCCAGCAATCCATCCCGATCTTGGTCCCGCATCAAGTGGTATCAGAGCTAGAGGATTAGGGTTTCTTCTTCTTCCTCCCCGATTCCACATCGCCTGCACCCGAGCCAGCTCTTCGGTGCCATCACCGGTGTGATCCGGTCGGAAGATCCATGCTCCGTTCCCCTTCGATCCATGGAGAAGGAGCCCTGCATTGCACGAATGTGAAAGCACATGCTCCTCAAAGTGCATGCTTCTCAAAGCACACGGATCTCAAAGCAATCCAAAAAATGAAGTATGGATCTCAGAGCTGCATTATTTTCAAAGTTATACAAATTTTATAGCAGCACAAATTTTAGAGTGGCACAGTTCTCAGAGCCCCTCTTTATTCCAAGTTTATTTGGATATATTTAGGTTTATTTGATTATGTCTATTTCATGGGTTTGTCTTTTGATATGCTTGGATTAGGTTCCGTCAAACCCCTACTGAGCCTGACTTGACAGAGTCGAGTTCTTCCCACTACAGAGGAATGATGGGGACTGAGAGTCTATTTTATTTTATTTTATTTGAGTCCATTAGTCCTGTGTCACTTGAGTCAAAGTGAGCCAACTGAGTCTTGTAATAAAGTGAGACAACTGAGTCAGTTGAGTCCACTTAGTCGGGTCCAGTCTTTTAGTCCAGTCAAGTCTAGTTGAGTCGTTCAAGTCAAAAGGAGAGTCAGCAGCCAGAAGATTCACCAGACCCGTCCAACCAGAGCCGGCCTTCATGCACTTGGACCCTTTCATGCTGCCAAGCCTGCAAGAGAGAGCTCTAGCCTAAGACAGGCCCATTGTTGACCGGTCCACCAGGGTTTCTTAGCCCACAAGTTAGGATTTCTTAGCTCTCAAGTTATGTACCCGGGGGTGAATCTATAAATACCCCACCCCTCTTGTATTTTTTTGAATGATATGGAGGAATAAAAAAATTTCTTGAGTTCTGTGTGAAGGATCTGTGTGATCCCAGGATTTCTGTGTGATCCCTGATTCGGGCATCTGTGTGAGCCCAGGGTGTCTATGTGATCCCTCCTCCTTCTTCCCAGGATTTCTGTGTGATCCCTGATTTGGACATCTATGTGAGCCCTTTGCTGTGTGCTTGTCCTCCATGGGGAATCTGTGTGAACCCCAGTATCTATTCCTTCTTCTTCCCCGCAAACCCTAATCTCTAGTGACTTCTTTGCTTGCCAGTGATCCATCCCGATCTCGGTCCCGCATCACTAGTCCTCCAGGAATCAAAGAAAGGTCATGGATAGGTGGAGCAGGGAAAGCCAAAAAACTTCACGGACGGTCTTCTCCAAAACCGCCGATACTCCACGAAGAGCACACCAAGGAAACTAAAAATCAGGGAAGGGTTTCATGGGATCTCCATGAATTTCTGCACTCAGAAATTCATCCCAAAAAGCTCTCTCTCATAGATCGCTCTCTGCTCTTCTCTTTTTTTATTGCATGCCCTGTTCCTTCCTTTCTCTCATACCCTGTTTCTTCCTCTCTCGCATGCCCTGCTACTTCCTCTCTCGCACTCCCTGTGGCCTTCAACCAAGATGTATCTGAGGTTGAGATAACCCATGAAGGAAAAGGAAGACTTTGTGAGAGAGTCCAAATAAATCTCACACTCCTATGGATAGGCTCTTGATCGGTTTCAAATGTTGGGAACCACTGGAAGAGAACAAAGGGGGCAAAACACCGTGAAAGCAGGGATCGAAGCAAGTAATGACGTGCATGAGAGACCACCGAGAGACCCCTCCAGATTGCTGTGCAATGGATAATTTTCAGATCTCCCAAGCAGCAACCGATCTCCAGCTATTCTTATCCCATGCGGCATCCGATCAACATGTAGTTCAAACCCATTCAAACAGTAAAATAGGGGAGGTTTGGATAAAACAAGCAACGTGAACCAATGGGTTCACCAAGAGAACCAATTCCAGCAATGGGGTGGTAAAACTGTGCGAACAGGTTATTGAATTGGGTGGCAAACCGAGAGCAGGGAGTCCAAGCAAATCTTCAAACCAGTGATTTAAAATTCTGGGAGAAAAACCATCGGTCCGACCAAACCCGATCAGTAAAAAAAATCGGGTCCAGTCCTGGTCTACCAGGAACAGTTCTTGGTTGACCCTAACCAATCCTGGTCGATCCAAATCAGACCAGGTTGACCAGAAAAACTCCAATGTATGCTCAATTAGATCGTTTGACCTTAATACCGAAATGATTTCCAATCATTGACCGGCTCCCGGATCAGAAAGAAATCCTCTATGGCATGTGACCTCATAGGTTCGAACCTAAACGGTAGCACTGGAATACTTGCACTACCATCACAAGATACCATATAGCAATGGGTCTCGGTGTCTGGATAGGCCGAAGATGCGAGAGCAATCTATCGAACCTCTGGCATATGGTTACCGTATAATTCATTCCTTTGACCTACAATGCTCAAGATGACTTAGGGTTAGACTGCCAATCCTTACTGAGTCAATCCACAACATGTCTCAACCTCGCAAGTCCAGTGACTCCTCACTAGGACTACCTCGATTGAAGATTTTCTAAATTGAGACACTGCGAGACATTCAATCCAAACAATTTAGACAGATCAATTCCATCTTGGTCCACCACTGCTCCACAAGTACTTGCCTGTACCCAGAAACCTACCATCACCATATTAGAAATCTGGGTATTCCAACACCAAAGCACAGGGAGTTGCTTGTAAGCTACCATGGTGACCTCAGGTCGGAGGGACACATATATCCATATCCAATCGCGAGCAATCCTTTGGCAGAAAGGAGCTCCATGGAGTCATGTTCAATGGGATGTCACACATCTCACTTGTAGATCACATCAGTGTCACCACACTCCTTTGGTTAAGAGGACAACCAAACGATGTGAACCACAACAACCTACACTTGATCATTGCCATCCTGTATAATGTATTCTTTGGTTGTGAACCTTTTTAAAGGACCACTCGATATATCCTTTCTATATCGAAGTCAGTACAGTCCTAAGAATTTCATCACATAAATAGAGTTCATTACAGGAAAATGAATAATATGATGAGCTGCCAAAATAAAGTTTTATTAATTCATATACAAATTACAATATTGAGCATAACCGCCTACAGCCTAAGTGATTGGCTTTGGAACATAATTCCCCACAAGAGCTACTTGCTTGAAAAAAAGAAAAAAGAAGGGAGAAAGAAAAAAAGAGAAAAGAAAAAAAAGAGGTAAGTTCTAAATATTGGTTTTCCATCGAGTAACCGGGCACTTTCACTTAAGTAAGCATTATTGTTCACATTAAAAAGTGGGTTGTGTGAAGAAATCGCCAACCAAAAAAATAAAGAAAGAAAAATTTAGGTAGTATGAAAGCTACCTCAACTCATATGCTTAATTTGATGGTGTATAGAAAATTGACCGAAAGTAGGTAATAATTAAAGATATAATTATTCTTTACACTCTAGCATTGAAATACTAAGTTAGCCATCACAAACACAAGTGCTGTAGATCTTTGGATAAAATCTAAGAAAGTTTCTAATAGTTATGACTGAAAAATTTATTTTGAAAACTCAATACTTGGTTAGTGATGCTAGCTAACTTCTTTTGACCTTAAGCCTAGATCTAAAGAAGAATCATGATAACACATGGTTATAAAATTAACACTTATATTTGAAGTTCTAAGGGACTAGCAATGATTAAGTTGGGGGATGTGATGAGACTATTAAATATCCCAATTTAAGTATTAAAATAAATATTAATTAATCTATATTTATTAAGAATTGATACTTTTTATTAGAGTTTTGTAGAAAAGGAGTCCATAAATTAAAAGAGCTTAGATTTTTAGAATCTAACAGCATAGACGGCACTTAAATCAGAGTTCAAATGAGTCTAAAATCAAATTTTAAAGTTTATATGAAATTGCACAAATTTTAAAGTAACTGGTGCATCATGGACCGGTCGCTGGGTCTACGGAATAAAGGCTGGTCTATTGATAGCCATTGTCGCCGGTCCACGTGATCGCTATCGTAGACGGTCAAAAGTAATTCACCAACTCAACTCTATAGTTAGGGTGAGTCAGGATCGTATCCTCAGGGATCTTAGGGCTAAGTTATGATTTAAAAGGAAAAGAAAAGTAACTGTTGTTGTGGGAAAATAAAAGTGAGCAAGAATTAAACTACTCCTAAGGTAAAGCAAGTGAGAATGAGTATTTCAGGGAAGAAAGAGTGATTGTGCAGTGCTAGATTGCATTTTTCTTACAACTAAAATGTAATTGATTTTAGAGATTTACCTGTCTTCCCTTGGCATGTCCTGTACCTATAATAGATCACGACATGTCTTTGGGAGGTACTAGGTATCTAACTCTTCTCTCCTCAGCATGCCCCGTACCTGTAATGAATCATGACGCATCTCTAGAAAGCAAGAACTATCCCTAACCTCAATTTAACATTAAAGCATAATAAATGGTGAATAAAATAGAACAAATATGCAGAAAGAAAAATATACTCTTTTATTACAGAACGAGAGTACAAAAGACCGAGAACCAGCTCTTCCCTCTCGCACTTCGATACTAACTCATTTTAAGTAGATCCTCTCTTGTCTCCTGTGCACAGGCTCTGAGGGACACCGGGGAGTTGAAAGAGAGATAGAGCAAAGAAGAGAGAGAAGTGGAATAGAAGTGGAATAGCATGGGAATAAAAGTGAAATAGGGGGAATAGAAGTAGAATAGGGGGAATAGAGGGTGGAAGAATGGGAAATAGGGAAATAGAATGGAAGAAGAGGCTCTGGGCCTCGATGCCTTCTCTCTGGACTGATCCTCGACTCCCTTCTATAGGCACAACCCCAACCACCTTCTGTTTCTTCAACAATGATCCATTTCACCGTTTCAACCAAACTTGTTGAGTTCTAACTTTATCTTGTTCCCATCATTCTAGCAATCTCCAACCAATTTCCAATTGAACTCCAACCAAACTCCTACAAAATAATTGATTCTAGTTCCCAACTGTATGCAAGTGGAGTGGCCGATGATGGATGGCGTAGCATGACTGGTGATGGTAGCATGGTATGGCCGAATAGGGACAGTGATGAGAAGGAGGCTGCAGGTGACCGATGGCTTGGGATTAGCCATGAGAGCTTTCTTGGCAGCAAGGGAACAGGCATCGGCATCTCCTCCGGTCGGTGATGGACTGGTAGGAAATTCGGTGGCATGGAATGGCAAAAAAGAAAAAAAAGAAGATTGCTGGTTGGTTTCCGACCATCTTGTAGCCAAGGGGAGCCTTGCCGGTCGGTGGTGGAGGTGCCAG
The DNA here is from genome assembly GCA_021397845.1 of Areca catechu. NCBI lineage: Eukaryota > Viridiplantae > Streptophyta > Magnoliopsida > Arecales > Arecaceae > Areca > Areca catechu. The sequence continues at coordinate 148,033,622 of CM038039.1, read as the reverse complement.
GGGCTTGGGCAGCAGCGGAGGCGTCTCTTTGACAAATTTCAGCACAAATCGAGCACTATGGTCCACGGCTCTGTTCCATGGACCGTAGCCATGGCATATCACGGACCACAAGGCAATCCATAGACCAAGTGGTTGGTCCATGGTGGACCGGCTACTCTAAATTTTGTGCAATTTTAGCTAATTTCTTCAAAAATCAATTCTGAGCCCGTTTTAAGTCCGATTTGAGTATCGTTTGCATCGTTGGACTTCTAAAACTGAACTCTTCATGTTGGCAATATTTTTTCCTATAAATGATATATAAAGGTATCAATTTTAAAGAAATAAAGATAATTTGATTATTAAATTAATACTTTTATATATGTATATAATATAGTTATCACACCTCCTAACTTGAACTTTGCTCATCCTTGAGTAAAGTGGATATATTATCCATGTGTATCAACCAGTCCTTGAATTAGATGTTAACCTAAGCAGCACTAAAGGTAGATGATACCTGGTCAGACCACTACTGAGTTACTTAATCGGATTATTAATTCAACTCATTTAGTGGTCGGGTAGAGCCCATAAAGATTTTCAGATTTCTTCTTTTGCCAACTTTCCACCTCACTCTTAAAATCCTCTAACTCTCTAGGATTTAGTCCAGTACCTTTCTACTAGCTAGTTTTTTCCTTTTTTTTAAAGTATAGTGTCATGTCCAAGCCTCTTAAGTGTTAGTATTCTCCCCTTTTGATGCGAACCATAATGTTTACTTAGGTGAAGGGGCCCAATTACTCAGGAAGGTATCATTGCTTAACAAATTTTTTGACCTTCTCACCTTTTGACGTAAACCATAATGCTTACCTAGGCGAAGGGGCCTGGTTACTTAGTAAGAGTTCAAGCAAAGCTATGAGGTGGGAATAACTTTTTTTTTCAAGGAAAAAACTTTAGTGTTGACCCCTTGTGTGATTTTGATGATAACTAAACATTGGAGCATGCACATATATTACTAACTACTCTCAAGTGTTTCACAAGTTTTGTAGGCTGATTCTTATTGATTATCAATTGTTCCTACTTTATTCTGTTGGGTGTGTTAAGTAATATTGTATGAGTGTGATGTAAGGAAGAACTCCTTGAAAAACCTTTGTAAAATCATGAAGCTGGGTTACTTCTATGAGTGTTGTGCTCTAGATTTAATTTGAGTTGGTTTGTATCGAATATCTGAGAGTTTTGGTGAGAGTGTTTTTAAGTCTAATTATAAAATTCTTGAATAATTCACTCGAGCCGACCCAACCAAAAGAAGAGCTGACTCTATCTTGTGGCATGCACTAAGGATTCTAGCACCCAGTAATCCGAGCCGGCTCGAGTATATCCAAGCTGACTCAAATTTATCCGAGCTGACTCATCCAGAGTCCAGTTATGAAATTTTCCGAGAACAAGTCAGGAAAGTCGACCCCAACAAGAATGAGCTGACTCTGCCAGAACAAAATTTGAAGACCTGAGAAAGTGAGCCAACCCAAACTACAACGAGCTGACTTCACAAGAGTGAAGAATTCTGATTTGAAAAGTTCGAGTTGACCCAAGTTGAAGTGAGCTGACTCCTCGAGTATATTGATTTCAATGATGGAAGTTCGAGCCGACCCAAATGGACATGAACTGACTCATCCAGAGTGAGGTTTCTGCACTCTAAGACAAAGAACCGACCCTGCTGAAGAAATGGTGACTCGACCATATGACTCGAAGGATCCGAGTTGACTCGAGTGTCGATTCCAGGTACACAACGACTAGTTCCAGAATTCTTTTTTGAATGCAAAAAGGTGCTGTTGACTCCATTAATTGATTTTGATGATAAGTAAAATGGTTAAGTATAAGTTGAGGACTAATGATTTGCTTTGAGTGTATTTCTATTGAAAAGGTTCTAACAAAATTTGAAGAAGCCCAATTGTTTTGAAGAAGCCAAGTTTGAATGAAAAGAGTGCTCAAAAAGAGACTTAGACACTCAAGAGTTGGTTGAATGGATGGCTAAGTTAAATGGAAACTTGTTCCAGCTCAAATTCAACACTTTCTATGAATTTTTTAGAGAAGTGTTGACTCAAAGTGTCGACACATGACATGAAGTGTCGACACATGGAGAAGAAGTGTCGACTCAGGCCGGTTTGCAGCAATGTTTCAAATGGCACAGATGAAGTGTCGATACATGGACCTGAAGTATCGACTCAAGGTGTCGACACATGGATCAACACATCGCCTGAGACTTTCAAGCCACAGAACTTGCAGAAGTTGAAGGAACAACTGAAGTATCAACACATGGAAACAAGGTGTCGACTCAAGGTGTCAACTTAACTCAGAAAGTATCGACACATCTGAGATTTTCAGAGAATCATAATGGAGTAAGTTGAACTAAGTGTCAACTCAAGAAGATCAAGTGTCGACCTTATGTGTCGACTCATCTGAGGAAGTTCGACACATGGAGTTTTGGCAATAGTAATTGCTAGTTTTTTCAAACACAGAACTCGCCCAAATTTTTCCCAACAGCTAGTTTTTCAAGTGTAATGGCTAGAAATCAGTTTTGAGGCCTTGGAAAAGTATTTATATGCTCAAAAGTCAAATCAAAATATAAGAGTTTGAATACTATTGAAGAACATTAAAGAGTTTTGAGAAGAGAAAAGAAAAGTGAGTTTTAACTCCAATTCATTGAAGTTTCAACCACTCTCAAGCAAAAGGAAGCCTTCAAGCATTCAAAATCCTTCAAGAGCATTGAAGATCATCCATACTTGGGCATTCAAAAGGCTTCAACAAGTGCAAAGCAACTCTACATCGAGATATTCACTTTGTTTTAGAAAGCTTACATTGGTTCTTTTCTTTTAAACCATATTTCTTGTAAGGGTTCTCGGTTAGCCTATTGTAAAACCAAGTAAGGTTATTGGTAAGTCTTGAAAAACTAATTAGGTTGGTGGTTAGCCTGAAAAACTACTAAGGTTCTTGGTTAGCCCAGAAAATCAAGGGAGGTTGTTGGTTAGCCTTGTGAAAACCAATTAGGTTCTTGGTGAGCCTGTAAAACCAAGTGAGGTTTTGACTTGTGAGCCTTGTGAAAATAAGACGGGTTTTGATTTGTAAGCTCGAAAAACTAATCAATTATAATCTTGTGATTATAGTGAATTTCCAAGGGGATCTTGGGGAGTGGATGTAGGTGCATTGTATAGCACCGGACCACTATAGTTCTTGGTGTTTGTGATTGCTTGATCTCTCTCTCTTTGCTCTTTATTTATTGCTCATAATTTCTGCTGCACTTTTATTTTAGAGCATTGTGCTTGAATCGTAGTACCTTGCTAATATACTTGTTGAATTGGATTGCATTGCTTAGTATCAAGTTATATTAAGTTAGTTTATCAAATTATTTTTTAGAGACCTAATTCACCTCCCCTCTTGGGTTGCTTACTGGGCAACAAGTGGTATCAGAACCCGGTTCTTAGTGGATAGGCTTTACCATCTTGAGTAAAGATCTATGGTAGCCCCAATTGGTACTAGTGTAGTTGAGGGACAAGCCTCAAATAGACCTCCATTCTTCAATGGATCAAATTATACTTATTGAAAAACTATAATGAGAATTTATATGCATTCTATTGATTACAATTTATGGAAGTAGTTGATAAGGGTCCTCATATTCCTTCGGTGATGGTTAATGGTGTTTCCATCCCAAAGCTCAAAGAGGATTGGGATGAAAATGATATTAAACAATCCAAGATCAATGCCAAGGCAATGAGTCTCCTCTATTATGCATTAGATCCTAGTGAATTTAATAGGATATCTACATGCATGTCTGCTAAAGAAATATGGGACACACTTGAAGTTATCCATGAGGGTACCGATCAAGTGAAGACACTAAAGTTAATATGTTAGTGCACACTTATAAGATGTTTTGTATGGAACTAAATGAATCTATTACTGATATGTACATAATATTTACTAATATAGTTAATAGTATGAGAAGTCTTGGTAAAGTCATGTCTAATGCTGATCTTATGAATAAAATTCTTAAATCACTTCCAACATCATGGGATCCGAAGGTGACCGCAATTCAAGAAGCAAAGGATGTCGACAAGCTGCCTCTTGAGTAGTTAGTTGGATCGCTCATGACTTATGAGCTCAATCTAAAATAGAAATCAATGGACATGGACAATAAGAAGAAGGGGATTGATTTCAAGTCAAATATTCAAGAAGAATCCTCAATAGATGAGTCCAAAGATGAAGAAGAAGATGAAGGTGAAGAAGCCCTCCTTGCACGAAAGTTTAGAAGACTCATGAAGAGGAGGAAATTTTCTTACAAAAAGAAGTATCAATCCAAGAAAAAAGGAAAAGAGAAAGAGAAAGAAAAAGAAAAAGAAAAGGAGAAGGAAGTACCTATATGCTTCGAGTGCAAGAAGCCGGGATGCTACAAGTTTGACTGTCCTCTCCTCAAGAAATCAAGAAAAAAATTAAGGAAGAAAGCAATGATGGCCACTAGGAGTGACAACAAAGACTCCAGTTCTGAAGAAGAGCAGATTGAAGTTGCAAATCTTTGCTTCATGGCACATCAGGACAATGATGAGGTAAATTCTGACACTGAAATTGATTTCATATTTGATGAACTTAGGAATGCCTTTGAAGAACTTATTCATGATTACAAACTAGTTTTATCTGAAAACAAGAAATTGAAAAAGTATGCGAATAGTTTCTCTTTTGAAAACAATTCTTTACTAAATGATGTTAGTATTTTGAAATCTAAATTGGATGTTTTCGAAAAGAAAAACAATGCTTTATCTATGGAAAATGAAGTTTAAAAAGACCTAAAAATGTTATTTCTAATAATGATCTTTTAAAGAAAAACAAGGATTTAGAACTTGAAAATGTTAAGTACAAAAATAAACTTGAAAAAATAAAACCTTTTGTTGAAAAATTTACTTATAGTTCAGAAAAGCTAAACCTACTTTTAAACAATCAAAGAACAGTTTTCAATAAAGTAGGTTTAGGATATAAAGCATAGAAGCAACAAAAGTATTTCAAAAACTTTTTTGTACCTGCATCATCCAACATTACTTGTTTTACTTGCAAAAAGTTAGGACACAAATCATTTCAATGTAACTTTAGAAAAATCAATTCTTTTGGTAAAGTGTGGGTTCCAAAAGGAACCATTTTGAATGCTAACCCTAAAGGACCCAAGTTGGCTTGGGTACCTAAAAACAAAGCTTGATTTTATTACAGGTGTGTCTTGCAACCAAGAAGAATAAAAGACTTTGGTATCTTGATAGTGGTTGCTCAAGGCACATGACTGGAGATGTGAAGCAATTCACTTCTCTCGAAGCTTTGAATGGAGGGAGTATGACCTTCGGTGATAATGGTAAAGGAAAAATCATTGGTATTGGTAAGGTTCACATAACTCCTTCTAATAGTATTAATAATATGCTTTTAGTAGATGGTTTGAAACATAATCTTTTAAGCATCAGTTAGTTTTACGATAAAGGTTTTCAAGTAGATTTTAAATCATCATATTGCATGTTTACTAGTCCAGAATTAAATGGAGTACAATTCATTGGAAAAAGGCATGGAAATATTTATTTGGTAGACCTAGATGATCTATCTTTGCCTAATGGAGAATGCCTTGTTGCAATGAATTCTACAAAAGATGAGACTAGTTGGCTATGGCATAGAAGATTAGGGCATGCTAGTATGTATTTTATTTCAAAACTTTGTAAAAAAAACTTAGTTAGAGATTTACCTGAACTTTGTTTTGAAAAAGATAGAATTTGTCAAGCATGTCAATTTGGTAAACAAGTCAAAACTTCTTTCAAACTAAAAGGATTTGTAACTACTAGTAGGCCACTTGAACTACTTCATATGGATCTCTTTGGACCAACTAGAACATCAAGTCTAGGAGGCAAGAGATATGGATTAGTCATTATGGATGATTTTTAAAGATTTACATGGGTTTTATTTTTAGCACAAAAAGATGAATCATTTTCAGCATTTATAAAGTTTTATCGAAAAGTTTCAAACGAAAAAGGTGTTTCAGTCATTTGTATCCGTAGTGATCATGGAACTGAATTTGAAAATCTTGATTTCGAAAACTTTTTTAATGAGAAAGGAATAGAACACAATTTTTTTGCACCTAGGACACCTTAGCAGAATAGGGTAGTAGAAAGAAAAAATCGTACTTTGAAAGAAATGGCACGCCTATGCTTTGTGAAAATGATTTGCCAAGATATTTTTGGGCTAAAGCTATTAATACAACCTGTTATATTTTAAATCAAGTTTTAATCTGCCCTATTTTAAAGAAAACTCCTTATGAACTTTGGAACCAAAGAAAACCTACTTTGAAATATTTTCGAGTGTTTGGTTGTAAATGTTTTGTTTTGAATAATAGAAAAGATCATCTTGGAAAGTTTGATGCCAAGTCTGATGAAGGTATCTTCTTAGGATACTCTACATCAAGCAAGGCATACAGAGTATTTAATAAACAAACTTTGGTTGTAGAAGAGTCAGTACATGTTGTCTTTGAAGAATGTACTAACAAATTCTCGAGAAAAGAGGATACATCTGATGAATGTGCAGGTGCTGACAAGCTTCAGAAGCTGACATTGAATGATCAAACTCAACCAAATGAAGAAGATCAAGACAAGGATGAAAAAGAAGATTACACTCCAAAGCATCAAGATCTACCTAAGGAGTGGAGGTATGCTCATGGACATTCTAAGAAATTAATCTTAGGTGATCCATCTAAAGGGGTAAGAACTCGAGCTTCAATTAGAAATGAATGTGATTACATAGCTTTTGTATCTCAAGTAGAACCTAAATATTTTGAAGAAGCTGAAAAAGACTCTAATTGGATCAATGCTATGCAATAAGAACTAATTCAATTTGATAGAAATAATGTTTGGACACTTATAGAAAGACCATCTAATATTTCAATTATTGGCACTAAATGGGTATTTAGGAATAAATTAGACGAAAATGGATTGTTGTTTGAAATAAAGCTAGGCTAGTTGCTAAAGGCTACAATTAGGAGGAAGAGATTGACTTTGATGAAACTTTTGCTCCTGTTGCTAGACTTGAAGCAATTAGGCTATTATTAGCATTTACTTATTTTATGAATTTCAAATTATTTCAAATGGATGTTAAGAGTGCTTTCTTAAATGGTTTTATAACTGAAAAGGTTTTTGTTGAACAACCACCTGGATTTGAAAATCATGTACATCCTGATCATATTTTCAAATTGCATAAAGTACTTATGGATTAAAGCAAGCACCTCGAGCATGGTATGAAAGACTAAGCAAATTTCTGATTGAAAATAAATTTTCTAGAGAAAATGTTGATAAAACACTATTTTTGAAAAAGAAAGATAAAGATTTATTAGTAGTGCAAATATATGTTGATGATATTATTTTCGGTGCTACTAATGAAATTCTTTGTCGAGAGTTTGCTAAGCTAATGCAGGGTGAGTTCGAGATGAGCATGATGGGAGAACTCAATTTCTTTCTCAGACTCCAGATCAAAAAAACTGCTGATGGTATCTTCATCAACCAAGCTAAGTATACAAGATAAATTATCAAGAAGTTTGGAATGGAGACTACTAAACCAATAGGTATGCCTATGAGCCCCTCTTGTAGACTTGATAAAGATGAACATGATAAATTAGTAGATCAAAAGTTATACAGAGGTATGATTGGCTCCTTATTGTATCTAACTGCTAGTAGACCAGATATAATGTTCAGTATTTACATGTGTGCTAGATATCAGTCTGAACTTAAAGAATCACATCTTATGGCTGTTAAGCGCATAATTAGATATCTGTTTGGTACTATTAGTATTGGTTTATGGTATTCTAGAAATTCATCTACTGAATTAATTAGATATTCTGATATGGATTTTGCTAGTTATAAATTGGATAGAAAGAGTACTAGTGGTACTTGCCAATTTCTTGGAATTAACTTAATCTTCTGGTTTAGCAAGAAACAAACTTCAGTTGCACTATCCACAGCTGAGGCTGAGTATATTATAGCAAGAAGTTGTGCTCAAATCTTATGGATTAAGAAACAACTTGAAGACTTTGGAATCAAGTTAGCTAGTACACTTATTAAATGTGATAATACCAGTGCTATTTGCTTGACTAAAAATCCTATTCAACACTCTAGGAGTAAATACATTGAAATTAGATATCATTTTATTAGGGATCATGTAGAAAATAATGATGTTTTGCTTGAATTTATTAGTACTGAATTTCAATTAGCTGATATTTTAACTAAACCTCTTCTAGAAGATCGATTCTGTATGATTAGAAGAGAGCTCGGGATCATCAATCCGTTTGATTAAAATTTTCCTACATTTGACTCAAACTAGATCAATTTGACCTTAATCATAATAAATCTTATTCAATCATTGTTGAGTTGACTCTAAAATTATCATATTTCAATTGATTTTGATCTACCCTTGAAATCCCTGATTTTTTGGTTTTTAAGTCGATGTGTCGACACATGCGTGAGCCGACACATGAACGACAGCAGACTGAGATTTAAGGGATTTTCGAACCATTTTTTTCCCCAAATTTTTTCTCCTTCGAGCCGACACAAGAGTTTAAGGTATCCATACTATTCCTTCCACTGTTTCATTGCTTTTGCCCGTTGTTTCTTTGATTTGGAAGATTGGTAGCTAGTTTTTTGGTTAGAACTCTCCTAGGTTTTGATTTCTAAACCCTAGAAACTCTAAATTTCAACCAAAATCCTGCCCAATTCTTCAATCCAAGCAATGGGATGTTGCAAACAAGTTGTTCATCAACCTTGTTAGTCAAACCAAGAAGAAGAGTGAAGGACGAAGTCCCGACATGAGTTTAGAGCTACAGATCCGCCCGCACGACCTTTGTTTGTACCGTCTAGTTGGATGAGCTCGAAGACTATAGTTGGAGGACGTAGAGTGGACTTTTCATTTGTGGACCAATAGCATTTTTGGATTGGAGAGTGGATTCGTCAGGCTGGTCTGACCACATTCTGTTCACTCAGTAAGAGAGATTACCCCGAGCTGATGAGAGTTTTATGGATCACTCGCCCGCGGGACAAATGGTTGGTTGGCACAGGTCAGAGGATGGGATATCCCCATTACTTCAGAGATTCTGAGCAGAGTATGGGATATACCGATGACGGGATCTATTGTTGCAAGTTTGATGGATCGAGTCAGTGGTCTTCAGTGCACTTTCAAGTCTGACATTCTACCAGAGGGAGCCACTGTACCAGCATCCAGGTTATTCGCAGAGATGAGACTACTGCACCACATCATCGCCCGGATTCTTCTACCGAAGACTGGACATTTCGACTATATCACAGAGCAGGAGTTGCTCGTGATGGTCTCACTGGTTCAACATACGGTTGTCTGCATTCCAGTTCTCATGATACATCAGATTACAGAGGCGTTGACTAGCCAGAGGCTCTGCTTACCTTATGGCATGGGATTGACCGTATTGTTTAGGGAGTATGGAGTCAGCTTTTAGGATGAGCCTTATCGTACATTGCTTCATACCGATGTGTATGACATCAGGTCATTGCATCGGATGGGCTATCACTTGTTCCGAGGCCAGTGGACTCGCAGGATATCAGGTCAGGCCAAGGATAGAGCTGATGATGACGATGCATCAAAGGAGGAGTGGATTCTCTCCGGTGAGGTAGGACCTAGCGAGACATAGCCTGAGACGGTAGTGCAGCCAGTGGTTGCTCCTCAATCTGATCCTTCTACAGCATAGCCTCAGCCAGCACAGACAGAGACTCCAGGCATTTCAGATAGTTTAGAGGACAGAGTCAGACGCATCAAGATAGACGTATTTATCATGAGGCAACATCTTGATGTATTCATAGCTGAGACGAGAGAGAGCCATATTGGACTTAGTCATGGCATCTCGGCTATTCTTTCTGCACTGTCCAGATCTTTAGCAAGTGCTCCAGCTGTCGATACTGCTCCTACGCCTGCTCATGTTCCTGCTCCTGCACCAGCGGATGACATTGATGATATTGATACTGGTGTTGATATTACTATTGGAGATGGTGATACTGTTGGTGATATAGTTATTGGAGATGATGATGGAGACGAGGAGACTGACTCAGATAGATTTGACATTGCTGATCTTACTTCAGAGCCTGTTGCGGAGGTGACGAATGACTTGCCTATGAGCCCTGTTGTTGACCCATCTTGTTCACCTGCCCAGATTCCTATCCATCTTCTCCTTCTAGATCGGATGATTGCACTCCTATTCCTATTCCTATTCTCTCTTCAGTGATCGATACACCCATTATTGACTTCCTTGATATTGATTCCCCTGATATTCATACACCTATCCTTGAGACCCCTATTATTGATACACCGATTGTTGATATACCGATTCATTCTACAGCTGATACTTCTATTCTTGATACACCTGTTGTTACATCAGCTGAGACCCTTATCCTTGACACACAGATTATTGACACTCCTACCCTTCACACATCATCTCTTATCCGAGAGCTTGGGTTTTATACACCCGACTTTCAGTATCTTGACTCTAGCCCTTCATTTGATTGCACACCTCTTCCAGCGGTGGCTGAGATTGTTGTTCCGATCACTTCTGTTCCTGCAGAGGATATTGCTTCTATCTCTACTACACCAGCCAGAGGTCAGACATATGCTCATCGTAGAGGACATGGTCGTCGCACCCCTCTATAGCCGACCAAGACCAGACTTCGAGATCTTCGATCAAGATGGCCGCGAGCTCGATTCTTCCCTGATACAGGACCGATTGAGATCGGTTCATCTTCTGATGATTCCATGGATAAGGATTAGGACTTTTATGTATTTTTAGATAGTTTGCTTTTATGCTTCTATGTATTTTTTTTATCTTTGTTATGTATCTGTTGTACAAGCTCTAAGTTTATATGAAAAATCTTGTTGTTCCTCATCTTTATATCTATGATGAAAATGAATGTTATATCTTGAATTGCTTTTATACTTCAATGTCTTCACTCTTAATTGAATGACTTTCTTAAAGACAAAGGGGGAGTAGTTTAGAAAATGAGTACATCAACTCAATGCTATATCTTGTCTACTCAATTTATTTATTTATTTTTTTCCTACCTTTTTAATGATAACAAAAATGAGGAGTAGTAAGTTAGATTTAAGTATATATGGGTATACTTCACAAAATAAAGGGTGAGTAGTTTGTGATATGCAAGGGATAGACAAATTTTTGAAAAACCTGAATTGAAAATCATTTACAAAATTTCTTGAGAAAGGGGTAGCTTTACTTTATGTTCAAAGTGAATTTCATCTTAAAACCCCTCTTTCAATGTTTAAAAAGATTCTTACAAATTTTGTTTTGAATCATTGATTCAGGGGGACCTTTGTTGTTTGCTGAAATTTTTCTTATAGAGTATCATGATACATATTTTTTATGCATTTAAATGAATATCAAAACTCTGATACTCTCTATCTTTATAACAAGCTCTAGCATTATTACTTGTGTTATGAATTATCATATCATTAATGCAAGTAATGTTGATATACTAAATGCTTTCAGTTTTATGTACCTTGATGATTTCGTTTAAAAGCCTTGTTTTAAAGCAATTTATGCTTAAGGATTTTGTTATCATCAAAAAGGGAGAGATTGTTGACTCCATTAATTGATTTTGGTGATAAGCAAAATAGTTAAGTATAAGTTGAGGACTAATGATTTTCTTTGAGTGTGTTTCTATTGAAAAGGTGCTTACAAAATTTGAGGAAGTCCAATTATTTTTAAGAAGCCAAGTTTGAATGAAAAGAGTACTCAAAAAGAGACTTGGACTACTCAAGAGATGGTTGAATGGATGGCTAAGTCAAATGAAAACTTGTTCAAGCTCAAATTCAGCACTTTCTGTGAATTTTTTAGAGAAGTGTCAACTCAAAGTGTCGACACATGACATGAAGTATTGACACATGGAGAAAAAGTGTCGACTCAGGCTGGTACGCAGTAATGTTTCAAATGGCATAGATGAGTATCGACACACGGACCTGAAGTGTCGACTCAAGGTGTCGACACATGGATCAACACATCGCCTGAGACTTTCAAGCCACAGAACTTGTAGAAATTGAAGGAACAACTGAAGTATCGATACATGGAAGCAAGGTGTCGACTCAAGGTATCGACTCAACTGAGAAAGTGTTGACATATCTGAGATTTCCAGAGAATCAGAATGGAGTAAGTTGAATTAAGTGTTGACTCAAGAAGATCAAGTGTCGACATTATGCATCGACTCAACTGAGAAAGTGTCGACACATGGAGTTCTGGCAACAGTAATTGCTAGTTTTTTCAAACGCAGAACTCGCCCAAATTGCCCCCAACGGCTAGTTTTTCAAGTGTAATGGCTAGAAATCAGTTTTAAGGCCTTGGAAAGGTATTTATATGCTCCAAAGTCAAATCAAAACACAAGAGTTTGAATACTATTGAAGAACATTAAAGAGTTTTAAGAAGAAAAAAGAAAAGTGAGCTTTAACTCTAATTCATTGAAGTTTCAACCACTCTCAAGCAAAAGGAAGCCTTCAAGCATTGAAAAGCCTTCAAGAACATTGAAGATCATCCATACTTGGGCATTCAAAAGGCTTCAACAAGTGCAAAGCAACTCTACATCAAGCTGCATCGAGATATTCGCTTTATTTTAGAAAGCTTACATTGGTTCTTTTCTTTTAAACCATATTTCTTGTAAGGGTTCTTGGTTAGCCTATTGTAAAACCAAGTAAGGTTATTGGTAAGCCTTGAAAAATCAATCAGGTTGGTAGTTAGCCTACAAAATCACTAAGGTTCTTGGTTAGCCTAGAAAACTAAGGGAGGTTGTTAGTTAGCCTTATGAAAACCAATTAAGCTCTTGGTTAGCCTGTAAAACCAAGTGAGGTTTTGACTTATGAGCCTTGTGAAAAAAGTCAGGTTTTGATTAGTAAGCCCAAAAAACTAATCGGCTGTAATCTTGTGATTATAGTGAATTCTCAAGGAGATCTTAGGGAGTGGATGTAGGTGCATTGTATAGCACAGAACCACTATAGTTCTTGGTATTTGTAATTGTTTGATCTCTCTCTCTTTGCTCTTTATTTATTGCTCATAATTTTTGCTGCACTTTTATTTTAGAGCATTGCACTTGAATCATAGTACCTTGCTAATATACTTGTTGAATTAGATTGCATTACTTAGTATCAAGTTTTATTAAGTTAGTTTGTCAAATTATTTTTTTGAGACCTAATTCACCCTCCCTCTTGGGTTGCTTACTGGGCAACAGGTGCTCCAACAGCTAGTTTTCAAATCCCAACGGACTATAATGGCTATATCCTTCAGAAACAAGTACAAGAGACTATATAAAGGGATTCAAAATCAGTGATTAAATAGGGATGCTTAATTGAATACAAAAAGTTTTCTTTGTATGTACAAGTGAGCATTCAAAATAGTCTTCATTCTTCACCAACTCCCATTTGAAGATTGAAGCATTCATTGAAGGAAGAAAGGAAGCCTCTTAAGTGCATTAAAGAGTAATTAAAGAAGGCTTCATTAGTTCTAAAGCGGCAACTATCCGATAATGAGAGTTTTTCATTTATTGTTGCATTTACTTTCAACTTCATTATGAGTTGCTTGGGTTATTGGTGAGCCTGGTTAAAAAACCAAATAGGTTCTTGGTGAGCCTTTGTTAAAAACCAAGTATTGGGTTCTTAGTTATCCTGGTAAAACCAAGTTAGGTTCTTGGTGATCCTATGTTAAAACCAAGAGTTGGGTTTCTTTAGTGCTCCCATTTTAAAACCAAAGGGATTTGGATTCTAGGTGATCCTATTTAAAACCTAGTATAGGTTTGGATTGTGAGCCTGTAAAATAATCCTACTGTATTCGGGTATGAATATAGTGAAAATCCCAAGTGGTATCTTGGGTAGTGGACGTAGGAGCTGGGTTGCTTCGAACCACTATAATCTTTGGTGTTTGTATTGCTGCCTTTCTCTTTCCTCTTAGCTTGTGCTTTACATTCATAATCATAGCACCTTTCACTAAGAGAAGTTATATTCTAAAAGCACATATCTGTAGAAATAATTTTTATTATTTTAAAATCTCAATTCACCCCCCTCTTGGATGCCACCTGGGTAACATTTAGCATACTTGATCTTTTGATTTATACCCCTATAAGGTAGATTTTTTATTAAGATAAATGGTCAGAAGGTTTTGGAATTACTCCATGAAATTATTTATGATCTAAACCCTACCAATAATTGAGTTTCTTTAATAATTTATCCCTCAGCATCCCTAGCATTATCTAGACCATTAATCAATCATTGATTAAGGTGCCAAGGAACTCCAATTCGAGATAATAACATGATACACATAACTTGATCATTTCTAACTGTACTTGAAGATCTAAGCAAGTCAAGTTTATCTCTTCACCCAACTTAGTCGACATTGTCCTCAATGGAGTAGAAAAGAAAATAAAAGGTATAATAGGAAAGAATACACCTAGAATGAATGTGCTTTGGGAGTTGAAGAGGGCTTTATAAAGTAGTGGGTTCCTGTTTTGCCACCTAAGTTCCTGTAAATGTACTAAAAAAAAAAGATGAGATTGTTGGGTTGCCTCCCAACCAGTGCTAGGTTTAACATCTTCAATCGGATGCTATGAGGGAGTGTTACTAATATTGAGCTTGGGTACTTCCCTTCAGATTTTCAAAAGACAGGACCAATCAGGAGGCCTTGTCATCATGGCAGAATAACGTTCGTAGAGTTTTTGACGATGAGTATTCCTGATCCATAGAGTACACTGGGCAAGCATGCTAGACCAAGATTTAAAAATTTTATAATGATTCGGTTTAAGATTAGGAAGGGATTGTGTATGTTGGGTCGAGAATGGGGGTGGTAGCTTAGAAAACTTTCTGGCTTCAGATAGATTTATCCTAATCCCATTCTCAGGTATGATGTGTCTTGACAACATCCCTTCCCGATGACACTTTATCCAAGTTAATTGTAAGTCTGTCTCCATACATTATTTCAGAATAAAAGATAGATTTTGGAGGAGATCCTCGAAAGTAGTGCCAAATATAATGAAATCAGCTATGAAATCCTTAAGATCATTATCCCTCATTTCTTAAACATCCCATCCAACAACTTTGTTATGCATCCTTAGAACACCAACTATTTGGTCTTCCTGATTAGAGATCACTGGTAGAATGTCAGTAAGTGTGACAGGAAGCGGCTTCAATTCTAGATCCGGTAGTTATTCTAATGGAGGAGCTAGTGGAGGGCTAGGTGTTGACTCATGTTGTTCCATCAAAAGTGGGGTGGGTTTGAAAAGTGGCGTATCAAGTAGGTTATCCCTTTCTATGATATATTCATCTTCTTTAAAATTATCTACCTCACAATGAGCCATATAGGGATCTAATGACTTCTGGGGACAACTTGGAGGCATGGCTTCCCTTATTTTGTTATTTTGTTATGGTTCCTGGGGATCCTCAATTACTTCCATCATATCATCAATTTCTTCTTCCATCCCATAAAAAGGAGGTGGTGATTCTAGGGCACTTAGGAAGGGGACTATTGGTGAGTGAGATGATGATGGAAATGGGTCATCCCACCATTCTACCTCAGTCGAATCCTCTCTATTGGTTTCTATGATAGCGCAGGATTGTTCCGTAACCAAGTCATTCCTAAGAGTTATGGTTGATTATTCAGAAAAAATTAAAGGGTCCTTAGAATCTTCAACTTGGTAGTGTCCCTCTAAATTACTCTTGAACTGACTAGGCAATATTCCTACCTCCTTCCTATTCATTTCAGCTAATAATTGGTCAGTCTGATTTATACATTCATCGATATACTGCTGCTGAATCATGAGTGATTGTAATTAAGCAATTATATCATTACCTCGGTTGTACTATTGGAGAGTTATGGTCTGATCAAATTTTTTGATTTTATCTATTGCTTGCAAAGCCTTCTCTTGAAATGATAGACTATAATTAGGAGAAGGTTGATAACATGGATAGGGTTGATCGTAATAAGGCTCATCTATAAATGAAAGTTTTTGTGGTACCGGGGTAACCACTGGGTGTGGTTGCCATGACAAATCTGGTTAAGTCCCCTAACCTTGGTTGTAAGCATTGAAGTGTGGGTTTTCTCCTGGTTTATAAGCCATATAAGTTTGATCTTGGTAAACCTGGTCATACCTAGACTCAGGGAATTGGTACATGGCTGGGCACTCACTTACAAAGTGAGTTGGACTCGGATATGTGGAGCATGCCTGTTATGTAGGAAAAAAGGATTGAGTGGAAGAGTGTCTAATATTTTGTAGAAGATCGAGTTTATAGGATTTGGCATTGAGAGCATGGGACAACATATCCACTCTACTATTGGGATACATGTTTCTAGTGCTGCTCCAATTCATCGGATTGTTTTGATGATTCTAGAATATTTAATCAAAGATCCTAAATCAGAGCAATCCCTTCAAATTTTTTTTATTTAATATATTTTTTTAGAGATAAGAGAGGAAAAGGAAGAGATACGAAAGATAGAAAGAAGACTAATGGTGAGAGCCTAAGGAGTCATAAATCTAAGAGTGATATTAGTTAAGGTTCTAGGTTAATTGCAAACAAGTTAGCAGTCAATGGACTCTCTATCCTAGGGTCCCTAGTTCTAGACAGCTCCTAACTGTTCCAAGGTTGCCTTCGAGCACTCCAAGTCCAAGATCAATTAACTGACCCGGTGAGGTAAGTGTAAGGTTGGTGGGGGTCCCCTCGTTGCTTGCCTTAGACATCAATTAAAATTGGCCAGGTAAGTGAACGGAACTAATTAAAGAACCACCTTCCTTCAGGCTCTTGTCCCTGAACCACTTGCCTTAGACACTGAGCAACTAACTGATCTGAACCTAGTCAAACTTTAGGGTTCCCTTGTCCTAGTGAGCTTGAAAATCCTTAGGGACTAATGTATAATTGATTTTAATTTTAAGGCGTAGGTCAATATGATATGTAAGGTGATGGTTTGTGGGCCAAGGAAGGATAATGATATCCCTACCTTATGTTGTTTAGGGATTTAGTGCCCTTAAGATATTTTATGAATTATGCAAGGCAAAGAAAACAGGTGTCCGATAAAAGAAAAAGAAAACTAAGTTGAATTAGGAGATTAGATTTGGAAGCAGTAAGTCAATTAAGAAAGCAGTAAAAGGAAAAAATTATTATTATTATTTTAATTTTTTTTTAATTTTTTAAAATCACAACCGTGCCTATGGTCCCCGGCAACAGTGCCAAAATTTGATCTCTATCGTAGGCGGTCAAAAATAATTCACCAACTCAACTTTATAGCTAGGGTGAGTTGAGATCGTATCTTCAGAGATCTTAGGGCTAAGTTATGATTTAAAAGGAAAAAAAAAGTAATTGTTGTTATGGGAAAATAAAAGTGAGCAAAAATTAAACTACTTTTAAGGTAAAGCAAGTAAGAATGAGTATTTCAGAGGAGAAAGAGTAATTGTGTAGTGCTAGATTGCATTTCTCTTATAACTAAAATATAATTGATTTTAGAGATTTACCTGTCTTCCCTTGGCACGTCCCGTACCTGTAATAGATCACAGCGCGTCTTTGGGAGGCACTAGGTCATTATGGATGAAATTTCAAGTTAAATGGACCTTGGTATATGAGAATAACTTTGAAGGACTCAAATCTTAAGTTTGAGAAATTTCAGTAGAGTTTCAAAAAAGTTTCAGCCAAGTGTCGACTCATGGAAGTGAAATATCGACTCAAGGTGTCGACTCACAGAAGCTTGAGTTGATACATAGAAGAAGTTTTAGATGGCACGCATGAAGTGTCGACTCATGTATTAACTCAAGGGTCGACTCAAGGCATGAGACAAAATTGATACAAAACATGCTGAATTCAAGTCTTTCCTCAAGTATCGACTCATGAAGATGAAGTGTCGACTCACCAGAAGAAGGTCAATGTACTAGTGCATTCCAAAGAGCTTTTGAAAGCATATTTGACCTAGTATCGACTCAAGTGTAGACTCATGACCTGAAGTATCGATACTTGAAGTTCTGGGTGAACAATAATATCTAGTTTTTTGAAGTACAAAATTGGTCCTTTTCATCCCTAACGATTATTTTCATCTTTTCAATGATCAAAAATGGCCATTTAAGGCTTGGAAAGGTATTTAAAGTGGACCAAACTTAAAAGGAAAGAGACTAATGAGGAACTAATTGAGCATTCATTGAGTATTCATTGCTTTGGAGTGAAGTTGAGCCTTCAAGCATTCAAGATCATTCAAGAAGCATTCAAGTCCATCCTTCAAGCATTGATTAAGGATTCAACAACTTGAAAACAAGCATCTTCAACAACAATCAAGAGCTTCAAAGAGATATTTGTTTTATTTTTGAAAGCTTGATTGTACTATTACTTTGAATTCAACTTTATTGTTGTTCCTAGTTTCAAGTGGTTTGAAAATAGTGTTTGGGTTATTGATGAGCCTTATTTCAAAAACCAACTTAGGTTGTTGGTGAGCCTTGTGAAAACCAACTAGGTTTTTGGTTATCTCAAAAAATCAAGAGATTTTTGGGGAGCCTTGAGAAAACCAAGAGGTTTTTTGGTTAGCCTTGTGAAAACCAAAGGGTTATGATTAGTGAGCCTGAAAAACTAATCGACTATAATCAAGTGAGATTATAGTGAAATTCTCAAGTGGATCTTAGGAAGTGGAGTAGGTGCTTTGGTGTACACTGAACTACTATATATCTTTATATTTATGGTTGCTTGGTCTCTTTTATTATTTGATATTATTTATTCTGCATCTATTTTACTAATTCTGTTGTATATCTTCAAGCACATATACACTTGAATCACTAGCACCTACATTATATTTGAATTGGCACATACTTGTTTAAATCTTTGTAAAAAGATTTTAAAATCCAATTCACCCTCCCTCTTGGGTTGCTTCGCCGGGCAACAAGGAAAAACTCCTATTTCTTGCTTGCTTGATTAGAAACTCTTCCTGATTTTCTTCTTCCTTCGACAGCCTTCCTCTCTTACTAGGACCTTTACACTCCTAAAGAGTATTTCAAGATCTTTTCAAAACTTTTCTTACTATTCTATTATCTTTTCTTATTCTTTTTCTAAGCCTTTGTTTTAAAATGGCAAACTTGTCTTAAAATAATAAAGTTGTCCTAATAAGAGAAGGAAAAGAGTTGTCAGGATAAATTTGGATGCATTTGCTTAAATCATCGAAGCCTTTAAATAGTTAGAGAGGAGCTGCCAAAAGCATCCTTTTCTTAGCTCTTAATTTGATATTTAACATATCAGATAAGACCCTTCAAGTAGAAGGAGTCTTTAGGTAGAAAGGTGCTATGTGAAATTGTTAACATATGGCATTTCACAACATATTTGCACCAATAGTTGCTTATCACAACTCTTTAAAAAAATAGCATTTTTCAATCCTTCCACTTGGCTTAAGATCAGGTCAAATCATCTAATAAGCATATAATCAAGAGAGGCTTATCAGGAAAAGGTGATTAATAATCAAGACTCTTGTCCATTCTATGTACCATATATTCCAAGCATCACAACCTTTCATGCACCCACATGAATTCACACCCAAAATTTATCCACTTGACCGGTCAAATCCAATCCAAACGGACATGGATAAGAGAGGATAGGGATTAAGCTTTATTTGCAAAAATATGATTTAATTGTAGGACTCTTGGTCCTTCCGTGCCTCTTATATTATGCGCACACCAATATTGGTGCCAAGAGTCCCAAGCCCTTGGGACTCTTGGTTCAAGACATGGATAAGGGCTATAAAATCAAGATAAATCTCAATTTGGCTACCCCACTTAAGGATCAATCCAATTTAAGTTCTACTCAAATTAGTTAGCTCAAATAGTAAGCATTTAAACCCAATATAATTAGGTTAGGAGTTAGGCCAGCCAACATATGCTAGTATGTTAATTAGCTAGCCAATTAGGATCCTATCATCCTAATAAAAATATAATTGAGTTCCTTGATCAATTTCTTAGCATGTGTGATCCTTTGGTCTTCACATCTAGTTAGCAGTAGGTCTAGGTTCATGTTGATTTTCTTTGATTAGAAATCAACTAATCAAATTAGGTAAAATCGAGCTAACCCTAGTTGCCTATTTGAACCATCTTTCAAATTAACTTATAAATTCAATCAATTTAATTTATGAAAATCTACAAGATATGATTGACATCTAGCAATATCTCATGCCTATCTAGAAAATGATGAATTTGGTTAAAATTACTAAAATACCCTTCAATAGTAAGTTACCATATAATTCACTCCCTTAATCTTCATTTATCCTGAATAAGCGATAGGTATGAAAAATTATCATCCTAATACTTTATTCATTCAAATCTCGAATCACTAATGAAGACTCGACCAATGAAAGATTAGAAATATTTTTCTAATTTCATTCTTCTTTGATCAAAGACTTCCTGAGTCATCATTTGATAAGATTATATTGGATAAATACTTCTCTTACTATGAGTGACCGATTCCTTATTGACCTACCTATAACCTTCATTTACAATTCACCATATCTATGAACACCCTATATATGACTAAGTCATGAATGAGTATAAACCAAAACATAGATTTATATGTAACAAGATTCCATGGTGATCTCAGGTCTAAGGATCATATATATAGCTCTTACTAAGAGAATCATCTTTGACAAGTAAGACTTCTATAAAATGTTCTCATGATGAATCAATTCAATGAACTCATACCTTGATGAGTGCCCACATCCTTGTATTAGTGTCCCTATACAAGTGGTCATGAGACCAACTACTCTCTTCATAGAGTATCATAGAATGTGCTAGTCTTTCTAGAAACATCGATCTCCGACTTGATGATCCTTTGATTAGGAATATTCTAGATTAGGGCTTATAAGATCTTAGGTCTTACTATTATGAACTTCACCATAACCCTAATTTTATTTCCCTAATCTATGGAGTTCATCAAAATCTTAAAACAAAAAGGTTTAAGACATAATATATGATGAATTAAAACATAATTTATTAATATAATATTATACATAAGTCAGAAGAACTTTACAGAAATGCTTCTATTATATAAGATATATGATTGGCTTTCAAGATACTATTCTTTTAATTGATACTAAATGCTAGCAAGTCTTTGATCGAGCCTCATACATATTGCCAAAAAGCCTTATATTAGCACCATTTCTATAAAAAAAGTCTCATATTGCCATTACTCCTATGAAGAAAGCCTTATATTGGCATTTACTCAATGTCAGTGAGTCCCTGTTCAGCATCTATTCTATGAGTCACTAACAGGCATTTTTTCTATGAGCCTCTAACAAGCATTTATTTTATGAGCCTCTGAATAGAACTTATTCTATGAAGTGAGCTCCTATTCGGCATCTATTTTATGAGCCTTTGACAAGCATTTATTCAATGAGCCTCTAACAGACATTTATTTTATAAGCCTCTGAATGGCATCTATGTTAAGAAATGAGCCTTGTTCGGCATTTATTCTATGAGCCTTTGATTGGCACTTGCTATATGAGCCTCTGAATGGCATTTATGAAGTGAGCCCTGTTTGGCAATTATTCCATGAGCCTTTGATTGGCATTTACTCTATGAGCCTTTGATTGGCATCTACTCTATGAGGTAAGCCTCTAACTAAAATCTATTCTATGAAGCAAGACTCTGATTAGTATTTGCTTTATGAGTCATTCTTTATTGACTTTTGTTTGGGCCAAAAAATCTTGAGGATCGATGATCGATCCAACAAAATTTAAAGTATCACTACAGGACAAGGGCATCAATGAAGCCTACTGCATCTTTCTTCTCTAATATAAATCAAGAAACTGATAATGGTAATCTTCAAAATCCCTCGGGTATGTAGCTGGATCTACTCTTCAGTCTAGGATGCTTGGCACTTAGACTAAAGAGTGGGGGGTAATTGATATGGGGTAAACCCTGCACCCTCAATGATGCAGAACAAAAGCTCTGATACCAAAAATTGATGCAGAACAAAAAAGATGATGCGATGCGGAAGTAAATTAAAATTAATGTATTTATTTATTTATTTATATATATATATATTTTCAGAAGTCGGCTTTGACTCAAAGGAAAGTTAAACTAAATTGAAAGAAACTATATAATAATTGAAAGCATAATTCAAAGAAACTAGATTATCAGAGTAGTTCAGAAGTAAAGGATCGCTGGGGATTGAGAAACTCCCAGACCTAGGGTTTCTCTCTGAACTTTCAACAGGACAAAAATAAAGAGAAGGGAAGGGTTATGTACCAGGCAGTGATCTTCACAGAGTTTGGTGGAAGGACTCTCTCGAGCAGATTATTGGATCCTCGGATTCGGATATGTTCGTAATGGATCCTCCAATACTGGCCCTTTGGCAGAGTTGGCTTCTCTTGAACTCAGGATCTGGGAAAGAAGAAGAACAAGTTAAGGAACCAGATACTCAAAGAAAGGATTTACCAGATAAGAAGAACTTAAAAAAAATTGATGTTGCTGAAATCCTGATTCTCCTGGATGCTGATCTGACTTCCTCTGGGATTTGCTCTGTATTCGAAGTAGCCGATCTGGACCTGGATGTTGGTGGTCGGCTTCTACTTGGAAGAGAGGGGCCGTGAGATGATGAGGTAGATTAGGGTTTGGATGATTGGTGGAATGAAGAAGATGATGGGCGGCTAGGGTTTGGAATTGAAGTGGCTAACCTAGGGTTTTGGTAGGGTTTGGGATTGGAGATCTCACACCTCCTCAAGGTTCCTAGGGAACCCAGATTTACTCTCTCATGGAGCTCAACAGCTCAACACCTGAACACAAGTGCGGAAGAGAGAAACACAAAGTTTCTCACAAAGAAATTGATTTCATTCATCATTAAATTCAAGAGTTACATAGAGTTGAATATATAGACATAACAAAGAAATAAAATTTTATACATTTTCCATGTGGGACTAATAGGACTAACCCACACTTTAGGCATCAAATTCTCTTCCCAAGACTCCTTCCATGAGTGGGCAGCCCAAAAACTCCAAGAAAACTTGAAAATCAGCTCCAAATGGCAGGTTATGGGGGTGTCTCCTAGTATCTCTCCATGAATCAAGGATTTTCCCTTCATGGTTTGGCTCATTTGGACACCTCCTAGTCTTGCTCCACAAGTTTAGGCTTCTTCCTTTCATGGCTTTGGCACTTTTGGAAACTTTTGGGAACCTCCTTGAATTCCTCCCCAAGACATGCTCTCTTCCCTTTTATAACTTGGATTTTTATGGAATATTATGGGGCACCTCCTTGATCCTCTCTTCAAGAAAAACTCTTGCCATCCTGGCTTGGGTTTATCTGGAAAGAAATTGGCTCCTCCTTGGATTGAGGTATCTTGATGGATTTCTCTTCCAAGTGGTGCAAGAAAAAAAGGAACTTACTTCTTGTGGTGTAGGGACCAAAGACACTGGATGGAGATGTGGCACCTCCTGGACTCTGGCGTGTGGCTGGGAGTGTGGTGCCCACTTGCTTGGGCCTGGGAGAAAAAATATGGCACCCTAGACCTTGACTTGACTGAAAAAAAAAGTGGCACCAACCTGGAGAAGACCTAGACCACTACTAGGACTTGTACTGAGTCAACATGACTCAACAAAATTTAAATTGCAGGGAAATACAGACTCAAGACTAAAATTGAGTTGACCAAGTCAACCCTTATTACAAAACCAAAAAACCCTAATTCTTCGGGCAAGGTCAATCAGAGATCCAGATGGAGCCCTGAAGTCTTCTTCTGAGTCTGGTGCCCGCACCACATTCATTATGCACATTCTAGTCAAGTATGGACCTTCGATCAAACTAACCTTCATCCTAATTTATCATCGGCCTAGAGAACCCTTAGCATGGTTCATATTTAGTCATCATGGTTCATATTTAGTAAGTACGGTTCATACTCAGCATGGTTCATACTTAGCTTGATGGGTTCTCAACTTGGTCAACTTCAGCCCCTTCAAAAGGCTTACCTTGCCTTCAACAATTGAGCCTCGATGTACTAACCCAGGATATTCCCAAAAGATCCTTAGCTCTAGCCAACTCTTGACCCTCGGCCTCAACTAGAGGATTAGGTCTAGCCTAGGACCCTTAAGATCAAAAAAAGAGAAATGCCTCAGTAAAATCTCCTAGGTAACTACAATAAAATAAATAATCAATGCTCATTTCCATGCATGACCAGAAGGATATATCTTATAATTTCCAGCAAGCCCTCTTAATCAAGAGTGATATGACCCTTTCCTGATGACAATTCTCATCACCATTAAAATGAGAGGTTGATAGCATGAATAAGATAAAGACTCTAATTAATAAGAGGAAGATATTTTAGAAAAATAGAACGGCTCACTATCAGACTCTTTAACAAAAACTTGTAGGCCAGTCATTCTCATAAAACCCCACTAGAGATTTCAGCATTTCCAAAATATCCTCTCTATCTACCTACAAAAGGGAGCTCTCTAGGAGCCCCCCAGGTATGCATATATATATGCTCTCATTTTTATAGAGCTTTCTATCTATCTCTTTCATGATTCTGCTCAAATTTCATCTCACTATTGCATGTTTAATGACTTGAGCATTGGAGTGCCCATGCCGAGGTCACCCTCAATGGGATCTTTTGTAGGTACCATCCTTGGAGATCTTCTTCTAGCAACCTTTGGTATACAAGTGGAAAGCAGCATCAACAGATTGGCACTATTTATGGGAACGGTGGGCTATCGCTTGCCTATTTTTGGAAGGAAACATCAAGCGGGACATCGACACCACTCCAATTTTTATTCTATGGTCTAGGATATTATCTGAGCATCGAAGTGTCTTTCATTAGAAACACCTTCGGTGGGACTTCCTTTACAAGTGTAACAGCAGACACCTCTCCTCCAGCATATTCTGGTGACCAAGCAAATGTTAGCACCATCAGCCACCTTCATGAAAAATAATGTACATTTTCCAAATCTATTAAACTAGATAAGGAGATGTAGACATGTATAATAGTGAATGAATGTGCGTGTTTACTATGAACATTTCAACACCACTACATGCCTTTACTAGAGAAAGAGAGATGTTGACCCCTTGAGTGATTTTGATGATAACAAAATATTGGAGCATGTATTTGTCTTACTAACAACTCTTCAAGTGCATTACAAGTTTTTGTAGGATGATCTTAATGCTCAATTGCAACTTCTACAACCTTATTATATGTTGTGTTGCATTGTAAATGTTTCATGTAAAGAAGAACCCAAAAGAAAGATTGATGTAATATTCATGAAAAAGGGTTACTTCTATGTGTTTTTCAAGCTTAAATTTTTTTAGAATTTGTTATTGCTAAGTTGGGAAGAGTCTTAAGTGTTGAAGAGTTGTTGGATGAATTTTGGAGAAGAGTTAAAGTTTTTATTGGAAATTCACTCGAGTCGACTCGCATGAAGAGAGCCGACTCTAATCCAAGGCATGGTTGAAGGATTCTAGCATGCAAAGATCCAAGCCGACTCAAAGGATCCCGAGCCGACTCATCCAGAGCATCATTTCTTGAATCAGATAGGCGAGCCAACCTGAAGGCAGTCCGAGCTAACTCAATCATTTAGTCGGGCATCCGAGTAGACCCTTCAGGCATCCGATCTAACCTTTCAGGCATTCGAGCAAACTCTTCCAGAGTCCAACAAAAATCAGTTATAAGAGAATATCCAGGTGAGCCGACTCTATTGAGAAGAGTCGACTCCTCTAGAGTACAACTTTGAAGACCTAAGGATCCGAGCCGACTCGATTGAACGAGCCAACTCAACCAGAGTAAGGAATCATCGACACTGAGGATCTGAGCCGACTCGATTATGGCGAGCCGACTTGACCAAAGTAAAGAATCAACTCTCTAAGGATCCGAGCTGACTCGAAGGATCCGAGTTGACTCGAAGTATTCGAGCTGACTCGAACGTTGATTCCAAGTGGGTAACGGCTAGTTTCATAACTTTATTTTTGAATTTAGAAAGTACTCCAATGGTCAAATATCAAATCCCAATGGTCAACAATGACTATATCCATCCAAGAAGAGTACAAGACTCTATAAATGAGGGATTTGGATAACCTTTGAAGAAGCTAATGCTTAATTGAACATTAAAAGAGCTTGTAAGCAAGAGAACACTAAAAGAACATTCAAGTCATCCTTCAAGTCTTCACCAACTCCTACCAGAACCTTGAAGCACTTATTGAGGAAGAAGAGGAAGCGATTGAAGTGCATTAAAGCCCATTTAAGAAGGCTTCTCTTAAGCTACAATTGCAACCATCAAACAACTTGGGTTTGTTATTAGTTGCTTACTTTCTTTTATCTCTTTGTGAGTTTGTGGGTTATTGGTGAGTCCAGTTTAAAAACTATGTTGGGTTGTTAGTGATCCCATTTTAAAACTAACATTATAAGGGTTTTTGGTGAGCCCGGTCAAAACCAAAGTTGGGTTCCTGGTAATCCTGTTCAAAATCAAGTTGGGTTCTTGGTGATCCTATTCAAAACCAAGTTAGGTTCTTGGTGATCCTATTGAAAACCAAGTGTTGGATTTTGGATTGTGAGCCTAGTAAAACAATCGACTATATTCCAGTGGTGAATATAGTGAAAATCTCAAGTGGTATCTTGGGAGTGGACGTAGGAGCGAGGTTGCTCTGAACCACTATAATTTGCTGTGTTTGCATTGTGCTTTTTCTATTTGTGTTTGCTTTCGCTTTCAATTATCTGAAACATAGCACCTCCATAGTAAAGTAGATTCAAAAGCGCACATATCTGATTAAATTTTTTAAATTTTCAATTCACCTCCCTCTTGGAAAAGCCACCTGGGCAACAACTGGTATTAGAGCAGAGTCTCTGAACTTAATTAAAGTAAAGTTTAATGGCTCAACCCATGAGTACTTCCTTGGCTGAAGGCCAATCCACTAATAGACCTCCACTGTTCACTGACATAAATTATTCTTATTAGAAAGCTAGAATGAAGATATACATTCAAGCTATTGATTTTCAGTTATGAAAGGTCATTCTTAAGGGTCCATAAATACCCATGATTAAAGTTGATGGCGTGGATTTCCCAAAACCTGAAGAGGATTGGGATGATCACGACATGAAAATGGATGAACTGAATGCCAAAGCCATGAAGTTACTATATTGTGTTTTGGATGCAAATGAGTTTAATCAAATTTCTGTTTGCTCATTTACAAAAGAAATTTGGGATAAACTCAAAGTGATCCATGAAGGAACTTCCCAAGTGAAGATCTCAAAAATTAATCTTCTAGTACATAGCTCTGAATTATTTAAGATGGAGCAAACTAAAACTACTCTGCCATGTTTTCATGGTTTACAAATATTATTAATGATTTGAAAAGTCTTGGCAGGCTTTATTCTAATGCTGACTTAGTATAGAAGATTCTAAGATCACTTCCAAACAAATGGGACCCCAAAGTAATTACCATCCAGGAAGTAAAAGATCTAAACTCACTAAGTCTGGATGAACTAGTGGGTTCTCTCATCACACATGAATTGGCCATGGAGCATAGAAATGAAGATGATCAGAAAAAGAAGAAAATAATTGCCTTCATAGCTGCATCAGAATCAAAGAAACAAGATGAGGAATCAAAAGATGACTGCTCATCTTCCGAAGATTAGTTAGAAGATGAAGATATAGCTATGGTCATGAGGAGATTTAGAAGGTTTATGGAAAACAAAAAAAGGAAGATACTTTAGAAAGTTTTACAAGAGAGGTGAACATAGTAAGGACAAAGAAAGAGAAAAAGAAAAAGATCAAATGCCCACATATTATGAGTATAGGAAACCAAGGCATATTTGTCTTGATTGTCCTTTACTAAAGAAAACAATGAAAAAGAAGAAGAAAGCGATGGTTGCAACTTAGAGTGATAGTGAGGAGTTGACTTCAACAGAAGAGGAAGAGACCACAAAAACTATTAATCTATGTCTTATGGGTCTCGAAGATGAGGTAATGTCCCCTGAATCTCAAGCTAAATTCACTTTCGATGAATTGAATTATGCATTCCATGATTTACTTTCTGAATTTAAAAAGGCTGGTACAAAAATTAGAGCTTTAAAGAACATTAATGATTCTTTAGTAAAAGAAAAGGAAGAGATTTCAAAAAAGAAAAAATTATTGCAAAAGGAATAACTATTTTTTCTGAAAACAACAAAGCTTTGAAAATTAAGAAAAATCTGTCTTGAGAAAAACAAAGCTTTAGTTGATGAAAATTCTGATTTAAAAAAGGAGATGGAAAAACTCAAGCCTTTGGTTGAAAAGCTTACCTTAAGTTCAAATGAGCTTGAGTTAATTTTAAAAGAGCAAAGAGTTTCAAGTAATAAGGCTAGAATCTGTTATAATTTTTTGAATTCAAATAAAATTTTAGCTACTAGATTTGTATCTTCAAAAGCATTTGTACCAAAATCTATTTCTCAAAATGCTTTTGTATCACATGCTTCTACATTTGCATCACATGCTTCTATATCTAGAACTTCAAAGTTTAAATCTTTTTAAAATACTATAATTATTTTTTATGCATGTCATGGGATTGGGCATAAATTTTTCCAATGCAATCTATTAAAGAAAAATGTAAATAGAAAGAATAAAATTAGAAAGATTTGGATTTCCAAAGGAACCACCTCTACTAACCTGCAAGGACCCAAGGTGGCTTGGGTATCTAAAAGAACTTGTTGATTGTTTTGCAAGAATGTCTTGCAGCCCAAAAATGAAGAAAAGATGGTATCTCGATAGTGGCTGTTCAAGACATGTGATGGGTGACAAGGATCAATTCATTACCCTAGAGATGAAAGAAGGAGGTTTGGTAATTTTTGGAGACAATGGCAAGGAAAAAATAATCAATATTGGTAAGATCAAAATAACCCCCTCTACTTTTATTGAAAATGTATTGCTAGTAGACAAATTGAAGCATAATTTATTAAGTATTAGTCAATTGTCTAATAAAGGCTTCAAGGTTGTCTTTGAATCATTTATGTATATAGTAACAAACTCACTTGATTCTAGCAACAAATTCATTGGACATGGACTTGGAAACATTTATTTGGTAGATCTGAATGGTCTAGCCATGTCTAGTAGTTCTAGTCTAGTAGCAATGAATGCTAAAACCGAGTCTTGTTTACTTTGGCATAGATGATTAGGTCATGCTAGCATGCATACTATTGCCAAATTGATTTCCAAGAATCTTGTTAGAGGTTTGCCCAAATTTAAGGTTAATTTTGAACATGTTTGCGATGCTTGCAAAATGGGTAAACTAACTAAGGGGAGTATTAAATCCAAAAATATGATTTCAACTTTTAGACCCCTTGATCTACTTCACATGGACTTATTTGGACCAACTAGGACCATAAGCTTAGGTGGTATGAAATATGCTCTTGTGATAGTAGATGATTTTTCAAGATTTACTTGGATATTATTTATTACACATAAAGATGAAACTTTTAAAGTCTTTCAAAAACTTCACAAAAAAGTTTCAAACCAAAAAAATCTTTCAATTATTTCTATTAGGAGTAATCATGGCGTGGAATTTAAAAATTAATTTTTTGATGATTATTGCACAGAAAATGGCATTGATCACAACTTCTCTGCTCCTAGAACACCATAACAAAATGGTGTTTAGAGAGAAAAAATAGGACTTTAGAAGAGACGGCCCGAACAATGTTATGTGAAGGCAATCTTTCAAGATACTTTTGGACAAAAGCGATGAACACTGCTTGTTATATTTTAAATCATGTTTTAATATGGCTAATTTTGACGAAAACCCTTTATGAGCTTTGAAATGAAAAGAAACCAAATATTAATTATTTTCATATTTTTGGTTGTAAATGCTTTGTACTGAATAATAGAAAGGATAATCTAGGAAAATTTGATGCTAAATCTGATGAAGCAATTTTTCTTGGTTATTCAATACATAGCAAAGCATATAGAGTATTTAATAAAAAAACTCTAACAGTTAAAGAATCTATACATGTTATATTTGATGAAACTAACCCCTTACCTTCTAAGAAAGAAGAGTGTATAGATAATGATGCGGGTACACTTGAAAAGGAAATGGAAGAAATGAGCATTCAAGAGAGACCAACTCAAGAAGGAGAATAAATGGTAAGTAAGGATCATGTTGATCTACCAAGGGAATGGAGGTATGTAACTTCTCATCCAAGAGATTTAATCATTAATGATCCCTCTCAAGGTGTTAGGATTAGGTCATCACATAGAGATGCACATGATTATCTAGCATTTGTATCACAAATAGAGCCACATAGTTTAGAAGAAGCTAAAATTGACCCAAACTGGATGATGGCCATGCATGAAGAACTAAATCAGTTTGAAAGAAATAATGCGAGGATTGTAGTTGATAGACCATCAGACCATTCTATTATAGGAACCAAATGGGTCTATAGAAATAAACTAGATGAACAAGATAATGTAGTTAGAAACAAAGCTAGATTAGTAGCCAAAGGATACAACTAAGAGGAAGGAATAGACTTTGATGAAACCTATGCACCCTAGCAAGACTAAGGCCATAAGATTACTACTTGCATTTGTTTGCTACAAGAATTTCAAACTTTTTCAAATGGATATAAAAAGTATATTTTTAAATGGTTTTATATCAGAACAAGTTTTTGTAGAACAACCACCAGGTTTTGAAAGTCATGCTTTTCCAAATCATGTTTTTAAACTCAATAAAGCATTGTATGGACTTAAACAAGCACGTAGAGCCTAGTATGATAGATTGAGCAAATTCTTATTTGAAAATGATTTTGTAAGAGAAAATATTGATAAAACTTTGTTTATCAAAAAGAAAAATAATGACATGTTAGTTGTACAAATTTATGTTAATGATATTATATTTGGTACAACTAATGAAACACTTTATAAATAATTTGCTAAGTTGATGCTTGGTGAATTTGAAATGAGCCTTATGGGTGAACTAAACTACTTCCTTGGACTTCAAGTGAAACAAGCAAAGGAAGGGATCTTCATAAACCAAGCTAAATACATCAAAGAAATCATCAAGAAGTTTGGTATGAAGACAAGAAAAGAAGCAAGCACACCCATGAGTCCTACCTGCAGATTAGATAAAGATGAAGATTGCAACAACATTGATCAAAAGCTCTATCAAGGTATGATCGGATCGCTATTGTACTTAACTGCTAGTAAACCTGATATCTTGTTTAGCATATGTGTTTGTACTAGATTTCAATCTAATCCTTAAGAATCACATATGCTTGCAGTAAAAAGAATCATAAAATATCTAAGAGGAACAAGTAATTTAGGTCTATGGTATTCAAAGCAATCTTTATTAAATTTAATTGGTTTTTGGATGCTGATTATGGTGGATGCAAAATAAATAAAAAGAGCACTAGTGGTACATGCCAATTTCTAGGGTTGAATTTAACCTCATGGTACAATATGAAATAAAACTCTGTAGCACTATCTACTACTGAGGTAGAGTATGTAGCTGCTGGGAGTTGTTGTGCACAAGTGCTTTGGATTAAATAATAACTATAAGACTTTGGTATTACACAATCCAAAATTTCTATTAAATGTGATAACACATGTGCTATTAATTTGTCTAAAAATCTAATTCAGTATTCTAGAACAAAGCACATAGAGATTAGACATCATTTTATTAGGGATCATGTTTTGAATGGTGATATTGTGCTTGAATTTGTTCCCACTGAAAATCAACTTGCTGATATTTTTGCTAAACCTCTTAATTTAGGTAGATTTCAATATATTAGAGGTGAATTAGATCTATATGACCCATTTTAGAAAGCTTGACCTAATTCTTCAAAACTGAGGAAATACTATCTAGAAAGCCTCCAACATCAAATTAAAAATAATGACCATTTTTCTTAGTGTATACCTTTCATTTGAGACTATTTTTGAATTGTTTGGAACCTTTTATGTAGTTTTAGTTTGAGTTGACTCGAGCTACAGTGCTCAAGTCGAGCCGACTTGAATTGTGGGGTAAGCATTTTTATACAAAAAATCGCAGAACCCTCCTTAGAGCCATAGGTTCATTCAAACCCTAGCAAAGCTCTTATTAACTCTCTCCAAGCCTAGAATCACAAACTCCTACCCTAAATTCTCCCAAAATCCATCCTATCCAAACCTAATTGGTGCTAATGGCTCCAAAGATGGCTGTTGGCAAGAGATCTCGATGAGCTGAGCCTCCTGTTGAAAGAGAAAGAATAACAAAGAGACGGCAAGAAAAGCTGACTCAAACTGATGAAGTGGAAGAACAAGAAGACAATGAGGAAGACCAAAACCCATCCCTCGGGCATCCTCGACCGATCATTTTGATGGGGAACCGACCCATGAATAATGGTAGGAAAATTAATTTCATATTTTTAGAAAGCCAGGTTTCCAGATTGGTAATTGGATTGAATATCAGGGCTGGGAATTTTTCTATACTTTGGATTTGCCTAATACCCTAGCCCAATCAGATCTTTCTATGAAAACCTAACCCCAAAGAAAATTAGAGTTACTTCAATTGTTAAAGGGGTTAGAGTGACTGTGAATGAAGGGTGTCTGAGCCAAATTCTCCAAATGCCAAGCAATGGAAGCTACCATCTGGTTATGAGGGAAAGAAAAAGGACTCTGAGGCTGATCTTAGAAACCAATACTATGGATGAAATTTCTAATGTAAAGGCCAATGTCCTTTCCCTAAAAATGAGGCTACTTCATAATATTGTTAGAAGAATATTTTTGCCTCGCACTTGTAGATTTGACTAGGTCAGTGAGAGAGATTTGGTTTTCATGAGATATATGATTGAGGGGGGGGCCCTCAATCTCCCATACATTATACTGACTCAGATGAGAGATGCAGTTAGGAAGGCCAATGCATGTTTAACCTATGGTATGTCCTTCACACTCATTTTCAGACATTTCGGTGTTGGGCTTGATGGGGAGGACAGCAAGTTGTTACACCATACTGATACCTACTCAGCTAAATCACTTCAACGTATAGGTTATCATCAGGTTGAAGGGGTTTGGTTGAAGAAGGGATCAAATCAGAGGGCTGGAGCATCATCAGATGATGATGAGGAGCATGAGGAGCAGCACCTGAGGAGATTGGGACTGCTACTGAGCCTTCTACACTTGAGGAGACTACTACTACTACTACTGCTATTGAGCTTACTATTACTGATGCTGAGGAGTTAGAGCATAGAGAGAGGAGTCCTAGGACTTTCCCAGGATCTCCACCAGCACCAGCATCTCCACCTGCTTTAGTACCTGCACCTCCAGTGCAAGCACCAGCAGTGACTGCTACACCTGTTCCTAGTCCATTTACTGATATTCCAAATCCATCTACTATTACTCCAGGACCTTCTATGTCACATGCATTCTTTGCCCGGCAGATGAGACAGCTATCTCAGACTCTGACTAGCTCCATTGGTTCGATGTTTGGTGAGCTTCATTAAATAGTAAACACCAAACTTGAGGAGATCTATGGTGAGATTAGATAGCTGCATTCTAGGGTAGACAGTATTGAGTCTGCTGGACCTCAGCCATAGATTGATATACTGGCACTATCAGACTCCATCAAGATAGCTTTAGATGACATCAGACTGACTGTAGCTCATAGCATTGAAGAATTCAGATCTGAGTTACGAGAGATGAGCTATTGGATAGGATCTATTGAGCAACGCAAAAACATGGAAGATGATTATACAAAAGGAGTGGGAATTCTCATAGCAGAGTTTAGAAGAATGAGAGGATCAGCAGAGGCTGTTACTAAAGCTCAAGCTAGTGAGCTCATTGCTCTCCAGGAAGGAATGAAGAAGATATAGATCGAGCTCAGTACTGTCTGGGTCTTCTTATCCTCCTTGTGATGAGGGACAGATAGGGGTAGGATAGTTGGCGAGCCTAGAAGTCACCTAAATTAGGGTACTATTTTTTTTGGTATTTTTTTCTCTAGGGATGGCGAAGGAATAGTGGGGATGCAGGATAGGGATCTGGATCTCATGGACTTCGGGACTCACCCTAACGAAGAGACCTCTCATCTCTAGGGCATTACACCCTCCTCGATACTTGGAGGTGCTAGGATGGATCTCAAAGGCCACGAGGGAATAGAGAAGATGGAATGGGAAGGGGGATAACTGGGCATGACCTCATATCATGTCCTGGGATTGGGCCTCACTCCCTCTCCTTATGGAGTGAAATAATAAAACCACTCTTTTCTAAAACTCATTTTCATTCCCAAAACTTAACTAAACTTTTTTTACAAAGGACTGAGGGTGGTATTTATAGACCTGTCCAACCCTCATTTAAATTTGAATACAAGATAAAAAGATAGGAATGATTCAAATTCAAATACAAGATAGGATAAGATAAGCCTATCCATATCTAAATCTTGACCAACCAAATCCTAATTCAAATTTCAAATAAAAGATAAATCCTAAATTTATTCTGGATATGTTTCGAGATTCGCACGTCTCCAAGATTCGTGCTTGCTTCAGGATTTGTGCTTGCTCTAGGATTCATGCTGGTGAGGTCCCAATCATTCCCCTGAGGTGGGGAAAAACTCGACTCCGTCGAGTTAGGCTAGCTCTAGGATGCACATGATGCTTCGAAATTGGTGCGGCTTTGAACTCTGTGCGACTCTGAAACATGGCCTGGTGAACCAAACTGAAATACGGTTTGGGAGAGGACTTGATGAAGAAGACTGCAAAGCTTTGAGATTGGTGCGGGGATCCCTCAAGTGAAGTCGGCAGCAGGGGGAATTGCATTCATGTTCGTGCAATCCCTCCCCTTCTTCCTCATGGACCAATGATGGGAAATCGATGGCCGGCTCGGAGCTCGTCGTGGCCGGTGGAGGGCACGGGAGCAAGGGAGGCATGCTTGGTTCGGGCGCGACTTCCATGGAGAGGAGATCGGGAGCTGTTGATGGTGTCATGGCAGACCGAAGAAGGAGATCTAGCGATGGGAGGACCGTAGGGGGAAAGTCGGCGATGGTGGAGGAGCAACAGCAGAATGGGCATCCGGACGTGACTGAGGGCGTGGTAGCAGGGAGGAAAGGCTCTGCAGCTAGGTGGAATCCTGATGGGGCAGTAGTGTGGAGAGTGGCCGGCGGTGTGCCGATCTCCCGAGGAGGGTGGTCTGGGGGAAGAAGGTTATGGGCGACGGGAAGACCGGAGGAGGTTTGGTTTGGGCGATGGAGAACTGGAGGAGGTTTGGATGACAGGAGATCGGAGGAGGTTTGGGCGACAGAGAACCGGAGGAGGTAGATCTGGCATCGAGGAAGGACCGGAGAAGGAGATCCGGTGATGGAGAAGCTGGGAGGTGGCTTACGGATGGGCTTCTTTGGACATGTGAACAGGGGCTTCGTGGAACAAGGGAGCTGGGAGGCTGCTACACGGGATGGTGGAGAGGACAGTGCCGGGGCAATCTTGGAGCTTTGTTCCGATAGGGGAGTCGATCTCCGGTGTAGGAATCGGTCAAGCGGACGTCCGTGGAGGGGGATCTAGGGCTGATGACGGCATCGGGAGGACCGGAGGGGGCAGTTCATGATGGGGAGTCGGCCTCGGAGAAGATCCACTATAGAGTTAATGTCCGGAATGATTCCGAGAGCTCGAGAGCCAGGAGGAGACGATCCTGATCCGAGCAAAAATTCCATTGGGTGGCATGGAGAAGACACTGGCATCGGGGACGTTTGGAGAGGATGCTGTGATCCCGAGGACAGGGAAGGAGGGAGGGTCGGGTGGCTTGGGGTCGTCTGGCAGAACACCGAGGGATGGGAGCTTAGTTGATGGCGGAGCGATGCTCGGGGAAGATGGATGGGAGAACAGTGGGATGATGCACGATGGGATCGGCTGCAGAGAGCACCCATGGGAGGCCAGTGGATGAAGGTGAAATTGCTGCTGTGGGGGCACCGATCTGATGAGCTTCGACCGTGGTGATCGGCTATTTCTGGTTGCAGGCAGAAGGGACTGGTGGCCGACAGGGAGCAGGGTGGATCCGACGGGGAGGCGACCAAGGCGTTTTGGACCGCGTGGAAGATGGAGGACGGGGACGATGAGGGCTGGCGGGATAGAAGGGAATCTGGGGTACCCTAATCTTTTCTTGGCTCTGATACCAAAATTGATGGGGGACAAGATGGGTTGGATCGTTAGTGAGCCTAGAAGTCAGCTAAATTAGGATACTATTTTTTTTTGGTATTTTTTTCTCTAGGGGTGGTGAAGGAATAGTGGGGATGTAAGATAGGGATCTGAATCTTATGGACTTTGGGACTCACCCTAACGAAGAGACCTCTCATCTCTAGGGCATTACACCCTCCTCGATACTTGGAGGTGCTAGGTTGAATCTCAAAGGTCATGAGGGGTTAAAGAAAATGGGTTAGGAAGGGGATAACGAGGGCCTCACTCCCATGCCCGAAGGCAGGAAGAATCACACTTCTAAAAACTCAAATTTTTTTCTCCAAAAACTTTACTAAACTATTTTTTACAAAGGACCGAGGGTGATATTTATAGACCTGTCCAACCCTCATTTGAATTTGAATAAAGATAAAAAGATAGGAATGATTCAAATTCAAATACAAGATAGGATAAGATAAGCCTATCCATATCTAAATCCTAACCAACCAAATCCTAATTCAAAATTCAAATAAAAGATAAATCCTGAACTGATTTATTAAAATCTATGCTAATCTGAGATCGGTGCTGCTCTGGGATCAGTGCTGCTCCAGGATCAGTGCAGCTTAGAGATCAATGCTGCTCCAAGATCAGTGCTGCTCTGAGATCCCCATCATTTTTCTGAGGTGGGGAAAACTTGACTCCATCGAGTTACGCTGGCTCTAGGATGCACATGACCTGTAGAATGATTTTTTTCTAGCTTTGCTTTGAGATCTATGCACTTTAAGGAGTGTGCAGCTTTGAAAAAAAAAAGAATAGGGATTCCAGGCTCTCCTCCAGCAACGATGACTGCACCGATGACCGAGATCCGACAGACGCGATGGCGGTGCTCTCTCCCCCAGGGTGGAGGGGCCCTCAATCGATGGGGTGGCGAGGTTGGTGGACGGGGCACCGGTGGGAGAGCCCGAAGGTGTGGGGACCGTCGGAGGGGCCGGAGGGGAGGCGGCCGGTGCAGAGGAGGGGGTCGGGGTGGATGCTGGGGGGTGACGACATGAGCCGAGGGTGGGGAGATGGGTGCGGGGTAGACACTTCTTCTTCCTCGGCCGGTGACTGGAATTGGGGATGGAGGCCGGCGGCTGAGGAGACTTCACAGACACAGCGGACGGAAGAGGAGGTGGGTGGCACGGGGACTGGGCGTTGCGATCCACGGCTATTCCAGGCAGTGGAGGAGGTTCTAGGTAGTGTTAGCAAGGGTTCCGGATGGCGGTCTCGGGAGGCGATTCCGGGTGGTGGCAGCAGTGGGGGGAAGGGCGATGGCGGCGATCGGGACGAATGCGGTTTGATTGATTCATGGAAAGCCGAACAGGACGACGAAGCCGAGGATGATAACTTAGATGATGTGGACTAAGATGGATCGCTGCATCCTTGGGCGTTTAGGCTCTCTCGCCTTCTTTGGATCGGGGATTTGGGGTCGGAGGCGTTGGCACAACTGGTGGCACAGGCGGCGACGGCGCAACTGGCGGCACAGGCGACGATGGCGAGGCAAGGACGACAGCAGAAGGGGTTCGGCCGATGGTGACCTAGATCATCCGGATGGCTGTGGAGTCGGGGTCATCAGCAAGGCAAGGTTGTAGTCACTACGGGATATGGGGTTGGAGAAGAATGGAGGTGGGCAGTAGACATGGGAGAAGCCGACATAATTGAGGGTGAGGATGTCCATTCGGAAGAGGAGGATCTTCAAGTGGGCCTCTCTGGTTTGGAAGGGCAATGATGGGGCAAGGCCAAGGAGTAACTCGGACAACCATTCATAGGAAGGGAGGCCGAGGCAGGGGACGGTGGTGTGCGAGAACAGGGAAAAGGGTGACTGGGGTGGAGAACTCAATCAAGGGAGCTGTGATGTCCGGTCGGCTCGATGGTCATGGTGGTGAAGCATTGGGCGATGGACTTGAACAACATCCGACGGGAGGTGTCGGCCTGCAGTGGTGAGCAGGAAGATCTCGCCACCGATCGACTTTGGGTCGTGGATTGTCTAGATGGACAACATCGGAGGGGCGGATGGGGATTGTGGTGAGGCGGCGAGGCAGTAGGGAGGCGATGGTGGAGTTTGGGAGGAAGCACGAAAAGAAGAAAACTAAATCATTGGCAAATTGGGATTTTTTTTTTTTTGAATCTGTGAGAAGGGGGGACGATTGGTAAGAGAACATTTGGGAAGATACGAAAGTACCCTAATTTTTCGGGGCTCTGATACCAAAATTGATGAGGGACAGATGGGGGTAGGATCGTTGGCGAGCCTAGAAGTCACCTAAATTAGGGTACTAATTTTTTTTTGGTATTTTTTTCTCTAGGGGTGGCGAAGGAATAGTGGGGATGCAGGATAGGGATCTGGATCTCATGGACTTCGGGACTCACCCTAACGAAGAGACCTCTCACCTCTAGGGCATTACACCCTCCTCGTTACTTGGAGGTGCTAGGATGGATCTCAAAGGCCACGAGGGGATAGAGAAGATGGAATGGGAAGGGGGATAACTAGGCATGACCTCATATCATGTCCTGGGATTGGGCCTCACACCCTCTCCTTATGGAGTGAAATAATAAAACCTCTCTTTTCTAAAACTCATTTTCATTCCCAAAACTTAACTAAACTTTTTTTACAAAGGACTGAGGGTGGTATTTATAGACCTGTCCAACCCTCATTTAAATTTGAATACAAGATAAAAAGATAGGAATGATTCAAATTCAAATACAAGATAGGATAAGATAAGCCTATCCATATCTAAATCTTGACCAACCAAATCCTAATTCAAATTTCAAATAAAAGATAAATCCTAAATTTATTATGGATATGTTTCGAGATTCGCGCGGCTCCACGATTCATGCTTGCTTTGGGATTCATGCTTGCTCTGGGATTCGTGCTTGCTCTGGGATTCGTGCTGGTGAGGTCCCCATCAGCTTGGACTCTTCTGTTAGAGCTTTCGGGGCACAGTCTAGACCTACAGCTAGTCAGCCTGCACCTCATCCTAATCAGCCTACACCTTATCCTAGATAGCCTGCACCACACTTTAGACAACCTCCACCTCAGTCTTCTCAGCCACCACCTTTTGTTCCCCCTGGTTTATTTGACCCAGAACCTATCTCTTTCAGACCACCACCTGAAACATCCACTAGCACTAGAGGACCTTCTAGTATACCTAAATCTTGACTAGGTAGATCTGAACCCATTAAGGTAGAACCTATTATAGAAGAGCCTAGTGATAGTGACTAGACTAATGTTTGCATTTCTGCTTTCAAACTTTTGTAAGCTATATTGAACATCTTGAAAGAAATGAAATTATCTCCTCTATTACTTTATATTGTGTTTATAATGTGATTTGTGGAATGTGATGATGTTTTTTAAAATAGATTATCAAAATTTCTTTGAGAAAGTCAAATTATCTCAAACAATCTTGATAATCTTCTCTTTCTATTTTAAAAATCAAGATTTGTGTACTTAACAAAGAGGAAGATTGATTTTAATTAAATTCCTTTTTGATTATTGACAAAAAGGGGGAGAATGGTATTGTTAATGTATGCATGGAAAATTGGCCGAAGAAACAAATGAAAAAGAATGTTTTTTAATGAAAATCATGTTGTTTCAAAATTTTCAAAACATACAACAAGGGGGAGAAAAATTTGTTAAATGGCTTAAATTCATTTAAATTTGCTCTCAAATATTTGCAAATTTGCTCTAATTAGAACTTGCTATAAGCATTTGTTGATATCTCAAGACTTGATACCTTTTGCCAACCTAAAACTCTGATACATTTTAGGCAAAAATAGCTTTTGATAAGTGTTTATTATGATACATATTGAACTTATTTCAAAAGGTCTGATACATTGTCTATATGCAAGCTCTGATACATTGATTTCAAATACATTCTTGGTATACAGCTCATACATGTTAATATTTACTTCCAAATATATTTATACATATAATTGTAAAGTTTTTTTCCATACCCGGTGTTTTGTCATCATTAAAAAATGAAAGATTGTTGACCCATTGAGTGATTTTGATGATAACAAAATATTGGAGTATGTATTTGTCTTACTAACAACTCTTTAAGTGCATTATAAGTTTTTGTAGGATGATCTTAATGCTCAATTGCAACTTCTACAACCTTATTATATGTTATGTATTGCATTGTAAATGTTTCATATAAAGAAGAATCCAAAGAAAGATTGTTATAATATTCATGAAAAAGGGTTACTTCTATGTGTTTTTTAAGCTTAAATTTCTTTAGAATTTGTTATTAATTAAGTTGGGAAGAGTCTTAAGTGTTGCGGAGTTATTGGATGAATTCTAGGGAAGAGTTAAAGTTTTTATTAGAAATTCACTCGAGCTGACTCGCATGAAGAGAGCCGACTCTAATCCATGGCACGGTTGAAGGATTCTGGCATGTAGAGATCCAAGCCGACTCGAAGGATCCCGAGCCGACTCGTCCAGGGCATCATTTCTTGAATCAGATAGGCGAGCCGACCCGAAGGCAGTCCAAGCTGACTCAACCATTTAGTCAGGCATCTGAGTGACCCTTCAGGCATCAGAACTGACTCCTTTAGAGTCCAAGAAAAATTAGTTATGAGAGAATAGCCAAGTGAGCTGACTCTATTGAGAAGAGTCGACTCCTCTAGAGTACACTTTGAAGACCTGAGGATCCGAGCTGACTCGACTGAGGCGAGCTGATTCAACTAGAGTGAGGAATCATCGACACTGAGGATCCAAGCCAACCCGATTATGGCAAGCCGACTCGACCAGAGTGAAGAATCAACTCTCTGAGGATCTGAGCCGACTCGAAGTATCTGAGCCGACTCGAACGTCAATTCCAGGCAGGTAATGGCTAGTTTCAGAACTTCATTTTTGAATTTAAAAAGTATTCCAATTGTCAAATGTCAAGTCCCAATGGTCTATAATGACTATATCCATCCAAGAAGAGTACAAGACTCTATAAATTAGGGATTTGGACAACCTTTGAAGAAGCTAATGCTTAATTGAACATTAAAAGAGCTTGTGAGCAAGAGAGCACTAAAAGAACTTTCAAGTCAGCCTTCAAGTCTTCACCTACTCCTACCAGAAGCTTGAAGCACTTATTGAGAAAGAAGAGGAAGCCATTGAAGTGCATTAAAGCCCATCTAAGAAGGCTTCTTCTGAGCTACAATTGCAACCATCAGACAACTTGGGTTTGTCATTAGTTGCTTACTTTCTTTTAACTCTTTGTGAGTTTGTGGGTTATTGGTGAGCCCGGTTTAAAAACCGTGTTGGGTTGTTAGTGATCCCATTTTAAAACTAACGTTGTAAGGATTTTTGGTGAGCCCAGTCAAAACGAAAGTTGGGTTCTTGGTGATCCTGTTCAAAATAAAGTTGGGTACTTGGTGATCCTGTTCAAAACCAAGTTGGGTTCTTGGTGATCCTGTTGAAAATCAAGTGTTGGGTTTTGGATTGTGAGCCTAGTAAAATAATCCGCTTGTATTCCGATGGTGAATATAGTGGAAATCCCAAGTGGTATCTTGGATAGTGGACGTAGGAGCGAGGTTGCTTTGAACCACTATAATTTGCTGTGTTTGCATTGTGCTTTTTCTATTTGTGTTTGCTTCCGCTTTCAATTATCTGAAACACAGCACCTCCAAACTAAGGTAGATTCAAAAAAGCACATATCTGATTAAATTTTTTAAATTTTCAATTCATCCCCCTCTTGGGAAAGCCACCTGGGAAACAAGAGAGCTTGTGTGAAGGGAAGAATAATGCATAACTAAACCATTTGTTACATAATCTAGCAGAAATGTGAAACATTCATACTGATTTGCATTGCATTCATATATGAGGCTATAGATGGATTCCACGGGATTCAACTACATGGAAACCTATCCAGTTCAGTGATGTCAAAGAACCATAGGCTAGGCATGATATATATTATACTATTGATAGCTTATATTTGAGGGCATGCAGATATCAACTATAGATGAGAACCCAATATAGAATCAAAGGTGATGCATATCAGTTGCTTCCTATCTTCTCCTATCATTGTCATTGTAAATGTGTAGGAGTCCTATAATGAGAATGCTTCTTCAGAAGACTTAAAGTAACATCACTAAAATGATTACACACTTATTTTGCAACAAATATGATCTCCTATTGGTTCAACTTTCATTTCCAATTCTCAGCCTACACTTAGGTTATCAAAAAACCACATGGACATAAAGGGCAAGGGGAAAGGGGATGGTAGGATAAAGTAGGATAAAAGAAGATAGACCTGAACTCACCCCACTTATTGTGATTATATATATTTTGATAGCTATCACACACCATAGTAAGTGAAAAGCGGGGAGAACAAAAAATTTTCACATGATTTAACAAAGAAACAAACTTGTGCAATACATGCTAGTTTTAATAGGTAATCATAGACAACATCTTTAGTGGATCAAGCAAGAAATACAACTTGTGAGGGCCTAAAATCAAATTCCCACTTTTGAACATAGGCTTCAAATGGTATCTCATGAGTTAACAATTTGAGGTCAGACATTTTCTAGTTTACATAATTTTTCAAAACATTAACTCATTCCAAGCAAATAGTTTTACATATAGGATAATTCACCAGGATATAGAATATTTTTTAAAGTTTTAAAGAAAGGGATAATACAATTGATTGATAGTAACTTTTCAAGCAATCCATTTATAACAAAGCCACCTTCATGAAAAATAATGTGCATTTTCCAAATAAAATAGACCTGAACTCATCCCACTTGTTGTAATTAAATATATTTAAATTACTATCACATGCCACAGTAAGCTAAAAGCAGTGGGAAAAAAAAAATTACATGATTTAATAGAGAAGAAAACTTGTGCAATTAATGCGAGTTTTAACTGATAATCATAGAGAACATCTTTAGTACATCAAGCAAGAAATATAACTTGTTGATGGGGACATCAGATCAGACATAGACTTCAAGCTCCAATTTGTTCTCTAACTCGTGTGTTGGTCAATTTTTCTAAGTCCTATAATAAAGTCCATCA
The DNA here is from genome assembly GCA_021397845.1 of Areca catechu. NCBI lineage: Eukaryota > Viridiplantae > Streptophyta > Magnoliopsida > Arecales > Arecaceae > Areca > Areca catechu. The sequence continues at coordinate 147,990,487 of CM038039.1, read as the reverse complement.
ATTGAGTCCTGTAATAAGTTGAGGCAAGAAGTCTAATTGAGTCCAGTGAATCCCTTGTCTCAACCTCATAAGTCCCTTGAGTCCTATTATTTGAGTGAGTCCACTTGTCCTAGTTCAGTGAGTTCAGTCCTGTAAGTTTGTGTTAGTCCAGTTTTATACAAGAGGAGGATCACCAGCCAAAGTAGTCACCAGGCCCTCCCAGGTCAGAGCAGAGTCCAAGCCCAGAAGCCCATTAGAAGATGGCACCCCAGGCCTTCTCCAGTCCAAATAGAAGTGGGCACCTAGGATTTTCCCAACCCATGCGCCAAGCCCATCTGGGGGCCGCCCAAGCCCACTTGGAGGTGCCCCATTTGCTGCCCAAGCCCACAAGAGGATGTCCAAGGTCCAAACCCAGTCCAAGTAGGCGCCCTAGCCCAAGAGAAGACCAAGTCAACAGGGGAATATTCCTTTCCCAAGCCAACAAGGAATTCCTTTCCCAAGTCAACAAGGAATTGTAATTTTATTCAAATTTTGTATTCCTCTTCCTTATCAAACTCTGTAATCCAATCCTAACAAGGAGAGGACCTGGGTGAGCCTATAAATACCCACCCCCTGCCCCTATTGTAAGATAATCTTTTATTCATGAAATAAACTCTAGTGAAATTTTCTTGTGAAGCTTGTGTGGTTCTTTGAATTATGTGTGAGAGACTTGAGTGCCCTAACCCCAGCAAACCCTAGCCGCCCAAAGCAACCCTCTTCCAACCCTAACACGCCCCAAGATCAAAGCCCTAGCCATCCACCAGCCAGGAGTTCTTCCTCCACTTTCAAGCCGCCAACATCAGCAAACCCTGATTTCTTCTTCCTTCAAGCCCTAATCCATATTTTATTTTCTTGTTTCCTTTCTGACTAACCCCTGACGTTTGCAGGATCCCTTCAGTACCATGTCCCTTGGATGAAGTTTTCCTTGCCTCCAAATGAAGCTGATAAAAAGCTGGCAGATTCACAAAAAAGTGATCGGATCATCCAAGAGCCGATCTGAGTGGAGTGATCTCTTCCACAGCAACTAGAAATCATTGCCTGGTATGTTAAACTTAATTCCCTTCTCACTTTTTCTGATTTCTTGAAGTTGAACATGCTCCTAATAGGCCTTCTTAGACCTAGGATCCTGATTTTCTTTTCCCTTTGATTGATTTAACATGTGGGTATGATGCTAATTGATATAGGATAACCCTAACCTAGTCTTGTCTAGTTTCGGGAATAAAACCATAAGAAAAATCTAAAAATATTTGCTTACTTTCATCTGATTTTCTTCATGTTCTTTCTTTGCATATCATCCTGCATCATATTAGAATCCCGTCCCTCATTAATTTTGGTATCAGAGCTTAGGATTAGGGCATGTTCTTGCATCCTAGTTTTGATTTCTGCATCCTGAATTTTGCATAACCAGTCAAAGTATAGGATTGTTTCCCATATCAAATATTTTTATTTTTCTTTGATTTTCATGGTTAATATCCTTTGTTTTGTCCCATGTTTTCCTGTTAAATCTTGGAATTTTTTCAGATTTGAAAATAAACAAAAAAAGGAGCAAAAACAAAACCCTAACAAAATCTCTGCATACTGTTTCTGCATTAGGGGTCTGAGTTTAGATCTATTTCATCAACTTAGGCATTTTACTTTTCTCTGAAATTTGCATCATGTCATCTCTGTTGAGTCCTCTATTTTATTAATATTTTCTCAGATTTTACAGAACCAGAAATTACAAAAAACAATCAGCATTTTTGAAACCCTAACCAGAATTCTTTGTTTTCATGCATTTAGTTAGAAACCCTAGGTTTTGCATCATCATTCCATTTTTTTTTTTGCATGAGATTTGGTAGGAACCACCCTCACATGTCATTATCTGTTATGTAAATTTCTTAGAATTTCTCTGCATCAAAATACATGCTAATTTCTGCATCAATTCCAAAAAAAAATAATTCAATTTCTGCTGATTCTGCATACTTGACTAAACTAAACCTAACTTACATCCAAACCCCCCCCCCAACCCAAGCCAAATCTGTTTGCTTACCTAACCAACTCAAATCTAAATTGCCACCTAATAAAAGGTTCAAAAAATATTTTTTTTCATTGTTTTGTTTTTATATTGCATCAGGTTTCATTGTATGTTCATCATTTGCACTAAATCAATCTTAAGGGCATTCTCTCTATCTCAGATCAGGGCAGGATTTCATCAGTTGTTCTGGGTCCAAAACAATCACCTTGCATTCATACCCAAACCTTAATTAAAATCTACTAGCAACCTAATTTTCTATAGTGAGCTAAGGACACCAACAGGTCGAGTCTGAGTTGTGTGGGTAAACTAGTGCATTCAATTCCCCAACTATTACTGAAAACTGGTATCTAAGGCTAGAGGTCTAGAGGCAAATGTCCTAAGTGGACTGGTGGTTTTTAATTAGGACCCTATCATAGGCAGGGGGAGCCTCCCACCACCCCACCTCTTACCTGGCTAGTTGAAGGATTAGTTGCTGAGTTGAGTGTAAGTTGAGTCGACCCATTCCACTTTGGCTCTAGGTCTAACAAACTGTAGTACATAGTAACCTTTGTGTGCTTGATTGCTTCATAACACCTTGACTGATTGATTGTATGACCACTAGGTTAGGAACCCAATACCAATGGTTTAAATCCTAACCCAGTTCAACCATGGAGCCCAATTTTGAGACTCTCATGAAGGCCATGAGTGACTAGATTATCACCCAATTGACCATCCAAATGAACCAGATGAACCACAGGTTCGACCAATCCAATACCCAATCCCAAAATTAGCTTGCCTAGTTGACCACCCAAATGAATCAGATGAATACCCAATTAACCATCCAAATAAATCAGAGATTTGACTAATTGACCCAATCGAATAACCAAGCAACCAATAGGCTTGACCATTTAACCAATAGATTTGACCAGGTAGGGAACCAATTAGGAAACCTAGAGAAAACCCCTAAAACCTATCCTAGTCTAAACCTGAGCCCTGCCCTAGGAGAACCCCATACTATGACCCATACTCAGAGCCCAATCCTAGGAGAGACCAATACCTTGACCCATACTCAGAGCACAATCCTAGGAGAGCCTAATATCTTGACCTATACTCAAAGCCCAACCCTAGGAGAGCTCCACACCCTGAATCCCAATCCTATGAACCCAGATCCTCTGAACCCATAACCCAGAGAACTGAACCTAGGAGATCCACAACCTATAGACTTGATTCCAAATCCTATGAACCTAGGTCCTATGCACTCAGATCCTTTGAACCCAGATTATATGTACCCCCATCCTATGAGTCCAAGGGACCCATGACCCTTAGTCGACTTGAATCTACTAGAAATAGTATCCCTAGATATGAGTCTAGTACTAGGCCAATTTCCCTTAGCCAACCCAAATCTGATAGGATTACTACCTATGGGTATAGCCTAGTTTTCCTTAGTCAACCTGAGCCCCATAGGATTAATATCCCTAGGTATCAGCCAAGCATTAGTCAGGAACCCCTTAGTCGACCCATCTCTGCTACCCAAGACATTAGTCAATTTTTTCTTAGTCAACCCCTTCCTACCACCCCATTGGTTCACCAAGAAGACATTGAAGAAAAGATATATGAAGCTGAAGTGAGCCTAGTGGATGAGTATGAGGAAGAAGAAGAAGAGTTATTTATAAAAGACCTAGAATTAGCTGACCCAGTATATACTCAGACTAAAGCCAACTCAGAATTAGCTGATCCTGACCATACCCAAACTGAAACCAACCTAGAGTTAGTTAACCCTGACCTTACCCAAACCAAAGCCAACCCAGAGTTAGTTAACCCTAACCCTACTCAAACTGAAGCTGTAGTGGAAGAGCGGTTAGAGGAAGAGAACCCAAATCTTGCTACTAGAGCACCACCTGAGGAAACTTTAGAAGAGAACCCAATTGTAGAGCCCAGTCCTAAATTTCATGAATCAGAATACTTTATTGAGGATTTGGCCTATTAGTACTCTCAGGACGAATCCCCTCCTATAGTTCTCATTAAAGATCTCTTCTCTGAAATTAATGACCCATTCTTTCATAATGCAAACCCTGTAGGTATTCATCAACCCCATAAGATCAACCTCATTAGTCTAGGACTCATCCCTGAAATCCCTTCCTGCATTCTAATATTTCCAATTAACCCTAAACCATCTTCTTATTTCTTACCCTGCCAAACTAACCCTGAACCCACCTCTTACTTTCTACCCTTTCCTGAAACTTCTTATATTTTTCTCACTATTAGATTGCATTTTGTAGAAGTTTGCATGTTGCATTCATTCATTGAGCATGTCATGTTTTCATTTTACTTTTGGAGAACCTTATGGCACCTGTTAGGAGTGCATGCCAAGTTCTCATCTACATGTCACCCACATGACCAAGGGTCAAACCCACAGTCGTAGTTTAGGATTTAGTCAAATCTGCATATCAATAAGTATGGCATGAGTCATTTGCATGCATTAGGTATTGTGAGTCTTTGTACTGCATGATTAGAGATCTGCATGAGGAATTGATCATAAGATTAATGTAAGCAATGTTTTTATAAAAATACGGTTAATTTCCAAAAAAAGTCCAAGAGTTCGCTAATAAAATTTTGTAATAATTAGGCTACATACCTGTAAGCTGGATCCATCAAAGTGATAAAGAAGATTGGACCTAGTGCCTGAATTACCTAATTAGGCATTAAGCTCAACCTTCAATATCTCAGACTTACTAGAGTATAGGGAGCCAGCAATGATACCCAGTGAGTTTGAGCCTGACCCTTTCTTTGAGAGCGAACCCAACTCTAAGTGTCCATATCAAATTTAGCTTGTGAGAGAAATGATTGAGTGTATCCTGGATGACCAAGCCATTAGTATCCAGATTAAAGGCTACCATGTCACTTGGTTCGTTGGCAAGGTCGACCGAGATTTAAGGATTCGTGGATCACTCGAGAGGATCTGCAACACATCAACCTAGACCCATCATAGCAGTACTAGAGCCAGATCAACCTTTACTCGACAGGATCGAGTTCCTTCCATCCCGAGAGAATTGATGGGGACATCATATCAAACATAGACTTCAAGCTCCAATTTGTTCTCTAAGTCATGTGTTGGTCAATTTTGATAAGTCCTATAACAAAGTCCATCAATTGAGTCCCGTAATAAGTTGAGGCAAGAAGTCCAATTGAGTCTAGTGAATCCCTTGTCTCAACCTCATAAGTTCCTTGAGTCCTATTATTTGAGTCCATTTGTAAGTTAAGTGAATCCACTTTTCCCAGTTTAGTGAGTTCAGTCCTGTAAGTTTGTGTTAGTCTAGTTTTATACAAGAAAAGGATCACTAGCCAAAGCAGTCACCAGGCCCTCCCACGTCAGAGCAGAGTCCAAGCTGATGGAAACATCGCTAGCATGGATCCCGGAGCAAGCACGAATCTTGAAGCTGCATGAATCTCAGAGCATATCCAAAATAAAGTTGTTTGGGATTTTATCTTTTGTTTGAAATTTAAATAAGGATTTGGTTGGTTAGGATTTAGATATGGATAGGCTTGTCTTATCCTATCTTGTGTTTGAATTTGAATCATCTCTATCTTTTTATCCTGTATTCAAATTCAAATGAGGGTTGGACAGTCTATAAATACCACCCTCTGTCTTTTGTAAAAAAAAAAAAGTTTTTAGAGTTTAGTCAAGTTTTGGGAATGAAAATGAGTTTTAGAAAAGAGTGTTTTTTTATTTCACTCCGTGAGGAGAGGGTGTGAGGCCCAACCCCAGGACATGATGTGACGTCATGCCCAGTTATCCCCTTCCCATTCCATCTTCTCTATCCCCTCGTAGCCTTTGAGATCCATCCTAGCGCCTCCAAGTATCGAGGCAGGTGTAATGCCCTAGAGGTGAGAGGTCTCTTCATTAGGGTGAGTCCCAAAGTCCATGAGATCCAGATCCCTATCCTACATCCCCACTATTCCTTCGCCACCCCTAGAGAAAAAAATACCAAAAAAATAATAGTACCCTAATTTAGGTGACTTCTAGACTCACCAACGATCCTATCCATCTCTGTCCGCCATCAATTTTGGTATCAGAGTCCAGAAAAATTAGGGTACCTTCAAATTAACCCAAATCCTTTTTTACTAGTCCTTACACCGATCCATCTGTTCTATCCTATCATCCTCCCACATAAAAAAAAAAAATTTAAATCTCCCAACCAGTGTCTTCCCCCTTCCCTGTGATCCACTGCCCACTGCCACCGTCGCTGCCCTACTGCCCCGCCGCCTCACCACAGTCTCCTCCCCCCTCCCCTCTCTGGTGAACTGTCCGCGCCGCCTCACCAACGCCTCATCGCCGTCCCTGGATGCTGTGACTGCCACAACCGCTCCCCGGCTACCATCGCCAGATCCACCATCGTGCCCTGCCATCCGCCCCTCCGATGTTGTCCATCCAGACAATCCATGACCCAAAGTTGATCAGTGGCGACATCTTCCTGCTCACCGCTGCAGGTCGACGATCCTCCCATCGCCAAGATCCCACTCCGATGACCCCGAGCCACCAGACCTCCCTTCCCCATCTCCCATCGCCAGAGAACCTCCCCCTCTATTTCACTCCGCAAGGTCTTCCCTGAAGCTTAGATCCAAGCTCCACTGCCACGCCTGCGATGTCCGTTCTCCCTACCGTCTCCCTCTCCGCCGTGATCGCCCGCCTCTGCCAGCACCTCGACCACCCTCTCTGTCATCCGAAACCCCTCCTCCAACCTCTCGTCGCCAGGCATCCCTCATCCGGTCCGCCGCGATGCCGTCAACAGCCCCAGCTTCCCTCCACGGAGCGCTCGCCCAAACCAGGTGTGTCTTCCCTCCCCCCTGCTCCTCGGGTCTCAGTGACCATGCCGGATGTCCGCCCGACTGATCTCCACCGGAGCCCAACCTCCCCGTTGCCGTCGTCTTCTCCGAGCCACCACTCCACCGAGAGCCACCCAGATCCCCTGTTCCACGATGCCCCTGTTCACTCATCCAAAGAAGCCTGTCCGTAAGCCTCCTCCCGGCTTCTCCGTCGCCGGATCTCCTTCTCCGGTCCTTCCCCGTCACCGGATCTCCTTCCTCCGGTCTGCCCGAAGCCGTCTACACCTCCGATCTCCTCCCCCATAAGCTTCAAAACTCCTGTTCCAAGAAACGTGCAAGTCAAATTGTTGAGCGGCTGTTGAAGAAGACCCAAATAGCTATTCTAGCTATTCTGGCTATTCCACATATATCCCGGATTTATTCAAGCTTGGAATAAATCATGTTTACTTTAAATTGGGTCATGTGCATCCTAGAGCCAGCCTAACTCGACAGAGCCGAGTTTCCCCCACCTCAGGGGAATGATGGAAACATCTCTAGCACGGATCCTGGAGCAAGCACGAATCCTGAAGCTGCACAAATCTCGGAGGATATCCAAAATAAAGTTGTTTGGGATTTTATCTTTTGTTTGAGATTTAAATAAGGATTTGGTTGGTTAGGATTTAGATATGGATAGGCTTGTCTTATCCTATCTTGTGTTTGAATTTGAATCATCTCTATCTTTTTATCCTGTATTCAAATTCAAATGAGGGTTGGACAAGTCTATAAATACCACCCTCTGTCTTTTGTAAAAAAGAAAAGTTTTTAGAGTTTAGTCAAGTTTTTGGAATGAAAATGAGTTTTAGAAAAGTATGTTTTTTTTATTTCACTCCGTGAGGAGAGGGTGTGAGGCCCAACCCCAGGACATGATATGAGGTCATGCCCAGTTATCCCCTTCCCATTCCATCTTCTCTATCCCCTCGTGGCCTTTGAGATCCATCCTAGCACCTCCAAGTATCGAGGAGGGTGTAATGCCCTAGAGGTGAGAGGTCTCTTCGTTAGGGTGAGTCCCAAAGTCCATGATATCCAGATCCCTATCCTACATCCCCACTATTCCTTCGCCATCCCTAGAGAAAAAAATACCAAAAAAATAATAGTACCATAATTTAGGTGACTTCTAGGCTCACCAACGATCCTATCCATCTCTATCCCCCATCACAAGCCTAGAATCCCATTAGAAGATGGCACCCCAGGCCTTCTCCAGTCCAAATAGAAGTGGGTGCTCAGGGTTTTCCCAGCCCATGCTTCAAGCCCATCTGGGAGCTACCTAAGCCCACTTGGAGGCAACCCATTTACTGTCCAAGCCCACAAGAGGATGCCCAAGGTCCAAGCCCAGTCCAAGCAGTCACCCTAGCCCAAGAGAAGACAAAGTCAACAGGGGAATCAACAAGGAATTCCTTTCCCAAGCCAACAAGAAATTCCTTTCCCAAGTCAACAAGGAATTGTAATTTTATTCAAATTTTGTATTCCTCTTCCTTATCAAACTTTGTAATCTAGTCCTAACAAGGAGAGGACCTGGGTGAGCCTATAAATACCCACCCCCTCCCCCTCATGTAAGATAATCTTTTATTCATGAAATAAACTCTAGTGAAATTTTCTTGTGAAGCTTGTGTGGTTCTTTGAATTATGTGTGAGAGACTTGAGTGCCCTAACCCCAGCAAACCCTAGCCACCCAAAGCAACCCTCTTCCAACCCTAACATGCCCCAAGATCAAAGCCCTAGCCATCCACCAGCCAGGAGTTCTTCCTCCACTTTCAGGCCGCCAACATCAGCAAACCCAGATTTCTTCTTCCTTCAAGCCCTAATCCATATTTTATTTTCTTGTTTCCTTTCTGACTAACCCTTGACGTTTGTAGGATCCCTCCAGTACCACGCCCCTTGGATGAAGTTTTCCTTGCCTTCCAATGAAGATGATAAAAAGCCGACGGATTCACGAAAAAGTGACCGGAACATCCAGGAACAGATCTGAGCAGAGTGATCTCTTTCACAGCAACTAGAAATCATTGCCTGGTATGTTAAACCTAATTCTCTTCTCATTTTTTCTGATTTCTTGAAGTTGAACATGCTCCTAATAGGCCTTCTTCGACCTAGGATCCTGATTTTCTTTTCCCTTTGATTGATCTATCATTTGGGTAGGATGCTAATTGTTATAGGATAATCCTAACCTAGTCTTGTCTAGTTTCAGAAATAAAATCATAAGAAAAATCTAAAAATACTTGCTTGCTTTCATCTGATTTTGTTCATGTTCTTCCCTTGCATATCATCTTGCATCATATTAGAATCTCGTCCCTCATCACTTGTGAGAGCCTGAAATCAAATTGCCTCTTTTGAACATTGGCTACAAATGGTATCTCATAAGTTAAGAATTTATGGCCATATATTTTCTAATTTGCATAATTTTTCAAGACATTGACTCATTCCAAGCAAACAGTCTTACATACAAGATAATTCACTGGGATGTAGAATATGCTTTAATATTTTAAAGAAATAGATAATACGATACACTGATAGTAACTTTCCTTGCAATCCATTTATAACAAAGCCACCTTCATGAAATGTAATGTATATTCTCCAAATCTACAAAACCAGATAAAGGGATGTAGGCATGTATAATAGTGAATGAATGTGTATATCTATTTACTATGAATATTTCAGCACCACTGCATGCATTAACCAGAGAAAGAGAGTTGGTGTGAAGGGATGAACAACGCATAACTAAACCATTTGCTCATAATCTAGCAGAAATATGATGCATTCATACTGATTTGGATTGCATTCATGTATGAGACTATAGATGGAGACCATAAGGATTGACCATATGAAAATCTATCCAGTTCAATGACGTCACTGTACCACATGCTAGGCATGATATATATTATACTATTGAAAGCTCATATATGAGGTCATTCAAATATCAACTATAGATAAGAATCCAATATAGAAATCAAAGATGCATGTTGCTTCCCATCTCCTATCATTTTCACTGTAAATGTGTAGGAGCCCTACAATGAGAATGCATTATCAGAAGGCCTAAAATAACATCACTAAAATGATTCCGCACTTATTTTTGCAGAAAAAATGATCCTCCACTGGTTCAACTTCCATTTCCAATTCTCACCATTCACTTAGGGTATTAAAAAACCACATAGACATGAAGGGCAAGGGGAAAGGGGGTGCTAGGATAAAGCAAGATAAAAGAAGATAGACCTAAAATCATCCTATTTATTATAATTAAATACATTTAGATAGCTATCACATGCCACAGTAAGTGAAAAGCAAAAAAAAAGAAAATTTTCACATGATTTAACAATAAAGCAAACTTGCACAATATATGCTAGTTTTAACTGATAATCATAGAGAACATCTTTAGTAGATTAAGAAAGAAATACAATTTGTGAGAGCCTCAAATCAAATTGCCAACATAGGCTACAAATAGTTCTCATGAGTTAACAATTTGTGGTCACACATTTTCTTGTTTGCATAATTTTTTAGAACATTGACTCATTCTAAGCAAATAGTTTTACATACAAGATAATTCACTAGGATATAGAATATGCTTTAATGTTTTAAAGAAATGTATAATGCAGTACATTGATAGTAACTTTTCATGCAATCCATTTCTAACAAACCACCTTCATGATAAATAATGTACATCTCCAAATCTACTAAACTAGATAAAGGGATGTAGACATGTATAATAGTGAATGAGTGTATGTATGTATTTACTATGAATATTTCAATGTACTACTGTATGCCATTACTAAAGAAAAAGAGAGCTGGTGTGAAGGAAAGAACTATGCATAACTTAACTATTTATTTCATAATCTAATAGAAATATGAAACATTCACACTAATTTAAATTGCATTCATACATGAGGTTATAGATGGATACTATTGCCGCCAGGACCGTCATGGCCCGTAGCTGTTGTCGGCACTAGAGATGCGCTCCCCCTACTGCCCGACCGTCCTGGGCTCCCGGACCTCCGTGCTGGATTCGGACGCCTCGCTGCCCGGCGGTCCTCCGCTCCCGGACCTGCGAGATAGGGGTTAGAGACCCGGGCTGGGGTTTCCGACGAGGGCACTCTGACGATCAAGTCAGTGACGATCCAGGGGAACAGATCCTCCTGGTCGGGCCCCTCTTGATGGACTCTGCATTAGGAGGAGTAAAAGATGTGAGTGAAGGTGAAAACGTTGCAGGGGGAGAGTGATAGCGGGGATAGAGGGGTGCCTTGCTCCTCCGCCTCTCCTTGTATCCCTCGTTTTTCTTCAACTATGGTGGTAGTGGCGCTTCACCCTCTTGGTCGAGCTTGCGCTTGTGTTCATGGTGGTGGTGATGCCATGCCCCTCTTGCTGGTGGGGGTTGCACTTCATCTCCCCTTTTTTTTTTTCTCTGGCTTGTATTTTTTTGCCTATGTGTTGGAGTTGTTGTGTTACCTCTAAGTTTGTTGCAAACTAGGTTACCGTTGGGCGCTTGTCTCGGGATCCCCGCCGGGCTGTCAGGTGCATGCGGCGGTGTCCCGAGGAGTCTTTCCTGATTCATGATAAGGAGAGTTGTCAGGCGCTCCGGCACTCCTCTTGGTTGTCTCATTCTGGGAAACTTGGTAGTACCTCGAATGGTGGGCTGCTGCCCACGGGATTTGAATCTCCCGGTTGGCTTCTTCTCTTGGGTGATTTAAGTGGTTGGTGAGGAGTGTGGCATCTCGATCAACGTGCTGCTTGCCTTTCTGGTGTAACTGGCGGTCGCAGGTGGTCAGTACGGCCTGGAAGGTACTTCAGTGCAGCCCTCGGGTGGCTCACCGGTGTTTTGGGCTGGTGAGGACCTCGTCTGGGCTGGGGCCAAGCTGGGACGGTAGGGCTCGCTCTGACCTAGGTGCTCTGAGCTTGCGGGGGCACTTTGGCGGAGGAGGGCGAAGTGTGGACCTGGTCCGGAGGGCACGCGCTCGGAGAGGCTCCATATCAGCGGGTGAGCGCTGGGCTCGACCTCGACCGTAGGGCACTAACCTTCGAGGGTCTCGCTTCGGAGGGCAGAGGGTGGACCCGGTCCAGAGGGCACGCACTCGAAGAGGCTCCACATCGACGGGTGAGCACTGAGCTTGACCTCGATTGTAGGGTACTAGCCTCCGAGGGTCTCGCTCCGGAGGATGGAAGGCGGACCCGGTCTAGAGGGTGCGCGCTCGAAGAGGCTCCACATCGACGGGTGAGCGCTTAGCTCGACCTCGACCGCAGGGCACTAGCCTCCGAGGGTCTCGCTCTGGAGGGTGGAAGGCAGACCCGGTCCAGAGGGCGTGCGCTCGGAGAGGCTCCACATCGGTGGGTGAGCGCTTAGCTCGACCTCGACCACAGGGCACTAGCCTCCAAGGGTCTCGCTCTGGAGGGCAGAAGGCTGCTCCGACCTAGGCATCCCGAGCACGCGGGCATGACCTGGCAGAGGACTAAGCTTGGCTTGTTGTTCTAAGGGAGCTCAACTCAGCTCGGTAGTAGGATCCGGGCTGGAGAATCGAAGTGGCACCTTTTCTTGATATGGTGCCTGTCGGTTCCTCTACGTCAGCAATCCTATCACATCAGATACCATAGGGTTTGACCAAATGAAAATCTATCTAGTTTAGTGATGTCAATGAACCATGAACTAGGCATGATACATATTATACTATTAATAGCTCATATTTAAATCCATTCAAATATCAACTATAGATGAGAACCCAATATAGAAATCAAAGGTGATGTATGTTAGTTGCTTCCCATTTTCTCCTGTCTTTATCATTGTAAGTGTGTAGGAGCCCTGTAATGAGAATACTTCATCAAAAGGTTTAATGTGATATTACTAAAATTATTCTACACTTATTTTTGTAGCAAAAATGAATCCTCCACTAGTTTAACTTTCATTTCTAATTATCACCATGTACTTAGGATATCATAAAACCACATGGACATAAAAGGCGACTAGAAAGAGGGAGGTGGGATAAAGCAGGATAAAAGAAGGCAGACCAAAATTCACCCCACTTATTATGTTTAAATATATTTAGATAGCTATCACATGCACAGTAAGCAAAAGTAGGAAAAAAATAAATTCTCACATGATTTAACAGAGAACAAAATTGTGCAATATATACTAGTTTTAATAGATAATCATAGAGAACATCTTTAGTCTATCAAGCAAGAAATATAACTTGTGAGAGCCTTAAATCAAATTGCCACTTTTGTACATAGGCTACAAATGGTATATAATGAGTTAAAAATTTGTGGTCATACATTTTCTAGTTCGCAATTTTTCAGAACATTAACTCATTCCAACAATCTTACGAACAAGATAATTCACTGGGATATAGAACATGCTTTAAAGTTTTAAAGAAATGGATAATATAGTATATTGATAGTAACTTTTCATGCAATCCATTTATAACAAAGCTACCTTCATGAAAAAGAATGTACATTCTCCAAATCTACTAAACCAAATAAAGGGAAGTAGACATGTATAATAGTGAATGAATATGTATTTGTATTTACTATGAACATTTCAACACCACTACATGCCTTTACTAAAGAAAGAGAGAGCTGGTGTGAATGGAAGAACTATGCATAACTAAACCATTTGTTTCATAATTTAGCAAAAATATGGAACATTCACACTGATTTGAATTGCATTCATACATGAGGCTATAGATGGATACCATATGGTTCGACCACATGAAAATCTATCCAGTTTAGTGATATCAACAAATCACAAACTAGGCATGATACATATTATACAATTGATAGCTCATATTTGAATCCATTTGGATATCAACTACAGATAAGAATCCAATATAGAAATCAAAGGTGATGCATGTCAGTTGCTTCCCATTTTCTCCTATCATTGTCACCATAAGCGCGTGGGAGCCCTACAATGAAAATACATCATCAAAAGGTTTAAATATCACTAAAATGATTCCACACTTATTTTTGCAACCAAAATAATCCCCCACTGGTTCAACTTCTATTTCCAATTCTCACCATGCACTTAGGATATTATAAAACCATATGGACATAAAGGCAAGAGGAAAAGATGTGGTGGGATAAAGTAGGATAAAAGAAGATAGACATGAAGTCATCCCACTTATTACAAGTAAAAACATTTAGATAGCTATCACGTGCTATAGTAAGCAAAAGCAGGGAGAAAAAAAATTTTCACATGATTTAATAGAGACACAAAGTTATGCAATATATACCAGTTTTAATAGATAATCATAGAGAACATCTTTAGTAGATCAAGCAAGAAATACAACTTGTAAGAGCCTAAAATCAAATTAGCACTTTTGAATATAGGCTACAGATGGTATCTCATGGGTTAACAATTTATGGTCATTTTTTTTTTTGCATAATTTTTTAAAACATTGACTCATTCCAGGTAAACAGTCTTACATACAAGATAATTTATTGGGATATAGAATGTGCTTTAAATTTTTAAAATAATGAATAATATAGTACATCGATAGTAACTTTTCATGTAATCCATTTATAATAAAGCTACCTTCATGAAAAACAATGTATATTCTCCAAATATACTAAACAAGATAAAGGGATGTAGACATGTATAATAGTGAATGAACATATGTATGTATTTACTATGAATATCTCAACACCATACATGCCTTTGCTAGAGAAAGAGAGAGTTGGTTTGAAGGGAAGAGCTATAAAAAACTAAACCATTTATTACATAATCTAGTAGAAAGATGGAACATTCACACTATTTGGATTTCATTCATACATGAGGCTATGGATGGATACCATAGAGTTTGACCACATAAAATGTTATCCAATTTAGTGATGTCAACGAACCACACACTATGCATGATACATATTATACTATTAATATCTCATATTTAAACATATTCAGATAACAGATATTGATGAGAACCCAATATAGAAATCAAAGGTCATGCATGTCAGTTGCTTCCCATCTTTTCCTGTATTTATTATTATAAATGTGTAGGAGCCCTATAATGAGAATATATCATTAGAAGGTTTAAAATAACATCACTAAAATGATTCCACACTTATTTTTATAGGAAAAATGATCCCCCACTGGTTCAACTTCTATTTCCAATTCAAATCATACACTTTGGATATCATAAAACCACGTGGACATAAAGGGCAAGCGAAAAGCGGATGGTGGGATAAAGCAGGATAAAAAAAGATAGACCTAAACTCACCCCACTTATTGCAATGAAATACATTTAGATAGCTATCTCATGCCACAATAAGCAAAAAGCTAGGGGAAAAGAAAATTTTTATATGATTTAGCAGAGAAGCAAACTTGTGCAATATATACTAGTTTTAATAGATTATCATAGAGAATATCTTTTGTAGATCAAGCAAGCGATACAATTTGTGAGAGCCTGAAATCAAATTGCCACTTTTGAACATAGGCAACAAATAGTATCTTATGAGTTTATAATTTGTAGTCATACATTTTATAGTTCGCATAATTTTTCAGAACATTGGCGCATTCCAAGCAAACGGTCTTACATATAGGATAATTCATTGGGGTATAGAACATGATTTAAAGTTTAAAAGAAATGGATAATATAGTACATCGATAGTAACTTTTCATGCAATCCATTTATAACAAAGCCACTTTCATGAAAAATAATGTACATTCTCCAAATCTTCTAAACTAGATAAAGTGATGTAGACATGTATAATAGTGAATGAACAGTATATGTATTTACTATGAACATTTCAACACCACCGTTTTCCTTTACTAGAGAAAGAAAGAGTTGGTGTGAAGTTAAGAATAAATCATTTCTAAACCATTTGTGTCTTAATCTAGCAAAATTATGGAACATTCACACTAATTTAGATTGCATTCATGCATGATGTTATAGTTGGATACCATAGAGTTTGACCACATGAAAATCTATCCAATTTAGTGATATCAACAAACCACAGACTATGCATGATACATATTATACAATTTATAGCTCATATTTGAACCCATTCAGATATGTTCTATAGACGAGAACCCAATGTAGAAATTAAAGGTGATACATTTTGCCTCCCATCTTCTCCTATCATTGTCATTGTAAGTGTGTAGGAGTCCTACAATGAGAATGCCATCATCAGGAAGCTTAAAGTAGCATTGCTAAAATGATTCTACACTTATTTTTGTAGCAAAAATTATCCCCTACTGGTTTAACTTCCATTTTGAATTCTCATAATGCACTTAGGATATCATGAAACCACAAGGACATCAAGGACAAGGTGAAAGGGGGTGGTGGGATAAAGCAGGATAAAAGAAAATAAACCTAAACTCATCCCATTTATTGTGATCAAATACATTTTGGTAGCTATCACATGCCATGGTAAGAGAAAAGCAGTTGGAAAAGAAAATTTTTACATGATTTAATACAGAAACAAACGTATGCAATATATGCTAGTTTTAACAAAAAATCTCAGAGAACATCTTTAGTAGATCAAGTAAGAAATAAAGCTTGTAAGAGCTGATCACTTATCATAGGACAGTCAAAAATAAAAGCAAACTTACTACTATAGTTAGGATGAGTAGGAATCATATCCTCATGGATCAAGAACAATTATTTCATGAAGAAGAACAAATAGAATTCATTATGGATAAATTCAAATAAGATAAGATGAATTAAATTGCATGTCTAAATTAATTAATTAACGGAAGAAAATCAGAGAAATAACATAGAAATCTAAATCCACCATATAAAATAGAATTTTTTTTTTTATATGTTGCAATAGTAATTCTTGTATTAGGTGTTAGTATAAAAGGGTCCGCCTTAAAATCCAGCAAAACTCCTACTTCTAGAAAGAAAGTTGCCGCTCCGGGAAAGAAAGTGGTTGATGCACTCCCTGGGAACAAAGTCACTACTCCTGACAAGGAGAAAAGGCACCCCCGGCTGCAAAAGCCAAGAGGGTCGCTGGTAAAATGCCTTCTCCCACCCCCATGTCGATGGTGAGAAAGCCTATATATAAGTATTTAGATGATTTGGAGTTTTCTTTGTAAGAGGAAGCCGATTCAATTATGATAGAATGATTCTATACAGGAAAAGTGATGGAATGGGCGGGGTCAAATAGGTCCAACAGAAGCATCCTCACAAGTAGCCAAAGATAGGCGAGGAAAAAATTCCTTAGGGAAAGATCAGCTCTAGATAAGGAACAAACTTAAAACTTCATAACAAAGGCAACAGAAACCTGCTTCCATGCTATCCTTGCTTGGCTAGCCATTCCGACCTTATCCGTCGCCCTCTTATTTATCAGCCAGCCTTGGCTACTGGTTTAAATCTAAATCATTCTATAACCACCTCTTTTTCTTTGGAATGGCATTTATTTTCATCTTCTTTCTCTACCTAAGTAGAGTAGAGCCAAACCCTCTATGAGCCCTTTCCTTCTTTCTTTCATGGAAGTTGCTTATTCCGCCTTAAAAGCTTGTGTTCTTATTCCTATCGCCCTTTCTTAAATAGAAATGGGCATCTTCTTATTCTTCAGCCTTAATTAAAGGCTCTTCCCTGCCTAGCTCCTCTGAAAAAAGGAACTACCTTGCTTTGGCACATAATTCGGAAAACAGCCTAAAATTTTGTTTTTACCTCTCGAACCGCTGCCCTAACGAGTGGGAAAAGAGATAGATTGGGGGTATCGAGGTGGATGAAAGGCATAGATGAGAGCAAAAGAAGAGGAGTGGAACGAAGCCTTAAAGGTGAGGTGCTCGAAGACAAAATCCATTGGCTGAACACCAGCCAGAAAAATCCTTAATTCGAAAGATGATAATCAAAGCATCATGACTCGAGGAACAATCCTCAAGGGAGTGAACCTGTGAGATCTGTAGAAAACCCATAAAAGAAATCCACTAGGCATCAAGCCCTATTACCTTAGACCCAGGGAGGGTGGCCGTTGTTGGGTGGGTAGTGAGTTGCAATGAAAGAGCTGAGAAGTTTTGGATGTACATAGAAGGGTGAGACTTTCTTGGCTCAAGCCAAAACACTTTTTCTATGCCTACATACCGAATCAGACAAGTGAATCAATCGGTTGTATGTTCTTCTTCACGTGCTCGTGCTCTAGACCAATGGGACTAACAACCACGGGGGCTTGCACTCCCTTTATCTATTCATAGAGCCAGGGTGCCCCCGCCTAGGGAAGCAGATCTATCCTCTAAGGAGCGTTAGCCATACTATGTAACTACAACACAAGGGACCCTAAGGATGGAATGGCTCTTTTCAAAAAGGCTTGGGTCGGCCATTAGTGATCTTTTGTTGTAAGCAAGCCTTTGGTCTGTCAGTTGCTGATGCCTTCTCTTCCTTTGGTCTAACCCTGAAGCTCTCACAGCGAGATCAGATACAGTTGACACCATGCCAAACATCATTCGAGATGCCACCTTCAACCAAGACTGAAATGTAAAACACAGTTCATTCGGTAGCTCACACGCACTGCTCGTTTAAAAGGAATAGGGCATGACCAGGTTCAAATCTAGATCTCTTTTATGATAGTCATCACGAATCCGCTTTCCTTTTTGACCTCAATGATGACTCATTCATAGATCTTTCATCTTAGAGGGGGCCCCAAAAAAAGGTCAACAAAGAGTAGGAAGCTCTCAGGTACTTCATCCTAGTATGGGGTTTGTCTCCACTCGATATAGATTACTGGGCTAGGTCAGTGGAGAAAGAAATTATAGAATGGCTTTGACTTGTAGTAGCAAGATAGGCTGTCTTTGTTCCTGAGGCACATACCTAAAAAAGGGTGCCAGCCCCATAGCACAAGCTGGAGTATCATACCCAATTAAGTTAGATTTCATAAGGCAATGCCTACAACTTAGTATATAAGAGCAGCCAAACAAGCAATGAAATTCTATAGTTTATGTATACCTATGTCCGTCAATGCGCTATTTGAGCCTACTATATGGAAAAAGAAATGTCCGGTACACTTTTTTTAGCTCTTTCTATCCAACATACTCTCTTTCTTACGAAGCAAAAATAGATTCTTTGGTGGTAGTGGCACTTCCAAAAACTGGATTGCCATCCACAAGGGATAGGGATAGGGATAGGTGGGTGCTTAAAGATAAGCATACGTCAGCGTGGAACATATCCATAGATCATGACTTTCCATTTAGAGCATAAATTATCTAAATTTAATTATAAGATTAGGAGATTAATCTAGCTTATCATGATCTATCTCTCCTAGGCATGTATCATATTTGGAAATCATAGAATGTCCGTAGAGAGCATTAGCCATATAGGTTAGATTAAAACCTTGATAAAAAAATAAATTAAAATAGATATGCATGAAGAACATAATTTTATTGCATGAAATTTAAATGCAAAATTAAAAAATAACCCATTTACAGGCTTCATCATCTTTTTGAGTTGAAGAGGCCTAGCCACCCATAGCTATTGCCAGCACTTTCTCCATGGTTTTCCCTCTTCCCAAAGCCTAATACAAGCTCTAAGAATAAAGAACAACAGAAAAGAAAAATAATGTCTACTATTGAACTTTTGGATTGCTACCTTGGGTCCTTTTTTTTATAGAGCTTGGCACAAGCTTTCTCATAGTCAAATTTGGAGTGAATTTAAGTTAAATTTAGCCTTGTATCATAAGAAATTATCCCAACCATCTGACCATCAATAGGCATCTAGAATCTCACTGATCATGTATGTCAAAGCCTAAGTCATGTCGAGAACAAGTGATGGCCATTTGATCTACTTCTCTGGTGCACATGGGCTGTCAGATTGCATGATTTGTAGCCCAAACCATGAGTCCAATTCCTTCTATGATTGGGAGAAATGAGAGCTATCAGATCAGCCTAGAAAATCAATCCAAACCACTCATTGGTGCATCGCAACTTCTACCCATCTCCCTTCTCTATGGACCATGACTCAACTTCATGGACCAAACGATGGTGATGGGATGAGGATAGCTGGCAGTGAACAGAGAGACAGCAATGGAGGCTCATGGTAGCAATCAGTAATGGTGAAGCAACGTTATGAAATGAGGAAGAGGAAGGCAGCGAGCATAGATGGGCTCGAGATAGAGAGGGGCATCAGGTGATGGGTAGGAGGGATGCAGCACTGGGCAGTAGTGATGGGTGTGCTGACATCTAAAGATGGCAACGGCTTGATGATGGCAATGGGTGGCTCGAGATAGGGACTTGGGAGGAGAAGTCTGCGGCATGGTGGCTCCCATGAGTAGCATCTGGTGACAATGGCAGAAGGTGGCAGCAGTAGCAGGAAGGAGGTGACAACAGCTTCTCAGAACTATGATGGAGGTCTGAGGAAGATGGTCCATGAACATGGCTTGTAGACCGATAGACCGGTTGCTCTAAAATTTATGCTAGGCTTGATTAAAAGTTGATTTTGGCTTGATTTTGGGCTCATTTGAACTTTGATTTGAGTGTCATTTGATTTCTTAGATTTTATGGATCGAGCTCTTTCCTTTTATGAACATCTTTTCTATAAAACATAAGTAAAAGTATCAATTTTTAAGGCATAAAGATTAATTAATATATATTGTAATGCTTAAATTGGGATATTTAATAGACCTATCAAGAGCCTAAAATTAAATTGCTACTTTTGAACATTGGCTATAAATGGTATCCCTCTTGGCTGGTGACCTTGATGGACAATACCCTCAGCCAAATCTACATCAAGCCTTGGAAACACCAATCATCAAGGAAGCCGAGATGGTCCAACAAGTTAACCATGACTCGAGTTGGATAGACTACTTCCAACAAGTTGACCATGAATCGAGTTGGATAAACTACTTCGTCAAGTACTTGATCAATGACACCATCCTCGACAACCCTCCAGAAGGCAAGAAGATCAAATGGAAGGCTTCCAGGTATGTGTTGTTGGACGGGTAACTCTGCTAGAAATCCTTCTCCTTTCCACTGCTTAAATGCCTCCGACCTTTCGAACCCGATTATGTGCTACAAAAGATCCATAAAGAAATATATGAAAGCCATTTGGGGGATAGATCTTTGGCATACAAAGCCCTAAGATATAGGTACTACTGGCCAACCATGCAAGAAGATGCCATGGAGCTTGTCCAGAAATATGACAAGTGTTAGTGCTTCGCCAACATCTAGCACCAACCGGCAAGCTAGCTAGCCCAACTCTCTTCACTCTAGCTGTTCACCCAATGAGGAATGGACATACTTGGTCCATTTCCCCTGGTGCCTAGATAGCAGAAGTTTCTTATTGTCATGATTGACTACTTCACCAAGTGGGCAAAAGCCAAGCCACTGGCACCATCACCGAGGACAAGGTCAAAAAGGTATTCTAAAAATTAGTCATTTATAGGTGTGGACTTTTTCACACTATCGTCACTAACAATAGTTGACAATTCAATAACCAAGCCTTAAGAGACTTCTGTGCTAAGCTTCATATTCGGCGCCAATTTAAGTTTGTTAGCCATCCTCGGTTAAGAAATGAGGTGGAGGTCACAAACTGACCTATCCTTCAAGGGCTTCGAACCAAATTGGATAAGTCCAAGGGTCGATGGGTGGATGAACTGCCCCGGATATTTTGGGCCTACCATATAACTCCACAAACCTTGATAAATGAGACTCCGTTCAACTTGGCCTTCAGTACTAAGGTCATAATCTCCATCGTGATTGGGCTCCCGACCATGCAGATCGAATGTTTCAACGAGGCTACTAACTTAAATCAATTGAGGGCCAATATTGATCTACTAGAAGAAACTCGAGACCAAGCCAATTTGAAGATGGTAGTGTACTATTAGAGAGTCACTCAATACTATAATTCCTAAGTGAAATCAAAGACCTTCCTCTTGAGAGACCATGTCTTGCAACATGCCGAGGTATCGAAATCCATCGAGCCAAGCAAATTATCTCTCAACTGGGAAGGACCCTATTGAGTGATCGAGGTGCTTCAGCGAGAAGCTTACCGACTAGAGGACTTAGATGGGATGACCATCCCCCAAACCTAGAACACCCAAAATCTCTAGATGTACTACTAATGATGTAATCACCTTCATTCAAAAATACAAAGAAATATTCTCCCATCATGGTTCCTAAGGTCCCCCAATCCAGCACTGAGTTATCGAAGCTCACTGAACTCCCATCCAATTGGCTCATACCTGACTGAAGCGAAGGCTAGCTCGCTGCCCCCATTTGGGTAACTCTCGCCAGGATAACTCCTTACAAAGGTAACTCCCATCAGGGTATTTTCACTCTGGTTAACTTCTTATAAAGGTAACTCCCATCCACTTGGCTCATACCTGACAGAAGAGATGGCGGCTTGCCATCCTCTTCTGGATAACTCTCGTCAAGATAACTTTTCACAAAGATAACTCCTACCAACGTAACTCCCATCAGGATAACTCCCACTCCAGGTAACTCCACACAAAGGTAACCCTCACCTGGTTGGCTTATACTTGATCGATGATATGACCAACTCTCTTTCACTATCTAGGTAACCCCTTATGAAAGTAACCCCCCTTTGATCATTTAGGCAACTCCTTAAAAAGGTAACTCCCAAGTAGTTGATAAATGTCATGTTGGCAAAAGTGGCCGACTGACTTATTTAAAGGAGTTTCATAGCTAAAAGAGGATGGAAGCATTCAATTGATACTCCAACAATTTAGAAATAAAGGCACCCGATAGATTGTCACATTCAAAAACAAAGGCATCCAAGTATGTTCAAATTATCGAAAGAGAAATTCTTATTTCATTAATTTGAAAGGGATACAAAAGTCAAATCAACTCTGAGACACACAAAGTCGGGTCAAGCTAGAGATATACAAAGTTGGGTAATGCCCAAGACTTGATACAAGATTGGACTTGAAGACTTACAAGATCAGATAGATGAAAGAAAGAAAAATTATGACCCATCCTTCATCACCATCGACCTTCTTGCGACGCACGATCAAGAACAATCTTTCGCTTTGAGGCCAGTTCCCAAGGAAGATGACTCCGATGCACCAAGTCTGTGACCAGCACCAGACCATCAGAAGATTGAACTTTAGCAACAAAATCCCACCATCTAGAGTCAATGATCAAGTGACAAAATTTAAACAACAAAGCCCCACCGGGAACAACCATGCTAGGCAATTTTATTGATGGGGCGATTATTCTAAGAAGAGCTATCTCTAAGGATGCCTTTGGCACCCTTGCCCTCTATCTCCAAGAATGCCTTCGGCCTTCCGCCACTCCCGTGCCGTCCATCTCATCCTCAGCAAGCTTTGTTTCCTCGCCGAGCACTCTGGTCATCGGTGGCATCCTCCCTCTCTTATAGAAATTGGTGCACTATGCTCAGCCTAACAAGCTCTCACCAGGAGCGAAAGGGGGAGGAGGGGGCATCGAGGATAGTAAGCAGAGGCTCTTTATTTATAATAAAGGTAGTCATCGGAATGCCAACATGTGGCAATGCATGATTGGACCAACCGAGCAAATAGCTTGGACCTCAAGGTGATTATTTTGAATCCCATGCCATTAATGCATGCCACCGGATTTAGTGCCAGCGATCGGAAGCCAAAGTGCATCTACCACATGGCATGCCTGAAATAATCAGTCAAAGTAGTCACCCTAAAGTGATGCCTTATTTATTTTTGTTCTCATAATCAGTGTAGATGGCTAATGGTCAAGCTTGCCCCTTCCACGTGGCACATCTCTATCGACTAGGCCCAATAGCCATCATAATAATAATTGAGATAATAAATGCCCTACATCTTCGAGGGAAGCCATTTCTTGAGTCACCATCAGATAAGCATGGTGATCAAAGTTGCATGGTTAACCCGGAGTATAAATTAATTCCACTGATTGCCCCCCCAAATACGGCCAACTCTTGTTCACCATGGGTCAACACTGAGTGACTCAAAGATGTTCGGTCGATGCCCTCCATCAATTGAAAACTTAGAAGATTTTCACCTCAGAAGGCCTTGGCAGACAAAGTCCAAGAGATGCCTCTCATCTTAAGGGTCATTCAAGCCAGCCTGGATAATCGCACGAGCTACCATGCAAGAACACCCAAAGTCCCATGGTTAGAATGCTCACTCCCAGGCTCAGCAAGTGACTTGGTCCTACCATCTACTAACTTGCCAGTGAAATATTTAGCTGAGCTTGTGAAGTAGGAGAATTGGTGGATGACCTGCTCATATCCAATAGCGCCACTGACCTAGTACTTAGGAAAACTCACACAAACAAAACACAAAAGAAATAAGATATCATTGAAGGAAAAGGAGATTTTTTATTAAAGCCTATGAGAGTCTACACAAGTTTCAACCTAAGCTTGTTAAGGCCTTACAAAGTTAGACTCTATGTTCGGGCTAAAAAGTGCATAAGCGAAGAAATAAAAATAGAGAGAGATCTTCTTAAGCCTAAGCCTCTGAAGCAACCGGTTGACTCTTTAGGGACCTTGATTGGAGTGGCCACTTCCTTAGGAACTTCGACTGCCATTGTCATGAGAGTAGGTGCCTCAACAACACCTCTATCAATCCCACCCTCCTTGGCAGTTGGCTCCTTAGCCACCTCACCTTCCTTGAATGATTTGTCTTCCTCTTCTTCTTCCTCTTCCTCACTATCAGCAAGGGTGATATGGTGCAAGTTTACATCCAGATAAGCTTCGGTGACCTTTTCCTTACAATCATCAAAGACGACGATGTAAATACCAACCGCAGCCACAATAGCATCGACCATGCAGGCATCTGAGTCTTTATATTCCTCAACCACCCAGGTAGCAATAGAGGTAGCCTTTTCCTTAATGGCCTTGGCTCAATCCTCGAAGACCTTGGCTTGCCCCTCGATAGACCTAGCCTGTTCCTTGTTCACTTGAGCCCTATTCTTAGCAAGCCTACAAAGGACTTCATAGTGATCAAAATTGGCCGCCATGTCTACTACCCGATTGCATTCCTTTACAAGTTCCCCCTCCTCCTTCAGCCGAGCTGCCATGTCCTCTTTTAGCTTAATGGCTTTCAAGCGGCCTCATTCGGTGCTCACTACCCTATCCTCCCCCTCCTTCATGTTAGCCTCCCAAGCACTCCTAGTTTATGCATACTTGAGGATCAATGAGCATATAGTCATCGGATTGTGGAGGAACTACATAAGAGCAACAAATGGAGTCAGTCACTCGATGAAGTCATTTATGACCGACACACAATGACTACAATGGACTTACTTGAGCTGCAATCGAGAAAGTCCAATTCATCTACTCACTTATAGATTGGGACTTTAGCTCTTTTACGTCCCATGGAAACAAAATTATTTCCAATAACTCCTAGGTGATTGAAGAGTTATGTAGTGCTGAGTCTTCCTCACCAACGTGAACCTAGTACACCCATCCATCCTTGGCTCTAGCTCAGGAAACAGTAATATGGCATCTAAGAGACCTCATCGGAGTCCTGCCTCCTCTTTCTATCAAGGATGCCTAGGCATTTCTTAAAGCCAAGGAACTTCTTTCCCCCATTAGCACCGATGAGGCTGAGGGAGCCGCACTTGCCCCTGATGCAGTTGGCACCTTCCAAGGCATGTCTATTGGCACGGTAGGGGCAAAGACCGATGGGGAAGCCGCTTGAGTCATGGCAATGGGGGATGCTACAATCTCCACATCCTCACCACTCTAGGTAGAGTCCCTTAAGGGAATGAAAGTAACATGGAAAGCTGGCACCCTGGAAGCAATAGAGAGGGCCCCAACAGATGGTTCCCCGACTTTCAACCTCTTTGTGATAGCCTCCTTCCTCTTTTTATAGCCATCATCCAGGGTCGATCTTTTCTACAAGTGTGCTCGGACCTGATCCACCAAGACTATCCTCATAACTAGAAAAAGAATGACACATAAGTCAACCGAATGCATAAGTAAGATGACAAAAAAAACTTGAACTCCTTATCGAGAGAGCTACCCTACCTCATCATATAAATTTTACTTGGTAAGGAGCTCTCTCAACTCAGGAACTTCCATGTCAGAAAGCTTCTAGAAATCTTCCCAATAAAACTCGATCACCTCATCATTTTGGTCAGGGGAAGTATTCGGGCTTTCTAATGATGGATAGAACTAAGAAGTTTCATAAGTTTCCTCTTCTTTTAGGAAACAAAAATGAACCAACCTTTCAATGTAGGAAGTTTATTCAGCTTGAAGAAAGGTATAAACAGTGAATGTCGAGATAGAATCTCATAGAAATGGAAAATAATCACAAAACCAACCAAGACGCAGAAAGAGTTGGGACCGAGTTGGGCGGGAACAATGTCATATCGATGTAGAACATCATGGATGAAAGGGTGCAACAAAAAATAAAGATCGGCACAAAGGACCTCATACATGACCAAGCATCCCACCAGATCGAAGGTCACTCGATCTCCCAGCCTTGGCATGTAAAGGTAGAAGTCTTCTAGGATTTGGTATGTCTTCCAGAAGAAATAAAGAAAAACTAGGTTTTCCAATGGTGGATGGAACTAAAAAGTTTCATAAGTTTCCTTTTCTTTTGGGGACCAAAAAAGAACCAACGATTCAACCTGGGAAGTTTATTCAACTTGAAGAAAGCTATGAACAGTGAAAGAGTTGGCTGAATATCACAAAAATGACAAAGGATCACACAACTGGCTAGGACTTGAAAAGAGTTGGGACTGAGTTGGATGGGAGTGATAGTATACCAATATAGGACATCGTGGATGGAAGGGTGTAATAGAAAATGAAGATCGACATGAAGGTCCTCATATATGCACAAGCAACCCGCTCCACCAGCCAAGAGGTGATAGTGTTGGTGCAACAAGAAGCAGCTTTCTTGGATAGTATAGCTAGCCCATTTTCTAGTTACACTCCTCATAATTGTATAAGACCCTTTCTCTCTTCTATTGGTACTGAAATCATCAAGCACCAGTGATGCGAGACTAACTAGATGCAAGATGCAAGTGATTTTTGTTCTTTGTGATTTTTAGTATTTTCTTTTTTTAGGATTTATGATTCCCGAAGATAGACAAAAAGTAGATCTAGGTTTTTACAATAATAAGAAAATTCAAACTAGCAAGTAAGTCCCTAAACAAGGATATGAAGAGGACCCCAGGATTGAGAAACCCCGTAGGACTTAGCTCTCGAATCAATATCCACTTAGGAGTCTAGGGTTGCAAACCTCAAAAGTTCTGAAGTGCCCGATGTTGAGTTCACTCGCTCTCGCAGATGCAACCTGGATGATCGAGCCTTCAACCCCCGCGGATGTGCCGGCTTTCCATCCAAGGTCTCAAAGGCAATGGAAACCGACTTTGTATTCGTGCTACCTAGAGGACCTGCGAGCAATCAATAGAAGGATTAGGAATCAATAAGTATCTAGAAGAAGTAAAGGAAGAAAAGTTGAAGATGATGTTGATTGTGGGTCTTCTTGCTGGGTGCCTAGATGGATCATCCAGTTGGCCTCCGAACTCAAAGATGGAAGATGGATTTGGTGAAAGATAAGGTAACTTGAGGCCTCACACCTCTCAACGCCCGAAGGCAAAGGCGCTCCATCACGGAGATCGATGTTCTTAAGGAATGAAGGCAACTAACAAAAAGAGTGGCTCTCAAATCTTTTCTTTTCATTCATCATTAACATTACAAGGGAGGGGATAAGGTCCTTTATATAGGCACCTTAAGATCCCTTTTCAAAATTTGAATGAAAATACATTTTCTTCTCTTGATAAGGTTCCAAAATATTTTAAAATCCCTAAAAAAATCTGAATTATCTTCTCCTTGGCCGACCAAGGCTCTTGTGATTTTGGGCGTGGCATGCTTTTGGGCTTGGAGGAAGGAATTTGGTTCCCTTGGACTTGGAAAGTGGACCTTCGTTTTGGGAAGAAGGCATGATGCAAGGCTTGTGTCTTCCCTCTTTCCTTGGTCGCCCACCACTCTTTGGAGAGAAACTTGATATGGGGCTTGGAGCAAGGCTTGTGTTCTTCTTCTTTCCTTGGTTGCCCACCCAACTTTGGAGAGAAACAAGATATGGGGCTTGGGACAAGGCCTTTGTCTTCAACCTTTCCTTGGTTGCCCTTGACTCCTTTAGTAAGTGGCTTGATGGAGGGAGGGAAGGGAGGAAAGGATATTTAATGTGTCTCCATTTGGCACCCAAGAAAATCTTACTTGTGCCGCCCACTTGGCTAGATGAGGTGGCGCCACATGGGATGGTGAGGTGGCGCCACATGGGGTGGTGAAGTGGCAACCTAGGGATAAAAAAGTTGACCTTCAAGGCTTGGCCCAATAGCAGTTGAGCTGGACTCAAAGACCACTCCGGCTTGGACCCAGACTCGAATTGGAATCAATACAGGATTGGACTCAATACAGGACACAACTTGACCAAATTGGTCAATGTACAAGACTAAATAAAAATAATTGAGACTAAATTCATGACTAAAAAAATTATAATGCTTAGGCTGGAAGCCTTATTACAGGACCCAAAAATTGAAACCCTAATCAGAGATCTGGTGCCCACACCAACTAGGGATGCTAGAGCTGGTACTAGAGTAGGCGATGCAGGCCAATCTTGGAGAGGTGGTACATACAAAAAAACACTGCTAGGGATGGCTTTGGCAAAATCTCTCCAATATTCAAGTCAGTAATCAAGCCAACAATGTAAGGAGAATAAGCAAGATAGCTTGTGTACCTTGGGGGCTTGCATTGAGTCCCTTTTTATAGATAGTGAACCAGAGGTATTTCTTGAATGATGAGGATCCTGGAGGATCTGGTGAAAAGTGACAGGATTCTCCACATGTCACCTAGAGCTTACTTGTTGGCAGTAAATGTCTTGTCCCTTTATGCAACCTTATTGTTTGCCCATGGCATGCCTGCCTTATTAATGCTGGCACAAACCACTATGCAGTTTAAGCATGCTCTCCTTAATTACCTAGATATGGTAATGATTAGGAATTTTGGGATGTGATGAAGAGTCCAGTCACATGTCTAGGGCATGTTAGTGAGTATTTCAATGATGTTTGAGGCCTGGTCGACTAATGGATTCACCAAGGAGCTTTAGCTAAAGGACCCCATCCAATAAGTCAGAGATTGCTAGGCTGCAGGGGTCGACCTATGTCGAGGCTTGGTTAGACAGAGATAATTGGTGGGTAGCATTTAACATAGTTTGATTGGCTAGAAAATTCTTCTCAGGTGGATGCATAAGGACCATCGTGTGCTAGGGGCATAATAGTGTCCATTGAATGGTCAGCAAGCATTTGCAGGGTCCTTAGATACTTATGTTGGCCGCTACTGAGGCCCGTTTGGTTAGAGATGATGGGTGAGATCCAATGTAGTTTGGCCAACCAGGGTATTCATTGTAGACGGGTAGAGAGGCTACCATATGTCGATCGCATGGTTTGGCCCGATGGGTGGTTTGTAGGTGCTTATCACTAGGATATTGCCGAGGCTTTCCCAGGCATGTACACTTAAGGGATTACTACCTAGCTATGCTCGTTTGAGAGGAGTGGGTGCTTAGGGGCTGAGGTGTATAGCATGTGCATGAACGAGGCTTGCCCATACTAGGTTGCTTGGGGACCATCAATCAAGTAGGAAGGCATCATTTTCCTTGACGAGGGGTTGGCCGAATGGTGGGGCCAATCAGATGCCAGTGGTGTCATCTTGGTTGATAGCATCAAAGTCGATCTTTCCATGATTGGAGATCCCAGCTGATGGATGGTTGGCATGCCAATTATTAGAATCATCCATCAATATTGTAGTCTTGTCTTCTCATGGGGCTCGATCTGATGCATGATAGGTGGACCTGTAGTGGGGTTGGCCTGCACTGCCTCCTCCAATTCGATGCACGGTCAGTCAATATATGAGTATTCAGGTTTAACCAACCCTTAAGCTTTATGCCTCCAATCCACAACTATGCTGCTAGGCCAATAGGCTACTTTCACTACTATGGGCCCTATATTCCTGGTCCGAACATATTTTCTACCAACACAGGTCATGCAAGGAGGCGAATCCTTACCGAAGAAGCTAAGACCATTAGATTATGGTCCAACAAAATATATGACATGTTATAATGACTGTAACATAAATGGTTTTAAATTTTACACCTAGCGATATGGATACAATAGGAGTATAATAAACATGTTATAATAATGTGAGTACCAAGGATAGCTAATGAAAAGAGATAGAGAGTGACTACTATAAAATTCTCAAAGAAGTGATCAAATTGACCTATATTAGAGATAATAGTATCA
This sequence comes from Areca catechu, assembly GCA_021397845.1. Classification (NCBI taxonomy): domain Eukaryota; kingdom Viridiplantae; phylum Streptophyta; class Magnoliopsida; order Arecales; family Arecaceae; genus Areca; species Areca catechu. Next base: position 147,960,488 of record CM038039.1, on the reverse strand, counting down.
TTCTATTTAAGTACCAATGGTTTAATAATAATAACGGTATGAAGGTTGATCCATAATGTAGGTTTATTGAAATCAAACATAGATCAAAAGCATATGTCAACAAGCTATTTATGCTAGGTCGCAAGCTATTCAAGTGTATTGTACTTTCCATCAAGGGAGAAACAAAGGAATGATTGGTAGGTTGTATATAAAATTAAGTCTCGAGCCATTCATTACGCACTTGAAGAAGAAGAAGAGCCTCATTTACCAGAATGCTTTCAAGAGAATAAAATATTAAGAGTTTACTTCCATAGATGTAGAGTTGGATGCTCTAGGAATTCTCCTACATGAGGGCCAACATGAAGAGGTAGGTCATACTGAGTTTGTTTTAAAGGGTAATCCTATGCAAGAAGGGGAGCAAGAAGATAAAGATCAAAAAGTGGAAGAAGAAGAATCCAAAAGGTACTAAACATCTGAAGAGGCTGATGAGTAAGTATATAATCCTTGAATCATTTTAAAAACTTATCTTGCATCATTTTAAATCTAAAAATCCTCTGATCAAACATATCGGCGGCTTCATTGGCATACATGTTGTAGTAGATAGATTGATAAAAATTCTATGTCTATATTAATCTCATATTGAATTGATCATATTCATATTTTAATTTATTAATTTTTATTATTTAGTTATTATAGACATAGCAACTGGGTCATGCCCTAGGGTAGCTGTAATTATGGGAGGCCACATACTAGTCTAGTAAGACTGGTGATTACTTAGATCATAGATCTTGACATATCATGATAGTAACTTAAAATATTATTTATTAATTTTTATATATACTGATATGTATAATTGGACTAATAAATTTTTAAATTATATAGGCAAATTATACGGAGTACATCATATCATGCATAGTGAGGACCCATCCTCTTAGCCCCTCTTTGACCTTGAGGGATGGCTTAGGGCTATCGAAGGGATGAGTAGGAGTTGGATCAAAGAATTTGGACATAGCTTCAACCCTCAGTAGCTTGTCGATCTTCGACATTGTCCTTTTGGACCTTGATTACCTAGATGTGGGATGATGCACATGTCAAGGATGTCATACAGAGATTTTTTGCCCAGCAATCTCTGAGCTTTCGAGATGTTGTTTGCAATACAATCATTAAGATTCTTGGGATCCATATCTTCACGATCAACTGGCCTCATTAACATAGTCATCATAGTAGGTAAATCTATTAATAATTTTCTTTACTTGTTTTAAATTTTTATTTTCTGAAGTTCCACATATTTAGACTTGAGTTGGAGAAGAAATCTAGAGGTAAAAATTTAATTTAACTATCCAATTAATAGGTCGGGGGTGTTTATAGCTTTGTATCATTGAATAGAACATGTAAGAAATAATATATTTGAGAATCGAGGGAGTATATCGAAATATACACCTCTGTATTGATATATATGCTTCCATATTAAAACTTATTAATCATGTTTTATTTTCCTTCATTATTTGATGCTGGGACATTCGGCTCTTATCTATTGGCTGATGGAGAGGACATACAAGAACAAGAGGAGGACGACGATGATGACTAGGATCTTACATGATTTTTTTTATTTTGATGTTATGTACTTAATTTTGATACTTGTAAAGTCGTATTGATTTATAAAATTATATAATTTATACTTTTAATATAATATAATTAATTTTTTATTTGTGATTGCGGTAATTGATTATTAATTTAACATATTTTAGAAACTATAATTATTTGTTATTATGATTCAAACATATTCTAGCAAATATAATTATTTTTTTAAAAAAAAAAAAATTATTACTGACGATATTAGTGATGGCAATTACCATTGCTAGAGTTATTACTGATGGTATTTTTAATTAGCGATGGTATATTTTGTCACTAATTTTTTTATTTCTTTAATTTTAATTAAAAATTAAAAAAATGTTAGCGATGGCTTTTCCATCGTAAAGACTGTCTCTAATAATCATTATTAGTGTTAGATTTATTGTCATCATTAATAATGGTTTTCAGTAACAATTTTTTTTCCAATGGGTGATAACCGATAACCCTCTATCACTAAAACTATTAGAGTTAGTAGATAAGTATTAGCTATGGCAATTAGCCATTACTAATAATTAGTTTTCTTGTAGAGCCTCCAATGCTCAAGATAGTTAAATTCCCGGGAAGAGAGAGAGAGAGAGAAATAAAGTAGAGCATGCTATGGAAGGGGATTTACTTGACGATCTTCCAGTTCTCTTTATGTATAGAGGAAGATCGGTGGCCATTATCAAGATAGATGAAACTTGGACTAACCATCCAACAATTGTTTCTATCATGTCATAATTATACAGTAATCGATATCCACGTTACACCACGATTATTTATAACCATTTTAATTATGCAATTATGGTTGATTGGGTGAAACTACCATTAAGATTTTAGTTCTGAAATGACTGTGGCTTTTAGTTTATCATCATTCAAGGTGAAGAACTTCAAGCACCTCTACAGTTGTATTACTTTGGTTTATTCCAAGATCGGGCAAGCAAATATTCACCACATCAATTACCTCAAATAGGCCATGTATAGTACATTTGTACCTAATGTGGTTGATCTAAATCAGTTTACCTTGGTAGATAGTCATTATTTTTCTCTCCCAACCCATTTCTCTTTCAGATCAGCCATTGCTTTCCATGTATTATGTATTATATACATAAAAACATAATGATAACATATATAATTATTTTATTTCTATCTTATAAAACAGCATAATGCTAATAGTCTTTCCCTATCTTATTCATGCAAACCACATACATTTAGATGAACTATCAAACTAATGTTGGGGGACTTGGTAAACTTTTTCCTTCAGACCATCATTACAAGAATATGAAGGTCATATTCCTGTTATGCAGGATCAATGCCATAATAGGTCACCTCATACTGCAATTAATGGAAATAAAGGTTCCATGATTCATCTATTGTAATAGGACCTAGCTAAATTTTCCAATCCCTCGTGAGCACAACATGCATAATATATGTGGTGCCCATTCTGAATGTTGTCATTTTGTGTGCAAATAATTTATTTCTCATATAATAATTTTCTCACGGTCTTTTGTTTTACATGATACATAGTAGGAAATATTATATATATGATTATGTTAATATACTAATATAGCAATTAAATTTTAAGAAAGATGCAATTCAATAAATTTACATTTTATCTCATTAATTTTTCGTTCCATTTAATTACGAAGCTTCCTTCTAAACCTTACCGGATTTTTCATATTTGCTCAAACTTCTAAACTTCAACATTCAAGAGTCATATCTTGTGAACCAAGTATATTTAAACACTCTCCTTTATAAGTAAATTGTGAGGCCCGATGTCAATGGGTCGTTATTGGGCTGAAGTCGGCAGTCCCTGCCGACTTCAGTTCGAATTCAACTAGGCACCCAACCTTCGGAATGACCGGCGGAGGTTTCAGAGAGGCCAGTCGATGCCATCGGAGGGGGGATAAGGATCTTCCCCGGGTTTTAAAGGGGACGTCGTGTGCCTTTGTCCGATCCAGTTTCCCTTTCTCTGGTGGATGCCGATAATTCCCTCGTATGTCTCAGCTTCCTCCGGAATGCTTTCTCCTTCGATGGCCACTGCAACCCGAAACTAACCTTGCCGGTATGTCCTCCTTCCCCGTTTTCTCTTGGGCATGGATTGTGTAGGGGTGATCGACGGGGAGGAGGGAGGAGTCCATCCGTTCTTTTATTTTTATTTACTTCTCTAGGATTTTATGTTAAGGTTCCTCCGGAATGCTTTCTCCTCCAGTGGATGCCACAACCCAAAACTGACCTCACCGGTAAGTCCTCCTTCCCCGTTTTCTCTTGGGCATGGATTGTGTAGGGGTGATCTACGGGGAGGAGGGAGGATTTTGTCTGTTCTTTTATTTTTATTTCCTTCTCTGGGATTTTATGTTAAGGCCGGGCAATTGTTGATCGCCACCGGTTCCCCCTTTCTTTCAGTCATCTTCTCGAAGGATGATTGTGATGATCGTCGATAATCTATCCTTCTAGCATTCGTCGTGGAGTTTTAGTTGGCCCTGTTGATAGAGGAGCCGGCTTTGTTAATCGGGGGGAGGGGGGATTTATTTTGAGCTTTCCGGTAGGTGGTCGAATAGCCATCGAAGGGACCACCGGTCCCTTCCCTCCCTTCCGGCGATCCTCCCTTCTTGTTTAATAAAAAAATTTATGTGATTTCCCATTTGATTATTTTTGTTGAGTTTGGTATGGTACATGCCTTGTATGTCTAAGGAAAGAATGAAACCAAGGGCATATGGCCGTCTGATGCACTTCCGGCTTAGACTCGGGGTCGGGGCATGACAGATTTAGTGGTATCAGAGCCAGGCTATCTTAATGGCAAGATGATATAGATAGTGAGAGTGGGGTAGAGATAATTAGAACAAGTTTAAGACATTTAAAGTAACAAGGTTATATTATCAAACTGACTTTCTTCTATGACATAGGTGAAAATGGCTCGGACCCGATCCATGTGGACATCAAATCATAATGATCATGCTTCCCAAGCTCATGGTACTTTGCAAGCAGTGGGTCCATCTCAGGCTGCTAGTGCCTTCAGGACTCGTAGCCCATCACCTAATCAAGGTGTGAGCCGAGCAATTAGTCCTCCCCCTCAGCAACATGACCTAAGGATAGCTAATTCGGATGGTCAGGTGGTAAGCCTTATTCATGCTCTAACTGGGCTTGTTTAGGAAATGAAATAGCAGGAAAATCGAGGTGGTCAATCTTTTAAAATAGATCGAGGAATCATAGAATTCAAGAAGCTAGCACCTCCCACCTTTGAGGGCTCTACCAAATCCACTAAATGTTTGAAATGGCTGAAAGAAATAGAGAAGGTTTCTGCTAGTATGGATTGTACAGATTAAGAAAAGGTTCGTTTTGTCGCTTATCAATTGCAGGGTGAAGCTTTGAGTGGTGGGAAGCTATTAAGAGATAGTATGGTACTGAGGAACCAATTATTTGGGACAGTTTTCATCAAGAGTTCTTAGATATGTATTTTCCTGAAAGTCTTAGATTTGAGAAGGAAAGTGAATTCAAAAGATTGATACAAGGGAACATAATAGTGGCTCAATATGAAGCCAAGTTTATAGAATTGTCCCGTTTTGCTCCAGACTTGGTGGCTACGGATAATATTAAGGCTCGGAGATTTGAGAAAGGGCTTAAACCCAGGATTCGTGCTGGAGTGAGACCGATGCAACTGGCTTCATATCGGGATGTGGTTAGTAAGGCCAAAATTATGGAGCAGGAGTTGACAACATGCAACAGGAAAGAGAACGACAATTGAGGAAGAGATCTGGACTTGATGGATAGCAAGGAGGTCAATACTCTGGCAGACCAACTAGATAGAAGAGAAATCAAGAGAGGAATTCAAGACCTCAGCAGAAAAATGGTCCTTGTTGCTTAAGATGTCAGGGTTTTCACTTGGTGTAGGACTGCCGTTGGTTTTCTAGGGCTTGTTTTAACTATGGCTAGCATGGCCACAGAGCTATGGATTGCCCTCGTGCTCAAAATCCTGGGGCTTGTTTTAACTATGGCTAGCAGGGCCATAGAGTTGTGAATTGCTATCGTGCTCAGAATTATGGATACCAACATTCATTTCAGAATGCACCACGACCACCTGCACCTCCTACTTCAAATGCACCAGCTTCTTTTCAGAATCAACCTTCAACTTATGGATATGGAGAGCGCTAGAGCAGAAGACCCAGGCTCATGTTTATGCTCTGACTCAGCAAGATGCTCAGGCATCGAATGCTGTGGTGACAGGTAATTTCAAAGATCATTTCTTTTAAAAGTTAATTAAATTGAGTTCATATAATTACAAGTTAGAATTTGACTGTCTGATAGGTACCATTAAAGTAATTTTTTCTTATGCCCATGTTTTATTTGATTTCGAGGCAACACACTCTTTTATTTCAACCGGATTTGCTAAGAAGGCTGGTATGAAACCAGTACCTCTGAACTTTGAGATCGGTGTCTCCACTCCAAATGGGAGCATTATCATGGTCAACATGATTTGTCCATCCTGCACCCTAAGTATTGGAAATCATGATTTTTCATCCGATCTAATAGTTTTAGAAATGGAGGAGTTTGATATTATCCTGGGAATGGATTGGCTAGCCTCTTATCATGCCACTATGGACTGTTTCGGGAAGAGAGTAATTTCCACCCTCCAGGATAGGAACCTTTCAGTTCTCTGGTGGTATAATGAATGCCCCTATTAGAATGGTTACTGCTATGCAAGTTGGCAGGAGGATGAGGCAAGGCTATGCAAGATATTTGGCTAATGTTATGGACTTCCAGTAGGAAGAGATGAAGTTGGAAAATATTTTGATTGTGAAAGAATTTCTGGATGTATTTCCAGATGAATTGCCGGGATTGCCTTCTGATAGGGAGGTGGGATTTTCTATTGATCTCATACCTAGTGCAGAACATGTGTCTAAGGCTCCCTATAGGATGGCACTAGCTAAATTGAAGGAGCTTAAAGAGCAACTCCAAGATCTACTTGATAAAGGTTTTATCAGGCCGAATGTTTCACCGTGGGGTGCTCCGGTGCTTTTTGTCAGGAAGAAGGATGGAAGCTTGAGGTTGTGTATTGATTATCGGAAACTAAACAAGTTGATAATCCAGAATAAGTACCCTCTTCCCATAATTGATGATTTTTTTGACCAATTGCAAGGTGCACAGGTGTTTTCAAAAATTGATCCATGGTTTGGGTATTATCAGTTAAAAATTAAGAATGATGACATATCCAAGACAGCCTTTCAGACTAGATATGGGCATTATGAATTTCTGGTGATGCCTTTAGGATTGACGAATGCTCCAACAGCCTTCATGGACATGATGAACAGGATATTCATATCGTATTTGGATTAGTGTGTGGTAGTGTTTATTGATGATATTCTGATATATTCTAAGAACCAGGAAGAGCATGAAGAACATTTCAGAAGAATCTTATGGATACTAAGAGAACAGAGGCTGTATGCAAAGCTGAAGAAATGTCAATTCTGGCTGGATAGTATTTTTTTTCTTGGCCACACAGTCTCTAAAGAAGTTATATCTATTGACCCAGCAAAAATTGAAGCAATTGTTGAATGGAGTAGACCAACTAATGTGACTGAAGTTTGTAGTTTCCTAGGACTAGCTGGTTATTATTGAAGATTCATGGAGGGATTTTCCCGCATAGCATTGCCACTAACCCAGTGTTGGCTTTGGCTCCTTAGTTTTGATGATTAACAAAAGGTTAAGTATATGTTTGGACTAATATTTCATCTCAAGATAAAGTTTCAGGACTTAGGTTATTCAAAAAGAGTACTAAGAGTACAATGATGAAACCAAGCTTGCCTGATTTTGGAAAAGAGTTCTTCTACCTTGAACAAGATCAAATTTCTCATATTGGACCTTCCTGTTAAGAAGTAATTGACAAAAGAAACAAAGGCTTAGAGAAACTCAAGCATGGCACGCACCTCTCTAGAGTTTCAAAAAATTTCAGATCAGAGGTCGACCACCAGAGGTCGACACCTTGTCAAAGGTCGACCACCAGAGGTCGTCTCATGAAGAAAAGAAAAGTTCAGCAAGGCCGGCACGGCAAAATTTCAGTGGCACGCTCCAGAGGTCGACCACCAGAGGTCAACACCTGCCCAGAGGTCGACACCAGAGGTCGACTCATAGCCTGAGAATTCAAACTGGGCAGAACTATGGTTTTCTGGATTTTTGCTTAAAATAAACTGGAGGTCGACTCATGAGGTCGACACTTGATCCAGAGGTCGACTCATGGCATAACGGCTAGTTTTTCTGAACCTTTGATTTGATTTCTAACGGCCATAAACGGCCATATTTTTGATTCTAACGATCTTGTGGAGTTGTTTCAGCTTGAATGAGGTATTTAACCTCCACCAAACTTCAAAAAAGAAAAGGAGACAAAGTGAAAAAGCTTAGAGTGAAAGTACAAAGCCTTCAATCAATTCCAAGCCAAAAAGAGTGAGAAAATCAAGAGATTCCTTAGCCAAAAGCTTTCCATCTTTGAAGAATCCAAATTTCATGTATTTGGCATTTAGTGAGGTCCAAAGATTCTAAGAGAAAGGCTTGAAGAGTCTCCATCAAGAGCTACATCGAATTACTTTTTGCTCAAAAGGAGTTTGTCTTGTTTTATTCATTGTATTCATATTCTTTTTGTCTTAGGCTAGTTTCAAGGGAATTTGAAACTAGTGTGAGGTTTGTTGGTGAGCCAATTGATAAAACCAACTAGGGTTGCTTGTAAGCCCGAAGCCAAAACAAGTGTGTGAGGTTTGTTGGTGAGCCAATTGATAAAACCAACTAGGGTTGCTTGTAAGCTCGAAACCAAAACAAGTGTGTAAGGTTTTGACTTGTGAGCCTGGTAAAACAAGTCGGCTGTAATCTAAAGATTATAGTGGAAATTTCCAAGTGGAGCTTGGGGAGTGGATGTAGGTGCTAGGTGCACCGAACCACTATACTTCTTGTGTGTTTGCATTGCTTTACTTTTTATCTTCTTTTGCTCTTTAATTGTTGTTTTATTTCATTGCTTCCGTTGCACAATTACTTGAGCATTATCACTCTTCACCTTTGAACTTGATAGCACATATATTGCTTTAATTTTTTAAAATACCCAATTCACCCCCCCTCTTGGGCACCATATCTGGGCAACAAGTGGTATCAGAGCACCGGTACTCTCTTGTAGGTCCAACGATCTTGAGTGAAAGATCATGGCCGCTCCAATTGGAATGGGTGTAGTTGAAGGACAAGCATCAAATCACCCTCCTTTCTTTAATGGCACAAACTACACATACTGGAAAACTCGTATGCGTATTTATTTACAAGCTGTAGATTATCATATATGGAGAATAATTACTAAAGGGCCTCATCAGCCCACTCACTTGGTTAATGGCATTATCACCCCAAAATCTGAAGAAGAATGGGATGACAATGACATCAAACAAGCTGAGTTAAATGCTAAGGCGATGAATTTGCTATTCTGTGCACTTGACCCTAGTGAATTCAACAGAATATCAAATTGTATTTCCGCCAAAGAAATTTGGGATACACTTGAGGTTATCCATGAGGGTACACACCAAGTGAAGACCACAAAGGTGAACATGCTCATTCATACATATGAGATGTTCAGGATGGAACCAACTGAAAGTATCAGTGAAATGTATACTAGATTTACAAATATAGTAAATGGTATGAGGAGTTTGGGAAAAATTATATCTAATGGTGAATTAGTTAACAAACTTCTCAGGTCTCTTCCGGCTTCATGGGATGCGAAAGTAACAGCCATAGAAGAAGCCAAGGATGTCAACACTCTACCTCTTGAGCAGCTTCTTGGATCACTGATGACTTACGAGCTTTCACTAAAGCAGAAGACAGTGGACAATGACAAGAAAAAGAAAGCCATAGCCTTCAAGTCCACTACAAAGGAAGAGTCAAGTGATGAATCAGAAGAAGAAGCTGATGATGATGAGACAGCCCTCATTACAAGGAAATTCAAAAGATTCATGAGAAAGAAGAAGGGCTTCTACAAGAAAAGGCCACAAAAAGGTGATCACAATAAAGAAAAAGAGAAAGAAAAAGAAAGGGATCCACCCATCTGCTTCGAGTGCAAGAAGCCTGGACATTATAAAACGGATTGCCCTTTGCTTAAAAAGAGTCAAAGGATGTTGAGAAAGAAAGTCATGATGGCTACCTGGAGTGAGAGTGAGGACTCCAGCAGTGATGAAGAGCAGCAGGTAGTCGCCAACCTGTGTTTCATGGCCAATGAAGACAATGAGGTAAATTCTGAACCTGAAATTGAATTTACTTTCAATGAATTGCATGATGCTTTTGATGATTTAGTTATGGAATATGAAAAATTAAAACTGAAAAATAAGAAATTAAGAATGCTAAATCTTGAGCTTACCAAAAATTCAGAAAAGTTTTCAACTAAAATTGAAGATTTAATTCAAGAAAACAAGAAATTAACTGAACATGTAAAGACCTTGAAAAATGATAAGGATAATCTTTTAAAAGAAAATGATTCTTTGAAAAATAATAGAAGTCTTAAAACTAATGAGAAAATTGAAAAACAAAACAAAGAACTATTGCTTCAAAACAAGAATTATAAAGAAGAGTTAGAAAAAGTAAAACCTTTTGTAGAAAAGTTTACTTTTAGTTCAGAAAAATTAAGCATGCTTTTAAATAGTCAACATGCAGTGTTTAACAAAGCTGGACTTGGATTTAAGCCACACAATCAGCAAAAACTTTACAAAAACTTTTTCATACCTGCATCTTCTAATGTTACCTGCTATGCATATGGTAAGTTAGGACATAAATCATATATTTGTAATAAAAGAAAATTAAATACCTTTAGAAAGATTTGGGTTCCAAAAGGAACCAATTTGACTAACCCTAAAGGACCCAAGATGACTTGGGTACCTAAAGTTTCAACTTGATTAATTTTTGCAGGTGTGTCTTGCAACTAAAAATAAAAGAAGAATGTGGTATCTGGATAGTGGTTGCTCAAGGCACATGACTGGGGATGTGAAGCAATTCTCATCACTAGCAGCTATTGATGGTGGAAACGTTATTTTTGGTGATAATGGAAAAGGCAAAATTGTCAGAATTGGTAAAATCCATATCACCCCGAATGCTTATGTAGATAATGTATTATTTGTTGATGGCTTGAAGCATAATCTTTTTAGCATTAGTCAGTTTTGTGATAAAGGTTTTAAAGTAGTTTTTGAATCATCTTTGTGCATGGTATCTAGTCTTGATGTTGATGACATCAAGTTCACTGGTCATAGGCATGGAAACATTTACATGGTTGATCTTGATGATCTAGCCATGAAAAGTGGTCAATGCCTAGTGGCTAGGGAAGCCAAGGCAAGTGAAACTAGTTGGCTTTGGCATCGTAGGCTAGGGCATGCTAGTATGCAGTTGATTTCAAAATTAAGCAAAAAGAATCTTGTAAAAAAATTACTAAAACTCACATTTAAAAAAGATAAGATTTGTGCTGCATGTCAATTTGGAAAACAAACTAAATCTACTTTCAAACCTAAAGGAGTAGTATCTACTACTAGACCCCTTGAATTATTGCATATGGACCTCTTTGGACCAACCAGAACAACTAGTTTGGGAGGTAAAAAATATGGGCTAGTAATTGTAGATGATTACTCACGATTTACTTGGGTGATGTTTTTAGCTCATAAAGATGAAACGTTTCCAGCTTTTGTTAAATTTCATAAAAGGGTTTCAAACGAAAAAGATCTCACTATTGTTTCTTTGCGTAGTGATCATGGAACTGAATTTGACAATCATGATTTTGAAGCTTTTTGTAATGAAAATGGCATTAGTCATAATTTTTCTGCACTTAGGACACCTCAACAAAATGGGGTGGTAGAAAGAAAGAACAGGACACTTGAAGAAATGGCACACACAATGCTTTGCGAAAATGATTTACCTAGATATTTTTGGGCAGAAGCCATTAATACTTCCTGTTACATTTTAAATCATGTTTTAATTCAGCCTATTTTGAAGAAAACACCATATGAGCTTTGGAAAAATCGAAAACCAAATCTTAAGTATTTTCGTGTATTTGGTTGCCGCTGTTTCATATTAAACAATGGCAAAGATAATATCAATAAATTTGATGCCAAGTCAGATGAGGGTATCTTCTTAGGATATTCTACTTCTAGCAAGGCATACAGGGTCTTCAACAGAAGAACTCTTCTGGTTGAAGAATCAATTCACGTAGTGTTTGATGAATCTAACGAAAAATCTTCTAGAAAAGAAGATTCTATTGATGATGAAACAGGTACAAAGAAGCTTGAACATTTAACAATCAATGAAGATGAGCCCAAAGGAGATGATGATCAAGAAAATGAAGATCAAACTCAAGAGATCAATGCAACTTCACCAAAATCTTTACCTAAAGAGTGGAGGTATGCACACGGACACCCCAAAGAGCTAATAATTGGTGATCCGTCAAAGGGAGTAGGTACACGCTCTTCTATTAGAAATGTTTGTGATTATTTAGCTTTTGTATCTCAGATAGAACCTAAGTCAATTGAAGAAGCTGAAAAAGATTGTAACTGGATTAATGCTATGCAAGATGAACTAAATCAATTTAAAAGAAATAACGTTTGGACTTTAACTGAAAGACCCCTCAATATTTTTGTAATTGGCACAAAATGGGTTTTTAGAAATAAACTTGATGAACATGGTATTGTAACTAGAAACAAAGCTAGACTTGTTGCTAAAGGCTACAACCAGGAAGAAGGGATCGACTTTGATGAAACCTTTGCTCCTGTTGCTAGGCTAGAAGCAATTAGACTTTTACTTGCTTTTGCGTGTTTTATGGATTTCAAGTTATTTCAAATGGATGTTAAGAGTGCTTTTTTAAATGGATTTATTGAAGAGGAAGTTTATGTTGAACAACCTCCTGGTTTTGAAAATCATGAATTTCCTAACCATGCTTTTAAATTGCATAAAGCATTGTATGGTTTAAAGCAAGCTCCTAGAGCTTGGTATGATAGATTAAGTTCATTTTTGATGAAGAATGATTTTTCTAGAGGTAATGTAGATAATACATTATTTTTGAAAAAGAAAAATGATGATCTCTTAGTAGTACAAATCTATATAGATGATATTATTTTTGGTGCTACTAACGAATGTCTTTGTCAAGAATTTGCAAAGTTAATGCAGAGTGAGTTCGAGATGAGCATGATGGGAGAACTCAACTTCTTCCTCGGACTCCAAATTAAGCAAACCAAAGAGGGGATCTCCATCAACCAAGCCAAGTACACAAGGAAAATATTGAAAAAGTTTGGGATGGAGACTACCAAACCAATAGGTACCCCTATGAGCTCTTCATGTAAATTAGACAAAGATGAATGTGGTAAATCAGTAGACCAAAAATTATATAGAGGCATGATTGGTTCACTGCTATATCTAACTGCCAGTAGACCAGATATAATGTTTAGTGTTTGTATGTGTGCACGTTTTCAGTCTGCTCCTAAAGAATCACATCTCTTAGCTGTAAAACATATATTTAGATACTTATCTGGGTCAATCAAAATTGGTCTTTGGTACTCTAGAGAGTCATCATATGAATTAATTGCATATTCTGATGCTGATTTTGCTGGGTGTAAACTTGATCGTAAAAGTACTAGTGGAACTTGTCAATTCCTAGGAGTTAATTTGATTTCATGGAGCAGTAAGAAACAGAATTCGGTTGCTCTATCTACGGCGGAAGCTGAATATATAGCAGCTGGAAGCTGTTGTGCTCAGATTCTATGGATCAAACAACAACTCGAGGACTTTGGCATCAAACTAACTAAGACACCCATAAGATGTGATAATACTAGTGCAATCAATTTAACGAAAAATCCTGTACAACATTCAAGAAGCAAACATATTGAAATAAGACATCACTTCATAAGAGATCACGTTCAAAACTCTAATGTGTTGTTAGAATTTATTTGTACTGATTATCAATTGGCTGATATATTCACAAAACCATTGAATGAAGATAGATTTTGTATGATCAGAAGAGAACTGGGAGTCATTGATCCTTTTGCTTGAAACTCTTCAATTTTCATCAAAAATTCCTCAAAAATGATTTATAAATTCTCAAATATGTTTAAAGGTTATTTTTCTAAATTTTATCAAATTTTTTAAATTTTACAGAATTTTATTTTGGGTAATTTATTGTTGGAGGTCGACACTTTAATTTTCGGAGGTCGACACTTGAGGTCGACCCCTAAGGTTTTTGGAGGTCGACACTTGAGGTCGACCCCTAAAAATTTTTAGAGGTCGACACTTGAACGGAAATCTCCTTTTTTAAAACCCGTCCGCAAGCCATATTTTCTCTATTTCTTTCTATTTCTCCTTCGTGTGGTCCCCCTCCAACTTCCCTAAACCTCTAAACAGTGGATTTCCAACCTTCTCCTTCATCTTTTTGGGTAATCCTCTCCTCTCCTCTTGTTTTCTTTAGAACCAAACCATTTTTTTGACTGTGTTCTTGGTTTTGGACAACCGAAAGCTTTTGCATCTATCTACCCTCAAATCTCGATTGTTTTTCAATTGAAATCACCTATTTCCTTCCTCCGTTTCTTACATTTTCTCCATTTACTCTCGATTTTCTCCATTTTCACAAACCCTATCTCACCATTTCACCATTTCCTCTTTTTCTCAAACCGTGAACCTCTCTTTCCCTCTCTTCTCTTGGTTCCTTTCCTCTTAGCCTTGCTTTATCGTACTTCTCCCTAATTTACCCCTCTTCCTTTCATATGGGTCCAAGAAAGCACTTGGCAGTAAGGAAAAGGAGATTGGAACAAGGCCAAGGTAGCACTGAGCGACGAAGAAATGTCAGACATGAGCGTGAGCCAACCCCAGAGCCACCTGCACCAGTGCCAGCCAGCTTAGTACGGAAGAGCATTGCGAGTGGGAGGCGTGTGGATATACCTTTATGGGATTAGCATCACTTTTTTATAGGAGATGTGCTGAGAGATGCAGGTCTGGTTCACTTCTGCACGATGACTGAGAGATTCTACCCAGATCTCATCAGGGAGTTCTATGGATCCATGGCCACTGATGGCATTGGATGGTCAGCTACTGTACGTGGGATCGAGATTCCAGTGACACCGGAGGTCATCAGTCGCGTTTGGAGGATTCCACTTCATGGCACTGCTGCCACTTCGATCAGCGACAGAGAGCATGCCTTCAGATGTATTCTAGAGCATGAGGATGTTAGCGATATTTCCACAGTAGCCGCTAACCAGCTTTCACTGGAGATGAGAGTGCTGTATCATATCATTGCCCGTATCTTGATTCCGAAGAGCGGGAGATTCGACTTTATCACTGAGCGTGAGTTGGTGTTGATGGTGTCCCTGAGACAGAGGACTCCCATCAACCTTCCCAGGATCATGCTTCAGCAGATGGGTGAGGCAGCATCTCACAGGAGACTAGTTCAGCCATATGGTTTGGGGCTGACACAGCTATTCAGGGAGCATGGTGTTTCATTTGATGGTATACCCTTCAGTCAGCTGCAGCATACTGATACATATGGAGAGAAATCCCTGCATAGGATGGGATTTCGACTGATTGGTGACCGTTGGGTGCGACGAGAGTCTGGCCAGGAGCCAGATGAGGAGGATGAGATCCGAGCAGCTGAGGCAGGGCCTTCAGAGCCTACTGATCATGGTACACCTTCTCGCCCAGCACCAGAGTCAGAGACTGCGGAGCCTGAGCCATTCACACCACCACCTTTATCAGCTCCAGCACCTACTGCTACTGCTACACCACGGAGGACTACAGCGAGGATATCGGACTTTGAGCAGAGAGTGACTGATCACATTTCAGAGATCCGGACAGAGATTGCTGGTGTACGACAGGAGCTACATGATCTGCGGATACACACAGATATGCGCATTGGAGCTCTCTCAGCTAGTGTAGATGCAGGACTCTGACAAATCCTCAGCCTACTGAGATTAGCACTACCACCAGGGACTGTAGATCCGACAGTATCTCCTCCACATTCTGATGATGATGATGATGATGGCTCTAGTGGATACAGTGACAGTGATGGAGATCAGCCTGGAGCAGGTAGCTCTGATGTTCCACCTGCAGATCCGATTTCAGAGATTCCCCCTTCTGCTGATCCTCCTTCTACTGATCTTCCCAGTACAGGTCCTCCAGCTACAGATGTGCCAGTAGATACTGAGTTTACTGAGTCACTTTTTGAGACTATTACAGGGATTCCGGATGATAGAGATGAGCATACAGAGATAGATATTGATGATCCCACTGCTTATGAGCTAGTCAGCAGGCACACTCCAGCTCAGTCTACTCAGCATACTGATCCATTTACTCCTTCTGCTATTGCTTCTCTTAGGACACCTGTGGAGCCTTTTCCTCGGACCTATAGATCTCGTAGGAGTACCCCTAGGTCTGGTCCCTCTCTGAGGACTCGGAGTCTCACTCATAGGACTCCAAAATCCTCATCTAGGATCTCGGCTCCTATCTCTTTTGATATACCTTCTGATGAGGAGTAGCCTCATAGATTTACTTGATGTATGAATTAGTTTGCTTTGTATGATCTGATGTATCGTGTTGAATACATTTATACACTTATCTATATTGTGATATTTTACTGTCTGATACCAGCTCTTAGCATTTATCTTTTTAAACCCTCAAGTTAGAATGTTTTTGTTATCTCGAATGCACAAATTGAGGGGGAGCATGTATTTTATGCAACTAAGTATTTCATTGCAATGGAATGGTATCATTTGTTTTTATCTTTTGCTACAAAGAATGCACTTTTTGATTCTTGACAAAAAGGGGGAGTATAGTAAAGTTTGTAAAGTATATATGGTAAAGTATGACTCTCTCATAGAATAGAGTAGAGTAAAGCTATAATGGTTCTTATCTTTTTGACTCATAAGAATGTTTTCACAAAAAGAAAGAAGTAAATGAAAAGTAAAATCTTTCATATAGTATAGTAAAGCTATAATGGTTCTTAACATTTTGAATCATGAGAATGTTTTCACAAAAAAAATAAATAAATGGATGAAAAGTAAAATTTTTATATACTCATGCATGTGAGGTTTCTTTGAAAATTTTTATTAGTGCTATATTTTGCTTTTGGACTTAATTGCATATATACTCAAGGTTTTGTCATCATCAAAAAGGGAGAGATTGTTGGCTTTGGCTCCTTAGTTTTGATGATTAACAAAAGGTTGAGTATATGTTTGGACTAATGTTTCATCTCAAGATAAAGTTTCAGGACTTAGGTTATTCAAAAAGAGTACTAAGAGTACAATGATGAAACCAAGCTTGCCTGATTTTGGAAAAGAGTTCTTCTACCTTGAACAAGATCAAATTTCTCATATTGGACCTTCCCGTTAAGAAGTAATTGACAAAAGAAACAAAGGCTTAGAGAAACTCAAGCATGGCACGCACCTCTCTAGAGTTTCAGAAAATTTCAGATCAGAGGTCGACCACCAGAGGTCGACACCTTGTCAAAGGTCGACCACCAGAGGTCGACTCATGAAGAAAAGAAAAGTTCAGCAAGGCCGGCACGGCAAAATTTCAGTGGCACGCTCCAGAGGTCGACCACCAGAGGTCAACACCTGTCCAGAGGTCGACACCAGAGGTCGACTCATAGCCTGAGAATTCAAACTGGGCAGAACTATGATTTTCTGGATTTTTGCCTAAAATAAACTAGAGGTCGACTCATGAGGTCGACACTTGATCCAGAGGTCGACTCGTGAGGTCGACTCATGGCATAACGGCTAGTTTTTCTGAACTTTTGATTTGATTTCTAACGGCCATAAACGGCCATATTTTTTATTCTAACAGTCTTGTGAAGTTGTTTCATCTTGAATGAGGTATTTAACATCCACCAAACTTCAAAAAAGAAAAGGAGACAAAGTGACAAAGCTTAGAGTGAAAGTACAAAGCCTTCAATCAATTCCAAGCCAAAAAGAGTGAGAAAACCAAGAGATTCCTTAGACAAAAGCTTTCCATCTTTGAGGAATCCAACTTTCAAGTATTTGGCATTTAGTGAGGTCCAAAGATTCCAAGAGAAAGGCTTGAAGAGTCTCCATCAAGAGCTATATCGAATTACTTTTTGCTCAAAAGGAGTTTGTCTTGTTTTATTCATTGTATTCATATTCTTTTTGTCTTAGGCTAGTTTCAAGGGAATTTGAAACTAGTGTGAGGTTTGTTGGTGAGCCAATTGATAAAACCAACTAGGGTTGCTTGTAAGCCCGAAGCCAAAACAAGTATGTGAGGTTTGTTGGTGAGCCAATTGATAAAACCAACTAGGGTTGCTTGTAAGCCCGAAGCCAAAGCAAGTGTGTAAGGTTTTAACTTGTGAGCCTGGTAAAACAAGTCGGTTGTAATCTAAAGATTATAGTGAAAATTCCCAAGTGGAGCTTGGGGAGTGGATGTAGGTGCTAGGTGCACCGAACCACTATACTTCTTGTGTGTTTGCATTGCTTTACTTTTTATCTTCTTTTGCTCTTTAATTGTTGTTTTATTTCATTGCTTCCGTTGCACAATTACTTGAGCATTTTCACTCTTCACCTTTGAACTTGATAGCACATATATTGCTTTAATTTTTTAAAATACCCAATTCACCCCCCCTCTTGGGCACCATATCTGGGCAACACCCAGCTAACTCATAAAGGGGTTAAATTTGTCTGGACAGATGACTGTGAGGAAAGTTTCCAAGAGTTGAAGAAATGCTTGGTGTCAGCTCCTATTCTTACCCTACCATCTGGAAGTGAAGGTTTTACTATATATAGTGATGCCTCCAGAAGAGGGTTGGATGTGTACTTATGCAAAATGGAAAAGTGGTAGCCTATGCCTCCAAGCAACTTAAATCACATGAACAGAACTACCCTACTCATAATTTGGAGTTGGCTACTGTTGTTTTTGCTTTGAAGATTTGGAGACATTATTTATATGGGATATCTTGTGAAATTTTTACTGATCATAAAAGCATCAAATATTTATTTACACAGAAGGAGTTAAACTTGAGACAAAGAAGATGGTTGGAGCTGATTAAGGACTATGATCTAAAAATAAGTTACCATCTAGGAAAAGCAAATGTGGTGGCTGATGCATTGAGTAGGAAGGTCGTGGGTAGTGTAGCAACCTTAATAACTTCTCAGAGAGAAATTCTTCAAGACCTTGGAAAGCTAAACTTGGAGATACAGCTGCATAATTCTGAATTCTCACTTGCTACTCTTAATATACAATCTACCCTGATTGACAGAATTAAGGCATCTTAGAAGGGTGATTCAGAATTATAAAAGATCAGGAAAAATGTACAATCTAGGGCAACTTCAGAATTTAGAATTCATGAGGATGGATCCTTACGGTTTGGGAACAGATTATGTATTTCAAAGGATGTAGAATGGAAGAGGGAAATTATGTCTGAGGCTCACAACTCCACTTACACTATTCATCCTGGAAGTACAAAAATGTACAGAGACCTTAAAGAGAACTTTTGGTGGAGTGGTATGAAAAGGGAGATAGCTATGTTTGTGGCCCGGTGCCTAACTTGTCAACAAATAAACGCTAAGCATTAGAGACCAGCAGGATCACTGTAGCCCTTGGCTATTCCAGTATGGAAATGGGAATATGTCATAATGGATTTTGTTACAGGATTGCCAAGGACTCTCAAAGGATTTGATGCTATTTGGGTTGTTATAGATCGATTGACGAAGTCAACTCATTTCCTACCTATCAAGGTCAACTTCTCATTGGAAAGGCTAGCTAAATTATATATTGATGAGATTGTTAGATTGCATGGTATTCCTATATCAATTGTATCTGATAAGGATACAAGATTTGTTTCTCAATTTTGGAGAGGACTTCTTCGGGCTATGAAAACCAAACTGGAATATAGTACAGCCTTTCATCCTTAAACAGATGGTCAGTTAGAGAGGACAATCCAGACATTAGAAGATATGCTTAGAGATTATGTTTTGGATTTGAAAGGGTCATGGGATGAACATCTGTCACTGGTAGAATTTGCATATAACAACAGTTATCAAGTAACCATTAAGATGGCACCTTTTGAATCACTGTATGGGAGGAGATGTAGGACCCCGGTATGTTGGGATGATGTTGACGAGAGGAAACTTTTGGGACCAAATATTGTACTGCGGACCACAAATAAAATTTAACTTATTAGAAGATGGCTACTCGTAGATTAGAGTCGACAAAAGAGTTATGCAGATAATCGAAGAAGAGAACTGGAATTCCAGGTAGGAGAGCATGTACTTTTAAAAGTGTCTCCTACTAAAGGAGCAATGAGATTCGGGGTGCGAGGAAAGATAAGCCCTTGGTATGTGGGTCCTTTTGAGATCCTAGAGAAAATTGGAGCTGTGGCTTATCGACTTTCTTTGCCACCTTTTCTTGTAGGAGTGCATAATGTTTTCCATGTCTCTATACTGAGGAAATATGTACCTGATCCAAATCATGTCGTTGAATTGGGACCACAACAATTCAGGAAAGATTTGTCTTATGAAGAGCAACTAGTGAAGATGGTGGATAGAAAAGAACAAGCCCTGAGATGGTGTATCATTCCTTATGTTAAAGTTCAGTGGAGCAATCATTCAGAACGAGAAGCCACTTGGGAGCTAGAAGAAGTCTGAAAGATAAATATCCTTAACTTTTCCATGAGCCAGGTATGTCAATTTCGAGAACAAAATTTTTTTTAGGAGGGGAGAATGTGAGGCCCGATGTCAATGGACCGTTACTGGGCTAATGTCGGCAGCCCCTGCCGACTTCAGTTTGAATTCAACCGGGCACCCAACCTTCGGAATGACCGGTGGAGGTTTCAGAGAGGCTGGTCGACGCCGCTGGAGGGGGGATAAGGGTCTTCCTCGAGTTTTAAAGGGGACAACATGTGTCTCAGTCCGATCTAGATTTTCCTTTCTCCGATGGATGCCGATGATTCCCTCGCATGTCTCAGCTTCCTCCGGAATGCTTTCTCCTCCGGTGACCGCCATGACCTGAAACCGACCTCGCCGGTAAGTCCTCCTTCCCCATTTTCTCTTGGACATGAATTGTGTAGGGGTGATCGACGAGGAGGAGGGAGGAGTTCATCCCATTCTTTTATTTTTATTTTCTTCTCTGCGATTTTAAGTTAAGGTCGGGCAATCATTAATCACCGCCGGTCCCCCCCTTTCTTTCAGTCATCTTCCCGGGGATGATTGTGATGATCACCACCGATCTATCCTTCAAGCATTCGTCATGGAGTTTTAGTTGGCCTTGTTGACAGAGGAGCCGGCTCTATTAACGGGGGGAGGGGGGATTTATTTTGAGCTTTCCGGCGGGTGGTCGGACAGCCATCGAAGGGACCGTCTGATGCGGGACTAATATGCATGCAATTCTTTTTTTATATGTTTTATATGTGGGGTGAGTGACTAATTCCCGAATTTCAGATTAAAATAAGTTATAGGGAATTTTGTATGAATTTTAGAAGATCTGCATGCAGATTAGGACCTAGAAAAGTAGCAAAGTAGGATCGCCGGGACTGAGAAGCCTCGGTTAGGGCAAGTTCTCCTATAATAAAACTACTGGAGGTAGAGGGGTGTACCTGACAACGTCTGTGAAGATCGAAGCGAAGGGGTCTCTCGTTTCTCGACGGATGTGGCCTGAAAAACCGAGTTAATGACCCACGGATACCCGGCTTTCTGCTCGGTGGTCCGATTGAGGCTTGGCTGGAGTCGTTGGATTCGTAGGAACTCGGAGACCTGCAAACGACCTGTCAGGGGTTAGAAAACTCTCAAAGGAACAAGAAAACAAATAAAAAATAGCAAGGGAAGGCTTCTTTTGGAGTGGGCGTCCAGGGATCTGGAGGGTTTGTTGGCAGCAGGAAGATGATTGCAAACACCGGAAAGAAAAACTCTCACAAACCCCTTTATGCACACAGCAGGGTATCACACAACTCAATAGAAGAACTCAAGATTTTAATTCATATCAAAAAGTGAGTTTCATACAAGAGGCTATGGTCCCTTAAATAGACCCTTAACCTTGGGCTCCAAGTAAGGGCACTTTAGACTTTACAGAGGACTCCTTTTCCTTTTCAAACTCTAATTGGAATACAAGGCAAATAGGTAGAAAACTTCAACTCAAACACTCTCCTCTAGTCCTTCTCTTGGTCGGCCAAGGTGGTGACCACAAGTGGTCGACCAAGAGGGGAGGTGACCCTAGGGAGGGGTGCCCTAAATTCTACCTGGGCCTGGGCTGGCCCAAATTCCTTCCGGCTGGTCCAGGGTTTCGAATTTGTTCCTGATTTTGTCTTCTCTTCCTGGACTCTTCAAGTCTTCAAGCTGGGTTGGACTTGGGCTTAACTTTTATGTCTTCAATTAGGTTGAACTTGGTCTTCACTTGTATGATGTGGTCTTGAGTCTTCAATCTGATTGGACAGGACTCAAAAATTAAAATTAGCTCAACATGAGCTGACTAGTACTGAACTGAACTAGCTCAACAAGAGCTGGACTAATTACAGGACTCAAATGTAGCTGGACTAAGCTTTATTATAGGGGACTCAAATATTAACTAAGTGATCCACAGAGGGTTGAGAAGCCTCTGCCTTATTCTGGTGCCTCTGGTGTCCGCACCAATTCTCCCAGGGTGGGAGGAACTCGACCCTGTCGAGTGAAGATCAGACTGGCTCACATATCTCTCAAGAAGGTCTGGGTTGAGGCATTGTAAGTCCTCTCAAAAAATTCATGAATCGTCCGACTCTAGCCGGCCTTGCCATCAGACCAGGAAGTGTTGATAACCACGGCCCCGGGTCGTAATGGCTTGATCGTCCAGGATACGCTCGATCCATTCTCCTCTCTCAGGCCAATTGATGGGTGGACACTCTGGGTAAGGATCACTCTCAACAGAAGGGATAGGTCCAAAAGCCTCACTGGGTATCGTTGCCGGTTCCCTGTACTCAACCAGGTCTGTAATATTGAAGGTAGAACTAATGTCCATATCCGAAGGCAAGTCTAGCACATAGGCATTTGATCCAACCTTCTTCAATACTTTAAAAGGTCCGGCTCCACGAGCATGAAGCTTCTTAATGGTCCCAGGTGGGAATCGCTCAGGCCTAAGCCTAATCATGACAGAATCCCCTACATCAAATTCTTTGATCCTTCTTCGGGAATTAACCAAATTTTTATAAGTTTCATTGCTTAAGTTTATCTTTTGGTTAATGTCTTTATGCAAGTCTCTAATATGCTGTGCAAATGACTCTGCGGACTCTGAGACTCGTGCATGAATAGGTAAAGGAATCAAATCAATGGGGCGATTAGGCTTGTACCCATGGACTATCTCAAAAGGGCTCTTACCCGTTGTCCTATTTACTGAACTGTTGTAGGCAAACTCTGCTCTAGGCAATAACAAATCCCATGTTCCAACATGTTCACCTACCAAGCATCCAAGGAGGTTTCCTAAACTTCAGTTCACTACTTCAGTTTGGCCATCTGTTTGAGGGTGGTAGGCTGTAGAAAACTTAAGCTTGGTCCCTAATAGGTGCCATAAGGTCTTCCAGAAATAACTAGTGAACCTAACATCCCTATCAGATATAATGGTCTTGGGTAGGCCATGGAGTTTGACCACATGATCTAAGAAGAGTTTGGCTACCCTAGACGTGTTAAAGGTCTGGGAACAGGGAATGAAGTGAGCCATCTTAGAGAACCTATCGACCACTACAAAGATTGAGTCATGTTTCTTTTGGGTCTTAGGTAATCCTAGCACGAAATCCATACTTAGGTCCTGCCAAGGGCGATCAGGCACTGGTAAAGGTATGTAAAGACCAGTGTTTTGCTTTTGCTGTTTGGCAACAGCACAAGTTCGACATCTGGCTACAATCTGTGCAACGTGCCTTTTCAATCCTGGCCAAAAGAACTGGTCCTCTATTGCTAAGATCGTCTTATTGCTACCAAAATGACCAGCTAAATCTCCAGCATGGGTTTCCCATATTAGGAATTCTCTAAGGAAAGTTTTGGGTATACAGAGTCGATTATTTTGGAAAAGGTAACCATCCTGAAGGGTATACTCGCTATGGGTACTGGATGGTCCTAGCCTGAGGGTCTGGTAAATGTCTCCAAAGTCTGGGCAGGTTTCATATTCATCCTTTAACCTATCAAACCCTATGACTTGGGTGCTGACTAATCCCAATAGTAAAGACCTACGGCTCAGGGCATCTGCTACCTTATTTTCAGTGCCGGCATGGTGCTTCAGGATGAAAGTGTAGGCCTGAATGTACTCAATCCATTTACCATGCCATGGGTTCAGTTTCTTTTGGGAGTTCAGGAATCGGAGTGCCTCAAGGTCAGAAAATAAAACAAACTCCTGCGGTAGTAAGTAATGTCTCCAATATCTAAGGGCCTGGACTACCGCATAAAATTTCTTGTCATAGGTAGAGTACTTAAGTTTAGCCTCATTCAGCTTTTTACTGAAGAAGGCTACATGGTGGTTCTCTTGACTTCGTACCCCACCTATTCCTACTCCCGAGATGTCGCAAGCGACCTCAAACACCTTAGTAAAGTCAGGTAATCTAAGGATGGGTGCATAGATCATCTTATCCTTAAGCTCTAGGAAGGTCTTATCAGCTGCTTTGGTCCACTCAAATGTACCCTTCCTAATGCAATCG
Organism: Areca catechu; assembly: GCA_021397845.1. NCBI lineage: Eukaryota > Viridiplantae > Streptophyta > Magnoliopsida > Arecales > Arecaceae > Areca > Areca catechu. The sequence goes on along the minus strand of CM038039.1, from coordinate 147,936,274 downwards.
GTGATAGGTGCGACTATTGTGCTAAAACCCCCAATAAATCTCCTGTAAAAGGTTGCTAGGCCATGGAAACTACATACATCGTGGACACTAGAGGGTGTAGGCCACTCAACAATCGTCCTAACCTTTTCAGGATCTATAGAAACTCCCTCAGGGGTGACAACAAAACCTAGGAAGATAACCCTATGTGTCATGAAATCACACTTCTTAAAGTTGGCATAGAGGCTATTCTCCCTAAGGGTTTGGCATACTAGTCTTAGATGACTAAGGTGGTCCTTCTTGGTCCTGCTATAAATCAGAATATCATCAAAGTAGACCACAACAAATTTTTCGGTAAACTTTCTCAGGACCTGGGTCATAATCCTCATAAAGGTACTTGGTGCATTGGAAAGTCCAAAGGGCATTACAACCCACTCAAACAGGCCATCCTTAGTCTTGAAAGCAGTTTTCCACTCATCCCCAGGTCTAATCCTAACCTGATGATAGCCGCTCTTAAGGTCTATCTTGGAGAAAACTCTGGCTCCGGCCATCATGTCTAACATATCATCCAATCGGGGGATGGGAAACCTATATTTCACAGTTATTTTGTTGATAGCTCTACTATCTACACACATCCTCCAGGTACCATCGTTCTTAGGGGTCAGTAGAGCAGGGACTGCACATGGACTCAGGCTCTCCCTAATGAAACCCTTCCTAAGTAATTCTCCCACTTGTCTCTGTAATTCTTGATGCTCACTGGGATTCAGTCTATAGTGAGGAAGGTTTGGTAAAGTGGCTCCTGGAACTAAGTCTGTTGCATGCTGGATGTCTCTAAGGGGTGGCAATTGATCAGGTAAATCCTCAGGAAAGACATCCTCAAATTCTTTCAGAGCTTCAACAATTTCTTTAGGGTGTTCCTTTTGGGTTGGCTCTAATATTTCTTTGGAGGTCAAGATCCAAACAGGGTTACCCTCAACAATCTCCTTTTCTAACTCCCTAGCCTTAATCAGGTTAACTCCAGGTTTCTTGTCCTTAAGGCTACTAGAACCCCTCTTAACTGGGTCCCTAGGGGGAGCTGGATTGATAACAAACTTATTCCCATGGTAGTTGAAGGTACAAACATTGGTTCGACTATACAAGGTTGCATCATGATCAAATAGCCAAGGTCGACCTAAAATAATACTACTTACTTCCATGGGGATAACATCACACCAAATCTTTTCCTCATAGGTCTGCAATCTAAGTAAGATTCGGCACCTAACTTGAATTTGGATGGAGGTGGAATCTACCCAAGAAACTTTGTACGGGCTAGGATGAGGAATCGTGGTCAATCCTAAAGATTTAACTGTCTTGGCAGAGACGGCATTGACACAACTCCCACTATCTATGATGATCTTAAGAACCTTACCCCCTATCTTAACAAAAGTCTGTAGGATGCTAGTCCTACGCCAATCTTCCATAACTGGGGTTTGGGCTAAGATGCACCTAACCACTCCTAATTGGTTCTCAAACTCAGGTTCTTCCTCCTCACCTTCGTACTCCTCTATTAATTGATCATCGGCCTCATAAACTTCTCCCTCAGGTTCGACTACAGACTCAGGATCTTCTTCTTCCAATTCACCTAGATGTAAAGCACTAACTGGACATTGATTCATAAAGTGGCCTGGCTTATTACATCTAAAACAGGTCTTCTGGGGAGTGTAACCCTTATTGGCTTCTACAGATTTTCCTCGATCATCCTTACAGGCCAAAGAATTACTAGGCTGGGGCCGACTCGGACTTGACTGACTAGGACTGGGTTGGTTTGGGCCTGGTTGACTAGGACTGGGTCGACTCGGACTAGGTTGGCTGGGTATGGGTCGACTCTGAAGGGGCTGGCTAGCACCCGGACACTGACTAGGGTATCTAGTGGGCTTAGGTCAACGGTAAACGGGCCCTCTATGGAAACGTTCATGATCCCTAGCAATCTGGTAAGCATGGTCCAGGTCTCTAACCTCTCTCATGTAGAGCTCTTTCTTAATGTCATCTCTTAATCCAGCCCTAAACCTAGATAAGACAACATCCTCAGACTCCCTCAAATCACATCGCATGGAATACTCATCAAATTTTGTGATGTACTCATCTATGCTCTTGTTACCCTGATTAAATCATTGCCATTGATCTAGTAACCCACTATGATATGAAGCTGGAACGTATCTTGTCCTAAGCTTACCCTTCATGGCCCACCAGGTGGTTATAGGATCACGCCCTCCTAGATTAAGGGTTCTCTCAACACTAGCCCAATGTAACCTGGCTTCCCGAACCAACTTAAGCTTAGCAAACCTAAATTTACGCTCCTCTGTCATATCATACCATTCAAAATCTTGATCCATCTCTCCCTCCCAATCTATATAGACCTTAGGATCTAGACAACCATCAAAAGTTGGAGCATCAAGCTTGACATGTCTATAGGATCGGTCCTCCTGGTCTACAAAATCCTGATTAGGCCTTCTATGACGAACCTCAGGGATTGGGTCAGGACGATAGCCTCTTCTAGGTTCAACCTCAAGATATGGATCAGGGTTTGGGGTCCTCCTGGGCTCAGGATTGTAGTATGGGTCAGGTTGAGGGGCTCTCCTAGGTTCGACCTCAGGGTATGGATTAGGGTTTGGGGTCCTCCTAGGTTGAGGGGAATCAGGATCTAGCTCAGACTGTGACCCATGGGTTTTTCCTGGGGTCCCTACCCGGACTTCTAACTGATCAAACCTATTGGCAAGATGGTCAATTCTACATTGGTTTGAATACCAGACTGAGTTAATTGGGTCATCTGGGTAGTCATTTGGGTAGCCATCTGGGCCATTTGATCAGCTAGGGCTTTCATTTGGGCTTGCAAATTTTCCATGGGTTCAGATATTTGTGAAGGAGGTGGGTGATATGAAACTCCTGATCTAGTGCTCATGCAAGACTCGATCAGACCGACTACAGCTGACTAGACCTAAAGTCCAAACTAAGGGCTCAATCAGGGTGGCAAACTAGCCTATAGTAACCCTGTACTCAGCCAGGCAGGTGTAAGGGGAGTGTTAGGTCCCTGATTGCCAATCCTAGACACTAATCAGAGATTGGCCAGGTAGGTGGACCAGCACACAAGCCCTTCAGGATTGAATCTCTAAACCACCATTCTAGACACTGATCATAAGGCACACATAGGTTAACTTGACACAGTGATCTAACACTAGCCCGGACCCGACCAGTTGGTGTCCCTAGCCCACTAGGGCAAATTAAGTCTAGTTAATTTTTAGGTTAAGGCTTGGGACTGAATGCAAGGGATGTAGTTTTGGGCTAAGGAGAGGTTATCAACTCCTCCCCTTATCTGATATAGCAAGAGTGCCCTTAAAAGTAAATTATGCAATGATGGCAGGCAGATGAGGATGCAAATTAGGGTTTAGATGTTTTTGGTATTTTTGGAGAATATGTATTTTTTTTGGTATTTTCTTAAATATAAGAAAACATGAAATTTATGCCCTAATATGCAGGAAATAAACTAAAATTAAAAGATATGCAAAAAGATGCTAATCAAAACCCTAAAACTTCCAAACTTGTCTTGCTGAAAAAATAGAGCCAAAAATTTGCAGGCTGTATTTCGGCTTGAAAAAAATTCATAGGCCATAATAAAATCTACAAAAATTATTAAAATTACTGTGAATTATGATGAATCTAGAAAAATAAATTTCAGAATTTTTGGAGTTTTTATCAGGGATATATAATTAAAAAAATAGAGTATATACGGACTAAAAAATTGCAGAAAACAAGCTCTAATCTAAGCTCTGATACCAAATGATGCGGGACTAATATGCATACAATTATTTTTTTGTATATTTTATATGTGGGGTAAGTGACTAATTCCCGAACTTCTAATTAAAATAAGTTATAGGGAATCTTTTATGAATTTTAGAAGAGCAGCATGCAGATTAGGACCTAGAAAAGTAGCAAAGAATGATCGCCGGGGCTAAGAAGCCTTAGTTAGGGCAAGTTCTCCTACAATAAAACTATTGGAGGTAAAGGGGTGTACTTGACAACATCTATGAAGATCGCAGTGAAGGGGTCTCTCGTTCCTCGACGGATGCGGCCTGAAAAATCGAGCCAATGACCCGCGGATATCCGGCTTTCTGCTCGGTGGTCCGGTTGAGGCTTGGCTGGAGTCGTTGGATTCATAGGAACTCAGGGACCTGCAAACGACCTGTCAGGGGTTAGAAAACTCTCAAAAGAACAAGAAAACAAAGGGAAAACAGCAAGGAAAGGCTTCTTTTGGAGTGGGCATCCAGGGATCTGGAGGGTTTGTTGGCAGCAGGAAGATGATTGCAAACACCGGGAAGAAAAACTCTCACAAATCCCTTTATGCACACAGTAGGGTATCACACAACTCAATAGAAGAACTCAAGGTTTTAATTCATATCAAAAAGTGAGTTTTATACAAGAGGCTAGGGTCCCTTAAATAGACCCTTAACCTTGGGCTCTAAGTAAGGGCACTTTAGACTTTACATAGGACTCCTTTTTCTTTTCAAACTCTAATTGGAATACAAGGCAAATAGGTAGAAAACTTCAACTCAAACACTCTCCTCTTGTCCTTCTCTTGGTCGGCCAAGGTGGTGACCATAAGTGGCTGACCAATCGGGGAGGTGACCCTAAGGAGGGGTGCCCTAAATTCTACCTGGGCCTGGGCTGGCCCAAATTCCTTCCGGCTGGTCCAGGGTTTCGAATTTGTTCCTGATTTTGTCTTCTCTTCCTGGACTCTTCAAGTCTTCAAGCTGGGTTGGACTTGGGCTTAACTTTTATGTCTTCAATTAGGTTGAACTTGGTCTTCACTTGTATGATGTGGTCTTGAGTCTTCAATCTGATTGGATAGGACTCAAAAATTGAAATTAGCTCAACATGAGCTGACTTGTACTGAACTGAACTAGCTCAACAAGAGCTAGACTAATTACAGGACTCAAATGTAGCTGGACTAAGCTTTATTACACGGGACTCAAATATTAACTAAGTGATCCACAGAGGGTTGAGAAGCCTTTGCCTTATTCTGGTGCCTCTGGTGTCCGCACCACCGTCGGTCCCTTCCCTCCCTTCCAACGATCCTTCTTGGAGGTCGATCGAGAGGATCGCCACCGATCCTCCTTGGTTTTTCTTGAGGAGTAGCTCGTCCGGGCTCTATTGTCTGGGCACTGATGGGCGGGCTCAATTGGGCCAGGCTTTGATGGGCCGGGCTCTGATGGACCAGACTAGGAGGAGAATGAAGGAAGAACCGGGTTGACTCGGCTATCAGGGAATGTAGTTTTCTTTTATTATTTTAGTTTTACATGGATATATAAATTAATGGTATGATTAAATGTTGTGCAGGATCGTTGTTGTCAGACCGGGTTTAGTATTGAACTGTGATTTGTTGGTGGGAATAGTAAGTTATCATTCTCTAGTAAAATTTGTCATGCATGATGTGAGCTTATTATTTAGTATGTTGTTGAATTTTACTGTATAACTTTATGCTGTATATTAATGACATGATGTGGTATGAGGCTAAACACTTATGATTAAAATGTACTGTGTCATGGGTTAAGTTGGTTTTAGTTACTCTCTGGTGTGGAGTGAGGACTAGGGATGCTATGCTAGTATGGATGCTTATGACGCAAAGGATTTTTTTTTTTTTTTGATAGTTGAAGAATTTTAGATGTTTGTTTTTCTTTTCTTAGGGTTTTGATTCCCGATCACAAGCAAAGACAAGAAATAAGAGAAATGAGTAACGGAAGCTTACACTAGCAGTTCAAATCCCTAAACAGTGAAAACGAGAACAGGATCCCGGGATTAAGAAACCCTGGTGGACTAAGCTTGAAATATAATACCTACTTAGGAGATAGAGAGAGCAAACCTCACACGTCTGAAGTGCCCGATACAGAGATCGCTCAACTCGACGGATGCGGCCTGGATGCCCGAGCAATCGAACCCATGGAAGCACTGGCTTTCGGTCGGTAGGTCGCGATGGCAAAGCCGACTGACTCCGGTGCCCGAGATGCCAGGGAGGACTTGTATGCAAACCAAATAGGTATTAGTGAAATGGAGAGATGTACGGAAAGGGACTGAGATGGGGTTGAGAAGGGGCTTCGAGCCCGGTGTCCGGCTGGATTCTAAAATCGATGAAGGAGATAACTTGGGGCCTCGCACCCCGTGATGTCCCGGAGGATGAAGGAATGTGGCCTCACACTACTCGACGTCCAGGAGGATGAAGGATTCGCGACACCTTGGGGCGACGGACAGGTGGCCTCACACCACTCGACGTCCTTGGGGACGAAGGCAACTTCACTCAACCTAGTCTAGGAGACAATGGTTAGAGGATAGAAAGCTCAAACTCTTTTTCATTCAATCATTCAATAGCTTTACAATGGAGGGATTGGGTCCTTTAAATAGGCACCCAAGGCCCATTTGAATTCAAACTAATTCAAAACCCTTGAACCCAAATTACAACCCAAAAGTTGGCGCCCACATGGATGGGTAAGATTCTTCATGGCCGACCAAATGGAGGGAGCTTTGGGCGTGGCATGTGGGAAGGCTTGGAGAGGGGGATTGGCCTCTTGACTTCCTTCATTTGCATGCTCATTTTGGGAAGAAAATGTGGAACCAGGCTTGCTTGAAGGGATGTGCTTCCTTGGATCCTTCAACGCCCACTTTGGAGTGATTCATGGCCGACCAAATGGAGGGAGCTTTGGGCGTTGCAAGGTTGAAGGCTTGGAGAGGGGAGTGTGTCCTTTGACCTTCCATTCTTGCATGATCACTTTGGGAAAAAGGCTTGGAAGTGGGCTTGCTTTGTGGCTTGGTCTCTTCAAGGATCTTCAATGCCCCATATTTTGATGGATCATGGCATGATGTCGGGGAGGGAAGAGGGGGATGATGTCTCCTCCTTCCAAGGTCGCCCAAGAGAAAAGGCATGGAGAGGGCATGTGGAATGCATGAGGGAACCACCTTGTTTCCCTCCTTGGATGCCCAAGTGGCAACTGATGTGGTGCCACATAGGTGGCTGAGGTGGCACCTGTGTTGGCATCTTTCCAAGTGAAAGAGGTGGGTTGGCCCACAAGGACTTGACTTGGTCTTGAAAGCCAGGTTGACTTCAATTGGGCTTGGGCCTAATCCAAACTCAGACTCGAACCAAAAATAAATACAGGACCCATGACCTAAACTTGACCCAAATTGGTCAAGGTACAAGACAAAAATTTATAAAAAAAACTTTGGCCCATAGCCTTATTACAGGACTCACAGAAGTGGAACCCTAATCCAAGATCCACAGAGGGTTGAGGAGCCTCTGTCGGATCCTAGTGCCCACACCACTCTCTAGTCTGACTATGATTACACGAGTTAAAATCTAGTCTCCTTGTGGGCCTCTAGTGGGACGATCACTGGCACATGACCATTGAGTGGTATGTGAGACAGGATTCTGGACTCTTGTGGGGCTAGCCACGAGCCGATCGTGGCCATAGTTAGAGTGGATTAGGTGAGCGAGTGTGGATGGCCATCCAAAGCAGCGTGTGTTGTCAGAAGAGTATTAAAGAAGAATAATAATGAAAACTCAACTGATTTGGCTATATATTAGTAATATTATGTTTGATTACTTATGTACACTGATTTATTTAAGCTTCCTTGCTCTTGATTTATAGAATAATTATACTCGAGCTGTATGATAACTTACTGAGTTTTAGGGAAACTCACTCTATTCTTTTACTTTTTTTCAGGATCAGAGGAACACGTGGGCTTGGAAACCAGTCAGTGAAGATTTAGGACTTAGTGGACACTGTTATTTATTTATTTCTAATAAATTTAAGTGTATGGATGTTAGTTCGTATGAACATTTGAATTTGCTTGTCTAATAAAAATTTTATGTGATTGCCCAATTGATTATTTTTGTTGAGTTTAGTATGGTACAGGCCTTCTATATCTAAGGGAAGAATGAAACCAAGGGCATGCGGTTGTCTGATGCACTTCCTGCTCGGATTTGGGATCGAGGCATGACATAAATAAACCCAACATATTCACCATTCACGTAAATGATTATAAAATAACATATCTCTATACTAAACATATTACTAAAAAAGTAATGTTAGGATTACAACTATTTGTGAAGTGCTTTTATTTCTTTAATAAACCATGTGCCCAACACTAGGAAGGACAAATATTTGAAATCAGAAAGAAAATTGCAATGAGGTATGATGACATAAATTCACTTGTACACTCATCCATGGAACAAGTAAACCCACATACAGAAGCAGGCTAACCTGCTCGGATGCGACTATAAAATTTGTAAATTTAAAGTGCTGGTGCAGCAACTAAGGACTAGCAAGTGAGGAAGAATTGGCTGCTGGTGGTGGAGGTGGTGCTGGTGGTGGCGGCGGCGGCCTCTGGACAGAGACACACAGATTTTGGCCTAAAAGATAGTAGTTTCCAAAGCTACAAATGAAGTATAACATTCCTTCTTTGATATCGACGGTCGCTGGCCCTATAAGAAAAGTTGGGAAGGGGTTCTCAGCACTGCAGCTATCAAACTCCCTCTTAGAAACCTGCAACACATTATAGAGTCCCATCTCGAACCTAAAAACTGGAAGACCATGAGCAACAGCATATTATGACCCTGTTGGGATATCCTGGTCCAAGTACGAGCCAACCATTGGTCCTGCCGGTCGAAGACCTTTCTTCCGAACCACTGTCTTCAGACCCAGACATTCATAAAAAACCAGGCAACCAATGGGCAAGCCAAAGCTCTTCGTGGGTCTACGGCACCCAAAGCTCTTCACGAGTCTATGGTACCCGAAGCTCTTCGTGGGTCTACGGCACCCAAAGGCAAGGCCTTCGGATCTCATCTTTAGCCTTCGCCGAAGACCAAGTCCTTCGGCTCATGAAGACAAGACCCCCAACCTGATCCGAGGGATGACCCTCACTAACCTCTGAAAATATGTTCTTCGGTTCATGCCGAAGACACGATCTCCGACCTTTGACAAGGACCAAGTCCTCGATCTATGCCGAAGACAGGATCTCCAATCTATCTCAAAAAGATTCGAGGATGAAGACTTTTCCAATCTAATTACTGGAATCTCCTTAAAAGGAAAAAAATTGAAGATGGATCTACGATCTATCTGAAATCACTACAAAACATGATAAGCAACTGTAACCAATGGTTACTATCGACCATCTCCAGGATACAATCATGGCATGTAACTTCAGCTGCAATGCCTCCGATCTGGCTAGAACCATTCGTCGACAATCCACGACTGTGGATCATGGGGAAGGAATTAACTCCCCACCGTAACCGCTAGAAGAAGAATGGAACCGCAGACTAGATGGCTCCTTATAAATAACGGTAAGAGGAAATGCTCGAGGTAAGAGATAATATACTCCAAAAATCTCAGAGTCTTTTCCCTCTATTTCTCCTCACCTTCCATATTCTATGGCTGGAGCCCACCTCTGACTTAGGCAACGGAGTGTCCCCCGCCGGAGCAACTCCGGGAAGGGATCTATTTTGTAGGTGAACCAGGAAGTGATCCTGTGATCTAGTAGCTCCGACTGGCCGGAACAGGGACTCTATGCCAATAGATTGGTGCACCAGGAAGGGGGGGCAGGCAACTCTCTGTTATTAAGCTCCCCTTCCTAACAAGGGGAAGTATAAAATCTCCAATGGCAAGAGGGAAGACTCATATTGCCTCAACTAACCGAAGTCACGCTCCATCCCAGGGGGAAGGAGCATCGATAGAGAACGAGGTTCCACCTCTCACCATGGTCGTGGAATGACAGTAATTTGAAGCCCTCCTGAACCAAGTCACTAATCTCATGGTGATAGTTTAGGACTTCCAAAGCAGAGCTTTCCAGGTAGTGCCTCCGCCGACCACCTCTAGACACAGGTCACGCTCACAGAGGAAGAGAGTCCCTTGAGAGGGGTCCACACATCTCTTCCCCCGTCTTCGGCCCTCTCCTGAAGGCCAAAATCCAGAAATGCCTAGGCTTACTGATTCCCCATAAAGGAGGAAGAGACCTAAGCAAACCTCCTCTCCTTCTTCAGAGAACTCTACCCTTGTAGAGAAAGCGCCGAACCAGGTTCTCCCCGATTATGATGGAAAGTTCAAGGCCATCGAGTCGGAAATGGCGAGAATCAGGGAGCAACAGGGTCACAACGATGCAACAGTATGTGATCTGCGTCCTCCCTATACTGACTGCATCATGATCGAAGTCGTTCCTCGGCACTTCAGGGATCCCCAGATGGAACCCTACAATGGCACCTCCGATCCTTTCGACCACTTGGGCAGTTTCAAAGCCCATATGATGATCCAAGGAGCTTCGGACGTGATGTACTGCCTCACGTTCCCAGCCACCCTGAAGAAAACTGCTCAGATATGGTATATGAGCTTGCGCCCAGGTACCATCGATTCCTTCTTCGAGTTAGAAAAATTGTTTATCTTGCATTTCAGGACTTGTCGCAAGACCCCCCAAAATATGGATACACTGTTCCTCCTTCACCAGAATGAAGGAGAAAGTCTGCGAGATTATATCTCTAGATTTAATGCAGCCACGCTCGAGATCCCCAATCTCAACGAGCACGTGGCCATGTCTGCTATAAAGAAGGAACTTCGCACATCCAGGCTCACCTTTTTGCTGGATAAGAAGTTTTCCAAAAGCTACGCTGAGCTGCTCATGAGAGCTCAGAAATATGCCGATGCTGAAGAGCAGGCGGTGAACCGATGACTGATAGAAGGGACACCCCCTTCAAAAAAGAAAAGCAACAGAGGACAAGGTCTCCCAATCTCCAACAACAACAAGTATACTGACCATCGAAGGAGTCCTCCCAGACCCAGAGCATCTGGTGGAAGATTTGACTCCTACACCCTCCTTAACCTCCCTCGAGAAAAAATCCTCATGGAGATAGAGAAAGAAAACTTTCTCCAGCGGCCCCATCCCATGAAGGCATCCTCTTCCATAAGGAATATGAACAAATACTGCCGATTCCACCGGGACCACGGCTACAACACTGATGACTACATCCAACTAAGAGATGTAATTGAGGATCTCATCAAAAGGGGATATCTGGGGCGGTATATTGGTTGCCAAGGACCTCGGTCAGAAGCTGCTGTTCCCCAACCAACTCCTGAAGAGGCCGAATGGCCAAATCAAAGGCCCACCAATGGAGGCGTGGGGATGATACATTGACCCACCAACTGGAGAAGAGACGAAGACGATGTCCTGAAGCGACTCAAAGACAACAATGCTATTCTCTTCTCCGATGATGACCTTGCTAGAGTTCGGCTCCTACACTATGACCCTATTATAATCTCGGCCGTTGTGGCCAACTATGATGTACAACGGATCCTAGTTGTTAACGAAAGTTCGACTGATGTCTTGATCTACAATGCATTCTCTAAGATGTGTTTGCCTAGACATCGACTACGGAGATCCCCCATACCGCACACTGGCTTCCAGGATAATCAGGTTGATGCCGATGGAGAAATAGTATTGCTTGTAACCCTTGGCACCGAACCTCGATAAAAGACACTGTCGATCAATTTCACGGTAGTCCGAATCTCCTCAGCTTACAACATTATTTTGGGATGGCTTGCCTTGAACAAGTTCCAAATCGTAGTGTCTTCTTATTATCTCCTGGTGCACTTCTCCACCAAGAATGGTGTAGGAGAAGTTAGAGGAGATCAGAGAGCGGCAAGACAGTGCCTAATGATTCAAGATAAGCACTCCAATGATTCTGCAACCCTGGATCAGTTAGATCCGAGGGATCCAACCACAGATTTTGGTGAATCCATGGAGAGAACCATCTCGGTGCCCTTGACGAAAGAGGACCCCACCAAAGTCATGCAGATCGAGAGTATGCTTGATGAAAAACCAAAACGGAGCTGATCCGCTTCCTCAAAGATAATGCCGATGTCTTTGCCTGGTCAGCTTCGGACATGCCAGGGATTCCCGTTGAAGTAATCACTCACCAGCTGGAAGTTACCCCCGGGTATAAACCGGTCCGACAAAAGAAGAGAAGCTTTGCCCCTGAAAGATAGAAAGCAATAGATGATAAAGTAAGCAAGCTCCTCAAGGCAGGGTTCATCCGAGAGGCCCACTACCCTGAATGGTTGGCCAATGTAGTAATGGTGAAAAAAGCTAATGGCAAGTGGAGGATCTGCATCGTTTACACGAACCTCAACAAGGCTTGCCCAAAAGATAGCTTCCGATGCCACCGTCAACCACAAACTACTGAGCTTCATGGACGTTTTCTCTGGCTATAATCACATTCGAATGGATCCCTAAGATGAAGAGAAGACATCCTTTGTCATCGACAAAGGTCAGTACTGCTACAAGATGATGCCATTTGGGCTCAAAAATGCTGGAGCGACATTCCAAAGATTGATTAATAAAGTGTTCGATGAGCAACTAGGGAGGAACATGGAGAACTATGTCAATGATTTGATCATCAAAAGCCTCCTCCAAAAAGATCACATCCAGAACCTAGAAGAATCATTCAGTGCTTTGCGATGCTACCACATGATGCTGAATCCGACGAAGATTGCCTTTGGGATCACTTCGGGCAAGTTTCTGGGTTTCCTCGTTACCAAGCGAGGGATTGAAGCAAATCCTGTGAAGATCCAGGCCCTAAAAAATATAAGGCATCCCTCCTGCCAGAAAGAAGTCCAACAACTGAATGGGAGAATTGCCTCCCTAAGCAGGTTCATTTCTTGCTCAACCGAGAAGTGCATTCCATTTTTCAAGGTGCTTCGGTAGTCGAGGGGCTTCGAATGGTGTGAAGACTGTCATACTGTCTTTGAAAAGTTGAAGAAGTATTTAGAGACCCCGCCTCTGCTTTCCAAACCTCAAGAAGGCGAGGTGTTTTACTTGTACCTCTCCGCTTCAGATGAAGCGATCAGTTTGGTTCTTGTCCGAAGAGATGAAGACGGCTCCCACAAGTCGATCTACTACATCAGCAAAGTGACTATGGCCGTATTTCCATGTCCACACCATCATGGTACTGACTGATCAACCCCTCAAGGCCGTTCTCCGATCCTCTGACACCTTAGGGAGGATAGCCAAGTGGGATGTAAAGTTAAGTGAATTTGATATTAGCTTTCAGCCCCGATCAGCTATGAAGGCCTAGGTGCTTTCAGATTTCCTGGCTGAGTGCACCTGGAGGTCCAAAGACAAACTACCTTCAGCAGAAGAGGGAATCTCAAAGGATACGGAGTCCATTTGGGTGCTCCATGTAGACGGAGCTTCCAACACCACTAGATGTGGAGCCAGTCTAATACTGGCTGAACCCGACAGCCATACTATAGAATATGCACTTCGGTTCTCCTTCCATGCTTCTAACAACCAAGCTAAATACGAAGCTCTGCTTATTAGACTTCGGATTGCCAAGAGTTTGGGAGTTCAGTGACTCCGGGCTTTTTCAGACTCCCAATTGGTTATGAATCAAGTTCGAGGAGAATATGAAGCCAGAGACCCTGCCATGATGTAGTATATGGAGAAAGTGCCAGTTTTATCTTCTCAGCTGGAGCACTTCGAGATTATTCATGTCCCTCGATCAGAGAACTCTTGGGCAGATGCATTATCTTGACTTGCTACTACAACCCCAGAATCTCTCGGATGCACCTTCGTTGAACATCTTAAAACTCCAAGCATAGTCGAAGAGGCTATGGAAGTACACCAGATAAACGCCAAGCCAAGCTGGATGGATCCTATTATCCAGTTCTTAAATGAGGGTATGCTACCAGAAGATAAGGTAGAGGTCAAAAGGATTCGCTGGATGGCATCCCAATATGTCATCTTAGACGGAACCCTCTACAAAAGATCATTCTCTCAACCTCTGCTAAAGTGCTTAAGACCGACAGATGCGAATTACGCCCTGAGAGAGGTTCACGAGGGTATATGCGGTGATCACTTAGGGGGCAGGTCTTTAGCATACAAGATCATTCAACAAGGATATTATTGGCCCTCCATCCAGAAGGACTTAGCTAACTTCGTGTGAAGATGTGACCAGTGCCAAAGGTATGCCAACATTCAGAGGCAATCTGCAAGTCCCTTAACTCAGCTGACAGCCCCTTGGCCTTTTGTCCAATAGAAAATGGATATTCTCGGTCCATTTCCACCTGCTTCTGGATAGAGGAAGTTCCTCCTTGTAGCTATCGACTACTTTACAAAGTGGATCGAAGCCGAATCGTTAGCCCAAATCACAGAAGGCAAAGTTGAGAATTTTGTTAAAAATTCCATTATCTTCCGGTTCAGGATTCCATATGCAATAATCATGGACAATGGGAGATAGTTCGATAATTCGAAGTTTAAGGACTTCTGTGCTCGATACCATGTTCAACACCGACTGACTTCTGTTGCCCACCCACAGTCCAACGGAGAGGCCGAAGTAACTAATAGGACCATTCTCCATGGCCTGAAGATGAGGGTGAATGCCGCCAAAGGACTTTGGGCCGAAGAGCTGACCTCCATCCTCTAGGCATATCGAACTATCCCAAGGATGGCTACCAGCAAATCTCCATTCAACCTAGCATACGGTACCGAAGCTATTCTTCCTATCGAAGTCTCCCTCCAGTCCTTAAGAATCGACAACTACGAAGAGCCTGAAAATTCCAATCGTAGAAGGATCGACCTAGATTTGTTGCCAAACACCAGGCTTCAGGCCCAGATAACAATGGCGATGTACCAGCAAAAGGTCACCAAATATTATAATTTCAAAGTAAAGAATCAAATCTTTCGCACAAGGGACATGTTGTTGCGAAAGGCAGAAGTGTCCAGGCTGGCAGAACAGAGCAAACTTTCTCCCAACTGGGAAGGTCCATACTTGATTGAAGAAGTCATACGTCCAGGAACGAATCAGCTCAAGACCTTAGAGGAGAAAATTCTCTCCCGGCTATGGAATGTACAAAACCTTCACAAATACTATTAATAAACTGACCCCTATATTTCTTGTGCAAATTTGCCCAACTCTGAACGGCCTATTACATCAACAAAACGACAATGGCTTAAATGGCGCGATCTGAAGAATCGGCCAATGGCGCAAAGGAGAGTCTGATCCACTCACCTTATCAGCATATCCGACGAGCATAATGGATGGCCCCATCGGACCATCAAAAAGATCAAAGGCACAGGGACGGTTCAAGTGACTTACCTTACGGAAAACCCGAAGACGTGCCGGGACGGGCCTAACCAGCCTACCTTACACTAAAAAAAAGGTGCAGGGATGGTTTTCACAACCTACCCTATAGTAAATCTGAAGACGCACCGGGGTGGGCCAAAACAGCCTACCTTGATCATGATAAAAATACACAGGGATGGTGAAGACGCCCTACCCTACGGTAAATCTGAAAATGTGCTTGAACGGACCTATGTCATCCTTCCTGTCGACAATAAACATTCCTAGGATAGCCCAACCAATCTCATCTCTTCTTCGTAAATCACAAGTGGTCTGAGAAGTCTACGCTCTCAACATACCATATTGCGACACAACACAAAGGAAACATAAGAGAAGGTAAGAAAAGTTAAGATACTTCATTTCCTTCCTAAATTTTTTACAAAAAAAAAAAAGAGAGAGAGAAACAAACTCTCATAAAGAGAGAAAAGAAAAAGGATTGCAGGGAATTGGAAAGCATGTCTATTAACCACCCGCTGGCCCTTTTCCATACTGGTGGGGGGAGTCTTGGAAGGAGGATGAAGGGGCCCTAGGGTTCCTGTCTAGATCAGAATCCGACTCCTCCTCGAAATCAGAGTTGAATTCATTTCCAGGGAAAGGAATAGATGGCTTGATGTTGTCAAGACCCTTCAAGTCATAAAACTTGAAGGCCTTACCCCTACATTCCCGGAACCCCTAGTGATAAGAATCCATAGCCACTTCGGCGACCTCCTCTCTGAAAGAAGAAGATGCCTTGAAGTCCAAGATGGCATCCGCCACCTTTTTCTTGGCTTCCTCCACCTCCATGACGGCCGCCTCAACCTGGGTCCTGGCCTCCTTCAGTTGAGCCTCCAGGACACGAACCCTTCTCCCCAAACGATCAACGATGGGGTCATTGTCATTGCTCGACCCAAGGAATCTTGGGCTCCCCTGGTCTCCGGAACTGATGGCTCTCTTCTTTACCGCCCTACGAAGCTCGGAGATGCTAAACTTCATTTCGATTGAAGCTCTAAAAGAAGAAAGGAATCTTCAAATAGGAAGTCTGAGAGGGTGATGACCTTTGACAGCAGAGCACAAGGTCCTATTTATAAGGACCCTGTACCCATGACCGGCTATAGGAAAACATGCTCCACGTCCTTTCCCAACCGCACCAAAGAGTGCCACGTGTCCGAGTGACGCTTCGAGACCCCAGGAGATCGCTTGAGAGCTATTCTTGGGATGGCAACAGTCGGTGCTTCGAATCCGGAGGAATCCCATCGTATGGCAACAGCATTAATGGCTCCTTTTTGGAAAAGAGAGATTTGGTGGCACCTAAGGTGCAAGAAAATGCGACCGTTTAAATATCGACACATTCGGCACGAGCAACGGGAATCACGATCAAGGTTCCTTAATCACCAGTCAATGAGAAAATGACACCTGCCCATCATGTCTATCCCTTGATGGATAGTTTAATTATGAAAGGAAGGTGACATCAGCCTAGTTGATTGTAGATGGTCTTCAGCAATGGCATCCCGACTTGCTCCAGAGTTCATCTTCGTCAACCACCAACCAAATGGCCTTCGGCCTCAGCCATTCAACTGAACAGAAGAGAGAGTAGTGAAACTCGAACTACAGACTACGCCGATGACCTTATTCAAGCTATATCTGAAAATACTACATAAGAGAGAGCTACTTTGTAGTTCAAAAAAAAAAGTTGTCATTCAAGAGATTGTCAAGTACATTTCGGAGGAATGTCAAGGAAAAAGAAAAAGCAATGCCTAAAGTTACTTAGATCATTCAACACCGGTTGAAGGAGAACCAACACCGCGGGATTGAAGCAGCTTGTCAATCTACGCAGAAAGGACTTCATCGACTTGAGCTGGGATCGAAGAACCTTCAGCTCGGACTTCCTCCTCAACCTGAACCCCCTCCTGGGTTGGGATTAGAGTTGGAACCACATCCAGACCCTCGACTGAGGTGGGAGTCTCCTCTCTCGAGCATGGCATCTCCTCGACTTTTTCAGCCTCTCCGACTACGGTCAGAATCTCTTTCCTCAGGCTCGACATCTCTTCAACCTCTTCTATAGCTTCGGCCTCCTCCTCTCCCTTTTCTTCTTCAACTATGTTGAAAGTGGGGATACCAGAAAGATCAAGGTGTGGAAAGGCCCTCTGACCTTGGCGAGTCCGTCGTTGAAGCCATGCTGATAGCCGTATAAGGTTGCTTCATTTATCTCCTCGTAGAACTTTGAGGACTTCCTGAAATCTGCTACAACATCACTTACCAGCTTCTTTAGAGCCACGAACTCTCTCTTAGCTGCCTCAGACTCCAAGACTGCCTCCTCGACCCTCTTGACGGCCTCCTCCGCCATCTTGGTCAGACTTTCCATTCTTTCTTGATCCTCCTTGGCAGATTGTTCCAAGGATTCGACTCGTTTTTTGCTCTTCTTCAACCCTACTCCTTGCTCTACAATTGTCAACTGGGCACTTTTCAGCTCGCCCCTCAGTCCACGAACCTCAACATCCATATGAACGAGTTGGTTCTCCATGGATTGTTTCAGTTCTTCGACCACTTCTTGTTCAGCCCTAGCAGTATGGAGATCCTCCTTGAGGCCATGGATGAGGCTGTCGACATTTCCTAGGCCCTCCTTCATGAAGGTGATGTCATAGACCAACTACATCGATAATATGAAGTTGTGAACTGAACAGTTCTCAGAGCGAAGGGGATATAGTGAGAACCATACCTGTTGCAGGGAAGAAAAAGCAGAATCAGATACTCTGGCAAGGCTTCGGCTTTGGACAACTGCCAAATCATGAGGCAGCAATATATTCTTTAGTGCCTGCCTGGCCACGGTGGGAACCAACAATCCCCTTGTAGGGGAAAGCTCCGAAGAGTTTGCGGGATGGCTTCTAGCTGGAGAAGCCTCACGAGCAAACTCTCCCTCGACTTGTGGCGCCTTGCCCCTATCAGTGACAGGGGGGCAAGGCGGTAGCACATCTGCCATCTGAGGCGGACTCTCCCTTGGGTGGACCGGAGAGGTAACCGCCGACGAAGTTTCAACTGGATGAGGTCTTGTCGGGCCCCCCCCCATCGGCACCACATCTTCCCCGGAGGTTCCCCGGGAGGATGAAGTGCCTCGGTCCCCCTCAGGACCTTCTCTTCGGGCCTTCTTCCGAACTAGCGACCTTGTGAAAGGGGCCTGAGCTACCCTATTTTCGGAAGTTTGACGGAGCCAGCTTAGGCCAGGCTTTATTCCACCACCTACAAACAGAAAAACTCCCTTGAGTCGACTGAACAACAACAGGATTAGGAGAGAAGAGGTAAAATTTTTCGTCGTTATACCTAACATAGAGAACTTCCTAATCCCTGCAAGATGGAGATTCCTCTCCTCCAACAACTCACAGATAGGGAAAATTTCTAATCAGACAAAAGGTCATAATCAAACTAATCGACCGCCAAAACCTTCTTTCCATCATTAGAGATTAAACGCGGCTCCTTCCGATCACTATCAAATCCCCATGGGTCGATAGATAATATAAAGACAAAGATGGGTTTCCATCTATGGATGGTGCTGGGCATGTCCTTGATGATCTTGCGGCCCGGTCGAGGGCCGATCACCCACCATCCGCTATTACGGAAATCCCTCTTGAGCACAAATAAGGCAGCGAACAAGTTGATCCTAGGTTCTATGTTAGCTATGCGGCATCGAACCAGGAATTCTCAGATGTTCCGAATGCTATTCGGAGTCAACTACGCAGGCACCACTCGGTACAGGTGAAAGATTTTGATGAAAAAAGAATGAAGGGGAAATTGAAGGCCTGCCTTCAAATGATCTTCGTACACAGCCAAGCATCCGGGAGGGGGTTTGTATGCCCGTTCCTCAGATATGGGAAGAATGAAAGGAAACCCCTCGGGAATGCGATAGCATTCCCGAAGATGAGTCATCTTTTCCGGTGAAACAGAGCTAGGAACTGATTCTGGACTGACTACATCACCAACCTCCGAAGGTCCAACTTGTCCCCCTCGACTCCCTACAGATTCAGCCATGATAAAAGAATGGAGCATAAAGGCAGAAGGAAGTTTTTACCTGTAGAAGAAACTGATAGCCAAAAGCAAGGAAGGCTGAGCGAAGAATGAAGTGAGGTTGAAGAAGCTTCTTCAACCAGACCTTCTCTCTTTCCAAAAAGAGACCAAAAGGCCCTGAAGCCCAACCAGGCTGATTTGACAAGGAATGATCCAAAGGGTATAACCCATTTGGATCAACGGCCAGGATGAAGCACGTTCATCATCCAACGAATAGGAACTATGACAACCATCCAAATCTCAACCAAAAGATTGACTGAACTATCATGCAACATAAAAAGAAGAGAGAGTCCCAGGGCCGGCCACTCTCTTCTCTTCCCTCAATCAGGAAATGACAGTTGTCCTTTACCTGACCCTCAAACCAACAGGCAGTCATGATAAACAGTCAAATCAAAGATTTCATGATCATCCACTACACCATTCCCCAGAAGGAAAATGACAAACCATTAATACTCTCACTCTTCGAGGCAGATCTTCATTTCAAAAACTGAGTAGGGGGCAACTGTTGGGATATCCCGGTCCAAGTACGACCGACCACCGGTCCTACCGGTCGAAGACCTTTCTTCTGAACCACCGTCTTCAGACCCAAACATTCGGAAAAAACCAGGCAACCAATGGGCAAGCCAAAGCTCTTCGTGGATCTACAGCACCTGAAGCTCTTCGCGAGTCTATGGCACCCGAAGCTCTTCGCGGGTCTACGGCACCCGAAGGCAAGGCCTTCGGATCTCATCTTCAGCCTTCGCCGAAGACCAAGTCCTTCGGCTCATGAAGATAAGACCCCCAACCTGATCTGAGGGACGACCCTCACTAACCTCTGAAAATACGTTCTTCGGTTCATGCCGAAGATACGATCTCCGGCCTTTGACAAGGACCAAGTCCTCAATCTATGCCAAAGACAGGATCTCCAATCTGTCTCAAGAAGATCCGAGGATGAAGACTTTCCCGATCTGATTACGGGAATCTCCTTAAAAAGGAAAAAATTGAAGATGGATCTACGATCCATCTGAAATCACTACAAAACACATAAGTAACGATAACCAACGGTTACTATCAACCATCTCCATGACACAATCATGACGCGTAACTCCCGCTGCAATGCCTCCGGTCTGGCCGGAACTGTTCGATGATAACCCATGACTGCGGATCATGGGGAAGGAATTAACTCCCCACCGTAACCGCTAGAAGAAGAACGGAACCGCAAGCTGGATGGCTCCTTATATATAACGATAAGAGGGAATGCTCGAGGTAAGAGACAATATACTCCAAAAATCTTAGTCTTTTCCCTCTGTTTCTCCTCACCTTCCCCATTCTGTGGCTGGAGCCCGCCTCTGACATAGGCATCGGAGTATCCCCGCCGGAGTAACTCCAGTAAGGGATCTATTTTGCAGGTGAACCAGGGAACGTCCTGTGATCCAGTAGCTCCGACCGACCGGAACAGGGACTCTATGCCAACAGACCCTAAGGAGTGTATCATAAACCCGTGAGTTCCATTGGAAAAAGAAAACTGAGTAATAAACTTTTTCACCTAGTGAGTCACCAACATTGAAAGATTTGTTCTTAGACCAGTTGCTATAGAAATCGTTGCTCGGAGGAATCGTCCATAAGGAGCCCCCTAAATGTGCTCAGTGGCGAGCGAAGATCCAACGAAGAAAGCAGCCATGATAGCTAACTTTAGTAGAGGAATGGGCCTGGCTTTCATTGATCTTTGTTTCATTTGTACATAAGAATGTTGTCTTTAATTGTCGATGGGGTTGGTTAACGATGAAAGGGAGGGGGAAAGACTACAAGGAAGTGGCAGGTGGCAGTTGGGATCATGTATATGAAGGGGAAATACGAGGATGAGAGAGAGAAGACAGGGAAAAAAAAAATACTACTATGCTTTTGCTGCGCTTCATTCGAAAATAATTAAGTTTTTACAACTCTGACATTTTAGGAATCGGTTTATCAAGAAGAAACAGAAAACAACAAAAGCTAATCCCCGTGTGATGTGATAAGCCATGCAAACCACGTAACAACCGCGCAGTGAACGCATCTTCTCTCTGCGTGACTCAGGCAAATCCCATGTAAGGATTATCTCCAACATACTCCCCCTTAATCCTGATGTGGGTCAAAATCATAAACGCCCAGTAATAATTTCTTCGCTGCAAACTTCACGCCTGACAAAGCTTTTGTGAGTGGATCGACTCGCTGCTCTTCCATGCAGACGAACTTGACCACGATCTGACCACCTTCAACACATTCTCGAATGAAATAAAATCTCGGGTCAATGTGCTTGCTGCGGCCATGAAATACGGGATTTTTCATTAAGGCAATTGCAGACTTGTTATCAACAAACAGCTTCACTGGCTTGAGTTCTTGCTTCGTTAGCTCCCCCAACAAGCTTCTCAGCCATAATGCCTGGCTTGCCGCCGCCGTTGCTGCCATGAACTCAGCCTCGCATGATGACAATGCAATCGACTTCTGCTTTTGTGAATTCCATGATACCAGATTATCATTGACATAGAATGCCATACCCCCGGTGCTTTTCCGATCATCAACATCACCAGCCAAGTCACTATCGCTGTAGCCGATGATCTCTTATTCTACCTTTTTCTTCCCATATACAAGTCCACAATGGATTGTACCTTTCAGGTACCTCAGGATTTGCTTCACCGCCTTGTGATGCATCACCGTGGGCCTTTCCATAAATCTGCTAGCTACTCCAACTGCATAGGAAAGATCTGGTCTTGTGTGGAGTAAATACCTCAAACAACCAATCATGCGCCGGTACTCCGTCGCATCTATCGGTTCTCCTTCAGGATCTTTGTGGAGCTGCGCCTTCTGCTCCATAGGGGACTTTGTTGAGTTGCACTCAGTCATGTCAAACTGAGCTAACACCTTCTTGGTGTAGGCCGATTGCTTTAGTATCACCCGATCTTCTTCTTGCACCACTTCGATGCTGAGGTAGAAGGTGAGAAGCCCGAGGTCACTCATCTCGAACTCGGTCATCATTTGCTGCTTGAAAGCTGAGATCTCCTCCGGATTTTCCCCTGTAACGATTAAATCATCGACGTAAATACCAACAATGATACCTGCGTTTCCTTCTCCTCGTGTGTACACTGCTTGTTCTTGTGTGCACTTGATGAACCCGAGACGCCTCAAACTTTTATCCAGTCGATTGTTCCATGCCCGTGGAGCTTGCCGCAACCCATATAGTGCCTTGCTCAGCTTGTACACACAGTGCTCCTTATTCTTCACAACAAAGCCCTCCGGCTGAGTTACATAGACCTCCTCCTCGAGTTCGCCATTCAAGAACGCCGACTTCACATCAAGATGATGTACCTCCCAGCTGCGATTGGCTGCGATTGCAAGAATGACACGCATAATGTCAAGTCTGGCCACCGGAGCAAACGCTTCTTCGAAGTCGACACCCTGCCGCTGAACATACCCCTTTGCAACTAGCCTCGCCTTATGCTTGATCACATCTCCGGCTGAGTTTTTCTTCACCTTGTACACCCATTTCAGATCTATGGGTCTTTGTCCTGGCTGTAGGTTGGTGAGCTCCCACGTTGAATTTCTTTCAATGGACTCGATCTCCTGCTGCATCACTTTTTCCCAAGTGTTTTCTCCGGCAGCTTCTTGGTAGCAAGATGGCTCCTCCATCTCGACTAGCAGCCCTCTTCTTCGAGCTCTTCCTGATGTAAGTTCACTCGCACCGCATCTCGCATAATATCGTCGATGTGCCTGTAACGAACCACTCCATCATTGGTGCTGCTGCTGCTTGAAGTCGGAGAGGCCATGGTAGGTACAGCCGGTGCACCCGCCAATGAATCCACTGTGGGAGACTCTGTGGCCGATGCGGTATCCTCCATTGGTGATGATGCCGTTGCTGTTACAGATGGGACTCCAACAGGGTGGGCCGAAGGAGTCCCGGAGTCACTCGAGTCCGTCTCGGGAGAGTAGTTCTCCCTCACAACCAGGACTGACGCATCTACAACGTTTTCACCTGCGTTCCAACTCCATTCTAGGTGTTCTTCGAACTTCACGTCTCTACTTACATGAAGTTTGCCGCGCCGAGGGTCGTAGAGTCGGTGCGCCTTGCAGCCCTGCTCGACGCCGAGGTACACCATCGCCTGACTTCTGTCATCAAGCTTCTTCTGGTGCGGCAACACCACCTTCGCATGGGCAGTGCAGCCGAACACCCTCAAATGGCCGAGGTGTGGCTTCCTCCCAGTCCAAGCTTCGAATGGGGTGCACTCTCCTAGCACCTTCGTTGGCAAGCAGTTCAGCAGATGTACTGCATGCCTTACGGCCTCCCCCCAGAATATGTTGGGAACGTGCATGCTCTTGAGAAGTGATCTCGCCATCGACATCACCGTCCGGTTTCTTCGTTCCACCATGCCATTCTGCTGCGGAGTGTAGGGTGCAGTCAGGTGCCTCACGATGCCTGCCTCTTCGCAGAGTTTGTTGAACTCAGTGGAGAGGAACTCTCCACCCCGGTCCGTCCTCAAGGTCTTCACTCGGTGTCCGGTGGTATTCTCCACCTGTTGCTTAAGCTTTTTGAACACCGAGCAGGCTTCATCCTTCGTCTTGATCACGTACACCCACATCCATCGAGTGTAGTTATCGACGATCAACATAAAGTAGCTATTGCCGGTGATAGTCGAAGGGGTGATCGGTCCGCAGAGATCGGCGTGCAGCAGCTCGAGTGGCTCCTCCGCTCGATAGGTGGCTGCCTCTGGGAAAGGGTGTCTTGCATGCTTTGCTATTGTACACCCTTGGCACAGCTTGTCGGGGTGCTTAATGAGCGGCACACCTGCCACCATATTCTTCTCTGCCAGCATCTTCAAGGAGTGGAAGTTGACATGCCCAAGTCGGGCGTGCCATAGCCAAGCCTCGTCCGATATGTTGGTGAGCAAACACACCGGATCGTTGGTCTTCATCTCGGCCTTGTAAAGATGATTGGAGGAACTTCTGATTTTGATGAGCAATTTGCCACTGGATCATACATCCATAGAAATTCTCCTAGCATAACAAACTTGTTTCCTTTCTTAGCCAACTGTCCACAGCTAATGATATTGCTTTGTAAGGTCGGGATGTAGTATACCTTGGTGAGAAGTCGTTGTTCCCCATTCTTGAACTGGAAGAACACCGAACCCTTTCCCTTGATCTGCATAGTGGAGCCGTTGCCGAATCTCACATGCCCCTGGACTGTCTCGTCCAGCTCGTGGAATTTCTTCCTTTCACCCGACATATGGTTGCTTGCACCATTGTCAAAATACCAGGTGCTGGAGACTTCCTCGCTTCCAGCTCGCAGCTGCGGATCCATCGTCTCCTCATTCAACAAAGCAAGATCCCTTGATTCAACACTCGCAGACAGCAGTAACGCCAGTTTTTCCTCCTCCGTGCATGAGAGGTTTGCTTCTTCTTTGCACGGTTTACTCCAGCATTCAGACGCATAATGGCCCATTTTGCTACAATTGTAGCACTTGATGTGGCTCTTGTCGCATCTACTACCGCCAGAGCCACCTGAACTAGCCTTGCGCGGCGATCCACTGCGTCTGCCTCTGCCGTGACCCCTGCCGCGACTGCGTCCATCCCGGCTCCGGCTGCTGCCTTCTGCAGGGGCGATGTACTTA
The DNA here is from genome assembly GCA_021397845.1 of Areca catechu. Classification (NCBI taxonomy): domain Eukaryota; kingdom Viridiplantae; phylum Streptophyta; class Magnoliopsida; order Arecales; family Arecaceae; genus Areca; species Areca catechu. The sequence goes on along the minus strand of CM038039.1, from coordinate 147,911,458 downwards.
CCCCTGTTGCTCAAGGATGAGACCCTACCGACTTTGTCCTGCCGCGCCTGCCATTCGGTTTGGGTGAGCAGGAGCTGCCCATCATCGTTGCTGCTGGGGTTGCGCAAACGTGCGCGCTCCCCGTATGCCGTCAAACACCCGACTACTTTCTCGAATGGCATTATGTCGAGGTTGCAGAACTGCTCAATGCCGGCGACCACCTGGTAGTACCTATCGGGTACTGTGTTGAGGAGCTTCTTTACCAGCGTCGCATCGTCGAGCGTCTCCCCCAGATTTGCATACTTCGCGGACATCCCACTGAGTATGCCGGCGTAGTCGTCCAGCGTCTCCCCTTCCTTCATTCGCATGACGTCGAAGTCACTCTTCAACGTCTGCAACCGAGCGGTCTTGACACGATCTGCCCCGACAAACCTTGTTTTGAGGCTGTCCCAGACCTCCTTTGCAGTCGTCTTCTTCGCCACCTGCAACAGGATGTCTTCCGGGAGTGCTTGGAAGAGAAACGCCCTCGCCGTCTTATCCTTCCTCTCGTCCACGTTCGCACCGTCCGTTGCTTCCACTGCATCCCAAATGTCTTGGGCCTGCATCAGTGCTTCCACCTTAATCGCCCAGGTGGTGTAGTTGTTCGTCGTCGTTAGCTGCGGGTAGTTGAGAGATACGCCGCCACCGACCCTTGTTGTCGCAGCTTGAGGGACGATCGCCATTTGCTTGAGATGAAGGCGCCTTGGTGTGCTAACCTGACGCTCTGATACCAGGTGAAGGGGAAATACGAGGATGAGAGAGAGAAGACAGGGAAAAAAAAAAATACTACTACACTTTTGCTGCGCTTCATTCGAAAATAAAAAAGTTTTTACAACTCCGACTTTTTAGGAATCGGTTTATCAAGACGAAACAGAAAACAACAAAAGCTAATCCCCGCGTGATGTGATAAGCCATGCAAACCACGTAACAACCGCGCAGTGAACGCGTCTTCTCTCCGCGCGACTCAGGCAAATCCCATGTCAGGATTATCTCCAACAGTATAGCAGTTCTTTAGGAACGAAAAATAACCACCTATATATATATATATATTTGTAAATTTTGAAGTGCTGGCGCAGCAACTAACGGCTAGCAGGTGAGGAAGAATTGACTGCTGGTGGTAGAGGTGGTGCAGGTGGTGGCGGCGGCGGCCTCTGGACCGAGACACACAGATTTTGGCCTAAAATACAGTAGTTTCCAAAGCTACAAATGAAGTATAACATTCCTTCTTCTTTGAGATCGACGGTCGCTGGCCCTATAAGAAAAGTTCGGAAGGCGTTCTCAGCACTGCAGCTATCAAACTCCCTCTTAGAAACCTGCACAACATTGTAGAGTCCCATCTCGAACCTAAAAACTGGAAGACCATGAGCAACAGCGTATTATGACCCTAAGGAGTGTATCATACATCTGTGAGTTCTGTTGGAAAAAGAAAACTGAGTTATAAACTTTTTCACCTAGTGAGTCACCAACATTGAAAGATTTGTTCTGAGACCAGTTGCTATAGAAATCGTTGCTCGGAGGAATCGTCCATAAGGAGCCCCCTACAATGTGCTCAGTGGCGAGCGAAGATCCAGCGAAGAAAGCAGCCATGACAGCTAACTGAAGTAGAGGAATGGGCCTGGCTTTCATTGATCTTTGTTTCATTTGTACACAAGAATGTTGTGTTTAATTGCCGATGGGGTTGGTTAACGATGAAAGGGAGGGGGAAAGACTACAAGGAAGTGGCAGCAGGCAGTTGGGATCACGTATAGCAGTTCTTTAGGAACGAAAAATAACCGCCTATATATATAGAGAGAGAGAGAGATGGATCGGATCACCATCCCTCGTGGCCTGATTCTGTACAGGTCTAGTTAGATCAGGTCCGAATAGTTGATCAATAGGGAAAAAAGTAATATAATAGTTGATTAATGCTGTAGAGTTATAAAATTTATTTTAATTATCGCTTATACCTCTTCATATCCAAATTAAGGTAAGTGTTGACGTCGAATCCCCGTAGACCGGATGGAGCGGTAGGACCTTTGGTGCACTTTCTTCGAACCCTGCAAAATAGGTCCCTGACCGCAATTTCTCTGATGGGGAACACTCCGATGTCTAATTAAGTAAGGACTCTTGGCAACAAAATGGAGAGTTCTCTTGGAGAAGAGAATGAGAAGTAGCTTAGGGATGAACTCTCTCTCTTATCGTGAATGTCCCCTCTTACCATTATTTATAGTAGTGGCCATATCTGATTCTGTTGGAGCCAGAGTTCATGGTCATGTTGTTGGTTATAACAACTGCATTCACATCTGGAGATTGGCTTTAGAGGCATTCCTTCAACGAGGGCTGAAGTCGAGCTGGTTGATTATCCCATACCTAACCTTTTCGGAGTAGGCTGAAGATATCTCAACCACTCGCATCGTAGCTACCTTCTTCATAGTCTCTTTGGAGTAGGCCGAAGACATCTCGACCACTTGTATCGGAGCTTCCTTCTTCGGAGTGGGCTGGGTTGCTCGCTTCGTACCTGCCTTCTTTGGAACAATTGGAGAAATAAAGTGATCATCTTCTTCAAACTGACCATCTTCGGATTCACCTTCTTCGGACCGGTCTTCTTAGGATCAACCGGTCATGGAGGTGAGCAACTAAAAGATAAGCTTCGGGAGCCCTGGAAGGGTGCCCTAATGTGGTTGAGTCATCTCCGATTCTTTTGGCATGGATGCTTGGTTTAAGAGAGACCCGACCAGACCTCTGAACCATGGGTTAGCCTTAGTTGAGCCGGCGTACTCCAATAGTTGCCCCCCACTCCCAATTAATGAAGAATTATCCGCTTCGAGAAGTGGGAGTGTTAATGATTTATCGTTTACTGGTGAAAAAGGCGTGACTAATGATGGCAAATCTTTGGATCAGTCATTTACCTTAACTGCCCCCTGATTTGATAGTTGTGCGGAGGATAGGTGCCACCCTGTCATTGGTGCTCGAAAGGAAGACGGCAAGTCGACATGCATGCGCTTCCCATTATTAATGTCGGAGGTGCTGACCTTTGGATGGCCGGCCCTTCGTGCAACTTGGGAATTGCCAGTTTTTCTTCTCTCGAAAACGGTCGTTGATTCCGCATCAACTTTAAAGCTGTTGCTCCGGGTTCGAAGCATCGCTTCAACATGTGGCGTTTCTCAATTGGATGGTAGTGAGACATGGGACACGTCCTCTACCCAGATCCCAATTAAAGGATCAGCCAAATCACCATAATAAAAAGAAGAGATGCCACCTGTTGACTGACTCTTTCCTTTTCATGTTCCAATAGGAAAGCGATAGCTATCCTCAACTTGATCTTCGAATCAGATGTCAGTTATGGCGAGCGACCGGACCAAAAATTCGCCATCATTGGTTGTGCTTTTTCTGGCGGAATGCAACAATCCATTAATGCTCTCACTCTTCAAGGTAAATCATTGCTTTGAAAACTGAGAGTGGGGCGCAACTGTTGTGATATGTCGGTTCAGCACAGGCCAATTACTGGTTCAACCGCTTGTCAAGTTCCTTCTGAATCAGACATCTAAACCAGAGCACCCGTAAGAAACTATGTGGGTAGACAAAGCGACGACCTTGCCTTCATCACATCGTAGGATCAGTCTTTGGCCTTGGCCGAAGATGTTAATCCCAAAAAGTTCTACCATGACCAACCATTGATCAGTCTCCTGCACACCGACCGAAGAAGGCCGATCCGAAGAAGACTGGTTTAAAGACGATGCTAGCTTCGCTCCACAATCCATTCCGTAAGGAAAGACTCCGCCACAAATGGCAGTGGTTTCTTTGGCTTGTCCCAGAGAGAACAAACGAAGACATTTTACCAATTCAATGCCGGTCCTTCCTGAAGAAGAGGCCCAAAAGTGAATCTCCAGTTGATCTCAAATCTTTGAACATGGATACGGTGGTTACGATCAACCGCATGGCCACTACCTCCAATCGCAACCACATCGAGGTGGCCACGTAGCCACTAACTCTAACACCAACGATTCCAGACTGACCAGAATCAATTGACAACCACTTATGGTTATACATAGGGTAAAGTTAATCAACCCCGTCTTAACCATAGGTGGGTAAGCCTAACTACACACTGGCACGGCAACTATAAATACTGGTAAGTGGGGACACTCAAGGTACGCTACGTAAGTCTGGAAAAGAGAATACTTTCACCATCTTTCCTTCTCAGAAAACTCTTCATTCTGTGACTGGAACCTATCTCTAACTTGGGCATCGGAGTATCCCTCACCGGAGAAAATCCGGTCAAGGACCTATTTTGCAGGTATATATGGAAGTGAACCGGCAATCCAATGACTCCGCTCAGTCGATGAAAATTCCACGTCAACATTAAGGATGGCAAGATGCTCAATATATTTGTCGTGTGATCGGTACATCTGCTCTCCATGTCAAGCAAGAAGCCTGGCAAGGCACAGAAACAAAAGGTTGACCACAACAATGTAAACCTTGGTATTGTTGGTGTTATTTTTTTGAAAAAACACTGTTAATGGACACCAGTCAAGATGTTTCTGAAGATCATAGCCAGTCAAGAGAGATGTTGCATGGCTTTGCAGGTAGAAGGATTAACAAAAGGGTAGTTTTAATGCAACTGGCGAATCAAGTCTGTGGCTTTGGGCTATAACAATTGCTGTTTGGTTTTGATTGTGGATAGGATCAGGGAAATTTTGGTGACCAAGGTCTTTAATGTTAGAATGCTCATCAGTTGCTGTCCTCTATATGTGCTCCCAACATTAACTTTTATGGGCGCAAATGTATCAAATCAGTTTGGTAACGAGTGACCTTGATTCAACCATCCAGTTTCTTGGTCGTGTTTTACTATTGAACCTAAACCCAATCTAATAACAGATCGGGTTGAGTTAAAATTCAATCCATAACTAAAATTTTCAATCCAACTGGCCATTCAAGTAGGGTCAAGTCTATATATAATCCAATCCCAATTCAAAAAATGTGGATCCAGATATATTGGATCCAAGCCAAGTTCAAATCAAGTCTAGATCAAATATATATAGCTAATTATATTTTAATTACCACATAGCTAACTACTATTAATTATGCATAATAGACAACAAATAATATTATTCTTAAAATAAATTATTATATAAAAATAATTTTAAATTTATCTTTATATTAAAGATATGATCTATTCAAGTCTTAAATAATTATAATTTAAAAGTTCAAATAGGTTCAACTCCCAAAGGTATTACTAAGCTCAAGTCGGATCAAGTTTGATCCAAATCTATTAAATCCAAACTTGACCTAGAAACTGGAAGCGTTCCAATTTTACCAACTCATTAGCAGCCTTAGTTAGCTTGCTTGTCAATGGAGGTGCTACGTAATGCTTGTTCTTTAGTTAGCTTGCTTGTCAATAGAGGTGCTACGTAATACTTGTTCCTTAGTTAGCTTGGTAGTCAATGGAGGTGCTATGTAATGCTTGTTTCTTTGTCTATAATGGGTTGATGCAGCACCAAAGAGACCAATAGGAAAAGCCTAACATTGTTCTTCCATGGATAGATGATATCCCTTGCTCACACCAAATCGGTGCAATGGTTTGCCGATATAGTCCATGCTGGAAGGCGGGCAACTTTGTTGTCCTATCAATTTTTTTCCATTTCTCTAATTTGTGCTTTGTTGTGCATAGGATGCATCAGGTTTCGTGGCTGAAATTGAAATAATTGAAATAGGATTAGATTAGTGTGGGAACCAAATATGGTCATCTTCTTTGACGTATTTAGTTTGTAATTGAAATTGGAATTTGAATCCGAATGAATAATTAAAATATTTTGTAAAATCAATTAAATATAAAAGTATTTTTTGAAAATTATTTTTTAAGTAAATCTAGTAAAGTGGGATTTAAATTCTAGGAGAAGAGTGAGAATTAGGTTTTGGAGGATTATGATGGGAATGAAAATGAAAATGATACTTGTTGCCGCCTACACCACCATGGCTTGTAGCTTGGAGATGACCTCAGATGCCGACCTCGTCGCCCGGAAACCAGCTCGCATGCCCGGACCTGCAAAAGAGAGGAATCCCGGGCCGGGGATCCCGACGGGGGCACTCCGATGATCAAGCCAGTGGCGATCTAGGGGAGCAGATCCTCTCCTGTGGGATCCTTTGGTTGGACTCCATGCTTCGAGGAGGAGAATTTGCTTTAGAAAGAAAGAGTGGAATGAGAGTGGCAGCGGTGGAGGAGAGCACGAGCGGTGATGGCTGTGTCCATTGAGACTCATCCGACAAGTGCTCCGGTAGCCTCAAAGTGCTTCGCCCCTTGCTTGCTCTCCCGTTCGCTTGCCTTGGTTTTCTTACCTTGTTCTAAGACCTCCTGAACCTTCTTTTAGGCCATGGACCCTCCCAGCAACCTATCTCGGGTTCTTCCCTCTCTGCAGGTGTCGAGAGGTCAACATTCGGCAGTGCTCCATGCTGTGTGCCCAGGTGCCTACCCCATCCATGATAGGGAGTTATGTCGCAAGCTTTAACCTCCCATCTGGTCACTCTACTTTGGAAAATTTGGCAGGGCTTCGATCATGGAGTAGCTGCCCTCCTGATTTGAATCTTTTGGGATAATTTCCTCTTTCGGGTGGTGCAAACGGTCAGTTGGAAAGTGCAGTGCCTTGGCCAGGGTACCCTTCCCTATCTGGTGTAAGAAGCAGCTCCCTTCCTTTTGCTTTTGAACCTCCCAAAGCACCGTGGGCTTTGGCCATGGGGCTGGCTTCCAACTGCTGGACCTCTTGTTTGAAGAGAGCTTGGTACGAGGAGAAGGAGCTTGACTTCGATCGAGGCTGGCTCGACCTCGTAGGAGCTGCCTGGCGAAGGACCTCGAAGAAAGCGGGAGCTTGACTTCGACCGAGGCTGGCTCGACCTCGAGGGAGTTGCTCAGTGAAGGAGCTTGAAGAGAGTGAGAGCTCGACTTCGGCCAAGATGGGCTCGACCTTGAGGGAGCCGCCCGGTGAAGGAGCTCGAAGAGAGCGCGAGCTCGACTTCGGCCGGGGTGGACTCGACCTTGAGGGAGCCGCCCAGTGAAGGAGCTCGAAGAGAGCGGGAGCTCAACTTCGGCCGAGTGGACTCAATCTTGAGGGAGCCGCTCGGCGAAAGAGCTCGAAGAGAGGGTCTGATGTGGAAACTTCTGTCAATGTGGCATCCGATTGGATTTGACAGGGACTTTACGTCAGCGATCTTGCCACATCATTTGATCCCCACTCCTAAGTCCTGTTGGTGCACGGTGCTCGGGGTGAAGGGAGTAAATGTAGAGCTGACATGGAAAGGTGGAAATTGGGTGCCATTAATACTGTGATCGCCGACGCTTCGCGGAACCGGCCTTGAGACTAATGCGGGGATGACATGTCGGCTTGTCCGAGGAAGCATAATGATCGACGCAGAACTCGAAACGATTTCAGGTGAACTGAAGTGTCACTCCTCGCTAATCTCGATATATGGGACCAATCCGATGGAGGCGGTTCCAGGGTTTACGGTTGCTGTCTGGCCATTTCGAAAAGAAGGGAAGTTTCCTGAAAACATCTTTTCTTTTGAATTCTTCGTGCCCGCCAACAGACCAGAGCCTTCCTTCTTCTCTCCCCCAACTATCCTTTCCCTTCAAGGCCACCAGGTTCGTCTTCCTCAATCCTTCCTCTTCTCTGGGTAGGTAAAGTTTATCCCGAGGGCCCCTCTAGACTTCATTCATCTTCCTTCCTTGTTCTTCCTTAGGATGGCCCCCTCAGGTCATAGCCACCATCCTTCAAGCAATCCCAATGAGGCAGGGCCTTCTCGACCAAGGACTCTATCCTCCGATGAGGAGGAGGAAGTTCTTCTTCGGGTTCGCAGAAGCCTTCATCCTACCGGGATAGTAATAGGGGAGCCTAAGGCTCGTCTTCCTCCTCCCCTTGTTCCTGAAGTCCCCTCTGACCTTTCTCCTTCGACTGGTCCCGACGGTGTCACTTCGGTGATGACCGGGGAGGACCTTTCGATAATCCAGGAAGCCTTCAGCATCCCAGACTCTATCCGGCTCTTGGTCCTAAGACCAGGGGAATGGGTCACTCTAGTGGCCTGGGCAAGATTGCCCTCTACGAGGAATCCCCCGTAGGGGGTCTTTATTTTCCTTTTCATCATTTTTTTCTCTCTATGCTCAGCAACTACCACCTTGTCCCTACTCAGCTGGTTCCGAATGCAGTTAGGACCATCTTCTCTTTCATTATCCTCTGCAACTTCCACGGGATTGTAGCCCATTTTTCTTTGTTCAGGGCCTTCTTCACCCTGAAACACCACCTGACCGAGGATGGGTGGTGATTCATTTCTCCTTGCCCAAAGGGCATTAAATTTGAACTCCCCTCTTCCATCAATGGATGGAAGAGCAAGTATTTCTTCACCTCCGTTGCAGGGGTTGACTGGGTCTGGAGTGGTTTGGACCGGACTCCAAATCAGAACCCCAAGGTCGAAGTGGCTGATCGAGAGATTTATGACCAGCTTATCATGGACCAAATCCCTTTCCTTGAGGTTCTATTATCAGAGCAGAACTTGTTTGAAGCCAGGGCCAGCCCAATCCGAGAGTTGGGTGAGTTCGGCATTGTTGCCGCCAAAATCATCGTGGCCCGTAGCTACTGTCGACGTCGGATCTCCCCTCGTCTCTTCGAGACCGGCCTACTCTTCGGGACCTGCAAAACAGGGTTAGAGACTCGGGCCAGGGATTCTGATGGGGGCACTCCGACAGTCAAGTCAGTGACGTTCCAAGCGAACAGATCCTCCTGGTCAAGCCCCTGAGATGAACTCCACACTAGGAGGAGTGAATAATGTGTGAGTAGGATGCAAATGTGCTGGAAAAAGTGGGGGCCGAGGTGAACTAGTGATAGTTCTCCTGTGTGGCCTCTTCTCCCTCACTTGCTTGAGTGTGTTGGAGTACGTCCGTTACCTCCCTGTTGAGGGTGTTACTGGCTTTTCTAAGTCTAGGTGGCTGCTAAATGCCTATCTTGGGATCTCCCCTGTATCAGCAGGCGCGTGCGGCAGTGTTCCATGTCGTGGATGAGACTTCTTTCTTGGTTCGTGATAGGGGAACCTGCTATGCGCTCTGACATTCCTTCCGATCGCTCCATTCCAGGAAACTTGGCAGGGCCTCGATCGAGGGGTCGCCGCCCCTGGGATCTGAATCTCCTGGTTGACTTCCTCTTTCGGGTGGTGCAGGCGGTTGGTGGGGAGTGTGGCACCTTGGTCAGGGAGCTTCTTCCTCTTCTGTTGTAAGTGGTAGCTGTGGGCAGTTATTATGGCCTAGAGGGTGCTTCCTTGCAGTTCTTAGGTAGCTCGCCTGTGCCCAAGGAGGGCGGCATCGCTCTCTCGGTGGCCAGCACTTTATCCGTGGTGGAGGCCGAACCGAAGAGACAGGGCTCGACTCTGGCCTAGGGGGCACGACTTGGCAGAAGAGGGCAAGGCTCGACTCCTGCACAGAGGGCTCGACCTCGGAGGGGCTCGACCTGGCAGAGGAGGCAGGGCTCGACTCTAGCCCAGGGGCTCAGCCTTGGAGGGGCTCAATCTGACGGAGGAGGTCAGTGCGTGAAACTAGCCTAGAGGGCTCGGCCTCGGAGGGGCTCGACCTGGCAGAGGAGGGCTGGGCTCGACTCTGGCCTAGGGGGCTTAGCCTCGGAGGGGCTCAATCTGGCGAAGGAGATCGCTTGGCTCTACTAGCCTAGGCATCCCGTCCCGATTTTGCGGGAGCCGACTTGGCAAAGGACGGAACTCGACTTCGACGGGCCGCCTCGATATTCTGAGGGGGCCCGGCCCGGCCAAGGAGTTCGAGGATGAGTGTCCATCATGGCAGCTTTCTCGACTCCTACACAGAGGGCTCGACCTTGGAGGGGCTCGACTCCAGCTCAGGGGCTCGGCCTCGGAGGAGCTCAATCTGGAAGAGGAGGTCAGTGCGCGACTCCAGCCCAGAGGGCTCAGCCTTAGAGGGGCTCGACCTGGCAGAGTAGGGCTGGGCTTGACTCCGGCCCAGTGGGCTCGGCCTCGGAGGGGCTCAATCTAGCGAAGGAGATCGCTCGACTCCGGCCTAGGCATCTTGGTCTTGCGGGAGCCGACCTGGTGGAGGACAGAACTCGGCTTCGATAGGCCGAGCCCTGATATTCTGAAGGAGCCCAGCCCGGCCAAGGAGTCCTAGGAGGAGTGTCCGTCGTGGTAGTTTTCTCTGACATGGTACTTGACAGGGACTACACGTCAGCATTCCGCCACATCAGGCATAAACATTCCTTTCTTCTTCTACAGGTCTCTTCGAGCTCGAGGCTGACCTTAGTTCTTTCCTTCTTGCAGGCATAAAGTTCTCGATGGAGAAACTCATCCAGTCCTCCCAGAAGAGGAGTGCATCGGCGGGACCTAGGGAGTCCCCACCGAAGAGGGCCCGGAATGAGCCCAGCCCGAGGCCTGAGCCTGTTGTAGCCTCCGGCCTAGGCAGAAGGATGGCCAAACCGACCCTCGAACTACCAAGGCAATAGATTTTGCCTTCGGTCTGGGAGTTCGGCATAAACGTGCGGGCTCAGCCCGCTGCTGCTGTCGTTGTTGTGCCTCCACCTCCTAAAGTCATCAAGGTTGAAGCAGAAGGAGAGGAGAGGAGGGAGCCACCGTTGACAGTGCCATCCGGTGTGGCGGTGAGATCTAATAAGGGTTCGGAGACATCTTCAGCCATCCCTGAGAGCACAGTTGCGCCCTCGATGAGGAAGAAAATTAGCTCTCGAAGGGCGCCTATCGAGGTGGCACCAAACTCCTCGATGATCCAGGATCGATCCCTGGCCGAGCATATGATGGACTTTGCCATCCAATCATGCAACCGGCAGGAAAGGGGAGGAAGGCCCTTACTGAATGCCATCCTTAGCACCTTCTGTCATCTCTTCATAGTAGGGCCCCTTGCCTTTTTCCTCCTCATTTTTCATTGTTCATTTTTCATAGCTGACGTCTTCTTTGGTGTAGCTCGGAATGGACCTCCTTCTCATATGCGATTACTGCTCTCACTGGGCCAAAAGGGAGAAATTGAAGGAGTAGGAGATGGCGTAGCTGGTGGCCTAGGCCAGAGAGAAGACTAATATGGCCCAAGAAGTGGAGGAGAAAAACAGGGAACTAAAGGCTGAGGCAGCGAGCACTGAGAGGTGCATCAAGGACCTTGAGACATCCCTGGCCTGGGAGAAGGACTTGTTCAAGCATCAGGCCGAGGAGCTTAAGGCTGAAGTGGCCTAGACAGAAGAGCTCAAGGCCGAAGTGGCATGGACAGAAGAGCTCAAGGTCAAAGTGGCTCGGGCGACGAAACAGGCTCAGGCTCTCCGAGCTCAGCTAGATGCAGCGCAGGCACGGGTTGCCGCTACTGAAGAGAGGGCCACGAGGGCGGTGGCCTTGATGGAGGCCACAAATAAGGAAGCAGCCGAGGCAGTGCCAAACTTCAAGGCTTCGGCAGAATTCATTGACGAGGACCAGGAGGCAGCCACGGACTCGTTCCTCGAAGGCTACGAGTTTTGCCAGTCCAGGGCGGCACAGCTCCTTTCAGAGCTGAACTTGGAGGTGCTCACCTTCCCAGTTGTTCTGTGCGGGGACCTAGTTGAGGCCATGGCCGAAACAGAGGAGGAGCCTACAGCCACCGTCGAAGCAGCTCCATCGGTGAAGGTCCAAGAGGATGCTGTCCTACCTTAACGCCATCCCGAGAAGGAGCTGGCTGAATAGGAACTTTTCTTTTTGCTTCTTATATTTTCTGCTTCCTTTTGGACCGCCCAGCCTGTCCGGTGTCCTAGAATAGTGTAATCATTTCTTAACATTGGATGAAATATCTTTTCGTTTAACTGAGCTCACAGAATTTCTCATCTATTTTTTTTTGTATTCTTGACTGCTTCAACAACCCCTCTTCCTTTTCCCTTCTCTTTTCTTCTTTCCTTTCTCTTTTTTTTTTTGACTACCCATGTACAGGTTCTTGTTATGGTGCCTTGCCTCGAGGTACCAAGTCCTTTGACCCTTTCTAGCAGAGCTCCGAGTATAGAGGGTGGTTAGGAAGAAAGATCTTGAGTTGTTGAGCTGTCCCTACCATGTTGGAAATGGGGTAGCGGGGTTTCATGCATCTCCTTGAAGGAGGCCTGAGTGACCTCAGGTGAAACTGTCTCCAAGTGCCTAGAATGCAACCGAGCTAGGAGGCTGAACACGGGGAGTCCGTAAGGTGCCCCCACCAAGCTGGGACCTGGATAGACAGAGTGCGAGGCTTCTAAAGTCTCCTAGCTTCGAGGTGCGGGGCTTCAGGAGTTTCCCGGCTTGAGGTGCAGGGCTTCAGGAGTTTTCCAGCTTGAGGTATGGGGCTTCAGGAGTTTCCCGGCATGAGATATGGGGCTTCAGGAGTTTTCTGGCTTGAGGTGCGGGGTTTCAAGAGTTTCTCGGCTTGACCTGCCAGACCTAGGGTCATAGTTCGTACCAAAGAAAATTCTTTTATTGATGGAAGGAAGCCTTACATCATTGGTAGTACATCCTCAAATTGTTGGCATTCCAAGTTCGTGGGAACTGGGCACCATCGAGCTCGACAAGGTAGTAAGCTCCATGGGGGAGAGCCTCGACCACCTTGTAGGGGCCTTTCTAGTTTGGGGAGAGTTTGCCACACTCCCGAGGTTGAGAGGCTTTAGCTCGACGCGCAGCACCAAATCTCCTAAGTGAAAGATCTTTGGCCTTACCCACGTGTTGTAGTACTGGGCTACCTGTTGTCGGTAGGCTGCCATCCGGACTCGAGCCTTATCTCTTGTTTCCTCAAGGTGGTCTAAGTTGAGTAGAAGGCGAGTCGAGTTTTCAGCTTCATCATATTGCTTCACCCGCAGCGTGTGCACACCAAGCTCCACTAGGACTACAGCTTCGGCATCAAAGACAAGGTTAAAAGGTGTCTTATCCATGGCTGTTCAGGGTGTTGTGTGGTGGGCCCAAAGGACACTGGAAAGTTCTTCTACCCACCTGCCCTTGGAATGGTCCAACCTGGTTCAGAGTCCCTGGAGGATGGTCCAGTTGGTCACCTTGCCCTCTCCATTAGTCTGTGGGTGAGCCACCAAGGTGAAGCGGTGATGGATATTGAGGTCGGCGTATAACTCCTTGAACTCTCGATTGTCAAACTGTCATTTGTTATCGGTGATGATGGTGTTGGGGAGTTCGAAGCGGCAGACGATCGACTTCCAAAAGAATTGGCCGACCTTAGCCTCGGTGATCCGTGCTAGCGGCTCTGCCTCCACCTATTTGGTGAAGTAGTCAATGGCCACTATCAGGAACTTGTGCTATCCGGATGCATGAGGAAATGGACCAAGGATGTCCATCCCCCACTTGGCGAATGGCTAGGGGGTGGAGAGCTGGGAGAGTGGTGCCGCCGGTTGACACTATATGCAGCCATGGTGCTGGCAACGGTCACACTTTCTCATGAAGTCGGCAGCGTCCTCCCTCATAGTCTTCCAGTAATACCCTTAACAGAGAGCCTTGTATGCTAGCATCCTGCCCCCCACGTGATTCCCGCAGAAGCCTTCATGTATCTCTTGAAGCACAAAGGCCGCCTCTGTGGGTCTCAGGCACTTCAGGAGTGGATAAGAGTAGGACCTGCGATAGAGTTGCCCATCCATCAAGACAAAGCGCGCAGCCTTCTTCTTGATGAGGCCAGCCTCCATGCGGTCTTCTGGCAAGATGCTATTTCTGATGTACCTAATGTACCGGTCTATCCAGTTGGGCTCCGGGGTGACTTGTTGGACCTCCCCGGGAGCCTCATAGCTTGGAGTTTCTAAGTATTCGATATGGGCACACCCTAATGATGAGTCTAGTAGGGTCGCGAGCCTTGAGAGGGTGTCGACATGAGCAATCTCTCCACGAGGGATATGGGAGATGCTGAAGCACCGAAAGCCCACCATGCTCGAGCGTACCTGTTTCAAGTACTTCATCATCTAGGGATCTCTTGCCTCAAACACTCCTAAGACCTATCCGACCACCAGCTGGAAGTTGGTGGAGACCTTCAAGTTGGGTACACCCAGCTCGTGGGAGACCCTTAGTCCTGCGAGGAGTGCCTCGTACTCTACCTGGTTATTGGTTGCTACAAACCGGAAGCGGAGCGTGCACTCAGCCACAACCCCATCACCATTAGCGAGGATGAGGCCTACTCTGCTCCCTTTCGAGTTGGATGCACCATCCATGTGGAGGACCCAGACCTCCTCCTCAGTTCTGGGCTCCATCTGGCGCTCCAGGGTGATCTCTTCCGACTCCTCGCCCATGCCCACGTACTCGATCAGAAAGTCAGCCAACACTTGGGCCTTCTAAGATGGTCTCGGTTGGTATGCAATGTCGAACTCATTAAGTGTCAAAGCTCACTTGGCCAAACATCCAGAAGTATTGGGGTGGCTGAGTATGGCTCTCAATGGTTGGTCCGTCAGGATCACAATTGGATGTGCTTGGAAATATGGCCTGAGTTGCTGAGCAAACATTATAAGGGTAAAAATTAACTTCTCGAAGCGGGTGTACCTGACCTCTGCATCTCGAAGGAGTTTGCTGGCACAATACACCAATTTCTGAGCTTCATCCTTGTCTGTACGGACAAGGACCGAACTGATGGCTCCTAGGGTAACCACCAGGTACAACAAGAGTTCCTCTCTGTCTACCGGCCTGGAGAGCAGTGGTGGTGATGCCAAGAACTTCTTCAGCTCCTCAAAGGCTTCCCTACACTTTTCTATCCAGGTGAAGTCATGCACTTTGCACAGTGCCATGAAAAAAGGCAAGCAGCGGTCAGCAGATCATGAGATGAACTGGCTCATGACAGCAATCTGGCTCGTGAGGTGCTGGACCTGCTTCTTCGAGATGGGGTGCTCCATATCGATAATCGCCTGAACCTTCTCAAGGTTGGCTTCTATTCCCCTCTGGATGACCATGAAGCCTAGGAACTTCCCTGCCACCATGCTAAAAATGCACTTCATCGGATTCAGCTTCATCTGGTGCAGGCAAAGATTTTGGAAGGCCTCCACCAGGTCGACGATGTAATCTGACCTCGGTTTGCTCATGACGAGCATGTCGTCCACATAAACTTGCATGTTCTAACCAATCTGGTCCTTGAAGACTCGATTAACTAGCCGTTGGTATGTGGCACCCGCATTCTTCGGGCTGAAAGGCATCATCCGGTAGTAGTACATCCCTCGATCTGTGATGAAGGCAGTATGCTCCTCATCTCTCGATGCATCCGGATCTGGTTGTACCCGGAGAATGCATCCATGAAGGAGAGTAAGCGGTAACCCGAGGTGGCATCTACTAGTTGGTCGATCTTCGACAATGGAAAGCTATCCTTCAGGCAAGCTCGATTGAGGTCGGTGTAGTCCATGCAAATCCTCCACTTCTCGTTGTTCTTCTTGACCATGGTCTTGTTCGCGAGCCAGCTAGGATACTGCACTTTACGAACAAAGCCGACTGCAAGGAGCTTCTTCACCTCCTCGTTGATCGCCTGTTGCCTCTCCGGGGTGAAGCATCTCTTCTTTTACCAGACAGGGCGGTACTTCGGATCGATGCTCAACTTATGAGTGATGATGTTGGGGGGAGTCCCAGGCATGTCTGCCGCTGTCCAGGCAAACTATCCGCATTCGCTCAAAGGAAACCCAGCAAGTGGCTCCATTTCTCTTCTTGCAGCTGTGCCCCAATCTGTACCTTCTTTGTTGGGTCTGTTCCGAGCAGATACATCAATAGGTGCTCCACTGGGCTACCCATAGGATCCTGCACCCTTTGGTCGAGGTCGTCAATGCTGGGTCCTCCTTGGAAATTTTGGCCCTTGGGATAGCTTGAAGGCAATGTTGAATCGGTTGAGATGCCCCCCTCATTTTTCCTACATCATAAGGAGTGGGAAACTGCACCAATAGCCTCCTGGTGGAGATGACCGTGTCGAGCAGATTGAGCTGGGGGCAGCCACGGATCACGTTGTAGGCCGAAGGAAGTCTAACAACCATGAAGGTCATAATGATAGTGCTCTACCGAAGTGGTGACTGAAAGTGAAAAAGGGGCTTTTGCAGATGCCTATACTAAGCATGCAAGAGCAGGGAGCAGGTAAGTATTTTAAAATAATTTTAAAATAAAAGCGGAAAAACCTGCTCCGCACAGGATCTAACACGATCCGGAAGCATGTACAGATAAAAACATGTCATATAATGGATATGGAATATTTATAAAATATTTTACAAATCCAGATCTATATATGCATGAATTATAAAAATAAAAACAATACCTTATTCCTACCTAGAATAAGTCTGGAATAGACCTGGTATTGCTAGGATAGCGGGAATAACTTTATTCCCATAGACTTCAAGCTCCAGCATGTTGAAGCTCTGTTTTTTTTGTTTCAACAGCAACTATCCAAAGCAAATGGCAGTCCCTTGGTCTCTTCTGCCGGTACAACAGCAAGGGAATATGTTCTTCCTTGTAAGGAGAATGAATTGGGATCAAACCTTCCACGGTTGGGTGCTCTTTGTACTGCAATTTCAGCAAACCTGCAACTTAAAATAAAAACCAAGAACAGCAGCAAATGAGATCGTTCCGGCTCTCAGATGCACTTAGGAGCACCCTCTAGAGGGGAGACGCGCGTCGGGCTCCTCTGATCCAATTTTCAGGCAATGCTAGTCACCGGAAAATCCTTGGATGGTGGGAAGAAGCAGAGCTTTCTTCTTCCAATTGAGCACAAAGAACAGAGGCTTGTGGTTGATGGTTTCTCTTTCAAACACTCAACAAGAGTGAGGCCAAAGAACAGACAATGGATAAAAGGGTCTCTCAGGCGGGTGGAAAGGATGAACAAGCATTCTTTCTCACGGCCTTTTGCTCTCAGTTTTCTACCTCAAAACAGCGCCCCTCAAATTCAGCAGCAGGCAGCAGGTTTTATGAGTGGCGATCAAGGTAAACAACCGGTGGAATGGGGAGCTAAGAGGATGGGAGGGAGAGAGGAAAGGCAGAATGCTTGGATCGTGGCATTAAACGAATTCAATCCAGTTGAATTCGTGGAGAACGGAAGAAGGAGAAGAGACGCCCAAAGCTCTGTTCGGCCATTCAATAAAGACCAGTTGGAAGGGATTAAAAAAAATGGTTTAAAACAATTTAAACCGGGTCAAAGGGTTTTTCAAAAATCCCAAAAGGTGTGAAATGGGTTCAACCATGTAATTAGATCAAAATCTAATTATCAGAAGGTTAGGTCAAGTCTTGGTTAACCAGAAAAAATTCCTGATAAACCGGGACAAACTCTGAATGACCCAAACCCGAGGGCAGTCCAATGTGCTCAATCAAACCATCACCGATAAGATTCCTAATCAAATACCGGTAACTGGATCAGGGAGTTATCCTCTATGGTGTGTGACCTCACAGGTTCGAACCTAGGCGGTAGCACTGGAATAATTCCAGTACCAGCACAAGATACCATCTAGTAATGGGTCCCGGCGTCCGGATAGGTCGAAGATGCGAGAGCAATCGAACCTCTGGCATATGGTTACCGTATAATTCATCCCTTTGACCTCTAATGCTCAGGACGACTGAGATTGGGCTGCCAACCCAGACAAAGTCAGTCCACTACGTGTCTCAACCTCGCAAGCCCAGTGACTCTTCACTAGGGCTACCCCGGTAGAGGATTTGCTAAATTGAAATACTGCGAGACATTCAATCCAAACTGTTTGGATAGGTCAATTCCATCTTGGTCCATCACTGCTCCACAAGTACTTGCCTGTACCCAGAAACCTTCCGTCACCGGATTAAAAATCCGGGTAGTCCGGCACCAAAGCACGGGGAGTTGCTTGCAAGCTACCATGATGACCTCAGGTCAGAGGGACACATATACCCATATCCTATCATGGGTATCCCTTTGGCAGAAAGGGGCTGCACGGAGTCACGTTCAATGAGATATCACATATCCCACGTGCAGATCACATCAGTGTCACCACACTCATTTGGTCAAGAGGACAACCAAACGATGTGAACTACAACAACCTATACTTGATATATTGCCATCCAGTACAATGTATCCTTTAGTTGTGAACCTGGTTTAAGGACCACTCGATACATCCTCTCTGTATCGAAGTCAGTGTAGTCCTAAGGACTTCATCACATGGAAAGAGTTCATTTTAGGGAAATAATATGTGATGAGATGCCAAATTTTATTAATTCATAAAAAGAATACAATACTGAACACAACCGCCTACAACCCAGGCGATTGACTTTGGGACGCAATTCCCAACAACTCCCACTTGTACTAAAGCCAATCAGAAGAGTATATAATACCCATTTCCCATTTACAATAGTCGAACTCTTTTATTCCGAGGGCTTTAGTGAAGGGGTCGGCTAGATTTTCTTTTCCATCGATCTTTAGAAGATTGATGTCGCCTCATTCCACGATCTCTCGTACGAGGTGGTAGCGTCGCAGAATGTGCTTGGTGTGATGATGAGCTTTAGGCTTTTTAGCTTGAGCAATGGCTCCAGTGCTATCACAGTACACCGGAACAGGACCATCTAGGGAAGGTGCCACCCCTAGCTCTCCAAGGAACTTCTGCAACCATACAGCTTCCTTTGCTGCATCTGATGCTGCAATATATTCTGCTTCACATATCGAGTCTGCAATAGTTGCCTGCTTAGAACTTTTCCAGCAGATCGCCCCTCCATTCAGGGTAAATACAAACCCTGACACACTCTTGCTATCATCTCTATCCGATTGGAAACTGGAGTCAGGGTACCCCACAAGTTTCAAGTCAGGTTCTCCATAAATTAGCCATTGATCTTTAGTATTTCTTAAATACTTAAGGATGGACTTAACCACCTTCCAATGCGCCTCACCTGGGTCAGACTGGTATCTGCTCACTACTCCTAGTGAGTATGCCACGTCAGGTCTAGTACATGTCATTGCATACATGATAGAGCCTATTGCAGAAGCATAAGGTACTCTACTCATGCGCTCTCTTTCCTCAGGAGTTGTCGCACAATCCTTCTTGGAAAGAATAATTCCAGAACCTATCAGAATATAGCCTTTCTTGGAATTTTCCATGCTGAACCGTTTCAGCATGGTGTCAATGTACATAGACTGGGACAGTCCCAAAAGCTTCTTAGATCTATCTCTATAGATCTTCATACCTAGTATGTAAGAAGCTTCACCCAAATCCTTCATGGAGAACTGAGATGACAACCAGACTTTTATTCCTTGTAATGCTGCAACGTCATTCCCGATTAGGAGAATGTCGTCAACATACAGTCCTAGGAATACAACCACTGAACCGTTAACCTACTTATAGATGCAGGGTTCTTCTCCGTTCCTAACGAAGCCATATGATTTGATACATCTATCAAACCATAAATTCCAACTTCGAGATGCTTGCTTGAGTCCATAAATGGACCTCTGCAACTTGCATACTTTTGATTCATCTGTGGATGTGAACCCTTTAGGCTGTATCATATACACCTCCTCTTCCAGTTCCCCATTTAGGAAAATGGTTTGGACATCCATTTGCCAGATCTCGTAATCAAAAAATGCTGCCAAAGCAAGCATGATCCGAATGGACTTGAGCATTGCCACAGGGGAGAAAGTCTCATCATAATCGATACCATATCACTGACGATACCCCTTGGCAACCAGACGGGCTTTATAGGTCTCTACCTTCCCATCTGCGCCCCTTTTCCTCTTGAAGATCCATTTACACCTGATGGGTTTTATTCCTTCAGGCGGATCAACCAATGTCCAAACATTGTTGATTTCCATGGACTCCATTTCGGATCGCATGGCTCCAAGCCATGCCTCAGAGTCAGATCTCTGAAGTGCATCCATATAGGTGATCGGATCCTCATTGTTCTCATCGAGCTCAATGGGATCGCCGTCCCGGACCAAGAAACCATAGTATCCATCTGGCTGACACGGTATTCTACCTGATCTCCTAATGGGTTCTGGGTGTGATTCAATCACAGCCGGTTCTACGATGTCCTTAGAGTGTTCAGGTTCTTCTATTGGCGAACTTCATCAAGTTCAATCTTAAAAGCTATAGTTCCTTCTCCAAGGAACTCCTTTTCCAAAAATATAGCTCTAAGAGCAATGAACACCTTTTGTTCATTCTCCAAGTAAAAGAAATACCCTTTGATTTCTTTAGGATAACCAATGAATAAACACCGATCAGACCTAGGACCAAGTTTGTCTGAGTTTAAACGCTTTACGTAAGCCAGACAACCCCAGACCCGAAGGTGTGAGATTGAGGGTTTACGTCCAGTCCACATCTCATACGGAGTGGAGACAACAGACTTACTTGGAACATTATTTAATAAGTAACAGGCTGTCTGAAGTGCATACCACAAAAGGATAGCGGCAAAGTTGCAAAACCCATCATGGATCGAACCATGTCCAACAAGGTTCGATTCCTCCTTTTGGACACACCATTCAACTGTGGTGTTCCTGGAGGAGTCCACTGAGAGAGAATTCCATTCTCCTCAAGATATGTCAAAAATTCACCAGATAAGTATTCACCACCTCGATCAGATTGAAGGGTTTTAATACTTTTTCCAGTTTGCTTTTCTACTTCATTATTGTATCGTTTGAACATTTCAAACGACTCAGACTTATGTCTCAATAAAAAGACATAACCGAACCTTGAAAAGTCGTCTGTAAAAGTAATGAAATATTTGTATCCTCCTCTGGCACTAACTGTCATCAATCCACATATATCAGTATGTATTAGACTTAGAAGTTCTGTAGCTCGTTCACCTTTTCCGGTAAAAGGTGACTTGCTCATTTTACCAACTAAACAGGATTCACAAGTGGGCGGTGATTCAGAATCACCGACCTCGAGGAGTCCATCTTCTCGCATCTTGTTTATCCTATTTTGGTTAATATGAAGTGCCAAAGATACAAATCGTTGACATTATCTAACCTTGGACGTTTGCTAGAAGTGTACATTACACTAACAGGCCTTGATAGTACATATATGCCATTATTTAATCTAGCTTTCATTATCACAGAGTTATTCAAAATAACATTGCAAAAATCTTCCTTTATTGATAGTTCAAAACCATAATTGGCCAAAAGGCCGACAGAGATTATGCTCATAATGAAACTAGGACAATAGTGACAGTCGACTAGTTCGACAATACAAGACTCAAAGACAAGATGCAGGACTCCGACCGCCAGTATTGGAACACGACTTCCATTCCCGATGCTTAGAAACTGTTCTCCATCTTCAAATCTTCTGCTAACTTGAAGTCCCTGTAATGAATTACAAACATGAATTGGACTACCAGTATCCAATACCCAGTTAGCAGTATCAACAATAGAGTAATTACAAGGTTTTATCATATAAATACCTTGTTCAGCAGACTTCTGCTTCCTCGGCCTGTTCGGATCAAGGGATGCAATATAAAAAGGACAGTTTCTCTTCCATTGTCCCTTCTTCTTGCAGTAGAAATATTCTGCAGAAGAATGATCAGCCTTATACTTCCTGGTCTGACTAGGGCCAGAAGCATTCTGTACCTTCTTTCCTTTTTTATTTGTTTTCTTCTTCCCTTTCTTAAAGGGACGACGACCTCTACTTCCTCCCACTAAATTCACCACCCCCTTATTCAGTTGGTGGTCTTTCTCGAAAGTCTGCAGCAACCCCAAAAGATCATGGTAGTTGACTGCAGGCTTGTTCATTCTATAATGATCGAGAAAATCAAGATAGGAGGAGGGAAGAGAATTCAGGATCGCATCCTTGCCGAGCTGCTCGTGCAAGGGGCATCCGAGTTTGCCCATCTTTTCAATCAGCTCGATCATGTACAATACATGATCAGTGACTGAACCACCATTCGGCATCTTGGAGTTGTAGATGGCACAAGACACTTTGTACCATTCTACATCATCCGGGGTGCCGAAGGATTCCTTCAACTTTTGAAGGATTTCATCAGGTTGGGCCTCCTCGAATTTGCGACTGAACTCGTCATTCATCACCGCTAACATAATGCAATGGACAGTAGTCCGATCAGAGACCCACTTCAGATAATCATCTCTGACCGCACTCCATGCATTTGCGGGAGGGATTTCAGGTGCCGGATCCGTTATCACATAAAGGATCCGTTTATGCTCCAGAACGATTCTCAACCTTCGATACCAACTATCGAAGTTATGACCCTTTAACTTCTCATTATCGAGAAGTGACCGAAGCGATAAATTGGAAGACATCTGAAAAGAAAATAAGACCAAATTAGTGTATGAATTAATATTTTAACCAAAAGACTTGGACTTTAGTCTAAAGGTTTCTCCCACTAATTTTTTAGATTGGTAGCCTCTAACTCCAATCCTTGAAAACACTTTTTCAAGTGGGTACTGAAATCCAATAGGCCTCGCATGAGCCCGACTTTGGCCGGCTCACCCATACGAGCCTAAAGGTAGGTTCGTAAACCAATTGCTTCCCTAAACAATTTTCAGTATTTCTTTTTGCTCCAGAGAACACCTCAATCGGCCTTGGGGCCTCCTATTGCGAGTCTCTGGTTAGGTCCAACCATTAAAATGACAAATTCAATGCTTCAAGCTAACTAAAGACCAAGCCCAACTTTGGCCGGCCCACCTGGTCCCGTTAAGGAGGTTGCACTGAACCATCATCGATCAGATAGAAATTTCAGTCGCTGGATGTACACCCGTTCTTTGGAACTGCCGATGCACACCAAGCTAGTGGACACATTTCTAACTGACTTAATGGGAGGCTAAGACACTGTCAACACCTTGACTTAGTCTTTTTAAGGACCTAATAATTTTAGAGAATTTTTAGTTTGTGATAGATGAAAGAGACAGGAAACATGGATCATTCTCTCACTGAACGAATCAGTTTCCAGGAGAGTTGAATCAATTTAACAATTGATCCATGGGCACCTAAAAATCAGTTAGACTGATCAACCTAGGTGACATGGGTTAACACGAGTCAATTAGCTTTTCCCATCAGTTCTGGTTGACACGACTAGCCAGGTAGGTGAGATCATGGGTGAGTATCCGCCATTAACCATCTTTCCAAGACACCAACCAAGTTGGCCAGGAAAGAGATAGCCTCATGCAACCATGATCACTATGCCAAACCTACCTCGACACCAGTCAGTTTATCAGACTCGATCAGACTAGCCAAAAGACTCGGGCATCCACTGAGCCACTAATTGGATCCATTTTAGATGAATAGATCAACTAATCTAACTATTAGATAGTTTTAAAGAAGGACCTTAATCAACTTTTGATTAATCTTCTTTTATCCAGTTCAACTAAACCTAGGTCTAACCCAAGTAAGGACCCAATTAGATAACTAACCCAATTAACCCAAAATGGCTTATTCATGTCAAATTAGATTTCATAAACCTAATAATTTTATTTTAATAAGCCATACAAATAATCAAAACATTTTTAATTAAGTGTCAATGTAAAACATTTTTTTTACATAACAATTCATGCACCATATCTAGATATATATTTTATAAACATTTCATAGCCCAATAATCAACAAACATGTCACAACAGTATCTAAACTAAAATAATTTTTAATTCGAAGATTTCCTTAAAGGATCCTTCTGAAGAGGCCAATATAGACGATCCGCATCGTGTCAAAAACACACGGTCATGGTGAAGGTCTCAACTAGGTTCCTAAAAGTACTATCAGAATACAAAAATAGATTAAACTATTTTAATCTAATACATGCATCAGGATAATGTTACTACTGTAACCTGGCTCTGATACTGAAAGTGAAAAAGGGGCTTTTGCAGATGCCTACACTAAGCATGCAAGAGCAGGGAGCAAGTAAGTATTTTAAAATAATTTTAAAATAAAAACGGAAAAACCTGCTCCGCACAGGATCTAACACGATTTGGAAGCATGTACAGATAAAAACACATCATATAATGGATATGGAATATTTATAAAATATTTTACAAATCCAGATCTACATATGTATGAATTATAAAAATAAAAACGATACCTTATTCCCGCCTGGAATAGACCTGGTACTGCTAGGATAGTGGGAATAACTTTATTCCCGTAGACTTCAAGCTCCAGCACGTTGAAGCTCTGTTTTTTTGTTTCAACAGCAACTATCCAAAGCAAATGGCAGTCCCTTGGTCTCTTCTACCGGTACAATAGCAAGGGAATACGTTCTTCCTTGTAAGGAGAATGAATTGGGATCAAACCTTCCACGGTTGGGTGCTCTTTGTACTACAATTTCAGCAAACCTGCAACTTAAAATAAAAACCAAGAACAGCAGCAATTGAGATCGTTCCGGCTCTCAGATGCACTTAGGAGCACCCTCTAGAGGGGAGACACGCGCGCGGGCTCCTCTGATCCAATTTTCAGGCGATGCTAGTCATCGGAAAATCCTTGGACGGTGGGAAGAAGCAGAGCTTTTTTCTTCCAATTAAGCACAAAGAACAGAGGCTTGTGGTTAATGGTTTCTTTTTCAAACACACAACAAGAGTGAGGCCAAAGAACAGACAATGGATAAAAGGGTCTCTCAGGCGGGTGGAAAGGATGAACAAGCATTTTTTCTCATGGCCTTTTGCTCTCAGTTTTCTGCCTCAAAACAGCGCCCCTCAAATTCAGCAGCAGGCAGAAGGTTTTATGAGTGGCGATCAAGGTAAACAACCAGTGGAATGGGGAGCTAAGAGGATGGGAGGGAGAGGGGAAGGTAGAATGCTTGGATCGTGGCATTAAACGAATTCAATCCAGTTGAATTCGTGGAGAACGGAAGAAGGAGAAGAGACGCCCAAAGCTCTGTTCGGCCATTCAATAAAGACCGGTTGGAAGGGATTAAAAAAAATGGTTTAAAACAATTTAAACCGGGTCAAAGGGTTTTTAAAAAATCCCAAAAGGTGTGAAACGGGTTCAACCATGTAATTAGATCAAAATCTAATTATCAGAAGGTTAGGTCAAGTCCTGGTTAACCAGAAAAAATTCCTGATAAACCGGGACAAACTCTGAATGACCCAAACCCAAGGGTAGTCCAATGTGCTCAATCAAACCATCACCGATAAGATTCCTAATCAAATACCGGTAACTGGATCAGGGAGTTATCCTCTATGGCGTGTGACCTCATAGGTTCGAACCTAGGCGGTAGCACTGGAACAATTCTAGTACCAGCACAAGATACCATCTAGCAATGGGTCCCGGCGTCCGGATAGGTGAAGATGCAAGAGAAATCGAACCTCTGGCATATGGTTACCGTATAATTCATCCCTTTGACCTCTAATGCTCAGGACGACTGAGATTGGGCTGCCAACCCATACAGAGTCAGTCCACTACGTGTCTCAACCTCGCAAGCCCAGTGACTCTTTACTAGAGCTACCCCGACCGAGGATTTGCTAAATTGAGATACTGCGAGATATTCAATCCAAACTGTTTGGACAGGTCAATTCCATCTTGGTCCATCACTACTCCACAAGTACTTGCCTGTACCCAGAAACCTTCCGTCATCGGATTAAAAATCCGGGTAGTCCGACACCAAAGAACAGGGAGTTACTTACAAGCTACCGTGATGACCTCAGGTTAGAGGGACACATATACCCATATCCTATCGTGAGTATCCCTTTGACAGAAAGGGGCTGCACGGAGTCACGTTCAATGAGATATCACATATCCCATTTGCAGATCACATCAGTGTCATGACACTCATTTGGTCAAGAGGACAACCAAATGATATGAACTACAACAACCTATACTTAATATATTGCTGTCCAGTATAATGTATCCTTTGGTTGTGAACCTGGTTTAAGGACCACTCGATACATCCTCTCTGTATCGAAGTCAGTGTAGTCCTAAGGACTTCATCACATGGAAAGATTTCATTTCAGGGAAATAAAATGTGATGAGATGCCAAATTTTATTAATTCAAAAAAAGAATACAATACTGACCACAACCGCCTACAACCCAGGCAATTGGCTTTGAGACACAATTCCCAATAGTGACCTGGTATTAACGGGAAGAGTGATCTCCCCTTCAACTCCCATAGAGTCCCTAGTAAAACCGACAAGGGGATTGTGAACGGGCCTTAATTGAGTAGGGGATAGATTCATCATAGAGAAGCATCGTAAAAAAGAACATCAGTCGAACTTCCACTATCAACCATAATCCATTTTACAGGATGCCTGGCAATCATCATCTCGACAACCATGGCATCATTGTTTACATTTTGATTCCCAGGTCCCTCCTCCCTCATAAAGGGAAGTACATTTTTCGAACTCTCTCCCTCCCGGTTCCTCTTGGAAATGCGCTCTATTCTCCAATATATCATATCCACAGGCTTCTCGGTGGGTCGGTTGTCAACTGCTGGGATAGGGGGAAGAGCAGCAAGTGCTTGAGGTTCTACCGGGATCTTGCCCCCCATAAATTTTTCGAGGTAGCCCCTCCTTAGTAGGTCTTCAATTTCTCTCTTGAGGTGGCGGCACTCCTCGGTGTCATGGCCGTGGTCGCGATAGAACTGGCAATACTTTGTCTTATTGCGACTGTTGGATGGCCTCAGTGGGAGAGGGTGGCGCAAGTGATGATCGCCCTCAATCTCCATGAGGATCTTCGACCTTAGGACGAGGAGAGATGTGTATCTTTCTTCTGGGATGGGGCCGCTCTTCGGCTTCGACTCTGGATGGAAGTTTGGGGTGGTCGGTCCGGGCTTGCGCATCCCGGGCATCTCCCCCAGAGGTTGCTTCTTCAGTGGCTTCCCATCTAGCTCCCTCTTCGTACGATTCGCCTCCTCGATGCGGATGCACTTGTGAACGTGAAGGAGGAGGTCGGAGTATGTCTTCGGTGGTTTTTTATCCAGAAAGTAAATAAGACAGGAGATCTTGAGTCCCCTCTTCAACGTTAGCATGGTGACTGGTTCATCCAAGTTATAAATTTTCAATGCGGCAACTTTGAAGCAGGTCACATAGTCTCGCAAGGGTTCGTGGTCCTATTGCTTGATGGAGAAGAGACTGTCTACTTTTGGTGGCACCTTTCGGTAGGCGTCAAAGTGGGCCACAAACTTCCTTTCTAGTTGGGAAAAAAAGTTGATGCTTTTAGGCTTGAGGAGGGTAAACCAGACTCGAGCTACCTTCCGGAAAGTGGATGGGAAGGCAATGCAGAAGAGGGCGTCGGTCGCCCCTTGGACCCTCATGAGAGCCTTGTAGCTCTCAAGATGGTCCAGCGGGTCGGTGGTCCCATCGTAGGGATCCACTTATGGAATGAGGAACTGGCTTGGGATTGGCTCCTCTTGGATTTCTAGGAAGAAAGGGGGACGAGCGTCATGGCACGCAGGCTCACGAGAGGAGCCCTACAAGTTCACAAACTGGTGGGATAGATCCACCAGCTTACGCTCCTACTCCTCCAGGCGCTTTTTAGCCATGAGCCTGATGGTCTCGTCGGTGGAGCCTTCCACCGAGATCGATGGAGGAGATGAAGATGACAGCCGAGGGAGGTCGCGACGGGGGGCCTTGCCTCGATGGCCTCGGTGGTCCTTATTAGCTGCCTGCTCGAGGGCCAGAGATCGGCTCTCCCGATCGACTGACTCGGTGCACTATCTCTTCGTTGGGATTCGGTGGCTTTCCCGGGGGTCTATCATGGCCCGCGGCAGCAACGGCCTTCCTTGGAAGGAACACAGGCTATCATGGGGTACAGCATCTTTAGCTGTAGGGGTCCCTGGCTATTGATGGGTGGCTAGGGATCGGTGCTGATGTTGCAACTGTCGCAATACCATAGTCATAATCTGCATCTGCTGGGCGAGCATGGTCAACTGGACATCCATCGGAGGCGGTTGTAGTGGAGCGGGGGGCTCCCTTTCTGGACTGTGTGGGCCCCCATGAGAAGGGGGGTCTCCCGCCGGTTGGTGGAGACCTCCTGCACGTGCGTCATCAACAAGTTTTGAGTGGAGTTGCACGTGTGGGGAATGGCCTAGATCAGACTATGTTCTGCCCCCTACCTGGCACGTCAATCTATTGCTGCCTACACCACCGTTGCCTGTAGCTTGGGGATGACCTCGGATATCGACCTCATCGCCAGGAAACCAGCTGCGTGCTCGGACCTACAAAAAAGAGGAGACCCAGGCCGGGAATCCCGGTGGGGGCACTTCAACGATTAAGTTAGTAGCGATCTAGGAGAACAGATTCTCCCTTGTGGGTCTCTTTGGTTGGACTCCATGCTTGGAGGAGGAGAATTTTCTTTAGAAAGAAAGAGTGGAATGAGAGTGGCAGCGGTGGAGGAGAACACGAGCGGTGATAGCTGTGTCCATTGAGACTTGTCCGACTAGTGCTCCGGTAGCCTTAGAGTGCTTTGCCCCTTGCTTTCTCTCCCGTTCGCTTGCCTTGGTTTGCTTATCTTGTTCTAAGACCTCCTGAACCTTCTTTTAGGCCATGGACCCTCCTAGTGACCTACCTTGGGTTCTTCCCCCTCTGCAGGCATCAGGAGGTCAACGTTCAGCAGCGCTCCATGCTGTATGCCCAGGTGCCTTCCCTATATGTGATAGGGAGTTATGTCGCAAGCTCTGACCTCCCATCTGGTCGCTTTACTTTGAAAAATTTGGCAGGACCTCGATCAGGGAGCAGCCGCCCCCATGATTTGATTCTTTTGGGATGATTTTCTCTTTTGGATGGTGCAAACGGTAGGCTGGGAAGTACAGTGCCTTGGCCAGAGTGCCTTTTCTATTTGGTGTAAGTAGTAGCGGGAGTATTCATAGCATCCTGGGAGGTGGCGTTGTCCCCTTCCTTCTGCTTCTGAACCTTCCGAAGTGCCGTGGGCTTTGGCCACCGGGGCAGCTTCCGGCTGTTGGACCTCTCGTTTGAAGAGAGCTTGGTCCGAGGAGAAGGAGCTCGACTTTGGCCGAGGCTGGCTCGACCTCGTGAAAGCCGCCTGGTGAAGGAGCTCGAAGAGAGTGGGAGCTCGACTTCGGCCAAGGCTGGCTCGACCTCGAGGGAGCCGCCTGGCGAAGGAGCTCGAAGGGAGCGGGAGCTCAACTTTGGCCGAGGCTGGCTCGACCTCGAGGGAGCCGCCTAGTGAAGGTGTTCGAAGAGAGCGGGAGCTCGACTTCGGTCGAGGTGGGCTCGACCTCGAGGAAGCCGTCAGGCGAAGGATCTCGAAGAGAGCGGGAACTCGACTTCGATCGAGGTGGACTCGACCTCGAGGAAGCCGTCCGGCGAAGGAGCTCGAAGAGAGCGGGAACTCGACTTCGATCGAGGTGGACTCGATCTCGAGGGAGCCGCCCAGCAAAGGAGCTCGAAGAGAGGGTCTGACATGGCAACTTCTGCCAAGATGGCATCCGACTAGATCTGACAGGGACTCTATGTCAGCGATCTTGCCATATCAATACTTTTCCCAACTAAATGGCTAGAGTGGAAATCTCATTCCCATTCACATTTCAAAGACTTCCTCACCAAATATATCCTTAATATAGGGTTTAATTTGGCTTCACACTTACTCGATCTATGCTCAATTAAAGGTTAGGTGACATTTTCAATTAGTTTAAAATTTAAAAAAACAAAAAACAGAAGCGATATTTCTTGGAAAGTTTATCTAACAAAAATTTGATTTTGTAAGCTTGGTTTATTGGGTTATTGATTTGGTTGAGATAATTTTCACCTTTTTCAGGCTTAAATTGTGCATTCTGTATTTGGGCATTCTTGTATTGCTACCACTATTGGGTGGGTAACAACTCGGAGGGCGATCCTAGCTAAGAGGGAAACTAACCGGTGGAGGATGATCCAAATGGAGGGTCATGCGACAAAATATCTCAAAAAATATGGGAAAGAGTCCTATTGTTGGAACTCGGAATAAGCGCTAGTGAAAAAAGGGTCAAAGGGGGAATTATTTTGAAAAAGGGTAGTAGCTGCTTTGAATCCCACCCAAATAAAAAGAAGTTTAGCATATAGTATAGAGCGAGGTTAAAGAGAAATGCCCTGGGCTAAAAGTAAAGTGCCATCACTATCCCTTATTATAAATGCTGCACGACTACTATCTTTCTGAGCAGCAACATCAAAGTTTATCATTAAAATCCTAAAGATAGAAGGCAACCAAGCTGGCAGGTCAGAAGAAAGAATGTGCCGCGGCACATGAAAGTTGTCCCAGTTGCTTGAATAGGGATTTAATATGGAATTATTATTAGAATGTAACAAATATAAGGGAACCTGATGAACTAGTTGAGAAGGAGAGTTATTTTGCTACTGGAAGATCCGAGCATTCAAATTAGTTAAGCCATGATACCCACGCTTTCTTCCTGTTCTCTACTAGAGCATGTCTTAATAATGTAATCAATGCTGGCAAAGAGACAGTACGAGTTAGCTCAGAAAACATGGCTAAATGAGTCCAACATTGCTGAGCAAATTAGCATGTCTTAATAATGTAATCAATGCTGGCAAAGAGACAGGACGAGTTAGCTCAGAAAACATGGCTAAATGAGTCCAACATTGCTGAGCAAATTAGCATGTAGTAATAACATGATCTTCATTTCTTCTATATCAGCACATAGGTCATAATAGAGCAATGAGTTTGATAAGATACCATGAGCATGAAGATAAGATTTATAAGGCAAGCATTCCCCGAAAAGCTTCTAAATGAAACATTTGACCCTCATTGGCACAAGAAGCTTCTCCGGACATAATGTTGAGGTGAGAAGGTTGGTCGGTAGTACGAAGCACAGGAGAAATGTTAGCTGAAGACTGTTGGATCAATGTCACCACAACGCCCTACCTGAAAAAACATCCGTGCGCAATCCACGAAAGAAAAGACAAAATCCATGAGGAGACAAAAAAAAAAAAAAATGTATGGAACCTAGCAGAGAAACCAAAAAAAAAAAAAAAAATCCGTGCACGGGACGAGACGCGCGCGGGACGATTCTAGCATAATCTTTACAGATCTCAATATGATTGACGGTCACGAGCAGCGTTGTAATTAAACTGTAATTGGGAGAGTTACAGGACTCCGATTTGAACTCCGTTCGGACCATTAGACTCCTTGTGAGATGCTGTACGCAGTAGAGGCTACAAATTCATGGGCAAAGATATAGACAGAGTGAGAGGATGAAAAAGTGATGAGAGGTCTCTTGTAAAGGGCTGATTGAGAGCTTGAGAGAAGGATTTAGGATTTATTGTTGAGAGATACTTGTATGGAGTCGAGAGAGAGTTCAATCTGTAAGTTTATTTTTCATAGTGAAACCTTTTGCATGCCCAAAAAATTATATTTGTTATTATCTTTTCTTATTTCTCTTGTGGTATCGACATCGACAATCAACGATCCCGTTTCACTTCCGCAACAACCGGTATCAGAGCCAGTTGATATCGATCCCAACAACTAGTATCAGAGCCTAGGTTGTCCATGGTTGATCGAGATCGAAGAAAATGAAGAAGTCAAGTACAATTAAAATGAAAATCAGCAGGTTTGATGGGAAGAGCAACTTCTCCCTCTAGCAAGCGAGGGTGAAAGACGTGCTTATCCAGCAAGGGCTGATCGACGCTCTCATATGCGAGGAGAGACTAGACACCATAGAGCAGAAAACCTGGAAATGGCTTCAAATGCAGGCGGTAAGCACAATCCACTTGTACCTGGCGGATGATGTGGTGATCCGTGTACTGAACAAGTCTTCCCCGACGGCGTTGTGGGAGAAGCTGGAGGAGCTGTACATGGCCAAGTCCCTCACCAACACCTTGTTCCTTTGGAAACAGTTTCATCAATTGCGAATGGCCAAGGGACAGAGTGTGCAGGAGCACCTAAGCAATTTCCAGAGGATCCTCACCAATCTCCTCAGTGTTAGTGAAAAAGTTGAGGAGATGACCTGGGCACTTGTATTGCTATCATCCCTACCGCAGTCCTTCAAGTACTTGGTGACTGCTCTTCTAATGAGAAATTGCACTATCAAGATGGAGGAGGTGACATCGACGCTACTTCAGAACGAGGTTCTCAAGAAGGAGAACCAGGCTTCGAGTTCAGGTAGGAATTCAGTGTTGGCAGTTTCTGGAGGTGTAGGCGACCGGAGGTGAAGTGACAAAGGATCGCGAGAAGGACGGTCCAAGTCAAAGGATGCCAGCAAGATCAGGTATTTCCAGTGCGATGAGTTGAGGCATCATGTTAGAGATTGCCACAGCTCAAGGATCGGATGAGGGCTATCAAGGCGGTGGCCGATAGCGACGACGACGGATACATCAGCGATGTATTCTTAGAATCTGACAAGGTATCCCCTTCTTCCCAATGGGTTTTGGATTCTGCCTGTCTATACCATGTTTGTTGCAGGGAGGAGTTGTTTGACTCTCTAGATAGTAGAGAGGGTTATGTCCACATAGTATATAGATCTAGCTGTGTGATCACAGGCATCGGGACAGTCAGCTTGAAGGCACATGATGGGATAGTGAAAAAACTGGGTGAGATCCAATGCGTACTCAGTTTTAGCAAGAATATAATTTTTCTCAGCAAACTGGACTAAGCGACTTCATGTGGAGAGTCGGTGATGGAGTCCTAAAGATCTTGCATGGCAATAGGATTGTTCTACAAGGGAAGAAGCGTGGGGGTCACTACCCCTTTACAAGAAGTCCTGTGCAAGGTGGAGTCCCTAGTGTAGACAGGAGTCCAGTACGAGGTGGAGCTCCAACAGAAAGTGGATCAGGCACGGGATGCAAGACTCGAGAGGACTATAGGCGACGTCACAAAGTAAAGTTCATATTGCCGTAAGAGACTTTCCTGAGCAGGTCTTAGGTCGAGGTGAGCATAGCACATGACGAAGATGGAATCGTGCAGTCTGTCTCGACTCCCATGTTTGCCCATCATGATTAGGCAACAGTCCCAGGGCTTGGGGGTGTTAGAATCCTTAAAAGCTCTTAAGTCAGGTGAAGGCGGTGCATTGAGTCGAGGTGGAGGTTGTTGGACCAATGGCACCTCAACGCCCCACTTGAAGAAACATCCGCACGCGACCCACGGAAGAAGAAACAAAACCTAGAAGGAAACAAAAAAAAATGCATGGGGCCTAGTAGAGAAACCAGAAAAAAGAAAGAAACCCGTGAGCAATGCGATTATGGCATAATCTACATGGATCTCAATGCGATTGACGACCATGAGCAGCGTTGCATTCAAACTGCGATTGGAAGAGTTATAGGACTCCGATATGGACTCCGTTCAGATCGTTGGACTCCTTGTGAGATGCTATATATAGTAAAGGCTACAAATTCATGGACAGAGGCATTGATAGAGAGTGAGAGGATGAAAAAGTGATGAAAGGTCTCTTGTAGAGGGCTGATTGAGAGCTTGAGTGAAGGATTCGGGGTTTATTGTTGAGAGATACTCGTACGGGGTTGATAGAGAGTTCAATCTGTAAATTTATTTTTCATAGTGAAACCTTTTGCATGCCCAAAAAATTATATTTATTATCTTTTCTTCTTTCTCTTGTGGTATTGACATCGATAATCGACAATCCCGTTCCACTTCCACAACAACCAGTATCAGATCGAGTTGATATCGATCCCTGTTGCCGATCTCACCGCGGTGGCCTGTAGCTTCAGAGCTGGTACCGGTCTCAGATCGTCTCCCCTCGAGGTCTCTGAGCGCCCGATCCTACAAAACAAGGTCAGAGACCCTGGCCGGGGGTTCCGGTGAGGGAGCTCCGATGGTCAAGTTAGAGAGCGGCGAGATGGAGCAGATTCTCTAAGGTGGGTTCCCGAAGGAGTCCCAGACTTAGAGAAGATATTAACAAAAGAGGTGTTAGAAAGAATGGAATTGGGCCCAGCTCCTTTACCGAGCTCGCGCCAAAGGATCCCTATCGGATCCCTGGATCCTTCTCTCGGTGCCTTCTTTTTTCCCCCGCCTTTTTTCCACTTACCTTGCTGCCCGCTCTTCCCATCCTTTTATGCCATCACGTTGCCTCTAGCTCCCCCTCGGGAGGCTCCCTCTTGGCTTTCACCTTTCTCTCCCTCTCCCCTTTTTCTTTTCCCCTTCGGGTCCGGGGACCCGGTGGCCCCATCATCTTGCTTGCCGAGCCTAGCGAGAAAAAAGGGGGGAGGGATGATACTGGCGAGGCCTTGGGCCGAGCGCGGGCGCTCTCCTTCCTAGGCATTGACGATGTCCGTTGCGGGCTCTTGCCCGCCAGGACTCCGCTTCTCAGCTGTGGGGCCCGTCGGACCGATGTAAATGAGGTTTCGCGCATCACTGTGGACCGTATCAGTGCTCTTTACGAGGCACTGTGCACGCTTCCCGAGGGGCGATTTTGAGACTCGTGCCCCCACTTCCCGGAGGCCTCGCTAAGTAGGGCCGGCGCCAGCCGAGGTGGGCTCCTTCTGAGTGGACACCTGGCGGAGCGACAGAGAAGTGCTCGACTTCGGTCGAGGTGGACCCATCTCCGGGCGCCAACTGGCGAAGGAGCAGGAGGACCCAGCTTGACCTCGGCCGAGGTGGACCCGTCTCCGGCCGCCACCCGGCGAGGGAGTGAGGGGCCGCCAGCTTCGACCGAGGTGGACCCCTCCTGGGCGGACACCTGGCGGAGCGGTAGAGAAGTGCTCGACTTCGGTCGAGGTGGACCTATCTCCGGGCGCCAACTGGCGAAGGAGTAGGAGGACCCGGCTCGACCTCGACCGATGTGGACCCATCTCCGGGCACCGCCCGGCGAGGGTGCAAGGGGCCGCCAGCTTCGGCCAAGGTGGACCCTTCCTGGGCGGACACCTGGCGGAGCGGCAGAGAAGTGCTTGACTTCGACCGAGGTGGACCCATCTCCGGGCGCCAACTAGCGAAGGAGCAGGAGGACCCGGCTCGACCTCGGCCGAGGTGGACCCGTCTCCGGGCGCCACCCGGCGAGGGAGCGAGGGGCTGCCAACTTCGGCCGAGGTGGACCCCTCCTGGGTGGACACCTGGTGGAGTGGCAGAGAAGTGCTCGACTTCGGTCGAGATGGACCCGTCTCTGGGCGCCAACTGGCAAAGGAGCAGGAGGACCCAGCTCGACCTCGGTTGAGGTGGGCCCATCTCCAGGCACCACCCGGCGAGGGAACGACGGGCCGCCAGCTTCGGCCGAGGTGGACCCCTCCTGGGCGGACACCTGGCGGAGCGGCAAAGAAGTGCTCGACTTCGATCGAGGTGGACCCGTCTCCGGGCGCCAACTGGCGAAGGAGCAGGAGGACCCGGCTCGACCTCGACCGAGGTGGACCCATCTCCGGGCGCCACCTGGCGAGGGAGCGAGGGACTGCCAGCTTCGGCCGAGGTGGACCCCTCCTGGGCGGACACCTGGCGGAGCGACAGAGAAGTGCTCGACTTCAGTCGAGGTGGACCTGTCTCCGGGCACCAACTGGCGAAGGAGCAGGAGGACCCGGCTCGACCTTGGTCGAGGTGGACCCGTCTCCGGGCGCCACCCAGCGAGGGAGCTAGGGGTCGCCAGCTTCGACCGAGGTGGACCCCTCCGCTCTCGTTCACTGAAAAAAATCTACGTGGTTCAGACCACATCCGGCGAGACCTGAGACACGCCACGTCAGTGTAACAGCCATATCAGTTACCCCCCATCCCCTCGTTCCGCCAAGGCATCATGACTCGGGACGTGGGGATTTAATGTGGAGGTAACGTGGGGAAGGCGAAAATCTCGTGCCATAATTGCCACGATCCTTGTCGCCGTTTCTTGTTACGCTCGAGATCCTTTGAGAGGCTGCCACGCGTCGCACTTCCAGTGGCCATTAATGCGCCGTTTCGAAAAGGAGGCAGCTTCTATCAAACCAAAGTGTCGATGTCGGGCATGCATCCACGCAGCATCCATCAGGTGGTTCGGAACGGAATGAGGGGTACGGCCACTGTCGATCGAGTTTGAAAAGGAGGGGGATTTTCCGGAAATGAAGTCCCTCCACTTTCTTGAGCTCCGCCGGCGGTTGCAGTGGGCTTTCCTTCACCTTCCGGGGTTGCCACCTCTTTTACACAGAGTATCTCGATGAGTGCCCGCGTCTTCCTCTCCTTTCCGTCTCTCAGCCTTAACAATCTTTCTGCACCCCTTCTTCCCTCATGGCGCATCGTCGTCATGTCTCTTCTAACCCGGACGAGGCCGGTCCTTCCCGGTCGAGGACTCCATCGCCTTCTTCCTCGGAAGGGGAAGTGATTCCGGATGAGATCCGCAGGCAGCTCCAACCCGGTGGTGTAACCATAGGCATCCCTAGGGGTCCTAGGTCTCCTCCGGTAGTTTCCGCCCATCTGATTTCTTCTCTTCCTCCTCCGGCCATCTCTCCCACTGGTCCCTCCTGTCACGTCTTAACGATGACCGAAGATGACCTTTCTCTGCTCCAGGAGGTCTACGGTATCATGGAGTCGACTCGCCTTTCCCTCCCACCGCCCGGAGATCGAGTGACCTCAAGCGGCCCCGGGCGAATAGCTTTCTACGAGGACTTCCTCCTCGGGGTTCTTCGGTTTCCCCTTCACCCTTTCTTCCTTTCCTTTCTCAGCCACTACCACTTGGTCCCGGCCCAGTTGGCTTCAAACGCCATCCGGGTCATCTTTGCCTTCATAGTTTTTTGTCACTTCCATGGGTTTATTGCCCGTTTCTCCCTCTTCAGGGCTCTTTTCATCCTGAAGTGCTATTCCACCGATGATAGCTAGTGGTACATCTCACCTCGGCCTAGGTGCCTCAGGTTCGACCTCCCTTCGTCTATCAAGGGCTGAAAGAACCGGTTCTTTTTTGCCTCGGTCGAGGACGTCGACTGGGCCTCGAGCGAGCCGGATCGTTCTCC
Source organism: Areca catechu (assembly GCA_021397845.1). Lineage (NCBI taxonomy): Eukaryota > Viridiplantae > Streptophyta > Magnoliopsida > Arecales > Arecaceae > Areca > Areca catechu. The sequence goes on along the minus strand of CM038039.1, from coordinate 147,874,811 downwards.
GAACCGGAACTCCCAGGTCGACCCAGCAGACCAAGAGGTCTTCTCATAGTTGCTGAGTGATGCAGTCCCGACCCTCGATGTTCTGCTCTGGGAGCATAACTTGTTTGAGGTGGGGATCAGTCCCATCCGGGAGCTGGGTGAGGCTCAGGCTTCCCTTTCACCTCGCATTCCCCCCTTCTTCCTCTTCTTTTCATTTTAACTGGTCTGGCTGACCTCTACTTCCTTTCAGGTATGAAGTTCTCTCTGGAAAATCTACTGGAGGGCGCCGCACAGAGGGATGTCACCGAGGGGACTAAACCCATGATGAAGAGGGCTCATACCGAGGCGAGCCGGGAGGCCGCACCGATCCCCAGCTCCGGACCCGTAGCGCCGGCTCCCGCATTTAGGCCACCTCGAGCCCGGGTGCCCAATGTCCCTGTCGTCGACCTCGACAGGGTCGTGGAAGAGGGGGGGCCAGTCCTTCCCCGGGCAGCGCCTACTTCAACCACCGCTCCAACCGCACCCACGACGGTGACCAGTACGGCGATGGCTTCGCTGACGGCTGCTCTACCCGGTGAGGGGACGGCCGCCTCTGTTGCTGCCGATACGCCTGCCCCACCGCCAAATCTCACCAGCTGATGCTCCGTGATCCGTGACCAGGGCCTCACAGAGAAGGTCATGGAGTTCACTTGCACCTCCCGGGATCGCTGTCTAAGGGGCGGCCGGGACTGCAGTGACGCCCTACTCAGGATCCTCCTGCAGCTCTTCACAGTAAGTCCCGAGTTTCGAGCTCTCCCTTTTAAAGTTCCAGTTGGGTTATGCCGACCCTTTCCTCTTTTGGTGCAGATCGGGACCGACATGCTGCTGCTGAGGAACTTCCTTGCTGGGTATGCCAAGAAGGACACCGAGAAGGAGGAGAAGCTCGGCATGCTCGCAGCCGACATCAAAGACCTCATGGAAAAAGGGGTCAAGCTGCGAGGGAACAACCAGGTCCTCCGATCTGACCTGGCCCGCGCCGAGGGGCGCTTCAAGGAGCTCGAGACCTCTCTGTCCGAGGAGAGGATCTCGAACCAGCACCGCACCGAGGAGGACTCGACGGAGAAGACCCGTCTCAGGGCTCAGTCCCGGTCGCTGGAGCGCTGGGTGGAGGAGGTCCGGAGGGAGCTAAGCACGGGTAAGGAGAAGAGCTCCTACATCAACGGGTTGCTGGAGGTGTCGAAGCGGGAGGCGCAGGAGGCCATCCCGAGGTTCCGGGACTCAGAGGAATACGTAGCAGAGGTTCGGGAGGCTGCCATGGACTCCTTCTTGAAGGGGTTCCAGGTATGCCGGGAGAAGGTAAGTTCCTTCTATCCCGAGCTCGACCTTAGCGGGGTAGTCCTCGGCGGCGGGAGGCAGGAGCCCAGTGGAGGAGCTCCAACAGTAGCTGGTGATGAGGCTACGACTCCGGAGCAGCCCCCCGAGCAGCCACCCATCGACGGTGCAGGCGGAGAAAGTGTGCCCCAGCCCGAGGAGGATGCCGCCATGTCGAAGTAGCCTCCCGGCACTAAAGACTTCTTTTTTTTTTCTTTTTGTATCTTTTTTTTCTTTTTGAGGACTCCCAGCCTATCGGGAATCCTCCTGTGTATTCACATTTCAAATGCAATGAAATCACTTCTTCGCCAGATCATTGCTTCGCTCAATTTCTTTCCTTCTCTCTTTTTTTTTTTTGAACTGAACTCTGGTTTCGGGCACCGGGACTAAGTCCTGTAGTGCGTTCTGAGCCAAGCTCATGGGCAGATTGAGTTCTGCCCCACCCTCCAAACTAAAGTTCGGGACTTCTGGAATGAATCCCAGGGGTGCAGGCTTTGTACGAGCCCTGCGTGGCTTGCCGGTTCGTCCTCTGGGACTACGTGGGCGAATTTGATTCTGTTCCACCTTCCAGACCGAAGTCCGAGTCCTCCAGACTGAATCTTGGGGTCGCAGGCTTTATCCGAGCCCTGCGTGGCTTGCCGGGCTGTTCTCCGAGACTGTATGGGAGAACTCAATTTTGTCCCGCTTTCCAGACCGAAGTCCGGGACCTCCGGACTGAACCCCGAGGCCGCATGCTTTATCCGAGCCTTGCGTGGCTTGTCAGGCTATTCTCCAGGACTGCGTGGGCGAATTCGATTCTGCCCCGCCTTCCAGACCGAAGTCCGGGACCTCCGGACTGAACCCCGGGGCCACAGGCTTTATCCGAGCCCTGTGCGGCTTGCCGGGCTGTTCTCCGGGACTGCATGGGCAAATTTAATTCTACCCCGCCTTCCAGACCGAAGTCCGGGACCTATCTCCTTCGTGGGTCTTTGGCCATGCTCGTGTTCACCTAACTCAAAGCTAAGTGGCTCTCTCCCTACGAGGTGAGAAGAAGCATTTGGTGAAGAAAAAGGATTTCATTCTTGAAGTTCAAGGAACCTTACACTATTGGTAATACATCCTTAAGTTCGAGACATTCCAGGTCCGAGAGAACCGGGACCCTCCTAGCTCTTCCAGGTAGTAGGCCCCATGAGGGAGTACCTCCGCCACCCTATAAGGGCCTTCCTATTTCGGGGAGAGCTTCCCGCACTCCCGTGGCTGGGAAGCTTCAGCCCAGTGGAGCACCAGATCTCTTGGGTGGAAGGACTACGGTCGCACTCTGGAGTTGTAGTACCTGGCCACTCACTGCCTGTAGGCCGCCATTCGGACTTGAGCTTTGTCCCTCGTTTCTTCAAGGAGATCCAGGTTTAGCAGCATCCTGGTGGGATTCTCCACTTCATCATACTGCTCCACGCGCAAGGTGGGTAGGCTGAGTTCTATCGGGATAACTGCTTCGGCTCCGAAGACGATGTTGAACGGGGTCTCATCGGTGGCTATCCTTGGGGTGGTGTGGTACGCCCACAGAATGCTCGGGAGCTCTTCCGCTCACCTGCCCTTGGCCTGATCCAGTCTTGTCCGGAGGCCCTGCAAGATAGTCCTATTTGCTACCTCGACTTCTCTATTTGTCTGTGGATGCGCCACCGAGGTGAAGCGATGGTGGATGCCGAGGTCGCTGCAGAATTCCTCAAACTCCCGACAATCGAATTGACATCCGTTATTGGTGTAATGATGTGCGGTAGGCCAAAATGGCAGATGATTGACTTCCAGAGGAACTTGGCGACGTTTGCCTCCGTGATCCGGGCTAGGGGTTCGGCCTTGACCCACTTCGTGAAGTAGTTGATGGCCACGACCAAAAACTTCCGCTGCCCGGATGCCAGGGGAAAAGGTCCTAAGAGATCCATTTCCCATTGAGCGAACGGCCATGGAGCGGAGAGCTGGGAGAGTGGAGCGGAGGGTTGACGCTGCACCACGGCATGCCGCTGACATCGGTCACACCTCTTCACGAAGTCAGTTGCATCTTCCTTCATTGTCTCCCATAAGTAACCTTGGCGGAGGGCCTTGTACGCCAGCGTTCTGCCTCCCATGTGATTCCCACAGATGCCCTCGTGGATCTCTTGGAGCACGAGTGCGGCCTCTGCGGGTCTCAGGCACTTGAGGAGGGGATAGGAATAGGACCTCCAATACAGTAGTCCATCCATCAAGACAAACCGCGTGGCCTTCCTCTTGATGAGGCGAGCCGCTATGCGGTCCTCCGGCAATGTGCTGCTAGTAATGTACTCGACGTACTTGTCCATCCAGCTTGGCTCTTGGCTGACCTGTTGGACCTCCACGGGCATCTCGTAGCTCAGGGCCTTGAGATGCTCAAGATAAGCGTGGCCCAACAACGAGTCCGACAGGGTCGCCAGTCAAGAGAGTGCATCCGCGCGGGCATTTTTCCCGCGGGGTATATGGGTGACACTGAAGCGCCAAAATCCAGCCGTGCTCATTCTCACAAGCTACAGGTATTTCACCATTTGAGGGTCCCGCATGCCGTACTCTCCAGAGATCTGTCCGGCCACCAGCTGTGAATTAGTGAAGGCCTTGAGGTTGGCCACGCCCAACTCGCAGGATACTCTCAACCCCGCAAGGAGCGCTTCGTACTCCGCCTGATTATTAGTTGCGACAAACTGGAACCGGAGTGCACATTTGGCGACAACCCCCTCGCGGTTGGCGAGGATGAGACCGGCTCCGCTCCCGCTGGAGTTCGAGGCCCCGTCCACATGAAGAATCCAAATATCCTCCTCGGGTCCTGGTTCCGGCCACTGGTCTAGAGGGCTTTCCTCCGTCCCCTTGCCCAGGCCTGCACACTTGACCAAGAAGTCAGCGAGCACTTGCACCTTCATGGCCGACCTTGGTCGATAAGTGATGTCAAACTCACTTAGCTTGAGTGCCCACTTCGCCAATCGCCCGGATGTGTCAGGTCGGCTGAGTATCGCTTTCAGCGGCTGATCCGTAAGGACGACAATGGGGTGTGCTTGGAAATAAGGCCTAAGATGCTGGGCAGACACTATTAGTACAAAAATGAGTTTTGCAGACCGGGAATACCTGAGCTCCACATCGCGGAGGAGTTTGCTTGTGTAGTACACTGGTCTCTGCATTCCCTGGTCATCTGTCCGAACTAGGACCGAACTGACGGCCTCTAGGGTGACCGCCAGGTACAGGATGAGCTCATCTCCTTCTTCGAGCCTGGAGAGCAGTGGCGGCGATGCAAGCATCCTTTTCAGCTCATCAAACACCTCTTGGCACTCCTCAGTCTAGGCGAAGTTGTTCATCTTCCACAGCACTTTGAAGAAGGGCCGGCAGCGGTCGGCAGACCTCGAGATAAATCGACTCAGGGCGGCTATCCGGCTGGTGAGTCGCTGCACTTGCTTCTTGGAGGTGGGCTGCTCCATGTCCAAAATAGCCTAGACCTTTTTCCGGGTTGGCTTCTATCCCTCTTTGGGTCACCATGAACCCCAAGAACTTCCCGGCAGACACACCGAAGGCGCACTTTGCCGGGTTCAGCTTCATCTGGTGAAGCCGGAGATTACCGAAGGTCTCTGCCAGGTCGTCGACATGGTTCGAAAGAGGCTTTCTCATTACCAGCATATCGTCCACGTACACCTACATGTTGCGGCCGATCTAATCTTTGAAAACTTTGTTGACCAACCGCTGGTACGTGGCCCCGGCGTTCTTGAGGCCGAATGGCATCATCTTGTAACAGTAAGTTCCGTGGTCGGTGATGAAAGCGGTGTGCTCCTCGTCCTCCGGGTGCATTCGAATCTGGTTGTACTCGGAGAAGGCATCCATGAAAGAGAGGAGGCGATGCCCCGAAGTAGTGTCCACCAATTGGTCAATCTTCGGAAGAGGAAAACTGTCCTTTGGGCAAGCTCGATTGAGGTCGGTGTAGTCCACGCTGATCCTCCACTTGCCACTATTCTTCTTTACCATGACCACATTTGCCAGCGAACTGGGATATTGTACTTCCCGCACAAAGCCTGCGGTGAGGAGCTTCTCTACTTCTTCATTGATGGCCTTCTGCCTTTCTGCAGCAAAACTCCTCCTCTTCTGGCGGATCGGGTGACACCTCGGGTCAACATTCAACCTGTGGCTGATGACTTCCGAGGGGATGCCTGGCATGTTGGCTACGGACCAGGTGAACACATCCGCGTTCGCGCGGAGGAAATCCAGCAGGCGGATCCGTTCTTCCTCCGGGAGCTGGGCCCCCATGCGCACAGTCTTTTGAGGGTCCGAACCGAGGGGATACGTCAACAGGTGTTCTACGGGTCCTCCCCTGGGTTCCATCTCCCTTAAGTCGAGGTCGTTGACATCGGGGCCGAGCTCAGCGCCTCGGGCACCCGGGACCGTTTGAAGGCAATGCTGGATGGGCTGGGCCGTCCCCCTCATCACCCCAGTCTCAGAGGCTATGGGGAACTGCACCAGTAACCGCTTGGTGGAAATTACAGCGTCTAGCTGGTTAAGCGCCGGATGGCCAAGGATTGCATTATAAGGTGAGGGGAGCTTGACAACAGTAAATGCCATCATGATAGTAGTCTGCCGAGGTGGGGATCTGGCAGTGACAGGGAGAGTGATCTCCCCTTCGACCCCCACCGAATCCCCGGTAAAGCCCACAAGAGGGGTGTGCACCGGCCTTAATTGATCGTGAGACAGGTTCATTCGGGAGAAAGCATCATAAAATAGCACGTCAATAGAGCTCCCACTATTTACCATAATGCGATGTACAGGATGCTTTGCGATGGTCATCTTGACCACCACTGTATCATTGTTTACATTCTTGTTTTCATTCCCCTTCTCAAAGGGGGGTACATCCTCCAGGTCTCCCGCCTCCTGGGTTCTTTTCACCGCATGCCCGATCCCCCATGAGATCATGCCCACCGGCTTCTCCGTTGGGCGGTTATCAATCGCAGGACTAGGGGAAGGGCTGCGAGCGGCTGTCCCTCTGCCGGGGCTTCGTTCCTCACAAACTTCCTGAGGTAGCCTCTTTTAATCAGCTCCTCAATTTCCCACTTCAGATTGCGGCACTCCTCCATGTCGTGGCCATGCTCGCAGTGAAACTGGCAGTATTTTGTCTTGTCGCGGATGCTCCTTGGGTTCAGGCCAAGGAGGAGGTCGGCGAAGGTAGTGCTGACCCTCAATCTCCATGAGGATCTTCGTCCTAGGAGAAATGAGAGGGGTGAAATTTCACTCCAGAGCAGCGCTGCACTTCGGCTTTGGGCCTGGATGGAGATCAGCAGGTGGTCCAGGCCTCCGGGTCCCAGGGGCATCCCTCGGGGCCGGCTTCTTTGAGGACCTCTCATCCAGCTCTTGCCTGGTGCGATTGGCCTCCTCCGCTCGGATGTACTTGTGGACACGGAGGAGGAGCTCGGAGTATGTCCTAGGGGGCTTCTTATCCAGGGAATAGGTCAAGCAGGAGGTCTTGAGCCCGCGCTTCAATGCCAGCATGGCAACGGGCTCGTCCAGACTGTAGATTTCTAGGGCAGCGGTCTTGAAGAGGGTAACGTAGTCCCGGAGCGGCTCCTGGTCTTGCTAGCGGATGGAGAAGAGGTTGTCCACCTCTCTTGGCACCTTCCGGCAAGCGTCGAAGTGTGCCACGAACTTTCCTTCCAGTTGATGGAAGGAGCAAATAGATTCGGGCTCGAGGTGGGTGAACCAGACTCGAGCGGCCTTCCGGAGGGTAGTGGGGAAGGCGACGCATAAGAGAGCATCCGTGGCCCCCTGGACCCTCATGAGAGCCTTGTAGCTCTCTAGATGATCCAAGGGGTCGTGGTCCCATCGTAGGGATCTACTTGTGGCATGCAGAACCGACTCAGAATTGGCTCCTCTTGGATTTTTTGGGAGAAGGGTGGCCAGGCGTCATAGCCCGCCGGGTCCGCCGAGGAGTTCTGCATGTCGGCAAAGCGGCGGGCGAACTCCGCCAGCTTGTGCTCGTGCTCCTCCAGGCGCTTCTCGGCCTGGCGCCTAATGGCCTCGTTGGTGGAATCTTCCACCGAGGCTGCTGGTGAAGGGGGTGCCTATCGGTCTCGGCGGGGGGCCTTGCCCCGACGTCGCCTGCTGCACCATGCCGTGTCGGCATCGTTGGCTGGGGATCGACTCTCGTGATCCGCCGAACCGGAGTAATTCCTCTTCGCGAGAGTTTGGTGGCTCCCACCGGGGTTGGAGACTGCCCGCGGATGAGAGGGCCTGCCTTTGATGGAACGCAGGCTTCCGCGGGGCCCCGCGGCCTGAGCCGCAGGGGTCCCTGGCTGAGGCTGAGTCGCCAGGGACCACTGTTGGTGCTATAGCTGCCGCACTGTTGTGGTCAGGGTTTGCAGCTGTTTGATGACAGTTGCGAAATGTCCGTCCACCGAGGATGGCTGCGGAGGAAGAGGAGGTGGAGCAGGAAGCTCCCTCTCCGGGCTATGCGGCCTTTGAGGGGAAGGGACTTCCCCTACTCGACTGGTGGACGCTTCGCGTCCACGTGTCACCACCATTGTCGGAGCCCACTTTCGCTCGCGAAGAGCTGGCTCGCACTGCGGTTGCTGTCCTGCCCCCTTCCTGGCACGCCAATCTATTGCCGATCTCACCAAGGTGGCCTGTAGCTTCAGAGCTGGTACCGGTCTCAGACCATCTCCCCTTGAGATCTCCGAGCACCCAGTCCTGCAAAACAAGGTCAGAGACCCTGGCCAGGGGTTCCGGCGAGGGAGCTCCGACGGTCAAGTTAGAGAGCGGCAAGATGGAACAGATTCCCTAAGGTGGGTTCCCGAAGGAGCCCCAGACTTAGAGAAGATATTAACAAAAAAGGTGTTAGAACGAATGGAATTGGGCCCAGCTCCTTCACCAAGCTCGCGCCAAAGGACTCCTCTCGGATCCCTGGATCCTTCTCTCGGTGCCTTCTTTTTTCCCCCGCCTTTTTTCCACTTACCTTGCTGCCCGCTCTTCCCATCCTTTTATGCCATAACGTTGCCTCCAGCTCCCCCTCGGGAGGCTCCCTCTTGGCTTTCACCTTTCTCTCCCTCCCCCCTTTTTCTTTTCCCCTTCAGGTCCGGGGACCCGGTGGCCCCATCGTCTTGCTTAATGAGCCTAGCGAGAAAAAAGGGGGGAGGGATGATACTGGCGAGGCCTTGGGCCGAGCGCGGGCGCTCTCCTTCCCAGGCATTGACGATGTCAGTTGCGGGCTCCTGCCCGCCAGGACTCCGCTTCTCGGCTGCGGGGCCCGTCAGGCCGATGTAAACGAGGTTTCGCACGTCACTGCGGACCGTACCGGTGCTCCTTACGAGGTGCGGCGCGCGCTTCCCGAGTGGCGATTTTGAGACTCGTGCCCCCACTTTCCGGAGGTCTCGCTAAGCAGGGCTGGCGCCAGCCGAGGTGGGCTCCTCCTAGGCGGACACCTGGTGGAGCGGCAGAGAAGTGCTCGACTTCCGCTGAGGTGGACCCGTCTCCGGGTGCCAACTAGCGAAGGAGCAGGAGGACCCGGCTCGACCTCGGCCGAGGTGGACCCGTCTCCAGCCGCCACTCGGCGAGGGAGCGAGGGGCTGCCAGCTTCGGCCGAGGTGGACCCCTCCGCTCTCGTTCGCCGAAAAAAAATCTATGTGTTTCGGATCACGTCCAATGGGACCTGAGATACGCCATGTCAGCGTAACAGCCATATCAGATCCCAACAAAGACACATTAGTATTGGTAAAAGAAGTCCAACAAAAAAGAAAATTATTTAAAATAGAGATGGAGGCAATTTCAACCCCTAAGTAACAGAAGTTTTATCAAGTGTCAAAGAAAACAGGTATCTAGTACTCAGTTAAGACTAAACCTAACTACATGTGCTTTTTACCAAAAAAAAAAAAAAAATGATGACTTTGTTTAGCCACCTCTCCCCTTCACCTCATTTGCCCAAGCTCACTTGGAAAAAAAAAAGACTAAACCTAACGCAACAGTCTCCTGAATATATCTCAGTTGGACGTCCCCAAGATCTGTCTGTGCCACCTCTCCTCTTCACCTCCTACAGTTCTTGTCACAAATGCTGCACTTTACCCACCGCTTTCTCTTGAGCCTGCTCAGCCTGCAAAACTCTAACTTCCCATTCCAAGGCATAAAGGGGTCCTAGAATATAGCTCTCCTCGCCCCACTAAAGTTGAAACTGAAGCCATTCGTTCTCCTATCGGGTCACTCGAAGATCCCCCTGAAGCCAATTATTCTCTTGCCTTGCCACTCAGAGCTTGTCCTGGAGCTAGTTGACACTTGAAGCAATATCCTCTTCCATCTCTTTAATGGTGGTCTGTGCATGATCAACCACCTTTTCTGCTTCTACTTGGCCATTAGATGCTCGAGCATGCTTTGAGGTCACTCATCCCTCAGCCTCCCTTGAGATCCTGCCTAGGTGCTTCTCCTCCTCGACAACCTCGGTATGAACCCTATGAGCCCTCAAAGCCTCGTGTTTTGCTTCCAAAGCCCTCCTTTCAACTTCAAAAGCTAATTTCTCTGCCTCATCGGCCCGATGCACAACACCAGTGACCCAAGATTCAATAGACACGGATGACCTCATGAAAAAATATGAATGATAAGCCAACTGCATGACAAAGTCGCCCAGTGAGAAATGAGGTATAGATGAGGGGATGAAGCAAGCACTTACTTGAATGTATGAGCCAAGGGCATCATCCTTCTGGGAATCGAGCCCCACTCTTGCTAAATTGTCACTGTCGGCAGGAAGAAGAAATTTCTCAATCATACTTTGCATAAGTCAAGGATTATCCAAGGCACCAAGAGTAGGCTGGCTCAAACTATAAGCTTCTCCAGAGCTCTTTATGGAGGGAATTGATAAACTGGGGTGAAGGGCCACCCTGTCAGAAGTGAATGTTTGGCTATGCCCCTGGAACCTCAAGAGAATGCATCGGCTACACTGAGGAGGAACTAGATGACCTTAACCTCTTCACCACCCTCTATATCTTTTTTAGCTCCCTCGGATCCATTCATTAACCAAGCCAAGAAAGGTACACAATCCCTATAAACCATCCTCTTACTTGAAGAACATCCTACCGAAAGTCACTCGCGAGCAAGAGAGGGCATAGTGAAATGGTGGAAACCACCCGAGGTACTTCCATTTATAAAATATTTGAAGGATAGAAATGGCATCCTATTTTAGCTAACCCCTTTGGATGATTGATGTCTAGCATGATCTAATTGGCCGAACATGCTCGATGACCGAGCTAGGCGATCATTAATTATTACCTGATTAATGAAGCTTCTACTAATAATACATGTAGCCATGAAAATACCTTAGAACCAGGACAATTTCCATAGCTCTTCTCTCTTCACCCGAGCTATAACAGCTCGGACTTGAGAGTCAGTGGCAATTGTTACGAGGGAGAATTTTTCTCGAATTAGCTAATGGGATTTGGACCTTGTATTGCTTGACCCTGCATCATGACCGGTGCACCAGATCCCTGATCCCCGGATCATGTTGGTTCTTTCCATGGCCATAAAGGCTTCACCTGGCTGAACTTTGGTCCAGACCAACCCAAGGTACAGGCATATTAGCCTCAATTTGCAGATGGGGCAAAATTGACTTTGGATTTCATGGTCCTAGGGAGATTCAATGATTCTCAGAAATAGTTAGCCTCAATATAGATAAGGCAAAAATGAAACCATCGAATCTCACCAGAAAAAGACAAATCAAACCGGATAAACTATGCACTATAGGGCCTCAATAATGGCCTGATTCTCCATCTACCACATATCTCTTTAATCAGCTCCTATAAATAGGAGCCCAAGGGGATTCTTCGATAAGAGACTTCCTCTTTATCACACTCTATTCCTTCCCTTCTGAGCATTGGAGGGTCTTTATTGCAGTCAACTTTGGCCAAGGACTTTTATTTGCAGGCACTATCTTTGTCCAGCAACTACCATTCGCTCCAGCACCTTCAGCCTCAATGGAAAGTTTCAGCAATATATGTAATTCAAAAAAAATATAGTAACTTTTTGTAAAAAAAGTACTATAATAATTGATATTTGCCAATGAAGGTCATATTTATACCTCATTCAACTTCATTTAGTCGTTCCCATGATTGTTTTTTAAATGCATGAGAACTTGATAGGTTTTAGGACATTTCTTAACATTTCCCATAGAAATACAAGTGATCTCTCATATCCCCTTTTAGATAGGAAGGGAGTCCAACCCTATTTCTTTGAATCCGTACATTAGTTTGCAGGCAATTGTTCCTATGAGGATTTATATAACTAGTATTACACAATGGGCAGGAAATGTACAGATTCACCAAAAAAACAGGGTTCTATCACTGATACATTATCTTGGTGTTGATAGTCATTGCCCAACCTAGTGCTCTCATATATTTGCTGTTTTGCTTTTCTATTAATAGATCAATATATCTAAATTATATGCACTATATAGTAGTGTCAATGGAGGACAATAACCCCTTAAACCAATCTGAATCCAACATGAAACATAGGGCTTGGATAGTGATGCGTGATTATTTATGCATGCTAGTTATTTTTTTGTTATTAGGTAATGAGTTATGAGTTTATATCCCGAATATTGAGCCAAGAAACTAAGCAGGGATTTTTACAGAAAATCTGAAGTACAAGCACGTAGAAATAAATCCTAGAGTGAAGAAACAGGACCGCCGAGGCTAAGAAGCCCCGGTAGGACTAGCTCTTCTGCAATATTGCTACCTGATGAGTCTAGGAGGTGTACCTAGCAGTGATTTGAAGATCAATCCATGAAGAGGTTGTTCTACGCTCTCGGATGCAGCCTAGAAAAACAAGCTGAAGACCTTGCAGATCCGTGGCTTTCGACCTGCTGACCCGAAAGCTAGTCAGATGGAATCCTGGGATTCATGAACTCTGAGAGACCTACAAATCACCATTCAAGGGTTAGAAAACAAAGAAGAAGTAGGCTAGATGGCTGAAAGAAGAAGGAAGGAAAGGGATTGGAGTTGGGAGGCTAAGAGGTTGAAGAAGGCTGGTGGCTAGGGTTCCTTGGAGGCAGAGTGCAGGGATCACACAGATACCTTGAGGGATCACACAGATACCCTTAATCACATAGAAGATCGCACAGAAATTGGAGGAAACTCAATAATTCATTCATCAATAATCAGCAAAATACATGAGAGGGGGGGCCTTTATATAGGCTTACAAACTTGGGCTCCAAGTAAGGGCATACAAGAGATTTCCCAGTGTATCCTTTTCCCACTCAAACCCTAGCTAGATAACATGGAAACCTCTTACCCAAATAAACTCAAAATCCCTCTCACTCTCCTTTCTATGGTTGGCCAAGGGGTGGTGATCATAAGGGTGGCCGACCAAGGGAAGGTGACCATAAGGAGGCGCTGAAATTCGTGATGGGCCAGGGCTTCAGGCGGCCCACTTCAGTGCTGAGCAAGCTTTAGGATTTCTTTAGTTGTCCTTCTTCCCGGTGGACTGATGTTGTCATCTGGTCTTCAATGGTGATGACTTCAAGATCCTTTTCATGCAATCTAAGGTGGCACATTCAAGTATGACTGGGACTTCTGGAAGTTGTCAAATTATCATTCTGGCTGGGGTCCATCAGTGTCTGAGTCTTCTCTTATTAAACTATACTAGACTCAATATGAGACTTACAGGACTCAAAATAATAAATGGCTCAACATGAGCTGACTCAACCAACTAGCTCAAGTGAACTTGACTCAACTTGACTCAATTAAACTGACCATATCTAAAACCCTAATGGTATGGATGACTCTAAATATAGGACTCAAATATAGAAAGTCCCAAAACATGACTCAAGAGCCAAAATACAGACTCAAGTGGGCTAAGCCCTTATTACAAAATTGGACTCAAATACTACTCAGATATCCTTAGAGGGTTGAGAAGCCTCTGCCTTATTCTGGTACCTCTGGTATCTACACCAATTCTCCCAGGATGGGAGGAACTCGACTCTGTTGAGTAAGGGTCACTTTGGCTCAGGTATCTTTCAAGGAGGTCTAGGTCGAGGCGCTGCAGGTCCTCTCGAGTAATCTACAAATTATCGAATTATGGTCGACCTTGTCAATAGACCAAGTAGCATTGATAGTCGCAGCTTCGGGTCGTGATAGCTTGATCGTTCAGGATACGCTCGATCCGTTCTCCTCTCTTAGGCCAATTGATAGGTGGACACTCTGGATTAGGTTCGCTCTCAAAGGATGGGATAGGTCCAAAAGCCTCACTAGGGATCGCTGTCGGTTCTCTATACTCAACCAAGTCCACGATATTAAAGGTAATGCTAATGCCAAAATCCGAGGGCAGATCTAGCACATAGGCATTGGGTCTTACCTTCTTTATCACTCTAAAAGGTCCAGCTCCGCGAGCATGAAGCTTCTTAACGGTCCCTGGTGGGAACCGCTCAGGTCTAAGCCTAATCATGACAGAATCCCCTATATTAAATTCCTTGGCTCTCTTTCAGAAATTAGCTAGTTTCTTCTATGTTTCAAAATTGATGTTTAATGCAGATCTCTAACAGGATGCACCTGTGACTCATACTGACACCTAACAGTGTGCAGACTCAACTATGCATTCCTATTGAGAGAAATTTTATTGGACTCTTTAAGCCTAAACCTAACAGGCTATAGACTCTCTAAGTTTAACCCTAATTTGGCATGCACATGAAAATTTACAATGGACTCCTAGCAAATACCATAAAGTATGCCAAAAGTAAGATGCAAACCTAACATGCACAATGAATGTATACAGTATGCTAATCTCAACAAAATGTAATCTAATGATCTTAGAAATGCTGGAGATTTCTGGAAAGGGCAAAAAATAAAAGGTGGGTTCAGGGTTGTCTGGTAGGGTAGGAAAAAAGGTTCAGGATTTGTTGGATAAAGTAGGATATAAGAAGGGGTGTCAGGGACTAATCCTAGACTACTGAGGCTAACCTTACGAGGTTTAGGTATATCTATAGGGTTTGCATAATGGAAGAATGGGTCAACAATTTTAGGGAAGAGATCTTCAATGGGAACTATAGGAGAGGATTCATCCTGAGGATACTGAATTAAAGAGATCATGTCCTCAATAAATTCCTTGGGCTTTTGAATTTTAGGACTGGGCTCTATAATTAGGATTTCTTCTAGTCGCTCCTCAAGTAAGACTCTAATAGTAGGGTCAGGTTTTTCATGGTCCTCTTCCTTCAACTGTACTTCCACTACAGGTTCAATCTGGTTATGGTTAGTGTCAGCTAATTCTAGGTTGGCTTCTACCTGGGAATCTACTGGGTCAACTAATTCTAGGTCTTCTATAGGGAACTCCTCTTCTCCCTCATACTCATCCACTAAGCTCTCATCAGCTTCATACACTTCCACTTTACTGTCATTCTTGTGAACCAGTAGGGTGGTAGGGGAGAGTCGGCTAAGGGAAAATTGGCTAGGTCCTGATTTCTAATTATGGGCACTACTCCTAGTGGGTTCAGGTTGACTAAAAGGTAGTGGATTACTACTGGATTCATATATAGGGATACTAACCTTATGGGGTTCAAGTTGATGGCCTATGGGTTCATTCTGCTCATAGATCATAGGTTCAGATCTATAGGTCATGGGTCTACTGTGCTTATAGGGTGTGCGTGCATAGGATCTAGAATCATAGGATCTATGTTCATTGGTTCTGGGTACATAGGTTCTAGGTTCATAGGATTTGGGTACATAGGTTCTAGGTTCATAGGATTTGGGTACATAGGTTCTAGGTTTATAAGATTTGGATACAGATCTATAGGTTGTGGATCTCTTGGACTCAGAGGACTTAGGTAGGTACTTTATCCTTAGTTCAAGTTTCATGTCGCTCTAGGTAGTTATGGGTTCACGGCTTTCTTACCTAAGTACTCTCTCAAACTTAACCCAGTCTACCTTAGCCTTGCAAACTAACTTGGCTATAGCATACATGAATTGACCTTTTTCAGAATAGAAATTCATATGTCTTTCAAAATACAGGTCCATATTTCTTTTTCAATTAAGATAATCCTCAAATTCAAGATCATCACCAAAGCTAGGTGCATATATCCCAATATACCTAGTGGCTCTCCTAGGGCTAGGCTCCATGACTAGATTGGGCTGGACATGGACTGATAGACTAACGAACTCCTAATCTAGATCGGACATGGGCTGATGGCCTAATAGACATAGGCTGATGGGCTAATGGGCTCTTAATATAGTGGACATGCAACACACATAAGACAAACCGACTAAGGCTTCCTAGACTTAGAGCCCAAATAGAATGGGTCGACTCAATTTATACACAATGCAACCCCTAGTCCTTCCACTGGCCAGGTAAGAGGTGGGATTGATGGGGGACGAATTTGATGAAGTGGGTGTGTGGAGATGTGATCTACTTACCTAGCAACAACATACTAGCATTAGAGCTCCAAATATGGCCAGATTCATGGGTGGAAGGGATGAAGAATTTCGAGCTAGGAACTAGGTGAGCAGAAAATCTGACACCCTTGTGCAAGCTTCCTTTCAAAAAAATAAAAGAGAGGATCAAAGGGCATAGAAACCCTCAAACTAGGCTAAGCAACCTTTAAGAACCTCAGATCTAAGGATCAAGAGGGTCTTTTCCCAACAATGAAGAGAAATCAAAGCTCAAGTAGAAGGGAGTCACTCACCACTCAAAAATTGAAGGCTAGAGACAAGATCTACACTCTCTTTTTGGATTCAACATTGGAGCTTTGATCCATAGCTTGGAACCTCATGTTTATCTTCAAATCACCAAGAAGAACCTACAAAGAGTCAAGGTGAGGTCAAAATTCAAAGAAATTGAGAGAAAAATGAAGAAATTAATAAGAGAAGTGAAGAGAATTGCTGGAATTTTTGGGCAGCACTTCCTCCTCTTCTTAGACTATTTGGATCTTGTATAAAAGAACTTGGAAATGGAACTATGGCACTCCAAAACTCAAAGCACTCACTCCAATTTAGGATCAAACTCAACACTCCAAAGAAAATCAAAGAAAGCACTCAAAATTTTAGGAAGAACTCAAGAGAACTAGGCAAATGGAAGAGAACTCAAACAAGGGAACTTTCATTCATTCAACTCAATTCATGCTTACAAGAGGGGGGGGCCTTGGTCCCTATTTATAGGCCAAGGCCAGCTCCTTTGGGTGGAAAGAACATGGATTAGGGAACCAACTAACTTATGCTTAGTTGGTGTCTAATTACAAGATTGGTTTTTCTAGCAACTAATCCTAACAACTAATCCTAACAAGAGAATTCTAGAAACTCCATGTGGCATTATTTCCTTGCAACACTTGGCTTCATCTCATCCTTCCACATGTCCTTTAAGGTTTGGTCTTCAATTAGGCTTCAAGGTAGAAGATTTCTTCATAGCTTGGTCGGTCCATGGGCTTGGAAAAGGAGTCTTCACTTGATTTTGTCCTTAAACAATTCAATCTTGCTTCATAGAATGAGGAGTCTTCAAGAGATGCTTCATAAATTTGTGGGAACCTGAAAAAAGAAAAAATTGGACTACAACCAAAGATCATTAGTTTGTAATTTTTTCCTCTTGCCAATATCCTCATTAGGAATGGTGGGAGGCCCCCCTGCTTTTGCAGGGACCCAATTAAGGAACCACCAATCCTCTTAGGGTGTTTGCCTCTGGACCGCTAGCCTAGACACCAGCTTCCAGTAATAGGAGAAGTATTGGGTGCACTAGTCTTTCCACAAAGGTTGGACCCAACCAGTTGGTGTCCCTAGGTCACTAGAGAAAATTAGGTCTAATTAATTTTAATTAGGCTGGGATCGAATGCAAGGGTTGTAGTTTTGGGCTAAGGAGAGGTGATCAAATCCTCCCCACATCTTGCATAGTAGAATTGCCCTTAGTGTAGCTTATGCACATGATGGCACACATATGGAAATGCAATTAGGGTTTCTAAGTTTTATTTTTTGTATTTTTTTTGTTCTTTTGTTTTAGCAGAGATATAATTTGCAGAAAAGTATCTAATATGCAAAAAATTAAAATATACAAAAATTATGCAAAAAGAGCCCTAAACATGCTGAAACTAGACTTGCTAAAAATTCAGGACAAAACTATTCTCAGACAGTAAATTAGATGTTCAGAGGACTAAAATGCCGAATTAAATTATGATAAAGTTATGATAATTATTGTCAATTACGAGGAATCCAGCAAAATAAGAATAAAGATTTTCTGATCTACCTACATACATAAATAATTAAAATAACAAAGTATATGTAAGAATTATGAGATGCAAAAACTAGCCCTAAAACATGCTCTGATACCAAATGATGCGGGACTATTTATGCATGTTAGTTATTTTTTTGTTATTAGGTAATGAGTTATGAGTTTATATCCAGAATATTGAGCTAAGAAACTAAGCAGGGATTTCTATAAGAAATCTAAAGCACAAGCACATAGAAATAAACCCTAGAGTTAAGAAACAGGACCACCGAGGCTAAGAAGCCCCAGTAGGACTAGCTCTTCTGCAATACCACTACCTGATGAGTTTAGGGGGTATACCTGGTAGTGATTTGAAGATCAATCCTTGAAGAGGTCACTCTATGCTCTCGGATGCGGCCTGAAAAAATAAGCTGAAGACCTTGCGGATCCGTGGCTTTCGACTTGCTGACCCGAAAGCTAGTCAGATGGAATTCTAGGATTTGTGAACTCTATGAGACCTGCAAATCATCATTCAAGGGTTATAAAACAAAGAAGAATTAAGCTAGATGAATGAAAGAAGAAGGAAGGAAAGTGATTGGAGTTGGGCGGTCAAGAGGTTGAAGAAGGCTGGCAGCTAGGGTTCCTTGGAGGCCAAGGCAGGGATCACATAGATACCCTGAGGGATCACACAGATATCCTTAATCATATAGAAGATCACATAGAAATTGGAGGACACTCAATAATTCATTCATCAATAATCAGCAAAATACATGAGAGGGGGGGCCTTTATATAGGCTTACAAACTCGGGCTCCAAGTAAGGGCATATAAGAGATCTCCCAATGTATCCTTTTCCCACTCAATCCCTAGCTAGATTACATGGAAACCACTCTCTCAAATAAACTCAAAATCCCTCTCACTCTCCTTGCTATGGTCGGCCAGGGGTTAGTGATCATAAGGGTGGCTGACCAAGGGAAGGTGACCATAAGGGGGCATTAAAATTCATGATGGGCCAGGGCTTCGGGTGGCCCACTTCAGTGCTAGGCAAGCTTTAGGGTTTCTTTGGTTGTCCTTCTTCCCGGGGGGCTGATGTTGTTGTCATCTCGTCTTCAATGGTGATGACTTCGAGATCCTTCTCATGCAATCCAAGGTGGCACATTCAAGTATGACTGGGACTCCTGGAAGTTGTCAAATTGTCATTCTAGCTATGGTCCATCAGTATCTTGAGTTTTCTCTTGTTGAACTAGACTGGACTCAATATGAGACTTACAGAACTTAAAATAATAAATGGCTCAACATGTGCTGACTTAACCAACTAACTCAAGTGAACTTAACTCAACTAAACTTGACTCAACTTGACTCAATTGAACTGACCATATCCAAAACCCTAATGATATGGATGACTCTAAATATAGGACTTAAATGTAGAAAGGTCCAAAACAGGACTCAGGGGCCAAAATACAAGACTCAAGTGGGCTAAGCCCTTATTACAAAATTGGACTCAAATACTAAAACACTACTCAGATATCCACAAAGGGTTAAGAAGTGGTGTGGGCACCAGAATCAGAAGAAGACTTCAGGGTTCCATCTGGATCTCTGATTGACCTTGCCCGAGAAAATTAGGGTTTGTAATAAGGATTGACTTGATCAACCCAATTTTGAGTCTGTAATTTTGTCATTTCAATTTTTGTTGAGTCATGTTGACTCAGTCCAAGTCCAGGTCCAGGTTGGCGCCATTCCCTTTGCCATAGGGTGCCACTTTTTTTCCAACTACAAGTGGGTGCCACACTCCCTGCCACATCTCCATCCAGTGTCTTTGGTCCCCACACCATAAGAAGTAAGTTCCCCTTTTTCTTGCACCACTTGGGGGAGAAATCCATTAAGATACCTCAATCCAAGGAGGAGCCAACTTCTTTCCAGATAAACCCAAGCCAGGATGGCAAGAATTTTTCTTGAAGAGAGGATCAAGGAGGTGTCCCACAATGTTCCATAAAAATCCAAGTTATAAAAGGGAAGAGAGCATGTCTTGGGGAGAAAATCAAGGAGGCACCCAAAAGTTTCCTAAAGTGACAAAGCCATGAAAAGAAGAAGCCTAAACTTGTGGAGCAAGACTAGGAGGTGTCCAAAAGAGCCAAACCATGAAGGGAAAATCCTTGATTCATGGAGAGATACTAGGAGACACCCCCATAACCTGCCATTTGGAGCTGATTTTCAAGTTTTCTTGGAATTTTTGGGCTGCTCACTCATGGAAGGAGTCTTGGTTGGCCAAGGGAAGAGAATTTGATGCCTAAAGTGTAGATTAGTCCTATTAGTCCCACATGGAAACTTGTATGGTTTTGATTTTTCTTATAGGTCTATATATTAGACCCCTTTTGTAACTTGAACTTATCTTATGAAATGATGAATGAAATCAATTTCTTTGTGAGCAACTTTGTGTTTCTTTCTTCCGCACTTGTATTTAAGTGTTGAGCTCCATGAGGGAGTAAATCCGGGTTCCCTAGGAACCTTGAGGAGGTGTGAGATCTCCAACCCCAAAACCCTAGCTTAGTCCACCCAACTATACTCCACCACCACCACCAAACCCTAGCCTCTACACCATCTCCAAGGTTCTTCTTCCAAAGGGTGGCCGACCACCAGGACCCCCAGTCCAGCCATCTTCAAGTCAGCTACCATTGCTTCAGAGTCCATCCAGCAGATCCAGGAGAAGAAGTCCCAAATCCGTAGCCTAGGAGTTCCAAATCAGCTGAAGACCTTCAGATCCCATCATTTCTTCTACTCTGGTAACTCTCTTCCCTGAGTCTCTTGTTCCTAACCTTGTTCTTCTTCTCTCCAGGATCCAGGGTTCAAGAAGAGGCCAAATTTGCCAAGGACCATTATCGGAGGATCCATTGCGAAGATACCTTGACTCTCGGGATCCAATAATCTGCTCGAGAGAGTCTTTTTCCACTAAATGAAGAGATATCACTGCTAGGTAACAAGAACCTTCCATTCTCACTTTGTCTGTTTCATTGAAACTCAGAGCGAACCCTAGATCTGGGGGTTTCTCAATCCCCAGCGATCCTACTTCTGAGTTACTCTGATAATCCATTCCTTTTAATTATGCTTTCTGTCATTTCTTAGTTTCTTTCAATATTAGTTTATCTTTCCTTTGAGTCAAAGCCGACTTCTGAAAATATATATAAAAAAATACATTAATTTTAATTCACTTCTGCATTCCACATTTTCGTTCTGCATCATTTATGGTATCAGAGCTTTAACATTAGTTTATCTTTCCTTTGAGTCAAAGCCAACTTCTGAAAATATATATAAAAAAAATACATTAATTTTAATTCGCTTCCGCATTCCATATTTTCGTTCTGCATCATTTATGGTATCAGAGCTTTCGTTCTGCTTCATTTTTGGTATCAGAGCCCTGTCTAGGATTCTTGCTTGTTTGATTATTTTTTCGTTCCTTTTTACTTTTGCTGCCTTGAGTAGACTCCCCTGGTCGTCCGGTCCTAGGAACAAGCGAGATGCAAGCCTCCTCCTCCCATTCCATGGGGGTTCCTAGGGCGTGTAGGGGTGCCACTGGGTTATACTTCTAGGCAGGGATTGTAAACGAGACACATGTTCTATTTTCTTCCAGTAACTATTTTGTTATTCGAATTGTTTCTCCCTGCAAAAAATTCTAAATTAAGTAATTCTTATTTTGCTGGAACCAGTATAATTGAAAGTAATTTACATAAAATTTTCATGATTTATTAATTTCTGTAGATTTTCTGAGATCAATTTTACTGTTGTTCTGCTTTTTATTTTCTGCAAGCTATTTTTTTATTTGAGTGTGCATAAATTGAATCTATCTTAAGGGCATCGAAGTTGCAACATAAGGGGAGGATTGAGACCCTCTCCTTAGCTCAAAACCACCTCCCGTGCATTCGAACCTAAGCCTTTAATCTTAAAATTAATTAGACCTAATTTGCCCTAGTGGGCTAGGGACACCAACTTGTCGGGTCTAGGCTAGTGTTGAGTCAGTTTGTCTAGTTACTCTATGTGTGCTTTGTACTCAGTGTCTAGAATGGTGGTTCAGGGATTCTATCCCGAAGGGCTTGTGTGCTGGTCCGCCTACCTGGCCAATCACTGATTGGTGTCTAGGATTGGCAATTTAGGGACCTAACACTCCCCTTACACCTGCCTAGCTGAGTCCCGAGTTACTACAGGCTAGCTTGCCACTCTGATTGGGCATCTAGTTTGGGCTCTAGGTCTAGTTAGCCCGTAGTCGTTTCAGTCGAGTCTCATTTGGTGTGCTTGCTTGCATCATCATGTCCACCCGGAATGGAGTACCCTACCAACCTGGTCAAACCCAACCTGACTTAGAGGCCATGATTAGAACTCTTACCAAAAGTATGACCAAATTAAGTCAGGATATGACTGATACTGTTGCCCAGTTTAGAAATCCAGTCCGTGAGGATCTTACCCAGCTTAGGGGTCGAGTCCAAGTACTTGAGGAACCTAGACATCAGAATTAGACTCCTGACCCAGATTTTAATGTGCCTCAACCTCACCCACACCAGGAGCCTAGGAGGACCTTATACCGTGATCCCGAGCATAACCCTAGGAAGCCTAACCATGATATCTATAGTGTGGATCGTGTCTATGAGAGGTCCTTACAATATTCTAGACCAATCACTCAACAACCCAAGTCTTCTAGATCAAGCCATTTAGATCCATACCCATGTCCAAGTAAGGTCTCTACTAGCTTGAAACCCAGTGTGACCCAGGTTCCTATATCGCAAGAATGTTGGTTTTGTAGAGAAAGAGGCCATAAATCTAGTCAGTGCCCATGCATAGGACTGGCTTGTGCACAGCTAAGTGGTAAGAATCCTAAAGATGACATTAATGAGGGAGAACCCAAGCCTACCAATGAGGAAGAAATGTTAGGTATGACAAGCCTAGAATCAGTTGACCCGATTACCACTGATCCGAAACCCATTGAAGATGGCATCGAGGAAGTATATGATGCTGGCTTGAGTCTAGTTGATGAATATGAGGGGGAAGAACTTGAAGAATGTGACATCGATACTATTGGTTCCATACCTGAGGAGACCTTGGAGAGCAACCAAGTGGTAGGACCTAGTTCAGAAATTCAAGATATTTGTGAGAACCAGGTTCCTTTAGTCAAATACCCCCAGGAAGAACTCATAGTGTTAGCTCGAGCTATCAGTTCGTACCCTCTAATTACAGTCATTCCCCAAGTACCAATTGAAGATCTTTGCACTGAACTGTTTAAGTTTGCCCACCCTATGGTAGATCCTCTCCTTAGGATGACTGAATCAAGCCTCTTACAATTGGACCTTGTCCCATGCCCAGCCACTAAGGTCTCTCCCATAATCTCAGTTGAACATCCTTGTCTTGAGCGGATTGATTCACCCAGTCCTGTAGAAGTCCTCCTTATGGCCCCAGACCCCTTCCTTCGCATGACTGACTTACCCTTCTATAGAGTATACCTTTCCGCACCCATAGGTCAAATTTCAAGTCTTGAGGTCATCATCCATAGGCCCTTCCATGAATCATTCTCTAATCCATTTCTTGAGAAAGTGGATCATTATTTGCTTAGAGAACAAACCTTAACTGTTGCAATCACATGTCCTAGGCTACTCCCTGAACCATCTCTTGATCCATTCCTGGGAGTAGCAAACTTTTCCTTTCATAAGGATGGCTCGTTGACACTCATAGATCACCATTCAAACCTTCAGGTCACCACCTTTAGTCAGCAGGTAATTCGAGACTCCACCTCATATTTCCTCCCTTTCTCTAGGACTTCCAATGCTTCTTACACCATCCAAGTATACTTTGTCGAAGTCTTTAGAGTGAACCACGTGTCAGAACCTATTAGGTTTGCCGCCTACTTCTGGAAGACCTTATGGCACCTACTAGGCACCCATGATAAGTTTTCATGCTCTGCATGCCATCCTCCGACCTAAGGTCAAACCTAGAGCCGTAGTTTGTTAGGTTTAGACCTAGGGTTCCTTTGAATAAAGTCCATTCTTTAGGAATGCATCATCAGTCGAGTTTAGGACATTGACTCAGATTTTGGTTGAGTGAGAATACCAGGAATTGGGATTTATATTTTACCCAGGGCTGAATTTGCATATAATGACTCGGTCAATAGGTCTATAGGTAAAAGCCCTTTTGACATTGTTCATGGGTACAAGCCTCACACACCACTTGACCTAGTTCCTTTGCCAGTCCACACACGAGTCTCCGAGTCTGCTGAAGACTTTGCACAGCATGTAAGGAACTTGCATAAAGAAATTCATGCCAAAATAACTTTAAGTAATGAAACTTATAAGAAGTTGGCTGATTCTCTAAGACGAGTCAAAACTTTTGTTGAGGGAGACTATGTAATGATTAGGTTAAGGCCTGAGTGGTTTCCTCCTGGAACCGTTAGAAAGCTACATGCTAGAGGAGCTGGACTATTTAGAGTGATGAAGAGAGTGGGACCCAATGCCTATGTGCTTGAGTTGCCTCCAGAGCTAGGCATTAGCTCCACTTTCAACATTACAGACCTAGTAGAGTACAGAGAGCTAGCTGTGATTCCCAGTGAGCCTTTTGAACCTAATCCTATTATTGAGAGTGATCCCGACCCTGTGTGTCCACCAACAAACTGGCCTGTGAGGAAAGAGCAGATTGAAAAGATCCTGAACGATCAGGTTATCTCTACTCGTAATCGAGGATACCAAAGATACCTGGTCCGCTGGCAAGGAAGGCCAGATTCTGATGACTCTTGGATCTCCCGAGATGAATTACAAGAGCTGGATCCAAATCTCTTGGAGAGATACCAGAGCCAACTTGAGCCTTACTCGACAGGGTCGAGTTCCTCCCACCCTGGGAGAATTGGTGCGGGCACCAGAATCAGAAGAAGACTTCAGGGTTCCATCTGGATCTCTGATTGATCTTGCCCGAGAAAATTAGGGTTTGTAATAAGGATTGACTTGATCAACCCAATTTTGAGTCTGTAATTTTGTCATTTCAATTTTTGTTGAGTCATGTTGACTCAGTCCAAGTCCAGGTCCAGGTTGGCGCCATTCCCTTTGCCATAGGGTGCCACATTTTTTCCAGCTACAAGTGGGTGCCACACTCCCTGCCACATCTCTATCCAATGTCTTTGGTCCCCACACCATAAGAAGTAAGTTCCCCTTTTTCTTGCACCACTTGGGGGAGAAATCCATCAAGATACCTCAATCCAAGGAGGAGCCAACTTCTTTCCAGATAAACCCAAGCCAGGATGGCAAGAATTTTTCTTGAAGAGAGGATCAAGGAGGTGTCCCACAATGTTCCATAAAAATCCAAGTTATAAAAGGGAAGAGAGCATGTCTTGGGGAGAAAATCAAGGAGGCATCCAAAAGTTTTCTAAAGTGCCAAAGCCATGAAAAAAAGAAACCTAAACTTGTGGAGCAAGACTAGGAGGTGTCCAAAAGAGCCAAACCATGAAGGGAAAATCCTTGATTCATGGAGAGATACTAGGAGACACCCACATAACCTGCCATTTGGAGCTGATTTTCAAGTTTTCTTGGAGTTTTTGGGCCGCTCACTCATGAAAGGAGTCTTGGTTGGCCAAGGGAAGAGAATTTGATGCCTAAAGTGTAGATTAGTCCTATTAGTCCCACATGGGAACTTGTATGGTTTTGATTTTTCTTATAGGTCTATATAATAGACCCCTTTTGTAACTTGAACTTATCTTATGAAATGATGAATGAAATCAATTTCTTTGTGAGCAACTTTGTGTTTCTCTCTTCCGCACTTGTATTCAAGTGTTGAGCTCCGTGAGGGAGTAAATCCGGGTTCCCTAGGAACCTTGAGGAGGTGTGAGATCTCCAACCCCAAAACCCTAGCTTAGTCCACCCATCTCTACTCCACCACCACCACCAAACCCTAGCCTTTACACCATCTCCAAGGTTCTTCTTCCAAAGGGTGGCCAACCACCAAGACCCCCAGTCCAGCCATCTTCAAGTCAGCTACCACTGCTTCAGAGTCCATCCAGCAGATCCAAGAGAAGAAGTCCCAAATCCGCAGCCTAGGAGTTCCAGATCAGCTAAAGACCTTCAGATCCCATCCTTTCTTCTACTCTGGTAACTCTCTTCCCTGAGTCTCTTGTTCCTAACCTTGTTCTTCTTCTCTCCAGGATCCAGGGTTCAAGAAGAGGCCAGATTTGCCAAGGACCATTATCGGAGGATCCATTGCGAAGATACCTTGACTCCCGAGATCCAATAATCTGCTCGAGAGAGTCTTTTTCCACCAAATGGAGAGATATCATTGCTAGGTAACAAGAACCTTCCCTTCTCACTTTGTCTGTTTCATTGAAACTCAGAGCGAACCCTAGATCTGGGGGTTTCTCAATCCCCAGCGATCCTACTTATGAGTTACTCTGATAATCCATTTCTTTTAATTATGCTTTCTGTCATTTCTTAGTTTCTTTCAACATTAGTTTATCTTTCCTTTGAGTCAAAGTCGACTTCTGAAAATATATAAAAAAAATACATTAATTTTAATTCGCTTCCGCATTCCACATTTTCGTTCTACATCATTTATGGTATCAGAGCTTTTGTTCTGCATCAAGAAGCCTCTGCTTTATTCTGGTGTCCGCACCAGATAAAAAATTATGGTGATAGCCTATTAAGTTAGATCTGTGTCTGAAAATAGAACCAAAGTCTTATTAGGTTAGATTTGGGTTTAGGTCAACCATACCTGAAATCCTTAATGCTACCTAGTTACATGCATACGAACAAAAATACACACACACATATTTATAGCTATATATAAATAGCTCATATATATGTGTCTGTGTCGCATGTGTGTGTTTGTGAGTTTGTTTGTTTATGTACATATATATATATATATATATGTATAAGTACATATATGTTGCTTCCTAGATTATTGTAGCCTATAGCTCCGGTGCGGTGTCGGGAATCACTCCCCTCGCTTGGGATCCCTCACACGTTTCTGGACCCATGCAAAAGAAAGGAGACCCGAGCCAGGGATTCTGGTGGGGACTTCCGACGATCAAGTCAGTGGGCTATCCAGGAGAACAGATCCCCCTCGATGGATCCTGGTGAGGTTTCCATGTTCGGGGGTCTTGTATTTTAGAAGAGAAAGTGAGTGTAGGGAGTTAGCAGAGAAGGAGGACTGAAGCAGGATCGGTTGTATCCGTGGGATTCTTTCGATGAGTTCCCCGATAGCCCCCAGAGCACCGCGTCTGGTTTGCTCTCCCCTTATGTGTGTCAATGTTTACCTCCCTTACCCCTTCGCTGGTTTTGCCTTTTGTTCTCTCCTTTCGTTCAGAGGCCCCTTTTAGTGTTGGTATCGAGAGGCCGTGTAAGACCTCCTGCTTGCTTTTCAAATGTTCTTCCTTTCGGGGGAGTCCTAGGAGGTGACATCTAGCAGCACGCAGGAACTGTGCATAAGCTTCCATTTGTCCCTTTGAGGTGAGGAGTTATGTTGCTGGCTCTGATGCTTTGGTTGGTCGTCATGTTTTGGGAAATCTGGCAAAGCATTGCATGCGGATGATCATCCCAGGGTTTGAATCCTCTAGCACGGCCTTCTACTTGTGGGTAGTGCAGACGGTGGACTGGGGAGCACCGTGCCTTGACAGGGATGTTCCTTCCTGATCGATGAAAACTAGGGCCTGAGAGGGCCCTGGTTCTCTGACGATGTGCCTTCCTCCATAGGCCTTAGGTGGTGGGCTGCCGCCTGTCAGTTGTACGGTCTCAGCGACGGGGCCTTGGTGAAGGCGACCCTTTTCCCGCCATAATTTGAATCTATGTTGCATTCCATTCTTTGCTTGGTGGTAGCTTGGGTTCGACCTCAGCCGGGAACTGACCTCGACAGGGGATTTACTTCGGCTCCTTGCTTGATGGCTAGACTTAGGTGGCATCTCCATCTGCTGGCTGACAACAGGCATCCATAGTTACTCCATGTCAGTGGATACAACCGTATCAGTTACCCCCCACTCTCGAGCCCAGAAGATGATGCAGCGCTTGAGGCGTGGCGAGTAATGATCATGCTGGCATGGACTAGGGAATCTCTCTATGTTGCCAACGTCTCTGTGCGTCTGTGCTTCGAAGACCATGCCTTCATATTGATGGAGGTTTCATGGCATTTCAGCTTTTCGATGGTGGCCATAAGTGCTTCTCCTAGGTTGATGCAGATTCCTCTGAGGACGAGGTGCGCGGGTCATTCAGTGCCGGCACGTGGCATCTTCTGGCTAGCCTGCCAATTAATGAGATGCGTACCTTTAATCTATACAAGGGGTTGGCAGGATCCGCTGCAGAGAGGCCATCCCTCACCTTTTTAAGCACAGGGGGATGGGTCTTGGCAGGACACCCTCTTCTTTTTGACTCTTCTTTCCTGCCTTGTGCCAAGGGAGGTCTTCTGGTGAGCTTCAGGTCTGGGAGGCTGCATGATGCTTCTCCGGGGATGTCCGGCGGGCGTCCAAGCGGGGGCATCCCAGTCAGAGATGAAGTCCACTAAGCTCGAGATTCCCTTGAAGGAGGAGAAAGTGGAGAGGCCCCGAGGGGCAGAGAAGGTAGTTGTTTGTGTGATAGGAGCAGCCTACCTGCAAACCTCCTAGGTGCACTTGGTCGTGCGACTAAATAAGGGGATGGCGGCCGACACAGTCGCCATGATCAAGGTCGTGGTTATTACGGTGCTACTAGGAGTGGCCTAACGAAGAGTGGCCATAGCTGATTTTGGAATCACCAGATCGATGAAATCCAAGAAGGATGGTGTGGTCGAGGAGGATGCACCATTATACCCATTCCTCGGATGTTCACTTGTGGAAGGGTACCCGCATCTTCTAGGTGGAGTCAATGCCGGGCTCTAGAGACCTAATGACTCCCTAGAGAGGACAGGGCACTAGAGGCGGAGGCACCACTGCCCTCCTTCCCCAGAGGCCCATCTGGAAAAAGGACTGGAGCACCCCCAGCTGCTTCTGAGAGCATTGCCAAGGAGGATCCTTTCTTACTTGTAACTTAGACCTCCGGGAGACTTCCTGGCCTGTCGGGAACCTCCATAGGATGTAAGGGACTTTTGATCAATGAAGGCTTTTCTTTGACTACTGTGTGCTTCTTCTCCTTGTCAACTTCTTCTTCTTCTTCTTCCTCTTCTTCTCTGTCTGAGCTGCTCCGAAGGAGGATCGTTGGGGGCCGCAACCGCACACTCTACGAGTGTGCACTTTACTTTGGAGGAACTAGCTCGGCAGGAAGGCTTGGAGAGGGATTCGACTTCTACTAGAGTTTCAACCTAGGGAGAGCCAGCCTAGCAAAAGGTGGAGTCTAACTTCGGCTGGAGTCTCGACCAAGGGGGAGCCATCCCAGTGAAGAGACTCAAGGAATCGGGTTTCTGCTGGAGTCTCAACTTAGGGGGAGCCAGTCAAGCAGAAGGATTTGATGGATCGGGCTTCCACTAGAGTCTCGACCTGAGGGTAGCTAGCCCAGCGGAAGGTGGAGTTTGACTTCGGCTGGAGTCTCGACCAGGGGAGAGCCAACTCAGTGAAGGGACTCAAGGAATCGAGCTTTTGCTGGAGTCTTGACCTGGAGGGAGCTAGCCCAGTAGAAGGATTTATGGAATCGAGCTTCCACCAGAGTCTCGACCTGGGGGGAGCCAATCTAGTGGAAGGTGGAGTCTAACTTCGACTGGAGTCTCGACCAGGGGGCAGCCAACCTAGCAAAAGGACTCAAGGAATCGAGCTTCTGCTGGAGTCTCGATCTGGGGGGAGCCAGCCCAGCAGAAGGATTTACAGAATTGAGCTTTCGCTGGAGTCTCGACCTGGGGGGAGCTAGCCTAGCAGAAGGTGGAGTATGACTTCGACTGGAGTCTCGACCTGAGGGGAGCCAACCCAGTGAAGGGACTCGAGGAATCGGGCTTCTGCTGGAGTCTCGACCTGGGGGGAGCCAGCCCAGTAAAAGGTGGAGTCTGACTTCAATTGGAGTCTCGACCAGGGGGGAGCCAACCCAGCGAAGGGACTCAAGGAATCGAGCTTCTATTAGAGTCTCGACCTGGGGGGAGCCAGCCCAACAGAAGGACTTGATGGGATGGAGCTTACAGTTGCAATCTTCATCGAATGGATCCGTACAGGACCCAGTGATGTCGTTTCTTCATTGGTCTCCTGTTCCCAAGTCTTGACAAAACATTACCCTTGGGGCTAAGGAGGTAATTATGGAGCTGACATGGAAAGGCCAAGATCTGGCACCATTAAATAACACGATCGCTGCCACTTAGCATGCCGTGCCTTGCGGCTAGTATGGGGATGCCACATCGTGGGTCCGAGGAAGCATAATGATGGAGGTACAACTCGAGACTGTTTATGTTGCATCGGGGTGTCACCCTCGGTCGATGCTGCCACATGGTACCCATCCGATGGTGGGAGTGCTGAAAGGATGTATGGCTACAGTCTGGTGGTTTTGAAGAGAAGGTAAGCTTTTTCCCCTAGTCATATCTTTCAGAACATTCCCACTCACTGCCGGGCCAAAGCTTCTTCCTTCTTCCGACTATCTTTTTCCTTAACAACTAGGTTAGTCTCCTCGGACCTTCTCGTTCTCTTTCGGCTAGGCTAAGTCTTCTTGTAGGGCTCTCAAGTCTCCTTTTCCTGCATACCTCCTTTTTTTGATCTCAGATGGCTGCGTCCGGCCGACACCACCACTCTTGTGGTAGCCCCACTGGGGCAGGGCCTTCTCGATTGAGGACTCCATCTTCAAACGAGGAGGAGGAGGTCTCTCTCATCATCTGCAGAAACCTCTACCTGACCGGAGTAATCATCGATGGTCCCAGGGTCCCTCCTGCTCCTTTCGTCTCTTCTATTCCCATTGCTTCTTCTGGGTCTTCCTACCCAATCGGGCCTTTGGGCGTAGCTTTGACGATCATCAGGGAGGACCTCTCTGTGATCCAGGCTACCTACGGGATCCCAGATTCTGTCTAGCTCTCGGTTCCATGACCGAAGGAGCGGGTCACCTATAGTGGCCCAGGTCGAATAGCCCTCTATGAAGAGTTCTTTCTCGGTGGCCTTTGCTTACCTTTCCATCCCTTCTTTCTCTCTTTTTTGAGTAATTACTGCCTTGTTCTGGCCTAGTTGGCTCCTAACACATTAGGGTCATCAACTGCTTCATTATTTTCTACCACTTCCATGGGATCGTCGCCCGCTTCTCCTTGTTCCAGGCCTTTTTTATCCTGAAACGCCACCCGACCGAGGATGGGTGGTAGTGCGTTTATCCTCACCCAAGGGAGATAAAGTTTGAGCACCCCTCTTCTATCAAAAAATGGAAGAGGAAATTCTTCTTTGCTTTTGTCGAAGGGGTGGACTAGGTTTGGAGTGATCCGGACCGGACCCCAAATCGGAACTCCCAGGTCGAGGCCTCTGATCGAAAAGTATACGACCAGCTTATCTCCAATCAGATCCCCCCTCTCAAGGTTCTACTATCAGAGCAGAACTTGTTCGATGCCAGGATCAGCCTGATTTGGGGGCAAGATGAGTCCGGAGGGGGATCTCTTTTTCAATGAGCCCTTTTTTAGCTTGTTGCTGAACTTTGTCTTCTTCTTCCTACAGGCTTGAAGTTCTCAGTACAGGAGCTTCTAGAGGTCATCCATAAGAGGGGGCTGCCATCCAGGCCTGGGGAGGCTCCACCAAAAAGGGCCCGAGTTGAGCCCAACTAAGAGGCGGGGCTTGCTTTAGTGTCCGACCTTGTGAGGTGAGCGGTCGAGCCATTCCCTGGGCCTTCGGAGCAGCGAGCCCAGCTTCTAGCCCAAGAACCTGGCACGGGCACACTGGCCAGGCCGACTACAGTAGTTGTGGTCCATGTTTCTATAGTCATCGAGGTGGATGTAGAGGGAGAAGGGGTGGTGGAGCAACCGTCGCCGATGCCATCACCTACGGCGATGAGCTCCCCACCGCCAGATGAGATGCCTTCAGAGGTGGCTCCCTCGGATGCGATGGTGCCCCTAGCACCGAGGAGGGTTGCTGTCCGGAGGGCAGCACTTGGGTTGAGATCAAATTTGACGGTCACCCAGGATCGTGCGCTTGCAGAGAGCATGATAGAGTTTGTGGTCCAGTCGCGCGATCGACATGAGAGGGGAGGCTGGATGCTAGCGGAGGCCCTTCTTGACACCCTTCCTCTCCTCTTCATGGTAGTCCTGTGTCTTTCTGTTGCTTCAGTCTGACTGCCAAGGCTAACATCTTTGATGGTGCAGATCGGGATCAACATTCTTCTCGTTCGCGATCACTGCACCTAATGGGAGCAGGAAAGGATGTCGCTGGAGGCCAGGGCCCAGGAGCAGGCTGATAGGGCCCGAGCCTTGGAGGAGAGGAGCAGGATCCTCCAGGGCGAAGTGATCGATGCCGAGGATCGGGCTAGGGAACTCGAAGCATCCTTGGCCCGAGAAATGGATCTGGCCTCTCGCCAAGCAGAGGAGCTAAAGGCCAAGGTTGCTCGAGCGGAAGAGATGATGAGTGGCCTCCAAGCATGGCTAGAGGCGGTGCAAGCTCGACAGTCGGCGGTCGAGGAGAAAGCTGCTGGGGTGGTTGCTTTGATGGAGGCCGCCGAGGCGGTGCCCTGATTTAGGGCCTCGGTGGAGTTTACCGATGAAGTCCGGGAGGTGGCCATGGATTTCTTCGTCAAAGGGTTCGGGGTCTGCAAATCCTTAGTGGCCTATCACTTCCCAGGGCTGAGGCTGGATGAGATCGTGGTCTCGGGCGGCCTTGATGGAGGCTCAAGGGGAGCTATGACTCCTACCTTGTGGCTGAGGTGGATTCTACTCTTGTTGTTGAGGAAGTCCCGCTGGCAAAGGCTGCAGGGGCCCAAGGGGGTGCCGGCGCGTCAGTCCGCCATCCCGGGAAGGAACCTGTTGAGGGATAGGCTCCGATCTCCTTCTAAAACTTGTCCTTCTTCTCTTCTTCTTCTTCTTTTTTTGTGACCACCCGGCCTGTCAGAGGTCCTTTGATGATGTATCTTTTCCATGCACAATCAATGAAGCCCTTCTTACTTCATTGAGTTTTTATTTTTATGGTTGCCTTGAACCTCCTCAGTTGAGCTAGGGGCTGGCAAATGGCTTGAGGAAGGGGGCCTACGCGGCCCTGAAAGACTGTCAAGTTAGGGAACTTGGCATGAGGAATCTTGAGATTGTCCTCACTGGCTCTTAGTCCGTCCGGCAGAGTGTGGGCCTTCGGGAGTGCCCCACTTTGCCATCTTTGGATTGGGATCTAGCTGATGTGGGACAAATATTAAAAGCCTAATTAATAATGATTATCAGAGAATAATTT
Organism: Areca catechu; assembly: GCA_021397845.1. Lineage (NCBI taxonomy): Eukaryota > Viridiplantae > Streptophyta > Magnoliopsida > Arecales > Arecaceae > Areca > Areca catechu. The sequence goes on along the minus strand of CM038039.1, from coordinate 147,842,043 downwards.
TTTTAATTTTTTAGATTTTTAAAAGAAGACCTGAAGGAGACAGTGAAGGAAACTAATTAAATTACTACCCGTACAAGTAAACTTAACAAAATAACTAGGAAAGTAGGATCTGGTGGCTAAGAAACCACCGAAACTAGGATTAACTTTCAACTAATTAGAAACTAAAGAGGGGGAATAGGTTTAAAGTTACCAACGAAGATCAATTCTCCAGATCTAACAGAACTCTCAGGATTGTCATGGCAGGGTTTCAAGAATGTTGACCCCATAAGTGATTTTGATGATAACCAAACATTGGAGCATGCACATTTATTTCTAACAACTCTTCAAGTGGTTTACAAGTTTTTGTAGGATGATTTGTTTGTTCAAACTTCAACTCCTACATCCTTCTTATTTTGAGTTGTATTGTAATCTTATTTTGTAAAGAAGAACCCAATGAAAAAGTTAAGAAAAATCTATAAAAAGGGTTGCTTCTATGTGTGTGTGCCTTAGAATTATTTTGAGTTGGTTTGCTTAAAAAGCTTAAAAGTGTTGGTGAGAGTTTTTCTTAAGTTCAATTATAAAAATCTTGAAGAAGTTACTCGAGCCGACCCAGCATGTTGAAGAGCTGACTCCACCTCATGGCATGCAACAAGGATTCTGGTATGACCAATCCAAGCCAACTCGAAGGTAACTGAGCCGACTCCAGTGAATCTGAGTCAACTGGAATAAGTCCAAGCTGACTCTTTCAGAGTTCAGTTTTTGAAGATTTTTGAGAATAGCCAGGCGAGCCGACCCGAACCAGAAAGAGTCGACTCTACTAGACCTAATTTTGAAGACCTGAGAAAGCGAGCCGACCCAAACTACAATGAGCCGAATCTTCCAGAGTAAAGATTTCAGAACTTGAGAAGAAGAGACGACCAAAGTCCAAAAGAGCTGACTCCTCAAGTTTTAGATTTTCAAAGATAGAAGTTCGAGCCGACCTGAGCTATCAAGAGCCAACTCGTCCAGAGTGAAGTTTTGCACCTTAATACACCGAGCCGACTTCACTGAAGAACTGGTGACTCAACCTATCGACTCGAAGGATTCGAGTCAACTCGAAGGAATCCGAGCCGACTCGAACATCGCTTTCAGGTACATAATGGCTAGTTCTAGAATTTCTTTTTGAATGCCAAAAAGTGCTCCAACGATCATATGTCACATCCCAATGGTCTACAACGTCTTAAACTACCTTGAAGTGATGGAAGGCCTTATATTTGAGAAATTTGAACTTCTCTCAAGCAAGATTTTGAAAAGTTCCTTAAAGTTTTGAAGCTTTATTGAATATCCTTCCTACCAACAAGGAAAAGAGTACAAGAGCATTCAAGTTAGTCTTCAAGTCTTCACCAACTTTGATATGAAGCTTGAAGAAATTTGGAAAGAAGCCACTGAAGCAGTTAAAGCTTATTCGAGTGCATCCAAGTGGACTTCTATCAAGCTGCACCAGTAACTATCCAACAAATTTAGTTTGTCATTTATTGTTGCATTTCTTTCTATTCATTTCTAAATTGTTTGGGTTATTAGTGAACCCGGTTGAAAAACCAAATAGGTTCTTGGTGAGCCTTTGATAAAAATCAAGTGTTGGATTCTTGGTGATCCTGATAAGACCAAGTTAGGTTCTTGGTGATCCTGTAAAAATCAAGTTGGGTTTCTTTGGTAATCCTATTTAAAACCAAAGGGTGTTGGGTTTTCTTTGGTGATCCCATTAAAACCAAAGTGTAGAGGTTTTGGATTGTGATCCTGTAAAACAATCCTACTATATTTGGGTGTGAATATAGTAAAAATTCTAAGTGGTATCTTGGGTAGTGGATGTAGGAGCTGGGTTGCTCTGAACCACTATAAATCTTGTGTGTTTGTGTTGTACTTTCTTGATTTCATTTAGCTTCTGCAACTCTTTATTTTGCCACAGCACCTAACACTTTAAAAGAGATTTTAATTGCACATTATATGCTTTAATTTTTTAATTTCCCAATTCACCCCCCTCTTGGATAGCCACCTCGGCAACAAAGAACTTGATCCAAGGCTCCGATTTTCCCCGCGATGCCGGTTCCGAGGCAAGAACTCCTAACTTTGATTCTTGATCACCTACAAACACTCAACAAAAGAAATTCAAGTTAGGAATCAGCAATGGAAAAGAAAGAAGGAAAGAGAAGGGTTGGAAGTGATGGTTGGATCTTCTTGTCGGCTAAATAAGTAGGGCCTTGCACCCCACAATATTTTGAAGAACAAAGGAAAAAGGGCCTCACACCCCGCGATGCACACAGTAAATGAAGAAAAATTCAATAGAATTTTTTTATTGATGAATAAATAATTTGGTGATGACACCAAAGGCACTAGAATAAGACAGAGGCTTCTCAACCCTCTATGGATTAATTAGCAGCATTTGAGTCCATTTGTAATAAGGGCTTAGTCCAGTCGAGTTGTTATTTTATCACTTGAGTCCTGTACTAGTCAGCTCATGTTGAGCTAGTCTTCTTCCTGAGTCCTATACATGTCAGTCCAAGTACAAGAGAAGACCAAGCCAGTCCGAGTGAAGACCAACCCAACTGAAGACATGAAGACCAAGACATGGAGACCAACCCAACTAGAAGCTATAAAGACCATGAAATCAGAAGCCTGGAAGACAAATCCGAAGCCATGAAGCCCTGGACTACAACCTGAAGCAAATTGGGCTAGCCAGGGCCCAGGAGGATTACCAAGAGGAGCCAAGCTTATGGTCACCTTCCCCTTGGTCGGCCACTTAAAGTCACCCCTCTTGGCTGACCAAGGAAAGTGAGAGAGGGAGAGAATTAAGGGATCTTTCTACCTAGCCTACCATGTATTCTAGCTAGAGTTGAGGTTGGATTAAAATTCCTATGTAAAGTCAATTTTAACCTTACTTGGGGGCCAAGTCTAAGAGTTTGTTTAAGAGAATCTAATCTTTTGTATGAAGACAACGTTTCATGAAATAATATTGAGTTTACAACTTTCCTGTGTGCTACCTGCTGTGTGCTAATAAAAGGGATTCTGTGTGAGCCCTTCTTCTTCCCAGAGTCCTGCACCTGCCTCTAGTCTCCATCTACCTCTCCAAGCCCTAGCCACCCTCTTCAAACACCTTCTTCCCTTCACTGGTTTTTCAATTAACTCTTCACTCGTGCTTTGTTCTCGAGCCCTAGAATGGCTGTTTGCAGGTTCCTCGGCTTCTACAAATCCAACGACTATAGCCGGGCCGCAATCGGATCATCAAGCAGAAAGCCAAGAATCCACGGGTCTCTGGATTGATTTTCCAGGCCACATCTAGGAGTGAGAGCGACCCCTTCGCATACGATCTACACCAAGTGCATCAACCATTGTTAGGTACACCCCCTCTACCTTCCAGATGCTTTATTGAGGATGAACTAGCCCAACCGAGACTTCTCAGCCTCGGCGATCCTCTTTCTTCTTGCTTTTAGGTTCTACTTTGCATGCTTTAGCTTCTTATTTTTGCATAGTTTTTTCTACTTAGATTCATGGCTTGTTCTTCGAGAATTAGATTCACAACTTAACCTAAAAAAACACAAAAGTATACTTGCATGCAATTTTAGTTCCGCATCATTTGGTATCAGAGCCTGTTTTGGGCTCAGTTCTCTTTGGATATTCGAATTGGGTGCTTCACCATGGCCGTCCGGTCATAGGAGACTAGTAGGGCTACAAGATCCTCTCTTTCCAATCTATGGGATCTTCTATGGTGGTAGGGGTGCCACTGTGAATCGACCCCTGAAGAAGAACACAAAGAGTTCCATTAGGGTTTTGCAATTTTGGCCTTCTCAGTATATCTTCTATTATTTTAATTTTTTCTGCCTGTATAGAACTCAGAAAATTTTGAAATTTATTTTTCTAAATTCCTCATAATTGTAGTTAATTCTCAAAATTTCCTTAGGAATTATTTTGATCTATGAATTTTCTCCTAGCCAAAAAACTTCCTAAGAATAGTTCTGCTCTATTTTGGCAGTAAAGCTGATTTTGGAAAGTTCAGGATTTTTTTAGTATAATCTTTGTATATTTTTAATTTTGGCATGTTCCCTGCATATTAGGTCATAATCTGCAAGTTATCTTTCTGTTTAAGAAAATACTAAAACACAAAAAAAATTACATATACTCAAAAAAATGCCAAAAACACCTAAACCCTAATTCGCATTTTCATCTGCCTGCCATCATTGCATAAAATACCTTAAGGGCACTTTCTATATGTCAGATAAGGGGAGGAGTTGATAACCTCTCTTTAGCCCAAAACCACATCCCTTGCATTCGGTCCCAAGCCTAATCTAAAATTAACTAGACTTAATTTGCTCTCATGGGCTAGGGACACCCATCGGTCGGGTTCAGTCATTGTGGGATGACTAGTGCACCCAATTCATTTCCTATTATTGGATACTGGTGTCTAGGCAAGAGGTACAGTGTCAAACGACCTAAGCGGATCGGTGGTTCCTTAATTGGGTCCCTGCGAGAGCAGGGTGGCCTCCCACCATCCCACCTCTTACCTGGCCAAATTGAAGGATTAGGATTTGAGTTGTGTGTAAGTTGAGTCAACCCATTCTGATTTGGCTCTAGGTCTAGGCAGCTATAGTCGAGTCAGTGTTGAGTCTTGCATGTGCACTGACTTAAGAGTCGATGTGTGTGTTTGATTGCATGACCATTAGATTAAAAGTCCAATACCGATAGCCTCAACCCAACTTAACCTAGTGAACCCATGGAGTCCAACCCTAGGAGAACCCCATACCATGACCCCTATTTGCAGCCCAACCCTAGGAGAGCCACTAGGTATGTTGTGTTGGTAGCACCTAAATTTTGTGATCCTGAGTGTGAGGATTATCTTGCTTGGGAAAGAGATATTGACCTCTATTTTGAACAAAATATGGGTTTCTATTCTGAAAGAGAGCAGTTCAGGTTTGCTAAAGCTAAGTTAGTTCACCAGGCTAGGTTAGACTAGGATAATATTGAGAGAATACTTAGGCAAGAAGGCCGTGAACCCATAACTGCCTGGAGTGACATGAAACTTGAACTAAGGATAAAGTACCTATCCATGTCCTATGCATCCAAGAGACCTACAACCTATAGATCTTATAACTCCAAATCCTATGAACCTAGATCCTATGACTCTTGATCCTATGCACCCATACCCTATAAGCCCAGTAGACCCATGACCTATAGATCAGAACACATGACCTATAGATCTGAACCCATGACCTATGGGCAGAATGAACCCCTAAGCCATCGACCTAAACCCCATAAGGTTAGTACTCCTAGATATGAGCCCAGTAGTAAACCACTACCCCTTAGATAACCTGAACCTACTAGGATTAGTGCCCATAATCAAAGACCAGGACCTAGCCAATTTTTCCTTAGCCGACCTTCCCCTACCATCCCTTTGATTCACAAGGTTGACATTAAAGTGGAAGTGTATGAAGCTAATGTGAACCTAGTGGATGTGTATGAGGGAGAAGAGGAGACACCTCTAGAAGACCTAGAATTAGTTGACCCTGTGGATATCCAGGTAGAAGCCAATCTAGAGTTAGTTGACCCTGACTATACCCTTAGTTGACCCTGACTATACCCAGCCTAAAGTTGTAGTGGAAGGACAATTAGAGGAAGAGAACCTAGATACTATGCTAGAACCTTACCTAAGAAAAACATAGAGGAGAACCAAATTATAGAGTCTAGTCCTAAAATACAAGAACCAGAAGAATTTATTAAGGACCTGATCTCTTTGAATCAGTACCCTCAGGATGAGCCCCCTCCTATAGTTCTCATTAAGGATTTCTTCCCTGAGATTAGTAACCCATCCTTCCATTATGCAAAACCTGTAGATATATCTCAACCTCGTAAGGTTAGCCTCATTAGTCTAGGATTAGTCCCTGACGCACCTTCTTATATCCTACTTTATCCAACTAACCCTGAATCTTTTTTCCTACCCTACCAGACTAATCCTGAACCCATCTCTTATTTTCTGCCCTTTCCAGAAACCTTTACAATTTCTAGGATTATTAGAATGCATTTAGTTGAGATTAGCATAGTGCATGCATTCATTACGCATGTTAGGTTTGCATCTTACTTATAGCATGCTCTATAAAATTTGCTAGGAGTCCATTGTAAATTTTCATATGCATGTCAAACTAGGATCAAACCTAGAGAACCTATAATTTGTTATGTTTAGGTCCAAAGGGCTTAATAAAATTTTCTTCAATAGGAATGCAAATTCGATTCTGTTAGGTGATAGTTTGAGTCCTTTGCATCACCCGTTAGGAGTCTGCATGTGCCCAGCATGTTCACCACCTACACTAATTTTGAAAGAAATTGGCTAATTAATGTAGAAGGGCCAAGGAATTTGATGTAGTGGATTCTGTCATGGTTAGGCTTAGGCCTAAAAAGAAGCTTCATGCTCGCAGAGCCGGACCTTTTAAAGAGATAGAAAGGGTTGGACCAAATGCCTACGTGTTAGATTTGCCTCTGGATTTAGGCATTAGGTCTACCTTCAATATTGCAGACCTGGTTGAGTATACAGAACCGACAGCGATACCCAATGAGGCCTTTGGACCTACTCCTTCCATTGTGAGTGACCCTAGCCTAGAGTGTCCACCAATTATTTGGCCTAAGAGAGGAGAACGGATCGAGCGTATCCTGGACAATCAAGCCATAACGACCCGGGGCCGCGGCTATCAACGCTACCTGGTCCGATGGCAAGGCCAGTCAGAATCGGACGATTCGTGGATTTCTCGAGAGGACTTGCAATGCCTTAACCCAGACCTTCTCGAGAGATATATGAGTTAGACTAATCTTCACTCGACAGGGTCGAGTTCTTCCCATCCCGAAAGAATTGGTGGGGACACCAGAGACACCAGAATAAGATAGAGGCTTCTCAACCCTCTATGGATTAATTAGCAGCATCTGAGTCCATTTATAATAAAGGCTTAGTCCAGTCGAGTTGTTATTTTATCACTTGAGTCCTGTACTAGTCAACTCATGTTGATCTAGTCTTCTTCCTGAGTCTTATACATGTCAGCCCAAGTACAAGAGAAGACCAAGCCAGTCCAAGTGAAGACCAACCCAACTGAAGACATGAAGACCAAGACATGGAGACCAACCCAACTAGAAGCTATGAAGACCATTAAATTAGAAGCCTGGAAGACAAATCTAAAGCCATGAAGCCCTGGACCGTAGCCTGAAGCAAATTGGGCCAGCCAGGGCCCAGGAGGAGAACCAAGAGGCGCCAAGCTTATGGTCACCTTCCCCTTGGTCTGCCACTTAGAGTCACCCCTCTTGGCCGACCAAGGCAAGTGAGAGAGAGAGATAATTAAGCGATTTTTCTACTTAGCCTACCATGTATTCTAGCTAGAGTTGGGGTTGGATTAAAATTCCTATGTAAAGTCTTTTTTAACCTTACTTGGAGGCCAAGTCTAAGAGTCTATTTAAGAGACTCTAATCTCTTGTATGAAGACAACTTTTCATGAAATAATATTGAGTTTACAACTTTGCTGTGTGCTACCTGCTGCGTGCTAAAAAAAGGGATTATGTGTGAGCCCTTCTTCTTCCCGGAGTCCTGCACCTGCCTCCAGTCTCCATCTCTCTCTCCAAGCCCTAGCCACCCTCTTCAAACACCTTCTTCCCTTCGTTGGTTTTTCAATTAACACTCCACCCGTGCTTTGTTCTCTAATCCTAGAATGGTTATTTGCAGGTCCCTCGGCTTCTACAAATCCAACGACTCCAACCAGGCCATAATCGAATCATCGAGCAGAAAGCCAGGAATCCGCGGGTCTCTGGCTTGATTTTCCAGGCCACATCCGGGAGTGAAAGCGACCCCTTTGCATACGATCTGCACCAGGTGCATCAACCGTTCTCAGGTACACCCCCTCTGCCTGCCAGATGCTTTATTGAGGATGAACTAGCCCAACCGAGAATTCTCAGCCTTGGCGGTCCTCTTTCTTCTTGCTTTTAGGTTCTATTTTGCATAGTTTTTTCTACTTAGATTCATGGCTTGTTCTTCGGGAATTAGATTCACAACTTAACCTAAAAAAACACAAAAGTATACTTGCATGCAATTTTACTTCCGCATCATAATTGATTAAAAAGGAAGGGTTGATGGGGTATTTATAGATCCATAACCAGTGTTGTAAGGGATACAAAGACTAGACTTGTGCTCCCTTGGAATAAAACTCCTAGAGTCCTACTTATGGGCATCTTGGACTCTTGCTTGTTGGGCTGATATGGACTTCTGTATATGAGTGGACTTTTCAGTTTGGATTGATGAAGTCTCAAGAGTTTTGGTTAAACTCTTGAGTCCTAGAAACTTAAGCAGCTTCCAACCTATTTTATCAAAACTCTTGAAGTAAGAAAACCTTCCAACCTTCTCCACTTGGATGAGCAAATATTTTGAAACTCCTTTGAAATTTCTTGGTTGACTTTTATGCTTTTGGCATGAAATATTTGAGATGGAAGGTGCCAATTAAGAGGAGTCCTTCACACTTACTCATCTTAAAAATGAGGCACCAAATATTTCTCATGTTGGCGCTAAATCCTTCTCACATGGGCCGGCCAAAGAAGTGTGATATGGAGTGTGTTCTTGTCCCAAAATGAAGTGGCATGCCATGTCCAAACATGACATGTGATGATGTCCCCTGGTGATGTGGTAGTGATGTCCAAAAAACTAGCAAATATGGTGCCAAAAATAAATTGACTTTGCCTAGCACATGGCTTGTCTTGGACTAGCACATAGGTTGTCTTGGTCTAGTACATGGCTTGTCTTGGGCTAGCACATGGGTCTTCAATTGGATGCATATGGATGCACATTCACATTGGTCGTCAATTGGGTCTTCCTTGTAATACAGGACTCAATAACTAATTTTTACAGGACTCAAACCAAATAACTAAAGCCCAATTGATCAATTGATCAAAAGGCTTAACCTTATGTAACAAAAAGAATAGATTGGTAACCAGGGTTTGGCCTAATAGGGTTTGACACAACTGATAAATGGGGTTTTGATCAATGTGATAAAAAGGATTTAGCCCAAAAGGCTAAATAACAAAACCCTAATTAGAGTTGGTAAAAGGGGCAAACCCTAACTAAACCAAAATAATAGAATTTAAAATAAAATATTTATATGGAAAAAAGGGTTGGGTCCAGGGCTTTATTCACAAGTGATCTACAAAGATGTGAGTTCAACCTGTCGATATTTTCTGGTCCTGATGTCCACACCAATTCTCCCCGGGTGGGAGAAACTCGATCTTGTCGAGTATGGATCAACGTCGCTATTATAGTGCTCTAGCAAGTCCAGGTCAACTCTTAGCAAGTCCTCTCTGGTGATCCAAGAATCATCAGACTCAGGTTATCCTTGCCAACGAACCAAATATCATTGGTAATCTTTGCCTCGGGTAGCAATGATCTTATCATCCAAGATCCGCTCAATCTTGGCCATCCGGGCTGGTGGTATGGCAGGTGGACATACTTGGGTTGGTTCACTCTCAAGGACAGGATTAGGCCCAAATGGCTCACTAAGAATCAACGTTGGTTTCCTATACTTGATAAGGTCTAAAACATTGAAAGTATTGCTAATGCCTAGTTCAAGTGGCAACTCGAGCATGTAGGCATTAGGTCCAATTTTCTTAATTACTTTGTAAGGTCCATTACTACATGAATGTAACTCTTTCATGGTTCTAGGTGGGAACCGTTCAGGTCGTAATCGAATCATAACAAAGTATCCTTCTTTGTACTCCTTGAGTCTTCTTTTAAAATTATCTGATGCGGGACAGGGATTGGACTGGATCGCTGGTGAGCATGAAAGTCACCAGGGATTAGGATTTGCAAAGGAGGAAAGAAGAGGGTGCAGGGTTAAGATAAAATACTGGGGTTCACATAGATTCCCCAAGAAGAACAAGCACATAGCAAAGGGGCTCACATAGATGCCCTGGGCTCACACAGATGCCCAAAATCAGGGATCACACAGAAACCCTGGGAAGATGGAGAAGGGATCATACAGATACCCTAGGAGCACACAGATCCTTCACACAGAACAATAGAAATTTTATTCATCCATCCTCCTGTTACAAAAGGCTGAGGGTGGTATTTATAGATTTTCCAACCCTCATTTGAATTTGAATACAAGATAAAAAGATAAGAACGAATCAAATTCAAATATAAGATAGGATAAGATAAGCCTATCCATATATCAATCCTAACCAACCAAATCCTAAATCAAATTCAAATATAAGATAGGATAAGATAAGCCTATCCATATATCAATCCTAACCAACCAAATCCTAATTCAAATTTTAAACAAAAGATAAATCCTAAATAAATTTATTCCAAAAATGCTTCAAGATCTGTGCCACTCCAAGAATTATGCTTGCTTCAAGATCCGTGCTTGAGATGTCCCCATCATTATCCTTGGTTAATGTATGACATGTTGATGAAAATTTAGCATGAATTCCTAATATATGCTATAATGTTCTCCAGAAATAAATTGCAAATCTAACATGCTCAATGAATGTATATAATATGCTAACCTCTATAAAATGTAATCTAATAGTCCTAGAAATATTGGAAATCTCAGGAAAGGATAGAAAATAGAAAGTGGATTCGGGGATAACTTGGTGGTGTGGGCACCAGGATCCGATAGAGGCTCCTCAACCCTCTGTGGATCTCAGATTAGGGTTCCACTTCTTTGTGTCTTGTAATAAGGCTTCAAGTCTCAAATTTGTAATTGTCTTTTGCTTTGAATGGAGTCCGTACCTTGACCAATTAGGTCAAATTGAGTCTTGTACTAAGTCGAGTCACAAATCAAGTCCAGTCCGAGTCTATTAGAAGTATGAGTCCATTGCAAGAGTGGGTCATAAAATTTAGTCTCCTTGGAAGAAAGTCAGGAAAGAATCCAAGTCAACTCAGGGCCCACCTGTGCATCCTACATGGCGCCATGACATCTTGCCATGTGGGTAGCACACTTGGCATGCAAGGATGCCCTATGGGGAGGACCACTTCACTTGGCTCTAGCCTTTTTCCCCTTCTGCTATCAAGCTCATTGCCATGCAAGGGTGGTCGGCCAAGGTGGAAGTCAATGGGAGTTGAAGTGGGGAATTCAAATCCCTTGCTTCAAGCCCTCCAATCAAGTCTTCTTCCCAAATTGCTTCAACCTCTTTGGAAGGGAGAGACAAGATCCTTGGGCGCCTCCACCTAACACTCCCCATGTCAAGCCTTATACCAAAGAAAGGGTGTGCAACAAAGGAAGGAAGAAGAACATGAGCCATGCTACAAGCTCCTCTTCATGTCTTTTTCCAAAACAATGAAGATTCTTTCCAACTTCAAGGCACCATGATCCCTCCTCCTAGCCTTGCTTCATGCCACGCCCATTCAACGCTAGCACTTGGTGGCCAAAGGGAGAAGAAAGTCAAGGTTTGGGCGCCCATTCAAGAAAAAGAAGAAGAAATTTTGTATTCTTGCATTTGAATTTCAAAATGGGCCTTGGGTGCCTATTTAAAGGACCCAACCCCTCCATTGTAAAGGGTATTGATGATGAAATGAAAAGAGCTTGAGTTTTGTTTCTTCTCCAACCATTGTCTCCTAGACTAGGTTTGAGTGAAGCTTCCTTCGTCCCCAGGGACGTCGAGTGGTGTGAGGCCACCTTTCCATCACCCCAGGGCATCGCAAGTCCTTCATCCTCCGAGACGTCGAGTGGGTGAGGCCACATTCCTTCATCCTCCGGGACGTAGCAGGGTGCGAGGCCCCAAGTTATCCCCTTCTTCGATTTCGGAATCTAGCCGAATACCGGGCTCGAAGCCCCTTCTCAACCCTTCCTTAGTTCCATTTCGATACTTCTCTCCATTTCACTAATCCCTCCTTTGCTTGCCTACAAGTCCCCCTTGGTATCACGGGCACCGGAGACAGTCTGCTTTGCCATCACGACCACCCGACCGAAAGCAGGCACATCCACGGGTTCGACTGCTCGGGCATCCAGGCCGCATCCGCCGAGTCGAGCGATCTCTACATCGGGCGCTTCAGACGTGTGAGGTTTGCCCCTTTGTCCTAAGTAGGTATTGCATCTCAAGCTTAGTCCTACTGAGATTTCTTAATCCCATGATCCTGTTCTCTTTTTTCACTATTTAGGGACTTGATTTGCTAGTGTAGGCTTCTATTATTCAGTTTCTCTTATTTCTAGTCTTTGTTTATGATCGGGAATCAAAAACATATAAAAACATTTAAAACTCATCAATTATTAAAACCCCTTTGCATCATAAGCATCCATACTAGCATCTCTAGCCCTACTTTTCCCTGCATCATTAGTGGTATCAGAGCATGGCTAGGACTAGTGCATCTTTTCCTTTCATTTTTTGCATTCTGGTCAGCCTGTATATAGTCTGAATATTGAATTGTTTCTCTCTGTAGAGACCCCCAAATCTGATGATTTCTTTTTTGATAGATCACACTTAATTCAAAGTAGTTTTTGTTATTTTCTCAGATTTTGTTTCAGTTTGTAGAATTTCTACAAGTCGAAATACTACCTGAAAAAATCTCAGGTTTGAAATTCCTGCAAGCATCTCATTTCTTGCTTCATTCATCCATCTAGCTTATTTCTTGCATTTAGGGGCATATTTCAATTCCTGCATTTTGTTTAGCATTCACATATCTGAAAGACACAAGAAAATAAGAAAATTTTAAGTCATTTCATTAGTCATTTGTGTGCATCATTTTGCATAACTCATCCTAAGGGCGTTAAATTAACATAGGGTCAGGATTTCATTACCTGTCCCTAGCCCAAAAACCATCACCCGACATATCGAACCCTAGCCGTTAACTAAAATTGATTAGACACTTTATATGCTCTAATGAGCTAGGGACACCCATGAAGTCGGGTCGACCAAAGTGCCGAGCCAAGCTAGATCACATGTTGGTGTGTGCTTGAGTAGCTGGTGCCTAGGAAAGTGGTTCAGGAACTAGATCCCAAAGGGAAGTGGGTTGGTTCGCTTACCTGGCCAATTTCATTGGTGTCTAAGGCAAGCAGAGAGGAACCTCCACTAACCTTATACTTACCTAGCCAGGTGCCAAGTTACTACTTCCAGGTTCATCTTCTTGACTTCACATTTGGTTAAATCTCCTAAGTCTAGTGAACCATAGCACCGTTCTGTGTGTGTTACATGTGCACTAGATCAGGAACCTCTTTTCGCCCACCTTCTCCACCCCCTACCGAAGCCATGGACCAACTTCGAGCTGACATTAGAGCCCTAACTCAATCCATGACTCAATTAAGCAACCAGTTGACTAATAGAGTTTATCAAATAGAGACCAAACTAGGACCCTTAGAAGAAGTTGCTAGGCTCCGTGAGCATTTCCAAAGAGCTCCCGCCTATAAAAAACCTGAGCCCTTTAGGAACCAGAGCCGTATCCTCGGATCCACCTAAGGTTATAGCCAGGCTTACCCAAGTCGACCAAGCCCGAACCGATCTGACCCCAGTCGACCAAGCCTAGCCCGACCCAGTCCTAGTCGTCCCAGTCTGAATCGACCCCAATATAGTAGAGAGGACAAGGATAAGGCTATTAAAGTCCAGAGGAGACCCGATCCTCAAGGTAACAGCTATAGGTGTCATAAACTTGAGCATTTTGCTAGTCAGTGCACCGCCCCTGCCCTACTTATAGATGAACCGACTGAAACTGAACCTGAACCCATTGTTGAACCTGAGGAGGAAGACTTTAAGGTTGAACCCATTGAAAATCTAGGAAAAGAAACTCCTGAGCCCATTAAAGAATTGAAAGAAGACATCTGTGAATCAAGTTTAGTAGAGGAATATGGTGAAGATGGGCCCCAGGTAGAATTCATCGAGGAACCAAAAGAAAAAGATCCTGAACCCATTAGAGATCGTGAAGGAGTAATTGAGCCAGGATCGAACATTGTAGAGGATGGTGAGGGTTCACAAGTATTGCCCTTAGAGGAGGTCCAGGAACAAGTTCCTATAGAACCACCTCAGGAGGTAGACATCAGTTTTGAGGACTTTCAAGAAAACATTCTCAAAGACCTTCCTAATGACCTTCCACCATCTAGGAACACCCATCTAGCCTTGGAACTTGCACCTGTAGAACAATGTCCAAATCTTAAGATTATCCTGAATAACCAAGGTCTATTTCATGACGCCCAGAGATTATCCCAAGACTCCGACTTCTATTTTCTCCCCTTCCTAGAGCCTTCTCACATTTTTAGAGCCATGGGGTTGCATTTTGTTGAAATTACCAGGCTGCATGACTCCTTGGAACCCATCCCTTTTGCCATTTACTTTTGGTACACTTTATAGCATTTGTTAGGGATCCTTGATAATTTTTCTTGTACATACCAGACTAGGGTCAAACCTAGAGAGTCCATAATCTGTTAGGTTTAGGTCCTAGAGCGTCCAATAAAATTTTTTTTAGTAGGGATGTATAGTTGAGTCTGCATTTTGCATCATGTTAGGATTATGCATTAAATATTTTTTTTATAAAATAATTTGTTTGATTCTCGAAAGTGAGCCAAAAGGTTTGAAATAGGGGATTTTGTAATGATTAGGCTCAGGCCTGAACAGTTTCCACCAGGAACCGTTAAGAAGCTTCATGCACATGGGGCTGGTCCCTTTAAAGTGATTAGGAGAATAGGCCCTAATGCCTATGTGCTAGAATTACCTCTGGATTATGGAATTAGCTCGACATTCAATATCTCTGACTTAGTCGAGTATATGGAACCCGCAAACATACCTAGCGATCCATTTGGGCCTGACCTTTCTTTTGAGAGTGAACCTGAACCTGAGTGTCCACCTCCAAATATACCTGAGCGAGGAGAGCGGATCGAGCGTGTCCTGGATGACCAAGCTATCACTACCCGGGGCAAAGGCTATCAACGTTACTTGGTCCGATGGTAAGGCCGACCCGAATCCGATGACTCGTGGATCACCCAGGAGGACTTGTAGCGCATCAACCCTAATATCCTGGAGAGGTACCAAAGCCAGACTAACCTTTACTCGACAGGGTCGAGTTCCTCCCATCCCGGGAGAACTGGTGTGGGCACCAGGATCTGACAGAGGCTCCTCAACCCTCTGTGGATCTCAAATTAGGGTTCCACTTCTTTGTATCTTGTGATAAGGCTTCAAGCCTCAAATTTGTAATTGTCTTTTGCTTTGAATTGAGTTTGTACATTGACCAATTAGGTCAAATTGAGTCCTGTACTGAGTCGAGTCACAAATCAAGTCTAGTCTAAGTCTATTAGAAGTATGGGTCCATTGCAAGAGTGGGTCATAAAATTTAGTCTCCTTGGAAGCAAGTTGGGAAAGAATTTAAGTCAACTTAGGGCCCACCTATGCATCCTACATGGCACCATGACATCTTGCCATGTGGGCAGCACACTTGGCATGCAAGGATGCCAAATGGGGAGGACCACTTTACTTGGCTCTAGCCTTTTTCCCCTCTCCCTATCAAGCTCATTGCCATGCAAGGGTGGTCGGCCAAGGTGGAAGTCAATGGGAGTTGAAGTGGGGAATTCAAATCCCTTGCTTCAAGCCCTCCAATCAAGTCTTCTTCCCAAATTGCTTCAACCTCTTTGGAAGGGAGAGACAAGATCCTTGGGTGCCTCCACCTAACACTCCCCATGTCAAGCCTTATACCAAAGAAAGGGTGTGCAACAAAGGAAGGAAGAAGAACATAAGCCATGCTACAAGCCCCTCTTCATGTCTTTTTCCAAAACAATGAAGATTCTTTCCAACTTCAAGGCGCCATGATCCCTCCTCCTAGCCTTGCTTCATGCCATGCCCATTCCAGGCTAGCACTTGGTCGGCCAAAGGGAGAAGAAAGTCAAGGTTTGGGCGCCCATTCAAGAAAGAGAAGAAGAAATTTTGTATTCTTGCATTTGAATTTCAAAATGGGCCTTAGGTGCCTATTTAAAGGACCCAGCCCCTCCATTGTAAAGGGTATTGATGATGAAATGAAAAGAGCTTGAGTTTTGTTTCTCCTCCAACCATTGTCTCCTAGACTAGGTTTGAGTGAAGCTTCCTTCATCCCCAGGGACATCGAGTGGTGTGAGGCTACCTTTCCGTTGCCCCAGGGCGTCGCAAGTCCTTCGTCCTCCGGGACGTCGAGTGGTGTGAGGCCACATTCCTTCGTCCTCCGGGACATCGCAGGGTGCGAGGCCCCAAGTTATCCCCTTCTTCGATTTCGGAATCTAGCCGGACACCAGGCTCGAAGCCCTTTCTTAACCCTCCCTTAGTTCCATTTCGATACTTCTCTTCATTTCACTAATCCCTCCTTTGCTTGCCTACAGGTCCCCCTTGGTGTCACGGGCACCGGAGACGGTCTGCTTTGCCATCACGACCACCCGACAGAAAGCCGGCACATCCGCGGGTTCGATTGCTCGGGCATCCAAGTCGCATCTGCCGAGTTGAGCAATCTCTGCATCGGGTGCTTCAGACGTATGAGGTTTGCCCCTATCTCCTAAGTAGGTATTGCATCTTGAGCTTAGTCATACCGAGGTTTCTTAATCCCGAGATCCTGTTCTCTTTTTTCACTATTTAGGGACTTAATTTGCTAGTGTAGGCTTCTATTATTCAGTTTCTCCTATTTCTAGTCTTTGTTTGTGATCGGGAATCAAAAACATTTAAAAACATTTAAAACTCATCAATTATAAAAATCCCTTTGCATCATAAGCATCCATACTAGCATCTTTAGCCCTACTCTTCCCATGCATCACTTGGTAAGGTAGGAAATAAGAAAAGGGCTCATGGATTAGTCCTAGACTAACGGGGTTAACCTTAAGGGTTGGACATTGGGTTACATAAATGTTGACTCTGATCTTGATTTTGATGATTGACAAAATGTTTAAGTATATATGAGTACTAATTATGTTTTAAGTATATTTCTCAGATCTTAGTACTCAACCATGTTGAATGAAGAAATGCTTGTATTTCAGTTGAAAAAGTCCTTAAATTAATGGAAAATCAAATATATGGACTTTGGAATTAATATGAAAGGACTTGAAGAGGTTAAAGTTTCAATTTGAAGATGGTTCAGCAAGGCCGGCACGGCAAAATTTCAGTGGCACGCTTCAGAGGTCGACACCTGAGGTCAACACCTGTTCAGAGGTCGACACCAGAGGTCAACACCTGTCCAGAGGTCGACACCAGAGGTCAACACCTGTCCAGAGGTCGACTCATAGCCTGAGAATTCAAACTGGGCAGAACTATGATTTTCTGGATTTTTGCCTAAGATAAACTGGAGGTCGACTCATGAGGTCGACACTTGATCCAGAGGTCGACTCATGGCATAACGGCTAGTTTTTCTGAACTTTTGATTTGATTTCTAACGGCCATAAACGGCCATATTTTTGATTCTAACGGTCTTGTGGAGTTGTTTCAGCATGAATGAGGTATTTAACCTCCACCAAACTTCAAAAAAGACATGGAGACAAAGTGAAAAAGATTATAGTGAAAGTAAAAAGCCTTCAATCAATTCCAAGCCAAAAAGAGTGAGAAATCTAAGAGATTCCTTAGCCAAAAGCTTTCCATCTTTGAGGAATCCAACTTTCAAGAGTTTGGCATTTAGTGAGGTCCAAGATTCCAAGAGAAAGGCTTGAAGAGTCTCCATCAAGAGCTACATCGAATTACCTTTTGCTCAAAAAAGAGTTTGTATTATTCTTGTTCAATTTATATCATATTCAATTGATATCATAAATATTTGATTTCATGCATTGATTTTGATGACCTACTTGCTATTCTTTCCAACTTCATTCCCACTTTGTATTGCCTTTCACCCTTTTTCATGATGTCAAAAAGGGAGAGAAAATTGTTAAGTATGAAAAGGGGAAGATTGGATAAACATGAAAAATCTTTTGAGAAATGAAAGAAAGTGCAAAAGGGGGAGAAGAATGTAAAATGTTTTTATCTAAAGGAAAGAATTAGTAAGAAGAAGAAATTTTGAAAATTTTAATTTTTTTTTTGCATATTTTAAAAATATTTTTGAAGATTTTTTGGATCATATTTTGATGGGGAGCTTGGTGCTTATTGTTTTGAGCTTACATGTTTATCTTATTGTTAATCTTTTTAAGCTTACCCTATTCATATACTTAAAGGTTTTGTCATCATCAAAAAGGGAGAGATTGTTGACTCTGGTCTTGATTTTGATGATTGACAAAATGTTTAAGTATATATGAGTACTAATTGTGTTTTAAGTATATTTCTCAGATCTTAGTACTCAACCATGTTGAATGAAGAAATGCTTGTATTTCAGTTGAAAAAGTCCTTAAATTAATGGAAAATCAAATATATGGACTTTGGAATTAATATGAAAGGACTTGAAGAGGTTAAAGTTTTAATTTGAAGATGGTTCAGCAAGGCTGGCATGGCAAAATTTCAGTGGCACGCTTCAGAGGTCGACACCAGAGGTCAACACCTGTTTAGAGGTCGACACCAGAGGTCAACACCTGTTTAGAGATCGACACCAGAGGTCAACACCTGTCCAGAGGTCGACACCAGAGGTCGACTCATAGCCTGAGAATTCAAACTGGGCAGAACTATGGTTTTCTGGATTTTTGCCTAAGATAAACTGGAGGTCGACTCATGAGGTCGACACTTGATCTAGAGGTCGACTCATGAGGTCGACACTTGATCCAGAGGTTGACTCATGAGGTCGACTCATGGCATAACGGCTAGTTTTTCTGAACTTTTGATTTGATTTCTAACGGCCATAAACGGCCATATTTTTGATTCTAACAGTCTTGTGGAGTTGTTTCAGCATGAATGAGGTATTTAACCTCCACCAAACTTCAAAAAAGACATGGAGACAGTGAAAAAGATTAGAGTGAAAGTAAAAAGCATTCAATCAATTCCAAGCCAAAAAGAGTGAGAAATCCAAGAGAATCCTTAGCCAAAAGCTTTCCATCTTTGAGGAATCCAACTTTCAAGAGTTTGGCATTTAGTGAGGTCCAAGATTCCAAGAGAAAGGCTTGAAGAGTCTCCATCAAGAGCTACATCGAATTACCTTTTGCTCAAAAAGGAGTTTGTATTATTTTTATTCATTGTATTCATATTCTATTTGTGGTAGGCTAGTTTCAAGGGAATTTGAAACTAGTGTGAGGTTTGTTGGTGAGCCAATTGATAAAACCAACTAGGGTTGCTTGTAAGCCCGAAGCCAAAACAAGTGTGTGAGGTTTGTTGGTGAGCCAATTGATAAAACCAACTAGGGTTGCTTGTAAGCCCGAAGCCAAAATAAGTGAGTGAGGTTTGTTGGTGAGCCAATTGATAAAACCAACTAGGGTTGCTTGTAAGCCCGAAGCCAAAACAAGTGTGTAAGGTTTTGACTTGTGAGCCTGGTAAAACAAGTCGGCTGTAATCTAAAGATTATAGTGAAAATTCCCAAGTGGAGCTTGGGGAGTGGATGTAGGTGCTAGGTGCACCGAACCACTATACTTCTTGTGTGTTTGCATTGCTTCTCTTTTTATCTTCTTTTGCTCTTTAATTGTTGATTTATTTCATTGCTTCCGTTGCACAATTATTTGAGCACTATCACTCTTCATCTTAAAACTTGGTAGCACATATATTGCTTTAATTTTTTAAATACCCAATTCACCCCCCCTCTTGGGCACCATATCTGGGCAACAATAAAGGTCAGCCTTATGGAAGGATGAATTAGTAATTTCTGGAAAAAGATCTTCAACTGGGACTAATGGGATGAACTCTTCTTGAGGGCGCTGGTTTGAGAAAATCAAGTCCTCACTGATTACTTTAGGTTCATGAAATTCAAAACTAGGCTCTTTGACTTGATTCTCTTTTAATGTTTTCTCAGGTAAGGTCCTAGCAGTAGGGTTAGACTCCTCATGGATCTCTTTTTCTACTTGTACTTCCAATATGGCTTCAGTCTGGGTATGTTCAAGGTAGCTATCTCTAGATTGGATTTAGTCTGGGTACCTACCAGGTCAGCTAATTTTAGGTCAGCCATATGTATTTCCTTTTCTCCCTCATACTCATCCACTAAGTTCACCTCAGCCTCATACATTTCTTCTTCAATGTTATCTTTGTGAAGCAATGGGGTAGTAGGAGTAGGTTGGTTAAGGGGCAACTGGCTGGCTCTAGGATTTTGACTAGGTGCACTGAACCTAGTTGGTTCAGGTTGACTAAGTGGAATCTGACTAATACTTGATTGATACCTAGGGGTTATGGGTTCTATGGGTTCATAGGATATGGGTTTGGATCTATGGGTTATAGATTCGGGTTCATATAGTTTGGGTTCATAGGATCCCTGATGGTAGGGTGCATGAAGGTATATTTCTCTAAGCTTGCTTTTCATGGCTCTCCAGGTTGTTATGGGGATTTCTACTTGTAGTCTAATCATCCTTTCAAACTTATCCTAATAGGTTCTAGCCTAACAAACTAACTTGGTTTTGGCAAAATTATATTTTCTTTCTTCTGACATTACATCCCAAGCAAAATAATCATCCATACCACTTTCCTAATTAAGGTAATCCTCAAAATCAAGATCGCCACCAAAAGTAGGTGCTGGTAAACTAATATACTTAGTGGCTCTCTCAACCTGGTCTATGAAATCATAATTGGGTCTCCTATGGCTAGTCTCCCAGATTTGGTCCTGGTGTTGGGCTCTCCCAAGGTTGGGCTCTAGGAATGGGTGAGGGTGTGTTTCAAATTTAGGTTTAGTACGGGTCTTTCGGGTCCTTTTGAGGTTTCCTAAAAGGTCATCTAGTCGGTCAAACCTATTATTCAGTTGGGTACATTGTCTAGTGAAGGTCCTCAATAAGGTTTCCATAGTGGACTCCATGGTCAATCCAGACTGGGTTGGATTTGTGCTAATGATATGGTGTGCCTGACCTAGTTGTCATGCAATGCAATTACATAGAACTTGACTCGAACTAGGGTTTCCTAGACCTAGAGCTCAAGTAGAATGGGTCAGCTCAAATTATAGCCAATTCAATAATTACCCTATCCACTAGCCAAGTAAGAGATGGGATCGTGGGAGGCTCCCCCTGCTCTTGTAGGGTCCTAATTAAAATCCACAAAACTGCTTAGGGCATTTGTCTCTGGACCTCTAGCCTTAGACACCAAATTCAAGTGATAATCACAGGATTGGGTGCACTAGCTTACACACAATACTTGGAACCCGACCTGTTGGTGTCCCTAGCTCACTAGAGCAATTAAGTCTAATTAGATTTTAATTAGGGTTAGGCTTAGATGCAAAGAAGGTTGTTGTGGGCCCAGGATAGGTGATGAGCTCCTGCCCGGATCTGAGTTGTTCAAATGCCCTTAAGATTAGGTTACTTGATGATGCACACACACAAGATGAAACCCTATATGCAATCGAACTAAAATAATTAAAATAATAAAAAAATAAAATTAATTATTTTTTTATTTTGTTCTTTTGTTTTTAAGCAGATATATATTTTGCAGAAAAAACCCTAAGATATAGGAATTTAAAATATGTAAAATTTATGCAAAAAGAACCCTAAACTAGAATTACTGAAATTCAGAACAGAATTATTCTCAGGCAGTATTCCGGAGAGCAAAAAAATTACAGATCATAATAATTCTTTAGAAAAAATAATAAAAATACTTTTAATTACAATGGATCCAACAAAATAAGAATCAGGCAATTCTGAGTTACTTACATACAAAAATAATTAAAACAATAGACTATATACTATGATGGACGTAATGCAGAAATTAAATCCTAAAAATGCTTATCTCTTTGTTTTCTTCTTCAAGGGTCAATTCACAACGGCACCCCTACACGCCATAGGAAATCTCATTTGAATGGAAGGTAAGGGTCTTATAGCCCTACTTCTTCCTATGACTGGACGGCCATGGTGAAGCACCCGATCCAAGTACTTAAAGAGAAACTAAATCAGCACAGAAGAGATTAAATCCTAGTTTAACCTGTTTTGATACCAAAACAAATGCGGGACAAATATTAAAAGCCTAATTAACAATGATTATCAGAGAATAATTTTTTTATTTTTTAAGATTTTAAAAGAAGACCTGAAGGAGACAGCGAAGGAAACTAATTTAATTACTACCCGTACAAGTAAACCTGGTGGCTAAGAAACCACCAAAACTAGGATTAACTTTCAATTAATCAGAAACTAAAGAGGGGGAATAGGTTTATAGTTACCAACAAAGATCGATTCTCCAGATCTAACAGAACTCTCAGGATTGTCGTGACAGGGTTTCAAGAACTTGATCCCAGGCTCTGATTTTTCGTGCGATGCCAGTTCCGAGGCAAGAACTCCTAACTTTGATTCCTGATCACCTGTAAACACTCAACAAAGGAAATTCAAGTTAGGAATCAGTAATGAAAAAGAAAGAAGGAAAGAGAAGGGTTGGAAGTGATGGTTGGATCTTCTTATCGGCTGGATAAGTAGGGCCTCGCACCCCGTGATGTTCCAAAGAATAAAGAAAAAAGGGCCTCACACCCCTCGATGCACATAGCAAGGGAAGAAAAATTTGGCAGAATTTCTTTATTGATGAATGAATAATTGATTACAAAAGAAGAGGTTGATGGGGTATTTATAGACCCATAACTAGTGTTGTAAGGGACACAAAGACTAGACTTGTGCTCCCTTGGA
Source organism: Areca catechu (assembly GCA_021397845.1). NCBI lineage: Eukaryota > Viridiplantae > Streptophyta > Magnoliopsida > Arecales > Arecaceae > Areca > Areca catechu. Next base: position 147,819,451 of record CM038039.1, on the reverse strand, counting down.
ATACAACTCCTAGAGTCCTACTTATGGGAATCTTGGACTCTTGCTTGTTGGGCTGATCTGGACTTCTGTATGTGAGTGAACTCTTTAGTTTGGATTGAAGAAGACTCAAGAGTTTTGGTTAGACTCTTGAGTCCTAGGAACTTAAGCAGCTTCCAACCTATTTTATCAAAACTCTTGATGTAAGAAAACCTTCCAACCTTCTTCACTTGCATGAGCAAATATTTTGAAACTCCTTTGAAATTGCTTGGTCGACTTCTATGCTTTTGGCATGAAATATTTGAGATGGAAGGTGCCAATTAAGAGAAGTCCTTCACACTTACTCATCTTAAAAAGGAGGTGCCAAATATTTCTCATGTTGGTGCTAAATCCTTCTCACACGAGCCGGCCAAAGAAGTGTGATATGGAGTGTGTTCTTGTCCCAAAAAGAAGTGGCATGCCATGTCCAAACATGACATGTACTGATGTCCCCTGGTGATGTGGTAGTGATGTCCAAAAAACTAGCAAAGATGGTGCCAAAAATAAATTAACTTGGCCTAGCACATGGCTTGTCTTGGACTAGCACATGGCTTGTCTTGGACTAGCACGTGGCTTGTCTTGGGCTAGCACGTGGCTTGTCTTCAATTGGATGCACATGGGTCTTCAATTGGATGCACATGGATTGTCAATTGGGTCCCTCTTGTAATACAGGACTCAATGACTAATTTTTACAAGACTCAAACAAAATAACTAAAGCCCAATTGATCAATTGATCAAAAAGCTTAAACTTATGTAACAAAAAGAATAGATTGGTAACCAGGGTTTGGCCTAATAAGGTTTGATACAACCGATAAATGAGGTTTTGATCAATGTGGTAAAAAGGGTTTAGCCCAAAAGGCTAAATAACAAAATCCTAATTAGAGTTGGTAAAAGGGGCTAACCCTAACTAAACCAAAATAATAGAATTTAAAATAAAATATTTACATGAAAAAAGGGATTGGGTTCAGGGCTTTATTCACAGGTGATCCACAGAGATGTGGGTTCAACCTGTCGATATTTTCTGGCCCTAGTGTCCACACCACCAGTGGACTGAATGCGGGGCTTCTGGAGTTTCTTTGATGCAAAACGAAAGCTCTGATACCAAAATTGATGCAGAACAAAAAAGATGATGCGATGCGGAAGTAAATTAAAATTAATGTATTTATTTATTTATTTATTATATATATTTTTTCAGAAGTTGGCTTTGACTCAAAGAAAAGTTAAACTAAATTGAAAGAAACTATATAATAATTGAAAGCACAATTCAAAGAAACTAGATTATCAGAGTAGTTCAGAAGTAAAGGATCGCTGGGGGTTGAGAAACTCCCAGACCTAGGGTTTCGCTCTGAACTTTCAACAGGACAGAAATAAAGAGAAGGGAAGGGTTATGTACCAGGCAGTGATCTTCACAGTGTTTGGTGGAAGGACTCTCTCGAGCAGATTGTTGGATCCTTGGATTCGGATATCTTCGCAATGGATCCTCCAATACTGGCCCTTTGGCAGAGTTGGCTTCTCCTGAACTCAGGATCTGGGAAAGAAGAAGAACAAGTTAAGGAACCAGATACTCAAAGAAAGGATTTACCAGATATGAAGAACTTAAAAAAAACTGATGTTGCTGAAATCCTGATTCTCCTGGATACTGATCTGACTTCCTCTGGGATTTGCTCTGTATTCGAAGTAGCCGATTTGGACCTGGATGTTGGTGGTCAGCCTCTACTTGGAAGAGAGGGGCCGTGAGATGATGAGGTAGATTAGGGTTTGGATGATTGGTGGAATGAAGAAGATGATGGGCGGCTAGGGTTTGGAATTGAAGTGGCTAACCTAGGGTTTTGGTAGGGTTTTGGGGTTGGAGATCTCACACCTCCTCAAGGTTCCTAGGGAACCCAGATTTACTCCCTCACGGAGCTCAACACCTGAACACAAGTGCGGAAGAGAGAAACACAAAGTTGCTCACAAAGAAATTGATTTCATTCATCATTAAATTCAAGAGTTACATAGAGTTGAATATATAGACATAACAAAGAAATAAAATTTTATACATTTTTCATGTGGGACTAATAGGACTAACCCACACTTTAGGCATCAAATTCTCTTCCCAAGACTCCTTCCATGAGTGGGCAGCCCAAAAACTCCAAGAAAACTTGAAAATCAGCTCCAAATGGCAAGTTATGGGGGTGTCTCCTAATATCTCTCCATGAATCAAGGATTTTCCCTTCATGATTTGGCTCATTTGGACACCTCCTAGTCTTGCTCCACAAGTTTAGACTTCTTCCTTTTATGGCTTTGGCACTTTTGGAAACTTTTGGGAACCTCCTTGAATTCCTTCCCAAGACATGCTCTCTTCCCTTTTATAACTTGGATTTTTATGGAACATTGTGGGGCACCCCCTTGATCCTCTCTTCAAGAAAAATTCTTGCCATCCTGGCTTGGGTTTATTTCTTGTGGTGTAGGGACCAAAGACACTGGATGAAGATATGGCACCTCCTGGACTCTGGCGTGTGGCTGGGAGTGTGGCGCCCACTTGCTTGGGCCTGGGAGAAAAAAAATGTGGCACCCTGGACCTTGACTTGACTGAAAAAAAAGTGGCACCAACATGGAGAAGACCTAGACCACTACTAGGACTTGTACTGAGTCAACATGACTCAACAAAATTTAAATTACAGAAAAATACAGACTCAAAACTAAAATTGAGTTGACCAAGTCAACCCTTATTACAAAACCAGAAAATCCTAATTCTTTGGGCAAGGTCAATCAGAGATCCAGATGGAGCCCTGAAGTCTTCTTCTGAGTCTGGTGCCCGCACCAATTCTCCCGGGGTGGGAGGAACTCGACCCTGTCGAGTATGGATCAAGCTGGCTCTAGTATCTCTCCAAGAGGTCTGGGTCCAATTCTTGTAATTCTTCTTGGGAGATCCAAGAGTCATCAGAATCTAGCCTTCCTTGCCAGCGGACCAGGTATCTTTGGTATCCTCGATTACGAGTAGAGATAACCTGATTATCCAGGATCTTTTCAATCTGCTCTTTCCTCACAGTCCAGTTTGTTGGTGGACACACAGGGTCGGGATCACTTTCAATAACAGGATTAGGTTTCAAAGGCTTACTAGGAATCACAGCTGGCTTCCTATACTCTACTAAGTTTGTAATGTTGAAAGTAGAGCTATTGCCTAGTTCTGGAGGCAACTCGAGCACATAGGTGTTGGATCCTACTCTCTTCACTACTCTAAATGGTCCAGCTCCTTTAGCATGTAACTTTCTAACGGTTCCAGGAAAAAACCGCTCAGGCCTTAACCTAATCATTACATAGTCTCTCTCAACAAAAGTTTTGACTCGTCTTTGAGAATCAGCCAACTTCTTATAAGTTTCATTTCTTAAAGTTATTTTGGCATGAATTTCTTTATACAAGTCTTTTACATGCTATGCAAGTGCATCAAGAGACTTGTGTGTGTGGGCTAATAGTGAAATCAGATCAAGTGGTGTGTGAGGCTTGTATCCATGAACAATTTCAAAGGGACTCTAGCCTATAGACCTATTGATCGAAACATTGAATGCAATTTCAGCCCTGGACAAAATACATATCCCAATTCCTGGTGCTCTCAATCAAACCAAAATCTGAGCCAAAGCCTAGTAAAGGGTCAAGAAAAACTAAACTAGACTGACGACGTACTCCTAAAGAATGGACTTTATTCCAAAGGAACCCTAGGTCTAAACCTAACAAACTAAGGCTCTCTAGGTTTGACCTTGGGTCGGAGGAGGGCATGCAGAGCATGAAAACTTATTATGGATGCCTAGTAGGTGCCATAAGGTCTTCCAGAAGTAGGTGGCAAACCTAATAGGTTCTGACATGTGGTTCACTCTAAAGACTTCGACAAAGTATACTTGGATGGTGTAAGAAGCATTGGAAGTCCTAGAAAAAGGGAGGAAATATGAGGTGGAGTCTCGAATTACCTGTTGACTAAAGGTGGTGACCTGAAGGTTTGAATGGTGATCTATGAGTGTCAACTGATCATCCTTACGAAAGGAAAAGTTTTCTACTCCCAGGAATGGATCAAGAGATGGTTCGGGAAGTAGCCTAGGACATGTGATTGCAACAGTTAATGTTTGTTCTCTAAGCAAATAATGATCCATTTTCTCAAGAACTGGATTGAAGAATGATTCATGGAAGGGCCTATGGATGATGACCTCAAGACTTGAAACTTGACATATAGGTGTGGAAAGGTATACTCTATAGAAGGGTAGGTCAGTCATGCGAAGGGAGGTGTCTGGGGTCATAAGGAGGACTTCTACAGGACTTGGTGAATCAATCCGCTCAAGACAAGGATGTTCAACTGAGATTACGGGAGAGACCTTAGTGGTTGGGCATGGGACAAGGTCCAATTGTAAGAGGCTTGATTCAGTCATCCTAAGGAGACGATCTACCATAGGGTGGGAAAACTTAAACAGTTCATTGCAAAGATCTTCAATTGGTACTTGGGGAATGACTGTCATTAGAGGGTACGAACTGATAGCTCAGGCTAACACTATGAGTTCTTCCTGGGGGTATTTGACTAAAGGAACCTGATTCTCACAAATCTCTTGAATTTTTGAACTAGGTCCTACCACTTGGTTGCTCTCCAAGGTCTCCTCAGGTAAGGAACCAATAGTATCGATGTCACATTCTTCAAGTTCTTCCCCCTCATATTTATCAACTAGACTCAAGCCAGCATCATATACTTCCTCGATGCCATCTTTAATGGGTTTTGGGTCAGTGGTAATCGGGTCTACTGATTCTGGGATTGTCATACCTAACCTTTCTTCCTCATTGGTAGGCTTGGGTTCTCCCTCATTAATGTCATCCTTAGGATTCTTACCACTTAGCTGTGCACAAGCCAATCCTATGCATGGGCACTGACTAGATTTATGGCCTCTTTCTCCACAAAACCAACATTCTTACGATATAGGAACCTGGGTCACACTGGGTTTCAAGCTAGTAGAGACCTTACTTGGGCATGGGTGTGGATCTAAATGGTTTGATCTAGAAGACTTGGGTTGTTGAGTGACTGGTCTAGAATATTGTAAGGACCTCTCATATACACGATCCACACTATAGATATCATGGTTAGGCTTCCTAAGGTTATGCTCGGGATCACGGTATAAGGTCCTCCTAGGCTCCTGGCATGGATGAGGTTGGGGCCTATTAAATTTTGGATCAGGGGTCTAATTTTGATGTCTACGTTTCTCAAGTACTTGGACTCGATCTCTAAACTGGGCAAAACCCTCATTCATATCCTGACTAAATTTGGTCATACTTTTGGTAAGAGTTCTAATCATGGCCTCTAAATCAGGTTGGGTTTGACCAGGTTGGGAGGGTACTCTGTTCCGGGTGGACATGATGATGCAAGCAAGCACACAGAATGTGACTAGACTAAAGCGACTACTGGCTCACTAGACCTAGAGTCCAAACTAGATGCCCAATCAGAGTGGCAAGCTAGCCTGTAGTAACTCGGGACTCAGCCAGGCAGGTGTAAGGGGAGTGTTAGGTCCCTAACTGCCAATCCTAGACACCAATCAGAGATTGGCCAGGTAGGCGGACCAGCACACAAGCCCTTCGAGATAGAATCCCCGAACCACCGTTCTAGACACTGAGTACAAAGCACACACAGAGTAACTAGACAAACTGACTCAACACTAGCCTAGACCCGACTTGTTGGTGTCCCTAGCCCACTAGGGCGAATTAAGTCTAATAAATTTTAAAATTAGTCTTAGGATCGAATGAATGGGTGGTGGTTTTGGGCTAAGGAGAGGTTATCAACTCCTCCCCTTATCTTAGATGCTCAATTGCCCTTAAGATGAATTAGGAGATGATCACTCAAAAAAAATTGAATTACAGAAACACAGAAACAGAGTTGCTGTAATTTAACTCTCAGAGATTTTACGAAAACTAATAAATTATAGTAAAATTATGTAAAATAGTTTCAATTATACTGGTTCCAGCAAAATAAAAATCATGCAATTCTGAGTTACCTGCAATGAGAAACAATTCCAGCAATAGGATAGTTATAGACTGAAAATAGAATGCTTCCCCCGTTTACAATTCATGCTACGAAGTTGTAACCCAGCGGATCCCCTACACGCCCTAGGAACACCCCATGGAATGGGAAGAGGAGGTTTACACCTCGCTTCATTCCTAGGACCGGAAATCCTGGGGAGTCTACTTCGAGCAGACAAAGTAAAAAAGAAAGATACTCAAAACATGCAAGCAAGTTAGAAACCCTAGACAGGGCTCTGATACCAAAATTGATGCAGAACGAAAGCTCTAATACCAAAATTGATGCAGAACAAAAAAGATGATGCGATACGGAAGTAAATTAAAATTAATGTATTTATTTATTTATTTTTTATATATATATTTTTAGAAGTCGGCTTTGACTCAAAGGAAAGTTAAACTAAATTGAAAGAAACTATATAATAATTGAAAGCACAATTCAAAGAAACTAGATTATCAGAGTAGTTCAGAAGTAAAGGATCGCTGGGGGTTGAGAAACTCCCAGACCTAGGGTTTCACTCTGAACTTTCAATGGGATAGAAATAAAGAGAAGGGAAGGGTTATGTACCAGGCAGTGATCTTCACAGAGTTTGGTGGAAGGACTCTCTCGAGCATATTGTTGGATCCTTGGATTCGGATATCTTCGCAATGGATCCTCCAATACTGGCCCTTTGGCAGAGTTGGCTTTTCCTGAACTCAGGATCTGGGAAAGAAGAAGAACAAGTTAAGGAACCAGATACTCAAAGAAAGGATTTACCAGATAAGAAGAACTTAAAAAAAATTGATATTGCTGAAATCTTGATTCTCTTGGATGCTGATCTGACTTCCTCTGGGATTTGCTCTGTATTCGAAGTAGCCGATCTGGACCTGGATGTTGGTGGTCGGCCTCTACTTGGAAGAGAGGGGCCATGAGATGATGAGGTAGATTAGGGTTTGGATGATTGGTGGAATGAAGAAGATGATGGGCGGCTAGGGTTTGGAATTGAAGTGGCTAACCTAGGATTTTGGTAGGGTTTTGGGGTTGGAGATCTCACACCTCCTCAAGGTTCCTAGGGAACCCGGATTTACTCCCTCATGGAGCTCAACACCTGAACACAAGTGCGGAAGAGAGAAACACAAAGTTGCTCACAAAGAAATTGATTTCATTCATCTTTAAATTCAAGAGTTACATAGAGTTGAATATATAGACATAACAAAGAAATAAAATTTTATACATTTCTCATGTGGGACTAATTGGACTAACCCACACTTTAGGCATCAAATTCTCTTCCCAAGACTCCTTCCATGAGTGGGCAGCCCAAAAACTCCAAGAAAACTTGAAAATCAGCTCCAAATGGCAGGTTATGGGGGTGTCTCCTAATATCTCTCCATGAATCAAGGATTTTCCCTTCATGATTTGGCTCATTTGGACACCTCCTAGTCTTGCTCCACAAGTTTAGGCTTCTTCCTTTCATGGCTTTGGCACTTTTGGAAACTTTTGGGAACCTCCTTGAATTCCTCCCCAAGACATGCTCTCTTCCCTTTTATAACTTGGATTTTTATGGAACATTGTGGGGCACCCCCTTGATCCTCTCTTCAAGAAAAATTCATGCCATCCTGGCTTGGGTTTATTTCTTGTGGTGTAGGGACCAAAGACACTGGATGGAGATGTGGCACCTCCTGGACTCTAGCGTGTGGCTAGGAGTGTGGCGCCCACTTGCTTGGGCCTGGGAGAAAAAAAATGTGGCACCCTGGAACTTGACTTGACTGAAAAAAAAGTGGCACCAACATGGAGAAGACCTAGACCACTACTAGGACTTGTACTGAGTCAACATGACTCAACAAAATTTAAATTGCAAGGAAATACAGACTTAAGACTAAAATTAAGTTGACCAAGTCAACCCTTATTACAAAACCAGAAAATCCTAATTCTTTGGGCAAGGTCAATCAGAGATCCAGATGGAGCCCTGAAGTCTTCTTCTGAGTCTGGTGCCCGCACCATTCTTATTTTAATGTGCCGGGCTGTGAGTCAGGCGATAGATGGCGAAACTTCTGGGAGGTCCTGCTGACATCTCTAGACTGTGACCACGGTGACAGGTGTGGGGCTTCAAGAGTTTCTTGGCTTGGGGTGCTGGGCTATGAGTCAGGTGGTAGATGGTGAAACTTCTAGGGGGTCTTGCTGACATCTTCGGACTATGAGCACGATGACAAGTGCAGGGCTTAGGAGCTTTCCAACTTTGGTGCCTGGCTTCGAAAGCTTACGAGCTTTGGTGCCAGGCTTCAGCAGTTTTCGGGCTTTAATGCTAGGCTTCGGGAGTTTCCGGGCTTTGGTGTTGGGCTTCGAAGGTTTCTGGGCTTTGGTGTCGGGCTTTGGGAGTTTTCGGGCTTTGGTGCTGGGCTTCGAGAGTTTCCGGGCTTTGGTGCCAAGCTTCGGGAGTTCCCGGGCCTTGGTTCTAGGCTTTGAAAGTTTTTGGGCTTCGATATGGGGTGCTACTTTCCGGCTTCGGTGCACGGTGCTATGGCTCCTGGCTTTGGTGCGGGGTGCTACTTCTCGGCTTCGGTGCGGGGTGCTGCGGCTCCTGGCTTTAGTGCTGGGTGTTACTTCTTGACTTCAATGCGGAGCACTACAGCTCTCGGCTTTGGTACAGGGTAGTTCTTCTTGGCTTCGGTGCGGGGTGCTGCGGCTCCCGTCTTTGGTGTGGGGTGCTACTTCCCGGCTTCGGTGCGGGGCACTGTGGCTCCCGGCTTTGGTGTGGGGTGCTACTTCTTGGCTTCGGTGCGGGGTGCTATGGCTCTTGGCTTTGGTGCAGGGTGCTATTTCCCGGCTTCGATGCGGGGTGCTGCGGCTCCCGCTTTGGTAAGGGGTGTTAGCTCTCGACTTTGGTGTGGGGTGCTACTTCCCGACTTCGGTACGGGGCGCTGTGGCTCCTAACATTGGTGCGGGGTGCTATGGCTCCCGGCTTTGGTCACCGGGCCTATGGTTGGGCGATGGCTTTATTTTTGGAGGGCAAAGGCAACATCGCATTGAAAGGAAACTTTTATTAAAAGGGAGGAAGCTTACATTTTTAGAGGTAAGCCCTTAGACTTTCATCGCCGTCAATATCGACAAGGTTGTAGGCTCCAGGTGGAAAGACCTCGACTACTCCGTAGGGGCCTTCCCAGTTTGGAGAGAGCTTGCCCCCCAACATATCGTGCCCATAGGCCTCTCGGTGGGTTGGTTGTTGACTACAGGGACAGGAGGAAGAGCCATAAGAGCATGGGGCTCTGCAGGGGTCTAGCCTTCCATGAACTTTCTGAGGTAGCCCCTCCTGATCAGATTTTTGATCTCTCTTTTGAGGTGGCGGCAGTCCTCAATATCGTTGCCGTGGTTGTGGTGGAATCGATAGTATTTCATCTTATCACGACCACCAGATGACCCCAGCGGGGGAGGGCGGTGTAGGTAGTGCTCGCTCTCAATCTTCATGAGGGTCCTCGATCTCGGAGAGAGGAGAGTGGTGTACAGTTCTTCTGGAATGGGATCGCTCTTTGGCTTAGGCTCCATCGGAGACTAGGGTTTGGCTTGGGCTTGCATGCCTCTAGAGCCTCCCCTGGAGCTTGTCTCTTCAGGGGCTTCCCATCTAGTTCTCTCCTAGCACAGTCTACCTCCTCAGTGCGGATATACATGTGAACACGGAGGAGGATGTCAGAGTACATCTTCGGTGGCATCTTATCCAGGGAGTAAGTCAAGCGAGAAGTTCGGAGCCCTCTCTTCAGCACTATCATGGCGATGGGCTCGTCTAGGTTGTAGATCTCTAGTGCGGCAACCTTGAAATAGGCCACATAGTCTCACAAGGGCTCGTGGTCCTGCTGCTTGATGGAAAAAAGGCTATCGGCTTCTTACAACATCATTTGGCAAGCATCGAAGTATGCCACGAACCTTCTTTACAGCTCCACGAAGGAATCAATGCTTTCGGGCGTGAGGCGGGCAAACCAGACCCGAGCATCCTTCCACAGGATAGCGGGGAAGGCTGTGCAGAGGAGGGTATTTATCACCCCCTGGATTCCCATGAGAGCTTTGTAGCTCCCCAGGTGGTTCGAAGGGTTGGTGGTCCCGTCGTAGGGATCCACCTGAGGCATGCGAAACCAACTTGGGATCGGCCCCTTTTGGATCTCTCGGGAGAAAGGGGGATGGGCGTCATAGCTTGTTGTCTCTCTGGAGAAGCCTCGCATGTTGGGAAACTGACGGGATAGCTCTGCCAGCTTTGCTCTCGCTCTTTCAGGTGCTTCTCTGGCACATGCCTGATAGCCTCATCAGCGGAGTCTTTCGTTGAGGCTACTAGAGCGGGTGGAGGTGAATGCTAAGGGGGGTTGCGACGGGGGCCTTGCTCTAGCAGCATCTACTGTGCTTGTGAGAGGCAAGCTTCATGCTTAGGGATAGCTCTCCCAGTCGATTGATCCACTCCTCGATCGCTTCGTCGAAACTAGGAGGCTACCTCGGGGATTTGTCATGGCCCATGACTGTGAGGGCCTTTCCTGGAAGGGATGCAAACTATCGTGGGGGGTGGCAACTTGGGCTGCAGAGGTCCCTGGCTACTACTGGGCAGCCCGGGGCCATTACTGGTGTTGTAACTACCGCATCACCACGGACAGCACTTGCACCTGCTGGGCGAGTGCAGTGGGTTGGACATTCGTTGGAGGCAGTTATGGTGGAGCGGGGAGCTCCTCCTTTGGGCTGCGTGGGCCTCTATGAGAAAGAGAGCCCTCTACATGGCTAGCGGAAGCTTCTTGTGTGCGTGTTACCACCATGCCTCAAGTGGAGCCGCTTTTACGATGGGGGGACTAGTTTGACTGACGTCTCTGTGTCCTGCATCTGCCCCCCTACCTGGCATGCCAATCTATTGCTGCCTGGACCGTCATGGCCTGTAGCTCCGATGCGGTGTCAGGCATCACTCCCCTCACCTGGGATCCCTCGTGCATTCCCGAACACCTGCAAAAGAAAGGAGACCCGAGCCGGGATTCCAGCGGGAACACTCCGATTAGCAAGTTGGTGGGTGATCCAGGGGAATAGATCCCCCTCTGTGGATCCCGGTGAGGTTTCCACATTCGGGGGTCATGTATTTTAGAAGAGAAAGTGAGTGTAGGGAGTTAGCAGAGAAGGAGGACTGGATCAAGATCGGCTGTGTCCGTGGGATTCTTTCAACGAATTCCCCGATAGCCCCCAGAGCACTACGTCTGGTTTGCTCTCCCCTTCTATGTGCCAACCTTTACCTCCCTTATCCCTTCGCTGGTTTTGCCTCTTGTTCTCTCCTTTTGTTCAAAGGCCCCTTTTAGTGTTGGTATCTAGAGGCCGTGTGCGACCTCCTGCTTGCTTTCCAGATGTTCCCCTTTTGAAAGAGTCCCAGGGGGTGACATCTCGTAGTATGCAGGAACTGCGTGTGAGCTCCCATTTGCCCCTTTAAGGTGGGGAGTTATGTTGCTGGCTCTAATGCTTTGATTGGTCGCCATGTTTCGAGAAATCTCCCAAAGAATTGGCATGGGGGCGGTCGCCCCAGGGTTTGGATCCTCTGGCACAGCCTTCTACTTGTGGGTAGTGCAGACGGTGGACTTGGGAGCGCTGAACCTTGACGGGGATGTTCCTTCTTGATCGATGAAAATTGGGGCCTGAGAGGGCCCAGGTGCTCCGATGAGGTGCCTTCCTCCATAGGCCTTAGGCGACGAGCAACCACCTATCAGTTGTACTATCTCAGTGGCAGGGCCTCAGTGAAGGCAATCCTTTTCCTGCCATAATTTGAATCTTTGTTACCTTCCATTCTTTGCTTGGTGGCAGCTTGGGTTCGACCTCGGCCGGGAATTGACCTCTGCAGGGGATTTACTTCGGCTCCTTGCTTGGGCGCTAGGCTTAGGTGGCGCCTCCGTCTGCTGGTCGGCAACTGGCATCCAGATGGACTCCACGTCAGTGGATACGACCGTATCAATATATGTAATAAAAAAACATGATAAAAAATGACAAATGCTAAATCATAACAAATATATTATGAAAAGACTATATTAAATGAGATGAGAAGAATTTGGTGGAATAAAATGGGTTGAGTTTTTACTCCTCTTGTTATTGAGTTTTTTATTTATGGTTAAAAGAATTGATAGAAACATATATACACATGTATTTAATTAATTATTCATGTATAGGAGTATGTATGTATGTATATATGTGCAATATAGACATACATATATGCATACATACATACATACATACATATGTATATACACATATACATACATATAAAAGTAGTGAGTGGAAGGATATAGAATTGCAATAGAGATTTTTGTTGCCGCCAAGATCATCATGGCCTGTAGCTCTGACATGGCGTGGACTCGTCGGGCTCCCGTTGGGTGCTCGATCTTCTTCGGGCATGGCCTGCGAAAAAGAGGAGACCCGGGTCGGGGATTCTGGCGGGGACACTATGATGATCAAGTCAGTTTGGGACAATCAAGGGGAAAGAACCTCTATTGCGAAGTGCTCCAGGACTCTCTGCATAGAGGGTGAAAGGTAGAATTGAAATGAAAAGACAGGTTAGAGTAGAGATCAGAGAGCTGAGAGGTTCTCTTGGCTGGTTCTTGGCCTGTTTGCTCTCTAAGTCTTACTAGTTGCCTCTCCTCCCTTTCGAGGGTTCTTTCTTCTATTTTTATATGAGTTGGAGTGGCCCAGACCAAGCTTGGGGCTTCATTGAGATGTCCCTTTTCTTGTATCTCTTTTTGGAGGGGTTTTTCTTTGTCTGTAGCCTCCCTCCTATCGGACTGGTCCTCTAGAGAAGATCCTTCTATTCGGGGATGATCGCCGATGCAGTACAAATCTTGTCCCTTTAGTGGTACAATTTTTTGTGGGAGGGGCATGCACTGTGCCACTGAGCCCCAAGCCATGATGGAGCGTTTTCCTTCTAGGAGGGACCATCAGTGTATCGCAGGACCTATGGCCTTAATGAAATACTCTTCATGGAGGAAGTTCAGGTTCCGTGTCGCAAGGATCAGTGTCCTCGGTTGCACGATTGTTGACATGGAGGTGCGCCACAGGGCATGGAGCCTGGCGGGGCGTGCATTATGTAGGTCATGCTGATGGTGCATTGCAAGGTTTGAATTTTCTGGCAGGGCGTGCGCTACTTCTGGGGGTTGCATGCAGTTGGAAGCTTCCACATCGTAGTTTGTACCTATGCTGATCCTCTCTCTCTACTGCTAGTGGGAACTCTAAACTTGGTAGTAGGAGAGAGGAGAGCTCGATTCGGAGTGCCCGACTCTAGAAGGAAAGCATGACCTTGGCGGGCATCCAACCCCAGATGCAGGGGCCACCTTTGGAGGGCATAGGCAAGACTTCGGCTAGGTACCTGACCCCGGATGGGGGGGGCCGTCTTAGCACGCATGGGCATGACCCTGGCCGAGAGCTGACCTCAAACAGAGGACTCGTCTTATGAGCTTGACCTCGACTGGGAGCTGACTTTCGAACGGAGGGCTCACCTTGGCATGCATAAGCTCAACCCTGGCCAGAAGCTGACCACAGATGGAGGGCTTGCCCTATGAGCACAATCACAACTGGGAGCTGACCTCGGATGGAGAGCTTGCCTTGGCACGCATGAGCTCGATCCCAGCCGGGAGCTGACCTTAGATGGAGGGCTCGTCCTATGAGCAAGACCCCAGCTAGGAGCTGACCTCGGATGGAGGGCTCACCTTGGCATGCATGAGCTCGACCCCGACCGGGAGTTGGCCTCAGATGGAGGGCTCGCCTTATGAGCACGACCCTGGCTGGCAGCTGACCACGGATGGAGGGCTCACCTTGGCATGCATGAGCTCAACCTTGGCCAGGGGCTGACCTCATGGTGCGGACACCAGAGGCACCAGAATAAGACAGAGGCTCCTAAACCCTTTGTGGATTACTTAAAAGTGTTTGAGTCCAATTTGTAATAAGGGCTTAGCCTATTTGAGTTGTCATTTTCATTATCTGAGTCCAGCACTAGTTAGCTCATGTTGAGCTAGTCTTTTCCTGAGTCCTGTATATGTTAGTCCAAGTCCAATGAAGACTCAATACAAGTGAAGACCAAGCCAGTACAAGTGAAGATCAACCCAACTTGAAGACATGAAAGACCCAGCAAGAAGAGTGAAGGCCCTGAAATCCTGGAATGCAGCTCCGAAACCCTGGACCGCAGATCGGAGCCTACTGGGCCACCCAAGGCCAAATTGAAGCAACATATGACACCATCCACCCTATGGTCACCACATCTTGGTCGACCACTTAGGGAAGGCCACACTAACCTTGGCAAGTCCATCATTAAAGCCATGCTGGTAACTGTATTAGGTCGCCTCATTCATTTCCACCTAGAACTGCAAGGACCTCCTAAAATCTGCTATAGCCCAACCTGCAAGCTCTTTCTGGACTTCAGATTTCCTCCTGGCCACTTCGGACTCCAGGGCCACCTCTTCAGCTCTTCGGGTTGCCTCCTCGGCCACCCTGGTCAGGTCCCTCATCTTTTCTTGGTCCTCCTTGGCGGATTGCTCCAAGGAGTCAACATGCTTCCTATTCTTCATCAACTACGTCCCATGCTCACAATCATCAAGTGGGCGCTCTTCAGCTCGCTCCTCAGGCTTCGAACTTTGGCATCCATTCGGGCGAGACGATCCTCCATCGACTGCCTCAGCTCTTCGGCAACCTCTTTTTTGGCCCTAGCCATGCAGAGCTCCTCCTTGAGGCCATGGATGAGGCTATCGATATTTTCCAAGCCGTCCTCCATGAAAGTGATGTCATAGACCAACTACATTGGCAAAGCAGAATTATAGGCCGAACAATCCTCCAGACAAGAACAAAGAAAATGAAAAATGATGAGGACTTTACTTGTTGCAGAGAAGAAAAGGCAGAGTCAGATATTCTGGCAAGGCTTCGACTTTGGATAACTGCCAGATCGTGAGGCAACATAGTAGCCTTCAGCGCCCGCTTGGCAACGGCGGGGACCAACAGTCCCCCATGGGGGGAAAACTCTAAAGAGCCCGTGGGACAGATCCTAGCTGGAGACATTTCCCGGGCAGGCTCTCTTTCGACTTGCACTGCCTTGCCCCTATCCATTGCTGGAGGGCAAGACAGAGGAACTTCAACCACCGGGGACGGGCTCTCCCCTATATGGATTGGGGAGATGGCCACTAGTGGAGATTCGACCAGCTGAGGCCTTGTGGAGGCCTCCATCATCAGTGCTTCATCCTCCAAAGACCCGCAGATACCCGACTTTTTGCTCAATGGTCCGATTGAGGCGTGGCTGGAGTCGTCAGATTCGTAGGAACTCGGGGACCTGCAAACAACCTTTCAGGGGTTAGAAAACTCACTAGGGAACAAGGAAACAAGGAAAAACAGCAAGGGAAAATAGAGTTTAGGAGGTGGCAGCCAGGGCTCTGGAAGGATGGTTGGCGGCAGGAATTCTGTTGCAGCACCGGGAAGATGAAAGCACCAACAAAACCCCTTAAGCACAAAGCAAGGTAGCACAAAGCAATAGAAGAGAACTCAAGTTTAATTCATATGTCAAAATCAATCCTCATACAAGAGACTAGGGTCCTTTAAATAGACCCTTAGTCTTGGGCTCCAAGTAAGGACACATTAGTCTTTACAAAAGAATCCTACTCCTACTCAAACCCTAGCTAGAAAATAAGGAAACATTAGGTAGAAAAAATTCCTAAAAATTTTCTTGACTTGGTCAACACTCCAAGGATGCCTAGGGGGGCATGTTGGGCTTCTAGGAGCTGCAAGAGGCCGGCCCAAAGGGGCTCGGGAGCATGGGCTTGGGCCTCTGGAAGCTAGGGTGGCCTGGTAGCCAGGTAGCAAGAATATTTCCTGGTATCTTGTTTCTTAAGGGCTTGGGCTTGGCGCTTGGGCTTGATTTCTTTGGGCTAGGATGCAGATAGACCTCTAGAATCATGGATGCCCTGGTCTATGAATATACTTTGGCATCTGGAAGGGAATCTGGGCATCTGCAAGGAATCAGGATTTCTGATTTTCTTCCTAGGGTCTTCAAATCTTCAAGCTAGGTTGGACTTGGGCTATACTTCCATGTCTTCAGTCTGGTTGGACTTGGTCTTCACTTGTATGATGTAGTCTTGAGTCTTCAGTGTACTTGGACAGGACTCAAAAAAATTAAAATTAGCTCAACATGAGCTGACTAGCATTGGACTGAACTAGCTCAACATGAGCTGACTAATACTGAACTGAAATAACAACTCAAAAGACTCAAATAACAACTAAAATGGACTCAGATGGGCTAAGCCCTTATTACAGATAGACTCATAAATTATTGATCAATTCATAGAGGGTTGAAAATCCTCTGTCTTATTCTGGTACCTCTGGTGTCCCCACCAATTCTCCGGGGGTAGGAGGAACTTAACCCTGTCGAGTGAAGATCAAGCTGGCTCACATATCTCTCGAGGAGGTCTGGGTTAAGGTGCTGCAAGTCCTCTCGAGAAATCCATGACTCGTCCGACTCTGGCTGGCCTTACCATTGGACCAGGAAGCATTGATAGCCATGGCCCTAGGTCATGATGGCTTGATCATCCAGGATACGCTTGATCCATTCTCCTCTCTCAGGCCAAATTTGTTAGTGGACACTCTGGGTTTGGGTCACTCACAATAGGAGGGGATAGGTCCAAAGGCCTCACTAGGTATCACCGCCTGTACTCAACCAGTTCTGTAATATTGAAGGAAGAACTAATGCCCAAATCCGAAGGTAAGTCTAACACCTAGGCATTTGATCTAACCTTCTCTATCACTTTAAAAGGTCCAGCTCTGCGAGCATGAAGCTTCTTTTAGGCCTAAGCCTAACCAAGATAGAATCCACTACATCAAATTCTTTGGTCCATCTTCGAGAATTAGCCAATTGTTTCAAAATTAGTGCAGGTGGTGAACATGCTGGGCACATGCAGACTCCTAACAAATGATGCAAAGGACTCATACCGACACCTAACCGACTCGAATATGCATTCTTATCGAAGGAAATTTTATTGAACTCTTTGGATCTAAACCTAACAGATTATAGGTTCTCTAGGTTTGATCCTAGCTTAACATGCAAATGAAAATTTACAGTGAACTCCTAACAAATTCCAAAGAGTATGCCAGAAGTAAGATGCAAACCTAACATGCGTGATGAATGCATGTAGTATGCTAATCTCAGCTAAATGCAATCTAATAATCCTAGAAATGCTGGAGGTGTCTAGAAATGGCAGAAAATAGGAAGTGGGTTCAAAATTAGTCTGGTAGGATAGGAAAAAAGGTTCAAGGTTAGTTGGATAAAGTAGGATAAAGGAAGGGGCGTCAGGGACTAATCCTAGACTTAGGTTCGACTGTGTTACATTTCCTACTAAACTCGTTAAATTGGTCAATGTACTCAGACACAGTCATGTTCCCTTGTTTCAATTTGTATCATTGGTCTAAAAGTTTGTATTCATAAGATTCACCTAGGTACTCTTCTCTCAATTTACTTCTCATGGCTTTCCAGGTATGTATTCCATTCCCCCATCGATAACATTCATCCTTAGTACGTTTCCAATGTTGCTTGGCATATCTGATTAACCCATGTGCAGCCAAACTAATCTTATCTAACTCTGACATCCCAGTATACTCAAAGTGCCAATCCATCATATCCTCCCATTCAGTATACACCTTGGGATCTGGTCTTCCATCAAACAGGGGTACATAAGGTTGGGTGCTCCTAATGGGTCGTTCATCTTGGCTCAGGTAATCATAATTGGGTCTCCTATGGTTAGGTTCTAAGGGTGGATCATGGTATGGGGTTCTCCTAGGGTTGGGCTCCCTATATGGGTCAGAGTATTGGGTTCTCCTAGGACTCAGTATCATAATAGGGGTCATGGTAAGGGGTTCTTCTAGGTTCAATATCATAATAAGGGTCATGGTAAGGGGTTCTTCTAGGTTCAGTATCATAATAAGGGTCATGGTAAGGGGTTCTTCTAGGTTCAGTATCATAATAAGGGTCATGATGAGGGGTTCTCCTAGGATTGGACTCCATGGTCACACTAGTTGAATTGGATTAAGTCTACTGGCATTGGGTTCCTAACCTAATGGTCATGCAATCAAACACACACATTGACTCCTAAGCTAGTGCACATGCAAGACTCGATCAAACCAACTACAGCTCCCTAGACCTAGAGTCCAAAACTAGGTGCTCAATCAGAGTGGCAAACTAGCCTATGGTAACCCTATACTCAGCCAGGCAGGTGTAAGGGGAGTGTTAGGTCCCTGATTGCCAAATCCTAGACACCAATCAGAGATTGGCCAGGAAGGCAGACCAGTACACAAGCCCTTCGGGATTGAAGCCCTAAACCACCATTCTAGACACTGAGCACAAGGCACACATAGGTTAGCTTGACACAGTGATCTAACACTAGCCCGGACCCGACCAGTTGGTGTCCCTAGCCCACTAGAAAAAATTAAGTCTAGTTAATTTTAGGTTAGGCTTGGGACCGAATGCAAGGGATGTGGTTTTGGGCTAAGGAGAGGTTATCAACTCCTCCCTTTATCTAATATAGCAAGAGTGCCCTTAAAAGTAAATTATGCAATGATTGCAAGCAGATGAGGATGCAAATTAAGATTTAGATGTTTTTGGTGTTTTGGAGAATATGTAATTTTTTTTATATATTTTGGTATTTTCTTAAATAGAAGGAAACATGAAAATTATGGCCTAATATGCACGAAATATACTAAAATTAAAAGATATGCAAAATAGATGCTAAACAAAATCCTAAAACTTCCAAACTTGTCTTACTGAAAAAAAATAGAGCCAAAAATTTATAGGCTATATTTCAGCTTGAATAAAATTCACAGACCGAAATAAAATATAAAGAAATATCAAAAAATACTTTGAATTATGATTAATCTAGCAAAACAAATCTCAGAATTTTTGAAATTCTGAGCAGGGAGAAATAACTAAAATAACAGAGCATATACAGACTGAAAAAGATGCAGAAAACAAGTCCTAATCTAAGCTCTCAAATGATGCGGGATGATGTGGGACTAATATGCATGCGATTATTTTTGTGTGTTTTATATATGGAGTTAAGTGATTAAACCCTGAAAATTGGATCAAAATAAGTTGTAGGGAATTCTATATGAATTTTAGAAGTCAAGCATGCAAATTAGAACCTAGAAAAGCAATAAAGAAGGATCGCCGGGGCTGAGAAGCCTCGGTTAGGGCAAGTTCTCCTACAATAAAATTACCGGTGGCAGAGGGGGTGTGCCTGAGAACATCTGAAGTGCCCGGTAAAGATTGTAGTGAAGGGATCTCTCGTTCCTTGATGGATGCGGCGTGGAAAACCGAGCCAAAGACCCACAGATACCCGACTTTCTGCTCGGTGGTCCGATTGAGGCATGGCTGGAGTCGTCGGATTCGTAGGAACTCGGGGACCTGCAAACGACTTGTCAGGGGTTAGAAAACTCACTAGGGAACAAGGAAACAAGGGGAAATAGTAAGGGAGAATAGAGTTTAGGAGGTGGCGGCCAGGGCTCTGGAAGGATGGTTGGCGGCAGGAATTCTGTTGCTGCACTAGGAAGATGAAAGCACCAACAAAACCCCTTAAGCATAAAGCAGGGTAGCACAAAGCAATAGAAGAGAAATCAAGGTTGGACTCATAAATTATTGATCAATCCATAGAGGGTTGAAAAGTCTCTGTTTTATTTTGGTGTCTCTGGTGTCCCCACCACTAAGCGGTCCTTTTCTCGGAAGATTAGCGGAGCCAACTCAAATTGGGCTTCATTCTGCCGCCTGCAGACAGACAAACCCCCTTTGAGCCAATTGGACTATAATAGAAATATAGAGAAAGAGGTGAAAATTTTTTCATTTATACCTAACACAGGGAACTCGCTGATCCTTACGAGATTGAGATTCCTCTCCTCCAACAATTTATGAATGGGAACAGCCTCCGAATCAGTCAACAAGTTGTAATCGGATTGATCAGCCTCCAAGACCATTTTTCCATCATTGGTGACTAAATGCGGCTCCTTCCACTCGCTACTAAAATCTCACGGTTCGGTAGACAACACAAAAGTAAAGATAGGTTTCCACCCATGGATGGTGCTGGGCATATCCTTGATGATTTGCGACCAGGCCAAGGGCCGATTACCCACCATCCATGACAATGGAAGTCCCTTTTAAGCACAAAGAGGGTGGTAAACAAATTGGTCTCGGGGTTCACATTAGCCATGTGACACCGGACCAAGAACCCAGAGATGTTTCGAATACTGTTCGAAGTCAACTGTGCCGGCACTACCTGATATAGGTGGAAGATCTTGACGAAGAAGGGATGCAGAAGAAATCGAAGACCGGCCTTCAAGTGGTCTTCGTATATGGCCATACACCCAGCAGGAGGCTTGTTCACCCGTTCCTTAGATGTTGGAAGGATTAGGGAAAAATCTTTAGGAACGTGATAGCATTCTCGAAGGTGGGCTATCTTTCCTGGAGAAACGGAGCTGGGGACCAACTCCGGACTCACTACATCATCGACCCTCGAGGGCCCTACATTTTCCCTTTGGCTATCTACAGTCTCGGCCATGATAGAAGAGCAAGACAAAGGAACGAAAGGAAGATTCTACCTGCGGAAGGAAAGCTGGGCCAAATCTGAAAGTTTGAGGATGAAGAAGCTTCCTCAACCGGGCTTTCTCTCTCCTCCTCAAAAGAAGACAAAGAGGGTCCCAAGCAACATCATAACCTACCATGAGCCCTCGAGATGATTGCGCAACCCCAAAATGACCCTAGAAAATGATTTGACAGGAATGGACTGAGAGTCATAATCTGTATAAATCAATGGCCATGGTGGAGCGCGCATTTCATCCAATGGATGGGGATGTACCACGACCGTTGCCCAGATCCTAACCAGAAGATTGGTCGAACCGCCACACAATGAAAAAAGAGGGACAGTCCTTGGTGTGCCCACTCCTTTTTATCCCTCAATCAGGGAATGACAACTGTCCAACACCCGATCCTCAAATCAGTCGGTAGTTATGGCAGACAGTCCAATAAGAGTTTTTGTAATCATCCAGAAGGAAAATGACAAGCAAGTGATACTCCCACTCTTCGAGGCAAATCTTTTGCTTCGAAAACTAAGAGTAGGGGGCTACTGTTGGGATCTGTTGGTCCAAGCACGAGCCGGCCGCCAATTCAGACCGGTCAAAGACATTTCTTCTGAACCACCAACTTCGGATCCAGGTGTTCGAGAAAAACCAAGCAACCTATAGGCAAGCCGAAGCTCTTCATGGACCTACAGCATCCGAAGGCCAGGCCTTCAGATTACATCTTCGGCCTTCATCGAAGATCGAGTCCATCAGCCCTCGAAGACGAGACCCTCAACCTGATCTGAGGGACGACCCCCACCAACTCCCGAAGACACGTTCTTCGGTTCATGACAAGATACGGTCTTCGGCCCACGATAAAAATCAAGTTCTCGATCTATGCTGAAGATAGGATCTCCGATCTATCTCGAAAGGATCCGAGGATGAAGACATTCCCGATCTGATTACGGGAATCTCCCTAAAAGGGAAGTCTGAAGATAGATCCACGATCTATCTCAAATCTCTACAAGCACGATAAGCAATGGTTACCAACGGTTACTATCGACTATCTCTGGGATACAATCATGGCATGCAATTCCAGCTGCAACGCCTCTGGTCTGGCCGAAACCGTTCGAAGACAACCCATGATTGCAAATTATGAGAAGGATTTGACTCCCCATCGTAATCGTTGGGGGAAGGACAGAACCACCGGTCGGATGACCCCTTATAAATAACAGTAAGAGGGAAGGCTCGAGGAAAGGCACAGGATACTCTTGAAAACCAGAGAGTCCTTCTCCTCTCCATCAAATTCTCTTCTCCATTCTATGGCTGGAGCCCGCCTTTGACTTAGGCATCGAAGTGTCCCCCGCCAGAGCAACTCCGACCAGGGACTTGTTTAGAAGGTGAACCCGGGAGCGGCCCCTGTGAACCAGAAGCTCCGTTCGGTCGAGAAGGGATTTTACGCCAACACCCTGAAATATAGATTAGTTAGAAATCAAACACATACAAATTATAAAAATCTTTTTAGATATAATTTATTCCAAGAGTACAACTATTCCTATCTCGAATATAGCTTGTCCCAATAATATAAACTATGCCCAATAAGAATTAAATAAAGATTCATAAAAATATTGGAAACAAATACTTTATTTCATAGAAAGTAAGTACAAAAGAAGAAAAATAAAATAAAACCCCTTGTGCCAAGCACTACAGTGGAATCCCAAGAGGATGATCTAGCATTCTATCCTGGACATCGGCTTCGTAGAAAAGAAATATTAGAATTGGAAGTGGAATGGGGTGCTGGAAGTCTCCTGAACCCTCCCTCAGAGCGGAGAATGATTGAAGGTTTTATAGATGGAAAAACACCATGTCGGGCCCATGAGGGAACTGCGGTGATTCTTATCGCAATCCGCTCCCCAATCTCAATTCTATCTCCCTATCCTCCCATCCATTCATGCAATCCCAGCAAACTCCTCCGCGTCCATGAACTTCTTTCCTAATCTAAACAGACTTCTCTGCACCCACCCAGCATCATCCGACCATGATCCTCTTCTCCTGACACGCACTTCTTCCCTCCGACATGAGATCGAAAGTGGTGAATGGTGGAGACTGGCCAAAGAGGGAAACCATGGAAGAAGAACCGTCGATGATTGAAGAAGAAGATGAACCTTCGGCATTGGAGATTGGACCGGCAGCAGGGACTGTGGTGAAGAAGACTCCGGCCGGCAGTGGAGTGGACGGCGGCTTGGGATGGTGTCGGGTGGCTCACAGTGGTGATGGGGAAGATGACGGCGAATAGTAGCAGGTTGGGCGGCTTCGGGACGGCGACGGCGGCTTGTAGCGGCGACTGGCGATGGATGGCGGCTTGCGATGGCTTGCGACCGGTGAGGGGCAATGGACGGCGATGGGACGGTGAGGAAGATGAGGAGCAGATAGCAGTGTTTCTGATGATTTTTTGATCGAACGGGGCTTCTCCGGTCGGTGGTGAGGGTGGCAATGGCTTGGACGGCGTCGAGGGCATCCCTCCGGCGAATTTGGGCGCATTCGATGGAAGATGGTCCACGGTCTGCTCCGTGGACCGGCGGTAATGGCAGATCACGGTCCACACTCCGTGTGGTGGACCATTAAGCTGGTCCACCATGAACCGGCTGAAAGCTTTTTAAGTTCTACTCCAAAAATTGTGCTGCTTTAAAAACCATGCAAAATTCTTTTAAAATTAATTTCAGGCCCATATAAACTCCAATTTGGGTCCAGTTTGCATCGTTGGATTCTGTAATTCAAGCTCTACACAATGATTACCTTTTTTCCTATAAAAGATATACAAAAGTATCAATTCTAAAGATAATTAATTATTAATTTTGTACTTTTATATATACATAAAATATAATTATCAGGTCTCACACCCCTCGATGCTCGAAGGCGAAGGAAAGACGGGCCTCTCACCCTCCCCATACGGGATGAACGAAAAGAAACACTCTTTTCTAAAAACTTCTCTTTTATTAACCAAAACTATTTTTTTACAAAGGACTGAGGGTGGTATTTATAGACCTGTCCAACCCTCATTTGAATTTGAATACAAGATAAAAAGATACGGATGATTCAAATTCAAATACAGGATAGGATAAGATAAGCCGATCCATATCTCAATCATAACTAACCAAATCTTAATTCAAATTTCAAACAAAAGATAAACCCCAAACTAAATTATTCTAGATATGCTTTGAGATTCGTGCTTGCTCCTGGATCTGTGCTGGCGATGTTCCCATCACATACATAACACTGCCTATAGCATTTGCATATAGAACTCTCTTCATGTACTTTCTCTTCTCATCAGTCTGGGGCCTTTGTATCTTAGAGAGAAATATGTGCCTTGGTAATGGTGTCTCTACTGGTTTGGCCTTTTCCATCCCAATCCTCTCAAAAATCTTCTTGATATAACCTCCTTATGATAAATGGAGAATCTAATGCTGGACTAATATGCATGCAATTATTTTTGTATATTTTATATGTGGGGTTAGGTGATTAATTCCTAAATTTCAGATCAAAATTAGTTGTAGGAAATTTTGTATGAATTTTTGAAGCCAAGCACGCAGATTAGAACTTAGAAAAGTACTAAAGAAGGATCGCCGGGGCTGAGAAGCCTCGGTTAGGGCAAGTTCTCCTACGATATAATTACTGGAGGTAGAGGGGGTGTACCTGACAACATTTGAAGTGCCCGGTGAAGATTGCAGTGAAGGAATCTCTCGTTCCTCGATGGATGCGGCCTGGAAAACCGAGCCAAAGACCCGCAAATACCCGGCTTTCAGCTCGGTGGTCAAACTGAGGCTTGGTTGGAGTCGTTGGATTCGTGGGAACTCAGGGACCTGCAAATGACCTGTCAGGGGTTAGAAACCTCAGAGGAGATCAACAAAATAAAGAAAAACTACAAAGGGAAGAAAGTTTTGGAGGGGTTGGAAGGATGGTTGGCGGCAAGAAGATGGTAGCAAACACCGGGAAGAAGAACTCTCAAACCCCTTTATGTACATAGCAGGGTAATCACACAAAGCAATATAAGAACTCAAGGTTTATTTCATATCAAAAATCTATCCTCATACAAGAGGCTAGGGTCCTTTAAATAGATCCTTAACCTTGGACTCCAAGTAAGGGCACATTAGTCTTTACATAAGAATCCTTTTCCCTCTCAAACCCTAGCTAGAAAATAAGGAAACATTAGGTAGAAAAATTCCTAAAAATTCTCTTGACTTGGCCAACACTCCAAGGATGCCTAGGGGACGTGTTGGGCTTCTAAGAGCAACAAGGGGCTAGCCCAAAGGGGCTTGGGTGCATGGGCTTGGGCCTCTGGAAGCTAGGGTGGCCTGGTAGCCAGGTAGCAGGAATATTCCCTCGTATCTTGCTTCTTAGGGGCTTGGCCTTGGCACCTGGGCTTGATTCCTTTGGGCTAGGATGCAGATGGACCTCTAAAATCATGGATGCCTCGGTCTATGAATATACTTTGGCATCTGGAAGGGAATATGGGCATCTGGAGGGCATCTGCAAGGAATCAGGATTTCTGATTTTCCTCCTGGAGTCTTCAAATCTTCAAGCTGGGTTGGACTTAGGCTAAACTTCCATGTATTCAATCAGGTTGGACTTGGTCTTCACTTGTATGATGTGGTCTTGAGTCTTCAGTATGCTTGGATAAGACTCAAAAAAATAAAATTAGCTCAACATGAGCTGACTAGCATTGGACTGAACTAGCTCAACATGAGCTGATTAGTACAGAACTGAAATAACAACTCAAAAGACTCAAATAACAACTAAAATTGACTCAGATGGTCTAAGCCCTTATTACAAATAAACTCATAAATTATTGATTAATCCATAGAGGGTTGAAAAGCCTCTATCTTATTCTGGTGCCTCTGGTGTCCCCACCAGAATCCCCTTGCTTCGTCAATGAAGGTAACAAAATACCTTTCTCCACCCCTAGATGAAACTGGTGTCAGTTCCCATACATCTGAGTGAATTAGTTCTAAAATACCTTCACTCTGCTTGGTCCACTGACAAACTTTATCCTATGCTGTTTGCCATAAATGCAGGAATCATACAGGTCATTTCCATCCTTTTTCAGTGCTGGAAGGTTTTTTCTTCTGCTTAATTCTGTAAGCCCTCGCTCACTCAAGTGACCCATCCGATAGTGTCATAACCGATAGAAGAGCTTCTCCTCCTGTGCTGCTATAAGCACCTCCATACTATCATTCACCACTGAGCCTTCCATCTTGTACAGATTATTGCTCGGTCTTCTTTCTCTCATCACCACCAAAGCTCCCTTGGTTATCCTCAAACATCCACTACCAGACTTGCAACCGAAGGCATAACCCTGCTTTTCTAAGTACATGTTTGACATTTGACAGAGTCCTTATCACTCCATCATACATTCTTACCCTAATGGTGCCAACTCTAGCCACCTGACAAGGGTGATCATCACCAAGGCATACACTACTTCCATCTGATTTATCATAGGTATCAAACCACTCCCGATTTGAGGTATAGTGATAAGAGCATGCTAAATCCAACGTCCAAGTATTATCCCAATCAACCGACCATCTGAAGGTATCAGTACATCTTCTCCATTGCTTTCATATACACTAGCACCACTAGTGTTGGCCTTCCCTTTCTCGATCTTCCAAAGAGGGCAATTTCTTTTGAAATGACCAGGTTGATGATATTTGTAGCATTTCAAACCCTTCTTATTGCCTTGAGACTATGACCTGCCTTTTGATTTCTCCCTAACCCTTTCTTTTGATCTTCCTTGCCTTTCATTCATAGCAAGAACCTCCAAATTAGGATTTTCTTTGTAGATTTTCTTCTTTGCTTATTTGATCTGAGCACTCCAACAACCTCTTCATAGATCAGGGTTTCTTTCCTATACACCAAGGTTGTTATAAGACCATTATATGATCCTGGGAGCAAACACAACAGCAACAATGCTCGATCCTCCTCATCAATTTTCACATCCAGACTCATAACCTCAGAACATACCTGGTTGAACCTCTGAATGTGAGCAACGGGGTCTCCTCCTTCAGGCATCCTCAGACTATATAGCTGCTTCTTCAACCATAGCTTGTTTGTCATGTTCTTGCCCATGTATGTATTCTCCAGTCTCAGCCAATGACCCTTTGCCGTAGTCTTGGTACACACCTCCGGCAAAACTTGATCTGCAAAACACATCCTGATGGTGCTAAATACGATCTCTTCTAACTCTTCTGAATCCTCAACACTGATCTTTTTCGGTCTCTCTCTAACCAAGACCTTGTAGATCCTCTATTGAACCAGCAAGTCTTTTACCCTTTGTTGCCATAAAGTAAAATTTCCTTTGCCATCATACTTCTCAAAACCCATCTTGAAACTACTTGATGCCATTACCACAATCAAGCAGAATCAATATGTACTAGATCTTACTTTCTAACACTTCTTAGATGTAGAGATCTTCCTTCCTTCATGCAACCAAGCTATGACACCAAATTGATGGAAATAATCCGGCGAACTCACGCCCTGCGAAAGCCATCCAGGTGCATGAACGACCCTCTACCAGTGATCCACGATGGATACGATAGGATACAGGTCAAACGAAGATCAATCGATCCCTTGGATTGATTGAGAAGTAAAGGAGAAGAAATGGAGGAAGAAGGAGATCTATAAGAATGGAAGGATTTCTTGATTCCGATCTTTCTTTGGATTATTACAAAAATGACCTTTTCTCTCACTAACCGTCCTAACTCACATGTATATACCCAGATTGCAAATGACCTTCTCTCTCACTAATCATTTCTTCACTCAAGTCCGTCATCTAGGGCATCCTCCTCACCTTCAACGACTGATCGCTCATCACCCATGGCCAAAACCTTCCAACTTCACCCCCCACGGCCTCGATCTCCTCCTCCACCTAATCTTCATCGATGTCTCCACTGCCTACAACCAAACCGAGTCACTGCCGGCCAGCCCCTCTCCAAATCTGGCATCACCTCTTTCAGGTCCGGAAGTCCTCTCCGCCCCCGTGTCATCGCCGACAAAGCTCGCTGGACTTCCCTCCTCCGAAGATGTCCCCTGTTCCACCCTTCATCGACCAGTATGGAAGAAAGGCAGTGCACGAACGTAAACGCAAACCCGACATCCGGAGCCGACTTCTCCTTTACATGCTTTTCAAAGCAAGTCGGTTCACTTTGTCGACTTCAAGTTCCTGTTGCTGATTTCAAGTCTCCTTTATGGATTTTAGAGTTGTACGCTTCTTAAAGCTACACAGATTTTAAGGTTGCATAAATTTCAGAGCCATGCAATATTCAGAGTAGAATGTTTCTTGGGTTTAATTGGTCTCCAAGCCTTGCACATTTGGAGCCTGAAGATTTTTGAGCCTAACTCGACAGAGTCAAGTTTTCCCCATCTTAGGGGAATGATGGGGACATCGCTAGCATAGATCTTGGAGCAAGCACGAATCCTAGAGCTGCACGAATCTCGAAGGATATCCAGAATAAATTTGGGATTTATCTTTATCTTTTGTTTGAATTTTGAATTAGAATTTGGTTGGTTAGGATTAAGATATGGATAGGCTTATCTTATCTTATCTTGTATTTGAATTTGAATCATCCCTATCATTTTATCTTGTATTTAAATTCAAATGAGGGTTGGACAGGTCTATAAATACCACCCTCAGTTCTTTGTAAAAAAAAAGTTTGGTTAATCAAGTGAGTTTTTATAAAAGAGTTTTTCTTTTCATTCGCCTCGTATGGGGAGGGTGAGAGGCCCGTCTATCCTTCACCTTCGGGCATCGAGGGGTGTGAGACCCTAGTTATCCCCTTTCACGTGGAGTCCCCTCTAAGTTTTAGAGATTTTCCTTTACGACCCCAGGTAGCGATTTGGGTGGGATGCCCTAGGCTCCGCATGTAGTGAGATGGATGGGATGCCCTGGAGTACATGTAGTGGGATGGGTGAGGTGCCTTAGAGGTGAGAGGTCTCTCCGTGAATGTAAGTCCCCAGTCCTAGAGTCTCCAATTTTCCTACCCTCCATCTCTATTTTTTCTTCGCCACCACCATAAAAAAAAAAAAAATAGGATACCCTAATCTTCGATGACTTCTCAGCTCGCCGATGATCCTACCCTTATCGTCCCCTATCATATAGCCCTTATTTTCTTAGACTAGGAACTCTGTGAGAGAGTGCCTTTGTCCTTCGAGACATTGAGAAGTGAGAGGCCCTAAGTTTCCTTCCTCCTTTGCAAGCCATCTACCAATCTTCAAGCCTGGACGCCCCTGGAACTCCACCTGGATGCCTAGTAAAAAGAGCCTCCTCGACCACCACTCTCAACTCCCTCCATCCCTTCTTACTTGCTTATCCTTTTTTCTTGATATTTTCTAACCCTTCCCTTGGGTGCTCACAGGTCTTCCAGGTGCCACAGACAACAGAGTCGATCTCCCTTGCCCCCACGACCATCGGACAGAAAGCTGACAAATCTACAGGGTTGAAGGCTTGATCCTCTAGGCTGTATTCGTGAGAGCAAGTGAACTCGGCATCAGGCACATTAGAGTCTTCACAATTTGCAACCCTAATCTCCTATGTAGGTATTGATCTAGAGCTAAGTCCTACGGGATTTTTCAATCCCGGGATCCTCTCGTTATCTTTGTTTAGGGACTATCTTTGCTTGCTAGAAAGTTCTTGTCCTTATAGAATCTCTAGTTCCATTCTTAACTCGACTTTGGGAATCAGTATATCTCCTTAAAACCTAAAACTCAAAGAAAAGTCATTTGCATATCCATCTCATCATTAGTATAATCTTGCATCATCTTAGTCCCACATCAATTCTTGGTATCAGAGTCTCATCCCGCATCACCTAAACCCCGACTTGATGACATGTTAGATATGATGGTCGGTGCTACCATCTTTTCAAAGATTGACCTAAAGAGTGGCTATCATCAGGTTAGAATTAGACCCGAGGATGAATGAAAAACCGTATTTAAGACTAAGGATGGCTTATATGAATGGTTAGTGATGCCTTTTGGTTTGTCCAATGCAGCTAGTACTTTAATGAGGATTATGACTCAAGGTCTAAAAGATTTTATTGACAAATTTATAGTAGTTTATTTTGATGATATCCTCGTATATAGTAAAACTAAGAAGGCTTACTTAGACCATCTTCGACAAGTGTGCCAAGCCCTCAGGAAGGATAACCATTATGCTAACTTGAAGAAATGTAGTTTTTGAAAGGAACTGTTCCTAGGGGCGACACATGCATTTTAAAACTTTTCTAAAGGCATGCAGCAGCGAAAAGCAATAAAACCATTTTATCTCAAGATGTTAATCTAATTAAAACAACCCCCTTACCAGGATCTAGATGCATCTAGAGTAATGTAAATATGAAATCATGCAAACATTGTATGAAAAATAGAACAATTCTAGAAGTTACACAATGATGTAGCAAAGATAATTATGTCATACATAAAATAAGCACGTACCTTGGTGACGTTCACCAGGAAAAATCGAAAGTTGCAGAAATGCCCGCCTCTCAATTACGATCCCAGGGACGGCACTGACCTATGGAAAAATTCTGGCTTTGCAAGCAGCACTCGTGTACCACCTCTACGGGTGGTTCACATCGTGTAGCGCGATTTCTTCTCCTTTCTTCGAGGTGCTAGCCTCTATGGAAACTTTGTCGGGTGGACTCCTTCTTCAACTCCTTGAAGACGAGTGGGACACCTTCAACTCCTTGAAGTGCCGGTTGCTATGACAGTGCTGGAATAGAACAAGGACTCTCCCAGTTCTCTCTATCCCAAACCTTCAATAGAAGGTATGCACTTAGAGATCCCACCCAAAACTCACTCTATCCTGGAGATCCAATCTCACAATCTCTCAAGGATCAAAAAAGATCTCTAACCAAGGAATATGGCAGAGTCTCAGCCTTGATGTTGACCTCATAAGTGATTTTGATGACAACCAAACATTGGAGCATGCACATTTATTTCTAACAACTCTTCAAGTGGTTTACAAGTTTTTGTAGGATGATTTGTTTGTTCAAACTTCAACTCCTATATCCTTACTTCTTGTTTTGAGTTGTGTTGTAATCTTATTTTGTAAAGAAGAACCCAATGAAAAAGTTAAGAAAAATCTATAAAATGGGTTACTTCTATGTGTGTGTCTTAAAATTATTTTGAGTTAGTTTGCTTAAAAAGTTTAAAAGTGTTGGTGAGAGTTTTTCTTTAAGTTCAATTATAAAAATCCTGAAGAAGTTACTCGAGCTGATCCAACATGTTGAAGATCTGACTCCACCTCATGGTACGCAGCAATCCGAGCTGACTCAAAGGTAACTGAGCCAACTCCAGTGAATCCGAGTTGACTGGAATGAGTCCGAGCTGACTCCTCTAGAGTCCAGTTTTTGAAGATTTATGAGAATAGCCAAGCAAGCCGACCCGAACCAGAAAGAGCCGACTCCACCAAACCTAATTTTGAAGACCTGAGAAAGCGAGCCGACCCGAATTGCAACAAGCTGAGTCTTCCAGAGTAAAGATTTTAGAACCTGAGAAGAAGAGCCAACCAAAGTCCAAAAGAGCCGACTCCTCGAGTTCAAGATTTTCAAAGATAGAAGTTTAAGTCAACCCGAGCTATCAAGAGCCGACTCGTCTAGAGTGAAGTTTTGCACCCTGAGGCACCGAGCCGACTGCATTGAAGAAATTGGCGACTCGACCTATCGACTTGAATGATCCGAGCTAACTCGAAGGAATCCGAGCCGACTCGAATATCACTTTCAGGTACATAACGGCTAGTTTCTTTGGTGATCCTGTTTAAATCCAAAGGGTGTTGGGTTTTCTTCGGTGATCCGTTAAAACCAAAGTGTAGAGGTTTTGGATTATGATCCTGTAAAACAATTCTACTGTATTCGGGTGTGAACATAGTGAAAATCCCAAGTGGTATCTTGGATAGTGGACGTAGGAGCTGGGTTGCTCTGAACCACTATAAATTTCTGTGTGTTTGTATTGTAATTCTCTGATCTTATTTAGCTTCTGCAATCAATTACTTTGTCACTGCACTCAACACTCCAAAAGGGATTTCAAAGAGCACATAACAGCTTTAATTTTTTAAATTCCTAATTTACCCCCTCTTAGGAAAGCCACCTGGGCAACAATTGGTATCAGAGCAGTGTCTCTGATTATATTAGAGTAAAAATTGATGGCTCATCCCATGACTACATCTTTGGTAGAAGGCCAGTCAACTAATAGACCTTTACTCTTCACAGGCACAAATTATTCTTATTGGAAGGCTAGAATGAAAATCTATATACAAGCTGTTGATTTTTAATTATGGAAGGTCATTCTTAAAGGGCGACATGTTCCCATGATCAAAATTGATGGCGTGGATGTTCCTAAGCCTGAAGAGGAATGGGATGAACATGACATGAAATTAGGGAAATTGAATGCCAAAGCAATGAACTTGCTATACTATGCTTTGGATTCAAACGAGTTTAATCGAATTTCCACTTACTCTTCAGCAAAGAAAATTTGGGATAAACTTGAGGTGATTCATGAAGGAACTTCCCAAGTGAAGACTTCAAAGATTAATCTTTTAGTACATAATTATGAATTATTTAAAATAGAATCTAATGAAAATATCTCTACCATGTACACTAGATTTACGGATATTATTAATGGTTTGAAAAGTCTTGGCAGGGTTTACTCAAATGCTAATTTGGTATAGAAAATACTAAGATCACTACCAGATAAATGGGATCCTAAAGTTACTGCCATCCAGGAAGCTAAAGATTTGAACACTCTATCTATGGATGAATTAATGGGCTCTCTCATCACATACGAATTGACCATGCAGCATAGAACAGATGATGATCAGAAGAAAAAGAAAACTATTGCATTCAAGACTGCATTGGAATCAAAGAATGATGAAGAGACAGAAGATGACTCTAGCTCCTCCAAAGATGATTTAGAAGATGAAGATATTGCAATGGTTATGAGAAGATTCAGAAAGTTTATGGAAAAGAAAAAAGGAATATTTAATAGAAAATCCCATAAATGAGAAGAACATTCCAAAGACAAGGACAAAGACAAAGATAAGGAACAAGTCTCCACCTACTATGAATGTAAGAAACCGGGGCACATTCATCCGGACTGTCCACTGTTAAAGAAATTTTTCAAAAAGAAGAAAAAAAAGTGATGGTTGCCACGTGGAGTGACAGTGAAGAATCCACCTCAATTGAAGAGGAAGAGACCATGAAAATAGCTAACTTATGTCTAATGGATCTCGAGGATGAGGTAACTTCTCCAAACGCTCAAATTGAATTTACTTTCGATTAGTTAAATTCTACATTTCATGATCTATTATCTAAATTAAAGAAAGCTGGAGTAAAGATTAGATTTCTAAAGAATATTAATGATTCATTACTTAAAGAAAAAAATGAAATTTCAGAAAAGAATACTTTATTGCAAAAAGAACATGACTTTTCTGAAAACTATGAAGTATTAAAAACTAAAAATAATGCATATCATGACAAAAACAAGGTTTTATTGAATGAAAATATTGAGTTGAAAAAAAAGATTGAAAAACTCAAGCCACTTGTTGAAAAGCTAACTCTGTCTTCTAACAAGCTTGAGTTGATTCTTAAAAAACAAAGAATTTCTGGTAATAAAGCTAGAATAGGTTTTAATTCTTCAAATTCAAATTATATTTCAGCAACTACTTTTATGAAACAAAAAGATTTTGTTCCCAAGTTTACTTCTCAAAAGGCTTTTGTGACACAAGGCTCTACTTCCATTTCAAAAACTACTTTGTATGTTCCTAAAAACTCAATTACAAAACCTGCTATTTCTGCATCTCACGCATCTAGAATTTCAAAGCATAAATCTTTTCAGAATTCTAGAATCAGATGTTTTGCTTACAAAGAATTTGCATATAAAGCTTTTAAATGTAATACTGGTAGAAATGTCCACAATAATCCAAGAAAGATTTGGGTTCCCAAAGGAACCACCTCAGCTAACCTACAAGAACCCAAGTTAGCTTGGGTACCTAAAAGAACTTCTTGATTATCTTGCAGGAATGTCTTGTAGCACAAAATTAAAGTAAAGATGGCATCTTGTAGTGGCTATTCAAGGCATATGATGGGTGACAAGGATCGGTTCATCATCCTAGAAATGAAAGGATGTGTGGTTACCTTTGGAGACAATGGCAAAGGAAAAATAATCGAAATTGATAAGATCAAAATAATCTCCTGTACCTTCATTGAAAATGTATTGCTAGTAGATAAATTGAAGCATAATTTATTGAGCATTAGTTAATTGTGTGACAAAGGCTTCAAGGTTATCTTCGAATCATCTATGTGTATTGCAATAAACTCTCTTGATTCTAGTAGTAAATTCATTGGATATAGACTTGGAAATATTTATGTGGTAGATCTAAATGATCTCGCCATGTCAAGTAGTTCCAGTTTAGTTGTAATGAATGCTAAGACCAAGGAGTCATGTTTATTATGGCATAGACGATTAGGTCATGCTGTAATACATACTATTATCAAATTAATTTTTAAGAATTTAGTTAGGGGCATGACTAAGTTTAAAGTTGATTTTGATCATGTTTATGATGCATGCCAAATGGGTAAACAAACTAGGGGGAGATTTAAATCCAAAAATATGATTTCAACTTCTAGACCTCTAGAACTACTTCACATTGACTTATTTGGACCAGCTAGGACTACAAGCCTAGGAGGTATGAAATATATCCTTGTGATTGTAGATGATTTTTCTAGATTTACATGGATTTTATTTATCGCTCACAAAGATGAAACTTTCAAAGTATTTCAAAAATTTTATAAGAAGGTTTCAAATCAGAAAAATCTTTCAATAATTTCAATTAGGAGTGATCATGGCACCGAATTTGAAAATTAGTTTTTTGATGATTATTGCACTGAAAATGGCATTGATTATAACTTCTTTGCTTCTAGAACACCACAACAAAATGGTGTTGTAGGGAGGAAAAATAGGACTTTGGAAGAAATGGCCCGAAGATATTATGTGAAGGTAATCTTCCAAGGTACTTTTGGGCAGAAGTGGTGAACACTGCATATTATATTTTAAACCACATTTTGATCCATCCTATTTTGAAGAAAACTCCTATGAGCTATGGAATGAAAAGAAATCTAATATTAATTATTTTTATGTGTTTGGATGTAAATGCTTTATGCTTAATAATGGTAAAGATAATCTAGGAAAATTTAATGCTAAATCCGATGAAGTAATTTTCTTTGGTTATTCATTACATAGCAAAGCATATAGATTATTTAATAAAAGGACTCTTACTGTTGAAGAGTCAATGAATGTTATCTTTGATGAAACTAACCCTTCACCTTCTAAGAAAGAAGAGTGTATAGATAATGATGCAGGTACAATTCAAAAGGAGATGGAAGACATGAGCATACAAGAAAGACCAATTGAAGAAGGAGAATAAGTAAAGATCATACAGATTTACCAACTGAATGGAGGTACGCAACTTCCCATTCTAAATAATTAATTATTGATGATCCTTTTCAAGGTGATGTTGGAAGACTGCTGACGTGGAGAAGCGTGCAGGTGCCATGTCAAGAGAAGATGCCACGTTGACCCCCCGGCTCGGATCCCCCTATCGAGCTGAGCTGAGCTCCCCCAGGGTAGCAGATCGAGCTCATTCCTCCACCAGGTCGAGCTCATGAGCTCGACGTCTAGGTCGGAGCTGCCTTCCGCCCTCCAGAGGAGACCCTCAGAGGTTAGTGCCCTACAGTCGAGGTCGAGCCAAGAGCTCACTCGTCAATGTGGAGCCTCTCCGAGCGTGCGCCCTCTGGACCGGGTCTGCCTTCCGCCTTCCAGAGGAGGCCCTCGAAGGTTAGTGCCCTGCGATCGAGGTCAAGCCAAGAGCTCACTCGCCGATGTAGAGTCTCTCTGAGCGCGCGCCCTCTAGACCGGGTCCGCCTTCCGCCCTCCAGAGGAGATCCTCGGAGGTTAGTGCCCTGCGGTCGAGGTTGAGCCAAGAGCTCACCTACCGATGTGGAGCCTCTCCGAACGCGTGCCCTCTGGACCGGGTCTGCCTTCCGCCCTCCAGAGGAGACCCTCGGAGGTTAGTGCCCTGC
Source organism: Areca catechu (assembly GCA_021397845.1). Classification (NCBI taxonomy): domain Eukaryota; kingdom Viridiplantae; phylum Streptophyta; class Magnoliopsida; order Arecales; family Arecaceae; genus Areca; species Areca catechu. The sequence goes on along the minus strand of CM038039.1, from coordinate 147,783,760 downwards.
GGTCGAGGTCGAGCCAAGAGCTCACCCGCCGATGTGGAGCCTCTCCGAGAGCGCGCCCTCTGGACCGGGTTCGCCTTCCGCCCTCCTCCACATAGGCATCCCCGCGAGCTCGGAGCGCCTAGGCTGGAGTGAGCCTCGCCGTCCCAACTCGGCCCCAGCTCGGATGAGGTCCTCACTGGCTGAGGACACCAGCAAGCCACCCGAGGATCATACCGGAGCGCCTCCCAGATCGTACGGACCATCTGACACCGCCAGTTAAACCAGAAAGGCAGGCAGCACGTTGATCGAGATGCTACATTCCTCACCAACCACTCAGATCACCCAGGAAAGAAGGCCAACTGGGAGATTCGAATCCCGCGGGTGATGGCTCGCCATTCGAGGCACCCCCAAATTTCCCAGAACGAGGCGACCAAGAAGAGTGTCAGAGCATCTGACAACGTACCTTATCATGAATCTGGAAAGGCTTCCTGGGACACCATCGTGTGCGTCTGACTACCCGACGGAAATCCCGAGACAAGCACCAAACGGTAACCAAGTTCACCATGAACCTGGAGGTAACAAAAACAACAACAAAAAATACAAGCGCAAGCTCAATCGAGAGAGCCGAGTGCCACCACCAACACCACGGTAGAAGGAAAGTCGTCAGGAAACAAGGAGAAGTGGAGGAACAGGGAATCCCTCTATCCTTGCTATCACTCTCCCCCTGCTACTTTTCTCCTTCACCGACACACCTGTTCACTCCTCCTAGTGCGAAGTCCATCAAGAGGGGCCCGACCAGGAGGATCTATTCTCCTAGATCGTCATTGACTTGACCGTCGGAGTGCCCCCGCCGGAAATCGCGGCTCGGGTCACTAACCCCTGTTTTGCAGCTCCAGGAGCAGAGGACTGGCAGGCAGCGAGAGGAGCGCACTCCGGCATGGCAGCTATGGGCCACGACGATCTTGGCGACAACAGATTGGTATGCCAGGAAGGGGGAGAGATGGGCATGACTAAGTCCTTCGCCACTCCCCAGACCAACACACAGTAGAAGAACGGTGACGACATAAGTTGGAAAGGTCAATAGATAGGCAATCTTTTCCATGCCTCTCCAGTACGTCACTCCCCCCGTCCCCTTCGGCGGGGAATCTGCATGCGAAACCATCAGGCACACAGCAAAAGCACGCTTGGAGAAGCATGAGCACCAGCTGGTGGGATCCCCCCATTGGTCCATCAGTATGCGAGACCCAGCTATCGAGCCTCCGGACTGCAGCGTCCACCACCAGTGGAATCCTTCACCAGCCATAGTGCGACGAAGTGTCATCACCTTCGCTGTGATCATGGCCGCAACATTGAAAGGCATCACGACCGTGAGCAGGAGATCGAGAAGCTCATCAAGGAGATCCACCTCCCAAGATTTATGGGGGGTAGACTCCATGCAGGGACCCCAAGTGCTTGCCGGTCCCCCGTCAGCTTCAAACACTAACAGCTGCACCATTGTGAAAGCAGCGGGTGCGATCGCCCGGAGAATCGTGCATGGACCCAAGAAGACTCGGGGGGCAAGGAGCCCCGAGGGTAATCTCCCCGCCATGCGGCAAGGAGAGAGCGAAAGAAGAAAGCTAAATAAAGACACCACGATCGTCAGCACGATGGTGGCGAACCACCATGGGATGGCCCCTACGAGGCTCCCTAAGTCCCATCGCGAGAGGTCCATTACCTCGAAGAACTCGACGGTGTCTGGGTCCCCGAGAGGGGAGGGCCTACAGCCCGCAAAGATGCTCCCGATGAGGTAAGTCCCCTCACCAACAATTATGGTGACAATTTTTTCCCTTGCAATGGTGTCCACATGTTTTGCAGGAAAGGGTCAACAACATCCCCGAGCCCAGCTTCAGGATGTCAAAGAATCTTCGAGCCACATAGCTCCTACTTCCCAGCACCCCCGAGCCTAGCTCCAGGATGCCAGAAGAACTTCGAGCCACGTAGCTCTCCAACTCCAAGCATCCCCGAGCCCAGCTCCAGGACATCAAAGAAATTTCGAGCCACGTAGCTCCCACTTCCCAGCGCACCTGAGCCTAGCTCCAGGATGCCAGAGGAACTTCGAGCCACATAGCTCTCCAACTCCAAGCATCCCGGAGCCCAGCTCCAGGATGTCAAAGAAATCTCGAGCCACGTAGCTCCCACTTCCCAGCACCCCCGAGCATAGCTCCCGGATGCCAGAGGAACTTCGTGACACGTAGCTTTCCAACTCCAAGCATCCCTGAGCCCAGCTCCAGGATGTCAAAAAAATCTTGAGCCACGTAGCTCCCACTTCCCAGCGCCCCCGAGCCTATTTCCAAGATGCCAGAGGAACTTTGAGCCACGTAGCTCTCCAACTCCAAGCACCCCCGAGCCCAGCTCCAGGACGTCAAAGAAATTTGGAGCCAAGTAGCTCCCACTTCCAAGCACCCCCGAGCCTAGCTCCAGGATGCTAGAGAAATTTTGAGCCATGTAGCTCTCCCACTCCAAGCATCCTCGAGCCTAGTTCCAGGATGTCAAAGAAATTTCGAGCCACGTAGCTCTCCAACTCCAAGCATCCCAGAGCCCAGCTCCAGGATGTCAAAAAAATTTCGAGCCACGTAGCTCCCACTTCCCAGCGCCCCCGAGCCTAGCTCTAGGATGCCAGAAGAACTTCAAGCCACGTAGCTCTCCAACTCCAAGCATCCCCGAGCCCAGCTCCAGGACGTCAAAGAAATTTCGAGCCATGTAGCTCTCACATCCCAGCACCCCCGAGCCTAGCTCCAAGATGCCAGAGGAATTTCGAGCCATGTAGCTCTCCCACTCCAAGCATCCCCGAGCCCAGCTCCAGGATGTCAAAGAAATTTTGAGCCACGTAGCTCCCACTTCCCAGCGCCCCCGAGCCTAGCTCAAGGATGCCAGAGGAACTTCGAGTCACATAGCACTTCAACTCCAAGCATCCCCGAGCCCAGCTCCAGGATGTCAAAGAAATTTCGAGCCACGTAGCTCCCACTTCCCAGCACCCCCGAGCCTAGCTCCAAGATGCCAGAAGAACTTCGAGCTACATAGCTCTCCAACTCTAAGCATCCCCGAGCCCAGCTCCATGACATCAAAGAAATTTCGAGCCATGTAGCTCCCACTTCCCAGCACCCTCGAGCCTAGCTCCAGGATACCAGAGGAACTTTGAGCCACGAAGCTCTCCAACTCCAAGCAACCCCGAGCCCAGCTCCAGGACTCAAAGAAATTTCGAGCCACGTAGCTCTCACTTCCCAGCACCGCCGAGCCTAGCTCCAGGATGCCAGAGAAATTTCGAGCCACATAGCTCTCCCACTCCAAGCATCACCGAGCCCAACTCCAGGACGTCAAAGAAATTTTGAGCCACGTAGCTCCCACTTTCCAGCACCCCCGAGCCTAGCTCCAAGATGCCAGAGGAACTTCGAGCCACGTAGTGTTCCAAGTCCAAGCTTCCCCGAGCCCAGCTCCAGGACATCAAAGAAATTTTAATCCACGTAGCTCCTACTTCCCAGCGCCCCCGAGCCTATTTCCAGGATGCCAAAGGAACATCGAGCCACGTAGCTCTCCAACTCCAAGCATCCCTGAGCCCAGCTCCAGGATGTCAAAGAAATTTCGAGCCATGTAGCTCCCACTTCCCAGCGCCCCTAAGCCTAGCTCCAGGATGCCAGAGGAACTTCGAGCCACGTAGCTCTCCAACTCCGAGCATCCCTGAGCCCAGCTCCAGGACGTCAAAGAAATTTCGAGCCACGTAGCTCCCACTTCCCAGCGCCCCCTAGCCTAGCTCTAGGATGACAGAGGAACTTCGAGCCACGTAGCTCTCCAACTCCAAGCGCCCCTGAGCCCAGCTCCAAGACGTCAAAGAAATTTTGAGCCACGTAGCTCCCACTTCCCAGCACCCCCGAGCCTAGCTCCAAGATGCCAGAGGAATTTCGAGCCACGTAGCTCTCCCACTCCAAGCATCCCCGAGCCCAACTCTAGGATGTCAAAGAAATTTCGAGCCACGTAGCTCTCCAACTCCAAGCATCCCCGAGCCCAGCTCCAGGATGTCAAAGAAATTTTGAGCCACGTATCTCCCACTTCCCAATGTCCCCGAGCCTAGCTCCAGGATGCCAGAGGAACTTCAAGCTACATAGCTCTCCAACTCCAAGCATCCCCGAGCCCAGCTCCAGGATGTCAAAGAAATTTCGAGCCACGTAGCTCCCACTTTTCAGCACCCCCGAGCCTAGCTCCAGGATGCCAGAGGAATTTCGAGCCACGTAGCTCTCCAACTCCAAGAGTCCCCAAGCCTAGCTCCAGGATGCCTTCTTAGATCTCCCACCAAAAGAACCTCGAGCCAAGCAGCTCTCTATCTCAAACGTCTCCGAGCCTAGCAGCGAGATGCCAAGGGATCACGGGGCCATGCAGCTCCCGTCAATGCCTTGAGCCTAGCTCCAAGGTGCCAAAGACCTGAGCCAAGATCTCAGGCAATCCCTGGGCCCGAGCCTAGCTCCACGTCTAGGAAGGCCTCAAGCCTAGCTCCAAGATAATCAAGATCGGTAACCCCCCTTACCCTGATCTCCCCACTCGCAAAGAAGACGGGAGGGGAAGGAAAGAAAGGGAACAAAAGAGGGAAGCCTGGCAGCCCCCTTCTCTGATCTCCGTACTCAAAAAGAAGATGAGAGGGGAAGGTGGTGTGGACACCAGAAGCCGAAAGAAACTTCACTCCAACAAGGTTAGCCTTATCCCAATTTGGATCGAAGATAATTAGGTTACCTTGTATCCTTTAGATCAAAAATATTTTATTTTCAAGAGTCATTTCCTTTTCAATAGTCCTGTAATTAATTTTGAGTTTCAAATCAAGAGTGTTTATTGAGTCCTGTAATTACTTTTAAAATTTCATTTCCTGTAAGACCATTTCAAGTTTTAAAGTCTAGGTCAGTCAAGTCAGTTCAGTTGAGTTAAGTCTAATTCAGTTGAGTTAAGTCTAATCAAGTCTTAAAGCCATGAAAGCCAGCAACAAGACTCAAGTTCTAGACCCCAGAATTTGACCACATGAAGAAGAGAAGACACATCAACCAAACAAGAGAAAAGGACCATCAACTAGGACCACTGGGCGCCACATGTCATTCTTATCCAAGTAGAAGACCACCTCACCATGCCACATCATCAGGTGCCACTTCACCAGCCACCTCATCACCCTTTGGGCGCCAACAAGGGAGATTCAAATTCAAGGAGGTTGGCCACATCCCTCCAAGTCCTCCACCAAATCCTCCAACCCCCCCCACATCCCTCCAAACTCTCCACCAAATCCTCCAACCCCCCTTGTAATCCTCCTCGATTTGGGGAGTTTTTAAATTTCAAAAGCTAGCTTTGTGAGGCTATTAAAAGCCTTGGATGCCCATTGTAAAAGAGATGGATTTTGGAAATGAATGAATTTTGAAGTGAAGTTGTCTTGAGTTTTATGTGTGAAATTTTTCCTATCTTCTTCTTCCACGCCCAAAGCCACTCTCTTCCCTAGCAATTCATCATCCAAGCTCAAGGCAAAGGCATTGGAGTCGGCCAGATCTTCTCAATTATCTTTTCTTTGTTCACAAGTTCTCCCATCCCTTCTTTATGTTTGCATCCTTCAACCTTAACTTTGATCTTCATTGCAGGGTCCTTCGAAGTCCTTGAGTTGTGAATAGGGTTCCCCTTGACAATGAACCAACAAGCTGAAGCCCAAGTCCAGGGTTCTGATCACTGTTATCCAAGTTCTCCAGTCCAGAGCATCAGTAGTTTCAAGTTTTGAATCATAGGAAGGTTGAAAAACTCATCAAGGTAAGTCCTCAATTATTAGCCCCTATTGTCTAGATCTTCTTCCTTCTTAGTTTTAGAGTTGTGTCTAATCATGTAATAGTCCCTTTTCATATAATCCTTAAATCTTATTAAGATGAGTACAATGCTAAGTATAATTAGGTTTCATTGCTCTACAAACCCCATATTCAAAACATTAATCATATGCGTGCCGCATCAAATTGGTATCAGAGCATGGTTGCATTAGGGTAGAAAAGTTTTCTTTAAATCCAAGCAAGATCTAAAATTCACGCCTCCTGAGCGGGTGTACTCCAGTACACTGTCACGACCCATGGGAATAATGAGCCCCTGGCCGGACATGAGTTTTTAGATTGAAGTTTTGGGTAAGCCATTGCACTTGTTTGATTAGGTTCTGTTTTCTGAAAATTTGCATCTGTTTACTGTAATCCGTCTGCAGCTCCAAAGGCAAGTCACTGATTTTTTTATTGAAATTTTTTTTTCTTGTTCCATTTTAAGTCAGTTATCACCATATTAAATTTCATCATCAGAAAAAAATTATAAAAAAAATAAAATTTTTTGCAGTTTGACACTGTCATTAGGGTTATGTTCTGTCCTTTTTATTTATCTTCATTTGTAGGATCTGCTTAGATTAGTATAGATTTTATTTTTAAAATTCGTTTCATCTACATTGAAACATATAAGTTAGGAATCCTCTGTGAATTTTTCAAAATTTTTGGACATTTTTTTCATCACGTTTTCCACACCACTTTCAAATTGCAACACACTTCTGCAGCACCTTTGCATTTCATTCATCTCATGAGAAATCAAATTAAGGGCATCAATTTGACATAGGGTCAGGGTTTCATCACCTGTCCCTAGCCCAAAAATCACCAACCAGCATATCGATCCCAGCCCGTTAATTAAAATTGAGTAGAACGTTAATTGTCCTAGTGGGTTAGGGACACCAACAAGTTGGGTTCAGGTTAGGGTCAAGTTAACTGTGCCAGCTAATTAGTGTGTGCTTACTGGCTTGGTGTCTAGGATTGGTGCATCAGGGCTTGTGATTTGGTCCGCCTACCTGGCCAATCTCAGATTGGTGTCTAAGGTTGGCAATCAGGGACCTACACTCCCCTCCACCTACCTGGCTAAGTCCCATAAGTACTACTAGCTAGTTGGTTCACTTAATTAGACTTCTAATTTGTGCTATAGGTCTAGGAAACCTTAGCTCGAACTTGAGTCCATTTGCATGCATGACAACTAGAGCAGGGACACCGTATTCACCAATCCAAGCCCAATCAAGTGTAGCCATGGACCAAAACTTAGGGAATTTGATCAAAGTTCTAAATGATCAAGTGGCCCAACTGACTAAGAGTTTAACTAAGCAATTGGCCCAAACAAATCAGAATGTGGCACAAACCAACCAAGACATGAATGAGCAGTTAGCCCACATCACTACTAGGTTGGATCAGTTAGAGGCTAGAACCCCTGAAAGCAATCATGAAGCCCAGACTAAGCCTGAGCCAAGTCTTGCACCTGAACTCGAGACCCCATTGAACCCTAGAAGGATTCCATATCAAAACCCTCTCTACGAAACAAACCCTAGGAGAGCTCCCCAAGATCAGTTTTATGATCCAATTCCTAGAGGACCCCACCCTGGTCAAACCATCGAGCCCAACCCAAGGAGATTCCATCATGAGCCTAACTATGAACCCAATGTCAGGAGACCCACCCCAATTCACTTTGATCAAGATGACCGAACCATGAAGAACATTAGGCTAGAAGCTCCCACCTTTGATGGAATTTTAGATCCAAAGATCTACATTGATTGGGAAGGTGAGATGGACCAGTATTTTGACTGGTTTGAGATGAGTGAAGAGCGCAAGTGTAAGTTTGCAAAGCTTAAACTTGTGCGCCAAGCTAGGTTATATTGGGGAAACATTGAGAGACTCACTAGACAGAGAGGTGATGTGCCCATAGTGACCTGGCGAGCTATGAAACTTAGGCTTAGGGAGAAATACCTTCCTATGTCCTACCACCAAAGACTCCTAGATCAATGGCAAAGACTTACTCAAGGAAATAGGAGTGTCGCAGAGTACATAGTGAAGTTTGACGAATTCGTTATGAGGTGCAATATTGATGAATCTGAGTCGGTGACCTTGTCTAGATTTAGAGCCGGACTGAGGGAAGAAATTCAAAGAGAATTGTTCATGCGAGAGGTACATGATCTAGAATTGGCCTATCAAATAGCTAGGGATGCTGAGAGATTCCATAGAGGTCCAGTTTATCGTAGGCCCGAAGCCCCTAGGACTAGTGCACCTTATCAACAGTCAGGATCCAATCAGCCTAGATTCAACCGACCCAATCCTAATGTGCCTGTGACCCGTAGAGATGACAAGGGGAAAACACTTGAGACCCAAAGAACTCCAAACGCATGTTTCAAGTGTAACAAAGTGGGTCACTATTCTAGCAACTGTCCTAATAGAGCCCTACACATAGGCGAAGTAGAAGAGGAAGCCGTAGAATCCCAAGGTGAGTTTGAGGAGGAAGTATACCAGGCAGATGAGAACTTGGCTGAAGAGTATGAGGATGAGGAAGTCCTGGTAGATCAAGATCTGTTAGGAGTGGTTAGGTGTATTCTCACCCAAGCTAAAACCCAAGAAGATTGGCGTAGGACTAGCATCCTACAGACATTCATTAAGATAGGTGAGAAAGTATGCAAAGTCATTTTAGATAGCGGTAGCTGTGTCAATGCCATATCCACCAACACAGTTAAAAACCTAGGATTGCCCACCGTACCCCATCCTAATCCCTATAAGGTATCCTGGATAGACTCAACCATGATTTCCATTAAGTCTAGGTGCCTAGTAACCATTCAGTTCCAATCTTACTTGGAGAAAGTATGGTGCGATGTACTTCCAATGGAAGTAAGTAGCATAATTTTAGGCCGACCATGGTTGTACGATCTTGATGTAACACTTTATGGTCGTTCTAATTCATGCTCGTTTACTCATAATGGAAAGAAGATTGTAATCCATTCTTCTCCACCTAAGAACCCCATTAAGAGAGGATCAAGCCAATTGAGTGATAAGAAAAAGGGGATAAACGTGATCACTGCTAGAGAAATGGAGAAAGAAATTAACAATGGGTCACCTGTTTGGATTTTGACCATTAAGGATCATCAAGAACCTCTTTCAAAAGAACAACCTCAAGAAGTCAATGATGTGCTAGAGGATGGTGGGGACACCAGAGGCACCAGAATAAGATAGAGGCTTTTCAATCCTCTGTGAATTGATCAATAATTTATGAGTCCATCTGTAATAAGGGCTTAGCTCATCTGAGTCCATTTTAGTTGTTATTTGAGTATTTTGAGTTGTTATTTCAGTTCTGTACTTGTCAGCTCATGTTGAGCTAGTTCAGTCCAATGCTAGTCAGCTCATGTTGAGCTAATTTTTTTTTTTTTTTGAGTCCTGTCCAAGCATACTGAAGACTCAAGACTATATCATACAAGTGAAGACCAAGTCCAACTAGATTGAAGACATGGAAGTATAGCCCAAGTCCAACCCAGCTTGAAGATTTGAAGACCCCAGGAGGAAAATTCAGAAAAACCCTGATTTCTTGCAGATGCACTCCAGATGCCCAGATTCCCTTCCAGATGCCAAAGTATATTCATAAATAAGGGCATCCATGATTTCAGAGGTCTATCTGCATCCTAGCCCAAAAAAATCAAGCCCAGGTGCCAAGCCCAAGCCCCTAAGGAGCAAGATACCAGGGAATATTCCTGCTACCTGGCTACCAGGCCATCCCAGCTTCCAGAGGCCCAAACCCATGCACCCGGGCCCCTTTGGACCGGCCCCTTGCTGCTCCTAGAAGCCCAACACGCCCCCCTAGGCGTCCTTGGAGTCTTGACCAAGTCAAAAAATTTTTTAGGGATTTTTCTACCTAATATTTTCTTATTTTCTAGCTAGGGTTTGAGAGGGAAAAGGATTCTTATGTAAAGACTTATGTACCCTTACTTGGAGCCCAAGGTTAAGGGTCTATTTAAGGGACCCTAGCCTCTTGTATGAGGAGAATTTTTGATGAATGAAAACCTTGAGTTCTTCTATTGAGTGGTGTGATACCCTGCTGTGTGCATAAAGGGGTTTGTGAGAGTTCTTCTTCCCGGTGTTTGCAATCATCTTCCTGCTGCCAACAAACCCTCCAGATCCCTGGATGCCCACTCCAAAAGAAGCCTTCCCTTGCTATTTTTACTTTGTTTTCTTGTTCCTTTGTGAGCTTTCTAACCCCTGACAGATCGTTTGCAGGTCCCTGAGTTCCTACGAATCCAACGACTCCAGCCAAGCCTCAATCGGATCACCAAGCAGAAAGCCAGGTATCCGCGGGTCTTTGGCTCGGTTTTCCAGGCCGCATCCATCGAGGAACGAGAGACCCCTTTGCTGCGATCTTCACAGACATTGTCAGGTACACCCCTCTACCTCCAGTAGTTTTATTGTAGGAGAACTTGCCCTAACCGAGGCTTCTCAGCCCCGGCGGTCCTTCTTTGCTACTTTTCTAGGTCCTAATCTGCATGCTGATCTTCAAAAATTCATACAAAATTCCCTATAAATAATTTTGATCTAAAATTTGGAAATTAATCACCTAACTCAACATGTAAAACATACAAAAAAAATTGCATGCATATTAGTTCCCCATCATTTGGTATCAGAGCGTAGATTAGGGCTTGTTTTCTGCAGTTTTTCAGTCCGTATATACTCTGTTATTTTAATTATTTTTCTCTGTTAAAAACTCCAAAAATTCTGAAATTTATTTTCATAGATTTAGAATAATTCACAGTAATTTTTAAAATTTTCTCAGATTTTATTATGGCCTTTGGATTTTCTGCAAGCCGAAATAGGGCCTGCAAATTTCTGGCTCTGTTTTTTTTAGCAAGACAAGTTCGGAAGTTTTAGGGTTTTGTTTAGGAGTTTTTGCATATTTCTTAATTTTAGTATATTTCCAGTATATTAGGCCATGATTTGCAAGTTTTCTTCTATTTAAAATATACCAAAAAAAAAATATACATATTTTCCAAAAAAATACCAAAAAAAAAATATCTAAACCCTAATTTGCATCCTCATCTGCCTGCCATCATTGCATAATTTACTTTTAAGGGCACTCTTGCTATATCAGATGGGAGGAGGATTTGATCACCTCTCCTTAGCCCAAAACCACATCCCTTGCATTCAGTCCCAAGCCTTAACCTAAAATTAATTAGACTTAATTTGCCCTAGTGGGCTAGGGACACCAACTGGTCGGGTCCGGGCTAGTGTTAGATCACTGTGTCAAGTTAACCTGTGTGTGCCTTGTGCTCAGTGTCTAGAACGGTGGTTTAGGGATTCAATCCCGAAGGGCTTGTGTGCTGGTCTGCCCACCTGGCCAATCTCTGATTGGTGTCTAGGATTGGCAATCAGGGACCTAACACTCTCCTTACACCTGCCTGGCTAAGTACAGGGTTACTATAGGCTAGTTTGCCACCCTGATTGAGCATCTAGTTTGGACTCTAGGTCTAGTCAGCTATAGTCGGTCTGATCGATTCTTGCATGAGCACTAGATCAGGAGTTTCATATCACCCACCTCCTTCATAAATGTCTGAACCCATGGAAAGTTTACAAGCCCAAATAAAAGCCCTAGCTGATCAAATGGCCCAGATGACTACCCAGTTAACTCAGTCTGCTACCCAAACCAATAATAGAATTGACCATCTTGCCAATAGGTTTGACCAGTTAGGAGGCCGTGTAGGGAACATAGCAAAAACCCATGCGTCACGATCTGAGCCAGATCCTAAGTCCCCTCAACCTAGGAGAACCCCAAACCCTGATCTATACCATGAGGTCGAACCTAGGAGAGCCCCTTATCCTGACCCGTACTACAATCCTCAACCTAGGAGGACCCCAAACCCTGATCCATACCGAGAGGTTGAACCTAGGAGAGCCCCTCAGCCTGACCCATACTATAATCCTGAACCTAGGAGGACCCTAAACCCTGAACCATATCATGAGGTTGAACCTAGGAGAGCCACTCAGCCTGACCCATACTATGATATTGAACCTAGATCCTATGACTCTAGATCCTATTTACCCACATCCTATAAGCCTAGTATACCCACAACCTATAGATCTTATGACTTCAAATTCTCTGACTCTAGAATCTACGAACCCATATCCCATGAGTCCAGTAGACCCAAGACCCATAGAGCTGAACCCAAATCCTATAACCCCAGATCTTATGATCCCGTGACCCATAGATCTGCTCCCTTATCCTATGAGTCTAGGGAGCCCATAATCCCTAGATATCAATCTAGTACTAGTCAGGTTTTCCATAGTCAACTTGAACCCCATAGGATTAGCACCCCTAAATATGAGCCCAGTAGTGAGCCACTACCCCTTAGACAACCTGAACCTACTAGGATTAGTGTCCATAATCAGAAACCAGGACTTAGCCAATTTTTCCCTAGCCAACCTTCTCCAACCATTCCTGAGATTGACAAGGCTTACATTAATGCGGAAGTGTATGAAGCTGATGCGAGCCTAGTGGATGAGTATGAAGGAGAAGAGGAGACACCTTTAGATGACCTAGAATTAGCTGACCTAATAGATACCCAGGTAGAAGCCAACCTAGAGGTAGTTGACCTTGACCACATCCAACCTAAAGCTATAATGGAAGAACAAATAGAGGAAGAGAACCTAGGTACTACTGCTAGAGCCTTACCTGAGGAAACCATAGAGGAGAGCCAAATTACAGAGTCTAGTCCAAAAATACAAGAACCAGAAGAATATATTAAGGACCTGATCTCTTTGAATCAATACCTTCAAGATGAGTCCCCTCCTATAGTTCCCATTAAGGACCTCTTCCCCGAAAATGGCGACCCATCCTTCCATTATGCAAACCCTGTAGATATAGCTCAACCTCGTAAGGTTAACCTCATTAGTATAGGATTAGTTCCTGACACCCCGTCTTTTATCCTACTTTATCCAACTAACCATGAACCTTTTTCTCTACCTTACGAAACTAATTCTGAACCCACTTCCTATTTTCTGCCCTTTCCTGACACCTCCAGCATTTCTAGGATTATTAGATTGCATTTAACTGAGATTAGCATACTACATGCATTCATCACACATGTTAGGTTTGCATCTTACTTCTGGCATACTCTTTGGAATTTGCTAGGAGTTCACTGTAAATTTTCATGTGCATGTCAAGCTAGGATCAAACCTAGAGAACCTATAATCTATTAGGTTTAGATCCAAAGAGTTCAATAAAATTTTCTTCGATAGGAATGCATAGTCGAGTCTTTAGGTGTCAGTATGAGTCCTTTGCATCATCTTGTTAGGAGTCTGCATGTGCCCAGCATGTTCACCACCTGCACTAATTTTGAAACAACTGGCTAATTCCCTAAGACGGATTAAAGAATTTGATGTAGTGGATTCTATCTTGGTTAGGCTTAGGCCTAAAAGAAGCTTCATGCTCGCAGAGCCGGACCTTTTAAAGTGATAGAGAAGGTTGGATCAAATGCCTAGGTGTTAGACTTGCCTTTGGATTTGGGCATTAGTTCTACCTTCAATATTACAGACCTGGTTGAGTATAGGGAACCGGCAGCGCTACCTAGTGAGGCCTTTGGACCTATTCCTTTTCATTGTGAGTGACCCTAACCTAGAGTGTCCACAAACAAATTTGGCCTGAGAGAGGAGAACGGATCGAGCATATCCTGGACAATCAAGCCATCACGACTCAGGGCCATGACTATCAACGCTTCCTGGTCTGATGGCAAGGCCAGCCAGAGTCGGACGGTTCGTGGATTTCTCGAGAGGACTTGCAACGCTTCAACCCAGACCTTCTCGAGAGATATGTGAGCCAGTCTGACCTTCACTCGACAGGGTCGAGTTCCTCCCACCCCGGGAGAATTGGTGGGGACACTAGAGGCACTAGAATAAGATAGAGGCTTTTCAATCCTCTGTGAATTGATCAATAATTTATGAGTCCATCTGTAATAAGGGCTTAGCTCATCTGAGTCCATTTTAGTTGTTATTTGAGTATTTTGAGTTGTTATTTCAGTTCTGTACTTGTCAGCTCATGTTGAGCTAGTTCAGTCCAATGCTAGTCAGCTCATGTTGAGCTAATTTTATTTTTTTTTTTGAGTCCTGTCCAAGCATACTGAAGACTCAAGACTATATCATACAAGTGAAGACCAAGTCCAACTAGATTGAAGACATGGAAGTATAGCCCAAGTCCAACCCAGCTTGAAGATTTGAAGACCCCAGGAGGAAAATTCAGAAAAACCCTGATTTCTTGCAGATGCACTCCAGATGCCCAGATTCCCTTCCAGATGCCAAAGTATATTCATAAATAAAGGCATCCATGATTCCAGAGGTCCATCTGCATCCTAGCCCAAAAAAATCAAGCCCAGGTGCCAAGCCCAAGCCCCTAAGGAGCAAGATACCAGGGAATATTCCTGCTACCTGGCTACCAGGCCACCCCAGCTTCCAGAGGCCCAAACCCATGCACCCGGGCCCCTTTGGGCCGGCCCCTTGCTGCTCCTAGAAGCCCAACACGCCCCCCTAGGCATCCTTGGAGTCTTGACCAAGTCAAGAAGTTTTTTAGGGATTTTTTTATCTAATATTTCCTTATTTTCTAGCTAGGGTTTGAGAAGGAAAAGGATTCTTATGTAAAGACTTATGTACCCTTACTTGGAGCCCAAGGTTAAGGGTCTATTTAAGGGACCCTAGCCTCTTGTATGAGGAGAATTTTTGATGAATGAAAACCTTGAGTTCTTCTATTAAGTGGTGTGATACCCCGCTGTGTGCATAAAGGGGTTTGTGAGAGTTCTTCTTCCCGGTGTTTGCAATCATCTTCCTGCTGCCAACAAACCCTCCAGATCCCTGGATGCCCACTCCAAAAGAAGCCTTCCCTTGCTATTTTTACTTTGTTTTCTTGTTCCTTCGTGAGCTTTCTAACCCCTGACAGGTCATTTGCAGGTCCCTGAGTTCCTACGAATCCAACGACTCCAGCCAAGCCTCAATCGGATCACCGAGCAGAAAGCCGGGTATCCGCGGGTCTTTGGCTCGGTTTTCCAGGCCACATCCATCGAGGAACGAGAGACCCCTTCGCTGCGATCTTCACAGACATTGTCAGGTACACCCCTCTACCTCCAGTAGTTTTATTGTAGGAGAACTTGCCCTAACCGAGGCTTCTCAGCCCCGGCGGTCCTTCTTTGCTACTTTTCTAGGTCCTAATCTGCATGCTGATCTTCAAAAATTCATACAAAATTCCCTACAAATAATTTTGATCTGAAATTTGGGAATTAATCACCTAACTCAACATGTAAAACATACAAAAAAAATTGCATGCATATTAGTTCTCCATCAGAGGAGTTCAAAGACGTGTTCCCCGATGACTTGCCCGACCAAGTCCCACCTCTTAGGGATATACAACATGCGATAGACTTAGTCCCTGGAGCAACCTTACCAAACCTTCCCCATTATAGAATGAACCCTACCGAGCACCAAGAATTACAACGTCAAGTAGGAGAACTCCTAAAGAAAGGATTCATTAGGGAGAGTTTGAGTCCATGCGCAGTCCCAACCTTACTTACCCCTAAGAAAGATGGCACATGGAGAATGTGTGTTGATAGTCATGCCATAAATAAAATCACAGTGAAGTATAGGTTTTCCATCCCCCGCTTGGATGATATGTTAGATATGATGGCCAGTGCAACTATATTTTCTAAGATTGACCTGAAGAGCGGCTATCACCAAGTTAGGATTAGACCAGGGGATGAATGGAAGACTGCCTTTAAAACTAAGGATGGGTTATTTGAATGGGTAGTCATGCCTTTTGGGTTATCAAACGCCCCTAGCACTTTTATGCGAATCATGAATCAAGTCCTACGAGCCTTTATTGGAAAATTTGTTGTCGTTTACTTTGACGACATACTTGTCTATAGTAGGACTAGAGAAGATCATCAACAACATCTGAGGCAGGTATGTTTAGCACTTAGGAAAGATAACCTCTATGCCAATCTAAAGAAATGTGCTTTCATGACTACTAGAGTTATCTTCCTAGGATTTGTTGTGACCCCTGAAGGAGTATCCGCTGACCCTGAGAAGGTTAAGGCAATTGTAGAGTGGCCAACACCCAATAATATTCACGAAGTAAGAAGTTTTCATGGCCTCGCTACGTTTTATCGAAGATTTATTAGAGGGTTTAGCACCATAGTTGCTCCTATCACGGATTGTATTAGGAAGGGCCACTTTGAATGGACGAAGTCAGCTGATAAGGCCTTCCTTCACATCAAAGATAAGATGACCCAAGCACCAGTCTTAAGACTACACGATTTTTCTAAGGTCTTTGAAGTAGCATGCGATGCTTCGGGAGTAGGTATTGGTGGAGTTCTGAGTCAAGAGAACCATCCCGTAGCATTCTTTAGTGAGAAATTGAATGAAGCCAGGAAAAAATACTCCATATATGATCGGGAGCTTTATGCGGTAGTGCAAGCATTAAGGTATTGGAGGCATTATCTCCTACCGCAAGAATTTGTTTTATTTTCAGACCATGAAGCCCTTAGGTTTTTGAGTTCCCAAAAGAAACTAAATCCTAGGCATGCCAAATGGGTAGAGTACATCCAATCCTATACATTTGTCCTAAAGCATCAATCAGGAACCAATAATAAGGTAGCTGATGTCCTAAGTCGTAGAACGTTACTTTTAACTTCAGTCAGTACTGAAGTCATAGGTTTTGAAAGACTTAAGGAGCAGTACGAAACCTGTCCAGATTTTGGTGAAATTTATCAGGTTTTGCGTCAAGGACCATCTAGTGATCATAGTGACTATACCCTTCTAGATGGTTATCTTTGTAGAGAGAATAGGCTTTGCATCCCAAGAACCTTCTTAAGAGATTTTTTTGTTTGGGAGATACATGCGGGAGGTTTGGCTGGCCACTTCGGACGAAACAAGACTATCTTGGCTGTTGAGGAACAATTTTACTGGCCAGGTCTTAAGAAACAAGTAGCAAACCTTGTAGCCCGATGTAGGACATGTGCTGTTGCAAAGCAACAAAAGAAGAATACCGAGCTATACAATCCATTACCTGTACCTGAGTGTCCATGGCAGGATCTAAGCATGGACTTTGTTCTAGGATTACCCAAGACCATTCGAAAACATGATTCAATCTTTGTGGTGGTCAACCGGTTTTCAAAAATGGCCCATTTCATACCTTGCTCCCAAACTTCCGATGCCTCTAGGATAGCCAAACTCTTTCTTGATCAAGTAGTCAGACTCCACGGGTTACCAAAAACCATTATTTCTGATAGGGATGTCCGCTTCACAAGTTACTTCTGGAAAACCCTTTGGTACCTATTAGGAACCAGACTAAAATTCTCCACTGCCTACCATCCCCAGACTGATGGACAAATCGAGGTTGTAAATAGAAGTCTAGGGAACTTGCTGAGATGCCTAGTGGGAGAAAGTCTAGGGAACTGGGATTTGTTATTGCCACGTGCTGAGTTCGCTTACAACAGTTCGGTCAATCGATCTACGGGCAAAAGTCCCTTTGAGATAGTCCATGGTTGCAAGCCTAGGAAGCCTTTAGATCTAATCCCACTACCTATTCACACACGAGTCTCTGAGTCTGCTGAGTCTTTTGCACAGTATGTCACAAATCTACATAAAGAAATCAGTAATAAGATCAACCTGAGCAATGAAACTTACAAACACTTAGCTAACTCACATAAGAGGGCTAAAGAATTCTGTGAAGGGGATTATGCGATGATTAGGCTCAACCCTGAACGGTTTCCCCCTGGAACCATAAAGAAGCTGCATGCCCGCGGAGCGGGACCTTTTAAGATCTTAAAGAAAATAGGGCCTAATGCATATGTTTTGGAACTTCCACCTGATATGGGTATTAGTACAACCTTCAATGTTTCAGACCTAGTAGAATACAAAGAACCACTACTAATACCTAGTGAGCCTTTTGAGCCAGAAACTTTTATTGAGAGTGAACATATTTTCGAGTGTCCACCACCAACCTTACCTGAGCAGAGAGAGAGGATTGAGAGAATCCTGGATGACAAGATCATTACTACCAGGAATAAGGACTATCAGCGATACCTGGTTCAATGGCACGGTAGACTTGAGTCCGACAACTCTTGGATTACTCGAGAGGACCTGCAAAGACTTAACCCAGACTTGTTCGAGCATTACCAGGGCAAAACTGAACCATACTCGACTGGGTCGAGTTCTACCCACCCTAGGAGAATTGGTGTGGACACCAGAAGCCGAAAGAAACTTCACTCCAACAAGGTTAGCCTTATCCCAATTTGGATCGAAGATAATTAGGTTATCTTGTATCCTTTAGTTCAAAAATATTTTTTTTTCAAGAGTCATTTCCTTTTCAAGAGTCCTGTAATTAATTTTGAGTTTCAAATCAAGAGTGTTTATTGAGTCCTGTAATTACTTTTAAAATTTCATTTCCTGTAAGTCCATTTCAAGTTTTAAAGTCTAGGTCAGTCAAGTCAGTTCAGTTGAGTTAAGTCTAATTCAGTTGAGTTAAGTCTAATCAAGTCTTAAAGCCATGAAAGCCAGCAACAAGACTCAAATTCTAGATCCCAGAATTTGACCACATGAAGAAGAGAAGACACATCAACCAAGCAAGAGAAAAGGACCATCAACTAGGACCACTGGGCGCCACATGTCATTCTTATCCAAGTAGAATACCACCTCACCATGCCACATCATCAGGTGCCACTTCACCAGCCACCTCATCACCCTTTGGGCACCAACAAGGGAGATTCAAATTCAAGGAGGTTGGCCACATCCCTCCAAGTCCTCCACCAAATCCTCCAACCCCCCCCACATCCCTCCAAACTCTCCACCAAATCCTCCAACCCCCCTTGTAATCCTCCTCGATTTGGAGAGTTTTTAAATTTCAAAAGCTAGCTTTGTGAGGCTATTAAAAGCCTTGGACGCCCATTGTAAAAGAGATGGATTTTGGAAATGAATGAAGTTTGAAGTGAAGTTGTCTTGAGTTTTATGTGTGAAATTTTTCCTATCTTCTTCTTCCACGCCCAAAGCCACTCTCTTCCCTAGCAATTCATCATCCAAGCTCAAGGCAAAGGCATTGGAGTCGGCCAGATCTTCTCAATTATCTTTTCTTTGTTCACAAGTTCTCACATCCCTTCTTTATGTTTGCATCCTTCAACCTTAACTTTGATCTTCATTGCAGGGTCCTTCGAAGTCCTTGAGTTGTGAACAGGGTTCCCCTTGACAATGAACCAACAAGCTGAAGCCCAAGTCCAGGGTTTTGATCACTGTTATCCAAGTTCTCCAGTCCAGAGCATCAGTAGTTTCAAGTTTTGAATCATAAGAAGGTTGGAAAACTCATCAAGGTAAGTCCTCAATCATTAGCCCCTATTGTCTAGATCTTCTTCCTTCTTAGTTTTAGAGTTGTGTCTAATCATGTAATAGTCCCTTTTCATATAATCCTTAAATCTTATTAAGATGAGTACAATGCTAAGTATAATTAGGTTTCATTGCTCTACAAACCCCATATTCAAAACATTAATCATATGCGTGCCGCATCAAATCATCCCTTTCCCTTGCTATTTTTTCAATTATTCCTTCATCCCTTCATCAATCTCTAACCCTTGATAGGCTATTTGTAGGTCCCTCGAAGTTTACAAATCCAACGACTCCAGTCGGGCAGCGATCGGATCACCGGGTTGAAAGTAGAGAATCCGTGGGTCTTTGGCTTGATCATCCAGGCCACATCCAAGAGCAAGAGCGATCTTTTCAATACGATCTTCATCAAGTGCTTCAGCCATTGTCAGGTACACCCCCTCTTCTTGTCAGTAGCGTTCTTGAAGGGGAACTAGCCTAACTAAGACTTCTCAGCCTCGACGGACCTCTTTTCTATTACTTTTAGGGTCTATTTTGCATAATGTTGTGTCTTGTTTTGCATAGAACTCTCTACTTAGATTCATGGCCTTATCTTCAGGATTTAGTTACATCACTTAACCTATAAAAAATAAAAAAAAATATTATGCATGCATTTTAGTTCTGCATCACCTCAGACGGAGGGCTCGCCCTATGAGCATGCCCTCAGTTGCGAGCTGACCTCGGATGGAGGGCTCATGATGCGGCACGCATATGATTAATGTTTTGA
This sequence comes from Areca catechu, assembly GCA_021397845.1. Taxonomy (NCBI): domain Eukaryota; kingdom Viridiplantae; phylum Streptophyta; class Magnoliopsida; order Arecales; family Arecaceae; genus Areca; species Areca catechu. The sequence goes on along the minus strand of CM038039.1, from coordinate 147,763,813 downwards.
ATATGGTGTTTGTAGAGCAATGAAACCTAATTATACTTAGCATTGTACTCATCTTAATAAGATTTAAGGATTATATGAAAAGGGACTATTACATGATTAGACACAACTCTAAAACTAAGAAGGAAGAAGATCTAGACAATAGGGGCTAATGATTGAGGACTTACCTTGATGAGTTTTCCAACCTTCCTATGATTCAAAACTTGAAACTACTGATGCTCTGGACTGGAGAACTTGGATAACAGTGATCAGAACCCTGGACTTGGGCTTCAACTTGTTGGTTCATTGTCAAGGGGAACCCTGTTCACAACTCAAGGACTTCGAAGGACCCTGCAATGAAGATCAAAGTTAAGGTTGAAGGATGCAAACATATAGAAGGGATGGGAGAACTTGTGAACAAAGAAAAGATAGTTGAGAAGATCTGGCCGACTCCAATGCCTTTGCCTTGAGCTTGGATGATGAATTGCTAGGGAAGAGAGTGGCTTTGGGCGTGGAAGAAGAAGATAGGAAAAATTTCACACATAAAATTCAAGACAACTTCACTTCAAACTTCATTCATTTCCAAAATCCATCCCTTTTACAATGGGCGTCCAAGGCTTTTAATAGCCTCACAAAGCTAGCTTTTGAAATTTAAAAACTCCCCAAATCGAGGAGGATTACAAGGGGGGTTGGAGGATTTGGTGGAGAGTTTGGAGGGATGTGGGGGGGGGGGGTTGGAGGATTTGGTGGAGGACTTGGAGGGATGTGGCCAACCTCCTTGAATTTGAATCTCCCTCGTTGGCGCCCAAAGGGTGATGAGGTGGCTGGTGAAGTGGCACCTGATGATGTGGCATGGTGAGGTGGTCTTCTACTTGGATAAGAATGACATGTGGTGCCTAGTGGTCCTAGTTGATGGTCCTTTTTTCTTGCTTGGTTGATGTGTCTTCTCTTCTTCATGTGGTCAAATTCTGGGGTCTAGAATTTGAGTCTTGTTGCTGGCTTTCATGGCTTTAAGACTTGATTAGACTTAACTCAACTGAATTAGACTTAACTCAACTGAACTGACTTGACTGACCTAGACTTTAAAACTTGAAATGGACTTACAATAAATGAAAGTTTAAAAGTAATTACAGGACTCAATAAACACTCTTGATTTGAAACTCAAAATTAATTACAGGACTCTTGAAAAGGAAATGACTCTTGAAAATAAAATATTTTTAAACTAAAGGATACAAGGTAACCTAATTATCTTCGATCCAAATTGGGATAAGGCTAACCTTGTTGGAGTGAAGTTTCTTTCGGCTTCTGGTGTCCACACCAATTCTCTTGGGGTGGGCAGAACTCGACCCAGTCGAGTATGGTTCAGTTTTGCCCTGGTAATGCTCGAACAAGTCTGGGTTAAGTCTTTGTAGGTCCTCTCGAGTAATCCAAGAGTTGTCGGACTCAGGTCGACCTTGCCATTGAATCAGGTATCGCTGATAGTCCTTATTCCTGGTAGTAATGATCTTGTCATCCAGGATTCTCTCAATCCTCTCTCTCTGCTCAGGTAAGGTTGGTGGTGGACACTCGAAAATATGTTCACTCTCAATGAAAGTTTCTGGCTCAAAAGGCTCACTAGGTATTAGTAGTGGTTCTTTGTATTCTACTAGGTCTAAAATATTGAAGGTTGTACTAATACCCATATCAGGTGGAAGTTCCAAAACATATGCATTAGGCCCTATTTTCTTTAAGATCTTAAAAGTCCCGCTCCGCGGGCATGCAGCTTCTTTATGGTTCCAGGGGGAAACCGTTCAGGGTTGAGCCTAATCATCTCATAATCCCCTTCACATAATTCTTTAGCCCTCTTATGTGAGTCAGCTAAGTGTTTATAAGTTTCATTGCTCAGGTTGATCTTATTACTGATTTCTTTATGCATATTTGTGACATGCTGTGCAAAAGACTCAGCAGACTCAGAAACTTACACAAGCACTTACGAAATGCAGACTGAACTAGGCATCTTTATTAAGAGGAATTTTATTGGACTCTCTAGGGCCTAAACCTAACAGATTAATGACTCTCTAAGTTTGACCCTGGTCCGGTATGTACATGAGAATTTACCATGGGTTCCTAGCAAATGCCATAAGGTTTTCCAAAAATAGGTAGCAAAAGGAATAGGCTTTAAAGGCTCATGCAACCTAGTAATCTCATCAAAATGAAACTTAATGGATCTAAAATTAGGATAAGACTTAAGGAAAGGCAGGAAATAGGAATCCGAGTCTTGGGATAATTTAGGAGAATCTTGAAACAGACCTTGGTTACTCATGATGACCTTAAGATTTGAATATTGATCTACAGGCGAGATGCTTCTAGGTAGTTGAAGGTCATCAGGAAAGTCTTCTAAAATAATGATTGGGTTCTTCTCAGGTACCTGAAGGAGTTCTTGTGTCGAAGCTAAAGTATTGGGTTCTTCTTGAGGGCATTGTCTTACAGGAACCAAGTCCTCACTAAATTTTGGTTGTTCTGATGTTTCAGGACTAGGCTCAATAATCTTTTCTTTACCAAAGGTTTCCTCAGGTAAGGTATTAAAGTTGTTCTCTTCACAGTCTTCCCCTTCATATTCATCTATTAAACTTATGTTAGTCTCATACACATATTTACTAGGTTCAGACTTGCCTTCTTCCTTCCCTAGCCCTTCAGTTTGAGGATACCCTAAGTCTTGAGTATTCATGAACTCAACTTGTACTTCAGGGTTCTTACTCCTATCATTCATATGAGCTAATGGGAAAGTAGGAGTTGGTTGGTCTAAGGAAAATTGTTTAGCCAGCATTTGGTTCAATTGGGCCATTAGATCATTTAGGCCTTTCAGCATGGTTTCAAGATTCGGGTCCATGGCTACACTGGACTGGGCTTGGATTGGTGAATATGGTGTCCCTGCTCTAGTTGTCATGCATGCAAATGGACTCAAGCTCGAGCTAAGGTTTCCTAGACCTAGAGCACAAATTAGAGGTCTAATTAAGTGAACCAACTAGCTAGTAGTACTTATGGGACTTAGCCAGGTAGGTGGTGGGGAGTGAAGGTCCCTGATTGCCAACCTTAGACACCAATCTGAGATTGGCCAGGTAGGCGGACCAAATCACAAGCCCTGATGCACCAATCCTAGACACCAAGCCAGTAAGCACACACCAATTAGCTGACACGGTTAACTTGACCCTAACCTGAACCCAATTTGTTGGTGTCCCTAACCCACTAGGGCAATTAACGTTCTACTCAATTTTAATTAATGGGCTGGGATCGATATGCTGGTTGGTGATTTTTGGGCTAGGGACAGGTGATGAAATCCTAACCCTATGTCAAATTGATGCCCTTAATTTGATTTCTCATGAGATGAATGAAATGCAAAGGTGCTGCAGAAGTGTGTTGCAGTTTGAAAGTGATGTGGAAAACGTGATAAAAAAAAATGTCCAAAAATTATGAAAAATTCACAGAGGATTCCTAACTTATATGTTTCAATGTAGGTGAAAGGAATTTTAAAAATAAAATCTGTACTACTCTAAGCAGTTCCTACAATTGAAGATAAATAAAAAGGACAGAACAGAACCCTAATAACAGTGTCGAACTGCAGAAATTTTCATTTTTTTTATAATTTCTTTCTGATGATGAGATTTAATATGGTGATAACTGACTTAAAAGGGAACAAGAAAAAAAATATTTTAATAAAAATTAGTGACTTTTCTTTGGAGCTGCAGATGGATTACAGTAAATAGATGCAAATTTTCAGGAAACAGAACCTAATCAAACAAGTGCAATGGCTTACCCAAAACTTCAATCTAAAAACTCACGTCCGGCCAGGGGCTCATTATTCCAATGGGTCATGACAGTGTACTAGAGTACACCCGCTCAGGAGGCGTGAATTTTAGATCTTGCTTGGATTTAAAGAAAACTATTCTACCCTAATGCAACCATGCTCTGATACCAATTTGATGCGGCACGCATATGATTAATGTTTTGAATATGGTGTTTGTAGAGCAATGAAACCTAATTATACTTAGCATTGTACTCATCTTAATAAGATTTAAGGATTATATGAAAAGGGACTATTACATGATTAGACACAACTCTAAAACTAAGAAGGAAGAAGATCTAGACAATAGGGGCTTCACTTGAGCTTGGAAGATGCTTTGCTAGGGAAAAAGAATGGCTTTGGCATGGAGGAAGAGGATGGAAAACTTTCACATAAGAAAAAAATATAAGACAACTTCTACTTCCAAAATCTCAACTTCAATTTTCATTCATTCCCCAAAAATCAAATCCCTTTTACAATGGGCGTCCAAGGCTTTTAATAGCCTCACAAAGCTAGCTTTTGAAATTTAAAAACTCCCCAAATCGAGGAGGATTACAAGGGGGGTTGGAGGATTTGGTGGAGAGTTTGGAGGGATGTGGGGGGGGGGGGTTGGAGGATTTGGTAGAGGACTTGGAGGGATGTGGCCAACCTCCTTGAATTTGAATCTCCCTCGTTGGCGCCCAAAGGGTGATGAGGTGGCTGGTGAAGTGGCACCTGATGATGTGGCATGGTGAGGTGGTCTTCTACTTGGATAAGAATGACATGTGGTGCCTAGTGGTCCTAGTTGATGGTCCTTTTCTCTTGCTTGGTTGATGTGTCTTCTCTTCTTCATGTGGTCAAATTCTGGGGTCTAGAATTTGAGTCTTGTTGCTGGCTTTCATGGCTTTAAGACTTGATTAGACTTAACTCAACTGAATTAGACTTAACTCAACTGAACTGACTTGACTGACCTAGACTTTAAAACTTGAAATGGACTTACAATAAATGAAAGTTTAAAAGTAATTACAGGACTCAATAAACACTCTTGATTTGAAACTCAAAATTAATTACAGGACTCTTGAAAAGGAAATGACTCTTGAAAATAAAATATTTTTGAACTAAAGGATACAAGGTAACCTAATTATCTTCGATCCAAATTGGGATAAGGCTAACCTTGTTGGAGTGAAGTTTCTTTCGGCTTCTGGTGTCCACACCAGCTCACCTTGGCATGCATGAGCTCCATCCTAGCTGGGAGCTGACCTCAGATAGAGGGCTCGCCCTATGAGCATGACCCTAACTGGGAGCTGACCACGGATGGAGGGCTCGCCTTGGCATGCATGAGCTCGACCTCGATCAAGAGCTGACCTCAAATGGAGGGCTTGCACTATGAGCTTGACTCCGGCTGGGAGCTGATCTCTGCCGGAGGGCTTGCCTTGGCATGCATGAGCTCGACCCCGGCCAGGAGCTAACCTTGGATGGAGGGCTCGCGCTATGAGCACTATCCCGACTGGGAGCTGACCTCAAACGGAAGGCTCATCTTGGCATGCATGAACTTGACCCCTACCAGGAGCTGATCTCAGATAGAGGGCTCGCCCTATAAGCATGACCCTGGCTAGTAGCTGACCTCGAATGGAGGGCTCACCTTTGGATCTTCAATTGGGTGCCACATCCAGGTGGCACTTTTCACCCACACGGTTGCCAACTGTTGCCATCATGGGCTCCGCATCAGCAATTATGGCACATTAGATGCCCCCCACCCTCGAGCCCGGGAAATGAAGCGATGCTCGGGGCGATGAGATTAATGATCATGCTGACATGAAGGGATGAATTTTTTATGCCATTAATGCCTTAAGCATTGGTGCTCTAGAGATCTGCATCCCCCAAATGAAGTGGTGCCCCATCAACCCTTTTTTATGGACTCCATAATTACTGCACTACAACCGATGAGGGCACCTCCGAATTGAAGCATCTCCCATAGCGGGTCCGACACATGGCGAGCTTCGGTTGTCTAGAGAGACAAGGAGGTGCATGTCTTCGATTCGTATGAGGCGATGGGACTCTGCAGGTGCTTGAAAGGGACTTTCCCTCCTACCCCCTTACCTCTTAAGGGTGTTTCGAGCATAGAAGGCTATAGTGCTCTTCTTCTTTCCCAGTCTTTCTTCCTACTCTAGAGTTCAAAGTTTCTAGTAGGTCAGTCTTCTCTTCTTTCTTCTTCCTTCTTCTACTTCTCCTGTTCTTCTCCTTCGGGCTGTGCTGAGGGAGAGTCCTTGTTAGGTCTCTAGGTTTCCTTCTCTGCTTTGTCTTCTTCATTCAACATGATTTCCTTCGATGGTGGGCATCCTTGCATGGATTTTTCTGGTGAGGTGGGGCCATCCCAACTGAGGCCTCCTTCCTTGGATAGCGAGAAGGAGGAAGTTTCCTTTGTAGTCCATAGGGGTCCTCGCCAGCCAGGAATTATCATTAGATGCCCTGTGGCTCCTCCACCTTCTACTTCTATTCCCGTCGGGGAGCCGGGTCCTCCCACCTCTGCTCTTGTCAAGGAGTTGCGGTCCCTCCGGCAATGCTTTGATGATGATCGGTGGGGACCTCCTCCATATCTAGAGAGCATTTGGGATCCCTGACTCCATTCGACTTTCTATTCCAGGACCGGAGGAATGGGTCACTTCCAATGGCCCAAGCCGAATTGCCTTGTATAAAGACTTCTTCTTCAAGGGTCTTTGCCTTCCCTTATATCCCTTCTTCCTCTCTTTTTTGAGCAATTATCGCTTGGTCCTGGCCCAGCTTACTTCCAACGCTATCCAAACTATTTTTTGCTTCATTATTCTCTGCCACTTCCATTGAATTGTTGTCCATTTCTCCCTCTTCAAGGCCTTGTTCACCCTGAAGCGCTACCCATCTGACAAGGGGTGGTGGTTTGCGGCCCCCCACCCAGGGACCCTCAAGCTTGACCTGACTTCCTCCATCAAGAAATGGAAGGTTAGGTTTCTCTTTGCCTCAGTTGAGGGGGTGGACTAGGTTTGGAGTGACCCAGACTACTCCCCCAACCGATAATCTGCAGTCGAGCCGGTCGATAAAGAGATATTCGATCGGCTCATCACTTCCGAGGTTCCAGCTCTTTGGGATTTGCTGACTGAGTGGAACCTAGCCGATGCTAGAGTCAGTCAGGCCCCACCTCAGGGTAAGGCTTGATGCCAGGCTGCTTCTTTCTTTTTCTAAGTATGATATCTATTTTTGATAACTGACTAACCAGTCTTCTTTGCATTCCACAGAGATGAGGTTCTCATTGGACGAGCTTTAGAACATGTCCAGGAAGAGGGCTACCTCTACAGGACCCAAAGGAGAATATGTGAAGAAAACCTGGGAGGAGCTGAGATGGAGACCTGCCGATGAGCCTGCCAGGAGGGGGCCTTTTGCTACACCAGTCGTGCCTGGGCTAGCATTCCGTCCTCCATCCCATAAGCCTCGAAGAAAGGCTTGACCTATAGAGGAGGCCACTGGTGGGGGCACCAGGATCAGACACAAATTACTGGGCCCTATCTGGTTTACTCAGCCATGTGTCCAATTTTGTAATCAAGTAAGATTGAGTCATGTAATAAGTTGAGGCTAGTTGATTTGTCTAAAACTCTAGTCCAGTCTTTAAGTCTTATACCTCAGTATTAGTCTCGTACCAATCTAATTTTTGTACAAGAGAAGAGGATACCCTATTTTGGAGTTTTATCAGGCCTCATCTAGGAGCCAGAGGCTTTCACATCAACCAATTAGGCCTTGTTTGCCATCCCAGGGTCCATGATTCCTTCCAGATACCCTCAGATGCCTTCCAGATACCTTGATACCCTTCAGATGCCAGAGAATATTTCCAAACTAGGGCATCTCATGATTCCATGAATATGCCAGCACCCAGGACAAGAGATTCCAAGCCCATGAGCCCTAGAACCAAGATTACAAGGAATATGCTGATACCAGGGCACCCCAGCTTCCAGGGCCCATAAGCCCATGCACCAAACCAATGGAGGATGCCCCTTGGTGCGGGCACCAGACTCAGAAGAAGACTTCAGAGCTCCATCTGGATCTCTGATTAACCTTGCCCGAAGAATTAGGGTTTTTGGTTTGTAATAAGAGTTGACTAGATCAACTCAATTTAGCTTGAGTCTATATTACCTGCATTTTATTTTGTTGAGTCATGTTGACTCAGTAGTGGACTAGGGTTTCAACCTGGGGTGTTACATTTTCTCCCAAGGCCTAGCAAGTGGGCGCCACACTCCCAGCCACACTCCCAGCCATACGCCTGAGTCCAGGGGGCGCCATATCTACATCCAGCAGCCTTTGGTCCCCATGCCACAGATAGCAGCTTCCTTCTCTCATGCGCCAGTTGAGGAGAAATCCACCAGGAGTCCACAAATCAAGGGGGCGGCCCAAGTCTTTCCCAAAAGAACCAAACTAAGAAAGGGAAGAAATTCTCTTGGAGAAAACTTCAAGGAGGCGCCCACTACCTGCCAAAAATATCCAAAACAAAGATGGGAAGGGCCTTGACTTAGGGAGGAAGAAAAGGAGGAGTCCAAAAGAGTTGATCCATGGAAGGAAAAAAATTCTCTTGAAGATCCAAGCAAAGAGGCACCATCTACCTGCCTTTTATAACCCTAATCAAATTTTTTTGGTACCTTGGCCGACCATATGTGTATGGATTATCCTGATTTGTAGATCCCCTCCTTTAGTCCCACATGGGAAGATGTAAAACCCTACTCCCTTGTAAAGCCTTATAAATTAAACCCCTATTGTAAGTTTAAATCAATCAGATGAATGAAGCCAAGATTTTTTTTTTGTGAGCAAACTTTGTGTTTTCTTTCTTCCGCACTTGCACCAGGTGTTGAGCTCCGTGAGGGAGTAAATCCGGGTTCCCCAGGAACCTTGAGGAGGTGTGAGATCTCCAAAACCCAAACCCTAGGTTAGCCACTCCACTCCCAAACCCTAGCCGCCATCACCCTTCTCCTTCCACCAAGCCCTAGCCTATCCCACCTCTCACGGCCACCCTCTCCAAGTCCAGGCCGACCACCAGCATCCAGCTCCAGTCCAGATACTTCAGATCTACAGCAAATCTAAGAGGAAGTCAGATCAGCCTCCAGGAGAATCCTGATTTTAGCAACTTCAGCTTTCAAGTTCTTCAACCTGGTAAATCTTTTCTTGAGTATCTGAATTCCATCACTTGTTCCTCTTCTTTCCCAGATCTTGAGTCCAGGAGAAGCCGACCAAACCACAAGACCAGTATTGGAGGATCCATTACGAAGATAGCCGACTCCGAGGATCCCATAATCTGCTCGAGAGAGTTCTTCCACCCAAATTCTGAGAAGATCACTGTCTGGTTGGTAAACCATCTCTCCTCTCTATTTCTATTCTGTTGAAAGTTCAGAGCGAAACCCTAGGTCTGGGAGTTTCTCAACCCCCAGCGATCCGTTACTTCTGAACTACTCTGATAATTTAGTTTCTTCTAAATTGTGCTTTCAATCCTTACCTAGTTTCCTTCAACTTAGTTTAGCTTTACTTTGAGTCAAAGCCAATTTCTGAAATATAAAAGAAAAAAAAAATTAATCCTAAGGTTACTTCCGCATACGCTTCTTTGTTCTTTGTTCTGCATCACCCCTTGCTGCCCTAAAGCCAAGCCCAACTCTATTTTAGGCATCCAAGCCCAAGGTGCCTTTGACCAAGTCCAAGAAAGGGAGAAATTCAATTCAAACAAGGAGATCTAGTTTTATTTTCACTCAAATTGTATTCTCCTAATTTTAAGCAAACTTGTAATCCCTCTCCCACTCAACTTTATAATCCTATCCTAACTAGGAGAGGACTTGGAGAACATCTATAAATATCCCACCCCTCTCCCTCTTGTAAGCATCTTTTATTCATGAATCAAAACCCTGCTGAAATTTTGTGTTAAGTTGTGTTCTTGTGTTCTTATGTTGAGGTGTTTGAGTTTTGTTTGTGAGCCCTAATTCATCCAAGCCCTAGCCATCCCAAAGCACTCTCATCCAAACCCTAACATGCCAAGGAGAAGAAGTTCTAAGCCGTCCATCAGCAAGTGGTCATCTTCCCCCTCCAACCACCAGCTTCTAAAACCCTAATTCCCTCTTTCCCAAACCCTAGTTCACTTCGTTTGCTTTCTAACTTGTTTACTTGCTGACCTCTGATGCTTGCAGGATCCCTGTGGTGTTTTTCCTCCCTAGGGGAGGCTTTCTTTGCCTTCAGGACCACCCAGATCAGTATTCTATTTTAAGGGAACTAAAGCTTCATCTTCCAGGCATCAATCAGAGAGCTGTGTGATCCCTTCATCAGCAAGTTCTTCAATCTCTGACTAGTACAAACCTTCCCACTCTTAATTTCTATTTTGATTGAAGGTTAGATATCCTAAGCTAGAAATTTCTCAATTCTAGGGTCCTGACTTTTATTATTTTGCATGAGCATGCCTGCGACTATGATGATTCTTTGCATTGCTATTCATCCTGCTAGTCTTTACTTGATTTTAAGAATTTATCTTGCAAATTAAAATTATAAAAAATATAAAAAATTAGTTTGTTATTTTTTCTGCATCTTTAGCAATCTTAGAGTCATCCTGCATTAGTTTCAATTTTCCTACAATTATGGTAGTCTTAGGATCATCCCGCATCAGCCACGCCAGCGCCTTTAGTGGCCCCTGCAAGAAGCAAAGCTCAACCATAGCCGGAGGTGGAGAGGGTGGTGAGAGATGCCACCATAAAAAGCCCGACACCATCGATCTGGGATGGTTTTGCTGCCAACCCATCTGCCACCGTCAAGTCCCCATCGACCACTACCTCGGAGCCCTTGGATCCATCCAAGATGCCGAGGGCGGGGCCAAAGAAAATATCCATTGTCTTGCCTCGGGATGCCATGCTGACAAAGGATGGAAGGCTGGTCGAAGATGTTTTGACCACCATCGCCCAGCCACTGGACTGCCAGGAGAGGGTCAACCGCCCAGTGGTCAACATTTTCACCGGGATGTTCCCCTAACTCTTCTCAATAAGTCGCCTTCTTAGCTGCTTCACTTTTCTTTCTTTCATCTACAAAGGCACTGATGGTCGTCCTTCATGCAGGTGGCCCTCGATGTCCAGCTCCTCAGGGACTCCTGCCTAGGGCTGATGAAGAGGGAGTCTCACCTCCGGAAGGAGAGGGACGAGGCCCGGGCCCAGGGTGCCCGAGTTCAAGAATTGGAGGGCCGAATGAAGGTCCTCCAGGACTAGCTAGCTGGCATCGAGGCGAGGGTGACCGACCTGGATAGGAAATCCACTGAGCTCGAGACTGCCCTGAAGGAAGAGAAGGGGGAGAGCCTCTACAAGGCAGAGAAATTAGTTGCCTCCATAGCGGAGGTGGCCCGCCTGGAGGGGAGAGCACAGAGCCTCCAAGTGCAGCTTGACAAGGAGGCGGCCAAGACCGTGGCCGCCTTGGAGAAGGCCACGGTGGCCATTATGCTGATGGAGATTGCCAAGAAGGAAGCCGTCGAGGTAGTCCCCAAGTTCAAGGCATCTGAAGCCTTCAAGGATGAGATCGTCGAGGCAGTGTTGGACTCCTACCACCAGGGGTTCAATGATTTTCATGGCAAGGCCATCCATTTTCTCGGGTTGAAGGGGCTGGAAGATATCCTTCCCACATTGCCCTTCTCGACCCGACCAAGGGTGCCCATCGCTAAGGCCGAGCGAGAGCCGAAGCCAAAGGTGGTCATGGTCGAAGCCGGGTCTGCTGCCGCCTAGGACCCACCTTCATCTAATGGAGTCACTCGCTGGCCAGGGAAGGAGCCAGTGAGCGAGACTTGAAATTTTTCTTCTTTTCTTTGAAACTTAGATTTTGGAAGGCTTCCTAGCCTGTCGAAAGCCTTCATAGGATGTAAAGGAAATATTCTTCAATGAGAATATCTCTTTCCTTCCAACTGTTGTCCCGTTCATTTGTCTCCTTTTTTTCTCTTCTTTTTTTTTGCCTTAAGATACTTCTATAGAATTCTTCTCAAAGAATCCTTCAGAGCATGTGAGGGACTTGTCCTTATAATGAGGGGATAGTCCATCTCGGCTAATGTACTTAGCTTGGACTTATCTTTTTTCTTCTAATCCATTACCCTTTTGCATGGTAAGGAAATGGACTTCATTGCCGTAGGTGTGCGCCTCTCCTAGGCCTTGGTTGCTATGGACTGATTATGGAACCTTAGGATTGGCACGAAGATTCTTGGGAACATTTTCTTTTGGCCTTGAAACCATGCATATCTGAGTGCAGGACTTCAGGAGCTCCTTGATTTGCCAAGATATAAGTCAAGTGGCAGATGGTAGGGCTTCAAAAGTTTCCTAGCTGACATCCCCAGACTGTGAGTGAGGTGGCTAAGTGCTAGATTTCTAGAGCTTTTTGATTTAATTGGCCATGTTGTGAGTCAAGCGATAGATGGTAGAATCTTAGAAATTTTCTAGCTGATATCTCCGGTCTATGAGCAAGGCAGCTAAGTACCGGATTTCTGGAACTTCTTGATTGGGTTGGCCATGCTGTGAGTAAAGTGATTGATGGTAGGGTTTCAGGAGTTTTGCAGCTAACATCTCTAGACTATGAGTAAGGTTGGGTGCAGAACTTCTTAATTTGATTGTTCATGCTGTGAGTCAAGCGGTAGATAGTGGGATTTCAGGAGTTTTCCAGCTGACATCTCCGGGCTGTGAGCAAGGCTGGGGTAGAACCTTTTGGTTTGATTGGCCATGCTATGAGTCAAGCAGTAGATGGTGAGATTTTAGAAATTTCCCAGCTGACATCTCCAGATTGTGAGCAACACAGCTGGATGTAGAGCTTCTGGAATTTCTTGATTTGATTGGCCATGCTGTGAGTCAAGTGGTAAATGGTAGGATTTTAGAAATTTTCTAGCTGACATCTCTGGACTGTGAGCAAGGTAGCTAGATGCGAGGCTTTGTAAGTTTCCTAGCTTTGGATATGGGGCTTCGTAAGTTTCTCGTCTTTGAGTGTGGAGCTTAATAAGTTTCTCGGCTTTGAGTATAGGACTTCGTAAGTTTTCCGGCTTTGAGTACAGGGCTTCATAAGTTTCCTGGCTTTGAGTATGAGGCTTCATAAGTTTTTCGGCTTTGAGTGTGGGGCTTTGTAAGTTTCCTGGCTTTGAGTGTGTGGCTTTGTAAGTTTTCCGGCTTTGAGTGTGGGGCTTTGTAAATTATTTAGCTTTGAGCACGGGGCTTCGTAAGTTTCCTAGCTTTGTCCATCGGACTTGGAGTCGGATGGATGCATTCCTGCATAGGTGAAAGACAAGGTTGCACCAAAAGAGAACTTTAATAATTGAAATGAAGCCTTACATTATTGGTAATACATCCTTAGGTTGCTTACATTCCAAGTTCGCATAAATTGGGCACCGTCCAGCCCGACGAGATAGTAAGCTCCACCTGGTAGAGCTTGGACCACCTTGTAAGGGCCTTCCCAATTCAGGAAGAGTTTGCTACATTCTCTTGGCTGGGATACCTCCGCATGCTTGAGGACTAGGTCGCCTAGGTGAAATGCCTTGGGCCTCATGCGACAGTTGTAGTAGCATGCCACTCACTACCAGTAGGCCGCCATCTAGAAGACGTGCCTTATCTCTCATCTCATCCAAGTGGTCTAGGTTGAGGAGGAGATGGGCAGGATTCTCAGCTTTATTATATTGCTCTACCTGTAGCACGGGTAGACCAAGCTCCACTGGAATCATAGCTTCGATGTCAAAGATAAGGTTGAAGGGCATCTCGCCGGTGGCCGTACAGGATGTAGTGTGATAGGCCCATAGCATACTAGGGAGTTTTTTAGCCCATTGACCCTTGGTTTTATCTAGCCTTGTGCGGTGCCCTTGTAAGATGGTCTAGTTAGTCACCTCGACTTTCTCGTTTGTCTGAGGGTAAGCCATCGAAGTGAAAAAGTGGTGGATGTTGAGGTCAGCGTAGAATTTCTCAAAATCCTAATTGTCAAACTTCTATCCATTGTCAGTGATGACTGAGTGCGGTAGTCCGAATCAACAGACGACAGACTTTCAAAAGAAGGATCTGACATTGGCCTCAATGATCCATGCCAGAGGTTCAGCCTTGACCTACTTGGTGAAGTAGTCGATGGCCATAATTAAAAATCTTCATTGGCTGAACGCGAGAGGAAAAGGACCTAAGATGTCCATTCTCCACTGGACGAATGGCCACAAGACTGACAGCTAGGAGTGGGGCCACCATCTATTGCTGAATGTTGGTGTGATGCTGGCAGCGGTCACACCTCTTCACAAAATCGATGGCGTCCTCATCATGGTCTCCTAGAAGTATCCTTGCCGGAGTCCCTTGTATGCCAGGGTCCTATCCCCCATGTGATTGCAGCAGATGCCTTCATGTATTTCTTGGAGCATGTAGGCGGCTTCTAAGGGCTTCAAGCATTTCAGTAGGGGGTAGGAATAAGACCTCTGATAGAGCTACCCATCCATCATTACATATCGGGTAGCCTTCTTCTTGAAAAGGTCAACTTCCTTGCGATCTTCAAGTAGGGCATCGATGGTGATGTATTTGATATAGGGGTCCATCCAGCTGGGTTCGATAATAACCTATTGGACCTCCATTGCAGACTCAAAACTGGGGGTTTTCAGATAATCGATGAAGGTGCACCCCAGTAACGACTCTAGCAGGGTTGCCAGTCTAGAGAGGATGTCGGCTTGGGCGTTCTCTGCCCGAGGGTTATGAGAAATGCTGAAGTGCTGGAGGTTCACTATATACGAGTGCACCTTGTCTAGCACCTCGCCATCATGGGATCTCGGGCCTCATACTCACCTAAGACCTGGCTAACCACAAGCTGAGAATCTGTGAAGACCTTCAAGCATTTTACGCCTAGCTCACGGGACACCCTCAATCCTGCAAAGAGCGCCTTGTACTTAGCTTGGTTGTTGGTCACCTTAAAGAGGAAGCGCAGTGCAAACTCCACAACGATCCCGTTAGGATTGGCAAGAATGAGGCCAACTCCACTTCCTCTAGCATTGAAAGCACCGTCAACATGGAGGATCCATGTCATTGCTCCTGGGGTCGGAACTGACCCTCGTTTGGCTTGCTGGTCCACCTATGGGTCCTTCTCTGCCCAGGTGCATTCTACCAGGAAGTCAGCAAGGACTTGCACCTTTTATGCTGGCCATGGGCGATAGGTAATGTCAAACTCATTGAGTTTCATCACCCACTTCGCCAGGCACCCTGAAGTATCAGGGTGGCTTAAGATGGCCCTCAAAGGTTGATCAGTGAGGATAGTGATCAAGTGTGCTTGAAAGTAGGGCCTGAGATGCTGTGCAGACACTATTAGTACAAAAATAATTTTTTCAGATCGGGTGTACCTGATTTTTACGTTGTGGAGCAGCTTGCTGGTATAGTAGACTGGCCACTGGATACCATCCTTATCAGTGCGAACCAGGTCTGAGATGACTGCTTCAAGTGAGATCGCCAGGTATAGGAGAAACTCTTCCCCTAGCTCTGGCCTGGATAGCAGTGGTGGGGAGGCGAGGAGCTTCTTCAACCCCTCGAATGCCTCTCAGCACTCCTCCATCCAAGTGAAGCCATGCAGCTTGCATAGCACCTTAAAGAATAGCTGGCAACGCTCGACGGAGCACGAGATGAAATAGCTCAATGCCATAATGCATCAGGTCAAGCACTGAACTTCCTTCTTGGAGATAGGATGTCTCATATCAGTGATTGCCGGATCTTCTCGAGATTAGCCTCTATCCCCCTCTAAGTGACCATGAACCCCAGGAACTTTCCTATTGCAATGCTAGATATGCATTTGGTGGGGTTCGGCTTCATCTAATAAAGGTGGAGGTTGTTGAAGGCCTCCGTCAGGTCGACAACATGGTCTGACTCTGGGCCGCTTATGATAAGCATGACATCTACGTAAACTTGCATGTTACGGTCGATTTGGTGCTTGAAGACCTTACTGACTAGGCACTGGTATGTGGCTGCTACATTCATGAGACCAAATGGCATCATCTTGTAACAATACATACCTCTATCGATCATAAATGCTGTATGCTCCTTATCCTATAGATGCATGCATATTTGGTTGAATCTGGAGAATGTGTTCATGAAGCTGAGGACCTTGTAGCCTGAGGTCACATCCACCAACTGGTCGATCTTGGAGAGTGGGAAGCTATCCTTCAGGCATGCTCGATTAAGGTCAGTGTAGTCTACACAAATCCTCCACTTTCTTGAAGCTTTCCTAACCATCACTATATTAGCAAGCTAGTCAGGATACTGTACCTCATGGATGAAGCCCGTCATAAGGAGCTTCTCAACTACCTCATCGATTGCTTCTACCCTCTGGGGCGAAACTCCTCTTCTTCTATCAGACTGGGTGATAGTTAGGATCGACATTCAGCTTGTGGGTGATCACTTCCGGTGGGATTCCAGGCATGTCTGTGGTAATCCAGGTAAAGATGTCTGCATTGGCCCGTAGGAAGCCGAGCAGATGGGATCTCTCTTCTTTAAGTAGTACCTGCATAGTCTTTAAGGGATCCTCCCCCAAGGGGAAGGATAGCAAGGGCTCAACTGGCTTGCCCTTCAGCTTCGATTTTGCTAGATTTGGTTGATAAATGGCCAGGCTTGAATTGGCCCTTCATGATCTTGGGACAATTTGCAGGTAATGCTAGACTGGCTGGCGGGACCCTCTCATCTCCCCAGTCCTCCATGGGGTTGGGAACTTAATGAGGAGACATCTTATGGAGATGGTGGTGTCAAGCAGGTTGAGTCCGGGATGCCCCAGGATCGTGTTGTAAGGCGAGGGAAGCCTCACAACAAAAAATGTTGTCAGCACAGTGCTTTGACGAGGTGGGATCCCGACAGTTGTTGGGAGTGTAATCGCTCCCTTAACTCTAACTGAATCCCCGGCGAAGCCTACTAAGGGCATGAACACCACTTTATTTGGTTAGTGGACAAGTTTATCCTTACAAAAATATTATAAAAAAGGATGTCTGCAGAGCTTCCATTATCAACCATGATTATTTTTACAGGGTATTTTGCTATCATCATTTCTACGATGATAGCATCATTGTTTAGGTTATCTACCCTGGTCAGCCCTTCTCCCACATAGGGGAGTACATCATTATTCTCCTCTCTCCCACTAGCCCTCTTCAAGGTTCTTCCTGCCTTCCAGGAGATCATCCCGACTAGCTTTTCAGTGAGCTGGTTATCGATAGCGAGTGGTCAGGGCTCTTCATTATGGACTGCTGGAGGAGCTCCTCCCTCCACATACTTCCCGAGATAGCCATGCTTAATTAGGTCCTCTATATCCTTCTTCAGGTGGTAGCATTTCTTAGTATCATGGTCGTGATCTCGATGGAAGCGGCAGTCACAGGACTTATCGCATCCAGCAGACGGCCTTAGTGGGGGAGGTTGGCATAGGAAGCATTTGCCCTCGATCTCCATCAGGATCTTTCTCTTGAAGCGAGGAGAGGAGTGAACTTCTCTTCTTTGGTGGGGTCAACTCTAGGCCTCAGCCCCGACCGTGAGGCCGGCACTATCTTCTGGGCCGAGGGAGCAGACGCTTCCCTAATGGCTTGCCTTTTTAGGGGCCTCCCATCTAGCTCCCTCAGAGTGTGGTCGGCCTCCTCCATATGGATGTACTTGTGGGCCTAGAGGAGGAGCTTCGAGTAGGTCTTCAGAGGCTTCTTATCGAGGGAGTAGATGAAGTGAGAGGTTCACAGCCCCCTCTTTAAGGCCAGCATGGCAATTGGCTCATCGAGGTGATCGATCTCCAGGGTGGCAGCTTTAAACCGGGACACATAGTCCTGGAGCGGTTCTTAGTCCTGCTGATAAATCGAGAAAAGACTGTCGACTTCATGTGGTCCTTTTTGTATGCATCAAAGTGCACCATGAACTTTTTCTCCAACTAGGAGAAGGAGTCAATGCTTTCAAATTCGAGTCTGGAGAACCAGGCTTGAGCAGCCTTCCTAAGAGTAGCCAGGAAGGTGATGCAAAGGAGAGCATCAGTGGCCCCCTGCACCCTCATAAGAGCATTGGAGCTTTCCAAGTGGTCCAGGGGGTCAGTTGTCCTGTCGTAGGGATCAACTTGGGGCATGCGGAACTAGCTAGGGATCAGTTCCCCTTGAATTCTGCAAGAGAAGGGGGGGCGGGTGTCGTAACTTGTGGGCTCACTAGGGGAGCCCTGAATCTCTGCAAGCTGATAGGAGAGGTCAGCCAGTTTGCGCTCCTATTCTTTGAGGCACCTCTTTGCCTGGCGACGGATGGCCTCGTTTATGGACCCCTCAGTAGAGGCCATCAGGGGTGAGGGAGGTGCAGAGTGGAGGAACTCTTGATGGGGGACAGATGGGTAGGACCGTTGGTGAGCCTAGAAGTCACCTAAATTAGGGTACTATTTTTTTTGGTATTTTTTTTCTCTAGGGTGGCAAAGGAATAGTGGCGCTGGAAGACAGGGATCTGAATCTCATGAACTTTGGGACTCATCCTAATGAAGAGACCTCTCACCTCTAGGGCATTACACCCTCCTCGATACTTGGAGGCGCTAGGATGGATCTCAAAGGCCACGAGGGGATAGAGAAGATGGAATGGGAAGGGGGATAACTAAGCATGACCTCACATCATGTCCTGGGGTTGGGCCTCACACCCTCTCCTCACGGAGTGAAAAAAAAAAACCACTCTATTCTAAAACTCATTTTTGACTAAACTCCAAAAACTTTTTTTTTTACAAAGAACTGAGGGTGGTATTTATAGACCTGTCCAACCCTCATTTAAATTTGAATACAAGATAAAAAGATAGGAATGATTCAAATTCAAATACAAGATAGGATAAGATAAGCCTATCCATATCTAAATCCTAACCAACCAAATCCTAATTCAAATTTCAAATAAAAGATAAATCTTAAATTTATTCTGGATATGCTCCAAGATTCATGCAGCTCCAAGATTCGTGCTTGCTCCGAGATTCATGCCGGTGAGGTCCCCATCAACTCTCACCTAAGTTCCCATCCACATCGGTGACGTGGGTGCGAGTATGCACCATGGTCCGAGATCAAGGTGCGGCTCTCTCGGCCATTCGGGCCATCATGCAGCTTCTTTCTAGTCACCTGTTGGTCTCTTCATGGGTGAGAGATCGCATGCAATGGCCCCTCCCGGAAGGATCACAAACTGGTATGGGGATCAGTAGCATGGGCCACCGACGTCGCTAGCTACTACTGTGTTGCCAGGGACCAGTGTCTCTGATGAAGCTAGCGCACCACCGTAGCCAGGGCATGGACCTGTTGGGCTAGTTTGGTGATCTAGGGATTCGTCAGAGGTGGCGGTGGTGGAGAGGGGAGCTCCCCCTCATGGCTCTATAGGTCACCATGATGGCGGGCCCCCACTCGATTAGCGAAAGCCTTGCACGCTCATGTTGTCACAATGAAGCTTTGGGCTTCTGAAGATGCTTTGCTAGTGGTGGTGGACTCACCGTTACACTTCCCTCGATCACCAACGTTCTTGCCCCCTACCTGGCGCACCAATCTGTTACTGCTAAGGTCGTCGTGGCCTGCAGCTTTGATATGGCACGGACTTGTTGGGCTCCAATTGGGTGCTCGGTCCTCTTTGGGCATGGCCTACAAAAAAGAGAAGACCTGGATCGAGGATTCTGGTGGGGACACTCCAATGATCAAGTCAGTTTGGGATGATCAAGGGGAACAGAACCTCTGTTACGAAGAGCTCTAGGACTCTCCACATAGAGGATGAAAGGTAGAATTGAAATGAAAAGATAGGTTAGAGTGGAGATCAGAGAGCTAGAAGGTTCTCTTGGCTGGTTTCTTGTCCATTTGCTCTTTGGGTCTTACCAGTTGCCTCTCCCCCCTTTCGGGATCCTTTCTTCTATTTTTATATGAGTTGGAGTGGCCCAGACCAAGCCTAGGGCTTCATTGAGATGTTTGTTGCCCAGATGGCTTTCCCAAGAGGGGGGTGAATTGGAAATTTAAAAAGTTTAAGCAATTATGTTTTCTTTGAAAAATCCTTGAAGTGTTAAGTGCTGTGATTGAAGTAATTAAAAGTAGAAGCAGGATATAAAGAGAATGCACAACACAAACATAGAAATTTTATAGTGGTTCTGAGCAACCCAGCTCCTATATCCATTATCCAAGATTACCACTTGGGATTTTCACTATATCTCCCATTGGAATATAGTCAGATTGTTTTAACAGGCTCACAATCTAAACATCTACACTTTGATTTTTAAACCAGGCTCACCAAAGAAACATAACACTTGGTTTTAACAGGATCACTAAGAGCCTAACACTTGGTTTTAACACAGGCTAACCAAGAATCTATTTGGTTTTTAAACTGGGCTAACCAAAAATCCACCAATTCAAAAGACAATTGTAAAAAGAAAGCAATAGAATGACAAACAAATTTTGTCAGATGGTTGCCGGTGTAGCTCAAGAGAAGCCCAATTGATTGCACTTCAATGCTCTTGGTTGGCTTCTTCAACTTCTTCAATAAATGCTTCAAGCTTTTGTTGGTAGTTAGTGAAGGCTTGAAGACTGTCTTAAATGCTCTTGCAGTACTCTCTTTCTCACAAAGTAGCTTGGATATTCAATTTAGCATTTTCTCATCATCACTTGTTTAAAGTAGTTCAAATCTCTCAAATATATAGTCTTGTACTCTTCTCAGATGATTTTAGCCATTGTAGATCATTGGGATGTGACATTTGATCGTTAGAGTACTTTTTGGATTCAAATTTGAAGTTTTGGAACTAGCCATTATAAGCCTAAAATTGACCTTCGAGTCGGCTCGGATTACTCGAGTCGGCTCGGATCCTCATAGTAGTTCTGGTTGAGTCGACTCTCTTCAATCTAGTCAGCTCGATTGCATAGTGTTCTGATTCCTCACTCTATAAGAGTCAGCTCGTCTTGATTCTAGTCGACTCGGATCCTCAGGCCTTCAAAAATGTAGTATGGAAGAGTTGGCTCGGTTGGCTGTAGTTTTTAGAGCACTTTTTCTAGACTTTGGAGGAGTCGGCTCGAATCTCTAAAGAGTTGGCTCGGATGTCTGACTAAATAATAGAGTCAGCTCGGACTTCCTTTGGGTCAGCTCGCCTGTCTGATTCAAGAAATGGTACTCTGGATGAGTCGACTCGGGTCCCTTAGAGTCGACTCAGATATCTGCATGCCAAAAATCTTCATGCATGCCATATACCAGAGTCGGCTCTCTTCTCTTTGGATCGGCTCGGATGAAATCTTCAGTGAAATATCAGTTTTTCTCCAGAAATCATCCAGCAAGTCTTCAAAGC
Source organism: Areca catechu (assembly GCA_021397845.1). Lineage (NCBI taxonomy): Eukaryota > Viridiplantae > Streptophyta > Magnoliopsida > Arecales > Arecaceae > Areca > Areca catechu. Next base: position 147,742,767 of record CM038039.1, on the reverse strand, counting down.
TTCAAAATGCCTTCAAACTCTTCTAACCATATTTCTAAGGAATTTTATGCTTGGAACACATCTAGAAGTAACCAATTTTCATGATTTTTATTTAACTTTTTCTTTGGGTTCTTCTTTACATGAATTACTTACAATACAACTCATTTCAAAACTAGGAATACAGGAGTTGAAATTAAACAATGAAATCATCCTACAAAAACTTGTAAAACACTTGAAGAGTTGTTAGTAAAACAAATGCATGCTCTAACGTTTGGTTATCATCAAAATCACTTATGGGTTCAACAATGTTCCTTTTCTTGTATCCCTTTTTGGATGGGGTTTTCTTTGTCGGTAGCCTCCCCCCTATCGGACCGGTCCTCTGGAGGAGATCCTTCTATTTGGGGGTGATCGCTGGCATAGTACAGATCTTGTCCTTTTAGTGGTGCAATTTCTCATGGGTGATGAAGGATGAACCTAGGACTAATGAAAAATAGTAAATCTATTTTTTTTATATTTTTTTAGACATTAATTCAGTGGCTAAAGACCTAAAAATAAGAAAGAATCAACAGAAAGACTTGTAATGCTAAAAACTAACATACCTGCAAGATAACTCATGCAGAATAATAATAAGCCAGGACCCGAGAATTGAAAAATTTCTGGCTTAGGATAGCGTACCTGTCATCAAATCAGAACAAAGGATGAGGAAGGCTTTTACCATGCAGCGATTGTAGTTTCTTCGATGAAGAGATCTCTTAGCCTCTGGATGGTGCCTGGAAGAACAAGCCTTTGGTTCTCGAATCTGAAGGCAAAGAAAGCCTCCTCTGGGGAGGGGAAAGTACTTTGAGGATCTGCAAAATGTCAAGGTTAGGCACAAAATAAAGAAACAAATAGAGAATAATAAGATGAAGTTAAAAGAAAGGGATTAGGGTAAGAAGGGCTGGCAGCAAGGAAGCATAACGAGCTCTTGATTTGGGTGTCTTCAAGGCTACTTTTCTTGGGCGTGCCTAATGGTTGGAGATCTGATTTACTGCTTGGGGTGTGAAGGATTGCAATGATAGAGGTCGGCTAACAAAAGAGAACAAAAACTAGAACCCAAAAACACAAGAACACCAATCTTAAAAACAATTCAGCAGAGTTTAATTCATAAGAGTTGATTGATTACAAGAGGAAGAGGGGTGGGGTATTTATAGAGTCCCATGCCCTCTCCTAAAGGGATTACAAGTCTTCTCCTAGTTAGAATAGGTTTAAATTTAAGTGGGAGAAAGACTTCAAAATAAACCTAAAACTAGGATTACAAGGTTGACTAGAATAAGAACTTGATTTCCTCCTTCCACTTGAATTCTTCTTCTTAGCTTGGACCAAGTCAACCTCAAGGACATGTTGGGCTTCATGGGGGGTAGCAAGGGGTGGCCAAGGATGGGTTGGGCGTATGGGCTTTGGGCCCTAGAGGCCTGGGATGCTTGGAGTAGGAATATTCCATGTATCTTGGTTCTAGGCTGGAATATACCTGGAATCTTTGTTCTTAAGGGGTTGGACCTGGCGCCTGGGCTGATTTCTCTTGGGCTGCGACATAGATGGACCTTTAGATTCATGATGTGACATGGTCTGGGAATATACTCTAGCATCTAGAGGGAATTTGGGTATATAGAAAGCATCTGGAGGGCATCTAGGCATCTTGCAGGAATCTTGGACCCTGAGATGGCATACAAGGTCTAATTGGCTGATGTGAAGACCTCAAGCTCCTGGATGAGGCCTGGTAGAACTTCAAAATAGGGTATCCTCTTCTCTTGTACAAAAACTGGACTCTCACTGGACTCATACTTAAATACAGGACTCAATCTTACTTGATTAGAAAATTATGACATATGACTAAGGCTCTAAACCCTAATTAGTAAACTATATGGGATCCAGTAATCTGTGTCTCATCCTGGTGCCCCCACCAATTCTCCTGGGATGGGAAGAACTCGACCCTATCAAGTAAGGATCAATGTGGCTCTCATATAGCTCAAGAAGGTCTGGGTTGAGGCACTGCAGATCCTAATGGGTGATCCACGAGTCCTCAGATTCTGGCTAACCTTGCCAACGGACCAAATACCGAAAATAACCTATGTTCGGGGTACTGATGACTTGGTCATCCAGGATGCGCTCGATTCTTTCCTCACTATCAGGACAATTTGGAAGTGGGCTCTCTAGGGTGGGTTTACTCTCAAGGAAAGGAATTGGTTCAAAATGCTCACTAGATATCATTGCTATGATGGGGGACTAATATGCAAGCAATTTTTTTTTGTATGTTTTACATGTTGAGTTAGGTGATTAATTCCCGAATTTCATATCAAAATTATTTGTAGGGAATTTTGCATGAATTTTTGAAGATCAGCATGCAGATTATGACCTAGAAAAGTAGCAAAGAAGGATCACCGGGGCTGAGAAGCCTCGGTTAGGGCAAGTTCTCCTACAATAAAACTACTGGAGGTAGAGGGGGTGTACCTGACAACATCTGTGAAGATCGCAGCAAAAGGGTCTCTCGTTCCTCAATGGATGCGGCCTGGAAAATCGAGCCAAAGACCCGCGGATACCCGGCTTTCTGCTCGGTGATCCGATTGAGGCTTGGCTGGAGTCGTTGGATTCGAAGGAACTCGGGGACCTGCAAACGACCTGTCAGAGGTTAGAAAACTCACAAAGGAACAAGAAAACAAAGAGAAAATAGAAAGGGAAGGCTTCTTTTGGAGTGGGCATCCAGGGATCTGAGAGGCTTGTTGGCAGCAAGAAGATGATTGCAGCACTAGGAAGAAAAACTCTCGCAAACCCCTTTATGCACACAGCAGGGTATCACACAACTCAATAGAAGAACTCAAGGTTTTTATTCATCAAAAATTCTCCCTTCATACAAGAGGCTAGGGTCCCTTAAATAGACCCTTAACCTTGGGCTCCAAGTAAGGGCACATTAGTCTTTACATAAGAATCCTTTTCCCTCTCAAACCCTAGCTAGAAAATAAGGAAACATTAGGTAGAAAAAATCCCTAAAATTTCTCTTGACTTGGCCAACACTCCAAGGACACCTAGGGGGTGTGTTGGGCTTCTAAGAGCAGCAAGGGGCCGGCCCAAAGGGGCCCGGGTGCATGGATTTGGGCCTCTGGAAGCTGGGGTGGCCTGGTAGCCAGGTAGCAGGAATATTCCCTGGTATCTTGCTTCTTAGGGCCTTGGGCTTGGCACCTGGGTTTGATTTCTTTGGGCTAGGATGCAGATGGACCTCTGGAATCATGGATGCCCTTATTTATGAATATACTTTGGCATCTAGAAGGAAATCTGGGCATCTGCAAGGAATCAGGGTTTCTGATTTTCCTCCTAGGGTCTTCAAATCTTCAAGCTGGGTTGGACTTGGGCTAAACTTCCATGTCTTCAACCTAGTTGGATTTGGTCTTTACTTGTATGATGTGGTCTTGAGTCTTCAGTATGCTTGGATAGGACTCAAAAAAATAAAATTAGCTCAATATGAGCTGACTAGCATTGGACTGAACTAGCTCAACATGAGCTGACTAGTACAGAACTGAAATAACAACTCAAAATACTCAAATAACAACTAAAATGGACTTAGATGAGCTAAGACCTTATTACAAATGGACTCATAAATTATTAATCAATTTACAGAGGGTTGAAAAGCCTCTGTCTTATTCTGGTACATTTGGTGTCCGCACCAATTCTCCCGGGGTGGGAGGAACTCGACCCTGTCGAGTGAAGATCAGACTGGCTCACATATCTCTCGAGAAGGTCTGGGTTAAGGCGTTGCAAGACCTTTCGAGAAATCTATGAATTGTCCGACTCTGGCTGGCCTTGCCATCAGACCAGGAAGCGTTGATAGTCACAGCCCCGGGTAGTGATGGCTTGATCGTCCAGGATACACTCGATCCGTTCTTCTCTCTCAGGCCAATTTGTTAGTGGACACTCTGGGTTAGGGTCACTCACAATGAAAAGGAATAGGTCCAAAGGCCTTACTAGGTATCGCTGCCGGTTCCCTATACTCAACCAGGTCTGTAATATTGAAGGTAGAACTAATGCCCAAATCCGAAGGCAAGTCTAACACCTAGGCATTTAATCCAATCCTTCTCTATCACTTTAAAAGGTCCGGCTCTGCGAGCATGAAGCTTCTTTTAGGCCTATGCCTAACCAAGATAGAATCCACTACATCAAATTCTTTGATCCATCTTCGGAAATTAGCCAGTTTGTTTAACATTAGTGCAGGTGGTGAACATGCTAGGCACATGCAGACTCCTAACAAGATGATGCAAAGGACTCAAACTAACACCTAACAGACTCGACTATGCATTCCTATCGAAGGAAATTTTATTGAACTCTTTGGATCTAAACCTAATAGATTATAGGTTCTCTAGGTTTTATCCTAGCTTGACATGCACATGAAAATTTATAGTGAACTCCTAGCAAATTTCAAAGAGTATGCCAAAAGTAAGATGCAAACCTAACATGCATGATGAATGCATGCAGTATGCTAATCTCAGCTAAATGCAATCTAATGATCCTAGAAATGCTGGAGGTGTCAGGAAAGGGCAGAAAATAGGAAGTGGGTTCAGAAGTAGTTTGGTAGGGTAGGGAAAAAGGTTCAAGGTTAGTTGGATAAAGTTCGATAAAAGAAGGCATGTCAGGGACTAATCCTAGACTAATGAGGCTAACCTTACGAGGTTGCGGTATATCTATGGGGTTTGCATAATGGAAGGATGGGTTACTAATCTTAGGGAAGAGGTCCTTAATGGGAACTATAGGAGGAGGCTCATCCTGAAGGTACTGATTCAAAGAGATCAAGTCCTTAATAAATTCTTCTGGTTCTTGTATTTTAGGACTAGACTCTATAATTTGGCTCTCCTCTACGGTTTCCTCAGGTAAGGCTCTAGCAGCAGTACCTAGGTTCTCTTCCTCTATTTGTTCTTCCATTATAGCTTTAGGTTGGATGTGGTCAAGGTCAACTAGCTCTGGGTTGGTTTCTACCTGGGTATCTACTGGGCCAGCTAATTCTAGGTCTACTAAAGGTGTCTCCTCTTCTCCTTCATACTCATCCACTGGCTCGCATCAGCTTCATACACTTCCGCGTTAATGTAGGCCTTGTCAATCTCAGGAATGGTTGGAGAAGGTCGGCTAGGGGAGAATTGGCTAGGTCCTAGTTTTTGATTATGGACACTAATCCTAGTAGGTTCAAGTTGCCTAAGGGATAGTGGCTCACTACTGGGCTCATATTTAGGGGTGCTAATCCTATGGGGTTCAAGTTGACTAAGGGAAACCTGACTAGTACTAGATTGATACTTAGGGGTTATGGGTTCTCTGGGCTCATAGGACAAGGGTGTAGATCTATGGGTCATGGGATTATAAGATCTGGGGTCATAGGATTTTGGGTCAGCTCTATGGTCAGGTTCTAAAGATGGATCATGGTATGGGGTCCTCCTAAAGTTGGGCTCTCTATATGGGTCATGATATTGGGTCCTCCTAGGGTTGGACTCCCTATATAGGTCAGAATACTGGGTTCTCCTAGGGTTGGACTCCCTATATGGGTCAGAATATTGGGTTCTCCTAGGGTTGGACTCCCTATATGGGTCAGAATATTGGGTGTTGGGTCTACTAGGCTTATAGGGTGTGGGTGCATTGGATCTATGATCATGGGATCTAGAGTCATAGGATCTAGGTTCATAGGTTATGGATTCATAGGTTCTAGGTTCATAGGATTTGGAGTCATAAGATCTATAGGTTGTGGGTATACTAGGCTTGTAGGGAGAGGGTAAATAGGGTATATCTTCCTGGTTTATAAAATCCTGATTGGGTCTTCTAGGACTAACCTTAGGGATTGGGTCATGACGATGGGCTCTCCTAGGTTCAACCTCAAGGTATGGATCAGGGTTTGGGGTCCTCCTAGGTTGAGGATTGTAGTACGGGTCAGGATAAGGGGCTCTCCTAAGTTCGACCTCATGGTATAGATTAGGGTTTGGGGTCCTCCTAGGTTGAGGGGAATTAGGATCTGGCTCAGACTGTGACCCATGGGTTCTTTGTATGGTCTCTACATGGCCTTCTAACTGGTCAAACCTATTGGCAAGATGGTCAATTCTATTGTTGGTTTGGGTAGCAGACTGAGTTAACTGGGTAGTCATCTGGGTAGTTATCTGGGTAGCCATCTGGGTCATTTGATCAGCTAGGGCTTTTATTTGGGCTTGTAAGTTTTCCATGGGTTCAGACATTTGTGAAGGAGGTGGGTGATATGAAACTCCTGATCTAGTGCTCATGCAAGACTCGATCAGACTGACTATAGCTGACTAGACCTAGAGTCCAAACTAGATGCTCAATTAGGGTGGCAAACTAGCCTATAGTAACCCTGTACTCAGCCAGGCAAGTGTAAGGGGAGTGTTAGGTCCCTGATTGCCAATCCTAGACACCAATCAGAGATTGGCCAGGTAGGCGGACCAGTACACAAGCCCTTCGGGATTGAATCCCTAAACCACCATTCTAGACACCAAGCATAAGGCACACATAGGTTAGCTTGACACAATGATCTGACACGTAGCCCGGACCCGACCAGTTGGTGTCCCTAGCCCACTAGGGCAAATTAAGTCTAGTTAATTTTAGGTTAAGGCTTGGTACCGAATGAAAGGGATGTGGTTTTGGTCTAAGGAGAGGTGATCAAATCCTCCCCCCATCTGATATAGCAAGAGTGCCCTTAAAAGTAAATTATGCAATGATGGCGGCAGATGAGGATGCAAATTAGGGTTTAGATGTTTTTTGGTATTTTTGGAGAATATGTAATTTTTTTTTTTGGTATTTTCTTAAATAGAAGAAAAATTGCAAATTATGGCCTAATATACAGGAAATATACTAAAATTAAAAGATATGCAAAAAATGCTAAATAAAACCCTAAAACTTCCAAACTTGTCTTGCTGAAAAAAAATAGAGCCAAAAATTTGCATGCTGTATTTCGGATTGAAGAAAATGCACAAGCCATAATAAAATCTGAAAAAATTCTTAAAATTACTGTGAATTATGATGAATCTAGAAAAATGAATTTCATAATTTTTAGAGTTTTTATTAGGGAGAAATAATTAAACTAACAGAGTATATACGGACAAAAAGATTACAGAAAACAAGCCCTAATCTAAGCTCTGATACCAAATGATAGGGGACTAATATGCATGCAATTTTTTTTGTATGTTTTACATGTTGAGTTAGGTAATTAATTCCTGAATTTCAGATCAAAATTATTTGTAGGGAATTTTGCATGAATTTTTGAATATCAGCATGCAGATTAGAACCTAGAAAAGTAGCAAAGAAGGATCGCCGGGGCTGAGAAGCCTCGGTTAGGGCAAGTTCTCCTATAATAAAACTACTGGAGGTAGAGGGGGTGTGCCTGACAACTTCTGTGAAGATCGCAGCAAAAGGGTCTCTCATTCCTCGATGGATGCGGCCTGGAAAACCGAGCCAAAGACCAGCGGATACCCGGCTTTCTGCTCAGTGATCCGATTGAGGCTTGGCTGGAGTTGTTGGATTCGTAGGAACTCGGGGACCTGCAAACGACCTGTCAGGGGTTAGCAAACTCACAAAGGAACAAGAAAACAAAGGGAAAATAGTAAGGGAAGGCTTCTTTTGGAGTGGGCGTCCAGGGATCTGAGAGGCTTGTTGGCAGCAGGAAGATGATTGCAGCACTGGGAAGAAAAATTCTCGCAAACCCCTTTATGCACACAGTAGGGTATCACACAACTCAATAGAAGAACTCAAGGTTTTCATTCATCAAAAATTCTCCCTTCATACAAGAGGCTAGGGTCCCTTAAATAGACCCTTAACCTTGGGCTCCAAGTAAGTGCACATTAGTCTTTACATAAGAATCCTTTTCCCTCTCAAACCCTAGCTAGAAAATAAGGAAACATTAGGTAGAAAAAATCTCTAAAATTTCTCTTGACTTGGCAAACACTCCGAGGACACCTAGGGGGGCGTGTTGGGCTTCTAAGAGCAGTAAGGGGCTGGCCCAAAGGGGCCCGGGTGCATGGGTTTGGGCCTCTGGAAGCTGGGATGGCCTGGTAGCCAGGTAACAGGAATATTCCCTGGTATCTTGCTTCTTAGGGGCTTGGGCTTGGCACCTGGGCTTGATTTCTTTGGGCTAGGATGCAGATGGACCTCTGGAATCATGGATGCCCTTATCTATGAATATACTTTGGCATCTGGAAGGAAATCTGGGCATCTGCAAGGAATCAGGGTTTCTGATTTTCCTCCTAGGGTCTTCAAATCTTCAAGCTTGGTTGGACTTGGGCTAAACTTTCATGTTTTCAATCTGGTTGGACTTGGTCTTTACTTGTATGATGTGGTCTTGAGTCTTCAGTATGCTTGGATAGGACTAAAAAAAATAAAATTAGCTCAACATAAGCTGACTAGCATTGGACTGAACTAGCTCAACATGAGCTGACTAGTACAGAACTGAAATAACAACTCAAAATACTCAAATAATAACTAAAATATACTTAGATGAGCTAAGACCTTATTATAAATGGACTCATAAATTATTAATCAATTTACAGAGGGTTGAAAAGCCTCTGTCTTATTCTGGTACCTTTGGTGTCCGCACCATGCTGGCTCCCGATACTCCAAAATGTTTAAGATGTTGAAGGTGGAGCTAATACCTAAATCAGGTGGTATCTCAAGTGCATAGGCATTGGGTCCAACTTTTTTCATTATTCTGAATGTGCCAGCTTCGCGAGCATGAAATTTCTTTATAATCACATAATCCTATGAAGAAAACTCTTTATCTCTCTTTCGGGAATTAGCCAAGTTTTATTTAGTTCATTACTTATGTTTAACTTTTGACTAATTTCCAGATGCAGATGCTGTGTAGAGGCTACTATAGGTGCGGACAGATGATTCAGGGCTATGAATTTATTCGACTTAAGACTAACACCTAATAGACTCGACTAAGCATCCTTATCGAAGGAAGTTTTATTAGACTCTCTTGGGCCTAAACCTAATAGACTATAAACTCTTTAGGTTTAACCCTAGCATGGTATGCACATGAAAATTTACTATGTACTCTTACTAGGTGCCACGAAGTATGCCAGAAATATTATGCAAATCTAACCTGTGCAATGAATGAATGTAATATGATTACCCCTATAAAATACAATCTAAGGGTTAGAAAATCATGAAAAGTTTCAGAAAAGGGTAGGAAATAAAAAGTGGACTCAGGGTTAGTTGGATAGGGTAAAAAGTAAGAAAAGGATTTGGATTAATCGGATAAAGTACGATGTAAGAAGGGGCATCAGGAATTAGTCCCAGACTAATGAAGTTTACCTTATGGGTTTGGGGTATTCCTATAGGGTCTACATTATGGAAGAATGGGTCATTAATTTCAGGGAAGAGATCAATTGGAGTTAAAGGAATGACTTCATCCCGAGAGTACTGATTTAAAGAGATAAGGTCCTTAATAAATTCTTCTGGCTTACAAACCAAAGGACTGGGCTCTATAGCTGGGCTTTCTTTTAGTGGCTCCTCAGGTAAGGTTGATAGTAGTATTTAGGTTCTTTTCCTCTAACTGGTCTTCCACTACAGGTTCAGCTTAGGTGTGGTTAGGTTCAACTAATGTTGGAGGGTCTTCTACCGGTCCAACCTATTGGCTAATTGATCCATCATATTGGTTGCCTAATTGTTGGTTTGGGTCAATAGGTCTAACTATTATTTATCTGGGTCATCTGGGTGTTGGATTGATCAAACTTGAAATTCATTTAGGCTAACTAGGCTTGGGTTTGGGTATTCATTTGAGCAAACTGATCAGCCATCGCTTTTATAAAAGCCTCAAAATTGGAGTCCATGGTTGAACTGGGCTGGTTGCATTGGACTTCTAACTCAACTAATTCTAGGTTGGTTCTATCTTGGTTTGGTCATAGTCAACTACTTCTAGGTCTTCTATAAGTGTATCTTCCTCTAAATCTTCAATAAACTCATCTTCATACTCCTCTACTAAACTTGAATCAGCCTCATATATCTCTTCTTCTAGGTCATCCTGGTGAACAAATAAGGTGGTAAAAGGGGTTTGGCTAATGGAAAATTGACTAGGATCTGGGGTAACAAGGGTGGGAAAACTAAGGGTTATGGATTCATAGGTTATGGGTTTATAGGTTACGGGCTCAAAGGTTATGGGTTCAAAAATTATGGGTTCCAATCCATAGGTTGCTTGGTTATTGGATTGGATCATCTGGTCAAACTGGTTTTGGGTTTGGGTGTGCATCTGGTCAAACTGGTTTTGGGTTTGGGTATTCATCTAGGAAAACTGATTAGTCATGGCTTTCATAAGGGTCTCAAATTTGAAATCCATGGCTGAGTTGGGTTCGAGTGTAGATTTTTGGTATTGGGTTCCTAGTCTAGAGGTCATGCAATAACAATCAATCAAAGTGAGATGGTGCAGCCAAGCATGCAAAGGATCAGTAATTCTAGGGTTTCCTAGACCTAGAGCCAAAACTGAATGGGTCAGCTCAACTTACACTTAACCCAACAACTAGTCCTTCCTCTAGCCAGGTAGAGGGTGGGAGTGTGGGAGGCCCCCCTGCTTTCGCAGGGACCCAATTAAAAATCACAACACCACTTAGGTCGTTTGACTCTAAACCCTCAGCCTTATACACCAGATTTTAGTAATAGCCACAAGATTAAATACACTAGTTAGCCCACACAATTCGAACCCGACCTGTTGGTGTCACCTAGCCCTCTAGGAAAAATTAGGTCTAATTAATTTTAATTAGGCTTAGGTCAGAATGATGATGGTTGTTTTGGGCCCAGGACAGGTGGTTAAATCCTGCCTTGATGTTAGATAGCAATTGCCCTTAAGATTAGGTTAAAGAGATGATGGCAATTGATGGTCCTGATATAATCTAAAACAATCAGAAAAATAAAACATTTTATATGTGTTTTATGAGGTGGAAAGTTAAGTTTAGGTTGATTAAGTTAGCAAACAAATTAGGCTTGGGATTGGGGTGTGTGGAAGTTGATTAGGTTTGGTTGAGTCCAAATGCAAAAATAGCAGAATTCAGAAAATTAGGGTTTCAGATGATACAGGTTTTGACATAGTTACTAATACAGAAAAAAATATAAAAAATTACAGGATAGAGGATGGACGGTGATGATGAACTCTACCAAATTTTATGCAAAACAAAAATCAGATGATGATGCAAATCCTAGGGCTTTTGGACTAATGCAAAAATATCAAGATTTTAGTTAGGGTTTCTAATATGCCAAATTTTAATGAATTAGAATTTCTGTAAAATTAATTGAAAATTATAAGAATTACTAGGACAAAATAGAAGACCTAACATGTAAATTTCACAAAAAAAAAAAAAATGTTTAAGATGCCAAAATTGATCAAAACCTAGACCTCTAATGCAGGTGACAGGATGCAGAAATTAGGGTTTGTGATTCTAATGCAGATAAAAACTATCCTAAACCTACTCTAATACCAAACTAATGCAAGATGAACCTAGGACTGATGAAAAATAGTAAATATATTTTTTTTGTATTCTTTTAGACATTAATTCAGTGGCTAAAGATCCAAAAATAAGAAAGAATCAGCAGAAAGACTTGTAATGCTAGAAACTAACATACCCGCAAGATAACTCATGCAGAATAATAATAAGCCAGGACCCGAGAATTAAAAAGTTCCAAGCTTAGGATAGCGTACCTATCATCAGATCAGAACAAAGGAGGGGGAAGGCTTTCACCAGGCAGTGATTGTAGTTTCTTCGATGAAGAGATCTCTTAGCCTCTGGATGGTGCCTAGAAGAACAAGCCTTTGGTTCCCGAATTTGAAAATGATTTGGATCCGGTCTGAAGGCAAAGAAAGCCTCCTCTAAGGAGGGGGAAACACCTCTAGGATCTACAAAATGTCAAGGTTAGGCACAAAATAAAGAAACAAATAGAGAATAATAAGATGAAGTAAAAAGAAAGGGATTAGGGTAAGAAGGGCTGGCGGTAAGGAAGCAGAACAAGCTCTTGATCTAGGCATCTTCAAGACTGCTTTTCTTGAGCATGGCTGATGCTTGGAGATCTGATTTGCTACTTGAAGCATGGAGGATCACAATGATAGAGGTCGGCCAACACAAGAGAACAAAAACTAGAACCCAAAAATACAAGAACACTAGTCTTAAAAACAATTCAGGAGAGTTTAATTCATAAGAGTTGATTGATTACAAGAAAAAGATGGGTGGGGTATTTATAGAGTCCCATGCCCTCTCCTAAAGGGATTACAAGTTTTCTCCTAGTTAGCATAGGTTTACATAATTTAAGTGGGAGAAAGACTTCAAAATAAACCTAGAACTAGGATTATAAGGTTGACTAGAATAAGAACTTGATTTCCTCCTTCCACTTGAATTCTTCTTCTTAGCTTGGACCAAGTCAACCTCAAGGACATGTTGGGCTTCATGGGGGGCAGCAAGGGGTGGCCAAGAATGGGTTGGGCACATGGGCTTTGAACCCTGGAGGCCTAGGATGCCTGGAGAAAGAATATTCCAAGTATTTTGGTTCTGGGCTGGATTATACCTCGAATCTTGGTTCTTAAGGGCGTAGGCCTGGCACCTGGGCTGATTTCTCTTGGACTGGGGTACAGATAGACCTCTGGATTCATGATGTGACCTGGTCTGGGAATATACTCTAGCATCCGGATGGAATCTGGGCATCTGGAAATTATCTGGAGGGCATCTAGGCATCTTGCAGGAATCTTGGACCCTGGGATGGCATACAAGGTCAAATTGGCTGATATGAAGAACTCTGGCTCATGGATGAGGACTGGTGGAACTCCAAAATAGGATATCCTCTTCTCTTGTACAAAATCTGGACTCTCACTAGACTCATACTTAAATACAGGACTCAATTTTACTTGATTACAAAATTGTGACATATGACTAAGGCTCTAAACCCTAATCAGTAAACCATAGGGACCTAGTAATCTATGTCTGATCCTGGTGCCCCCACTAGTGGGAGGGGCGGGCACTGTACCACTAATCCCTGAACCACAATGGAGCATTTTCCTTCTAGGAGGGATCATCAATGTGTCGTAGGGCCTGTGACCTTAATGGAATACTCTTCATGGAAGAAGTTCAAGTTCCATGTCATGAGGATCAGTGTCCTCGGTTGCATGATTGTTGGCATGGTGGTGTACCACAGGGCATGGAGCCTGGTGGGGCATGCATTGCGCGATCATGCGGGTGGCGCATTGTGGGGTTTGAGTTTTTCGGCAGGGTCTGCACCACTTCTGGTGCAGCAGATGGAAGCTTCCATGTCACAGTTTGTACCTCTGCTAATCCTCCTTCTCTTTGCCACTGGCAGGAACTCTGAACTTGGCAGTTTGAGAAAGGAGAGCTTGATCCGAAGTGCCTGACTCTGGAAGCGGGAGTGATGGGGTTTCAGGTGCACCGCAGCGGAAGTGTAATTTCAAAATGATGAAATTTGCACCGAAATCCCTTAGCCAAGATCTCCTTTTACTAATTAAAACATACATACTAACATTCAAACATAGATTGTTAGAATTAGAGTACCAACCTGCTATCGCTAATTCCAACAAAGTTGATGTTGAAGGGGCTGATTGAATTCACCAGGCATCCAAGTGTCCGCCCTCCGATGGTGATCCACACAGAGCAGTGATCAAGACAACTCTATCTTCTTTTCAAAGGTTCCTTCTATTGAGTTCTTCTTCCTAGAACTCAATTGCTTGGACTATGGCTTGAATTCCTCCACACAAAGGCTTGCTTTCCTTTCCTTGACTCCTTCTCCTCCTTCCACCAAGACCTTGGCCCTTTAGACACCCTTGTCTTGAAGAAAAAGACCTTGTCCTAAGAGGACATAGGCTTGTCTTAAGTTGGAGGAGAAATTAAGACAATGATGTCTTAATGTATGAAAGAAAGGAAGAAATCAGAACTTCTTTCTTTCCTTTACCGTCGGAGACTTTTACTTTTATCTTGTTCAGTAGCAGAGTTTCGACAGAGGTTTACTCTGTAGAGGAAACAATGCAAGAGCAAGGAAAAATAAAAGAGTCTTCAGGAGAGGAAGAAAGAAAAAGATTACATGATGTTCTAATTTTTTTCCGACCCTTTAAATATAAATCAGATAGGCGCCTACACACCTCTCCGTAATTTCTTTCTCATGCTCTTTCCAATTTCTCACGCCCCATCCTCCCATCTCATGGCCTTCCAGATTAAATCCCACGGCTCTTCTTAAAGGAAAAACCGCGGTGTTTTAAAAGGAAGGAAGTCGCGACTTTTCATCTCCGAAGAGATGTTATTTCGCGCGCCCGGGAGGAGTTAGCGCTTTCTTTCTTTCTCAAAATCTCATCAGCCATTGGATTCTCATCCAAAGGGGGAGAGAAGGTGCGCTAATCACTTAAGAAGGAGGCCGCCCAAATAAAAACATCGGAGAATTTTATTTGGGGCGCGCCAAGAGTCCATGCGCCATGGACTCTTCCTTAAGGTGCGCCAAGAGTCCATATGCGCATGGACTCTTGGTGTTTGGCGTGAAAAATAAAAGGGGCGGGTGGGGAGGCTAGCCAAGCTACATGGCTAGCCAATAGGGTTAGCCACATTCCCGTTTTTCTTAATTAGGGTCTAATTAGGTCCAATTAGAACCCAATTTGAACCAATCCGGAACCCTAATTCGAATCCGATCCGAATAGAAGCTAGGGCTTGCAACACCTGCTAGAGTGTTATCTTGCAAAGACGATTTAATTCTAAATTAAATTCTTGATCAATTTTCTTAAGTGTGTGACCCATTGGGTTCCACATCTAGCCAGCAGTGGGTTCGAGTACAAGTTGACCTAATTTGATTAGAACTCTTTCTAATCGATTTAGGTCAAACCGGGCTTACCCGAATCGATCAATTAGGATTCTTCCTAACATGTGATCTTTGAACTTGATCAACCCACAAGACAAGATTGACGTCTAGCAACGTGTCATGTCTACCCGGAAGATATGGAAATGCTGGTGAAATACCAAAATTACCCTTCAGTAGAGAGTTACCGTACAATTAAATCTTTCGATCAGCCTGCACCCAAAATATAACTATGGATATGGATATATGTCAAATCCAATATTATATTTGTTTCTAGCTCAATCTTATAATGATGATTCGATTATCTTGATATTAGAAACCATCTCTAATATCTTTACTTTGATCAAAGATTCCCTGAATCATCATGCGATTGTTGACTAGCTGGATGCAATCTTCTCTTACTAAGAGTGATCGATTCCTTGTTGACCTACTCATTACCTTCATATTCAATTCACCATTCCCAGTATCAATCCTGTGCATGTCTCAGTGTCATGATTAGGATTGAACCAAAGGATGGGTTCATGTATATAAGGTACTTATGGCAGTCTCAGGTCAAAAGATTACTTGTACCACTCCTACTATGAGAACCTTCTATTGACATGTAGCTAAGACTCCATTAGATGTTCTCAAGTTGGATCATATCAGTGAACTCATTCTCCAATGAGCACCCACATCCCAGTATTAGTGTCATACACAAGTGACTGTGAGAGCAGTCACCCTTTCCAGTATACCCGGGGTGTGCTAGTCTTATCGGAAAAACCCTGATCCCCTACTCAGGGTTCCTTTGACTAGGAATACTTTAGATTAAGGTTTTAAGATTTTAGGTCTCACTGGTATGATCTCATCATAACCCTAAAATCATAGCCCTAATCTATGGGGTTCATCATATAATAAACACAGCGTATGATGAAAAATAATGCCTTTATTTAGAAAATTATCAATTATAATGGTTTGGGAGATACAACAGAGATTGGTTTATAGGGCATATCCCTTTCAATCTCCCACTTGCACTAAAGCCAATCGCCTTTGAATCTTAATCCCATACATTCTAGGTGGCGATCAAAATCTCGCTGTGGTAGAGCCTTAGTGAACGGGTCTGCTACATTGTTCTTTGTATCAACTCTATCTATGTAGACATCTTGTCTCTCTACTATTTCTCGGACAAGATGGAAGCGTCTCAGAATGTGCTTGGACTTATGATGAGCTCTTGGTTCCTTAGCTTGAGCAACGGCCCCAGTGTTGTCACAGTAAAGTGGCACTGGGTTTTCAATTTGAGGAACAACACCCAACTCTGTGATGAACTTCTTCATCCAGATTGCTTCCTTGGCGGCTTCACTAACAGCTATGTATTCTGCCTCTGTGGTTGAGTCAGCTACAGTCTGCTGCTTGGTACTCTTCCAACTCACTGCTCCACCATTTAGGGTAAAAACATATCCCGAAATGGATTTGCTATCATCAGGGTCTGATTGAAAACTAGAATCAGAATAAGCTTCTAGTTTAAGATCAGAACCACCATAAACCAAAAAAATATCCTTAGTCCTTCTTAGGTACTTAAGAATATTTTTAACTGCTTTCCAATGATCCTCTCCTGGATCAGCCTGAAACCTACTGACAATGCCTAAAGCATATGCCACATCAGGCCTGGTACATAACATGGCATACATTATGGATCCTATTGCCGAAGCATAGGGTATAGAATTCATTATATCTCTTTCTTCAGGTATCTTAGGAGACATCCTTTTAGAAAGATGTATGCCTTGACTCATAGGAAGATAACCTCTTTTACTTCCTTCCATGCTGAATCTTTTCAGCACTAAGTCAATGTACCTAGATTGGGATAAACCTAGCATCCTCTTAGATCTATCTCTATAGATCTTAATACCTAGTATATAGGATGCTTCTCCCAAATCTTTCATGGAAAACTGGTTTGATAGCCAAACCTTGACTGATTGCAACATTGGGATATCATTCCCAATGAGGAGTATGTCATCTACATACAGAACCAAGAAGACTATGGCACTCCCACTAGTCTTCTTATAAACACAGGGTTCATCCACATTTTTGATAAAACCAAATCTTTTAATAGTTTCATCAAAGCGGATGTTCCAACTCCTGGAAGCTTGCTTTAATCCATAAATGGATTTCTTCAGCTTGCATACTTGATTAGGTTTATTCTTTGAAATAAAACCTTCTGGCTGTGACATGTAGACTTCTTCCTCAAGGAAACCATTGAGGAATGCAGTTTTCACATCCATCTGCCATATCTCATAATCGTGGTATGCTGCTATAGCAAGTAAAATCCGAATTGATTTTAGCATGGCAACAGGTGAAAAAGTTTCATCATAATCAATTCCCTGTTTTTGTCTAAAACCTTTAGCCACTAATCTGGCTTTATAGGTTTCAACTTGGCCATCAGCCCCAATCTTTTTCTTATAGACCCATTTACACCCAATAGGATTAACACCCTCTGGTGCATCAACCAAAGACCATACTTGGTTTACATACATAGAGTCTACTTCGGATTCCATGGCTTCTTGCCATTTATCTGAGTCAGTACTCAAGATAGCTTCCGTATAGGTCAGAGGTTCATCATTTTGAATGACTTGAGCTTCATTATTTTCAATAATAAACCCATACCTCTCAGGTGCCCGTGGCACTCTGTCAGACCTACGAGGAGGAGTTTTGTGTTCTGGTTCTGTCCTAACTATATATTCTAATGGTTGAGAATTGTCTATCTGTATTTCTTGCACTTCTCCAAGTTCAATTGTTCTACCATTGCCCTTTTCCAAAATGAACTCTTTTTCTAGAAAAGTGGCATGCCTGCTAACAAAAATCTTTTGTTCAGTAGGATGGTAGAATAGATATCCTCTACCTTCTTTAGGATATCCTACAAATAGACATTTATCCGCTCTAGGTTCCAACTTATGTCCAAAATTTCTTTTAACATAAGCTAGACATCCCCATACCTTAAAATATTTAAGATATGGTTTCTTTCCACTCCAAATTTCATATGGAGTACTAACAACGGATTTAGAAGGTACCTTGTTCAGAATATAAACAGCAATTTCTAGGGCATGACCCCAGAAAGAAATGGGCAAATTTGTGAAGCACATCATGGATCGTACCATATCTAATAAGGTACGATTCCTCCTTTCAGCTATACCATTTAGCTGTGGTGTATAAGGAGGGGTCCATTCAGAAAGGATTCCATTAACTTTAAGATAGTCTAAAAACTCCGTGGATAAGTATTCTCCTCCTCGATCAGAACGAAGAACTTTAATACTTTTCTCGGTTTGTTTTTCGACCATACTTTGATACTCCTTAAATTTATCAAAGGCTTCAGATTTATGTTTCATAAGATACACATATCCGAACCTAGATAAATCATCTGTAAAAGTGATAAAATATGAGTATCCTCCTCTGGCCTGAGTTGTCATTGGGCCACATACATCAGTATGTATAAGTCCTAATAACTCAGTTGACCTTTCCCCATGTCCAGTGAATGGAGTTTTTGTCATCTTACCCATGAGACATGATTCGCAAGTTCCTAATGATTCATACTCATAAGGATCAAGGAATTTTTCCTTGTATAACTTGCTAATCCTAGACTCATTAACATGACCAAGTCTATGATGCCAAAGTAAAGTATCATTAAAGTCTTTTCTTTTCCTTTTAGTATTGACATGAAAAATACTATCATTGGAAGAAAGAGTTAAGAGCCCATTTCTAAATATGCCAGAACAAATAATTTTATTACATAACATTATTGAGCAACCAGTGCTCGTTACATCCATTACATATCCTTGTTTTAATAACAAAGGAATAGATATAATGTTCCTAATAATCTTTGGCATATAGTAACAATTCTCTAGCTCCAAGATCTTCCCTGAAGGCAACTTCAGAATATAGGTCCCTACAGCTTCTGCTTGGATGATATCACCACCAGCACCGTAGAGATTGAAGTCGCCTTCCTTCAATACTTTAAGCTTGTGGAGGTCCTGCAAAGATTTGCATATATGGTAACCACAAGCGGTATCCAATACCCAAGTATTTGATATAGACGAATTTAATGTCAATATAGTATGTATCTCATACATACCTTTTGGTGCGTCTGCCGCACCAGGCTTCACAGTTGCAAGGTAAGCCTTGCAATTCCTTTTCCAATGTCCCGCTTTGCCGCAAAAGAAACAGGTTGACTGTTTTGAGACCTTCTTTCCTTTCTTGTTCTTATTGATGCCACCCTTAGGGTTTAGTCTCCTGCTAAAACCCTTTTTGCCTGATTTCTTCTTATTGGTCTTATCAACAAGAAGAAGTGGAGCCTTTTCTTTCTTAACATGGCTCTCTGTTGTTTTTAACATATTTAACAGCTCAGGCAAGGAAGTGTTCAGTTTGTTCATGTGATAATTCAAGACAAACTGAGAAAATGACTCTGGGAGTGATTGCAGGATTAAATCCTGATTCAGCTCCCCATCCATAATAAACCCTAATTGACCTAATCTGGTGATTAAGTCAATTACCTTCAGGACATGATCCTGAACGGATGTACCCTCTGTCATCCTAGCACGGAATAACTGCTTAGATATTTCGTATCTAGCAGTTCTGCTTTGTTCTCCATAAAGCTCCTTTAAATTGAGCATTATGGATTGAGTATCCATGCTTTCATGCTGCCTCTGTAACTCATTGGTCATAGAGGCCAGTATGATACACTTGACAGTGAGGGAGTCATTCTGCCACATTTTGTATGTGGCCATATCTTCCTGTGTGGCATCATCCCCTAGTGGATTAAGATTAGGGGTATCAAGAATATAAGAAAGTTTTTCTGAACTCAGTACAATCTTTAAGTTTCTCAACCAGTCCACATAGTTTGGACCAGTCAATTTGTTGGTATCTAAGATGCTTCTCAGTGATAATGAAGATGCCATTTATCTACATTTAATTAAGAACAATACATAAGCAAACAACCATGAAATGACTTACATAATTAAATTAGGTCTTCAATTTAGTTATGTCTCCCACTATTTTATCAAAAATCATAGCCCTCACTATGATAATCGAGAAGAACCCTGATCGATTTTCTTAGTGAGATCGAGATCCTTATAATTTATAAAAGATCTTGCAGACAACACAACAAATCTTTTATAAGTTCTAAGGTAGGAAACTCTTCCAATTATATCTCATATAATTCTCAAAAATAACTTGGCCTCTAGAACATTATAAGTCTTGCAGAAAACACAACAAACCATAATGTTCTAGTTAAGTCAAGACCCTTTCATTTCTATACAGTCAATATTCAAATATAATGCCCTTGTAGATAACACAACAAGGCATTATACTGAATATACTGTAAGCATATTTTGCACTAGACCAATATTATGTCAATCACCCTATTAGGTCTTGCAGATAACACAACAAACCTAATGTGGTTCATAACACAGTAATGATTCAGCATGAAGGAAGGCCAACATATAGCATTTTTTTTTTTTTTTAACACTAAGCATATAAGTCAAGATTTAAATATAATCAAATCGGCCAGGCAAGTGGAAGAGATGTGGGAGTCCCCCCGTTGCTTTCCTAGACACCAATAAAAATTGGCCAGGTCAGTCAACGGAACCAATTAAAAACCACGATTCTCTTTACCTTCCCAGAACCACCTTTCTAGACACCGAATGATCAATTGTTCATCATGACTAGTGATGCTTATTAGTTAAATATGCTATGACTTAATATGATTTTAAGAAGAGGGCTTTATAAAATTGCCAGCACATTCTTACATAAAAACATATCATAATGATATCACTCTGATAAACATATATGTGCTAAGTGTGTCATCATACTAGGACAACCATTTACCACATAATGGATCCACCATTATGCCAGGGCAACCTTATTTCAGTATGATGACTTCAAAACTAATCATATCTCTATAATAATTAGGGTTTGAGTGAAAAACCCTAATTAGTGGCATACATCAAAACATTAATTATCATGTATGCATTCCTTAAATTATGCTAAGTGTATCAGCATTCAAGGGTTTAAAACCCTAATTTTGATACTACAACAAAAATGCATATCATATGTTTTAACTGTAATAAGGATGGCTCTGATACCACTGATGGGGTTTCAGGTGCACCGCAGCGGAAGTGTAATTTCAAAATGATGAAATTTGCACCGAAATCCCTTAGCCAAGATCTCCTTTTACTAATTAAAACATACATACTAACATTCAAACATAGATTGTTAGAATTAGAGTACCAACCTGCTATCGCTAATTCCAACAAAGTTGATGTTGAAGGGGCTGATTGAATTCACCAGGCGTCCAAGTGTCCGCCCTCCGATGGTGATCCACACAGAGCAGTGATCAAGACAACTCTATCTTCTTTTCAAAGGTTCCTTCTATTGAGTTCTTCTTCCTAGAACTCAATTGCTTGGACTATGGCTTGAATTCCTCCACACAAAGGCTTGCTTTCCTTTCCTTGACTCCTTCTCCTCCTTCCACCAAGACCTTGGCCCTTTAGATACCCTTGTCTTGAAGAAAAAGACCTTGTCCTAAGAGGACATAGGCTTGTCTTAAGTTGGAGGAGAAATTAAGACAATGATGTCTTAATGTATGAAAGAAAGGAAGAAATCAGAACTTCTTTCTTTCCTTTACCGTCGGAGACTTTTACTTTTATCTTGTTCAGTAGCAGAGTTTCGACAGAGGTTTACTCTGTAGAGGAAACAATGCAAGAGCAAGGAAAAATAAAAGAGTCTTCAGGAGAGGAAGAAAGAAAAAGATTACATGATGTTCTGATTTTTTTCCGACCCTTTAAATAGAAATCAGATAGGCGCCTACACACCTCTCCGTAATTTCTTTCGCACGCTCTTTCCAATTTCTCACGCCCCATCCTCCCATCTCATGGCCTTCCAGATTAAATCCCACGGCTCTTCTTAAAGGAAAAACCGCGGTGTTTTAAAAGGAAGGAAGTCGCGACTTTTCATCTCCGAAGAGATGTTATTTCGCGCGCCCGGGAGGAGTTAGCGCTTTCTTTCTTTCTCAAAATCCCATCAGCCGTTGGATTCTCATCCAAAGGGGGAGAGAAGGTGCGCTAATCACTTAAGAAGGAGGCCGCCCAAATAAAAACATCGGAGAATTTTATTTGGGGCGCGCCAAGAGTCCATGCGCCATGGACTCTTCCTTAAGGCGCGCCAAGAGTCCATATGCGCATGGACTCTTGGTGTTTGGCGTGAAAAATAAAAGGGGCGGGTGGGGAGGCTAGCCAAGCTACATGGCTAGCCAATAGGGTTAGCCACATTCCCATTTTTCTTAATTAGGGTCTAATTAGGTCCAATTAGAACCCAATTTGAACCAATCCGGAACCCTAATTCGAATCCGATCCGAATAGAAGCTAGGGCTTGCAACACCTGCTAGAGTGTTATCTTGCAAAGACGATTTAATTCTAAATTAAATTCTTGATCAATCCTCTTAAGTGTGTGACCCATTGGGTTCCACATCTAGCCAGCAGTGGGTTCGAATACAAGTTGACCTAATTTGATTAGAACTCTTTCTAATCGATTTAGGTCAAACCGGGCTTACTCGAATCGATCAATTAGGATTCTTCCTAACATGTGATCTTTGAACTTGATCAACCCACAAGACAAGATTGACGTCTAGCAACGTGTCATGTCTACCCGGAAGATATGGAAATGCTGGTGAAATACCAAAATTACCCTTCAGTAGAGAGTTACCGTACAATTAAATCTTTCGATCAGCCTGCACCCAAAATATAACTATGGATATGGATATATGTCAAATCCAATATTATATTTGTTTCTAGCTCAATCTTATAATGATGATTCGATTATCTTGATATTAGAAACCATCTCTAATATCTTTACTTTGATCAAAGATTCCCTGAATCATCATGCGATTGTTGACTAGCTGGATGCAATCTCCTCTTACTAAGAGTGATCGATTCCTTGTTGACCTACTCATTACCTTCATATTCAATTCACCATTCCCAGTATCAATCCTGTGCATGTCTCAGTGTCATGATTAGGATTGAACCAAAGGATGGGTTCATGTACATAAGGTACTTATGGCAGTCTCAGGTCAAAAGATTACTTGTACCACTCCCACTATGAGAACCTTCTATTGACATGTAGCTAAGACTCCATTAGATGTTCTCAAGTTGGATCATATCAGTGAACTCATTCTCCAATGAGCACCCATATCCCAGTATTAGTGTCATACACAAGTGACTGTGAGAGCAGTCACCCTTTCCAGTATACCCGGGGTGTGCTAGTCTTATCGGAAAAACCCTGATCCCCTACTCAGGGTTCCTTTGACTAGGAATACTTTAGATTAAGGTTTTAAGATTTTAGGTCTCACTGGTATGATCTCATCATAACCCTAAAATCATAGCCCTAATCTATGGGGTTCATCATATAATAAACACAGCGTATGATGAAAAATAATGCCTTTATTTAGAAAATTATCAATTATAATGGTTTGGGAGATACAACAGAGATTGGTTTGTAGGGCATATCCCTTTCAGGGAGCACTACCTCAACTGGGCGCCTGACCCCGGATGCGGGGGCCACCTTCGAAGGGTGTGGGCATGACTTCGGCTAGGCGCCTGAGCCCAGATGCGGGGGGCTGCCTTGGCACACATGAGCATGACCCCAGCCAGGAGCTGACCTCAGATGGAGGGCTCGCCCTATGAGCATGACCTCGATTGGGAGCTGACCTCGGATGGAGGGCTTGTCTTGGCATGCATGAGCTCGACCCCGACCGGGAGCTGACCTCAGACGGAGGACTCACCCTATGAGCACGACCCCGACTGGGAGCTAACCTCGGATGAAGGGCTTGCCTTAGCATGTATGAGTTGGACCCTGGTCGGGAGCTGACCTCAGATGGAGGGCTCGCCCTATGAGCATGACCCCGGCTAGGAGCTGACCTCAAACGGGGGTCTCTCCTTGTCACGCATGAGCTTGACCCCGATCGGGAGCTGACCCTAGACAGAGGGCTCGTCCTATAAGCACGACCCTGGCTGGGAGCTGATCTCGGATGGAAGGCTTGCCTTGGCGTGCATGAGCTCGATCCCGACTAGGAGTTGACCTCAGATGGAGGGCTCATCCTTTGAGCACGATCCTGGCTAGGAGCTGACCTCGAACGAAGGGCTCGCCTTGGCATGCATGAGCTTGATCCCGACTGGGAGCTGACCTCAAATGGAGGGCTCACCCTTTGAGCATGACTCCGGCTGGGAACTGACCTCAGATGGAGGGCTCGTCTTGGCACGCATGAGCTCGACCCTGACCGAGAGCTGACCTCAGACTGAGGGCTCATCCTATGTGATAGGGGACAAGGCTAGGAGGATCGTTGGAGAGCTGAGAAGTCTCTTAGGATTAGGGTCAAAAAGGGGATAACTAGGGCCTCATATCCCGCGATGTTTCGAAGAACAAAGGAAAAGGGCCTCACACCCTGC
Source organism: Areca catechu (assembly GCA_021397845.1). Classification (NCBI taxonomy): domain Eukaryota; kingdom Viridiplantae; phylum Streptophyta; class Magnoliopsida; order Arecales; family Arecaceae; genus Areca; species Areca catechu. Next base: position 147,718,492 of record CM038039.1, on the reverse strand, counting down.
GATGGTTCGAAGAACAAAGGAAAAGGGCCTCACACCCCGTGATGTTCCGAAGAACAAAGGAAAACTAGGGCCTCATGCCCCACAATGCTCGAAAGCGAAGGAATAGGGTCTCACACCCCTCGATGCTCAAAAGCGTAGGCATAGGGTCTCACACCCCTCGATGCTCAAAAGCGAAGGCATAGGGTCTCACACCCCTCAACACTCGAAAGCAAAGGAATAGGGCCTCACACCCCTCGATGCTCAAAAGCAAAGGAATAGAGTCTCACACCCCTCGACGTCCAAAGGCGAAGGAAAGACGGGCCTCACACCCACTCCTTATGGAGGTAGAATCTCTTTTCTAAAACTCGATTCATTCACCATTTTTTTTTCAAATGACTGAGGGTGGTTTTTATAGACTTTCCAACCCTCTTACAAGATAAAGATGAAACCTATGCCAATCCTAACAGACTTCAAACTAATAATCTAATCTAAAACAAACTTGAAATTAAAATAGTTTCAAACTAATCACTACATCCATATTAAAAAAATTAAAATAAATAAAATATAATCCAAATTCATTAAGATTCATGCCAAAAAAATTCATATCAGGATCCATGCTGAGCTGCTCTGAAATCTATGCAGGCCTAATAACTTTGCAGAATAATTCTTGCAATGAGAAGCGGGTAGCTTTAAGATATGTGCAAATTCTTCTGCTCTGAGATTTGTGTAGGTTCTTATCTGTGGCCATGGAACAGAGGGATGATGACAGACAAGGGAAGAGGGACTTGCGGGGAGGCTTCGCCGGTGTCAATGCTGGGGAAAGCGACGGCACGGCCGGTGGCTGGGGAAAGGTGGCAGCACGGCCGGCGGCTGGAACAGGCAGCCGACAGGAAGTGGTGTGGAGATCCGGCAGGGCACAGGTGGATCTTGGCTATGTCGGATCGATGGGAGGAAGAGCCCAGAGTGGGGACTTCGACCGCGGGCGGTGGCTATGGAAATGCTGATCGAAGGAGTCGTGCCGGCAACGGTGCTGGGCGGAGATGGTGGAACGGATGGTGGAGTCTTCATGGGGAGGGGAGGCGATCACCGTGGCAGTAGGGCATTGATGGGAGGAGGACGGCGGCACGGGTGGAGATGACCGGCGATGGCCGGTTGGGTGGCTGGCATAGGGAAGGGAGGCGATCTGGTGGTGCATCGGCTAGGAACGGAGGGGAGGGGGACTTGGATCTGGGCAGAAAGGTGAAAGAAGATGACAGGGATAAGTCAGGGATAATCAAGAATAAAGTGTGAATAGCTGGGATAAGTGGAATAGCTGGGATAAAAAATATAAAATAAAATAAAAAATCTAAGAGAAAAAAGAAAAATCCTTGATGGGTTTTGTGTCCCCATAATTCTCTTGGGATGGAAAAAGCTCAACTCCATCGAGTCAGGCTCGATGCTGAAAATTTTTTTCTTTTTTTCTATAACCCTAATCCTCTCCCGCTCTGATACCAAAACTAATGGAGGACAAGGCTAGGAGGATCATTGGAGAGCTGAGAAGTCTCCTGGGATTAGGATCAAGAAGGGGATAACTAGGGTCTCACACTCTGCGATGTTCCGAAGAATAAAGAAAAAGGGCCTCACACCCTGCAATGTTCCGAAGAACAAAGGAAAAGGGCCTCACACCCCGCGATGTTTCGAAGAACAAAGGAAAACTAAGGCCACACGACCCTCGATGTTTGAAAGTGAAGGAATAGGGTCTCACACCCCTCGACGCTCGAAAGCGAATGCATAGGATCTCACACCCCTCGATGCTCGAAAGCGAAGGAATAGGGCCTTACACCCCTCGACACTCGAAAGCGAAGGAATAGGTCACACACGCCTCGACGCTCGAAAGCGAAGGAATAGGGTCTCACACCCACTCCTTACGGAAGCAAAATCTCTCTTCTACAACTTAATTTCATTCAACAATTTTTTTACAAATGACTGAGGGTGCTTTTTATAGACTTTCCAACCCTCTTACAAGATAAAGATGAAACCTATCCCAATCCTAACAGACTTCAAACTAATAATCTAATCTAAAACAAACTTGAAATTAAAATAGTTTCAAACTAATCACTACATCCAAATTAAAAAAAACTAAAATAAATAAAATATAATCCAAATTCATCAAGATTCGTGCCGAAAAAATATGTATCAAGATCCATGCTGAGCTGCTCTGAATCTGTGCAGGCCTGATAACTTTGCAGAAGAATTCTTGATCTGAGAAGTGGGTAGCTTTGAGATCTATGCAGGTTCTCCTCTGTGGCCTTGGAACAGAGGGATGACAATAGATGAGGGAAGAGGGACTTGCAGGGAGGCTTCGCCGACGTCAGTGCTGGGGAAGGCGGCAACATGACTGGTGGCTGGGGAAAGGCGGTGACACAGTCGGTGGCTGGAATAGGTGGCCGACGGGAAGCGATGTGGAGATCGGGTAGGGCACGGGTGGATCTTGGCTACGTTGGATCGATGGGAGGAAGAGCCTAGAGTGGGGACTTCGACTGCGGGTGGTGGCTATGGAAATGTCGATCGGAGGGGTCGTGCTGGCAGCAGTGCTGGGCGGAGATGGCAGAATGGACGGTGGAGTCTTCGTGGCGAGGGGAGGCGATCACCATGGTAGCAAGGCATCGACGGGAGGTGGATGGCAGCACGGGCGGAGATGACCGATGGTGGCGAGTTGGGCGGCCGATGTAGGGAAGGGAGGCGATCTGGTGATGCATCGGCTGGGAATGGAGGGGAGGGGGACTTGGATCTGGGCGAAAAGGTGGAAGAAGATGACAGGGATAAGTCAGGGATAATCAGGAATAAAGTGAGAATAGCGAGGATAAGTGGAATAGCTGGGATAATAAATATAAAATAAAATAAAATAAATCTGGGAGAAAAAAGAAAAAACATTGATGGGTTTTGATGTCCCCATCATTCTCCTGGGGTAGGAAAAACTCGACTCCGTCGTGTCAAGCTCGTTGCTGAAAATTTTTTTTTTTTTCTCTAACCCTAATCCTCTCCCGCTCTGATACCAAAACTGATGAGGGACAAGGCTAGGAGGATCATTGGAGAGCTGAGAAGTCTCCTGGGATTAGGGTCAAGAAGGGGATAACTAGGGCCTCACATCCCGTGATGTTCCGAAGAACAAAGAAAAAGTGACTCACACCTTGCGATGTTCCAAAGAATAAAGGAAAAGGGCATCACACCCAGCGATGTTCCAAAAAACAAAGAAAAACTAGGGCCACACACCCCTCAATGCTTGAAAGTGAAGGAATAGGGCCTCACACCCCTCGATGCTTGAAAGCGATGGAATAGGATCTCACACCTCTCAACGCTCGAAAGCGAAGGAATAGGGCCTCACACCCCTCGATGCTCGAAAGTGAAGGAATAGGGTCTCACACCCCTCGACGCCTAGAGGTGAAGGAAAGATGGGCCTCACGCCCACTCCTTACGGAGGTAGAATCTCTCTTCTAAAACTCAATTTCATTCACAAATTTTTTTATAAATGACTGAGGGTGGTTTTTATAGACTTTCCAACCCTCTTATAAGATAAAGATGAAATCTATTCCAATCCTAACAGACTTCAAACTAATATATAATATAAAACAAACATGAAATTAAAATAGTTTCAAACTAATTACTACATCCAGATTAAAAAAAATTTAAAATAAATAAAATATAATCCAAATTCATCCAGATTCATGCTAAAAAAATTTGTATCAGGATCTGTGCTGAGTTGCTCTAAAATCTATGCATGCCTGATAACTTTGCAGAAGAATTCTTGGTTTGAGAAGTGGGTAGCTTTGAGATCTGTGCAAATTCTTTTGCTCCAAATCTGTGCAAGTTCTTCTCTATGGCCGTGGAACAGAGGGATGACGACGGACAAGGGATGAGGGACTTGCGGGGAGGCTTTGCTAGCATCAGCACTGGGGAAGGCGGAGGCACGACCGGCGGCTGGGGAAAGGCGACAGCACGGCCGGTGACTGGAATAGGTAGCCGACGAGAAGCGGTGTGGAGATCCGGCAGGTTGAAAAGGCACGGGCAGATCTTAGCTACATCGGATCAATGGGAGGAAGATTCCGGATTAGGGACTTTGACTGCGGGCGATGGCTGTGGAAACACCGATCGGAGGGGTCGTGCCGGCAGCAGTGCTGGGCAGAGATGGTGGAATAGATGGCGGAGTCTTCATGGGGAGCGGAGGAGATCACCATTGCAGCAGGGCATCGACGAGAGGTGGACGGTGGCACGGGCAGAGATGACCGGTGATGGCGGGTTGGACGGCCGGCGTAGGGAATGGAGGCGATCCGGCGGTGCATCGGCTGGGAACGGAGGGGAGGGGGACTTGGATCTGGGCAGAATGGTGGAAGAAGATGACAGGGATAAGTCATGGATAATCAAGAATAAAGTGGGAATAGCGAGGATAAGTGGAATAGCTGGGATAAAAAATATAAAATAAAAAAAATCTTGGAGAAAAAAGAAAAAATCCTGATGGATTTTGATGTCCCCGTCACTATGAGCACGACCCTAGCTGGGAGCTGACCTTGGATGGAGGGTTAACCTTGGCACGCATGAGCTCGACCCCGGTTGGGAGCTAACTTCAGACAAAGGGCTTGCCTTATGAGCACGACCCCGGCTGGGAGCTAACCTCAGACGGAGGGCTCGCCTTGGCATGCATGAGCTCGACCCTAGCTAAGAGCTGACCTTAGATGGAGGGCTCACCCTATGAGCACTACCCCGACTAGGAGCTGACCTCGAATGGAGGGCTCGCCCTATGCCACATCAATTTCCTTATAAATGAAGCTAATTCGGGGTTCTATTAGAAAATTTTTAGATTAAAGGAGGTGTTAAGTTGCAAACAGTCATCTTTATGATAATGAATTCATACTGGGAAAGGTTATGTTCAGAAAAGGAGAACCTATTTTTTTTCAGGTGCAGAAGGTCAAGTTGTTTGCCTCATCATGAGTTGCATGTTATCATTCACTTTCATGTACATAGAATAAAAGTTAATCTTGTGAAACATAGGGATGTAAACACATACAATGTGTCCAAAATCCTATGGGTGTCATGTGCCATAGACACGAGCATAAATGATCAAATTGGATAGATGTTGTCCTTGGATGAGCCATGTGACAATGTAAAGATGAAAGTTGGAAAATATATGAGGTCATAGTTTCCTAAGTATATGTGGCCATAGTTTCATATTGTCTGTTAGTAAAAGCCTAGCACATTAGTTAAAGGAACATGTTGAAACTAAACGTTTCATAAATAACCCTGATGATACAGGGCTTATGCATATAATGAAGTTTGTGTGCAAGAGGCAAGAGTATGAGGATTTTTTCCCTCCCTTTTTGATGGAAGAGTTTGAGCAGGGTCTCCATTACATGATCTAAAATCAAACCCTAGAAAGTAGATGAATGAGTTAGGTGTCCATCTAAAATAGGGGTGGCAAGTTATGACTGGACTCGCCGACCCGACCCATGTTAAACCCATCATAAATAGGTTTGAATTTGGGATAAATGGGTTCAAGTCGTAAACGAGTTGACCCATTTATTCCATTTAATAAATGGATCAGGTTCAAATTTTTTAGGCCTAACTTGTTTAATCTGTTTAACCCATTTAATATACAAGTGGGGTTGGGTTGAGTCGAGTTAGGTAAATAGGTTATCTATTTATTAAACAGATTAAGTCGGGTTGGATTGGATAAACAAGTTATTCAATTATTAAACAGGTTAAACATGTCAGGTTAAGTCGAGTTAGTAGGTTATCCATTTAATAAATGAGTTGAACTGGTCGGGTCAGGTTACCTGTTTATTAAATGGGTCAGGTTAATTTTTAAATTATAACCCATTTAATAAATAGGTCGGTTCAGGTTGAGACTTTTTTGACTTGACCTATATATGACCCGACCCATATATGCTTGATCTGACCCGATTGCCATCCCTAGTCTAAAATTAGACCTTTGAAAATTTTGAATTAGGTCTAGTTTTGATGTTTCTTGAACTGATCTGGTTTTGGCTAACTACCTCATCTATCTATGTATATACATGCATGTAGTCTTAGTTTTATTTATATTCCCTTTAATTTATAAATTCTTGGTAATATATAATTTTGCTCTACATTTTAAGAGGGTAGCAAGAATAAAAATAATCATATGTAAGAACATGTACGGGTGCTTGTATTTGATTTTAAATTATGTATATGGCATAACCCAACAAACTCCTATCGAAATGCTCTTTGATAGGGAGATATCCCAGAGGCTATAAAAAGAGGGTAAATGGCTTGGGGACAAAGTGTATAGATCTAGAGGGCTTTTAGGAGGTGTGATAATGATAGAGAAAGCCTATAAAAGCTATAGGGTCTCCTTAAGAGTCGAGAGCTTTGTAAGGAATTTGGAACTCTTGTTGAGAGAAATTATAAGGAATTAAGAGTATGAGTTCTTATCTTGTAAGTGATTATTTTTTTATGATAAAATCTTGCATGCCTTATTGATTATATCTTTTATTTTATTTCTTTCTTTTCTTGCGGCATCAATAATGACATCATGACTTTGGAAATGAAAATATGTATTTCGTATGAGGGATTCCCTAATAATGGTGTCAGCATAGATGGTATCACAATAATTGATATCAGAGTCCCAGATTATCCATATTGATCAAGATTGAAGAAGATGGAGAAAACAAAAGTAATTAAAGTCAACATCAACCAATTCGATGGAAAGAATAATTTCTCCTTCTAGCAAGCAAGGGTAAAAGATGTGCTCATCTAGTAGGGGTTGATTGATGCTTTTATATATAAGAAGAGGCCGGTTACCATAAAGGATAAGCTTTGGAAGTAGCTGTAGATGCAGATGGTGAGCATAATTCACTTATACTTGATGGATGATGTGATGATTCATGTATTGAGCGAGACTTTTCTAATGATATTATAAATGAAACTCAAGGAGTTGTATATGGCAAAGTCTCTCACCAACATGCTTTTTCTTTGAAAATAGTTCTATTAACTATGGATGATCGAAGGATAGAGCATGTAGGGGTATCTGAGCAACTTCCAAAAGACCCTCGTAATCTTCTCAGTATAAGTGAGAATGTTGAAAAGAAAATCAGGATGTCGGTCTTACTGTTGCCACTTCTATATCCTTTGAATTCTTATGATTTTTTTTTTTAAAGAAGAGCACCATCAAGATAGAGAAGGTTACTTTAGTGCTACTCCAGAATGAGGTTATCAAGCAGGATGTTGACTCTAGTCTTGATTTTGATGATTGACAAAATAGTTAAGTATATATGAATACTAATTATATATTTTAGTGTGTTTGTTAGATTAAGTACTCATATCAATTGAAAGAACAAAATGCTTGTATTTCAGTTGAAGAAGTCCTTTAAATTCATGAAATTATAAGTTATAAGGACTGTAGAACATAAGGAAGACTTGGAAGGACTTAAAGTTTGATTTTGAAGAAGTTTCAGCAAGTTTCAGCACTAGCACACTCAAGTGTCGACTCATGAAGATGTCAAAGTATCAACTCAAGGCCTAAGAACAAGAAAAATACAGAACTGTGTCAATCCAGAATTTTTGCCTTGAGCTGACCTGTCAAGTGTCGACTCACCAGTCAAGTGTTGACTCATGAAGAAATCAAGTATCGACTCATGAAGAACTCAAGTGTTAACTCACTAGATTCAAGTATCGACACTTGGTGTAATGGCTAGTTTTTCAAAAGTGTAGAATTGATTCAAACTTACTTCAAACGGCTAGTTTTTCATCTCCAACGGTCATAAATGGTCATCTATGGTTTGGAAAGCTATATAAACACCAAAAATCAAATGGGAAAGCAATCCTTTGAGAGAAAAGTTCCATACACTTCAAGGATTCATTATTTTGAGTGGTTCAAGCTTTCAAGCTTCCAAGATTGAGAGAGAGCTTCCAAGTCCACATCTTCATCAACATTCAAAGGCTTCAACAAATTAAAGACAAGCTTTTCAACATCATCCAAGGACTTCAAAGAGATACTTGCTTTATTTTAGAAAGCTTTATTGTATTCTTTACTTTCATTCTTATATTATTGTATCAAGATTTTTGGTGAGCCTTGAAAAATCAAAGAGATTGTTAGTTAGCCTTTGTGTAAAACCAACATAGGTTGTTAGCGATCCCGTAAAATCAACATAGGATGTTGGTGAGCTCATAAAACCATCGAAGGTTATTGGTTAGCCTAAGTTATAAAACCAACAAGAGGTTTTGACTTGTGAGCCCGAGAAAACAAGTTGGGTTTGATTAGTGAGCCCTGAAAACTAATTGGCTATAATCTTGGTTGATTATAGTGAATTTCCAATGAGAAGCTTGGAGAGTGGATGTAGGTGCCTTGGAGTACACCAAACTACTATATATTCTTATATTTGTGATTATTCTTATTTATTGCTTATTTACTCTTACATTCACTTTGTTAATTCCGTTGCATATTTTTATTAAGCACACAAATACTTTGGCAAAATATAAGCACTTGATTTGAATTGGCACTACTTGTTTTATATCCATTAAAATAATTCAAATAATTTTTAAAATCTAACTCACCCTCCTCTTAGGTTACATCATCATTGGGCAACAATTGGTATCAGATCCTGGAACCTAAAATCATTGGTATCTAAACTTGGTGCTTTGCAAAGAATCCAATAGTTTTGAGTTAAAAGATCATGACAGCCCTAGAAGGTGCATGTTTTGCTATAGGACATGTAACTAATAGACCACCATTTTTATAAAATCACATCATTTTTGTGGTATCATGTTCAATTGGTATCATATTTAATTAGTATCATGTCTTGATTTTGATGATCTACTTGCTATTCTTTCCACCTTCTTTCTTATTTTGTATTGCCTTTCATCCTTTTTCATGATGACAAAAAGGGAAAGAAAAATGTTAAGTATGAAAAGAAAAAAAATATGATAAACATGAAAAATTATAAAAAATGAAAGAAAGGGCAAAAGGGAGAGAAGAAAGCAAAATGTTATAATCTTAAGGGAAAAATTAGTAAGGGAGAGATTTTGAAAAATATTTTAAAATCACATTTCAAGGGAAAGCATGATACTTATTGATTTTGAACTTACATGTTTATCTTATTATTAATCTTTTTAAGCTTATCCTATTTATATACTTAAAGATTTTGTCATCATCAAAAGGGAAAGATTGTTGATTCTGGTCTTGATTTTGATAATTGACAAAACACTATCTTGAGCTGACCTATCAAGTATCAACTTACCAGTCAAGTGTCGACTCATGAAGAAATCAAGTATCGACTCATGGAGAACTCAAGTGTCGACTCACCATATTCAAGTGTCGATACTTGGTGTAATGGCTAGTTTTTTATAAGTGTAGAATTGATTCCAACTTGCTTCAAATAGCTAATTTTTCATCTTCAATGGTCATCTATGATTTGGAGAGCTATATAAACACCAAAAATCAAATGGGAAAGCAATCCTTTGAGAGAAAAGTTCCATACACTTCCAGGATTCATTATTTTGAGTGGTTCAAGCCTTCAAGCTTCCAAGATTGAAAGAGAGCTTCCAAGTCCACATCTTCATCAACATTAAAAGGCTTTAATAAATTGAAGACAAGCTTCTTCAACATCTTTCAAGGGCTACAAAGAGATACTTGCTTTATTTTAGAAAATTTTATTATATTCTTTACTTTCATTCTTACATTATTGTATCAAGATTTTTGGTGAGCCTTGGAAAATCAAAGAGGTTGTTGGTTAGCTTTTGTGTAAAATTAACATAGGTTGTTGGTGATCCCGTAAAACCAACATAGGTTGTTGGTGATCCCGTAAAACCAACATAGGTTGTTGGTGAGCCCGTAAAATCATCGGAGGTTGTTGGTTAGTCTAAGTTATAAAACCAATAAGGGGTTTTGACTTGTGAGCCCGGAAAAATAAGTTAGGTTTGATTAATGAGCCCAGAAAACTAATCACTGTAATCTTGGTTGATTGTAGTGAATTCCCAAGGGGAAGCTTGGGGAGTAGATGTAGGTGCCTTGGAGTGCACCGAACTATTATATATTCTTGTATTTATGATTGCTCTTATTTATTGCTTATTTACTCTTGCATTCATTTTGTTAATTTCGTTGCATATTTTTATTAAGCACACAAACACTTTGGCAAAACATAAGCACTTGATTTGAATTGACACATACTTGTTTTATATCCATTGAAATAGTTCAAATAATTTTTAAAACCCAATTCAAACCCCCTTGGGTTGTATCATCACTAGGCAACACAGGAGAACCAAGCTTCGAGTTTAGATAAGAACTCAGCATTAGTAGTCTCTGAAGGAGCTAGCAACAGAAGGCAGAGTGACAGAGGATCACGAGGTAGGTGGTTCGGGTCAAAGGATGTAAACAAGATCAAGTACTACTAGTACAATAAGTTGGGTATCGTATCAGAGATTATCCATAACTCAAAGTTCGGATAAAGACTACTATGATGGTGGCTGATTATAGTGATAGTGATAAATACGATGATGCACTCATGGTATCTAATGAGATATCTCATTCTTTCTAATAGTGAATTCTAAATTCTACATGTTCCCATCATGTACGTTGCAGAGGAGCGTTGGCTCTCGGAGAGTAGAGAGCGTGCTATTTACTTACCAGATAGATCGAGTAATGCAATTAAAGATGAAGGGACAGTTATCTTAAAATTTCATGATTGAACATTGAGAAAACTGGACAAGGCCCAATACATATCCAGCTTCAGCAGGAACTAATCTCACTGAGTAAACTGGATCTAAAAGGCTATATGTAGAGAGCTAGTGATAGAATCCTAAAGGTTATCCATGGTAGTAGGATTGTCTTGCAAGGAAAAAAGCATGGAGGATACTACTTGATAAGGAATCCAGTGCGATATAGAATCTCTGATGTAGTCCAATATGAGATAGAGCTCTGGAAGCAAGTGGATCGGACATAAGATGAGAGACTTGGAAGGACATTAGATGATGTTGCATAGTGAAGTTCTTATTGCCATAGAAAACTTCTCCAAACAAGTCTCAAATTAAGGTAAACACAACATTTGATGGAGATAGAATCAAGTAGCCATCTTGATTTTCATGATTGCTCATCCATGAGTAGCAGGTATTTATCCCAAGACATGGGGGCGAGATCCTTCAAGAGCTTTTAAAGTTAGGTAGAGATTGGACATCGAGTCAAAGTAAAGGTTGTTGGGCTATGCCTTAAGCTCAGCTCGTAGTAGACCCAGACTTGTAACAAACCTAGGCCTGCATGAAGGTAGACCCACATGCCAACACACGAGCATGTGGCTTAGTGCCTATTGCAGTTCACTGTGGTCCATGGGGATGGTGTGGTCTAGTAGAGGGTTGGCATAGTCCACGGGGATGAATTTCGATCTTTATCAAGGTCTACAGGATATATGCACATGATTTGCATGATCAGATGGCTAAGAGTATTCCCAGGCAAGATCTGATGGTTCAGGGCAAGTCCGACTTTGATCCAATATGATGTGCAATGATTTTGGCATATCTAATAGCGATTGAATGGCTGGAAGCTTTTTTTGTGGTCAAATTGAGTTGGAAAAGAAATTGGAGTCTTTTTCTAATGCGATTTGAACCACTAGACTCCTATCGAAGTACTCTTTGATAAGGAGATGTCCCAGAGGTTATAAAGGGGGACAGACGGGTCAAGAACGAAGTGTGAGGATCCAAAGAGCTTTTAAGAGGTGTGGTAGCAATAGAGAAAGCCTGTAAGCTAGAGATCTCCTTGAGAGTCATGAGCTTTATGAAGAATTCATGACTTCTTGTTAAAAAAAATTATATGAGATTGAGAGTGCAAGTTTTTATCTTGTAAGTGATTATTTTTCTTATAGTAAAGTCTTGCATACCCTATTGATTGTATCTTTTATTTTATTTCTTCCTTTTCTATGGCATCAACAATGATATCATAATCTTGGAAACGAGAGTTTGTATTTTGCATGAGAAATTTTCTAATAAATGGTATCAATGCAGGTGGTACCACAACATAATTAATGCTACATTGATAAGCTTGTCAAAGTAAAGATGGTTTTTAACTTGAGTAATTGTTAAACTAAGGTGTTTTGTTACTTGACAAGAAACCTTAAGCTTGATATGCATTGGGTTGAAGTGTAAATCTTAACGTACCTGAGACCAACCCTAAGACCTAATGGTTTTATCATATTTTTATCACCTAAGCTTGGAGCTGATTTAACTTTCATTAGCTTGAGCAAGAAATAAAATTTAGATTCAAGGTCCAATATATTTGTATTTGGGAATAATAAAACCTAAATTGGAACCAAAGAAAGAAATAAAAACAAAAGATCCCAGTAACACCTTTAAGTTTCAACTGTAGCTTACTTCCATTAAAGAGCACTAAAGTAGAATTTCTTAATTGTAGAAATATGAAAGCATGTTTGATTGGAGTTAAGTTCTGAAATGGGAATGGGAACGATTAACTACTGTTCCAATTGTTCAATTGGAAGGAGAGTCATCCTGATTTTGATTCTAGATATAATTGAAAATATTCCAATTCTCTAAAACCTAATCCCAATTCTCCTCTAGCATTCAAATTTCAAATAGATTCTGATTATAGTCATGAATAAAATACAACCGGGAATGTGGACATTATGATTCTCATTCCAACCATTCCCATTTGATTATAGTCATGAACCAAATGCACATTAAAAGTTATCTCAAATTAGCATCAGATGACAAAAGAGATGGATTAAGCTAAGAGTTTTAGTTTCATGGTTTTAAGTATGGATCTTTTGTCATATACCTAGGTGTGCAAATTAAACGAACCAAGCCAAGTATTTGGTTGCTTGAAACAATGAAGGGAACTTTTCAGCTCTTGGAAGCAGAGGGAAAAAAGAGGAAAAATATCAACTTGGGAAGAAGATTATATGGAACGTGTTAAAACATATCCAGCAAGGAAATCATGTACATATTATACATATTAGAATAGTATACAAACCATATCCCTTATCATAATACATGCACCATTTGTTTTTATAATTATTCAAAGGTTTCAATTATTTTCTTGTTTGAATTTTGTAACCGATTATTTGACGGGTTTTGTTCGGGTGCTGCAAAAGATATTTTATTTTTTTATTATTTATCTATTTTTGTCTAGTGGACTAAATATGGACTACTTAAATGTTTACATGCTAAACTCGTAATATGCATGACTGGTGTTGATGCTAAATCCATGCTGACCGGATGGAGCGACCTACCTGCTAGTTCACCGTCGAAGGAGGCCTACAAAACAAATCCCCTTACCAAAATTTTTTCGATGGGGGATACTCCGATGCCAAAGTTAGCCAGAATTTAGGCAGCAGAATGGAGAACTTGAAAGAAGAAAGAAGCAAAAAAAATGGAAAGAGAAAGGATAGTGGGGTGGCGTTGAAAAAGCTAGTTGCAGACTGGCTCTAACTTGCCTGGAGTTGGCTTACTTCGAGTGTCCCCTCTTATCGATATTTATAGGCGTGAGTGCAACTACTTATGGTTATGGGAGTTAGTTAATGTAACTACCTCATAACAGTGAGTAGTGGCGGTCGGAAATTAGTTACACCATGGTTACTTAAGCCGGAGCTATCGACCATATGGGTGGTTATAACAACTAGAATAGCCTTTAACTATTTCAGGTTAAAAGGTTGTTCACATGTTTCAAATACACTCTCTTTAGGAGGGATCTAAAATGAGCCTAACTACCTCTTCGGACTGTCTTCCGTGGAATGGTACGAAGAGGTGTTAGTTATTTGCTTCAGATTATCTCCTTCGGAGTGAATTAGAAAATAAAGAATTACTTACTGTGGGGGCCAAAGGGATGAACAATACCTCCAAAAAGTATCTCCTTTGGACCAGGACGAGAACATAAAGCCGAATGAAATAGCTAACACCTCTTCATACCATTCTAAGGAAGACAGTTCGAAGAGGTAGTTAAGCTCATTTCGGATCCCTCCTAAATAGAGTGTATTTGAAACATGTGAACAACCTTTTAACCCGAAACAGTTAAAGGTTGTTCTGGTTGTTATAACTATCCACATGGTCGATAGCTCCGGCTTAAGTAACCATGGTGTAACTAATTTTCGACCGCCACTACTCACTATTATAAGGAAGTTACATTAACTAATTCCCATAACCGTAAGTAGTTGCACTCATGCCTACAAATATCGGTAAGAGGGGACACTCGAGGTAAGCGAACTCTAGGCAAGTTAGAGCCAGTCTGCAACTAGCTCTTTCAATGCCACCCCACTATCCTTTCTCTTTCCATTTTTTTTACTTCTTTCTTTTTTCAAGTTCTCCATTCTGCTGTCTAAATTCCGGATAACTTTAGCATCGGAGTGTCCCCCACTAGAGAAATTTCGATCAGGGAATTTGTTTTGCAGGCCTCCTTCGACGATGAACCAGCAGGCAGGTCGCTCCATCCGGTCAGCAGGGATTTAGCATCAATAGATTGGCACGCCAGGTAGGGAAGAATTTCCTCTAGTAAAGGAGAATCCTAGAAAAGGCGAGAATGGTGAAAGGAAAAATTCAAAATACTTCTACAGGCAGGGACCACCTTGCCCCTCAAGCGAGCAATCCTCCAACGAAAAATGATATGCCGCCTCCTATAATGATGGTGGGGCAATAGCAGTTCGAGGCCCTTTTAAATCGAGTTGATACCCTGACAGCTCTAGTTCAAACTCTTCAAGAAACTGTCATTCAAAGGCAGTGCCCTCCAACCACCTCTTAGCATAGTCATCGAGCTAGGGGAAGAGAAGATTGACACCGGGAATCCACTCCAAGTTCTTCATAAATCCGTTCTTCTCAAGAGCATTACGGCTCCCATCCAAGTAGGCATGTGGAGGATCATTATGGCATGAAAAGAACCAGACGTTCCCTTTCTATTTCTTTTGAAGATTCCATACTTGGAGGAGTCAGGCAAAGAGAGGTGAACTTCGATTTTGAATAAAAATTCAAATTACTAGAGTCACAGATAGCCAGGCTTGCTAATCAAAGGAGAGGTGATGAAGTTGTGAGTTTCAATTCTCAACCTCCTTTCTCCGATCGAATCATGGCCAAAGTCATCCCTCGACATTTTAAGATTCCACAACTAGAGGCTTATGACAGAACTTCCGATCCCCTTGATCATTTAGGAAGTTACAAAGCTCCCATGATGGTACAAGGGGCATATGATGCATTGTATTGCCTCGCTTTCCCTGCTACTTTAAGGAAAGCTACTCGAGTGTGGTATTCGAGCTTGTTGCCGGCACAATCCATTCTTTTGCTGAGTTGGAGCGGTTGTTTATTTCACATTTTAGAACATGTAAAAAGATGTCGTGCAACATAGATAGTTTGTTCCTCCTTCAATAGAATGAAGGAGAAAGTCTTAAGGAATTTGTTATCCAATTCAATTCAATCACTCTGGAGATCCCAGATCTCAATGAGCACGTAGCCATGTCAGCTTTAAAGAAAGGTCTTAGATCATCCAGGTTTACTTTCTTCCTAGATAAAAGATTCTCTATGAACTATGCCGAACTACTGGCAAGAGCTCAGAATTATGTCGCTGCTAAAGAGCAAGTGGCAAGTCGTCGACTTATTGAAGGAAGACACCCCTCTAAGAAAAAGAATATCAAGGAGTCAAGTGTGCCCACATCTTCCAATAATACTTCAATTCCCAGACGTAGTCCCAAGTCTAAACAACAAGGCAATCGGTTCGACACCTACACTCCCTTCAACCTCCCGAGAGAGAAGATTCTACTGGAAATAGAAAAAGAGAACTTCTTACAAAGGCCACGTCCCCTAAAAATCTCTGCTAAAGCAAGAGATAAGAATAAATATTGCTGATTCCATCAGGACCATGACCATAATACTGAGGAGTGTTTTCAACTCCGGGAAGCTATTGAGGATTGAATTAAAAGAGGATACCTAAGGAAGTATGTCAACCATTCGGAGCCTCAAGCCAAAGCAACTGTCCTTCAAAGAACTACTGATGAAGCCGAATTACCTCATCAAAGGCCAACCAATGGGAGGGTCGGCATGCTTCATCGGTCAATCGGCTGGAGGGATGAAGCTGGAGAAGATTACCCCAAGAGACTCAAAGGCAAAAAGTCCATCAGCTTTTTAGATGAGGATCTCCAAGGTATTTAGCTTCCATATGATGACCCTATTGTGGTCTCAGCTGTAATTGCAAAATATGATGTAAGGAGAATTTTGATAGATAATGGAAGTTTAGCCGACGTTTTGATGTATGATGCATTTCTTAGAATGGGCTTATCTGGAAGTGAGTTGCAAAGGTCTCCTATCCCTGTGACTGGGTTTGGAGGAAATCAAGTTGGGGTTGAAGGAGAAATAGCTTTGCCCATAACTCTTGGCACCGAACCATGCCAAAAAATACTTCCCATCAATTTCATAGTAGTGCAAACACCGTCAGCGTATAATACAATTTTGGGATGCCCAGCTCTAAATAAATTCTGATTCATGGTATCGACCTACCATCTCTTGGTACGATTTCCCATCAGGCATGGTATCGAAGAGGTGAGGGGGGATCAAAGGGTTGCTCTCAGTGCCTAATGATCTAGGATAAACAATCAGCTAATCCCTTAATACTTAATCAATTAGATCCAAGGGACAGAGCTGAAGACTGTGGAGAACCAATAGAAAGGACCCTCTCTGTGCCCTTGTTTGAAGATGACCCAATAAAGTTTGTACAAATTGGCAGTTTTCTAGATAAAGAGACAAAAGCAAAGCTGATTAGTTTCCTTCGAAGTGATGCTGATGTTTTTACCTGGACAGCTTCGGATATGCTCGAAATTCCATCTGAAGTAATTACACATCGACTGGAAGTTGCCTCAAACTACAAGCCAGATTAGTAGAAGAAGAGGAACTTTATGCCATAAAGGCAAAGGGTCATTGATGAAGAAGTCAACAAACTCCTTGAAGCCAAATTTATAAGAAAAGTACAATATCCAAATTGGTTGGCTAATACTGTGATGGTGAAAAAGCCTAATGGCAAGTGGAGGATCTGTATTGATTATACAGATCATAACAAGGCTTGTCCAAAAGATAGTTTTTCTTTATTGAAAATAAATCAGTTAGTGGACGCCACTGCTGGTCATCAGTTGTTGAGCTTCATGGATGCTTTCTCAGGATATAACCAAATCTGAATGGATCCTGAAGATGAAAAAAAAACTGCTTTCATCATAGAGAAAGGGCTTTACTGTTATAAGGTGATGCCATTTGGATTAAAAAATGCTAGGACAACTTTTCAAAGATTGATCAACAAAGTATTTAAGAATCAGATAGAGAAAAATATGGAAGCTTATGTTGATGATATGATTGTAAAGAATCTTCATAGGTCCGACCACATTGAAGACTTAAGGGAGACCTTTGATGCCCTTAGACATCATCAGATGAAGCTGAATTCGACTAAGTACACTTTTGATGTAACTTCAGGGAAGTTATTAGGATTTTTAGTCATCAAGCAAGGGATTGAGGTTAACCCAGAAAAAATTAAAACCATTCAGACCATGACACATCCCTTTTGCAAGAAAGAAGTGCAGCGGTTGACAGGAAGAATTACTTCTTTGAGTCAATTTATTTCCAGGTTAGCAGAAAGATGTCTTCCTTTTTTCAAAGTTCTTCGTCAAACTCAAAATTTTGAATGGTCAGAAGACTGCAGGATTGCTTTTGATAAGTTGAAGGAATACTTGGAAAACCCTCCTTTACTTTCTGAACCTTATGAAGGGGAAACTCTTTATTTATATATTTCTGCCGATGAAGCGGTTAGTTTAATACTTATTCAAAAAGATGCCAACCACTCATAGAAGCCGATCTACTACACTAGTAAAGTACTGCATGAGGTGGAAGTACGATATCCTAGAGTGCAAAAGCTCATTTTCTCCTTGGTGGTTGCGGCCAAACATTTGCGACCCTATTTCCAAGCTCATACCATTGTGGTTTTGTCGGATCAGCCCCTAAAGGCCATTCTATGCTGCCCTGATACTTTAGAAAGGATAGCTAAATGGCAATTAAATTGGAAGAATTTGACATTAACTTCCAACCTAGATCAGCAATTAAAGCACAAGTCTTGGCTGATTTTATAGCTGAATGCACTTGGGGATCAGATAAGAATCAACCGAGGACCGAAGAAGAAGAAACCACTAAAGAAAATCTGGAGCTCATATGGATGCTTCATGTGGATGGCACTTCCAACAGCAATGGCTATGGAATTGGTCTCATTTTGGCTAATCCGAATGGGCAAGTTATAGAATATGCTCTTCGTTTTTCTTTCAAAGCTTCAAATAATTAGGCACAATATGAAGCTCTCATTACTGGACTCAGAATCGCTCAGAAGCTAGAAATTAAAAAGATTAAAGTCTTTTCGGATTCATAGTTGGTGGTGAATCAAGTAAAAACCGAATTCGAAGATCGGAATCCCATCATGATTCAGTATCTGGAGAAGGTGCAACGTTTAATATCCCAGCTAGAATATTTTGAGATTGTTCATGTGCCTCGAACAGAAAATTCTTGGATTGATGCTCTTTCATTACTTGCAACCACTGCTCCAGACTCTCTCAGCCATACATATATGGAATATCTTGACGGCCCCAGCATATCCAAATCCATAGCGGAAGTATATCCAATTGAACGTGAGCCTTCATGGATGGACCCCATCCTTAAATTTTTAAATGAAGGCACATTACCTGAAAACAAGCTTGAAGCTAAATGACTTCGTTGGATTGCTTCCCAGTTGTGATATTAGATGGGACTCTATATAAAAGATCCTTTACACAACCTTTGTTGAAATGCCTGGGACCTTCAGATGCCGATTATGCTCTCAGGGAAGTGCATGAAGGTATATATGGAGATCATCTGGGGGGCAGATCCTTAGCTTACAAAATAATTCACCAAGGCTATTATTGGTCGACCATTCAAAAGGATTCTAGAGAATTTGTACAAAGATGTGATCAGTGTCAGAGATATTCTAATGTACAAAGATGGCCTGCAAGTCATTGACCCCGTTGACAGCTCTTTGGCTTTTGCTCAATGGGGAATAGATATTCTTGATCCATTTTCTCCAGCTTCTGAACAACGAAAATTTCTTATAGTAGCAATTGACTACTTCACTAAGTGGGTTGAAGCTGAACCACTGGCACAAATTACTGAGGCAAAGGTTGAAAATTTCGTAAGAAACTTTATTATTTTCTATTTTGGGATTTCTTATACCATCATTATAGATAACGGAAGGCAATTTGACAATCCGAAGTTCAAAAGCTTCTGTATACAATATCATATACTCTATAAGCTAACTTCTATAGCTTATCCTCAATCTAATGGAGAAGCCGAAGTAACCAACAAAACTATACTTCATGGCCTCAAAACCAGATTAAATAATGCAAAGGGACTATGGGCTGATGAGTTGAATTCAGTTCTCTAGGCATACCGAACTACTCCTAGAGCAGCCATTAGTGAATCTCCATTTCACTTAGCTTATGGCACTGAGGCGGTCCTTCCTATAGAAGTTTCTTTACAATCTCTATGGATTGACCATTACAGAGAACCTGAAAACTCAGAGCGCCAAAGAGTTGATCTAGATTTATTACAAGGTATTCGGATCCATGCTCAGCTGAAGATGGCCACATATCACCAAAAGATTACCAAGTATTACAACTCTCACGTGAAAGAACAAATTTTTTGTCCTGAGGATTTGGTTTCGCGAAGATCTGAAGTATCCAAGCCAACCGAACAAAGAAAACTTTCTCCTATATAGGAAAGCCCCTATCAGATCAAAGAAGTCATCCATCCTAAAACTTACTGACTTGAAACTTTAGAAGGTACTTTGTTTCCTTGTCCTTGGAATGTAGAAAATCTTCATAAATATTATCAATAAAAATTTCTATTCAAGCTTATATTGATGTATCAAGATAGATCTAATCAGCCTATCTTAATCTTTATCAAAAGGCATAAGGATGATCTATATGATCTACCCTATGAAGTGTCGAGTGGGCTTAATCAGCCTATCTTAATCTTCATTAAAAGGCATAAGGATGATCTACGTGATTTACCCTACGAAGTGCCGAGTGGGCTTGATCAGCCTATCTTAATCTTCATTAAAAGGTATAAGGAAGATCTACGTGATCTACACTATGAAGTGCCGAGTAGGCTTGATCAGCCTATCTTAATTTTTATTAAAAGGTATAAGGATGATTTATGTGATTTACCCTATGAAGTATTGAGTGGACTTGATCAGCCTATCTTAATATTTATTAAAAGGCATAAGGGTGATCTATATGATCTACCCTACGAAGTACCGAGGTGGGCTTGATTAGCCTGTCTTAATCTTTATCAAAGGGTATAAGGATGATTCATGTGATCTATCCAATGAAATATCATGGAAGGCTTAACCAGCATGTTTCATTCTCTGTAAAGAACATAAATGACCTACGCGGTCTATTCTACAACAAATTCGATGAAGTACAAAGTAAATTCAGCAACATGTCAAAGAATATCCCCTCAGTATGTATGTTGTCTTTTATCAGCAATGATCTTTTGGAAAAAAGAGAATGGTTATATATATCAAATTCTCTTATTTGGAATATTAATAGTAGAATTATTCAAAATTTGGTTTTCTATTCAACCAGTTATGTTGTGTAACCTAAAGAATCCAAATTCTGGATTCGAGAGGATCGCCTATCCGTTAAACTAATTTGTGGCTCTTCAAATCCGAAGACTTGGTATTATTCAAAATTTGAAGTCTTGGTATTATTTCAAGTCCGAAGACTTGGTATTATTTTGAGTCCGAAAATTTAGCATTATCTTTAAATTTGAAGACTTGGTATTTTTCAAAATTTAAAGCTTTGTATTATTTCAAGTCCGAAGACTTGGTATTATTTGAATTTGAAGTCTTAGAGTTATTTTCAAATCCTAAGACTTTATCCTTGGATGAATTTTCATTCGAAGATTTAAGATGAAAGTTGATACATTTACCAGAAAAATCATTTATTCATAAATTCGTTATGACAAATAAGGTTATCATTCGGTATTTTACCTCCGACGAGTTTATACTTGGTGAATATTTCATTGAAGCATAATTCATTAAAAGTTCTATTCATAAAAGGTAGCACATGTACATTGTCTTTCAAAAAAAAAAAAAAAAATCCTACCGGTTGGCTTTAGCTTGAGTATCTTCAGCTTGAGTGAGGTCGATTGGGTCAGCAACCATTGTTATTTCTTCTTCAGCTACTTCTTTGGTTGCGACATGATCTCTTTAGAAGGACCTTTTGGTGATCCAGGCTCTCCTGTTTCTTCAAGGTTAAAAAACTGAACACTTGAAATATCAATATTTGGATAAAGATTCTGCACTTCTTTTACCCCATCATTGAAACCCGCTTAATAGCTGAAGGTTCTAGCTTTATTAGTTCTTCATCAAACATCGAAAACTTCTTATAGCCCTCGACCGCCTTATTTACTTGATCTTTCAAGCTTTTTATTTCTTCAGCCGATACTTCAGCTCTCTTGACCGCTTCATCGACCCTTTTGACTGCTTCATCGACCTTTTTGATCGCCTCTTCAGTCTTCTACTGAGCTTCTCTGGCTGAATATTCCAAAGAATGAATCTTTTTCTTCTTCTTCTTAAGCTTTGCTTCTTATTTAGAATTCTTTAATTGAGCCTTCTCTAGTTCGGCTTTCAGATTCTGAACTGTAGCATCGCTTTGAGCAAGTTTTTTCTCCATGGCCTGCTTCAACTCATCGGCCACTTCTTTCTCGGTCTTGGCCATTTGGAGTTTTTCTTTCATACCCTTATGGTAGTCTCTAAATTCGATATGCTCTCTTTCATAAGGGGGATGTCATGAACCAACTGCGTTGATCATACGGAGTATAAAGTTAGTGAAATTGAACATTATATGAAAAGAAAGAAAAGAAGAAAATATGTTCACCTTCAGCATGGATGAAAAAGCTAAATCAGATATGTCTTCGATGCATCAGGTTTTGTTGACTTCCCAATCCCGAGGAAGGAGAGTATGCTTCAGTATTTCTTTAGCCAATTCGGGGTTTACCAAACCCCATCCATCAGAGAAGGTTGAAAAGTCTACATGATATTCTCAATCCGTTAAAGCGTTCCTTCCTAAACCCTCTTTAGTTTAAGGAGCTTTTCCTTTTGACTTTCTCTTGTCCTTTGGAGAGGCAAGGAGCGGCTCTCCAATAGTCGGAGTTGGAATGGGTCATTCTGGAGAAGATGACGGCGATGAGCTCCTTGGAGGAAGTTCCATTAAAAAAACATTGTCTTCGTCAGATGTAACCCTTATCAGAGTTCTATTGGAAGCCTCTTCAGCCCTAGCCTTCGTTTGGGCTTCGGTTTCCTTTTGTTAAGTCAGCACTGGTCATTTTCTAAATGCCTGACAAAGTCTTTCAAGGTTAGGCTTCATCGGCTCAGCTGCAATCAAAGAAGAAGAATTCTTAGAGCAATTATCAGAAAAACCTAATAAATTTTGGAAAAAGAGCTAAAGCCGACTACTTCTATACCTAATGTTGAAAGCTCACTGATATGAGCGAGGTGAAGGTTCTATTCCCTTAATAGTTCTTTAGCCAGAGAAACTCCTGGACTTGATAGTATCTCGAAGTCCTTTTGATCAGCCTTTAAGACTTTCTTTCCAGCATTTGCATCTAAACGTGGAGTCTTCCATTCAATGTTAAAACCCTAGAAAGGATAATAGATAAAGAAGAAGCAGGGTTTCCACCAATGTATAGCACTGGGAGTTCCTTTAATTAGTCTACGGCCTGGACGAGGACTGATGACCCACCATCCTTCACCATGAAAGTCTTTTTACAGTATAAAAAGGAAGGTAAATAAAGAAGTTATAGGCTCTACATTTTGGAGTTTGCAAAGGACTAGGAACCCACAAATATTTCTGAAGCTACTCGGAGTCAATTGTGCTGGGACTACTTGGTAAAGATTAAAAATTTTCACAAAAAAAGAAGAAGAGGAAATCTAAGCCCAGCTTTCAAGTGGTCTTCACATATGGTAATTGCCCTAGGAGGAGGATGAGTAATCCTCTCATCTAGAGTGGGAACAAATGATTTAAAGGTCCTGGGAATGTTATAATGATTCATAAGACTCTCTACCCTAGTGAAAGACAAGGAACCAACAACAGTTCCTTGGAAAAGTTCAAAACCTTTTCTTTTGACGGGACCCCCACTCCCAGATGGTTCACCTCTCGTGGGACCTTTACTAATGGTTGGACGATCTAACGATTCAGACATCATGAAAGGAAAAAGAAAAAGACCCCTACCTCCAGGTAAAAATAAGATAACTTGCTGAAGGAGATTAATGGTGCAGGACTGGAGGGGGAAGAAGAAGGTTTCAGAGAATGCGGAAGTTCGTTCTGTGGAGATGCCCCTTTTTTATGGATGGGATGATAGGGTTTTTTCTTTCTCTCTCTGAGAAAACTGATGATCTTCTTGATCGTGCAGCGTATCGGCGATGTTGATCATGGGTATGAATTACTAAGGGATGTCAATAAATGGGTTGTCAGTTACGATCCACAAGAAATGCCATCGACGGCTAGGATGAGTTTTCAGTATGATAACTGAGGCTCACGATGCCACCAAGTGTGCTTTCTTGATCAAACAAAAATCCCACAAAAGTCTCTTTAATAAAAGGATCGATCAGATTTTTAAGTCTGCACCATCTTTTTGAAGCATCAATGAGGGGTTGACACCTGTCCTTGGCACGATCTCCAAACCGTATATCGGTTATTCTAAATATCAAAATCGGAGATCCGCCATCATTGATTATTTTCTTTTCATTCATAAGCGACAAACTCTACTTACTCCCATTTTTTAAAATAAAGTTATTTCAAAATTGGGAGTGGAGGGCAGCTATTGTGATAATCCAGTTTAATATAAAATAATTGCCGGTCCATCAGTTGGGTCGATTTTATTTTTGGCCCATTAAATAGATTAATGCACCTGAAGATGATATTTAACAAGGACTACAATCCATCTCAACGAAAATAATATATTATTAATTCATTAATATATACCTTATTATTTCATTCAGCATATGTCATCACCCTGATCCGAAGAGGCTACCTTATTATTTCATTCAGCTTATATCATCAGCCTGATCCAAAGAGGCTACCTTATTATTTCATTCAGCTTATGTCATTAGCCTGATCTGAAGAGGCAATCTTATTGTTTCATTCAGCTTATGTCATCAGCCTGATCCGAAGAGGCTACCTTATTGTTTTATTCAGCTTATATCATCAGCCTGATTCGAAGAGGCTACCTTATTATCTCATTCAGCTTATGTCATCAACCTGATCCAAAGAGACTACCTTATTGTTTTATTCAGCTTATATCATCAGCCTGATCTGAAGAGGCTACTTTATTATCTCATTCAGCTTATGTCATCAGCCTGATCCGAAGAGACTACCTTATTATCTCATTCAGCTTATATCATCAGCCTCATCTAAAGAGGATACCTTAATTGTTTAAATCGACTTTATATCTTCAGCATGGTTCGAAGAGGATATTTTTGGAATATATTATTATTTCATTTGGCTTTATGTTTTCGGCCTGGTCCAAAGGAGATACTTTTTGGAGTTATTGTTCATCCCTTCGGCCCCCACGGTAAGTAATATTTTATTTTCTAATTCACTCCGAAGGAGATAAATCCGAAGCAAATAGCTAACACCTCTTCATACCATTCCAAGGAAGACAGTCCGAAGAGGTAGTTAGGCTCATTTCGAATCCCTCCTAAAGAGTGTATTTGAAACATGTGAATAACCTTGTAACCCGAAACAGTTAAAGGCTGTTCTGGTTGTTATAACTACCCACATGGTCGATAGCTCGGGCTTAAGTAATCATTGTGTAACTAATTTTCGACCGCCACTACTCATTGTTATGAGAAAGTTATATTAACTAATTCCCATAACCGTAAGTAGTTGCACTCATGCCTATAAATTTCGATAAGAGGGGACACTCGAGGTAAGCCAACTCTGGACAAGTTAGAGCCAGTCTGCAACTAGAACTTTCAACGACACCCCACTATCCTTTCTCTTTTTATTTTTTTCACTTCTTTCTTCTTTCAAGTTCTCCATTCTGCTGCCTAAATTCTGGCTAACTTTGGCATTGGAGTGTCCTCCACCGGAAAAATTTCGGTCAGGAGATTTGTTTTGCAGGTCACCTTCGACGGTGAACCAGCAGGCAAGTCGCTCCATCCGGTCAGCAAGAATTTAGCATCAATAACTGGTAAAGTAAATATTTCAAAAATTAAAGTTACTTC
Organism: Areca catechu; assembly: GCA_021397845.1. Taxonomy (NCBI): domain Eukaryota; kingdom Viridiplantae; phylum Streptophyta; class Magnoliopsida; order Arecales; family Arecaceae; genus Areca; species Areca catechu. The sequence continues at coordinate 147,693,234 of CM038039.1, read as the reverse complement.
AATATTGAAATGAATATTTATTTTCAAAAGTCTTTATCATGGCTGAGTTGCCATTGAAAGTTGAGGAGCCATCGGGAGGGGGGACAAGGAGCCATGGGTGGAGGAGGACCTGGGATCTTTGCTAAGGGCAAAAGGGCACCGAGTGGTTGTCATTGAGGATAGAAGAGAAAAAAAAATCGAGAAGGAGAGATGGGCGGAGGAGGAGGATGGGTGCCACAACATAAAGATAAGGGGCAAGAAGTTACATAAAAAAATTTAAAAAATAAAAATATAGAAATAGTGATGCTATAATATATTAAAAAAAAAAATTATAATAAAATATTATAAAGGAGCACCGTTCTAAAAGTCTTGTTTAATTAGTTTCTAATTTTATTTAAATTAAAATAAATTACTAAATAGATAATGAATTTGGAATTATGACTACAAACTTTACCAAGAAAACTAACAAACCAGGAGGTAATGTCAAGCTTTTTTGTCTACTCGCGTAGGCATGCATGGTCCCTTTACATGGACATCCCATGAGGCCATTCTGCAAGTGGACGTATGTCATCATTGCCCCATGTGAGACCATCTCAAGGATGTTTCATGCCAAGCCAAAAAGAAGATGCCAAAAATCACCTGCTAGATCTTTGCCAAAGAAAAACTTTAGTAAAAAAAACAATCACCTACTAGATCGCCGTCCATTTCATTAGTCTGATATGAAAATGATTATTGATTGAGTAGTAGATGGGCTGGACTGGCATCACCGACGAGGTTACGTAGTACATAAATTCTTGACATCAGATACATTGATCGGTGATCAGATAGGTAATGGTTAGCCCACATCATTTATTTATATGACTAATGTGCTTTTGATATAGGGAAACTAATCCTCTGAAGCATAGCTAAAACAAACAAGTTCGGCATTTGAAAAGATTAGGTATAATGATTCTAGTTTTTCAAAAAATAAATTAAAAAAAATATTTATAAATTTATTTATGTACAAAGTATAAGAAAGGTGAGGGTAGTAAATGATCGCAAATAAAAGAATTATCAGTAATAATGTATTGTCTCATTTATTTGTAACATATAAAATTTTTTAAAGTAGTTATGAATAATTATGAATAAATTATAAAATTAATGCACAACTCAAAAATATGAAGAATATATTGCAGCTATGTTCATTCAAAACATTTATCCTCATCTATAGGTAATTTTTTGTTGAGCCAGATCTATCATCAAGTTGACTGGTTCAACATTGAATCAACGTAGATAAATATGTATATATGGAAAAAAATTATTGATTAGATCACATAAATTTTAAGCCATCCAATAAAATATTTATTGTGTCCAGATTACTACGACGCTCGAGCTTGGATCGGGTTTGCTGGAGTCGAGTTCGGTAGATTGATTTAGCCCTTCTTCAATGCTTGATGGAATTCTTGGCCAGCCGAATCGATCTCTCAATCCTGCAAAGAAGTCCTCTCACTGGGATGATTCCGGTGGGGAAACACTCTGACGCTCAAGTTAGACATAGAGTATAGACTAAAACAGATTAGGTCTGAGGGAAAGCAAAGCAGAGGGTGTTAAGGAGTCTCTCTGTTTCGAATTGGACTTACCTCCATATGCCCCTCACTCACCGGTATTTATAGGCTGCGATCCTAACCGAATCCAGCTAAGAAAACCGTAAATGGTTCATTAGAGGACTAGCACGTGCAATGATCGTTATCCGTTATAGTCCTCACGGTTTACCTTCTTTGGCCAATCCGTCAGATTGATCGACATAGCATCAGGGTTGACTTATTAGGTCAGCCCCAAACATTAGTTAGCTGCTCCTCTGAGTCAGTCCAAATAATAAATTCATTTAGGGTATCGATCAGCTTCATACCTCTTGGGCATTGATCGGCTTCGTGCCTTCATCGATCAGCTTTGTGCCTCTTAGGCATCGATCGGCTTTATTCCTCCATCGATCGGCTTTGTGCCTCTTGGGCATCGATCAACTTTATGCCTACATCGATCGGCTTTGTGCCTCTTAGGCATCGATCAGCTTTATGCCCCCATTGATCGGTTTTGTATCTCTTGGACATCGATCGGCTTTATGCCTCCATCGATCGGCTTTGTGCTTCTTGGGCATCGATCAGCTTTATGCCTACATCGATCGGCTTTGTGCCTCTTGGGCATCGATCAGCTTTATGCCCCCATTGATCGGCTTTGTATCTCTTGGACATCGATCGGCTTTATGCCTCCATCGATCGGCATTATACCTCTTGGGCATTTGATCAGCTTCATGCCTTTATCAGTCGGCTTCAAGCCTCGGACTTGATCGACCAAGTCTACTTCTCATCAAATCAACATAAGTAGGTTAAATCTGTCACATCCCAACACTAGTCCCCCTGCTTCTGAATTCATTAAATAAATATCAGAAGCTGTCAGAAGCTTTTTTCGTCTTTTTCTTCTTCTTTCTCTCTATTTTTTTTTTAAACTAATGCTCTTATCCTCGAGCAGTGCATTGCAACGATGTGTCGATCTCCAATAGGATGAGTGGTTATAGAAACTGATAGCCATATCCTTCTATCATCATTGTTATTTTTGAAATTTGCAAAGGCTGAAGGGTCATCATCAACGAATAAATGCGAATGTCTCGTCATCGATTCATCCACCGTCAGATCTCGAGCAGTCGCTTCGATTTCCCGAAGGACCGTATCTTTTTATCGGATATCATGGACAGGTGGCATGATCAGAGTTAATCTCGATGTTCGAGAAAAAATCTTAACCACTGAGTACCATTAGATAAGCATCATCTCTTCTAGGCAAATAGTTTTTCTATCATTCTAGTTTCTTCTTCTTAGGAGCAGAGAATCCCATCAGGTCGGCCTCTCTTTTTCTTCTTTCTACTCCAAATTGCTCTTTCTTTTGTTCATTACCTTTCCATGGCAAGGATCTTAGAGATCGAATGCACCAATGAACAGCCCGAAAATTCTAGTACTCAAAGGAAAAAGAACCAAGCTGAGTCGGTTAGAATAGATGCCATAAAGACCACCTTGACGGAGCATAGGGTTCTTACTTTGAAGAAATATTATAACATTTCCGATGAATTTATAGCAATTACCCCAAATCCCAAAAAGCAGATTGATCAACCCCCTCCAGGTAGCCTGACTGTTTACGAAGAATACCTAAGAGCTGGTCTTAGGTTTCCACTTCATCCCTTCTTTCTCAAAATTTTCTAGTTATATCATATGCTTCCGGCCCAATTGACTCCAAACAGCATTTGAATAATCTGTGCCTTCCTAATTCTTTGTAATGATGCTGATATAGTTCCTCGGACTTCTCTTTTCACTTCTTTGTTTGTAATAAAGCGAGACTTTCATGGCCATAGATGGTGGGTGATCAACCCATGCCATGGTCAGAAGTTTATCGTGGGGCTTCCTTCGGCCATTCATGGCTGGAAGCCTTGTTTCTTCTATATAGTTTCTAAGATCCCTTGGAATTTTAGTACCAGTCGTAGGGAACCCCGAACAACTCCAAATGATAGTATAAAGGTTTTGACAGATGACAAAGAGGATTATGAGAAGCTCACGGGGATGGAAATTCTCTCGATAAAGGAACTCCTCAACGAGGAAGGGCTATTTTCGACTGCGATCAGCCCTAACCCCTAGGTATCCCATCGTAGGCATCATTCTTTCATTTAACTTCCGATGTTTTAATGCTAACATCTGATTTTTCGGATCATGCAGATTCATCAATCATGGTGGATGTCTAGAGGCTTCGAAAAATGTCAAAGAAAAGGAAAATCATGGCCACTCCACCTGACCAAAAAGAAAGATAAGCCAATAAGCCTAAGAAAACATAGCCAACTGTTCCATCGTACGGCTCTACCTGAGAGATTTTGAAGTAATGAGGAATCCTTTCCTCCATTATTTTCTTGGAAAAGGGAGGCAAGATGTCATAAGTTGGAATAGCATCTTCTGTCTTCCTCTGCTCACCAAGTTTGGTGATTTGTAGTTCTATCTTCCTAAATTTTTCTCAAAGTTGCCAACTCTTCCAAGATCTGGAGCTAGAGTACTATCAAGAGTTGATTCACTAGAAGAAGTTGAGTAAGATCGAGGATGCTTCCCTCTATCCCGCTTCTTGATATGACGGCGAGGATGGAGAGATGTTGTCCTGAAGAATGTTGACAGGGCGAATGTCGACTTGGACCCTGACGTCTACTTTCATGGAGAGAAGATTGTCAGCTACTCCTTAAAGCAGCAAGTCATGACGGTCCGCTTGCAGCCATTTCTTGAAGATTTTGGACCGCTGCAGTGAGCACCTCCACTTTATTCAAAAGAATACCCAACTGTCCTTGATCCATATTACCAGTAGGAACAACGCCTGTTCCATCCAAAATTGGATCATTCTCCCTTGGAGAATGATGAACTTCATCAACAGGAAGATTTAGGATCCTATCCTTTACCATGTTTCCTTTCAGATTCTTGAGAAAATATCTCGTCGAGACCCCTACCTGGCGTGCCAATCTATTGTATCCAAATTACTGCGACGCTCGAGCTTGGATCGGGTTCGCTGGAGTCGAGTTCGGTAGATTGATTTAGCCCTTCTTCGATGCTTGATAGAATTCTTGGCCAGCCGAATCGATCTCCCAATCCTGCAAACAAGTCCTCTCACCGGGATGATTCCAGTGGGGGAACACTCCAACGCTCAAGTTAGACACAGAGTATAGACTAAAACATATTAGGTCTGAGGGAAAGCAAAAGCAGAGGGTGTTAAGGAGTCTCTCTGTTTCGAATTGGACTTATCTCCAGATGCCCCTCACTCATTGGTATTTATAGGTTGCGATCCTAACCGAATCCAGCTAAGAAAACTGTAAACGGTTAGTTCGTTAGAGGACTAGCACGTGCAATGATCGTTATCCGTTATAGTCCTCACGGTTTACCTTCTTTGACCAATCTGTCATATTGATCGACATAACATCAGGGTTGACTTATTAGGTCAGTCCCAAACATCAATTAGCTGCTCCTTTGAGTCGGTCCAAATAATAAATTCCTTTAAAGTATCGATCAGCTTCATACCTCTTGGACATCGATCGGCTTCGTGCCTCCATCGATCGGCTTTGTGCCCCTTGGGCATTAATTGGCTTTATGCCTCCATCAATCGACTTCGTGCATCTTGGGCTTCGATTGGCTTTATGCCTCCATCGATCGGCATTATGCCTCTTGAGCATTTGATCAGCTTCATGCCTTTATCAATCGGCTTCAAGCTTCGGACTTGATCGACCAAGTCCATTTCTCATCAAATCAACATAAGTAGGTTAAATCTGTCACATCCCAATAATATTATTATATTATTTGATAAAATAAAAAAATATTTTAACAAAAATTGAATTGAACATGATTAATCTCAGTTACTATATTTTGTTTTTATTTATATTTTTAATCAAATAAAAAAAATAAAATTTTAAATCACCAAAAATGATTCAAAATTCACGTGGTTAAACCGTCTCAATCAATAAACGTTCCCTTTTTCATCCCGCATGTTCGTTCTTCACGGATGGAGTAGTCCATCGGCTGAACGGTGGGCATGATCCAACCAATACTACTCTTCCCCTGCGGCACATCCGATTGGAATAAAAAAAAATACAAAAAGGGTAAGAAAAGTTAGCAAGAAGACGAAGAAAGGTGGATTCCCCACGACTTGTCGGGATAAAAGCGGCTTGGTGTTATCCCTTTCCCTTCCCCGTTTCTTTGTTAGAGTCTTCTTTTTACCAACGGTGGGGTGGTTGTACGAGAGGACGACGAAACGTGGGGTAAAGTTTGGAGATACCGGTTAAAGAAGAGGGAGAAAGGGAGGGAGACCAACCAAATGGCCCATCTGGAGGCCTCCGAAATCTCCATTCCTGCTCTCCCCGCCGCCCTCCTCCCAATCCCTCCTCTCTCTTCTCTCGTTGGTTTCGAATCCCCTGCTCTTCTTCTCGGCAGATGAAGTACCGGTTCCTCCTCCGCAAGCTCAGGGATTCGCTCCTCCCGTGGCGTCGCGTCTCTCGTGCAGGTCCGACTCCTTTTGCTGCGTTTCTTAACCACGAGCTCGAATTTTATGTAAAGTTTGCAAATTTCGTTAATCTGTGGTTCCAGTTGGTTGCTATTTTTCAGGAAACATCACCATCCGCGCTGTATATAGAAAAAAAAAAAAAATTGCTCTTTCTCAAGTTTAATGTGTCTTTGATAGTGTGCCTACCGTATTTGATTATATGTTTTTGATAACTCGGTTGTTGATGGGATGGGAAGGAAGTTGACTTCTTGGAGATAATGCTTCCTTTCTATTGGGCACTGACCAAATTCATATACAGTTTTTAAGATTAATAATTCGATATGCTAATGGTTTTTCTGAACTTCGCTAGAAGTATTGGTAATTAGATTCGAGCTGCTTGTAAAATTTTCTTCCGGTGTCCAACTCACCAATGTTTACTAATGACTTGGACCTGGTTAGACTGAAAGGTCCAAGTCAGGGAAAGACACTAAATTCAGGCAGGAATGAGGAGAGGATACTGAGGATATACCTGAAGAAATTGTTTTCTATGAAAAGAATAATATCTTTTGCACATTGATCATATACAACATATAGTGTTATAGTGGTGAATTTCTGTTTTGATGGAATGATAGTGACAGTAGTTGTTAATTTGACAAATGGCTTAGTATAATTTGAAGCATTTAATAGCCACAGAAAAAGAAGGATTTTCCAAGATAAATTGGAAGGAAGATTAAGTGAGTTGGAACATGTTCTGTACCTTTTATTGAACATCCAATGGTAATTACCAAGAAGAGAAGAGGCGTTGCTGTTCATTGTATATGCTTATTAACATAAGTTAATATGTAAGGACTGTATATTCTTGATTACGTTAATTTCTATGGTTTTTATGGAACATTTATGGGACCTATTTATAGCAAGTATTATATATATTTGTGGATACATCCCGAAGATATCATGTTTGACACATATTGATAAGTTGGATGCATGTTAAACACTCTTGATACCAACCAGATTCTTTTGTTGGAGAACTAAAGATTACCAAACATTGGTCAAAAGTTGAACTCTTCCAACATTAACTCCAATTTAAAGTAATTAGATCATAAGTGGGTCACTGTTGTTTATTAAGGTTGTTTGGTAATAAGCATTAAAAAAAGAAAACTTTGCATAATGCCATATTACACATGCCCTTAAGATAGTTTCAGACAGGGAACCCGGAACCGTCCCGTACTGCCCAGTACGGGGTGTTCCGCACCGTATTGGCCAACGGCTCAGCCATATAAAAGGTTCGGCTCCCGGACCGTTAATAAAATAAAAAAAAAAATATTTCCATACCGCCCGGTACACTCCGGTACAGGCTCGGTTCGGGTCCGGTTCAGCTTTGATTCAGCAATTTTTGCTTAAGAATGGGGAGAAAGCCTTTTTTCCTCATTTTTTATTACTGGTACCTTTACCGGTACGGTACGTTACGTACCGTCCGGTACACTCCGGTTCGGGTTCGTTTGGCTCGGTTCGGGTCCGGTTCAACTTTGGTTCAGGAATTTTTGCTTGAGAAGGGGGAGAAAGACTTTTTTTTTTTCCCATTTTTTATTACCGGTACCTTTATCGGTAGGTATGGTACGGACCGTACTGTACCACACCGTCTGCTGACCGGTACGATCCCCGGTGCTGTTCAGCGATCCTTGGTTTCAGAGATTTTATGAGAAAGTAATTCAATAAGATTTCTACTGGTATGACATATGACACAAACATTTGCTTTTGCTAAAGCATATGTCATCTTTGGAGCTGATACTCTGTAGATGTTGTAAAATGTAGCACAGAGTGATCATATATGTGTATCATTATTTATCCTTGTGACCACTGTTTGAGATTTCAGTGAGTGAATGCATCATTAACTGACTAACTTAGACCTTTCATCTGACACATCAAACAAGTTAAAATCATCGAAATGTTTGAAAGCAAGGGTGACATCATAAATTTATCAATGATTGACATGCTAGTAATAATGAAACATTGTTAGGTTTTCATAAATGGTTAGCCACCTTGGCATATATTAATATAACAATTCTAATATCAAGATATAAAATTTAGATGGAACTATGCTTCTGCATTTGACCATATCTCTTCTCCTCTTGACATATCCAACACTTGAATATGCATCTGGGCATGTCTATGTTTTACATCCATGCATCACTGGTTAAAATACATAGTTACCTTCTTCAACCTTTTCTTGAAATACAAAAAACAAATTTTTGGGTCTTTTATTATTATATCTGATGTGGATTGATGTTACTTTACATCATAACCCCCAAGCACTCAAACCATGCGATCAAAACATACCTTATGAGGCACCAAAATGAACACTGTATGCCCATCCGAATCCATCTGGATTTATAAGCCTTCTTCCTACCTACTGTTCCATTTATTAATAGACCTTGAACTACAAAACCAATTTGCCGGGACTTTTAGGGCCTCTCGCGAAGGATGCCTATCTTGTATGTTGTGTAAACCTCACACTGGTCTAAGGCAGGAACAATTCAGTGACCTGAAGAGTTGAAATTGTGGTTGGAGATTCCTTGAAGCAATCTTGAAAAAGACAGGGAACTTATGTTCCTTCTTGAAGGTTATATGTCACATCCCCATATTTTTCAAGGTTATTTACTCTAAGGAATCTGCAATCACAGCTAGAACTTATCTCCCTGTCTACCAATTCTTAGCTTAAAACCTGGAAACATGGTTTATCAAATGCATAAAATAAGCAGAAATTCAAACAAGCCCTTAGACTTAACCATATCCAAGTTTAATGCCATTTTCTAGACTTACAACCACCAAAAGTTTTTGTGCAAGACACATGCGTTTGGGAATGGTTTCAAGTGTCAACCAACATGCACCATGGCAGACCAATATAAATAGCTAGCATGAGTCATTGGATGTAATCTACTATTTCCAAACTGTTTACATGCTTAAAATTTTATAGTTTGGAGAGTCCTAGTCTATACATAAAGTGGCCACAAAAAAACATGTATTATTTTGTATAACATAAACTGTAACTACCCCCTTTTTTTTTTTTTTTTTGATTATTTGATGCACAGGTTAGGTGTCTCCAATTCACATGATTTTTAGTATATAAATAGTTTAGAGGAGTAGATCATCTCCAATATCTTGGGTCATCATTGTGGGACCTTTCGTGTCCATTCAAGACTTGACTAGATCTGAGCACATATTGACTCAAGTTTAGCCAAGTCAATCTCTCTCTCTCTCTCTCTCTCTCTCTATATATATATATATATATATATATATATATTCTTTTGTAGGAGTAGGATGACATGAATACTGGACCTTCACCCAAATCCTTTGTTTGAGGTGACCTACTTCATTTTCCTTCATTTATCCATGATTTTAATCTTTCTACGTCTAAGACATTCCATTTCAAAGTTTCTAGATCAGTAACCTGCCTAAGATCAGATAATAAAAGTCATCAACACAGTTCAACCTCCATTTTTTGAGCTCCTTTTTCTTCATCATATACACTCTCTGACTTTGATACATATCAAATATATTCTTTCTTCAAACTGAAAGATGAAAATTTGAGGAAGAGCATTGAAGATTAGTGAAGAGACAAATATAGAACATGGATGGTATTATATTAAAATATCATTAATGTAGAGATTGATGGCAGTGAATCATTTATTTGATTGTCAGAGAGTTCCTTCTGTGAATTGTTTTCTCTTATGCAAGTTTTTGCATGTAGACCCCAATTATTAGTCCAATTTTATACCGTTGAAATTAAATTATATTCTACATGATTGACTACTTCAACATCATATCATGTTTAGAAGAGGGGAGTCCCATGTGTGCCCTTGCACTGTTGATATTTATCATCATGGTTGATTTAAATAATGTGCCACCTTAGATACCTTCAAAATTGAGGGGAAAGCTATTCTTATCCTTCATATGCTCTGATATTCGTCTCTGATTTTGAGAAGTTGATGAATTTCATTTTGTCTGCTTGCTGTAGGTCCAATACCATTTGTAAAGAAATACTCATCCAAGGATGTTAAGAAAGCAACCGATGGGTATAGCATGATTCTTGGAAATGGTCCTCATGGGACTATATATAAAGCTCGATTCCATGATGGTCTTGTTGCTTCAGTAAGGAAGGTACAATCTATGCAACAAGACAAGGACTCCTTCTATAGGAAAGTGCAACTCTTAGGACGCTTGCACCATCGCCATCTTGTCAGACTTCAAGGATTTTCTGAAGGAAATGATAGGTATTAGATAATTTATCTAAGCTTAACATTTGCAGAACCTCAACTTGTTCTTCATATTGCAAGATTAATTATTCTCCTGTCAAAGGATTTTCACGGCATGTTGGTTTCAGGTTTCTTGTTTTTGACCACATGGAAAATGGAAGCTTAAAGGAGTATCTACATGGTATGCTTACTATATAATGTAGACACTTAGAACTTATATTATGTAATTATGACCGGCTAATTTGATGATTTTGTCAGATCCACTTAGAACACCATTGAATTGGAGGACCAGGTTACAGATTGCTATCGATGTGGCAGCTGCTCTGGTGGGTGGTTTGCGAGACAGTTTATCTATTTATAACATAAAGCACATAAAGAACGAAGAGATGGCTTATAAAAAGAAAAATGATGTACTCATATCTTCAACTTATAGTTACCATCAATCATGATACGTAATGCAGGAATATCTTCATTATTTCTGTGACCCTCCTGTTTATGATGTGTCCATCAACTCAAATAATGTATTGTTGGATGAGAACTTTATCGCCAAGGTAAGGTCTCTTTGCCTGAGAAGGCATTTTTGGTTGCATTTGAAAGCAATCATCTATGCTGCACTCTTTCAGAATATAAATACAGTTTCCTGGGGCAGTGCAATAGGAACTGAAAAAGTGTGTTTTTTTGGATGTTACAGCTATCTGATGTGGGATTTCTGGACTCTGGCTTGACCCACATTGATGGACCTAACTGTACATTTTTAGAAGGTTAATCATTTGACATCACATCTTAATTATATCTGTGCATTCAAACTAACTCATGACTCTTGATTTCCTTCCATCTCGCAGAGCACATTGATCAAAGAAGCAAAGAATTGTTGTTTCAGTTTGGTGTGCTAATCCTTGAGCTCATAACTGGTCAGTCATTGGGCGGTGATGATGAACTAGTCCAATGGGTCCAAGAATCTGGTTTTGCATATTCGATGCACAAGATGGTGGATGCTGATCTTGGAGACAGTTATGATTCCAAAGAGCTTAAAAGCCTTCTGGTTATAGCAAGATTGTGTACCAAGACTGGAGATGGACCATTGATTTCTATTCCCCAGATACTTCATTATTTGCAAGGAAAGGTAGAATCTTGTGTTTCATAAACCTGGTTTGGTAATCCTAGAGGATTTGACTTGTAAGCTATACTCCTCAGCGTATGTGAAATTAAATAATAGCAGGAGTTAGCCAAGTATTTCAACAAGATTCTTTGTTTTCAAATTAGGTCGGTTTTATTTGTTTTTGTGTTATTGTTACTAGCTTATTTGCAAAGAAATATTATATGTAATTTAAATTATGTTTAATGTCTATCTTAATAAAAATCTCCAATTATTAAAAGAACAGACGTCAAAAAAAAAAAGATTTGCAATGGGAGTGTACAGTGCTACATCAGAGGACACCAATCATTCTTTGTCTGATGTACATTTAAGTGATATAACTTGGCTATTTCCTTTTTCATAATCTTTTGTTGTCCTCAACAACTTTCACGTCCCATTACAATAAATTTGCAGAATTTGCTCAGATGTCAAAAGACAAATTCATTGTTATTTAATCCTGCAAGCTTAAGGCTCTTTGCCAACATGTATCCTCTGAAGGAAGCATGCTCATATGTGCATCCTCGATCACTGAGAATAGGCTTTTCTAATTTCTTATTTTATGATTTTCTAAAAGGAATGGCTGACCTAAATAAAAAGGCTGGATGCACAAGCATGTTCTAAGTCTAGGGCCCGGATCAGCAACAAAAGTGAGAGAACTGGAGTGCAGAAATTGATGAGTCCAGCCAAGTCTAGTCATTGGTGTCAATAGGGCAACATTTTTTTTTCTTAAGGGTTTATAGGACAAGTTATTCTTTAATCCAACTGTATTTTCTTCATTTCTCTATACACCTTTATTAGAAGGTTGCCTCTTACTATTACTATTGTTTCCTATTGCTTTGTTGTTTGTCAAGACCTGATGTTTCTGCTGCATGGAAATCTATTTGAGAGATTCAGTGTTATCGTCTTGGTTCTTGCTTTTGTCCAATATGTTATCATGATAAGTGGTTTGCTGATGGTTGTGATGTATTTTTAATCTTTCAGCAGGCAAATCAAATTTTTTGCCCGGAAACTTCTTCCCTGTTTCGGTTGTTTTATATTTCACTTGGCAGATTAAATTTGAGTTGTAGATCATAAATTCCAGATCCATTATTGATCTTATGAGTTTGTTTCTTGTAGGATGTTTCATTGAATTCTTTCTTCTTTGGCTGTCCCTATGTCACTGCCTACGATAATACCAAGATAGAAATATGAGGCATCCTACCCCATCATCCTACTCTATGACATATAGAATAGGCAACCTACTCCATATCTATGACATGAGGCTTTTTTTTCTCCCTATTTCATTCTCCCAAAAGAAGAAACAAGGGAATGCTTGGAGCAGCTCAGATTAAATTTAAAATTTCATATTCTGTTTCCTGAATAAGGGAAAAAAAAAAAAAAAAAGAATCCCATGTCCCAGCCTTGGGCATGCCCTGTTTCTTCTTACTCGCTGATTCTTCAGGAAAAGAACAGTTAAATATGATAATCTGCTTTGCAAAATCTCTGCTTGAAAGTTGAATTTAAAATATATAAATTATTTACAGGGATGCAAAACTTTTTAACAGAAAAATACATACCTGTTGGCGTAGAACCTTCGACGACCGGATGGAGCTGCTGGATTGCTGGTTCACTCCTGTGGATACCTGCAAAATAGGTCCCTGACTGGATTTTCTCCGGTAGGGGACACTCTGATGCCTAAGTCAGAAAGAGGTTCTAGCAGCAGAATGGAGAGCTTTCTGAGAAGGAGAAAGAAAGATGGTGAAAGTGTTCTTAGAGAGTATCTTGGCTTAGCTTTTCTTTGCTTTTGCCAGGCTTACCTTGAGTGTCCCCTCTTACCATTATTTATAGTGGTTGTCGTGCCAGTGTATAGTTAGGCTCACTCACTATGGTTAGGATGTGGTTAATTAACTTTATCCCTTATATAATCATATGTAGTTACCAATTGATTCTGGCCAGTTTGGAATCGTTGGAATTGAAGTTAGTGGCCACGTGGCCACTCCGATATAGTTGAGATTGGAGATAGTAGCCACGCGGTTGATTGTAACAACCGTATCCACGTTCGAAGATTTGAGATCAACCGGAGATTCGTTTCTGAACCACTTCTTCAGGAGGGACCGATGTTAAATCGGTGGAATGCTTCAGGCTTATCCTTTCACGAATAAGCCGAAGACACCTTTATCACTTGCATCGGAGCTTTTTCCTTTGAAGTGGATTGTAGAACGAAGCTGGCATTGTCTTCGGACCAGTTTTCTTTGGATCGGCCTTCTTCGGTTGATGTGAAGGAGACTGGTCAGTAACCGGATGTATTGTGGACTGGAGGTACTCTTCGGGACCAACGCCTTTGGCTAAGACCGAAGACTGACCTCACGAAGTGACTAGGGCAGCGATGCGGGGTCGTTGCTTTATCTACCCACTTAGCTTCTCCGGGCACTTTGGTTTAGATGACTGGTTCAGAAGGAATTTGATTGAGCGACCGAATCGATAATTAGCTTGTACTGAGCTGGCATATCATAATAGTTGCCCCCCACTCTCAATTTTCGAAGCAATGATTTGCCTTGAAAAGTAGGAGTATTAATGGATTGTCATTTTCTGCTAAAAAAAGTGCAACCAATTATGGCAAATCTTTGGTCTGGTCACTCACCATAACCGATATCTGATTTGAAGATCAAGTTGAAGACATGTGTCACCTTCCTATTAGAACATGAAAAGGAAAGGGCCAATCGATGGGTTGTGTCTCTTCCTTCCGTTGTAGCGATTCGACCGATTCTTTAATTGAGATCTGGGTAGAGGACGTGGCCTCATCCTGTCCCTGGGATATAAGGTATGGGCTTCATCTCAGTCATCAAGTGAGGTCACATGGATTAGGATTGTTAGTTTGGTTCTTCCCGCGTCGAATTAGCTTGGCATCGCTCGGAGTTTCGCACCCATCTCCGGCGCCTACATATGTGGCACAATCAGGGGGAGGATGCCTATTCTTTTGAGGAGGCAAATTGAAGCGCCTCTTGCCCCCTATATAAAAGGGGGAGGGACTGGTCGAAAAAGCTTCTTCGCTTCTGTTTGCTTTTGCTTTTCACTGTTGCCTAGAAATGGAGCCCAAGAGAGAGGGTGAATTAGGTCTTTCAAAAATTAAAACAATTATGTTCTTGGTCAAGAATTGTTTGTGAGCAATTTGATTAAGCACTCAAAGATATGCAGCGAAAAATTAAATGTAAGTAATAAAGTGCAAGTAATAAAAAGAGCAGTCATACACAAATACAATATTTTATAGTGGTTCGATGCACTCCAAGCACCTACATCCACTTTCCAAGCTTTCCTTGGAAATTTCTACTATAATCTTTTCAAATATTATAGCCAACTTGTGTTCCAAGGCTCACAAGTCAAAATCTAAGTTGGTTTTATCACCTAGGCTCACCAACAACCTTACAACTTGTTTTGTCTTTGGGCTCACAAGTAAAATCCTAGTTGGTTTTGTACCTTTGGCTCACCAACAATCTCAACAACTTACTTTCAAAAATCCTTGAAAGCTAGGTCAACAAATCATAAAGTTAAAGATACAATAATGAAAACACAATCAAACTCTCTTCAAAGAGCATAATGTGGAAACTTTGAGGCTCTAGTTAATGCTTGTCTTGTCTTCTCTTTGGAATCTTCTTCAAGCTCACTTTTGGAAGGATGAAATGATAGGCTTGCAAGCTTTTTCAGGGAATCTCTCCTTTTATGAATTTTGGAAGTGAAGTTCTTGAGAGAATATTGACTTTTGAGTATTCAATGGAGTTCAATACTCATAAATGAGTTTGATGAAACTTAAATACTTCAAAAACTTCCAAAAAATGGTTTGAGACCATTGGAGGATCAAAACTAGTCGTTCGGAGATTGAAAAGATGAAATCTGTAACTTAAAAAATGGATCCGTTAGAGCTGTCAGAACCCATGAGTTGACACTTGACTTCTAGGTATCGATACTTGGTCCTGCAGGTGTCGATACTTGAATTTCAGGTGTCGACACTTGGCTTTCAGGTGTTGACACTTGACACAAAAACCCTCCAAATGACAAGTTCTGTATTTTCAAAAAAATCTCAGACCTTGAGTCGATACTTGGGTTCTAGGTATCGACACTTTAATATCAGGTGTCGACACTTAGCATGCCAGTCAAGAATTTTTACATGCCAGTCACTGAAGTGTCGACACTTGGCAATCATGAGTCGACACATGGTTCTGAAAATTGCCAAAATAACTGCCAAAACATTCAAAAACATAAAGATATTCAATCAAACTTTAAATACACTTATGTAAACCACAATTGAACATTTTTTAGGCCTTTTTCATGGTGAGAAGACTTCTTAAGACATGAATTTTGCTCAGCTTCAAGATACTTTCATTTTAAGAATTTGAGGTGCATGTATCTGTAACTCATAACCATAATTGAAATATTAGTACAAAATATGTACTCAACATTTTCTTAATCATCAAAATCAAGGGCAAACCCAACAATCTCCCCCTTTTTGATGATGACAAAATCTTGAATATAAAAGCATTCAATTTTCAAATTTGAATATGATATCTTATAAACATGAACTTTAAAACATATGCACACCCATACAATATAGTTTTGATAAGGAAGAGGTACAAATTAAGTATGAAGTTAAGTTTTCTTCCCCCTAAGTGAGTCAAGATATGAAACATTTCATAATTAAATAAAATTGGAATATTATATATCTTACTCCTATATATCTTACTCCCCCTTTTTGTCAATATTAAACAAAAAAGGGAGTAAACTCCTCCTGAATTGATGCAATATGGGTCATGATACACTCAGTATCAGAGCAAAGTTCAAACATTATAAATTCAATCATTATTAGAGTAAATAAATAAGATAGCAAAGGAACCAAGATGGATAATCAAGTAAGAAACTGAAATGCTAGTCTGCATATATAAAAGAGTTTTCAGTATAAAATTTGCTGATGCAATCAGCATATACTGAAACATAACACGTACAACGTAGATAAAAACTAAATGTAGATAAACATGAAATACATAGATAGACACTAAATGTAGATAAAAACTAATACATAACATCAATCATCAGAATAATCATTTGTGAGGCTACTCCTCATCAGATGGAATCTCAAAGAAAATAAGACCTGTAATCCTAGACCTAAGAACTAGAGCTTTAGGGATCTTCATGATACTATGACTCCTAGTCCTAGTCGAAGGTCCTACTCGAGGTACAACCCTAGAAGAATGAGTGGAAGGCAGTGGAAGAGTCTCAGCAGGTGTCACGAAAACTGGAGCAGTCATGATGGAGTGTCGGAAGGATCATCAGGCTGAACAGCAGGAGTCTGGGCCTCATGATTGACCAACTCAATCATTTTCTCTATCATCGTTGTCACTGCCACTATCAATAATATCTATCCCTCTGTCATCATCACCATCATGTGTGCTATCATGTGTATCAGGGTGCTCATCATCGTCATCAGCAGGTGGAGGAGGTGCATTTGAAGGTGCTGCTGGAGGTAGGAGTGATCTTAGTAAGTCAATGAGAGCAAATCCTGCCTCCATAGTCCATCGCATCTCAGTATGTTGCTCAACTTTATGGGCTCTAAGGCCCTCAATCTCTATGCATAGCTGAGTCGTCCGGACTCCCAACCCAATCATCTCACTCCGGATATTTGCAAACTCCTACTTGACCAGCTCCTCAAAAGATGAACCAACAGTAGTAGATGGATGAGCATCAGAAGGTGAAGCTGCAGGTGCTGGTGCTGGAGTGATAGGCTCTGGCTCAGTCTCAGCTACTGGTGCTACTCTGGAAGGAGTATCTGATGGCCCTGCCCTAGCCTCATGGATCTCATCCTCCTTGTCTAGCTCCTGACCAGACTCACACCGCATCCAACGACCTGAAATCATCCTGTACCCCATGCGGTGAAGAGACCGATCATCATATACGTTTGTATGAAGGATGTCCTTGGAGGTCTCCTCCTCCAAAGGAACACTGTAAGCTCTGAACAGTTGAGTAAGCGCCATCCCATAAGGCAGACAGTGACGACGCTAATTCGAGACATCTCTCATCTGTACGAGCATCAGAGCTGGAAGGTCCACTATAGTCCTCTGTGTCAAACATACCATCATCATCAGCTCTTGCTCTATAATGAAATCAAATATCCCGGTCTTCGATAGTAGAATCCGGGCAATGATGTGGTGCAGGAGGTGCATCTCCATAGAAAGCTGGTTCGCGGTGATAGTAGCCACACCGCGAACATCCTCATGCTCAATAATACATCTGAAGGCCTTCTTACGGTCCTCTATATAAGGAATAATGATCCTATGGTGCGAGATCTCCCATACATGGCTAAGGACCTCCTCTAAGATAGGAACGCGGATACCTCTGACAATAGCACTCCAAAGCATCCTACTACAATCCAGGCTCTCGTAGAACTCACAAATCAAGTGAGGGTAGAACTTCTCCTTCATAGTACAGAAGGAGACCAACTCAGCTACCTGGAGAACTTGTCGAAGACGGAAACCCTGTCGATCAAAGAAGTCCATATATACTCATCGATTGGTTGCTATCACCTTCCTTGACACTCTCTCAGCTGACGGTGAAGAAGAAGCTACACTCCCAGTCTGCTGGCCCCCGTCATTTCTGGCTTTTGTTCTTCTCTCTGCTGATGCCTGACCTGGTTTTCTCTTAAATGCCAACTACTTTCTAGGACCCATGACAACCACTGAAGGAGAGAATGGAGAAAGGGAAAGATGAGAGCCTGTGACAAGAATAAGAGAAGGCTAAAAGAAATCAGTCAAGGAAAAGGAAATGGAGGAGAAATGAGGGGGAAAGAGAGCCAAAAATACAAGGGGTCGGCCAAGATAATGAGCCAAAAAGGAGAAAATGGAGGGAGGAGAAGCATGGTGCCGATTCAATCCAAGGAAGATCCGAAGAAAAACAAACAGGGATCAGTCCAAAGAGGGAAGAAATTGAATGGTGTCGGTTATGGTTCAAAAGCAACAGTAAAATAGTGAAACTGAGAAGGAATGGACTTAATCAAGGTAAGAATCGGATGAACACAGTAAAAGATTGGTCCAAAACGAGGGAAAAGCAAAAGGGTCGAGCATGACCCAAAAGAAATAGGTAAAATAGTGATTTTTGGTGGGGAAAAGGGACAAATCTCTAAAAAATCGGTGAAGAACGATGAAAAACCATGAATCAACCGATGAAAATAAAGAAAGAGGAGGGATTTACCAAATATTGGAGGGCACGAAGGGAAGAGCACTGTTTCGCGGGCTAAGGACTATTGGGGGACCACTAGGGCACGGGAGAAAGGAAGAAATTTTAAAACAAAAAGTTCGGATGATGCCCTAGAAAACAGGAATTTTCATCCGAGTTTCGATACTTAGAATTTGTCAAGTATCGACACTTGGTCAGGTGTTGACACTTCGCCAAAGGTCAAGTGTCGACACTTGGCCTAGAAAATTTCAAGAAAATCTAGAAAAAATTTGCAAAATCAGGGAAACATTAGGGAATGGTTTAGGACTAAAGAAAAATGATTTTGAGTAACAATAAATTGGATAGAGTGGAATTTGAGAGAGTTCTAAGAGAATGGGTCAATGATATCTAACTCTCTTCTAATCATGCAAAACCTTTCTTCACTCAAGGATCTAGTAAAGATATCAGCTAATTAAACATCAGTACCAACAAAATAAAGCATCATATTAGAGTTTTGCACATGATCTCTTATGAAGTGATGTCTTATTTCAATGTGTTTATTTATTGAATGTTGCATAAGATTCTTAGTTAAATTGATTGCACTAGTATTGTCACATCTTATGGGTATCTTAGTTAGTTTGATGCTAAAATCTTCAAGTTGTTGTTTGATCCATAGAATTTGAGCACAACAGCTTCTAGCTGCTATATATTCAGCTTCCACCATAGATAGAGCAACTAAATTTTGTTTCTTGCTACTCCATGAAATCAAATTGACTTCAAGAAACTGACAAGTTTCACTAGTATTTTTTCTGTCAAGTTTACACCTAGCAAAATCAGCATCAAAATAAGTAATCAATTCAAATGATGATTCTCTAGAGTACCAAAAACCAATATCTATAGTGCCAGATAGATATCTAAGTATACATTTAATTGCTAAAAGATGAAATTTTTTAGGGACAGACTGATATCTTGCACACATACAGACATCGAACATAATATCTGGCCTACTAGTAGTTAGATATAATAATGAACAAATCATTCCTCTATATAACTTTTGGTCAACAGGTTTACCTGATTCATCTTTGTCAAGCTTACAAGAGGAGCTCATAGGTGTACCTAATGGCTTGGTGTTCTCCATCCCAAACTTCTTTTATATTTCTTTCATGTGCTTGGTTTGGTTGATAAAGATACCCTCTTTTATTTGTTTTATATGGAGTCCGATGAAGAAGTTAATTTCTCTCATCATGCTCATCTCGAACTCATTCTGCATCAACTTTGTAAACTCTTGACAAAGACATTCGTTAGTAGCACCGAATATGATATCATCTACATAAACTTGTACTACTAGAAGATCATCATTCTTTTTTTTCAAAAATAAAGTAATATCTACATTACCTCTAGAAAAACTATTTTTAAGCAAGAAAGAACTCAATCTATCATACCAAGCTCTTGGAGCTTGTTTCAAACCATACAAAGCTTTATGAAGTTTAAAAACATGGTTTGGAAATTCATGATTTTCAAAGCTGGGGGGTTGTTCAACATAAACTTCTTCTTCGATAAAACCATTTAAAAAGGCACTTTTGACATCCATTTTATAAAATTTAAAATCCATAAAACATGAGAATGCCAATAATAGCCTAATTGCTTCAAGTCTAGAAACAAGAACAAATATTTCAACAAAATCAATCCCTTCCTCTTGATTGTATCCTTTGGCAACTAGTCTAGCTTTATTTCTAGTAAATATATCATTTTCATTAAGTTTATTTCTAAAAACCCATTTTGTGCCAATTATTGAAACATTGGTTGGTTTATCAACCAAAGTTCAAACATTATTTCTTTTAAATTGATTTAGTTCATCTTGCATAGCATTAATCCAATTATAATTATTTTCAGCTTTTTTAATAGATTTAGGTTCTACTTGAAAGACAAAAGCTAAATAATCACATATATTTCTAAGAGATGAATGAGTACTTACTCCTTTTGATGGATCACCAATGATAAGTTCTTTGGGGTGTCCATGAACATATCTCCATTCTCTAGATAAAGGATTAAGTGTAGATGTGTTTTCACCTCATTGTACTTGATCTCTTTCATTATTTTGATTATCATCTTGCTCCTTGGTGGGTTCTTCTTTGTTGTTCACTTCTTCATTTCTTTGGATACCTGTATCATCATCAAGAATATCTTCTTTTCTAAAAGATTTTTGGTTAGTCTCATCAAATACAACATGAATGGATTCTTCAACAACTAGGGTCCTTCTGTTAAAGACCCTGTATGCCTTGCTAGATATAGAGTAGTCTAAAAAGACACCCTCATTTGACTTAGCATCAAATTTTCTTAGATTATCCTTGCCATTGTTTAAAATGAAGCAACGGCATCCAAAAACATAAAAATATTTGATTGAAGGTTTTCTACCTTTTCAAAGCTCATAAGATATTTTCTTTAAAATAGATTGGATCAAAACATGATTTAAAACATAACATGTAGTGTTTATGGCTTCTGCCCAAAAATGTCTAGGTAAATCATTTTCGCAAAGCATGGTGCGTGCCACTTCTTCAAGAATTCTAATTTTTATTTTTACCATCCCATTTTGTTGAGATATTCTAGGTGCAGAAAAATTGTGATGAATGTCATTTTCATTATAAAATTTTTCAAAGTCATGGTTTTCAAATTCTGTACCATGATCACTTCTTAAAAAAATAATTGAAACACCTTTTTTATTTGAAACTCTTTTATGAAATCTAATGAATGTAGAAAAGGTTTTATCTTTATGAGCTAAAAATATCACCCATGTAAAATGAGAGAAATCGTCTACAATGACTAGACCATACTTCTTACCTCCCAAACTAGATATTTTAGTTAGTCCAAAGAGATCCATATGAAGTAATTCTAAGGGTCTAGATGTAGAGATTATTCCTTTAGGTTTAAAAGATGATTTTGTCTATTTTCCAAGTTGACAAGCATTACAAATTTTATCCTTTTTAAAACTAAGTTTTGGCAAATCTTTTATCAAATCTTTTCTACAAAGTTTTGAAAGCAAATGCATGCTAGCATGTCCAAATCTACGATGCCAAAGCTAACTAGTTTCATTGATCTTGGCTTCCATTGCCACTAGGCATTGACCATTTTGAACATGTAGATCATCAAGATCTACCATATAAATATTGCCATGCCTATGACCAATAAACTTGATGCCATTGCCATCAAGATTAGAAACAATGCACATGGAAGATTCAAAAATAACTTTAAAATCTTTATCACAAAACTGGCTAATGCTAAGTAAATTATGTTTTAAACCATCAACATATAAAATATTATCTATATAAGTAGAGGGGGTGATATGGACTTTACTAATTCCAACATTCTTGTCCTTTCCATTATCACCAAAAGTAACATTACCACCACTTTGATACTCAAGTGAGGAAAACTGCTCCACATCACCAGTCATGTATCTTGAGCAACCACTGTCGAGGTACCATAATCTTCTATTGTTGGTTACAAGGCACACCTACAATAAAAAATCAAGTAGAGACTTTAGGTACCCAAGTCATCTTGGGTCTTTTAAGGTTAGTGATGATGGTTTCTTTTGGAACCCAAACTTTTCTAACTTTGCTCAATTTCCTTTTATTACATGAATAAGATTTATGCCCTACAATGCCACAAGTATAGCAAGTAATAGGGGATGATGCAGGTATAAAGAAATTCTTGAAAAACTTTTGTTATTTTTGTATTTTGAAACCCAAACCAACCTTGTTAAAAATAGCTTTTTGGTTATTTAAAAGCATATTAAGTTTTTCAAAACTGTAAGTAAATTTTTTAATAAATGGTTTCAATTTTTCAAGTTCATCTTTGTATTTTTTGTTTTCTTGCAAAATCTCTTTATTTTGTTTTGTAAAATTTTCAGTTGATGCAAGAGAATTTTATTTTTTCAAATCTTTCTTTTCTTTTTCAAGAAAAAGATTTTACTATTTAACTTTTTATTTTCTTCAAGTAAGCAATTATTTTTAATTAAAAACTTATCATTTGATTTAACTAAATCCAAATTTTGCTTATTTTGCTCTTTATGCTTCAGTTTAAGTTTTTGAAATTTAATAACAAGTTCATCAAAAACTTCATGCATTTCATCAAAAGTAAACTCTTCTTCAGGTTCAGATATTACCTCATCATTGTTGGCCATCAGACAAATTTACAACCTCTTGCTGCTCTTCTTCGGAGCTTGAATCCTCACTGTCGCTCTAGGTTGCCATCATAGCTTTCTTTCTCAATCTTCTTCTACTTTTCTTGAGTAAGGGGTAGTCTATCTTAAAGTGGCCAGGTTTCTTGCATTCAAAACATGTGGGTTGCTCTTTTTCTTTTTCTTTGTCATTCTCTTTGCTAGGCTCTCCCTTTTGAGGTTTCCTTTTGAAGTTATATTTATTCTTTCTCATAAACCTTCTAAACTTTTTAGCAATGAGAGCCGTCTTATCTTCTTCTTCCTTTTCTTCGGACTCATCACTTAACTCTTCTTTTATAGTGGGCTTGAAGGCTGTCACTTTCTTTTTCTTATCAACATCCACATTCTTTTGTTTCAAGGAGAGCTCATAGGTCATCAATGAGTCCAAGAGTTGCTCAAGAGGAATAGTGTTGACATCCTTGGCTTCTTCTATAGCAGTGACCTTAGCATTCCAAGAAGCCGGGAGAGACTTGAGGAGTTTATTGACAAGTTCACCATTATAAATAATCTTTCCTAAACTTCTCATGCCATTCACAATATTAGTGAACCTAGTATACATTTCACTAATAGATTCAGTAGGTTCCATCTTAAACATTTCATATGTATGAATGAGCATGTTAATTTTAGTAGTTTTCACTTGATGTGTACCCTCATAGGTAACTTCAAGTGTGTCCCATATTTTCTTTGTGGAGAGATAATTTGAGATTCTATTGCATTCACTTGGATCTAAAGTGCAAAACAATAGATTCATAGCCTTTGCATTAAGCTCTATTTGCTTAATGTCATTCTCATCCAAATCATCTTCCATTTTGGAAGAGGGAATGCCATTAATCAACATAGTAGGCTGATGAGGATCCTTAACAATAGTCCTCCAAAGGTTATAATCAAGAGCTTGAATGAAAATGCGCATGCGTGTCTTCCAATACGTGTAGTTGGTGCCATTAAATAGTGGGAGATGATTGGAGGCTTGACCTTATATAACACCCATACCAATTAGGGCTGCCATGATCTTTCACTCAAGATCGTTGGACCTATAAGTAGAGTATCGGTGCTCTGATACCACTTGTTGCCCAGAAATGGAGCCCAAGAGGGGGGGTGAATTGGGTCTTTCAAAAATTAAAACAATTATATGCTTGGTTAAGAAGTGTTTGTGAGCAATTTGATTAAGCATTCAAAGATATACAGCAAAAAATTAAATGCAAGTAATAAAGTGCAAGTAATGAAAAGAGCAATCACACACAAATACAATGTTTTATAGCGGTTCGGTGCACTCCAAGCACCTACATCCACTTTCCAAGCATTTCTTGGAAACTTTCACTATTTTTTCTTCAAAGATTACAACCGACTTGTTTTTCAAGGCTCACAAGTCAAAACCTAAGTTGGTTTTATCACCTAGGCTCACTAACAACCTTACAACTTGTTTTGTTTTCGGGCTTACAGTAAAACCCTAGTTGGTTTTGTACCTTTGGCTCACCAACAATCTCAACAACCTACTTTCAAAAACCCTTAAAACCTAGGTCAACAAATCATAAAGTTAAAGATATAATAATGAAAACACAATCAAACTCTCTTCAAAGAATGCAATGTGGAAACTTTGAGGCTCTAGTTGATGTTTGTCTTATCTTCTCTTTGGAATTTTCTTCAAGCTCACTTTTGGAAGGATGAAATGATAGGCTTATAAGCTTTTTCAGGGAATCTCTCCTTTTATGGATTTTGGAAGTAAAGTTCTTGAAGGAATAATGACTTTTAAGTGTTTAATAGAGTTCAATACTTCATGAATAAGTTTGGTGAAGCTTAAATGCTTCAAAAAGTTTCAAAAAAGGGTTTGAGACCGTTGGAGGATCAAAGCTAGCCATTGGGAGCTTGAAAAGATAAAATCTGTAACTCAGAAAATAGATCCATAAGAGCTATCAGAACCAGTGAGTCGACACTTAACTGCCAGGTATCGACACCTGATTTCCAGGTGTCGATACTTGGTCCTGCAGGTATCGACACTTGAATTTCAGGTGTTGATACTTGGCTTTCAGGTATCGACACTTGATACAAAAATCCTCTAAATGGCAAGTTCTGTATTTTCAAAAAAATCTCAGACCTTGAGTCGACACTTGGGTTCTAGGTGTCAACACTTGAATCTTAGGTATCAATACTTTAATCTCAGGTGTTGACATTTGGCATGCCAGTTAAGAATTTTTGTGTGCCAATCACTGAAGTGCCGACACTTGGTAATTGTGAGTCAACACTTGGTCCTGAAAATTACCAAAATAAGTGCCAAAACTCTCAAAAACATAAAGATATTCAATCAAACTTTAAATACACTTATGTAAACTATAATTGAACATTTTTTAGACCTTTTTCATGGTGAGA
This sequence comes from Areca catechu, assembly GCA_021397845.1. Classification (NCBI taxonomy): domain Eukaryota; kingdom Viridiplantae; phylum Streptophyta; class Magnoliopsida; order Arecales; family Arecaceae; genus Areca; species Areca catechu. The sequence goes on along the minus strand of CM038039.1, from coordinate 147,668,093 downwards.
AGACTTCTTAAGATATGAATTTTGCTCAGCTTCAAGATACTTTCATTTGAAGAATTTGAAGTGCCTGTATCCTGTAACTCATAACCATAATTGAAATATTAGTACAAAATATGTACTCAACGTTTTGTTAATCATCATAATCAAGGGCAAACCCAACATTCGCCCAGCCTTTTCTTGCTTCTAGTCCCTAGTTTCCTCCATAGGTTGGGTCTCCTTGCTATTTCCTTTTTCTTTTTCACCATGGTTAGATCTTTAGAGGTCCTTGCCACTAGCAGGGCCCCCTCCAATAGGGGAGAGGCTGGGCCTTCAGGTGCTTCATGTCTTGCTAGGGATGTCGTTGCTGAGGTTAGGCTGGAGCTGGTTCCCAGTTCTGTTTCTCTTAGAAAAATAGCCCACCTTTGGGAATGTTATCACATTCCCGAAGGCTTTCTTCTATTGCTCCCAAAGCCTGAAGAACGGGTGAATAGGCCCCCCATTGAGTCCATTTCTATATACAAAGACTATTTGAAAGTCGGTCTTCATTTTCCATTACATTCTATTTTTCTTGGGGTCTTTAGTATGTATCAGATTGTTCCTGCACAGCTGACTCTGAATAGTATTCAAAACATCTACGGATTTCTGGTCTGATGCCACATAACTAATGTGAGGCATAGGACCACTCTATTTACTTTCTTCTTCGTCTTAAAGAGGGATTTCCACGGTTATGGATGGTGGATCGTCGGCCCTTGTCCTGGCTGTAAAATAATGAAGGACATACCCAGTGCCATCCATGGGTGGAAACCCAATTTTGTCTTCGCCTTCTCTACTCAGCCATGGAATTTCAACAGTGAGTAGAGAGAGCCTCATTTGGATGCTAATGCCGGTAAGAAGGTTCTGGCAGCCGACCAACCTGACTATGTCTTATTGTCTGGTTCAGAGGTCGCTTCCATCCGAGAGCTTTTAGAAGAGAGAAACCTTCACCTTGTTGGGATCAGTGGGTCCTCTGTGTTATGTATAAAAGGTAGAAGACTTCGGCTCTTTCCTATTTTGTAGCTTTTCTGTTCGGCTAATTTTGATATCTGCTTTTATCTGTAGGTAGCAAGATGAGGCCTGATCTGAGCCTGCTTCGTCAGTCTGCCAAAAGAAAGATAATTCAGGCCCCTTCTTCGTGATCGGAGGTCTGAAAAAAGGCCCTAGAGGAGGGGACCAGCAGAAGTGCTACATCCTCCAAGGGGACGTCTGGGGGGACGAAGTCCTGCCAATGGAGCTTTCGACAGAGCTCCCACCAACTGAGCCTCTGCCAAGGGCTAGCTCTTCGATCCAAATCATGGAGAGTTCGACTCCGACGGTCAATGTACCGCCGCCTTGCCCCTCTGCGATGGACAAGGGCAAGGCACCACAAGTTGAAAGAGGGGTTGGTAAGGAATACTCCTTTAGATAGGGATTGCGAGATAGACCTCTCAAAATTCTCTAACGCGAGGGATCTTGTACTCCCTAACATGGCTAGGTAGGTGTTGAAGGGTGCTTTGCTGCCTCGTGACTGGGCAGTAACTTGAAATTGGCATCTCACCGATGTATCCGACTCTGCATTTTCCTCCATGCTGAAGGTAAAACAACTATAACCTTTGCCATCCTCTTTTGGTTGTTTATACCATAATCAGTTTTATGATTTAATCCGTTGATGCAGCTGGTCCATGACATCACCTTTTTAGAAGAGAGCATGGAGGGCTTCGATAACTTCCTCAACAGCTTAAAGGAGGAGCTTCAGATGGCCAGGGCCGAAAAGAAGGTGGCCGAAGAATTAAAGCTGTCTATCGAAGAGAAGCTCAACCGCAAAGACGCCGAAGTTCAGGATTTGAAAGGCGAGCTGAAGAAGGCTCAACTGAAGATCTCCGAACAGGAGGTGAAGCTGAGAAAGAGGAAGAAGCAAATACATTCCTTGGAGCATTTTGCCATTAAAAACCAGAAGAAGGCTGAAGAGATGGCTAAGATGACCGACGATGCGGTCAAAAGAGCCGAAGAGGTGACTCTAAAGGCCGAAGTAGCTACGAAGGAGTCCGAAGCCTTAAGGGAATGGGCAGCCAAGTCAGTCGAAGACTTCAAAAAGTCTTCATAGTTCAAAAAGGATGTAACTGAAGCAAGATTATTTAGTTACAAATATGGTTTCAATGATGGACTTAAAGGGGTCTGCGAAATTTTCCCCGACCTCGACCTCTCCAGCATCCCGGCATACGAAATCGAAGAAGAGGAAGAGGAAGGAGTCATGGCCCCTGTCGAGACTGAAGAAGTACCGGGTCAGATTGAGGAAGCCCCGGTCATGGTAGAAGAGTCAGCCATGGCAAGTCCGGCAGCCTTGATCCAAGTTGAAGAGGCCTTGATTCCAGTTCAGATTGAGGAGATCCTTCCTTCTGCCGACTCAGAGGTTTCTACAATTATCGATATATTCTAGCAGGCCTTGTGCCTTGTACTTTTTACCTTTTATTTTGTAAAAGGAACGACGTGTAATTAACCTCCCCTTAAATATCAATGAAAGCTGACTTTTTCTTCTTTCAATATTGAATTCTTTCTTCACATACCAAAATGATGCTAAGTATAAACTCTTCGGGATAACAGATATAGGTTGGGCAGAATTTCAAAATCTTGGAAAAACCCTGCCATCTTCTTAGATCGAAGAGCCTAAACCTTTTTTTCTAAGCCACCAAGAGATTTACCCGTCCGTCTTAAACAGGTCGGCTATCAAGGTAGGCCGATGAGCCCATCCTTAAGCATTTCATAGATAACCAGGCAGACCATTTGAGTTTGTCTTGGCACATCTGCAGATTCACTATAGGGTAGGTCGCTCGGACCATCCCTATGCCTTTGATTGATAGCAAGGCAGACTGATTAGGCCCATCCCGGTATGTTAGCAGATTTACCGTAGGGTAGGTCATTTGGACCATCCCCGTGCCTTTGATTAATAGCAAGGCAGGCTGATTAGACCCACCCTGACATGTTAGTGGATTTACCGTAGGGTAGGTCGTTCGGACCATCCCCGTGCCTTTGATTGATAGCAAGGTAGGCTGACTAGGCCCACCCTGACATGTTAGCAGATTTACCGTAGGGTAGGTCGTTCGGACCATCCCCATGCCTTTGATTGATAGCAAGGTAGGCTGATTAGACCCGCTTTTAAGTAGACTTTGTTGAAGCCTTCCCTAAGGGGACTTTCTGATGGGGGACCCGAAACCCATCTGGGTTTCTCTTTTTATTTTATTTTTTTTAGCTACAAACACCATTATAATAACGATATTTGCTAGGCTGAATGTCAAAAATAAAAAATACACAGAAGGTGTTCCCTAAGATAGAGACGACAATGTCAGCATCACCTGAGGTCCTTGACACCTCTATAAGATTGATATAAAACTACCAGGTACCTGAAGTAGATCCATAACTCAAAAAAGAGTAGGAAAAGGAAGATGAAATAAAACAAAATTCTAACCACTACCAAAATCATGCCTTAGCTACCGCCCCCAAAACTGGAAACTGGCCAGGATCTTCAATGGAAGGTGTAGAAGTGACACATCCACGACCTCCATAACCACCTCTAAACCCACCACTCTCTCCACGACCACGACTTCTACCACCACCACGCTCTCCACAACCACAACCTCTACCACCACCACGTCCACCAGTGGATGGAGGCCCCACATACCTCTTGCCCTCCGTAGGCTTCAGGAACTCATTTATGCTCATTGACTTACGAACTTTCTCTTCCTTTTCAATACTATCCTTCTTCTTGAGCTTGTCTTTTTCGACTTTCAGCTTGAGGTCATCATCTTTCTTTTTCTCAACCAGCTGCATTCCCTCAAATTCCTTTTTCATGACAACCTTTCTCTCCACCGTCCTCAAAGCTTCTAAAGCTTTCCGCTTCTCTTGAAGCAACTTCTCATATTCATCAAGGGTCATTGAGTTATCCTCTTCCTCAGGTGACTTCTTCTCAGAAACATCTTCAGAAACCACTTGCTCGGGATTTGCTTGTTCAGGCTCTGCATCCTTCAATACAACAGCAGGCATGTCCCATCCAGTTGCACCATCACCACTAGAAGCATCATTGACAGCTTGCTCTGTTCCATCAGCAGGAGGTTCCTTACTTTCAGATACGTTCCATGTCCCATCACATCCAGGTGCTCAATCATCTCGATCATGTACAATACATGATCAATGACTAAGGCCCCATGGTGTGGGACGGGATATGAAGAGACCCATGGTTATTCTAAAAGGGAAAGACCTAAAGCAAACCAAGGATCATGGGAGGGCTAAGAAGCCTCCCGGGACTAAGATAGAATGACCCCTGAAAAAAAAAACCTAAAATGGCTGGACTCTTTTGGTTTTCAGTTTTTTCTTGGTGGAGGTGGCGAAGGAAGGATGGAAATATGGAGGAACGGGAATGAAACTCGAACCTAGGATCTAAGTCTGACGGGAAATAGAGAGATGGAGGGAAAAAAAAGTACCTAGGGCTTCGAGCCCCTCGTCAGCTATTTGGCAGCGAAGACCTTATTTGGGATCACCTCCTGTCATCATGCACGGCGGCGCTGATGACTTGAAGATCATACCTCGCCATCATGCATGGCGACACTAATGGCTTGGAGCGGCTTCATGCTCCTCGATGCTCTCACTGGAGCGAAGGCATTAGGGCCTCACACCCCTCAACGTCTCGAAGGACGAAGGCAAACGGGCCTCAGCCCAGAACCACAAACAAGTGAAAAAACCCTCAAAAATTCATTTCATTAACTGATTTATTATAAGAGGAGTATGGGTATATATAGATTCCCATATCCCCTTTGAAACTCAAAAAAAAATCTCCTGAAATCCTTCCTTGATTTTGAATTCAAATTCAAAATCAAAAATCCCAAATTTCCCTTTTTTTTAAACCCAACTTACATTCATGAAAAAAATACCAAATAAATCCCTTTTATTTGAATTTTGAAATCTCCCTCTGCTCTGAATTTCGCGCTGCTCCAAAAATCATGCATAACAACTCTTCTTCCAGCTGCTTTGAGAAGCATGCAGAAGCTTCTTTGGGTTGCTTTGAGAACCATGCGGGAGTTTCTTCATAGCCGAGCAACAGGGAGGGGGGTTGGCCAGATCTCCGGTGGCTGGCCGGGCAGTGGGCGGTGGATGGCGGACAGCGGGACGGCTGGGCGACGAGAGGCGATGGACGGTGGGACAGCGGGGTGGCGGGACGGCGGTAGGCGACGGCCATGGGTGGCCATTCGTCTTCCCACGGTGTTCGTGGGGCCCCAGGCACCGACAAGAGCATCGGCGGATGGTGGGACAGTGGGGTTGCAGGAGGCGACGGACAACGGGGTGGCAGGGTGGCGGGGCGGCGGCAGGCGACGACCATGGGTGGCTATTCGTCTTCCCATGGTGTCCGTTCGTCTCCCCACGGCGTGGGCGACGGATGCCAGTTTTTCAGCGAGAGCGAGGCTGGCGAGCACTGGTGGCAGGCTAGCGAAGGCAGCCGGGGGGACGGGCACGGCGGATCTGGGACCGGTGGGACAAAAAAAATCGAAAAAAGAACATTTTGTGACTTCTTGGGAGGTTGAAGAAGATAGGGATAGTCATGGAATAAGTTGGGAATAACATGGGGATAAAACAGGAATAAAGGGAATAAGAGGAATAGCTGGAACAACTAAAAAAAATTCTAAAAAAAATAAAAAAAATACAAAGAGAAACCCGAATGGGTTTCGGGTCCCCCATCATTCTCCTGCAGCGCGAAGAACTCGACTCCAACGTGTTTGAGGACGAAGCAAATCCTAGTCCGCTGCTGGCTCTGATACCAATTTAGTATGGGATGGAAAATGAAGAGACCCATGGTTATTCTAAAAGGGAAAGACCTAAAGCAAACCAAGGATCGTGAGAGGGCTAAGAAACCTCTCGGGACTAGGATATAACGACCCCTGAAAAAAAAAACCTAAAATGGCTGGACTCTTTTGGTTTTCAGTTTTTTCTTGGTGGAGGTGGTGAAGGAAGGATGGAAATATGGAGGGGGAATGAGAATAAAACTCGAACCTAGGATCTAGATCCGACGGGAAATAGAGAGATGGAGGGGAAAAAAAGGTACCTAGGGCTTCGAGCCCCTCGTCAGCTGTTTGGCAACGAAGACCTTATTTGGGATCACCTCCTATCATCATGCACGGCGTCACTGAGGACTTGAAGATCATACCCCGCCATTATGCACGGCGACACTGATGGCTTGGAGCGGCTTCACGCTCCTCGACACTCTCACTGGAGCGAAGGCATTGGGGCCTCACACCCCTCGACAACCCGAAGGACGAAGGCAAACGGGCCTCAGCCCAGAACCACAAACAAGTGGAAAAATCCTCAAAAATTCATTTCATCAACTGATTTATTACAAGAGGAGTATGGGTATTTATAGATTTCCATATCCCCTTTGAAATTCAAAATAAAATTTCCTGAAATCCTCCCTTGATTTTGAATTCAAATTCAAAATTAAAAATCCCAAATTTCCCTTTTTTTAAACCCAACTTACATTCATGAAAAAAATACCAAATAAACCCCTTTTATTTGAATTTTGAAATCCCCCTCCGCTCTGAATTTCATGCTGCTCCAAAAATCATGCAGAACAACTCTTCTTCCAATTACTTTGAGAAGCGTGCAGAAGCTTCTTTGGGTTGCTTTGAGAACCGTGTAGGAGTTTCTTCATAGCCGAGCAATAGGGGGGTCGGTTGGATCTCTGGTGGCTGGCTGGGCAACGGGCAGTGGATGGCAGATGGTGGGACGGTGGGGCGGCGGGAGATGGTGGATGGTGGGATGGCGAGGCGGCAGTACGGTGGCAGGCGACGGCCATGGGCGGTCGTTCATCTTCCCACGACGTCCGTGGGGCCCCAGGCGCCGGCGGAGAGCACCGGCGGATGGTGGACGGTGGGACGGCGGGGTGGTTGATGGCGGGATGGCTTGGCGATGGACGGCAGGGCGGCGGGGTGGCGAGGCGATGGCAGGCGGCAGCCATGGGTGGCTGTTCATCTTCCCATGGCGTCTGTTCGTCTCCCCATAGCATGGGCGGCGGATGCCGATTTTTCATTGAGAGCGAGGCCGGCGAGCATTGGTGGCGAGCCGGCGGAGGCAGTCGGGTGGACGGGCATGACGGATCTGGGATCGGTGGGACAAAAAAAATCGAAAAAAGAATGTTCTGTGACTTCCTGGGAGGTTGAAGAAGATAGGGATAGTCATGGAATAAGTTGGGAATAACATGGGGATAAAATTGGAATAAAGGTAATAAGAGGAATAGCTAGAATAACTAAAAAAAACTCTAAAAAAAAAATAAAAATAAAAAGAGAAACCCGGATGGGTTTCGGGTCCCCCATCACTTTCATTGATAATACTTGCAAAGATTCTCTACATTCCAAGGCTGAGGTAGCATGGACCCATCCAAAGTTTCTAGCCGATAGGTCCTCGGACGTACAACTTCTTTGATTTGGTAGGGGCTTTCGCAATTGGAAGAAAGTTTGCCTTATTCCATTGGCCTGGATATTTCGGACCTTCGCAATACCAAATCTTCAGGATGAAAGATTCGTTCATTCATCATGGAATTATAATATTTAGCAACTTTCTGTTGATATGCCGCCATCTTCATTTGAGCATGAAGTCTGGCACCTTGTAGCAGATCCAGGTCTACCCTTCGATGCTTTGAATTCTCAGGTTTCTTGTACTTGTCAATCCTTAAAGATTGCAGTGTAACTTCTATGGGGAGGATTGCTTCAGTGCCGTATGCCAAATTAAATGGGGACTCGTCGGTAGCCATTCTAGGGGTTGTTTGATATGCCCAAAGAACTGAATTTAGTTCTTCGATCCAAAGTCCCTTGGCATCGTTCAGTCTGATTTTTAGATCGTGGAGGAAAGTCCGATATGTTACTTCGGCTTCTCCATTAGACTGCCGATAGCCGACAGAAGTCAACTTGTGAAGCACTGGTACTGAGCACAAAAGTCCTTGAACTTCGGATTATTAAATTGTCTCTTGTTGTCAGTGACTATGGCATGAGGGATTCCGAATCAAAATATAATAGAATTCTTCATGAAACCTTCAACTTTTCTTTCAGTAATGTGAGCCAACGGTTTGGCTTTGACCCACTTGGTGAAGTAGTCATTGGCAACGATGAGAAATTTTCGTTATCCAGATGCCAGTGGGAATGGGCTAAGAATATACATGCCCCACTAAGCTAAAGGCCATGGTGCTGTTAGCTGGGTCAGCTAACTTGCAGGCTATCTCTGGACATTAGCATATCTTTGGCACTAGTCACATCTTCGGACGAAGTTGGCAGAATCCATTTGGATGGTTGGCTAGTAATAACCCTGGCATTTTATTTTATACGCCAGAGATCTGCCCCCTAGATGATCTCTGTATATGCTTTCGTGTACTTCTCTTAGGGCATAATCGATGTCCGACAGCCCTAAACACTTCAGCAGAGGCTTGGTAAAATATTCCTTGTACAAGGCTCCATCCAAGACAACATACTGGGACACCATCTAATGGACTCTCTTGGCCTCTACTTTATCTTCTGGCAACGTGCCCTCGTTTAGAAATTTAAGGATTGGGTCCATCCAACTAGGCTCATTTTCAATCTGGTGCACCCTCAAGGTCTCTTCAGCTATACTTGGAATTTCAAGGTGTTCTATTAAGGTATGGCGAAGGGAGTCTGGAGTAATGGTGGCGAGCCTAGATAGTGTGTCAGCTTGGGAATTCTCTGATCGTGGCACATGGGTGATTCCAAAGAATTCTAACTGGGAGGCCAGAGTCCGTACTTTTTATAAATACAGGATCATTGTAGGATCCCGAGCTTCGAATTCACCTTTGACCTGGTTCACCACCAATTGAGAGTCCAAAATGATTAGGATCTTTTGAATCCCTAGATTTTCGATGATTCTGAGTCCCACAAGGAGGGCTTCATATTCAGCTTGATTATTTGAAGAATGGAAAGAAAAATGAAGAGCGTACTCCATGGTGTGCCATCCGGTTCGGCTAATATGAGGCCCGCTCCACATCCGGTAGAATCTGAAGCTCCATCTACATGGAGTACCCAGACAGACTCTGCATCCTTCGGGGTGGATCCTCCCTCTTTGACCGGTTGTACGCTATCTTCGGGCCTCCATGTGCATTCGGCTAAAAAATCAGACAACACCTATGCTTTCATTATCGATTTGGGTTGGAAGCTGATATTAAATTCACTCAATTTAATAGCTGTTGATCCCATAAGTGATTTTGATGATAACCAAATATTGGAGCATGTATTTATTTTACTAACAACTCTTTAAGTGTGGTACAAGTTTTTGTAGGATGATTCTAACACTCAATTACAACTCCTACATCCTTAGTTTTGGAAATGAGTTGTGTTGTAAGTGATTCATGTAAAGAAGAACCTAAAGAAAAGGTTAAGTAAAAATCATGAAAATGGGTTACTTCTAGATGTGTTTTAAGCTTAAAATTCCTTAGAAATATGGTTTGAAGAGTTTGAAGGCATCTCGAGACTTTGAAGACTTGCTAGATGATTTCTAGAGAAAAACTGATAATTCACTGAAGAATTCATCTAAGCCGACTCGAAGAGAAGAGAGTCGACTCTGCACATGGCACACATGAAGATTTCTGGCAGTCAGATATCCGAGTTGATTCTAAGAGACCCGAGTTGACTCGTCCAGAGTTCCATTTCTTGAATCAAACAGGCGAGCCGATCCAAAGGAAGTTCGAGCCGATTCTATCATTTAGTCAGACATCTGAGTCAACCCTTTAGAAGTTTGAGCTGACTCCTCCAGAGTCCAAAAAAAGAGTTCTAAGTGACAGCCAATCGAGCCGACTTTAATGAGAAAGAGCCGACTCTTCCAGAATGGATTTCTAAATGCCTGTGAATCCAAGCCAACTTGAAGTAAGGTGAGTTGACTCTTCCAGAGTAAGGAATCAAGCTACTGAGAAACCTAGCTGACTCAATTGAAGAGAGCCGACTGGACCAGAACTACTCTATGGATCTGAGCTGACTCGAGTAGATCCAAGCCGACTCGAAGATCGATTCAGGCCTATAATGGCTAGTTCCAGAACTTGAAATTTGAATCCAAAAAGTGCTCTAATGGTCAAACATCACATCCCAATGGTCTACAACGACTAAAATCATCTGAGAAGAGTACAATACTATATATTTGAGAGATTTGAACTACTTTAAAAAGAAGGAATGAATATTTAATGCTTACTTGAGCTTGTGAGCAAGAGAGCACTGAAGATCATTCAAGATAGTCTTCAAGTCTTCACCAACTCACATCTGAAGCTTGAAGCATTTATTGAAGAAGTTGAAGAAGCCAACCAAGTGCATTGAAGTGCAATCAATTGGGCTTCTCTTGAGCTGCATCAGCAACCATCCGACAAAACTTGTTTGTCATTCTGTTGCTTTCTCTTTGCAATTCTTTTTGAATTGTTGGGTTATTTGTGAGCCTGATTTAAAAACTAAATAAGTTCTTGGTTAGCCTGTGTTAAAATCAAGTGTTAGGTTCTTGGTGATCCTGTTAAAATCTGGTGTTGGGTTTCTTTGGTGAGTGTTGACCCCTAAAGTGATTTTGATGATAACAAAATATTGGAGCATATATTTGGTTATCTAACAACTCTTCAAATGATTGACAAGTTTTTGTAGGACAACTACATTGACACACTTTCTAAACCCTATAATCTTTATTGTGTTGTGTTGAGTTGTAAAGTGTTTAGAATCTTGTAAAGAAGAACCCTACAAAAATTTTCTACTTAAATTAAGATAAAGGGTTACTTCTAGTAGTTTTCAAGCTTCAATTTTTCTTGAATTTATTATAAGAAGACCTTGAAGAAGTCTTCAAAGCTTGGCACAAGTGTTCTGGAGAATTGAATTTGATCTGGCTGAAGAACCACTCTCGAGCCGACTGGATGGAGGAACCGCCGACTCTGGCACTGGCACAGGAAAGAAGTTCTTTGGTACACAGATCCAACCGATTGGCACCAAGGCCCAGCTGACTCATCCAGAACATGGTTGAGAACTCTCCGAGAGCCTCTGAGATCCGAGCCGACTGGAATTCAGTTTAGCCGACTCGTCTAGAGTGACCCATTTTCTCAATCGTGGAAGCTAGCCGACTGGCATTCAGCCCAGCCGACCCAAACTTGATCCGAGCCAACTTGAAGATTGTCCGAGCCGACTGGAATGACGGGGTCACCTCCAACGACTAGTTCCAGTTTTCTATTTTTGAATTCCAAAAGTGCTCCAACGGTAACCTGTCACCACCCAACGGTCTACAATGTTCAAAATCAAGGGAAGGCAGTTGAAGTCTCTATAAATGAAGTATGAGAACATCCTTGGAGAGATTAATGAGTTAATGAACAGTTATTGAATATTTATTGAAGAAAAAAGTGAGAGCACTTGAGCTTTGAAGTCAGCCTTCAAGCCTTCACCAACTCTTACCAGAAGCTTGAAGCACCTTTTGAAGAAAGCAAGGAAGCCATTGAAGTGCATTGAAGAGCATTCAATTGAGCTTCACTCGAGCTATATTGGCAACCACCAGACAACAGAGTTTGTCATATTTGTTGCTTCTTTATTCTATTTTTAGAATACTTGGATTATTGGTGAGCCCGGTTGTAAAAATCAAATAGGTTTCTTTGGTGAGCCTTTTTCAAAACCAAAGTGTAGAGGTTCTAGGTGAGCCTGTGAAAACCTAGTGTGGGTTTCTTTAGTGAGCCCGGTTCAAAAACCAAAGTGTAGAGGTTGGGGTAGTGAGCCTGTAAAATAATCCGACTGTATTCCGGTTTGGGGGATATAGTGAAAATCCCGAGTGGTGAACTTGGGTAGTAGACGTAGGAGCTGGGTTGCTCTGAACCACTATAAACCTGCCTTGTTTGTGTTGTGCTTGATTTAACTTTTTGCTTCTACATTTATTCTTTGACTAACACAGCACCTAACTACTAAAAGGAATTACTTATGCACATACTTGCGAATATTTTGTAATTCCCAATTCACCCCCCTCTTGGAAAAAAGCCACCTGGGCAACAGTTAGCCTGGTTTAAAAACCAAAGTGTAGAGATTTGGATTGTGAGCCTTTAAAACAATCTGACTGTATTCCAGTGGGAGATATAGTGAAAATCTCAAGTGGTAGTCTTGGATAGTGGATGCAGGAGCTGGGTTGCTCTGAACCATTATAAAATTTCTTGTGTTATGTTGTGTATTCTTTTTATATCTTGCTTCTGCTTTTAATTATTTCAATCATATCACTTAACACTTCAAGGGATTTTCAAAGAGCACGTAATTGCTTAAACTTTTTAAATTCTCAATTCATCCCCCTCTTGGAAAAGCCATCTGGGCAATAACTGGTATTAGAGCAGTGTCTCTGAATATATTTAGAGTAAAGATTGATGGCTCATCCCATTAGTACATCCTCGGTCGAAGGCCAATCTACCAATAGACCTCTACTCTTCATGGGCACAAATTATTCCTATTAGAAAGCTAAAATGAAAATCTATATTCAAGCTATTGATTTTTTATTATGAAAGGTCATTCTAAAAGGGCCACATATTTCCATAATCAAAATTAATGGCATGGATGTCCCAAAGCCTGAAGAGGACTGGGATGAACACGACATGAAGATGGGGGAGTTAAATGCCAAAGCCATGAATCTATTATACTATGCTTTGGATATTAACGAGTTCAATCAAGTTTTTACTTGCTCTTTTGTAAAGAAAATTTGGGACAAACTCGAAGTGATCCACGAAGGAACTTCCTAAGTGAAGACTTCAAAAATTAATCTTCTTGTACACAGTTACAAACTTTTCAAAATGGAACCAACTAAAACTATCTCTACCATGTTTACTCACTTTACAGATATTATTAATGGTTTGAAAAGTCTTGGTAGGGTTTATATAAATGCTGATCTAGTACAGAAGATTCTCAGATCACTTCCGGATAAGTGGGATCCCAAAGTGACTACCATCCAAGAAGCAAAATATCTAAATGCCTTACCTCTGGATGAATTAATGGGTTCACTCATCATACATGAACTAGCCATGTAGCATAGGACTGATGATGATCAAAAGAAGAAGAAAATAATAGTCTTCAAAGCTGCATTGTATTCAAAGAAAGATAAGAAATTGGAAGATAACTGCACCTCCTCCGTAGACGATCTAGAAGATGAGGATATTGCTATAGTGTGAGGAGATTTAGAAGGTTTATGGAAAAGAAGAAAGGAAGATACTACAGAAAATTCCATAAACAAGGTGAGCACTCCAAGGACAAGGACAAGGATAGAGAAAAAAATAAAGAACAGATGCCTACGTGCTATGAATATAAGAAACCAGGGCACATTCATCTCGACTGTCCTTTGTTAAAAAAAATTTTCAAGAAGAAGAAAAAGAAAGCTATGATTGCTACATGGAGCGACATCGAGGAGTCAACTTCATCTAAAGAAGAAGAGACCATGAAAACTGCTAACTTATGTCTAATGGGTCTCGAAAATGAGGTAACATCTCCCGAACCTTAATTAGAATTTATTTTTGATGAATTAAATTCTACTTTTCATAATCTACTATCTGAATTCAAAAAGGCTGGAGTAAAGATAAGAGTTTTAAAGAATATCAATGATTTTTTACAAAAGGAGAAAGAAGATATTTAAGAAGAGATTTCAGAAAAGAATAATCTATTGCAAAAGAATTTACATATCTTTTTTGAAAAATACAAAGCTTTGGAAACTGAAAACAATGATTGTCTTGACAAGAACAAAGCTTTAACTATTAAAAAAATGACTTGAAAAAGGAGGTTAAAAAACTCAAGCCACTGGTTGAAAAACTAACCTTATCTTCAAATAAGCTTGAGTTAATTTTAAAAGATCAAAGAATTTCTGGAAACAAAGCTGGAATTAGTTTCAATTCTTCAATTTCAAATAGAATTTCAGCTACTACTTTTGTAGTACCAAAAGCTTATGTTCCAAAATCAATATCTCAAAAAGCTTTTGTATATAATCCTTCTGCATCCATTTCTAAAGCTACAATGTATGCACCTAAGAATTTGAATAGAAAATCTTTTATGAGAAAAAGTTTTACATCTATATCAACATCTAGAACTTCAATTCGTACATCCTTTCAGAATTTTAGAATTACATGTTAGGCAATCATAGAGTTGGACATAAATTCTTTCAACGTAATTTAGTAAAGAAAAATGCATTTTCTAAGAATAGAATTAAAAGAATTTGGATTTCCAAAGGAACCACCTATGCTAACCTACAAGGACCCAAGTTAGCTTGGGTACCTAAAAGAATTTCTTGATTATCTTGCAGGAATGTCTTGCATCCCAAAAATTGAAGAAAAGATGATATCTCAACAGTGGCTGTTCAAGGCATATGACGAGTGACAAGGATTAATTTATCATCTTAAAGATGAAAGAAGGAGGTATGGTTACTTTTGGAGATAATGACAAGGGAAAAATAATCAAAATTGGTAAGATCAAAATAACCTCCTGTACTTTCATTGAAAATATATTTCTAGTAGACAAATTGAAGCATAACTTGTTAAGCATTAGTCAATTATATGATAAAGGCTTCAAGGTTGTCTTTGAATCATCTATGTGTATTGTAACAAACTCTTTTGATTCTAGCAGTAAGTTCATTAAATATAGACTTGGAAATATTTATGTGGTAGACCTTAATGATCTTGCCATGTCTAGTAATTACAGTCTAGTTGTAATGAATGCTAAGACCAAGGAGTCTTGCTTACTTTTGCATAGACGATTAGGTCATGCTAGCATGCATACTATTGCCAAGCTAATTTCCAAGAATCTAGTTAGAGGCATGCCTAAATTTAAAGTAGATCTTAATCATGTTTGCGATGCATGCCAAATGGGTAAACAAACTAGGAAAAGTTTTAAATATAAAAATATGATTTCAACTACTAGACCCCTTGAGCTACTTTACATGGACTTATTTGGACCAATTAGGACCACAAGCCTAAGTGGTATAAAATATGCACTTGTGATAGCAGATGATTTCTTTAGATTTACTTGTATTTTATTTATCGCTCATAAATATTAAACTTTTAAAGTCTTTCAAAAATTTCATAAAAAAGTTTCTAATTAGAAAAATCTTTCAATAGTTTCAATTAAGAGTGATCATGGCACGAAATTTGAAAATTAATTTTTGATGATTATTGCATAGAAAACGATATTGATCACAACTTCTCCACTCCTAGGACACCATAACAAAATAGTATCGTAGAGAGAAAAAATAGGACTCTGCAAGAGATGGCCCAAACAATGTTGTGTGAAGGCAATCTTTCAAGATACTTTTGGATAGAAGCGGTGAACACTGCTTGTTATATCTTGAACCATGTTTTGATTCATCCTAGTTTGAAGAAAACCCCCTATGAGCTTTGGAATGAAAAGAAATCCAACATTAATTACTTTCATGTATTTGGTTGTAAATGCTTTGTGCTTAATAATGGTAAAGATAATCTAGGAAAATTTGATGCTAAATCTGATGAAGCAATTTTTCTTGGTTATTCATTACATAACAAAATATATAAAGTATTTAATAAAAGAACTCTTACTGTAGAAGATTCTATGTATGTTATTTTTGATAAAACTAATCCCTTACCTTCTAAGAAAGAAGAGTGCATAGACAATGATGCAGGTACAACTCAAGAAGAAATGGAAGACATGAGCATACAAGAAAGACCAACTCAAGAAGGAAAAGAAACAGTAAGTAAGGATCATACTGATCTACGAAAGAAATGGAGGTATGTAACTTCTCATCCCAGAGATTTAATTATTGGTGATCCTTTACAAGGTATTAGGACTAGGTGATCACTTAGAGATGCACATGACTACCTAGCCTTTGTGTCACAAATAGAACCTCATAGCTTAGAAGAAGCTGAATCTGATCCTAATTGGATGATGGCCATGCATGAAGAACTAAATCAATTTGAAAGAAATAAGGTATGGACTTTAGTTAAAAGACCATCGACTATCCCATCATAGAAACCAAATGGGTCTACAGAAACAAATTAGATGAACAAGATAACATAATTAAAAACAAAGCTAGACTAGTGACTAAGGGATATAATGAAGAAGAAGGTATAGATTTTGATGAAACATATACACCCGTAGCAAGACTAGAAGCTATTAGATTACTTCTTGCATTTGCTTGCTACATGAATTTCAAACTTTTTCAAATGGATGTGAAAAGTGCATTCTTGAATGGTTTTATATCCAAACAAGTTTTTGTAGAACAGGCACCAGGTTTTGAAAGTCATGCTTTGCCAAATCATATTTTTAAACTCAATAAAGTATTGTATGGTTTGAAACAAGCACCTAGAGCCTGGTATGATAGACTTAGCACTTTCTTGATTGAAAATGATTTCATAAGAGAAAATATTGATAAAACTCTTTTTATCAAGAAAAAGGATAATGATTTATTAGTTATATAGATTTATATTGATGATATTATATTTGGTGCAACCAATGAAACTCTTTGTAGAGAATTTGCTAAGTTAATATAGGGAGAATTTGAAATGAGCCTAATAGGTGAACTTAACTACTTTCTTAGACTTCAAGTGAAATAAACAAAGGAAGGAATCTTCATTAACCAATCCAAATATACCAAAAAAATTATCAAGAAGTTTGGTATGGAGTCAAGCAAACAAATGAGCACACCCATGAGCCCAACCTGCAGATTGGATAAAGATGAAGATGGATCCAACATTGATCAAAAACTCTATAGAGGTATGATTGGATCATTACTGTACTTAATTGCAAGTAGACCTGATATATTATTTAGCATATGTGTATGTGCTCGATTCCAATCTAATCCTAAAGAATCATATATGCTTGCTATTAAAAAAATTATAAGATATTTGAAAGGAATAAGCAATCTAGGTCTATGGTTTTCAAAATATTTTTCATTGAATTTGATTGGATTTTCGGATGCTGACTATGCTGGTTGTAAAATTGATAGATAAAGCATTAGCGATATACGCCAATTTCTAGGAGTGAATTTAATCTCATGGCACTATAAGAAACAAAACTCGGTAGCACTATCTACTACTGAGACAGAGTATGTTGTTGCAAGGAGTTGTTGTGCACAAGTGTTGTGGATTAAACAATAATTAGAAGACTTTGGTGTTACACAATCTAAAATCTCTTTCAAATATGATAACACAAGTGCTATAAATTTAACTAAAAATCTAATTTAGCATTTAAGAACTAAATACATAGAGATTAGACACCATTTTATTATAGATCATGTTTTGAATGGCGACATTGAACTAGAATTCATCCCTACTGAAAACTAACTAGCTGACATTTTTACTAAGCCACTCAACCAAGATAGATTTGAGATGATTAGAGAAGAATTAGGTCTTTGTGATCCCTTCTAGATTTTCCAAACATAATCCCTTCAAAATTAAGGAGAAATTATCTAGAAAACCTCCAACATCAATTCAATCTCTTTGAGCATCTCTCCATGAGATTTTCCTGAATTCATTTTTTTTTTGATCAATTTCAACTTTTGTGGAAAGTTTTTGTTCGAGTCGACTCGAGCAATTATGCTCAGGTTGAGCCGACTCGAATCTCTGATGTTTCTAGTTTTGCTCTGGTCGAGCTGACTCGGGCAATTTTAGGGTTAGCCGAGTCGACTCGGATATCGGGCAAATTATTTTTTAATAGAGCCGAGTAACCTATTCCGGGCTTTCATGCTTTTTATTTCCACTCTAAACCCTACCATTCTTCTCGATATCTCTCCCATTCCTCCAAAATCCTTCCTTCTAAGTTCTAATCCTCCAATTTCTCCCAAATCTAGGCAATATCACCTAAGAGGGTTGTCAGAAAATGCTCTCAAAGGATTGTTCCCACTGCTGAGATAGAAAGAAGGACAAAGCATCGGCAAGAAGAGCCGACTTAAGCAGTGGAAAGAGAAGAATAGAGGGAAGAAGAAGAAGACCAGCTACTGCCACCACCTCTCCAAGGCAAGTAATTTCTATGTCCAATCACCCGGTTACCAGTGATAGAAGAATTATTCACTTTTTTGAAAGAATTAGGGCTGACAATTAGAGATTCCATTGAAGAATTGGGGTGGGGATTCTTTTATTCATTAAATTTGCCTACTTATCCAACATTAGTGAGAGTATTCTATGAAAATTTGAGGCTTGAAGCCAATCATATAGGATCCATAGTGAAAGGAAAGAGGGTAATTGTCACTGAAGAGAGACTAAGCAGCCTGCTAGAAATGCCGGTAGAAGGGTCAAAGCATTTGGAACTAAAGGACCGAGAGAAAACCCTAAGAACCATACTGAACAAGGAAGACATTAATGGGGTTGGAACAGTCATGGCAAACACTCTCTCACTGGAAATGAGGTTGCTCCACAATTTTATCAGTCAGATCTTTCTTCCGAGGATAGGAAGATTCGATTGGGTTAGCGAGA
Organism: Areca catechu; assembly: GCA_021397845.1. NCBI lineage: Eukaryota > Viridiplantae > Streptophyta > Magnoliopsida > Arecales > Arecaceae > Areca > Areca catechu. Next base: position 147,649,663 of record CM038039.1, on the reverse strand, counting down.
GAGATTTGTGTTTCATGGAGCATATCATTGAGGGGGAGGCCCTCAATTTACCAAGTATAATGATTATACAGATAAGGGAAGTAGTTAGAAAGGTTAAAGCCTGTTTACCATATGGCATGGTACTAACACTGCTATTCAGAGCCTCCAGAATCAACCTTGAAGGGGAAGATGGAAACCTCTTCATCATACTGATACTTATCCTCCAAGACTTTATAGCGCATGGGTTATGAATTTAGTGGAAGATTTTGGAAAAGGAAAGGGTCTGATGCAAGAGCCATAGGAGCTTCTAGCACAGAGGATGATGATGATGATGAGAGTGTAGAAATACCTAGAGAGATCACTTCTGATACTGCTGTACCCTCTACATTGCAGCCTTCAGAGCATGTCATTGATATACCTATTACTGAGGCTTTGCACCTGAGCCAGCTGCACATGAGGCTGTGGGGACTTTGCCTACTGAGGAGGGGAGTCCTAGGATCTTTTCTTCACCTATTTCTCCACGTATACCTTCATCTCCATTGGTTCCACCTGCTCCATTAGTTTCAGAATCTATTCCAGGACCATCTACTATTTCTGTTACAGTGACTCAAGAGTTCATTACCGAGAAGATGAGAGGACTTGCAGATACACTGACCTGCTCTTTAACTAGTATGTTTGGCGAGCTTCGCTAGTCAGTGGACACTAGATTAGACCTGCTTAGCACTGAGATCAGAGAGCTTCACACTAGAGTTGACTTACTTGAGTCATTTAGACCTGCCTCTCAGCTTGACACACAGCCCCTAGCAGTTACACTCCAATCTACCTCTGAAATTATAAAAAGATCAATTGAACAAAGTATAGAAGAATTCAGAATAGAGCTGAGGGAGTTAAGATTCAGAATGGGAGGTATGGAACAAGGCAAAAGAATGGAGAACTACACCTAGGGCATAGGGATCTTAGGTCTGAGTTTTGAAGACTTAGAGGTTCTGCTGAAGCATTTGCGAATGCCCAAGCAGCTGAACTAATTGCACTAAACACTGAGGTGAAGAAGCTTAATGAAGAGATATATACAGTTCAATTTCAACTTGATCAGCTCTCCACCACTGTCATTTCAGCATTTGCCTCTCCTAGACCTCAGCTTGTACCTAGACCTCAACTTGCACCTCAACTTGGACCTACCTCTACTCCACACCCTAGGCAGCCAGCTCCTCATCTTAGGCCCTAGGATTCTGAGCCATAGTATGTGGACCCAATAGCCTCAATGCCATCTTTTGGACCATCTTTTGTACCACCTTTTGGGCCATCCACTAGAACTAAGGTAAATATACCTAGTGATAGTGAATAAATAAAATATTATCAACTTTTGTAATTTGTAATGAAGATTTTATGAATGCAGTGAATACATTTTTGGTATATCTTCTGTGTATGAATTGAGCTTGTGCAATACTCTCAAAATGAATTTTAATTAGAATATCAAAGTTAAGAAGAGAAAGTGAAATTATCTCAAACAAAAATTATCAACTTTCTCTTTCTATTATAAAAATTGAGCTTTGAAAAATCAATTAAACACCTTTTTGATTGCTAACAAAAAGGGAGAGAATGTTTACAAATGCATGAAAAAGAAAGAAAGTAAAAGAGAGAATAAATATAAAAGAAAAAGGGAGAGAAAACTTGTTGAAACTCATCTTTAGTTCATGCTCTATGCTTCCAAACTTGTAAACTTATCTTGAAGATCTTAAAGCATTAACTCTGATACTTTTCAACTCTGATACATTTCTGATACTTTATAAAATTGAGCCTTGATACTTTGCATACATTAACAGCTCTGATACTTTGTGAAAGTGCTAGTCTTAACACTCTGATACATATAAAAGCACTGACACTGATACTATATAGTTTGTTTTTCACAAAAAGCTCTGATACTTACTTGCAAATACAACTAGCTCTAATACATGTTAATGCTCACTTTCAAATTCAGTTATACATGTAATTGTAAATAATTTTTCATGCCCAGTATTTTGTCATCATCAAGAAGGGGGAGATTGTTGACCCTATAAATCATTTTGATGATAACCAAACATTGGAGCATGCATTTATTTTACTAACAACTCTTCAAGTATGTTACAAGTTTTTGTAGGATGATTCTAATGCTTAATTACAACTCCTACATCCTTAGTTTTGGAAATGAGTTATGTTGTAAGAGATTCATATAAAGGAGAACCCAAAGAAAAGGTTAAGTAAAAATCATGAAAATGGATTACTTCTAGATGTGTTTCAAGCTTAAAATTCCTTAGAAATATGGTTCGAAGAGTTTGAAGGCATCTTGAGACTTTGAAGACTTGCTGGATGATTTCTGGAGAAAAATTGATAATTCACTGAAGAATTCATCCGAGCCGACTCGAAAAGAAGAGTGCCGACTCTAGCACATGGCATGCATGAAGATTTCTGGTATACAGATATTCGAGCCGACTCTAAGAGACCTGAGCTGACTCATCCAGAGTACCATTTCCTGAATTAGACAGGCGAGCCGACCTAAAGGAAGTTCAAGCCAACTCTATCATTTAGTTAGACATCCGAGTCAATGCTTTAGAAGTTCGAGCCGACTCTTCTAGAGTCTAGAAAAAGAGTTCTGAGTGAACATCCAACTGAGCCGACTCTAATGAGAAAGAGCCGACTCTTCTAGACTGGATTTCTGAACACCTGTGAATCCGAGCCAACTCGAAGTAAGGCGACCCGACTCTTCCAAAGTAAGGAATCAAGCTACTGAGAAACCTAGCCGACTCAATTGAAGAGAGCCGACTGGACTAGAACTACTCTATGGATCCGAGCAGACTCAAGTAGATTCGAGCCGACTCAAAGATGGATTTCAGGCCTATAATGGCTAGTTCCAGAACTTAGAATTTGAATCCAAAAAGTGCTCCAACGGTCAAACATCACATCCCAACAATCTACAATGACTAAAATCATCTGAGAAAAGTACAAGACTATATATTTCAGGGATTTAAACTACTTTAAAAAGAAGGAATGAATATTTAATGCTTACTTGAGCTTGTGAGCAAGAGAGCACCGAAGATCATTTAAGATAGTCTTCAAGTCTTCACCAACTCACATCTGAAGCTTGAAGCATTTATTGAAAAAGTTGAAGAAGCCAACCAAGTGCATTGAAGTACAATCAATTGGGCTTCTCTTGAGCTACATCGGCAACCATCCGATAAAACTTGTTTGTCATTCTGTTGCTTTCTCTTTGTAATTCTTTTTGAATTATTGGGTTATTGGTGAGCCCAATTTAAAAACCAAATAGGTTCTTGGTTAGCCTGTGTTAAAACCAAGTGTTAGGTTCTTGGTGATCCTGTTAAAACCAAGTGTTGGGTTTCTTTGGTGAGCCCGGTTTAAGAACCAAAGTGTAGAGGTTTGGATCAGGAGCCTTTTAAAACAATCCGACTATATTCCAGTGGGGGATATAGTGAAAATCCCAAGAGGTAGTCTTGGGTAGTGGATGTAGGAGCTGGGTTGCTCCGAACCACTATAAAATTTTCTGTGTTTGTGTTGTTCATTTTTTTTATATCTTACTTTTGCTTTTAATTATTTCAATCACATCACTTAACACTTCAAGGAATTTTCAAAGAGCACATAATTGCTTAAACTTTTAAAATTCCCAATTCACCCCTGATGGGGGACGAAAATAAAATGATGAATGGAGAGTTTTAGCAAGCTAACCAGCAAGCAAACTTGAGCAATTAATTATCAAATAAATGGTCTAAATTAATCCAAAAAAAAAATCTTCATAAGGAGACTAGTTGATCTAAGTTACAATACCCGAAATGTAGATCTAGTTCAAAATAGAGATTAGGATCTTCATGGCAAGGAAACCATTACTACTAGGACAAGTTAACCTTCAAATAATCATATCTAATGAAGCTTAGGAAGAGTTTTCCTACCAACAATGATGGCTAATTATTTGGTGGAAGAAGGAGCTCTCATCATTCAAGGATTGAGGTTTAAACTATAAGTCTAGCACTCCCTACTTTTAGGACTCACCTTGGTCATGATCTTTGGCTTGGAAACCTTCATCTTGGACTTGAAAAATTAGAGAAAACCTGCATCAAATCAGAGATTAGGCATGGAAGGAGAACTCAAAATTGGAATTGAAACAAGAAGAAGAAGAAGGAAAAACAAGGAGTAGAAACCGACGTCTTCAAGGAATGATGCTTGGATCTTGGATCAAGCAAGGAGCACTCCACCTTTCAAACACTCAAGGATATTTTACCCTTCAAACACTCACTCAAGAACCTCACACTCTCTTCTCAAACCTATCTTCTAACTCTCAAACTCAAGAACTTTTTACTCCAAACAAGAGAACATAGGAGAACTAGAACAAGAAAGGTAGCTTTCTTCATTTAATCCAAAATAGAATGAATCATAGAATTAATACAAGAGAGGGCCTAGGGCCCTATTTATAGGCTTTTAATCCAAGGGAATTTCGTCCATGGGGAGGGGATAAGGATGAGCTAAGGGGATAAGGATGAGCTAGCTAATTCTAGTTGGATCCAACAACTCTTGGTTAGGTGGTTCAACTAGAATTAGTTTTTTTACAACCATTTATGGGTAGAAGGTTATAACCAATTGACATGTGGCTCCTAGGTGGCAATGTTGTGTCCTCCATTTGCTGATGTAGATCATGTGATGTGGCATCCCATATGGCAAGTTAGTTGGTGGGTTGTTGGGGTAATAGAATGTGGCTTCAGTCTCCCCATAAAATTCTTGATGTAGTGTCCTTCCTCCTCTCCAAAAGGTGCTTGATGTGGTGTCAACCAATTAAGAAAAATGGGCTTCAAGTAGATGGCATCCAAGTGAGGGAAGTGGGCTTCAAATGGATGGCGCCAAATGAGAAAAATGGGCATTAAAGAAGTGGCCTCATACTCTACTTGAATCTAGGTTGAGTCGACACATGAATCGGCTCAAGTATTTGTTGAATGAGAAGATTGACTCAAACCCTTTATTAGATTTATCTATTTTAACTGCAAAACAAAGTAAGTTAGTCCAAAAAACTTCTTTCTTGTTGATGTCCCTATCAATTCTCTCGGGATAAAAAGAACTCGATTCTATCGAGTAAGAATCAATCTGACTCTAGTGATACTCTAGTTGGTCTGGTCGCTTCTTTGTAGGTCTTCTCAAGTAATCCATGAGTCTTTAGAATCAGGACATCCTTGCTAATAAATCAGATAGCATTGATAGTCCCTGTTTCGGGTAGTGATAGTCTTATTGTCTAAGATTCGCTCAATCCTATCTTACTGCTTTGGTAACTTGGCTGGTGGACACTCATGGGTTGACTCACTCTCAAAGATAGAATCAGGCTCGAAAGGCTCACTAGATATCATTGTTGGTTCCTCTATCCTCCTAGATCTGAATTGTTGAAAGTGGAACTGATACCAAAATCGGATGGTTAATCTAGCACATATTAGATCCAAATTTTCTTTACTATTTTGAAAATGACCTACACCACGGGCATATAATCATTCAGGTTTGGCCTTACCATGACATAGTCTCCTTCCTGAAATTATTTGGCTCTTTTTTGTGAGTTGATCATATGGTTGTTAATTTCATTGCTCAAATTTTCTTACTAATCATGCTATGCATATGACTCTCGCAGTCATGGACACTTATGCATGGGAAGGTCAAATGACATCAAATGACAAAACATAAATGACACCAAAATAAAACAAGCTATAATGGACTTTATTATCTATGAACTAAACTTTATTGCTAGGAAACAAAAGTTCCTAATTTCCAATATTCTCCTAAATGGCTTTGAAAACTCTGGCACGTAACTTTAGGTAGGTGGCAGTGAATCTTAATTTGGTGCCCAATAAATGCCATAATATCTTTCCAAAGTAACTGTTGAATATTACTGGGACCTGATCAATGGTATGGTGGATGTTCCAGCCAGATGGGATAGAAGAGTGAATGAAACATAATGATGGATCGGGATGGTGGATGTTCAGAAATGAAGAATCAGGGATAGAAAAATTGTTAGAAAAAGTATTTTGCATGGTTTTCAAAGGCTCTATAGCTTCTTGGGACTGATCCGTAGGGTTTTGTTCTTTGATGGTCAATATCCCAATATATGATCATTCATTGATCTCTAGATCTAAACCTTCAACATCAATTAATTTTGGATCTTCTATTATCTACTCGAATTGTTCTTCATGGCTTTATTCTTGGACTTCATTTTGTTCATCCCTGTTGTTGATTTCTTTAGGCTGGGTAATTATTTTATCTTCAAGTAATTGTTCTTGATCATATTTGTCCATAAGGTTAGACCCAGCTTCATAAACTTCTTCCTTAGGTTCTTCAACGAGTTTAGGATTTTCTCTTTCTAGCCCTTCATTTGGACAAGACTTGGATTCTATTTCATCCTTAAATTCTTCAATAGGTTCAGGAGATTTTTTCTCTAATTTTTTCATGGATTTAGTCTCTTCTTCATCTCCCTCATACTTATTAAATTTGGCAATATAATCAGATTCAGTTGTATCATCTTGTCTCAATTTGTACCATTGGTCTAAAAATTTTTGCTCATAATATTTACCTAGGTACTTTTTCCTCAGTTTACTCTTTATTTCTCTCAAAGTACTTATTTTATCCCCACTATAATAACTTTTTTTGCTCAACTTCTCTCCAATATGCTTTAGCATGTCAGATTAACTTTGATTTGGCAAATTGACACTTTGTTACTTCTGACATTTCATCAAATTCAAAGTATTGATCAATTTTCTCTTCTCAATCGACATACACCTCAAGGTTTCCATCAAAAGTGGGTGCATAGGGTCGATTGTTCCTAAAGACTCTCTCCTCCTGATCTACAAAGTCTTGGTAGGGGTATCTAAGATTATACTCAGGGGTGAGATCATGACATTGGGCTCTTGGACCAAAGGAGAGGTGGACTAGGTGATTTAGGCTCAGCATGGATCCTATGGGCTTCTTCTATGAAGTCATGGTGAAGTCGTCTTGAATTTTATTCAATAGTGAATTCATGATGATGGACTCTTGGACTTCGAGGAATTGACCTAAGTGACTAAGGTTCGGTGGGGGTCATTAGGGTCTCTTCAAGTATCCCAACATGGTCCTTCACTTGATCTAATTCCTTTCTCATTTGTCCTAATTGCCCATTTATGGTATCAAACTTTTTAGTCAGGGTTTTCAAAAAGAATTCAAGATTAGGATCCATGGATAAAAATAGACTGAGTGTGGGACTATTTGTCTGGTGCTTCAAAACACGCAGTATAAACCTAACTTCTAGGACTCTTAGACCTAAAAGTTCAAAATACAGGAATTGACTAAGTACTAGTTAAAGTTGTAATTACCTTTTTCACTGGCCAGGTAAGAGGTGGGGTTGCGGGAGGCTCCCCTCGCTTTCATGATATCCTAATTAAAAACCGTAAGTCAACTTAAGGTGTTTGCCATTGGACCCCTTGCCTTAGATACCAGTTTCAAGAAGTAAGTACAAATTCAACTAATATTTGATCTCATCTTGCACTTGAACCCGACTTGTGGGTGTCTCTAGTTTTAGGTTCCTACTCGATTTCAATTATGGTTTAGGTCAATAAAAATATGGATGATTATTTTGAGCCAAGGAAAGGTAATGACCTCCTTCCTTTATGTTATGATTGAATGCCCTTAATTAGATTTAGGAATGGATGCACAAACAATTCACCAACTAGTTAACATAATAACTAGTATTAGCATAAACATGTGATTCAAACCTGAGTTTTTTAAAAAATTAAATTGAAAAAAAATTAAATTTAAAAATTTAGATTTTGAAGTCCAGATTTCAGAAATCAAATTTTAAATTTTAAATCTCGAATTAGGATTAAAAATTCATTCTAGAAGTTAGAATTGTTGTAAGATAGTTTCAGCCCTAACAACTTCTAGTCAACTAGTTTTAAAAGTTTGAAATTAAAATTTTAAAATTTTAAAAAAATTAAAATTAAAATTTGAATTATTAGATCCCTTAGTGAAGATTTTAGATTTTTAATTTTGAAATTTAATTCCTGGAATTTGGTAAAGAAATTCATTTTGAAAGCTTGTTGTAAAAGAAAATTTCAGCGGGAACAACTTTCAACAAGCTAGTTTTAAAAATTCAAAATTTAATCTTTTTAAAAATCTAAAAATTTAAGATAAAACTGATTTGGTTAACTCTCAGATAAGAATTCTCGTATTTTAAAGTCTTGACTTCAGATTAACTCAAATTTTGGTTGAGAAGGTAGTTTGAAAGCACATGCTAGAAGGTTCCAGCAGTTTAGCTAACTCTTAACAACCTGAATTTAAATTTTGAATTCCTAACTCTAGATCCTTCTAAAATTTAAAATTTTAGTGGAAAATAACAAATATAGAAGTCTGAATCTTAGATCTAAAAATTAAAAATTTAGAAAAAATATTTTTATATTTTTTTAAAAATTAAATGAAGTGGAAGGTAGAAACAGAATTCTAGACAGAACTTTAGAAATGATCTAAGAACTCATATTTTTAAATCCAAAAATCAATAGAAAATATTTTTTTGAATTTTTTATTTCGAATACTAATACACTAAGGTACTATAAAAGTATTTTTATGGATTTTTTTTAATTTATAAAATTATTAAAATTTATGAAAAATTTGGGTGAATAATAGAACAGAAATTTCAGCAATCAAACACTTGACCTAGTAGAACCTTAAGCTCTAATATCAAAAAAATTGATGGAAGATGAAAATAAAATGATGAATGAAGAGTTTTAGAAAGCTAACAAACAAGCAAACTTGAGCAATTAATTATCAAATAAATGTTCTAAATTAATCTAAGAAAAAAATCTTCATAAGGAGACTAGTTGATCTAAGTTACAATACATGAAATGTAGATCTAGTTCAAAATAGAGATTAGGATCTTCATGGCAAGGAAACCATCACTACTAGGACAAGTTAACCTTCAAATAATCAGATCTAATGAAGCTTAGGAAGAGTTTTCCTACCAACAATGATGGCTAATTATTTGGTGGAAGAAGGAGCTCTCATCATTCAAGGATTGAGGTCTAAACCATAAGACTAGCACTCCATACTTTTAGGACTCACCTTAGCCATGATCTTTGGCTTGGAAACCTTCATCTTGGACTTAAAAAATCAGAGAAAACCTGTATCAAATTAGAGATTAGGCATGGAAGGAGAACTCAAAATTGGAATTGAAACAAGAAGAAGAAGAAAGGGAAAACAAGGAAGTAGAAACTGGCACCTTCAAGGAATGATGCTTGGATCTTGGATCAAACAAGGAACACTCCACCTTTAAAACACTCAAGGATATTCTACCCTTCAAACACTCACTCAAGAACCTCACATTCTCTTTTCAAACCTATCTTCTAACTCTCAAATGCAAGAACTTTTCACTCCAAACAAGAGAACATAGGGGAACTAGAACAAGAAAGATAGATTTCTTCATTTAATCCAAAATAGAATGAATCATAGAATGAATACAAGAGAGGGCCTAAGGCCCTATTTATAGGCTTTTAATCCAAGGGAATTTCGTCCAAGGTGAGGGGATAAGGATGAGCTAAGGGGATAAGGATGAGCTAGCTAATTCTAGTTGGATCCAACAACTCTTTGTTAGGTGGTTCAACTAGAATTAGTTTTTTGACAACCATTTATGGGTGGAAGGTTACAACCAATTGACATGTGGCTCCTAGGTGGCAATGTTGTGTCCTCCATTTGCTGATGTAGATCATGTGATGTGGCATCCCACATGGCAAGTTAGTTGGAGGGTTGTTCGGGTAATAGAACATGACTTCAGTCTCTCTATAAAATTCTTGATGTGGTGTCCTTCCTCCTCCCTAAAAGATGCTTGATGTGGTGCCGACCAATTAAGGGAAATGGGCTTCAAGTAGATGGCATCCAAGTGAGAGAAGTGGGCTTCAAATGGATGGTGTTCAAATGGATGGTGCCAAATGGAAAAAATAGGCATTGAAGAAGTGGCCTCATACCCTGCTTGAATCTAGGTTGAGTTGACTCATGCATCGGCTCAAGTATTTGCTGAAAGAGAAGATGGACTCAAACCCTTTATTAGATTTGTCTATTTTAACTGTAAAACAAAGTAAGTTAGTCTAAAAAGCTTCTTTCTTGTTGATGTCATCATCAACCCCCCTCTTGGGAATGCCACCTAGGCAACAACAGCCCACTTAGCTATCCTTTCAGAAGTGTCCAAATAGTGGAGGATGGCTTTAAGATGCTGATCAATCAGGACCATGATAGTGTGGGCATGGAAATAAGGCCGCAGGTGCTTTGCCGCAATCACCAATGAGTAAATAAGCTTCTGAATCCTTGGATACCTCACTTCAGCATTGTGCAAGACTTTGCTGGTGTAATAGATCGACTTTTGGAGATCATCCATCTCTTTCCATACGAGTACCGAACTGGCGGTCTCATCTGAAGTAGAGTGGTATAAGTTGAGGGTCTCTCCTTCTTGAGGTTTGGAGAGCAGTGGTGGGCTCTTTAGGTACTTCTTCAATTCTTCAAAGGCAAGATGCAATCCTCGGTCCATTCAAAGCTTCATGACTGATGGAGCACCTTGAAGAAAGGGAGACACTTCTCAGCCGATCGATAAATGAATCGACTTAAAAAGATGATTCTTCCTGTCAACTGTTGCACTTCCTTCTTACAAGAAGGATGTCTCATATTTTGGGTGGCCTGGATCTTCTCGGGATTGGCTTTAATCCCTTGTTTGGTAACAAAGAATCCCAAGAATTTGCCTGAGGTTACTTCAAAAGTACATTTTATTGGGTTCAGCTTCATTTGATGGCGTCGTAAGGCACCAAATGATTCTTCCAGATCTCTGATATGATCATCTTTAAGGCGACTCTTTACAATCATGTTGTCGATATATGCCTCCATGCTCTTTTCTAGTTATTCATTGAATACTTTGTTGATCAGCCTCTGAAATATTGCCCCGACATTCTTTAATCCAAATGGCATCATCTTGTAATAGCAGAGACCTTTTTCTATGATGAAGGCTGTCTTTTCTTCATCCCAAGGGTTCGTTCGTATCTAGTTGTATCTAGAGAAGGCATCCATGAATCTCAATAGTTGCTGGCCAGTGGTGGCATCGACCAGTTGGTCAATCCTTGGAATGAGAAAGCTATCTTTTAGGCAAGCTTTATTGAAATCTATGTAATCAATGCAGATCCTCTACTTACCGTTAGCCTTCCTTACCATTACCATATTAGCTAGCCATTTAGGATAGTGTGCCTCCCGGATAAATTCGGCCTTGAGGAGCTTGTTCGCTTTTTCATCTATCGCCTTTTGCCTCTTAGGGGCAAAGTTTCTTTTCTTCTGTCGAACTGGCCTATAGTCAAGGGAAACTTCCAATCAATGAGTAAGTACTTTGACCGGAATCCCAAGCATGTCCGAAGCCGACCAGGAAAAGACGTCGGCATTATCCTGGAGAAAGTGAATCAGCCTTGTTTTTGTTTCTTCAACAAGCAGACTTCCAATCTGCACAATCTTGGTGGGGTCTTCCTCGGTTAATTATACCGAAACAGTTTTCTCCATCGGCTCATCGTAGTCTTTGGCTGGGTCCCTCGGATCCAATTGATCCAAAGTTATGGGACCAACTGATTGTCTATCTTGTATCATCAGAGATTATTGTATAATTTTTTGGTCTCCTTTCGCTTCCCTAACTCCACTCCTGGTGGGAAAATGCACTAGGAGGTAATAAGTTGATATTATGGCCCAAAATTTATTTAAGATGGGCCATCCCAAAATCATATTGTAAGCCGAAGGGGTTCGAACTACTATGAAATTGATGGGGAGTGTCTTCTGTCGAGGTTCGGTATTGAGGGTCATGGGCAGCATTATTTTGCCCTCGATATCAACTTGATTGCCTTCGAACCCAGTCAACGGCATAGGGGACCTCTGTATCTTGTTTTTGGGCAAGCTCATTCTAGAGAACGCATCATAAAGTAACACGTTCATAGAGCTTCCATTATCAATTAAAATACATCTTACATCATAATTGGTTATAATGGTCGAGATTATAATAGGGTCATCATGTGGGAGCTGAACTCCTACAAGGTCATCATCGGAGAAGAGTATGTGTTGCCCAGGTGGCTTTTCCCAAGAGGGGGGTGAATTGGAAATTACAAAATTTTTGCAAGTATGTGCACAAGTAATTCTTTTTAGTGGTTGAGTGCTGTGTTAATCAGAGAATAAGTGCAGAAGCTAAAAAGTAAATCAAGCACAACACAAACAAGGCAAGTTTATAGTGGTTCGAAGCAACCCAGCTCCTACGTCCACTACCCAAGTTCACCACTAGAGATTTTCACTATATCCTCTAAACCGGAATACAGTCGAATTGTTTTACAGGCTCATAATCCCAACATCTACACTTTGGTTTTTAAACCGGGCTCACCAAAGAAACCCACTCTAGGTTTTCACAGGCTCACCTAGAACCTCTACACTTTGGTTTTGAAAAGGCTCACCAAAGAAACCTATTTGGTTTTTACACTCGGGCTCACCAACAACCCAAATATTCTAAGAGTAGAATAGAAAAAGCAACAATAATGACAAACTCAGTTGTCTGGTGGTTGCCAATGCAGCTCGAGTGAAGCTCAGTTGAATGCTCTTTAATGCACTTCAATGGCTTCCTTGCTTTCCTTAAAAGATGCTTCAAGCTTCTGGTAAGAGTTGGTGAAGGCTTGAAGGCTGACTTCAAAGCTCAAGTTCTCTCTCTTCTTACTTCAATAAATATTCAATAACTGTTCATTAACTCATTAGTCTCTCCAAGGATGTTCTCATACCTCATTTATAGAGACTTCAACTGCCTTCCCTTGATTTTGAACGTCATAGACCGTTGGGAAGTGACAGGTTACCATTGGAGCACTTTTGGAATTCAAAAATAGAAAACTGGAACTAGCTGTTGGAGGTGACCCCGTCATTCCAATCGGCTCGGATAATCTTCGAGTCGGCTCGGATCAAGTTCGGGTTGGCTGGGTTGAACACCAGTCAGCTGGGTTCCACAGTTAAGAAAATGGTTCACTCTGGATGAGTCGACTAGGCTGAAATCCAGTCGGCTCGGATCCCTGAGAATCTCAGAATGTTCTCAACCATGTTCTGGACGAGTCGGCTGGGCCTTGGTGCCAGTCGGCTAGATCTATGTGCCAGAGAACTTCTTTCTTGTGACAGTGCCAGAGTCGGCTAGTTCCTCCATCCAGTTAGCTCGAGAATGGTTCTTCAGCCAGATCAAATTCAATCTTCCAGAACTCTTGTCCCATGCTTTGAACACTTCTTCAAGGTCTTCTTACAATAAAATCAAGAAAAATTGAAACTTGAAAACTACTAGAAATAACCCTTTATCTTTGATTTAAGTAGGAAATCTTTTGTTGGGTTCTTCTTTACAAGATTCTAAACACTTACAACTCAATACAAAGCAATAAAGATTGTTGGGTTTAGAAAGTATGTCAATGTAGTTATCCTACAAAAACTTGTCAACCATTGGAAGAGTTGTTAGATAACCAAATGTATGCTCCAATGTTTTGTTATCATCAAAATCACTTTAGGGGTCAACAATCTCCCCCTTTTTGATGATGACAAAATACTGGGCATGAAAAGAATCTATTCTATTCACAAGTAGATGTATATCATAGTAAGCATTTACACTTGTTTGACAAATCATAATATCAACTATATTCTCAAATGTGTATCAATATATGCTATACAGTTATACACAAAGCCAATTTTATAAAATGTAAGTGTTAGAGAATAAGTGCTTGTATGTATCAAGCAGCATTAAGTATTGACAGTTAGATGTAATAAGTAGAGAGCATCATAGTAATTATTGAAGCAAATTAAGCATGTAAATTGAACATGTATATCTCCCCCTTTTTATAAAATTTCTAATCAATATGAAATTTCTTTAAATTTCTCTCCCTTTATCATTCAATTGAACAATTTAGCAGAAAAAGGTACGCAAAACTCATTAAGCTCCCCCTATCTAATTAAGTTTCTTCTTTCATGCACTCTATTATATAATAGTTCTCCCCCTTTTTGTCATCAAATCAAAAAGGTTACACAATTAAGCTCAAATTTTTAAATAGATTGAGAATGTATCAAGATTTGTTTGAGATAATTTCACTTTCTCAATTTAGAGAGAGAATTCTATTAAAAAATAGATAGTGTTAACAGGATAAAACAAATATACAATAGTTTCCAAAAAAGATATTCATTGCATTTCTATCAAAAAATTCAGTACATCAAGCATTACATAAGCTTCAAAAAGCTTCCAAAAAGTATAAAAAATACTAAAGACCATACTAAAAACCTATTCACTATCTGATTCCTCTTAGGTACATTGGTAGGTGTACTAGCACCATACTAAGAAGTAGGTCTAGGTGGTCTACTAGAGGATGCATGAGGTGAAGGTGCTCTAGGGTGGTGAGAAGTAGTAGGAGCCCTAGTCGAAATAGGAGGATCATACAAGGGTCTGGTCCTAGCAGTGACCTCCAAGGATCTAACAGTGCCACAGATAGAAACCATCTCCATCCAGATTGCTCCAAGCTATTGCTCCATATCCTTGAGGCTTGCTGGTACTTTGTTCACTGCCTCCTTCATCTCACCAATTTCCTTTTGCATTGATATAAGCTCAGAAGCTTAGACATTGGCAAATGCTTCGGCAGATCCTCTAAGTCTTCCAAGCTCTGACCTGATGATCCCAATGCCTCGAATATAGTCATCTACCATATTTCTTGTTTATGTAACAATTCCCATTTTACATCTGACTTCACTCAATTCAGTTCTGTATTTCATTCAATGTTGCATCCACAACTTTCACTATTGCTTCAGAACTAGAAGAGATACAATCTAGGATTGGTTAAAGTTTTATTTGAGGTGCCAATCTTAAAGCTTCTATTACTTCAACCTTTCCTTGTAGATTTGAAATATGCTCTTCTGGCCTATCCAGTCTGCTGTCTACTAACTTTTTCAGATCACCAAATAGAGAAGTAATTGTTCCTGTCAGTGTATCAGTCAAACTTCTCATCTGTTCTTCAATCTGACTTTGAATGATTGGAGGATGTGATACTGTAGGAGGGTAGTCCTGTAGAGGAATATCAGCTGCAGGCAAATCAAACTCATGTGCAGGCATGTCAAAAATAGGAGAAGGTACTCCAGTCTCCTCAACAGTAGCAGGAGGCTCAGAAATAAGTGATTCAGGCTCAGGTGCAGGCACAGAAGATGTTCCAGCTTCAAGTGCAGCAGTGCCAGCAGGTTCTTCGTCTCCTTCTTCTTCCTCTTCACTACTTGAGCTACCTATAGCCCTGACATTTGTACCTTTTTTCCTCCAAACTCCTTCAACTTGGAAGTAACCCATCCTCTCTAGTGATTTGGAAGTGTAGACATCTGCATGGTGTAGTTCAACTCCATCTTCACCTTCCAAACTCACTCTTTGAGACTTAAACAGTAGGGTTAGCATCATTCCATAGGGTAAGCATGACTTGGCCTTTCTAACTGTCTCCTTCATTTGCATAATTATAATGTAGGATAGATTTACAGGAGTCTTCTCCAATATGTGTTCCATAAGGCATAAGTCTTTTTCACTCACCTAATCAAATCTTCCTGTTCTTTGCAAGAATATTCTGCAGATAGAATTATGTAGCAACCTCATTTCTAGAGACAGGGTATTAGCAAACAATGTTCCAATTCCACTAACATCTTCTCTGTTTAAGATTGTTCTTAAAACCTTTCCTCTATTATCAATCACTAGGAATTTCACTCCATCTGAAGGTAAGTCCAGTAAACCATGTAGAAATTCTTCATTGATAATAATTCTTTTTCCTTTAACAGTAGATTCAACATGATGTGTTCCCAATCTCAGATTTTCATAAAAACTTCTAACAAGAGAGGGGTAAGTCTTTTCATTCCAGGAACAAAACTTTCTCCATCCTTGATCTTTAATCAAATCTTCGATTTTTAACCCAATCCCCTTGATAAATTTAAAGTTAATGCGACACCCAGAGGTTACCGGTCTTGTATACATCGAAGGGACTTGACTTGGAACGGTTGGAGCATCCCTTGCGGCTTCATCCACAAGTTCCTCACTGTGAATGGTGGCGATCAGCTCTTCTTGACACCTTTTAGTCCTTCTTTCCCTTTCAACAGATGGAGCATCCCTAATGGAGCATTTCCTGGTAGCACGCTTGGGAGCCATTGCTAGGAAAGATGGAAAACTGAGAGATTGGAGTGCTTGGAAGGGAGATAGAAATCTTTGGAGTATAATTAGGAGAGGAACGAACCATTAGAGAAGATAAAATAGAGGTTAAATGGCTCGGAGAAGGGTTTATAACCCAAAGAAAAATACTTTGGTACGAAATTCTAGTCGACTCGAATAGCCCTAAAAAGGCTCGAGTCAGCTCGGCCAAAGCTCTCCTAAAACAATCAGAGAATCTAGTCGACTCGAAAATGCTCGAGCCGTCTAGGCCAGAACTCGCTCAAAACTCTCAGAAAATCCAGTCGACTTGTTTTAAGAACCATTCGACTCGAGCAGAGAAATTAGAGTTTTGAAAATTTCGATCATAAATCAGAGAAATTTTGAAGAGAATTTCAAAGGAAATTAAGGCTCTATGATTTAGAATGAAATCAGGAGGTTCTCTAGATAATGTTTCCTTAAATTTGAAGGAAATAGGTTAGAGAATTTAGAAAGGATCGCAAAGTCCTATTTCACTCCTAATTAGTTCAAATCTATCTTGATTAAGTGGCTTAGTAAATATGTCAGCTAATTGATCTTCAGTAGGAACAAAATCAAGCACTATATTATCATTTGAAACATGATCTCTAATAAAATGATGTCTAATTTCAATGTGCTTGGTTCTAGAGTGTTAAATTGGATTCTTTGTCAAATTGATAGCACTTGTGTTATCACATTTAATTGGGATTTTAGATTGTGATACACCAAAGTCTTCTAGTTATTGTTTAATCCATAACACTTGAGCATAACAACTACCAGCAGCCACGTACTTAGCCTCAGCTGTGGACAAGGCTATGGAGTTTCGCTTCTTACAGTGCCATGAAATTAAACTCAACCCTAGAAATTGGCATGTACTGCTAGTACTTTTTCTATCTATTTTACAACCAGCATAATCAGCATCAAAGAATCCAATCAAATTCAGGGTAGAATGTTTAGAATACCAAATTCCTAAATTACTTGTTCCTTTCAAATATTTAATTATTCTTTTAACAGCAAGCATATGTGTTTCTTTTGGTGATGACTGAAATCTAGCACATACACATATACATATACTATATAATATGTTAGGTCTACTTGTAGTCAAATACAATAAGGATCCGATCATACCTCTATATAGATTTTGGTCAACATTGGATCCATTTTCATCTTTATCCAATCTGCAAGCTGGGCTCATGGGTGTGCTCATTGATTTGCTACTCTACATACCAAACTTTTTGATGATTTTCTTGATATATTTGGCTTGGTTGATGAAGATGCCTTCCTTTGTTTGTTTTACTTGAAGTCCAAGGAAGTAGTTCAGTTTGCCCATTAAGCTCATTTCAAATTCTCTCTACATAAGCTTAGCAAATTCTTTACATAGAGATTCGTTAGTTACACCAAAAATGATATCATCAACATATATTTGTACAACTAAGATGTCATTATTCTTCTTTTTGATAAACAAGGTTTTGTCTACATTTTCTCTTGAAAAATCATTTTCAATTAAGAAAGTGCTAAGTCTATCATACCAGGCTCTCGGTGCTTGTTTCAAACCATATAATGCTTTGTTTAATTTAAATATATGGTTTGGAAAAGTATGATTTTCAAAACCTGGTGGTTGTTCCATAAAAACTTGTTCAGAGATAAAACCATTAAGAAATGCACTTTTTACATCCATTTGAAAAAGTTTAAAATTCATGTAGCAAACAAATACAAGTAGTAATCTAATGGCTTCTAGTCTTGCTACAGGTGCATAAGTTTTATCAAAATCAATACCTTCTTCTTGGTTATATCCTTTAGCCACTAATCTAGCTTTGTTTCTTATAATGTTTCCTTGCTCATCTAATTTATTCCTATAGACCCATTTGGTTCCTATTATTGGATGGTCAGCAGGTCTATCTACAAGTGTCCATACCTTGTTCCTTTCAAACTGGTTTAATTCTTCATGCATTGCCATCATCCAGTTTGGGTCAGTCTCGGCTTCTTCTAGGCTATGGGGTTCTATTTGTGATACAAAGGCTAGGTAATCATGTGCATCCTTATGTGCAGACCTAGTCCTAACACCATGTGAAGGATCTCCTATTATTAATTCTTTAGGATGAGATGTAACATACCTCCAGTCCCTTGGTAGATCAGTGTGATCCTTACTTACCGTTTCTTCTCCATCTTGAGTGTCTTTATCTTGAATGCTCAAGTCATCCATTCCTTTTTGCAATGTACCTACATCATTATCTATGCACTCTTCTTGTCTAGAAGGTGTAGGGTTAGTTTCAATAAATACAACATGAATTGACTCTTTAATAGTAAGAGTCCTTTTATTATAAACCCGATATGCTTTGCTATGTAATGAATAACCTAGGAAAATTGCATCATTACCTTTAGAATCAAATTTTCCTAAATTATCTTTTCCATTGTTATGCATAAAGCATTTGCATCCAAATACATGAAAATAACTAATATTGGATTTTCTATCATTCCAAAGTTCATAGGGGGTTTTCTTTAAAATAGGATGGATCAAAATGTAGTTTAAGATATAGAATGCAGTGTTCATCGCTTCTGTCCAAAAGTACTTTGGAAGATTGCCTTCACACAACATTGTGTGAGCCATTTCTTCTAATGTCCGATTTTTCCTCTCTACAACATCATTTTGTCAAGGTGTTCTAAGAGCGGAGAAGTTGTGATCAATGCCAAATTCAGTACAATAATCTTCAAAAAATTGATTTTCAAATTCAGTTCCATGATCACTTCTAATTGAAATCAAAGATCAGTTCTTTTGATTTGAAACCTTTTAATGGAATTTTTTGAAAACATGAAAAGTTTCATCTTTCGAAGCAATAAACAAAACCCAAGTAAATCTCGAAAAATCATCTACTATCACAAGAGCATATTTCATACCTCCTAGGCTTGTGATCCTAGTAGGTCCGAAAATATCTATGTGAAGTAGTTCAAGTGGTCTTGTTGTAGAAACTATATTCTTTGATTTAAAACTTTTCCTAGTTTATTTACCCATTTGACATGCATCACAAACATGATTTAAATCAACTTTAAACTTAGGCATGCCTCTAACAAGATCTTTAGAAATTAATTTGGCAATAGTATGCATGCTAGCATGACCTAATCATCTATGCCATAGTAAACCCGACTCTTTGATCTTAGCATTCATTGCAACTAGACTAGGGCTACTTGACATGGCAAGATCATTAAGATCTACCACATAGATATTTCCAAGTCTATGTCCAATGAACTTATTGCTAGAATCTAAAGAGTTAGTTACTATACACATAGAAGATTCAAAGACAACCTTGGAGTCTTTATCACATAATTGACTTATACTTAAGAGATTATGCTTCAACTTGTCCACTAGCAAAACATTTTCAATAAAAGTAAAGGGAGTTATTTTGATCTTACCAATACCGATTATTCTCCCTTTGCCATTGTCTCCAAAGGTGACCATGCCTCCTTTCATTTCAAGGGTGATAAATTGATCCTCGTCACCCGTCATATGTCTTGAGCAGCCATTATCTAAGTACCATCTTTTCTTCAATCTTTGGACTGCAAGACATTCTTGCAAAACAGTCAATGAATTCTTTTAGGTACCCAAGCTACCTTGGATCCTTGCAGGTCAGTAGAGGTGGTTCCTCTGAGAACCCAAATCTTTCTTACATTCTTAAGGACATTTCTAGAATTATTGCATTCAAAAGCTTTATGTCCTATTCCTTTATAAATATAGCATACAACTTTAGAGTTTTTAATAGAAACAGAATTTGAAGTTCTAACAGTTGATGCAGTTGATGCAGATTTTAAACTTTTTGAAATATATGCATTTTTGCTCAAGTTCTTAGGAACATACAATAAAGACTTTGAAGTTGAAACAGTTTTTGGTGTGGCCAAAACTTTTTGTGATAAAATATTTTGAACAGGTACTTTAGATTTCACAAAAGTAGTTGCTGAAATTCCATTCATAAAAGAAGTTTTAAAACCAATTCCAGCTTTGTTTCCTGAAATTCATTGTTCTTTTAAAATTAACTCAAGCTTATTTGAAGACAAAGTAAGTTTTTCAACTAAAGGCTTGAGTTTTAAAACCTCCTTTTTCAGTTTATTATTTTCAGCAAGTAAATCACTATTTTTTCTCTCACAAAAAAGATTTTCATTTTTCAGCTTTTCAACTCGTTCAAAAAAGTCATGAAGTTCTTTTTGTAATAAAAGATTCTTTTATGAAATTTCATCTTTTTGTTTGAATAAAGAGTCATTCATATTTTTCAATGATTTTATCTTACTCCAGCTTTTTTAAATTCAGATAATAAATCATAAAAAGTAGAATTTAATTCATCAAATGTGAATTCAGTGCAATTGTTAGGGTATGTTACCTCATCTTCGAGACCCATTAAACATAGATTTGCAGTCTCGATGGTCTCTTCTTCTTCAGATGAAGATGATTCTTCACTATTAGACCATGTGGCAATCATGGCTTTCTTTTTCTTTTTCTGTCTGAAGGATTTCTTCAACAGAGGACAGTCTAGACGAATGTGCCCCGGCTTCTTGCATTCATAGCATGTGGGGACTACTTTATCTTTCTCTCTATCCTTTTCCTTTTCTTTTCCATAATCCTTCCTATGAAATTTTCGGTTATATCTTCCTTTCTTTCTTCCCATAAATTTTTTGAATCTCCTCATAGCCATAGCGATATTATCGTCTTCTAGGTCGTCATTACAGGAGGTGCTTTCTTCTTCAGATTCTTCATCATCCCTCTTTGATTCGGAAGCAGCTCTGAAGGCTATTGTTTTCTTTTACTTCTGTTCGTCTTCAGTTTTGTGATGCATAGTTAGCTCGTGGATGATGAGTGATCCCAGTAGTTCACCTAATAGAAGTGTGTTAAGATCTTTGGCCTCCTGGATTGCAGTCACTTTGGGATCCCACTTGTCAGGTAGAGAACGGAGTATCTTCTAAACTAGATCAGCATTGGAGTATACTCTGCCAAGACTCTTCAAACCATTAATAATATCTGTAAATCTAGAGAACATGATAGAAATTATTTCAGAAGGTTCTATTTTAAATAAATCATAGTTATGAACTAAAAGATTTATTTTTGAGATTTTAACTTGGAAAGTTCCTGTTGGGGTTTGGTGACTAGGGCAGAAGCATGGATTTCAAAACTATATTGAAAACACTACCAAACCCTTAAGCCAAGACCTCCTTACTAGGAATTAAAACATACAAACATGCATATAACATATAGATTAGAATTTAGGCACCAACCTGAACCGCTAATATCCAAAACGATGAAGAAACCCTGATTTAGTCTTCTCCTCCCCCAGGTGCCCAAGCATTCACCCTCCAACGGTGATCCACACGGGGCTTGACCAAGACACCAGCACCTTTTAAGAACTTGGTTCCACCAATTAGACTTTCAAACTAAAGCCTAATAGGATTTGGGCAAACTCCAATCCAATTGGACTAACTCTTCTTTGAATCAGCCTTTCTACTCCTTCCCTTCTTCTTCCTCTTCTTCTCTTCTTTACTTTTCCCTAATTCCTCTCCTGATTTGAACATTCCTAGGCCTTTCAAAGACCTTGTCCTAAAAGGGCTAGAGTGTTTAGAACAAGAGGATAGGATGTAATAGAAAAAAGAAAGAAAGAAGTCTTCGGGATCAATTAAGAAGCATTGAATTATTTAACCCCGGGAATGGTACGCTATTTATAGCGCACCAAGGGGCTTCTGAGATATCCATTCATGCCAGAAGACATGACTCTTCTGTTAGGACATGAAGCTTGGCAAGTATTGCGATCCTTGGATTCAAAACTTTCGAGAAAAAGAAGCAGAGTGACTCTTTAAATCAAGAGTCGCTTCTCTTCTTAAATCCAAATGCCA
This sequence comes from Areca catechu, assembly GCA_021397845.1. NCBI lineage: Eukaryota > Viridiplantae > Streptophyta > Magnoliopsida > Arecales > Arecaceae > Areca > Areca catechu. Next base: position 147,627,585 of record CM038039.1, on the reverse strand, counting down.
TACTTTAAACCAAGCAACTTCTGGATTTTTTAATCTGTGCCCAAGAGGTGTTAGGACACGCACCAGAGGAGTCCACGCCATTTATCTTTCTCAAAATGTGCATGGAAAAAGAGGGGACGCCACTCTTCATGCTTAGCGCCAAGAGTCCCAAGGGGTGTGGACTCTTCTTCTTTTGGCGTGAAGATGTATCCAAAGGGACGTGGAAGACTCCAAGAGGCATGAAAGTGTGTTTGACTTGGTCCTCTGCTTAATGCAGAAGGACTCTTGGCCAGGGGGCGCCTCTGGATTATTTTTCTCATGCAATTTCTACGTAGAAAACATGTTGGTGCCCAAGAGTCCCACTTTAGTCCAAACATTTCACACGCCCAACTTAGCCCAATTCCTAAATAGATAATCTCAGGTTAATTAATCCAAATTGGCTGACTTAAACCTTGGTCTTCTAGCTAAGGACTGACCCAACACTTGAGCCAAATTTAATTTGACTTTAATTAAGCCAAATTAGCCCAAATCGGAACTTGATTCGAAACCGATTCAAATCTAGGTGCTAAGGTTTGCAACACGTGCTAGCATGTTCACCTGCAAACATGGTTTAATCCAATTAAACCCTTGATCAGAACCCTTTGTGTGTGACCCATTGGGTTCCACATCTAGCCAGCAGTGAGTTCGGGTGTAACTTGACCTGATTCGATTGGATCACATCCAAACCGATTTAGGTCAAGTCAAGATAGCCCGACTGGGTCAATTAGAATCCAATTCTAATTAACTGATTGAATTACCGTAATTCAATCAAATTCCCACAAGACAAGATTGACGTCTAGCAACGTATCATGCCTACCCGGAAGATGTAAAATTTTGGTGGCATTACCAAAATACCCTTCAGTAGTGAGTTACCGGGCAATTTAGTCCTTCGATCAGCTTGCACCCTGAATATTACTATGGATATGGATACTTGTCAAATCCAATTTCATATTCATTCCTAGCTCAATCTGATAATGATGATTCATTAATGAACCATTAGAAACTATTTCTAATGTTCATACTTTGATCAAAGATTTTTCGAATCTTCATTTGATCGAAATCAGCTGGATGCGATTCCCTCTTACTAGGGTTGATCGATTCCTTTTTGACCTACTCACAACTCCATATGCAATCCACCATACCCAGTATCACCCCATACATGACTTAGTGTCATGATTGAGTGTGAACCAAAGTATGGATTCATGCATACAAGGTACCATGGCAGTCTCAGGTCAAAGGACCACATGCACTACTCCCACTATGAGAACTATCTATTGACAAACAGATAAGGTTTCATTAGATGTTCTCAAGCTGGATCCATTTAGTGAACTCATTCTCTAATGAGCACCCACATCCTAGTATTAGTGTCAAATACAAGTGACTATGAGATCAGTCACCCTCTTCACCATGTATACATAGGATGTGCTGGTCTTGCCGAAAACATTGATCCCCTACTCTACGTCCCATCGACCAGGAATATTTTAGATTGGGATTTTAAGGCTTTAGGCTTCACTGGTATGATCTCATCATAATCCTAGAACCATAGCCCTAATCTATGGGGTTCATCATATAATAATAAAATAATTAAGACACAGCGTATGATGAAAATAAGATGCCTTTATTAATTGATAAGTCAATACATTGGTTTGGGATATAAAGGAAAATCCCATCAAAATACAACATTTCGATTGGCCTTTAGGGCATAATCCTTTCAATCTTCCACTTGCACTAAAGCCAATCACCTTTAAATTTTAACCTCATATAATTGAGATGTCGATCAAACTCTCGCTGTGGTAGAGCCTTAGTGAACGGGTTTGCTATGTTGTTCTTCATTTCAACTCTTTTAGTGCAGACTTCTTGTCTTTCGACAATCTCTCGAACGAGATGGAAGCGTCTCAGAATGTGCTTTGATTTGTGATGTGCTCTTGGTTTCTTAACTTGAGCGATGGCTCCAGTATTATCACAATAAAGTGGCACTGGACCTTCAATCTCCGGAACAACACCCAACTCTGAGATGAACTTCATCCAGACAGCTTCCTTGGTAGCTTCACTAACAGCAATGTATTCTGCCTCAATTGTTGAGTTAGCTACAGTCTGCTATTTAGAACTCTTTCAGCTTATAGCTCCTCCATTTAGGGTAAAAACATACCCTGAAATAGATTTTTTATCATCTGGATCCGATTGAAAACTAGAATCTGAATAAGCTTCCAATTTAATATTAGATCCTCCGTATATTAGAAAAATATCCTTAGTCCTTGTCAAGTACTTAAGAATATTTTTCACAGCCTTCCAGTGATCCTCTCCTGGATTAGCCTGAAACCTGCTGGCTATACCTAAGGCATATGCCACATTAGGCCTAGTACATAACATAGAATACATTATAGACCCTACTGCCGAAGCATAAGGTAAAGAACTCATTCTATTTCTCTCTTCAGGTATCTTAGGAGACATCTTCTTAGAAAGATGTATGCCATGACCTATGGGTAAGTAGCCTCTTTTACTTCCCTCCATGCAAATCTCTTTAGCACTTGGTCAATGTACCTAGACTGGGATAAGCCTAGCATCCTCCTAGATCTATCTCTATAGATCTTGATACCCAATATATAGGATGCTTCTCCCAAGTCTTTCATGGAAAACTATTTAGATAACCATACCTTGACTGATTGTAACATTGGGATATCATTCCCAATGAGGAGTATGTCATCCACATACAGAACCAAGAAAACTATGGCACTCCCACTAGTCTTCTTGTACACACAAGGTTCATCCTCATTTTTGATAAAATCAAACTCTTTGACTTTCTTATCAAATTGGATGTTCCAATTCCTGGATGCTTGCTTTAATCCATAAATGGATTTCTTCAGCCTACATACCTGATTAGGTTTAGTCTCCAAGACAAAACCTTCTGGCTATGACATATAGACCTCTTCCTCAAGGAAACCATTAAGGAATGCGATTTTCACATCTATTTGGCTAGATTTCATAATCATGATATGCTGCTATAGCAAGCATGATCTAAATAGATTTGAGCATAGTAACAGGAGAAAATGTTTCATCATAATCTATTCCCTGTTTTTATCTGAAACCCTTAGCCACTAATCTGGCTTTATAAGTTTCGACTTGGCCATCTGCCCCAATTTTTTTCTTATAGACCCATTTGCATCCAATAGGGTTAACACCCTCTGGTGCATCAACCAAAGTCCATACTTAGTTGATATACATGGAGCCCATTTCGGATCTCATGGCTTCCAGCCATCTGTCTGAGTCCCTACTCATGACAGCATCCGTATAGGTTAGAGGCTCATCATTTTCAATGATCCGGGCTTCATTATTTTAAATAATGAACCCATACCTCTCAGGTGCAAGACGTACCCTATCAGACCTACAGATAGGAGTAGTGTGTTCTGGTTCTATACTAACTATGTTATCATTTGGTTGAGATGTATCTATTTGTTGAACTTCTTCAAGTTCAATATTTCTCCCAGTGCCCTTTTGTAGGATAAACTCTTTCTCTAAAAAAGTGGCATGCCTACTAACAAACACCATTTGTTCAGTAGGGTGGTAGAACAGATATCCTATACTATCTTTAGGATATCCTACAAATAGATACTTATCTGCTCTAGCATCCAGCTTATATCCAAAATTTCTTTTGACATAGGCTGGACATCCCCATATCTTAAGATACTAAAGATTGGGTTTCTTACCCCTCTATATCTCATATGGAGTGCTTGAGACAGTTTTAGATGGTACTTTTTTTAAGATATTAGCCACGGTTTCCAAGGCATATCCCCAGAAGAAAACAGGTAACTCTGTAAAGCATATCATGGACCGTACCATATCTAATAAGGTACGATTCCTCCTTTCAACAACACCATTTAATTATGGTGAGTAAGGAGGGGTCCATTCAGAGATAATCCCCTTTTCTTTAAGGTGATCGAGAAACTCGGTGGATAAGTATTCACCTCCTCGATCTGATCGAAGGATTTTAATACTTTTTTCTGTTTGATTTTCTACCATACTTTGATACTCTAAAAATTTATCAAAGGCTTCGGATTTATGTTTCATTAGATACACAAATCCATACCTTGAAAAATCATCAGTGAATGTGATGAAATAAAAGTATCCACCCCTGGCCTGAGTTGTCATAGGCCCACATATATCTGTATGTATGAGTCCTAATAACTCAGTTGTCCTTTCTCCATATCCACTAAATGGAGTCTTGGTCATCTTATCCATGAGACATGATTCAGAAGTTCCTAATGATTCATAATCATAAGGATCAAGGAAATTTTCCTTGTATACTTGCTAATCCTAGTCTCACTAATATGTCCAAGCCGACAATGCCAGAGTAAAGTATTGTTTACATCATCTTTCTTTCGTTTATTACTAACATGAAGTATATTGTCATTAGGAGATAGAGTTAAAAGACCATTGCAAAATATGCCATAACAAATGATTTCATTAGAAAAGCTGATTGAGCAACCATTGCTCATTACATTCATAGTATAGCCTTGTTTAAGTAACAAGGGTACAGATATGATGTTTCTAATGACCTTAGGCATATAGTAACAATCTCTCAACTCTAAGATCTTCCTTGAAGGTAACTTCAAGATATAGGTCCCTACGGTCTCTGCTTGGATGGACTCTCCTTCAGCACCGTAGAGCTCGAAGTCTCCTTCCTTCAATGCTCTAAGCCTCTGCAGCCCCTGCAATGATTTGCAGATATTATGACCACATGCGGTATCCAATACCCAAGTATTTGAAATGGAAGAATCTAATGATAAAATAGTATGAACTTCTTTCATACCTTTTGGTGAATCCGATGCACCAAGCTTCACACCTGCAAGGTAAGCCTTGCAGTTCCTCTTCCAATGACCCAGCTTGCCACAGTGAAAGCAGGTCATATGTTCGGAGGCCTTCTTTCCTTTCTTCTTCTTGATGCCCCTTTTTGGGTTCAATCTCCTCTTGGAACCCTTTCTGCCGGATTTCTTCTTGTTGATCCCATCCACAAGAAGAAGTGGAGCCTTATTTTTCTTTAAATGGCTCTCTACTATTTTTAACATATTCAACAGCTCAGGCAAGGAAGTGTTAAGTTTGTTCATATGATAATTAAGAACAAACTGTGAAAATGACTCCGGGGGTGACTGTAGGATCAAATCCTGGTTCAACTCTCCATCCATAACAAAATCCAATTGACCTAATCGAGTGATCAGGTCAATAACCATCAGTACGTGGTCTTGTACGGATGTACCTTTTATCATTCTTGCATGGAACAACTTCTTAGAAATCTCATATCTAGCAGTTCGACTATGTTCTCCATATAGCTCTTTTAGATTGAGCAGTATGGAGTTAGTGTCCATGCTATCATGTTGCCTCTGCAACTCATTGGTCATAGAGGCAAGCATGATACATTTGACAATGAGTGAGTCATTTTTCCACATCTTGTATGTGGTCTTTTCCTCTTGCGAGGCATCTTCCCCTAAAGGTTCCAAGGTAGGGGTATCAAGAATGTAAGAAAGTTTTTCCTGGCTGAGTACTATCTTTAGGTTTCTCAACCAGTCAACATAGTTCGGTCCAATCAATTTATTGGCATCAAGTATACTATGGAGTGAGAGTGAAGAGGCCATTTAATTTACATTAACAAAGAACATAACATAAGCAAACAACCAATGTTGACAAAACATAATTAAATTAGGACTTTAACTTAATTATGTCTCCCACTATTTTATCAAGCATCATAACCCTCTATATGATGATCGATAAACCCTAATTGGTTTTCTTAGTGGGGTTGAGATCCTAATTCTTTATAAAGACCTTGTGTGTTCATAACAAATCTTATATAAGTTCAAAGGTAGGAAAACTCTTTTTAATTGTAACTCATACAATTCTCAACATATCCTGGCATCTAAAATATTCATAGCCTTGTGTGTGCACAACAAACTATAATATTTTAGTTAAGTAAGACCATTCATTGGTTTATAGTCATGATTTTAAAAATAATACCCTTGTGTGTACACAAGAAAGTATTATATTAAATAATGCTACAAGCATCAAATGCACCATGCCAAAATTGTATTAGTCACCATAATAGGCCTTGTGTGTACATAACAAACCTAATACGGATCACAACATAATAATGACCTAGCATGAAGGAAGGCCTAATGTAGTGAATATTACACTAAGCATATTAATCAAGAATTAAGTTAATCTTATCGGCCAGGTAAGTGGGAGAGTAGTGGGAGTCCCCCCGTTGCTTTCCTAGACACCAATAAGAATTGGCCAGGTCAGTCAACGGAACCAATTAAAAACCACGTCCTCTTTACCGATCATGAACCACTTTTTCTAGACACCGAATGATCAACTAATCATCTAGATTATTTTGCTTTTGGTATATGACACTACAACTTAATATAATTTAAAAGAGGGCTTTATTAAAATAAGCACATTCTACATATCATGCTATAACTAAGCAAATATGTGCCAAGTGTGTTATCATTCTAGGACAACCATTTACTACATAATGGATCCACCATTATGCCAGGGCAACCTTATATCAAAATGATAACTTGAAGGTCAAACATATCTCTATATCAATTAAGGTTTGAGTGAAAACCCTAACCAGTGGCATATATTAAACATATATGCATAATCAACATAAAAATGTTCTAAGTGTGTCATCATTCTAAGACAACCATTTACCACATAATGGATCCACCATTATGCCAGAGGAACCTTATATCAGAATGATGACTAGGTTACTAGTCATATCTCTATATCAATTAAGGTTTGAGTGAAAACCCTAACATGTGACACTACAACAAACATAATTTACATCACATGTAAATTATCTACATATGCATATAAAAATCAGCATATAATTTAACCCTAATAAGGGGGCTCTGATACCACTGATGGATTTGGTGACCGCGGTGAAAGCGTGGATTTCAAAAATTTATTATGAAAACACTACCAAACCCTTAACCCAAGACCTCCTTACTAGGAATTAAAACATACAAACATGCATATAACATATAGATTAGAATTTAGGCACCAACTTGAACTGCTAATATCCAAACCGATGAAGAAACCCTGATTCAGTATTCTCCTCCACCAGGCGCCCAAGCGTTCACCCTCCAATGGTGATCCACACGGGGCTTGACCAAGACACCAGCACCTTTTAAGAACTTGGTTCCACCAATTAGACTTTCAAACTAAAGCCTAATAGGATTTGGGCAAACTCCAATCCAATTGGACTAACTCTTCTTTGAATCAGCCTTTCTACTCCTTCCCTTCTTCTTCCTCTTCTTCTCTTCTTTACTTTCCCCTAATTTCTCTCCTGATTTGAACACTCCTAGGCCTTTCAAAGATCTTGTCCTAAAAGGGCTAGAGTGTTTAGGATAAGAGGATAGGATGTAATAAAAATAAGAAAGAAAGAAGTCTTCGGGATTAATTAAGAAGCATTGAATTATTTAACCCCGGTAATGCTATGCTATTTATAGCGCACCAAGGGGCTTCTAAGATATCCATTCACACCAGAAGATATGACTCTTCTGTTAGGACATGAATCTTGGCAAGTATTGCGATCCTTGGATTCAAAACTTCTGAGAAAAAGAAACAGAGTGACTCTTTAAATCAAGAGTCACTTCTCTTCTTAAATCCAAATGCCATACTTTAAACCAAGCAACTTCTGGATTATTTAATCTGTGCCTAAGAGGTGTTAGGACATGCACCAGAGGAGTCCACGCCATTTATCTTTCTCAAAATGTGCATGGAAAAAGAGGGGATGCCACTCTTCATGCTTAGTGCCAAGAGTCCCAAGGGGCATGGACTCTTCTTCTTTTGGCATGAAGATGTATCCAAAGGGACGTGGAAGACTCCAAGAGGCATGAAAGTGTGTTTGACTTGGTCATCTGCTTAATGCAGAAGGACTCTTTGGCCAGGGGGCGCCTCTGGATTATTTTTCTCACACAATTTCTATGTAGAAAACATGTTGGCACCCAAGAGTCCCACTTTAGTCCAAACATTTCACACGCCCAACTTAGCCCAATTGCTAAATGGATAATCTTAGGTTAATTAATCCAAATTGGCTGACTTAAACCTTGGTCTTCTAGCCAAGGACTGACCCAACACTTGAGCCAAATTTAACTTGACTTTAATTAAGTCAAATTAGCCTAAATTGGAACCTTATTCGAAATTGATTCGAATCTAGGTGCTAGGGTTTGCAACACATGCTAGCATGTTCACCTACAAACATGGTTTGATCCAATTAAACCCTTGATCAGAACCCTTTGTGTGTGACCCATTGGGTTCCACATCTAGCCAGCAGTGAGTCCGGGTGTAACTTGACCTGATTCGATATGATCACATCCAAACCGATTTAGGTCAAGTCAAGCTAGCCCGACTGGGTCAATTAGAATCCAATTCTAATTAACTAATTGAATTATCATAATTCAATCAAATCCCCACAAGACAAGATTGACATCTATAAATGTATCATGCCTACCCGGAAGATGTGGAATTTTAGTGGCATTACCAAAATACCCTTCAGTGGTGAGTTACCGGGCAATTCAGTCCTTCGATCAGCTTGCATCCTGAATATTACTATGGATATGGATACTTGTCAAATCCAATTTCATATTCATTCCTAGCTCAATCTGTAATGATGATTCATTAATGAACAATTAGAAACTATTTCTAATGTTCATACTTTGATCAAAGATTTCCTGAATCTTCATTTGATCGAAATCAGCTGGATGCGATTCCCTCTTACTAGGGTTGATCGATTCCTTTTTGACCTACTCACAACCTCCATATGCAATCCACCATACCCAGTATCACCCCATACATAACTCAGTGTCATGATTGAGTGTGAACCAAAGTATGGATTCATGCATACAAGGTACCATGGCAGTCTCAGGTCAAAGGACCACATGCACTACTCCCACTATGAGAACTATCTATTGACAAACAGATAAGGTTCCATTAGATGTTCTCAAGCTGGATCCATTCAGTGAACTCATTCTCTAATGAGCACCCACATTCTAGTATTAGTGTCAAATACGAGTGACTGTGAGATCAGTCACCCTCTTCACCAAGTATAAATAGGATGTGCTGGTCTTGCCGGAAACATTGATCCCCTACTCAACGTCCCATCAACCAGGAATATTTTAGATTAGGGTTTTAAGGCTTTAGGCCTCACTGGTATGATCTCATCATAACCTTAGAACCATAGCCCTAATCTATGGGGTTCATCATATAATAATAAAATAATTAAGACACAGCGTATGATGAAAATAAGATGCCTTTATTAATTGATAATGTCAATACATTAGTTTGGGATACAAAGGAAAATTCCATCGAAATATAATATTTTGATTGGTCTTTAGGGCATAATCCTTTTAGTTCCCTCATGGGTCACTTCGAGTTTGCCCCAGATTTCCTTTGCTAAAGAGCAAGTGGAAATTTGGTTGAACTTGTTCACATCCAAAGCACAATATAATAAATTCATTGCTTTGGCATTCAATTCTCCCATCTTCATGTCATGATCATCCCAGTCCTCTTCAAGCTTAGGGATGTCCACACCATCAACTTTGATCATTGGAATGTGTGGCCCTTTTAAGATGACCTTCCATAATTGAAAATCTACAGCTTGAATGTAAATTTTTATTCATGCTTTCCAATAAGAATAATTAGTGCCTGTGAATAGTGTAGGTCTATTTGTTGACTGGCCTTCAGCCAAGGATGTACTCATGGGATGAGCCATCAATCTTTACTCAAGTAATCAGAGATACTGCTCTGATACCAGCTGTTGCCCAGGTGGCTTTTCCCAAGAGGGGGGTGAATTGGGAATTACAAAATTTTTGCAAGTATGTGCACAAGTAATTCCTTTTAGTGGTTGAGTGCTGTGTTAATCAGAGAATAAGTGCAGAAGCTAAAAAGTAAATCAAGCACAACATAAACAAGGCAAGTTTATAGTGGTTCGGAGCAACCCAGCTCCTACGTCCACTATCCAAGTTCACCACTCGGGATTTCCAATATATCTCCCAAACCGGAATACAGTCATATTATTTTACAGGCTAGGAGTAGAATAGAAAAAGCAATAATAATGACAAACTCAGTTGTCTGGTGGTTGCCAATGCAGCTCGAGTGAAGCTCAGTTGAATGCTCTTTAATGCACTTCAATGGCTTCCTTGCTTTCCTTAAAAGATGCTTCAAGCTTCTGGTAAGAGTTGGTGAAGGCTTGAAGGCTGACTTCAAAGCTCAAGTTCTCTCTCTTCTTACTTCAATAAATATTCAATAACTGTTCATTAACTCATTAGTCTCTCCAAGGATGTTCTCATACCTCATTTATAGAGACTTCAACTGCCTTCCCTTGATTTTGAACGTCATAGACCGTTGGGAAGTGACAGGTTACCATTGGAGCACTTTTGGAATTCAAAAATAGAAAACTGGAACTAGCTGTTGGAGGTGACCCCGTCATTCCAATCGGCTCGGATAATCTTCGAGTCGGCTCGGATCAAGTTCGGGTTGGCTGGGTTGAACACCAGTCAGCTGGGTTCCACAGTTAAGAAAATGGTTCACTCTGGATGAGTCGGCTAGGCTAAAATCCAGTCGGCTCGGATCCCTGAGAATCTCAGAACGTTCTCAACCATGTTCTGGACGAGTCGATTGGGCCTTGGTGCCAGTCAGCTGGATCTGTGTGCCAGAGAACTTCTTTCTTGTTCCATTGCTAGAGTCGGCTGGTTCCTCCATCCAGTCGGCTCGAGAATGGTTCTTCAGCCAGATCAAATTTAATCTTCCAGAACTCTTGTCCCATGCTTTGAACACTTCTTGAAGGTCTTCTTACAATAAAATCAAGAAAAATTGAAGCTTGAAAGTTACTAGAAGTAACCCTTTATCTTTGATTTAAGTAGGAAATTTTTTGTTGGGTTCTTCTTTACAAGATTCTAAACACTTACAAATCAACACAAAGCAATAAAGATTGTTGGGTTTAGAAAGTATGTCAATGTAGTTATCCTATAAAAACTTGTCAACCATTGGAAGAGTTGTTAGATAACCAAATGTATGCTCCAATGTTTTGTTATCATCAAAATCACTTTAGGGGTCAACAGTATGGAATTATTATTCTTAAGCCATTTTGGAACATCATCTTCGGCTCTCTTCCAGTTGGTTTGCTGGTGCAGCATTCCACCCTTCTATCAGTGGGTATTTAATTAGGTAGTTTAGCTTCTTCAGGGGCTCTCTAAGGGGCCGTGGCCTCAGGCTGAGATTCTGGGTGACTGACATATTTTTCCAAATAACCCCTCTTGATCAGGTCTTCAATAGCATCCTTGAGTTGGATGCAGTCTTCGGTGTTGTGGCCGTAATCCTTGTGGAATCTACAATTTTTATTTCTATTCATCGCAGAAAAGGATGTTCTTATGGGGCGCGGCCGTTGGAGATAGCTTTTTTTTTCTATCTCCATAAGGAACCTCTCCCTTGGAAGATTGAGGGGGGTGTAGGAGTCAAATTTCTCGTCCGATGTTCTAGGCTTGGGACTACATCGTCGGGTAGAGTTATCGTTGTTTTGGGGTGCAACGGTGTTCAGCCCACTGTTGTTCTTCTTCGGGATAGATTTTCCTTCAGCTAATCATCGATTTGCCGCTTTCTCTTCAGCATCACCATATTTCTGAGCTCTTGATAGGACCTCGGTGTGCTTGTTGGAAATCTTTTATCTAGGAAAAAAGTGAGCCTAGATGACCGGAGCCCTTTCTTCAAGGTGGAAATGGCTACATACTCGTTGAGACCTGGGATCTCGAGAGTAGCCGAATTGAATTTGGTGATGTAATCTCAAAGGCTGGCTCTCTCCTTCATTCTAGTGAAGGAGGAATAGAGTGTCCGTGTTCCAAGACATCTTCCGGTAAGTCCTGAAATGCAAGACAAAAAGTTTTTCCAATTGAGAAACGGAGTGATGGTACCTGGGCATATGCTCAATACTACATTCGAGCCACCTTCTTCAGAGTTGCAAGAAAAGCGAGGTAGTGCAATGCATCGGAGGTCCCTTAAATCATCATATGGGCTTTGAAGCTGCCCAGATGATCAAGCGGGTCAGTGGTCCCATCATAAAGTTCCATTTGAGGGACCTTAAAGTACCGAGGGACAATTTCGGTCATAATGCGAGGAGTGAACGGGGGGCATGAATCATAAGCCATGAACCCGCCGTCCCTCTTCTAATTATGAAGCCTTGCAATCTGTAATTCGAGGGCCTTGAACTTTTCTTTGTAACCGAGGCGGGCTTCTTTCGGTACATTCCTTTCGGGAGTAAAGTCTTTGGAGGAGATGGAGAGAGATCGTCTAGATCTCTTTCCCATCCACAGGCCATTGGTTGGCTTCAGATGCCAAGAACTTTGGCCTTCGAGAGAAAGCTGATCATAGGAGAAAGTTGGGTAGACCCATGACGTTGATCTCCCTTCCCTCAGGATCGATGACTGTGCCTAGAGGTGGCTAGTGGATGCCCCACCTGGATGGCCATATCCTGAAAGTTTTGAACCATAGTTGTAAGAGCATCAACTCATTTCAGAAGGACTTCGAATTGCTGCTGTCCCATAATAAGTGTGGGAGGTGGGACATTATTCTCCACCTGGGGATCATTCCTCTGAAAGGAAGGACAATCCCTGCTTGTTGAAGCATTTTGAATTCTTCCTTTCACCATCACAACATTTTCTCACTCTCCTTTCCCGAAGAGGGGAGCTACCAGTAGATGTTAGATCCGAACTACTACGCTTCCCCTACCTGGTATGCCAATCTGTTGGCGTAGAACCTTTGACGGCCGGGCGGAGTCGCTGGATTGCTGGTTTGCTCCCCTGGATACCTGCAAAATAGGTCCCTGACCGGATTTTCTTTGATGGGGGACACTCCGACGCCTAAGTCAGAAAGATGTTCCAACAACTGAATGGAGAGCTTTCTGAGAAGGAGAAAGAAAGATGGTGAAAGTATTCCTAGAGAGTATCTTGGCTTAGCTTTCCTTTGCTTTTGCTAGGCTTACCTTGAATATCCCCTCTTACTAGTATTTATAGTGGTTGTCGTGCCAGTGTGTAGTTAGGCTCACTCATCTATGATTAGGATGGGGTTAATTAACTTTACCTCTCATATAACCATAAGTAGTTACCAATTAATTCTGGCCAATCTGGAATCGTTGGAATTGGAGTTAGTGGCCACGTGGCCACTCTGATATGGTTGAGATTGGAGATAGTGGCCATGCGGTTGATTGTAACAACCGTATCCACATTCAAAGATTTAAGATCAACTGAAGACTCGTTTCTGGACCACTTCTTCAGGAGAGACCGATGTTGAATCGGTGGAATGCTTCAGGCTTCTCCTCTTAGGAATAAACCGAAGATACCTTTATCATTTGCATTGGAGCTTTTTCCTTCGGAGTGGATTATGGAACAAAGCTAGCGTCGTCTTCAGACTAGTTTTCTTCGAATCGGCCTTCTTTGGCTGATGTGAAGGAGACTGGTCAGTAGCCAGATGTGTTGTAGACTAGAAGTACTCTTCGAGACCAACGCCTTCGGCTAAGATTGAAGACTGACCCCACGATATGACTAGGGCAACGATGCAGGGTCGTTGCTTTATCTACCCACGTAGCTTTCTCCAAGTGCTTCGGTTTAGATGACTGGTTCAGAAGGAATTTGATTGAGTGGCCGAACCGATAATTAACCTGTACTGAGCTGGCATATCACAACTAACAAAGCAAAGTAATATTTCTTGCCCCTCTTGCATCAAGGACATCCTGTTATGACCACCCTACAAGTGGAGCTACCTCAGCTAGAGGTGTTGGAAGAGGGTTCGGTAGTGGCGAGGCATGGCATAAGGGGCACGTTGGGTGCAACCGCAACCATGGGTCGATGCAGTTGACATGGAACATGTGACTATAGTCAGGCAGACCTCGCAGCATGTCGGTGTCCTTATAGTCTGCCAAGCATATGGAGCAGCAAGAGCCTGTTGATCCCTTCTCATGGAGTCTGGCCTGTGAGTAGAGCAGCTTCAGATAGCTCATCAAGATGTTCTCATCGAGCCCAACCTTCATGTCAGTCATCCTTGTCTCACCAGTAGGCCAACCTGATCCCCAGGTTGGTGACCGGGTGGTCATATTGCTTCGGTTGCATATGTAGGATGCAAGCAAGATGGTAGTAACAAGCACAACGATGCCGATGGAGAAGCCAAGGCTGTAGCCTAATTTTTCGATGCGGTCAGTGCTGAATGCCCCGATGAAGCTTTCTCCTGGGGCTTATGGTGGAGCCGTTGGAGTTATCCAGGTCTGGTCTGGGGTTGTGTTGGTCTTGGCACTACCTTGAGTGGTTCTTCTGGATTGCAGAAATGGTGTCTCCTTCATATTTTCAGAAGGTTGTTCGAAATTGAGGTTTGGTAGCATGACCTGGATCGTGACAACGAGCGACGTTGAAAGGATTGGAGCATAGAATGGTTCGAGAGGGTCAGGGAGGAATATTATAAAGCAATTTAATCTGTGCAAGTTTTTCGAGGTCAATGCTTCTTGTTGAGATATGTCAGTTTAAGCACAAACCAGCCACCAGTTTGACCGGTCGAGGATATTTCTCCCGAACCATGTGCTTTAAACCGCATCGACCAAAGGAAACCAAATGGTTGATGGACCGGCCGAGGCCAAAGACACAACTTTCGGCCCACGCTGAAGACGCAGTCTTTGACCTACAATGAAGGCCGAGTTTTTGACCCACATGGAAGTATGATCTCTGACCTGTCTTGGAAGAATCCAAAGACGAAGACATCCCTCCAATTCGACTGCAAATATTTCTCTAAGAGGGAAGCCTGAAGACAGATCCCCGACCAGTCTCAGGTCTTCACGAATGTGGCAAATAATGGTTATCATCGACTACCTCCAGAGCATGATCATGGCACGTTACTCCAGCAGCAATGCCTCTGGTCTGTCCGTAACCGTTTAGTAACCATCCATGATTGCAAATTGAGGGAAAGAAATTAACTCCCCTATCATAACCGCAGGAGGGAGAATGGAACCGCAGGCCGGACAACTTATTATAAATATCGGTAAGAGGGGGCACTCCAGGTAAGGCACAAGATACTCCTGAAAATCTGAGTCTTTCCCTCTCCATTTACCCTCCTTAGAATCTTTTCCATTCTGTGGCTGGAGCCCACCTCTGACTTAGGCATCGGAGTGTCCCCCGCTGGAGCAACTCCAACCAGGGATTTGTTTTGCAGGTGAACTAGGGAGCGAGCTTGCGATCTTGTTATCCAGGTGGCTACCCAAGAGGGGGGTGAATTAGAAATTTTAAAAATTTAAACAAGTAATGTGCTATTTCAAAATCCTTTGTAAGTGGTAGGTGCTGTGATAAGGTTATAGAATGCAAAAGCTAAACAAAGTAGAGAAAGTACAACACAAACATACCAAATTTATAGTGGTTCAGAGCAACCCAGCTCCTACGTTCACTATCCAAGATACCACTTGGGATTTCTATTATATTCACACCCGAATATAGTAGGATTGTTTTACAGGATCACAATCCAAAACCACTACACTTTGGTTTTACGGGATCACCAAAGAAAATCCAACACCCTTTGGTTTTAACAGGCTCACCAAAGAAACCTAAACTTGGTTTTCACAGGATCACCAAGAACCTAAACCTTGGTTTTGATAAGGCTCACCAAAAACCTATTTGGTTTTTCAACCGGGCTCACCAATAACCCAACAATTCAAAGATTGAATTGAAAATAAATACAATAATAAATGACAAACTCAAGTTGTCGGATAGTTGCCGGTGCAGCTCGTTGGAAGTCCACTTGAATGCACTTGAATAAGCTTTAATGACTTCAGTGGCTTCTTCCAAAGTTGATTCAAGCTTTAGATCAGAGTTGTTGAGGGCTTGAATGCAGACTTGAATGCACTTGTTTTCTATCTCTTGTGATTGGTTGGATATTCAATGAAGCTCTCACTTTTTCCTTTTTTTTTTTTGGAACTCTCTTCTTAATTAATTGCTTTAAGGTAGTTCAAATCCTTCAAATTTAAAGTCTTCTATCATCCCAAGGTGGTTCTAGCCATTGTAGACCGTTGGGAAATGATTTGCGACCGTTGGAGCACTTTTTAGCATTCAAAAATAAATTCTGGAACTAGCCGTTAGATACCTGGAAGTGACATTCGAGTCGGCTCGAATCCTTCGATTCGATAGGTCGAGTCACCATTTCTTTAATGCAGTCGGCTCTTCATCTCAGGGCGTAGAATGTCACTCTGGACGAGTCGGCTCTTTACACCTCGAGTCGGCTCGAACTTGAATCTTGAAATTCTTGAACTCGAGAAGTCAACTCTTTTCAATTTGGGTCGGCTCTTCTTCTCAGGTTCGGAAAACCTTACTCTGGAAGAGTCAGCTCGATGCAGTTCGGGTCGGCTCACTTTCTCAGGCTTTTGAAACTAGGTCTGGCAGAGTCGGCTCTTTCTAGGTCGGGTCGGCTCACCTGGTTGTTCTCAGAAAACTTTTAAGAAATGGACTCTGGAGGAGTCGGCTCGGACTGATTCCAGTCGACTCGGATTCATTAGAGTCGGCTCGCTTTCCATCGAGTCAGCTCGGATTGCTACGTTCTAGAATCCTTGTTGTGTGCCAGTAAGTAGAGTCGGCTCTTCTTTTCTTGGGGTCGGCTCGAGTGTCTTCTTCAGGATTTTTACAAGTTGAACTTAAAGAAAACTCTCACCAACTCTTTTACAATTTCACACAAACCAACTCTAGGAAAAATCTAAGGCTCATACACTTATAGAAGAAACCCTTTTACTTGATTTTTCTTAGCATTTTTATTGGGGTTCTTCTTTACAAAAACACTTACAACACAACTCAAGCAAGAAAATAGAAATGTAGGAGTTGAGGTTTGAACATGTTATACATCCTACAAAAACTTGTCAAACAGTTGAAGAGTTGTCAGTAATAAATGTACATGCTCTAATATTTGGTTATCATCAAAATAACTTATAGGGTCAACAATCTCCCCCTTTTTGATGATGACAAAATATTGGACATGAAAAATCAGTAAGACACTTTACATGTATAACAGTATTTGAAGCATAATTATTCACATGTAACAGACCTGATTGGATTTAAAAGAAAATTAGAACTCAATAGATGATATTACTATATATCGTTAAAGTGTTGCACAAAACATTGAGTATCAGAGAGTTAAAATATGCAATTATGATCAAAGCAATGAGATTAATTTGAATATAAGTCTGAGCAAAATCATTCAAGAGAAACTCCCCCTTCTCCTTCTTCAATTAGTTTTTCTTGAATACTTAGCTTTTCCATCTTTTTTTGAATGGTACCTGCATCATTGTCAATACACTCATTTTTTCTAGATGGTGATGGGTTAGTTTCATCAAATATAACATGCATTGACTCTTCGACAGTGAGAGTCCTTTTATTAAAAACCCTATATGCCTTGCTATGTAGTGAATAACCAAGGAAAATGGCTTCATCAGACTTAGCATCAAATTTTCCTAGATTATCCTTACCATTATTAAGCAAAAGCATTTGCATCCAAATACATGAAAATAATTTATATTGGATTTCTTTTCATTCCAAAGCTCATAGGGGGTTTTCTTCAAGATAGGACAAATCAAAACATGGTTTAAAATATAACAAGCAGTGTTCACCGCTTCTACCCAAAAGTACCTTGGAAGATTACCTTCACACAACATTATTCGGGCCATTTCTTCCAACATCCTATTTTTTCTCTCTACAATACCATTTTGTTGTGGTGTTCTAAGAGCGGAGAAGTTATGATCAATGCCATTTTTAGAACAGTAATCATCAAAAAATTGATTTTCAAATTTTGTGCCGCGATCACTCCTTATTGAAATTATAGAAAGATTTTTCTGATTTAAAACCTTTTTGTGAAATTTTCTAAATACTTTAAAAGTTTCATCTTTGTGCGCAATAAACAAAACCCATGTAAATCAAGAAAAATCATCTACAATCACAAGGGCATATTTCATACCTCTTAGGCTTGTGGTCCTAGTTGGTCCAAATAAGTCCATATGAAGTAGTTCTAAAGGTCTAGATGTCAAAATCAGATATTTGAATTTAAAACTCCCCCTTGTTTGTTTACCTATTTGGCATGCATCTCAAACATGATCAAAATCTACTTTAAACTTGGACATGCCTCTAACAAGTTTTTTCGAAATTAACTTGGCAATAGTATGCATGCTAGCATGACCCAATCTTCTATGCCATAATAAGCAAGACTCCTTGGTCTTAGCATTCATTGCAACTAGACTGGAACTACTTGTCATGTCAAGATCATTTAGATCTACCACATAAATATTTCCTAGTCTGTGTCCAATGAACTTGCTATTAGGATCAAGAAGGTTTGTTACTATACACATAGATGATTCGAAGATAATTTGAAGCCTTTATCACACAATTGACTAATACTCAATAGATTGTGCTTCAACTTATCTACTAGCAATACATTTTCTATAAAAGTATAGGAGGTTATTTTGATCTTACCAATTCTAATTATTTTTCCCTTGCCATTGTCTCCAAATGTAACCATACCTCCTTCTTTCATTTTCAGGGTGATGAATTGATCTTTGTCACCCGTCATATGTCTTGAGCAGCCACTGTCGAGATACCATTTTTTTTTGATTTCTGGGTTGCAAGACATTCTTGCAATAAAATTAAGGAGTGCTTTTAGATACCCAAGCTAACTTGGATCCTTTCGGGTTAGCTGAGTTGGTTCCTTTGAGAACCCAAAACTTTCTTACATTATGGATTTTTTTAATTGTATTGCAGTTAAAAGCTTTATGTCCTAATATTTTGCAAGCAAAACATTTGATTCTAGAATTTTGAAATAATTCTATTTTTGAAATTCTAGATGCATGAAGTGCAGAAATAGTAGGTCTTGCAATTAAATTCTTGAGAACATATGAAGCAGGTTTTGAAATGGAAATAGAGTTTTTTGTAACAAAAGTTTTATAAGAAGTAAGCTTGGGAACAAAGTCTTTTTGTTTCACAAAAGTGGTAGTTGAAACATAATTTGAATTTAAAGCATTAAAACCTATTCCAGCTTTATTTCCAGAAATTCTTTATTCTTTAAGAATTAACTCAAGCTTTTTAGAAGACAAAGTTAATTTTTCAACAAGTGGCTTGAGTTTTTCTACCTCCTTTTTCAGCTCATTATTTTCTTTTAGCAAAGCTTTGTTTTTATCATTCAATTCATTATTCTCATTTTTCAAATCATTGCATTTTTTAGAAAAGATATGAAGTTCCTTTTTCAGTGAATTGTTCTTTTCCAAAACTTCATTTTTCTCTGAGTAAAGAATCATTGATATGCTTTAATGATCTAATCTTTACTCCAGCCTTTTTGAATTCAGATAGTAAATCATGGAATTCAGAATTTAATTCTTCAAAAGTAAATTCAATCTGAGTATCGGGAGATTTTACCTCATCTTCGAGACCCTTTAGACATAGATTTGCTATTTTCCTGGTCTCTTCTTCTTCAGTTGAAATGGAGTCTTCACTATCGCTCCACGTGGCAACCATCGCTTTCTTTTTCTTCTTTCTAAGAGATTTCTTTAATCGAGGACAGTCTGGATGAATATGCCCTGGTTTCTTACATTCATAGTAGGTAGGGACTTGTTCTTTATCTTTATCTTTGTCCTTGTCCTTTTCTTTTGACTGTTCTCCTCGCTTATGGAATTTTCTATTATACCTTCCTTTCTTCTTTTTCATAAACTTTCTGAATCTCCTCACGACCATTGTGATGTCTTCATCTTCACGATCGTCTTCGGAGGAGGAGTCACCTTCAGTTTCTTCATCATCTTTAAATTCTAATGCAGCCTTGAATGCAATCATTTTCTTCTTTTTCTAATCATCATCCGTTCTATACTGCATGGCTAATTCGTGAGTGATGAGAGATCCCATTAATTCATCCATTGTTAGAATACTCAAGTCTTTAGCTTCCTGGATGGCTGTGACTTTAGGATCCCATTTATCAGGAAGTGATCTTAAGATTTTTTGTACTAAGTCAGCATTTGAATATACCCTACCAAGACTTTTCAAACCGTTAAAAATATCTGTAAATCTGATGTACATGGCAGAAATACTTTCATTAGGCTCCATCTTAAACAGTTCATAATTGTACACTAAAAGATTTATTTTTGAGTTTTTCACTTGTGAAGTTCCTTCATGGGTCACCTCAAGTTTATCCCAGATTTCCTTTACTGAAGAACAGATGGAAATTCTATTAAACTCATTTGAGTCAAAAGCACAGTAAAGCAAGTTCATGGCTTTGGCATTCAATTTTCCTAATTTCATGTCATTTTCATCCCATTCCTCTTCAAGCTTAGGGACGTCCACGCCATCAATTTTAGTCATGGGAACATGTGGCCCTTTAAGAATGACCTTCCACAATTGAAAATCAACAGCTTGAATATAGATTTTCATACGTGCTTTCCAATAAGAATAATTTATGCCTGTGAAGAGTGGAGGTCTATTGGTTGATTAACCTTTGGCCAAAGATGTACTCAAGGGATGAGCCATCGATCTTTACTCTAGTGTATTCAGAGACTCTACTCTGATACCAGTTGTTGCCCAGGTGGCTACCCAAGAGGGGGGTGAATTGAGAATTTTAAAAATTTAAACAAGTAATGTGCTATTTCAAAATCCTTTGTAAGTGGTAGGTGCTGTGATAAGGTTATAGAATGCAGAAGCTAAACAAAGTAGAGAAAGCACAACACAAACACACCAAATTTATAGTGGTTCGGAGCAATCCAGCTCCTACATCCATTACCCAAGATACCACTTGGGATTTTCATTATATTCACACCCGAATATAATAGGATTGTTTTACAGGATCACAATCCAAAATCTCTACACTTTGGTTTTACGGGATCATCAAAGAAAATCCAATACCCTTTGATTTCAACAGGCTCACCAAAGAAATCTAAACTTGGTTTTTACAGGATCACCAAGAACCTAAACCTTGGTTTTGATAAGGCTCACCAAAAACCTATTTGGTTTTTCAACCGGGCTCACCAATAACCAAACAATTCAAAGATTGAATTGAAAATAAATGCAACAATAAATGACAAACTCAAGTTGTCGGATAGTTGCCGGTGCAGCTCGTTGGAAGTCCACTTGAATGTACTTGAATAAGCTTTAATGACTTCAGTGGCTTCTTCCAAAGTTGATTCAAGCTTTAGATCAAAGTTGTTGAGGGCTTGAATGCAGACTTGAATGCACTTGTGCTCTATCTCTTGTGGTTGGTTGGATATTCAATGAAGCTCTCTCTTTTTCCTTTTTTTTTTTTGAACTCTCTTCTTAATTAATTTCTTTAAGGTAGTTCAAATCCTTCAAATTTAAAGTCTTCCATCATCCTAAGGTAGTTCTAGCCATTGTAGACCGTTGGAGAATGATTTGTGACTGTTGGAGCATTTTTTGGCATTCAAAAACAAATTCTGGAACTAGCTGTTAGATACCTGGAAGTGACATTCGAGTCGGCTTGGATTCCTTTGAGTCGGCTCGGATCCTTCGAGTCGATAGATCGAGTCACCATTTCTTCAATGTAGTCGGCTCTTCGTCTTAGGGCGTAGAATGTCACTCTGGACGAGTCGGCTCTTTACACCTCGGGTCGGCTCGAACTTGAATCTTAAAATTCTTGAACTCTAGGAGTCGACTCTTTTCAGTTTGGGTCGGCTCTTCTTCTCAGGTTCAGAAAACCTTACTCTGGAAGAGTTGGCTCGATGTAGTTCGGGTCGGCTCACTTTCTCAGGCTTTTGAAATTAGGTCTGGCAGAGTTGGCTCTTTCTAGGTCGGGTCGGCTCGCCTGGCTGTTCTCAGAAAACTTTTAGGAAATGGACTCTGGAGGAGTCGGCTCGAACTGATTCCAGTCAACTTGGATTCATTAGAGTCGGCTCGCTTTCCATCAAGTCGGCTCGGATTGCTGCGTTCCAGAATCCTTGCTGCGTGCCAGTAAGCAGAGTTGGCTCTTCTTTTCTTGGGGTCGGCTCGAGTGTCTTCTTCAAGATTTTTATAAGTTGAACTTAAAGAAAACTCTCACCAACTCTTTTACAATTTCACACAAACCTACTGAAGGCAAAATCTAAGGAACACACACTTATAGAAGTAACCCGTTTACTTGATTTTTCTTAGCATTTTCAATGGGGCTCTTCTTTATAAAAATACTTACAACACAACTCAAGCAAGAAAATAGAAATGTAGGAGTTGAGGTTTGAACATGTTATACATCCTACAAAAACATGTCAAACACTTGAAGAGTTGTCAGTAATAAATATACATGCTCTAATGTTTAGTTATCATCAAAATCACTTATGGGGTCAACAGATCCAGTAGCTCCGTCCGGTCGAAAAAGGGACTTTATGCCAACAAATTGGCATGCCAGGTAGGGGGAGCCCATTTTAAACTCTATTGTTAAGCTCCCTTCCTTAAAAAAGGAAAAGTGTAAGAAGTTCTCGATGGCAAAAGAAAAGACTCAGATTGCCTCGACGAGTCAAAATCGTGCTCCTTCCCAAGGGGGTAGGCCCTCGATGGAGAACGACATTCCACCTCCCATAATTGTTGTGGGACAGCAGCAGATCGAAACTCTCCTGAACCAAGTCAATAACCTCATGGCTATGGTTCAGGACTTCTAGGACAGAGCTTTCTAGGTAGGGCATCTGCTGGCCACCTCTAGACAGCTCTCGATCCCGGAGGAAGAGAGCCTCTCGAGAGGGGTCCATGCATCTTTCCCTCTATCCTCAGCCCTCCCATGAAGGCCGAAGTTCAAGAATGCCCAGGCCCACTGATTCCCTGCAAAGAGGGAAAAAGCTTAGGCAAACTTACTCTCCCTCTTCTAAAAACTCTACTCCCGTAGAGAAAGCACCGAAGCAAATCCTCCCCGATTACGATGGAAAGTTCAAAGCCATCGAATCGGGAATGGCGAGAGTCTGAGAGCAAAGGGATCACAATGACCTAGCAGTGTGTGATCTGTGCCCCCCTTACACCGATCGCATCTTGGCCAAAGTTGTTCCTCGGCACTTTAGGGTTCTCTAGATGGAGCCCTACGACAGCACCTCCGATCCTTTTGATCATCTGGGCAGTTTCAAGGCCCATATGATGATCCAAGGAGCTTCGAATGCGATGTACTATCTCGCATTCCCGGTGACCTTGAAGAAAGCTGCTCGGATGTGGTACTCGAGCATATGCCCAGGTACCATCAATTCCTTCTCCGAGTTAGAAAAAGTATTTGTCTTGCATTTCAGGACCCACTGTAAGACCCCCCGAAATATGGATATGCTGTTCCTCCTTCATCAGAATGAAGGAGAAAGTCTACGAGATTACATCTCTAGATTTAATGCGGCCACGCTCGAGATCCCCGATCTTAACGAGCATGTGGCCATGTCTGCACTAAAGAAGGGGCTTCATATGTCCAGGCTCACCTTTTTCTTGGATAAGAAGTTCTCCAAAAGCTATGCTGAGCTCCTGTCAAGAGCTCAGAAATATGTTGATGCCGAAGAGCAAGCGGTGAATCGATGACTGACCGAAGGAAAGCCCCCTTCAAAGAAAAAAAGCAGCAGGGGATAAGGCCCCCCTGCTTCCAACAACAACAACAACAACAATAGATACACTGACCAACGACGGAGTCCTAGGCCTAGAACATCGGGTAGGAGATTTGACTCCTACACCCCCCTCAACCTCCCTCGAGAGAAGATCCTCTTAGAGATAGAGAAAGAAAGCTATCTCCAACGGCCACGTCCCATGAAGGCATCCTCTTCTGCAAGGAACCCGAACAAGTACTGCCGATTCCACCGGGACCACGGCCATAATACTGAAGAATGCATCCAGTTGAGAGATTCTATAGAAGATCTTATCGAGAGAGAATACCTGGGGTGATACGTTGGACACCAAGGACCTCGGTCAGAAGCTATAGTTCTCTAATCGGCTCCTAAAGAGGCCGAACTATCAAACCAAAGGCCCACCAACGGAGGTATGGGGATGATACATCGACCTACAAACTGGAGAAGAGACGAAGATGATGCCCCGAAGCAGCTCAAGGATAACAACACTATCCTCTTCTCCGATGATGACCTCGTGAGAGTTCGGCTCCTGCATGACGATCCTATTATAATTTTGGCCATTATGGCCAATTACGATGTAAGACAAGTCTTGGTTGATAATGGAAGTTTGACCGATGTCTTGATCTATGATGCATTCTCTCGGATGTGTTTACCTAAAAATAAACTACAAAGATCTCCTATATCACTTACTAGCTTCGGAGGCAATCAGGTCGATGCCGAGGGAGAAATAGTACTGCCTGTGACCCTCGGTACCGAGCCTCGACAGAAGACACTACCGATCAATTTCACAGTGGTTTGAACCCCTTCAGCCTATAACATTATTTTTGGACGGTCCACCCTGAATAAATTTTGGGCCATAATGTCGACTAACTACCTCCTAGTGCATTTTCCCACTAGGAATGGCATCGGAGAAGCCAAAGGAGACCAGAGAGTGGCGCGACAATGGCTAATGATTCAAGACAAGCACTCCAATGATCCTTCAACTTGGGATCAGTTGGATCCGAGAGACTCGACCGTATATTCGGGTGACCCCATGGAGAGAACCATTTTAGTACCATAGACTGAAGAAGTTCCCACCAGGGTCGTGCAGATCGGAAGTATGCTTGATGAGAAAAGTAGAACGGAGCTGATCTATTTTCTCAGAAATAATGCGGATGTTTTTGCTTGGTCGGCTTCGGACATGCCAGGGATTCCAGCCGAAGTGATCACTCATTAGCTAGAAGTTGCTCCTGAATATAAGCCGATCCAGCAGAAGAAAAGAAGCTTTGCCCTTGAAAGATAGAAGGCAATAGATGAAGAAGTAAGCAAGCTCCTCAAGACAGGATTCATCCAAGAAGCCCATTACCCCGAGTGGTTGGCCAATGTGGTAATGGTAAAGAAAGCTAATGGCAAGTGGAGGATCTGCATCGACTACATGGATCTTAATAAAGCTTGCCCTAAAGATAGCTTTCCTCTCTCGAAGATCGACCAACTGGTCATCACCACTACTGGGCACCAACTGCTAAGCTTCATGAATGCTTTCTCTGGATACAATCAGATTCGAATGGATCCCCAGGATAAGGAGAAGATGGCCTTTGTCACCGACAAAGATCTGTATTGCTACAAAATGATGCTATTTGGGCTCAAGAATGCCGGGGTGACATTCCAAAGACTAATCAACAAGGTATTCAAGGAGCAATTGGAGAGAAACATGGAGGTCTATGTTGACAATATGATCATCAAAAGCCTCCTAAAAGAAGATCATATCAAGGACCTGAGGAATCATTTAGTGCCCTGCGACATCATCGCATGAAGCTAAATCCGATGAAGTGCACCTTTGGAGTCACTTCGGATAAGTTTTTGGATTTTCTCGTTAACAAGAGAGGGATTGAAGCAAACCCTGAGAAGATCCAGGTCCTCAAAGACATGAGACATCCATCCTGTAAGAAGGAAGTATAATAGCTAACAGGGAGGATCGCTTCCTTAAGCAGATTCATCTCTCGGTCAGCCAAGAAATGCCTCCCCTTCTTCAAGGTACATCAGTAGTCTTAGGGATTTGAATGGATTTAAGACTACCGTATTGCTTTTGAAGAGCTGAAGAAGTACTTGGAGATCCCACCTTTACTCTCTAAATCTCGGGAGGGGGAAGTACTCTACTTACACCTTTTCGCTTCGGACGAAGCAGTCAGTTCAGTCCTCATCCGAAGAGAAGAAGATAACTCCCATAAGCCGATCTACTACATTAGCAAAGTCCTACACGATGCTGAAACAAGGTATTCAAAAATGCAGAAGCTGATCTTTCTTTGATACTTGCGACAAAGCGACTACGGCCTTATTTCCATGCCCATGCCATCGTGGTGCTGACTGATCAGTCCCTCAAGGCTATTCTCCGATGCCCTGATACCTTAGGAAGGATAGCCAAATGGGCTATGAAGCTAAGTAAGTTTGACATTAGTTTCCAGCCCGAAGCGGCTATGAAGGCCCAAGTGCTTTAAGATTTCTTGGCCGAATGCACCTGGAAGTCCGAAGACGAAGCGCCTCCAGCAGAAGAAGAAATCTCGAAGGACACGGAGTCTGTTTGGGTGCTCCATGTGACTGGAGCCTCCAACTCTATTGGGTATGGAGCTGGTCTCATACTAGCTGAACTCGATGGGCATGCAGTGGAGTATGCACTTCAATTCTCCTTCCATGCTTCGAATAACTAGGCCGAATACGAAGCCCTACTTGCAGGACTTCGGATCGCCAAGAGTTTGGAAGTTTAGAGACTCCAAGCTTTTTTGGATTCCCAGTTGGTGGTAAACCAAGTTAAAGGAGAGTATGAAGTTAGAGATCCCACCATAGTGCAATACCTGGAAAAGGTACAAGCCCTATCTTCTCAACTAGAGTTCTTCGAAATCATGCATGTCCCTCTATCGAAGAACTTCCGGGCAGATGCATTATCCAAACTTGCTACCACCACTCCGAAATCCCTTGGTTGTACTTTTGTTGAACACCTTGAAGCCCCAAGTATAGCTGAAGAAATAATGGAAGTACACCAAATCGGGACCGAGCCAAGTTGGATGGATCCTATTCTTAAGTTCCTAAATGAAGGAATATTGCCAGAGGATAGGGCAGAAGCCAAGAGGATCCACTGGATGGCATCCCAATACATCATCTTAGATAGGACCCTTTATAAAAGATCTTTTTCTCAGCCTCTACTGAAATGCTTGGGGCCATCAAACGCTGACTATGCCTTAGGAGAGGTCCATGAAGGGATATATGGTGACCACCTTGGGGGCAGATCACTGGCATACAAAATAATATGCCAGGGATATTATTGGCCCTCCATTCAAAAGGATTCAGCCAACTTCATATGGAAATGTGATCAATGCCAGAGGTACGGCAACATCTAGAGACAACCAGTGAGTCATTTGACCCAACTGACGGCACCCTGGCCCTTAGCCCAATGGGGCATGGACATCCTTGGACCATTCCCACCAGCATCCGGACAGAGGAAGTTCCTCCTTGTGGCAATCGACTATTTTACTAAATGGGTCGAAGCTGAACCATTGGCTCACATTACAGAGGGCAAAGTCAAAAACTTTGTTAGGAATTCCATTATATTTCGGTTTGGGATTTCACATACAATTATCACCGACAACAGGAGACAATTCGATAATTCGAAGTTTAAAGACTTCTGCACTCGGTACCATGTGCAACATAGGCTGACTTTCGTCACCCATCCACAGTCCAATGGAGAAGCCGAAGTAACTAATCGGATCATTCTTCATGGCCTGAAGACAAGGTTGAATGCTGCCAAGGGACTTTGGGTCAAAGAGCTGACCTCCATTCTCTGGGCATACAGGACAACCCCGAAAATAACTACTGGCGAATCTCCGTTCAACTTGGCATACAGTACCGAAGCCCTCCTCCCTATTGAAGTCTCCCTCCAATTCCTGAGAATTGAAAGATATGAAGATCCTGAGAACTCCGATCATAGAAGAGTTGACCTGGATTTACTGCCAAGTACCAGGCTCTAGGCTCAAATGAAAATGGCGACGTATCAACAAAAGGTCGCCAAATATTATAACTCCAGAGTAAAAGAGCAGATTTTCTGCACGGGGGACATGATGCTACGAAGAGCTGAAATATTTAGGCTGATTGAGCAAGGCAAGCTTTCTCCCAACTAGGAAGGACCGTACTAAGTTGAAGAAGTCATACATCCGGGAACGTATCGACTCAAGACCTTGGATGATAAAATTCTGTCCTAGCCATGGAATGTACAAAATCTTTGCAAGTACTATCAATAAACAAATCCCCATAATCTTTTGTGCAAATCTGTCCAATTTTAAATGGCCCGTTGCACTAGTAGGATGACAACGATTTTGATGGCCCGATCGAAGAAATCGACCAACGATGCAAAGGAGAGTCTGATCCACTCATCTTATCGGTATGCCCGATGAGTGCAACGGACAGCCCAATCAGGCTGCCAAAATGATCGAAGGCACAGGGATGGTTTATGTAACCTACCCTACGGTAAATCCAAAAACGTGCTGGGGTGGGCCTAATCAGCCTACCTTACATAAAAAAAGGTGCAGGGATGGTTTCTATAACCTACCCTATGGAAAATCTGAAGAAGCACTGGGACGGGCCTGAACAGCCTACCTTAATCATGACAAGGATGGATAGGGATGGCTTAGATGCCTTACCCTACGATAAATCCGAAAATGTGTTGAAGTGAGTCTACATCACTCATCTTATCAACAGCAAACATCTAAGAGATGGCCCAACCGATCTCATCCCCTCTACAAATCCCTATTGGTTCTGAGGAATTTATACCCTCGACATATCACAAGGTCTACATTTGGTAGTACACTGAGATATGTTAGTCATAGAAGAAGTATGAAGAAATTTGGAATGTTTCATTTCATTTTCAATTTTTTACAAAAAAAAAAGAGACAAGAAGTTGTGCAGATAACGGGAAAGTGGATCTAGAGACCGCCTGCCGGCCCTTTCCCATGCTGGCGGGAGGTATTGAAGCACTGGAAGGAGGATGGAGAGGCTCCGGTGTTCCTTTTAGAGTCAGACTCCAATTCTTCTTCAAATTGGAATAAAATTTGTGACCAGAAAAAGGGATGGAAGAACTGATATTTTCCAAGCCCTTCAAATTGAAGTACTTGAAAGCCTTGTCCTTATGCTCTCGGAACCCTCTGGTGGTACAAATCCAGGACCGCCTCTACAACTTCATCCTTGTAGGCGGAAGAAGCCATGAAGTCCGAGATGGCCTCGACCACCTTCTTTCTAGCCTCCTCTGCCTCTGCAGCAGCTACCTCGACTCGTGCCTTGGCCTCCACCAGGCGGGCCTCCAAGACTGGATCTTCCTCTCCATGCGAGCAATAACCCTCTGTGGGTCATCGTTGTCGCCCCTTCGGGGAACCTTAGAACTAGGCTCACCCTCGGCTAGCAAATCGGAGGCCCTCTTCATTGCCGCCTTCTTGAGATCAGAAATGCTAAACTTCATTCTATTGGTATGCTAAGGAAAAGAGGGCAATTTCCAAAAGGGGAGTCTGAAATTTTGATGGCCTATGATAGCGAGAGACTGGGTCCTAATTAAAAGGATCCTACACCCATGAACAACCACAGGGAAACATGCTCCGTGCCTTTTCCCGGATGCACCAAAGCATGCCATGTGTTGAGACGATGCCTCGAAATCCAGGTGTCCGCCTGGGAATGCCATGATTGCCAATAACTGCTCTGGGGCATGGAGACCGTCGATGCGTCAAACCCGAAATCATCTCGCTTGAATGGTTACCACATTAATGGCCTTCTCTAAAAAAAGAAAGATATGGCGGCACCCGGGACGCGTGGGGATGCGACTGCTTGAATATTTATGCATTCGACAAGGGCAACGAAGATCATGTTCAATGTTCCTCAATCGATGGCCGATGAAAAGATAACACCTGTCCGCCGCATCCTTTCAAAGGTAGAAGGAATGATTACAGTGAGTAACTGACATCAACCAAGCCTAATCGAGGTCTGTCATCAATAGCGGCGTTCCGATATCACTTCGAAATTCATCTTCGATACCAACCTCAAATCGAATAATCTTCGGCTTACCCATCAACCAGAAAGAATCAATCCGAAAGGAACCAGTTTGAAAAAACTTAGTCTCTTATTTCGAGGATGAAGAACTTCATCCAAAATGAGGATATTACAAATAGCTGAATAAAAAAAATTGCAATAGAATTACTTCTTGTCAGCCTCTTTGGTAGTTGAAATAGGAGTAAGGGTCGATGCTTCCCCAAGCTAGGCACTGGAGGCTAGATATCTATCCTCCAGAATGGCAAGCAAGGAGAAGTCCATGTCGGGGTAAATTTCTTTAATTTTACCCAGACAATCGACATAACCCGAAGAATATCCTTCCAACGCTGCTTTGCTTGTCTCGTCTCTGAAAGCCTGGGAAACTTTGTAAGCTTCAACAGCCCCGAAGACCTCTCTTCGGCCTGTGCAGCCCTTTGGATGGCCACCGAAAGGTTTGTCTCCAGCTCTTCAACCCTCCTCTCCGTTTCGACCAGACAAGACTTTGGCTCCTCAGCATCTCGTAATACCTCCCTTAGCAATAGTTTAAGAGAGACAACTTTCCTCCTTCTCTCCTGTGCAATGATCGACACCTCGCCCGCCTGTGCCTGAATGATACCTATCTGTCTATTCAAGACATCATTCACGGCGACGGCCTTGTCCCTCTCTTCTTCTACAGTAGCCCGAAGCTTCTCGACGACATCTTTTTTAGCTATGGCTAAGGCCACTCAACTTTGAAGGCCTTCACTATAGCTGACAGATTCGCGAGCACCTTTTTCCAGCAGAGAAAGGTTGCGAGAAATCTGCAAAACAAGGAGCACCTACAAAGTTAGTTCGATCAACGAATGTGGATAAGTAACACACATTACGAAGGGCTACCTGCTGTATTCCAAGGAAAAGGGTAGGAAAGGGATCCCCGGATTCCTGCTTCTTGGTTTCGGTCACAGGGGTATCGCACCCCACTAGCCCCTTTTCTCCTGCAATCATAGCCACTGGCTTGGCTTCTTCAGCATGAGGGGGAGCCCTACCAACATCTCGTGGACTCGATCTCACGAATGGTCCAACTGACACAGCCTTCCTAGGAAAAACTGGCTCCTCCCCTGAAGAAGAATCTACCTCGATAGGATCATTGCTCTTGGTCTTGGTACATGGTAATGCCAGCACATACCTTCACCTTCGATCAGATCTCCTTACTTGGAAACCTCTCATTAGTTTCCCCTTGGCTGCTCGCCTGAGCTACGCAAGATTTGGCCTCATGGCACGACAAGCCCTCAGAGCATCGTGAGGGTGAAGGAACAGGAATGGTGTTAGAGATGGCATTGCCAAATGCGAATGGTAGTTGATCCTGGGAAATTCCTTTCCTTACATCGAGGCTAGTGAAATTCAAAAGCCCTCGTTCACAACGGCTTCTTAGGCATACCATGCACAGATGCCCTAATAAATCAGGACCTTAACTAACGTGCTAGGGGGGACCACCAAAAGGCTGTAGCCATGATGATCCCTGTTCCCACACACAGTCACCATGGACTCAATCGCCACTACCTTTCCAAGCGACGACATGATGGTCGCCACCCCTCGGTAAATCGGTAAGTAAAAGGTTTCCTTTATATAGAAGCTTTCCTATCTATTTTGTAGCCCAAATGGAGAAGCTCGCATTCGCAAGAAAAGACTCTGCAAAGGGCAATGTGATTCAAGTCATCACCAAAATCAACGACACTACTTAAACCAAGTTCGAAAATGCAACAGGAATACACAAAAAAAGGAAAAGCTACTTGTTAATTCGAAAAAGCTTGTCAGTTACATGCTAGAGAAAAGAAAAGAAGAGATACAATGATTAGAGCCACATAAATCCCTAAGGATCGGCCGAAAGAGATCCAGCATCGCAGGATTGGAGCAGCCTATCAATTTACACAGAAAGGATTTCCTCGACTTAGGCTACATCCAGAGGGTCTTCAACATGGACCACCTCCTCAGCCTGGGTACCCTCTTCGGCTTGAGCTCCCTCTTCGGCCTGAACTCCCTTTTCAGCTTGGACCGAAATTATACCTGGGTCCACGGCTACAATAGGAATTTCTTCCCTCAGGCTTGGCATCTCTTCAGCCTCTTCGACCTGGACCGGAATTACACCCGAGTCCTTGACTACGATTGGGATTTGCCCTCTCGAGCTTAGCATCTCTTCAACCTCCTCCATGGCCTCATTTTCCTCTTCTTCTTCCTCCACTATGTCGAAAGCAGGGATGTCGAAAAGATCGAGATTAGGGAAGACCGTACTAACCTTGGTGAGTCCGTCATTAAAGCCATGCTGATAGCTATATAAAGTTGCTTTATTCATCTCCTCCTAGAACTGTGAAGACTTCCTAAAATCTGCAATAGCTCTAGCTGCCAGCTCTTTCATGGCTTCAGTGATGCAGAACGGAAGCTCTGATACCAAAAATTGATGCAGAACAAAAAGATGATGCGATGCGGAAGTAAATTAAGACTAATTCTTTTTTCTTTTTTTTTTTTATATTTTCAGAAGTCGGCTTTGACTCAAAGGAAAATTAAACTAAATTGAAAGAAACTATATAATAATTGAAAGCATAATTCAAAGAAACTAGATTATCAGAGTAGTTCAGAAGTAAAGGATCGCTGGGGGCTGAGAAACTCCCAGACCTAGGGTTTCGCTCTGAACTTTCAACAGGACAGAATTAAAGAGAAGGGAAGGGTTATGTACCAGGCAGTGGTCTTCACAGAGTTTGGGTGGAAGGACTCTCTCGAGCAGATTGTTGGATTCTCGGATTCAGATATCTTCGCAATGGATCCTCCAATACTGGTCCTTTGGCAGAGTTGGCTTCTCCTGAATTCAGGATCTGGGAAAGAAGAAGAACAAGTTAAGGAACCAGAGACTCAAATAAAGAATTTACCAAATAAGAAGAACTTGAAAATTGATATTGCTGAAATCCTGATTCTCCTGGATGCTGATCTGACTTCCTCTGGGATTTGCTCTGTATTCGAAGTAGCTGATCTGGACCTGGATGCTGGTGGTCGGCCTCTACTTGGAAGAGAGGGGCCATGAGATGATGAGGTAGATTAGGGTTCGGATGATTGGTGGAATGAAGAAGATGATGGGCGGCTAGGGTTTGGAATTGAAGTGGCTAACCTAGGGTTTTGGTAGGGTTTTGGGGTTGGAGATCTCACACCTCCTCAAGGTTCCTAGGGAACCCGGATTTACTCCCTCACGGAGCTCAACACCTGAACACAAGTGCGGAAGAGAGAAACACAAAGTTGCTCACAAAGAAATTGATTTCATTCATCATTGTCTCAAAAACTTACAAGAGGGGTTTATTTTATAGGTCTTTACAAGAAATCAGGGTTTTACATCTTTCCATATGGGACTAATAGGATGGATCCTCAAATTAGGCTTGTAGAATCAAATCCTCCTCATATGGCCGGCCAAGAGCTTCCTTAAGTGTTGATTGGTGGCTCCAAATGGCAAGAAGGTGGCGCCTCCTAGCCTTGCTCTTCAAGAAATTTTTTTTTCCTTCCATGCTTGATTTTATTTGGAAGTATTTGGGCACCTCCTAGTCTTGCTCTTCAAGAAAAATTTTTTTTCCTTTCATGCTTGATTTTATTTGGAAGTATTTGGGCGCCTCCTAGTCTTGCTCTTCAAGAAAAATTTTTTTCCTTCCATGCTTGGTTTTATTTGGAAGTATTTGGGTGCCTCCTAGTCTTGCTCCCCAAGTTTTGCTCCTTCCTTTTCATAGCTTGGCTCTTATGGAGTTATTTTGGGCGCCTCCTTGGATTGAGGATCCTAGATTGATCTCTCCTTAAGTGGTGCATGAAAGAAAGGACCCGCTTTCTTGTGGTGTGGGGACCAAAGCACACTGGATGGAGATATGGCACCCCCTGGACTATGGCGTGTGGTTGGGAGTGTGGCGTCCACTTGCTTGGGCCTGGGAGAAAAATGTGGCACCCTGGACCTTGACTTGAGAAAGGTGGCACCAACCTGGAGAAGACCTAGACCACTACTAGGACTTGTATTGAGTCAACATGACTCAACAAAATTTAAATTGCAGGGAAATATAGACTCAAGATTAAAATTGAGTTGACCAAGTCAACCCTTATTACAAAATCAGAAAATCCTAATTCTTTGGGCAAGGTCAATCAGAGATCCAGATGGAGCCCTGAAGTCTTCTTCTGAGTCTGGTGCCCACACCAATTCTCCCGGGGTGGGAGGAACTCGACCCTGTCGAGTATGGATCAAGCCGGCTCTGGTATCTCTCCAAGAGGTCTGGGTCCAATTCTTGTAATTCTTCTTGGGAGATCCAAGAGTCATCAGAATCTGGCCTTCCTTGCCAGCAGACCAGGTATCTTTGGTATCCTCGATTACGAGTAGAGATAACCTGATCATCCAGGATCTTTTCAATCTGCTCTTTCCTTACAAGCCAGTTTGTTGGTGGACACACAGGGTTGGGTTCACTCTCTAGAGCAAGATTAGGCTCAAAAGGCTCACTGGGAATCACAACTGGCTCCCTATACTCTACTAGATATGTAATGTTGAAAGTGGAGCTAATGCCTAGTTCTGAAGGCAACTCGAGCACATAGGCATTGGACCTTACTCTCTTCACCACTCTAAATGGTCCAGCTCCTCTAGCATGTAACTTTCTAACGGTTCCAGGAGGAAATCGTTTAGGCCTTAACCTAATCATTACATAGTCTCCCTCAACAAAAGTTTTGACTCGCCTTTGAGAATCAGCCAACTTCTTATAAATTTCATTACTTAAATTTATTTTGGCATGAATTTCCTTATGCAAGTCCTTTACATGCTATGCAACTGCATCAAGAGACTTGTGTGTGTGGACTAATAGTGAAATCAGATCAAGTGGTGTGTGAGGCTTGTATCCATGAACAATTTCAAAGGGACTCTAGCCTATAGACCTATTGATCGAAACATTATATGCAAATTTAGCCCTGGGTAAATACAAATCCCAATTCTTGGTATTCTCACTCAACCAAAATCTGAGTCAATGTCCTAAACTCGACTGACGATGCATTCCTAAAGAATGGACTTTATTCCAAAGGAACCCTAGGTCTAAACCTAACAAACTATGGCTCTCTAGGTTTGACCTTAGGTCGGAGGATGGCATGCAGAGCATGAAAACTTATCATGGGTGCCTAGTAGGTGCCATAAGGTCTTCCAGAAGTAGGTGGCAAACCTTATAGATTCTGACATGTGGTTCATTCTAAAGACTTCGACAAAGTATACTTGGATGGTGTAAGAAGCATTGGAAGTCCTAGAGAAAGGGAGGAAATATGAGGTGGAGTCTCGAATTACTTGCTGACTAAAGGTGGTGACCTGAAGGTTTGAATGGTGATCTATGAGTGTCAACTGGTCATCCTTACGAAAGGAAAAGTTTGCTACTCCCAGGAATGGATCAAGAGATGGTTCGGGGAGTAGCCTAGGACATGTGATTGCAACAGTTAAGGTTTGTTCTTT
Organism: Areca catechu; assembly: GCA_021397845.1. Taxonomy (NCBI): domain Eukaryota; kingdom Viridiplantae; phylum Streptophyta; class Magnoliopsida; order Arecales; family Arecaceae; genus Areca; species Areca catechu. The sequence goes on along the minus strand of CM038039.1, from coordinate 147,592,465 downwards.
AAGCAAATAATGATCCACTTTCTCAAGAAATGGATTAGAGAATGATTCATGGAAGGGCCTATGGATGATGACCTCAAGACTTGAAATTTGACCTATGGGTGCGGAAAGGTATACTCTATAGAAGGGTAGGTCAGTCATGCGAAGGAAGGGGTCTGGGGCCATAAGGAGGACTTCTACAGGACTGGGTGAATCATTCCGCTCAAGACAAGGATGTTCAACTGAGATTATGGGAGAGACCTTAGTGGCTGGGCATGGGACAAGGTCCAATTGTAAGAGGCTTGATTCAGTCATCCTAAGGAGAGGATCTACCATAGGGTGGGCAAACTTAAACAGTTCAGTGCAAAGATCTTCAATTGGTACTTGGGGAATGACTGTCATTAGAGGGTACGAACTGATAGCTCGGGCTAATACTATGAGTTCTTCCTGGGGGTGTTTGACTAAAGGAACCTGATTCTCACAAATCTCTTGAATTTATGAACTAGGTCCTACCACTTGGTTGCTCTCCAAGGTCTCCTCAGGTAATGAATCAATAGTATCGATGTCACATTCTTCAAGTTCTTCCCCCTCATATTCATCAACTAGACTCAAGCCAGCATCATATACTTCCTCGATGCCATCTTCAATGGGATTCGGGTCAGTGGTAATCGGGTCAACTGATACTGGGCTTGTCATACCTAACCTTTCTTCCTCATTGGTAGGATTGGGTTCTCCCTCATTAATGTCATCCTTAGGATTCTTACCACTTAGCTGTGCACAAGCTAGTCCTATGCATGGGCACTGACTAGATTTATGGCCTCTTTCTCCACAAAACCAACATTCTTGCGATATAGGAACCTGGGTCACACTAGGTTTTAAGCTAGTAGAGACCTTACTTGGGCATGGGTGTGGATCTAAATGGTTTGATCTAGAAGACTTGGGTTGTTGAGTGACTGGTCTAGAATATTGTAAGGACCTCTCATAGACACGATCCACACTATAGATATCATGGTTAGGCTTCCTAGGGTTATGCTCGGGATCACGGTATAAGGTCCTCCTAGGCTCCTGGTGTGGGTGAGGTTGAGGCACATTAAAATCTGGGTTAGGAGTCCAATTCTGATGTCTAGGTTCCCCAAGTACTTGGACTCGATCCCTAAGCTGGGTAAGATCCTCATGGACTTGTTCTTTAAACTGGGCAACAGTAGCAGTCATATCCTGACTTAATTTGTTCATACTTTCGGTAAGAGTTCTAACCATGGCCTCTAAATCAGGTTGGATTTGACCAGGTTGGGAGGGTACTCCATTCCGGGTGGACATGATGATGCAAGCAAACACACCAAATGAGACTTGACAGAAACGACTACGGGCTAACTAGACCTAGAGCCCAAACTAGATGCCCAATCAGAGTGGCAAGCTAGCCTGTAGTAACTCGGGACTCAGCCAGGCAGGTGTAAGGGGAGTGTTAGGTCCATAAATGCCAATCCTAGACACCAATCAGTGATTGGCCAAGTAGGCGGACCATCACACAAGCCCTTCAGGATAGAATCCCTGAACCACTGTTCTAGACACTGAGTACAAAAGCGCACACAGATTAACTAGACAAACTGACTCAACACTAGCCTAGACCCGACTTGTTGGTGTCCCTAGCCTACTAGGATAAATTAAGTCTAATAAATTTTAAAATTAGGCTTAGGATCGAATGAATGGGTGGTGGTTTTGGGATAAGGAGAGGTTATCAACTTCTCCCCTTATCTTAGATGCTCAATCACCCTTAAGATGAATTAGGAGATGATCACTCAAAAAAAAATTGAATTACAGAAACACAGAAATAGAATTGCTGTAATTTAACTCTCAGAAATTTTATAGAAACCAATAAATTAGAGTAAAATTAGGTAAAATAGTTTCAATTATACTGGTTCCAGAAAAATAAAAATCACACAATTTGGAGTTACTTGCAATGAGAAACAATTCTTGCAACAGGACAGTTACAGACTGAAACTAGAATGCTTCCCCCGTTTACAATTCCTGCTACGAAGTTGTAACCCAGCGGATCCCCTACACACCCTAGGAACACCCCATGGAATGGGAAGAGGAGGCTTGCACCTCGCTTCATTCCTAGGACCGGACGTCCTGGGGAGTCTACTTCGAGCAGACAAAGTAAAAAAGAGAGACACTCAAAACATGCAAGCAAGTCAGAAACCCTAGACAGGGCTCTGATACCAAAAATGATGCAGAACGGAAGCTCTGATACCAAAAATTGATGCAGAACAAAAAGATGATGCGATGCAGAAGTAAATTAAGACTAATTCTTTTTTCTTTTCTTTTTTTTTATATTTTCAAAAGTCGGCTTTGACTCAAAGGAAAGTTAAACTAAATTGAAAGAAACTATATAATAATTGAAAGCACAATTCAAAGAAACTAGATTATTAGAGTAGTTTAGAAGTAAAGGATCGCTGGGGATTGAGAAACTCCCAGACCTAGGGTTTCGCTCTAAACTTTCAACAGGACAGAACTAAAGAGAAGGGAAGGGTTATGTACCAGGCAGTGATCTTCACAGAGTTTGGGTGGAAGGACTCTCTCGAGCAGATTGTTGGATCCTTGGATTCAGATATCTTCATAATGGATCCTCCAATACTAGTCCTTTGGCAGAGTTGGCTTCTCCTGAACTCAGGATCTGGGAAAGAAGAAGAACAAGTTAAGGAACCAGAGACTCAATGAAAGGATTTACCAGATAAGAAGAACTTGAAAATTGATGTTGTTGAAATCCTGATTCTCCTGGATGCTGATCTGACTTCCTCTGGGATTTGCTCTGTATTCGAAATAGCTGATCTGGACCTGGATGCTGGTGGTCGGCCTCTACTTGGAAGAGAGGGGCCGTGAGATGATGAGGTAGATTAGGGTTTGGATGATTGGTGGAATGAAGAAGATGATGGGAGCTAGGGTTTGGAATTGAAGTGGCTAACCTAGGGTTTTAGTAGGGTTTTGGGGTTGGAGATCTCACACCTCCTCAAGGTTCCTGGGGAACCCGGATTTACTCCCTCACGGAGCTCAACACCTGAACACAAGTGCGGAAGAGAGAAACACAAAGTTGCTCACAAAGAAATTGATTTCATTCATCATTGTCTCAAAAACTTACAAGAGGGGTTTATTTTATAGGTCTTTACAAGAAATCAGGGTTTTACATCTTCCCATGTGGGACTAATAGGATGGATCCTCAAATTAGGCTTGTAGAATCAAATCCTTCTCATATGGCTGGCCAAGATCTTCCTTAAGTGTTGATTGGTGGCTCCAAATGGCAAGAAGGTGGCGCCTCCTAGCCTTGCTCTTCAAGAAAAAATTTTTTCCTTCCATGCTTGATTTTATTTGGAAGTATTTGGGCGCCTCCTAGTCTTGCTCTTCAAGAAAATTTTTTTTTCCTTCCATGCTTGATTTTATTTGGAAGTATTTGGGCGCCTCCTAGTCTTGCTCTTCAAGAAAATTTTTTTTCCTTCCATGCTTGGTTTTATTTGTAAGTATTTGGGCGCCTCTTAGTCTTGCTCCCCAAGTTTTGCTCCTTCTTTTTCATAGCTTGGCTCTTATGGAATTATTTTGGGTGCCTCCTTGGATTGAGGATCCTAGATTGATCTCTCCTTAAGTGGCACATGAAAGAAGGGACCTGCTTTCTTGTGGTGTGGGGACCAAAGCACACTGGATGGAGATGTGGCACCCCCTGGACTATGGCGTGTGGCTGGGAGTGTAGTGTCCACTTGCTTGGGCCTGGGAGAAAAATGTGGCACCCTGGACCTTGACTTGAAAAAGGTGGCACCAACTTGGAGAAGACCTAGACCACTACTAGGACTTGTATTGAGTCAACATGACTCAACAAAATTTAAATTGCAAGGAAATACAGACTCAAGACTAAAATTGAGTTGACCAAGTCAACCCTTATTACAAAACCAGAAAACCCTAATTCTTCGGACAAGGTCAATCAGAGATCCAGATGGAGCCCTGAAGTCTTCTTCTGAGTCTGGTGCCCGCACCATTCAGATTCCCTCCTGGCTGGTTCGGACTCCCTCCTAGCTACTTCGGACTCCAAGGCTGCTTCTTCGGCTCTTAAAGATGCCTTTCTGGCTTTCAAAGATGCCTCTTCAGCCCTCTCGGTCGCTTCCTCAGCTGCCCTGGTCAGGTCCCTGATCCTCAACTGATTCTCCTTGGCAGATTGTTCCAAGGAGTCAATCTATTTTCAATTTCTCCTCAACTCCGCCCCCTGCTCTGCGATTGTCAAGTGGGTGTTCTTTAGTTCGCCCCTCAGGCCACGAACTTCGGCGTCCATGTGAGCAAGCCGATTCTCCATGGACTGCTTTAGTTCTTTAGCCACCTCCTTTTTGGCCCTAGCCAAGTGGAGTTCGTCCTTCAGGTCGTGAGTGAGGCTATCGATGCTCCCCAGGCCCTCCTCCATGAAAGTGATGTCATAAACCAGCTACACCAATAAAACAAGGTGTAAGATCAATCATAGGCTGGATAACCCATTAGGCAAGAAGGAAAGGGTAAAGATCCTACCTGTTGCAGGGCGGAATAGGCAAAATCAGATACCCTAGCCAGGCTTCGACCTTGAACCATCGCCAAATCATGAGGTAGCAGAGTATCCTTTAGTGCCTGCTTAGCCACTGCAGGGACCAAGAGAACCCCTGTGTGAGAAAGCTTCGAAGAACCCATGGGATGGCTCCTAATTGGAGAAGCCTCCCAGATGGACTCCTCCTCAGCTTGTGGCGCCTTGCCCCTATCCACCGCAGGAGGGCAAGGCAGTGGCTCATCAACCACCGAAAATGAACTCTCTTTTATTTGATGTGGAGAAATGGCCGTTGACAAAGATTCAACTAGTTGAGGCCCTGCTGGGGCCTCCATCATCGACACTCCGTCTCCCCCAGAGGTTCCTCTAGAAGATGAAGTACTCCTACTCCTCTCAGGGTCATTCCCTCAGGCCTTCTTTTGGGCCTCTAACCTTGAAGGGGGAGCCTGAGCTATCCTCTTCTTGGAGGACTGACGAAGCCAGCCTAAGTTAGGCTTCATTCCACCGCCTGCAAACAAAAAGATCCCACTGAATCAACTGAACTATGAAAGAGACAAAAGAAGAAGAGGTAGAAACTTCCACCATTTATACCTAGCACAGGGAACTCGCCGATCCCTGCGAGATGGAGATTCCTCTCCTTCAATAGTTCGCGGATGGGAATGACCTCCGAACCATTCAGTAAATCATAATCATACTAATCAGGCGCCAAAACTTTTTTCCCATCATTGGCAACTAGACGTGGCTCCTTCCACTCGCTACTAAAACCCCATGATTTGGTAGACGATACAAAATCAAAGTTGGGCTTCCACCCGTGGATGGCACTGGGTATGTCCTTGATGATCTTGTTACCAGGCCGAGGACCGAACACCCACCATCCATGATCGTGAAAATCTCTCTTGAGAACAAAAAGAGCAGTAAACAAATTGGTTCCGGAATTCACATTGGCAATGTGGCATCGGACCAAAAACCCACAAATATTTTGAATGCTGTTTAGAATTAACTACGCAGGCACTATTTGGTACATGCGAAAAATCTTGATGAAAAAAGGATGCAAAGGAAATCAAAGACCTGCCTTTAAATGGTCTTCATATATGAACAAGCACCCAACGGGAGGTTTATTCACCTACTCTTCAGATGTGGGAGGTAATAAAGGAAACCCTTCAGGAACGTGATAATGTTCTTGAAGGTAGGCGACCCTTCCCGGTGAGACAGAGCTGGGAACTAACTCTGGACTCACTACATCCTTGACCCTAGAGGGCCCAACTATTTTTCCTTGACTTCCTACGGTCTCAACCATGACAAAAAAATGAAGCAAAGAAACTAAAGAAAGATTCTACCTATGAAAGAGACTAATAGCCAAGAATAGGAAAAGCTGGGCCAAAATATGAAGTATGTAAGGTTGAAGAAGCTTCCTCAGCCAGAATTTTCTCCTCCTCATAAAGGACAAGGAGGCTCCAAGGCGACATCTTGATAAATGGAACCATCTCCCCAAATCCATCACGAACGCTCGAGATGGATGCTAAATCCCAAAACAGCCCTAAACTGATTTGATGCGGGATGGATTGAAGGTCATAATCCACACAAATCAATGGCTACGTGGAGTGCACTTCTTATCCGAGGGACAGGAAGTGGCCACGATCGCCGCTCTAATCCCAACCAGAAGATCGGCTGAACCATCGCATAATAGAAAAAGGAGAGACAGTCCCTGATCCACCCGCTTTTTTTTCACCCCCCAATCAGGGGATGATAGTTGTCCGGCACCTGAACCTCGAATCAGCCAGCAGTTATGGCAGACGATCCAATCTGGGATTTTGTAATCATCTACCGCACTATTCCCCAGGAAAAAATGACAAACTAGTGATACTCTCACTCTTCGAGGCAAATTACCACTTCGAAAACTGAGAGTAGTGGGGCAACTGTTGGGATATGTCAGTTTAAGCACAAACCAGCCACCGGTTTGACCGGCCAAGGACATTTCTCCTGAACCATGTGCTTTAAACCGTAGTAACCGGAGGAAACCAAACGACTGATGGACCGGTCGAGGCCAAAGATAACTTTCAGCCCACATCAAAGATGCAGTCTTCGGCCTACGACGAAGGCTGAGTTTTCGACCCACGTTGAAGTATGATCTTCAACCTATCTCCAAAGAATCCATAGATGAAGACATCCCTCCAATTTGACTACAGATATTTTTCTAAGAGGGAAGCCTAAAGACAAATCCTCGACATGTCTCAAGTCTCTGCGAATGCGATAAATAACGGTTATCATCGACTACCTTTAGAGCACGATCATGGCACGTAACTCCAGCAGCAATGCCTCCGGTCTGTCTGGAACCGTTTAGTAACTATCGATGATTGCAAATTAAAGGGAAGGAATTAACTCCCCCATCGTAACCACAGGAGGGAGAACAGAACTGCAGGCCGGACAACTCATTATAAATACCGGTAAGAGGGGACGCTCCAGGTAAGGCACAAGATCCTCCTAAAAATCTAAGTCTTTCCCTCTCCATTTATCCTTCTTAGAATCTTCCCCATTATATGGCTGGAAACCGCCTCTGACTTAGGCATTGGAGTGTTGATGCAGAACAAAGAACAAAGAAGCGTATGCGGAAGTAAAATTAAGATTAATTCTTTTTTTTTTTTATTTCAGAAATTGGCTTTGGCTCAAAGTGAAGTTAAACTAAGTTGATGGAAACTAGGTAAGGATTGAAAGCACAATTTAGAAGAAGCTAAGTTATCAGAGTAGTTCAGAAGTAACGGATCGCTGGGGGTTGAGAAACTCCCAGACCTAGGGTTTCGCTCTGAACTTTCAACAGGACAGAAATAAAGAGAAGAGATGGTTTACCAAATAGACAGTGATCTTCACAGAATTTGGGTGGAAGAACTCTCTCGAACAGATTGTTGGATCCTCGGATTCGGCTATCTTCGTAATGGATCCTCCAATACTGGTCTCGTGGCTGGGTCGGCTTCTCCTGAACTCCAGATCTGGGAAGAAGAAAAACAAGTGATGGATTCAGAGACTCAGGGAAGGATTTACCAGTTCGAAGAACTTGAAGGCTGATGTCGCTGAGATCCGGATTTTCTTGAAGGCTGATTCGACTCCCTCTGAAAAGAGCTATGGATCTGAAGTATCCGGACTGGAGCTGGATGCTGGTGGTCGGCCTGGACTTGGAGAGAGAGGCCGTGGGAGGTGGGATAGGCTAGGGTTTGGTGGATTGAAGTGGATGATGGACGGCTAGGGTTTTGGAGTAGAAGTGGCTAACCTAGGGTTTGGGGTTTGGAGATCTCACACCTTCTCAAGGTTCCTGGGGAACCCGGATTTACTCCCTCACAGAGCTCAACACCTGGATGCAAGTGTGGAAGAGAGAAAACACAGAGTTTTCTCACATAAAAAGTTGGTTTCATTCATCAGATCGATTAGAACTTACAAAGGGGTTTTAATTTATAGGACTTTACAAGAGAGTAGGGTTTTACATCTTCCCATATGGGACTAAAGGAGGGGATCTGCAAATTAGGATTGTAGGATCAATCCTTACACATATGGCCGGCCAAATAATTCCATAAAATTGATTGATGGCTTCAAAAGGAAAGTGGGTGGCGCCTCCTAGCCTTGACCTCCAAGAAAAATTATTTTTTTCCTTCTATGCTTGGCCTTATCTGGAAGTGTTTGGGCACCTCTTAACCTTGCTCTTCAAGAGAAATTTCTTTCCTTTTATATCTGGCTTTATTTGGAATTACTAGGGCGCCTCCTAACCTTGCTCTTCAAGAGAAATCTCCTTCCTTCCATGGCTCAACTTTTTTTGGACACCTCCTTTTCTTTCTCCCCAAGTTATGGCTCTTCCCAACTTTGCTTTGGGCATTTTTGGCATGGGATGGGCGCCCCCTTGAAGTACTCTCCAAGAAGAATTTGTTTCTTTTCATAGCTTGGTTCTTATGGAAAATTGTGGGCCGCCCCCTTGAATTGTGGATCCCTGATTGCTCTCTACTTAAATGGCGCATGAGAGAAGGGACCTGCTATCCTGTGGTGTGGGGACCAAAGCCTACTGGATGGAGATGTGGCACCCCCTGGACTCAGGCATATGGCTGGGAGTGTGGCTGGGAGTGTGGCGCCCACTTGCTTGGCCTTGGGAGAAAATGTAACACCCCAGGTTGAAGCCCTAGACCATTACTGAGTCAACATTACTCAACAAAATAAAAATGCAGGTAATACAGACTCAAGCTAAAATTGAGTTGATCAAGTCAACCCTTATTACAAGCCAAAAAATCCTAATTCTTCGGGTAAGGTTAATCAGAGATCCAGATGGAGCTCTGAAGTCTTCTTCTGAGTCTGGTGCCCGCACCAAGTGTCCCCCGCCGGAGCAACTCTGGCCAGGGATTTGTTTTGCAGGTGAACTAGGGAGGGAGCCTACGATCCAGTAGCTTCGTCCAGTCAGAACAGGGACTCTATGCCAACACTTCTCTTTTTTCGCATCTTGTTTTTTTGATCTATGCTTGAATTCAAGAGTCTAAATTTATCTAACTCATGCATTTGAATGTAAGCACAAATCTCTTTTATTTTGTGAATGGCACTTGCTTTCTCTATCCCCCCAACACACACACACACAAAACCCGCACGCAACGTGCATGAATTACTGTACATTTTGGTTTTTTTATATTTTTTTATTAATTTATAATTTTTATAATTTAATAATTATCTTTTTATTTAATGTAATAATGATTATTTGGAAAATATTTTTAGGGTTTTTTGAAATTTTGAATCTATAAATAGGTTTCTATCCAGTCTTATATAATCCATCCAAGAATTCTAAATTCTCATTCTCATATATTCATCTCTTCTAAAATTTTTTAAAATTCTTTCTTTCTTGTAATTTTTTTATTTTAATAATTTGAATTGAAAATGAGCTGATTGGCATTCGTTCAAAATCATGCCATCGACAAATATTGGAGTGTTGGCTTCCGGTTTTGGAGGAGAGTGTATAGTATAATTGTTCTTTATACAAGAAGAAGAGCCAAATCTCCTTTAGAATAGTGGTCATATCCGTCTCTTAGGCCAGACTTCCAAATTTTATTCTATTTTAATTTTTTATTTAAATTATTTATCACACAAAATATATCTTGAAAAATTATTTTAAAAATATTTTAATATATATATAAATACATATATATTTTTCTATATATATAAATACATATATATTTTTCATACATTATAACTAACAATCTAAAGGAGATTTATAAATAGTTTATAGTGCATGCATATAAATATAATTATTTATACTTAATTATAGTTTATTTACCTTCAATATTTTATACTAATATAATAATAATAATTATTATAATTATCTTTTTTTGTTATCTATAGCATCATATTTATTCTTTTTGTATTATACAAAATTAATTGAAGATTCCCATTAAACCTATACTGTAGCATGCAAATTAATTTTTAAAAGACTACATAAACAATTTAATCAAAGTTTTTAAGATTTAGAGACAAATAACTTAAACAAAAATTTTAAGAAACCATAGGTTCGATCATATTGGTGATCATTTTAATAAAACTTTAATTTTAAAAAAAATTAGGAGACATCTTTAAGAACATATACAAGAAAAATAAAATAATAAATAAAAAGAATAAAATTTATAAATTTATAAAATTAATAAAAATAAATAAAATAAATAATAAAAGATATTTAAATTATTTAAATAAATCTTTAATAAAATTATTATTTTTTTTTCTAGATCTTCTTTTCTGAACCCGATCTAGATCTAATTGCAAATTTTATAAAGGACATCATTAACCTAAAATTTGAAAAATTTGATGGATCCCATTTTAGGAGGTGACAAAGCCAAATAAAATTTTAACTAACCTTTTAGGATTTTGGATTGTGATTGACAAGTCTACCAGTTTTTCTAGTTCAACCACACCGACTATCCCAAAAGAGGATTTCCTATATAAAGGTAGAATCCTTAGTGCCTTTTTCGATTCACTCTATAATATTTACCTATCAGCTAAGAGTATGAATATAAATTATGGGATATGTTAGAGTCTGAGTATGGCCTTGATGATGCTGGGGTTGAATGATTCAATACTGCATCATTCTTTAGGTATAATATGGTAGAAAACAAACCCATCAATGATCAGCTTCACCAATTCCAAGAGTACCTTTAAAAAACCTTAAGCCAATAAAAATAAATTCTCAAAAAGATTTAAGGTCTTTAGCTTTCTAGATAAAATATTTCCTTCCTAGAATGGCTTTATTAAAAGTCAGTTTTAAATGTAAGGAGAGCTAATTTTAGCCCAACATTTGAATTCAATCAGGATAGAAATTAACATAGATCTAAAACTCAACAAACTATAATTTCAAGTGTCCAAGCTAACCTAACCCAACAATCCCAGATCAAAAACAATACCAAACCAAAATCAAAGCTTAGATTTCAACCAAATCAATAATACCAGTCAAACCAACTTTACCGCTCTAATCCAAATAAGTTCAAATCCAAGGGTAAATCCTTTGAAGCCAATATACTAGATCCAACAAGCCTGTCCAAGGTCCTAGTGAAATGTTCTATTTTGTGTGTTGGAGGACAAACTATTTTATGAGAGACTATTTTCATCAAAAGAAGGAGCCTTTTCACAAACCTTCTGGTTCTTTTGGATCCCAAGCTCACGTAGTTGAAAGCTCAGAAGACTCTACCAAAGTAAACTTAAACCCTGAAGTTAATGTTACTTCTTCTAACCTTGATTGGTGGTTGGATTTAGAAGTCAATGTTCATATTTATTTTGATCGCTCTTGGTTCACTACTTTTCAAGACTCAAGTGGAGAAGGTGTGATCTTAGAGAATAATACAACCGCCAGGATCATGGGACAAGGTCGAGTCAACCTAAAGATGACATCAGGAAAAGTTTTCACCCTAATGAATATGTTATATGTTCCACATCTTAGAAAGAAGTTTTTTAGTGGGTCTCAACTGGTTCAAAGAAGGTATAAAATTATTCTTGATTATAATAAAGTTGTAATAACTAAGAATAATATCTTCATAGAAAAAAAATATATAAGTGAAGGCTTATTCAAATTGAATATAATAAATCTTTTAATTAATAAAGCCAAAAATCAAATTTATTTTATGAATGAATCTAAACAAAATATGTGGCATGACAAATTAGGTCAGTACACTTAAAAAAAGTTAAATATATGATGGAGTTAAAATTGATTCCTAAATCAAACTTAAATACATCTAAGTATAAAATATCTGCTGAATCTAAATAACCAAAAAAATTATTTAAATAAGTTAAAAAAATTTTCAATCTTGAAGTTGATACATAGCGATGTATATGACTCCACCAAGATTGCAACCTATGGTAACAATAGGTATATAGTGATCTTTATAGATAACTTTTTTAGATACTGCTATTATTACCTAATTAAAACTAAAAATAAAACATTAAATAAGTTTAAAATTTATAAGAATAAAGTAGAAAATCAATAAAAAAATAAGATTAAAATTTTTATATCTGATAGAGGAGAAGAATATACCTTGAATGAATTCTTCTAATTTTATCAAGAATATGGTATAATTCATCAAGTGACTATTTCTTACTCTCCACAGTCCAACATATAGCTAAGTATAAAAGTCGTACCCTCATGGATATGATAAATGCTATGCTTATCAGTCATGGTTTACCTAAGAACTTGTAGGGAGAAACTCTTCTATCTTCTTGCTTCATTTCAAATAGTTTATCTATTAATGATAGTGGCAACACTCCTTATGAACTTTGGAAATGGAGGACTCCTAACCTAGATGATATAGTAGCATCTACTGATGTGGAGCCCATGTGGACACCAGCTGGCGGCCATGCAGGGGGAGTGCCACCTGGACACGGCACCCAAATGCTGCCAAGGTGAGCCCTCCTACCGAGGTTAGCTCCCAACCGAGGCGGTGCTCATTAGGCGAGCCCCCGTCTGAGGCTAGCTCCTAGCCGGGGTCACGCTCATGCTGCTAAGGCGAGCCCTCTTGCTAAGGTCAGCTCTCAGCTAGGGTCATGCTCATTGGGTGAGCCACCATCTGAGGCCAGCTCCCACCCAAGATCGTGCTCATGCTGCCAAGGTGAGCCCATCTACCGAGGTTAGTCCTAGCTAGGGCCGTGCTCATTGGGTGAGCCCCCCGTCCGAGGCCAGCTCCCGGTCGGGGTCACGCTCATGCTACCAAGGTGAGCCCTCCTGTCGAGGTCAGCTCCCAGCTAGGGCCGTGCTTATTGAGCGAGCCCCCCATTTGAGGCCAACTCCCGGTCGAGGTTGCGCTCATGCTGCCAAGGCGAGCCCTCCTACCAAGATCAGCTCCTAGCTGGGGCCATGCTCATTGGGCGAGCCCCATGTCTGAGGCCAGTTCCTGATCGGGGTCATGCTCATGCTACCAAGGCGAGCCCTCCTGCCAAGGTCAACTCCCAGCTAGGGCCATGCTCATTGGGCGAGCCCCCCATCTGAGGCCAGCTCCTGGCTGGGATCATGGTCATGCTACCAAGGCGAGCCCTCTTGCTAAGGTCAGCTCCCAGTCGGGGCTGTGCTCATTGGATGAGCCCCCTATCTGAGGCCAGCTCCTGGCCGGGGTCACACTCATGCTGCCAAGGTGAGCCCTCCTGCTAAGGTTAGCTTCCAGTTGAGGCCGTGCTCATTGGGTGAGCCCTATATCTGAGGCCAGCTCCCGGCCAAGGTCATGCTCATGCTGCCAAGGTGAGGCTCCCAAAGTAGGCCCCTTTCATGCCTTACAGAGGATAGAATTCCTGCCAAGAGCAAAAGAGGAAAAGATCAACAGTAATTCAAACCATAGCAAAGGGGTGATCCCCCTCTGCTTGCAACCTCTGAGAAGTGGCGCATGCCCCACCATTAATTCAAGCTCTGCAATGTGCCACCTATGTGCTCTACGCAAAGTGTGCTCCTTCAGGGCCTTCAAGCCCCGGATCCTAAATCGTACCGCCACGTCGATGATCATTTGACCGGGAGCCTTAACCCTCGTGATACGAAACCTGAACCTCCTCCAATAGAAGTACTCCATTAAGGCCACAGTCCCTATGATGCTCGGACAGTCCCTCCGGGAATAGAAATGTCACATCATGGCTTGGGGCTTATCATGACGGCACCTACCCCTCCCACGAGGAACCATGCTACACAAGGGACACAGAAGAAGAGGACATCTGAAAAAAGCCCCATACCAAGTTGGGGCCATGATTCTCATATAAAAGTAAAAGGAAGGTGATCAGTAAGGGAGGAGAGGGAGAGCAAGTAGACAAAGGACCCCCAGCGGATCCTTCCAAGCTCTCCGATCACACCGCTACTCGACTTTTACATCTCAATTTTCATCTCATCTCTACTGCACATCCTCTACATGAGAAGACCACCAGCTCCCCATCATAGAGGTTCTATTGCCCTATATCGTCCCACTGACTTTACCATCGAAGTGTCCCCACCAGGATCCCTGACCCGATCTCCTCTATTTTGCAGGGCAACCACTCGAGGAGTGCACCGGAGTGATGAATCGAGCACCCACTGGAGGGTTTCCACGGTGGCGGCCATCTTAGATCGGGTGCTCGTGGAAGATGTCAGTCGAGAAAGTTCCCCGGACGATGCCATGCAAGAGCTGCAGGCCACAAAGGACCATCGACGGGAAGGCCATCACCCGACACCACGCAAGAGTTGCAGGCCATGACAATCCAGGCGGCAATAGATTGGTGCACCAGGTAGGGGGAGAAAACCTAAGGGCTAAGAGGATCTTGGCGAAGGCCAGAGATCAAAGCTCTTCAACTGGGCCTAACAACAGTAGCCACCTTTATCCTTGGGGGGCCAAACAGGGGGCACAGGAGCTCCCCCTCGGGCCTCCAAGGAGTGGTCTCAAGAAGAGCTCTGGCATTCAAGCCGAAGTCAGGATCACCTCCAAGAGATGCCACCTTCAAAGACGCCACCATTGACTTTCGATAAGGTCAGGTGGAGAATCTACCGAAGCAAGGGAGAAAGTAGAACATCAATAGAGCCTCTATTGAATGGCAGAGAAGATCCAAACCAATGCCAATGCCATTGACGGCTGCAAAACAAAAAAGAAAACAACAAAGAACAAAAGAAAGAAGGGAGAAGAAGAAAGAAAGAAAAAGGGGATCCAGTGGTAATTGAGAGAGAGGTTCATGCTCGTGGACCCGTGGTGTGGGCACCAGAATCTGATAGAGTGTCCTCAACCCTCTATGGATGTCTAATTAGGGTTCCATTTTTTTTTCAGGTCTTGAAATAAGGCTTCAAGCCTAAATCTTGTAATTTCTTTAGTTTTGAATTGAGTCTCTTATGTCTGTGTCTAGTCCTGTACTTTGACCAATTGGGTCAAGTTGTGTCTTGTATTGAGTCCAGTCCTGTATCGAGTCTAGTCCAAGTCTGGGTCCAAGCCGAAGTGGTCTTTGAGTCCAGCTCAACTACTTTGGGCCGAGCTTTGAAGGTCAACATGTCAACCCTAGGGCGCCACTTCACCAACCCATATGGTGCCACTTCATTATCCCATGTGGCACCACCTCATCTAGCCATGTGGGTGGCATAAGTGAGATTTTCTTGGATGCCAAATAGAGACACATCAAATATTCTCTCCACCTTTCCCTCCCTCCATCAAGCCACTTACTAAAGGAGTCATGGGAAACCAAGGAAGGTTGAAGACAAAGGCCTTATTCCAAGCCTCATATCAAGCTTCTTTCCAAAGAAGGGTGAGCAACCAAGGAAAGGTTGAAGACAAAGGCCTTGCTCCAAGCCTCATATCAAGCTTCTTTCCAAAGAAGGGTGAGCAACCAAGGTAAAAGGAAGACACAAGCCTTGCATCATGCCTTCTTCCCAAAATTGAAGGTTAATCTTTAATGAATGAAAAACCAAGTTTCTTGAGATCCAATTTCTCTTTAGTTGCCTTCGTTCACTAAGAATGTCTATCTCCGTGAGGCAGCACCTTCGCCTTCGGGCATCGAGGGGTGTAAGGCCCCAGGTATCTCCATTCTCTCTCCCACCTTCATGTCTCTCTCCGTTTCCCCTCGTGACCTTGAGATTCATCCTAGCACCTCCAAGTATCGAGGAGGGCGTAATGTCTTGGAGGTGAGAGGTCTCTTCGTTAGGGTGAGTCCCAAGGTCCATGAGTTCCAATTCCCAGTCTCCCATCCCCATCCTTCCTTCACCACCTCCACCAAGAAAATTTGAAAACAAAAGAGGTCAGCCATTTTAGGTGTTAGTTTCTGAGTCGTCCTAGTCCCGAGAGGCTTCTTAGCCCTCCCACGGTCCTTGATTTGCTTTAGGTCTTTCCCCTTTTTCCGAATAACCCGGGGTTTATTCGCGTGTCCGCATACCAGAAATGATGGGGGACTAACTAAATGCAAAATGAAGAATGATGCAAGTAATTTGTTGATTTTGTGATTTTTAGATTTTAATGATTTTCTTTGGATTCCCAAAAATAAGTAAGAGTTGATCTAGGGTTCTATAATAATAAGAACTATCAAGCAAGCAAGTAGTCCCTAAGCAATGATAAAGAGAGGACCCTGGGATTGAGAAACCCCGTAGGACTTAGCTCTCCGATCAAAACCTACCTAGGAGTCAGGGGGCAAACCTCAAAGATCTAAAGCGCCCTTGCCATCAAGATCTTCGGACTGTCAGCCGGTGCACCTGCAAGGTTGACGGCTCAATCATCCAAGCCGCATCTGCCAGAGACTCTGAGGAGGGACCCATTAGGAGCACCGAACCTTATGCACCCACTTTTGATGGAAGACAAGAGGCATATATCAAGTGGGAAGAATGAATGGATCAGTATTTTGAGCGCACTAACATATCGCAATTAGGACAGGTTAGGTTGGCCAAAACCAAGTTCACCCAACATGCTTGGTCGCATTGGTATGTTATTGAGCATGAATGTTATCACAAAGAAGAGGAAATAAGTACTTGGAGAGACATGAGAAGTAAGTTGAGAAATAAGTACCTAGGTAGATCCTATGAGAAAAGACTTTTAGACCGATAGTATCGACTGAGATAGGATGATAAGCCGGTGTCTGAGTATATCAAGAAATTCCAGGAGTTTATCAAGAAATGTAACACCACTGAATCCAAGTCTGAGACCATAGCTAGGTTTCGAGATGGTCTACGTAGGGATATCTAGCAGGAACTTCTCCATTGAAAGATTTATAGCCTAGAAGAAGCCTATAACACTGCTAGGAAATTTGAGTCATATCAGAGAAAATTCATGAACTACCAAGTTAAGACCAGCAGGGTTAGTACCTTTGGACCCAAACCCAACCCTAGTTAACTTCCCTTAGACCAACCAACTTCTACTATCCCATTAGTTTATATGAATGATAGGAACAAGAACCCTGAAGTACAAATTGAGTGCACTGATATTCAAGACTTAGGGTATCCCCAGATTGAAGAGCTAGGGAAGGAAGAGGATAAGTCTAAGCCCATTAGAAGTATAAGTGAAGAAACCACTGAGCCTATTAAGGAATCCCAAGAAGATATCCATGAATCAAGTTTTGTGACGAAGTGTGATGAAGATGGGCCCAAGATGGAGGTATCAGAGGAATCTAAGGATAATGATCCTAAACCCACTACAGAACTTAAAGAAGAACTGACCAAGCCAGGATCAAACAAAGTAGATGAAAGTGAAGGTTCTCAAGTATTGCCCATAGAGAAGGTCCCAGAAAAAGAAGTAGACATTAGTTTAGAGGACTTTCAAGATAAACTTTTCAAAGACCTTCCTGATGACCTTCCACCTTCTAGGAGCACCCAGCCTACCCTAGAACTTGCACCTATCGATCCTCCTAGTACTAATCATGAGGTTAGGATGAGTGCACCCATAAAATAATGTCCAAATTTTGAGGTTATCATAAGTAACTAAGGTCCATTTCATGCTTCCCATAGGTTGCCCTAAGACTCAGATTCCTATTTCCTACCCTTTCCTGAGCCTTCTCACATTTCTAGAGCCATGGGGTTACTTTTTGTTGAGATTACCAGAATGCGAGACTCCTTAGAACCCATCCCTTTTGCCACATACTTCTGGTATACCTTATGGCATTTGGTAGGGATTCATGGTAATTTTTCTTGTGCATACTAGACTAGGGTCAAACCTAGAGAGTCAAAAGTCTGTTAGGTTTAGACCCTAGAGAGTCCAATAAAATTCCTCTCAATAGGAATGCATAGTTAAGTCTGCATTTTGCATCATGATAGAATTCTGCATTAAATATAAATTTTAAAATAATTTGGTTGATTCCCGGAAATGAGCCAAAGAGTTTGAAATTAGGGATTCTATAATGGTTAGGCTTAGGCCTGAACGATTTCCACCTGGAACCGTTAAGAAACTTCATGCTCGTGGAGTTGGCCCCTTTAGAGTGATAAGGAGAGTTGGCCCTAATGCCTACGTTCTTAAGCTACCCCTGAATTATGGCATTAGCTCGACTTTCAATATCTCAGACTTAGTAGAGTACAGGAAACCAGCAAACATACCTAGCGAGCCATTTGGGCATGACCCTTCTTTTGAGAGTGAACCCGAACCTGAGTGTCCACCTCCAATTATACCTGAGAGAGGAGAGCAGATCGAGCGTGTCCTGGATGACCAAGCTATCACTACCCGGGGCAAAGGTTATCAACGTTTCTTAGTCCGATGGCAAGGCTGACCTGAGTTCGATGACTCGTGGATTACCCGAGAGGACTTGCAGCACCTCGATCCTGACCTTCTGGAGGAGTACCTAAGCCAACTCAACTCTTACTCGACAGGGTCGAGTTCCTCCCATCCCGGGAGAACTGGTGTGGGCACCAGAATCTGACAGAGGCTCCTCAACCTTCTATGGATGTCCAATTAGGGTTCCATTTTTTTTCAGGTCTTGAAATAAGGCTTTAAGCCTAAAACTTGTAATTTCTTTAGTTTTGAATTGAGTCTCTTATGTCTGTGTCTAGTCCTGTACTTTGACCAATTGGGTCAAGTTGTGTCCTATATTGAGTCAAGTCCTGTATCGAGTCTAGTCCAAGTCTGGGTCCAAGCCGGAGTGGTCTTTGAGTCCAGCTCAACTACTTTGGGCTGAGCCTTGAAGGTCAACATGTCAACCCTAGGGCGCCACTTCACAAACCCATGTGGTGCCACTTCATCATCCCATTTGGTGCCACCTCATCTAGCCATGTGGGCAGCATAAGTGAGATTTTCTTGGATGCCAAATGGAGACATATCAAATATTCTCTCCTCCTTTCTCTCCCTCCATCAAGCCACTTACTAAAGGAGTCATGGGTAACCAAGGAAGGTTGAAGACAAAGGCCTTATTCCAAGCCTCATATCAAGCTTCTTTCCAAAGAAGGGTGAGCAACCAAGGAAAGGTTGAAGACAAAGGCCTTGCTCCAAGCCTCATATCAAGTTTCTTTCCAAAGAAGGGTGAGCAACCAAGGAAAGAGGGAGACACAAGCCTTGCATCACGGTTTCTTCCCAAAATTGAAGGTTAATCTTTGATGAATGAAAAACCAAGTTTCTTGAGATCCAATTTTTCTTTAGTTGCTTTCGTTCACTAGGAACGTCGATCTCCGTGAGGGAGCGCCTTCGCCTTTGGGCGTCGAGAGATGTGAGGCCTCAAGTTACCATCACTTCCATAACTCCATCCTCCAACTTCGAGTCAAGAAGAACTCCACCATCACCACAACAACTCTCTTTCCTTTTTCTATTGCTTTCTTCCGATTGAAACCTAACCCTTCTTTGAATGCTCGTAGGTTCTCCAGGTAACACGAGTATGGAGTCGGTTGCCCTTGCCATCGAGATCTTCGGACAGCAATCCGGTGCATCCACAGGGTTGACAACTCGATCATCCAGACTGCATCTGCTAGAGTGAGTGACCTCGGCATCGGGCACTTCAGATCTTTGAGGTTTTCCCCCTGACTCCTAAGTAGTTATTAATATGAGAGCTAAGTTCTACAGGGTTTCTCAATCCCGGGGTCCTCTCTTTATCATTGCTTAGGGACTACTTGCTTGCTTGATAATTCTTATTATTATTGAATCCCTAGAATTACTCTCTCTTGTCTTCGGGAATCCTCAACCTAATTTAAAATCCTAAAAATCACCTGCATCATCCTAGCATCTAGTTAGTCCCCCATCAACCCACCACTTTCTGTGATACTCTCTAGCTAGATCCAACTCCATGCATCTCCCTATGAATGGAGAGCTCGCCACTTCATGCGAGCCTAATAGGTTACTCCCTCTCTCCATTACCCTAACAATACGTAAAAAGCTATGTTACAATTTCACAAAAAAAGCTCCTATAACACCGTTGATGGCTAGCACCACAACCCGTCAGAGTTTGCCAGGTCTTGTCATAGTCTACCGAAACTTGAAAAGGCTTGCTCCTCACCGCTCGCAAGGTTTCTCGATAAAAGCCAAAGTCGGGACACCTCAGAAGTCTCGTAGTTAATCCATCGGATTCATAATCTAGCAAAGGCAAGTTGGGACACCCTAGAAGTCCTGCAGTCAATCCATCAGACCCACAATCTAGCAAAGGCAAGTCGTGACACCTCAAAAGTCTTGCAGTCAATCTATCGGACCCACAGTCCGGTGAAGGCAAGCTGGGACACCCCAGAAGTCTCACAGTCAAGCCATTGGACCCATAGTCTGGCGAAGGCAAGCTAGGACACCTCAGAAGTCCCATAGTCAATCCGTCAGATCCATAGTTCGGTGAAGGCAAGCTAGGAAACCCCATAATTTTCGCAGTCAATCTGTCAGACCCATGTCTAGTGAAGTCAAGTTAGGAAACTCCAAAAGCCCCGAATCAACTACCTTACTCACGGTCCAGAGATGTCAACCGGGAAACCAAGGAATCCTTGCATCTACCACTTGACTCACAATTCAGCATCTCAAGCCAGGAAACTCTAGAAGCCCCACATCAGCTACCTTACTCATAGTCCAGAGATGTCAGCCAGGAAAACAAGGAGTCCCGCCATCTACTACTTAACTCATAATTTGGCACCCCAAGCCAAAAAACTCTAGAAGCCCCGCATCCACTGCCTTACTCATAGTCCGGAGATGTTTGCCAAAAAACTGAGTATCTCCATCTATCACTTGACTCACAGTTTGGCATCTCAAGCCAGGAAACTCCAGAAGCCCTGCATTAATTGCCTTACTCACAGTCTAAAGATGTCAGCCGGGAAACCAAGGAGTCCCGCCATCTACTGCTTGACTTACAATTTGGCATCCCAAGCCAGAAAACTCCAGAAGCCCCACATCCACTACCTTACTCATAGTTCAGAGATGTTAGCCAGGAAACCAAGGAGTCCCACCATCTATCGCTTGACTCACAATTCGGCACCTCAAGCTGGGAAGCTCTAGAAGCCCCGCATCAACTACCTTATTCACAGTCCGGAGATGTCAATTAGGAAACCAAGGAGTCCTACCATCTACCACTTGACTCACAGTTTGGCACCTCAAGCTAGGAAACTCTAGAAGCCCCGCATCCACTGCCTTGCTCACAGTCTAGAGATGTCAGCCAGGAAACCAAGGAATCTTGCCATCTTGTAGGATTTTGTGTAGTGCTCCCAAGCTTTGGAGAGACTTGGGAGGCCATTGGAGGGATGTTCAAGGTGATCCATAAGAGCATAGAGGCATGTCAAGTAGTTTCTAGAGGTGTTCTAAAGGTCCTGGAGGTATTCCAGGGGGTTCGTGATGTATTCATGGGTGTTCCACAGGTTTGGAGGCTTAGGTTTATAGGTTCCCAAGGCTCCAGAGTCATGTTGGGTCAAGGGGCTTGACCCAGGATTGAGAGAACATGTGAGACATGGGTGTACATAGGCTCGGGGTTTGAGTGTTTTCTCACATTGACTTATTGGGAAGAGTTTTTTGAGAGATTGTAACATAACCAAGTTGAGTTATGGGGTTGGGCCCAAGTCTAGCTCATTATCTCTTTGGTGTGGAAGGGGGGAATAGTTGGTTAGGAGGTTAGGTTAGTTGGTTAGTGGTTGGTTAGTTGGTTAGCCCAACCACTTAAGGATCCTAGTTGGTTGGTTGTAACCACTTAGAAGCCTAACTAAATAAGGAATCCTAACTGGTTTGGTCCAAGAAGTCTAACCGCCTAAGAAGTTGGTTGGCCCAAGGAAGAAACCACATGCCCATCTATATAAAGAAGGAGGGGGCGATGGTTTTGGACTTGAGACCATGTGGGGCTTTACGGTTTCCAGAGAGAGGGCTTCCTCGATTCTTGAGAGGTGCATGAGACTTCTTGGAGTGGCTCATGGTTTGGAGAGGAGGGCATGCATGAGGGTTTTCATGTGGGGCTTCTTGGTTTACAAAGAAGGGACGTCATCTTGTGTATTGTATCAAGGTTCTTCTCCAAGGAATAAATAAAGCAATCTCTCTTTTCTTCTATATCTTTTTTCCATCTCCTCTAGTACTTCTCTTTACAAGATTAAATCTAAGAAAAGGTTACAATCATGTTGGGTTCTTATTTTCTTGAGATCAACAAGCAGCCATCTTCAACTCATCTGCTTGCTCTCTTCTCCTTTCTCTCTTCCATGGTCAAGGCATGCCATGGTTCCAATAAGTGGTATCAGAGCCCGTGGTTCAGCATGGAGGTGGAAGAAGGTTCAAGTTTTCAGCAAAGAGTACAGCAAGGTATTTTGATGGAGTTTTTTTTTATCAGGTTTCTCTAGGATCTTGGAGAAGGGTTCAAATCTAGGGTTTCCTCAAAGTATTGGAAGGAAGGATAAGATCTGGGGCTCCTGTACACCTCCTTTTACATCAGGTATCTTCTTAAAGTTTTTCAAATCTTTTGCTATTTTATGATTGTTTTGGATCATGGAAGGTAGTAGGATAAAGATTGGTGTGGAGAAGTTTGATGGGAAAGGGAGTTTCACCATGTAGAAGGTTAGGGTGGAAGACTTGCAGGTTCACTTGGATTTAGATCTGGCTTTGGAAGATAGGCCAGGGTGTATGAATGACAAGGAGTGATGTCTTTGGAGAAAAGGTCATGTGCCATAATTAGGGCTTGTCTGGCGGATGAGATTTTATATGGTGTGTTAGAAGAAAAAACACCCAAGGGATTGTGGTCGAGGTTGCACACCATGTACATGGAGAAGAATATGTGCAACAAGTTGGTGCTGAAAAAGCAACCGTACAGCCTTCGGATGTAGGAGAGAGAGGATGTTGCGGGACACATTTAGTAGTTCAACTAGATAAGCATGGATTTGCTCAACATTATGATGGATTTTGAAGAGGAAGATAAGAGTCTTCTACTTTTATGTTCACTACCTGGGAGCTTCGATCCGTTGGTGACTACACTGCTATATGGAAAGGAGAGCTAGTGTATGAGGAGATCATATCAGTGCTAAGGTCTAATGAACAGTGAGAATGGATGACGAAGAGGAACGTCTTCCAGGAGGGTTTGGCTATGTCAAAGAGGACAAGAAAATGGAAGAACAAAGGTGAATGGTGGGATGGGTATAGTCCAGGATAGGCAGCATGGTAGGAAAGTACTACAGATATGGTGTAGTAGGGCACTTTAAGCAGGAGTGTCTGCTTAGGAAGAAGTGCAGGGATGGAGAAAAGAAAAGCTCAGATTTCTTAAGTTCAGTCATTGGGTTAAAGGAAGAGTCGGATGAGCTCTTGGTTGTTTTGGAAGAGCCTGCGAGGTGCAATGTATCCGAAATGGTCTTAGAGAGGTTCACGGGATGCGAAGGATCTGAGGAGGAATGATGGAGTACGAGGTGTAGCAGGCTTAGCAGGGCAGTGTTGAGTGGCTAGCCTCGAAATTTCATTCTGTGGCATCAGGGGGACTTCAGTTTCAAGTGGAGCATCGGGGAGAGGTGGCTTCACGGGTGGAGCAAGATTCGATACAAGGTCAGAGCGAAGGGTTGCATGGGGAGGAGTTACATCCCAGCACTAGTGCCAGGGGTGCACCAAGGTAAGTGGAGCAATGTGCACTAGAAGTGAGGCATGGCTCTGAGGAAATGGTGTTAGGTAGAGCTCTAGTTATAGCAAGTGTCGGTTCAAGATCACTGTGGTCTCTCCACGGAAGTTCAAGGAAAAGACTGATGCAGCTACCAGGTAGAAGAAAGGCTACAATGGTGGTGCCATGGTACAGGCAAGGATCTTCAGCGATGGAGGCGGTCATCCAAAAGGCCTGCAAGGGAGCACAGCAACTGAAGTGTGTTGGCAGAGGCAATGAGATCCGCACAAGGGTCTGTCAGGAATGCAGTTACAGTGGGGTTGTGTAGGAGGACATTGCCAGGCTTGCCAAAGCTTGGGGGTACCAAGGTAGAGATTGTAGGGTTTTGTGTGGTGCTCCTAAGCTTTGGAGAAACTTGGAAGGCTATGGCAGGGATATTCGAGGCAATCCCTGGGAGCTTGGAGGCGTGCCAAGCGATTTCTGGAGGTGTTCCAGAGCTCTTGGTCACACAGGTTTGGGGGCTTAGGTTTATAGGTTCCCAGGGCTTTAGAGTCATGTTGGGTCAGGGGGCTTGACCCAGGGTTGAGAGAACATATGAGACATGGATGTACATGAGCTCGGGGTTTGAGTGTTTTCTCACACTGACTTGTTGGGGGGAGTTTTTTGAAAGATTGTAACATAACTCAATTGGGTTATGGGGTTGGGCCCAGGATTAGTCAGCGCCTCTTTGGTGTGAAAGGGGGGAATTGTTGGTTAGGAGGTTAGGTTAGTTGGTTAGTGGTTGGTTAGTTGGTTAGCCCAACCACCTAAGGATTCTAGTTGGTTGGTTGTAACCACTTAGAAGCCTAACTAATTAAGGAATCCTAACTAATTTGGTCTAAGAAGTCTAACCGCCCAAGAAGTTGGTTGGCCCAAGGAAGAAATCGCATGCCCATTTATATAAAGAAGGAGGGGGTGATGGTTTTGGACTTGAGACCATGTGGGGCTTCATGGTTTCGAGAGAGAGGGCTTCCTCGGTTCTTGAGAGGTGCATGAGACTTCTTGGAGTGGCTCATCATTTAGAGAGGAGGGCATGCATGAGGGTTTTCACATGGGGCTTCTTAGTTTGTAAAGAAGGGACACCATCTTGTGTATTGTATCATGTTCTTCTCCAAGGAATTAATAAAGAAATCTCTCTTTTCTCCTATATCTTTCTTCCATCTCCTCTTTTACTTCTCTTTACAAGATTAAATCCAAGAAAAGGTTATAGCCGTGTTGGGTTCTTGTTTTCTTGAGATCAACAAGCAGCTATCTTCAACTCATCCACTCACTCTCTTCTCCTTTCTCTCTTCCACGGTCAAGGCATGCCATGGTTCCAACACATCTACCGCTTGACTCACAGTTCAGCACCTCAAGCCAGGAAACTCCAGAAGTCTCGCACCAACTACCTACTCACAGTCCAGAGATGTCAGCCGGGAAACTAAGGAGTCCCAGCATCTACCGCTTGACTCACAGTTCAGCACCTCAAGCTAGGAAACTCCAGAAGCCCCGCATCCACTGCCTAACTCACAGTCTAGAGATGTTAGCCTGGAAACCAAGGAGTCCCACCATTTATCGCTTGACTCACAGTTCGGCACCTCAAGCCGGGAAACTCCAGAAGCCCCGCATCCGCTGCCTTGCTCACAGTCCAAAGATGTCAGCCGGAAAATCATGGAGTCCCACCATCTACTGCTTTACTCACAATTCGGCACCTCTAGCAAAAAAACTCCAGAAGCCCCGCATCCACTACCTTGCTCACAGTCCGGAGATATAAGCCAGGAAAATAAGGAGTCCTGCCATTTATCGCTTGACTCATAGTTTGGCACCTCAAGCCGAGAGACTCTAGAAGCCCCGCATCCACTGCCCCACTCATAGTCCAGAGATGTTAGCCAGGAAACCAAGGAGTCCCACCATCTACCGCTTGACTCACAGTTCAGTACCTCAAGCTAGGAAACTCTGGAAGCCCCGCATCCACTGCCTTTCTCACAGTCCAAAGATGTCAGCCAGAAAACCAAGGAATTCCATCATCTACTACTTGACTCATGGTTCAGCACCTCAAGCTGGGAGACTCCAGAAGCCCTACATCCACTGCCTAACTCATAGTCCAGAGATGTCAGCCAAGAAACCAAGGAGTAGTGCCATCTACCACTTGACTCACAATTCGGCACCTCAAGCCGGGAACCTCTAGAAGCCTTGTATCCACCGCCTTACTCATAGTCCCACCTTCGAGGTTAGCAGACATCAACGTCGCACCTGCAAGGTCAGGAGACATCAGTAGTCCCACCTCCGAGGCCAGGAGATACAGCAATCCCACCGCTAAGGTTAGGAGACATCAGCGGTCCCGCCTCCAAGGTCAGGAGGCACCAGCAGTCTCGCTTCCGAGGTCAGAAGATCCCAGAATCCTTAAGCTTCAAAGCTAGAGATCCCTCAGTCACCCTGCTCACAGTTTGAAGATGTCAGCCGGGAACTTCAGAGCCCACCACATATCGCTTGACTCACGGCTTGGCAAGTTGAAAAACTCCAGGAGTCCTACATTCAGGCTTGCATGATTTCAAGCTCAAAAGAATGGGGACGAGATGCCCCCAAAAACCCTGGTGCTAACCTTAAGGTCCCGATGCCCACCTAGAGCGGCTAAGGCCTTGAGAAGACACACACATTTTCAGTAGCCTCGAAGTTCATCCGCTTTCCTTGCAAAAGGGAAGAATAACTAAGTGAATAACGAAGTCCAGGTTGGATGTTTCGGTCAAGTTGGACTACACCTTGTTGACTCTATTATTGATTTTGATGATTAACAAAATACTTAAGTATAATTGAGTACTAACAGTTTGCTAAAGTATATTTTTATTAAGAAAAGGGTACTCATAAAGTTAGTCAAATTGAATTGCTTGTCAAATGATTGAAGAAGCCATTTCTATGGATTAAACATCAATATTTAATGGACTTAAGTATCTAAGATTTGCTTGAAAGGAATTAAAGAGTTAAGTTGAAAAATAATTCAGCAGAGTTTCAATCATTTTTGAAAAAGTTTCAGCAAGTGTCGACTCATAGTTCAAGTATCGACTCTTGACAGTGTAAGTGTCGACTCAAGCCGGTATGCAAAAAAAGTTTCAGATGGCATGCTTGAAGTATCGACTCATGCCATTCAAGTGTCGACTCAAGGTGTCGACTCAAGGATCGACTTAAAGCCTGAGACAAGTTTTTTACAGAACATGCTGAAATTCAAGACTCACCTCCAATATTGACTCACCAGATGAAGTGTCGACTCACTTGAGATTTCTAGAGTGCCTCAAAGCTAAATTTTGAACTAAGTGTCGACTCATGAGAACCAAGTGTCAACCCTAAGTGTTTACTCAAGGATTGAAGTGTCGACACTTGGAGTTCTAGGAACAGTAACGGCTAGTTTTTCAAATATAGAACTCGACCCTTTTAGCTCCCAACGGCTAGTTTCTCGTGTCTAATGATCATAAATCATCTTTTAGGTCTTGGGATGGTATTTAAGTGAATTAATTTCAAATGAAACATAACAAGAAAGAAGAGAGAAGTGAAAAAGGAAGAAAAGAAAGCTCATTCACTCACACATTCATTTAGAGCAACTACTTCCAAGCTAAAGAAGCCTTCAAGCATTCAAAGCAATCAAGAGCATTCAAGTCCAACCATTTTGAGCATTGATTGAGGATTCATTGAATTGAAGACAAGCATCTTCATCAAGTTTCAAAGAGATAACAGCTTTTTATGAGAAAGCTTTTCTTGTATTCTTTACTTCAATTCATACTTTGTTGTATCAAAGTTTTTGGTGAGCCTAAGAATAAAACCAAGGAGGTTTTTGGTGAGCCTAAGAACAAAACCAAGAAGGTTTTTGGTTAGCCTAGTTAAAAACCAAGAAGGTTTTTGGTTAGCCTTTGAAAACCAAGAGGTTTCTTTTGGTGAGCCTTGTGAAAACCAAAAGGGATTTTGATTAGTGAGCCCTAAAAACTAATCGGTTGTAATCATGAGTGATTGTAGTAAATTTCCAAGTGGTACTTGGGGAGTGGACGTAGGTGCATTTGAGAGCATCGAACCACTATACTTATATTGTATTTGTGATTGTTTGTTTCTTTCCGTTTGCTCTTACTTTTATTGCAATTTAAATTTTTGCTGCATACTTTTTAAGAGCACACAACACTTGCATCTCACTAGCATTTGTAATGATTATTGCATTGGCACACATACTTGCAAATAGTTTCTAAAAATCCAATTCACCCCCCTCTTGGATTGCTTACTGGGTAATAAGTGGTATCAGAGCCATGTTCTCAGTATATAGGTATAACCATCTTGAGTAAAGATCTATGACATCCCCCCTTGGTACTAGTGTAGTTAAGGGACAAGCCTCGAATAGACCACCTTATTTTAATGACACTAACTACACATATTGGAAGACAAGAATGAAAATTTACATGCATTCTATAGATTATAATTTATGGAAAGTAGTGGATAAAGGTCCTCATATTCCTTCGGTTGTAGTTAAAGATGTTTCCATCCCAAAGCTTGAAGAAGATTGGGATGAAAATAACATTAAATAATCTGAGATCAATGCGAAAGTAATAAATCTCCTTTACTGTGCATTGGATCCTAGTAAATTCAACAGGATCTCCACATGCACCTCAGCTAAAGAAATATGGGATACACTTGAGGTTACTCATGAGGGTACCAATCAAGTGAAAAATACTAAGGTTAACATGCTTGTGCACACTTATGAGATGTTTTGCATGAAACCTAATGAATCAATTACTGACATGTACACTAGGTTCACAAATATTATAAATGGCATGAGAAGCCTAGGTAAAATTATGTCTAATGCCGATCTTGTTAACAAAATTCTCAGGTCTCTACCAACATCTTAGGATCTAAAAGTGACTAGTATATAAGAAGCCAAAGATGTTGAGAAACTTCCATTGGAGTAGCTAGTAGGTTCACTCATGACTTATGAGTTGAATTTGAAGTAAAAAGTAATGGATATGGACAAGAAGAAGAAGACTATAGCTTTCAAGTCCATAATACAAGAAGAGTACTCAAATGAAGATCAGAAGAAGAAGAAGAGAATGAGGGTGATGAAGCACTATTAGCAAGAAAATTTAAAAAATTCATGAGAAGAAAGAAATTTCCTTACAAGAAAAAATTCCAACCAAGTAAGGAAAAGGAAAAAGAAAAGAAGAAATAAAAGGACAAGGAGAAGGAGGTACAATATGCTTCGAATGCAAGAAGCCCGGACATTACAAGTATGACTACCCTCTCTTAAAGAAATCAAGGGAAAAGCTTAGAAAGAAAGCAATGATGGCGACTTGGAGTAATAGTGAGGACTCCAGCTCAGATGAAGAACAAACTGAAGTCGCAAATCTTTGCTTCATGGCATAATATGAAGAAGAGGTAAATTCTGCTCTTGAAGTTGATTATACTTTTGATAAATTAAGAACTACATTTGATGAGTTAATGCATGATTATAAATTGATAATATCTGAAAATAGAAAGTTGAAAAAGCATGCAAACTCTTTCTCATATGAAAACAATTGTCTTTTGGATGAAGTTAATGATTTGAAAAATAAAATTGATGTTTTAGAAAAATGAAACAAAGCTTTATCAATGAAAAATGAAGTTTTGAAAAGATCTAAAGTAAATATTTCAAAGAATAAGCTTTGGAAGAAATGCAAAGATCTTGAAGTAGAAAACAAGAAATATAAAGATGAGCTTGATAAGATAAAATCCTTTGTTGAAAAATTCACCTATAGTTCTAAAAAGTTGAATCTTCTTTTGAACAATCAAAGAGCTGTTTTTAACAAAGTTGGATTAGGTTTTAAATCCCAAAAATAGCAAAAGTTTTTCAAAAATCTTTTTATTTTTGAATCATCAAGCATCACATGTTTTTCTTGCAAAAAGATAGGTCATAAAGTATTCCATTGTGATTTAAGAAAAATTAATAATTCTAGAAAGATTTGGGTTTCAAAAGGAACCACTCTTAGTACTAACCCTAAAGGACCCAAGTTGGCTTGGGTACCTAAAATTAAAACATAATTTATTTTGCAGGTGTATCTTACAACCAAAGAAAAGAAAAGACTGTGATATCTCGATAGTGATTGTTCAAGACACATGACAGGAGATGTGAAGCAATTCACCTCTCTTGATGCACTAAATGGAGGGAGTATAACCTTTGGTGATAATGGTAAAGAAAAGATTATTGGTATCGGTAAGGTCCACATCTCCCCTTCTACTTGGATTGATAATGTTCTTTTAGTTGAAGGTTTGAGACATAATCTGCTTAGTATTAGCCAATTTTGTGACAAAGGCTTTCAAGTTATTTTTGAATCATCTTTTTGCAAAATTACTAGTCTTGATAATAATAGAGTGAAATTCATTGGAAAAAGGCATGGTAATATCTATCTAGTTGATTTGGATAATCTATCTTTGCCTAATGATGAATGCCTAGTTACAATGAATTCCACTATTAATGAGACTAGTTGGCTATGGCATCATAGATTAGGTCATGCAAGCATGAATTTATTATCAAAATTATATAAAAAGGATTCAGTAAGAGATTTGCCAAAACTTAGTTTAGAGAAAGATAAAAATTATGAAGCATGTCAATTTGGAAAACAAGTAAAAACATCTTTCAAACCTAAAGATTTTATTTCAACTTCTAGGCTATTAAACTATTTCATATGGATCTCTTTGGACCAACTAAGACATCTAGCCTAGGAGGCAAGAGATATGGATTAGTTATAGAGGATGACTATTCTCGATTTACATGGATTCTATTTTTAGTTCATAAAGATGAATCATTTTCAGCTTTTATAAAGTTTTATCGAAAAGTTTTCAATGAAAAAGGTACTTTAGTTATTTGTATTCATAGTGACCATGGCTTTGAATTTGAAAATCAAGATTTTGAAAACATTTGTAATGAAAAAATAATAGAACATAATTTTTCTGCACCTAGGACACCTCAACAAAATGGGATCGTAGAAAGAAAAAATCATACTTTAGAAGAAATGGCATGCACAATGCTTTGCAAAAATGATTTGCCAAGATATTTTTGTGCTGAAGTAGTAAATACCACATGCTATATTTTAAACCATGTTTTAGTTCGATCGATTTTAAAGAAAACTCCATATAAGCTTCGGAAACAAAGAAAACCTACTTTGAAATATTTTCGAGTTTTTGGTTGTCGATGCTTTATTATGAATAATGGTAAAGATAATTTAGAAAAATTTGATGCCAAGTTTGATGAAGGTATCTTCTTAGGATACTCTATATCAAGCAAGGCATACAGAGTCTTTAATAAGAGAACTTTTGTAGTAGAGATATCTGTACATGTAGTATTTGAAGAATCTGCTAACAAATCCTCTAGAAAAGAGGATACTTCTGATGCATGTACAGGTACTGAAGAACTAAAGAAGCTTACTCTGGATAATCAACCCTCTCAAGAGAATGAAGAAGATCAAGACAAGAATGAAAGAGAAGAAGTCACACAACCCACACCAAAGCATCGGATCTACCCAAAGAGTGGAGGTATGCTCATGGACATCCTAAGGAGTTAATCCTAGGTGACCCATCAAAAGGGATAAGAACAAGATCTTTAGTTAGAAATGAATGAGATTATTTTGCTTTTGTTTCTTAAATTGAACCAAAATATATTGAAAAAGATGAAAAAGACCATAATTGGATTAATGCAATGCAAGAAGAATTAAATCAGTTTGAAAGAAATAATGTCTGGACACTAATAGAAAGACCATCTAATGTTTCAATTATTAGCACCAAATGGATTTTCATAAACAAACTAGATGAAAATAGTATAGTTACTAGGAACAAAGCAAGGCTAGTTGCCAAAGGCTACAATTAGGAGGAAGGGATTGATTTTGATGAAACCTTTACTCCTGTTGCTAGACTTGAGGCAATTGGACTATTATTAGCATTTGCATGTTTCATGAATTTCAAATTATTTTAAATAGAAATCAAAAATACTTTTCTAAATGGTTTTATTGAAGAAATATTTGTTGAATAACCACTTGATTTTGAAAATCATGCACATCCTGATCATATTTTCAAACTACACAAGACACTCTATGGTTTAAAGCAAGTACCCCGAGCATGGTATGAAAGACTAAGTAAATTCCTAATTGAAAATGATTTCACTAGAGGCTATGTTGATACACATTATTTCTAAAAAGAAAAAAATGATGATCTATTAGTAGTACAAATTTATGTTGATGACATTATATTCGGTGCTACTAATGAAATTCTTTGTCAAGAGTTTGCCAAGCTTATGCAGGGTGTGTTCTAGATGAGCATGAAGGGAGAGCTTAATTTCTTTCTCGGACTCCAAATCAAGTAAACTAAAGATGGGATCTTCATCAACTAAGCCAGGTATATAAGAGAAATCTTAAAGAAGTTTGGGATGGAGACTACCAAGATAATAGGTACACCTATGAGCCCCTCTTGTAAACTTGATAAAGATGAGCATGGTAAATCTATTGATCAAAATTATATAGAGAAATGATTGGTTCTTTATTATATTTGATTGCTAGTATACCAGATATCATGTTTAGTATTTGTATTTGTGCTAGATATCAGTCTAATCCTAAAGAATCTTATTTATTGGCTATTAAGCATATACTTAGATATCTATCTGGTATAATTGATATTAGTTTATGGTATTCTAGAGATTCTTTTATTGATTTAATTGGTTATTCATATGCTAACTTTGCTAGGTATAAATTAGATAGAAAAAGCACAAGTAGAACTTGCCAATTTCTTGGAATTAACTTAATCTCTTGGTTTAGCAAAAAATAAACTTTAATTACACTATCAGTAGTTGAGGCTGAGTATATTGCAGCAGGAAGTTGTTGTGCTTAAATCTTGTGAATTAAGCAATAACTTGAAGATTTTGGAATTAAACTAACTAAGATACCCATAAAATGTGATAACACTAGTACTATAAATTTAACTAAGAATCATGTTCAGCACTCTAGAAGTAAACATATTGAAATTAGGCATCATTTTATTAGAAATCATGTTGAAAATAATGATATTATACTTGAATTTGTTTGTTCTGAAATGCAACTAGCTGATATATTGACTAAACCTCTCCAAGAGGATTAGTTCTGTATGATTATAAGAGAATTAGGGGTCATCAATCCTTTTGATTAAAATTTCCATCTATTCATAATCTTAACTGTTGATTGATCAAAATTGCTTATAAATCATGTTTAATCTCTCTAAATTCATTGAAATAATGTTCTATTTTGATCAATGGTCCTTTTCCCATTTTTTTTCGATTTTGAGTCAAAATGTCGACACTTGAAAATGTCGACACTTGGAAGTGCCAACACTTGACCCTGTGTCATGAGTCAACACTTGAATGGCAACAGACCGAGTTAAAATAGGGAAAGTGAAGTGTTTTTTTTGATTTTTTCATTCTAATTCGAGCCGACTCATCCCTAAACAGTGCTCCATCATCTCCTTCCCTCCAAATTTTAGTTCCAACCTCTTGATTCTTCGTTTGGAATAGGTACATTTTGGTTTTCTAATATTTTTCATCATGTTTCCTAATTTTTCATCGTAGAAACCCTAGTTTTCTCCCCTTCCTTGCCTTCTTCTCTTATTTCCTTGGAATGGAACCTAGAAAACAAGTTGTCCAATGTCCTAGACCTTCCATTCTGGAGGAAGAGAGAAGAACAAAGGCCAAGCATGAGGATAGAGCAGCAGATGAGCCTGATGTTCCTGCCAAACCCCCTGTTTCTGCAGCAAATAGGATGGGATCGAAGACCATCATCGGTGGTCGACGAGTGGACTTTGATTTCCTAGACCAGCAGCACTTCTAGATTGGCCAGTGGCTGAGGGATGCTAGTTTAGCACCTTTTTGCTCATTATCAAAGAGATTCTACCCGGGATTGATTAGAGAGTTCTACGGATCACTTGCCCAAGGTAGTGATGACTGGATAGCATAGGTCCGTGGCAAAGATGTTCTCGTATCTGTAGAGATTCTGAGTCGAGTATGGAACATTCCTATGAGAGGATCTGCTGTAGATGCTCTAGTGGATAAGATTAGTGGACATCGATGTATTTTTGAGATGGACGATCTTCTTGAGGGAGCCACTGTAGTTGCTTCGAGACTAATGCCTAAGATGAGGTTACTGCACCACATTGTAGCCCAGATTCTTCTGTCGAAGACCGAATGATTTGACTTCATCACAGAGTGTGAGCTATTGGTCATGGTGTCTCTAGTACAGCACACTCTGGTATGCCTCCCAGTGCTTATAGTATATTAGTTGACAGAGGTGTCGATTAGTTAGAGACTTTGTCTACCCTACGGGATGGGATTGACTTTACTCTTTAGGGCTTATGGAGTGGTTGTAGACGATGAGTCTTACAAATAGCTACTACACATAGACATCTATGACATCAGATCTCTTCACAGGATGGAGTACCATCTAGTCAGAGGCCAGTGGAGATGGCGTATATCTGGTCAGGCCACTAACAAAGATGATGAGGTGGTAGAGGAGGAGCATATCTTTTTAGGTGAGGCAGGGCCATCTGAGATACATAGAGAGACTTCTGAGGCATAGCCCGAGCCTACAGCACAGCCAGAGCCTGCTCCTCAGCCTGAGCTAGCCACTCCTACATAAACAGATATCCCTGGTGCTACAGACAGTTTAGAGGATAGGGTCGCTTGCATAGAGACTGAGGTCATGATTATTCATCAACGAGTTGACAGGATATATATGGAGATGAGGGAGAGCCATCAAGAATTGAGTGATGGCATCTCTGCCATTTTATCTGCATTAGCTAGACCTTCATCAGGTAGAGCTCCTCCACCTTTAGCTCCATTTGATTCACCTCCCGCACCATCAGCTCCAGGACCTGACATGGCAGATGATCAGTCTGACTCCGTAGAGTTTGATGTGACAGATTTCATGACTGAGCCAGAGCCGCAGTCAGCAGCAAATGTTCCTAAGAGCCCCATTCTTAATCCTTCTCATTTATATCTTAAGACTCCGATTTTACCCTCACCTTCCAGATCTGACCCACATCCTCCTTTCATTCTTGCACTTATTCCTATCATTCCATCTTCTGATCCACCAGTCATACATTCTCCACCTATGCATACATCTTTCCTTATCAAGGAACTGGGATTTTATACCCCTGGTCTCCACCATCCTGATTTCGAACCCATCTCTGACCCTACACCCCTTCCTCTTAATATAGTTGCTCCGGTTAGTGTTGTTCCTGCTACTGATATTACCTCCACCTCTTCTACAATAGTCAAAGGTAGGACATATGTCAGACGTAGAGGACGAGGCCATCGTGTTGTATCGAGACCTATCCGGACCCGATTCTCTGATCTCCGGTCGATGTAGCCACGATCCCATCCTTCTACTGATACTAGACTGATTGAGATTGGATCCTCTGATGAGGAAGGTACTTTTTAAGATAGTCGATATGTTAGTTAGCTTACATTCCAGCATTACATGTATGCATCTATGTTTGTTTACCATCTTGTATCTATGTATGCAAGTTTGTATCAATGTATAAAATTTTGATTTCAATGAATGAAATTTTTATATCAATGTTTTGTCTTTGGATATTAACTCTTGTGATTTTTGCTCAATTTCTATAATTATCATCCTTTCTTCTCTTTAACCTTTTTTAATGATGACAAAAAGGGGGAGAGTTATATGAAAAAAATAAAAAGGAAAGAGAAAAATAAAACAGGAGGTGGGAGAGAAATAATAAAAGAGAAATATTAAGAGAATAAAATGAGAATAAAAAGAGAGCAAAAGAGTGAGTATGAGTGGTATGAAAAAGAAATGAGCAATGAGTGAGGGGGAGTATTAAGAAAAAAGTCTTTTTAAGCAGTAATTTCTTGAAAATTCTTTGAAAATCAATTTTTCTGATCACCCTTTAAGGGGGAGCTTTTATACTCTTCAATCTCTGGTTAAAAGTTTTTTTTTAAGCTCAAGTATAGATGATTTTCATATTAATCTCACTCTCTATTTCTATAAAACTAGTTTTAACCTTGAAATACATGTTGAGTATTATGGTACATGAACTTTTAATTCTGATATCTTTTTATGGCTCTAATACATTGCAAATGAGTATTTATCTTTTATATATTGCATAAAGCTTTATTTTGTTTGAAAATTATCTTTTATGTTATACTTAAAGGTTTTGTCATTATCAAAAAGGGAAAGATTGTTGACTCTGTTATTGATTTTGATGATTAACAAAATACTTAAGTATAATTGAGTACTAATAGTTTGCTAAAGTATGTTTTTATTAAGAAAAAGGTACTCATCAAGTTTGTCAAATTGAATTGCTTGTCAAATGATTGAAGAACCCTTTCTATGGATGAAACATCAATGTTTAATGGACTTAAGTATCTAAGATTTGCTTGAAAGGAATTAAACAATCAAATTGAAAATGGATTCAACAGAGTTTCAGTCATTTTTGAAAAGGTTTCAGCAAGTGTCGACTCAAAGTGTCGACTCGTAGTTCAAGTGTCGACTCATGATAGTGCAAGTGTCGACTAAAGCTGGCATGTAGAAAAAAGTTTCAGATAGCACGCTTGAAGTATCGACTCATGCCATTCAAGTGTCATCTCAAGGTGTCGACTCAAGGATCGACTCAAAGCTTGAGATAAATTTTTTATAGAACATAGAAATTCAAGACTCACCTCAAGTGTCGACTCACCAGATGAAGTATGGACTCACCTGAGATTTCCAGAGATCCTCAAAGCTGAATTTTGAACTAATTGTCGACTCATGAGAACCAAGTGTCGACCCTAAGTGTCGACTCAAGGACTGAAGTGTCGACACTTGGAGTTTTGGGAACAGTAACGACTAGTTTTTCAAATATAAAACTCGGTCCTTTTATCTTCCAACGGCTAGTTTCTCATGTCTAACGGTTATAAACCTTGTTTTAGGCCTTGGGTGGTGTAGACACCAACAAATGTTTTCAATCAAATTCATTGTGGATTGAATTATAAAGCAAGCCAATTGAAGCCACAAGAGTCAGCTCAACCACAACCCAAAGATCCGACTCGAGCAATGGAGCCGACTCAATTTGAGAGATTCTACTACTTCAACATTTTAGCTATTTCGTACTTATTCGGCTACCTGCTTATCCTGCCCTTGGAATAACATCAGCTATCTGGGATAACTTAGCACATGGGATAAAATCAACAAAGCAACTACCTTAGAGTAACTTCCCAACTTCTAGTCCAAGTTGGATTGCCACATCACCCAGCCTAGATGGCAGCCATGCCAACATGGAGGACAACTCACACCCCCTTCCACTTGGGCACCTACACTTAAATTCAAACTCAAAATGGTCGGCCCACATATTTCTCCATAAATCATGTAATTCTCCTCCATCTTCTCCAACTCCCCACTATCTTGAAATTTCAAATGAGCTTGGAAGGTCTATGAATACCTCTCCATAGCCCCTTGTAATGGCATGTTATGAATGAATGAAAGAATGAGAATTTTAGCTCCAATATTTTTCCTATTTGTGTGATGCAAATGCCTTCCGTGAGGGAATGAGTATGAGGCTCAACTTAGATATTCTACAAGAATTTACCTACCAAGGGATGCTTTCTTCACATCAGCTCTCAACACCATCATCTTCAAGCCCTCAAGATCACCATCTCTAATGAAGCCATCAACATCAAATCTTCAAAGATAGCCATCTCCTTCTTCATCCCAAAGTCGCCCACCAATTCCTACTTCCAAGGATCTTCAATCAAAGTTTCTTCAAGAGGCGCCATCCTTTCCATCTTCCAAGCACAACAAGGAGTCAATCCCTTCCAAGGACGCCAGCTTCTTCCCCACTAAGATCTCTTCTATCCAACATAGAAGAGCCAACATCCACTCTTCATCTTGATTCCTTTATCAATTGTCTATAATCTTGTCATGTCTCTAATGTCTTTCTTTACAGGGTCCCCTACAATTCAGAGTTAAAGAGGAGGTATGCTTTCCCTTGAAACCATTTATGGATGGAGTCTTCATTCTGGTGGTGATAATCTTTAAGTTCAGTAGTGGCTCAATGGAGTGCTGAAATTAATCTTCCATCAACAAAGTGAGTGCTCATCATTAGTAAGTAAACTCCTTCCAAATCTCTTAAGTCTTATCACATGAAGGTATATATCTTGGTCTTAAGGGTTCCTTAATCATTAGATCCCTTCTTCTTTTGATTAGATTGAGTTACATTGCAGGTAGGTTTCATTTCATTAAATAGTCTCTTCTTTGAATTACTTTTAACATTCTTACATATGAATTATTGCTAATGTGGATAGGTATCATTGCTCAATCAATTAATTAATTCATTAAGTTAGTCTTCATTCTTGCATGCCACATCATATTTGGTATCAGAGAATGGTTGCATGGGTAGTATAAAAAAAAAAAAAAGTGGTAACATGCATGTTCTCTCTTTAAGTACTCGGATTGGGTACATCACCATGTCTATCCAGTCATAGGAGAAAAGTAGGGCTGCAAGATCCTCTCTTCCCATTCAATGGGGTCTCCTATGGTCTGTAGGGGTGCCATTGTGATTTGACCTATGAAGAAGAAAAACAAAGAGATCACTCATTTAGGATTAAATTTCTGCTTACTGATTTCTGTGTTAGGGATTGAATTCTTGGACTGTTTCTCCATTAAGACCTCACTGTTTTACCCTGATTTTTGTATCAGTTAATCTCAGTTTAATCCGATGTTTACTGTAATTTTCTGAGATTTTTCCTGAATCAAAAATAGAGTGAAATCTATCTAAGAAAACAGCCCTAACCAAGTTCTGCAGATTGAACCTACATTTGTAGTCTGAACCTAGGTCTGATTCACCAACCAATCCCTACTGTTTTTCTCTGATTTTCAAACTGAGTAGTCTGTGATTAGTCTTCTTAATTTCTATCATTTTTTTCTAATTTTTCAAATTCAAAAAAATAAAAAAATCTGCATGTCAAACAGACTTGCTGAGATTTCTGCATGTTTTGTTTGGGCTGAAACTAAATCACATCCAAACCCCCCCAAACCCAAGCCTATCTTGCTTGATCACTTAACCAGCAAAAACTTAAGTCTGACACATCATAAAATACAAAAAAAAAAAAAAAAAAGATTTTTAGATTGCATTAGGATTTCATATGCATAATCTATTCTATGGGCGTCAATATCATAAGACAAGTAAAGGAGGTCAATACCTTTCCTTGGCCCAAAAATAACCAACCATATTTTGCATCGAACCCAAACCTTTTAATAAAATTGAGTAGCAACCTAATTAAAATTAGGGACACCAACAAGTCAAGCTCAATTAGTGTGTTGAGACTAGTGTGAATCATTTCTTCATCTACTCCTGGAAAGTGGTGTCTAAGGCTAGGGATCCAAAGGCAAATGCCTTAAGTAGATTTGTGGTTCTTTAATTGTATCCTCATGAAAGTTGGGGGGTCCTTCCACAATCCCACATCTTACCTAGCCATTTGAAAGGGTATTTGTAGTCTCGGTCTATACTAAGTCAATTCATACTATATTGGACTTCTAGGTCTAGGAAATCCTAGAGCAAATCTTTGTATTGAATGACTACTAGATCAGGAACTCTCTATCAACATTCACAAGACCAATCCAGTTGTTGACCCCATAAGTGATTTTAATGATAAACAAACATTGGAGCATGTACATTTATTACTAACAACTCTTCAAGTGTTTTACAAGTTTTTGTAAGATGAGTTAATTGTTCAAACTTCAACTCCTACACCTTTGTTTCTTGTTTGAGTTGTGTTGTAATTTATTTTTATAAAGAAGAACCCAATAAAAAGGCTAAAAAAAAATCATGTAAAAATGGTTACTTTTGTGTGTGTGTGCCCCAGAATTAATTTGAGTTGGTGTGATTGAAAAGTTGTAAGAGTGTTGGTAAGAGTTTTTTTTTTATGAGTTCAATTATAAAAATTCTGAAGAAGATACTCAAGCCGACCCAGCATGTTGAAGAGCCGACTCTACTTCATGGCACGTAGCAAGGATTTTGGTACGTAGTAATCTAAGATGACTCGAAGTTAACCAAGCCGACTCTAGTGAATCCGAGTTGATTGGAATTTATCCGAGCTGACTCCTCCAGAGTCTAGTTT
Source organism: Areca catechu (assembly GCA_021397845.1). Classification (NCBI taxonomy): domain Eukaryota; kingdom Viridiplantae; phylum Streptophyta; class Magnoliopsida; order Arecales; family Arecaceae; genus Areca; species Areca catechu. The sequence goes on along the minus strand of CM038039.1, from coordinate 147,552,893 downwards.
TTGAACATTTCTGAGAATAGCCAGGCAAGCTGACCCGAACTAGAAAGAGCCGACCCTGCCAGACCTAATTTTGAAGACCTGAGAAAGCGAGCCGACCCGAACTACATCGAGCCGACTCTTCCAAAGTGATGTTTTTAGAATCTAAGAAGAAGAGCAGACCCAAGATGAAAAGAGCCGACTCTTCGAGTTCAAGTTTTTCAAAGATATAAGTTCGAGCCAACCCGAGCTATCAAGAGTCGACTCATCCAGAGTGAAGTTTTGCACCCTGAGACAAAGAGCCAACTGCACTAAAGATTTGGTGACTCGACTTATCAACTCGAAGGATCCAAGCCGACTCGAACAAATTCGAGCCGACTCGAACATCGCTTTCAGGTATCCAACGGCTAGTTCCAAAATTTATCTTTGAATGCCAAAAAGTGCTCCAACTGTCACAAACCACTTCCCAATGGTCTACAATGGCTAGAATTACCTTGAAGTGATGGAAGACCATATATTTGAGGGATTTGAACTTCTCTCAAGAGAGTTTTGAAGAAGAAAAAAGTTTTAAGTTTTGAAAAAAAGTACTTAAAAGTTTGAGAGCTACATTGAATATCCAACCTACCAAAAAGAAAGAGAGCACAAGAGCATTCAAGCAAGCCTTCAAGTCTTCACCATCTCAGATCACAAGCTTGAAGCAATTAAGGAAGAAGCCACTGAAGCATTTATAGCTTATTCAAGTGCAAGTCAAGTGGACTTCTATCATGCTGTACCGGCAACTATCCGACAAATTGAGTTTGTCATTTATTATTGCATTTACTTCAATTCTTTTTCTAAATTGTTGTTGGGTTATTGGTAAGCCCGGTTGAAAAACCAAATAGGTTCTTGGTGAGCCTTGATAAAAATCAAGTGTTGGGTTCTTGGTGATCTTGGTAAAACCAAGTTAGGTTTCTTTGGTGAGCCTGTTCAAAATCAAAGGGTGTTGGGTTTTCCTTAGTGATCCCGTTAAAACCAAAGTGTAGAGATTTTGGATTGTGATTCTGCAAAACAATCTGACTGTATTCAGGTATGAATATAATGAAAATCCCAAGTGGTATATTGATTATGGACGTAGGAGCTGGGTTGCTCCAAATCACTATAAACCTTGTGTGTTTTTATTGTGATTCTCTGATTTCTTTTAGCTTCTGCATTTAACTTGAAACCACAACACACAACACTCTGAAAAGGAATTTCAATTGCACATTATCTGCTTTAATTTTTTTTAAAAATTTTCAATTCATCCCCCTCTTGTGTAGCCACTTGGGCAACAACTGGTATCAGAGCAGTGTCTCTGATTACTTTAGAGTAAAGATTGATGGATCATCCCATGAGTACATCCCTGGAGAAAGGATAGTCAACTAATAGACCTCCACTCTTCACAGGCACAAATTATTCTTATTGAAAAGTAAGAATGAAGATCTATATTCAAGCTGTTGATTTTCAATTATGGAAGGTTATACTCAAAGGGCCACATGTTCCCATGATTAAAATTGATGGCGTGGATGTCCCTAAGCCTGAAGAGAAATGGGATGAACACGACATGAAATTAGGGGAATTGAATGCCAAAGCAATGAACTTGCTTTACTGTACTTTGGATTCAAGTGAGTTTAATCGAATTTTCACTTGCTCTTCAGCAAAAAAAAATTGGGATAAACTTGAGGTGACCCATGAAGGAACTTCTCAAGTGAAAACTTCAAAGATAAATCTTTTAGTACACAATTATGAATTATTTAAGATGGATCCTAATGAAAATATCTCTGCCATGTACACTAGATTTACAGATATTATTAATGATTTGAAAATTCTTGGCAGGGTATACTCAAATGCTGATCTAGTACAGAAGATATTGAGATCACTTCCTGAAAAATCAGATCCTAAAGTTACTCCATCTAGGAAGCTAAAGATTTGAACACTTTATCCATGGATGAACTAATGGATTCTCTCATCATACATAAACTAGCCATGCAGTATAGAACGGATGATGATCGAAAAAAGAAGAAAATAATTGCATTCAAGGCTGCATTGGAATCAAAGGATGATGAAGAGACAGAAGATGACTCTACCTCCTCCGAAGATGATCTTGATGATGAAGACATTGCAATGGTGGTAAGGAGATTCAAAAAGTTTATGGGAAAGAAAAAAGGTAGATACAACAAAAAAATCCATAATTGAAGAGAACATTCAAAAGAAAATGACAAGGATAAAGAGAAAGATAAGGAACAAGTCCCCAATTGCTATGAATGTAAGAAATCGGGGCACATTCGTCCGGACTGTCCATAATTAAAGAAATTTTTTAAAAAGAAGAAAAAGAAAGCGATGGTTGCCACGTAGAGGGACAGTGAAGACTCCACTTCAACTGAAGAAGAAGAGACCACAAAAATAGCTAACTTATGTCTAATGGGTCTCGAAGATGAGGTAACTTCCCCCGACACTCAAATTGAATTTACATTTGATGAGTTAAATTCCGCATTCCATGATATTTTATCTGAATTTAAAAAGACTGGAGTAAAGATTAGATTATTAAAGCATATCAATGATTCTTTACTCAAAGAACAAGAAGAGATTTCATAAAAGAATGTTTTATTGCAAAAAGAACTTTATATCTTTTCTGAAAAATGTAATGTGTTGAAAACTGAAAACAATGAGTTTCATGACAAAAATAATATTTTGTTGAAAGAAAATAATGAGCTGAAAAAGAAGGTTGAAAAACTCAAGCCACTTGTGGAAAAATTAACTTTATCTTCTAACAAGCTTGAGTTGATTCTTAAAGATCAAAGAATTTCTGGTAATAAAGCTAGAATTGGTTTTAATACTTCAAATTCAAATTATATTTCAGCAACTACATTTATGAAACAAAAGGATTTTGTTCCCAAGCCTACTTCTCAAAAAGATTTTGTGACAAAAGGTTCTACTTCCATTTCAAAAATCACTTTGTATGTTCCAAAAAATTTAATTACAAAACCTGCTATTTTTGCACTTCATGCATCTAGAATTTCAAAGTATAAATCATTTCAAAATTCTAGAATTAGATATTTTGTATGCAAAGAACTAGGACATAAAGCTTTCAACTGCAAGACTATTAGAAATGTCCATAATAGATCAAGAAAAATTTGGGTTCCCAAATCCACTTTGGTTAACCTGCAAGGATCCAAGTTAGCTTGGGTACCTAAAAGAACTCCTTGATTTTCTTGTAGGAATGTCTTACAGCCCAGAAATTGAAGAAAAGATGGTATCTTAATAGTGGTTGTTCAAGGCATATGACGGGTGACAAGGATCAATTCATCACCTCGGAAATGAAAGAAGGAGGTATGGTTACTTTTGGAGACAATGGCAAAGGGAAAAAAATCAAAATTTGTAAGATCAAAATAAACCCTTGTTCTTTCATTGAAAATGTATTGCTAGTATATAAGTTGAAGCATAATTTATTAAGTATCAGTCAATCATGTGATAAAGGCTTCAAAGTTATCTTCGAATCATCTATGTGTATAGTGACAAACTCTCTTGATTCTAGTAGTAAATTCATTGGACATAGACTTGAAAATATCTATGTGTTAGATCTAAATGATCTAGCCATGATTAGTAGTTCCAGTTTAGTTGCAATGAATGCTAAGACCAAGGAGTCTTGTTTATTATGCCATAGAAGATTAGGTCATGCTTGCATGCATACTATTGCCAAGTTGATTTCCAAAAATCTTGTTAGAGGCGTGCCTAAGTTTAAAGTTGATTTTGATCATGTTTGTAATGCATGCCAAATGGGTAAACAAACTAAGGGGAGATTTAAATCCAAAAATATGATTTCAACTTCTAGACCTCTAGAGTTACTTCACATGGACTTATTTGGACCAACTAGGACTACAAGCCTAGGATGTATGAAATATGCCCTTGTGATTATAGATGATTTTTCCATATTTACATGGATTTTGTTTATTGCTCACAAAGATGATACTTTCAAAATGTTTAGAAATTTTTACAAAAATATTTCAAATCAGAAAAATCTTTCAATAATTTCAATTAGGAGTGATCACAATACTGAATTTGAAAATCAATTTTTGATAATTATTTCATTAAAAATGGTATTGATCACAACTTCTCCGCTCCTAAAACACCATAACAAAATTGTGTTGTAGAGAGAAAAAATCAAACTTTGGAAGAAATTGCCCGAACAATGTTATGTGAAGGTAATCTTTCAAGGTACTTTTGGGCAGAAGTAGTGAACACTGCTTGTTATATTTTAAACCGTGTTTTGATTCATCCTATTTTGAAGAAAACCCCCTATAATCTTTGGAATGAAAAAAAACCCAACATAAATTATTTTCATGTGTTTGGATGTAAATGCTTTGTACTTAATAACGGAAAGGATAATCTAGGAAAATTTGATGCCAAATTTGATGAAGCAATTTTTCTTGGTTATTTCGTACATAGCAAAGCATATAGAGTATTTAATAAGAGGACTCTTACTGTAAAAGAGTCAGTGCATGTTATCTTTGATGAAATTAACCCTTCACCATCTAGAAAAGTTGAGTGTATCGACAATGTTGCAGGTAATATTCAAAAAGAGATGGAAGACATGAGTATTCAAGAAAGACCAATTGAAGAAGGAGAAGAAACGGTAAGTAAGGATCATACCGATCTGCTAACTGAATGGAGGTATGCTACTTCCCATCATAAAAAATTAATTATTGGTGATCCTTCTCAAGGTATTAGGACTAGGTCTGCATATAGGATTGCACATGACTACCTAGCCTTTATATCACAAATAGAGCCTCACACTTTAGAAGAAGCAAAAAATGACCCAAACTGGATGTTAGCTATGCATGAAGAATTGAACAAGTTTGAAAGAAATAAGATTTGGACACTAGTTGATAGACCTAAAGACCACTTAATCATAGGAACTAAATAGGTCTATAGGAATAAATTAGATGAACAAAGAAATGTCATTAGAAACAAAGTTAGATTAGTGGCTAAGGGATATAGTCAAGAAGAAGGTATTGATTTTTATGAAACCTATGCTCCCGTAGCAAGATTAGAAGTCATTAGATTACTTCTCGCATTTGCTTGCTACATGAATTTTAGACTTTTTCAAATGGATATAAAAAGTGCATTTTTAAATGGTTTTATCACCGAACAAGTTTTTGTAGAACAACCACTGGATTTTGAAAATCATGCTTTTCTAAATCATGTGTTTAAATTGAATAAAGCTTTATATGATTTGAAACAAGCACCTAGAGCCTGGTATGATAGACTTAGCACTTTCTTAATTGAAAATAATTTTTCAAGAGAAAATGTTGATAAAACTCTTTTTATCAAAAAGAAAAATAATGACATATTGGTTGTACAAATTTATGTGGATGATATTATATTTGGTGCAACTAATAAAAATTTTTGTGAAGATTTTGCTAAGCTAATGCAGGGAGAATTTGAAATGAGCCTAATAGGTGAACTTAATTACTTTCTCGGACTTCAAGTAAAGCAATCAAAGGAAGGAATCTTTATTAACCAAGCCAAATACACCAAGAAAATAATCAAGAAATTTGGTATGGAGACAAGCAAACAAATGAGCCCACCCATGAGCCCTTCTTTCAAATTGGACATAGATGATAATGGACCCAATGTTGACCAAAAGCTATATAGAGGTATGATCGGATCCTTATTATATTTAACTACAAGTAGACCTGATATCTTGTATAGTGTATGTGTATGTGCTAGATTTCAATGCAATCCTAAGGAAACACATATGCTTTGCTGTTAAGAGAATATTGAGATATTTGAAAGGTACAAGTAATCTAGGTCTTTGGTATTCTAAAGAATCATCTTTGAATTTAATCAGATTTTCTGATGCTGATTATGCTGGTTGTAAAATTGATAGAAAGAGTACTAGCGGCACTTGCCAATTTCTAGGATTGAATTTAATCACATGGCACTACAAGAAACAAAACTCGGTAGAACTTTCTACTGCTGAGGCAGAGTATGTTGTTGCAAGAAGTTGTTGTGCACAAGTGTTATGGATTAAACAAAAACTAGAAGACTTTGGTGTTACACAATACAAAACTCCTATCAAATATGATAACACAAGTGCTATAAATTTAACCAAAAATCCTATTCAGCATTCTAGGACTAAGCACATAGAGATTATACACCATTTTATTAGAGACCATGTTTTGAATGGTGACATAGAACTAGAATTTATTTTTACTGAAAAATAATTAGCTAACATTTTTACTAAGCCACAGAATCAGGATAGATTTAATCTTCTTATAGGAGAATTAGGACATTGTGATCCTTTCTAGATCTAAATAACCTGATTTCATTTAATACTAAGGATAAATTATCTAGAAAACCTCCTACATTTATGATTGTTGAACAACTTTCTTGGACTTTCATTTTATCGAATTTAATTTCTGAATCATTTCATTTTCTCTAGAAAGTTTATGTTCGAGTCGACTCGAGCGATCTCGCTCTGGTCGAGCTGGCTCGAATGTCTGAATTATCTATCTATTGCTCTGATCGAGCAGACTAAGTCTTTGCCTAGCTGACTCAATGTTTTAATCTTTCTGAGTAGCCGACTCGGATTTTTCTAGGGTTGGGCAAGCTAGCTTGAAAGTCGAGAAATCACTATTTAGAGAATTTTGAACTGTCTTTTCCTATACTTCACTCATTTCACTTTATTTCAATCGCACTCTACTTCTCTCGAAAACCCTACCAAACTCCCAAAATTTGTTCCCTTGAACCTAAATTTCCTAAATCCCACTGCAATGGCTACTCGAAGATCTGCAAGGAAGATTCTTCAAGTTGGTGAATCAAGCACACGCAGTGTAGATGCAAAAGGGAAAAGAGAAAAGAGGAAAAGATCTACCACTGAGCAATGAGAAGAAGAAACTCCCTCTCCTATTGCACAGATTATCTCAATGGCCAACCGGCCTATTACTTGCGAAAGAAGAATAGATTTCTCCTTTCTAGAAGAGATGGAAATGAAGATCGGAAGATGGATAGAAAGTCAGGGCTGGAAGCATTTCTGTTTTTTGGACATCCTAACCTACCCCACATTGGTACGGATCTTTTATGAAAATATTGTTCTTCAATAATTTCATTTGGAATCAACAGTTAAGGGAATCAAGATCATCGTGGATGAAGAAAAGTTGAAAAATTTGCTACAAATGCCTACGGACGGTGCCACTGAGCTTACTCTACCGGACAAAGAACATAGATTAAAACTCATTTTGGAGAAAGAAGACGTGAGCTTCGTTCAGCATGTGCAAGCTAACTTACTGTCGAAGGAAATGAGGCTTCTACATTGTATGATCAGTAGAATATTTCTTTCCAGAACAAGTAGCTTTGATTGGGTCAGTGAGAAAGACATGACCTTTATGGGACATCTAATATTTCTTTCTAGAACAAGTCAATCTTTCCTATATAATGATGATTCAAATGACTGAAGCAGCCAGGAAAGTCAAAGCCTGCCTATTCTACGGTATGGTCTTCACTCTACTGTTTGAAGAAGCTGGAGTTGACTTGACCAATAAGATAGGCAAGTCACTACATCACTTTGACACTTACTCCTTCAATTCACTGAAAAGAATGGGTTACAAGCTACAGGAAGGAATATGGATAAAGAAAGTGTCTAGTCAAGTTGCTGCTACTTCTTCAGAAGATGATGAAGCTACTGCTGTTGAAGAAGGATCTGAAGGTACAATGATTACTCCATCTGACCTCAAAAAGCTAATATTTCCGGAGATGGAAACAATTTCAAGCTCATTGACAGATCACATAAATTATGCAATTGATGAAATGAAAAGTATAATTAATGCAAGATTGTAGAAAATGAGATCTGAATAGAAGCTTCACTAGAAAAAAATTGAAAAGGAAATGGAGGGTTTTAAAGATAAGATTAGAAGCATCTTACTGCAATTCCAAAAGGAAACAATCACTACTGAAGATGCTCTTGTACATATCTTCAAGGAGTCATTTGAAACTCCTACTCCTCTTCCTTTATCTGATCTTCCTGTTGAGACCAAGAAGAAATCCAAAACCAAGAAGACTAAGACTTTTAGAGCCCCTGTTAGAACTAGATTCAGGGATTTAAGGTTTAAACCCCTGAAAACTAAGACCTCTGACAAAGTTATAGAGGTAGGCTCCTCTTCTTCTGGTGAAGAAGAAGAAGAATAGGTTATATGACTAGTCTTTTAGATGTAATTCTGACCTTGTTAATGTTTTACTTTTTATTGTTTATGAATGTACTTTCTTACCTTGAATGACATATCTTTTAATGAAATTAAAGATCTTTTGTTATGATGAGTTATCCTTTCAATGCTTTGATACAACTATGATGAATTTTAATTAGAATTTTTTTTTTGAGAAAGTGAAATTATCTCAAAAAGATATTAAAGACTTTCTTAATCTATTTCAAAATATGAGCTTTATTTGAAATCACCTTTTTGATTGATTAACAAAAAGGGGGAGAAATGTGTTGTTATGTGAGAATTGGGAGAAATGGAAATGTGTTGGAGAAATGTGTTGTCATGAAAATTCTCTTATGATGAGCTTCCTACAAATTATTCTTAAAGTACCTAAAAAGAATGAAAAAGGGGGAGCATAAAAGTAATAACATTCAAAAGAACCTAATGCTTAATTACTTTAAAACCTAGAGAAAGGGAGAGATTCTCTTGAATGATTTTAGATTCTCTTGAATGGTTTTTGCTCTGATTGCTACTTAATCTCAATGCTCTGATTTCTATTGCTCTACAAATTGATCTTAATTTTGTCAATTTCTTTTTTTCAAGACTTTGATACTCCATGATTTGTGTGAATTATAATATTATGAAGCATGAGAATTTAATACCTTGATGATATACAATAATATCATCTCTTGAGCTCTGATACATGTGGATATTTACCATCAAACAATCTTATACATGTAAAGTGTAAAGAATTTTTCATGCCCAGTGTTTTGTCATCATCAAAAAGGGGGAGATTGTTGACCCCATAAGTGATTTTGATGATAACCAAACATTGGAGCTTGTACATTTATTACTAACAACTCTTCAAGTATTTTACAAGTTTTTGTAGGATGAGTTAATTGTTCAAACTTCAACTCCTACACTTTGTTTCTTGTTTGAGTTATTTTTGTAAAGAAGAACCTAATGAAAAGGCTAAAAAAAAATCATGTAAAAATGGTTACTTCTGTGTGTGTGTGCCTTAGAATTAATTTGAGTTGGTGTGATTGAAAAGTTGTAAGAGTGTTGGTAAGAGTTTTTTTTTTCTTTGAGTTCAATTGTAAAAATCCTGAAGAAGATACTCGAGCCGACCCAGCATGTGGAAGAGTCGACTCTACTTCATGGCAGCAATCAAGGAATCTGGTACGTAGCAATCCGAGCCGACTCAAAGTTAACCGAGCCGACTCCAGTGAATCCGAGTCGATAGAAATTTATCCAAGCCGACTCCTCCAAAGTCCAGTTTTTGAACATTTCTAAGAATAGCCAGGCAAGCCGAGCCGAACCAGAAAGAGCCGACTTTGCCAGACCTAATTTTGAAGACCTGAGAAAGCGAGCTGACCCAAACTGCATCGAGCTAACTCTTCCAGAGTGATGTTTTCAGAATCTGAGAAGAAGAGCTGACCCAAGCTAAAAAGAGCAGACTCCTCGAGTTCAAGTTTTTCAAAGATATAAGTTTGAGCCAACCCGAGCTATCAAGAGTCGACTCGTCCAGAGTGAAGTTTTGCATCGTGAAACAAAGAGCCAACTGCACTGAAGATTTGGTGACTCGACCTATTAACTCGAAGGATCCAAGCCGACTCGAAAAAATTCGAGCCGACTCAAACATCGCTTTCAAGTATCCAACGGCTAGTTCCAGAATTTATTTTTGAATGCCAAAAAATGCTCCAACGGTCACAAACCACTTCCCAATGGTCTACACTGGCTAGAATTATCTTGAAGTGATGGAAGACCATATATTTGAGGGATTTGAACTTCTCTCAAGAGAGTTTTGAAGAAGAAAAAAGTTTTAAGTTTTGAAAAATAGTATTTAAAAGTTTGAGAGCTACATTGAATATCCAACTTACCAAAAAGAAAGAGAGCACAAGAGCATTGAAGCAAGCCTTCAAGTCTTCATCAACTCAGATCAGAAGCTTGAAGCAATTAAGGAAGAAGCCACTAAAGCATTTATAGCTTATTCAAGTGCAAGTCAAGTGGACTTCTATCAAGCTACACCGGCAACTATCCAATAAATTGAGTTTGTCATTTATTATTGCATTTACTTCAATTATTTTTCTGAATTGTTGTTGGGTTATTGGTGAGCCCAGTTGAAAAACCAAATAGGTTCTTGGTGAGCCTTGATAAAAACCAAGTGTTGGGTTCTTGGTGATCCTAGTAAAACCAAGTTAGGTTTCTTTGGTGAGCCTGTTCAAAACCAAAGGATGTTGGGTTTTCTTTGGTGATCCCGTTAAAACCAAAGTATAGAGGTTTTGGATTGTGATCCTACAAAATAATCTGACTGTATTCGGGTGTGAATATAGTGGAAATCCCAAGTGGTATCTTGGGTAGTGGACGTAGAAGCTGGGTTATTCCGAACCACTATAAACCTTGTGTGTTTATATTGTGATTCTCTGATTTCTTTTAGCTTCTGCATTTAACTTTTAACCACAACACACAACACTCTGAAAAGGAATTTCAATTGCACATTATCTACTTTAATTTTTTTAAAAAATTTTCAATTCACCCCCCTTTTGGGTAGCCACTTGGGCAACACCAGTTCTACCATGGACCCCAATCTAGAAGCTCTAATGAGAACTATGACTGAGCAGTTCAAGCAATTGAATACTAGGTTTGATCAAATGGAAGAGAGGATAGGAATCCTTGAAGAAACCCGTTTGACCCCTATTGAGCCATAATCACCCAGATTGCCACCTGTCCTCATAGAGTCCAACACCATGAATATACTCCTAACCCACATTCAAGGAGACCTCATCATGATTATGTTGACCAGGTTGAGAGAGCCCCTAGAAAATTTATCTAGATGCACCCATATTTGATGAAAACTTGGATTCTAAGGTGTATATAGACTGGGAAGGTGATATGGACCAATATTTTGATTGGTATGAAATGTCAGAAGATAGAAAATTTAAGTTTGCCAAACTTAGATTGGTTCATCAGGCTAGATTATACTGGGGTAATGTGGAGCACATGACTCGACAGAGAGGTGACAAGCCCATAGACACTTTGAGAGCTATGAAGGTGAAGCTTAAGGAGAAGTATTTACCGATGTCCTATGAACAAAGACTTTTGGATCAATGGCAATGATTAACCCAAGGATATAAGATGGTATCCGAATATGTTGCCAAGTTTGATGAGTTCGTTATGAGATGCAATGTGGTTGAGTCTGAGGCAGGAACCTTGTCTAGGTTTAGAGTATGTCTACATGAGAAAATCCAGAGAGAATTATTTTTGAGAGAAGTCCATGACCTAGACCAAGCCTACCAAGTTGCTAGGGACTGTGAGAGATTCCAGAGGAGACCTTTATTTCGCTGACTTGAGCCCACTAGGATTAATCCTCTTGGAAATAAACCAAATCCAAGCCCAAGTATAGCCAATAGACCTAGTCCTGCTACTCCATTAGTTCAAAGAGAAGATAAAGAAAAAAGCCCTGAAGTTCGAAGGGAGGGAAATGTCCATTGTTTTAATGTCATAAGATAGGTCACTATGCAAGCCAATGTCCCACCAGAGCATTACACATAGGAGAAGTAGAAGAAGAAGTTACTGAACCCATGGAAAACTGTGAGGAAGAAGTATATGAGGCAGGTGTGAATTTAGTTGATGAGTATGAAGGGGATGAAGAGATCATAGACTCATCAGAAATCCTAGGAGTTGTGAGATGTATCTTGACCCAGGGTAAGGAGCAAGAAGATTAGCGTAGAACAAGTATCCTACAAACCTTTATCAAGATAGGAGAAAAAATGTGTAAGATCATCTTAGATAGTGCTAGTTGTGTCAATGCCATATAAACCAAGTCAAGAACCTAGGATTGCCCACTGTGCCCCATCCCAACCCATATAAGGTATCTTGGATATATTCGACCTCAATTCCCATCAAACTTAGGTGCCAAGTCTCAATCCAGTTCCAGTCATACCAAGAAAAGGTTTGGTGTGATGTTCTTTCGATGGGGGTTAGCAGTATTATATTAGGCCGACCATGGTTGTATGATCATGATGCTATACTCTATGGTCATTCTAATTCATGTTCTTTTATTCACAATGGAAAGAAGATTGTAATCAATTCCTCACCACCTAAGAACAATGTTAAGAGAGGATCAAGTCACCTGGGGGACAAGAAACAAGGAATAAACATGATCAGTGTTAAGGAATTGGAGCAAGAGCTTAGAAATGGTTCCCCTATTTGGATTTTAATAACTAACCCCATAAGGAACAACTCCAGGCGGTGTTAAGTTTTTTAGAGGAGTTTCAAGACATCTTTCATGAAGACCTTCCTAATCATCTTCCACCCTTGAGAGATATTCAACATGCTAAAGATTTGATCCCAGGATCCACATTACTAAACCTTCCCCATTATAAGATGATCCTACAAAACATTCAGAATTACAATATCAAGTTGGAGAATTTCTCCAAAAAGGATTCATTAGAGAAAGCCTAAGCCCATGTGCAATACCTGCCCTTCTGACCCCTAAGAAAGATGGCATATGGAGAATGTGTGTAGATAGCCGAGCCATCAATAAGATTACCATTAAGTATCATTTTCCTATTCCCCGTTTGGATGACATGTTGGACATGATGGTCGGAGCCAAAATATTCTCCAAAATTGACCTTAAGAGTGGATATCATCAAGTGAGAATTAGATCCAGGTACGAATGGAAAATCGCTTTTAAAACCAAAGATGGCTTATATGAGTAGGTAGTTATGCCTTTCGGACTATCCAATGCACCTTGCACGTTCATGAGGATTATGACCCAAGTTTTGAGGACATTCATCAGAAAGTTTGTAGTAGTCTATTTTGATGACATTCTCATTTATAGTAAAATGAAGAAAGACCACTTAGACCAACTTAGGCAAGTTTGCCAAGCCCTTAGACAAGATAGTCTCTATGCTAACCATAAGAAATGTGAATTCATGATCCATAGAGTTATCTTTTTAGGATTTGTTGTCACCACTGAAGGGGTGTTTGCTGACCTCGAAAAAGTCAAGTCCATAGTTGAGTGGTCGAAACCCAAAAGTGTCCATGATGTTCGAAGTTTCCATGATCTAGCCACTTTTTATAGGAGGTTTATTCAAGGAAGTACCATAGTGGCACCCGTTACCGACTGCATTAGGAAGGAAACCTTTGAATGGACAAAAGCCATCGGTAGAGCCTTCCTATAAATCAAGAAAAGAAGGACACAAGCACCCATTTTAAGGTTACCCAATTTTTCAAAGGTGTTTGAGGTTGCTTATAATGCCTCTGGAGTAGGAATTGGAGGAGTTTTGAGCCAAGAGGGTCATCCAGTGGCATTCTTTAGCGAGAAGTTCAATGAGGCAAGAATGAGATACTTGACATATGATAGGGAAATGTACACGGTAGTACAAGCTTTGAGATATTGGAGACACTATTTACTACCACAAGAGTTCATTCTTTATTCCGATCATGAAGCCTTATGATTCCTTAATTTTCAAAAGAAATTGAACCCTAGGCATGAGAAATGGGTAGAATCATTCAAGCATATACCTTTGTACTAAAACACCGTGCAGGCATTGAAAATAGGGTTGCAGATGCACTGAGTCGATGATCCATGCTTTTGACCTCGGTTAGCACAGAAGTTGTAGGGTTTGATAGATTGAAATAAGAATATCCCAAGTATCTAGACTTCAGTGATATTTATCAATCCCTCCCAAAAGGACCATCTAGTGTACATAGTGACTATACTCTCTTAGATGGATTCTTTTTCAAAGGATATCAGTTGTGTGCCCCCCAAACTTCTATTAGAGATTTTTTGATCTAGGAGGTTCATGCTAGAGTCCTAGCGGGTCATTTTGGTAGAAATAAAACCATCCTAGCAATAGAAGAATAATTCTTTTGGCCTGTCCTCAAGAAGAATGTGGCCCAAGTTGTGGTGCAATGTTGATCATGTGCTGTTGCCAAACAGCAAAAGCAGAACACTAGGTTGTACACTCCTTTACTAGTCCCTGATTGTCCATAGCAGGATCTTAGTATGGACTTTGTACTAGGACTCCCAAAGACCTCAAGGAGATATGATTCCATCTATGTTGTAGTTGACCAATTTTCTAAGGTGGCTCACTTCATCCCATGTTCTCAAACCTTCGATTCTTCAAGAATGGCTAAGCTTTTTCTTGACAAAGTGGTTAGGCTACATGGTTTACCCAAAACCATTGTGTCAAATAGAGATGTTAGATTCACTAGTTACGTTTGGAAAACTCTTTGACATATTCTCGGAACCAAACTGAAATTCTTCACAGCCTATCATCCTCAAACTGATGGCCAAACTGAAGTCGTTAACCGAAGTCTAGGGAATCTACTGAGATGTTTAGTTGGTGATAGTATGGGAAATTGGGATCTCTTATTACCTAGAGCGGAGTTTGCTTATAATAGCTCAGCCATTAGATCTACTGGAAAGAGTCCTTTTGAGGTGGTCCATGCGTACAAACCTAGGAAACCTATAGATCTCATCTCATTGCCCGCACATGCACGAGTTTTTGAGTCTGTTGAATCCTATGCACAGCATATTAAGGACTTGCATAAAGAAATCAATAAGAAAATCAACTTGAGCAATGAAGCCTATAAACATATTACACTCAGACCTGAATGGTTCCCATCTGAAACCTTTAAAAAATTACATGCTCGTGGTGCAGGCCCATTCAAAATCATAAAGAAAATTGGACCTAATGCATATGTGTTGCCTAGGTGGCTTCCCAAGAGGGGGGTGAATTGGGATTATAAAAACTTTCACAAGTATGTGCAATTTGAAATCCTTTTAGTGTTGTGGTGTTGCAATATGTTATGCAATGCGGAAGAAGTAAACACAATCAAGACAATCACAAACACAGAATTTAGAGTGGTTCGGAGTAACCCAGCTCCTACGTCCACTACCCAGCACCACTTGGGATTTTCACTATATCCCCCAACCGGAATACAGTCGGATTATTTTAACAGGCTCATAATCTAAACCTATACACTTTGGTTTTACCGGGATCACCAAAGAAAACCCTCACACTTGGTTTTAACACAGGCTAACCAAGAACCTAAATCCCTTTGATTTTTTAGAACCAGGTTTACCAAAGAAAATTCAAACTTAGGTTTTGAAAGGCTCACCTAAAAACCTTTAACCCTATCTTAAGACACAGTCCCTTACTGTTTTTAGAGAGAAAAACAAGATATATCAAAATATAAAGCAACTATACAACAAACCAAGCTTGTTTGAGTGTTGCCGATGAAGATCAAAGTGAAGCCTAGCCTTGAATGCTCTTTAATGCTCTTCAAGCTGCTTCTTTACTTCTTCAAAAGGTTGGATTCAATGATGAAGAATAGTTGGTGAAGCTTGAATCCTTTCTTGAATGCTCTTGAATTGAGTTGGTGAAAGACTTAAAAACTTTTCAACTTCCATAAGAATAATCGATGAATAATCCTTTAGAATTGTTTAAATCTTCATAAAATACTTCCCTTTATAGTCTTCCATCAGAAATAGCCGTTGTAGGGCCTAGGGAACCGAAATAGAGCCGTTGGAGGGTTTTTGGAGTTCAAAAATGAGGTTTTGCAACTAGTCGCTAGACTACAAAAACCTGTCACTCAAGTTGGCTCGAGGTCCATGAGTTAGCTCGAGGTCCACGAGTTAGCTCGAAGTCTCAGACAACCCAAATAAAAATTCTATGTGAATCGGCTCTTCTGGGCTGAGTCGGTTCAAACTCTCAATCAGTACAAATACAACTTTTCCTTGAGTCGACTCTTCAAGGCTGAGTCAGCTCGAAGTCACAGTCACCAACAAACCTAACTCCGGACGAGTCAACTTTTCTGGGCTTGAGTCGGCTCGATGTCTCAGTCACTAAAAATGGAAGTTCTTCATCGAGTCGGCTCTTGGAGCTTGAGTCGGCTCGAGGTATTGAAACTCTAAAATTTTGTGACATGCCAGAATGTGAGTCGGCTCTTACAAAAACTTCATTTAAGCTTTAAAACTTCTCCAAAGTTCTTCAAAACAAGATTCCAATAGGAATTAATCTACTCACTCTTATTTTTATAATTTTATCACCCTTTTTCACAAGATTACATAGATGAAAAATTAGGGCATTATAATTTGAAGTACAAAAGAGTTTATACAATGTTGGAATACCTTTCAAACCAACTAGAAAACAAACTAATGTAAGGATAAATATTTTCCTACAAAACTTCTAGAGTAATTGAAAGAATTAGTAAAGCATACATGCTCCAAAGTTTTGTAATCATCAAAATCATTCCAGGGGTCAACAATCTCTTCCTTTTTGATGATGACAAAACATTGGGCATGAAGAGATTTAAAAGCACTTTACAATTACCAGTAATGATGCACCATATATCATATTCAAATGTATTAAAAATGTTCACAATTGTGTGTATCAAACCAAGTATCAAATAGTATCGAGACAATATATCATTTGTATCATTTATGCACTAAGTATCACTATACTAACTTTGCATTCAAAGTTTTAACTTAACAAAAGCTCCCCCTTTCTTATATTGTATAACAATACTTTCTCCCCCTTTCTCATGTTCAATCTCATTTTTCATGTTTGTCCATTTTCATATTTGTCCAAGCTCACATTTTCATGCACATTCTTCTCTCCTTTCTCCCCCTTTTTGTCATCAACAAAAAAAAAATATAAAAGAGAGAACATTCACAATCATTTGAACATGTATCAGATAAAAAAGAGATATATATATATATATAAAGAGTGTCAATACAAGGTGATACAATACAAAAGTGCAACAGCACATCAAAAATAGTATCACAAACAACAGAAAATGCTAAACATAAAGTCATAAGAGTCAAAATGATGGACTAGGGTCATCATCACTAGGTTCCTCCTCACTAGAAGAAGAACCAACCTCTAAAATACCTGGAGTAGGTTTGAATTTAGGGAACCTTGGCCTAAGGTCCCTAAGTCTGGTTTTAATAGGGGTTGAAGTCTTAGAGGTTCTAGGTTTAGCCTTAGCTGGAAGCTCAGAAGAGATCATAATAGGTGTAGGCCATGCAGAAGGAGGATCAACAGATAAGGCAAGGGTGCTGGTAGTCGATAAAATCTCTATTGCCGAAGTATCTCCAATATTAGTACTCGGATCCTCAGTACCAGTGCCAAGCTCAATAGGAGTAGCAGCTGTAGGAATATCAGTAGAGTGTACTGCCTCTCCCTGTCCACAATCTGTATCAGTATTAGGTCCTGCTGAAGAAGGAGGAGGTGCAGAATGATTGCCTGCTCTGATCTGCTGAAGAATACACAGAATCTCTTGAAAACCATCATGCATCTCTGTCTGTAGTGCCAATATCCTGGCATCTATCTCTGATCTGCCTCTCTGAAGACTAGAGATCTCATCCATTATCAGTTGCAGTCTGTCATCATCACCTGATCTAACAGCAGTAGATCCTCTGACAGGTGATCGAGGTGTTGAAGGAGCTGGCTCAGAAGGTCCAGCCTCATCAGCATGTGCCTCAGCCTCAGCATCCTGTCCCTGTCCTGTCTTATCATCATCTCTTGAATCCTCATCTGAATGTGTCACTGGAAGTCCTAAACTCTTCCTGATCCAGTGACCATCTACCTTCAAGAATCCCATCCTGCTCAGAGATTTAACATTGTATTTGTCTGTATGTAACAATGACCTGCTATCCTCACCAGACAAATCAATCTGAGCATCCTGAAAGAGCAAAGTGAAAACCACGCCATACGGAAGACATTCTCGTGCCCTATGAGTAGCTTCCCTAATCTAGGATATCATAATAAAAGGTAAGTTGAGGGCCTCCCCCTTAACTAAACATCTCCTAAAGACTAGGTCCCTCTCGCTCACCCAGTCAAATCTCCCAGTCCAAGGTAGAAACATACGACTGATGATATTGTGTATCAACCTCATCTCTAATGAAAGTTGGTTAGCCCTGACATGTACCACACCAGTCAATTTATTCCTCTCAAGAATGATTTTCAATGTCTTTTACTTTTCTTTTAGTACCAAATGGCTTTCACCTTCCTTAGGTATCTGTAAAATATCACTCAATTTTTGCTCATTTATTTCAACGTGCTTCCCTTTCACCACTGATTCTACATGAAATGCACCCAGTGACATGTTTCAAAGAACTGTTTAACAAGATTAGGATATGTGGATAGATTTAGCATGCAAAATCTTTTCCATCCTTGTGCTATAAGCCAATCACCAATTTTCATATTTTCTTGTTCCAAAAATGTAAAATCAATGCAACTCCAGAGGTTACTTGCCTATTGCCCATCAAAACAACTTGTCTTTGAACTTCTGGAGCTTCTTCTTGTTCTTCCTGTGGCTCCTCTATAGGATTTGAGGTGTCAAGTCTCCTTTTGGTCCTCCTCTCCTCTACCACGGACCGTACAACCCTTCTTTGCTTCTTCGCTACAGCTTTCTTAGGTGGTATTTAGGTTGGATTAGGGTTTTGGAAGGGTTTAGAGGAGTTCTAAGGTTTTTCTTAGGTCAGGAATAGGAAACGGTTAAGGCAAAATAGGAAGGGCAGAAAGAGTTTGTGATTTGAAACCTATGAAGCCCTATTTAAAAAGCATCGGCCCGACTCTCGAGTCTGCTCGATGAAACAGCAGTGTGCTCGAGTTGGCTCGAGCACAAATCTAGGTTAAAACTAAAAAAATAGCAAAATAAAATTCTATTGGTTTCTTAGTACTAGAGAAGGTGGTCATAAGCTCTAAAAAAAATTTTGAAATATCTAAATAATTTTTCTTCATTTTTGAAAAATTAGGTCAAAACTTTTAATATGGGTCACATACATCTAACTCGCCTCTAATCTTTTCAAATCTATCTTGGCTAAGAGGTTTAGTGAAAATATCAGCAAGTTGATCTTCAGTAGGCATAAATTCTAATTCTACAACTTTATTCAAAACATGATCTCGAATAAAATGATGTCTAATTTCTATATGCTTAGTTCTAGAATGCTGAATTAGATTTCTAGATAAATTAATAGCACTAGTGTTATCACATTTAATAAGAATTTTTGACTGGATAACACTATAATCTTCTAGCTGTTGCTTGATCCACAATATTTGTGCACAACAGCTCCCAGCAGCCACAAACTCTACCTCAGCAGTAGACAGTGCTATAGAGTTCTTTTAAGACAGTGCCATGAAATCAAGTTGACACCTAGAAATTGACAAGTGCCACTTGTGCTCTTTCTTTCAATCTTACAACCTCCGTAATCAACATCAGAATAACTAATTAACTTTAAAGATGAATGCTTAGAATACCATAATCCTAAATTGCATGTGCCTTTAAAATATTTAATGATTCTTTTAATAGAAATAATGTGTGACTCTTTTGGATTTGATTGAAAGCGTGCACACATACAAACACTGAATAAAATATCAGGTCTACTTATAGTTAAGTAAAGTAAAGATCCAATCATACCTCTATATAGTTTTTGATCAACAACTGTTCCATTTTCATCTTTATTGAGTCTGCATGCAGGATTCATGGGTGTTCCAATTTCTTTGCTTGATTCCATGCTAAACTTTTCGATAATCTCTTTAATATATTTGGCCTTGTTGATCAGAATACCTTCCTTTGATTGTTTGATTTGAAGTCTGAGGAGGTAGCTTAGCTCACCCATTAAACTCATTTCGAATTCACCCTG
This sequence comes from Areca catechu, assembly GCA_021397845.1. NCBI lineage: Eukaryota > Viridiplantae > Streptophyta > Magnoliopsida > Arecales > Arecaceae > Areca > Areca catechu. The sequence continues at coordinate 147,533,042 of CM038039.1, read as the reverse complement.
CATTAACTTAGCAAAATCTTGGCACAAAGATTCATCAGTAGATCCAAAAATTATATCATAAACATAAATTTGAACAATTAAAATATCACTATTTTTCTTTTGAATAAAAAGGGTAGTATCAACACTACCTCTTATAAAATTATTTTCAATTAAAAACTTGGTTAATCTATCATACCAAGCTTTAGGTGCCTGCTTAAGACCATATAAAGCTTTATTCAATTTGAAAATATGATTTGGAAATGTGTGATCAATAAAATCAGATGGTTGTTCAACAAAAACTTCTTCAGATAGAAAACCATTTAAACAAGTATTTTTAACATCCATCTGAAATAATTTAAAGTTTATAAAACATGCATATGCCAAGAGTAGTCTAATGGCCTCTAGCCTAGCTACTGGTACATAGGTTTCATCAAAATCTATTCTCTCTATTTGATTGTAACCTTGAGCTACTAATCTAGCCTTATTTCTAATTATATTTCCTTGCTCATCTAGTTTGTTTCTATAAACCCATCTAGTGCCTATAACAGAATAGTCATTTGGTCTTTCTACAAGTATCCAAACATTATTTCTCTTAAATTGGTTTAATTCATCATGCATGGCTAACATCCATTTGGATCAGTTTTAGCTTCTTCTATAATGTATGGTTCTACGTGAGATACAAAAGCAATTAAATCATGTGCATCCCTATATGAAGCTCTAGTTTTAACACCTTGAGATGGATCTCGTATGAGAAGTTCTTTTGGATGTGAGTGTACATACCTCCATTCTTTTGGTATATCAGTATGATCCTTACTTACCACTTCATTTCCATCTTGTGTTGGCTAGTCTTGTATGTTTAGATCTTCCATTTCCTTTTGTAGTGTACCTGCATCATTATCTACATACTCATCTTTTCTAGATGGTGATGGGTTAGCTTCATCAAAAACAACATGAATTGACTCTTCTACAATACGAGTTCTCTTATTAAATACTATATATGCTTTGCTGTACAGTGAATAATCGAGAAATATGGATTCATCAGATTTTACATCAAATTTTTCTAGGTTATCTTTACCATTATTTAATACAAAGCATTTGCAATCGAAAACATGAAAGTAATTAATATTGGGCTTTTTATTGTTCCACAGTTTATAGGGATTTTTCTAATAATAGTTCTAATTAAAACTCTATTCAAAATATAGCAAGCAGTATTCACAGCTTCTATCCAAAAATATTTTGGAAGATTTTCTTCACAAAGCATTGTTCTGGACATCTCTTCCAAAGTTCTATTCTTTATCTCTACAACACCATTTTGCTGTGGTGTTTTAGGACCTGAGAAGTTGTAATCAATACCGTGCTTTGTGCAAAAGTGATCAAAATATTGATTTTCAAATTCTATATCATGATCACTATAAATAGAAATAACAAAAAGATTTTTCAAGTTTGAAACTCTTTTGTAAAACTTTTTGAATACTTTAAAAGTCTCATCTTTATATACAATGAATAAAATCTAAGTGTATCTTGAAAAATTATCTACAATCACAAGGCCATACTTCATACCACCTAGGCTTGTTGTCCTAGTAGGTCCAAATAGGATGTGAAGTAGCTTTAAGGGTCTGGTAGTAGAAATAATATTTTTGGATTTAAAACTCTCCCTCACTTGCTTTCCTAATTGACATGCATCATAGATATAATCAAAACTTACTTTAAGCTTTTGTAAGCCTTTAACCAAATCTTTTGAAATAAGTTTTGCAATGGTATCTATACTGGCATGTCCAAGTCGCCTATGCCATAGTAAACTTAATTCCTTGCTCTTGTCATTCATTGCTACAAGACTTGTATTGCTTGACATAGCTAGATCATTAAGATCTACTACATAAATATTACCAAGTCTGTGTCCAATGAACTTTGTGCTAGAGTTAAGTGGATCAACTACTATACACATTGAAGACATGAAGAAAACATTAAAACCAATATCACAAAGTTGACTATACTCAAAAGATTATGCTTTAATTTCTCTACAAGTAACATATTTTCAATAAATATAGAAGGAGTAATTTTTATTTTACCAATACCGATTATCCTTCCTTTGCGATTATCATCAAATGTTACCATTCCACCATCCTTTTATTCTAGGATGAAGAATTGATCAACATCACCCGTCATGTGTCTTGAACAGTCGCTATCAAGGTACCATCTTTTCTTTATATTTGTGGCTATAAGACATCCCTGCAAAATAATCAGATAATAGATTTATGTATCCAAGCTTTCTTGGATCCTTACAAGTCAGTAGAATTGGTTCCTTTTGGAACCCAAATTTTCTTGATTTTCTTCTTGTCATTATATTTCAAATGACACTCAAATGCTTTGTGACCAACATTATTACAAGCATAGCAGATAATTTTTGGCTTTGAATAAAAAGTATATGATGATGCAAATTTAGGTCTATATTGATTAAATGTAATAAATTTAGGAGCATATGATGTGGATGCAGAAAATTTATTTGAATTTGAACCTTTATAACCAATTTTAAACTTGTTATTCATATCTTTTTGATCTTTCAAAATTAGTTCAAGTTTGTTAGAGCTTAAGATTAATTTTTCAACCAATGGTTTAAGCTTTTGAACCTCTTTTTTGCAAATCAGTATTTTCATTTTGCAAATTTTTATTCTTTTCAAGAAGTTCTTCTTTTTCAAATTGAGTTGTTTTAAGTCTTTCACAAATCAAACTTAATTCTCTTTCTAAAATCTTGTTTCTTTCACCAGTTTCATTTTTATCTTTTTCAAAAGTATCGCAAGTATTTTTCAAAACTTTCATATTTAAACCAGCCTTTTTGTATTCTACCAATAATTCACAAAAAGTATTATGAAGCTCATTATAAGTAAATTCTAGATTAGGTTCAGATGTAGTTACCTCATCCTCCAAACCCATAAGGCAGATTTGAGCAATCTTTGTCGTATCTTTATCTTCTTTAGTTGATGTAGATTCGTCACTATCACTCCATGCTGCAAGCATTGCTTTCTTTTTCTTTTGTTTGAACAACTTTTTCTTGAATTCAGGACAATCAGGATGTATGTGTCCTGTCTTCTTACATCTATAGCAAATTGGAGTTTGATCCTTGTCCTTTTCTTTTTCTTTGTCCTTTTCTTTTTTCTTTTCAAATTCTCTTCTAAAATGCTTTCTCCATCTATTTGTTCTTCTTCTGTCCATAAATCTCTTAAATTTTCTCATAACTAGGGCAAATTCACCATCTTCTAAATCATCATCAGATGTTTCTGAGTCTTCATCTTTTTCTTCTTCGGTAGCTTTAAAAGCAATGGTCTTCTTCTTCTTTGAGTCCTCTTCTATTCTTTGTTGCATGGCTAGCTCATGAATAATTAATGAACCCAATAGCTCATCAAATGGTAGGGTGTTCAAGTCTTTTGCCTCTTGAATTGCTGTTACTTTAGCTTCTCATTTATCTAGCAAAGATCTCAAAACCTTTTGGACTAGATCAGCATTAGAATAGATCCTACCAAGACTTTTTAGACTATTGATAATATCAATAAAATGTGTATACATAGTAGATATAGTTTCACCAGGATCCATTTTGAACAATTCAAAATTATGCACAAGAAAATTAATTTTTGAGGTTTTAACTTATGATGTGCCTTCATGTATGATCTCAAGCTTATCCCAAATTTTTTTAGCAGAATTGCAAGTGAAAATTCTGTTAAACTCATTTGGATCCAAAGCGTAATAAAGTAAGTTCATAGCTGTGGCATTGGTGCGGGCACCAGACTCAGAAGAAGACTTCAGAGCTCCATCTGGATCTCTGATTAACCTTGCCTGAAGAATTAGGGTTTTTGGCTTGTAATAAGGGTTGACTTGATCAACTCAATTTTATTTTAAGTCTGTATTACCTATATTTTTTATTTTGTAGAGTCATGTTGACTCAGTAGTGGACTAGGGCTTCAACCTGGGGTGTTACATTTTCTCCCAAGGCCAAGCAAGTGGGCGCCACACTCCCAGCCACACTCCCAGCCATACGCCTGAGTCCAGGGGGCGCCACATCTCCATCCAGCAGGCTTTGGTCCCCACACCACAGATAGCAGCTCCCCTCTTTCATGCACCAATTGAGGAGAAATCCACCAGGGGTCCACAAAATCAAGGGGGCGGCCCAAGACTTCCCAAAAGAACCAAACTATGAAAGGGAAGAAATTCTCTTGGAGAGAAATTCAAGGAGGCGCCCATTACCTGCCAGAAATACTCAAAACAAAGTTAGAAGGAGCCATAACTTGGGGAGAAAGAAAAGGAGGTATCCAAAAAGGGTTGAGCCATGGAAGGAAGGAGATTTCTCTTGAAAAGCAAGGTTAGGAGGCGCCCTAATCATTCCAACTAAAGCCAGATATAAAAGGCAACAAATTTTTTCTTAGAGGGCAAGGTTAAGAGGCGCCCAAACACTTCCAGATAAGGCCAAGCATAGAAGAAAAAAATATTTTCTTGGAGGTCAAGACAAGGAGGCGCCACCCACTTTCCTTTTTGAAGCTTCAATCAACTTTGGAATTAATTGGCCGGCCATATGAGTAGGGATTGATATCCTAATTTGAAGATCCCCTCCTTTAGTCCCACATGGGAAGATGTAAAACCCTACTCTCTTGTAATGGCTTATAAATTAAACCCCCATGTAAGTTTGAAAAAAAATGAGATGAATGAAAACAATTTTTTTGTGAGCAAACTTTATGTTTTCTCTCTTCCGCACTTGCATCCAGGTGTTGAGCTCCGTGAGGGAGTAAATCTGGGTTCCCCAGGAACCTTGAGGAGGTGTGAGATCTCCAAAACCCAAACCCTAGGTTAGCCACTTCTACTCCAAAACCCTAGCTGCCCACCATCCACTTCAATCCACCAAACCCTAGCCTATTCCACCTCCCACGGCCTCTCTCTAAGTCCAGGCCGACCACCAGCATCCAGCTCCAGTCCGGATACTTCAGATCCATGGCTCTTTTCAGAGGGAGTCGAATCAGCCTTCAAGATAACCGAATCTCAGCGACATCAACCTTCAAGTTCTTCGAACTAGTAAATCCTTCCCTGAGTCTCTGAATCCATCACTTGTTTTTCTTCTTCCCAGATCTTGAGTTCAGGAGAAGCTGACCCAGCCACGAGACCAGTATTGGAGGATCCATTGCGAAGATAGCCGAATCCGAGGATCCAACAATCTGTTCGAGAGAGTTCTTCCATCCAAATTCTGTGAAGATCACTGTCTGGTTGGTAAACCATCTCTTCTCTTTATTTCTGTCCTGTTGAAAGTTCAGAGCGAAACCCTAGGTCTGGGAGTTTCTCAACTCCCAGCGATCCGTTACTTCTGAACTACTCTGATAACTTAGCTTCTTCTAAATTGTGCTTTCAATCCTTACCTAGTTTCCATCAACTTAGTTTAACTTTACTTTGAGTCGAAGCCAATTTCTGAAATATAAAAAAAAAAGAATTAATCTTAATTTTACTTTCGCATACGCTTCTTTGTTCTTTGTTGTGCATCATTTTTGGTATCAGAGCCCTGTCTAGGGTTTCTGTTTTGATTGCTTGTTTGAGTCTCTCTCTTTTTACTTTGTCTGCTCAAAGTAGACTCCCCAGGACGTCCGATCCTAGGAACGAAGCGAGGTGCAAACCTCCTCTTCCCATTCCACGGGGTGTTCCTAGGGCGTGTAGGGGATCCGTTGGGTTATAACTTCGTAGCAGGAATTGTAAACGGGGAAGTGCTCTGTTTTTCAGCCTGTAATTACTCTGTTGTAGGAATTATTTCTCACTGCAGGTAACTCCAAACTCAGTAATTTTTGTTTTGCTGAAACCAGTATAATTGAAATTATTTTGAATAATTTCTCTGTGATTTATTGGATTTCGTTAAATTTTTGAGAATTAAATTACTGTAACTCTATTTTTGTGTTCTGCAATCCAATTATTTTTGAGTGTTCCTCTCTTAATTCATCTTAAGGGCATTTGAGCATCTAAGATAAGGGGAGGAGTTGATAACCTCTCCTTAGCCCAAAACCACCACCCACTCATTCGACCCTAAGCCTTTAATCTTAAAATTAATTAGACCTAATTTGCCCTAGTGGGCTAGGGACATCAACAAGTCGGGTCAAGGCTAGTGTTGAGTCAGTTTGTCTGGTTACTCTGTGTGTGCTTTGTACTCAGTGTCTAGAACGGTGGTTCAGGGATTCCATCCTGAAGGGCTTGTGTGCTGGTCCGCCTACCTGGCCAATCTCTGATTGGTGTCTAGGATTGGCATTCAGGGACCTAACACTCCCCTTACACCTGCCTGGCTGAGTCCTGAGTTACTACAGGTTAGCATGCCACTCTGATTGGGCATCTAGTTTGGGCTCTAGGTCTAGTTAGCCCATAGTCATTCAGTTGAGTCTCATTTTGTGTGTTTGCTTGCATCATGTCTACCCGGAATGGAGTGCCCTACCAACCTGGTCAAACCCAACCTGATTTAGAGGCCATGGTTAGAGCTCTTACTGAGAGTATGAACAAACTGAGTCAGGATGTGACTACCACTGTTGCCCAGTTTAAAGAACAAGTCCATGAGGATTTTGCCCAGCTTAGGGATCGAGTCCAAGTGCTAGAGGAACCTAGGCATCGGAACTGGACTCCTGACCCAGATTTTAATGTGCCTCAACCTCACCCACACCAAGAGCCTAGAAGACCTTTATACCGAGATCCTGAACCTAATCATAGGAGGCCTGACCCAGAACCTGAGGATAGAGATGATAGGTTCATTCGGAACATCAAGTTAGATGCACCCACTTTTGATGGTAGCTTAAATCCTAAGGTGTATTCTGATTGGGAGGGTGAGATGGACTAGTACTTTGAGTGGTATGCCATGTCTGAGGAGAGGAAATTCAAGTTTGCCAAGATGAAATTAATACATCAAGCTAGGTTATACTGGGGGAACATTGAGCTGACCACTAGAAGACGAAATGTAGAGCCCATAACCACTTGGCAGGGTATGAAAGAGAAGCTTAGAGATAAATATCTATCCATTTCATACCAGCAAAATCTGTTAGACCAATGGCAGACTTTGAAACAAGGGAACCGATCTATTTCAGACTACATAACCACCTTTGATGAATACCTGATGAGATGTGATGTGAGTGAAGCCCATGAGGTCACTTTGTCTAGATTTAGGGCTGGACTTAGGGAAGACATTAAGAGAGAGTTGTTTCTGAGAGAGGTTACTGACCTAGACCAAGCCTATCAGATTGCACTGAACACTGAGAAGTTTCAGAAAGGACCCATGCCTTCTAGGATTAGTGCCTCAATCTCCAGAAATGGACCTAGCCAGGTTACCCCTAGCAAGCCGAATCAGGGTATTCCCACCCCTAGGCCCATGGACAAAGGTAAGGCACCTGACACCCAAAGAACCCCTAGTATCATCTGTTTTAAGTGCCAGAAGCCCGGTCATATCTTCAACCAGTGCACCGCCATATCTTGTTTTAAATGCCATAAGGTAGGTCATGTTTCTAGCCAGTGCCCTCATAGATCCCTTTATATAGAAAAGGGAGGAGAAGAGAATTCCGAGCCTAATGAGGAGTTTGAAGAAGAAGTTTATGAGGCCGGAATGAATTTGGTCGATGAGTATGAAGGAGAGGAAGAATCCACAGAGTCTGACCAATTAGGGGTTGTGAGATGCATCCTGTCCCAGACTAAAGTTCAGGAAGATTGGCATAGGACTAACAACCTACAGACTTTCCTTAAACTAGGGGATAAGGTTTGTAAAATCATCATAGATAGTGGGAGCTGTCTGAATGCCATTTCTACTAGCACTATCAAAATGTTAGGCTTAACCCCAGTCCCCCACCCCAACCCCTATAAGGTTTCTTGGGTAGACTCTACCTCTATACCCATTCAGTCTAGATGTCAGGTCCAAATCCAAATGCAATCCTATCAAGAGAAGATTTGGTGTGATGTCTTGCCCATGGGGGTGAGCAGTATAATTCTTGGAAGATCTTGGTTGTATGATCATGATGCCACCCTCTTAGGAAAATCCAACACCTGTGTCTTTAGTTTCAATGGGAAGAAAATCACAATCCATTCAGTCCCTCCTAAGGACAAGGTAGCTAAAGGAACCAATAAGGTCAGAGAAATGAAGACTGGAGTGAACCTAATTAGTGCCAAGGATCTAGAACAAGAAATTCATAGTGGTTCACCCATTTGGATGTTGATTGCTAAGGAACTTAGGACTCCTACACCCTCAGAGCCTCCTCAGGAAGTTAAGCCTTTATTAGAAGAATTTGAGGATGTTTTTCTCGAGGATCTGCCAGACCACCTTCCACCTCTTAGGGATATTCAGCATTCCATAGATTTAGTCCCAGGAGCTACTTTTCCCAACTTGCCCCATTATAGGATGAATCCATCTGAGCATAAAGAACTGCAAAAGCATGTTGGAGAATTGTTGAGGAAGGGGTTCATTAGAGAGAGTCTTAGCCCTTGTGCAGTCCCTGCACTTCTAACCCCGAAGAAGGATGGCACGTGGAGGATGTGTGTTGACAGTCGTGCCATCAATAAAATCACAATCAAGTATAGGTTCCCCATCCCTAGACTAGATGACATGCTAGATATGATGGCCGGTGCCATGGTTTTTTCTAAAATTGATCTCAAGAGCGGCTATCATCAAGTTAGGATTAGACCAGGGGATGAGTGGAAAACAGCCTTCAAAACTAAGGATGGTCTCTTTGAATGGGTTGTTATGCCTTTTGGGTTGTCCAATGCCCCTAGTACTTTCATGAGGATTATGACCCAGGTACTTAGAGCTTTCATAGGGAAGTTTGTAGTGGTCTATTTTGATGACATCCTGATCTATAGTAAGACCCCTGCAGATCACCTAGGCCACCTTAGACAAGTCTGTCAAGTTTTGAGGAATGATAGTCTCTACGGTAATCTCAAAAAGTGTGAATTTATGACTAGTAGAATTATCTTCCTTGGATTTGTTGTAACCCCTGACGGCGTGGCTGCCGATCCTGAAAAGATTAGGTCCATAGTAGAATGGCCAGAGTCGACCAGTGTGCATGAAGTCAGAAGTTTCCATGGCTTGGCTACCTTCTATAGGCGATTCATCAAGGGGTTTAGTACCGTAGTTGCTCCTATCACAGACTGTATTAGGAAGGGAGAATTTCAGTGGACTAAAGCAGCCCATAAAGCCTTCCTAGATCTTAAGGATAGGATGACCCAGGCACCCATTTTGAGACTACCGAACTTTTCAAAGGTATTTGAGGTTGCCTGTGATGCTTCAGGAGTAGGTATAGGTGGAGTCCTAAGCCAAGAGAACCATCCCGTAGCATTCTTTAGTGAAAAACTTAATGATGCTAAGCTTAGGTATTCTACCTATGATAAGGAATTTTATGCGGTAATGCAAGCTTTGCTTTACTAGAGACATTATTTACTACCGCAAGAATTTGTGCTGTTTTCGGACCATGAGGCTCTTAGATTCTTGAATTCTCAGAAGAAGCTTAACCCTAGGCATGCTAAGTGGGTAGAGTATATCCAGTCCTATACTTTTGTTTTGAAGCATAAGGCTGGGTCTGAAAATAAGGTAGCTGATGCCCTTAGTCGTTGATCTTTGTTGTTGAATTCTGTTAGGGCTGAAGTCGTAGGGTTTGAGCAAATCAAAGAGGAATATGAGTCATGTCTGGATTTTAAGACTGTGTACCAGGATCTAACTCAAGGACCATCTAGTGAACATAAGGATTATTCCCTTTTAGATGGCTTTCTGTTCTTTAAGAATAGGCTTTGCATCCCTAGAACCTCTCTTAGGGAATTTTTGATTTGGGAAACTCATGCTGGAGATTTAGCTGGCCATTTCGGAAAAGATAAGACCACCCTGGCTATTAAAGACCATTTTTTCTGGCCTAGCTTAAAAAGAGATGTAGCACACATTGTGGCTAGGTGTCGAACCTGCGCTGTTGCCAAACAGCGAAAACAGAACACCGGCCTTTATACCCCACTCCCTGTCCCAGATCGTCCTTGGCAAGATGTGAGCATGGACTTTGTGTTAGGTTTGCCTAAAACCCAGAGGAGGCATGACTCCATCTGCGTTGTAGTAGACCAATTTTCCAAGATGGCCCATTTCTTGCCTTGTTCCCAAACATTTGATGCGTCTAAGGTAGCCACCCTGTTCTTTAATGAGATAGTGCGACTCCATGGCCTACCCAAGACCATTGTTTCATATAGGGATGTTCGGTTCACCAGTTATTTCTGGAAAATCCTTTGGCATAAGTTAGGGACGAAACTTAAGTTTTCGACTGCCTATCATCCCCAGACTGACGGCCAAACCGAAGTAGTGAACCATAGTTTAGGCAATCTGCTAAGGTGTCTTGTTGGTGAAAACATTAGGAACTGGGATTTGTACTTACCTAGAGCTGAATTTGCTTATAATGACTCGGTCAATAGGTCTACGAGTAAGAGTCCATTTGAAATTGTGCATGGTTACAAACCCCACACACCTCTTGACCTAGCTCCTTTACCAGTCCACACACGGGTCTCCGAGTCTGCCGAAGTTTTTGCACAGCATATAAAAGACTTGCATAAAGAAATTCAAGCCAAAATAAATTTAAGTAATGAAACTTATAAGAAATTGGCTGATTCTCAAAGGCGAGTCAAAACTTTTGACAAAGGAGACTATGTAATGATTAGGTTAAGGCCTGAACGGTTTCCTCCTGGAACTGTTAGAAAGTTACATGCTAGGGGAGCTGGACCATTTAGAGTGGTAAAGAGAGTAGGATCCAATGCCTATGTGCTCGAGTTACCTCCAGAACTAGGCATTAGCTCCACTTTCAACATTTCAGACCTAGTAGAGTATAGGGAGCCAGCTGTGATTCCCAGTGAGGCTTTTGAACCTAATCCTACTCTTGAGAGTGAACCTGACCCTGTGTGTCCACCAACAAACTGGCCTGTGAGGAAAGAGCAGATTGAAAAGATCCTGGATGATCAGGTTATCTCTACTCGTAATCGAGGATACCAAAGATACCTGGTCCGCTGGCTAGGAAGGCCAGATTCTGATGACTCTTGGATCTCCTGAGAAGAATTACAAGAGTTGGACCCATACCTCTTGGAGAGATACCAGAGCCAACTTGATCCATACTCGACAGGGTCGAGTTCCTCCCACCCTGGGAGAATTGGTGCGGGCACCAGACTCAGAAGAAGACTTCAGAGCTCCATCTGGATCTCTGATTAACCTTGCCCGAAGAATTAGGGTTTTTGGCTTGTAATAAGGGTTGACTTGATCAACTCAATTTTAGTTTGAGTCTGTATTACCTACATTTTTTATTTTGTTGAGTCATGTTGACTCAGTAGTGGACTAGGGTTTCAACCTGGGGTGTTACATTTTCTCCCAAGGCCAAGCAAGTGGGCGCCACACTCCCAGCCATACGCCTGAGTCCAGGGGGCGCCACATCTCCATCCAGCAGGCTTTGGTCCCAACACCACAGATAGCAGCTCCCCTCTTTCATGTGCCAATTGAGGAGAAATCCACCAGGGATCCACAAAATCAAGGGGGCGGCCCAAGACTTCCCAAAAGAACCAAACTATGAAAGGGAAGAAATTCTCTTGGAGAGAAATTCAAGGAGGCGCCCATTACCTGCCAGAAATACTCAAAACAAAGTTAGAAGGAGCCATAACTTTGGGAGAAAGAAAAGGAGGTATCCAAAAAGGGTTGAGCCATGGAAGGAAGGAGATTTCTCTTGAAAAGCAAGGTTAGGAGGCGCCCTAATCATTCCAACTAAAGCCAGATATAAAAGGCAACAAATTTTCTCTTAGAGGGCAAGGTTAAGAGGCGCCCAAACACTTCCAGATAAGGCCATGCATAGAAGGAAAAAAATATTTTCTTGGAGGTCAAGACAAGGAGGCGCCACCCACTTTCCTTTTTGAAGCTTCAATCAACTTTGGAATTAATTGGCCGGCCATATGAGTAGGGATTGATATCCTAATTTGAAGATCCCCTCCTTTAGTCCCACATGGGAAGATGTAAAACCCTATTCTCTTGTAATGGCCTATAAATTAAACCCCCATGTAAGTTTGAAAAAAAATGAGATGAATGAAAATAATTTTTTTGTGAGCAAACTTTATGTTTTCTCTCTTCCGCACTTGCATCCAGGTGTTGAGCTCTGTGAGGGAGTAAATCCGGGTTCCCCAGGAACCTTGAGGAGGTGTGAGATCTCCAAAACCCAAACCCTAGGTTAGCCACTTCTACTCCAAAACCCTAGCCGCCCACCATCCACTTCAATCCACCAAACCCTAGCCTATTCCACCTCCCATGGCCTCTCTCTCCAAGTCCAGGCCGACCAGCAGCATCCAGCTCCAGTCCAGATACTTCAGATCCATAGCTCTTTTCAGAGGGAGTCGAATCAGCCTTCAAGAGAATCCAGATCTTAGCGACATCAGCCTTCAAGTTCTTCGAACTAGTAAATCCTTCCCTGAGTCTCTGAATCCATCACTTGTTTTTCTTCTTTCCAGATCTTGAGTTCAGGAGAAGCCGACCCAGCCACGAGACCAGTATTGGAGGATCCATTGCGAAGATAGCAGAATCCGAGGATCCAACAATCTGTTCGAGAGAGTTCTTCCACCCAAATTCTGTGAAGATCACTGTCTGGTTGGTAAACCATCTGTTCTCTTTATTTCTGTCCTGTTGAAAGTTCAGAGCGAAACCCTAGGTCTGGGAGTTTCTCAACCCCCAGCGATCCGTTACTTCTGAACTACTCTGATAACTTAGCTTCTTCTAAATTGTGCTTTTAATCCTTACCTAGTTTCCATCAACTTAGTTTAACTTTACTTTGAGTCGAAGCCAATTTCTGAAATATAAAAAAAAAAGAATTAATCTTAATTTTACTTCCGCATACGCTTCTTTGTTCTTTGTTCTGCATCAGGCATTCAGCTCAGCTAATTTCATATCATTTTCATCCCATTTTTCTTTTGGTTTGGGAACCTCAATATCATTGATTCTAACAGTAAGTGTGTTAGGTCCTCTTAGAATTATTTTTTATAAATGAAAGTCTACGGCTTGAATGTATATTTTCATTCTAGCCTTCCAATATATAATTGGTTCTAGTGAAAAGTGGAGCTCGATTTATGGATTGGCCTTTGGCCAAAGAAGTGCTCATAGAATGTGCCATCAATCTTTACTCTAAGTAATTTTCAGAGACTCTGCTTAGATAGCACTTGTTGCCCAGGTGGCTTTCCAAGAGGGGGGTGAATTGAGATTGTAAAAACATTCACAAGTATGCGCAATTTGAAATCCTTTTAGTGTTGTGGTGTTGTGATATGTTATGCAATGCAGAAGCAAATAAGTAAACACAATCAAGGCAATCACAAACACAAAGAATTTAGAGTGGTTCGAAGCAACCCAACTCCTATGTCCACTACCCATGCACCACTTGAAATTTTCACTATATCCCCCAACCGGAATATTGTCAGATTATTTTAACAGGCTCACAATCCAAACCTATACACTTTGATTTTATCGGGATCAGCAAAGAAAACCCTCACACTTTGTTTTAACACAGGCTAACCAAGAACCTAAATCCCTTTGGGTTGAGTCTGAGGTAGCAATCTTGTCTAGGTTTAGAGTATGTCTACATGAGGAAATCCAGAGAGAATTATTTTTGAGAGAAGTCCATGACCTAGACCAAGCCTACCAAGTTGCTAGGGACTGTGAGAGATTCCAGAGGAGACCTTTATTTTACTGACCTGAGCCCACTAGGATTAATCCTCCTGGAAATAGACCAATTCCAAGCCCATGTATAGCTAATAGACCTAGTCCTGCTACTCCATTAGTTCGAAGAGAAGATAAAGAAAAGAGCCCTGAAGTTCGAAGGGAGGAAAATGTCCATTGTTTTAGATGTCACAAGATAGGTCACTATGCAAACCAATGTCCCACCAGAGCGTTACACATAGAAGAAGTAGAAGAGGAAGTTACTAAACCCATAGAAAACTGTGAGGAAGAAGAAGTATATGAAGCAGGTATGAATTTAGCTGATGAGTATGAAGGGGATGAAGAGATCATAGACTCATCAGAAATCCTAGGAGTTGTGAGATGTATTTTGACCCAGGGTAAGGAGCAAAAAGATTGGCATAGGACAAGTATCCTACAAACCTTTGTCAAGATAGGAGAAAATGTGTGCAAGATCATCTTAGATAGTGGTAGTTGTGTCAATTCCACATCAACCATTACAATCAAGAACCTAGGATTGCCCACTATGCCCCATCCCAACCCATATAAGGTATCTTGGATAGATTCGACCTCAATTCCCATCAAACTTAGTTGCCAAGTCTCAATCCAGTTCCAATCATACCAAGAAAAGGTTTGGTGCGATGTTCTTCGGATGGGGGTTAGTAGCATCATATTAGGCTGACCATGGTTGTATGATCATGATGCTATACTCTATGGTCATTCTAATTCATGTTCTTTCACTCACAATTGAAAGAAGATTGTAATCAATTCCTCACCACCTAAGGACAATGTTAAGAAAGGATCAAGTCACCTGGAGGACAAGAAACAAGGAATAAACATGATTGGTGCTAAGGAATTGGAGCAAGAGCTTAGCAGTGGTTCCCCTATTTGGATTTTAACAACTAAGGAAGCTCAGGACCAACCCCATAAGGAACAACCCTAGGAGGTCTTAAGGTTTTTAATGGAGTTTCAAGACATCTTTCCTGAAGACCTTCCTAATCACCTTCCACCCTTGAGAGATATTCAACATGCCATAGATTTGATCTCAGGATCCATATCACTGAACCTTCCCCATTATAAGATGATCCTACAAAACATTCAGAATTACAATGTCAAGTTGGAGAACTCCAAAAAGGATTCATTAGAGAAAGCCTAAGCCCATATGCATTACCTCCCATTCTGACCCCTAAGAAAGATGGCATATGGAGAATGTGTGTAGATAGTCGAGTCATCAATAAGATTACCATCAAGTATCGTTTCCTTATTCCCCGTTTGGATGACATGTTGGATATGATGGCCAGAGCCAAAATATTTTCCAAAATTGACCTTAACAGTGGCTATCATCAAGTGAGAATTAGACCTGGGGATGAATGGAAAACCGCTTTTGAAACCAAAGATGGCTTATATGAGTGGGTAGTAACGCCTTTCGGCCATCCAATGCACCTAGCACCTTCATGAGGATTATGACCCAAGTTTTGAGGACATTCATTAGAAAGTTTGTAGTAGTCTATTTTGACGACATTCTCGTTTATAGTAGAATGAAGAAATACCACTTAGACCATCTTAGGAAAGTTTGCCAAGCCCTTAGACAAGATAAAACCTATGCCAACCATAAGAAATATGAATTCATGACCCATATAGTTATCTTTTTAGGATTTGTTGTCACCATTGAAGGGGTGTCTACTGACCCCAAAAAGGTCAAGTCCATAGTTGAGTGGCCGGAACCCAAAAGTGTCCATGATGTTCGAAGTTTCCATGGTCTAGCCACTTGTTATAAGAGGTTTATTCGAGGATTTAGTACCATAGTGGCACCCATTACCGACTGCATTAGGAAGGGAATCTTTGAATGGACAAAAGCCGCTGGTAGAGCCTTCCTAGAAATCAAGAAAAGAATGGCACAAGACCCATTTTAAGGTTACCCGATTTTTCAAAGGTGTTTGAGATTGCTTGTGATGCCTCTGGAGTAGGAATTGGAGGAGTTTTGAGCCAAGAGGGTCATCCAGTGGCATTCTTTAGTGAGAAGTTGAATGAGGCAAGAATGAGATACTCAACATATGATAGGAAATTGTATACGGTAGTACAAGTTTTAAGGTATTGGAGACACTATTTACTACCGTAAGAGTTCATTCTTTATTCCGATCATGAAGCCTCATAATTCCTTAATTCCCAAAAGAAATTGAACCCTAGGCACGAGAAATGGATAGAATCATTCAAGTGTATACCTTTGTTCTGAAACACCATGCTGGTATTGAAAATAGGGTTGCAGATGCACTGAGTCGACAATCCATGCTTTTGACCTCGGTTAGCATAGAAGTTGTAGGGTTTGATAGATTGAAAGAAGAATACCCCAAGTGTCCAGACTTTAGTGATATTTATCAATCCCTCCAACAAGGACCATCTAGTGTACATAGTGACTATACTCTCTTAGATGGATTCTTTTTCAAAGGATATCAGTTGTGTGTCCCCCGAACTTCTATTAAAGATTTTTTGATCTAGGAAGTTCATGCTGGAGGCCTAGCGGGGCATTTTGGTAGAAATAAAACCATCCTAGCAATCGAAGAATAATTCTTTTGGCCTGGCCTCAAGAGGAATGTGGCCCAAGTTATGGCCAATGTCGAACATGTGCTGTTAAAAATAGCAATAGTAGAACACTGGGTTGTACACTCCTCCACTAGGGTCCTTGATTGTCCATGGTAGGATCTTAGTATGGACTTTGTACTAAGACTCCAAGAGACCTTAAGGAGACATGATTCCATCTATGTTGTAGTTGACTGATTTTCTAAGATGGCTCACTTCATCCCATGTTCTCAAACCTTCGATGCTTCAAGAATGGCTAAGATTTTCCTTGACGAAGTGGTTAGGCTACATGGTTTAACCAAAACCATTGTGTTAGATATAGATGTTAGATTCACTAGTTACTTTTGGAAAACTCTTTGGCATATGCTAGGAACCAAACTTAAATTCTCCATAGCCTATCATCCTCAAACTAATGGCCAAATTGAAGTTGTTAACCGAAGTCTAGGGAATCTACTGAGATATTTAGTTTGTGATAGTATGGGAAATTGGGATCTCTTATTACCTAGAGTGGACTTTGCTTATAATAGCTCAGCCAATAGATCTACTGGAAAGAGTCCTTTTGACATGGTCCATGGGTACAAACCTAGGAAACCTATAGATCTCATCCCATTGCCCACACATGCATGAGTTTTTGAGTCTATTGAATCCTATGCATAGCATATTAAGGACATGCATAAAGAAATCAATAAGAAAATCAACTTGAGCAATGAAGCCTATAAACATATTAGACTCAGACCTGAACAGTTCCCATCTGGAACCTTTAAAAAGTTACCTGCCCGTGGTGCAGGCCCATTCAAAATCATAAAGAAGATTGGACCTAATGCATATGTGTTGCCTAGGTGGCTTCCCAAAAAGGGGGTGAATTGGAATTATAAAAACTTTCGCAAGTATGTACAATTTGAAATCCTTTTAGTGTTATGGTGTTGTGATATGTTATGCAAAACAGAAGCAAATAAGTAAACACAATCAAGACAATCACAAACATAAAGAATTTAGAGTGGTTCAGAGTAACCCAGCTCCTACGTCCACTATCCAAGCACCACTTAGGATTTCCACTATATCCCCTAACTGGAATACAGTCGGATTATTTTAACAGGCTCACAATCCAAACCATACACTTTGGTTTTACCGAGATCACCAAAAAAAACCCTCACACTTGGTTTTAACACAAGCTAACCAAGAACCTAAATCCCTTTGATTTTTTAGAACCAGGTTTACCAAAGAAAACCCAAACTTAGGTTTTGAAAGGATCACCTAAAAACCTTTAACCCTCTCTTAAGACACAGCCCCTTCTTGTTCTTAGAGAGAAAAATAAGATATATCAAAATGTAAAGCGACTATACAACAAACCAAGCTTGTTTGAGTGTTGCCGATGAAGATGAAAGTGAAGCCTAGCCTTGAATGCTCTTTAATGCTCTTCAAGCTGCTTCTTTACTTCTTCAAAAGGTTGGATTCAATGATGAAGAATAGTTGGTGAAGCTTGAATCCTTTCTTGAATGCTCTTGAAGTGAGTTGGTGAAAGACTTAAAAACTTTTCAACTTCCAAAAGAATAATCAATAAATAATCCTTTAGAATTGTTTAAATCTTTATAAAATACTTTCCTTTATAGTCTTCCATAAAAAATAGCCATTGTAGGGCCTAGGGAACCAAAATAGAGCCATTGGAGGGTTTTTGGAGTTCAAAAATGAAGTTCTGCAACTAGCCGTTAGACTGTAAAAACCCGTTAATCGAGTCAGCTCGAGGTCCATGAGTCGGCTCGAAGTCTCAAACAACCCAAATAAGAATTCTGTATGAGTCGGCTCTTCTGGGCTGAGTTGGCTCGAACTCTCAATCAATACAAATACAACTTTTCCTTGAGTCAGCTCTTCAAGGCTGAGTCGGCTCGATGTCACAGTCACCAACAAACCTAACTCTGGACGAGTCTGCTTTTATGAGCTTGAGTCGGCTCGAGGTCTCAGTCACTAAAAATGCAAGTTCTTCATCGAGTCGGCTCTTGGAGCTTGAGTCAGCTCGAGGTACTGAAACTTTGAAATTTTCTGCCATGCCAGAATGTGAGTCGGCTCTTGATCCATGAGTCGGCTCTTGCAAAATCTTCATTTAAGCTTCAAAACTTCTCCAAAGTTCTTCAAAACAAGATTCCAACAGGAACTAATCTACTCACTCTTATTTTTATAATTTTATCGCCCTTTTCACAAGATTACATAGATGAAAAATTAGGGCATTACAATTTAAAGTACACAAGAGTTTATACAATGTTGGAAAACCTTTCAAACCAACTAGAAAGCCAACTAATGTAAGGATAAATATTTTCCTGCAAAACTTCTAAAGTAATTGAAAGAATTAGTAAAGCATATATGCTCCAATATTTTGTGATCATCAAAATCATTCCAGGGGTCAACAATATGTACTTGAGTTACCTTCTGACCTAGGTATCAGCTCAACCTTCAATGTTTCAGACTTGATAGAGTATAAGGAGCCAATTATGATACCTAATGAGCCTTTTCGGCCTAACCCTATTGTTGAGAGTGAACCCACCCCTAAGTGTCCACCAACCACTTTTTCAAAGAGGTAAGATAAAATTGAGCAAATTTTGGACGACAAGACTGTCACTACCAGGAACAAGGACTACCAACGATATCTGGTTTGTTGGCAAGGTCGACCAAAATATGAAAAGTCATGGATCACTAAGGAGGACCTGCAATGAATTGACTCGGACTTATTGGAGCATTACGAAAGTCAAGTTTACCCATACTCGATAGGGTCGAGTTCTTGCCATCCTGGGAAAATTGGTGTAGACACCAACAAATGTTTTCAATCAAATTCATTATGGATTGAATTATAAAGCAAGCCGATTGAACTATAAAGCAAGCCAATTGGAGCCGACTCAATTCGAGAGATTCTACTACTTCAACATTTCAGCTATTCCATAATTATTCTGCTACCTGCTTATCTTGCTACTTGGAATAACATCAGCTATCTGGGATAACTCAGCACATGGGATAAAATCAGCAAAGCACCTACCTTGGAGTAACTTTTCAACTTCTAGTCCAAGTTGGATTGCAACATCACCCAGCCTAGATGGCAGCTATGCCAACATGGAGGATACCTCACAACCCCTTCCACTTGAGAGCCTACACTTAAATTCAAACTCAAAATGGTTGGCCCACATATTTCTCCATAAATCATGTAATTCTCCTCCATCTTCTCCAACTCCCCACTATCTTCTCCATGTAAATCTCCATGAATTTTGAAATTTCCAATGAGCTTGGAAGGTCTATGAATACCTCTCCATAGCCCCTTGTAATGGCATGTTATGAATGAATGAAAAAATGAGAATTTTAGCTCCAATTTTCTTCCCATTTGTGTGATGCAAATGCCTTTTGTGAGGGAATGAGTGTGAGGCTCAACTTAGATATTCTACAAGCATTTACCTACCAAGGGATTTCTCTTCACATCAGCTCTCAATGCCATCATCTTCAAGCCCTCAAGATCGCCATCTCCAATGAAGCCATCAACATCAAATCTTCAAAGATGGCCATCTCCTTCTTCATCCCAAAGTCACCCACCAATTCCTACTTCCAAGGATCTTCAATCAAAGTTTCTTCAAGAGGCACCATCCTTTCCATCTTCTAAGCACAACAAGGAGTCAATCCCTTCCAAGGATGCTAGCTTCTTCCCCACCAAGATCTCTTCTATCCAACATAGAAGAGCCAACATCCACTCTCCATCTTGATTCCTTTATCAATTGTCTACAATCTTGGCATGTCTTTAATGTCTTTCTTTGTAGGGTCCCCTACAATCCGGAGTTAAAGAGGAGGTATGCTTTGCCTTGGAACCATTTATGGATGGAGTCTTTATTCTGGTGGTGACAATCTTTAAGTCCAGTAGCGGCTCAATGGAGTGTTGAAATTAATCTTCCATCAACAAAGTGAGTGCTCATCATTAGTAAGTAAACTCCTTTCGAATCTCTTAAGTCCGATCATATGAAGTTATATATCTTGGTCTTAAGGGTTCCTCAATCATTAGATCCCTTCTTATTTTGATTAGATTGAGTTACATTGCGGGTAGGTTTCATTTCATTAAGTAATCTCTTCTTTGAATTACTTTTAACATTCTTACATATGAATTATTGCTAATGTGGATAGGTATCATTGCTCAATCAATTAACTAATCCATTAAGTTAGTCTTCATTCTTGCATGCCACATCATATTTGGTATCAGAGCATTGTTGCATGGGTAGTATAAAAAAAAAGTGGTAACATGCATGTTCTCTCTTTAAGTACTCGATTGGGTACATCACCAAGGCTGTCCGGTCATAGGAAGAGAGAAGTGAAAAAGGAAGAAAAGAAAGCTCATTCACTCACACATTTATTGAGAGCAACTACTTCCAAGCTAAAGAAGCCTTCAAGCATTCAAAACAATCAAGAGCATTCAAGTCCAACCTTTTTAAGCATTGATTGAGGCTTCATCGAATTGAAGAAAGGTATCTTCATCAAGCTTCAAAGATATAACAGCTTTTTATTAGAAAGCTTGTCTTGTATTTTTTACTTCAATTCATTCTTTATTGTATCAAGATTTTTGGTGAGCCTAAGAACAAAATCAAGAAGATTTTTGGTGAGCCTAAGAATAAAATCAAAGAGATTTTTGGTTAGCCTAGTTGAAACCAAGGAGATTTTTGGTTAGCCTAGTTAAAAACTGAGATTTTTGGTTATCCGTTAAAAACCAAGAGGTTTCTTTTGGTGAGCATTGTGAAAGCCAAAAGGAGTTTTGATTAGTGAGCACAAAAAACTAATCGGCTGTAATCGTGAGTGATTATAGTGAATTTCCAAGTAATTCTTGAGGAGTGGATGTAGGTGCATTTGAGAGCACCGAACCACTATACTTGCCTTGTGTTTATGATTGTTTGTTTCTTTCTATTTGCTCTTACTTTCATTGCAATTTAAATTTTTACTGCATACTCTTTAAGAGCACACAACACTTGCATCTCACTTGCATTTGTATTGATTATTGAATTGGCACACAAACTTGCAAATTATTTTTAGAAACCCAATTCACCCCTCCCTCTTGAGTTGCTTACTGGGCAACACACCCTCATTGCAAAGCTAAGTCCCTTGAATACCTTAAAGGGTTCCTTTGAAGTCCTTCAAAAAAAAAGGGAGAAGAACAATAACCATAGGGAAAAAGATATTTTCATTGCTAAGTCTTCTCTTATATCTTATGAAGGTTCCCAACAGGTTCGAAAACCCTCCAAAAATCTAGGTTTCAAGGAAAGAAGGATGCGCGAGGGATAAGGGAAGAAAAATTTTCATTGATCAAAAGTCTCTTACACTGTGAAGACCCCCGACAGGCTGAGTCTTTCAAATGTTCAGTTACAAAATGAAAAAAAAAGGCTTGGACCACCCTCGCCGCTCTTCGCTCAACCAATGGGCAGGTCCTCTCCAGCTCTGGACTCTACCCTCGAGGACTGGCTGGAGGCATTCCAGTCCCTTCTACCTGAGAATGTGGGTGCCCTTATCCTGGATTCTCCATGACAAGGGTCCAGTGTCGCATCAGTCGCCCCGTCCTTGGAGGTCACCAATCTTGTGATTCCAGGGGTAGCTTTAGTGACTTCTTGTTAGGCCACCTCCATCAGTGCCATGGCAGCCATGGCCTTCTCCATAGTGACCATGACCGCCTCCACCTTCTTCGCCCCCTGGGGGCTCTCCCTCTTCTCATCCTTCGGGATAATTTCGAGCTCGGCAGATTCCTTCTCCAAGCCGAACACCCTCACCCTGGCACTGGTCGATTGCTCCTGAAAAGGTGAAGAGCCTTTGCTTAGCCCTCCGGTTCTTGAGTTGAGAACCTAAAGTCTACTAGAAGCCCTCCCTCGGCATAGGCCAAAGGAGAAGGGTTGAAAGAGGAGAACGTGGGAGGAAGGAACTAGCCCTCTATGAAGTCCCAACACTGAAGCAGGAAGAGGGGGACTAGAGGAGAAGGAAGGAGACTCTGCAGAAGCTTGGTCACTTGCACCCGAAGGTCCTTTAAACGGGCAAGGAAATAGGTCCTTTGCAATAAAGCCCACCACCCACCATCGCCTCGTGCCCATCAAAGGCATGCACCTCTTCAACTTAGGAGCCACCACATGCCAGCATTAGACGACTCTGATGCTTCGGATCAAGGGCAGTCACCTCGATCTAAATGAAGCATTTATGATCCCTCTTTTGGAAGATCGAGTGCAATGTCACTTCGTTAATGTGAGAGCATGATCTTCAGGATGTGGGCACTCGAGGCATTGATTGTAAAAGAGATGTGCCCCTCCACGTCAACATGATCATTACTCTCCTCGCCCTGAGCACTGCATCATTCTCTGGGCTCAAGAGTGGGGAGCATCTAACACGGCAGCATCTACTGACATGGATCCTATGTGGACACCAGCTAGTAGCTGTGCGGGAGGAGTACCACCTAGATGTGGTGCCTAAATGCTGCCAAGGCGAGCCCTCCTACTGAGTACAATTCCTAGCCGGGGCCATGCTCATTGGGCAAGCCCCCCATCTGAGGCCAGCTCCCGGCTGGGGTCACGCTCATGCTGCCAAGGTGAGCCCTCCTATCAAGGTTAGCTCTCAACCTGTTGATTTCTGGAATGATTTTGATGATTACAAAACATTGGAGCATGCATGTGTTACTAATTCTTTCAATTTCTTAAGAAGTTTTTACAGGAAGTGTTTATCAGTATATCATTTAGTTTCTATTCAGTTAAAGTGTATTTCAGTTTTAAATGAACCAATGTACATCTCAAGTTGTAAAGCCCTAATTTTATCTTTGTAATCTTGTAAAAAGGGCTAAAAATTAGTAAAAAGTGAGAATAAATAGGTTGGACATTTGTGGTATGTTTTTTGAAGTGATCGGAAGACTTGCTATTGTTGAAAATTTGGTTTGAAGAAGTTTTGCTTGAGCTGACTCATGACCAAGAGCCAACTTATGATCTGGCATGGCATGGAGAGTCTCAATGTTTTAGAAGTTCGAGCCGACTCGAGGATAATTAGCCAACTCGCATAGAGTTTTCATTTCTCAGGTTTCAGAAACTCAAAGCCATGAGCCAACTCAACCTAGAAGAGCCGACTCGACCAGAGATTATGTTTATCTTGACTGAGACTTCGAACTAACTCAACCCAGAAGAGCCGACTCATCCAAGATTTGTTTTTGGTCTGTCTGTGACTTCGAGATGACTCAAGGTTCTCGAGCCGACTCGAGTGACGAGTTCTAGCATTCTAATGGCTAGTTGCTGAATCAGATTTTTGGATTCCAAAAGCCCTCCAATGGCTTTATTTTGGTTCCCTAGGCCTTACAATAGCTAGTTTTGATTGAAGACTATAAAAGGGATTATTTATGAATATAAGGGTATTGATCATTCAAGAGCATTCAAGTAAATTTCAAGTATTTTCACCAACCTACTTCAAGTGAGCATTCAAGAATGAATTCAAAGCTTCTCCAACTAATCTTCATTCATTGAATTTAACTTTTATGGAAGTCAAGAAGCAGCTTTAAGAGCATTCAAGAGAATCTAAAGCAAGGCTTCAAGTTAATCTTCATCGTCAACTACCAAACAAATTGGGTTTGTTGTAAAGTTGCTATTTTCATTTGATATATCTTGTTTGTCTCTCCAAGAGTAGCAAGGGGCTATGTCTTGTGAGTGTTAAAAGTTTTTAGGTGAGCCTATTAAAACCTAATCTTGGATTTCTTTGGTGAGCTCAGTTTAAAAACCAAAGTGTAGAGGTTTGGATTGTGAGCCTGTTAAAACAATCCGATTGTATTCCAGTAGGGGATATAGTGGAAATCTCAAGTGGTGCTTGGATAGTGGACAAAAGAGCGAGTTGCTCTGAACCACTCTAAATTCCTTGTGTTTGTGATTATGCTTGATTGACTTCTTTGAGTTTTTTTACTTGCATCCGCATTGCATAAGTTTTCACCACACCTACACTAAAAGATTTTTAAAGTGCACATATTTCCAAGAAAGTTTTAAATCCTAATTCACCCCCCTCTTGGGAAGCCACCTGGGCAACAAGTGGTATCAGAGCAGAGTCTCTGAAATTCCTTAGAGTAAAGATTGATGGCACATCCCATGAGCACCTCTTTTGTCGAAGGCCAATCCACAAACCGACCTCCACTTTTCATTGAAATTAACTAAACATATTGGAAGGCTAGGATGAAGATATACATTCAAGCCATAGATTCTCAATTATGGAAGATAATTCAAAAAGGATATCACACACCCACTATCAGAATTAATGATATTGAGGTTCCCAAACCTGAAGAGGAATGTGACGAGAATGATATGAAAAAGGTAGAGTTAAATGCCAAAGCTATGAATTTCTTTACTGTGCTTTGGATCCAAATGAGTTTAACAGAATTTTCACATGTAATTTTGCTAAAGAAATTTGAGATAAGCTCGAAATCACACACGAGGGCACATCACAAGTAAAGACTTCTAAGATTAACCTTCTTGTGCATAATTATGAATTATTCAAAATGGAGCCTAATGAAACTATATCTGCTATGTTTTCATGCTTTACTAATATTATAAATGGTCTTAAGAGTCTTGGTAGAACTTATACTAGTGCTGACCTAGTGCAAAAAGTTTTGAGATCTTTGCCAGAAAATTGGAAAGCAAAAGTTATAGCTATTCAAGAGGCAAAGGACTTAAACACACTACCATTGGATGAGCTGGTTAGGTCATTGATCACTCATGAGCTGGCCATGCAGCAAAGAATAGAATAAGACTCAAAGAAGAAAAAGGCCATTGCATTTAAAGCAACTAAAGAGGATAAAGATGAAGATTCAGATACATCTAATGATGATGATCTGGAGAATGATGAAATTGCCCTAGTAATGAAAAAGTTCAAAAAATTCATGGATAGAAGAAGAGCAAATAGATGGAGAAAACAATTTAGAAGAGAAGAATATGGAAAGGAAAGAGAAAAGGACAAAGAAAAGGACAAAGACAAAGATCAAATTTCAATTTGTTATGAGTGCAAGAAACCGGGACACATACGCCTTGATTATCTAGAAGCTAAGAAAAAGTTATTTAAGAGAAAGAAAAAGAAAGCAATGCTTGCAGCATGGAGCGACAGTAATGAATCTACATCAACAAAAAAAGAAGAAGATACAACGAAGACTGCTCAAATTTACCTTATGGATTTGGAGGATGAGGTAACAACTTCTGAACCTAATTTAGATTTTACTTATAATGAGTTTCATAATACTTTTTGTGAACTATTGATTGAATACAAAAAGACTGGTTTGAAAATAAAGAGTTTAAAAAATAATTGTGATGCTTTTGAAAAAGATAAAAATGAAGTTGGTGAAAGAAACAAGATTCTACAAAGAGAATTAAGTATGACTTGTGAAAGACTTAAAACTATCCAATTTGAAAAGAAAGAACTTCTTGAAAAGAATAAAATTTTTCAAAATAAAAATACTGACTTGCAAAAGGAAGTTTAAAAGCTTAAACCATTGGTTGAAAAATTAACTTTAAGCTCTTACAAACTTGAATTGATTTTGATAAATCAAAGAGATTCAAGTAACAAGTTTGGAATTGGTTATGAAAACACAAATACAAATAAGTTTTCTGCATCCACTTCTTATGCTCCTAAGTTCATTACATCAAAGCAATATAGACCTAAGTTTACATCATATGCTTTTTATTCAAAGTCAAAAATTGTTTGCTATGCATGCAATAACATTGGTCACAAAGCATTTGAATGTCATTTGAAATATAATGATAAAAAAAATCAAGAAAATTTAGGTTCCAAAAAAAAAACCAATCCTACTAACTTGCAAGGACCGAAGAGAGCTTGGATACCTAAATCTATTACTTGATTGTTTTGCAGGGATGTCTTGCAGCCATGAATGCAAAGAAAAGATGGTACCTTGATAGCGGCTGTTTAAGATATATGATAGATATATGATGGGTGATATAGATCAATTCTTCATCCTGGAACAAAAAGATGGTGGCATGGTAACCTTTGGTGACAATCATAAAGGAAGGATAATTAGTATTGGTAAAATTAAAATTACTCCTACTTTTATTGAAAATGTACTACTAGTAGAAAAATTAAAGCATAATATGTTAAGTATCAATCAGTTATGTGATATTGGCTTTAATATTTTCTTCAAGTCTTCAATGTGTATAGTAGTTGATCCTCTTGACTCTAGTACAATGTTCATTGGACATAGACTTGGGAATATATATGTAGTAGATCTTAATATTCTAGCTATGTTAAGCAATACAAGTCTTGTAGCAGTGAATGATAAGAGA
Source organism: Areca catechu (assembly GCA_021397845.1). Taxonomy (NCBI): domain Eukaryota; kingdom Viridiplantae; phylum Streptophyta; class Magnoliopsida; order Arecales; family Arecaceae; genus Areca; species Areca catechu. The sequence goes on along the minus strand of CM038039.1, from coordinate 147,506,492 downwards.
AAGGAATCAAGTTTACTATGGCATAGATGACTTGGACATGCTAGTATGGATATTATTGCAAAACTTATTTCAAAAGATTTAGTTAAAGGTTTGCCAAAGTTTAAAGTAGATTTTGATTACATCTGTGATGCATGCAAATTAGAAAAACAAGTGAGGGGGAATTTTAAATCCAAAAATATTGTTTCTACCACTAGACCTTCAGAACTACTTTGCATAGATCTATTCGGACCCACTAGGACAACAAGCCTAGGTGGTATGAAGTATGGTCTTATGATTGTAGATGATTTTTCAAGTTATACTTGGGTTTTATTTATTACACATAAAGATGAAACTTTTAAAGCATTCAAAAAGTTTTACAAAAAAGTTTCAAACTTAAAAAATCTTTTTGTTATTTCTATTCCTAGTGATCATGGTACTGAATTCAAAAATCAGCATTTTAATCACTTTTGTACAAAACACTGTCTTGATCACAACTTCTCCGCTTCTAGAACACCACAGCAAAATGGTGTTGTAGAGAGAAAGAATAGAACCTTGGAAGAAATATCCAGAACAATGCTTTGTGAAGGAAATCATCCAAGATACTTTTGGGCAGAAGCTGTTAATAACGTTTGTTATATTTTGAACATAGTTTTAATCAGACCTATTATAAGAAAAACCCCTATGAACCGTGGAACAATAGAAAGCCTAACATCAATTACTTTCATGTTTTTGGTTGCAAATGTTTTGTTCTTAATAATGATAAAGATAATCTTGGTAAGTTTGATCCAAAATCTGATGAGGCTATCTTTCTTGGTTATTCTACAAATAGTAAAGATTATCGAGTTTTCAATAAAAGAACTTTAACTATAGAAGAATCAATTTATGTTATTTTCAATAAAACTAACATGACATCTTCTAGAAAAGAAGATTGTGCTGATGATGATGCTAGTACACTTGAACATGGATTAAAGGACATGACTATCAAAGATAAGTGGTGCGGGCACCAGACTCAGAAGAAGACTTCAGAGCTCCATCTGGATCTCTGATTAACCTTGCCCGAAGAATTAGGGTTTTTTTGGCTTGTAATAAGGGTTGACTGGATCAACTCAACTTTAGCTTGAGTCTATATTACCTACATTTTATTTTATTGAGTCATGTTGACTCAGTAGTGGACTAGGGTTTCAACCTGGGGTGTTACATTTTCTCCCAAGGCCAAGCAAGTGGGCGCCACACTCCCAGCCATACACCTGAGTCCAGGGGGTGCCACATCTCCATCCAGCAGGCTTTGGTCCCCACACCACAGATAGCAGCTCCCCTCTTTCATGCGCCAATTGAGGAGAAATCCACCAGGGGTCCACAAATCAAGGGGGCGGCCCAAGACTTCCCAAAAGAACCAAACTATAAAAGGGAAAAAATTATCTTGGAGAGGAATTCAAGGAGGCGCCCATTACCTACCAGAAATACTCAAAACAAAGTTAGAAGGAGCCATAACTTGGGGAGAAAGAAAAGGAGGTATCCAAAAAGGGTTGAGCCATGGAAGGAAAGAGATTTCTCTTGAAAAGCAAGGTTAGGAGGCGCCCTAATCATTCCAACTAAAGCCAGATATAAAAGGCAACAAATTTTCTCTTGGAGGGCAAGGTTAAGAGGCACCCAAACACTTCCAGATAAGGCCAAGCATAGAAGGAAAAAAATATTTTCTTGGAGGTCAAGACAAGGAGGCGCCACCCACTTTCCTTTTTGAAGCTTCAATCAACTTTGGAATTAATTGGCCGGCCATATGAGTAGGGATTGATATCCTATTTTGAAGATACCCTCCTTTAGTCCCACATGGGAAGATGTAAAACCCTACTCTCTTGTAATGGCCTATAAATTAAACCCCCATGTAAGTTTGAAAAGAATCAGATGAATGAAATCAATTTCTTTGTGAGCAACTTTGTGTTTCTCTCTTCCGCACTTGTATTCAAGTGTTGAGCTCCGTGAGGGAGTAAATCTGGGTTCCCTAGGAACCTTGAGGAGGTGTGAGATCTCCAACCCCAAAACCCTAGCTTAGTCCACCCATCTCTACTCCACCACCACCAAACCCTAATTTTCCATCTTCATCCCACGGCCCCTCTCTTCCACATCGAAGCCGGTCACCAGCATCCAGGTTCAGATCAACTGTTTCAACTACAGAGCCAGTTCAAAGGAGAGTCAGATCAGTATCAAGATCTCCAGAACTTCTACATCCAACAATCTTCATTTAGTCCTTAGGTCAGTGTCTTTCTTTGAGTTTCTGGTTCTTTTTTTTGTTCTTCTTCTTCCAGATCTTGAGTTCGAGAAGAAGGCCAACCTTGCCATAGGACTACAATCCGAGGATCCATTACGAAGATACCCCGTCTCCAAGGATCCTACAATCTGCTCGAGAGTGTCCTCCAATTGAAGCAACGAGAGATATCACAGTCAGGTATAAAACCTTCTCTTCTCTCTTCGTCTGTTTCTTGAAAGAGGAGTAAACCCTAGGTCTGGGGGTTTCTTAATCCCCAGCGATCCTACTTCTGAGTTACTCTGATAATCCACTCCTTTTAATTGTGCTTTCTGTCATTTCTTAGTTTCTTTCAACATTAGTTTAACTTTCCTTTGAGTCAAAGCCGACTTCTGAAAATATAAAAAAAAAAAAAAGAAAAAAAAAATAGTCTTAATTTACTTCCGCATCGCATCGTCTCTATTTTGTTCTGCATCATTTTTGGTATCAAAGCTTTCGTTCTGCATCATTTTTGGTATCAGAGCTTCCGTTCTGCATCATTTTTGGTATCAGAGCTTCTGTTCTACATCATTTTGGTATCAGAGCTTTCGTGCTGCATCAATTTTGGTATCAGAGCCCTGTCTAGGATTTCTGTTTGATTGCTTATTTGAGTCTCTCTCTTTTTACTTTGTCTGCTCGAAGTAGACTCCCCAGGACGTCCGGTCCTAGGAATGAAGCGAGGTGCAAACCTCCTCTTCCGATTCCACGGGGTGTTCCTAGGGCGTGTAGGGGATCCGTTGGGTTATAACTTCGTAGCAGGAATTGTAAACGGGGAAGTGCTCTATTTTTAGCCCGTAATTACCCTGTTTCAGGAATTATTTCTTACTGTAGGTAACTCCAAATTTGGTGATTTTTATTTTTCTGAAACTAGTATAATTGAAACTATTTTGCATAGTTTTCCTGTAATTTATTGGTTTTCGTGGAATTTTTGAGAATTAAATTACTACAACTCTATTTTTGTGTTCTGCAATCCAATTATTCTTGAGTGTTCATCTCTTAATTCATCTTAAGGGCATTTGAGCATCTAAGATAAGGGGAGGAGTTGATAACCTCTCCTTAGCCCAAAACCACCACCCACTCATTCGACCCTAAGCCTTTAATCTAAAATTTAATTAGACCTAATTTGCCCTAGTGGGCTAGGGACATCAACAAGTCGGGTCAAGGCTAGTGTTGAGTCAGTTTGTCTGGTTACTCTGTGTGTGCTTTGTACTCAGTGTCTAGAACGGTGTTTCAGGGATTCCATCGCGAAGGGCTTGTGTGCTGGTCCGCCTACCTGGCCAATCTCTGATTGGTGTCTAGGATTGGCATTCAGGGACCTAACACTCCCCTTACACCTGCCTGGCTGAGTCCTGAGTTACTACAGGCTAGCTTGCCACTCTGATTGGACATCTAGTTTGGGCTTTAAGTCTAGTTAGCCCGTAGTCGTTCAGTTGAGTCTCATTTGGTGTGTTTGCTTGCATCATCATGTCTACCTGGAATGGAGTACCCTACCAACCTGGTCAAACACAACCTGATTTAGAGGCCATGGTTAGAGCTCTTACTAAGAGTATGAACAAATTGAGTCAGGATGTGACTGCTACTGTTACCCAGTGTAAAGAACAAGTCCATGAGAATTTTACCCAGCTTAGGGATCGAGTCCAAGTACTTGAGAAACGTAGACATCAAAATTGGACCCCTGATCCAAAATTTAATAGGCCCCAACCTCATCCATGCCAGGAGCCTAGGAGGACCTTATACCGTGATCCCGAGCATAACCTTAGGAAACCTAACCATGATATCTATAGTATGGATCGTGTCTATGAGAGGTCCTTACAATATTCTAGACCAGTCACTCAACAACCCAAGTCTTCTAGATCAAACCATTTAGATCCACACCCATGCCCAAGTAAGGTCTCTACTAGCTTGAAACCCAGTGTGACCCAGGTTCCTATATCGCAAGAATGTTTGTTTTGTGGAGAAAGATGCCATAAATCCAGTCAGTGCCCATGCATAGGACTGGCTTGTGCACAGCTAAGTGGTAAGAATCCTAAGGATGACATTAATGAGGGAGAACCCAAGCCTACCAATGAGGAAGAAGGGTTAGGTATGACAAGCCTAGAATCAGTTGACCCGATTACCACTGACCCGAAACCTATTGAAGATGGCATCGAGGAAGTATATGATGCTGGCTTGAGTCTAGTTGATGAATATGAGGGGGAAGAACTTGAAGAATGTGACATCGATACTATTGGTTCCTTACCTGAGGAGACCTTGGAGAGCAACCAAGTGGTAGGACCTAGTTCAGAAATTCAAGAGATTTGTGAGAATCAGGTTCCTTTAGTCAAATACCCCCAGGAAGAACTCATAGTGTTAGCCCGAGCTATCAGTTCGTACCCTCTAATGACAGTCATTCTCCAAGTACCAATTGAAGATCTTTGCACTGAACTGTTTAAGTTTGCCCACCCTATGGTAGATCCTCTCCTTAGGATGACTGAATCAAGCCTCTTACAATTGGACCTTGTCCCATGCCCAGCCACTAAGGTCTCTCCCGTAATCTCAGTTGAACATCCTTGTCTTGAGCGGATTGATTCACCCAGTCCTGTAGAAGTCCTCCTTATGGCCCCAGACCCCTTCCTTCGCATGACTGACATACCCTTCTATAGAGTATACCTTTCCTCACCCATAGGTCAAATTTCAAGTCTTGAGGTCATCATCCGTAGGCCCTCCCATGAATCATTCTCTAATCCAGTTCTTGAGAAAGTGGATCATTATTTGCTTAGAGAACAAACCTTAACTATTGCAATCACATGTCCTAGGCTACTTCCCGAACCATCTCTTGATCCATTCCTGGGAGTAGCAAACTTTTCCTTTCGTAAGGATGACCAGTTGACACTCATAGATCACCATTCAAACCTTCAGGTCACCACCTTTAGTCAACAGGTAATTCGAGACTCCACCTCATATCTCCTCCCTTTCTCTAGGACTTCCAATGCTTCTTACACCATCCAAGTATACTTTGTCGAAGCCTTTAGAGTGAACCACGTGTCAGAACCTATTAGGTTTGCCACCTACTTCTGGAAGACCTTGTGGCACCTACTAGGCATCCATAATAAGTTTTCATGCTCTGCATGCCCTCCTCCGACCCAAGGTCAAACCTAGAGAGCCTTAGTTTGTTAGGTTTAGACTTAGGGTTCCTTTGTAATAAAGTCCATTCTTTAGGAATGCGTCGTCAGTCTAGTTTAGTTTTCTTGACCCTTTACTAGGCTTTGTCTCAGATTTTGGTTTGATTGAGAGCACCAGGAATTGGGATTTGTATTTTGTCCAGGGCTGAAATTGCATTCAATGTTTCGATCAATAGGTCTATAAGATAGAGTCCCTTTGAAATTGTTCACGGATACAAGCCTCACACACCACTTGATCTGATTTCACTATTAGCCCACACACACAAGTCTCTTGATGCACTTGCATAGCATGTAAAGGACTTGCATAAAGAAATTCATGTCAAAATAACTTTAAGTAATGAAACTTATAAGAAGTTGGCTGATTCTCAAAGACGAGTCAAAACTTTTGTTGAGAGAGACTATGTAATGATTAGGTTAAGGCCTGAGCGATTTTCTCCTGGAACCGTTAGAAAGTTACATGCTAGAGGAGCTGGACCATTTAGAGTGGTGAAGAGAGTAGGATACAATGCCTATGTTCTCGAGTTACCTCCAGAACTAGGCATTAGCTCCACTTTCAACATTACAGACCTAGTAGAGTACAGGGAGCCAACTGTGATTCCCAGTGAGCCTTTTGAACCTAATCCTGTTATTGAGAGTGATCCCGATCCTGTGCATCCACAAACAAACTGGCCTGTGAGGAAAGAGTAGATTGAAAAGATCCTGGATGATCAGGTAATCTCTACTCGTAATCGAGGATACCAAAGATACCTGGTCTGTTGGCAAGGAAGGCCAGAATCTGATGACTCTTGGATCTCCCGAGAAGAACTACAAGATTTGGATCCAGACCTCTTGGAGAGATACCAGAGCCAACTTGAGCCTTACTCGATAAGGTCGAGTTCCTCCCACCCCGGGAGAATTGGTGCGGGCACCAGACTCAGAAGAAGACTTCAGAGCTCCATCTGGATCTCTGATTAACCTTGCCCGAAGAATTAGGATTTTTTTGGCTTGTAATAAGGGTTGACTGCATCAACTCAACTTTAGCTTGAGTCTATATTACCTGCATTTTATTTTATTGAGTCATGTTGACTCAGTAGTGGACTAGGGTTTCAACCTGGGGTGTTACATTTTCTCCCAAGGCCAAGCAAGTGGGCGCCACACTCCCAGCCATACACCTGAGTCCAGGGGGTGCCACATCTCCATCCAGCAGGCTTTGGTCCCCACACCACAGATAGCAGCTCCCCTCTTTCATGCGCCAATTGAAAAGAAATCCACCAGGGGTCCACAAATCAAGGGGGTGGCCCAAGACTTCCCAAAAGAACCAAACTATAAAAGGGAAGAAATTCTCTTGGAGAGGAATTCAAGGAGGCGCCCATTACCTGCCAGAAATACTCAAAACAAAGTTAGAAGGAGCCATAACTTGGGGAGAAAGAAAAGGAGGTATCCAAAAAGGGTTGAGCCATGGAAGGAAGGAGATTTCTCTTGAAAAGCAAGGTTAGGAGGCGCCCTAATCATTCCAACTAAAGCCAGATATAAAAGGCAACAAATTTTCTCTTGGAGGGCAAGGTTAAGAGGCACCCAAACACTTCCAGATAAGGCCAAGCATAGAAGGAAAAAAATATTTTCTTGGAGGTCAAGATAAGGAGGCGCCACCCACTTTCCTTTTTGAAGCTTCAATCAACTTTGGAATTAATTGGCCGGCCATATGAGTAGGGATTGATATCCTATTTTGAAGATCCCCTCCTTTAGTCCCACATGGGAAGATGTAAAACCCTACTCTCTTGTAATGGCCTATAAATTAAACCCCCATGTAAGTTTGAAAAGAATCAGATGAATGAAATCAATTTCTTTGTGAGCAACTTTGTGTTTCTCTCTTCTGCACTTGTATTCAAGTGTTGAGCTCCGTGAGGGAGTAAATCCGGGTTCCCTAGGAACCTTGAGGAGGTGTGAGATCTCCAACCCCAAAACCCTAGCTTAGTCCACCCATCTCTACTCCACCACCACCAAACCCTAATTTTCCATCTTCATCCCACGGCCCCTCTCTTCCACATCGAAGCCGGTCACCAGCATCCAGGTTCAGATCAACTGTTTCAACTACAGAGCCAGTTCAAAGGAGAGTCAGATCAGTATCAAGATCTCCAGAACTTCTACATCCAACAATCTTCATTTAGTCCTCAGGTCAGTGTCTTTCTTTGAGTTTCTGGTTCTTTTTTTTGTTCTTCTTCTTCCAGATCCTGAGTTCGAGAAGAAGGCCAACCTTGCCATAGGACTACAATCCGAGGATCCATTGCGAAGATATCCCATCTCCAAGGATCCTACAATCTGCTCGAGAGTGTCCTTCAATTGAAGCAACGAGAGATATCACAGTCAGGTATAAAACCTTCTCTTCTCTCTTCGTCTGTTTCTTGAAAGAGGAGTAAACCCTAGGTCTGGGGGTTTCTCAATCCCCAGCGATCCTACTTCTGAGTTACTCTGATAATCCACTCCTTTTAATTGTGCTTTCTGTCATTTCTTAGTTTCTTTCAACATTAGTTTAACTTTCCTTTGAGTCAAAGCCGACTTCTGAAAATATAAAAAAAAAGAAAAGAAAAAAAAAATAGTCTTAATTTACTTCCGCATCGCATCGTCTCTATTTTGTTCTGCATCATTTTTGGTATCAGAGCTTTCGTTCTGCATCATTTTTGGTATCAGAGCTTCCGTTCTGCATCATTTTTGGTATCAGAGCTTCTGTTCTACATCAATAAGCAAGCAAGTGAATCACAAGAAGACATGGTAAGTAAGAATCATGAAGATATATCCAAAGAATGGAAGTATGTACATTCACATCCCAAATAACTTATTATAGGAGATCCATCACAAGGTGTTAGAACTAGAGCTTCACATAGGGTTGCACATGATCTAATTGCTTTTGTATCTCATGTAGAACCACATACCATAGAAGAAGCTAAAACCGACCCAAATTGGATGTTAGCTAGGCATGTGAGTTGAACCAATTTAAGAGAAATAATGTTTGGACACTTGTAAAAAGACTAGTTGACTACCCTGTTATAGGTATCATATGGGTTTACAGAAACAAGCTAGATGAGCAAGGTAATGTAATTAGAAATAAATTTAGACTGGTAGCTCAAGGTTACAATCAAGAAGAAGGTATAGATTTTAATGAGACTTATGCACCAGTAGCTAGGTTAGAGGCTATTAGATTACTCTTGGCATATGCATGTTTCATGAACTTTAAATTATTTCAAATGGATGTAAAGAGTGCTTTTCTAAATGGTTTTCGATCCGAAAAAATTTTTGTTGAACAACCACCTGGTTTTATCGATCACACTTTTCCAAATCATGTTTTTAAGTAAAATAAAGCTTTATATGGTCTTAAACAAGCACGTAGAGCCTGGTATGATAGATTAAGCAAGTTTTTGCTTGGAAATGATTTTGTAAGAGGTAGTGTTGATACTACCTTGTTTATTCAAAAGAAAAATAATGATATTTTGGTTTTTCAAATTTATGTTGATGATATAACATTTAGATCTATTGATGAATCATTGTATCAAGACTTTGCTAAGTTAATGCAGGGAGAATTCGAAATGAGTTTAATGGGTGAGCTAAGCTACTTCCTCGGGCTTCAAATCAAACAATCAAAGAAAGGGATCCTAATCAATCAAGCCAAATATATTAAAGAAATTATCAAAAAGTTTGGCATGGAATCAAGCAAAGAAGTTGGAATACCCATGAGTCCTGCATGCAGATTAGATAAAGATGAAAATGGCACAAGTGTTGATCAAAAATTGTATAGAGGTATGAACGGATATCTACTCTATTTAATTTCCAATAGACCTGATATTCTATTTAGTGTTTGTATGTATGCACATTTTCAATCAAATCCAAAGGAATCACACATTATTGCTATTAAGAAAATTTTCAAATATCTTAAAGGCACATATAATATAGGATTATGGTATTCCAAGCATTCATCTTTGAAGTTAATTAGTTATTCTGATGCTGATTATGGTGGCTGTAAGATTGATAGAAAGAGCACCAATAGCACATGCCAATTTCTAGGTGCTAACTTGATTTCATGGCACTACCGTAAATAGAACTCTGTAGCATTGTCTATTGTTGAGGCAGAGTATATGGCTGCAGGGAGCTATTGTGCACAAGTGTTGTAGATCAAGCAACAGTAAAAAGATTATGGTGTTATCCAGTCTAAAATTTCTATCAAATGTGATAACACTAGTGCTATTAATTTATCAAAAAATTTAATTTAACACTCTAGAACAAAGCATATAGAAATTAGATATCATTTCATTAGAGATCATGTCTTAAATAATGTCATAGAATTAGAATTTGTACCAACTGAGAACCAATTAGCTGATATTTTTACCAAACCTCTTAGCCAAGATAGATTTGAAAAGATTAAAGGTGAGCTAGGTCTTTGTGATGCATATTAAAACTGTTGACCTAATTTTTCAAAAAAAAAGGGAAAAATTATCTAGAGCTTTGAAAAATCAATTTAGAGCTTTTGACTGCTTGACCTAATATTGATTTACCCTTGGAAACCAGTAGTTTGTTAGTTTGACCTTTTTCCTAAGTTTTTGCTCGAGCCGACTCAAGCAGTCCCCTGTCATGTCGAGCCGACTCAAAGGACAGGCCGAAGCTTTTTTAAATAGGGTTTTGTTAGTTTTTAAATCCATTTTCTTTTCATTTTCATTATTATACTCCAACCGTTCCCTTTCCCAAGCCTTAGAAAAACCTCTAGAACCCCTCCTAACCTTCAATCCAAGCAAGATGGGTCCCAGGAAGGTTGTTGCAAAGAGACTAAAAAAGGTTGTTTGTTCGATTGCAGAGGAACGGAGGACGAAGAGATGGCTAAATGCTCCAGCTTCACTTTCTACGAAAGAGCAGCATGAAAAGCAACAACTCGAAGCTCCGGAAGCCCCCAGATAGATTGTTCTTATGGGAAATAGATAAGAAACATCTGAAAGATTTATGGATTTCAATTTTCTTGAGCAAGAAAACCTAAGGATAGGAGATTGGCTAAATACTCAGGGTTGGAAGTCATTTTGCATGCTTGATTTGCCAACATATCCAACCCTAGTGAGATAGTTCTTTGAGAATCTATCCATAGGCACATTTCATTTGGAATCTACTGTGAATGAAAAGAGCATTGTGGTAAATGAACAAAAACTGAGCACTATTCTTCAAGTTCCCAAAGAAGGGGAAAGTTTCTTGGTGTTAAAAAAAAAATAGAGGACCTTGAGAAAAGTATTAGAAAGAAGTGATGTTTCTAGAATTGTTCATATTAGGGCAAATTTGTTATCTTTGGAGATGAGGCTTACTCATAACATTATTAGCCGAGTGTTCTTACCCAGAACAGGGAGATTTGACTGGGTAAGTGAAAGGGATTTAATGTTTATGAGATGTTTGATTAAGGGGAAGGCCCTCAACTTGCCCTACATTATGATTTCTCAAATGAGGGAAGCAGCTCGCAGGGCACAAGCATGCCTTCCCTATGATATGGTATTTACCCTCTTTTTCCAGGATGCCGAGGTTGACTTATCAGGTGAGGACAGTAGGCCTCTACTACACACTGACAGGTATAATATAAAATTTTTTAGCAGAATGGGATTTCTGAAGGTAGATGGACATTGGATTCAAAAGACCTCCATGCAGAGAGCTACACATTCTGATGAAGAGTTTGGTGAGGATGACCAGGCAGGTTAGCCACAGGGCATTGAGGCAGAGAGACTTACAGATGAGGCTGGACCCTCTAAGCTAGCACCCACTCTACCTCAGACACCTATGAGAGAGACAGATACTGATGGTTCCAGAGATGATCATATATGGCAGGTTATCTTGGATGAGATCTCTACTTTGCAGCGAGGCAGGGCAGAGACTGATGCCAAGATAGTTGCCTTGCAGATCGAGATGCGAGATGGTTTTCAGTAGATCTTGACACATCTTCAGTAAAGCAGTACAGCTGGCCCATCAGCACGTCCTCCACCTCCAACAGGACCAGATGATGATGCTGACATTGCAGAGGGAGAGACTGAGCATTCCACTGGCACACCTATTGCAGATACTCTTATAGTTGGGGATGGTACTGGCGCACAGGTCAGTGAGGGACAGAGCACTGGTGTATCTGACACTCCAGTGACTCAGATTCTTTCGAGCACTAGCACTTTAGTCTTGTCTGATCCTCCTTCTGTGTGGCCAACTTCCATCCAAATCTCTTCAGAACCACCTTCCAAGTCTAAACCTAGAGTTCCTAAACCCATTGCTTCTATTAGGACTAGACTGAGGGACCTTAGGCCTAGGTTTCCTAAATTCAAACCTTAACCAGGCATTTTAGAAGTTGGCTCTTCTTCTAGTGAAGATGTGTCTAGTGCTTCTTTCTGAGCCTTAGGTCTTTATTTTTCTGCATTTTTCTCTTATGTTCGTGATACTATTTTGTTGTGCTTAGAACTTTTGTACTGTATCATATCTTGTACTGACTCTTTATATATATATGTGTGTGTGTTTTGTTTTGATTGATATATATGAATGAATGATTGTAAATGGATGTTTTCACTAAATGGTATATATCTTGTTGATGACAAAAAGGGGGAGAAGTGCATGAAAATGAGAAATGAGCAATGAGCAATGATACATGATACATTATATGAAAAAGGGGGAGCCATTATTGAAATTTCTATTATATGAGATTTCTATTATATGAGAAAGGGGGAGCAATTATTGCAATTACTGAAATTTCTTTCAAATTTAAAGTGAAAAGTTCTTCGAATTAAGTTGAAAATTAGTATATTGGTGACTTGTACATAATCTGATACTTGCTTACATGGATAGTATAGTAACCTTATTGACCTGATACATGTTGATACATTGTTTTGATACTAATTCATCTCAACATTTTGATACTTCATTTGTTCTGATACATACTCCTTGAATACGCACTAATACATGTGAATATTGATACATAGTATGTCATTATATGTAATTGTAAAGTGTTCTGAAGCTTTTCATGTACAGTGTTTTGTCGTTATCAAAAAGAGGAAGATTGTTGACCCGTGGAATGATTTTGATGACTATAAAACATTGGAGCATGCATGTATTACTAATTCTTTCAATTTCTCAAGAAGTTTTTGCAAGAAGTGTTTATCAGTATATTATTTGATTTTCTATTCAGTTAAAGTGTATTTCAGTTTTAAATGAACCTATGTACATCTCAAGTTGAAAAGCCCAAATTTTATCTTTGTAATCTTGTAAAAAGGGCTAAAAATTAGTAAAAAGTGAGAATAAATAGGTTGGACATCTGTAGTAAGTTTTTTGAAGTGATTGGAAGACTTGCTCTTGTTGAAAATTTGGTTTGAAGAAGTTCTACTGGAGCCGACTCACAGACCTCGAGCCGACTCATGATCTGGCATGGCACGGAGAGTCTCAATATTTTAGAAGTTTGAGCCGACTCGAGGATAATGAGCTGACTCGCACAGAGTTTGCATTTCTCAGGTTTCAGAAACTCAAAGCCACGAGCTGACTCGACCTAGAAGAGCTGACTCGACTAGAGTTTATGTTTATCCTGACGAGACTTCGAGCTGACTCAACCCAGAAGAGCCGACTCATCCAGGGTTTGTTTTCAGCCTGTCTACGACTTCAAGCTGACTCAAGGTTCCCAAGCCGACTCGAGTGACGGGTTCTGGCATTCTAATAGCTAGTTGCTGAATCAATCTTTTGGATTTCAAAAACCCTCCAACGGCTCTATTTCGGTTCCCTATGCCCTACAATGGCTAGTTTTGATTGAAGACTATAAAAAGGATTATTTATGATGGATTAAACATATGGGTATTGATCATTCAAGAGCATTCAAGTAAATTTCAAGTATTTTCTCCAACCTACTTCAAGTGAGCATTCAAGAAAGGATTCAAAGCTTCTCCAACTAATCTTCATTCATTGAATCCAACTTTTGAGGAAGTCAAGAAGCAGCTTTAAGAGCATTCAAGAGCATCTAAAGCAAGGCTTCAAGTTGATCTTCATCGGCAACTACCAAATAAATTGGGTTTGTTGTAAAGTTGCTATTTTCATTTGATATATCTTGTTTGTCTCTCCAAGAGCAGCAAGGGGCTGTGTTTTGTGAGTGTTAAAGGTTTTTAGATGAGCCTATTAAAACCTAAGCTTGGGTTTCTTTGGTGAGCTCAGTTATAAAAACTAAAGGGAGTTGGGTTCTTGGTAAACCTGTTGTAAAACCAATTGTGGGTTTCTTTGGTGAGCATGATTTAGAAACCAAAGTATAGAGGTTTGGATTGTGAGCCTGTTAAAATAATTCGACTGTATTTCAGTGGGGGATATAGTACAAATCCCAAGTGGTGCTTGGATAGTGGACGTAGGAACGAGTTGCTCTGAACCACTCAAAATTCCATGTGTTTGTGATTGTGCTTAATTGTCTTCTTTGAGTTTATTTACTTGCTTCCTCATTGCATAAGTTTTTACAACACCTACACTAAGAGATTTTCAAAGTGCACATATTTGCAAGAAAGTTTTAAATCCCAATTCATGCCCCTCTTGGGAAGCCACCTGGGCAACACAGCCGAGGTCATGCTCATTGGGTGAGTCCCTCGTCTAAGGCTAGCTCCCAGTCGGGGTCATGCTCATGCTGCCAAAGTGAGCCCTCCTACTGAGGTCAACTCCTAGTCGGGGCCGTGCTCATTGGGTGAGCCCCCCGTCTCAGGCCAGCTCCCGATCAGGATCATGCTCATGCTACCAAGACGAGCCCTTATGTCGAGGTCAGCTCCCAGCCAAGGTCGTGCTCATTGGGCGAGCCCCCCATCTGAGGCCAGCTCCTGCCGGAGTCATGCTCATGCTGCCAAGGAGAGCCCTCTTATCGAGGTCAGCTCCTAATCAGGGCCATGCTCATTAGGCGAGCCCCCCATTTGAGGCCAGCTCCTGACCGGGGTCGCACTCATGCTGCCAAGGTGAGCCTTCCTACCGAGGTCAGCTTCCAGCTGAGGCCGTGCTTATTGGGCGAGCCACCCGTTTGAGGCCAGCTCTCAGTCGAGGTCGCACTCATGCTGCCAAGGTGAGTCCTCCTGTCAAGTTCAGCTCCCAATCGAGGCTATGCTTATTGGAAGAGCACCCCGTCTGAGGCCAGCTCCCGATCGGGGTCATGCTCATGCTGCCAAGGTAAGGCTCCCAAAGTGGTACCCTTTCCTACCTCGCAAAGGACATAATTCTTGCCAATAGCAAAGGAGGGTAATATCAACAAGAATTCAAACCATAGCAAAGTGGGGGTCCCCATCCGCTTGCAACCTCTGGGAAGTGGTGCACGCCCCACCATTAATTCAAGATCTGCAACATGCCACCCACATGCTCTACGCAAAGTGTGCTCCTTCAGGGCCTTCAAGCCCCGGATCCTAAAGCATACCACCACGTTGATGATCGTGTGACTGGGAGCCTTAATCCTCGTGATATGAAACCTGAACCTCCTCCCAAAGAAGTACTCCTTTAAGGCCACAGGCCCTACAATGCTCTGACGGTCCATCCACGAATAGAAATTTCACATCGTGGCTCGAGGCTCAATGACATGGCACCTACCCCTCCCACGAGGAACCATGCTACATAGGGGACATGGGAGAAGAGGACATCTGAATGAATCCCCAGACTAGGTCGGGACCATGATTCTCATATAAAAGCAAAAGAAAGGCAATCGATAAGGGAGGAGAGAGAGAGAGCAAGTAGGCAAAGGACCCCTGGCAGATCCTTCCAAGCTCTCTGATCACACCGCTACTCAACTTTTACATCTCATTTTTCATCTCATCTCCACTGCACATCCTCTACGTGAGGAGACCACCAACTCCTTGCCAAAGAGGTTCTGTTTTCCTAGATCATCTCACTGACTTGACCATTGAAGTGTCCCTACCATAATCCCCAGCCTGGGTCTCCTCTATTTTGTAGGGCAGCCACCCGAGGAGCGCACCTGAGCGATGAACCGAGCACCCACTGGAGGGTTCCCATGGTGGTGACCATCTTGGACTAGATGACTATGGAAGATGCCATCCAAGAGAGTCCACCAGACGGTGCCACACAAGAGCTGAAGGCCACGAAGGACCATCGGTGGGAAGGCCATCACCCGATGCCATGCAAGAGCTACAGGCCACGATGATCCAAGCGACAACAATAGATTTTCTCAAAGTGTGGAGATGCCTAGACAAGGTTGATATCCCTAAACTTAAAAAAGAAAAAATTAAGATCTAAGACTATAAATGCTGTATTTATAGGCTATACCCGAAATAGCAATTATTGACTCCTGACTTGATTTTGATGAATAACAAAATACTTAAGTATATTTAAGTACTAACTATATGTTTAAAGTATGTTTATCAGAACAAGGTACTCATCAAAGTTGTAATGTGCTAAAGAGATCAAATTGATTGTCATCTTGTTGAAGAAGTTACTTGTGTTGAGGAATTTCAAGTTATATGGACCTTGGCACATAAGAATGAGTTTGAAGGACTCAGATTTTGAATTTGAATAAGTTTCAGCAAAGTTTTAGCCAAGTATCGACTCATGAAGATCAAGTGTAGACTCAAGGTATTGAGTCACAGAATCTTGAGCTAATATGTAGAAAATATTTTAGCCGGCACATTGAAGTGTCGACTCATGAAAACCAAGTATTGACTCAAGTGTTGACCATGCTTAGCCAAGTGTCGACTCATGGCCTGAGACCAAAAATATTACAAAACTTGTTGATTTCAAGTTTTTGCTCAAGTGTCGACTCATGAAGATGAAGTGTCGACTCAAGTGTCGACTTACCAAAAGAAGTGTTGACACACCAGAGCACTCCAGAGAGATTTAGAAAATATTTTTTGATCTAGTATCGACTCAAGTGTCAACTCATGAGTTGACTTATGGCTTGAAGTGTCGATACCTACAGGTCTAAATAAACAATAATTGCTAGTTTTTTTGAAGCACAGAATTGCTCCTTTTATGTCTAATGGCTACTTTCTCCTCTCCAATGATCATAAATGATCATTTAAGGTTTATAAAGGTATTTAAAGTCCATAAAACATATAAAGAAAGCAATTAATGAAGAACTAATTGCAAACATCAAAAGCATTTATTACTTTTGAGTGAGGTGTAGCCTTCAAGAATTTAAGAGCATTCAAGTCTAATTCATTCAAGCATTGATTAAGGCTTCAACAACTTGAAGACATGCTTCTTAACAACAATCACAAGCTTTATTGAGTTTATTTTGCTTTTTGAGAAAGCTTATTGTATATTTCATTGTACTTGAATTATTTTGTTGTTCCTAGTTTCAAGTGGATTGAAACTAGTGCTTAGGTTGTTGGTGAGCCTTATTTAAAAACTAACTAGGTTATTTGTGAGCCATGTTTAAAAACTAACTAGATTATTAGTGAGCCTTGTTTGAAAACCAACTAGATTTTTGGTTAGCCTTGTGAAAACCAAGAGGTTTTAATTAGTGAGCCCGAGAAAACTAATCTACTGTAATCAAGATTGGACTATAGTGAAATACCCAAGTGAACCTTGGGGAGTGGATGTTAGTGCTTAGAGTGCACTGAACCACTATAAATTCTTATGTTTGTGGTTGCTTATCTTTCTCTTCTTGTATTTACTTCATTACTTCTGCTGCATTCTTTTGTTGAGTACACAAATACTTTGCAAACACACTAGCACTTGTCTTTAATCCTTGCAAAAAAATTTAAAACCCAATTTACCATTTCCTCTTGGGTTGCTTTAGCTGGGCAACAAGTGGTATTAGAGCCTTGTACTCAGCTTATAGGTCTAACTACCTTGAGTTAAAGATCTATGGCAGCCCCAATAGGAACTAGTGTTGTTGAGGGTCAAGTCTCAAATAGACTACCATTTTTCAATGGTACTAATTATATATATTGGAAAACTCGCATGTGTATTTATATGCACTCTATTGATTATAATCTTTGAAAAGTTGTAGTTAAAGGTCCACATGTTTTTTCACTTTTGGTTAATAGCATTTTCATTCCTAAGCTTGAAGAAGATTGGGATGAAAATGATATTAAACAAATTGAGCTTAATGTTAAAGCAATGAACTTGCTTTATTATGCATTGGATCCTAGTGAATTCAATAGGATTTCCATATGTACATTTACGAAGAAAATTTGGAACATACTTGAGATTACACATGATGGTACCCATCAAGTGAAGAACACCAAA
Source organism: Areca catechu (assembly GCA_021397845.1). Taxonomy (NCBI): domain Eukaryota; kingdom Viridiplantae; phylum Streptophyta; class Magnoliopsida; order Arecales; family Arecaceae; genus Areca; species Areca catechu. The sequence continues at coordinate 147,488,897 of CM038039.1, read as the reverse complement.
GTGAATATGCTCATTCATACATATAAAATATTTAGAATAGAGCATCATGAATCCATAACTGATATGTATACAAGATTTACTAACATTGTAAATAGTATGAAAAGTCTTGGCAAAGTTATATCTAATGCTGATCTTGTTAATAAAATTCTCAGGTCTTTGCCATCTTCTTGGGATCCAAAAGTGATGGCCATTTAAGAAGTAAAAGATGTTGAAACCCTACCTTTGGAGCAACTCATCGGTTCACTTATGACTTATGAGTTGAACTTAAAGCAAAAGGCAATGGATGCAGACAAAAAGAAGAAAATAATTGCCCTCAAATCCACTACACCAAATGAGCCTTCAAGTGAAAAGTTAGAAGAAGGTGAAGATAAAGATAAGGAGGCTCTAGTGGCTAGGAAGTTTAGGAGATTCATGAGGAAAAAGAAATACTCATACAAAAAGAAGCCACTTAAAGGAGAGCCTAGTAAGGACAAGGGCAAGGACAAAGAAAAAGATAAGGAGAAGGAAAATGACCAACCTATCTACTTTGAATGCAAGAAGCCCGGTCACTACAAGGTTGATTATCCTCTCCTCAAGAAGCTTAAAAGGAAGTTTAAAAAGAAGGCAATGATGGCTACTTGGAGCGACAGTGAAGACTCTAGTTTAGAGGAAGAACAACAAGAAGTTGCTAATCTCTGCCTCATGGTAATTGAAAATGAGGTGTGTCTTGCAACCAAGAAAAAAATAAAAATGTGGTACCTTTATAGTGGTTGCTCAAGATACATGATGGGAGATATGAAGTAATTCACCTCTCTTGAAGCTTTGAATGGAGGGAATGTAACTTTTGGAGACAATGGTAAAGACAAAATCATTAGTATCGATAAAGTTTACATTTCTCCATTCACTTTTATTGATAATGTATTGTTAGTAGAAGGATTAAAATATAATTTACTTAGCATTAATCATTTTTGTGATAAAGGTTTTAAAGTAGTTCTTGAATTATCTCTTTGCATGGTATCTAGTCTTGATGATAATAGATTGAAATTCATTGGAAATAGTCATGGCAACATCTACCTAGTTGATCTTGATAATTTATCTATACAAGATGGTGAATGCCTAGTTGCACTGAATACCACAATTAATGAGACTAGTTGGTTATGGCATCATAGATTAGGTCAAGCAAGCATGCATTTACTTTTCAAATTATGCAAAAAGGATTTAGTAAAAGGCTTGCCTAAGCTTAGATTTGAAAAAGATAAAATTTATGATGCATGCCAATTTGGAAAGCAAACAAGAACCTCTTTTAAATTAAAAGAAATTGTTTCAACTTCTAGGCCCCTGGAACTACTTCATATGGATCTCTTTGGACCAACTAGGACCACAAGTCTAGGAGGCAAGAGATATGGATTAGTTATAGAGGATAATTTCTCTCGTTTTACTTGTGTTTTATTCTTAGCACATAAAGATAAATCTTTTTTTGCTTTCATAAAGTTTTATAGAAAGGTTTTAAATGAAAAAGGTACTTCTATCATTTGTATTTGAAATAATCATGGAACTAAATTTGAAAATCAAGATTTCGAAGAGTTTTGCAATGAAAAAGGTATTGAACATAATTTTTCTACACCTAGGACACCTCAAAAAAATGGGATGGTAGAAAGAAAAAATAAAATTTTAGAAGAAATGGTACATACCATACTTTATGAAAATGACCTTCCCAGATATTTTTGGACTGAAGCTATTAATACTGCATGTTATATTTTAAACCAAGTTTTAATCTGACCAATTTTAAAGAAAACACCATATGAGCTTTGAAAAGAAAGAAAACCTATCTTAAAATATTTTCATGTATTTGGTTGCCGATGTTTTATATTGAACAACGACAAGAATAATTTAAGCAAATTTGATGCCAAGTCAGATGAAGGTATCTTCTTAGGATACTCCACATCTAGCAAGGCATACAGGGTTTTTAATAAAAGAACACTTGTAGTAGAAGAGTCTATGCATGTTGTGTTTGAAGAGTCTACTAACAAGCCCTCTAGAAAAGAGAATATTTTTGATGTTACTGCGGGTATTCAAGGACTCAAGAAGTTGACTCTAAATGATGATCCTTCTAAAGAAAGTGAAGAAAATCAAAACAAGGAGAATGAAGAAGAAGCCACAAGACCTTCACCGGAGTACAAGGACCTACCTAGTGAATGGAGGTATGCTCATGGACACCCTAAGGAACTAATCTTAGGTGATCCATCAAAAGGGATAAGAACTAGATCTTCTATTAGAAATGAATATGATTATATTACTTTTGTATCACAACTAGAACCTAAATGTATTGAAGAAGTTGAAAAAGATCCAAATTGGATGATTGCTATGCAAGAGAAATTAAATCAATTTAAAAGAAATAAGGTTTGGACATTAATAAAAAGACCATCTAATGCTTCCATAATTGGTTCTAAATGGGTATACAAAAATAAATTGGATGAAAATGGAATAGTAACTAGAAATAAGGCTAGGTTAGTTGTCAAAGGCTACAATCTGGAGGAAGGGATTGATTTTGATGAAACTTTTGCTCCTGTTGCTAGACTTGAAGTAATTAGATTATTGTTAGCATTTGCATATTTTATGGATTTTAAATTATTTCAAATAGATGTTAAAAGTGCATTTTTGAATGGATATAATGTTGAAGAAATATATATAGAACAACCACCTGGTTTTGAAAATCATGCACATCCTGACTATGTTTGTAAATTATATAAAGCATTTTATGGTTTAAAACAGGCCCCTCGTGCATGGTATGAAAGATTAAGTAAATTTGAAATTGATAATGGATTTACTAGGAGTCATGTAGATACTACCTTATTTTTAAAGAAAAAAGCTGATGATCTCTTAGTAGTACAAATCTATGTCGATGATATTATATTTGGTGCCACTAATGAATCTCTTCGTCAAGAATTTGCAAAGCTTATGTAGGGTGAGTTTGAGATGAGCATGATGGGAGAATTGAGCTACTTTCTCGGACTCTAGATTAAATAAACTCAATTTTTTTTTTGAGTAAGGCTTCAATTTTTTATTTTTTTGTGCTCCCTCTGCTCGAGCCGACTCGAGCATAAGTCATAATGGTCGAGCTGGCTCGGATGTTGGGCCGACTCTTTCTTAAGTCGAGCCGTAGGATTTTTTTTTTTTTTTCATTTGATTTCTTTCTTCGGCTCCTCATCCCTTCCCTCCAAAACATCTTTTCCAAAAAACCCTTCCCCTCCAAATCCCTCGGATCACTGTGTCTTTACGGGAATGGCTCCATGAAAAGCTGTTGGGAAGAGACCTCGTTGGGAAACTGAGCAAGCAATGCAAGAAAGGCGCTCCAAGTTCCGAGAAGAAAGCTCCTCATGGATTCCGGATCAACCTGTTGAAGAACCGAGCTCCCCTTCTCCTCAATGGCAAATGTCCTTGGGAATGAGACCCATCACGACAGGGAGGAAAATTCTATTTGAATTTCTCAAAGAAATAGGGCTGAATGTTGGATATTTGATTGAAAACAAAGGTTGGTCTCATATGTGTTCCTTGAATATTCTTATTTATTTGAGCTTGATCAGGGTATTTTATGAAAATTTGAGACTTGGAGAGCAGCATATTGAATCAGTTGTAAAAGAAAAAAGGATTATAATTTTTGAAGAAAGTCTTGGCAACATGTTGGAAATGCCCTTTGAAGGGATTGGATACTTAGTCTTAAAAGACAGGGCAAAAGCACTTCAAACAGTTTTGGAACAGGAAGAAGTGAATGAAAGTGGCATTCTAAAAGCTAGCTCCTTGTCACTGGAAATGTAACTCCTTCACAGCTTCATAGGTCGAATTTTCCTACCTAGAACGGGATGATTTGATTGGGTAAGTGAGAGGGACTTATGCTTTATGGAGCTTTTAATTCATGGAGACAAGATTAATCTTCTTGCAATAATGTTATCTCAAATGAAGGAAGCAATCAGAAAAGTAAAAGCTTGTATGCCATATGGAATGATTTTGATATTGTTCTTCCAAGCTGCACATGTAGTTTTATTTGGAGAAGATAGCAGATCACTTCTTCATACTGATACATATGCAGCTAAAACTCTACAAAGAATGGGATATCTACTTTTTGAAAGGCACCTGGAGGAAGAAATCTGATGCTCCAGCTGATATTGAAGAAAAAGAAGATGAAGGTGAGATGCAGGCTGATGAGGACACCTCAATTCCTATTCCTGAGCGATAGCCATAGCCAGACTCACCTATTCAACCATCCTTTGATGCCCCTTTACCTGACTTTGCTCCTACTGATTCTCTTGCACCTACTACTGTTCATCATGTTGACATCTCAGAACAGCTCAGTAAGTTTTCAGAAAATTTCTTAAGTTCTTTTGGGTCTATGACAAATGATCTTAAATCTAAAGTGGACCAAGGACTTAATGAATTTATAGATGAACTAAATCAAGCAAAAATGAGAATGGGAGTTATTTAGAAAAAATTGGAAAGAGAAAACAATTATACTGAAGACTTGGGCATACTAAGAGAAGAACTTGAAAGGCTGAGAGGTTCAGCAAAGGCATATGCAAATGTTCAAGCTTCATAAATACTTTCACTGTAAAAGGAAGTTGGAGAGATCAAGGCCACATTGCAAAAGTTAACTAATTCCAAGAATACAAAGAAGGTGGAAAGTGAGTTGAAGACCATCAACAATTTCCTGTGGAAGTTAAAGACTATGGTTGAAGAGCTTCAGGCAGCTTATGGTTGAAGAGCTTCAGGCAGCTCATTGTGCACCTACTACAAGACCTCTTGATCCAACTCCCATTTCTTCTATTCCACCTAGAAGACCTACTCCCCACATGCAAACTACTTCTAGGAAACCTAGAAAAGCTAAGGAAAAGTCTACTATTGTTACCTCTTCTGATTCTAGTGATAGTGACTAGAATCTTTCTTTTTTTTGATATCATCTTTTTGTACTAAACTTTGATGATGCAATGAATATCTTAATTGTGGATACTTGTGCACTAGAATTGTTATTTCTACTTTGATTGATTCTGTTTTTTTTTTAATATCTTCACAATTTTGAGAAAGTGAAATTATCTCAAACAAATATTAAAAACTTTCACAATCTATTTCAAAATTGAGCTTTACTACCTTCACCTTTTTGAATTATGACAAAAAGGGAGAGAAATTTATGTACTTGCATGAAAAGGATAAAATCTATATGCTTATGGTCTGATATATGAAACTATAATACATGAAACATAATATGCTCTGATACATGAAACTCTGATACTTGAAACTCTGATACATGAACATCTATTTTCTCTTGAAAATCTTCGGATATATGCTCAGATACACAAAATTTTCTCATGCTCTGATACATGAAAATTTTCTTAGTATATATGCTCTGATACATAAAGTTTTCTTAGCTCTGATACATAAAGGTTTTCTTAGAAACCTTGATACATGAGCTCTGAAACATGAAACTTTCTTGAAAGACTTGTTGAATACATTGTCTTGCATGGAAAGTTTGTTAAAGCATGGAGTATCTTATTGAGGGGGAGGTTAATTCTCACTACTCTGATTCTTTATCTCTCTCGTTACCACTAACGTGCTCTAATTTTCCTTCCATGGTCTGATATTATTGATAGTTGAGCATGTCATAAAATTGTATTGTTCAAAATTAGAATCAATTCTTTCTATACTTGTTTATACCTTCTTACAAATATAATTATACAAGTAAATGTAAAGTTTTATCTTATCTTTTCATGCCCGATGTTTTGTCATCATCAGAAAGGGGGAGATTGTTGACCCCTTGAGTGATTTTGATGATAACAAAATATTGGAGCATGCACATATATTACTAACTACACTCAAGTGTTTCACAAGTTTTGTAGGATGATTCTTATTGATTATCAATTGCTCCTACTTTATTCTATTGAGTGTGTTAAGTAATATTGTATGAGTGTTATGTAAAGAAGAACCCCTTGAAAAATCTTTTAAAATCATGAAGCTGGGTTACTTCTACGAGTGTTGTGCTCTAGACTCAATTTGAGTTGGTTTGTATCAAATGTTTGAGAGTTTGGTTGAGAGTGTTATTAAGTCTGATTATAAAATTCCTGAAGAACTCACTTGAGCCGACCCAACCAGAAGAAGAGCCAACTCTATCTCGTGGCACGTACTAAGGATTCTAGCACACAGCATTCCGAGCTGACTCGAGGGAATCTAAGCCGACTCGAATAAATCCAAGCCGACTCGAGTATATCTGAGTCAACTCATCCAGAGTCCAGTTATAAATATTTTATGAGAACAAGCCAGGCGAGTCGTCCCCAACAAGAATGAGCCGACTCTGCTAGAACAAATTTTGAAGACCTGTGAAAGCGAGACGACCCAAACTACAATGAGCCGACTCCTCCAGAGTGAATAATTCTAATTCTGAAATTTCGAGTCGACCCAAGTTGAAGCGAGCCGACTCCTCAAGTTCAATGATTTCAATGATGGAAGTTCGAGCCAACCCGAATGGACATGAGCCGACTCATCCAGAGTGAGGTTTCTGCACCTTGAGACAAAGAGCTGACCCAACTGAAGAAGTGGCGACTTGACCATACGACTCGAATAATCCGAGTCGACTCGAAGAAATCGAGCCGACTTGAGTATCGATTTTAGGTACATAATGGCTAGTTCTAGATTTCTTTTTTGAATGCAAAAAGGTGCTCCAACGGCTAGTTTTTGAATCCCAACTAACTGCAATAGCTATATCCTTCAGAAACAAGTACAAGAGACCATATAAAGGGATTCAAAAGCAGTGACTAAACATAGGATGCTTAATTGAATACAAAAAAGTTTTCTTTGTGAGCATAAGTGAGCATTCAAGACAGTCTTCATTCTTCACCAACTCCCATATGAAGATTGAAGCATTCATTGAAGAAAGAAAGGAAGCCTCTCAAGTGCATTAAAGAAAAGTTAAAGAAGGCTTCATCAACGCAACAGCGGCAACTATCCGACAATGAGAGTTTATCATTTATTGATGCAATTACTTTCAACTTCTTTGTGAGTTGTTTGGATTATTGGTGAGCTCGATTTAAAACCAAATAGGTTCTTGGTGATCCTGTGTCAAAACCAAGTGTTAGGTTTCTTTGGTGCTCCCATTTTAAAACCAAAGGGATTTGGGTTCTAAGTGATCATGTTTAAAACCTAGTGTAGGTTTGGATTGTGAGCCTGTAAAACAATCATATTATATTCGAGTGTGAATATAGTAAAAATCTCAAGTGGTATCTTGGATAGTAGACATACAAGCGGGGTTGCTCTGAACCACTATAATCTTTGGTGTTTGTATTGCTGCTTTTCTCTTTCCTTTTAGCTTGTGCTTTACATTCATAATCACAGCACCTTTCACTAAGAGAAGTTAACTCTAAAAGCACATATCTGTAGCAGTAATTATTTTTGTTTTTTAATTCCCAATTCACCCCCCTCTTGGGTAGCCACCTGGGCAACAATATAGAAATTAGACATCATTTTATTAGAGACCATGTTCAAAACAATGATATTATGATTGAATTTGTTTGTACTAAAATATAATTAGCTGATATACTGACCAAGCCACTTCATGAAGATAGGTTGAGTATGATTAGAAGAGAATTATGGGTCATTAATTCTTTTGATTAGACCTCAATCTTTTCTAATAACCTTTGAAATTCTCTTTGAAAATTTCTTGACCAAATGCTCTTGAAACTCAAGATCAATCTTTATTAGCTTCTAAATCAGTTTTTCTAATCTTATTTATGATTTTTTCCTATTTTTCCTGATTTTTTTGAAGTGTCGACACTTGGAAGTGTTGACACCTCGAAATTTCGATACTTGGACTAGCCCGTAAGTCGACACTTGACCGGCATGAACTGATGAATAAATAAGAAAAATGTGTTGGAAATTGTGTCCCAAAACAAATCGCCTAGGCTATAGGTGGTTGATTTGAGTATTGTACTCTTTGTATGAATAATAAATTTTATTTTGGCAGCTCATCACATTCTGACTTTTCCCTGTAATGAACTCTTTTTCATGTGATGAAGTCCTTAGGACTATATTGACTTCGATATAGAGAGGATATATCGAGTGGTCCTTAAACCAGGTTCACAACCAAAGGATACATTGTACTGGACGGCAATGTATCAAGTGTAGGTTGTTGTGGTTCATATCGTTTGGTTGTCCTCTTGACCAAAGGAGTGTGGTGATACTTATGTGATCTATAAGTGGGATATATGATATCTCATTGAACGTGACTCCATGTAGCCCCTTTCTGTCAAAGGGATACTCACGATTAGATATGGGTATATGTGTCCCTCCGACCTGAGGTCATCATAGTAGCTTGCAAGCAACTCCCTGTGCTTTGGTGTCGGACTACCTAGATTTCTAATCTGGTGATGGAAGGTTTCTGGGTACAGGAAAGTACTTATGGAGCAATGGTGGACCAAGATGAAATTGACCTGTCCAAATAGTTTGGATTGAATGTATCGTAGTGTCTCAATTTAGCAAATCCTCGACCGGGATAGTCTTAGTAAGGAGTCACTGGACTTGTGAGATTGAGACATGTTGTGGATTGACTCAGCTAGGGTTGGTAGTCTAACCCTATGTCATCCTGAACATTGGAGGTCAAAGGGATGAATTATACGGTAACTATATGCCAGAGGTTCGATTGATTGCTCTCACATCTTCGACCTATCCGGACGCCGGGATCCATTGCTAGATGGTATCTTCTGCTAGTACTAGAATTATTCCAGTGCTACTGCCTAGGTTCGAACATATGAGGTCATATACCATAGAGGATCTCTCCCTAATCCAGGTACCAATTTATGATTAGGAATCATTTCGGTAATGGTTTGATTGAGCATTCTTTGGATTGACCCGATTTTGGGTCGATCAGTTTTTGTTCGGGTCCACCAGGAATTGTTTCTGGGTGACTGGGACTTGACCAAGCCTTTTATTAATTAGATTTTGATCTAATTATTTTGTGAACCAGTTTAGAACTGGTTTGGGAATTTTTGAACCGGTTGTGAACCGACTTTGGACCAATCCCCACGGTAAAAAGGCTTGGACGAACAGGGGCGTCTCTTCCTCTCCTCCTTCCACTCAGTTTTGGCAGAAATAAACCACCAATTGATGGCTCTTAACTACTTCATTTATAACGAATTTGATTCGTTCTCCACCCATGCGGCCCATCAAATTCCCAGCTCGTCTTCTTAGCTTCCCAAATCACCATTTTCAATGTTTCTTGCTGGTTATAAAAATTTCAGGGTGGTGAAATAGAGAAGGCTGAAAAATGTTGATTGGTTTTCTTCCATAGAGAGCTTTAAACATCTTTTCAACCAGAGATTTTTAGCGTGGGTTTAGTTGAGAGATTGGGAGAGAATAAAATCATTGATTCCCTATTTTAGAGGTGCTCAATCAGTGAGAAGAAAATCTATTTTGGAGAAAACATTTTGTAGAACAGGGCGTTCTATTTTTCCCTTCCTCCCTTCACCGTTTCAAGTGGTTTCCGGCGACTAGCATCGTGCGAGAATCATATCAGAGGAGGCCCAGGCATGTCCCCCCTCTAGAGGGTGTTCTCTTGAGCACCTGGGAGCTTTCAGTTCCTCCTTGCTACTGGTTTGGTATACTCTGTTTTTGGTTGCAGATTTTCTATTACTGCACTTAGAAGAGAGGAAGAGTTCCAAACGTTTGATGATCGATGCTATTAGCTCTCCTTTGAAGCAAGTCTTCCATCAAGCATCCACCTTGCTGTTGTAGCAAGAAGAGAGAACAAGAGATTGCCATCTTTGGTTTGGGTTTTGCTACTGTTGAAAGAAGAACAAAACAACATTTCAAAAGGGAGCCGGAAGAAGAAGACTGGAATAAAGTTATTCTAGATATCCCAGCTATTCCAGCATTATCCCTGCTTTATTCCAAGAAGGAATAAGGTAAGATTTATGGTTTTAATTTTCATGCATGCCTAGATCTAGCTTTATAAAATTGTTTATAAATATTGCATGCCCTTTTTCATGCCTTCTTTTGCCTAGCACATGCATCTTGAATATGTTAGATCCTGTGCGAAGTTGGTTTTTCTGCTGTTATTTTAAAAATATTTTAAAATACATACCTGCTCCCTGTGCTGTTAAATACTTAGTGTAGGCACTCGCAACTGTGTTTCCTTTCAGTGGTATCAGAGCACCGGGTTCAGGAGTAACATATATTGATTGCATGTATAATAGATTAAAATGTTTAATATTTTGTTATGTATCTGTTTACTAATCATAAGGTATGATTAGGGAGTACTTTTAGGAACCTAGTTGAGACCTTCACCATGACCGTGTGTCTTTGGCACGATGCGATTTTTCTGTGTTGGCCTCTTCAGATGGATCCTTTAAAAAAATCAAAAGAATTAAAATTAGTTTAATTCGGATACATTTTTGGCATGTAATATTTATAAAGGAATATAACTAGATATGATGCATGATTTGATATGTAAAAGGAGTTTGACATGTTTTAATTAAAATTATTTTTATTAAATTATTGGATTATAATCAAACAATTTTGAATTGTATGATTAAATTAAATGACAAATTATCTTAGGGTTTATGAAACCTAATGTCATTTAAATAAGCTAGTTGGGTTAATTTAGGTTAGACCTATGTTTAGTTGAATTGGATAATAAGAAGACTAATCAAAAGTTGATTAAGGTTCTTCTTTTAGACCTATCTAATAGTTAGATAAGTTAGTCCATTCATCTAAAATGGATCTAATTAGTGGCTCCATGGAAGCCCGAGTCTTTAGGCTAATTTGATCGAGTCTGGTAAACCGATTGGTGTCGAGGTAGGTTTGGCATTTGTGATCATGGTTGCATGAGGCTACCTCTTTCCTAACCAACTTGGTTGGTGTCTCGAAAAGATGGTTAATGATGGTTACTCACCCATGATCTCACCTACCTGGCAAGTTGTGTCGACCAGAACTAATTAGAAAAGCTCATTGACTCGAGTTAACCCGTGTCACCCAGGTTGATCAGTCTGACTGATCAGTAAGTGCCCATGGATCAATTGTTGAATTGGTGCAACCCTCCTGAAAAATGATTTGTTTAGTGGGAGGATGATTCATGTTCTTCTCTTTTTCATCTATCACAACCTAAAATCCTCTAAAATTATTAGGTCCTGAAAAAGACTAAGTCAAAGAGTTGATGGTGTCTTAGCCTCCTATTAAGTGAGTTAGTAATGTGTCCTTTAACTTGGTATTCATCAACAGTTCCGTAGAACGGGTGTGCATTCGGTTACTGGAATTGCTCTCTCATAGATGATGGTTCATTGCAACCTTCTTAACGGTGATCAGGTGAGTCGGCCATAGTCGGGTTTGGTCATTCGTTGGCTGGAAGTATTGAATTTATCATGTTAATGGTAGGACCTAACCGGGACCTGTAATAGGAGGCCCCTAGGCTGATTGGGGTGCTCTCTGGGGCAAAATAAAATACTGGAAGTTGCTTAGGGAAGCAATTGGTTGGTGAACCTACCTTTAGGTGCGTATGGGTGAGCTAGCCATAGTCAGGCTCATATGTAGTCTATTGGATTTCAGTACCTATTATGAAATAGTGATTTCACATATTGGAGTTAGAGGCTCCCAATCTGAAAAATTAGTGGGAGAGATCTTTAGACTAAAGTCCAAGTCTTTTAGTTAATTAATTAATTCATACTCTTATATGGTCTTGTTTTTCCTTTCAGATGTCTTCAAATCTTTCGCTCCGATCACTTCTCGATAACGAGAAGTTGAAGGGTCACAACTTCGATAGCTGGTATCGAAAGTTAAGGATTGTCCTGGAGCATGAGCAGATCCTTTATGTGATAACGGATCTAGCACCTGAAATCCCCTCTACTAATGCTCGGAGTTCGATCAGGGACACTTATCAGAAGTGGGTTTCTGATCAAACTACTGTCCGATGCATTATGCTAGCGGCAATGAACGACGAGTTCAGTCGCAAGTTCGAGGAGGCCCAACCAGATGAGATTCTTCAAAAGTTGAAGGAATCTTTTGGCACGCCGAATGATGTAGAACGATAAAAAGTATCTTATGCGATCTACAATGCCAAGATGCCGAATGGTGGTTCTGTCACTGATCATGTATTGTACATGATCAAGCTGATTGAAAAGTTAGGCAAGCTCGGATGTCCCTTGCATGAGCAGCTCGGCAAGGATGCGATCTTGAATTCTCTGCCCTCCTCCTATCTTGACTTTCTTGATCATTACAGAATGAACAAGCTTACAGTCAATTACCATGGTTTGATGGGATTACTGTAGACTTTCGAGAAAGACCACCAACTGAACAAGGGGGTGGTGAATTTAGTGGGAGGTTCTAGAGGTCGTCGTCCCTTTAAGAAAGGGAAGAATAAAAGAAAGAGAAAAAAGGTGTTGAATGCTCCTAGCCCGAGTCAGACCAGGAAAGTGAAAGCTGACTAGTCTAATGCATAGTGCTTCTATTGCAAGAAGCAGGGACACTGGAAGAGGAACTGTCCTCTTTACCAAGCATCCCTAGACCCGAACAGGCCAAGGAAGGGAAAATAGCAGAGTGCTGGACAAGGTGTTTATATGATAAAACCTTGTAATTTATCTATTTATGATACTGCTAACTGGGTATTGGATATCGGTAGTCCCATTCATGTTTGTAATTCATTACATGGACTATAGGTTAGCAAGAGATTCGAGGATGGGGAACAGTTCCTGAGCATCGGGAATGGAAATCGTGTTCCAGTACTGGTAGTCGGTGTTCTGAGTCTTGTCTTTGAGTCATGTACTGTCGAGTTAGTCGACTGTCATTATTGTCCTAGTTTCATTATGTGCATAATCTCTGTAGGCCTTTTGGCCAATTGTGGTTTTGAACTATCAATAAAAGGAGATATTTGCCAAGTTATTTTGAATAACTATGTGATAATGAAAGCTAAGTTAAATAATGGCATTTATGTACTGTCATGGCCTTTTAGTATAATGTACACATCTAGCAAATGCCCAAGGCCTGAAAATGTTAGTGATCTGTATCTTTGGCACTGTAGGCTAGGTCATATAAACCAGAATAGGATAAACAAGTTGAGAGGAGAAGGCCTCCTCAAGGTCAGTGATTCTGAATCACTACCTACTTGTGAATCCTGTTTACTTGGTAAAATGACCAAGTCACCTTTTACTGGAAAAGGTGAACGAGCTACAGAACTTTTGAGTCTTGTATATATTGATGTATGCGGACCCATGAAAGTTAGTGCCAGAAGTGGATACAGATATTTCATTACATTTACAAACGACCTTTCGAGGTTCGATTATGTTTTTTTGATGAGATATAAATTTGAGTCGTTTGAAATGTTCAAACGATATCATAATGAAGTTGAGAAACAAACTAAAAAAAGTATTAAAACCCTTCGATCTGATCGAGATGATGAATACCTATCTGGTGAGTTTCTGACATACCTTAAGGAGAATGGGATCTCTCTTAGTGGACTCCTCTAGGAACACCATATTTGAATGGTGTGTCCGAAAGGAGGAATCGAACTCTGTTGGACATGGTTTGATCCATGATGGGCTTTGCAACTCTATCGCTATCCTTTTGGGGATATAAACTTGAGATAGCTTGTCACTTGTTAAATAATGTTCCGAGTAAGTCTGTTGTCTCCACTCCATATGAGATGTGGACTGGATATAAGCCCTCAATCTCACACCTTCGGGTCTGGGGTTGTCCGGCTTATGTAAAACATTTAGACTTAGATAAACATGGTCCTAGGTCTGATTGGTGCCTGTTTATTATTTACCCTAAGGAAACCAAAGGATATTTCTTCTACTTGGAGGATGAACAGAAAGTGTTCGTCGCTCTTAAGGTTATCTTTTTGGAAAAGGAGTTCCTTGGAAAAGGAACTATAGCCTCTAAGATTGAACTTGGTGAAGTTCAGCCAGTAGAAGAACCTACACACTTTAAGGATGTCATAGAACCGGCTGTGATTGGATCACATGCAGAACCCATTATTAGGAGATCTGGTAGAGTACTGTGTCAGCCGGACAGATACTATGGTTTCTTGGTCCGGGACAGTGATCCCATTGAGCTCGACGAGAATAATGAGGATCCGATCACCTATATGGATGCTCTTCAGAGATCTGACTCTGAGGCATGGCTTGGAGCCATGGGATCCGAAATGGAGTCCATGGAGATCAACAATGTATGGACATTGGTTGATCCACCTGAAGGGATAAAACCTATCGGGTGCAAGTGGATCTTCAAGAGGAAAAGGGGCGCAGATAGGAAGGTGGAGACCTATAAAGCCCGTCTGGTTGCCAAGAGATATCGTCAGTGATATGGTATCAATTATGATGAGACTTTCTCCCATGTGGAAATGCTCAAGTCCATTCGGAACATGCTTGCTTTAGCAGCATATTTTGATTATGAGATATGGCAGATGGATGTTCGAACCGCTTTCCTAAATGGAGAGTTGGAAGAGGAGGTGTATATGATACAGCCTGAAGGGTTCACATCCTCAGATGAATCAAAAGTATGTAAGTTGCAGAGGTTCATTTATGGACTCAAGCAAGCATCACAAAGTTGGAACTTACGGTTTGATAGGTGTATCAAATCGTATGGCTTCGTTAGAAATGTAGAAGAACCGTGCATCTATAAGTGGGTTAATGGTTCTGTGATTATATTCCTGGTATTGTATGTTGACGACATTCTCTTAATCAGGAATGACATCGCAGCATTACAAGGAATAAAGGTCTGGTTATCATCTCAGTTCACCATGATTGACTTGGGTGAAGCTTCTTACATACTGGATATAAAGATCTATAGAGATAGATCTAAGAGGCTTTTGGGATTGTCCCAGTCTACGTACATTGGTACCGTGCTGAAACAGTTTAGCATGGAAAATTCTAAGAAAGGCTATCTTCCGATAGGTTATGGAATTACTCTTTCCAAGAAGGATTATGCAACAACTCCTGAGGAAAGAGAGCGCATGAGTAGAGTACCTTATGTTTCTGCAGTAGGCTCTATCATGTATACTTGAAATGTACTAGACCAGATGTGGCATACTTACTAGGAATAGTGAACAAATACCAGTCTGACCCAGGTGAGGCACATTGGAAGGTGGTTAAGTCCATCCTAAAGTATTTGAGAAATACTAAAGACCAATGACTGATTTTTGGAGAATCTGACTTGAAACTTGTGAGGTATACTGACTCCAGTTTCCAGTCAGATAGAGATGGTAGCAAGAGTGTGTCAGGATTTGTATTTACCATGAATGGAGGAGCAATTTGCTGGAAAAGTTCCAAGGAAGCGACTGTTGTAGACTTGGTATGCGAGGCAGAGTACCTTGCAGTATCAGATGCAGCGAAGGAAGCTGTGTGGCTGCGAAAGTTTCTTGGAGAGCTAGGGGTGGCATCTTTCCTAGATGGTCCTGTTCTAGTGTACTGTGGTAGCACTGGAGCCATTGCTCAAGCTAAGGAACCGAAAGCTCATCACCACACCAAGCATATTTTGCGGTGCTACCACCTCGTACGAGAGATCGTAGAACAAGACGACATCAATCTTATGAAGATCGATGGAAAGGAAAATCTGGCCAACATTTTTACTAAAGCCCTCAGAATAAAAGATTTCGACTTTTGTAAAAGGGAAATGGATATTAGATACTGTTCTAATTGGCTTTAGTACAAGTGGGAGTTATTGGAAATTATGTTCCAAAGCCAATCGCCTAGGCTGTAGGCGGTTGAGTTGAGTATTGTACTCTTTGTATGAATTAATAAATTTTATTTTGGCAGCTCATCACATTCTAATTTTTTGCTGTAATGAACTCTTTTTCATGTGATAAAGTCCTTAGGACTACATTGACTTTGATATAGAGAGGATATATCGAGTGGTCCTTAAACCAGGTTCATAACCAAAGGATACATTGTACTGGATGGCAATGTATCAAGTATAGGTTATTGTGGTTCACATTGTTTGGTTGTCCTCTTGACCAAAGGAGTGTGGTAACACTGATGTGATCTGCAAGTGGGATATATGATATCTCATTGAACGTAACTCCGTGTAGGCCCTTTCTGCCAAAGGGATACTCATGATTGTGTTGGGTTCGGTGACCAGTGCGGAAGTGTGGATTTCAAAAACTTTATGAAATCAGGTCCGAACCCTAATCCCAAAATCTCCTTATTAGCAATTAAAGCTTATGACTACATGCATGTCCAAATTTAAACACAGTTTAGATACTAACCTCAGATCGCTATATCCAATCTGATGTAGAAATAAACTCCAAATGGAGTAACCTTTTGAACACACCAGGCGTCCACTTGTCCGCCCTCCGATGGTGATCCACACGGGCAGATGATCAAGACAGTGACTTCTCAATTTGGGTTCCTTCCAATCAAGTTCTACCCCAAGAACTTGATATATGAGCTATTGGCTAGAACACCTTTAGCCAAACAGGGACTAAAACTTTCTCTCTTACCCTTCTCCCAGTTTTTGGCAGTTCTGGCCCCTTAAGACACTCTTGTCTTAAGAATAAGCCTTTGTCCTAAAATGAGACAAGGCTTGTCTTGGAGGGAGAAGAAGATTAAGACAAAGTTGTCTTAATGTAAGAAAGAAGAAAAGAGGCGCCTTCTTCCTTTACCGTCGGAGAGTTTCTCTCTCTGACTCTCCTTCTGTTCTGAGATTCGACAGAGCCTAGGCTCTGTAAAGGAATCAAAGAAGAAAGAGAGGAGGGGGAAACAGTCTTCTGGAGAGGGAGAAGGAAAGAGAAGCAAGGCTTCGCCGTAGAAAAACTGGAATGGATTTTTACGGTGAAGCCTTCTTCTTAAATAGGCGACAGAGAGGCGCCTTCTCCTTCTGAAAAATCCTCTCACGCCCCTCTCTCCCTTCTCACGTCTTCTCTCTTAATCTCACGGCCCTTGGGATTAATCTCACAGCCTTTGGGATTAATCTCACGGCCTTTGGGATGGACAGACGCGAAGAGGGATCGAGAAAAACTCAGAAGGGCGCGCGCAGAGAAAAGAGTCGCGCCCCTTCGGAGTTTTTTTCTTTCTTTTCACCGTAATTCCCATTTTGAAGAGTCCACACCTAGGTGGACTCTGATCCACGCCTCATCAGCCAAAAGACGCCGTTCCCTTCTTTCTTTTCATGCAAAAACGCGATTTGGAGAGAGTCCACGCGCGTGTGGACTCTTCTCCTTGCGCGCGCGCGTGGGAAGAGAGGGGGAGGGGTTTTAGGCGATGTGGGAAAGGGGTTTAGCCTCTTAGGTTAGCCCAATTGCTAGCCTATTGTTAGCCCAATGTTTTAAATCTTCAATTAGATTCAAACCGGAATGAATTTGGATCTAAAAAAGACCAAATCGGAACCCTAACTCGAATCCGATTCAAGTAGAAGTCATGGTTTGCAACACATGCTAGTGTGTTCATCTGCAAATGAGATTTAATTCCAAATTAAATCCTTGATTATCTGTCCTAAGTGTGTGACCCATTGGGTTCCATACTTAGCCAGCAGTGGGTCCGAGTGCAAGTTGACCTAATCTGATCAGAACTCATTCTAATCGATTTAGGTCAAATCGAGCTAACTCGAGTCAGTCAATTAGGACTCCTCCTAATTAGTGATCCAATTAAACCATTTAATTTGATCAACCCACAAGACAAGATTGACGTCTAGCAACGTGTCATGTCTACCCGGAAGATATGGAAATTCTGGTGTAATTCCAAAACTACCCTTCAGTGGAAAGTTCCCGTACAATTCGATCCTTCAATCATCTTGCATCCCGAATATAACTATGGATATGGAATCATGTCAAATCCAGTTTATACTCATTCCCAGCTCAGTCATACACTAATGATTCAATTAATTCGATATTAGAAATCATTTCTAATATCTGTACTTTGATCAAAGATTTCCTGAATCATCATCTGACCTAATTTGGCTGGATGCAATCTCCTCCTACTAGGAGTGATCAATTCCTTGTTGACCTACTCATTACCTTCATATACAATTCACCATACCCAGCATCAACCTCGTGCATGACCCAGTGTCATGATTGAGATTGAACCAAAGCATGGGTTCATGTACATAAGGTATTATGGCAGTCTCAGGTCATAGGACTACTTGTACAACTCCCACTATGTGAAACATCTATTGACATGCAGCTAAGGCTCCATTAGATGTTCTCAAACTGGATCTATTCAGTGGACTCATTCACTAATGAGCACCCACATCCTTGTATTAGTGTCCTACACAAATGACTGTGAGAGCAGTCACCCTTTTCAGCATACATAGGATGTGCCAGTCTTACCGGAAACCCTGATCCCCAACTCAGGGTTCCTATGACTAGGAATATTCTAGATTAGGGTTTTAAGGCCTTAGATCTCACTGGTATGATCTCATCATAGCCCTACAACCATAGCCCTAATCTATGGGGTTCATCATATAATGACACAGCGAATGATAAAAAATTATTGCCTTTATTAATTTGTCAATTTACAATGGTCTGGGAGATACAGATATTGGCTTATAGGGCATAATCCTTTCAATCTCCCACTTGCACTAAAGCCAATCGCTCTTATTCTTTAACCCCATACAATCGAGGTGGCGATCAAACTCCCGCTGTGGTAGAGCCTTAGTGAACGGGTCTGCTATGTTGTTCTTTGTATCTACTCTATTGATGCAGACTTCTTGTCTTTCGATTATCTCTCGGACAAGATGGAAGCGTCTCAGAATGTGCTTGGACTTGTGATGGGCTCTCGGTTCCTTAGCTTGAGCAACTGCTCCAGTGTTATCACAATAGAGTGGCACCGGGTTCTCAATCTCAGGAACTACTCCCAACTCTGTGATGAATTTCTTCATCCAAACAGCTTCCTTGGCGGCTTCACTGACAGCTATGTACTCTGCCTCGGTAGTTGAGTCAGCTACAGTCTGCTGTTTAGTGCTCTTCCAACTTACTGCTCTACCATTCAAGGTAAAGACATACCCTGAAATGGATTTACTATCATCTGGGTCTGATTGAAAACTAGAGTCTGAATAGGCTTCTAGTTTAAGATCAGATCCTCCGTATATAAGAAAAATATCCTTAGTCCTTCTCAGGTACTTAAGAATATTTTTCACAGCCTTCCAGTGATCCTCTCCTGGATCAGCCTGAAATCTACTGGCTACACCCAAGGCATATGCCACATCAGGCCTAGTACATAACATAGCATACATAATCGACCCTATAGCCGAAGCATAAGGTATAGAACTCATTCTATTTCTTTCTTCAGGTGTCTTAGGAGACATCCTCTTAGAAAGACGTATGCCATGACCAATAGGTAAGTAACCTCTTTTACTTTCCTCCATGCTAAATCTCTTTAGCACCTGGTCAATGTACCTAGACTGGGACAAGCCAAGCATCCTTCTTGATCTATCTCTATAGATCTTTATACCCAGTATATAGGATGCTTCTCCCAAGTCTTTCATGGAAAACTGTTTCGATAACCACACTTTGACTGATTGTAACATTTGGATATCATTCCCAATAATAAGTATATCATCAACATATAGAACTAAGAAAACTATGGCACTCCCACTAGTCTTCTTGTACACACAAGGTTCATCCTCATTTTTGAAAAAATCAAATTCTTTGACTGTTTTATCAAATCGGATGTTCCAACTCCTGGATGCTTGCTTTAATCCATAAATGGATTTCTTTAGCCTACATACCTGATTAGGTTTAGTCTCCAAGACAAAACCTTCTGGTTGTGACATATAAACCTCTTCCTCAAGGAAACCATTGAGGAATGCAGTTTTTACATCCATTTACCAGATCTCATAATCATGATATGCTGCTATAGCAAGCATAATCCGAATAGATTTGAGCATGGCAACAGGGGAAAATGTTTCATCATAATCTATTCCCTGTTTTTGTCTGAAACCCTTAGCCACCAATCTGGCTTTATAAGTTTCAACTTGGCCATCTGCCCCAATCTTCCTTTTATAGACCCATTTACACCCAATAGGGTTAATACCCTCTGGTGCATCAACCAAAGACCATACTTGGTTGACATACATGGAGTCCATCTCGGATCTCATGGCTTCCAGCCATTTGTCTGAGTCTCTACTCATGACTGCTTCCGTATAGGTTAGAGGCTCATCATTTTGAATGATTTGGGCTTCATTATTTTCAATTATGAACCCATACCTCTCAGGTGCCTGTCGCACCCTATCAGACCTACGGATAGGAGTGTGTTCAGGTTCTATATTAACTATGTTGTTACTTGACTGAGAAGTGTCTATTTGTTGAATCTCATTGAGTTCGATATTTCTACCAGTGCCCTTTTGTAGGATAAATTCCTTTTCCATAAAAGTGGCATGCCTACTGACCAATACTTTTTGTTCAGCAAGGTGGTAGAACACATATCCTATACTATCTCTAGGATATCCGATAAATAGACATTTGTCTGCTCTAGCATCTAGTTTATGTCCAAAATTCCTTTTTACATAGGCTGGACATCCCCATATCTTAATATACTTAAGATTGGGCTTCTTACTTCTCCATAATTCATATGGAGTGCTAGAGACAGTTTTAGATGGTACTCTATTCAATATATAAGTTGCTGTTTCCAAAGCATATCCCCAGAAAGAAAAAGGTAACTCCGTGAAGCACATCATGGACCGTACCATATCCAATAAAGTACGATTCCTCCTTTCAGCAACACCATTTAATTGTGGTGTGTAAGGAGGAGTCCATTCAGAGATGATCCCCTTATCTTTAAGGTGATCAAGAAACTCAGTGGATAAGTATTCACCTCCTCTATCTGATCGGAGGATCTTTATACTTTTTCCTGTCTGTTTCTCTACCATACTTTGATACTCTAAAAATTTTTCAAAAGCATCGGACTTATGTTTCATTAGATACACAAATCCATACCTTGAAAAATCATCAGTAAATGTGATGAAGTATGAGTATCCACCATAGGCTTGAGTTGTCATAGGCCCACATACATCTGTGTGTATGAGTCCTAATAACTCTTTTGTCCTTTCTCCATGTCCACTAAATGGAGTCTTGGTCATCTTACCCATGAGACATGATTCACAAGTTCCTAATGACTCATAGTCATAAGGATCAAAGAAATTTTCTTTGTACAACTTGTTAATCCTAGTCTCACTAATATGTCCAAGTCGACAATGCCAAAGTAAGGTATTGTTAACATCATCTCTTTTCCGTTTGTTAGAAACATGAAAAACATTGTCATTAGTGGAAAGAGTTAAGAGACCATTGCAGAATATGCCATAACATATAATTTCATTAGATAAAGAAATTGAGCAGCCACTGCTCATTACATTCATAGTATATCCTTGTTTAAGTAACAAGGGTACAGATATGATATTTCTAATGATTTTTGGCATATAGTAACAATTCCTTAGCTCCAAGATCTTCCCTGAAGGTAACTTCAAAACATAAGTCCCTACAGCTTCTGCTTGGATGGGGTCCCCTCCAGCACCGTAGAGCTCAAAGTTACCTTCCTTCAATACTTTAAGCCCCTGAAGTCCCTGCAATGATTTGCAGATGTTATGACCACAGGCGGTATCCAACACCCAAGTATTTGAAATGGAAGAATCCAATGACAAAATAGTATGAACTTCTTTCATACCTTTTGGTGCCTCTGATGCACCAGGCTTCAAACTTGCAAGGTAAACCTTGCAGTTTCTTTTCCAATGACCCGGCTTGCCACAATGAAAGCAGGTCATCTGTCCGGAGGCCTTCTTTCCTTTCTTCTTCTTAATGCCCCCTTTGGGATTCATCCTCTTATTGGAACCCCTTTTGCCTGTCTTCTTCTTATCCACAAGAAGAACTGGAGCCTTATTTTTCTTTACATGGCTCTCTGCTGTTTTCAACATATTCAACAGCTCAGGCAAGGAAGAATTAATTTTGTTCATATGGTAATTAAGAACAAACTGTGAAAATGACTCTGGGAGTGATTGCAAGATCAAGTCTTGATTCAACTCCCCATCCATTACAAAACCTAATTGACCTAATCGAGTGATTAGATCAATTATCTTTAATACATGGTCTTGTACTGATGTACCTTCTGTCATCCTTGCACGGAACAACTGCTTAGATATTTCATATCTAGCAGTTCTACTGTGTTCTCCATAAAGCTCTTTTAAATTTAGCAGTATGGAGTTAGTATCCATGCTATCATGCTGCCTCTGCAACTCGTTAGTCATAGAGGCAAGCATAACACATTTGACAGTAAGTGAGTCATTTTGCCACATATTATATGTGGTCTTCTCCTCTTGCGAGGCATCTTCCCTTGGTGGTTCCAAAATCGGGGTATCAAGAATATAGGAAATTCTTTCTTGACTGAGTACTATTTTCAAATTTCTCAGCCAATCAACATAATTAGGCCCAGTCAATTTGTTGGCATCTAAAATACTACGGAGTGAGAGTGAAGAGGCCATTTATCTACATTTAAACAAAGAACGAAAACATAAGCAAACAACCATGAAATGACAACACATAATTAAATTAGAACTTTAATTTAATTATGTCTCCCACTATTTTATCGAGCATCATAACCCTCTATACGATGATCGAGAAAACCTTAATTGATCTTTCTTAGTGGGGTTGAGATCCCAATCCCTTATAAAAGACCTTGTGTGTACACAACAAATCTTATATAAGTTCATAGGTAGGAAAACTCTTTCCAATTGTAACCTGTACAATTCTCAACTTATCTCGGCCTCTAAAATATTAATAGCCTTGTGTATACACAACAAACTATAATATTTTAGTTAAGTAAGACCCTTCATAGCCATATAGTCATGACTTTAATAGTAATACCCTTGTGTGTACACAACAAAATATTACTTTAAATCATGCCATAAACAAATAATTGTATTAGGCCAAAAATTATGTTAGTCACCATATTAGGTCTTGTGTGTACACAACAAACCTAGTATAGATCGTAACACAATGATGACCTATCATGAAGGAAGGCCAATAATAGTATTTTAACACCAAGCATGTTAGTCAAGAGTTAAATCAATCAGATCGGCCAGGCTAGTGGAAGAGATGTGGGGGTCCCCCCGTTGCTTTCCTAGACACCAATTTAAAATTGGCCAGGTCAGTCAACGGAACCAATTAAAAACCACGATTCCCTTTACCTTCCCAGAACCACCTTTCTAGACACCGAAATGACTAATTATCCATCATGACTAATAATGCTTATTGGTTAACTATACTACCACTTAATATAATTTTAAGAGGGGTTCATGCAATGCCAGCACATTCAATTAAAAGCTATCACATATATTAATACATGCTTTAAACTAAGCAAATATATGAAATGTGTGCCATCATACTAGGACAACCATTTACCACATAATGGATACACCATTATGCCAGGGCAACCTTATTTCAGTATGATGGCTCCAGGGCTAATCATATCTCTAAGACAATTAGGGTTTCAGTGGAAAATCCTAACTGGTGGCAATCATCAAACTCATGTTCAATCAAAGACATGCCTTGTGCATCAATATAAAAACTTTAACATGATACTACATCATGAATTGAACTGCATAATTTTTAATCCTAATAAGGAGGCTCTGATACCACTGTTGGGTTCGGTGACCAGTGCGGAAGTGTGGATTTCAAAAACTTTATGAAATCAGGTCCGAACCCTAATCCCAAAATCTCCTTATTAGCAATTAAAGCTTATGACTACATGCATGTCCAAATTTAAACACAGTTTAGATACTAACCTCAGATCGCTATATCCAATCTGATGTAGAAATAAACTCCAAATGGAGTAACCTTTTGAACACACCAGGCGTCCACTTGTCCGCCCTCCGATGGTGATCCACACGGGCAGATGATCAAGACAGTGACTTCTCAATTTGGGTTCCTTCCAATCAAGTTCTACCCCAAGAACTTGATATATGAGCTATTGGCTAGAACACCTTTAGCCAAACAGGGACTAAAACTTTCTCTCTTACCCTTCTCCCAGTTTTTGGCAGTTCTGGCCCCTTAAGACACTCTTGTCTTAAGAATAAGCCTTTGTCCTAAAATGAGACAAGGCTTGTCTTGGAGGGAGAAGAAGATTAAGACAAAGTTGTCTTAATGTAAGAAAGAAGAAAAGAGGCGCCTTCTTCCTTTACCGTCGGAGAGTTTCTCTCTCTGACTCTCCTTCTGTTCTGAGATTCGACAGAGCCTAGGCTCTGTAAAGGAATCAAAGAAGAAAGAGAGGAGGGGGAAACAGTCTTCTGGAGAGGGAGAAGGAAAGAGAAGCAAGGCTTCGCCGTAGAAAAACTGGAATGGATTTTTACGGTGAAGCCTTCTTCTTAAATAGGCGACAGAGAGGCGCCTTCTCCTTCTGAAAAATCCTCTCACGCCCCTCTCTCCCTTCTCACGTCTTCTCTCTTAATCTCACGGCCCTTGGGATTAATCTCACGACCTTTGGGATTAATCTCACGGCCTTTGGGATGGACAGACGCGAAGAGGGATCGAGAAAAACTCAGAAGGGCGCGCGCAGAGAAAAGAGTCGCGCCCCTTCGGAGTTTTTTTCTTTCTTTTCACCGTAATTCCCATTTTGAAGAGTCCACGCCTAGGTGGACTCTGATCCACGCCTCATCAGCCAAAAGACGCCGTTCCCTTCTTTCTTTTCATGCAAAAACGCAATTTGGAGAGAGTCCACGCGCGTGTGGACTCTTCTCCTTGCGCGCGCGCGTGGGAAGAGAGGGGGAGGGGTTTTAGGCGATGTGGGAAAGGGGTTTAGCCTCTTAGATTAGCCCAATTGCTAGCCTATTGTTAGCCCAACATTTTAAATCTTCAATTAGATTCAAACCGGAATGAATTTGGATCTAAAAAAGACCAAATCGGAACCCTAACTCGAATCCGATTCAAGTAGAAGTCATGGTTTGCAACACATGCTAGTGTGTTCATCTGCAAACGAGATTTAATTCCAAATTAAATCCTTGATTATCTGTCCTAAGTGTGTGACCCATTGGGTTCCATACTTAGCCAGCAGTGGGTCCGAGTGCAAGTTGACCTAATCTGATCAGAACTCATTCTAATCGATTTAGGTCAAATCGAGCTAACTCGAGTCAGTCAATTAGGACTCCTCCTAATTAGTGATCCAATTAAACCATTTAATTTGATCAACCCACAAGACAAGATTGACGTCTAGCAACGTGTCATGTCTACCCGGAAGATATGGAAATTCTGGTGTAATTCCAAAACTACCCTTCAGTGGAAAGTTCCCGTACAATTCGATCCTTCAATCATCTTGCATCCCGAATATAACTATGGATATGGAATCATGTCAAATCCAGTTTATACTCATTCCCAGCTCAGTCATACACTAATGATTCAATTAATTCGATATTAGAAATCAGTTCTAATATCTGTACTTTGATCAAAGATTTCCTGAATCATCATCTGACCTAATTTGGCTGGATGCAATCTCCTCCTACTAGGAGTGATCAATTTCTTGTTGACCTACTCATTACCTTCATATACAATTCACCATACCCAGCATCAACCTCGTGCATGACCCAGTGTCATGATTGAGATTGAACCAAAGCATGGGTTCATGTACATAAGGTATTATGGCAGTCTCAGGTCATAGGACTACTTGTACAACTCCCACTATGTGAAACATCTATTGACATGCAGCTAAGGCTCCATTAGATGTTCTCAAACTGGATCTATTCAGTGGACTCATTCACTAATGAGCACCCACATCCTTGTATTAGTGTCCTACACAAATGACTGTGAGAGCAGTCACCCTTTTCAGCATACATAGGATGTGCCAGTCTTACCGGAAACCCTGATCCCCAACTCAGGGTTCCTATGACTAGGAATATTCTAGATTAGGGTTTTAAGGCCTTAGATCTCACTGGTATGATCTCATCATAGCCCTACAACCATAGTCCTAATCTATGGGGTTCATCATATAATGACACAGCGAATGATAAAAAATTATTGCCTTTATTAATTTGTCAATTTATAATGGTCTGGGAGATACAGATATTGGCTTATAGGGCATAATCCTTTCAGATTGGATATGGGTATATGTGTCCCTCCGACCTGAGGTCATCATGGTAGCTTGCAAGCAACTCTTTGTGCTTTGGTGTCGGACTACCCAGATTTCTAATATGATGACGAAAGGATTCTGGGTACAGGAAAGTACTTGTGGAGCAATGGTGGACCAAGATGGAATTGACATGTCCAAATAGTTTGGGTTGAATGTCTCGCAGTGTCTCAATTTAGTAAATCCTCAGTCGAGGTAGTCCTAACGAGGAGTCACTGGACTTGCGAGGTTGAGACATGTTTTGGATTGATTGAGCTAGGGTTGGAAGTCTAACCCTAGGTCATCCTGAGCATTAGAGGTCAAAGGGATGAATTATACAGTAACCATATGCCAGAGGTTCGATTGATTGCTCTCGTATCTTCGACCTATCCGGATGTCGGGATCCATTGCTAGATGGTATCTTGTGCTGGTACTAGAATTATTCCAGTGCTACCACCTAGGTTCGAACCTATGAGGTCACACACCATAGAGGATCTCTCCCTGATCCAGGTACCGATTTATGATTAGGAATCATTTCAGTAATGGTTTGATTGAGCACTCTTTGGATTGACCCGGTTTTGGGTCGATCAGTTTTTGTTCGAGTCCACCGGGAATTGTTTCTGGGTGACCAGGACTTGACCAAGCCTTTTATTAATTAGATTTTGATCTAATTATTTTGTGAACCGATTTAGAACTGGTTTGGAAATTTTTGAACCGGTTGTGAACCGGCTTTGGACCAATCCCCATGGTAAAAAGGCATGGGCGAACAGGGGCGTCTCTTCCTCTCCTCCTTCCACTTGATTTTGGCTGAAATAAACCACAATTGATGGCTCTTAACTACTTCATTTATAACAAATTTGATTCATTCTCCACCCGTGTGGCCCATAGAATTCCCAGCTCATCTTCTTAGCTTCCCAAATCACCGTTTTCAATGTTTCTTGCTGGTTATAAAAATTTCTTGGCGGTGAAATAGAGAAGGCTGAAAAACGTTGATTGGTTTTCTTCCATGGAGAGCTTCAAACATCCTTTCAACCGAAGATTTTTAGCTTGGGTTTAGTTGAGAGATTGGGAGAAAATAAAATCATTGATTCCCTGTTTTAGAGGTGCTCAATCAGTGGGAAGAAAATCTGTTTTGGAGAAAACATTTTGCAGAACAGGGCATTCTATTTTTCCCTTCCTCCCTTCACCGCTTCAAGTGGTTTCCGGCGACTAGCATCGCACGAGAATCGGATCAGAGGAGGCTCGTGTCCCTCCTCTAGAGGGTGTTCCCTTGAGCACCTGGGAGCTTTCAGTTCCTCCTTGCTGCTGGTTTGGTATACTCTGTTTTTGGTTGCAGATTTTCTGTTGCTGCACTTGGAAGAGAGGAAGAGTTCCAAACATTTGATGATCGATGCTATTAGCTCTCCTTTGAAGCAAGTCTTCCATCAAGCATCCACCTTGCTGTTGTAGCAAGAAGAGAGACCAAGAGATTGCCATCTTTGGTTTGGGTTTTGCTACTGTTGAAAAGAAGAACAAAACAACGTTTCAAAAGGGTGTTGGAAGAAGAAGACTGGAATAAAGTTATTCCAGATATCCTAGCTATTCCAGCATTATCCCTGCTTTATTCCAAGCGGGAATAAGGTAAGATTTCTTTGTTTTATTTTTCATGCATGCCTAGATCTAGCTTTATAAAATTGTTTATAAATATTACATACTCTTTTTCATGCCTTCTTTTACCTAGTACATGCATCTTGAATATGTTAGATCCTATACGGAGTAGGTTTTTTCGCTGTTATTTTAAAAATATTTTAAAATACATACCTGCTCCCTATGCCGTTGCATGCTTAGTGTAGGCACTCGTAACCGTGTTTTCTTTCAAAATGATCCATTTCTTCTCATTTTTTCTCCCATTTCTCTTGAACCGACACATCCTCTTACTATTCCCTCACCTCCGTTAGCTCCCATTCAGGGTTCTAACAATTCCATTTTTAGTTTGAGCCCACTTTCCCTCTCATTTCATGGTTCTTCACAATTTCATCGTGACTCCTTTGCCTGTTTCACCTTCCATCCTTGTGTTTTCCTTTATTTCCTGGATTGTTGCCCAGTTTAGTAACCCAAAAGGGGGGTGAATTGGGTTTCTTAAAAAATCTAAACTTAAACAAGTATGTGCTGAACTAAAGTGCTTGTGTAACAATGTGATTGTGCTCGACAATGATATGATGTGAAAATAGTAAAGCGAATGCAGAATAAATTCGAGAAAATATAATAATGAAGAGCAAGCAATCACAAACACCAAGAGTATAGTGGTTCAGTACTAACCAAGAACCTACATCCACTCCCCAAGCTTCTTCTTGGGTATTTCCACTATAATCTATCCAAGATTATAGCCAACTTATTTTCAAGGGCTCATAAGTCAAACCCTTGTTGGTTTTGTCATCTAAGCTCACCAACAACCTTTACAACTTATTTTTAATCCAGGTTCATAAGTCAAACCCTAGTTGGTTTTGTCCTTTAAGCTCACAAACAACATTTAATACTAGTTTAAATACCTTTGAAACTAGTAACAATAAGTAAGATAAAAAGTATAGATATAAGTACAAGAAAGAACTCTCAAACGAGTAGATATAAATGTCGTAAAAGCTTTTCTTGAATGCTTGAGTTGTCTTTTTCTTGGAACCTCTTCAATGAACACTTTTAGCTAGTGATTTGAAGGCTCAATAGCAAAATTAAAAACTTTTTCAAGTGGAATCTTCTTTAAAGCTCACTCAAGTCTTTCCAAAAACTTTTTTCAAAAAATAATCTTTATCTCTTCTATCTCTTATATCTTCAATAAGTTTGGTGAGTGATAAATAGTCCACAAACCACCAAAAAGCCATTGAAGATCATTAGAGTGAATAATCTAGCTATTTGGAATCAATTCTAAACTTCTGGAAAACTAGCCGTAACACTAAGTGTCAATACTTGATTTGTTCATAAGTTGATCTGTGAGTCGATACTTAGGTCGACACCAGGTGTAAATTTGAATTTTCAATGTTCTGCTTCACTTCTGGTCTCAAGCTATAAGTCGACCTTGAGTCGGCACTTGAGTTAGCACTAGACAAAAATCCATGGAATGGCATGTTCTGTTCATTTCTTGTCTCAGGCCATGAGTCGATTTGTGAGTTGACCTGTGAGTCGATACTTAGGTTGACACTTGGATCGACACTTGGCATAACAGCTAAGACTCTGCATGCCAGTCTTCAGAAGCGTCTTACTTCATGATTCGACACTACGAGTCGACACTTAGGTCAACACTTGCTCCGTGCCATTCTTAAAAGATGTGCCAAACTCTAAAATTTTTAAATTTTATCCAATTGACTTCTAGTTCCTTCTTCATAAAGACCAAAGTGATCATTTTCATGGCATTCCAAGGTGAGAAGACCTCTCAAACATTGAAATTTATCTTGCTTTGATATCAAAGACTTTGATACTCTTAAGTGGAGAATTTGATGTACCTGTGACCTAAAATTCACAACTCCAACTAAAATATTAGTCCAAACATATACTCAATATTTTGTTATTAATTAAAATCAAGGCTAGAAGCTAATAATCTTTTCCTTTTTGATGATGACAAAATTTTGAGTATATAAGCATATTTTCAAAAGAATTGAACATGCTTCACAATTGTCAATATATCAAAGTTTATACAAGTATTTCAAGTGAGAATGTATCAAATTATTAGTTCATACACCAATATTTCAAGAGATTTTCTTAATTTTTCTTATTTTTTCCCCCTATCTTAAATGGATAGTGAATATTATTGAAAATTTGAAATTGTGCTTATATAGTCTTTCTTACTCCCCCTTTTTGTCATCATTAAACATTAAAAGGGATTTCTCCCCCTAAATTGGTGCTTTAGTCAAAACAAACTATTAAATAGACAAAAAAAAGAGTAACAATGCAGCTTTCATAACTAAGAAACATAACTTTCATAGATAAAGAGTTTCAGTACAATAGGAAGTACATAGTATGAACTGGAAATACATAACATAACATAACATAACATAATATAATATAACATAACATAAAATAATATAACATAACATAACATAATATCTGTGAGGCTACTCCTCATCAGATGAAAGCTCCAAAACAATGGATGCCATCACTCTAGAGGATGAAGATCTAGGAGTCTTATGCAACATACTCCTAGTCCTAAGTGAAGGTCTAGATCTATCTATGACTCTAGTGGTCCTAGCGGCATGAGTAGTAAGGGTCTCCGCAGGTGTCACAAAGACTGAGTCAGTGTCTTGCTGATCAATAAGAGTAGGGACTGAAGTGTGAGCAGGAACAACTAGCATTTGATCCTCTCTACTACAATCTGATAACCACCACCTGCACTACCATCATCATCACCATCACTGCCACTGTCTGAACCATCATCGCCAGCTATGCCATCACCATCATCATGATCATCACCATAAGTGCCATCATGTGCATCATCATCACCATCTATTGGCGGAGGAGGAGGTAGAGGAGCTGAAGGTCTAGCTTGAGGCAATAGTGATTTAGTAAGTCTCTGATCTCAATAAACCTTGCCTCCATGGTTTGCCTGATGTCTGTGAGCTGCTCATCTTTGTGAGATCTTTGTCCATGCAGCTCCAACTATAATCTAGTAGTCCTAACAGACAACCCTAAAATCTCCTCCCGAACTCCAGTAATATACTCAGTGATCTGCTCCTTGAAAGTAGAATCTATAGCTATAGAGTCTTGAGAAGCTGTAGCTAGAGCACGAGCAAGTGCAGGTGTAAGGGCTCTGACTCAAAAGCAATAGTAGTAGCAGGAGCATGTCTAGGGGGACTAATCTGTGGTGCAGGTCCAGAGGGTCCTGCCTCTATAGCTTTAATCTGGTCCTCCTCATCAGGCTCCTGGCCTGACTCCTGTCTGACCCACCTGCCAGCCACTCTCCTGAATCCCATCCGATGAAGAGATTTCTCTCCGTAAGTGTCTATGTGGAGAATCTCCTTGGAGGCCTCACCCTCCAATGGAATGCCAAAGGCTCTGAAGATCCTGGTAAGTCCCATACCATATGGCAGGCATAATCTCCACTGGTTGGCTACCTCACCCACCTGGTGAACCATAATAATGGGAAGATTGATGGCCATCCATTGTCTTAGAGTGACCATTAGAACAAACTCCCACTCAGTGATAAAATCAAATCTACCTGTCTTAGGTACCAAAACCCGAGCAATAATATGGTGAAGTATCCTCATCTCCAAAGATAACTGATTTGCTAAAACAGTGGAGACACCCCTGACATCATCACGCTCTAAAATCCACTTGAAGGCTGCTTCCTTGTCTTCAATATAGTTTGATGCTAGACCTCACAACGGGATCTCCCAGACTGTGTTAATCAACTCAGGAGTAATCTGAATCTCAACACTTTAGACCTGAGCTATCCATCAGAGGCCATCAGTGGCCATGCTCCCATAAAACTCATGCATCAGGTGGGGTGGGGGTAATACCTCTCTCTCATGGTGCAAAAAGATACCAAATCGGCTATTCTAAGAAGATCTCCAATAATAAAACCTTCAAAATCCCAAAAGTGAAGATCAACTCTCCTCCCGCATGATATAACTTTCCCTGCAACTTTTTCTATTACAGGGGATAACTGAAAAGATGGTGCTCTGTTCGTTGCCTACTGATCCTCGGGGTGCTCAGTGTGCTCAACATGATCTTGCCTAGCCTTGGACCTCCTCTCCCTAGAACTCAGCTCGCCGCACTTGAAAGCTGGCCATTTCTTGTGGAATACCACTTGCTTCTTAGGAGTCATGCCCACTAGAGTAGCTAGGAGTAGACCGGATGGAAGAACGGGTCAAAGGAAGGGAAAATGGGCCAAAGAGGAGAGAAAATCGAGTAAAAAGAGGGAAAAATTAGATGAAGAACTGGAAAGAATAGAGAGAAAACCAAAGGGAAAACTGGAAGGAATGAGTGAAAATTGACCAGACTCGAAGGAGAGAAGGGAAATTTGCCAAAAATGGAAGGGTAGATCGGAGAAGACACTGTGTATGAGTGATTTGGAGAGTTTTGGGGACCACAAGAAGGAAGAATGGGAAAAATTGGGAGAAAAAGCCTTCGGTGATGCCCTAAAAAGTTAGTCGATCCATTTGTGAGTTGACACTTGAAAATTGCTCAAGTCTCAACACTTCAGTGAGTTGACACTTGGCAATTTTACAAGTGTCGACACTTGGTCATTTTCAGGAAAAAAATTTATAATAAATTTCAATAAATTCATAAAAAATCAATGAAGTGTCAAGGGGTTATTCTAAATGATATTTAGGAGGATTTGAAGCAATTGAAAGGATTTCAATAAGAATTTGAAAGGTTTAAGTCAAAGGGATCAATGATGCCTAACTCTCTTCCGACCATGCAAAACCTATCTTCATTAAGGGATTTTATGAAAATGTTTGCTAATTGTCTATCAGTGCACACAAAATCAAGCATTACATCATCATTTTGTACATGATCTCTTATGAAATGATGTCTTATTTCAATGTATTTGTTTCTTGAATGTTGAACAAGATTTTTAGTTAAATTAATTGCACTTGTGTTATTACATCTTATGGGAGTTTTATTTAACTTAATGCCAAAGTTTTCGAGTTATTGTTTGATCCATATGATTTGAACACAACAACTTCTAGCTGCTATATATCCGGCTTCAGCTGTTGATAGAGTAACTGAATTTTGCTTCTTGCTAAACATAAAATCAAATTCACTCTTAAAAATTGACATGTTTCACTAGTACTTTTTCTATCTAATTTACATCCAGCACAGCATCAGAATAGGTAATCAATTCAATAGATGAATCTCTAGAGTACCACGGTCTAATATCAATTATGCCAGACAGATATCTAAGTATGCGCTTAACAGCCAGTAAATGAGATTCTTTAAAAGCAGACTGATATCTAGCACACATATATATACTAAACATGATATTTGGCCTACCTGCAGTTAAGTGTAATAACGAACCAATGATACCTCTATATAATTTTTGATCAGCATTTTTACCTGTTTTATCTTTATCAAGTTTACAAGAAGGACTGGCAGTACCTAATGGCTTGGTTGTCTCCATCCCAAACTTCTTTAAGATTTTCTTTGTATACTTAGCTTGGTTGATGAAGATCCCTTCTTTGGTTTGCTTGATCTAGAGTCCGAGAAAGAAGTTTAGCTCTTCTATCATGCTCATCTCGAACTCACCCTGTATAAGCTTGGCAAATTCTTGACAAAATGTTTCATTAGTAGCACTGAAAATGATATCATCAACATAAACTTGTACTACTAATAAATCATCATTCTTCTTTCTCAAAAATAGTGTAGTATCTACATTGCCTCTAGAAAATCCATTTTCAAGCAAAAATTTACTTAATCTATCACACCAAGCTCTTAAAGCTTGTTTTAAACCATACAAAACCTTATGAAGTTTAAAAAATATGATTAGGGCATTCATGATTTTTAAAACCTGGGGGCTATTCAACATACACTTCTTCTTCAATAAAACCATTTAAAAGGATATTTTTGACATCTATTTGAAATAGTTTAAAATCCATATAACAAGTAAAAGCAAGTAATAATCTAATTGCTTCTAATCTGGCAACAGGTACAAATGTTTCATCAAAATAAATACCTTCTTCTTGATTATAATCTTTTGCTACTAATCTAGCTTTATTTTTTGTAACTATTTCATTTTTGTCAAGTTTATTTGTGAAAATCCATTTTGTTTTTATTATTGAAATATTAGATGGTCTTTCAACTAAGGTACAAACTTTATTTCTTTTGAATTAATTTAATTCATCTTGCATAACATTAATCCAATTTATATATTTTTATCTTCTTCAATTATTTTTGGTTCTACTTGAGATGCAAAAGCTAAATAATCACAAATATTTTTAAGAGAGGAATGAATACTTATCCCTTTAGATGGAACACCAATAATAAGTTCTTTAGGGTATCCATGGGCATACCTTCATTCTTTAGGTAATGGCTTGAGTGTTGATGAAGCTCCAACTTCTCGTACTTGTTCTTCTTCATTATTCTAATCACCTTCTTGCTCCTTAGAAGGTTCTTCATTGATGGTCATTTTTCTAATCTTTTGTATACATGTTTCATCATCAAGAATATCTTCCTTTCTAGAAGATTTTTCGTTAGTCTCATCAAAAACAACATGGATGGACACTTCAACAAGAAGTGTTCTTTTGTTGAAGACTCTGTATGCCTTGCTAGAAGTAAAGTATCATAAAAAGATACTCTCATCTGACTTGGCATCAAATTTACTTAAATTATCTTTGCTATTGTTTAGAATGAAACAGCGGCATCCAAAAATATGAAAATACTTAATAGTAGGTTACCTACCTTTTCAAGGTTCATAAGGTATTTTTTTAAAAATCGATTAGATTAGAACATTATTCAAAACATAGCATGCAGTGTTCATGGCTTCCATTTTAAAATATCAAGGTAAATCATTTTTACAAAGCATGGTGCATGCCATTTCTTCTAATGTCTTATCTTTCTTTCTACTATCCCATTTTATTGAGGTGTCCTAGGTATAGAAAAGTTATGATGAATACCATTTTCATTGCAAAATATTTCAAAATCATGATTTTCAAATTCAATGCCATGATCACTACATAAAGAAATAATTGAAATACCTTTTTCATTTGAAACCTTTTTGTGAAACTTAATGAATGCAGAAAATATTTTATCTCTGTAAGCTAAAAACATCACCCATGTAAAACTAGAGAAGTCATCTATAATTACTAGACCATACTTTTTGCCTCCCAAACTAGTTATTCTAGTAGGTCCAAAGAGGTCGATGCACTACAAGAAAAAAGGATATTTGCAACAATTATTCCCTATGGATAATAAATTGTACGTAGGTAAAAGTATTTTTTTCGACAAATACTTTTGTTTGTTGGGAATATATTGTTATGTATGATTTTTTCGATGGATGAGGGATAATCATGGGGAATAATTTTATTCCCAATGGGCCGTTTGGATTGGGTGTAGGGAATGGACTGAATGTTTTTTCCTTTGGAACTATGTATGATTTTTTCCAACGGACGAGGGATGATTGTGGGGAATAATTTTATTTCCAACGGGGTCTGGATTGGGCATAGGGAATGAACCGAATTCTTTTTTCACTGTGTATGATTGTTTCCGATGGATGAGGGATAATCATAGGGAATAATTTTATTCCCAATGGACAATCTGGATTGGGCATAGGGAATGGGCTAGATTTTTTTTTGTTTGGCATGGCCCCCAAACTACTCCCGCAACCATTTCAATTTGAGCGCTATGTATGATTTTTTCGGATGGATGAGGAATAATCATGGAGAATAATTTTACTCTCAACAAGCCGTCTAGATTGGGCATAGGGAATGGATCGAATTTTTTTTCGTTTGGCGCTATGTATGATTTTTTTCAACAAATGAGGAATACTTATGAAAAATAATTTTATTCCCAACAGGCCGTCTGGATTGGGCATAGGAAATGTGCTGAATTTTTTTTTCGTTTGGCGCTATGTATGATTTTTTCCAACAGATGAAGGATAATCATGGGAAATAATTTTATTCCCAATAGGCCGTCTAGATTGGGCTTAGGGAATGGACTGATTTTTTTTTTCTTTGGCACTATGTATGATTTTTTGTGATGGATGAGGGATAATTATGGAAAATAATTTTATTCCCAATAGGGTCTGGATTGGGCGTAGGGAATGGGCCGAATTTTTTTAGGGAAATAATTTTATTCCCAACGGGCAATCTGGATTGGGCGTAGAGAATGGGCCGGATTTTTTTTTTGTTTGGCATGGCCCGCAAACTCCCGTGACCATCTCAATTTGAGCGCATATGATTTTTTCTGATGGATGAGGGATAATCGTTGGGAATAATTTTATTCCCAATGGGCCATCTAGATTGGGTGTAGGGAATGGACTGAATTTTTTTTATGTATGACTTTTTTTGATGGATGAGGGATAATTATAGGAAATAATATTATTTCTAATGGGTTCTCGATTAGGTGTAGGGAATGGATCGATTTTTTTCGTGCTATATATGATTTTTTTTATAAAGAATAGTTTTATTCCAATGGGCTGTTTGGGCTGGGAGTGGAATGGGCCGGACCTTTTTTTTTTTTTTTGGCATCGCACGCTACATATATATCTGCAGTTTTTTTTTCCATCCTGATTTTCTCCGTTTCCAGCCCTAGGACCAAGTCGATTGGCAACCTGTCGGTGGAGATCATCGTCAGTGGCGACGGCGAAGGCGGTGGAGATCATCGTCAGTGGCGGCGGCGAAGGTGAGTAATTCATTTCCATTGTTGGTTGATAGGTTTTTTTTTTTTTTTTTTGGTTTCTTTGATGGATCCAGCGAGGGAAGATCATCACGGTGCCGGGGAGCGGGTGAGGGTCGATAGAGGTGACGACGAGGGGACCTTCTCCTCGGACTCAACTGGAGAATTGCCGTTGACATCGGCAATGGGGAGGGGCAGGGCCGTCGGGGTTGTTTGGGGGTTGAGGTCAGCAGTGGGGAGGGGCAGAGCTGCAGGGGGGCCACCGGGGGAGAGGGGTTGAGGTTGGCAGTGGGGAGGGGCGGGGCCACAGGGGCGCTGCCGAGGGAGGGGGGGTCGCGGGGACGCTTCCAGAGGAGCGGGGGCCGGCGGTCCAAAACAGAGTAATGGCAAAGGCAAAGAAGGGACTACAAAAAATTGGAATGGTCGTCGGCGGTGGTGGGAACGGGCGGGGCCACAGGGGGTCCACCGGGGGAGGGGGGGCCGTCGGGGAAGGGGGGGCCGGTGGTCCAAAAGAGAGAGAGAGGGAAACTTTCAGAAAAATAGAGCACGACCGAGATGATCATGATCTTAGGGCGAGAGAAACAGAGGGCTGGGGAGAATTGCATCGTTGTCGTTGTCGTCGTCGTCGCCGTCGAACTTTGGAGTGCCTTCGGGGTTCCGGTTCCACCCAACC
Source organism: Areca catechu (assembly GCA_021397845.1). Lineage (NCBI taxonomy): Eukaryota > Viridiplantae > Streptophyta > Magnoliopsida > Arecales > Arecaceae > Areca > Areca catechu. The sequence goes on along the minus strand of CM038039.1, from coordinate 147,451,904 downwards.
GAAGAGGAGCTCCTCCCTCTACGATGGTTCCAGTTCCACCCGTCCTCAATCCCTTTTCTGCCATGGGATTAGTTTAAGCCAATGAATTTATTTATTAAAAAAAATGGGTTCTATACTTAAGCCAAGGTTAAGGTGGATTTTGTTATTAAAAAAAATGTGTCGGGAAGGCTAACAAATTTTTATGAATTTTGTGGTCAATGTAATTGATTAGTAGAAAAAGTTTTGGAATGGTTCATGGGCTTGGGAAGGTTTTTATTTAAAGAGTTTACCTTCATATATTGTAGTTAAAGAAAATCAAATGGATTTCAATTTGATTCTAAAGCATGATTTGACTTCATTTGTTTTGCTTTTTCCCAAACTACTTGATACTTTCCCGAGCTGAAATTTTGGTGTAGGGGCCATGAATTACAAATTAATACCAGTAATTTGGTTATAGAATGTTTTCTTGTTGTCTTGGTAAGTGGAGTGGATGGTTTGTGCCTTTGTGGATTTAATTTTGCAATGACTAATATTTATTTTTTGGCCTATAATGAGTTACAGTCGATGTTATAAAATGCCTAAGAATTATTATGATGTTTATATTAATTGTAAGACCACAATATAGTATTATGAATTAAACTTCAAGTGTTTGTTGGGCTTTATTGGTAAATTTACTTTGATAGGCCTTGAAGTGTTCTTTTTAGTGTTCTTGTATATATGGTTTTATTTGCCATGGATGAGTAATAACCATTTCATTGTTTTGTTGATAATATGCTTTTGGAACTTGTTAATATTTTTCTATTTTTTTTTCTTAATTGATAGGACAGTATGGCTGGAATTAGTAAAAACTGGATGCAGATTACTAATAGATTATCTCTTGAGTATAGAAATGGAGTAAAAGATTTTCTTGACTTTGCATTCGAGCACACAGATCTAGGGGATAAAATTTGGTGCCCTTGTATCAAATGTAACAATACTTGATATAAATATCGAGATGATGTTGAGGCTGATCTTGTGATTTATGGAATAGTCCCATCATATACTCAGTGGTCCTTACATGGTGAAGGTGTGAGTAACATTGAAAGTGATAATGTTGATGTCAATGAAGAAACTGATATGGAAGATGAAGAGATTGATGATATGTAAGAGTTGATACATGATGTATGTGGAGTCCCTTATTTAGAGGGTGACGACTATACAAATTTAAATACAAATGACCAAGATGAGCCTCATGAGGAAGCTTCAAAGTTTCATAGACTACTAAGTGAGATCGAGACATGTTTATATCCGAATTGCGAGAAATTTTCAAAGCTATCTTTTGTTTTAAAGCTATGGCAACTAAAATGTCTTCATGGATTGAGTAACAAAGCTTTTGATGCTTTGCTTAAATTATTTAAGGAGGCACTTCCCGAGGGCGAGACATTACCAAATTCATTTTATGAAGCTAGGAAGATGATTCGAAATCTCGGCCTTTATTATGAGAAAATTGATGATGCGTCAATGATTGTATGTTGTTTTGGAAAGAATATGCTAATGAGAATCACTGTGTCATATGTGGGGCATCTCGATGGAAATCAAGTAGAGCCAAAGCAAATTTTGTTAAATCTTCATCTTTGAAAAGTCGCAAAAAAATTCCTTTTAAGACTTTATGGCACTTTCCATTGATTCCGAGGCTTCAAAGGCTATATATATCTTCGAAAACTGCTTCAGACATGAAATGGCATCATGACAGACGTCTCAAGGATGGGGCTTTAAGGCATCTAGCAGATTCTCAAGCATGGAAATATTTAGATGAGTTGTATCCATCATTTGCTATAGAGCCTCGTAATGTGAGACTTGGATTAGCAAGTGACGGATCCAACCCATTTGAAAATATGAGTACTGTACATAGTACATGGCCTGTGGTACTTGTTCCTTATAATTTACCACCATGGTTATGTATGAAACAACCTTCCTTTATTTTGGCATTGCTCATTCCTGGTCCAAAAGCTCCAGGCAATGATATTGATGTGTATCTGCAACCATTAATTGAGGAGTTAAAGGAGTTATGGAAAAAAGGAGTCAATACTTACGATGTCTCAATGAAACAAAACTTTCGAATGCATGCAGTACTCTTATGGACTATAAATGACTTTCCTGCATATGGCAATTTATCAGGATGGAGTACTAAAGAGAAGCTAGCATGTCCTTGTTGTAATAAAGATACATATTCATATTGGCTGAAGCATTGTGGTAAGTTATGCTATATTGGTAGTCGTTGTTTCTTGGCCCTTAACCATAAATGGCAAAATTCTAAAAAGGAATTTAATGGTGAGAAAGAGCTAAGGCCACCTCCTAAGCAGTTGTCAGGATATGATGTGCTTGATCAATTGCATGGGCTCAAATATATTATATTTGGTAAGATTGGTAAAAAGAGAAAATGGGGAGATTTCATACAAAGTTATAATTGGAAAAAGAAAAGTATTTTCTTTGAATTACCATATTGGAAGGACCTTCTCTTGCATCAAAATTTAGATGTCATGCATATTGAAAAGAATATATGTAATAGTGTGGTTGGTACACTCTTGGACATTGAAGGAAAAACAAAAGATAGTCTTAAAGCTCTCGTGATCTTAAGGATATGGGTATAAGAGAAAAGCTTCATCCAACACTAAATGAAGGAAAATGGATATTTTCTGCTGCATGTTATACACTATCTATAGAAGAGAAAACTGCTTTATGTGATTTTTTAAAGGATACTAACGTGCCTGATGGATATTCTTCAAATATTTCAAGATGCATTCATTCCAAAGAGTGCAAGATATCTGGATTGAAAAGTCATGACTGTCATGTCCTTTTATTAAATTTTTTACCGCTTGCAATTCATGGAAGGTTATGTAAACCACTATCAAAAGCCTTAATTGAGCTTTCCACTTTCTTTAAAGAGTTGTCTTCAAAGGTTTTGTGGATGGAGGATATGCAAAAGTTGGAGTCTGCTATTGCAATAACTCTTTGTAAGTTGGAGATGCTCTTTCCACCATCATTTTTTGATATTATGATGCATTTGCCACTACATTTGATGAACGAGGCTAAAATTGCTGGACCGGTACAATATCGGTGGATGTACCCAATTAAACGGTTAGGCCATTTTAAAATTTTCATATTTATAATATAGATGATATATTTATCCATCTTCTTGGTATTATTCTTATTATTGATTTATACTTTCAATAACTATAGGTACTTGTGCACACTTAAACATTTTGTGCGTAACAAAAGTCATCCTGAGGGTTCAATCGCAGAGGGATATATTGCAGAAGAATGTGTTACATTTTGTTCTAGGTATCTACATGGTATTGAAACAAGATTTGATAGATTGGAGAGGAACTATGATGGCTCAAATGCTAAATCACATCATGGGTTAGCAGTTTTTGCACAACTTGGTTGTACCTTTCAAAATAATAAAAAGAAGATTAGATTCAGACGTAAGCTAAGTATAATGGAGCTACTACAAGCTCATATATATGTGCTAAAAAATTGCAACGAAGCTTTGCCATATTTAAGGTAAGTAAGCTCTTTTTATTTAATATTTATATATATGACTTGTAGCTAATATGCAACATTGTGATAGAAATGATTGTATTGTTTAATGAGTATGACAACATGATGTCAAATTCCCAAGTTCATAATGCTGGACAACCTCAAGATACTCAATTATCTGAATGGTTTGAAAAACATGTAAGTGATATAATCTCTCTTTTTAAAAATAATATACTATTCAAATATGAGAAACAAAAAATTATATAAATTATATTGAATGATGTGCTAACGATCTATTTTTAACTATAATAGGTAACACAATTGTACTTCAAAGGAAACGAACAAGTGAGTGAAGAACTATATCAGTTGGCATGTGGTCCAGATCCAGTGGTCACAATTTATGATGGCTACAAAATCAATGGGTTCAAATTTCGTACCATGCAACGTGATAGTGGAAGGGTAACTCAAAATAGTGGAGTTTTTGTCAAGGGAATTGTAGGCACAACAAACATGGATTATTATGGTGTACTAACCGACATTGTGGAATTGCATTATATGGAAGGAAATTGAATTGTTTTGTTCAAATGTATCTGGTGGGATGTTCATAGCCCTGGCAGAGGAATCGAGAAAAATCGTTATGGCTACATAAGTGTCAATACTAAACGAGAATTAAATACTAATGAGCCATATGTGCTTGCATATCAGGTAGAGCAAGTTTTCTATGTTCAAGATAATATTAAGCCTGATTTTCTCATGGTCCTTAAGACACAACCTCGCTCCTTCTATGATATGCCGATTGAGGAAGAGAGTATCGATTTGGAGGAAGAATGTGCATTTCAGCAAAATGAATCATCCCATCCTGAAGCTATATCAAATATGACAGAAAATTATGATGAAGTGGATAATTGGGTTAGGAATGGCCTTCCTCCTCGAAGTATCGATGCAGAGTTGTTGGATGAGGATAGGCTTGAAAATATTGAAAAATTTGCAATGGAAGATGATTCTGAAGAAGATGAGGATGATAATGATAGTGGGGAGGAAGAACTATGATGGCGTGAGCTTTTGTAGAAGTTATTTACTTATGCAAGCACTAAATGTTATATATTTTCATAATTTTATAAGATTTTATTCTTTTTTTACTTTGGACTAGCCATTTTTATGAAACCCTTTAATGAAATTTACTTCAATGTTTATTAACTGCATTGTTTAGATGATACCTGGTTCTTGTTTCTTTACTAAGTTTGTAATACCATGTGAAATATGTATGTTGTTTTACTAACTTAATGTATAAAGGTAGATAATTATGGCTGAAGCTAGTAATCGCAAAGGGAGATGCATTACTAAAGGTAGAGGCACAGAAGTTAATGCTATCATCCAACAAGGCCTTCCACCTGCTACTAGAGATAATGTTGATTATGAGCAAGAAGGTGAAAATAATAACTCTAGTAAGTATCTTTAAATGTTATATTATATATATATTCTTAATTCTTTTTGTTCGAAGTAGTTATTTAATTTTTTTTTATGCTTCTGATTTTGCAGGTTTAGCGATGAATACTACAAAAAAAGGACGAGGGAGGACTTTGAACAATGAGCTAAAAAATTCAAAGACCAAGAAAATAGTGGAATAGGATCACAAGGGAAGAATTGCATGAGAGAATCGTGCTCAATTTGCAAGTTGGTGTGGTGCAATAGTTAGAAATCGATCCTTTGCACCCCTGAAAGTTAAAGGATGGAGTGAAATTCTCGAGAATAAAATAAGGAATATGATTAACCGCATCATGGTAAGATTTTTGTCAATTTTTTAATTAGAATATCAATAATCTTAACATTTGCTTAATTGTATTATCTTTTTGTAGGATTATTTTATTCTCTTTGAGGAAGGACTCAATAAGGCTGAAGTTATAAGAAGGACAAGATATGTGATAAGAAAACTTAGTGATCAATATAGAGTGTATAGGAATGAGTTGTATGAAATTTATACGAATCGACATAAAGATCAAAGAAAATTCAAGCACTTACTAGATGAGGTAATCACCAAGGATGATTGGGAATGGCTTGTTGTGCATTGGAATAGTGAAACTTTTTAGGTATGAAAATGATGAGCATGAAGCAATTGAAAGATGATTGTTTTAAGTATCTTTCTAGTATTAATTTAACTAATTCATTAATATTTACTTGCAGAAAATGAGCAAGACAAATGTTGAAAATAGATCAAAACTCAATATGGTTCCTTGTACCGGTAGGACTGCTTTCAGTGTAATTGAGCAACGGCTGGTATGAATAATAGAAACAATATTAATTTCTTTTATAATTCTAACCTTATAGTTGTGGATTCTTTTTATTTTTACTAAATTTTTTAATTACAGACCCAGGCTGCAGATGGGGTGCGACCAAGTAGGTTGGAAGTATTTGAAAAGACTCGTATGCGTAAGAATGGTTCTTTAGTTGATGCTGCAGCTGAAGAAAAAATGGTATGTGAATATTCATGTATATTGGAAGAAAATTGCTTTTGAGAATATTGAATGGTTTTATTACTCAAATTTTATGTCATTCTATATTTTTTTTAGCAAGTGGACTTTTAGTACTTCATAAAATAGATAAAAATTATAGAAAGTGACATGTCTATTGAATAGTTTGGGTATTCACTATATTTGGTATTCATCATATGTGTTCTTAGTTTGAGTAGGAAGTGTGAATAATGTTAATCACTTAAGAATTTAAATTTTAATGCAGGCAGAAGTGAAAGAACTTAAACAGAAGTGTGATGAGGAAGAAATTTTTCTAGATGATGAAGAAATATTCAAGTATGTTTTTGGTCCAAATAAATGTGGTCGTCTTCTTTGTGAAGGAATGGGTCCAAATCAATCTACTTTGAGATCTATTCAAGCTTAAGAATCAAAGACTATGGTTGAGGAGGCAATGAAAAGAGCAGAAAATGCTGAGACAATAATTGAACAAACCGAGAAAAGAGCTAAAACCGCAGAATTAAGGCTTGAAACCACTAAAAAAGAATTGCATGACATGAAAGAAAAATTTTAGGATACTGAAAATGAGTTACAATATGTGAAAGAGAAACTTATAGCATTAATGAATTTGGTAGCAAAGCAAGTGGGAGGGCAAGTACAACAGTAAGCTCTTTTTTGAGATATGTTTATTATTGTAAAGTGATTTCTCTATATTAATGAATTTGACATATAAATAGTTTTTATCTAAATTCTAAAAGTTCAGCACTATAAAATATATGATCCTATTAATACTTTATATGCTGGTTAATTATTAATGATACTTGTATTGCATGGTTTCAAGTAATTTGTTATACAAGGAGATAAATTTGAAGAGCTTTTTAATTTTATAAAGTGTTATCTTAAATATTAATTTACATGATTATGTAATTGAGGTTAACTTCCATGTTTGTTTGATTTGGATGTAGGTGGAATTATCATGCAGAGCAAAGGAACAAGTTGAAGCATCTTTATTGTTACTGGCATCTTCATGATTGAAATATGAAGCAATGGAAACAAAACTTTCTTTTGTTTTATTGGAATTTAGCTTATGTGTTTTGGTGATTACTAGTTTGTGTTAGATATGACTCTATGTAATTATGTTGATACATATATGTGAACAATTTATAATGTCTATGATGGATGAATTGTGCAATTTGGTTAAGTCTTATGATTTGATTAATTAAGTTTTGAGTTTCATTTTAAAAATTTTGTAGCATTGGCAGGTAAATTTATAATTTGGATATTTTTGTTAAACCAAAAATAGGAAAAAAATATTTCCAGCAAAGTATTTCAATGATGGAAGTATATCTATCCCAACGAGTATATTTATAGCCATTGATAATAATAGATATATATGTTTTCTTAAACCTTTTGCCAATGGATATATATTTGTTAGTAAAATTTTAATTATTCCTTACGGTAATAAGTCTGTAGTGAAAGAGTTTATTTTTTTCCGATGGATAACTTGTCGTCATAAATATAGCTTTTTCCAACAGAAAAATTTTTGTCATAAAAAACTACACTTTTCCCGACGGTTGATACTTAAACCTTTTGCCAACGGATATATATTTGTTGGTAAAACTTTCAATTATTCCCAACCATATAAATCCATGACAAAAGAGTTTATTTTTTTCCGACGGATAACTTGTCATCATAAATACAACTTTTTCTGACGGGATAATTTCCGTCATAAAAATTGAAGTTTTCCCAATGGCTTTTTGTGTCGTCGTTTTTTTTTTTGCCCACAAGAATTTTGCGAACGGTTCCCAACGGACTTAAAATCTGTTAAGAAAATCTTTTCCAATGGTTTTCATTACTTTTTCCAACAAAATTTTTGGTTGGGAAAATCCTTTTTTCTAGTAGTGATATGAAGTAATTCTAAGGGTCTAGTTGTAGGCACTACTCATTTTGGTTTGAAAGAAGATTTTGTTTGTTTTCCAAGTTGACATACACTATAAATCCTATCTTTTTCAAAAGCAAGTTTTTGGCAAATCTTTTATAAAATTCTTTTTGTTTAATTTTGAAAGGAAATACATACTAACATGCCCCAGTCTATAATGCCAAAGCCAACTAGTTTCATTGATTTTGGCTTCCTTTGCCACTAGGCATTCACCATTTTATATAGGTAGATCATCAAGATCAACTATGTAAATGTTCCCATGTCTATGATCAATAAACTTAATGACATTGTCATCAAGACTAGATACAATGTGAAAGAAAAGTGCCCTAAAAGCCAATCTTTATGATGGCATTTTTGTAATCTTCCAACTCTTGTATGACATTATTATATTAATGAAGGCATTTTATTTCGTCATATTGCTATGTCTTATTTAAAGATTATGATGAACCCCATAGATTAGGACAAATGGAATTAGGGTTATGATGGAAATCATAACAGTGAGACCTAGCCGGTCAAGCCATCATGCTACTTCTTCTTGACCGTTTGGTGGTCTCCCCGTAGGTGGGAGGCCTCATGTAATGGCCCCTCCCGGAAAGAACGTAGGTTGGTACGGGGATCGACGGCGTGAGCCACCGACATCCCTGGCTACTACTGTGTTGCCAGGGACCAGTGTCTCTAATGGAGCAGCGCACCGCCGTAGCCAGGGCATGGACCTACTGGGCTAGTGCGGTGATATGGGGATCCACCGGAGTTGGCGGTGGTGGAGTAGGGAGCCTCCCCCTTAGGGCTCTGTGGGTCACCACGACAAGGTTGGCCCCTTGTGCGGTTGGTGGAAGCCTCCCGTGCACGCGTTATCACAATGAGGCCATGGGTGTCCACGAGTGTGCTTCTTGTGGTGGGGGACTTAATGCCGAAACTTTCACAGTCAATGGCATTTCTGTGTCTCCCCTCTTCCTGGCATGCTAATCTGATATCATCTAGATTGTCGTGGCCTGTAGCTCTGACGTGTCACGGACTCATCGGGCTCCCGATAGGCGCTTGGTCCTCTTCCCTAATCAGCTCCAAAATTGATAAGACCTGCAAAAAAGAGGAGACCTGGGCCGAGGATTCTGGCGGGGATACTCCGTTGATCAAGTTAGTTGGGATGATCAAAGGGAACAGAACCTTTGTAATAGAAAGCATGGGATCTCTCCACGTAGAGGATGAAAGATGAGATGTAAGAAATGAAAAGACAAGGTCGAGTAGAGATCAAAGAGCTGGGAGATTTTCTTGGCTGTTTCCTTGCCCGTTCGCTCTCTGAGTCTTACCAGTTGCCTCCTCTCCCTCTCGAGGGTCCTTTCTTCTATTTTATATGAGAAGGGTGGCCTAGACCAAGTCTGGGGCTTCATTGAGATGTCCCTTTCATGGTATCCCTTTCGGAAGGGATTTTCTTTGTCCATGGCCTCCCTTTGTCAGACTGGTCCTCGAAAGGAGATCCTTATATTGGGGCTATTCGCCGGCATAGTACAGATCTTGTCCCTTGGGTGGTGTAGTTTCTCGTGGGATGGGCGGGCACCGTGTCGCTGTGCCCCGAGCCATTGTGGGGCGTTTCTATTCCAGGAGGGACCGTCGAAGTGTTGCAGGGCCTAGGGCCTTAATGGAATACTACTCTTGGAGGAGGTACAGGTTCCGTGTCACGAGGGTTGTAGCCTCCTGGTTGCACGATCATGAACATGGCGGCACGCTACAGGGCCTGGAGCCTGGTGGAGCATGCATTGCACAAAATGTGCGGTGGTGTATTTGTAAAGTTTGAATTTTTGATAGGGTGTGCGCCACCTCCCAGAGGTTGCAAATAGCTAGGAGCTTCCACGGCACGGTCTGAACCTCTACTGATCTTCTATCTCTTTTGCATCTAGCGGGAACATCGGCCTTGGCTAGATGGGGGAGCTTTATCTTGGGAGCTCGACCTCGAAAAGTATGAGCACAACCTCGGCTGGGAGCTCGACCTCAGATGGAAGCTGACGTCGGTCGGGGGCTCGCCCTCAGTAGGATAGGGGAGCTCTATCTCGGAAGCTCGACCCCGAAAAGCTTGAGCACGACCTCGGCCGGGAGCTCAACCCCAGATGGGAGCTGACCTCGGCCTGGGGCTCACCCTCGACAAGATAGGGGGAGCTCTATCTCGAGAGCTCGACCCTGAAAAGCATGAGCATGACCTCGACCGGGGGCTCGACCTAGGATGGGAGCTGACCTCGATCAGGGGTCACCCTTAGCAGGATAGGGGTAGCTCTATCTCGAGAGCTCGACCTCGAAAAGTATGACATGATCTCGGCCGGGAGCTTGACCCCGGATGGGAGTTGATCTCGATCGAGGGCTCGCCCTCGGTAGGATAGGGGGAGCTCTATCCTAGAGCTCGACTCTAGAAAGCATGAGCATGACCTCGACCGGGAGCTCGACCCCATATAGGAGCTGACCTCAGTTGGGGGCTCACCCTTGGCAGGATAGGGGGACCTCTATCTCGGAAGCTTGATCCCAGAAAGCATGAGCACGACCTCGACCGGGTGCTCGATCCTAGATGGGAGCTGACCTTGGCCGGGGGCTCGCCCTCAGCAGGATAGGAGGAGCTCTATCTCGGGAGCTCGACCCCGGAAAGCATGAACACGACCTCGATCGGGAGCTCGACCCTGGATGGAAGTTGACCTCGGTTGGGAGCTCGCCCGTGATAGGATAGGGGGAGCTCTATCTCGGGAGCTCGATCTTGGAAAGCATGAGCATGACCTTAGCCCGAAGCCCGACCCTGAATAAGAGCTGACCTCGGCTGGGGGCTCACTCTTAGATCTTCATTTGATCGCCGCATTCAGAAGGCATTTTCTGCCAGCGCGGCGACCAGCTGGAGTAGTCATAGGCTCCATGTCAACGGTAATGCCACATCAACAAGGATCACACATAACATTGGATTATATAATATCTATCAACATGGATTATAAAATTAATTTATTTTTAATAAGTTAAAATAATAATTAATGATAGTTCATAATTAAAAATAATCTTACAATAAAAGCAAGTGTCCATGAACGTGGATTTGAACTCTAATTAATTAGCTTGGAGATCCCAGAAGAACTGAAATAAAAAGACGGTTGATTTGGAAAGCACCGCTTTTTTTTTTTTTTTTTTTTTTTTTTTTTTTTTTTTTTTTTTGAAAAAAGATTGGGCAGCAAATAATGACACGTGAAATCCATGTAGGCAACAACTACAAACTCAAGAAACGAGGCTTTATATCACTCTTCACAGGATGCAGAATAAGATGCCATGTCTCTCGTAGCCTACCTAGAAATAGCCAGCGTGTCCTTTTTTATCTTTCGTTTTTTATATATTCTTTCGTTATCGGTAGATAAATGACATATAACTAATTCCTTTCTCATCATTTTTTTTTTTTTTTTTTGACAAGTTGAGAAAGTTAAACCCATTCCTATTCGTTGAAACGTTGACTAAACAACGCAATTAAGCTGTCAGCCATGGCTAGAGGGATAGAAGATGAAGTCACAACAAACAAACCAGTCCAATTACACAACATTGCTAGCCCTAACCAATAATCCCCAAGCTGAAACTAGAAGGGTGCAAGACAAATGCCAAAATATGAGTCAACTGCTTCGTGCTTCTCCAAGGAAATTAAGAACAACCGTATCTGATAATGTGCTTAATATGCAAACATAGCTTGAGGTGAATTTTGACACACTATTCACAGAAGAGTATCATGTCATGGAAGAAAAAACAAACAAAGTCTTCTCCTGCCTCGTGTATTAATTCATACATTCCATGATTGCCTTGACAATGGAACAACCTCAGCTAAAGGCGTCGAAAGAGGGCTCGGCATCGGCGAGGTGCGGCACAACGGGCACGTCGGATGCGACCTCAGCCATGGGTCGACGCAGCTGAGATGGAACAGGTGCCCACAGTCCGGCAGAGCTCGAAGCACGTCGGTGTCCTTGTAGTCGGCAAGACATATAGAGCAACAAGAGGCCATCGTCGTCAACGTCGACCCCTTAACCTTGACCTTGGAATAAAGCTCTTTGGGGTAGCTCATCAGGGTAGCCTCATCGAGCCCGGCCTCGACGTCAGCCACCCTTGCCTCACCGGCAGGCCCATTCGACCGCCGGCGCGGTGGCTGGGTCGGCACGTTGGCTCGGGTGCATAAGTAGTACATAAACGTAATGCAGGCGATGAAGAGAAGGGTGCCGACGGAGAAGCCGAGAATGTAGCGTAGCTTGCCGCTGTGGTCGGGGCTGAGCAAGGCGGCGGGGTCTCCATGGGGGCTTAGAGTGGAGATGTTGGTGGAGTTCATCCGGTTTAGGTGAGGGAGGTGATGGGGGTGGATGGCAATTAGGGAGGTGGTTCTTTTTGGTGTTTGAAGTTAGATGGTATCCCAAGATGCAGCACATGTACGTGAGGCTTAAGGATTAATGATCACATGGTTTGGAGCGAGAGGAACGGAGGGATGCATAAGATTTGGAAATTATGCGAAGCAAATTAATTTCTTCCGCATTTTCTAGGCCAATGCTTCTCACGCCATTGGTCAGTTCCTCCGACCTAAACCATCTCCATGAGGCAGAATGAAACTAAAACTGGGGTCGACTTACCTTTTTTTTTATTTTTGGTAATAAGCCAGCTTACATTTGGCATCGATCCAACTCGCTTAACTTTACAAATAGGAATAAAATATACATGTGTTTAGTTAATTAGTCAATTTGTCTCGGATGGTTGGTGTTGACCTAAGATATCATTTAATGCAAATTACAGAAAAGAAGGGGTTAGTGACGATCCAGACGGCTAGGAAATGCTTGCAAACTTTCTCGATCAGTTGGGGGTGGTTGGAAAGACCGTGACCGAGACAGCGTCAATTATCAGTGCTGTTTCAACAACGACATGTAACCTGATCATTTGCGAAAGTGTTTTTTTTTTTTTATAAGTCTACGGCCAAAAAATTTTAAAAAAATCATCAAACAAAAGTAGCGGAACAAAAGAACAACCAAGCAAACTACAAAAATAATTGGAATTCCCAAACATAAAGATCTTCCGGGGAATCTCTATGCAAAATAACAATCGAATTACAAGGCACAATGGAGAAGCTATCAAAGAAATAGAGTGATGTTAGAAAGTATTGATGAGGTTGGCCGCTCATATAGTACTTGAGTCTGACTTGGCTAGTCATCGACATGGTGCTTGCGTCCGACATGGCTGATCGCTGACATAGCACTCGCGGGCTGCATCCTGGTCGAGTAGAGCTCCTATCTGAGTAAAGTTCTTGAATGAGTAGAGTTCCTGAATGAGTAGAGCTCTTGACTGAGTAGGGCTGCCTGCCTGAGTAGAGCTTCTGGCCGAGTAGATCTCCCGGTCGAGTAGAGCTCTTACTTGAGTAGAGCTCCTGGTTAAGTAGAGCCTTTGGTCGAGTAGAGCTCCTAGCTGAGTAAAACTCCCGGCCGGCTTAAGCCTTAATTGTGGGAGATTTATTCTCCCATAGACCAGGAAAGGAAAAGCGGATCGGGGATGTGTCAACCCCAAGCAGGCATGTGCGGCTTGCCTGGTTCCAACATCGCCGCAGAACTCCCGGATGGCGATGGGAGAGAGTGGTGTCACCATCTCCGCTAAACTTGCAACGATGCTCGAAAAGGAATATCCCACAAGGGGTGGAGACGTTTCACCGAACCTACACCCCCTGCAAAGGCCTACATCCCTTGCAAGGGGTGCCTGGTGCAAACACCATGGCTAAAAAGAGATGACAGGTTAATCCCAGCTCTATGTAGATCACATGTGAATAAGCCCTAAATCTCAATTTTAATCGAGTCTTGTATATACAAACCACAAGTTCAATTGAGTCTTGCAAATACAAGCCTAGTCAATTTTATTTTGTTTTTTGACTTGTTATGCCTTAGTCATTTGGTCAAATTGGATTCAATTTGATCAAGTTGGGCAAAGTTAGTTCCAATCGAGTCCCTTAATTAGTTAATTAGTTCCAATTGAGTCTTGTAATAAGGAGGTTCAAGCTCAAATCAAGAATGCAAGCCAAGAAGGACCCAATTCTTGGCACCACATCATCTTGGGCATCCCATCACACGCCACATCATCATTTTGGACACCCCATGCTATGTCACATGCCACGTCATCATGTCATTCCATGTCACCCCATATCATGACATCCTCTTGGTCAGCCACAAAGAACCAATTTTGGGCACCAATTCAAGAACCTAAGTGTTCAAGTTGCAAGGAAGTTTCATACTTCAAGAGCCCAAGAATTCAAGAATCCAAGGAGTTCTCCAAAATCAAGAGTTCCTTCATATACAAATTTAAGACTCCATCATGAATGTCCAATCAAGAATTCATCTTGGCCGCCCACTTTAATTCAAATGTTGTCGCCCACCTATTCCAAGGTTTGTCGCCCAAGTGGATGAAGCCAAGAAGAATCAAACACCAAGAAATCAAGATGCCAAAGGGAAATTCAGATGGTGGTTGATGCCCAAGGGAAGCCAATTCTATGGAGCTTCTTGCCCTTCCAACAAGAATTCGAGAGATTATAACCCTTACTCTTCTAGCTTGTAATTCATGAGGGTCTATGAATACCCCTCAACGCCTCCCCTTGTAATCAATGAGTTTTTGTTAAAATAAAGTTGAGAATTTTTTCTTCAATCCTTTTCTGTGAGAGCATCGAACTCCGAGAGGGAGCCAACGTGAGGTCCTTGGCATGAGGCCTAGTTATCCATCTACTTCCTTCCAAGAAACCCTAAAGCTGCCCACCCTTCTTTCTCATCTTCTTTTCTTCCAACATTTTCCACCTTCCAGGCCTACTAACATCTTCTTCTTGAATGATTTCAGGTGATCAAGATCTGATATGAAGAGCTTTCTTGCTTTGGAACCAACAACGTTGCAGATCGTAACCCGAAGATCGATAATCTTGAAGTTTTGCCGCGAATCCTAGAGTGCTGAAATTGATTTACGTCAAGAGTGCTACAAATCCTCGTTGGTAAGCAAAACCCCTCCTCAACTCTTTAGTTCATTTCTTGAAAGTGATAATCCTAGTTTGGATGATTTCTTAATCACCAGGTCCTATTTTCTTGATCAGTTTCGTGATTCTACATTGCGGGTTTCGAACTAGATACCAAGTTGATTTCATCTAGGTTCTTTGAGTTCTTTATTCTGAAATTTGCTGAATTAATTGATCATTGCTCTTATCTAAAAAAACTTTAGATTTATTAGAATTAGTTTTGCATATCTCATCCCGCATCATCTTTTGATATCAGAGCAAGTTAAACTAGGGTTAATTGCTAGTTCTTCAAATTTCTGCATGCTAAAAACTGCATACTAGTTTAAACCTAGGTCTGAAATATCATCAAAACTTTGTTGTTTTTCATTTATTGTTGAATCCATACATCGTATATTTAGTCCCCTTAAGTTTTGCAATTTTCTGAAATTTTTTAGATTTGAAAAAAATAAAAAAAAAATCTGCAAAAGAAAATCCTAAAAAAAATCACCATGCTGAAATTTCTGCAATACTAAACTAGGGATGAAATTTAGTTTACCATAAAACCTTCAAACCCTAATTTTCTTTGCATTTAGTTTTTTGATATTAATCTATATTACATCTGCCATCTGCATATAAAAAAATTAAGAAATTATTTTATTTTCTACAATTTATTGATCTTAGTTTCTTGCATTAGGGTTTCATGTGCGTGCATCATAATTGAAATCAATTTTAAGGGCACTTCTACTCTGTCAGATAAGGGAAGGATTTCATCACCTTTCCTTAGCCCAAAATAACCACCTTGCATCAAACCCAAGCCTGATTAAAATCAATTAGAAACCTAAAGCAGCTTAGAGACACTCACAAGGTTGGGTTCTAAGTGTTGTGAGAAAACTAGTGCACCCAATCCTACACTTATCTCTTGAATCTGATATCTAAGGCTAGAGGTCTAGAGGCAAACGCCCTAAGTGGACTTTTGGTTTTTAATTTAGATCCTGCGAAAGCAGGGGAAACCTCCTACAACCCTACCTCTTACCTGGCCAATGGACAGGATAATTGCTGAATTGGCTATAATTTGAGTTGACTCATTCTACATGAGCTCTAGGCCTAGGAACCCTAGAAGCTGGGATTGCATTGCATGGCTACTAGTCAGGTACTCTATATCATCATTCCCAAACCTAACCCAATCCCACCATGGACCCTTATATCGATGCTTTAATGAGATCTATGACTGAACAATTTAGGCAACTCAATGCTAGGTTTGACCAAGTAGAAGAGAGGCTGGGTAATCTTGAAGAATCCCATGTGACCCATCAAGAGCCTGAAATGGTGGAAATAATTTGGCAAACTCATGCCCTGCGAAAGCCATCTAGGTGCATGAACGACCCTCTACCAGTGATCCATGATGGATACGGTAGGATATAGGTCAAACGAAGATCAATCGATCCCTTGGATTGATAGAGAAGTAAAGGAGAAGAAATGGAGGAAGAAGGAGATCTGGAAGAACAGAGGGATTTCTTGATTCCGATCATTTCCTTGGACTATCAAAAAAATGATCTTTTCTCTCACTAACCGTCCCAACTCACATATATATACCTAGATCGCAAAGGACCTGGCCCCTCCAAAACTTTCCGGCGCGGCATCACGTGATTCAAAAAATCTTGTCATTTAAGACAGCACGAATCCTTTGAGTCGACTCCTTGCTGCAGGAAGCACTCTAGACGAGTCGACTATCAGACCTCGAGTTGACTCGTCCAAGCCACAGTTTACCAATCTGCAGAACCGAGCTAACTCCCAGCAATCCGAGCCGACTATCAGCAGTACCGAGCCAACTCCCAGCAATCTGAGCCAACTCTCCTCCCTGCTTCCATACTGTGCCAGCCATTAGAGTCGATTCTAACCAGAATCAAGCCGACTCTAATGCCCAAACTATCCAAAAACTCAATCCAACCTCTAGGACTCATCCCGGACTCACTCCTAGCCCTAGATACATCATGCATGACCATAATAAACCAAACCAACCTCAACCTTGGCCCTTCCCCCTGAAATCTTGGATGCACAACCTGAGACTCAACAATCTCCACCTTGGTGTTCCAAAATTACAGTTTATTACACCAGACACCTCAGACCCATCAACCACATACATGAACGAAAGCTTTCTTCCAATAGAGCCTTTGTAAGTGCATCAGCCTGATTCTCATTTGTATGGACCTTCACCAGTGCCACTTCTCCTTCCTCCACCAGCTCTCTGATCCTGTGGTACCTCACATCTATATACTTTGTGCGTGCATGATAGACTGGGTTCTGAGTCAAATGTATGGCACTCTGGCTATCGCTGTGTAGGACCACCATATACTGTTCCACCCCTATCTTAGCAACTAGCCTTCTCAGCAATAATGCTTCCTTTGCAGCCTCTGTAATACCTGTATACTTAGCCTCTTTTGTAGATAAAGCAGTGATAGGTTGAAGGGTAGATCTCCAAGAAACCAGTCCACCATGCAAGCAAAAGATATAACCTGTAGTAGACCTTCTTGTATCAAGATCACCTACATAACTTGCATCCACATACCCTTCCAAAGGACCTGAACCTCCATATAATTTTTTGGAGTTCGTTCCTTGTCCTTTGGCTGCCCATAAAATACCAATCCATGCTTTTGAGTTCCCTGTAGATACCTCAAAATCCATTTCAATGCTTTCCAGTGTTCCTTCCTAGGATTTTCCATATACCTACTCACCTGGCTTACAGCATATGCTATGTCTGGCCTGCAACACACCATAGCATACTGATGGAGAACGTATAAGGGTAGGATCGTCAGCGAACTGAGAAGTCGCTGAAGATTAGGGTATCCTAATTTTTTTTTGATTTTATTATTATTTTTTTATGGTGGTGGCGAAGGAAAATGGAGATGGAGGGTAGAAAAATTGGACACTCTACGGACTTGGGACCTACATTCACGGAGAGATATCTCACCTCTAGGGCATCTCACCCACCCCACTACATGTAGCTTAGGGCATCCCACCCATCTCACTACATGAGAAGCCTAGGGCATCCCACCTAAATCGCTACCTAGGGCAGTGAAGGAAAATCCTTAAGACCATAGAGGGGACTCGACGGAAAAAGGGGATAACTAGGGTCTCACACCCCTCGACGCCCGAAGGCAAAGGAAAGACGGGCCTCTCACCCTCCCCATATGGGGAGAACGAAAAGAAACACTCTTTTCCAAAAACTCTTTTATTAACCAAAACTATTTTTTACAAAGGACTGAGGGTAGTATTTATAGACCTGTCCAACCCTTATTTGAATTTGAATATAAGATAAAAAGATATGGATGATTCAAATTTAAATACAAGATAGGATAAGATAAGCCTATCCATATCTCAATTCTAACCAACCAAATTCTAATTCAAATTTCAAACAAAAGATAAACCCCAAACTAATTTATTCTAGATATGCTCCAAGATTCATGCTTGCTCCGGGATCTGTGCTGGCGATGCCCCCATCATTTTCTTGAGGTGGGGAGAACTTGACTCCATTGAGTTTTGGATCAACAAGTACTAGTGAATCGCATCCAGTCAAAAGAGGCTCCACTCTAAAAATAGTGTAGCTTTGAGAGTGGTGCATCTTTAAGAACCGTGCACTTTGAAATCCATGCAGAGGGAGAAATCAACAACAAGGAACTGACTGCTTTGAGGAACGTGCAGTGCATTCATGTTCATGCGGGCCTCTTCTCCCTTTTCCATAGATCGAAACCAGGGGTGGACGGACTTCACCAGCGACTTCAACGTACCGGTGGTCTTCACCGGTACCGGTGATGGGAGGTGGGCAGCGACACAGGTGGGGACGACATTCAGTGGTGGAGATGAGGCGTTGGGCATTGCGACGGTGAGGACTCCTTTGCTGACCGACAGACCATGGAGCAGAGGTGGCCTTGTGGAGAGGGGTTCCAGTGGATCTTCACCGGCTAGGGCTCTGGCATGGACCGGACGGGAGGAATATTCATGGCGACAAGGGAGAAGACGACGACACGATTGGATGATTTCGTTGGACAGCACAGCGGAGGCTATTCCATTCGGTTGCAAGTGACGGAGATAGTCTTCTTATGGCAAGGGAGTAGGGAGGATCCGACGGAAGATGGGGCATCGGCATGGCATCGATCGAAGGGAAGATGGCTATTCCAGTTGGTGGTGACCAATGATGATGGAGATGGGCACCGGTTGGGGGGCTTCTTCCCTTGGATCCGATGTGGAGTCTTCGATCAGATCTGGGCGGTCTGGTGGCAGCAGGGGTGTTGGTGGGCATGGGAGGAGTCATGGTGGACGGGATGAAGAGGGCAGTGGTGGCGATGTCGAGATCTGGAAAGACGGGGTTGGAGTGGATGGTTGAGAGTTTGGCTGGGTAGACACCAGGACTTCTCAGACAACAAAGGAATGGGGGGTTTAGATCTTTCGGATGAAAGGCATCGAGCAGATCTGGGCTTCCTGGGATGGAGTGATCCTCTCGGCAAAAATCGATGCCAAGGGATCATCGACTGATGGAAGATCCGGTGGAGGTGCCGATCTGAGGAACTTCGATCGCAGAAGAAGATGGTGGCTGTGGGCAGTGGAGCAAGAACAAGGAAGATGGAGAATGACAGAACCGGGGGGGAATCTAGGATTGGGAAAGAAATGTACCCTAACCTTACCTATGGCTCTGATACCAATTTGATGGGGAACGGACAAGGATAGGATCGTCGGCGAACTGAGAAGCCACCGAAGATTAGGGTATCCTAATTTTTTGATTTTATTATTTTTTTTTATGGTGGTGGTGAAGGAAAATGGAGATGGAGGGTAAGAAAATTGGACACTCTATAGACTTAGGACCTACATTCACGGAGAGACATTTCACCCACCCCAATACATGTAGCCTAGGGCATCCTACCCATCTCACTACATGCGGAGCCTAGGGCATTCCATACAAATCGCTACCTAGGGCCATGAAGGAAAATCCTTAAGACCATAGAGGGGACTGAACAGGAAAAGGGGATAACTAGGGTCTTGATACGCGTCGCAACGCACCGATTTAAAACCTTAAATCCACTACTCTAAAAGGTAGAATAGTGGGAGTAAGGGTTGAACCCACAGAGACTTTTGTGTTATTTCGAAAAAAAAACTTTGAAGAGAAAACTAGTATTTAACTAATAATAGAATATAAATCAACTAACTAACTAAGATAGAAAAAATGTAAATGCAAAAGATAAAATCTCGAAACTCCAACTAGTTACTTATTTGGTGGGCTGGCACTCTACTTTTATGAGATCTGTATATTCCAATTTAGATATAACCTATTCTTGGCGATGACAACCCATACCTATTCGATCACGGCCCGTTTCCCTGAAATATAGATTAGTCAAAAATCAGACACATACAAATTATAAAAATCTTTTTAGAGATAATTTATTCCAAGAGTACAAACTATTCCTATCTCGAATACAGCTTGTCCCAAGAATATAAACTATACCTAGTAAGAATTAAATAAAGATTCATAAAAATATTAGAAAGAAATACTTTATTTCATAGAAAGTAAGTACAAAAGATGAAAAATAAAATAAAACTCCCTATGCCAAGTACTATAGTGGAATCCCGAGAGGATGATCTAGCCTTCTATCCTGGACATCGGTTTCACAAAAAAGAAATACGAGAATTGGAAGTGGAATGGGGTGCTGGAAGTCTCCCGAATCCTTCCTCAGAGTGGAGAATGACCGATAGATGGAAAAACATCATCTCGGGCATGTATGGGAACCACGGTGATTTCTTATCGCTATTCGCTACTCAATCTCGATTCTATCTTCCTATCCTCCCATCCGTTCGCGCAATCCCAACAAACTTTTTCGCATACGCAAACTTCCTTCTTACTCTAAACAGACTTCTTCGCGTCCACCCAGTGTCGTCTGACCACAATCCTCTTCTCCCGACACGCACTTCTTCCCTCCGACATGAGACCAAAAGTGGTGAATGGTGGAGACTAGCCGAAGAGGGAAACCGTGGAAGATGAACCGTCGATGATGGAAGAAGATGAACCTTCGACATTGGAGAATGGATCGGCAGCAGGGACGGTGGTGAAGAAGACTCTGGTCAGTAGCGGAGCAGACGGCAGCTAGGGATGGTGTTGGGCAGCTCATAGCGGTGATGGGGAAGATGACGGCAAACAGTAGCAGGTTGGGCAGCTTCGGGACAACGACGGCGGCGAATGGCAATGGATGGCGGCTTGTGGCCGGTGAGGGGCAATGGACGGTAATGGGATGGTGAGGAAGATGAGGAGCGGACAGCAGCATTTCTGGCAATTTACCGGTCAAACGGGGCTTCTCCGACCAGCGGTGAGCGTGGCAACAGCTTGGGCGGTGTCGAGGGCATCCCTTAGGCGAATTTGGGCGCATTCGGTGGAAGATGGTCTACGGTCAGCTCCGTGGACCAGCGGTAATGGCAGATCATGGTCCACAATCCGTGCGGTGGACCATTAAGCCGGTCCACCGTGAATCGGCCGAAAGCTTTTTAAGTTATGCTCCAAAAATCATGCTAGATTTTTCTAAAATTAATTTCAGGCTTATATGAACTTCGATTTGGGTCCGGTTCAAGCCATTGGACTCCATAATTCGAGCTCTACACAATGATGACCGTTTTTCCTACAAAAGAATATAAAAGTATTAACTCTAAAGATAATTAATTATTAATTTAATACTTTTATATATACATAAAATATAATTATCACACCCCTCAACTTGAACTTTGCTCGTCCTCGAGTAAAGAAAATGAATTAGTCTTATGTACTAACTTGGTCCATGAAATGAAAATTATCTTACTAATACTAAAATCAGAGGATACCTGGTTAGACCATTAAAAATATACTTCATTGGATTACCAATTCCATCCATTTAGTGGTAGAGTGAAGTCCATGGAAGTTTTAAAAGTTTATCTTTTCTAAACTTTCTTTGTCACTCTCTAAATCTTCTAACTTACTTTGATTTTGATGTAATATTTATTTAGTCCCCACTTTTTTTTCTTTATTTTTTTTTTAATTTTTTTTTTGACAAGAAATCATAAAGTTGGTGCAATGTCCTGACATCTTGCTTTCTAGTTAACCCTTGTAGCGAGCTTTAAGCCAATAACTCCCAAACCAGTTGGCTTTAGGGCATTAGGTGTAAAACATCCCTCGGGCTTACTGACTCGAGTCAGAAAGGCTTCATGTCAAGATCGACTCTACAGAAGATTTCTTTACATCCCCACCTTTTGATGCGAACAACAACTCTTACTTAGGCGAAGGGGCTCGATTACTCAGTGAGAGATGCTAAAAATATTTATGATTAAACTTGGAGACTTTTATGATACCTATACCAATATAAGTAAGATTCATTTTCAAGATCGATAGGCCAAAGGGTCTAGAATTACTCGAAAAATTTTCTGGTCTACACTCTACCATTTTAGGGTTTCCTTGATTAATCATCCCTTAGTATCTCTAAAATTGTGTAAACCGTTAATCACTCCTCATTTATGAAGCTTGATTATTTTTAATTCGAAACAAAGCTTGCACATAAAAACCGATTAAAACTTTATCGAGAATTAGATTAATTTAATTATCCCCCCAACTTATTTTTCATTGTCCTCAATGGAAGATGATACTAATAATGTAATGACAAGAAAAGGTACAACCTGGTAGGGTATAACATTAGATGTCCTATTATCGCCATGTTCCTCAGAATGTTCTTTTATTACTCCCCTGATTTATTCTAAAAACAAGAACACAAGGGTAAAACTAAAAGCATGAACTAAGGCAAGAGCTGGGCTACCTCTCAAGAGCACTAAGTTTAAAGTCTTCAGCCAGACGCTAGAAAAAAGTATTACTGATATTGAATTTAAGAATGTCCCTCAAGAAGATTATTAGAAGATAGGCAACGGTGTCAAAAATCTGATACGCGTCACAACGCATCGATTTAAAACCTTAAATCCACTACTCTAAAAGGTGGAATAGTGGAAGTAAGGGTTGAACCCATAAAGACTTTTGTGTTATTCTGAAAAAGAATTTTTGAAGAGAAAAATAATATTTAACTAATAACAGAATATAAATCAATTAACTAACTAAGACAGAAAAAATGTAAATACAAAAGATAAAATCCCAAAGCTCCAACTAGTTATTTGTTTGGTGGGCTGGCACTCTACTTCTATGAGATCTGTATGTTCCAATGTAGATATAATCTATTCTTGGCGATGACGACCCGTACCTATTCGATCACGGCCTGTTCTCCTGAAATATAGATTAGTCAGAAATCAGACACATATAAATTATAAAACTCTTTTTAGAGATAATTTATTCCAAGAGTACAAACTATTCCTATCTCGAATATAGCTTGTCCCAAGAATATAAACTATGCCTAATAAGAATTAAATAAAGATTCATAAAAATATTGGAAAGAAATACTTTATTTCATAGAAAGTAAGTACAAAAGATGAAAAATAAAATAAAACCCCCTGTGTCAAGCACTACAGTGGAATCCCGAGAGGATGATCTAGCCTTCTATCCTGGACATCGGCTTTGTAAAAAAGAAATATGAGAATTGGAAGTGGAATGGGGTGCTGGAATTCTCCCGAATCCTCCCTCGGAGTGAAGAATGACCAAAGATTTTATAGATGGAAAAATACCGTGTCAGGACCGTGTGGGAACCGCGATGATTTTTTATCGCAATCCGCTCCTCAATCTCGATTCTATCTTCCTATCCTCCCATCCATTTGCACGATCCCAGCAAACTCCTCCACATCCGCGAACTTCCTTCCTAATCTGAACAGACTTCTCCGCGTCCACCTAGCGTCGTCCGACCACGATCCTCTTCTTCCAACATGCACTTCTTCCCTCCGACATGAGACCGAAAGTGGTGAACGGTGGAGACTGGCTGAAGAGGGAAACTGTGGAAGAAGAACCGTCGATGATGGAAGAAGAAGATGAACCTTCGGCATTGGAGATTGGACCGACAACAGGGACGGTGGTGAAGAAGACTCCTGTTGGCAGTGGAGCGGATGGCGGCTTGGGATGGTGTCGAGCAGCTTATAGTGGTGACGGGGAAGATGACGGTGAACAACAGCAGGTTGGGTTGCTTCCAGACAGCGATGGCAGCTTGCAGCAGATGGCGGCTTGCAACGGCTTGCGACCGGAGAGGGGCAATGAATGGTGATGGGACGGTAAGGAAGATGAAGAGCGGACAGCAGCATTTTCGATGATTTTCTGGCCAAACTGGGCTTCTCCGGCCGGTGGTGAGGGTGGTAATGGCTTGGGTGGCATCGAGGGCATCCCTCCGGCAAATTTGGGAGCATTCGATGGAAGATGGACCATGGTCTGCTCCGTGGATCGGCGATAATGGCAGATCACGGTCCACACTCCGTGTGGTGGACCATTAAGCCGGTCCACCATGAACTGGCTGAAAGCTTTTTTAGTTCTGCTCCAAAAATGGTGCGGACATCGACAACAGTCTTCACTCACTATGGATCGACTCCTGATGCTGCACACCAACCTCGACTTGTAGAACAATTTTATCTTGTTAGAATAATACAAGCAAGACAACTACTAGGACAACTACCAGTCAACTACCAGAGCAACTAACAATCAACTACCAACAAATGACTACCAAGCAACTACCTCTCAACTTCTCATGGGATTACTACATCATCATGCCAATTCACCAAGCTTAGAGGGCACCACATCATCATCCACATCATCAAGCAACGCCACCTAATGGGATTGCCACCACATGTGCCACCTCACCCATTGAAGTGGGTGACCAAGAAGGAGTCAAATTTAAATTTGGATGGCCAAACTAAACCTCCACCTCATGTAACCACTTCCCCCCCTATCTCTCCAACCATCCCATGTATCTCTCAACTATCCCATGTATCTCTCAACCATCGCATGTATCTCTCCTCTCTTTTAAATTTTAAACAAAGGGCTTGGTAGCTTATAAAAGGAGATCCAACGCCCCAATGTATGGAGTTGATTTTTTTTGGGATAAAATGAAATGAAGAAGAAGGTCTTTGTCTTGCCATTACTTGAGTGTTTGTGATGTTCTCTTATAGCTTTAGATAAAATTCTAGTTTGAAGTTTGAAAAGCATTTCTTCTTTGTGCGTGCAACCTCCATCTATTTACAAGTATGAATTCCATTTCCAAGAAGAAAACATCAAGGAGACACCCTTCCATGGATCCCACCTACCCCAACAAGAATTTCTCAAGCCTCCATAAGAAGAACAATTCTTTTGATCTCCTCTTTTCCTTTGTGTTTTGATCTTTTCAAATATTCCATTTCTAATCCTTTCCTTGCAGGGTTCTCTTTAATCCGGAGTTCAAGAGCTTGTCAACTTGCCAGAGGAACATGAATGGATGGGGCGTATTTCCTCGGAACGATCATCTTCTCATCTAGGATTGGTTTATTCGAATGCTACTATGGGTCTATCACTTCAAAAAGAGAGCTCATCATTGGTAACAAATCTTCCTCATCTCTTCATTTCTGATCTATTGAAGGTTAACCTCTAGGTTCTTAATCCTTTAGCCTTAGATTTAATCTTTTTTTAGGACAATCTGGCTATTATTGTGGCATATGTTTAAGAATTACCAAATCTTTCTCTAGGTCTTGTTTGAGTCTCTTAGATTGAAAGCTAGTTCATGTGTTTAGGTTTTCATTGCTCAACTTTTAACTCATCCTCAATAGAAAGCATTTTCATGCCGCATCATTTTGGTATCAGAGCATGGTTGGATTAGGGTAGGATTTGCATAGATGCTGAAATTCATTGTTTGCTGGAATTCTGCACAAAGAGTTTTAATATCTTGCATAGCCTGTTAAGTGTTTGCATAAATGCATGTTAAATACCAAGGTGAAATCAGGTTGTCCTACTATAAGGGAGAATCCTTATAGTATAAGGTTGTCCTATCTTGGTCATTACCATTGTTAGCATAGATTAATTTCTCAATTGTCTTGCTTGTTGGAATTTTTTGAATCTGTGAGTATATAGTTTGATAAATGAATTGTTTTTCTCAGAATAGAACTCAGAATTTAGTGATTCTTATTTTGCTAGATCCATAATAATTGATAGAAGTTTTCATAATTGTTCTAGAATTTTAAGTTAACTGTAGAATTTTCGAGCTATGATTTAGTACTATTCTGTCTAAAATTCCAGTAGAGTTAATTTTCAGCAGGTTGTGTGCATTCATCTTAACTCAATTAAGGGCACCAATATGACATGGGGGAAGGATTGATCACCTGTCCTTAACCCAAGAACAAGAACCCTCATTATGCATCGAACCCAATCCCCTAATTAAAATTGAGTAGAACCTTAATTGCCCTAGTGGGTTAGGGACATCAATTGGTCGAGTCCTGGTTAGTGTCAAGTCATTGTGTCAACTAGTCTTGTGTGTGCTCTATTACTTGGTGACTAAGATTGGAACTAATGGCTTGGGTGCTGATCCGTCTACTGGGCCAATTCCACCAGGCCTAGGTAGGCCAAAGATGGGAACTCATACTCCCCTTGTTCTGACACCGGGCCAAGTGTAAAGTTACTACAATCTAGTTTGCCACCTTGATTAGGCAACTAGTCTGGAACTCTAAGTCTAGATCAAATCAATTGGGAAAAGCTTGTGCAACCAATTCTTCACCTATTATTTGAAGCTGGTGTCAAGGATCGAGGTTAAGTGGTTAAGCCTAAGCGGTTCTTGTGGTTTTTAATTAGGTCCCAGCGAGAGCTGGTGAAACCTCCCACAGACCCACCTCCTGACTGGCCAGTGGAGAAGAGTAGTTGTTGGTTTGATTGTACCTAGCCAACTCAGTATATTTGAGCTAACAGGTCTAGAAAACCTTAGCCCGAGTTTGAGTCCACTTGCAAGCATGACAACTAGAGCAGGGACATCATATTCACCAGCCAAGCCCAGTCAAGTGTAGCCATGGACCAAAATCTTGGAAATCTGATTAAAGCCTTGAATGATCAAGTGGCCCAACTAAACAAAAATTTGACTGAGCAATTGGCCCAAACCAACCTGAACATGGCCCAGACCAACCAGAGAATGAATGATCAGTTAGCCCACATCATGACTAGGTTGGATCAATTAGAAACTAGAACTCCTGGAGGAAACCATGAAGTCCAGAATGATCCCGAACCCGATCTTGAACCTGAGTTTGAAACACCAGTCAACCCTAGAAGGGTTCCACGCCAAAACCTTTTCCATGAGCCCAACCCTAGGAGACCTCAGCAAGACCATTTCTGTGAACCAAATCCTAGGGGGCCCAATCATGAGCAAGCCCATGAACCCAATCCAAGGAGAGTCTATCTTGAGCCCACTTATGAACCAAATGTCAGGAGACACACTCCAATTCAGTTAGACCAAGATGATTGAGCCATAAAAAATGTTAGGTTGGAAGCACCCACATTTGATGGAATCTTAGATCCCAAAATTTACATCGATTGGGAAGGAGAGATGGACCAGTACTTTGACTGGTATGACATGACCGAGGAAAGAAAATGTAAGTTTGCGAAACTAAAGTTGGTAAGACAAGCTAGGCTCTATTGGAAAAATGTTGAGCGATTAGCTAGGCAAAGAGGTGATGTGCCTATAGTAACCTGGACAGCGATGAAACTTAGGCTTAGGAAAAAATACCTTCCTATGTCCTACCATCAAAGACTCCTAGATCAATGGCAAAGACTTACTCAAGGAAATAGGAGTGTCGCAGAGTACATTGCCAAATTTGATGAGTTTATAATGAGGTACAATGTTGATGAATCTGAGTCGGTAACCTTGTCTAGATTTAGAGCCGGACTGAGGGAAGAAATCCAGAAGGAATTATTCATGAGGGAAGTCCATGATCTAGAACTGGCCTATCAGATAGCTAGAGATGCTGAGAGATTTCATAGGAGTCCAGTTTATCGTAGACCCGACGCCCCTAGGATTAGTGTACCTAATCAGCAGATAGGACCCAGTCAGTCTAGATTCAACCGACCCAATCCTAGTGCACCTGTGACCCGAAGAGATGATAAAGGGAAATCACCTGAAGTCCAAAGAAATCCAAATGCATGTTTCAAATGTCAGAAGGTAGGTCACTATGCTAGCAATTGTCCAAATCGATCCTTACACATAGGGGAAGTAGAAGAGGAAGCCATAGAACCCCAAGATGAGTGTGAAGAGGAAATATACCAGGCGGATGAGAATTTGGCTGAAGAATATGAAGGTGATGAAGCCTTGGTAGATCATGATCTTTTAGGAGTGGTTAGGTGTATCCTCACCCAAACCAAAGACCAAGAAGACTGGCGTAGGACTAGTATCCTACAGACTTTCATCAAGATAGGCGAGAAAGTGTGCAAGGTCATCTTAGATAGTGGTAGCTGTGTCAATGCCATATCCACCAACATAGTTAAAAACCTAGGATTGTCCACTATACCCCATCCTAATCCATATAAGGTATCCTGGATAGACTCAACCTCTATTCCCATCAAGTCTAGGTGCATAGTTACCATCCAGTTCCAGTCTTACCAAGGGAAAGTTTGGTGCGATGTTCTTCCAATGGGAGTTAGCAGTATCATTTTAGGATGACCATGGTTATACGATCATGACGTTATACTCTATGGTCGCTCTAATTCATGCTTGTTTACTCATAATAGGAAGAAGATTGTAATCCATTCTTCTCCACCTAAGGACCCAATTAAAAGAGGATCTAGCCAATTGAGAGATAAGACACAAGGGATAAACGTGATCACTGCTAAAGAATTGAAGCAAGAGATTAGCAATGGTTCACCTGTTTGGATTTTGACAACTAAGGAACATTAAGAGCCCTCCCCAAAAGAACAACCTCAGGAAGTTGAAGTGCTAGATGAGTTTAAGGATGTTTTCCTCGATGAGTTACCCGACCAACTCCCACCCCTTAGGGACATCCAACATGCAATAGACTTAGTCCCTGGAGCAACCTTACTGAACCTTCCCCATTATAGAATGAACCCTACCGAACATCAAGAATTGCAATGACAAGTAGGAGAACTTCTTAGGAAAGGATTCATTAGGGAGAGTTTAAGCCCATGCGCAGTCCCAGCCTTACTCACCCCTAAGAAAGATGGCACGTGGAGGATGTGTATCGATAGTCGTGCCATAAATAAGATCATGGTGAAATATAGGTTTCCCATCCTCAGATTGGATGACATGCTAGATATGATGGCCGGTGCGACAATATTTTCTAAGATTGACCTGAAGAGCGGCTATCACCAAGTTAGGATTAGACCAGGGGATGAATGGAAGACTGCCTTTAAGACTAAGGATGGGTTATTTGAATGGGTAGTCATGCCTTTTGGACTATCAAATGCTCCTAGCACCTTTATGAGAATCATGAACTAGGTCCTATGATCCTTTATCGGAAAGTTTGTCATTGTGTATTTTGACGACATCCTTATCTATAGTAGGACTAGAGATGATCATTTGAACCATCTGAAGAAAGTATGTTTGGCACTTAGGAAGGATAATCTCTATGCCAATTTGAAGAAATGTGATTTTGTGACTACTAGAGTTATCTTTCTAGGATTTGTCGTAATCCCTGAAGGAGTATCTGCTGACCCTGAGAAGATTAGAGCAATTGTAGACTGGCCAACACCCAATAATATTCACAAAGTAAGAAGTTTTCATGGCCTCGCTACATTTTACAAAAGATTCATTAGAGGGTTTAGCACCATAGTTGCTCCTATTACGGATTGCATTAGGAAAAGCAATTTTGAATGGACAAAAGCTGCTGATAAGGCCTTCCTAAACATTAAGGACAGGATGACACAAGCACCGATCTTAAGATTACCCGATTTTTCTAAAATTTTTGAGATAGCTTGTGATGCCTCTGGAGTAGGAATTGGAGGAGTCTTAAGTCAAGAAAGTCATCCAGTGGCATTTTTTAGTGAAAAGCTGAATGAGGCTAGGATGAAATACTCAACCTATGACAAGGAGTTATATGCGGTAGTTCAGGCTTTGAGGTACTGGAGACACTATCTGCTACCGCAAGAGTTTGTCTTATTCTCAGATCATGAAGCCCTTAGGTTTCTTAGCTCCCAGAAAAAGTTGAACCCTAGGCATGCTAAGTGGGTAGAGTTCATCCAAGCCTATATCTTCATCCTAAAGCACCGTGCGGGAACTGAGAATAGGGTTGCTGATGCCTTAAGTCGTAAAGCGTTGCTCTTAAATTCAGTCAGCACTAAAGTCATAGTTTTGAGAGACTTAAGGAGGAATACGAAACCTGTCCGGATTTTGGTGAGATCTATCAGGCTTTACATCTAGGACCATCTAGCAATCATAGTGACTATACCCTTCTAGATGGTTATCTTTTTAAAGAAAACAGGCTTTGTGTTCCAAGAACCTCCTTAAGGGATTTTTTAGTTTGGGAGACACATGCTGGAGGTTTGGCTGGCCATTTTGGACAAAACAAGACTATCTTAGCTGTTGAGGAACAATTCCACTGGCCAGGCCTTAAGAGACAGGTAGCAAACCTTGTAGCCCGATGTAGGACATGTGCTGTTGCAAAACAGCAGAAACAAAATACCAGGTTATACACTCCTTTACCTGTACCTGAGTGTCCATGTCAGGATCTTAGCATGGACTTTGTCTAGGGTTACCCAAGACCATTAGAAAACATGATTCAATATTTGTAGTGGTCGACCAGTTTTCAAAGATGGCCCATTTCCTACCCTGCTCCCAAACTTCTGATGCCTCTAGGGTAGCCAAGCTCTTTCTTGATCAAGTAGTCAGGCTACACGGACTACCAAAAACCATTGTTTCTGATAAGGATGTCCGTTTTATAAGTTACTTCTGGAAAACTCTTTGGCACCTATTAGGAACCAGACTGAACTTTTCAACTGCCTACCACCCCCAGACTGATGGACAGACCGAAGTTGTGAATAGAAGTCTAGGGAATTTGTTGAGATGTCTAGTGGGAGATAGTCTAGGAAACTGTGATTTGTTATTGCCTCATGCTGAGTTCGCTTATAACAGTTCAGTCAGTCGATCTATGGGCAAAAGTCCATTTGAAATAGTCCGTGGTTACAAACCTAGGAAGCCTTTAGATCTGATCCCACTATCCACAAATGTACGAGTTTCTGAGTCTGCTGAATCCTATGCACAGCATATTAAGGATTTACATCACGAAATAAACAAGAAAATTCACTTGAGCAATGAATCCTATAAACATAAGGCTAATTCACGAAAGAGAGTCAAGGAATTCTATGAGGGGGATTATGTAATGATTAAACTCAAACCTGAAAGATTCCCATCGGGGACTTTTAAGAAATTACATGCCCATGGCGCAGGTCCATTCAAGGTCATAAAGAAGATTAGCTCTAATGCTTATGTACTGGATTTACCTTCTGACCTAGGTATCAGTCCAACCTTCAATGTTTCAGACTTAATAGAGTATAAGGAACCAATGATGATACCTAGTGAGCCTTTTGGGCCTGACCCTATTTTTGAGAGTGAAATTGTCCACAAACCACCTTTCCAAAGAAACGAGAGAAAATTGAATAGATTCTGGATGATAAGATTGTCACCACCAGGAACAAGGACTACTATCATTATTTGGTCCGTTGGCAAGGACAGCCTGAATCTGACAACTCTTGGATCACTAGAGAGGACCTGCAACAAATGGACCCGGATTTATTTGAACAATATCAAAGCCAGATTGGACCATATTCGATAGGGTCGAATTCTCATCACGCCGGGAGATTTGGTGCGGACACTGACAACAGTCTTCACTCACTATGGATCGACTCCTGATGTAACACATCCAACCCTGACTTGTAGAACAATTTTATCTTGTTAGAATAATACAAGCAAAACAACTACCAGGACAACTACCAGTCAACTACCAGAGCAACTAACAATCAACTACCAACAAATGACTACCAAGCAACTACCTCTCAACTTCTCATGGGATTACTACATCATCATGCCAATTCACCAAGCTTAGAGGGTGCCACATCATCATCCACATCATCAAGCAACGCCACCTAATGGGATTGCCACCACATGTGCTACCTCACCCATTGAAGTGGGCGACCAAGAAGGAGTCAAATTCAAATTTGGGAGGCCAAACTAAACCTCCACCTCATGTAACCACTTCCCCCCTATCTCTCCAACCATCCCATGTATCTCTCAACTATCCCATGTATCTCTCAACCATCCCATGTATCTCTCCTCTCTTTTAAATTTTAAACAAAGGGCTTGGTAGCTTATAAAAGGAGATCCAACGCCCCAATGTATGGAGTTGATTCTTTTTGGGATAAAATGAAATAAAGAAGAAGGTCTTTGTCTTGCCATTACTTGAGTGTTTGTGATGTTCTCTTATAGCTTTAGATAAAATTCTAGTTTGAAGTTTGAAAAGCATTTCTTCTTTGGGTGTGCAACCTCCATCTATTTACTAGTGTCAATTTCATTTCCAAGAAGAAGACATCAAGGAGACACCCTTCCATGGATCCCACCTACCCCAATAAGAGTTTCTCAAGCCTCCATAAGAAGAACAATTCTTATGATCTCCTCTTTTCCTTTGTGTTTTGATCTTTTCAAATATTCCATTTCTAATCCTTTCCTTGCAGGGTTCTCTTTAATCCGGATTTCAAGAGCTCATCGTCCTGCCAGAGGAACACGAATGGATGGGGCGTATTTCCTCGGAATGATCATCTTCTCATCCAGGATTGGTTTATTCGAATGCTACTACGGGTCTATCACTTCAAAAAGAGAGCTCATCATTGATAACAAATCTTCCTCATCTCTTCATTTCTGATCTATTGGAGGTTAGCCTCAAGGTTCTTAATCCTTTAGCCTTAGATTTAATCTTCTTTTAGGACAATCTGGCTATTATTGTGGCATATGTTTAAGAATTACCAAATCTTTCTCTAGGTCTTGCTTGAGTCTCTTAGATTGAAAGCTAGTTCATGTGTTTAGGTTTTCATTGCTCAACTTTTAACTCATCCTCAATAGAAAGCATTTTCATGCCGCATCAAAAAATCATGCTGCTTTAAAAATCATGCTAAATTATTCTAAAATTAATTTCATGCCCATATGAACTCCGATTTGGGTCCGGTTCATGCCATTGGATTCTATAATTCAAGCTCTACAAAATGATGACCTTTTGTCCTACAAAAGATATACAAAAGTATTAATTCTAAAGATAATTAATTATTAATTTAATATTTTATATATATAAAAATATATTTATCACACCCCCCAACTTGAACTTTGCTCGTCCTCGAGTTAAGGAAATGAATTAGTCTTGTGTACTAACTTAGTCCATGAAATGAAAATTATCTTTCTAATACTAAAATCGGAGGATACCTGGTTAGACCATTAAAAATATATTTTATTGAATTACCAATCCCACCCATTTAGTGGTAGAGTGAAGTCCATAGAAGTTTTAAGAGTTTTTCTTTTCCCAACTTTCATCTCACTCTCTAAATCTTCCAACTTACTTTGATTTTGGTGTAATATTTATTTAGTCCCCACTTTTTTTTCTTTTCTTTTTCTTTTTTTTTTTTTGACAAGGAATCATAAAGTCAGTGCAATGTTTTGACATCTTGCTTTCTAGTTAACCCTTGTAGCAAGCTTTAAGCCAATGACTCCCAAACCAGTTGGCTTTAGGGCATTAGGTGTAAAACATCCCTCGGGCTTACTGACTCAAGTCAAAAAGGCTTCAAGTCAAGACTGACTCTACAAAAGATTTATTTACATCCCCATCTTTTGATATGAACAACAATGCTTACTCAGGCAAAGGGACCCGGTTACTCAGTGAGAGATGCTAAAAACCTTTATAATTAAACCTGGGGACTTTTATGATACCTATACCAATATAAGTAAGATTCATTATCAAGATCGATTGGCCAAAGGGTCTGGAATTACTCAAAAAATTTTCTGGTCTACACTCTACCATTTATAGGGTTTCCTTGATAAATCATTCCTCAGTATCTCTAAAATTGTCTATACCATTAATCACTCCTCATTTTGGAAGCTTGAATATTTTCAATTTGAGATAAAGCTTGTACACAAAAATTGATTAAAATTTTTCTCGAGGATTAGATTAATTTAATTATCCCCCCCAACTTATTTGCCATTATCCTCAATGGAAGAGGATACTAATAATGTAATGACGAGGAAAGGTACAACCTGATAGGGTATGAACATTAGATGTCCTATTGTCGCCATGTTCCTCAGAATGTTCTTTTATTACTCCCCTGATTTATTCTATAAACAAGAACACAAGGGTAAAACTAAAAGCATGAACTAAGGCAAGAGCTGGGCTGCCTCCCAGGAGTGCTAAGTTTAAAGTCTTTAGCTAGATGCTAAAAAGAAGTGTTACTGATATTGAATTTAAGTACATCCCTCAAGAAGATTTTTAGAAGACAGGCAACGGTGCCAAAAATCTGATACACGTCGTAACGCACCGATTTAAAACCTTAAATCCACTACTCTAAAAGGTAGAATAGTAGGAGTAAGGGATGAACCCACAGAGATTTTTGTGTTATTCCGAAAAAGAATTTTTGAAGAGAAAACTAATATTTAACTAATGACAGAATATAAATCAACTAACTAACTAAGGCAGAAAAAATGTAAATGCGAAAGATAAAATCTCGAAACTCCAATTGGTTATTTGTTTGGTGGGCTGGTACTCTACTTCTATGATATCTGTATGTTCCAATCTTGATATAACCTATTCTTGGCGATGACGACCCGTACCTATTCGATCACGGCACGGCCCGTTCCCCTGAAATATAGATTAGTCAGAAATCAGACACATACAAATTATAAAAATATTTTTAGAGATAATTTATTCCAAGAGTACAAACTGTTCCTATCTCGAATACAGCTTGTCCCAAGAATATAAACTATGCCTAATAAGAATTAAATAAAGATTCATAAAAATATTGGAAAGAAATAATTTATTTCATAGAAATTAAGTACAAAAGATGAAAAATAAAATAAAACCATTTGTGCCAAGCACTATAGTGGAATCTCGAGAGGATGATCTAGCCTTCTATCCTGGACATCGGCTTCGTAAAAAAGAAATATGAGAATTGAAAGTGGAATGGGGTGCTGGAAGTCTTTCGAATCCTCCCTCGGAGCAGAGAATGACCGAAGGTTTTATAGATGGAAAAACATCATTTCGGGCCAGTGTGGGAACCGCGATGATTTCTTATCACAATCTGCTCCTCAATCTTGATTCTATCTTCCTATCCTCCTATCCATTCACACAATCCCAGCAAACTCCTTCGCATCCACGAACTTCCTTTCTAAGGAGAACATACTTCTCCATGTCTACCCAGCATCGTCTGACCACGATCCTCTTCTCCCGACACGCACTTCTTCCCTTCGACATGAGATCGAAAGTGGTGAATGGTGGAGACTAGCCGAAGAGGGAAACCATGGAAGAAGAACCGTCGGTGATGGAAGAAGAAGATGAACCTTCGTCATTGGAGATTAGACCGGTAGCAGGGATGGTGGTGAAGAAGACTCCAACCGGTAGTGGAGTGGATGGCTGCTTGGGATGGTGTCGGGCGGCTCACAGCGGTGACGGGGAAGATGACGGCGAACAACAGCAGGTTGGGTGGCTTTGGGACGGTGACGGTGGCTTGTGGTGGCTACTAGCGAAGGATGGCGGCTTTCGACGACTTGTGGCCGGTGAGGGGTAATGGACGACGATGGGATGGTGAGGAAGATGAGTAGTGGAGAGCAGCATTTCCAATGATTTTTTGGTCGAATGGGGCTTCTCTGGCCGACGGTGAGGGTGGCAACAGCTTGGGCAGCGTCGAGGGCATCCCTCTGGCAAATTTGGGCACATTTGGTGGAAGATGGTCCACGGTCTGCTCTGTGGCCCGACGGTAATGGCAGATCGCAGTCCACACTCCATGCGGTGGACCATTAAGCCGGTCCACCAAGAGCCGGCTGAAAGCTTTTTAAGTTCTGCTACAAAAATCGTGCTACTTTAAAAATCATGCTAAATTCTTCTAAAATTAATTTCAGGCCCATATGAACTCTCATTTGGGTCTGGTTCGTGCCGTTGGATTTTATAATTCGAGTTCTATACAATGATGACCTTTTTTCCTACAAAAGATATACAAAAATATTAATTCTAAAGATAATTAATTATTAATTTAATATTTTTATATATACATAAAATATAATTATCACACCTCTTAACTTGAACTTTGTTCGTCCTCGAGTAAAGGAAATTAATTAGTCTTGTGTACTAACTTGGTCTATGAAATGAAAATTATCTTACTAATACTAAAATCAGAGGATGCCTGGTTAGACCATTTAAAATATACTTCATTGGATTACCAATTCCACCCATTAAGTGGTAGAGTGAAGTCCATGGAGGTTTTAAGAGTTTTTCTTTTTCCAACTTTCTATCTCACTCTCTAAATCTTCCAACTTACTTTGATTTTGATGTAATATTTATTTAGTCCCCACTTTTTTTTCTTTTATTTTTCTTTGTCTTTT
This sequence comes from Areca catechu, assembly GCA_021397845.1. Lineage (NCBI taxonomy): Eukaryota > Viridiplantae > Streptophyta > Magnoliopsida > Arecales > Arecaceae > Areca > Areca catechu. Next base: position 147,415,508 of record CM038039.1, on the reverse strand, counting down.
TTTTTTGACAAGGAATCGTAAAGTTAGTGCAATGTCCTGACATCTTGCTTTCTAGTTAACCCTTGTAGCGAGCTTTAAGCCAATGACTCTCAAACCAGTTGGCTTTAGGGAATTAGGTGTAAAACATCCCTCGGGCTTACTAACTGAAGTCAAAAAGGCTTCAAGTCAAGACTAACTCTACAAAAGATTTCTTTACATCCCCATCTTTTGACACGAACAACAACGCTTACTCAGGCGAAGGGGCCCGGTTGCTTAGTGAGAGATACTAAAAACCTTTATAATTAAACTTGGGGACTTTTATGATATTTATACCAATATAAGTAAGATTCATTATCAATATCGATAGGCCAAATGGTCTGGAATTACTCGAAAAATTTTCTGGTCTACACTATCATTTATAGGGTTTCCTTGATAAATCATCCCTCAGTATCTCTAAAATTGTCTATACCGTTAATCACTCCTCATTTAGGAAGCTTGATTATTTTCAATTCGAGACAAAGCTTGTATGCAAAAACTTATTAAAATTTTTCTCGAGGATTAGATTAATTTAATTATCCCCCCCAACTTATTTTTCATTATCCTCAATGGAAGAGGATACTAATAATGTAATGATAAGGAAAGGTACAACCTGGTAGGGTATGAACATTAGATGTCCTATTATTACCATGTTCCTCGGAATGTTCTTTTATTACTCCCCTGATTTATTCTAAAAACAAGAACACAAGGGTAAAACTAAAAGCATGAACTAAGGCAAGAGCTGGGCTGCCTCCCAGGAGCGCTAAGTTTAAAGTCTTCAGCCAGACGCTAAAAAAGAGTGTTACTGTTATTGAATTTAAGTACATCCCTCAAGAAGATTTTTAGAAGACAGGCAATGGCACCAAAAATCTGATACGCATCGCAATGCACTGATTTAAAACCTTAAATCCACTACTCTAAAAGGTAGAATAGTGGGAGTAAGGGTCGAACCCACAGAGACTTTTGTGTTATTCCAAAAAAAAAACTTTGAAGAGAAAACTAATATTTAACTAATAACATAATTTAAATCAACTAACTAACTAAAACAGAAAAAATGTAAATGCAAAAGATAAAATCTTGAAACTCCAACTGGTTATTTGTTTGGTGGGCTGGCACTCTACTTCAATGAGTTCTGTATGTTCCAATCTAGATATAACTTGTTGGGATACGACAAGTTTACTCTGTTTGGTCTGTCTATACTCGCTTCTCGATGATTTGAATCTGGCTAACGAATTTCCAAGAGACATAAGTATTGTCAATATCCAAGAGACGTAAGGTTGATCAATGCTCAGCAATTATAAGATTCTTCAGGAAAGGTAAAGCTTATTAATTTTTCAAGTAATGCAGAGATCATTTGACATAAGAAAAAGGGTTTGATCGACTATGGATGACCTTTTGCTGCACATGCCTCTATCCTAGATTAACCACTTAACAGCTGGATGCCAGCTGTAAGAGGTTGGGTTCTTGGCCTATAAATATCCCTGATTATGATGAGGGGGGATCTTTTTGCCATTCTTTGCTTAGCCTTCCTTCATATTATATCTGTTCTAGTCCAGACATCATTAACGAGCTTGGAAGCTACCACAACACCCAGATCCTCCAAGATGATGGCTGAGAGTTAGATTAGATCAGCTCGATCTACTTCTCTTTTTATTCAAGCTTATTGTAATTTATTTGGATGCAACAGATTGGCATGCCAGGAAGGGGAACTCAGCAAAAGAGTTTCAATAATCTGGAAGGAAGCATGGTGAAGACCAGGAAAAGGGATCTACCTATGGAGGACATTCCCCATCTCTCAAATAAGAACGTTCCTATTCTTGATGAAAGGGTGGAAGCTCTTCCTGTTGGATACATAGATCAAGAAAAGTTGAACACTCTGTTTGATAAAGTAGTACTTACTATAGTGATGCAAAACCTCCAAGAAATCACCGCGAGGGAATCGTTGAGACCTGCTGCATCAAGAACTAGCCGGCAACCTTCCCTTCAAGTAAGTGAACATCTTAGTCCAAGAAGACACACATCTTATCAATGTTCTTCAGGTCAACAGTCCCCTTCAAAGCATCATCACCAATCTCACCATCACACCAAGAAGCGGAATAAGGGGAAGCATCCACGGTCTCGTTCGACGTCATCTGGAGAACCAACTCATGACGGTATCCAAATTCAACATCTTGCAAGAACAAATGATTTTGATGAAAAATTCAAGAAGCTGGAGATGTGGATTGCCTGGGCTATTGAACAGAGGAAAACAAAGGATACAACACCAAACTGTGACATCTTGCCTCCTTTTTTTAAGAAGATCATAGAGGAGAGAATTTCACATCACTTCAAAGTTCCACAAATTGAGCTGTATGATGGATCGTCTGATCCCTTGGATCATTTGGATAGCTTTAAAGCCCATCTATTGATCTAGGGGGCATCAGACACACTCCATTGTCTTGCCTTCCCCGCGACCTTAAAAAAATCAGCAAGAATATGGTATTCAAGTCTACAGCCAGACACCATTCATTCTTTCAGTCAGCTAAAGAAGTTGTTCGTCTCTCACTTCAGGACAAGCAAGAAAATGTCCAGGAATTCTGATAGCTTATTTTTTATCCAGCAGTCAGAAGGAGAGTCTTTGAGAGATTACATCAAAAGGTTCAATTCTACCATGTTAGAGATTCCGAATCTCAATGAAGACGTGGCGATGTCTGCTATGAAAAAGGGGTTACAAGCTTCTAAATTCATATTTTCCTTGGATAACAAATTTCTGACCAATTATTCTGAATTACTGACCCATGCTCAAAAGTACTCTCAGGCCGAAGAACAAGCTTTGAACCGGTGACAAGCAGAGAGAAAATTATTGCCAAGAAAGAAGAATGCCAAGGAAGATGAATTCCGACCACCTGGAGTCTGATCAATCCAACAGCAAGGTCAGAGGCTAAGGAATTTGGTCGGCAGGAACTACATCAATCAGTTTGATGCTTATACCACTCTAATTCTTTCTCGAGAGAAGATTTTGATGAAAATTGAGAAAGAAAGTTTTTTTCAGAAACCAAGGCCAATGATAGCCTCGCCAACTATGCAAAATAAAGCCAAATATTGTCAATATCATCATGATCATGGGCATACAACGGAAGAATGCATCCAACTAAGAGATGAAATTGAAGATTTGATCAAGCGAGGTTATCTGGGTAGGTATGTCCGAAATCAAAATCAAAATCGACCAATTGAAGCAGCAGTGCCAAGGCTAGCAATTCCAAGGATGATCACTGATGGAACAGAGCTCCCAAACTAACAACCGACATATGGATTGGTCGGAATGATTTGTCATGCATGTTTTGAAGATGATCGGAGTCCCAAAAGGCTTTGAGGAAGTGTTATGTTTTCTGATGAAGACTTACAAGACGTTCAGATGCCTCATAATGATCCTATAGTGATTTCTGCAATAATTGCGAACTATGATGTACATAGAATTTTGGTTGATAATGGAAGTTCCACCGAGGTCTTGCTTTATGATGCATTTGTCAAGATGAATTTGCCAACTAATAAGCTACGAAGAATTCATGTGCCATTAACCGGGTTTGGTGGAAATTCTATAGGAGTAGAGGGAGAAATCACACTTCCTGTAACTCTCGGAACAACGCCAAAGCAAAGGACTTACCTTCTTACTTTTATGGTTGTTCGGATCCCTTCTGCTTATAATGCTATTTTGGGAAGACATGCTCTGAATAAATTCCAAGCCGTTGTATCAACATATCATTTTTTGATGAAATTTCTAACTCAAAATGGGATTGGAGAAGTAAGGGGAAACCAACAGATGGCTCGTCAATGTTTGACAATCCAAAATCAATAGTCAATCAACAAACCCACCTTCGAACAAATGGATCCACGTGATCCAACCGAGGGAGTCAACATATCCATAGAAAGGACTATTCATGTTCCTTTGACAAAAGATGATCCTACTAAAATAGTTCAGATTGGAAGTCTACTTGTTGAAGACCAAAGGAAAAAGTTGATTGATTTTTTGCAAAAAAATACTGACATATTTGCATGGGCAACCGCTGATATGTTGGGAATTCCTACTGAAGTGATTATGCATGAGCTCAAGGTTGATCGGCTTAGTCGGCTTGTTCGACAAAAGAAGCAATATTTTGCCCCAGAAAGATAAAAAGTTATCAATGAAGAAGTGACCAAATTGCTTGATGCTGGATTTATCAGGGATGTTCACTATCCTGACTGGCTTGCCAATATAGTAATGGTCAGGAAAGCTAATGAAAAATAGAGGATATGCATAGATTATACAAATCTTAACAAGGCATGTCCAAAAGATAGTTTTTCTTTGCCTAAAATTGATCAACTGGTCAATGCAATGGCCGGGCATAAATTCTTAAGTTTTATGGATGCTTTTTCTGGATATAATCAGATACGGATGAGCCTAGAAGATGAAGAAAAGACATCTTTCATCACAGATCGAGGGATATATTGTTACAAGGTGATGCCGTTTGGTCTTAAAAATGCCAGAGCTACTTATCAGAGATTAGTTAATAAATTCTTTGAGGATCAAATCGGAAAAACTATGGAAGTATATGTAGATGATATGATTGTTAAGAGCAATTAGTCAGATGATCATATAAAAGATCTGCAGATAGCCTTTGATATTTTGTGACAAAATCATATGAAATTAAATCCAACCAAATGTGTTTTTGGTGTAACTTCTGAAGAATTTTTAGGCTTCATGGTTATGAAGTGAGGGATTGAAGCTAATCCAGAGAAGATCCGAGCCATCTTGGATATGAGGCCTCCAGCTAATAAAAAAGAAATCCAATAGTTGACTGGACGAATTACTTCATTAAGCCGATTCATTTCTCGTTCAGTTGAGAAATGTTTGCCTTTCTTCAAAGCTTTATGGCAAACCAAGTAGTTCAATTGGTCGAATGACTGTCAGTCAGTATTTGAAGAACTTAAGAAGTATTTGATGAATCCGTGAAAGGATTATGCCCTATAAGCCAATATTTGTATCTCCCAGACCATTGTAAATTGACAAGTTAATAAAGGCAATATTTTTTCATCATTCGCTGTGTCATTATATGATGAACCCCATAGGTTAGGGCTATGGTCCTAGGGCTATGATGAGATCATACCAGTGAGATCTAAGGCCTTAAAACCCTAATCTAGAATATTCCTAGTCATAGGAACCCTGAGTTGGGGATCAGGGTTTCCGGTAAGACTGGCACATCCTATGTATGCTAAAAAGGGTGACTGCTCTCATAGTCACTTGTGTAGGACACTAATACAAGGATGTGGGTGCTCATTAGCGAATGAGTTCACTGAATAGATCTAGTTTGAGAACATCTAATGGAGCCTTAGCTGCATGTCAATAGATGTTTCTCATAGTGGGAGTTGTACAAGTAGTCCTATGACCTGAGACTGCCATAATACCTTATGTACATGAACCCATGCTTTGGTTCAATCTCATTCATGACACTGGGTCATGCACAAGGTTGATGCTGGGTGTGGTGAATTGTATATGAAGGAAATGAGTAGGTCAACAAGGAATTGATCACTCCTAGTAGGAGGAGATTGCATCCAGCCAAATTAGGTCAGATGATGATTTAGGAAATCTTTGATCAAAGTACAGATATTAGAAATGATTTCTAATATCGAATTAATTGAATCATTAGTGTATGACTGAGCTGGGAATGAGTATAAACTGGATTTGACATGATTCCATATCCATAGTTATATTCGGGATGCAAGATGATTGAAGGATCGAATTGTACGGGAACTTTCCACTGAAGGGTAGTTTTGGAATTTCACCAGAATTTCCATATCTTCTGGGTAGACATGACACGTTACTAGACGTCAATCTTGTCTTGTGGGTTGATCAAATTAAATGGTTTAATTGGATCACTAATTAGGAGGAGTCCTAATTGACTGACTCGAGTTAGCTCGATTTGACCTAAATCGATTAGAATGAGTTATGATCAAATTAGGTCAACTTGCACTCGGACCCACTGCTGGCTAAGTGTGGAACCCAATGGGTCACACACTTAGGACAGATAATCAAGGTTTTAATTTGAAATTAAATCTCGTTTGCAGATGAACACACTAGCATGTGTTGCAAACCATGGCTTCTACTTGAATCGGATTCAAGTTAGGGTTCCGATTTGGTCTTTTTTAGATCCAAATTCATTCCGGTTTGAATCTAATTGAAGATTAAAGATATTGGGCTAATAGTAGGCTAGCAATTGGGCTAACCTAAGAGGCTAAACCCCTTTCCCACATCGCCTAAGCCCTTTCCCCTCTTTTCCCACGCGCGCGCGCAAGGAGAAGAGTCCACGCGCGCGTGGACTCTCTCCAAGCGGCGTTTCTGCGTGAGAAAAGAAAGGAAGTCAGCATTTTTGGATGAAGAGGCATGGAAGAGAGTCCACCTAGGCATGGACTCTTCAAAAAAAAATGGAATTACTGTGAAAAAGAAAAAAAAAACACCGAAGGGGCGCGACTCTTCTTTCTGCGCTCGCCCTTCTGTGTTTTTCGCGATTCTTCCTTGCGTCTTCCCATCCCAAAGGCCGTGAGATTAATCCCAAGGGCCGTGAGATAAAGGGAAAGGACGTGAGAAGGGAGAGAGGGACGTGAGAGGATGATTACCGATGAGAAGGCGCCTCTCTGTCGCCTATTTAAGGAGAAGACTTCACCGTAAAATTTATTCCAGATTTTCTACGGCGAAGCCTTGCTTCTTTTTCCTTCTCCCTCTCCAGAAGATTGTTTCCCCCTCCTCTCTTTCCTCTTTGATTCTTTTACAGAGCCTAGGCTCTGTCGAATCTCAGAATAGAAGGAGAGTCAGAGAGAAACTCTCCGACGGTAAAGGAAGAAGGCGCCTCTCCTTTCTTTCTTACATTAAGACAATCTTGTCTTAATTTTCTTCTCCCTCCAAGACAAGCCTTGTCCCATTTTAGGACAAGGGCTTATTCTTAAGACAAGAGTGTCTTAAGGGGCCAAAGTTGCTAGAAGACGAGGAGAAGGGTAAGAGAGAAGGTTTAGTCCCAGTTTGGCTAGAGGAGTCCTAGCCAATAACCCATATATCAAGTTCTTAGGGTAGAACTTGATTGGAAGGAACCCAATTAAGGAGTCAGTGTCTTGATCATCTGCCCGTGTGGATCACCATCGGAGGGCGGACAAGTGGACGCCTGGTGTGTTCAAGAGGCTACTCAATTTGGAGTTCATTTCTGCATCAGACTGGTAATAGCGATCTGAGGTTAGTATTTAAACAATGTTTAAATTTGGATATGCATGTAGTCACAGTTTTAATTGCTAATAAGGAGATTTTGGGATTAGGGCTCGGACCTGATTTCATAAATTTTTGAAATCCATGCTTCCGCACTGTTCCCGAACCCAACAGTGGTATCAGAGCATCCTTATTAGGATTAAAACTTATGCAATTCAATTCATGTTTTATTGAATGATGTAGTATCATGATAAAGTCTTTATTGATGCACAATGCATGTCTTTGATTGAACATGAGTTTGATGATTTCCACCAGTTAGGGTTTTCCACTCAAATCCTAATTGTCATAGAGATATGATTAGCCCTGGAGCCATCATACTGAAATAAGGTTGCCCTGGCATAATGGTGTATCCATTATGTGGTAAATGGTTGTCCTAGTATGATGGCACACATTTCACATATTTGCTTAGTTTAAAGCATGTATTATTATATGTGATAGCTTTTAATTGAATGTGCTAGCATTGCATAAATCCCTCTTAAAATTATATTAAGTAGTAGTATAGTTAACCGATAAGCATTATTAGTCATGATGGATAATTAGTCATTTCGGTGTCTAGAAAGGTGGTTCTGGGAAGGTAAAGGGAATCGTGGTTTTTAATTGGTTCCATTGTCTGACCTGGCCAATTTTTAAATTGGTGTCTAGGAAAGCAACGGGGGGACCCCCACATCTCTTCCACTAGCCTGGCCGATCTGATTGATTTAATTCTTGACTAACATGCTTGGTGTTAAAATACTATTATTGGCCTTCCTTCATGATAGGTCATTATTGTGTTACGATCTATACTAGGTTTGTTGTGTACACACAAGACCTAATATGGTGACTAACACAATTTTTGGCCTAATACAATTATTTGTTTATGGCATGATTTAATGTAATATTTTATTGTGTACACACAAGGGTATTACTATTAAAGTCATGACTATATGGCTATGAAGGGTCTTACTTAACTGAAATATTATAGTTTGTTGTGTATACACAAGGCTATTAATATTTTAGAGGCCGGGATAAGTTGAGAATTGTACGGGTTACAATTGAAGAGAGATTTCCTACCTATGAACTTATATAAGATTTGTTGTGTACACACAAGGTCTTTTATAAGGGATTGGGATCTCAACCCCACTAAGAAAAACTAATTAGGGTTTTCTCGATCATCGTATAGAGGGTTATGATGCTCGATAAAATAGTGGGAGACATAATTAAATTAAAGTCCTAATTTAATTATGTATTGTCATTTCATGGTTGTTTGCTTATGTATTGTTCTTTGTTTAAATGTAGATAAATGGCCTCTTCACTCTCACTCCGTAGTATTTTAGATGCCAACAAATTGACTGGGCCTAATTATGTTGATTGGCTGAGAAATTTAAAAATAGTACTCAGTCAAGAAAGAATTTCCTATATTCTTGATACCCCAATTTTGGAACCACCAAGGGAAGATGCCTCGCAAGAGGAGAAGACCACATATAATATGTGGCAAAATGACTCACTTACTGTCAAGTGTGTTATGCTTGCCTCTATGACTAATGAGTTGCAGAGGCAGCATGATAGCATGGATACTAACTCCATACTGCTCAATTTAAAAGAGCTTTATGGAGAACACAGTAGAACTGCTAGATATGAAATATCTAAGCAGTTGTTCCGTGCAAGGATGACAGAAGGTACATCAGTACAAGACCATGTATTAAAGATAATTGATCTAATCACTCGATTAGGTCAATTAGGTTTTGTAATGGATGGGGAGTTGAATCAAGACTTGATCTTGCAATCACTCCCAGAGTCATTTTCACAGTTTGTTCTTAATTACCATATGAACAAACTTAATTCTTCCTTGCCTGAGCTGTTGAATATGTTGAAGACAGCAGAGAGCCATGTAAAGAAAAATAAGGCTCCAGTTCTTCTTGTGGATAAGAAGAAGACAGGCAAAAAGGGTTCCAGTAAGAGGATGAATCCCAAAGGGGGCATTAAGAAGAAGAAAGGAAAGAAGGCCTCCAAACAGATGACCTGCTTTCATTGTGGCAAGCCGGGTCATTGGAAAAGGAATTGCAAGGTTTACCTTGCAAGTGTGAAGCCTGGTGCATCAGAGGCACCAAAAGGTATGAAAGAAGTTCATACTATTTTATCATTGGATTCTTCCATTTCAAATACTTGGGTGTTGGATACCGCTTGTGGTCATAACATCTGCAAATCATTGCAGGGACTTCAGGGGCTTAAAGTATTGAAGGAAGGTAACTTTGAGCTCTACGGTGCTTGAGGGGACCCCATCCAAGCAGAAGCTGTAGGGACTTATGTTTTGAAGTTACCTTCAGGGAAGATCTTGGAGCTAAGGAATTGTTACTATATGCCAAAAATCATTAGAAATATCATATCTGTACCCTTGTTACTTAAACAAGGATATACTATGAATGTAATGAGCAGTGGCTGCTCAATTTCTTTATCTAATGAAATTATATGTTATGGCATATTCTGCAATGGTCTATTAACTCTTTCCACTAATGACAATATTTTTCATGTTTCTAACAAACGGAAAAGAGATGATGTAAACAATACCTTACTTTGGCATTGTCGACTTGGACATATTAGTGAGACTAGGATTAACAAGTTATACAAAGAAAGTTTCTTTGATCCTTATGACTATGAGTCATTAGGAACTTGTGAATCATGTCTCATGGGTAAGATGACCAAGACTCCATTTAGTGGACATGGAGAAAGGACAAAAGAGTTATTGGGACTCATACACACAGATATATGTGGGCCTATGACAACTCAAGCTTATGGTGGATACTCATACTTCATCACATTTACTGATGATTTTTCAAGGTATGGATTTGTGTATTTAATGAAACATAAGTCCGATGCTTTTGAAAAATTTTTAGAGTATCAAAGTATGGTAGAGAAACAGACAGGAAAAAGTATAAAGATCCTCCGATCAGATAGAGGAGGTGAGTACTTATCCACTGAGTTTCTTGATCACCTTAAAGATAAGGGGATCATCTCTGAATGGACTCCTCCTTACACACCACAATTAAATGATGTTGCTGAAAGGAGGAATCGTACTTTATTGGATATGGTACGGTCCATGATGTGCTTCACGGAGTTACCTTTTTCTTTCTGGGGATATGCTTTGGAAATAGCAACTTATATCTTGAATAGAGTACCATCTAAAACTGTCTCTAGCACTCTATATGAATTATGGAGAGGTAAGAAGCCCAATCTTAAGTATATTAAGATATGGGGATGTCCAGCCTATGTAAAAAGAAATTTTGGACATAAACTAGATGCTAGAGCAGACAAATGTCTATTTATCGGATATCCTAGAGATAGTATAGGATATTTGTTCTACCACCCTACTGAGCAAAAGGTTTTGGTCAGTAGGCATGCCACTTTTATGGAAAAAGAATTCATCCTACAAAAGGGCACTGGTAGAAATATCGAACTTAATGAAATTCAACAAATAGACACATCTCAGTCAAGTAACAACATAGTTAATATAGAACCTAAACACACTCCTATCCGTAGGTCTGATAGGGTGCGACAGGCACCTGAGAGGTATGGGTTCATAATTGAAAATAATGAAGCCCAAATCATTCAAAATGATGAGCCTCTAACCTATACGGAAGCAGTCATGAGTAGAGACTCAGACAGATGGCTGGAAAACATGAGATTCAAGATGGACTCCATGTATGTCAACCAAGTATGGTCTTTGGTTGATGCACCAGAGGGTATTAACCCCATTGGGTGTAAATGGGTCTATAAAAGGAAGATTGGGGCAGATGGCCAAGTTGAAACTTATAAAGCCAGATTGGTGGCTAAGGGTTTCAGACAAAAACAGGGAATAGATTATGATGAAACATTTTCCCCTGTTGCCATGCTCAAATCTATTCGGATTATGCTTGCCAAAGCAGCATATCATGATTATGAGATCTGGCAAATGGATGTAAAAACTGCATTCCTCAATGGTTTCCTTGAGGAAGAGGTTTATATGTCACAGCCAGAAGGTTTTGTCTTGGAGACTAAACCTAATCAGGTATGTAGGCTAAAGAAATCCATTTATGGATTAAAGCAAGCATCCAGGAGTTGGAACATCCGATTTGATAAAACAGTCAAAGAATTTGATTTTTTCAAAAATGAGGATGAACCTTGTGTGTACAAGAAGACTAGTGGGAGTGCCATAGTTTTCTTAGTTCTATATGTTGATGATATACTTCTTATTGGGAATGATATCCCAATGTTACAATCAGTCAAAGTGTGGTTATCGAAATAGTTTTCCATGAAAGACTTGGGAGAAGCATCCTATATACTAGGTATAAAGATCTATAGAGAAAGATCAAGAAGGATGCTAGGTTTATCCCAGTCTAGGTACATTGACCAGGTGCTAAAGAGATTTAGCATGGAGGAAAGTAAAAGAGGTTACTTACCTATTGGTCATGGCATACGTCTTTCTAAGAGGATGTCTCCTAAGACACCTGAAGAAAGAAATAGAATGAGTTCTATACCTTATGCTTCGGCTATAGGGTCGATTATGTATGCTATGTTATGTACCAGGCCTGATGTGGCATATGCCTTGGGTGTAGCCAGTAGATTTCAGGCTGATCCAGGAGAGGATCACTGGAAGGCTGTGAAAAATATTCTTAAGTACCTGAGAAGGACTAAGGATATTTTTCTCATATACGGAGGGTCTGATCTTAAACTAGAAGCCTATTCAGACTCTAGTTTTCAATCAGACCCAGATGATAGTAAATCCATTTCAGGGTATGTCTTTACTTTGAATGGTGGAGCAGTAAGTTGGAAGAGCACTAAACAGCAGACTGTAGCTGACTCAACTACCGAGGCAGAGTACATAGCTGTTAGTGAAGCCGCCAAGGAAGCTGTCTGGATGAAGAAATTCATCACAGAGTTGGGAGTAGTTCCTGAGATTGAGAGCCCGGTGCCACTCTATTGTGATAACACTGGAGCAGTTGCTCAAGCTAAGGAACCGAGAGCCCATCACAAGTCTAAGCACATTCTGAGACGCTTCCATCTTGTCCGAGAGATAATCGAGAGACAAGAAGTCTGCATCAACAGAGTGGATACAAAGAACAACATAGCAGACCCGTTCACTAAGGCTCTACCACAGCGGGAGTTTGATCGCCACCTCGATTGTATGGGGTTAAAGAATAAGAGCGATTGGCTTTAGTGCAAGTGGGAGATTGAAAGGATTATGCCCTATAAGCCAATATTTGTATCTCCCAGACCATTGTAAATTGACAAGTTAATAAAGGCAATATTTTTTCATCATTCGCTGTGTCATTATATGATGAACCCCATAGGTTAGGGCTATGGTCCTAGGGCTATGATGAGATCATACCAGTGAGATCTAAGGCCTTAAAACCCTAATCTAGAATATTCCTAGTCATAGGAACCCTGAGTTGGGGATCAGGGTTTCCGGTAAGACTGGCACATCCTATGTATGCTGAAAAGGGTGACTGCTCTCACAGTCACTTGTGTAGGACACTAATACAAGGATGTGGGTGCTCATTAGCGAATGAGTTCACTGAATAGATCCAGTTTGAGAACATCTAATGGAGCCTTAGCTGCATGTCAATAGATGTTTCTCATAGTGGGAGTTGTACAAGTAGTCCTATGACCTGAGACTGCCATAATACCTTATGTACATGAACCCATGCTTTGGTTCAATCTCATTCATGACACTGGGTCATGCACAAGGTTGATGCTGGGTGTGGTGAATTGTATATGAAGGAAATGAGTAGGTCAACAAGGAATTGATCACTCCTAGTAGGAGGAGATTGCATCCAGCCAAATTAGGTCAGATGATGATTCAGGAAATCTTTGATCAAAGTACAGATATTAGAAATGATTTCTAATATCGAATTAATTGAATCATTAGTGTATGACTGAGCTGGGAATGAGTATAAACTGGATTTGACATGATTCCATATCCATAGTTATATTCGGGATGCAAGATGATTGAAGGATCGAATTGTACGGGAACTTTCCACTGAAGGGTAGTTTTGGAATTTCACAAGAATTTCCATATCTTCCAGGTAGACATGACACATTGCTAGACGTCAATCTTGTCTTGTGGGTTGATCAAATTAAATGGTTTAATTGGATCACTAATTAGGAGGAGTCCTAATTGACTGACTCGAGTTAGCTCGATTTGACCTAAATCGATTAGAATGAGTTCTGATCAAATTAGGTCAACTTGCACTCGGACCCACTACTGGCTAAGTATGGAACCCAATGGGTCACACACTTAGGACAGATAATCAAGGTTTTAATTTGGAATTAAATCCCGTTTGCAGATGAACACACTAGCATGTGTTGCAAACCATGGCTTCTACTTGAATCGGATTCGAGTTAGGGTTCCGATTTGGTCTTTTTTAGATCCAAATTCATTCCGGTTTGAATCTAATTGAAGATTCAAGACATTGGGCTAATAGTAGGCTAGCAATTGGGCTAACCTAAGAGGCTAAACCCCTTTCCCATATCGCCTAAGCCCTTTCCCCTCTTTTCCCACGCGCGCGTGCAAGGAGAAGAGTCCACGCACGCGTGGACTCTCTCCAAGCGGCGTTTCTACGTGAGAAAAGAAAGGAAGTCGGCGTTTTTGGCTGAAGAGGCATGGAAGAGAGTCCACCTAGGCGTGGACTCTTCAAAACAAAATGGAATTACCGTGAAAAAGAAAAAAAAAAACACCGAAGGGGCGCGACTCTTCTTTCTGCGTGCGCCCTTCTGTGTTTTTCGTGATTCTTCCTTGCGTCTTCCCATCCCAAAGGCCGTGAGATTAATCCCAAGGGCCGTGAGATAAAGGGAAAGGACGTGAGAAGGGAGAGAGGGACGTGAGAGGATGATTACCGATGAGAAGGTGCCTCTCTGTCACCTATTTAAGGAGAAGACTTCACCGTAAAATTTATTCCAGATTTTCTACGGTGAAGCCTTGCTTCTTTTTCCTTCTCCCTCTCCAGAAGATTGTTTCCCCCTCCTCTCTTTCCTCTTTGATTCCTTTACAGAGCCTAGGCTCTGTCGAATCTCAGAACAGAAGGAGAGTCAGAGAGAAACTCTCCGACGGTAAAGGAAGAAGGCGCCTCTCCTTTCTTTCTTACATTAAGACAATCTTGTCTTAATTTTCTTCTCCCTCCAAGACAAGCCTTGTCCCATTTTAGGACAAGGGCTTATTCTTAAGACAAGAGTGTCTTAAGGGGCCAAAGTTGCTAGAAGACGAGGAGAAGGGTAAGAGAGAAGGTTTAGTCCCAGTTTGGCTAGAGGAGTCCTAGCCAATAGCCCATATATCAAGTTCTTAGGATAGAACTTGATTGGAAGGAACCCAATTAAGGAGTCAGTGTCTTGATCATCTGCCCGTGTGGATCACCATCGGAGGGCGGACAAGTGGATGCCTGGTGTGTTCAAGAGGCTACTCAATTTGGAGTTCATTTCTGCATCAGACTGGTAATAGCGATCTGAGGTTAGTATTTAAACAATGTTTAAATTTGGACATGCATGTAGTCACAGTTTTAATTGCTAATAAGGAGATTTTGGGATTAGGGTTCGGACCTGATTTCATAAATTTTTGAAATCCACGCTTCTGCACTGGTTCCCGAACCCAATAATCCGATCATATTGTCTAAACCTCAAGAAGGGGAGGATTTGTATCTTTATCTGGCTGCATCAGATAAAGCAATTAGTTCTGTGTTGGTCAGAAAGGATTCTGATGAGTCATATAAGTCCATTTATTATATTAGCAAAGTTCTTCATGATGCGGAGATAAGGTACCCAAAACTTCAAAAGATTATTTATACCTTGGTGATATCGGCCAAATGCCTCAGGCCATATTTTCAGTTCAATCGTATTGTTGTATTGACCGATCAACCCTTGAGGACTGTTTTACAATGTCCCGATACTTCTGGCCGAATGGCAAAATGAGCAGTCAAATTAAGTGAATATGATATTACTTATCGGCCTTGATCTACAATGAAGGCCCAAGTGTTGGCTGATTTTATAGTTGAATGTACTTGGGATAATAATGAAATCCAACCATTTGATGAAATAGAGTTGACTGATACACTTTGAGTCTTACATGTAGATGGAGCTTCAAATTCTTCTGGCTATGGGGCAGGGTTGATCTTGTATAGCCCAAATGGAGATATCACGGAGTATGCACTCCGATTTTCTTTCAAGGTTTTCAATAATCAAGTTGAATATGAAGCCCTCTTGGCTGGTTTAAGAATCGCAAAGGAGGTGAATGTCCGAAAGTTGAAAGTATTATCTGATTCACTATTGGTCGTCAACCAAGTAAAAGGAGATTTTGAAGTTCGCACCACCACTTTGGCTTTGTATTTGAAGAAGGTCCAAGAACTTGGAGCTTATTTTGATTCCTGGGACATCGGTCACGTCCCTAGAATTGAAAATTCTCGAGCCGATTCATTGTCCAGATTGGCTACTTCTACACCTGACCAAATGGATCAGACTTTTGTGGAATATCTGGACACCCCAAGTATTTCAACAACTGAAAAAGAAAAAGTTCTTCAAATAGAGCCAGAAATGGATTGGATGAGTCCAATAATCAAATATCTGACTGAAGGAGTATTGCCTAAAAATAATCTAGATGCTAAACAACTCTGAAAGACTGCTTCTTAGTATGTTATCCTAGATGGTTTGTTATATAAAAAGTCATTTTTCCAGCCATTGTTGAAGTGTTTATCTCCTTCAGATGTAAATTATGCCCTTAAAGAAGTGCATGAATGGATATGTGGTGATCATTTAGGAGGAAGGTCTTTAGCCTATAAAATTATAAGGCAAGGGTATTACTGGCCGACTATATAGAACGATGCTTTAGATTTTGTAAGAAAATGCGATCCCTGCCAAAGATATGCAAATATTCAAAGGTGTCCTACCAATCAGCTAACACAGTTAATAACTCCTTGGCTGTTTGCTCAATGGGAAATGGATATACTTGGCCATTTCCTCCAACCTCTGGGCAGCAAAAATTTTTGATTGTTGCTATTGACTATTTTACAAAATGGGTAGAAGCTGAGCCTCTAGCTTTGATCACTGAAGCAAAAGTTGAAATATTTATCAGAAACTTTATCATACATAGGTTTGGAATTCCTTATGCAATCATTACAAACAATGGGAGGCAGTTTGATAATCAGAAGTTCAAGGATTTCTGTGTTCAATATGGTATTCTTCACAAGTTAACATCTATGGGGCATCCTCAGGCTAATGGAGAAGCCGAGGTAACTAATCGGACAATCTTTCATGGATTGAAAATCTGATTAAATAAAGCCAAAGGAGCTTGGGCTGATGAACTCAACTCCGTCTTATGGGCTTACCGAACAACTCCTTGATCTACGATGGGAGAATCCCCGTTCAATCTAGCCTACGGGAGTGAAGCTATGTTTCCAATAGAGATTGTTCTTCATTCTAGAAGGACTGACTGCTTTGAAGAACCAAACAATGCTGAACGAAGGAGAATTAACTTGGATTTGCTAGAAAATTCCCGACTACAAACACAGCTAAAAATGGCAGCATATTGACAAAGAGTGGCACGGTATTATAATTCAAGAGTAAAGGCTCGAATCTTTCGGATTGGAGATCTTGTCTTGCATCGAACAACTGTATCCCGACCAACTGAACAGGGCAAACTTGCTCCAAATTGGGAAGGCCGTTATTGTATTACTGATGTTTTGCGATCTGGGACCTATCGACTTGAAAGTTTGGATGGTTATCTATTAGCAAGACCATGGAATGTAGAAAACCTTCGTAAATACCATCAATAAATAAACTCTCTTTCTCTTTTTCCTTTATATAAAGGAAGAATATAATAATGAAATATCCTCTAGAAAATAGAGGAAAAAAAGGTTGGCCTGATAAGCTGACCACAATCCGACAAATCGAGTTGGTCTGACCCATTGACTCATCGATATTTAATGATCAGAATAACTGATCAAAAGGTTGGCCTGATAAGCTAACCACAATCCGACAAATCAAGTTGGTCTGATTCACTGACTCATCGATATTTAATGATCAAAACAGATTGCTAATTAATTAAAATGTTGGCCTGATAAGCTGACTATAATTCGACAAAATTAGGCTGGTCTAATTCGCCGATTCATTAATATGTTGATGTCAAGATGGCTGATTAATTAAAAGGTTGACCATGAAACAAATGATGAGAAACAGTGTGATTTATTATTCTGTCAATGATGTTATCTCAAAATATATAAAATATTGAGAAACATAATTTGGTATGTTGAGGAGGAATTGAAGACTTCATTGATATTCTGATTACAAGAAAGAAAAAGAAGAAGCAACGATGAACAATGATTCGTTAGAAATTGTTGCTAGTTCTCTATTACAAACATTATTCAACCTTTTTTATGACTGACTTGATCACCTGAAGCTTTCTCTTGTTCAGATATCTCTGAGATAGGTAAAATTGCTAGGTCATCGGCTGGTTTTTCTTTTTCTTCTTTTATAAAATAATCTATGGAAATGGAGAAAAAGTCCAGGTCAGGATATAGTTCCTTAACCTTGTTGATATAGTCTTTGAAGCCAATTTCATAGCCTTTGGCTCCTACTCGCTCCATCCCATTGTTAAAGGCTTTAGATTTTTTGAATTCTTCGATCACAAGATGTCTCCACTGGATCAGTGAAGCATTTTCTTGTTCAGTTTGTTTTAATTTCCTTTCAAGAAGTGTCATCATCTTTTCCATTAAGGATTTTTGCTTCAACACTTCTTCATACGCCCTAGTTTTTTCTTCTATGGCTTCATCTTCCTACCAAAGTATTTTTCTTCTTCTGGCTCCATCATCCACAAGCTACCGGGCATGCCTTTCAGTTTGTCTTAGTTGATTTTGCAGAGATAAGATCATTGCAGTTGATTGGACAACTCTTGATTCTAAGGCTTTCCGATCAGTGACAACTTTGTCTTTTTCCTCCATGGCTGTTGCTAATTATTTTTGAAGATCTTCTTGGAGGTTAGTTGTTTGACACCAACTCTCTTCAATCATAGAGATATCATTGATGAACTGGACATAAGATTTGGAACATTGTTAAAATATGAATAAATTGTTTTGGAAAAGAAAAGTACTACTTACCTTCATTATTCCGGGGTAGATAGAAGATAGAATTTTTTTCACTCCGTGTTTGATTGTTGCCTCCTAGTCTTTCCGAAGGATAGTAGATTGCAATATGGTTTTTGCCAACTTATGATTGTTGACACTTGTATCAACAATAAGCACTTGAACGGCTTCATCTTTGTTCGGATCAGATGGTTCCTCCATAAGAGTTTTTCCTTTTTCTGTTGAAGTATGCCCATCGGATGGATCATGATCTTTTTCTTTTAAAAGTGGAATGGAAGGCTCTTGTTCTTCTTCCTCAGATGAAGAGATAACATATTCAGGAATTTCTGGTTGATCGGAGCTACTTTTTGACAAACGCCTCCTTTTTACACATGATCGTTCCTCTCTGATTTTTACTAGTCCGGCTTTTCTTTTTCATATCTGATGAAGTTTTTTATCACCTGGCTCCATTTCTCAAATACGATAAAGATCTCTTCTTGAGGAGTAATCTTTGAAACAAAGGATTTTTGAAAAATACTTGAGACGAGACTGGCTCAACGTCCTGAGCCTGGGACCTCCTTATATAGAGAATGCATGTGGCCATGATTCATGGTCCAAATTCTGAGATATCAGGATATCTTGACACGTTTAAGATCCTGATTTGGTGGAAATCTGTGTGTCGCTTCTGATTCTTAGAATGACAGTTATAAAAATATATATGTGAAGGTATTCGATTTGAATTTGAATTTGAATCTTATACGGCCTAATAAATGTGGTTATATGGTCCGCCGAACAACTACTCTTCTGATGAAAAGATAGCATTTGGCAAAATTGATATGATGGCTCATCAGACTTTATCAAAAAAACTTTTTACAATGGACTCTTTTTTCTTAAAATACAGAAAGAAAGGGATAGGATATTCGGTAAATCAGATGGAAGTATCATATGATATGAGTGCTACCCAGAAATGGAGCCCAAGAGGGGGGGGGGGGGGGGGTGAATTGGATCTTTTAAAAATTTAAGACAATAATATGAGGGACTAGTGGTGCTTGTGAACAATGATAAATTTAATGCAAGATGTTAGCAATAATTAAGGAGCAAGAGAGGAAAAGAGTAATCACACACAAACACAAGGTTTATAGTGGTTCGGTGCAAACCTAGCACCTACATCCACTCCCCAAGCCACCCTTGAGAATTTCACTATAATCCAAACTAGATTACAGTCGACTTGTTTTTCACAAGGCTCACAAGTCAAAACCTAAGTTGGTTGTCACTTAGGCTTACCAACAAACCTTAACACTTGTTTTGTCTTCAGCCTCACAAGTTAGCTCTAGTTGGTTTTATCCCTTTGGCTCACCAACAAACCACAATAACCTTCTTTCAAGACATCCTTGAAAGCAAGGTCAAATCACAATAAAACAGATATACAATTTAAAAATAAAACAAACTCTCTTCAAGAGTAGATTGGAATCTTTGAAGCTCAAGTAGTTGCTTTGTCTTCACTCTTCCTTGGAATCTCCTTCAAAGTGCCTCTTTTGGAATGAAATAAGGATGAGCTTGTAGGCTTTTCAAGAAATCAAACTATAAGAGGCTTTTGATGTGAAGTATTTGGGAGAATATTGGCTTTTTGGCTTTTGAGTAGACTTGAATGCACTTCAATACACTTCTCTTTGCTTTCATTGCTTTAAAATGAGGTTGGTGGAGGTTAAATACACCAAGAACCTTCCAAAAAATGGTTTGTGACTGTTGGTACCTCGGAAATAGCTGTTTGGAGCTTGAAAAGTAAGTTCTGCAAGTCAAAAAAATAGATCTGTTAAAGCTGTCAGTGCAAGTGTCGACACTTGGCTATCAGGTGTTGACACTTGGCTGTCAGGTGTCGACACTTGATCTCTGGGTGTCGACACTTGAACATTCAAGTGTCGACACTTGATGCACAGGTGTCGACACTTGACACAAAAATTTTCAATATTACAAAGTTCTGTATTTTCAAAATTCTCAGGCCTTGAGTCGACACTTGGAATGTAAGTGTCGACACTTGGTGTCGACACTTGGATATAGGTGTCGACACTTGGCATGCCAAGGATTTTTGTTTGTGCCAAATGTTGAAGTGTCGACACTTGACTGTCCAAGTGTCGACACTTGAGACTGAAAAATCTCAGATTCAAATGTAAATACCTCGAAAACATAAATATAATTCTACAAAACATAAACACATAATATTTAAATATTTTTTATGCCCTTTCTCAATGAAGAGGATGCCCGGATTTGTGAGAATTGCTCCGTGCCATTACGTGCCATAAACCATAAGTTTTTAAGATTTTGAGGTGCTCTCTTCCTGAAAACTCATAACTTGAAATCCTCATTAGAATACAATATGCACTCAATGTTTTGTTATTCACCAAAATCACTAGGTGGAGCCAACAATCTCCCCCTTTTTGATGATGACAAAACCTTGAGTAAAAAGGCAATATATTTCAAACTTTAACCATTTAATTTATGAATTTGAATTTAAGTCATAAGAGAGGCAAAAACTTCATAGTTAGGAAGAATCAATCTCCCCCTTAATTAGATACTTCTTATTAAGGTTAACTTCAAAGATTCTTACAAGGTGAAAAATCAACACAATCAATACAATTTCTCAACAAAGTTATGAATTAACACTTTATGAATTAACACTTTTTTCTCAACAAATTTATACATCAATAAAATCAATACACTTTCTCCCCCTTTTTGTCAATCATTAGAAAGGAAAATTTTTCATCCCCCTCACAATGAGCATGGAGACAAAAAGATAGTAGAGAATCAAATAATATAGATATCAGAGCCAAAATTATACTAATATCAAAGAGTATCAGAGCTAAAATATACCAAGATAAAAGAGTATCAGAGCCAAAAAAAAATAGTAAATTGATTCATTGAAATACAAATAATGAGTACTGAACTGAAATATATATAATAGATAAGTTTTCAGTACAAAATTTGCTGAGTCATCAGCAAGAGCTGAAACATACATATATCATCAAAGTCAAATAAGTATCAAATATACAACATAAGAGCTATAATAGACATCTGTGAGGCTAATCCTCATCAGATGGAACATCAAGACTGAAAGGAGCACTAATCCTAGATCTAGTGGCTAATGCCCTAGGAGGTGCTAAAGCTCTACGACTCCTAGTGCGGCCGGAAGGACCAAAGGTGGGTACAACCCTAGATGATCTAGTGAAAGGGGGTGAAAGAAGATCAGCTGGCGTAACAAGGTCCGGTGTGGAATCAACCAAGACAGTAGTAGGAGCTGGTGTAGTGGGAGGATCTCGACTGACCATCTTATAAGCATCGGCACCGCCAACACTATCGCTGTCACTGCCCACCACCTCTGTAGCTCGATCAACATCCTGATCACCACCCTCAACAAAATCAGCATGGTCACTCTGGTGATCGCCGCCATCATCATCATCATCATCATCATCATCATCATCATCATCATCTGATCGTGCAACTGCACGGGCTGTAGGAGGTATAAGGGATCTCAATAGACCCTCAATGCGAGAGAATCCCTCCTCCATGGATCTGCGAATCTCAGCATACTCCGAGGTAGTATGTGCTCGTAGAAGCTCGACCTCGCTACGTAGCTGAGTCATCTCATCTCTGATCTCTGTGAACTGCTCTCTGGCATGCTCATCAAAAAATAGTCCTGTAGACAGTGGCGGAGGAGCTGAAGTGTCAGGAGACAAGTGCTCTGCCTGTGTCGATGGTACATCTACTGGAGGAAAAACTGCTGGCTCAGATGGTCCAGCCTTTGCCTCTTGAATCTCGTCCTCCTTATCTAGCTCCTGGCCAGACTCTCTGCGAACCCATCGACCTCCAACTAACCTGTATCCCATGCGGTGCAATGACCTCTCGTCGTACACATCGGTGTGTAGTATCTCCTTGGGGATCTCCCCCTCCAATGATACTCCACATGCTCTGAAAAGTCTGGTCAGTGCCATGCCGTATGGTAGACAGTGTCGGCGCTGTATTGTAGCATCATGCATCTGAGTGAGCATCAGGGACGGAAGATCAATCTGCCTCCTCTCAATCAGGCTCGTCATCATCATCAACTCCCTCTCGGTGATGAAGTCAAATCTCCCAGTCTTCGATAGCAGAATCCGTGCTGTGATGTGGTGCAGCAAGCGCATCTCCAATGACAACTGGTTCGTGGTAACTACGGATATACCATGAACATCCTCTCTCTTAAGAATGCACCTGAATGTAGCCTCTCTATCATCTACTGAAAAGACACAGACTCCCCTCTGGGGGATCTCCCATACTCGGCTCAGAAGCTCATCTGTCAATGAAATATGAATACCCCTGACCGAAGTAGTCCACAGAAGTCGTCGATAGTCTAGTGCACCATAAAACTCTCTCACTAGGTGAGGATAGTACCTCTCCTGTATGGTGCAGAATGGTACTAGTCCTGCAACAGTGAGTACCTGTCTAATACCGAAGTGGTACCTGTAGAAGCACTACAAGTCGACTCTCCTCCCTGAGGCTACTAACTTCCATGCCATCCTCTCTGTAGGGGGAGTCCGTGTGGCTGTACTACTAGGCTGTGCTGTATCAAATCTGGCCTTCGACCTCCTTTCAACACCACGATTGGGCCTCTCCCTAACTGCAAGTCTCTTCCTAGGATCCATTACAACAAGCTGACCAGGGAAGAAAGAACATAGGTTTAGAACTAAGGGACTGGCTACAGGTTGAGATAATGAGAGTTTCATTTCTTAAAAAAATGTTCAGATAGGTTTTGAAAACCAGAACTTAAACCAACAACGTTTGAAAAAATTGTAAATCAGTTTAAAGTGGAGTTTTTACAACTTATACTTTGATTAAATGACAAAATTCTGAACAATATTTATAGAAAATATTTTTGTTCATTAGAACACATTTGAATCTTTGGA
Source organism: Areca catechu (assembly GCA_021397845.1). Classification (NCBI taxonomy): domain Eukaryota; kingdom Viridiplantae; phylum Streptophyta; class Magnoliopsida; order Arecales; family Arecaceae; genus Areca; species Areca catechu. The sequence goes on along the minus strand of CM038039.1, from coordinate 147,392,238 downwards.
AAATAATTTTTGTAAGGCCTAAAAGATCAAAACCCATGGGATTTGGGTCTAAATACTTAGGGTTTTAGCTAATAGGCGACAATGTTGCAAATATGATGAAAAACCTTTCTAAATCAATAATAAATGGATTTAGTATATTTAATTTAGATGAAAACCCAAATTATTTCGGCTAAAATCAATAAAATAGTGTTTTTTGTGAAAAGTGGGTGAAAAGGGCGTGAAAATGACCAAAAGACGAGGGAAATCCGAGAAAAATATGTTTAAATCACTATTCCCTCAAATGGAGTTTTAGAAATCCACTAAAACATGCAAAAATTTGGTTATATTCATGAAAAATATTCGAAAAACCCCAATCACGGTTGTTTGGTTCGAAAATGATAAAACCAAAAACAAGGAAAAATAAAATAAAAATGGAAGGAGGAAATACCTGATTTGTGAAGGATTAAAGAGTAGAAGGAAGGATTTGGACAGAGGGGACCACTATTGCAAGAAATCGGCGGGGGAAAGAAACTTACAAAACCCTCGGTCGGCCTTTTTAAAATAATTCCTGTTTTGCAAGTGTCGACACTTCGAATGTGTCAAGTGTCGACACTTGGTCAGGTGTCGACACTTGACAATTTCCAAGTGTCGACACTTGGCCAAAAAAAGTCGAGAAAATTCGAAAAATTTTTGAAAAAAATAGGAAATCCTTTAATAAAGTTTGTGGGGTTCTAATCAAGAGGTTTTGAGCTCTAGGATTTAGGTATAATTAATACTAAGAGAGTTCTAGGAGAATGGATCAATGACACCTAACTCTCTTCTAATCAGACAGAACCTATCCTTACTCAAAGGCTTGGTAAACACATCTGTTAACTAATCATCAGTACAAACAAAATCAAGAATTACATTAGAGTTTTGTACATGATCTCTTATGAAATAATGTCTTATTTCAATGTATTTACTTATTGAATGTTGCACAGGATTTTTAGATAGGTTGATTGTACTAGTATTGTCACATCTTATGAGTGTCTTAGTTAGTTTAATGCCAAAATCTTCGAGTTGCTGTTTGATCCAGAGGATTTGAGCACAACATCTTCTAGCTGCTACATATTCTGCTTTTATTGTAGATAGAGCAACTGAGTTCTGTTTCTTGCTACTCCAAAAGATCAAATTTACTCCAAGAAACTGATAGGTTCCACTAGTACTTTTATGATCAAGTTTATACCTAGCAAAGTCAGCATCAGAATAAGCAATCAATTCAAATGAAGAATCTCTAGAGTACCATAAACCAATTTCAATTGAGCCAGATAGATATCTAAGTATGCGTTTAACAGCCAAAAGATGAGACTCTTAAGGATTAGACTGATATCTAGCACACATACAGACACTAAACATGATATCTGGCCTACTAGCAGTAAGATATAACAATGAACCGATCATGCCACGATATAATTTTTGGTCTATAGACTTACCTGATTTATCCTTGTCAAGTCTACATGTAGAGCTCATAGGGGTACCTAAAGGCTTAGTGTTCTCCATCCCAAACTTCTTGAGTATTTCTTTTATGTATTTTGTTTGGTTGATGAAGATCCCCTCTTTGGTTTGCCTTATTTGGAGTCCGAGGAAGAAATTCAGTTCTTCCATCATGCTCATCTCAAACTCACCCTACATTAACTTGGCAAAATCTTGACAAAGAGATTCATTAGTAGCACCAAATATTATATCATCTACATAAATTTGTACTACTAAGAGATCATCATTCTTTTTCTTTAAAAATAAAGTTTTATCTACATTACCTCTAGTAAAATCATTTTTGAGCAAAAAAGAGCTTAAACGATCATACCAAGCTCTTGGAGCTTGTTTCAATCCATATAAAGCTTTATGAAGTTTATAAACATGATTTGGAAATTCAGAATTTTCAAAACCAGGGGGTTGCTCAACGTAAACTTCTTCTTCAATTAATCCATTTAAAAAGGAACTTTTAACATCCATTTGATATAGTTTAAAATTCATGAAGCAAGCAAAAGCCAATAATAGCCTAATTGCCTCAAGTCTAGCCACAGGAGCAAAGGTTTCATCAAAATCTATCCCTTCCTCCTGATTGTATCCTTTGGCAACTAGTCTAGCCTTATTTCTAGTTACTACTCCATTTTCATCAAGTTTATTTCGAAAAACCCATTTTGTACCAATAATTAAAGTGTTTGAAGGCCTATCTACTAATGTCCAAACATTGTTCCTTTTAAATTGATTAAGTTCATCTTGCATAGCATTTATCCAATTACTATCACATTCAGCTTCCTCAATAGTTTTAGGTTCAATTTGAGACACAAAAGCTAAGTAATCACAGATATTTCTAAGGGATGATCGAGTACTTACACCTTTAGATGGATCACCTATAATTAGTTCTTTTGGGTGTCCATGACCTCCATTCTTTTGGTAATGGATCAACAGTTGATGTATTTTCGTCACCTTGTGCTTGATCTCCTTCAGTGTTTTGATCATCATTCTGTTCCTTGGTAAGCCCTTCATTGTTGTTTATTTCTTCAATTTTCTTGCTACCTGTTTCATCAGAAAGTACATCTTCTTTTCTTGAAGATTTTTGGTTAGTTTCATCAAATACCACATGTTTGGATTCTTCAACAACAAGTGTTCTTCTGTTGAAGACCCTGTATGCCTTACTGGATGTGGAGTAGCCTAGAAAGACTCTCTCATCTGATTTGGCATCAAATTTACTCAAATTATCTTTACCATTGTTTAAGATGAAACAACGGCATCCAAAAACATGAAAATAATGAATTGAGGGTTTTCTACAAAATATAATTCTACAAAACATAAACACATAATATTTAAACATTTTTTATGCCCTTTTTCAATGAAGAGGATGCCCGGATTTGTGAGAATTGCTCCATGCCATTATGTGCCATAAACCATAAGTTTTTGAGATTTTGAGGTGCTCTCTTCCTGAAAACTCACAACTTGAAATCCTCATTAGAATACAATATGCACTCAATATTTTGTTATTCATCAAAATCATTGGGTGGAGCCAACAATGAGTAAATTAAAGGTTTGGTTAATTTAGAAACTATTTATCCAAATGGTCGGTAATTACTTCCTTAAGTGAAATTGGAAATCATGCTTTCCGATCAATTATTATTCCATTGAAAATTTTTATTTAGAGAACTTGTTCGGAATTGTTTTAACTAAGTTTTTCCGAATAATAATTAGTGTCTATAATTTGATTTGAATAATTTTATGATTAGCTCGAGTTTTCTTGGAAATTTCCTCGTTTGACCCGATGATTTCATGCTTAAGAAATTTTCTTATCTATAAAAGATTGAAACTTTTGCAATTCAATAAACATCGTTAAAAAGAAAGATTCTTCATTGAAAGTGAACAAAATATGTTTTTACATCATTGGTCATTTACATTCCTTTCAATCATACTTTCTTCTACTTCAACCTGGTTTACAGTAAAAACTATGGATGTTTCTTCGAGAGTTTGAGAATCCGGTGTCGATTCTTGGGTTTGGCCGTCGATGCTTCTTCGATCTGATCTATGATGGGTTCTCCGACCTGATTTTATTCGTCAAAATTTTTTTCATCGAAATCCTCTTCATCAATGTCTTCTTCTATCTTTGAAGTATCTAGATCGGGATAGAATTTCTTTACCTTTCTTAAACAATCGACAAGACTATGGTTGTAGCTTTCTACTCCCGCCTCGTGGAGTTTATCATCAAAAGCTTTCGATTGAACATATTCTTTTACAGCCCCATTAACGGCCTCTTCTACAGCTTGATCAATCTTCCTTGTTACTATTAAAACTTTTTCTTCAGCCTTAAAGCCCTTTTTTTGGCTATTGAGATTTTTTCTTCGGCTTTCTCCAGGTTGTGGGATATCGATCGGATTTTCTTATTTTTCTTCTTTAGTTTTGACTCCATTGCATTTATTTTCGACCTTGCTTCATTCAGCTCTGCTTCTAGAGCTGACATTTTGGTTGCTGATTCTTCTAGTTTCTTTTCCATAGCATTTTTCAATTCTTCAACAACCTCTTTTTTCACCTTTGCAATGTTCACCTCGTTGTACATGGTTTGGCAAAATTGGTCGAAATTTTTCAGACTTTCATCCATTATATGGATTCCATGGATGAGCTGTTTATTTACATTTCAAATTAATCAGATTCAATAAAAAAAAAAGAAAAAAAAGGGGGAAGGAAAATAATTACTCTTTTTAAAATGAATAAGTTTGATTATATACCTTTAATAATATGGGGTGGAGTAATAGAATGGTATCGTCGATCTGTTGGGACTTAGTGATTTCCCAGTCTCTCGAAATAATGATGGAGTTCAGAAGGCGACGGGCCAGCATTGGATCATTCAAGCCCGAATCATCGGCATATACGAGAAAATCGACTGTTAAATTTGCAACCGGAATCCTCTCTTCTTCCTCCTCTATCATTGGAGCCTTTCCTTTATCGGTTTGGTCAGTAGAAGGTAATGATGGGCCGGCTCCTAAAGTTTCCATTGGTCATCATTCTTGTGGTGGAAGTTAAAGAGATGTTGACAATGGAACTTCGTTATCCTCCGATACACTGGCTATTAATATCGGAGAAATGGGATCTGATAAGGCTGCCGAAGCAATTGGATTAGTCGGTTTTATTTTCTTCAGTCTTTTTCTTCCTTCCTCTTGATTGGAAGGATTAGTTTCTGCTCTTCTCTTCTTCGAATGTTTTCAAAGCTTCCGAACGTCCACCATGACTGACGTATCTGCAATAATTGAGAAATCAAAGATTAAGATTGATTGTTAAGAAAGGAATGAAGAAGTAACATCAACAATGAAGGTACCTAAAGAAGGTTTGGGGCTGATTTTCGCTGAAAAAAGCCCTTTTTTGTCAAGTTCTCTTATCGAGGGAATCTCCATCCCCGTAAGCTTCTCGTAGTCTTCTTGATCGGCTGTCAATACTTTCCTACCGTCGTTGGGGGTTAATCGGGGTTCCCTATGACTAATGGTAAAGTCCCAGAAAATTTTGGAGATAATATAGAAAAAACAAGGTTTCCAGCCATGAATGGCTGAAGGAAGCCCCGAAATGAATTTTCAATCATGGCATGGGTTAATTACCCACCACCCATGGCTATGAAAATCTCGTTTCAGTATGAATAAGGTGGTAAAGAGGGAAATTTTAGGGATTATATCCGCGTCCTTGCAAAGAATCAGGAATGCGCAAATAATTCAGATACTATTAGGAGTTAGTTGAGAAGGTAATACCCGATATAGTTTGAAGATTGTGAGAAAAAAAGGGTGAATCGAAAATCTAAGACCGGCCCTTAGATGTTCTTTGTAAATGGTCAAGCAACCAGGTGGAGGCCGATCTATTTGTTCCTCGAAACTAGGGAGGATAACAGTGTAGTCATCTGAGATGTTATTATATTGTTTTAATGCTAAGACTCGATGTTCAGTTAAGGAAGACCTAACATCGCCTATCTCCATTGACTCGGCTTGTTTTTTCTGCTGTTGGGAAGTAGATTCTTTAGGGTTTTCAAGGTTTTTGGTACGACTGACCTCTAAGATACTAGCCATGATGAAGTAAAAGAAGATTAACTTAAAGGAAAAAGGGACGAATGAGAGGCCGACCTGAGGGATTTCTTTTCCTCCTAAAGCGAAGAGGTAGAAATGGCGGAAATCCTATTTTCCTGAGGATGGTGTTTATATAATGTCCTTTAATGGTCCAAGATTTTTCTTGAATAACGAGACTATCCCAGATTTGGCCACCTATCTATAAATATCTGGTAAAAAGATAGTCTTTTGAAGGTTCAAAATGACCCTTCATGATCCGGCCGCAATAATCGGCTGATGAGATGGATGCATTTATTCTTGACGTAAATCTTTTGGCTTTTTGGGTTTTCAAAAATTACAATGATGAGAGTAGGATACGACTGTTAGTTTTTATAATCGCCTCTCCTATCAGAGTTTGACACGTCATCAAAGCATGCTACACAAGAATGGAAGCTTCTGACAGTTTCTGATTTCAAATTAATGAACTCAGAAACTGGGAGGACTAGTGTTGGGATACGACAAGTTTACTCTGTTTGGTCTATCTATACTCACTTGCCAAAGATTTGAATCTGACTAACCAATGCCCGATCAATGCCCAACAGGCACAAGTATGATCAATATTCAAGAGATGCAAGGTCGATCAATGCTCAGCAAGTATAAGATTCTTTAGGAAAGGTAAAGCTTATTAATATTTCAAGTAATGCAGAGATCATTTGACATAAAAAAAAGGGGTTGATCAACTATGGATGACCTTTTGCTACATGTGCCTCTATCTTAGATTAACCACTTAATAGCTGGACGCCAGCTGTAAGCGGCGGTTGGGTTCGTGGCCTATAAATATACCTGATTATGATGAGGGGGGATCTTTTTGCCATTCTTCGCTTAGCCTTCTTTCAGATCATATCTGTTTTAGTCTAGATGTCATTAATGAGCTTGGAAGCTACCACAATACTCAGATCCTCCAAGATGATGGCTGAGAGTTAGATTAGATCAGCTCGATCTACTTCTCTTTTAATTCAAGCTTGTTATAATTTGTTTGGACGTAACATAACCTATTCTTGGCGATGACGACCCGTATCTATTCGATCACGGCCCGTTCCCCTGAAATATAGATTAGTCAGAAATCAGACACATACAAATTATAAAAATCTATATAGAGATAATTTATTCCAAGTGTACAAACTATTCCTATCTCGAACACAGCTTGTTCCAAGAATATAAACTATGCCTAATAAGAATTAAATAAACATTCATAAAAATATTGGAAAGAAATACTTTATTTCATAGAAATTAAGTACAAAAGATGAAAAATAAAATAAAACCCCCTTGTACCAAACACTACAATAGAATCCCAAGAGAATGATCTAGCCTTGTATCCTAGACATTGGCTTCGGAGAAAAGAAATGCGAGAATTGGAAGTGGAATGGGGTGCTGGAAGTCTCTCGAATCCTCCCTCGGAATGGGGAATGGGGTTTTATTGATAGAAAAACAGTGTCGAGCCCATGTGAAAACCGCGGTGATTTATCATCACAATCCGATCTTTAATCTTGATTCTATCTTCTTATCCTCCCATCCATTCATGTGATCCCAGCAAACTACCTCGCGTCCACGAACTTCCTTCCTAATCTGAACAGACTTCTCTGCATCCACGTAGCATCATCTGACCACGATCCTCTTCTCCCGACATGCACTTCTTCCCTCCGACATGAGACCGAAGGTGGTGAATGGTGGAGACTGGCCAAAGAGAGAAACCGTGGAAGAAGAACCGTCGGTGATGGAAGAAGAAGATGAACCTTCGGCATTGGAGATTGGACCGGCAACAGGGACGGTGGTGAAGAAGACTCCGACCAGCAAGGGAGCGGACGGTGGCTTGGGATGGTGTCGGGCGGCTCACAACGGTGACGGGGAAGATGATGGCGAACAACAGCAGGTTGGGCGGCTTCAGGACGGTGACGGCGGCTTGCGGAGGCGACTGGCGATGGATGGCGGCTTGCGGCGGCTTGCGGCCGGTGAGGGGCAAAGGACCGCGATGGGACGGTGAGGAAGATGAGGAGCGGACAACAGCATTTCTGGCGATTTTCTAGCCGAACGGGGCTCCTCCGGCCAGCGGTGAGAGTGATAATGGCTTGGGCGGCGTCGAGGGCATCCCTCCGGCGAATTTGGGCGCATTCGGTGGAAGATGGTCCTCGGTCTGCTCCGTGGACCGGCGGTAATGGCAGATCGCGGTCCACACTCCGTGCGGTGGACCATTAAGCCGGTCCACCATGAACCGGCTGAAATCTTTTTAAGTTCTACTCCAAAAATCATGCTGCTTTAAAAATTGTGCTAAATTCTTCTAAAATTAATTTCAGGCCCATATGAACTCCGATTTGGTCCAGTTCATGCTGTTGGGTTCCATAATTCGAGCTCTACACAATGATGACCTTTTTTCCTACAAAAGATATACAAAAGTATTAATTCAAAAGATAATTAATTATTAATTAAATATTTATATATATATATATAAAATATAATTATCACACCCCCAAACTTGAACTTTGCTCGTCCTCGAGTAAAGGAAATGAATTAGTCTTATGTACTAACTTGATCCATGAAATGAAAATTATCTTACTAATATTAAAATCGGAGGATACCCGGTAAGACCATTAAAAATATAATTCATTGGATTACCAATTCCACCTTTTTAGTGGTAGAGTGAAGTCCATGGAAATTTTAAGAGTTTTTCTTTTCCCAACTTTCTATCTCACTCTCTAAATCTTTCAACTTAATTTTATTTTGGTGTAATATTTATTTAGTCTCTACTTTTTTTTCTTTTCTTTTTCTTTTTTTTTTTTGACAAGGAATCGTAAAGTTAGTGCAATGTCCTGACATCTTGCTTTCTAGTTAACCCTTGTAGCGAGCTTTAAGCCAATAACTTCCAAACCAGTTGGCTTTAGGGCATTAGGTGTAAAACATCCCTCGGGCTTACTGACTCAAGTCAGAAAGGCTTCAAGTCAAGACCGACTCTACAAAAGATTTCTTTGCATCCCCACCTTTTGACGCGAACAACAATGCTTAATTAGGTGAAGGGGCCCGGTTTCTCAGTGAGAGATGCTAAAAATCTTTATGATTAAACTTGGAGACTTGTATGATACCTATACCAATATAAGTAAGATTCATTATCATGATCGATAGGCCAAAGGATTCAGAATTACTCGAAAAATTTTTTGGTCTACACTCTACCATTTATAGGGTTCTCTTGATAAATCATCCCTCAGTATCTCTAAAATTATCTAAACTGTTAATCACTCCTCATTTAGGAAGTTTGATTTTTTTCAATTCGAGACAAAGCTTGTACACAAAAATCAATTAAAATTTTTCTCGAGGATTAGATTAATTTAATTATCCCCCCCAACTTATTTTCCATTGTCCTCAATGCAAGAGGATACTAATAATGTAATGACAAGGAAAGGTACAACCTGGTAGGGTATGAACATTAGATATCCTATTATCGCCATGTTCCTCGGAATGTTCTTTTATTACTCCCCTGATTTATTCTATAAACAAGAACACAAGGGTAAAACTAAAAGCATGAACTAAGGCAAGAGCTGGGCTGCCTCCCAGGAGCGCTAAGTTTAAAGTCTTCAACCAGATGCTAAAAAGGAGTGTTACTGATATTGAATTTAAGTACATCCCTCAAGAAGATTTTTAGAAGACAGGCAACGGTGCCAAAAATCTGATACGCATCGCAACGCACCGATTTAAAAACTTAAATCCACTATTTTATAAGGTAGAATAGTGTGAGTAAGGATTGAACCCACAGAGACTTTTGCGTTATTCCAAAAAAGAATTTTTGAAGAGAAAACTAATATTTAACTAAAAATAGAATATAAATCAACTAACTAACTAAGACAGAAAAAATATAAATGCAAAAGATAAAATCTCGAAACTCCAACTGGTTATTTGTTTGGTGGGCTGGCACTCTACTTCTATGAGATCTCTATGTTCTAATCTAGATATAACATATTCTTGGCAATGACGATCCGTACCTATTCGATCACGGCCCGTTCCCCTGAAATATAGAATATTCAAAAATCAGATACATACAAATTATAAAAATCTTTTTTGAGATAATTTATTCCAAGAGTACAAACTATTCTTATTTTTGAATACAGCTTGTCCCAAGAATATAAACTATGCCTAATAATAATTAAATAAAGATTCATAAAAATATTGGAAAGAAATACTTTATTTCATAGAAAGTAAGTACAAAAGATGAAAAATAAAATAAAACCCCTTGTGCCAAGCACTACAGTGGAATCCCAATAGGATGATCTAGCCTTCTATCCTGAACATCGGCTTCGCATAAAAGAAATACGAGAATTGGAAGTGGAATGGGGTGCTAGAAGTCTCCCGAATCCTCCCTCGGAGTGGAGAATGATCGAAGGTTTTATAGATGGAAAAACACCGTGTCGGGCCCGTGTGGGAACCGTGGTGATTTCTTATCGCAATCCGCTCCTCAATCTTGATTCTATCTACCTATTGTCCCATCCGTTCACCGATCCCAGCAAACTCTTCCGGGTCCATGAACTTCCTTCCTAATCTAAACGGACTTCTCCACGTCCACCCAGCATCGTCCAACCACGATCCTCTACTCCCGAGATGCACTTCTTCCCTCCGACATGAGATCGAAAGTGGTGAAAGGTGGAGACTGGCCGAAGAGGGAAACCGTGGAAGAAGAACCATCGGTGATGGAAGAAGAAGATGAACCTTCGGCATTGGAGATTGGACTAGTAGCAGGGACGGTGGTGAAGAAGACTCCGGCCGACAGTGGAGCGGATGACGGCTTGGGATGGTGTCGGGCAGCTCACAGTGGTGATGGGGAAGATGATGGCGAACAATAGCAGGTTGGGCAGCTTCGGGACGGCGACGGTGGCTTGCGACAGTGACTGGCGATGGTTGGCGGCTTGCGACCGGTGAGGGGCAATGGATGGTGATGGGATGGTGAGGAAGATGAGTAGCGGACAGCAACGTTTCCGAAGATTTTCTGGCTGAACGGGGCTTCTCTAGTCGGCGGTGAGGGTGGCAACAGCTTGGGCGGCGTCGAGGGCATCCCTCCGGCGAATTTGGGTGCATTCAGTGAAAGATGGTCCACGGTCTGCTCCATGGAGCGGCGGTAATGGCAGATCATGGTCCACACTCCGTGCGGTGGACCATTTAGCCGGTCCACCATGAACCGGCTAAAAGTTTTTTAAGTTCTTCTCCAAAAGTCGTGCTGCTTTAAAAACCATGCTAAACTCTTCTAAAATTAATTTCAGGCCCATTTGAACCTCGATTTGGGTCCGGTTCATGCCGTTGGATTCCATAATTCGAGCTCTATACAATGATGACCTTTTTTCCTAAAAATATACAAAAGTATTAATTCTAAAGATAATTAATTATTAATTTAATACTTTTATATATACATAAAATATAATTATCATACCCCCCAACTTGAACTTTGCTCGTCCTCAAGTAAAGGAAATGAATTAGTCTTGTGTACTAACTTGGTCCATGAAATAAAAATTATCTCACTAATACTAAAATTAGAGGATACCCCGTTAGACCATTAAATATACTTCAATGGATTACCAATTCCACTCATTTAGTGGTAGAGTGAAGTCCATGGAAGTTTTAAGAGTTTTTTTTTTCCCAACTTTCTATCTCACTCTCTAAATCTTCCAACTTACTTTGGTTTCAGTGTAATATTTATTTAGTCCCCACTTTTTTTTCTTTTCTTTTTATTTTTTTTTTCGACAAAGAATCGTAAGGTCAGTGCAATGTCCTGATATCTTGCTTTCTAGTTAACCCTTGTAGCGAGCTTTAAGCCAATGACTCCCAAACCAGTTGGCTTTAGGGCATTAGGTGTAAAACATCTCTCGGGCTTACTGAATCGAGTCAGAAAGGCTTCAAGTCAAGATCGACTCTACAAAATACTTCTTTACATCCCCACCTTTTGACGCAAACAACAATGCTTACTTAGGCGAAGGGGCCTGGTTACTCAGTGAGAGATGCTAAAAACCTTTATGATTAAACTTGGGAACTTTTATGATACCTATACCAATATAAGTAAGATTCATTATCAAGATCGATAGGCCAAAGGGTCTAGAATTACTCGAAAGATTTTCTGGTCTACACTCTATAATTTATAGGGTTTCCTTAATAAATCGTCCCTCAGTATCTCTAAAATTGTCTAAACCGTTAATCACTCCTTATTAAGGAAGCTTGATTATTTTCAATTCGAGACAAAGCTTGTACACAAAAACTGATTAAAATTTTTCTCAAGGATTAGATTAATTTGATTATCCCCCCAACTTATTTTCCATTGTCCTCAATGAAAGAGGATACTAATAATGTAATGACAAGGAAAGGTAAAACCTAGTAGAATATGAACATTAGATGTCCTATTGTCACCATGTTCCTCGGAATGTTCTTTTATTACTTCCCTGATTTATTCTAAAAACAAGAACACAAGGGTAAAACTAAAAGCATGAACTAAGGCAAGAGCTGGGCTGCCTCCCAGGAGTGCTAAGTTTAAAGTCTTCAGCAAGACGCTAAAAAGGAGTGTTATTGATATTGAATTTAAGTACATCCCTCAAGAAAATTTTTAGAAGACAGGCAACGGCGCCAAAAATCTAATACGCATCATAACGCACTGATTTAAAACTTTAAATCCACTACTCTAAAAGGTAGAATAGTGGGAGTAAGGGTCGAACCCACAGAGACTTTTGTATTATTTCAAAAAAGAATTTTTAAAGAGAAAACTAATATTTAACTAATAACAGAATATAAATCAACTAACTAACTAAGACAGAAAAAATGTAAATGCAAAAGATAAAATCTCGAAACTCCAACTGGTTATTTGTTTGGTGGGCTGGAACTCTACTTCTATGAGATCTATATGTTCCAATCTAGATATAACCTATTCTTGGTGATGACAACCCGTACCTATTCGATCACGGCCCGTTCGTCTGAAATATAGATTAGTCAGAAATTAGACACATACAAATTATAAAAATCTTTTTAGAGATAACTTATTCCAAGAGTACAAACTGTTCCTATCTCGAATACAGCTTGTCCCAAGAATATAAACTATGCCTAATAAAAATTAAATAAAGATTCATAAAAATATTGGAAAGAAATACTTTATTTCATAGAAAGTAAGTACAAAAGATGAAAAATAAAATAAAACCTCATGTGCCAAGCACTACAGTGGAATCCTGAGAGGTTGATCTAGCCTTCTATCTTGGGCATCGATTTTGCAGAAAAGAAATACGAGAATTGAAAGTGGAATGGGGTGCTGGAAGTCTCCCGAATCCTCCCTCGGAGCGGAGAATGATCGAAGGATTTATAGATGGAAAAACACTGTGTCGGGCCTATGTGAGAACCGTGGTGATTTCTTATCATAATTTGCTCAATCTCGATTCTATCTTCCTATACTCCCATCCGTTCGCATGGTCCCAGCAAACTCCTCCGCGTCCATAAACTTCCTTCCTAATATGAACAGACTTCCCCACGTCCACCCAGCCATGTCTGACCACAATCCTCTTCTCTTGACACGCACTTCTTCCGTCTGACATGAGACCGAAAGTGGTGAACGGTGGAGACTAGCTGAAGAGGGAAACCGTGGAAGAAGAATTGTTGGTGATGGAAGAAGAAGATGAACCTTCGGCATTGGAGATTGGACCGGCAGCAGGGATGGTGGTGAAGAAGACTCCGGTCGGCAATGGAGCAGATGGCGACTTGGGATGGTGTTGGGCGGCTCACAGCGGTGACGATGAAGATGATGGCGAACAACATCAGGTTGGGCGGCTTCGGGACGACGATGATGGCTTACGGTGGCGACTGGCAATGGATGGCGGCTTGCGACCGGTGAGGGGCAATGGACGGCGATGAGATGGTGAGGAAGATGAGGAGTGGACAGTAGCATTTCTGGCAATTTTCTGGCTGAACGAGGCTTCTCTGGCCGGCGGTGAGGGTGGCAATGGCTTGGGCGACGTCGAGGTGGTGGGGACACCTGAGGCACCAGAATAAGACAGAGGCTTTTTCAACCCTCTGTAAATTGATCAATAATTTATGAGTCCATCTGTAATAAGGGCTTAGCTCATCTGAGTCCATTTTAGTTGTTATTTGAGTATTTTTAGTTGTTATTTCAGTTCTGTACTAGTCAGCTCATGTTGAGCTAGTTCAGTCCAATGCTAGTCAGCTCATATTGAGCTAATTTTATTTTTTTGAGTCCTGTCCAAGCATACTGAAGACCCAAGACTATATCATACAAGTGAAGACCAAGTCCAACTAGATTGAAGACATGGAAGTATAGCACAAGTCCAACCCAGCTTGAAGATTTGAATACCCCAGGAGGAAAATTCAGAAAACTCTGATTTCTTGCAGATGCCCTCCAAATACCCAGATTCCCTTCCAGATGCCAAAGTATATTCATAGATAAGGGCATCCATGATTCCAGAGGTCCATCTGCATCCTAGCTCAAAGAAATCAAGCCCAGGTGCCAAGCCCAAGCCCCTAAGAAGCAAGATACCAGGGAATATTCCTGCTACCTGGCTACTAGGCCACCTCAGCTTCCAGAGGCCCAAACCCATGCACCTGAGCCCCTTTGGGCCGGCCTTTTGCTGCTCCTAGAAGCCCAACATGCCCTCCTAGGTGTCCTTGGAGTCTTGACCAAGTCAAGAAAATTTTTAGAAATTTTTCTACCTAATATTTCCTTATTTTCTAGCTAGGGTTTGAGAGGGAAAAGGATTCTTATGTAAAGACTTATGTACCCTTACTTGGAGTCCAAGGTTAAGGGTCTATTTAAGGGACCCTAGCCTCTTGTATGAGGGAATTTTTGATGAATGAAAACCTTGAGTTCTTCTATTGAGTGGTGTGATACCCTGCTGTGTGCATAAAGGGGTTTGTGAGAGTTCTTCTTCCCGGTGTTTGCAATCATCTTCCTGCTGCCAACAAACCCTCCAGATCCCTAGACGCCCACTCCAAAAGAAGCCTTCCCTTGCTGCTTTTACTTTGTTTTCTTGTTCCTTTGTGAGCTTTCTAACCCCTGACAGGTCGTTTGCAGGTCCCTGAGTTCCTACGAATCCAACGACTCCAGCCAAGCCTCAATCGGATCACCGAGCAGAAAGCCGAGTATCCACGGGTCTTTGGCTCGATTTTCCAGGCCGCATCCAACGAGGAACGAGAGACCCCTTCACTGTGATCTTCACAGACATTTTCAGGTACACCCCTCTACCTCCAGTAGTTTTATTGTAGGAGAACTTGCCCTAACCGAGGCTTCTCAGCCCCGGCGGTCCTTCTTTGCTACTTTTCTAGATCCTAATCTGCATGTTGGTCTTCAAAAATTCATACAAAATTTTTTACAAATAATTTTGATCTGAAATTTGGGAATTAATCACCTAACTCAACATGTAAAACATACAAAAAAAATGGCATGCATATTAGTCCCGCATCATTTGGTATCAGAGCTTAGATTAGGGCTTATTTTCTGTAATTTTTTAGTCCGTATATACTCAGTTATTTTAATTATTTCTCCCTGTTAAAAACTCCAAAAATCCTGAAATTTATTTTCATGGATTTATCATAATTCAAGTAATTTTAAAAATTTTTCCAGATTTTATTATGGCCTGTGAATTTTCTGCAAGCCGAAATAGGGCCTGCAAATTTTCGTCTCTATTTTTTTTAGCAAGACAAGTTTGGATGTTTTAGGGTTTTGTTTAGCATTTTTTGCATATCTTTTAATTTTAGTATATTTCCTGAATATTAGGCAATAATCTGTAAGTTTTCTTTTATTTAAGAAAATACCAAAAAAAAAAAAATTACATATTCTCCAAAAATACCAAAAACATCTAATCCTAATTTGCATCATTTGCCTGCCATCATTGCATAATCTACTTTTAAGGGCACTCTTGCTATATCAGATGGGGGGAGGAGTTGATAACCTCTCCATAGCCCAAAACCACATCCCTTGCATTCGGTCCCAAGCCTTAACCTAAAATTAACTAGACTTAATTTGCCCTAGTGGGCTAGGGACACCAACTGGTCGGGTCTGGGCTAGTGTTAGATCACTGTGTCAAGTTAACCTGTGTGTGCCTTGTGCTCAGTGTCTAGAACGGTGGTTTAGGGATTCAATCCTGAAGGGCTTGTGTGCTGGTCCGCCTACCTGGCCAATCTCTGATTGGTGTCTAGGATTGGCAATCAGGGACCTAACACTCTCCTTACACCTGCCTGGCTAAGTACAGGGTTACTATAGGCTAGTTTGCCACCCTGATTGAGCATCTCGTTTGGACTCTAGGTCTAGTCAGTTATAGTCGGTCTGATCGAGTCTTGCATGAGCACTAGATCAGGAGTTTCATATCACCCACCTCCTTCACAAATGTCTGAACCCATGGAAAATTTACAAGCCCAAATAAAAGCCCTAGCTGATCAAATGGCCTAGATAACTACCCAGATGACTACCCAGATGACCCAGTTAACTCAGTCTCGTATTCAAACCAATGATAGAATTGACCATCTTGCCAATAGGTTTGATCAGTTAAAAGTTCGGGTAGGGACCCCAAGAAAAACCCATGGGTCACAGTCTGAGCCAGATCCTGATTCCCCTCAACCTAGGAGGACCCCAAACCCTGATCTATACCATGAGGTCGAACCTAGGAGAGCCCCTTATCCTGACCCGTACTACAATCCTCAACCTAGGAGGACCCCAAACCCTGATCCATACCTTGAGGCTGAACCTAGGAGAGCCCATCGTCATGACCCAATCCCTAAGGTTAGTCCTAAAAGACCCAATCAGGATTTTATAGACCAGGAAGATAGATCCTATTTACCCTCTCCCTACAAGCCTAGTATACCCACAACCTATAGATCTTATAACTCCAAATCCTATGAACCTAGAACCTATGAATCCATAACCTATGAACCTAGATCCTATGACTCTAGATCCCATGATCATAGATCCTATGCACCCACACCCTATGAGCCTAGTAGACCCAACACCCAATATTCTGACCCATATAGGGAGTCCAACCCTAGGAGGACCCAATATTCTGACCCATATAGGGAGTCCAACCCTAGGAGAACCCAGTATTCTGATCCATATAGGGAGTCCAATCCTAAGAGGACCCAATATCCTGACCCATATAGAGAGCCCAACCTTAAGAGGACCCCATACCATGATCCATCCTTAGAACCTGACCATAGAGCTGACCCAAAATCCTATGACCCCAGATCCTATAATCCCATGACCCATAGATCTGCACCCTTGTCCTATGAGCCCAGAGAACCCATAACCCCTAAGTATCAATCTAGTACTAGTCAAGTTTTCCTTAGTCAACTTGAACCCCATAGGATTAGCACCCCTAAATATGAGCCCAGTAGTGAGCCACTATCTCTTAGGCAACTTGAACCTACTAGGATTAGTGTCCATAATCAGAAACCAGGACCTAGCCAATTTTTCCCTAACCGACCTTCTCCAACCATTCCTGAGATTGACAAGGCTTACATCAATGCGAAAGTGTATAAAGCTGATACGAGCCTAGTGGATGAGTATGAGGGAGAAGATGAGACACCTATAGATAACCTAGAAATAGTTGGCCTAGTAAATACCCAGGTAGAAGCCAACCTAGAGGTAGTTGACCCTAACCACATCCAACCAAAAGCTATAGTGGAAGAACAAATAGAGGAAGAGAACCTAGGTACTGCTGTTAAAGCCTTACCTGAGGAAACCGTAGAGGAGAGCCAAATTATAGAGTCTAGTCCTAAAATACAAGAACCTGAAGAATTTATTAAGGACCTGATCTCTTTGAATCAGTACCCTCAGGATGAGCCTCCTCCTATAGTTCCTATTAAGGATCTCTTCCCTGAGATTAATAACCCATCCTTCCATTATACAAACCCCATAGATATATCACAACCCCGTAAGGTTAACCTCATTAGTATAGGATTAGTTCCTGACACCCCGTCTTTTATCCTACTTTATCCAACTAACCCAGAACCTTTTTCTCCACCCTACCAGAGTAATTCTGAACCCACTTCCTATTTTCTACCCTTTCCTGAGTTTTCTCATGTGTCTAGAACTATTAGGTTACATTTTGTTGAGGTTACTAGGTTGCAAGGATCCATAGAGCCCATCCCATTTGCTACCTACTTTTGGCAGACCCTCTGGCACTTATTAGGAGTTACTAGCAAATTTTCTTCTGCATGTCATCCATCAACCATGACTCATGCCCCCATGCCCAAGTGGCAGTTAAGACCTAATAAACCTCTTTAGTCGAGTCTGCTAGGTGTAGGTTTGAGTCCTTTGCATCATCTTGTTAGGAGTCTGCATGTGCCTAGCATGTTCACCACCTGCACTAATGTTAAAACAACTGGCTAATTCCCGAAGATGGATCAAAAAATTTGATGTAGTGGATTTTATCTTGGTTAGGCTTAGGCCTAAAAGAAGCTTCATGCTCACAGAGCCGGACCTTTTAAAGTGATAGAGAAGGTTGGATCAAATGCCTAGGTGTTAGACTTGCCTTCGGATTTGGGCATTAGTTCTACCTTCAATATTACAGACCTGGTTGAGTATTGGGAGCCGGCAGCGCTACCTAGTGAGGCCTTTGGACCTATTCCTTTTCATTGTGAGTGACCCTAACCTAGAGTGTCCACAAACAAATTTGGCATGAGAGAGGAGAACGGATCGAGCGTATCCTGGACAATCAAGACATCACGACCCAGGGCCATGACTATCAACGCTTCCTGGTCCGATGGCAAGGCCGGCCAGAGTCGGACGATTCATGGATTTCTCGAGAGGACTTACAACACCTCAACCCAGACCTTCTCGAGAGATATGTGAGCCAATCTGACCTTCACTCGACAGGGTCGAGTTCCTCCCAACCCGGGAGAATTGGTGGGGACACCTAAGGCACCAGAATAAGACAGAGGCTTTTTCAACCCTCTGTAAATTGATCAATAATTTATGAGTCCATCTGTAATAAGGGCTTAGCTCATCTGAGTCCATTTTAGTTGTTATTTGAGTATTTTTAGTTGTTATTTCAGTTATGTACTAGTCAGCTCATGTTGAGCTAGTTCAGTCCAATGCTAGTCAGCTCATGTTGAGCTAATTTTATTTTTTTGAGTCCTGTCCAAGCATACTGAAGACTCAAGACTATATCATACAAGTGAAGACCAAGTCCAACTAGATTGAAGACATGGAAGCATAGCACAAGTCCAACCCAGCTTGAAGATTTGAAGACCCTAGGAGGAAAATTCAGAAAACCCTGATTTCTTGCAGATGCCCTCTAGATACCCAGATTCCCTTCCAGATGCCAAAGTATATTCATAGATAAGGGCATCCATGATTCCAGAGATCCATCTGCATCCTAGCCCAAAGAAATCAAGCCCAGGTGCCAAGCCCAAGCCCCTAAGAAGCAAGATACTAGGGAATATTCCTGCTACCTGGCTACCAGGCCACCCCAGCTTCCAGAGGCCCAAACCCATGCACCTGAGCCCCTTTGGGCCGGCCTTTTGCTGCTCCTAGAAGCCCAACACGCCCTCCTAGGCATCCTTGGAGTCTTGACCAAGTCAAGAAAATTTTTAGGGATTTTTCTACCTAATATTTCCTTATTTTTTAGCTAGGGTTTGAGAGGGAAAAGGATTCTTATGTAAAGACTTATGTACCCTTACTTGGAGCCCAAGGTTAAGGGTCTATTTAAGGGACCCTAGCTGCTTGTATGAGGGAATTTTTGATGAATGAAAACCTTGAGTTCTTCTATTGAGTGGTGTGATACCCTGTTGTGTGCATAAAGGGGTTTGTGAGAGTTCTTCTTCCCGGTGTTTGCAATCATCTTCCTGCTGCCAACAAACCCTCCAGATCCCTAGATGCCCACTCCAAAAGAAGCCTTCCCTTGCTGCTTTTACTTTGTTTTCTTGTTCCTTTGTGAGCTTTCTAACCCTTGACAGGTCGTTTGCAGGTCCCTGAGTTCCTACGAATCCAACGACTCCAGCCAAGCCTCAATCGGATCACCGAGCAGAAAGCCGGGTATCCGTGGGTCTTTGGCTTGGTTTTCCAGGCCGCATCCATCGAGGAACGAGATACCCCTTCGCTGCGATCTTCACAGACGTTGTCAAGTACACCCCTCTACCTCCAGTAGTTTTATTGTAGGAGAACTTGCCCTAACCGAGGCTTCTCAGCCCCGGTGGTCCTTCTTTGCTACTTTTCTATGTCCTAATCTGCATGCTGGTCTTCAAAAATTCATACAAAATTCCCTACAAATAATTTTGATCTGAAATTTGGGAATCAATCACCTAACTCAACATGTAAAACATACAAAAAAAATGGCATGCATATTAGTCCCGCATCACGAGGGCATCCCTCCGGTGGATTTAGGCGCATTCGGTGAAAGATGGTCCATGGTCTGCTCCATGGACCGGCGATAGTGGCAGATCGCGGTCCACACTCCATGCGGTGGAGAATTATGCCGGTCCACCATGAACCAGCTAAAAGCTTTTTAAGTTCTGCTCCAAAAATCATGCTGCTTTAAAAATCATGCTAAATTTTTCTAAAATTAATTTCGGGCCCATATGAACTCCGATTTGGGTCCGGTTCGTGACGTTGGATTCCATAATTCGAGCTCTACACAATGATGACCTTTTTTCCTATAAAATATATACAAAAGTATTAATTCTAAAGATAATTAATTATTAATTTAATACTTTTTTATATACAAAAAATATAATTATCACACCCCCCAACTTGAACTTTGCCCGTCCTCGAGTAAAGGAAATGAATTAGTCTTGTGTACTAACTTGGTCCATGAAATGAAAATTATCTTACTAATACTAAAATCGGAGGATACCTGGTTAGACCATTAAAAATAGACTTCATTGGATTACCAATTCCGCCCATTTAGTGGTAGAGTGAAGTCCATGGAAGTTTTAAGAGTTTTTCTTTTCCCAACTTTTAATCGCACTCTCTAAATCTTCCAACTTACTTTGATTTTGGTGTAATATTTATTTTGTCCCCACTTTTTTTTTTTTCTCTTTTTCTTTTCTTTCTTTTTTTTGACAAGGAGCCGTAAAGTCAGTGCAATTTCCTGACATCTTGCTTTCTAGTAAACCTTTGTAGCGAGCTTTAAGCCAATGACTCCCAAACCAGTTCGCTTTAGGGCATTAGATGTAAAACATCCCTTAGGCTTACTGACTTGAGTTAGAAAGTCTTCAAGTCAAGACCGACTCTACAAAAGATTTCTTTACATCCCCATCTTTTGACGTGAACAACAACGCTTACTTAGGCGAAGGGGCCCGGTTACTTAGTAAGAGATGCTAAAAACATTTGTGATTAAACTTGGGGACTTTTATGATACCTATACCAACATAAGTAAGATTCATTATCAAGATCGATAGGCCAAAGGGTCTAGAATTACTCAAAAAATCTTCTAGCCTGCACTCTACAATTTATAGGGTTTCCTTGATAAATCATCCCTCAGTATCTCTAAAATTGTCTAAACCATTAATCACTCCTCATTTAGAAAGCTTGAATATTTTCAATTCGAGACAAAGCTTGTACACAAAAATCGATTAAAATTTTTCTCGAGGATTAGATTAATTTAATTATCCCCCCCAACTTATTTTCCATTATCCTCAATGGAAGAGGATACTAATAATGTACTGACAAGGAAAGGTACAACCTGGTAGGGTATGACATTAGATGTTCTATTATCGCTATGTTCCTTGGATTCTAAGAACAAGAACACAATGGTAAAACTAAAAGCATGAAATAAGGCAAGAGCTGGGCTGCCTCCCAGGAGCGCTAAGTTTAAAGTCTTCAGCTAGATGCTAAAAAGGAGTGTTACTGATATTGAATTTAAGTACATCCTTCAAGAAGATTTTTAGAAGACAGGCAACAACGCCAAAAACCTGATACGCATCGCAATGCACCGATTTAAAACCTTAAATCCACTACTCTAAAAGGTAGAATAGTGGGAGTAACGATCGAACCCATAAAGACTTTTGTGTTATTTCGAAAAAGAATTTTTGAAGGGAAAACTAATATTTAACTAATAACAGAATATAAATCAACTAACTAACTAGGACAAAAAAAATGTAAATGCAAAAGATAAAATCTCGAAACTACAACTGGTTATTTGTTTGGTGGGCTAGCACTCTACTTCTATGAGATCTGAATGTTCGAATCTAGATATAACCTATTTTTGGCGATGACGACCCGTACCTATTCGATCACGGCCCGTTCTCCTGAAATATAGATTAGTCAGAAATCAGACACATACAAATTATAAAAATCTTTTTAGAGATAATTTATTTCAAGAGTACAAACTGTTCCTATCTCGAATATAGCTTGTCCCAAGAATATAAACTATGCCTAATAAGAATTAAATAAAGATTCATAAAAATATTGGAAAGAAATACTTTATTTCATAAAAAGTAAGTACAAAAGATGAAAAATAAAATAAAACCACTTGTACCAAGTACTACATTGGAATCTTGAGAGGATGATCTAGCCTTCTATCCTGGACATCGGCTTCGCAGAAAAGAAATACGAGAATTGGAAGTGGAATGGGGTGCTGGAAGTCTCCCGAATCCTCCCTCGGAGAGGAGAATGACCGAACGTTTTTTAGATTGAAAAACATCGTGTCAGGCCTGTGCGGGAACCGAGGTGATTTCTTATCGCAATCCGCTCAATCTCTTTTCTATCTTCCTATCCTCCCATTTGTTCGCACGGTCCTAGCAAACTCCTCCGCGTCCGCAAACATCCTTCCTAATCTGAACAAACTTCTCTCCATCCACCCAGCATCATCCGACCACGATCCTCTTCTCCTGACACGCACTTCTTCCCTCCAACATGAGACCGAAAGTGGTGAATGGTGGAGACTGGCCAAAGAGGGAAACCGTGGAAGAAGAACCGTCGGTGATGGAAGAAGAAGATGAACCTTTGGCATTGGAGATTGAACCGACAGCAGGGACGGTGGTGAAGAAGACTCCGACCGGTAGTGGAGCGGATGGTGACTTGGGACGATGTCGAGCGGCTCACAGCGGTGACAAGGAAGATGACGGTGAACTACAGCAGCTTGGGCGGCTTCAGGACGGTGATGGCAGCTTGCGGTGATGACTGATGATGGATGGCGACTTGCGGCTGGTGAGGGGCAATGGACAGCGATGGGACGGTGAGGAAGATGAGGAGCAGACAGTAGCATTTTCGATGATTTTCAGGCTGAACAGGGCTTCTCCGGTCGATGGTGAGGGTGGCAATGGCTTGGGCGGCGTCGAGGGCATCCCTCTAATGAATTTGGGTGCATTCAGTGGAAGATGGTCCACGGTTTGCTCCGGGGACCGACGGTAGTGGCAAATGATGGTCCACACTCCGTGCAGTGAACCATTATGCCGGTCCACCATGAACCGGCTGAAAGCTTTTTAAGTTCTACTCCAAAAATCATGCTGCTTTAAAAATGGTGCTAAATTCTTCTAAAATTAATTTCAGGCCTATATGAACTCCGATTTGGATATAGTTCATGTCGTTGGATTCCATAATTCGAGCTCTACACAATGATGACCTTTTTCCTACAAAAGATATACAAAAATATTGATTCTAAAGATAATTAATTATTAATTTAATACTTTTATATATACATAAAATATAATTATCACACTCCCCAACTTGAACTTTGCCCATCCTCGAGTAAAAAAATGAATTAGTCTTGTATACTAACTTGGTCCATGAAATGAAAATTATATTACTAATACTAAAATCGGAGGATACCCGGTTAGACCATTAAAAATATACTTCATTGGATTACCAATTCCACCCATTTAGTGGTAGAGTGAAGTCCATGGAAGTTTTAAGAGTTTTTCTTTTTCCAACTTTCTATCTCACTCTCTAAATCTTCCAACGTACTTTGGTTTTGGTATAATATTTATTTAGTCCCCACTTTTTTTTTTTCTCTTTTTTTTTTTTTTTTTTTTTTTTTGACAAGGAATCGTAAAGTCAGTGTAATGTCCTGACATCTTGCTTTCTAGTTAACCCTTGTAGCGAGCTTTATGCCAATGACTCCCAAACCAGTTGGCTTTAGGACATTAGGTGTAAAACATCCCTCAGGCTTATTGACTCGAGTCAGAAAGGCTTGAAGTCAAGACCGACTCTACAAAAGATTATTTTACATCCCCACCTTTTGACGTGAACAACAACGCTTACTTAGGCGAAGGGGCCTGGTTACTCAGTGAGAGATACTAAAAACCTTTGTGATTAAACTTGGAGACTTTTATAATACCTATACCAATATCAGTAAGATCCATTATCAAGATCGATAGGCCAAAGGGTCTGGAATTACTCGAAAAATTTTTTGGTCTATACTCTACCATTTATAGGGTTTCCTTGATAAATTATTCCTTAGTATCTCTAAAATTATCTAAACCGTTAATCACTCCTCATTTAGGAAGCTTGATTATTTTCAATTCGAGACAAAGCTTGTACACAAAAACCAATTAAAATTTTTCTCGAGGATTAGATTAATTTAATTATCCCCCCAACTTATTTTCCATTGTCCTCAATGAAAAAGGATACTAATAATATAATGACAAGGAAAGGTACAACTAGGTAGGGTATGAACATTAGATGTCCTATTATCGCTATGTTCCTCGAAATGTTCTTTTATTACTCCCCTGATTTATTCTAAAAACAAGAACACAAGGGAAAAACTAAAAGCATGAACTAAGGCAAGAGCTGGGCTGCCTCCCAGGAGTGCTAAGTTTAAAGTCTTCAGCAAGACGCTAAAAAGGAGTGTTATTAATATTGAATTTAAGTACATCCCTCAAGAAAATTTTTAGAAGATAGGCAACGGCGCCAAAAATTTGATACGCGTCGCAACGCACCAATTTAAAGCCTTAAATCTACTACTCTAAAAGGTAGAATAGTGGGAGTAAGGGTCGAACCCACAGAGACTTTTGTGTTATTCCAAAAAAAAAACTTTGAAGAGAAAACTAATATTTAACTAATAACAGAATATAAATCAACTAACTAACTAAGATAGAAAAAATATAAATATAAAAGATAAAATCTCGAAACTCCAACTGGTTATTTGTTTGGTGGACTGGCACTCTATTTCTATGAGATCTGTATGTTCCAACCTAGATATAACCTATTTTTGGCGATGATGACCCGTACCTATTCGATCACGGCCCATTCTCCTGAAATATAGATTAGTCAGAAATTAGACACATACAAATTATAAAAAAGTTTTTAGAGATAATTTATTCCAAGAGTACAAACTGTTCCTATCTCGAATACGGCTTGTCCCAAGAATATAAACTATGCCTAATAAGAATTAAATAAAGATTTATAAAAGTATTGGGAAGAAATACTTTATTTCATAGAAAGTAAGTACAAAAGATAAAAAATAAAATA
The DNA here is from genome assembly GCA_021397845.1 of Areca catechu. NCBI lineage: Eukaryota > Viridiplantae > Streptophyta > Magnoliopsida > Arecales > Arecaceae > Areca > Areca catechu. The sequence continues at coordinate 147,367,290 of CM038039.1, read as the reverse complement.
AAACCCCCTGTGCCAAGCACTACAATGAAATTTTGAGAGGATGATCTAGATTTCTATCCTGTACATCAGCTTCACAGAAAATAAAAACGAGAATTGGAAGTGGAATGGGGTGCTGGAAGTCTCCCGAATCCTCCCTCGGAGCGGAGAATTGTCGGGCATGTATGGGAACCGCAGTGATTTCTTATCGCAATCCGCTCCTCAATCTAGATTCTATCTTCCTATCCTCCCATCCATTCCTGCATTCATGAACTTTCTTCCTAATCTGAACAAACTTCTCCGTGTCCACCCAGCATCGTCTGACCTTGATTCTCTTCTCTCGACACGCACTTCTTCCATCCGACATGAGGCCGAAAGTGGTGAACGGTGGAGACTGGCCGAAGAGGGAAACCATGGAAGAAGAACCATCGATGATGGAAGAAGAAGATGAACCTTCGGCATTGGAGATTGGACCGGCAGCAGGGATGGTGGTGAAGAAGACTCCGACCGGTAGTGGAGCGGACGGTGGCTTGGGACGGTGTCAGGGGGCTCACAGTGGTGATGGGGAAGATGACGGTGAACAATAGCAGGTTGGGCAACTTCCGGATGGCGACGCGACTTATGGTAGTGACTAGCGATGGATGTCAGCTTGCAGCATGTGAAGCCTAGTGGATAATTGGGCCATGGTGGGCTGATGTCGGTAGCCCTTGCCGACTTCATCCGGAACCTAGAAAAAAAAAGAAAGAGTTTGAGCCGGAACAGGGGAGGGGTGTTCGCGTTGATCGGCCGAAGACTTCACCGGAGAACTCAGAAGGGAGAGTCATGGAGGGGAGGGGAGGAGTCAACGATGAGTTTGGGATAGGCTAGGACTCTGATCGAATGGTATTCACTCCCCAAACGACGAGGAAAACCATCATGTTCATCTTTAAACCCCTCTCTACCGTCATCGAATCAAGTTCCATCGACTATTCCACGCCTTCGTCCTCCTCTCCGGTGAGCATCCGGAAAGTCCTTTCAAGGCTGGTGAGTTCTCTTCCCCTTATCTCATTATTTAGAGATGGTTTAATTGAGATTTTAGGATCGGTTTTGGTTTGGGCTATGGATCTTCGATGGCCAAGCCACCACCGTCCGTCTTTGGGATCGCCGAGCCCTCCTCTCGGTGATCATCTTCCATGGGCACCACCGGCAACCCGGGGGGGGGAAGGGTGGTTCGGTTGACCAAGCATGAGAGTAGGGGATTCGAGGAGAGAAAGAAAGAAGAAGACAGAAAAAAAAAGGAAAAAAAATGTGTGTGTTATAAATAATAATAAAAATTATTTGAATTAGTTTTGGGTTTAGGCCAAGACCTAGACCAGGCTAAGGATTATTTTTCTATACTAGTTTATCTTAGATAGAAAATTAATTATATAATTAATCTTATCAGGGATTTCATTTGGCCTGTCAAAAGAGCAGTATCAGAGTTGACATGGATAGGCATTATAGAATTTTCAAGTAAGTTATCTTTACCTTTAGTATTACATGCTAAATATATTATGATGGTTGCATTGTTAAATATATGTATGGTATGGTTTAATCTGCATCGGGTTGTATTCATTGTCATGTGTATTAGTATGGTCGCTCTCTAGTCTGACTATGATCACACGGGGACCTAGTCTCCTTCTGGGCCTCCAGTGAGGCGATCACTGGCACATGATCGATATACGGTATGTGTAGTCAGGAGCTAGGTGCTTTATTTTAGCCATGCATGGTAGGCACATGCCGAGGATGCATATTTCTCGTGTGATACTCAGAGTTAGTTTCCTTCCGGGCCTCCAGTGGGGCGATCACTGGCATATGACCGATGTACGGTATGTATGGTCAGGAGCTAGTTGCTTTATTTTAGCCATGCATGGCAGGTACATGCCGAGGATGCATGTTTTTTGTATGATACTCAGAGTTAGTTTCCTTCCAGGCCTTTAGTGGGGCAATCACTGGCACATTACCGATGTGCGGTATGTGTAGTCAGGATTCTATTCTCTTTCGGGGCGAGCCACAGGCCGATCGTGGCCATAGTCAGAGGGACTAGGAGAGTAAAGTACTTGGTTGGCCATCCATGGTCGTGTCAATTGCTATTTAGGGTACACATTTGCATAATGTTGCTGGATATATTATTTTGATGTTGGATATCTGTATGTATGATGTGTTTATGCTCACTGTTTATTATTGGTATATTTATGTATGTATGTTGGAGGTGGTGGTAACTTACTGAGCCGGTTAAGCTCACACCTTGTTTTCATTATCTTTGTTACAAATCAGAAAGATCCATCGAGCTTTGGGACCAGTCAGTGAGAAGTTAGGATTTTAGGATTTAGTTCATGTTAGTTTAAATTTAGTTTAACTATACTCAATTTGTATTTGGGATATTTAAGAGATTTCATCTATTAATTGGATTGAAATGCTCAATTAAAAAAAATAATAATAAAGTTTAGTAATTTATGTTTTATCCTTGACTAAATGCTAATTAGTAAAGTTAAGCCTTGCATATCCGATGGGGTCAAACCCTGAGGATATGCAACTGTCTATTGCGCATCTGGCACAGGTTTGGAGTCGGGGCATGACAGATTTACTGGTGTCAGAGCATGGTTCAAAGATCCTATAGATTAGAATAGATAGTGAGTGTGGGATAGAATTGATTAGGATATGATTAGATGATTATTATATATATATGTAGATTAAACTTGATCGAATCTTGTTGACTCTGGTCTTGATTTTGATGATTGACAAAATGTTTAAGTATATATGAGTACTAATTATATTTTAAGTATGTTTTTTTAAATCTTAATACTCATCCATGTTGAATGAAGAAATGCTTGTATTTCAGTTGAAAAAGTCCTTAAATTAATGAAAAATCAAGTATAAGGACTTTGGAATATAAGGAAGACTTGGAAGGACTTAAAGTTTAAATTTGAAGAACTTTTAGTACTGGCTCAACCAAGTGTCGACACCAAAGAACCAAGTGTTGACACTTGCAGATCAAGTGTTGACACTTGCAGACTAAGTGCTGACACTTGTAGAACTAAGTGCTGACACTTGCAGACCAAGTGCTGACACTTGCAGAACCAAGTGCTGACACTTGCAGACCAAGTGCTGACACTTGTAGAACCAAGTGCTGACACTTGCAGAACCAAGTGCTGACACTTGCAGAACCAAGTGCTGACACTTGCAGAACCAAGTGCTGACACTTGCAGAACCAAGTGAACCAAGTGCTGATACTTGCAGAACCAAGTGTCGACACTTGACTGTAACGGCTAGTTTTCAAAAGCTGCAGAACTTCTCCAACTTGCTTCAAATGGCCATATCTTCATCCCCAACGGTCATAAACGGTCATCTATGGTTTGGAGAGCTATATAAACATCAAAAAATCAAATGAGGAAGTAATCCTTTGGTGAGTTTTTTAAATATTCTTCAAGGATTCAAGAGTTGAGTGATTCAAAGCCTTCAAGCTTCCAAGTTTCAAAGAGAGCATTCAAAGTCTACATCTACAAGCATCAATCAAAGGCTTCATCAACTTGAAGACAAGATCTTCATCAACAATCAAGGGCTTCAAAGAGATATTTGTTTTATTTTAGAAAGCTTTTATTGTATTCATTTATACTTGCTCTTACATTGTTTTACTTAAGGTTTTTGGTGAGCCTTGGAAAACCAAAGAGGTTTTTGGTAAACCTTTGAAAACCAAAGTGGTTGTTGGTGAGCCTTGAAACCAACTAGGGTTTTACTTGTGAGCCCGAAGCTAAAACAAGTGGTTTAGGTTCTTGGTTATCCCATAAAATCAAGGGTGGTTGTTGGTGAGCCTTGAAACCAACTAGGGTTTGACTTGTGAGCCTGAAGACAAAATAAGTTGTAAAGGTTGTTGGTGAGCCTAAGTTATAAAACCAAACTTAGTGGAATTCCCAAGGAGTTCTTGGGGAGTGGATGTAGGTTCTTGGTTGTCACCGAACCACTATAAACCTTTGTGTTTGTGTGATTGTTCTTCTTGTACCTTTATTTCTTTTTTTCCGCTGCATTTATTTGAAATACACAAGCACTTGAATTGCATTAGCACATACTTGCTTTAGTTCATCTTTTAAATAGTACAAAAGGTTTATAAAACCCAATTCACCCCCCCTCTTGGGTTGCCTACCTGAGCCTACAAATCTAATATTTATATGAACCAGGTGAAAATGGTTCAAACTCGATCCATGAGGGTATCCAATGCCGCAGACAACTCTCAAGCTGTTAATATGCAATGTAGTCACCCGAATGATCGCACCTCTCGAACCCGTGGTGCCTTGCGAACTAGGAATATCTCCCCAACAAATGGAGCTTCTCAAACTAAGGGCAATGCCCCTCGAGCAGCAGGGATAGCTCGAGCTGCTAATATCTCAAGGCAGCTCGTAGTCCATCACCGGATCAGGGTGAGAGTCGAGCAGCTAGCCCTAATCATCAACAATATGATGTGCTCAACAATCAGGGGATTACTAGTTCTGATGGTCAAGTAGCAAATCTTATACAAGCTTTAGCTGGCTTTGTTCAGGAGATACGTCAGCAAGGAAATAGAGGTGGTCAGTCTTCTAGAATGGATCGGGGGATTGGCAAGTTCAAGAAGTTAGCACCACCTATTTTTGAAGGCTCTACTGAACCCACTGAATCACTGAAATGGCTTAAAGAGATGGAAAAAGCTTTTGCTAGCATGGATTGCACCGATATTGAAAAGGTTTGTTTTGCTACTTATCAGTTGCAGGGTGAGGCTTTTGAATGGTGGGAAGCTATCAAAAGGCAACATGGTTATGACAGGCCTATCACCTGGGATATGTTTCGACAAGAATTTATGGATATGTATTTCTCTGAGAGCCTTCGATTTGAAAAAGAAAGTGAATTTATACGGTTGATTCAAGGGAATATGATAGTAGCCCAGTATGAAGCCAAGTTTACAGAGTTATCTCGCTTTGCTCCAGATTTGATAACTACTGATGGCATCAGAGCTCGAAGATTCGAAAAAGGACTGATACCTAGAATTCGTGCTGGAGTGAGGTCAATGCAATTGAACTCGTATCGAGATGTGGTTAATAAGGCCAAAATTGTTGAGCAAGAGGTTAACAATATGCAACAAGAAAGAGAGCATCAACAGAAGAAAAGGTTGAGATCTGATGGGCAGCAAGGTGGTCGACCTTCTGGCAATCAATCAAAACCACAAAATGCAACTGGACAGAATAACGGACCTCATTGTACAAGGTGTCGGGGTTTTCATTCGGTACAGGATTGTCACTAGTTTTTAGGAGCATGTTTTGATTGTGGCCAGCAGGGTCACAAGACTGTGGATTGCCTACTCCGTCAGAACACCAGTTATCAGCAACCTTATCCAAATGTATCTAGACCACCCACTCAGATTATTCAGCATGCACCAACTTCTTATCAAGGCCAACCTTCGGAGCAAGGATATGGGGGACGTCCACAACCGAAAATCCAAGCCCGTGTTTATGCCATGACCCAACAGGATGCTCAGGCATCGAATGCTGAAGTGACAGGTACGATTAAGGTGGCATTTGTATATATTTTTATTTTGATTGACTTTGGAGCAACTATTCAGAGCGAGAAGTGATTTGGGAACTTGAATAGTTTATGTAAACCAGGTATCCTCGGTTATTTCAAGAATCAGGTGTGTTAAATTTCGAGGCCAAATTTTTTTTTTTAGGAGGGGAGAATGTGAAGCCCAGTGGATAATTGGGCCATGGCAGGCTGAAGTCTGCAGCCCTTGTCGACTTCATCCAGAACCTAGAAAAAAAAAGAAAGAGTTTGAGCCGGAACAGGGGAGGGGTGTTCACGTTGATCGACCGAAGACTTTGCCGGAGAACTTGGAAGAGAGAGTCGTGGAGGGGAGGAGTCAACGATGAGTTTGGGATAGGCTAGGACTTCGATCGGACGGTATTCGCTCCCCAAACGGCGTGGAAAACCATTGTGTTCCTCTTTAAACCCCTCTCTACATTGTCGAATCAAGTTCCATCGACTCTTCCACGCCTTCGTCCTCCTCTCCGGCGAGCATCCGGAAAGTCCTTTCAAGGCCGGTGAGTTCTCTTCCCCTTATCTCATTATTTAGAGATGGTTTAATTGAGATTTTATGATCGATTTTGGTTTGGGCTATGGATCTCCAATGGCCACACCACTGCCGTCCGTCTTCGGGATCACTGAGCCCTCCTCTCGGTGATCGTCTTCCATGGGCGCCACCGGCAACCGGGGGGGGAAGGGTGGTTCGGTCGATCGAGCATGAGAGCAGGAGATTCGGGAAGAGAAAGAAAGAAGAAGATAGGAAAAAAAAATGTGTGTTATAAATAATAATAAAAATTATTTGAATTAGTTTTGGGTTTAGGCCAAGACCTAGACCAGGCTAAGGATTATTTTTCTATACTAGTTTATCTTAGACAGAAAATTATGTATATAATTGATCTTATCGTTGATTTCATTTGGCCTGTCAAAAGAGCAGTATCAGAGTTGACTTGGATAGCCATTATAGAATTTTCAAGTAAGTTATCCTTACCTTTAGTATTACATGCTAAATATATTATGATTGTTGCATTGTTAAATATATGTCTGGTATGGTTTAATCTACATCGGGTTGTATTCATTGTCATGTGTATTGGTATGGTCGCTCTCTAGTCCGACTATGATCACACGGGAACTTAGTCTCCTTCCGGGTCTCCAATAGGGCGATCACTTGCACATGACCGATGTACGGTATGTGTAGTCAGGAGCTAGTTGCTTTATTTTAGCCATGCGTGGCAGGCATATGCCGAGGATGCATGTTTCTCGTGTGATACTCAGAGTTAGTTTCCTTTCGGTTCTCCAATGGGGCGATCACTGGCACATGACCGATGTACAGTATGTGTAGTCAGGAGCTAGTTGCTTTATTTTAGCCATACGTGGCAGGCACATGCCAAGGATGCATGTTTCTCGTGTGATACTCAGAGTTAGTTTCCTTCTAAGCCTCTAGTGTGGTGATCACTGGAACATGACCGATGTGCGGTATGTGTAGTCAGGATTCTATTCTCTTTCGGGATGAGCCACGAGCCGATCATGGCCATAGTCAGAGGGACAAGGAGAGTAAAGTACTTGGTTGGCCATCCATGGTCGTGTCAGTTGCAATTTAGAGTACATATTTGTATAATGCTGCTGGATATATTATTTTGATGTTGGATATCTGTATGTATGATGTGTTTATGCTCACTGTTTATTATTGGTATATTTATGTATGTATGTTGGAGGTGGTGGTAACTTACTGAGCCAGTTAAGCTCACACCTTATTTTCATTATCTTTGTTACAGATCAGGAAGATCTACTGGGCTTTGGGACCAGTCAATGAGAAGTTAGGATTTTAGGATTTAGTTCATGTTAGTTTAAATTTGGTTTAACTATGCTCAATTTGTATTTGGGATATTTAAGAGATTTCATCTGTTAATTGGATTTAAATGCTCAATTAAAAATAATAATAATAAAGTTTAGTAATTTATGTTTTATCCTTGACTAAATGCTAATTAGTAAAGTTAAGCCTTGCATATCCGATGGGGTCAAACCCTGAGGATATGTGGCTGTCTGTTGCACATCTAGCACAGGTTTGGAGTCGGGGCGTGACACAGCGGCTTGCGACCTGTGAGGGGCAATGGATGGCGATCAGACGGTGAAGACGATGAGGAGCGGACAGCAGCGTTTCCGGTGATTTTTTGGCCGAACAGGGCTTTCCCCACCGGGGGTGAGGGTGGCAACGGCTTGGGCGGCGTCTGGTGTGGACACCAGAAGCAGAAGCAGAATAAAACCCTACTCAAATAAGGTTAACTTGATTCCACTTTGGATCGAAGATCACTAGGTTAAATTTTTCTTGTAAAGGGCAATTTACTTTCAAGAGTCCTGTAATTACTTAGTTTCAATTTCATGAATCCAGTAATTATGTCCAATCGAGTCCTGTAATTATGTCCTGTCTCAATCTGGGTTCAAATAATAACACAATTAGAGTTCCATTAGGTTTATTTAAATCAAGTCCAAGCTATTTCAAGTTGAGGTTCACCGAACCACTTGGAGCTTCCAAATCAAGACCTTGGTCCACCAAGCTAGAATTCCACATCACCATGCCAACAAAGAAGCCACCAGGGATGCCACATCATCAGCCACGTCACCTTCAAATGGGCGCCTAAAGGGGAGATCGACAAAGCATTTTAAATTCAAAGAAACCGGCCAATCTCCATGAATTTCTCCTTATCCCATGTAACAACGCCCCATATCCTCCAACCTCCCTTCTAATCCTCCACAATTTGGGGAGTTTTTAAATTTCAAAAGTTTTGTAAGGCTATTAAAAAGCCTTGGACGCCCCATTGTAGAGGGGATTTTTGATTTTTGGAGATTAATGAAAGTTGAAGTTGAATTGAAGTTTTATGTTTTAAGTGTTTGTCTCTAAGCCCCTTTTCCACACCAAACTATTCTCTCTTCCAAGCATCCAACGCCCAAGTCAAGAAGAAGGCCTTGGAGTCGGCCAAGCCATCTCAAATCTCTTTCTTTGCTCACAAATTTTCCATCCCTTCCATATGCATGCCTTTCTTCTTCCTTAACTCTTATTCTTTATATGCAGGGTCCTTCGAGGTTTTCGAGTTGCAAGCAGGGTCTTCCTTGACAAGGAACCAACAAGCTGAAGCCCAAGTCCAGGGTTCTGATCTCTGTTATCCAGGTTCTTCAGTTCTGAGTGTTGGTAGTTTCGAGGTATGAATCAAAAGAAGGTTGGAAATCTCATCACGGTAAGTCCACAATCATTAACCCCTATTATCTAGATCTTCTTCCTTCTTAGTTTAGGATAGTTTCTAATCAAGTAAAAGTTCCATTTCTTGTAATCCTTAAGTCTTATTATGATGAGTACAATGCTAGTGTAATTAGGTTTCATTGCTCTACAAACCATATTCAAAACATTAATCATATGCTTGCCGCATCAACGTCGAGGGCATCCCTCTGGCGAATTTGGGCGCATTTGGTGGAAGATGGTCCACGGTCTGCTGCATGGACCGGTGGTCATGGCATATCACGGTCCACACTCCGTGCGGTGGACCATTAAGCCGGTCCACCATGAACCGGCTAAAAGCTTTTTAAGTTTTGCTTCAAATATTGTACTACTTTAAAAATCGTGCTAAATTCTTCTAAAATTAATTTCAGGCCCATATGAACTCCGATTTGGTTCCGGTTCATGCCATTGGATTACATAATTCGAGCTCTACACAATGATGACCTTTTTTTCCTACAAAAGATATACAAAAATATTAATTCTAAAGATAATTAATTATTAATTTAATACTTTTAAATATATATAAAGTATAATTATCACATACCCAACTTGAACTTTGCTCGTCCTCGAGTAAATGAAATGAATTAGTCTTGTGTACTAACTTGGTCCATAAAATAAAAATTATCTTACTAAAACTAAAATTATAGGATACCCGGTTAGACCATTAAAAATATACTTCATTGGATTATCAATTCCATCCATTTAGTGGTGGAGTGAAGTCCATAAAAGTTTTAAGAGTTTTTCTTTCCCCAACTTTTTATCTCACTCTCTAAATCTTTCAACTTACTTTGGTTTTGGTGTAATATTTATTTAGTCCTTACTTTTTTTTCTTTTCTTTTTCTTTTTCTTTTTTTTGACAAGGAATCATAAAGTCAGTGCAATGTCCTAATATCTTGCTTTCTAGTTAACCCTTGTAGTGAACTTTAAGCCAATGACTTCCAAACTAGTTGGCTTTAGGGAATTAGGTGTAAAACATCCCTCAAGCTTACTGACTCCAGTCAGAAAGGTTTCAAGTCAAGACCAACTCTATAAAAGATTTCTTTACATCCCCACCTTTTGATGCGAACAACAACGCTTACTTAGGCGAAGGGGCCCGGTTACTCAGTGAGAGATGCTAAAAACCTTTATGATTAAACTTGGGGACTTTTATGATACCTATACCAATATAAGTAAGATTCATTATCAAGATTGATAGACCAAAGGGTCTGGAATTACTCGAGAAATTTCCTGGTCTACACTCTACCATTTATATGGTTTCCTTGATAAATCATCCCTCAATATCTCTAAAATTGTCTAAACCGTTAATCACTCATTATTTAGAAAGCTCGATTATTTTCTATTCGAGACAAAGCTTGTACACAAAAATCGATTAAAACATTTCTCGAGGATTAGATTAATTTAATTATCCTCTCCAACTTATTTTTCAATGTCCTCAATGGAACAGGATACCAATAATGTAATGACAAGGAAAGGTACAACCTGGTAGGGTATGAACATTAGATGTCCTATTGTTGCCATGTTCCTCGGAATGTTCTTTTATTACTCCCCTGATTTATTCTAAAAACAAGAACACAAGGGTAAAACTAAAAGCATGAACTAAGACAAGAGCTGGGCTGCCTTCTAAGAGCGCTAAGTTTAAAGTCTTCAGCCAGATGATAAAAAGGAGTGTTACTGATATTGAATTTAAGTACATCCCTCAAGAAGATTTTTAGAAGACAGGTAACGGTGCCAAAAATCTGATACGCTTCAGAACGCACCGATTTAAAACCTTAAATCCACTACTCTAAAAGGTAGAATAGTGGGAGTAAGGGTCGAACCCACAGAGACTTTTGTGTTATTTCGAAAAAGAATTTTTGAAGAGAAAACTAATATTTAACTAATAACAAAATATAACAGAAAAAATGTAAATGCAAAAGATAAAATCTCAAAACTCTAACTGGTTATTTTTTTGGTGGGCTGGCACTCTACTTCTATGAGATATGTATATTCCAATCTAGATATAACCTATTCTTGTCGGTGACGACCCGTACCTTTTCGATCATGGCCCGTTCCCCTGAAATATAGATTAGTCAGAAATCAGACACATTCAAATATAATAATCTTTTTGGAGATAATTTATTCCAAGAGTATAAACTATGCCTATCTCGAATACAACTTGTCCCAATAATATAAACTATGCCTAATAAGAATTAAATAAAAACTCATTAAAATATTGAAAAGAAATACTTTATTTCATTGAAAGTAAGTATAAAAGATGAAAAAAAATAAAACCTCCTGTGCCAAGCACTACAGTGGAATCCCGAGAGGATGATCTAGCCTTCTATCCTGGACATCGGCTTCGCATAAAAGAAATACAAGTGGAAGTGGAATGGGGTGCTGGAAGTCTCCTGAATCTTTCTTCGAAGCAGAGAATGATCGAAGGTTTTATAGATGATAAAACTCCATGTCTAGCTCGTGCGGGAACTGCGGTGATTTCTTATCGCAATCCGCTCGTCAATCTCGATTCTATCTTCCTATCCTCCCATCCATTGGCGCGATCCCAGCAAACTCCTCCATGTCCGCAAACTTCAATCTATTTGCGCGATCCCAGCAAACTCCTCCATGTCCGCGAACTTCCTTCCTAATCTGATCAGACTTCTCCGCATCCACCCAGCATCGTTCGACCATGATCCTCTTCTCCCGACAAACACATCTTCCCTCCGACATGAGATCGAAAGTGGTGAATGATGGAGACTGGCCGAAGAGGGAAACCGTGGAAGAAGAACCGTCGGTGATGGAAGAAGAAGATGAACCTTCGGCATTGGAGATTGGACCGACAACAGGGATGGTGGTGAAGAAGACTCTGAGTGGAGCGGACGGTGGCTTGGGATGATGTCGGGTGGCTCACAGTGGTGACGGGGAAGATGATGACAAACAACAGCAGGTTGGGCAGCTTCGGGACGGTGACGACGGTGACTGGCGATGGATGGTGGCTTGCAGTGGCTTGCAGCCGGTGAGGGGCAATGGACGGCGATGGGACAGTGAGGAAGATTAGGAGAGGATAGCAGCATTTTCGGCAATTTTTTGGCTGAACGGGGCTTCTCCGACCGGCGATGTGGTTGGCAACGGCTTGGACAGCGTCGAGGGCATCCCTCCGGCGAATTTGGGCGCATTCGATGGAAGATGGTCCACGGTGTGCTCCGTGGACCGGCCATAATGGCAGATCGCGGTCCACACTCCGTGCGGTGGACCATTAAGCTGGTCCATCGTGAACCGGCTGAAAGCTTTTCAAATTCTGCTTCAAAAATCATGCTACTTTAAAAATCATGCTATATTCTTCTATAATTAATTTCAGGCCCATGTGAACTCCGATTTGGATCCGGTTCATGCCGTTGAATTCCATAATTCGAGCTCTACCCAATGATGACCTTTTTTCCTACAAAAGATATACAAAAGTATTAATTATAAAGATAATTAATTATTAATTTATTATTTTTATATATACATAAAATATAATTATCACACCCCCCAACTTGAACTTTGCTCATCCTCGAGTAAAGGAAATGAATTAGTCTTGTGTACTAACTTGGTCCATGAAATAAAAATTATCTTACTAATACTAAAATCGGAGGATACCCGGTTAGACCATTAAAAATATACTTCATTGGATTACCAATTCCACCCATTTAGTGGTAGAGTGAAGTCCATGGAAGTTTAAAGAGTTTTTCTTTTCCTAACTTTTTATCTCACTCTCTTAATCTTCCAACTTACTTTGGTTTTGGTGTAATATTTATTTAGTCCCCACTTTTTTTCTTTTCTTTTTCTTTTTTTTTGTTTGACAAGGAATCATAAAGTCAGTGTAATGTCATAACATCTTGCTTTCTAGTAAACCCTTGTAGTGAGCTTTAAGCCAATGACTCCCAAACCAGTTGGCTTTAGGGCATTAGGTGTAAAATATCTCTCAGGCTTACTGACTGTAGTCAGAAAGGCTTCGAGTCAAGATCGACTCTATAAAAGATTTCCTTACATCCCCACCTTTTGACATGAATAACAATGCTTACTTAGGCGAAGGGGCCCGGTTACTCAGTGAGAGATGCTAAAACCTTTATGATTAAACTTGGGGACTTTTATGATACCTATACCAAAATAAGTAAGATTCATTATCAAGATCGATAGGCTAAAGGGTCTGGAATTACTTGAAAAATTTTCTGGTCTACACTCTACCATTTATAAGGTTTCCTTGATAAATCATCCCTCAATATCTCTAAAATTATCTAAATCGTTAATCACTCATCATTTAGGAAGCTTGATTTTTTTCTATTCAAGACAAAGCTTCTACACAAAAACTGATTAAATTTTTTCTCGAGGATTAGATTAATTTAATTATCCCCCCAACTTATTTTTCATTGTCCTCAATGAAAGAGGATACTAATAATGTAATGATAAGGAAAGGTACAACCTGGTAGGGTATGAACATTAGATGTCCTATTGTCGCCTTGTTCCTCGGAATGTTCTTTTATTACTCCCCTGATTTATTCTAAAAACAAGAACACAAGGGTAAAACTAAAGCATAAACTAAGGCAAGAGCTGGGCTGCCTTCTAGGAGTGCTAAGTTTAAAGTCTTCAGCCGATACTAAAAAGGAGTGTCACTGATATTAAATTTAAGTACATCCCTCAAGAAGATTTTTAGAAAACAGGCAACTGCGCCAAAAATCTGATACGTGTCGCATTGCACCGATTTAAAACCTTAAATCCACTACTCTAAAAGGTAGAATAGTGGGAGTAAGGGTGGAACCCACAGAGACTTTTGTGTTAATCCAAAAAGAATTTTTGAAGAGAAAACTAATATTTAACTAATAACAGAATATAAATCAACTAACTTATTAAGACAGAAAAAATGTAAATGCCAAAGATAAAATCTCGAAACTCCAACTGGTTATTTGTTTGGTGGGCTGGCACTCTACTTCTATGATATCTATATATTCCAATCTAGATATAACCTATTCTTGGTGATGACGACCCATACCTATTCGATCACGGCCCGTTCCCCTGAAATATAGATTAGTCAGAAATCAGACGCATATAAATTATAGAAATCTTTTTAGAGATAATTTATTCTAGGAGTATAAACTGTTCATATATCGAATACAGCTTGTCCCAAGAATATAAACTATGCCTAATAAGAATTAAATAAAGATTCATAAAAATATTGGAAAGAAATACTTTATTTCATAGAAAGTAAGTACAAAAGATGAAAAATAAAATAAAACCCCCTGTGCCAAGCACTACAGTGGAATCCCGACAGGATGATCTAGCCTTCTATCCTGGACATCGGCTTTGCAGAAAAAAAAAAATGAGAATTGGAAGTGGAAGGGGTGCTGGAAGTCTCCCGAATCCTCTCTCGGAGTGGAGAATGACCGAAGGTTTTATAGATGGAAAAATACCATGTCGGGCCCGTGTGGGAACCGCGATGATTTCTTATCGCAATCCACTCTTTAATCTCGATTCTATCTTCCTATTCTCCCATCCGTTCGCATGATCCCAGCAAACTCTTCCGCATCCGCAAACTTCCTTTCTAATCTGAATAGACTTCTCCGCGTCCACCTAGCATCGTCCGACCATGATCCTCTACTCCCGACATGCACTTCTTCCCTCCGACATGAGATCGAAAGTGGTGAACGGTGGAGACTGGTCGAAGAGGGAAACCATGGAAGAAGAACCGTCAATGATGGAAGAAGAAGATGAACCTTCTGCATTGAAGATTGGACCGACAGCAGGGACGGTGGTGAAGAAGACTTCGGCCGGCAATGGAGTGGACGGTGGCTTGGGACGATGTCGGGTGGCTCACAGCGGTGATGGAGAAGATGACGGCGAACAACAGCAGGTCAGGCGGCTTCGTGATGGCGACGGTGGCTTGCGGTGGTGAATGGCGATGGATGGCGGCTTGCGGCGGCTTATAGCCGGTGAGCGACAATGGATGGTGATGGGATGGTTAGGAAGATGAGGAGCGAACAGCAGCATTTATGGCAATTTTCTGGCCAAACGGGGCTTCTCTGGCCGGTGGTGAAGGTGGCAACGGCTTGGGCGGCGTCGAGGACATCCCTTCGACGAATTTGGGTGCATTCGGTGGAAGATGGTCCACGGTCTGCTCCATGGACCGACGATAATGGTAGATCGCGGTTCACACTCCGTGCGGTGGACCATTAAGCCGGTCCGCCATGAAGAGGCTTAAGGCTTTTTAAGTTCAGCTCCAAAAATCGTGATGCTTTAAAAATCATGCTGCTTTAAAAATCATTCTAAATTCTTCTAAAATTAATTTTAGGCACATATGAACTCCAATTTGGGTCCGGTTCATGCCGTTGGATTCCATAATTCGAGCTCTATACAATGATGACCTTTTTTTCTACAAGAGATATACAAAAGTATAAATTCTAAAGATAATTAATTATTAATTTGATACTTTTTTATATACATAAATCTTAATTATCACACCCCCCAACTTGAACTTTGCTCATCCTCGAGTAAAGAAAATGAATTAGTCTTGTGTACTAACTTGGTCCATGAAATAAAAATTATCTTACTAATACTAAAATCAAAGGATACCCGGTTAGATCATTAAAAATATACTTCATTAGATTACCAATTCCATCCATTTAGTGGTAGAGTAAAGTCCATGGAAGTTTTAAGAGTTTTTCTTTTCCCAACTTTCTATCTCACTCTCTAAATCTTCCAACTTACTTTGGTTTTGGTGTAATATTTATTTAGTCCCCACCTTTTTTCTTTTCTTTTTCTTTTCTTTTTTTTTTGACAAGGAATCGTAAAGTCAGTGCAATGTCCTGACATCTTGCTTTCTAGTTAACCTCTGTAGCAAGCTTTAAGCCAATGACTCTCAAACTAGTTGGCTTTAGGGCATTAGGTGTAAAACATCTCTCGCGCTTACTGACTCGAGTCAGAAAGGCTTCAAGTCAAGACCAACTCTACAAAAGATTTCCTTATATCCCCACCTTTTGACGTGAACAACAACGCTTACTTAGACAAAGAGGCCCGGTTACTAAGTGAGAGATGCTAAAAACCTTTATGATTAAACTTGGGGACTTTTATGATACCTATGCCAATATAAGTAAGATTCAATATCAAGATCGATAGGCCAAAGGGTCTGGAATTATTCAAAAAACTTTTTGGTCTACACTCTACCATTTATAGGGTTTCCTTGATAAATCATCCCTCAGTATCTCAAAAATTATATAAACCGTTAATCACTGCTCATTTAGGAAGCTTGATTATTTTCAATTCGAGACAAAGCTTGTACACAAAAATCGATTAAAATTTTTCTCGAGGATTAGATTAATTTAATTATCCCCCCCAACATATTTTCCATTATCCTCAATGGAAGAGGATACTAATAATATAATGAAAAGGAAAGGTACAACCTGGTAGGCTATGAACATTAGATGTCCTATTGTCACCATGTTCCTCGGAATGTTCTTCTATTACTCCCTTGATTTATTCTAAAAACAAGAACACAAGGGTAAAACTAAAAGCATGAACTAAGGCAAGAGCCGGGCTACCTCCCAGGAGCGCTAAATTTAAAGTCTTCAGCCAGATGCTAAAAAGGAGTGTTACTGATATTGAATTTAAGTACATCCCTCAATAAGATTTTTAGAAGACAGGCAACGGTGTCAAAAATCTGATATGCATCGCAACGCACCGATTTAAAATGTTAAATCCACTACTCTAAAAGGTAGAATAGTGGGAGTAAGGGTCGAACACACAGAGACTATTGTATTATTCCGAAAAAGAATTTTTGAAGAGAAAACTCAAATTTAACTAATAACAGAATATAAATCAACTAACTAACTAAGATAGAAAAAATGTAAATGCAAAAGATAAAATCTCGAAACTCCAACTGGTTATTTATTTGGTAGGCTGGCACTCTACTTCTATGAGATTTATATGTTCCAATCTAGATATAACCTATTCTTGGCGATAACGACCTGTACCTATTCGATCATGGCCTGTTCTCCTGTGTTGGGATATGTTGGTCCAAGCATGAGCCGGCCGCTAATTCGGACCAGCTGAAGACATTACTTCTAAACCACCAACTTCGGACCCAGGTGTTCGGGAAAAATCAAGCAACCTACGGGCAAGCCGAAGCTCTTCATGGACCTACAGCATCCGAAGGCCAGGCCTTCGAATTACGTCTTCGGCCTTTGTCGAAGACCGATCCATCGGCCCTTGAAGACGAGACCCTCAACCTGATCTGAGGGATGATCCACACCAACTCTCGAAGACACAATCTTCGATTCATGACAAGTAACGGTCTCCAGCCCATGACAAAGATCAAGTCCTCGATCTATGCCGAAGACATGATCACTGATCTATCTCAAGAGGATCCGAGGATGAAGATATTTTCAATCTGATTACTGAAATCTCCCTAAAAAGGGAAGTCTGAAGATAGATCCACGATTTGTCTCAAATCTCTACAAGCACGATAAGCAACGATTTCCAATGGTTACTATCGACTATCTCCGAGACATAATCACGGTGTGCAATTCTAGTTGCAATGCCTTCGGTCCGGCCGAAACCGTTCGATGACAACCCACGATTACGAATTATGGGAAGGATTTGACTCCCCATCATAACTGCTAGGGGAAGGACAGAGCCGCCGGCCGGACGGCCCCTTATAAATAACGGTAAGAGGGAAGGCTTGAGGTAAGGCACAGGATACTCTTGAAAATTAGAGAGTCCTTCTCCTCTCCATCGAATTCTCTTCCCCATTCTGTGGCTGGAGCCCACCTCTGACTTAGGCATCGGAGTGTCCCCCGTCGGAGCAACTCTGGCCAGGGACTTGTTTTGTAGGTGAACCTAGGAGCGGCCCCTGCGAACCAGAAGCTCCGTCCGATCGAGAAGGGATTTTACGCCAATAGATTGGCGTGCCAAGAAGGGGGACGCGTTCGCATTTAGCCATTGTTAAGCTCCCCTCCTTGACAAAGGGGAAGTAAGAAACTCCCGATGGCGAGAGGAAAGACTCAGATTGCCTCCACGAGTTGAAGTCATGCTCCATCCCAAGGGGATGCACCCTTGGCGGAGAACGACATTCCAGCTCCCACCATTGTAGTGGGACAGTAACAATTCAAAGCTCTCCTGAACCAGGTCACTAACCTTACGACTATGGTTCAGGACTTCCAGAACAGAGCCTTCCAGGTAGGAAATCCACCGGCTACCTCTGGACATAGCTCACGATCCTGAAGGAAGAGAGCCCCTCGAGAGGGGTCTGCATACCTTTCCCATCATCCTCAGCCCTCTCTGGAAGGCCAAAGTTTAAGAATGCCTAGGCCAGCTGATTCCCCATAGAAAGGGAAAAGGCCTAGGTAAATCTCTCCACCCTCTTCTGAAAACTCTACTGCTGTAGGGGAGATGCCGAAGCAAGCCCTTCCCAATTACGATGGGAAATTTAAGACCTTCGAATCAGAAATGGCAAGGATCCGGGAGCAACAGAGTCACAATGATGTAGCAGTATGTGATCTGCACCCTCCCTACACCGACCGTATCATGACCGAGGTCATTCCTCAGTATTTTAGGGTCCCCCATATGGAATCCTACGATGGCACCTTCGATCCTTATGATCATTTGGGCAGCTTCAAGGCCCATATGATGATCCAAGGAGACTCCGACGAGATGTACTACCTCACGTTCTCAGCCACCTTGAAGAAAGCAGCTCGGATGTGGTACTCGAGCATACACCCAGGTACCATCGATTCTTTTTTTGAGTTAGAGAAATTGTTTGTTTTGCATTTCAGGACTTGCCTCAAGACCCCCCGGAATACGGACACACTGTTCCTCCTTCATCAGAATGAAGGAGAAAGCCTGCGAGACTACATCTCTAGGTTTAATGCGGCCACGCTCGAGATCCCCGATCTCAATGAGCATGTGGCCAGGTCTGTGCTGAAGAAGGGGCTTCGCACATCCAGGCTTACCTTTTTCCTGGGTAAAAAATTTCCTAAAAGCTATGCTGAGCTAATTTCAAGGGTTCAGAAATATGCCGATGCTGAAGAGCAGGCGGCGAATCGACGATTGATTGAAGGGAAGCCCCCTTCAAAAAAGAAAATCAATCGGGGACAAGGTCCCCAAACTTCCAACAATAATAAGTATGCCGACCATCGAAGGAGTCCTCCCAGGCCCCGGATATCGGGCGGGGGATCGACTCCTACACCCCCCTCAACCTCCCTCGTGAAAGGATTCTTATGGAGATAGAGAAAGAAGGCTATCTCCAGCGGCGACGTCCTATGAAGGCACCCTCTTCCGCAAGGAATAGGAATAAATACTGCTGATTCCACAGGAACCACGGCCACAACACCGAAGAATGCATCCAACTTAGAGATGCGATAAAGGATCTCATCAAAAGAGGGTATTTGGGTCAATACCTTGGTTATCAAGGACCTCGGTCAGAAGCTACTGTTCCCTAGCCACTTCCTAAAGAGGCTGAGCTACCAAATCAAAGGCCCACCAATGGAGGTGTGGGGATGATACACCAGCCTATCGACTAGAGAAGAGATGAAGACGATGCCCTGAAGCAACTTAAGGACAACAACGCTATCCTTTTCTCCGATGATGACCTTGCAGGAATTCGGCTTCTGCATGATGAACCTATTGTAATCACGGCTGTTGTGGCCAACTACGATGTACAACGGATCTTAATTGATAATGAAAGTTCGATCGATATCTTGATCTATGATGCATTCTCTAAAATGTCTTTTGGGGGTAATCAGGTTGACACCGAGGGAGAAATAGTCTTGCCTGTGACCCTCGAGACCGAACTGCAACAAAAGACACTACCTATCAATTTCACGGTGGTCCGAACCCCTTCAGCCTACAACATCATTTTGGGACAACCCGCCTTGAACAAATTTCAGACTGTAGTGTCATCTTTTTATCTCCTGGTATGCTTCCCCACCAGGAATGGTGTCAAAGAAGTTAGGGGAGATCAGAGAGTGGCACGACAATGCCTGATGATTCAAGATAAGCACTCCAATAACCCTGCGACCTTGGATCAGTTAGATCCGAGGGACCCAGCCATAGATTTTGGCGAACCAATGGATAGAACCATCTCGGTGTCCTAAACTAAAGAGGACCCCACCAAAGTTGTGCAGATTGGGAGCATGCTTGATGAAAAGACCAGAACAGAGCTAATTTGTTTCCTCAAGAACAATGCTGATGTCTTCGCCTGGTCAGCTTCGGACATGCCAGGGATTCCCGCCGAGATGATCACTCATCAATTGGAAGTTGCTCATGGGTATAAGCCAGTTTGGTAGAAGAAGCGAAGCTTCACCCCTGAAAGACAAAAAGCGATAGATGAGGAAGTAAACAAGCTCCTTAAGGCTGGGTTCATCCGGGAAGCCCATTACCTCGAGTGGTTGGCTAATGTGGTAATGGTGAAAAAAGCTACTGGCAAGTGGAGGATCTGCATCGACTACACAGATCTTAATAAAGCTTGCCTAGAGGAAAACTTTCCTCTCCTAAAGATTGACCAACTGGTCGATGCTACTACCGACCACCAACTGCTAAGTTTCATGGATGCTTTCTCTAGCTACAATCAGATCCGAATAGATCCTCGAGATGAGGAGAAGATGGCCTTCGTCACCGACAAAGGCCTGTATTGCTACAAGATGATGCCATTTGGGCTCAAGAACATCGAAGCGACATTTTAGAGGCTAATCAACAAGGTATTCGAAGAACAGTTGGGAAGGAATATGGAGGCCTACGTTGATGACATGATCGTCAAAAGCCTCCATAAGAAAGATCATATATAAGACTTGGAGGAATCCTTTAGCACCCTGTGACGTCATCGAATGAAGCTAAATCCGATGAAATGCACCTTTGGAGTCACTTCTAGCAAATTTCTGAGTTTCCTCGTCACTAAGCGAGGGATTGAAGCAAACCCTGAAAAGATTCAGGCTCTCAAAGATATGAGACATCCATCCTGCAAGAAGGAAGTCCAACAGTTGATAGGAAGGATCGCCTCTTTAAGCAGGTTTATCTCCCAATCAGCCGAGAAATACCTCCCATTCTTCAAGATACTTCGGCAGTCCCGTAACTTTGAATGGATCGAAGACTGCCGCGTTGCTTTCGAAGAGCTGAAGAAGTATTTGGAGATCCCCCCTCTACTCTCTAAACCTCAGGAAGGTGAGGTACTCTACTTATACCTTTCTGCTTCGGACGAAGCGGTTAGTTCAATCCTCGTCCGAAAAGAAGAAGACGGCTCCCACAAGCCAATCTACTATATCAGCAAAGTTCTACATGATGCCAAAACCAGATATTTAAAAATGTAGAAGCTGATTTACTCTCTGATAATTGCGGCAAAACGACTATGACCTTATTTCCATGCCCATGCTATTGTGGTGCTGACCGATCAGCCCCTGAAGGCCATTCTCTGATGCCCTGATATTTCAGGAGGATAGCCAAGTGGGTTGTGAAACTAAGCGAGTTCGACATTTGTTTTCAGCCCCAATCGGCTATGAAGGCCCAGATGCTTTCAGATTTTTTGGCTGAGTGCACCTGGAAGTCCGAAGACGAAGTGCCTTTAGCAGAAGAGGGAAATTTGATGGATACAAAGTTTGTTTGGGTGCTCCATGTGGATGGAGCCTCCAATTCTGCTGGGTGCGGGGCCGGTCTCATATTGGCTGAACTCGATGGCCATACGGTAGAGTACGCACTCCATTTCTCCTTCCATATCTCAAATAACCAAGCCGAATACGAAGCCCTGCTTACAGGACTTCGGATCACCAAGAGTTTGGGAGTCTGGAAACTCCAGGCTTTTTTTGACTTCCAGTTGGTCGTACATCAAGTTAAAGGGGAATATGAGGCTAAGGATCTCATCATGGTGTAGTACCTGGAGAAGGTACAAATTTTATCTTCTCAAGTGGAATATTTTGAGATCATTCATGTCCCTCAATCAGAGAACTCTCAGGCGAACGTGTTGTCTTGACTTGCTACTACAACCCCAGAATCTCTTGGTCGCGCCTTCGTCGAGCACCTTGAAGCCCCAAGTATAGTGGAAGAAGCTGCAGAGGTGCACCAAATTGAGATCGAGCCAAGTTGGATGGATCCCATCATCAAGTTCTTGAACGAGGGTGTGCTGCCAGAAAATAAGGCAGAGGCCAAAAAGATTCGCTAGATAGCATCTCAATATGTCATCCTAGATGGAACTCTCTATAAAAGATCATTTTCTCAGCCCTTGCTGAAATGCTTGGGACCGACAGATGCTGACTACGCCCTGAGAGAAGTCCATGAAGGCATATGTGGCGATCACTTGGGAGGCCGGTCCCTAGCATATAAAATTATACACCAAGGATACTATTGGCCCTCCATCCAAAAGGACTCGACTGACTTCGTGCAAAGATGTGATCAATGCCAAAAATACGCTAACATTTAGAGACAACCAGCGAGCCATTTGACCCAGCTGACAGCCTCCTGGCCTTTTGCTCAGTGAGGAATGGATATTTTTGGCCCATTTCCGCCTGCCTTTGGGCAGAGGAAGTTCCTCCTTGTGGTGATTGATTACTTTACGAAATGGGTCGAAGCCGAACCACTGGCTCAAATCATAGAGGGCAAGGTCGAGAATTTTGTTAAAAATTTCATCATATTCCGGTTTGGGATTTTGTATGCAATAATTACCGACAATGGAAGGCAGTTCGACAACCCGAAGTTCAAAGACTTCTGTGCTCGGTACCATGTGCAGCACAGGCTGACTTCTATTGCCCACCCACAATCCAACGGAGAGGCTGAAGTAACTAATCGGACAATTCTCCATGGTCTGAAGACAAGGTTGAACACCGCCAAAGGACTTTGGTCCAAAGAGATAACCTCCATTCTCTGGGCATATCGAACTATCCCGAGGGTAGCCACTGGCGAATCTTCGTTCAACCTGGTATACGGTACCGAGGCCGTTCTCCCTATCGAAGTCTCCCTCTAGTCATTAAAGATTGATAACTATGAAGAGCCAGGAAACTTCGATCGCAGGAGAGTTAACCTGGATTTGCTACCGAGCACCAGGCTTCAGGCCTAGATAAGAATGGTGATGTACCAGCAAAAGGTCGCTAAATATTACAATTCCAGAGTTAAGAAGCAATTCTTTCGCATAGGGGACATGGTGCTACGAAGGGTAGAGGTATCCAAGCCAACAGAATGGGGCAAGTTTTCTCCCAACTAGGAAGGTCCATTGGTTGAAGAGGTCATACGCCCAGGAATGTATCGACTCAAGACCTTAGAGGGGAAAATTTTGCCCCGATCGTGGAATGTACAATACCTTCGCAAATACTATCAATAAACTAACCTCTAAATTTCTTGTGCGAATTTGCCCAACTCTAAACAGCCTGTTGCACCAATAAAACGACAACAGCATGAATGGCGTGATCTAAGGAATCAGCCAACAGCACAAAGGAGAGTCTGATCCGCTCACCTTATCGGTATGTCCGACAAGCGCAATGGATGGCCCGATCGGGCCACCAAGAAGATTAAAGGCACAGGGATGGTTCAAGTGACCTACCCTATGGAAAACTCGAAGACATGCTGGGGCGGGCCTAATTAGCCTACCTTATACTAAAGAAGGCACAGGGACGGTTCAAGTAACCTACCCTACGGAAAACCCGAAGGCATGCCGGGGCAGGCTAATCAGCCTACCTTACACTAGAAAAGGTACACTAGAAAAGGCGCAGGGATGGTTTTTACAGCCTATCCTATAGAAAGTCTGAAGACACACCGGGGCAGGCTTGAACAGCCTACCTTGATCATGACAAAAATGCACAAGAATGGCATAGATGCCCCACCCTATGATTCTAAGTAATCGGGGAAGTCTACACCTTCAATATATTACAATGCAATAAAAGAGAAGGTAAGAGAAGCGGAAACATTTAATTTCATTTCTAAATTTTTTACAAAAAAAAAGAAAAAGCATTGTAGATAACATGGAAAGCACATCTAGCGACCACCCGCCGGCCCTTTCCCATACCGGCAGGGGGAGTCTTGCAAGGAAGATGAGGGGGCCCCGGGGTTACTGTCCGGACTAGAATCCGACTCCTTCTCGGAGTTAGAATCGAATTCATGTCTAGGGAAGGGAATGTAGGGTTCGGTGGCAAGGCGGAATCATAGATTTCAAAATTTTTTATCTTTATGAAATCTTCACCAAACCTTCAACCCAAAATCTCCTTAAAAGAATTAAAACATATAAGATGTTTATATAAGATTTAATCTCAAATTAAGATACTAACCTGTATCGCAAAATCCAAACTCTGAATCTCCACCAGGTGCCCAAATGTTCACCCTCCAATGGTGATCCACACAGAAAAACAATGAAGACAAAATTTCTATTTCTTGGTTCCTCTTCTTGAATTCTTTTTCAAGAATTCAATTCTTGGACCTTTAGGCTGAAATTTTCTTTCTTGAAAATTTCTTTTTCTTCCTTCTTTCCTCTTCTTGAATTTTCTTCAAGAATTCCATTTCTTGAATCCCTTTTCTTGAATTGAATTGGAAGAAAAAATTAAGACAGTCAAAGTCTTAATTCAAGATAGAAAAGAAGAAAAGATCCTTTCCCTGTTCTTTCCTTTACCGTTCAAGACCTTCTTCTTATTCTTATTTAGGGTCAGAGTTTCGACAGAGGATACCTCTGTAAGGGAAACAATACCCAACAAGAACAAGCGGAAGGAGTATTCTGGAGAGGAAGTGAGGGAATTGGATCTCTGAACTATGTTGCGTGAAAACCCCCGAGAACCCCAACCCTATTTATAGATCTCAGAGGGGTGTCATCTCGAAACAACGCAACCCTCTGAAACCCCAGGGATCACGATCCCTCATTCCTCACATGTCCCCTCAACCAAAAATCATGATTCTCCGATTTGATTTTCGTTTTTCCGACGAGGAGAACTCTCGGAAAAACTTTAGGAAGGATCGCGACTTTTGGAGACGGATTTGCGACCGAAAAGCGACGGATCATTTTCTTAAATTTTTCTGGCCATCAGATCCAGATCCAAGGGCGCCAGACAAGGATCTGAAATGCCTCTTTTCAGATTTTTCTCCGACGTTTTCTTTCTCACATGTTTTAAGAGAAGTCCACGCGCGTGGACTTTTCTTTCTTGGCGCGCGCGGGTGAGAAGAGGGAGGGGGCAGCTTGGAGAGAGGGTCTCAGTGAACTAAGTTCACTTGGGTTCAGCCATGGGTTAGCCCAATGTCCTAAAAAATAAATTGGACCTTAATCTGGTTCAATTAGAACCCAATTAAGCCCAATTCGAAACCAAATTCGAATAGAAATTTGGTCTGCTACACATGCTAGTGTGTTTATCCTGCAAACATGATTTAATTCCAAATTAAATCCTTCATCAATTTTCTTTTGTGTGTGACCCATTTGGTTCCACACCTAGCCAGCAGTAGGTTCGAGTGCTATTTGACTTAATTCGGTTAGATCTCAACTAAGCCGATTTAGGTCAACTCAAACTAGCTCGACTCGGTCAATTAGAATCTAATTCAAATTGACTGATTTGAATTATCATGACTCAATCATATACCTACAAGACAAGATTGACGTCTAGCAACGTATCATGTCTACCCGGAAGATGTGGAATTTTGGTGGAATTACCAAAATACCCTTCAGTGGTGAGTTACCGGGCAATTCAGTCCTTTGATCAACTTGCATCCCGAATATGATTATGAATACGGATATTTGTCAAATCCAATTTTCATATTCATCCCTAGCTTAATCTTTATAATGATGATTCATTAATGAACCATTAGAAAATAACTCTAATGTTCATACTTTGATCAAAGGTTTCCTGAATCCATCATTTGAAATTAGCTGGATGCTATTCCCTCTTACTAGGGCTGATCAATTCCTTGTTGACCTACTCACAACCTCCATATACAATCCACCATAACCAGTATCACCTCGTGCATGACTCAGTGTCATGATTGACTGTGAACCAAAGTATGGATTCATGTATATAAGGTACTATGGTAGTCTCAGGTCAAAGGACCACATGCACTACTCCCACTATGAGAATTATCTATTGACAAACAGATAAGGTTCCATTAGATATTCTCAATCTGGATCAATTCAGTGAACTCATTCTCTAATGAACACTCACATCCTAGTATTAGTGTCAAACACAAGTGACTGTGAGATCAGTCACCCTTATTACAAAACATATATAGGATGTGCTGGTCTTGCCGGAAACATTGATCCCCAACTCAATGTCCCATCGACCAGGAATATTTTAGATTAGGGTTTTAAGGCTTTAGGTCTCACTGGTATGATCTCATCATAACCCTAGAACCATAGCCCTAATCTATGGGGTTCATCATAAAATCAAAAAGACAGCAAATGATGAAAATAATGCCTTTATAAAATGTCAATTCATTGATTTTGGGATCAAAATTACAATATTTCAATTGGCTTTCAGGGCACAATCTTTCAGGGAACAGAGGGTTTGATGTTGTTAAGGCCCTTCAAGTCATAAAACTTGAAGGCCTTACCCTTGCATTCCCGGAAACCCTGGTGGTAAGAATCCAGAGCCACCTCGGCGAGCTCCTCTTTGAAAGCAAAAGATGCCTTGAAGTCCAAGATGGCATCTGCTACCTTCTTCTTGGCCTCCACCACCTTCACGATGGCTGCCTCGACCTGGATCCTAGCCTCCTCCAGTTGAGCCTTTTAGACACGGACCTTTCTCTCCAAACGGTCAATGATAGGCTCATCGTCATCACTTAACCCGAGGAACCTTGGGCCCCCCTTTTTCTGGTGTCAATGGCTCTCCTCTTCATGGCCCTCGAAGCTCGGAAACACTGAACTTCATTTCGACGAGACGCCGGAGAAAGGAAGAAAGCTTCTAAAATAAGAGTTTGAAATTACGAGTTTGAAATTACGATGACCTTCAACTAGGAGAGACGAGGTCTTATTTAAAGGGATCCTACGCCCACGAATGACCATAGGGAGACATGCTCTGCGCCTTTTCGCAGGCAAACCAGAGTGCGCCACGTGTCAAAGCGATGCCTTGAAACCCCAGGTGACTACCTAGGAACGATACGATCGCTAATAACTACTCTTCGAGATAGCAACCGCCGGCTCTCCAAATCGAGAATGGTCTTCATTATACGGCATTAAAGGCCCCCTCTTGGAAAGGGAGGATTTGGCGGCGCCCGGGGCACACGAAGATGTGATCGTTCGGATATCGATGTACTCAACGCAGGCGATGAAAATCATACTAAATATTCCTTAATCAATGACCAACAGGAAAGTAACACCTGTCCGTCATGTCTACTCCAAGATATACGGATTGGTTATCTAACATCAATGTAGCCCGATCATGATCAATCATCGGCAATGGCATTCCGATCTTATTACGGAATTTGTCTTCGGCACCAGTTGCCAACCAAATGGTCTTCAACTTCGGCCATTCGACCAGACAACCTTACTTATGCCATATTCAAAAGCACGACACACCACATACAAGGAAGGAGAAAGCTACATAATAATTCAATAAGAGAGTTTGCCAGTTAGATTCCCAAAGTAAGTGAAGAAGAGAAGCAATGCCTAAAGTTATACAAATCCCTAGGCATCAAATGGAAGAGACCCTACACCGCAAGATAGGAGCAGCTTGTCAATCTATGCAGAAAGAACTTCCTCGACTTGGGTTGAGTCTAGAGAGCCTTCAACCTGGGCCCCCTCCTCAGCCTGAACTCCCTTTTGGGCTGGGACTGGAATTACACCCAAGTCTTTGACTATGACAGGAGCCTCTTCCCCCAAGCTTGGCATCCCTTCAGCTTCTTCGACCCAGGCCAAAATTACACCGGGGTCCTCAACCACAACTGGGATCTCCCCCTTTTGGCTCAACATCTCCTCGACTTCCTCTGTGGCCTCCTCTGTGGCCTCGGCCTCCTCCTCTCCTTCCATAATGTTCAAAGCAGGAACAATAGAAAGATCAAGGTTAGGGAAGGCCGCACTAACCTTGGCAAGTCCATCATTAAAGCCATGCTGGTAACTGTATTAGGTCGCCTTATTCATTTCCACCTAGAACTGCAAGGACCTCCTAAAATCTGCTATAGCCCAACCTGCAAGCTCTTTCTAGACTTCAGATTTCCTCCTGGCCACTTCGGACTCTAGGGCCACCTCTTCAGCTCTTCGGGTTGCCTCCTCGGCCACCCTGGTCAGGTCCCTCATCTTTTCTTGGTCCTCCTTGGCGGATTGCTCCAAGGAGTCAACATGCTTCCTATTCTTCATCAACTACGTCCCATGCTCACAATCATCAAGTGGGTGCTCTTCAGCTCGCTCCTCAGGCTTCGAACTTTGGCATCCATTCGGGCGAGACGATCCTCCATCGACTGCCTCAGCTCTTCGGCAACCTCTTTTTTGGCCCTAGCCATGCAGAGCT